>OY720429.1:258407655-263207655 GCA_963082735.1 Pocota personata | reverse complement strand
ATTTGTGTCCTGTACACGATTTACCATTAGTTTCAAGGCATACATTCGGACCAGGATAATTCTGTTCTGTGGCTTCTTGACTTTGTCCTTATCAGGATACAAAAAATGTACAAATATTGTTGGTTTTTCACCAAGTCAATCCTTGATTGCGCAATCATGCGAAAACTCAGAAGAGTGGTTACTCGAAAAACAGTGATGATAAACAGCAACAATTTGTAGATATTGCCTAAAGAACATTGCGAAATCGAGTCAAGTAAATCAGTTTTGCTTGAAGGCATATCTTTGAGCTTATACGGCAATTGAGAGGTTTATATAAAACTGTCAGCCAAGTGGATTACTTTTACATAGCACCATAGTACCTGGGTCTTTTCCTGATTCTTGGTGCTGTCAGATAATGAACAATGGATCCTATGCATCCACCGGCGATTCAAAATAAAACACGAACCCATTAGCATAACAAAATTCTCTAGACAGTTCTCCCCCTTAATTCACACCATTCATGCATCACTTTCTAGGGCCCTTTCGTTTCAAATGTCCCATTAGCTAAGTGGCAGAGAGCCACTTGTACAACTCAATATCACTTTCAGAATCTCTCGCCAACTAGTTACCACAACGAAAGTGCAACATCCTCTTTACCCACCCACAACTATGGAATCACAACAGCGAATAGGTACATTTTTCCTAATGAATTCCCCGGATCATTGAATTTTACGAGCAGAATCTCTACTTCCCCTCTGTCTCTCTTTGCGCTGCACTAAAGTATCTAAGTACTTTTCCACTTGAAACGGAATCAAAACAAAATCCACATCGTAAATTTCAACTGCACTGCTGCACACAGGCTCACACATCAGACTACTTACCATAGTCATTTGCACATTTTATTTTTTTTTTCCACCAAAGAAGAGGCACCCATAGGAGCAGCAATCAATTGCCGCGCTAGTTAACAATGTGGAAGTAGATCTAGTATCTCTGCATCTCAAGACATCCAATCATCATCAAACATTTTCCATCCGCAACAACATCAACTTCGTTATTTTTTATTAGAATTTTATTCATAAGACGACGACGACGTTGCATTGTTTACATTTGCCAACAGTTGGTCAAAAAGGACTCTCTAGGATTTCCTCTGTGTTTTTTGTTTATTTATTGTTTTTAGCCAAGCGGCATTCACAAAATGTTTGTTTTATTAGCATTTAAATGAAAATCCCCCCAAAGAACAGAAAAAAAAAGAACGATTCACGAATATTCAATATTGTCGGGCTTCGGGTCAATGGCTTCGAAATGCCAAACACGGTTCGTTGGTTTGTTTGTGTTTACCAGAGGAGTTGGTAGTTGGTATAGTCTTTTGCTTCCTTGTAACAATGTCACCCACTCGTCCGAGTGTAGTTCGGTTTGGTTTCCTCCCATTCGCCGATAAGTAGCTGAATGCGCATTCATGTAGCACCGCGTACCACCGAAGGGACAACAAAATCTAAGACGCCATTTGCTGGGAGATTTGTTCAAAGGACTGCTCCTTGCGCGTTGCCCGTCTCGTGTTCCGTGTTTTGCACAAAATAATTCAAAGAGATGCTTGGATTTTGATAACATGGCATGCTAAATGTGGTGCAGCAGGAAAGGAACACTTTTCCGGAACACAGTCGCAGCACACACACATACCATGGTTTTCCCTCTGGGAGACGTCAAGGTCTGTTTGGCATTTCAGAACCATGCTACAAAAAAAAAAGTCTCATGATGCAAACGACGGCAACGATGTCTATCGAGAGGTAGTAGTAGAACCGAATCCTAGACCCCTTTCACCCCCTTCTCGCAATGGAAAGTGCAATTTTCATTTCATATTCGCTCATCTATGAGTGAGGAAATCACGAAGAGCACAGGGCTACGTCGAACCAACATCCCAAGCGGCTTTTACAACTCAATGTCACGTAGGAGGATATGATTTTGGAATTTGAATGTTACACTCCCCTGGGATGTGTGTGTTCCTCTCTCTATCGTACGTGCATTGCATTTGTCCAAGGTCAAGTGATTTGGATACGAAAATGCAAGCTGTTTGCAGCCGCTTCCCTGCCATCACCATAGGCACAGGGACGTCCATTCGACCATTCAAAACATGGACATGCATTCTATACGATGTGATGTATGTGTTTGCTAGAAATTGAGAGTTCGGTGCACGTGCGTGGGATTTGTGGTGATTTGAATCTTGTGAATTCATTGCTCTTCCATTCGAGATGGCAAATGCTAATCTTTTGATTGATTCTTGTGTGTGGGGCTTGGCTACATGGCCCCACACATCACATGTGGAGGGATGTTAGAAATATTATGTTCTGCTGAGGAAGTATGTACGAGTACATGCGCGCATTGCTGTTCGAAGGATTACGTGGAAGTTATGCCCAATCAAATGTAATTACTCGTGTATTCTTGAGGAATCAAAATAAATGAGCCACAGGCAATTGGTTTGCAGGAGGCAGATCAAGAAGGAGCACACATACTTTGGTTGGAGTAATGACATTAATTTCAAGCTGGAATTTCCTTGCTACAGTGAATAGGAAGTGGATGAATGCTTACAATACATCGATGAGGACTGCAAATTAAACATGGCTCTGAATATGGACTTTGAAATACCAGGTTCTCTGTATGATCTGTCGAAATGTGAATATTTGACGGATAGTGGCTTCTTCTAGTTAAAAATCACAGTTGTTAAGTGCGCGATCATCGAGCACGAGATTCAGAATTCGAATCCCACCTCTCGGGGGGAACGTCTGAGAAACGTCCAAAAAAAGCTTCTCTAAATCAAATAAAAATTGTCCTTCGTAAACGGCATAAAACTGTAGCTCCCCATCACTCATGCAACTCTCAACCACTCTGTTGTTCTAGTTGTGCACATAGGAGTCGTTGTCTGGAAGTCCTTGAATGGGTTTTGCTCTACTTTATACCACAGTTCTATGAAACTTTTACATTTGCTTCGTCCTATAGCTGTTATAAGCTTCGTGCATGGTGTCTTGTCTCACTTTTGCAGATCATTAGAGGTTGCTCTTGCCTTAGTTAATCTACGTTTTTATTATTCCACTACACTGGCGGACGGTGACCAGTAGTCGTTCTCCTTATTATTGAAGTATCTCATGACCGGATTGATGATTTGGACTGATTTGTTGTTTGCTTGCTTGGGATAGATATCGTTCAAATGTCGCCCTCCAGCGTTTATGAAAATTTGAGCCCTTTTTATGGCATTTTCCATAATTTTTCTCAATACTTCCGCCGGTATGTGCTCTATTTCTTGCCTAATGTTGTCTTTCAGGTCTTTAAGAGTCTGTGGCTCGTTCACATAGACCAATGACTTCAAATAACCCCAAAGAAGGAAGTCTGAAATAGTCAGATCGGGTGATCTTGCGGGCCAATGCAAATCTTCAAAACGGAACACGGCCTGGAAAAGTGTTCTTCACCTAGTGGATTGTGCCGCCCGCTGTATGTGCAGTGGCACCGTCTTGTTAAAACCATATATGTTCGAAGTCCAATCCATCCAATTCGGGTGTCAAAAAGTCACGTAACATGGTTATACGCTGGTTTTCAGTGCCTCAAAGCGAGTGTTCTGCTTGTCCGGAGAGATGAAAATGTGCTTCGTCACCCATGATTAATTTTAAAGGAAAGTCGTCCTTGCTTACTGTGTTCCAGACGGGCTGGGTGGTCTGCGGGCAGCAGCTGATGCACCATCTGAGTTTTATACGAAAACATCTTCAAGTCTTTTACGAAAATACGCTACAGAGGCCGCCTAGAAATGTCCAATTGAGTGGCCCGTCGTCTCGTTTATGTTTCTGGACAGTCTTCCACATCCTCGCGCACAGCATCAATATTATCGGCCGAACGGCCTGTTGTTGGTCTACCAGCCCTTGTCCTATCTCGTGTTGAGCCAGTCTCTTCGAGACGAGTGTGGTTTGACGTCGAAATGTGCGAACGGTGCGGAAAATCTTCCATGAACTACTCCGCAAAAAATTGACACAATTATTCCACTTTCTTGAGGAGTATAGCGTTCATCGTCGTATTTTTCGCATATATTTCGCAACTGTCAATATCACAATGACAGGAGACGCCATTTGCAAAAATCATGGACAATTCATATACGCTTGCGCCACCTACACTTCCTCTGCGGAATATGTGCTTATTGCTAGTATTTGCTAGTGTAAGGTTGCAAAACCCTACGCCATTCGACAGCTTAAACGTTAAGGTCACCGGCGATTATTTCTGGCATTTGCGTGTTTGTCCAATAATTCTTCGAAGTCTCCAATTGGGAAAATTGATCATGCGGTAGAAGCTGTTGATATGGATTCCGTCTATTTAACGGAGACACTGCAGCCTTCCATAATTGTCGATCCCCCGCATATTGTTTTCAATTCTCAAGCCTTCAAGCTGCGTGGCATTCGTGATCGCTTGATCTTTAAAATGGGGACTTGGTCTTGCTGGTTTTCTCGAACCTGTGTGCTGGGATTCGTAGATACTTGATGGCTGGAGCATTGTTGTCCATTCGTTCGATGTGACTGCGCTAATGTAGTCGTCGGGGCTTGGCTTTTTGGACTACATGCACGGTTTGATATCAATTTGTTTCCTCCGAGTTAGGAATTTTAAACCAAGTGGTTTTGCCAAGCTTTAGTAGTACTAGCAGCTGCTTTCTATGGTCTGTCGAGAGGCAGATGAACTTCTCAATTACGAAAATGGAGTTAACAAAAGTGACGATTTGTCCTTGACCTCAAGACCGCAAGACCGACTAATTTCGCCTGATTTTCAATTACTTAGAATAGAAATCGTCTACTGCGGCACGCTGAAAACGCCCGTATAATGTCGTACGTAGGGACTAACAAAAGTTCGCTTAGTTGGTGATGCATTTTTGAATTTAACGATATTTATTTCAAAATTTCAGAACAATAGGTAAAAATGGAGACGACAAAGAAAAAAATTAGTGACGTAAGCTCGGTTGAAGTTCCACCGCCAACACAGGAGAAATTCGTTTTGCCATTCTCTTCGGATTTCGACGTCAACTCACGCCAGTTAAAATTCTGCACGAATGGCAAAATGCATACGGAATAAATGCACCATCTCTTGTTACTATTTCAAAGTGGTTTCGAAGATTCCAGACTGGCCATTTTTCTGTGGAGGACGAATCTCGTGAAAGTCGGCCCAAATCCTCTACCGACGATACAAATGTGGCCCTGGTGAAGGCTAAAATTGACGAAGATGTGTCATCTGGAGATGGTAGTGGGCTTGAATGCCATGGCTGTGTCACGAATTTTAAATTATCACCTCAAATATTCGAAGAAATTAGCTCGATGGGTTCCAAAAATTTTGAATGAAGAGCAAACAGAGGCTGTTCGTGTTCGTTTTGCTCAATATTTCCTGGATAAGTTTGAAAATGGAGAGTTAAGCTGCTTCAATAAGATCGTTACAGGTGATGAATCTTGGTTTTACAAGTACGATCCGGAAACCACACCGCAGTCCATGGTATGGAGCCCAGAAGGTGCAATCCTCCAGTAAAGGTCAAACAACAAAAGTCAGCGACAAAGGTTATGATGTCTCCTAAAACTGGTATACTGAAACTTGCTTACCACAAGTTTTCCAAAATGTAGGGGATGGAATGACTGCTTCTTCGTTGCCTGAAGGTGGATTGCCTTCTTGCCCTGCCACTCTTTCTATCACCCATTTAGCAGCTGCTCAAGTGGTGTTCAAATACACTTACTGCAAATACCTGCATTCCAGGCCACTTGCTGGACTTTCTTGGAGAACCTCCAGATGTTGTTACAATCGTAAGACTCTTCGATTTCCTGTTTTCTACGAAGTATCCTCTTTCGGTGTGTACCTCTCCAGTCTCCCATTTTGGATGTGCGCACTCTTCATCATAACTCAAGTTCTTTACTGGCGGAGGTTGGAAAACTATTATGGTTGTAGCTACATCTTGGATGCTATACTGGGATCCACTGCTTAATCGCTTTCTGTAAGCCCTGGCTACTTTCGGGTCTCAGTTTCTTTTCGTTGGGAAATCGAGCGCTGAAATTTGCTGCCGTACATACTGTTTAGCCCTGTATGTATTGTATAGCGCATTTACCTGAGGTCCATATGGCAGCTTTCCCTACAGGTAGAGTCCCACATCCTCACTTCAAAACGTTACCATAAAGTTCGTTCGTTTCTTCTGACCCATATCCGGAGAAATAGTTAATATTCAAAGAAACAGGCAGACAGACGGATATGATAGATCCACTGTTTTTAGTTTCTCTACGCTGGTAAAAGTGAAAAGTAAAAAGAACGTCAATAAGAAGTCCAATTACGGATTGAATCCAAACTCAACATTCAAATAAATCACTAAACTTCAATGGCCAAGCATTCCAAACTTTATTGCCAGACCGAATCAACTTTTACGAGCTCTCAGTGTGCAACTCACCTACATGATTTCTATTAAAATAATCACTGGCTGCTTTCAAGTCGTTTATAGGTCGATTAGATTCAATTTTGTCTAATTAGTCAGTCGGCCTTACTACCTCCTCATCAGAGATGTTTACTTGTTTTACTAGAATTTCACTATTGTGGGCGCTAAAGCCAATAAAATAGAAAAGTATATTCTGACAGCAACCATGGAAAAATCGTATGCGACCAGTCAATTAGTTGAAATGTGTTAAACATGGCAAGCTTTTAGAATTTACAATAATCGCATGTAGCACTGTATTCAATAATCTTTTCCGGCATACATCACTGGTGGACATAAAAACTGCTACAACTCACTTTTTGTCTAAGAATTCACGCTTCGTGGATGAACTATGCGGCAGCTGTCATGCACCTTGAACATACAGCCAGAGGTCGAAAAACTCACTTTTTTTTCCAACACTTAGTCGGTACTCGTAGAGAAACAAAACAAGAATAACAACAATAAGAGGGAAGAAGAACAATAAAAACAAGTGAAAATAAAATTGTCATTGACGACATTTTCCACGGATACTTGAGTGCGCCATAACACAAGAAGCAATGTGCAATAAGAGTACAACGCGTACGAATATTGCGCAACGTTCTCCCCACATTGATGACGACTTAACAAAAGCTGCACACCCTATTACAACTACCTGTGTACTCGTAGTACCTGTCCAAAGACCTGCCATATTCTCACACATTGAGAGTGGTGTTGTTTTATTTTTGTTCCGCATGATCCCCATCAACGTTCATCACCTTGACTCACATGTGTGGCGACTTCTTTTGTTTCCCTTAGGTGTGCTCGAGCTCCGTCTGCGAACTGGTAATTGCACACGAAAACCATAGGGTACTCTGAAAATGAAAAACAACCTTTCCTCCTGTCGTTGTCATCATATCTCATTTCGGACATAAATCTCTGGTCTTACTCTGGTGTTGAAGGTGCTTTGCTAGGTACCGTCATGGTGTCCCACAAGGATCGGTAGTTGGACCGACAAAAGAATTCAACCGGCAGCTGCCCAATAAGGATATAATTTTCGACTCCCAATATGGATTATAGAGCATCAAAGCGAGGTAATTAGAAATTGGAACAAATGGCGGCATGACTGGATGGCTGTATTGAAATTGGTTTGTGAAGAGATGGACGGATCCTATGATGAAGGAAATTTAATGATGGCTGTGGTGCGGCTTCCGGGTTTAGGCCCTAGTTAAGCGAACGCATTCTTTTGGCGAACTTTTCTTAACAAATAACTTCACATTAGCAGTGGTTTGAAAGGTCTAATTAGTTATACAGTCATGAGTTACGATCGTGGTTATGGCATTGCTAGATGATGAATGGCAGAGGTGCAAAGGGGTCATTATTGGCACTGGTGACTGGTTCAATGATGTCTCTTATGATACTGTCGGTTAGGGGTGCCACGGATAACACAAAAGTCGACGATTAAAGCTGATCCGAAAAATGTTTCGTATGCCTGCCTCTTAAGAATACGAACTCGGTTGTGGGAACAACCGCGAATAAAGGCTGACATAAATTTCCCTTGTCGACTAGCTTTTTCCTAAAAATTTCAAGGAACTCAAGAACTTTCACAGCCCTTAGGGTGTTCAAAACATAGATTGAGAAGAAGAAAGGTCGGGAAGATTAAGGTACTACTGGTGCACATTGGTTTTAAAGCTTAATGAATTGAATTGAGTTGACTTATGGTAGATCTTCTATACTAATATGCTTAAGGCCACGAGACCAGATAGAAGAAGTTTAATATGAATAAATACGTCTTGAGCCGTCTTCCGGCCTATAGACGATTTCTTAGATCCCCAAATTTGTGGCTGGAAAAGGAGGTTTTTAAGCCTATACGGAGTTGAGGCCACAAGGGTGCCCGAAATCATAAACAGTTTTACCTTAAAATATTTCAAACTTTGTCTATTCCCCCAAAAAGAAATTGTACAGTTCGAACCCCTACTGTTCTGCTTCAAAAACGGTAAGACCTGTTGAATTTCTCAAAATTTCCTGTAGTAAAATTTGTTGGTGTGTGCAGTATGCTTCCGTTTACTCGATCATGTTCAGCGATAAGCATATACATAGCTAGATCTACCGATGATCAGTCTATCTGGGCGAAATCTTTTTTTATCCTTTCAATCCGGCTGTTGGAAACGGCATTAAACTGTAGGTCCTTACTATTCGTGTGCCCCACAGAACGAATGGCTGCGAGAAGCAAGGCCAAGACCTGTATGCGCTATTAGCACACACATTTACTTATTTACGTGTAACTTATTCAGAATTCTCATACAAACAACAGTGCAGTTGCAAGAACTCATAGACCTGAAGAAATAGATTCACCTTTGAAATTAAAGCGGCGATGTAGACGAAAGGTCCATTCACAGCTCAGCGACCGGCAATTGGGCGAACTGCGAACAAATTATTTTTAGTGCATTTAAAAGCACACAATTGACAACTTAACTATTCCAAAAGTACAGAGCTTAATTTATCTATCGATTAATAGGAAAAAAGTTAAATTTTAATTAGTTTCTGCAAAGAAATTAACAATTCGCTGATTTTTACGCGAATAGGCGAATACTTTTTGCGAACTGTCAAATTTTATTCACATTCCACGGATGTGGAACGCAATCCACATTCGCGAGAGTTTAACCTCACAATTCTTTTGCTTTGTTCTTGCTGGTGGTTACGAATGACGAGTGAAGTTCACAGATTGCTGCGACTAGAAAAAAAGTTGCTATGAATAAAGTGTCAAAATTTACTCGTTCGTATTCGCAGGTCGCTGAGCTGTGAATGCCTTTAAAACTGCTGTTCGTATACATTTTGGTATGTTTAAAAGATCGAAATTCAGAAACAAGTCTTCGATCTTCGTGTTGTATGCTAATGGTAACCAGATTGGGAGTAGTAAGAGAGGCTAAATCTCAAACGTAGAGAATAGCTTTAGTATTTTCAATATGTTGTCATAAATATTTGTTGATTCCATCGAGCAAACTTATGAATTTAATGATCCAACGATAGCCGAAATAAAACGATTTTCATGGCTTTCATGGAAGTATTTTTTTTTTTCTAACTTTATATACCTGCTCAGAAACCTATTATAACCGTTATTAACCACTAGTAATAGTTTAATTG
This sequence comes from Pocota personata, assembly GCA_963082735.1. Lineage (NCBI taxonomy): Eukaryota > Metazoa > Arthropoda > Insecta > Diptera > Syrphidae > Pocota > Pocota personata. The sequence goes on along the minus strand of OY720429.1, from coordinate 263,198,096 downwards.
CATCAACAAGAATAAGTGCGTTATTTTGAAAATAAAAACCAAACCCTTTAAGCGTGGTTAGCTAGCTGGCTGATCCCTCATCATCTAAAGGCAATTATATCAATTACCGCATTAAAAACCCATCAATCGGTGATGCGCTTACAAGATGTTTGGCATGCGCGTATAGGTGGATGAAAAAGGGCAACGTTCGACATTCCAAAGGATCTTCTTCTTCACCACCTCCTCGGTCTGTTTTGTTTTTTTATTGACACTGACCTGAGGCAGACAATTAAACTCTCGTGTTTAAATAATTGTTTTGTTTTTCTTCTTCTTCTTCTTCTGCATAACTTTGCGCACAATATTTATTATGAGACGATAATATTTGTGGTGTAAAAACTATAATTAGCGGATTATTACCGTGGCTAAGGGATGTATGTTGTGTATGGTATGGAGTGACATAAATCATGAAAATTTGATTAATCAGAATTGCAAGCTATTAAGGGTTTGGCAGAAGGTATACTTATTATGAGAACTAGCAGCAGCTATTTTCTGTTTTTGTTTTTAGTTGAAAATCTATAAGATTGGGTTGTACAAGAGATGTTCCACAATTTGTGTCGTTTGGTCAGCTGAATATATCTAGATACTGCCGTCTGCTATTCATTTATCGACTCTTTCATCCGCTCAATGGTATATCATTCATTGATATACTCACAATACTTTCGAAGATATGGTGATTTGAATGAGAGCTCTTGAGTAGTATGGCAGAATCAAATCTACAAGACAATCATTTTTTACAATTTTCGACATGGCTTTGGTGCTGAATGATGTTTTGGCAGGATGACTTCTGTTCTACAGGATACTTAACTATCCATTAGAACCGTCCATATGTGGTATTTTGAATTCAAGTTTGACCTCCATAACCAACCCCATAGCGGTCGTTCAAATAAGGTGTCTATTTCTGAAATGGATTCAGAAATTAATGTTCAAAGACAAACGAGCAATTTATCGGCAGATAGAAGAGACCTTGGGCACTACCCTATCCAGTGTATATCAAAATTAGGAAGCTTTGTACTCTCTGGATACTATATGGCCTTACGCCCGAACTAAAGGACTTTAGAGTGGACAAGAATACCATTTGAATTGCAACAAGTAAAGAAGCCTGGCTCTATTTTTACGTTGTTTCCACAAAGTCTTAGAGCAAGATTCCAACTCAACCCCGAAGATTTCGTTCCTTTCACAAAGGAATGACGATCGGGTTTGGTGCCGGCACTTGTGCTTGAATATCAGCGGACGGTCACTGCTAAGTGATATACGGAATAATGTCTTGCTCTGAAACTTACACTTACACCACGCTAAAGCGCTGGTACACAGACCAGGGCTCTCTGCAGGCTATTTGAGGAGCACAGGCATAAGTCCAGATCTAGCCCCTTTTGACTTTGGTTTGTTTCCCTCGACTATAACCAATGTACCGTGCATCGTAGGTAAAACTTGGTATAGAACTGCTGAGCTTCATGTTTACATATACATTTGGGGCTCGTTACCAGGGATTTTGTTATATCTTCAACTGACTTTATCACACCTAAACTGAAACTCTTGCGGATATCTACAGGATTATGACCACGTATTACCGCAATGGTAAAGATGTGGATGATAAGGAAACTCCTGCTTTTTTAGATACATGGAGATATCCGCTACTAGCCAGAGTTAAACGACGTGCACTAGGCAGACCCTAGATTGACAAGATTAAAGAGATCCCTTCGAAAATCATGAAATGATTCTTTATAGCCTATCCAGGGTATATTAAGCTTGATATGTAGTTAATAATAACGACAGACCCCCATGGTATATATATTCGTGATCAGCATCAAAAGTTATGTCGATCTAGCCATGTCGGTCCATCTGTTTGTCCGTATATTAGGCCGTTTATTAGACATGAAATTGGTGCATAAGCTTTCTAAAGTAGTACAAGTCTAAACATTTTAAAAATCTGCCCACAACCACATCCGCTTTTTAAAAAAAATCGTTTTTCTTAACATTTTGTCCATACGTTATATATGGCCACGCCCATTTTTTGGGGGCGTTTTGTTAAAAGAAACAAAACAACATGTATTGCTTCAAAACTACTTACGGTAATGGTTAAGTCGTATTGTGAATATCTCATCAGAATCTGTGAATTTCGGTTATAAATTTTGGAAGCAACTCCCACTTTTTATTAAGAAAAAGTTGTAGCAACAGGTTTGTGACAACATTTCTGAAAAATCCCGGAAATGCCCTGTGTATAGAAAGATACGCACTGCATCTGTTCTGCAACGCCAGCCTCACTTTATTAGGGATGAGTTAAAAGATCCATCCGTTCTAGATGGATTTTAACTTTCCTGCATGTTTTTCTGGTCTAAGGGTCTCTGATGACCGGGTTCCAACCCGATTGTATAATGTTGTACCATTAGTTCTTGTGTTTCGATAAAGAATGTCTGGTTAGACTTCCATTGCCGCTTTTTGAATTGAGTATGTCAAGTTAAAGCAAAACGTTTGTATTTCCCAGCAGAGTTATTTTTTCAGTCTGATCAGAGTAGAATCAGATATCACTTTTAACAGATGAGTCTTCGACAGCGTTATTGTGAATTTTGTTTCAAAAGTTTGTACTCCACTCTTGTTATCTAGGATTTCTCCAAGATACCTAACGTTAGCGGCAAATTTAAGAAAATGTATGCCCTCATGCTTTCTCTTTTGAATAACCCTTATGATATTATGCAGTGCGATTTGCATTTGGTCATAAATTTTATACAGGCACATAAGTACTGTCAGCATAAGTTTGTATGTGCAATCCCAATCATACGAGTAGCAATTATGGTTATCCCCTCTCAACAACAAAAAATGATGTTCCAAAACTATAAATGAAATTCAGTTCACCAATTATCTCAACATCAAAATCGGTTCAGTCTTTGACAATTTAGGTATGGCCAGTCTCGCAGTAACCCATCAGCAACCAGGAAATAAGTCAATAACCTAGCAGCAAATATAGACTCTATAAGGAATGCAAGTGCAAAAACTAACGAGAACTTACATTTATATCCAAAGGTATACTTTGGCAAGTTTTCACTTTAAAATCCATTGCATTCCAAGTGTTTACCCCCACCCATGTACGTGCAACTCAATTCCATATACCTTACGGAAATTTCAATTTCATATCCGGAAAATATAGTTATCCCACCTGTAATCTTAGAGTGGTAAACTCCTCCCATTTGATGAATCTATTTTCCTGGTTCGCGCGCAAACTAATTCACAAACTTTCACCCAAAACTCGAATCTGTGAGGTTAAATTACTTGAGCCTCACCTCAATCGGTTGACCTCAGCAATTTAGAATCCATCTGTTGGTCAGAAAAGAAAAGTTGCACTCTTCTTCTTCGTCGTCAAACAAACTATACACTATATCCTCAGTGGAGGCGGCCAAAAGCCCTGGAATCCATCCTCATAATTATCGTAAAGACCGTCATTGTATGAGCGTTATGGTCTCAACCATTTACTCCACTCTTCCCATCATAATAATCAACTAAACTTGGTCGTCATCATCATAGTCGTCGCCATCGCGTATACTCATCTTTCCGCATTCATCATGGTCTTGTTGGCTAGGAAAGACCAGACGCTCATCAAGTTTTATGTTTCCATCGTGACTGCATTAATTTGTTTTTTTTTTTTCTCAAAAACAAAAAAGAAAAGTATCTAAAGTGCATAATCATCATCAGCTCAGGCACTCATCATCATCAAGATGTTGGATGGTTTTCATACTCGTATTCTTTCCAATGAAACTGTAAGCGAGCAAAGTTCAAGTGTGCGTCTGGTGGTATCATGTGCACCTAAGCACCATTCAATTATCGCATCAGGGCCACTCAACCTATATTTGCACTTCGTGAAAAGCGAAATTGGGATACAACAGACACGCCTACTTTGTTGGGATGTTGGAAAGTGAAATACGAATACGAGTAGGAACACAAGGAGATGATATGTTTTTGGGACTCATTTGTATGAACAAGAATTCAAGGGGCGTCTTCATCTAGCTCATCTAGATGCCCAAGGGTTTGAGATATTTAAAAAGAAAATTAAGTTTGGTACATGTGCTCTTTATGTGTCAAGTTTGATTGATATAAATTGGAACGAGGTGTATGTGGAGAGTTGATCTTGGTCTTAATAGCTAACATGCAATATATACTCGTAGATACTTAATTAACGTTTAAGGAGTAGAAATGAGCATTGGTGTTAAGTGTTGAGAAGTACTTACGAATGTTCTAAGATTTGAGAGTAGTTATGTATGTGTACCTGAAAATATAAAAGGAAAAGATTTGTTAGCGTTTTTCTTATTAAAATTTATTCTTTTATTAAACTTTTTGGACAAGCGTCTATTCTAAGCTTAGGAATAGGTTTAGATTTTCCTGAAAAGATCTTGTGGGAAACGCCTTTAACTTTTTCACTTGGTACTATGGTCAAGTAGTAGTTTGGTGAACTACTCATCTCTTCTGCTTGGGCGTCCTTATTTATTTAAGCTTAATACAAGCATTATGAACTTAAAGCTGAACTTTAAAAAAATAATTTCTAACTAAGGATAATATGGTGATGTGAGAAGGGCTTGTAGGCAAGGTTAGGAAGAGTGGAAGACGTTACGGAGTGACTCTGCTGCAATGAAAGTTAAAGAAGCATTGCATGCCGTCAGCATTACGTGGCATTCTGGACATTGGTTCATGATAACCATAGTTGATGCGGTGAAGATTGATACAGAAGATGGGTACAGACCTAATGTTACGTGAGTTTGTATTAGCGGAGATCATTTCCCATAGTGCAGGGCAGCCAATGTTACCAGTTAAAAGCTGATAAATTAACTATTATTACAGCGACTTCACTACGTTTCTCAAGAGACCGTTGGATGACCAGTTTATACCTATCAAGACCACGAATTGCAAAACGGATGAATCTCTGTTGTACAGATTCTATTCGTAAGATATGGGTTTCGTAGCAAGGTGACCATATTTGGCTAGCGTATTCAAGGAGGCGCCTGACGAAGGTGATGTAAAGTGATTTTGTGGGTGTGAAAATTTCTTAGACGATCGTTCGACACAACCGATCGCGAAGATGGTTCTGCTGGTGGATACGTAAATTGAATTCCCTATGACAAAGGAAACAAAACTGATGGGACAGGCTGGCCACAAATAGAGCAAACCCTGGGTGGTAAAGCGAGACGCTTACGGGAGTATGTGATACCTTGATATTTGCTGATGTTGAGCTCCAGAAAATTTGTCGAAAATATGTCAAGTTCATCCTGCCTGGAAATTTTCATGTCATCAGCGTAGATAGACAAATAAGAATTTTTGATGATGCACTCAACATCATTTATAGTCAAGGTGAATATAATAGGTCCAAGGTGGCTACCTTGAGGGACCCCGGAGGTAGCATAAATGGGGCCAAATACGGACGATCTAAAGAGGACTTTATGCTGGTGATCTGTCAAGTAGGATTTGATCCACGAAATGAACCCCAGGTGAAAACCAAGAGCTTTTTGTTCCCAAAGGATAATTCCGTGTGGAATTTTGTCGAAGGCCTTGCTGAATCGGTAGCAATTGCATCTATTTCTTTGCCGTCTTCTAATGCGCACAGAGCTGTAGACAAGAATACGATTAAGTTGATAGTAGTTGATCTGCCCCTAAGAAACCCGTGTTGGTTTGGAGAAAAAAAAAAGTTGACGTGTGACGATAATTGGTTACTTCATTCTTGCGGAATTGAAATCTATCTGCACATTGTACATTGTGCTTCCAAAGCCGCCCTCCATAAACTTTTTTTCTGACTTATGATTCATCACGTGCTATATTTTTGCAAAATTTCATCTACGTAGGTCAAAGCATTCAAAAGTTACAAGCCAGTGACAGACAGACAGACGAGCAAGCTCCGTATTGAATTTCAATTTTACCAGATCCGTACGGAATACTAAAAAGAGTGGAATATTGGATACAAAATGTATACCCTGAAGGACCATGAGATCAAATGTCATAGGTACGAATAGAGTCTGGAGGGCGCTCCAAAAATAAGGTTAGCATAGGCTATCCGGACACATTCTATAGTTTGTACTAGCTTCAGTAGAATTAGGCTGCGAATGTTAGCACTGTAAACTCAGAAAACTCTTCAATGAAGAAACTCTAGACCACTGAACCGCCAAATAGACGAGAGGGAAAGACGAGATATCGCAATGCGTCTAACACCCTGCTATTCATTACTTCTTCTGTACCGTATTTTAGAAGCAAGTCTGATTATGTAAATTTCCCTTCAGGTCAAACACAGGATCGAGAAGTTCAGTTGCACTTTAGTTAATCTTCAGGTAGACAGTTTTCTCAAGTCTAGCCTTGCTTATCTCCGTGTGAAGTCTAAATTCAAGTCACTGTAGTTTTCATACCGTTCGTCGTGGTCTTCCCATTGGAACTCGTGTAAAAGTAGATTTATGTGAAAACTATTTATCTGTTTATCGGTCATCGGGCACTGCATCCTTTATAAAGAAAGTCTTTCCCATTAAATCATCTATTCAACTCCTTGCCTGACCTTTTGTGAGCTTCCCTAACTGCTCTTCTCGAACGTATATCTTATCTTGCCCACAGGAGAAGCACAACATTGTTGCACACAATCTTTAATCTCATGTCAAATAATCTCTCTATAAGGATCGTCATCGATGCAATCTTTAGCCTTTCTTTGCGGTGTATTCGATTCCTTGATGCCAACCAGTACCTAACGAGTGACAAAAATTAACTTTCTTCCTCACGTTTAATGCATCTCATTTCCACCAACAGTTCTTTCGAATGCCAAAAATGGTCTAAAACGTTTTAACCAATTCCAAACTGTCTGGTTATGGAGAATTTAACCATATTCAAATGGTGGCAGCTGCTCTCTGTACCAAGTATCTAAAAAAAAAAGAAAAAAAAAAACAAACAAACAACAACTAATCCAATTCGATTGTAGATTATATGACTTTACCGACTTTAAACTCTGTGCCACCACACCACACACAGGGAACAAGAAGACAGCTCACAAAGAGACAACAACAACTAATGGTGTCCGGATCACAATAACTGTAAATATCTTTCGAATTCTATCGGTATTGCTACCCAGAAACATCCAATAGATACAAATAATACAAATAGATACATGAAATATATACCCGAGTGCTGAAAGATACACAAGGTATCAACTGAAGTTTTCTTCTTTTGTTTTAGTGTGACTTAACCTTTTTTTTCTCAAAACCACTTAGCTTACGGTAGTGGAACAACACAAACGACCGACTTTAGGGGTCAAGTTATGTGTCCGGAGTTCTCTCTTATGTCTATCGGTTCTATTGCCAGTACTCGTATGTGTTTGTGTGAATATAATCATAGAAAACTTGTCACAGAGGTTGGCTTTTTTTTTTTTTTTTTTCTATCTGCGCCTTGGTGCTTCTATATTCTAGGGCAAATGAAATATGTATCTGCGGTCTACCTCGAGGGTAATTATTAGCGGGTGAAACTAAGCGACAAGAAACAAAAGTCTCCTTCGCTGATTGATGGCACTTTGTAGTTCATTTCAACGTTACCAGACCTGAACTGCAAAAAAGAAGAAATATCCAGTTCTAGACTCTCTAGGTTTTTCTCGTATCTGTGCTAATTTTTTTTTTTTTTTTTTTTTACAATTTAATAGGTTATTAGAACCTCGACAACGGCGAACTAGTTGAACGTGGTACGTTAAGTTGTTTCCCCTTTATAGGTTTTCTGTATCCTTGCCTGATGATGCCCCCTGACATTTGGCATGCTGCGGCAATTCAATTCGAAATGACTGACCCATGAAGTACACGATAGACAGTCTGTGAATGATAGCCAAACAAAAAAAACAAGACAACTACCGACAATTGTACAACTTAATCACTTATAATGATGCAGATCCAAATTGATGAGAAGTATCTTTTTTATAGTTTTTACTTGTACCCGCAAAAAAACGTATCTTTTTATATATTCGTATTTATATCACAGAGCCTTCTCTCCTTTGTTGGAACCATAGCATGATTCAAGGGATTAACACAATGATGATAATAACTTCAAATTGCATGAGAGCTACTTAGAGGTCGCTTAAGAAAGGAGGCTGGCTGTTTGTCTCTGCCAGCATTCCAGTGTGGATACCTTTTATCACGTCACACACACACAGCAGACATGGAAGACATTTTTCTCCAGAAATGTGTTATTTGCATTTTTAAACGATTTCTTGTTTCCTCTTACGTCCCCTGGGATATGAATTCTATACAAACAATTTATGTAAATTGGTTCTTTCCTTTTTTTTAAGTCGGGCGCGGGACACATACTCGTATACCGGAGTACGTGTTTGTTGTATCGGCGAAAACCTTATTGGAAATGTGTCATCTTGCTAGCTGGCTGGCTGGCTGGCTGGCATGCATTAGCTGCCCATATAAGGAAGATGAATGCGCACACACTGGTGTTACATGTCGGAAATGTCAATAAGGCGCGAAAAATTTCACTGGCCTAGCAAGTGCATCTCTTTGGTGGATGTGAACAAATTCTATGTTTTTTGGTGGATTTTTTCCACAAATTCCATGAAATAATTCGATAGGCATCACAGACAGTTGGTTGTCACGTCGGAATATGTATCACGAGCAAATAAAAGTTTGGTCTTGAACACTCGCAGGCAGCGGGACCAGGAAACCTGATGTAGTTGCTTTTATTTCATTTAGTAATGGACAGTCGGATCTAGTTCTAATTTGTCACATGTGGACGTTTCAGTTGGGATTAAGTTCAGGTTTTCTCTTGGAGTATCCTAGGAGTGCCATCGAGAAATAATAATACACTTTGTGGATTGTCAACCTTGTATCGTCATTCGAACTGTGAGTAGTGCATTTGTTATAAATGGGTGCTAAATAGACCGTGGTCGAGGTGGCTCATACTCGTATATTGCGCTAACTATTCAAGTTCTAGATGATTATAGATTTGAACCTTAGTGGCCTATGAGCCATAAGAGAACCCTATATTATGTATAAGTGAACAGTGAGGTCCACAAGGAATGCACTAGGTACGACTTTCACCAAACTGGGATCGCAAGACTCGATATGCATCCTTCTTGCGTATGTTCTGCTTTAAGAACACCGAATAGCAATACCACTGAAGTAATACTCACGACCATCTATTTTCATCAGATGAGATGGTGAGATTTGTTGGCCATGCAAACCGATATAGCGAACTGGAATATACTCGCCTCAGATCATAGGTACATACATTACCTTTGTTTGAAAACCGGTTGATCGGAGACAACGAAGCGACACTGGAATTAGCTGAGACGAAGTCCTTAAGTGCTACTCTTGGCACAACAGTTGACACGCTGCAAGGTAGTGCTTTAAGTTCATACAGCACTACTTGGATAGAAAAGAATATAAGTTTTCCCAAGCCTACTCGTTGATGGAAAGTGGAGTTATCTTCGATGTGGAATAGAGTGAGGAAGCCATGAAGTCTAGGGGCGCCGTGGTTCAGTATTTTTTTCGAAAACCCGGAACATTTCTACTCGATTTTCGATGCATTTTAGTATTTTAATCTTTATTTATTCTCAGGTGGCTGTTGGTTGCTTTTTTCCCCGCTCCCTTCTTTTTAACTTGCTGCATCACTTAAGACTAAGTTTAAAGTAAGTTCACAGTTCGGGTCATAAGAAAACCCACTACCACGGGAGACTCAGATTCGAGTCCTAGAAACAATAAAAAGTTTGTTTTTGGTCGCACTACTGGTCATGAAAAAGCTTTTCAATTATGCCCTTCGCGGGAACTGTAGATACCTTCAATTCGTATGCAAAAAATATAACATGCACAGCACGAGTCGTGGCGAGAAGTTAGGTCAGACCTTGTATGGGAAGGTAGTGCCTAAATTGTATGATGTCTGGAACAACTGCTGACTGTATTTCTCATGTGAAAGTTCACAAAGAGAGCAAAAGGTTGGTCTAAAATATCAGCGCACCTCCCTGCTGACCCCAGCGATACAAAAATATCAGCGCACCTCCCCTGGGGCATGATAGAAGGTGCTCTGAAACTGTCAATGAAAATCTATCTCCTTGGATACAATAATGCTAAAGGATAAAGGCCCCGACCCATGGAATACGTCGACGTCATTTCGTTGAAGCTTGACTGTGACGTTCACGTATTGCCGGAAAGAACAGTCCTGTACAATCCGTCGCATATCTTCGTTGACAGATTGAAATGTCAACCGATTGTCAACGGCGATGACAGTTTCTCTTCTCTCTCAATACTTCCACCAATGAAAATGCTTACTCTCAATTTGCCGACTGCCAACAGATCAACGGATTAAGAAAGTTGATGTTCATACATGCGTCGGTCATGGGCAACCTTACATAAGAATACGCGTATCTATGGGTCAGTTAAAAACGGCACAGCAACGGATCAACGGATTCTGTGGGTCGGGGCCTTAAGGTGAGAAGCCTTACAGATGTATGTCCATTTGTGATAATTGTGACATCGTTCAAATCGCCTGCACCAGATGGTATTTATGCGATACACATCCGAAAGGGAATTGGCTTAGTAGCCAGCATTGCGCTAGACATCTTAGCATCGGAAAATTCTGCAAACACCAGTGAGCTTATCAGAGCGGCAACTCGACTGGAATGGTTTTAGTTGTGCTACCAGATTGCGGAAACTTTTGACCACCCTATCCCTGATGTTATTGAATCTGTCCACTAGACGACGCTAGGTAAATGTAACCTTTCGCGGCTATATTGGGTATAGCTTTGCATAGGGAAGGGTGGGTACCCTACTGATTCCAATGTATGATAATTCTGTGATCGAATGCATTCAGTGTTGATTGTTGTCGGAACTTGGTATCGTTAGAAGACCCAATCTTTCCAATGATGTTGTTCACATCACTAGGCACCAACTACTAACCAATCAAAGGCGTCTAACGATGTCGATCTCAAATGGTAAACTGGGCTTATACGAACGTAGTCAGACCATAAAAATAGCTTGTTTGTGTGTGCGACTGTGTGGTAGTCAAGAGCGAAGTGCATTAGTACTATTGGTGCGAAGAGCTGAACGCCGACTACTGCTATGGAGATCCTCCCAAATTTACTTTTCCTACTTTACTTAGGGGTAGAACTTGAAGCTTTATTCTTAGGTCTTTCGTCCCCTTATGAGCATTTGCTAGGGCAATTTTCACATTTCCAGTGTCGAATTCATTTTAAACCACCGAAGCATAAACTCAATTTATTCATTGACACACGAGTTGAAAGACCCCTAACATAATGACGTATCTAACCATCCAGATATCCTCATAATCGAGAATTCGAATTTGCTTAAATTAGATAAGATTAGGTCAGGTACGTGCTTGCCAATTGTGACTCATAGAGAATAAAACCTCCCTCGTCATTAAACATACGAGTAGCTTTCAAAATTATGAAGCCGCAAGCAGCACATCCTACAACACAAGCCTGCTTCTTTCTAGTCTCAAATGCGTCCATCAACGATCTATCTAATTGAGCAATTCAAAGTCGATAAAGTGAAAATACCCATGGAAGATACAAATTATAAAACCATCAGTACCGCCAGATACCTCATCTTTATCAATCTCTGCTAAAAAAAATTACCTTAACAAGTACCAACAAATAACTTCCGTGCCCTTATCCCAATCTTATAATCACATAACATCTCATCTGTTAGATTGTAAAAACCACAATCTTCCTCATAAAGTTGAACCATCCTCAAAAGGGTCATCCGTATATGTTAGATTATAACCCAAAGAAAAAAAAAAAAAAAAACCTTTTGCAACTACCGCGAGAAATGAAGTAAGAAACCATCTAACTAGATAGTTACATCGTCTCATTAGATCTGTATATGCCCGGTCCTAAGGTCAGAGACGTGAAACTATTTTCACTCTGAATAACAACAGTGGTACCCCAGAGATGAAAACACTGCCGGCGGCACCATTGCATTTTGTGCCACACAACACATTGTTTTGAAAAAAAAAAAAAAAAATAGAAGAACAAATTGCAGTAGTTGCATATGCACCAAAAAATAATTTCGTGGTTTCTTAGATACAATAGAAAAGAGGAATAGTATCATTTGTATGGCATTGTTGTTTGCAAATTGTTTTATGAATGCACAATGAAAAAGCACTCGATGGGATGTTTTATTTTGGTACGTGGAACAATGTCAAGGAACCGTACTAATAGATACAATTTTAGGGAACTTTATAAATTGGTTGATTGTGATCTTAAGTACGTTCTTATGGATGAAACCGAACGAAGTGGAAGGTCAACTGTAGGGTTTAACACAAATGTGAATATTTCTTAAATCGGGACTGAGGATATATTTTTTACAAGAGTTAAACAAATTTGTTGATACAAGTAGCTTGCTGTGAAATTATAGATGAGTGGCTGCCTGCACCTGTAACACAAACATCACACGTAAGACCAAAGTAGGTCTATCGTTATAGCACAGGATCGGGATCCAACTGAAGCTTCTAATGAAGCGTTGAAGGTTTCTGTCGTTCGAGGTTTCCATAGAGATAACCTCCCAAGCTTAAGTGAAGCCTTCTGTTGACAAAAAGCGCTGAACAAGTGCAGAGGAGATGAAGAGTTGTGTCTTCCTCCTCCACGTCGCTATAGTTCCCACAGAGAACGTTCTGACGGTGTCCTGAAATGTCACTTACTGTTAAGCTGAACTTGTTAGCGACACCAGACTTCTAGAGCAATTCTGATCCAGTTTTGGGCCAAATTTGTCCAGTAACATAATACTTAATGTATCTACAGTTGGTGTCCATAATTGCACTGATATACCGAGATCCCCCACTTTATGCCCGGAAAGATCATCACCCCTGTAATTTCGTAGAATATTCCTATTCGCTGGCGTCCAGCACATGCGTATGTTGAATTGCACAGTTTTTACCAACCTTCGATGGGGAAGGGATCGATCTGATCTATGGCAGCTTGTGTATGTAAAGGCTTTTTCAATAGGGACATGACAATTTTGTATTTTAATACAAACGCATCCTTAGACTTTTTTTATGATCTGTCAATGTCAAAACGTCAGTCAAGGTTTACATTTTTATCATGGTGAAGTTCACGAACAAGCAACGTATTTAAATTTACTACCGAAATTCTGAGTCGGTGATCGCAATTTTAAGAGCGCTTACTCCACTTTTCGGTCGTAATAATCGTCCCACCAGACACGCTGTGCGTGCTATAGTGGATAAATTCGATTCAACATATTCACTATTGAATGTTCCTCTGCCAGTGAGACAACGCACCGGTCAAAGTACCGAAAATATCACAGCCGTAAGTGCTTCAGTTCAAAATGAGCCAAATCAGTCGATTCCACGATGTTCACAGGAACTGGGAATCTCTCAGTCCACATTGTGGTGAATTTTGCATAGAGATCTTGACCTACAAGATCAAATTAATTCAAGAACTGAAGCCTCTTGATCATTTGAAGTTCCGAAACTTCTCCGATAGGGCTCTGCAAAAGTTTGAAGAAAAAATTGTTATGTCCTTATTGAAAAACCCTCTATTAGAAAATGCTAATATCCCAAGATAGACCGTCTTTGATTGCCATTACTCGTATCTCCGCCTGGACAACATGACAGTGATCTGAGAGAGTCTGTCGGAAAACCTATACCGTCGACGGCCTAGGCGCAATCCGTATACATGTAAGTGTACGAATTCATTGTTCAGGGTCATGTCTCCCTGGCAGTCTTGCCTGAATGAAAAAAATGGCTTGGAAATTTTGTTTACAGAGAAGAATCTAGGCAAGATGTTCTTCGTATTTTGTGGAATGAATTACTGGAATATTAAAAATTATGGAGTGACCTGTGCGTATTCTGGAATGAATAGCTGAACTAGCTGCCAAAGAGTATTGGTATCAGACGGAAGAGAATACCTAGCGCATCAGAAAGGGTGGTCTTGAGCTCACCACTTAGGCACAGACGAGATGCCCTGTGTACAACTTTGGAGAGTTGTCAAAGAGGTCTATTGGTATTAGATGGAAGGGAACGTCTAGTGCATCCGAAGGGGTAGTCTCGAGGTCATCACCTGCTGTGTGACTGTCCTGCCCTATCCGTTATAAGAATGGAGGACTCTCGGAAGTTACTGTAGAGCTTACGGACCTCCTGAGATTTATATCACTATCTGGGTGGTTCTAACAGCGGACTTTACAGCGTTTCCACCGTTAAACGATTGGGCACAATGGAACCCTATCTACCTAATCTAACACTCGTTCACCTTGACCCTATAGCTATCTAGTCTCATCAACATTTGGTTTGTGTTGGAGATAGCACCAACCTAAGGTGTTCGTCCGTCGGCAAATTTTGTCAAGTTGCTTTTTTAAAGGTCACGTGAATGACTTCTGTTAATGAAAATAAATATTTGGCACAAGCAGCCCATAGGGGGGGGCTAAGGCGTAGATTCTCACAACCATTTGGGCTATGCGACACATGAATGGAAGGGACCTCAGAAATTAACGCGAGGTAGGACTATGTAAAACAAAATTTCTTGCGATTTCTGGTACTCGAACTTGAGTCTCCCGCTAAGTAGTCCATGCATTTTTCCACTGAGCCACAGCGCCCAATGAGTATCGAGATAATCTACGAGGTTGAAATGTCACGTATTGTATACCGAAAGAATGTTAGAAGAATTTGAGCTCCTTGTCAACTTTTAACGGATGAACTCAGCGGGCTCTTTCTATCTTATCCTAACAACTGGAGTACGCCGATGTCGCCTGCTTACTCTCAAGGGTTACAGTGAAGGCTACCGCTTATCAGCCTGGCAGAATTTATCACTCTCCAAGATACGGTCATTCGATGCGATTGACCTTAAAGTTACAACTGCTTCATTCCAACATTAAGTTCTTCCTGTTCAGACCGCCACTACTCGTACCAGAAGAAACAAGCTTCAGGCTTTTGCGAATCTTTATATATTTATGGGTCTAAGCCAGAACGGCAAAAGAGCTGGTCGACCGAGAAAAACTTGAAAAGGGATCACGGCAACTGCAAAATAGTTGGAGAGAACTAAAGTTTGTCACTAGAAATTCTTATCAAAGCTACGTGCCAGGGAAGCGGTTATAATACGGATACTCTCCGTTGTGCCTCTTGATGTGGACACTTGACTTAAGATTTCTACTATACACCAGCAAATCTTTCTGATGGGGGTGAACTTGGCTACCAAGGTACGAGTAGACCCAACCCAAATCAATTTCTCTGATTGTCTCGCAAAATATCTGGCTAATAGTTAGCCTGCCCACTGGGAAGATTGGTGATAAAATAAAGGGAGTAAAAGTGAGTGAACGTATAAATTTCCTTGCACACATTGTGGGACATCATAAATTTGTACAAACTCACTACAGGAATACCTACGGGAGTTAAAGTCAAATTCACATAAAACTCAAGCAAGTTTCTCAAAGATTTAACCACACTGCTCTGCCTTGTCAAATATATCCATAAACGAATCTGTATCAAAACAAAAATGCGCTGATCACACCAACCAACCACCACATTGCCTATTAATTACAATTTGTATGGTTGAACTGGCTTCTAAATACAATACAATAATTTCCAAACCGATACAAGGAAATCCGTATGTCCGCACAAGACATACGGTCCATTCTTCAAGTCAGCCTCAAACAGCTTATTACCTCGAGCTGTCGAAATGTTTTGGTATTTCATGTCCATTATTCCATTCAAAATAACAAAACATCCTCCAAATGTACCGCAACTCAACTCATTCATTACAAAAAAAAAAATTTCAATTCTTTGTTGCCACCAAGAAGAGCCACCACAACCGCTCATCCAAATGTTTGTGGCAGCATTTCTTCGAATCTATTACACTGTTGTACGCAGGTCCGACGGCAGAATACAGGTACGACCGCATATGAACGCCCTCTCTTAAACGCCTATCATATTTCAACGCAAACACACACATGCCCACACTTTATTGGCAAAATAGGCATCGCTCCATACATCATACTTCATTTGAGGTTTCATTCGTTTTCCCAAAAGCACGTAATTAAGTCATAAAATAGGGTTAAATTAGTGTAATTGAAGTTTTGTTCTACCCCCCTCCGCCCATCTGCATCAACCAACCTGAAGTCAACCGCCACCGCCTTACATAATACGAGTATCCAATGGATAAAGCAACGATCTAGAAGCACGCATGCTGTTTGAGATGAGTGGTGCTCCAGCGCCAGCCGGCACCTTCTACTCGTACTCCTAGAAACCAGTAAATCGTCTATGTGGTCCCATCCGCACAGCCACATGCATATGCAGTAATTACACGCGCGCCCGATAGAGGTCTGCTGTGAGTGCGGTTTTTGTAGATATAAAATCCAAAAAAAAAAAAAGGCCAACAACTGATTGCCTAAAGGTAAATCGTTGGCTAACTACAAAGTGGAGGATCGAATAGCAAAGTGGTGCTGCCCAGATACGATTGCCTTTAAGTACGAGTATCTAATGAATACTGTTCACGAAAACAGCGCTATCGCGATGTATTATCCAGTGATCTAGTTTTTCGCTGTTGTTGTTGGGTTCTTTTTTTTTTTTTTTTGAGTATAGCAGCAGGTATCTGAACTAAATTTTCTTACGATAAGCATTTCCGGATGAATTCCAAGGAAGCAACTTGTTTTCTCGGCGCATATGTGCTGTTGAGGTGATTTTTCCTGCGAACACACAACAAAAAAAAAAAAAAGCAAGGTGCACCGCAGAACCTCTTGTGCGTCTAACCACATGCCATAGTGCACAAAAGTGTGCATTATTTAATGCCAAAACAAACAGATGCGAACTGTAAGTATCCCCTGCGGCAGGTTCGCTGTGGCCAAGTGCAAACAGGAAGACTAATGCGCGGTGAGAGGGGATTTAATGAAGGGACAGTGTGGTGTCAGAGGAAGACACTTTCTTCTTGTGTAATTTTGTTCTTCGTCTTCTCTCAAACTTAATCGTGCAACAAATAGTTAAATCGTTGAAGTTGAATCTCTTTGCCAAATTTTCGTCAGAATTCAAGCTGCAATGCCCATCTTGTTTTGGCTTCGTAACCTAAAATTGCAAATCCTTGCTCTGACTAATAGTGCTACTAGGCTCGAAGAAGCCTTGGATTCGGACAGACAAGGTCTCCGAAACACCAGATTCCTGTACTCGTAACTTGAAAATGAGTTTACACCGTGTAATCTGGACATCTAAGGACTAGAAAAAAAAACTGTCCGAATGAGTGCGTTAGTCTGGTGTAGGTCAATTTTCAGCTCAAAAAGGCGTGCACACTTTATATCCTCGAAGCCTTTAAGCGATCAGATAAATTAGAGTAAGAAACTCTATCTTTTTTTTTTTTTTTTTTATAATTTGCGCGCGCCAAATGGGATATGAATACCATTAGATTATTTCAGGGCACGGGCGTTTGAAGAAGTCCGCATAAGAAAATGACTATAAGCTCTATAAGCTCAGCTTAACACATAATTGAGACTTCACCCCTTGGCGATTGCAACGCATAGTTATGGGCCTGCCATAGAGTCAGTTGGGTACCGACTAACAGACAGCAAAGATCTTACCAAATTGATCATAGAGCGATCAATCGATCGGCGAATTAGAAATTATGAAGCTGACATCAGAATGAAGCAAGATCACAAACTTACAATTGCTTTTATACATTTGCCTACTGTATCCCTCTGGAGTAACGAAAACTCTTCGAGGAATGAGGTATAACACTCGATTCAGTAGTATAGCTAGTGGGGTTCTGGATCACTTTTGGCGAAATTTTTCCCTACGTACTTTTGCTGTTTGCTCACGTTATCAAAGCGGTTTACAACACCAGTAAAAGTGATCCAGAACCCACCTAGTGGTACTACGCATTTGTTGACTATCAAGTCATGAATTATAGACAAGAGACCACCAACCAGTTCAAAAGAAGTACCATCCCTGAATGACTATCAGAAAGGTTTCATACGAGTCTTAAGCAAGGAATGCATTTACATAATTACTAGTGCTTTGCAGCATGATCAAGACACAGACTTCTCCTGTAAACTTGGTCTAGGTCTTGGTCTTATGAAATGCAAGGCCAAAACCAAAACCGATTCTGATAATAACTAGCTGGAAGTGGATGAAAGGTGTAAGTAACTTAAAGTTTGCTAGCTACCCAAGTAGAGAGTGGAATCCAGTTTGATTCTTATTCATTAATGCCCTCACTGATAGAGCTTTAGAAACAGCAGTTAGCTACGACGGTTCTGCTGTCACCAATAAACTTGTATGTAGGTGATCACATCGATTTACATCGACACCCAGTGAAGAGCTTTGAATGTGCAGCAATGAATGTGTTGAGCAGCAAGTCTTTGTGGCATTTCTGCCGAGCTCTGTAAAGACCTTTTGCACACACGCTTATGAACAGATTTGGAATTACAAAACCCCCTGCTAATGAGTGGTCCAAGGAAGTAATTGTCAAGCTTTTAAAAGAAATGTATTTTAAGACCTAGGCTTCCATTTTAATTCCTCCACCTGACTGCGAAAAGGATCGCAATAGTGTGGACAGAATGTTGACAGGGGGTGCTTGTGCAGGAGAGGCATTTCCGCCAAATTCAGGTCTGTTACCAATGGAAGTTACGAAGACGCAATAGTTAAAATTTTGATTATTGCTACTACTTTCTATTGCAGGAAATACCCATTACTTGGGTGAAGGAAACCAACATGGTTGGGCTGAAGGTAAAAGGTGTTACAAGGCAAACAAAATCTGTTTGAACATATACAGGTACAATTTTGAATAAAATCGTCGCGGCCCCATTCGTGAAGTAGCCAATTCACGCAAATCGGTTAATAACTAAAAACCCGTTATTCGATAAATACACAGAATTCGTCTTTCAAAGTAAGAAGTTTTTTTTTTTCTCAGAGCTTTTAAAAATCTAATATTTCTTTTAAAGGACCTACAGCTTCTCCTGCAACACATACGGTTCGCTGCTTAAGTCAGTACCTTTCCAGAAGTCTAGCGGTGCCCCTTGGAATTCCTCAAATACCTCTAAATACCATTTAAGACTTTTCAAAGATTTTCCCTTTCACTCAAGTGCAAAGGAATTTCAGTGATCTGTTTGCCAGATGGATCTCTATCGTTCCTCAAGCTCCTATTTCATCTTTGTAGAATATGTGCAAGCGGTAGACAAAAAACTCCTCTCCAACCAATAATGGAAGGAAATTTAATCCCATGGCCAGATATCGATCGACTTGAGGTACTTTTTTTTTTCTTATTCACAAATGGTACTTTATTGGATGTGTATCTGCAACGTCGTACAATCGTGCAAATGTATCTATCTCTCATGTGTATCTTCTTAGCTGGTAAAACTTGTTATCTAGAATTTTTTTTTTTTCTTAAAATCAAGTCTTGTCCATCTTTACTCGATTGCTGGACAAGTACGACTTAGTGCTGTCCGTCTGTCTGTCTATCTATTCTGTATATATGGCGATATTATCTGATCTACAAAAAATAATTAAATTAAAATAGCATTCTATACCAAAAGAAAATGTAACATTTCCTTTTCACACTCGACTGATTTAGAACTATAGAATGTCCTCAATCTCTGGAAAAGAATCTTTCTTGCGACTTTTAGTTGCCCTAAGGATGTCACTTAAAGTATATAATTTCCATAATCGTCGAATCATCGATTTAATAAAAAAAAAATCATAAAGATTTCGATCTTTATGCTATCGAAATTGATTGATTACGATATCTTGGCAAAGCACTTTGCGAATATTAATTTAAATATCTGTTGATGGATTTTTAAGAGGAGCAACGCTGGCAGCAAACAGAGGTTTGCCTTCTTAGAGCGATGTTAGATAAGAAGAAAAGATGTCGACAGCGAAGTAAATTGGACTAGGGTGGGTCCTAAATTGTTGGGCATCATCGTTAAAAAATTAATCAAAGTGCTTTAGGCTGGAGGCTGATTTGGCAAAATTATAGACCAATATTGATGGTGGTGGTCTCTTGTGTAAGGCAAGTGGATGTTTGATGGATGAACATACCTTTTGAAGTTTCCTGATGGATCTGTAACCATAAAAAGTAGATGAATAGTTAAAGTACGGTTACCTTTTAATTGATCAGCCGTAGAGGTTTTTTTTTGACAAGAAATGTTAATAATTTACTGATCATCAGAAAATGTTGTTTTTTTATTAGCAAAAATTAATTATTTGATCAGCAGAATATAATCTGTCGATGAGTAGGAAAAGTAGAAAAACAGCAAACACTCGTATGTTAGTAGATCGTCCCAATTATATGAACATCTTTATTTTTTTTTCTGTTCTCTGTTCTCTGCTGATCAAATAATTAATTTTTGCTAATCATTTACATTTTCTGCTGATCTGTTTTTTTTTTTTTTTTTGCTGGTCAAAAAATTACTTGAATATGATTGTATTGTGAATGATTCATTTGTTAGCTGATTAATTATTTTGTTTGCTAGCATATGTTGCAGGCCTTTTGATTATTTAGCCGATTACTAGTAATAAAGGGTGACCAGATAGCAATGATAGTTTTTTCCAATTGTTATACTTCAGCAGCTGTCAAAGTTACTGATGACATCCAGCTGTCAAAATATTCAGTAAGGTTTGCCATTTCATCGTGCATCGTTTGACGCTTCTCGAACGTGTGGAAATTATTAAAAAATTTTATTGAAATTCCGGCTCAGTTGTAAATACGCAACGTAAATTTCGTCGTGAAGTCGGTTGTCATCATGGCTTCAGTGCGCAGGCAATTCGTCACACCGTGGAAAAGTTTGAGCGTGAGTACACTCTATTGGACTTTAAGCCACCAACCAGATAGAGATCGGTGCGAAGTGAAGAAAACATAGGCGCCGTAGCGGCCAGTATCGAAGAAGACCCATAAATGTCGATTCGGCGCCGATCAGCTGAATTAGGTATCACCAGGCTTATTTTACAGTTGGATTTGGACTTACATTCGTATAAGATTGTGCTGACGCGAGAACTGAAGCCGGACGACCATAGACAACGCCGTGAGTTCGCTAGTTGGGCGCTGGAAATGTTGGCCGGATATCCATCGTCATCTTCTCGGACGAGGCCCATTTTTTGCTCAGCGGATATGTCAACAAGCAAAATTGCTGTTACCATCAATGGTCCTCGGCATAGAGCGATGTTAACTGCCTTTCTGTGGCCAGAGCTCGACAATATCGATATATCCGAGCTTGGTTCCAATAAGACGGCGCTACATGCCATACAAGCGACGCAACGCCTGAAGTGGTGAAGTAGAAATTTGGCGACTTGATCATTTGACGGCGAGCGTTCATCAATTGACCGCCACGATCATTCGACTTGACAGCCCTCGATTATTTTCTCGGGGGCCACGTCAAGTCCTTAGTCTACTCTAACAAGCTAACCACTTTGGACGAGCTCGAGGCCAACATTCGAGTCATCAAAAATTGGACAAACCGCTTGAAGCAATGCACTCTTCCGTAGTGGCATGAATGTAGCTTCAAAATAAAGCCAGAATCAATTTGATATCTCACACCGTTGTTGTTTTATTTAAATTTCTTTTCCTATCGTTCTTATCTGGTCACCTTATATAAGCCAGTGAATTTTTCGGTGTCTCCGTGGTGTTTTATGCTGTGTGAGTTGTTTTTTAGCACATTTGCTGCACAGAGAACGCAATACGAGTATCACCTCGTTCTTCTCCTGGACTATTGATAAACTTATGGATCATGGACTATGTTTCAGGGATCTTTATGTGAAATGGTCGTACCTTATTGCGTGTACCCGATCAAGCCACGGAGAGTTGCCCAACTGCTAAATACGACAGAATTAACCGAGCCTACGAAGAACCGAGAATAGGGAAATCTATTATAGAAAGGTTATTCAGTTCGGGGCGAGACGTGCTAGTGCGATATTCCCACACTTTATCACTTTATCACTTTATCAGCCAACTAGCTATCGACGGAAAACACTCCTTGCTATTACCTCTTTGACGCAAAGGTACGTGAGGAAGTGAAGGTATTGCCATAGCATCTGCTAACCCGTTGTCCCTTGGGCTCTCGAACATTTGGACGAAAGTAACAGCAAGCCCGGATGACCAGTGGGAATATTGCTAGCCACTTATTAGAAGTGCTACAAGTAAGGTGCTAAGTTTTTTTTTTCCATTGGTGGCTGTACATGTGTCTGTATGTCTGTTTGTCGATAACCTTGCCTTTCGCTTTTTCGGTCACGTTTCACGATAACTTCTGCAAAAACGCACCAATTTGAATGATTTTTTTGCTGTCAGAAGAAAATATAAACGTTTTGTGCTAAATTCAAATGCGTAACTGAAATGTTACCATAACGTACCATTTTTTAGCTTCTTAGGAAGTTTACTAACGCTCACTAAAGACCTGAACATTTCGGGGTACTTTGCACCACCATAATATGCCCTCAACAAACAGTGGTTTCTACCACCGATGACTTGACCAACATTTTACAATAGACTTCTAGACATTCAGGGGTTTTGATCTACCTAGGCTCTGCTGATAACTCTGCCAATGAAAAAAATCTACAAAATCCGAAGATTTCAGTATCTTTCCAGATTTTCACAACGCGGATAGTTCGAAAGAAATGCGGAAGCATATTATCACTTTCTATGGCCACAATATCAAAACTTTACAAACTGTGAAATGTTGAAGGCCGTTCTCTTCTAGAAGTATCCTAAAACGGTTGAACCTGCTGGTCGCTACTCAAAAGGCAAATGTACTAGTCTCCATTAAAAGCCTGGACTTGCTGGTATACCCACGACCAGAACGTGGTGATTTCCGAAGACGTGCCCTCAGAATGCACGACTTGCTGGTTTCCCCAGATCGTCCATAAAATGGTTGAACTGAATGGTTTCCTTTTGACGGCCACTCTTAAAAGGCCACTCAACATTAAACTGTACGAGTATTGCTCCGCGTATTACGAAGAGTATCGAATCTGGTGTTTCTAATGCCAAGAATCGTCAGTGTAAAATTATTTTATGTATGGCGGAAGCATTAAAAGTGCATTCCATGCTTGGAGCAATCATTAAGTTCATGATCAATTCACCCGAACGCTTTGACTTCTACGAGCAACTCATCATAGACGGCTTCCGTGATCATTCCGGGTACATA
Source organism: Pocota personata (assembly GCA_963082735.1). Classification (NCBI taxonomy): domain Eukaryota; kingdom Metazoa; phylum Arthropoda; class Insecta; order Diptera; family Syrphidae; genus Pocota; species Pocota personata. The sequence continues at coordinate 263,174,988 of OY720429.1, read as the reverse complement.
CTCGTATTTTGTGTTCAATATGCCGGCTAGATCTCATAAGACTTTAACTTCTAATGCTCAATGTCAAGAATATGAAAAATGCTTGCAATTCATCAAATACGTCATCAATAGAAAATATGACAGCAGCTGGCTTCCAACTATTCGCAGAATTTGTGTATCCTTGAAAATCCATTACTCACGTTAGGTTGGATACATGAAAGGCAATGCATTCCAGTGTAACATCACAACCGCACAGTGGTAGCTGGAGGCAAATACCATAAATATACTCTCATAATTGCATTTTAGAGGCCTCCACAGCATCCCACCTACCCCATTGAGATACATTCTTGATTACCGGACGGTTCATCTTAGGCTATAGACTTGACGAATCGAAGCATAATTTTCCTCGGTTTAGGAACTATTCGTTCCGTGTAAAATCAACCTACATGAGAGTATTTTCGTATCTATCTAAGTCGCCCGCCCATCTACTCCAGAGACTGTGCCATCAACACAGATACTCTTTCATTAGAATAGCGTAAAACAATGAAAATTTCTGTACTCGCTCGCGCTCGCGCCCGCGCAGATACAAAGATACAGATACTCGTACGAGTATACGGAGAGCCTCCACACAATTGAAATGCGCTTTCGTTTTACTATCATCTGTACTGGGGTGCTCATGTGGGGCAACGCGTATAATATTTTATTTACCATCTGTGTGTACATTTGTATCTTTTTTTTTTTTTTTCCTTTGAATATTACGTTCTACTAAACTAGACCCATATCTAAGTGCGATTATCATTTAGTGTTGATGGCGGTAATGATTTTATGGGCTACAGCTACAGTACAAGAAGTTGAAGATGAAAAGAAGTTAAAGAAGAAACCGATGTAGGTTAGGCGCAAAGAGAATTACCTCTCCAACGCTTCACCTCTCCATCGGTGTAGCATAACAAGTGAAAAGTTTTGTAGGTTTCTATGCGGTTAACTGTAGTTTTAAGAGCGCAATAAAAATCGACAGGAAATTGGAGGAGTCGCTCGCGAACACTGTACGAGTACTCGAAGAAATTCACCTGAGGAGAATATTGATTAGAGGAAGAAGGTATCAGCAGCATCCGCTACGGTAACCATCGTGTGGACGGGTTGCGGTCAGCAGTTAGCCAGTTAAATGATATTTTAGGTTAGAAGGGTTAGAGACAAACAGGTGCATGTCAAGATGAATTAAAAACCGCAACCACTTAGAACTGAACGAGACATGGAAGGAACAAAGTTTAATGCTTGTTTTACATGAAGGCAATAAAATTGTTGCGGCAAATTGTGTTTTCAGTACACGGTACACGTTGAGGCGGCTGCTCAGCACAACAACATTGTTACTTTACAAATCGTAAACAAGAGGGGTTCATAGGAAAAAAAAATTACGTTTGAGTGTAGTATAGCTTGAGATTATTGTAGATAATTTAGAAGGAAGTCTAGTGGACAGCCGCACGGATGGTGTTTAGGTCGTGGTAGTTTTTGACAGACTGACGAAGAACGAGTGGAGCTTTTTAAACTACGGCAATGCTTCATGTGTACTTTCAATGACGCATAAGAAACGTAACTAATTATTTAGAAAAAAAGGCAAACAACTTTTATAGAGCTCAACTTTTTGGTCGCTCTAAGGATTTATGGCTGAAAAAATATGGGTAGCCTGTTGAAGCCACTGTTCTGTTCATACAACGTCTGACACTTTCCCAGAGCGAGACATATTCAAGCTTAGGAAAGATCATGAGATCGGGTGGATTATGGTCCCACGTTGGGCGCCACGGAAGTATTTCATATACTATTTTCTAGATTTTCAAACACAGGGTGCGCCATCCTTTATGTCGGTATATCATTGAATAACTTTGATATTTATCAACCGATTGACTTGAGTAGACATGTTTTTGAAACGTCAAACTCCGCTGTCTTCTGTGATCAAAAAATGCCCCCTAAGCTGAAAGGAAGGCTCTACACCGCAGTTGTACGTCCAGCATTCACATACGGTTCATAATGCTGGACAATGTACAAAAGTATGAGGGCAAATTAACGGCAGCTAAGATGAAAATGCTTCGCATGACAGCAGGAGTAACAAACCTTGATAGAATAAGAAGTTCAAAGATTCGAGGAAGCCTTCATGTAAAAGAACCAATCACAAGCGAGATAGAGCACAACCGGCTCAGTTGTCATGTTCAAATGAGAGATCCTTCGAACCCCGTCAAAAAGGCAGTATCAATCAACATTTCTACACAATCGCCCAAAAATGGCAGACGAAAAAACAATTGGATCACACAAATGCAAAGACACCAGCTTATGATTGGCCTCAGTGACGAAGTGATCCGAAACCGGGAAGGCTGCCGGTACTTCCTGATGTCAAACCGGCAAACCCCACAGGCGGACCAGTAGGGATACAGTAAACTGGGAGTGTTGTGATCCTTCTACTCCGGATCATAACCTCGTCGTAAGAAGAAGAAGAAGTTTTTGAAACATCAATTCAGCACAATTTTAACCATGAATCGCTTCACACCGATACAAGGCGCCGAAATAGTGAGTGATTCAGTTGTGTTAACTCAACGTGCATATCGTCGAAAATATCGTGGCGAACAAGCACAGTCTGACAACACTATTGGTCGTTTGGTGTCGAATTTTGTTGAGCACGGGACAGTGGTAGATCGTCGACGTGCCGTTCATCAACGCCCAAGACGTTCCAATGAACTGGTTGAAGCGATAAGAGAGATTGTTGCCCAGAACCCACATGTGTCGTATCGTCACCGCGCTCAGCATTTTGGCGGCAGTGGAACCACCTCACGGCGCATTTTGAAGGATGATTTGCATTTGTTTCCGTATAATGTGCAATTTAGTCAAATAATATTGCCGACAGACCGTCCACGTCGCTTGGAATACGGCCAAACAGTCGCTCGAATGGTTGACACTGAACCTGATTTTTGGAAGTAAATTTTGATGACCGACGAGGCCCATTTCGCACTCTCTGGCGCCGTTAACAAGCAAAATTGCCGCATTTGGGGAACGGAGAATCCACACGAGATACATGAAACACCATTGTATGACCAAAAAGTGACTGTTTGGGCCGGCGTTTGCGCCAAAACCATCATTGGGCCATTTTTCTTCAGAGAAGGCGAAACAGTCGATGGGAATCGATATCGGTGGATGTTGGCTCATTATGTCTGCCCATAAATGTGTGAAAAAGGTCTGCAAACACTGCAAATCAAACAATGCCGTTTCTGCAACGAAAATTCCCTGGACGTGTGCTGTCAAAAAATGGAGACATTGACTGGCCACCCAGATCTCCAGATTTGATCCCCTCCGTACTTCCTTCGGTTGGGTTATTTGAAAAGTAAAGTGTACATCAGCAAGCCTTAGACCATTGACGAGCTCAAGGCAAACATTCGTGTCGAAATCATCGACTAGGAGCGAAATGAGACACTGTTCACATTTGCTTTGTACCAAAACTAATGGTAGATACTTTTTGCTTCCCGAATATTGTTGTCTGCGTTAAATCCTTTTCCGTTCTTGAGAACTGTATGATTGATGGAAACTACAGGCAACCAACGGGACTATGACAAAGGGCCTACGATACCAAATTTGGTCTGAATTTGTGAGAAATGCTCTAAGAGTTCGACATCATCAACTCTACAGCCTTTGGTGCTACCTATAGAGTACTATTTCGGATCCTTCCTTCTGAATGACCTCAGCGACCTGTCAGAAATTAATGTGCAGCACTTGTGCAGTATCTGCAGCACTTCATTAAAAGCTCCAAATGACATTGCAAGTAGGACTGAAAGAGTAATTCACCATGAAATATCTATTGTGCACCCTTCGTTAGAATAGCAAGGGTTATTCACAGATTAGACCACTCTTTGAGTACAGTTTCCATCAAAAACTTCATCACTCCGCCTGTTTGCTTGGCCACCATAAATTTATTCTTTTTCAAATCAGTATACCGTAGGTTCTTCGAAGGTAGTCCGAAGGTAGTTACGGAATCTGAAAATTCCAGCACTTTATAGGATTATCTGCCTAAGGTTTTGTGTTAACAGTGGCCTGTAAAACAATCCCTTAGTATTTGTGAGTTGTCACGTGCCTAGGTTGTTGCGTCTAGGTCTAGGTCTAGGCAGTGCCATTATTGAGTCCATCACGCAATGAGCAAAATGCCTTAATGGCGTTTTTGCTGGTACACAAATTTAAATGTCCTGCTGCGATACATACTCGTAGCTCTATGAAGGTTATGTTGATCACACAGTTCGTTCTTGTCTCGAACACTTCCTTCCCAAAGTGGCTGGTATTGGGTGGCGACTTGCACTATACCACCCTTCAGATAAACAACTTTCACTGCAGTCGCAGTTATGTACGTGACTCAAACGCAGATACTTAGATAAACTTTCTAGCAACGTTATCTGTTGTAGATATGAGTCATTAAGTTGCATATTTTGCAAAATTTTGTCAAACGTAGTTTATAGCTCTGATTAGCTGAAAAGCTACGTAACATAATGTTTCGTATAAACTGCTGCCTTCTTGGAACTAAGCAACGTATTTTTGTGCTAAATATCGCCCTAATTTTGGAATCTCGTCTATCAGGCTATTTGACATTAATCCAACCCAAACCGCGTATAAATTTTGTGCGTATTCCTTTTCTCATTATCCCATCAAAAAGGTGGATGAAAGCTTAACCTATCCGTAATCATCTTGTATCCTTCAGTTCTACAATCCTTAACAACAATCTATACCTATCTACGCATGCATTTTATAGTCCAACAATCAAATCACGCAATTTTATCATGTCCTCAGCAGGCACTTTATTCCACCTTTGATGTATCTTCCCATTTATGGTATACGAAATTGGTCACAACTCCAGCTCATAGAAGTCAAAGGTTTATTTCAAAAGCCTTGAGCGCCGAAAAAGTACAAAGCGTTGTAGAAATATAAAAAAAAAAATACAAAACATCTTCCAAACGACGACGCACTTTGTGCGTATGCAGATGGAAGGATCGTTTCGATGCACAAAAAGGGGTTTTGTGGCGAAAGAGTATTCTTTTTGTTCGGTCCACTAAATGTCACTTGTGTCGTTGTGATGGACAGCCATCCATCTTTTAAGTAAACCTTTACAAAATCGAATGCAGATAAATGTAACACAAGAGAAAAACCAGCGGCAAAATTGTCAATCAATGTTTTAACTGCTGTTGAAGAGTGGTTCTTGTGGATCTAGTAATGTCATCTGTATCGCGCTCTATGCTCTGGTTTATGTCGATGATGGTGATTTAAGAATTTAAAGGACAACAGTCCAATTTACATTTGCAGTTCCCGATTTATCATATAAAGTCTTGAAGAAAAAAAACTTTATTTTAGGTCATTAAAAGGATAAGATACAGCTCAAAGGTTGTTGGTAGATTTTTATGGCTTCGATCTATTTTTATTTATTTCTTCGGATCAACTGAAAGGAATTATGACTGTAGTATTTTAATTCGTAAGAAATTGTAAGTAGGTTAGGTTCTGGTGTGAGTGTGATGTAGTTTGGTAAGGATCGTTTTTTGTTCTCCCATGTGCAGAGGGAACTGAAGGTAAGTGCCCTTCATCAACATAGACTTCGTGAGCCGAGTATCTTGTAAGCACGTGGTTCACTTCTAAATAGAGCGTGGATACGAGTATGATCCTGAAGAATTTCTAAAATATAATAGCTGGAGATGGCTTTAATTTGACGGCATATGCGACGATGTTATCCTCTTGGTACGCAGACTCAAGCAAGTAAGCTAAATACTCAGATACGAGCTTTTGCTGGTAAATACTTGCTTGGGACTCAACTCTTCAGAGACCGAAATGTGCTTTTAAGAAAAGAAACGTTGTAAACGGCAAGATATCTGAACATAGTAACTCTGCAAATATATTGCAACAGTTGGGAGTTGAAATCTCACTTAGGGCAGCGCGCTCTTCAGCACTCAATGCCCTTTGTATTCTGTCTGTCTTGGCTGGGGTATTTGGAAAAGTCAATAGAAAGAGACAACCAAGCCGAGATACGCTGCATGTAGGGTGCAAATTTGTTGTAAATTCGCCTGCGCGCAATGGAAAAGTAAGAAGCCAATTCACACAGGAAAGACATTCGGGCTGTCTCTGGCATATTCACTGGGAACTGAGACATCAACGCCGTGAGTTCGCTAATTGGGAGCTGGAAATGTTGGCCGGAGATCCATCGTCATCTTCTCGGACGAGGCCCATCAATACATCCACAAAGATTGACTATTTGGTGCGGTTTATGGCACGGGGCATCATCGGACCTTATTTCTTTCGAAATGAGGAATGAGACACCGATATCGTCAATAGTCCTCGGCATAGAGCGATGTTAACTGCCTTTCTGTAGCCAGAGCTCGACAACATCGATATATCCCAGCTGTGGTTCCAACAAGACGGCGCTACATGCCGTACAAGCGACGCAACGCTCGAAGTGGTGAAGGAGAAATTTAGCGACTGGGTCATCTCACTGCGAGCGTTTATCAATTGGCCGCCGCGATCATGCGACTTGACACCCCTCGATTATTTTCTCTGGGGCTACGTCAAGTCCTTAGTCTACGCTAACAAGCCAACCACTTTGAGCTCGAGGCCAACATTCGAGACGCTATTGCCGAAATAACGCCGCACATATTGGACTGAGTCATCAGAAATTGGACCGACCACTTGAAGCACTGCCGTTTAAATGATGTGCTATTCCATACACAATGGCATGAATTTAGCTTCAAAATAAAACCAGAATCAATTTGATATCTCACACCGTTGTTGTTTTATTTAAATTTCGTTTCCTATCGTTCTTATCTGGTCACCCTATATGTTCGGCAGTTTAAGGTCTCTTTTGAATATTCTTTGCATAGCTTTGTGGCTAATTTGTAGCTGCCTTTTTCTTTGAGTTACTGATGCTCAATCCTATTTCGGGCTGGAATTTCTTATCGTATTACAAATCAATGATTGATCGCATGACTCTGGTCATGATTCTCTGTAAGTTTCATTGAAGCAAACTTGTTTTATACGCATTCATATGATAAGTCTGAGTCATGTGATGGGAGTCCTTGTCCGGTGATGAAAAAATCGTCACCATACATTGAAGGTCACCATCGAGGACGCATCCATAAAAATTTCTTCATTCACCATAAAAACGCATTTTAAACCCTCTTTGTGCCTTATCGATCGTTTAAGAGTTTATTTAAAGACAACTGCCTTCTACGAACCTATTCCGTATTTATAGCCATCACTGTCAAAGTCTATAAAAATCAACGACATTGCAAACGATTTCTCCCGCAGATTATCGAATGTCTATACACAATTGATTGCCATTCTAAATATAGAACTGCTCCATTCATCTCATTTCAATCTCCCAATAAAACAGAATTCAACGCATTTGGCATATAATTATTTGAACCCACGGAGACAAATTTCAAACGCATCTCTACATCTTCACAAAAGAAATCGAAAACTATTATTGGTAGGTAATCCCTCATACATTCTTCTACTCTATCCACTCACATGCTCATTGTCAAGGTTGTAATATAAATCAAAATAAAAATCAACCACCAGGCATTATTGCAATAAATTTGAATTTAAAATTTCATATTTTTTCCGATGTCCAAGCGGCAGCGCGCGGCATGGTCATATTACGAGTATATGCGATCAACGAGGAACAATTGTCGTTACATGCAATAAAGTTGAAGAAACAAACAGAAAGGCGAAATGTTAATCGCATATGACATTAAAATTGTTTGAAGAATACAATTTTTTTTTTTTTTTTTTTTTTGAATTTCCTTTATCGTTGGCGGCAAAATGTATCTGAAGGAACAGAGAGTGGAAATAAATATTTTCTCAATTGAAATGCCACCGCATACAATAATCAAATGAATGTTGGTGGGTAACGCATTCAGAAAGGATGCCGATTATGCACACACGCACTGCAGATTTTCTCTCTTCGTTTTCGTTTGCTTTAAGTTATTCTTTATGTGCGTATTATCTCGAGAGGTGGGCTGTGGAAAAATGACATATGAATTGTATTCTTTAGAGCAGTGCTTTTCCTATTCGAATTTATTATTGTTAATCGATGATTTAAAGATGATACAAACAACACACGCACTATTGAATAGAAATGAAGAGAGTAAGAGCAAAAGGAAAGAAATTCGAATTCCACTTGAATGCCGCCGTGTTGTCTGCAGGGGAAATTCTTTTCTATTTCATTATTTATTTATTTTTTTTTTTTTTCTATGCCTCATGATTGTTAGCAGAGTTTTTATAGGTCATGTGTGAACATTATTGATATCCGCAGGCGTTAATTTAATGTAGAAGATAGTGAGAATAAAAAATCGTGACGAATTTGGTCGATAAAACCGAGTGAATTAAATACTCTTCAGGCAGAAAGTGGGTTAAAAGTCAAGGTATGTGCTTTTTTATAATGATCTGTGAGTTTGAGATGTTTTTAAACATAATGCGTCAGGAGGTTCTAATAGAAATGGTGAGATGCAGACACCTGAGTTCGAACGTCAACTCTTTTGATGGCCTCACTCCAGGAAGCAGGAAGTTCATTTAGTAATTTCAAAAACTACCCATTTGTTTTCATTTGTAATGAGTTTTAGAACACATTCCAATGAATAAACCACTAATAGTGCCGTCACATTGATATTACAAAACCAAGTTCGCAAGTCAACTCTTTTGATTTTCTTACATCAACATTTGTTTTTTCTCTTTAAATTCGATATTGACATTTCTATTAATTTCTACGTTAAGTATATTATATCCTTGAATTTCACTCTCTTTTCACACACCAATTAATCATGCGGTAATATCAACAACCTCTAAATCACTCACTCATCACACTGCATGATTCTCCCTGTCTTCATTATTATCCATGACAACAATTGAACAATAGCCGACGTCGACACCTCCCTGGTGTAAAGTAATCTGTCTTCCCAGTGGTCTGGTATCATGCCATTCATGTAAGCATGCCAAACAAATTTGCAAATGTGTGGTAATCCAATTTGATCACATTCTTTTTGCCGCCTCGATCAACGAATACACTTTGAATGATGTTTAAGCTAATTACGTGATGTGAGCCGAGAGACATGAAGGCACGATGTGGAGACGGGAGTGCTGTGTGCACACATAGCCTGTCATACTCTCCCTATGATGCATCTTAGCGTGTCGGGTAGTTGGGGATTATGTTGCACAAATTGATCGATAAGCAGCGCACAGCACAGCTCAGAGCAGTTGAAGCAGCACACAACAGTGTGGATTAGCTGTAAGTGTTTGGATCGGCTTATTATGAATTTGATGTAATCAATTTTTCCAGATCTCAATGTGTGGTAGAGACTGAATTATAGGTAGCAAGGATAATGTTTGTGCCGTCAATGAAGCATGTAGGTGGGAACATAATTTGCTGAAATAATACAGTTGACAGGTATGGTTGTTTACATCTGATACAAAGATAGCTAAACAATAACCCATTTAACTTTTCTCGTCCTAAGAAGAGGCTCATGTCATGTACATTTTAAAACATATCAGTGCTGTGCCAATTCTGGCTTTAAATCAAATTTACTTAACATCGTCTTCCTATTTCGTTTTTTTAACAACTTGACAGGTGAAAAATTAGCTTTTTTCAAATAAAAACCTCACAACATGTGTCTGCGGCGTTGTTATAAATGTCAATGGCAATTTTCTCTGGTGATTACAATAAGTACCGCTGTCAAACTTTTGCAAAGGAACATCACAGTGACACATGCCATTCCCGCAGAATATTGCTGCCGAACATTAGGTTACTTACAAATGGGTTAATCCCTTGAAAAAAAAAAACGTCACCACACTCTAAGCGAGAGATAGCCACTATTCTACTGCCCCCGACCCGCATTCATTGATACCCTAATTGCCATGCTATCCTCAGCAGATCGTGTTGTAAATACATATGCAAACGACAAATGCAAAAATACCGTTTTGCAAACAAGTGTACACATGTGTACATCCATAAAGATATTTAATTTACCGCTTCTCAGTAGTGTTGGTGGTGGTGGTGACTCCTTCGGCATGTGGCTCCGGACATATGCGAAATAACATAAATCAACATTAGGTGGATTTCCCCTACACCACCACTGCCGGGCAGTCAAGTAACCTCCTGAGGAGAGAGAGACCTCCAGTCAGGTTCATGGCAAGTTCTAGTAGATATCGACAGCAGACGCCAACATATAACCGGATAAAGTATCTGTTGCTTAGTCATGGTGTTGGCGGTGCGTTTTTGTTTTTATTTAGGTGCATGTGTGTCCCATTTTGCGGACAAAGATTATGCGGATGCATTTGGATGCAGTCGCGAGTGCGGGCAAAATTATAAGTCTACCTGTCATGGATGAGTACATTTTGGGTTTGGACTCTCTATCGAACCCGCACCTAATTTGCAAATGATCTATCATGAGTCTACACTACGTTGCAGACACAATGTTTTTGTTTGCATTCTCGTTAAATTTACATATCCAACAAATAGTATATGTATCTGTGAACTCCTCATTGCTGCGTATGCCACTTGAAACTCTTTAACCCAAATTCAATGTGTCAAGATCGTCTCAAGAGCTTACACAAACAAACACATTCTGTGTAAATATCATCACTTTCTCATTTAAATGTAACCTGTGCCAATAGGCTCCGTTTCGATGGGATAATTCCAAGTGGCACAAACTTTAGGTATCTTTCAAAAGTGGCACAGCAAGTGGTTAAGCTTGGTGGGCTCGTTAATTACCTCATGCCCTCATAATTTTTTCTTGTGTTTCATCGTTTTATCGTTGACAGACAGACACACTCAGTTTGATTTGATTAGATTTTTATTTTTTTTTTCAATAAGACGATGGTTACTGTTCTGTTAGATTGGTTGTTCTTTTAATTAGTGGAATGCGATGTGTTATCTTGGGAGATGGATGATGGAACGCCATCGAATGGAGTATGTGTTAACTAAGTGTGATGGAATTACTAATGAATTATCAACTTTTTTTTTTCTTTTAACGGAACCGTTAGATTATGTATGAATTTTTATTCAATTTTTCATCATAACTGTTTAGAGATGTTGACGTACAACTTACCCTATAGCTGTGCTGAAATATTTGTATTTGGCGACTCACCTGTAAATGAAGGAAAATAAAAATGCTAATGTTAATCATTTACGTAAATTGGTTTATTATGTGTTAATCTGAGAATGTTTTTGCTAAACAATTTATGGAAATTTATTAGGATTTTTGGTTAGATGTTGGAACTTACTAAAAACTTACTTAAAAAACTTAACTTTTCCGGTGGCAACTTAATAGAGAAATGAGTGGTTAAAGAGTGCCATTTTTAGTCTCAAATTAATTCCATTTAAAAACTTGACCCCAGTACTCCAAAGCCGTCATGGCATGCTAGACTCAAAGCTCAAGTGAAAGTTAAACATCGAACAACGAGTGATAAAAGCATGCAGAGCTTTCAACGCTTGCAGTACTCGTAAAATCTTTGATAAGAAGTGGGGTCTTATTGATGTATACAGTAGTAATGTGTCCAATACTTACTTATGGGTTTGCCCTGAGTAGTAAACACTACAACTTTAAACTAATCAGCAAAGTGCAAAGAATGGCCGCCATAGCCACTACCATGTGCCATGTGGACATGCATCTTCTACCACTTGGGCTCCATATTAAATATATTTCAGCACGTAGCGCTGTCGTACTCAATGTGCTGGTCTGCTAAACCTTACAGAGGCAGATCTAGATTCGTTACCAGGAGAACTGGGGGAAACTCTGACCGAGTACACCATACCCAAACTGAATTTTCAACACAACTTCACAGTCGCTTTTCCGTTCAGAATAGAGTCATAAAGAATTTCAAAACAGCAATTTGAACCGACGGTTCTAAGATGGACTATGAAGTCGGTATGGAAATCTTTTCGAAAATACTGAAAATCCTTCCTCCTTCCCTGGCGGAGGTTCGAATAATAAGGCACAAGTCTACAGCCATTGGCAATATTGCCATATTCATCGATAGTCAGTCTGCTATCAAGGCCCTGATCATCTTCCCAGCTGGTGGAACAGTGTACGGAAGAGCTCTCGTCGCTAGGTTGTCAGACCAAAATCAGTTTTCTCTGAGTGCCAGTTCGTAGCATCATAGAGGTGAACGAATGGGCCGACGAGTTGGTGAGGAGGGGGTCTGCCCTTGATAGATCCCTTGCAGAGGTAGTCATCGTCCCAATGGGAACTGCCTGTGCATACTTTATATCAGTTTTGCAGAGTTGTGTCATTTCTAGGCAGATCTGGCCGAACTACAACTGGACCAGAATGCAAGGACTCGGCTAAACGCTGCAAGAATTTTAGAGCGATAAGCAAACGTCGCTGGCCAGTAGGGAAGCATGTGTCTAGTTGTAAAAATCTAAATAAGAAGGAATTTCTCTCACACTTCCTAGGCGGGTCGGAGACTGAGCAAACTCTTTTTCGACAACCTCAAGGAAATTTCAGAGAAAAGTATAACAGAGTTAATCAGTTTCTTGAATGCCACAGGATGGATATGAAATCGTTTCCTTTCAACAACACTATCTAACAAACAAGGTCACGTGGGTTGTGATACTCAAAATGGCGCTCAAGTGCTAATTGAACTGCAGTACAGTGCGCAGCGGCAACCACTTATACTCGTACCTACCGACCTCTCCAAAACCAACTTCCTTGTCCATTTATAGTGCTTTTGTAACTGGTAAACGATAGCAGTGAGGTAGTATATGGTCCATTCATTTGGTAGTAATTGACGAAGTATTAGTCATATTTTGAAAAGAAAGGCTTGAAACCAGCCGTTAATGTAGGTGTGAACAAAAAATTAGTAGATGTATCTACACATACTTTCTCATAGTCGGACCACAAGTCTATAACAAACTTTCAAGTCACGGTTTTTGAAGAAGGAAAATGACGGGGCCCGACCCCCGATATCCCTAAAGCGTTCGATCGGCTTTGGCATAGTGTTCTATTAAAAAAGTTTGCCTCCTATGAACCACCAAAACAGCTCTGCATTTGGATGGATAATTTTCTTCATAGCAGATCAATTCAAGTTGTGGTCAATGGTGTGTCTTCCGATGCGTTTGCTGTAAACGCTGGAGTACCTCAGGGTTCTATAATTTCACCAACACTGTTTCTACTCCATATAAACGACATTCTGAAGTCAACAAACAACAAGATCTTTAGTTTGCAACAGCACGCTTGTGAATTCAAATATTGTACATCACATGGCCAGATCAACTCATTAAATGAAAACCTGTTGAAAACCTGGGGAAAAGCAAACTTAGGCGGCTTCAATGTGAAGAAACCCAATTTACCGTCTTTTCCAAAAAGCAGTCATCTACTGTACTATCCACGCATTTTCTTGGCGGCACAGTCAACTCCATGAAGTTGAGCTACCTATTTAGAGCAAAGAAATACTTTACAGCGCATTAGCTACTTCTACTGCACAAAGTACAAGTTACACCAGGACTTGAGTATTGTCTCCAAAACATCCTCTTTATCTGTTCGACTGCATGCAGAGACGAGCAGTTTGCTTAATAGAAGAACACGTACTAACTTCCAGTAGTAGACCTATGTCTATACTATAGATACTATCATAGCAGATGTTCTGAATGATGAAATGGATTCTATGTCTACCAGGCAACCACGCGGACATCGCTATAGTACAAGTAAACTTTGGAGTTCACTCCCAGGAGCCGAAGAGATATATTTCAAAAAGCCTTTATTCTCCATCAATTCAAGAGCAGAATCAACAGATATCTATGTCTATAGATACCGGTACACTGTGCACGACAAGCGGATATATAAAGCTGCCTCTTAAAATCTAAAAGCTAATGTCGACGACGCCACACATATCTAAGAATTGTGTCTGAACAACTTCATTGACTCGTAAGTCTCTGAAGGAGAAACCAATTCTTCGAAGGCTTAGAGAAACTAGGCAAAAGTATAAGTTATGTGAAAGTGAAATTAAAGACCCTCAACACAGAAAAAAAACAAATAGGTTGAGGAAAATATATAAAGGGTGACCAGATAGCAATGATAGTTTTTTCAATTGTTATGTTTCAGCAGCTGTCGAAGTTACCGATGACACCCAGCTGTCAAAATATTCAGTAAGGTTTGCCATTTCATCATGCATCGTTTGACGCTTCTCGAACGTGTGGAAATTATTAAAAAATATTATCGAAATTCCGGCTCAGTTGTAAATACGCAACGTGAATTTCGTCGTGAGGTCGGTCGTATTCATGGCTTCAGTGCGCAGGTAATTCGTCGCACCGTGGAAAAGTTTGAGCGTGAGTACACTCTTTTGGATCTTAAGCCACCAACTAGACAGAGATCGGTGCGAAGTGAAGAAAATATAGCCGCCGTAGCGGCCAGTATCGAAGTAGACCCAAAAATGTCGATTCGGCATCGATCACCTGAATTGGGCATCGCCAGAGTCAACCAGGCTTATTTTGCGGTTAGATTTGGGCCTACATCCGTAAAAAATTGTGCTAGCGCAAGAATTGAAGCCGGACGACCATAGACAATGTCGTGAGTTCGCTCATTGGGCGCTGGAAATGTTGGCCGGAGATCTGGATTTTGGCCAAAAAATCATCTTCATGTCAGCAAGCAAAATTGCCGTTATTGGAGCAACCACAATCCACAAGTGTTCGACCAAGCATCAATGCATCCACAAAGATTGACTGTTTGGTGCGGTTTATGACACGGCGGCATCATCGGACCTTATTTCTTTCGAAACGAGGAAAGAGACACCGTTACCGTCAATGGTCCTCGGTATAAATCGATGTTAACCGACTTTCTGTGGCCAGAGCTCGACAACATCGCTATATCCGAGCTGTGGTTCCAAAAGGACGACGCTACATGCCATACAAGTGATGAAGGAGAAATTTGGCTCAATTGGCCGCCTCGATCATGCGACTTGCAAACAAAAATAAGTACTCCACATCAACTCTTTTAAAGACGGACATTGATTCCGGACTCTTCTGTCCAGGTCTGTACATAGCAACTGGGGTTTTGGTATGTAGATTGTGGCGGCCATAAAATGTTTTCCCAAATGCCTTCTGTTTCTTTATATTCGAGGAAACTCCTGTCTTGTTGCATGATGAATCCATTTCAAATTATTGATCGACCATATAACATAAGAATCTTTTTGTACTGCTCCTTCTTTATAATACTATCTATGAGAACCAATTCTTCTACTTCACTTGCAGGGAAACATCCCCAGGCCACAATGGATGCTTAGTTAAGTAGCATTTTTTTTTTTTTTTTGTTCAACGTAAATCCTCCGTGTAGTTCCAAAGTAGTTTCTTTTTAACACTTCCTCAATCCTCATGTGTTGGTATTCATTAAAAATTTTTCTTCTCACGATTATGTGTCCATGGAGTCCAACTTACTCGTATTTTAAACGTCTTTTTATTGCGGTGAGAGACACAGGTTTGAACAGATTTTAGCTAACTTTTGCTTAAGTTTCTGGTGCCTTCGTCCAGCTCTTTTGTTTGCTGGTTGTCTGTTTTGATAACTCCCAGTCTAATAGTACAACTCTTTGATATCTTCATCTGGAATGTGTAATAGGACGCTCGGACTTAACTCCGTTGTAGAGAAAAATTTTTGCAAATACGAGTAGCATCTAAGCACTGCTTTCGTTGGCTTTTTGTTGTTGCCGGTATGCTTTTACTCAAGGAACTGGAATCATTTGGCCTACAAATGTGTGTAAATCATATTCTTAAACGCGGTCAGTGTATAGTTAAGCAAAAGCTACCATCCTATAGTAGGTGGAGCACACCTGCACATAAAATTAAATATCAAAAATGTCCGCCCAAAAATATCCCACAAATATGAGGATTACTAATTGAATTCGAAAGATACATTATGTAGGCATTCCACTTGCAGTATTTATCGCTAATTGCCAGGAAATATAATCTTCCACACACAAGACGTTTCATTCTGTTATTTTCTAATTAAATTATCGCATGCGCTTTATCAGTAACTCACTACAGCACCACGGTCAACTGAAAGAATGCCCGTTAATCTTTGATTTTTTGTTACTTAATTTTTGATT
Source organism: Pocota personata (assembly GCA_963082735.1). NCBI lineage: Eukaryota > Metazoa > Arthropoda > Insecta > Diptera > Syrphidae > Pocota > Pocota personata. The sequence goes on along the minus strand of OY720429.1, from coordinate 263,158,917 downwards.
ATTTTTTTTTTTTTTTTTTCCTTAATTGCAGAGATGCAGTGTTGTGCATCTATGTGTTGGTAGCCGGGTGAAACTAATGCTTTCATTGAAAATGGTTTTTTTCCCGCTAAAGTTCCTCTTATTTTTTTTTTGGCCTTGTGTCTGGCATTGATATATTGGTCATGCTATGGCTTTTGTTGCCGAAGAGTGTTGGGGAACCGGGTTGTCGGTAGTTGTCGGTAGTTGCCGGTCGCCTAGAAAGGCAATGAACTCAACATACTCGGTCAGTTGCTGGCATGCAGACGAAAACGAATGCATTATGCAATCTTCATTTGTGCTGGCTCAGTGCATTCTTCTCCTACCAGTATATCTCAACTAATTCATTGCCACCTGCAACTGAATGGAGATAATGTAGATACACATGTTGGGTTATTTAGGTACTTTGTGTGTGTGTGTGTGTGTGTGTGTCTGTGTGTTGTTGAACTACCCAAAGAACCTTTGTTGGGCAAGTGTTGCGAATTCAGAAATAATGATCAATAGGTGGCACATCAATTTGTTGATCGAAGAGTTATCGTTTTCCTATTGAATGCTAACTGGATGGGAGGCTAAGACTGAATGGAAGCCCATATGGTACGGGTTTTTTGAAACTGCCTTTTAGGGCATACAAAATGAGTTAACCAGACTCTTTCTAACGAAATTCCGCAAGATTCCGCAAGTTAGGAACAATCTCAAATAAGTGATGATCAGAACTAGCCATTACAATAAAGAGCAGCTGACTTCAGACTCCTACTTCAATTAAGAAACACAAGCTATAGACTGATAAATACTTTGGAAAAGAAAAAAAATCTCTTATGCAAATACATAGGACCAAGTAGAGAACCGAGACCGGTACGAGGGAGGCCAGCATGGTAGCGGATAGCTGAACGGCCTACATATCTGTAAACTTAGCTGCGAATAACCAATAAGCAGTCCCTAACCAAGAGGTGTGTGGAAAAAAAAACAAAAGCTCTATGAAATCCTTGTTGACAGGGCGAGTAAACACCGCCCTCTAAATAAATAAGTGTCCCATATATAAGCATATATACATATACAGGGTGCGCCATCTTTTATGTCGGTATGTAAACATTGAATAACTTTGACATTCATAGACCGATTGACTTGAGTAGACATGTTTTTTAAACGTCAATTCAGTACAATTTTAACCATGAATCGCTTCATACCAACAACGCGCCCAAATAGTGACGCTGTACATTGAAAATAATCATTCAGTTATGTTAACTCAACGTGCATATCGTCGAAAATATCGTGGCCAACAACAACACTATTCGTCGTTTGGTGTCGAATTTTGTTGAGGACGGGACAGTGGGAGATCGTCGACATGCCGTTCAGAGAGAAAGAAAGATTGGTGTGGTGGGTTTGAAACTTAGGTGGTATTAAGTTTCAGTAAACTCCAAGGGTGGCGTCCAGATAACTGGGGAGCTTGTTTGTTTTGCTTTTTGTCGTTGCTCATGATTCACAGTATTTTTTTCCCTCCACCTGATGTCATCATCACGATCAAATTGCATTTAAGCCATATGACCACTCTACTGCCAGTTTTATGCCTTCGCAGTAGAGTTGACTAAGCTTTCGCAATTGATCGTATTTTTTATTTATTTCAGACGAAATAAATAGATGATAGTTGAGATCAGGATTTGAACCGTGAACCTGTAGCGTGACAAGCGTTGATGTTACCACTACACCACGGCCACCCGTTCATCAACGCCCAAGAAGTTCCAATGAAATGGTTGAAGCGGTAAGAGAGAGTGTTGTTTGGACAACCCAATTACCACAAACCGAAAACCATCTTAGCCTAATATATGCCCAATCCTATAATTCTTATTGCCCACGGTCTAAAGGCATTGATATGTAAACGGCTTTTGAATTGGCTCATAACAATTTTGTATTTGAATACAAACGCACCCTTAAACTTTTTTTATGATCTGTCAATGTCAAAACGTCAGTCAAGGTTTACATTTTTATCGTGGTGAAGTTCACGAACAAGCAACGTATTCAAATTTACTACCCAAATTCTGAGTCGGTGGTCACAATTTTAAGAGCGTTTAGCCCAATTTTCGGTCGCAATAATCATTCCACCAGACAGACTGTGAGTGCTATAATGTATAAATTCGAGTCAACATATTCACTATTGAATGTTGCTGTGCCAGTGAGACAACTCACCGGTCAAAGTACCGAAAATATCGCAACCCTAAGTGCTTTAGTTCAAAATGAGCCAAATCAGTCGTTTCCATGCCGAAACTTCTCCGATTGGGCTCTGCAAAAGTTTGAAGAGTTTATTGAAAAACCCTATGTTTTGAGCTTTCCAGAATCCGAAGCAGTACAAGTGTAAACATTTTTAAAAACCGCCCACAGACACGCCCATTTTTTATCGTTTTTCTCAATATTTGTGCTAGAAACTGAAAAATACTGTCTAGGTAAGATATGTATTGTAGAAGTTGACTTTCTTACATTATACATGCCCACGCCCACTTTTTGAGGGCGTTTCCTTTAAAAAAAAATGCATATATTGCTTTCTCGAAACTATTTACGGTGATGGTTAAGTCTTATTGTGAATATCTCATCGGAATTTGGGAGCCACGCCCACTTTCTGCTAAGAAAAGAACACAGTTTTGTAATAATATTTTTTTTTTAAATCACAGAAATATCCTCTCTATAGAAAGATATCATTGCATCTGTTTCAAAATTTCGCAACGGCACGTTGACTTTATTAGGGATCAGTTAAAAGATGGGGGATATGGTATCACCCGTTCTAGACGGATTATAACTTTCCTGTAAGTTTTTGGACTTTATTTGTTCGTTTCTAACCCCACAAGCGGAGCAGTAGGGATGCAGTAAAGTGGGAAGGTTGTGATCCTTCTACTCCGGATTATAACTTCGCCGTAAGAAGAAGAAGATTTGTTCGTTTCTAATAAAAATATTAAAAAGACGCTTTTTTTGAAAACTGGGCGTGTCCGTGGGGGGTTTTTTCAAATTGTACTTGCTCGAAATCTTAGAGACTAAAAAGTGATTAAATGCAGGCTGACGGGCATAGTTAGATCCGCATACTCGTACATAACTTCCAATGCTGAATCCGACTTATGGGGGTCCACCTATGTTAAATATACCCTTTAATACCATTCAGTGAAAAGTGATTCACCATATTGAAAACGTTGAAAGCCATTGGTCTTGTATATGCAATTAATATAGCAGCTCTCCATTGTGCCTCACCGTCTTCCTTTAAATAGCCATTTCAATATTGTGGATTTAATCTCAACCATAATTCGCAGATTCCTATAAACAATTTTAACAAAGTGAATGCTTCGTTCTCACCACTCCACTGTTAAGCTGATTAATGTAATCAATTCAGCTTACTTTGGGAATCTCAAATTCATTCACCAAGCGGGGGTTAGCACGTGTCTGACAGGTTTATTCATCGTCGATCAATAATACTTTTGACCCATTTACGAGTATTCTAAAAATAGAATCGAAAAGTAAGAGATATTTGACACCCCATTGAGCGAGCCATTAAAAAAGCTTAAGACACCATGATTGTTTCTTTGATTGTTTCCAGATGGAACTGCTTTCGCGTGCCTTATTATATTTTGAACTATAAACTTTTATTTTTATCATCGAAGCTAATAACATAGATTTTTACCTTTCTCTTTCAGGTAAGTCCATCGATATTCATCAGAAATTTGGTAAGAATTGTGAACGTTCGCAAATATCGTGGCACACGCCCAACAACTGAAAATGATTTCAGCAGATTTGCCCCAAATCTGTCAGCCTGTCAACCTGTCTATAAAATCGGTTCTTAAAGAATGACTGCGGTCAGTGCCAACCCAATTTGCTTTCAACATCCAAACAAATACACGAGGTTTTTTTTTTTTTTTAATGAAAGACAATTCTCATGTCCATCATGATTCAGCCCAAACAAAGCCATGGCGCGCAACCTTAACAAATTAAAATTGAGATACAAAATGAGTGGACGCGCCAAAAAAAAAAACAAAACAAGACAAAACAAAACACAGGAGAACAACAATAGAAATTCACTCCGCAAATTTGTTTTAATGTTCTTCGAACACCACACACACACACAGCAGAGCACACTCTCATCGTGCTGGGTGACTCGGCTGTTATTGATGTTCCACAGAAGGTGTGTGGTAGATACAATGGGTGACTAGTTAACCGCCCGGCCGGCGCGCGGAGGAGTCAACACAGAACGTGACCCAAATTCAGCTCGGGAATATTATGTTCACGATGAGAATTTATGGCAAAGTGTCCCAACCAAATATGTATAACTCGGCGTTGTTGTTGGGATTTTGCTTTTGGCATGGCAAACATGTTTGACCTCAATGTGAGCCACTGGATTCCTCCTGGAATGCAGTACTCGGATATCGTGTGGAGTGCAACATGAGCTGAAAGCTCTTTGAATGCATCATTTTTGGTAGTGCATCATGAACATGATGGTGACCCAGGAAGATTGTTGAGAGATCATCGTTTAATAGACCTTAATCGTGTATCTGATGGTCATCATCAAGATGATGGTCAAGAATGGTAAAAACATAAAACAAATTCTCAGTATGGATGTGGGGATCATTGATGATGGCGCTCTCGGGGAGAACAAGCTGCTGCAACTTGCTTGACTTTGAGGAGAATGACGACGATGAGGATGATGGCGGTGGAATGATATATTTGATGATCGAATGAGAAAACTTGTTTCAAATAACAGTTGTTTTGAGAAAGAGAGAGAGAGACACAGCGTCGGACAAAACGATTCATCTTGTGTGGTGAGGAGTATCCTCTGTCCCCCTGTAGACTGTTTTTGGGTTGTTTGTTTGGGTCAGTTTTGATGGCATTGTTGACTCAAACAAGGAGTGCCTAGACGCATCTGATTCAGGTTTTTTTTTTTTTTTTTAATATTTAAAGAAAGTAGAATCAATTATAAGGTTACCTATCGCCTATGGTGTGAAATGTGTCGTAGGAATAGTGTCAATATTTGACTTTAATAGGGTTTAAAGGAAGATGAGAGAACGCCGGTGTTTGAATTATCACTGTGTAAGTGCCAGGGCTCTAAAACTATTAACACATTTTTAAAACTTCGATGAAGCCGGTGTATGCCATCTAAATAAGTCTAAAAGGTGGATATGGAGAAGAGGATTAGCCTGCGGGATATCTATATCGAAATTATTTCTACTGCGGGAGAAGTAAACTTAGGAACTGACTGCTAGGAGATATATTTCCAGATGGTTTTAATCTCCAGAGAGGATAACCAAAAGGCATTTGGTACAGGGATCTCGAAACACTATCCCAGCGTTATAGGTTCGCCTTTCCTGAGAAAAGTTGCCACGAAACCGCTTTGTTTATAAATAAAAGCAGAATTTTGTTTATTCAATGTTTAAGCTACGTTATTTCAGCATGCATTGCGGTCGGTGTATATCCAACCTTTACCCACTAGCCTCCACCCTCCAGTCACCACCCTCCAACCTCGACTCTTCAGCCAACAAGCTACACAGTCTTGAGGGATACCTAGCTTTGCAGCATAGGTTCCAATTGCTCTGTACTTCTGTACACGAGACCTATTTCGGAGCTCATTTGCCCTGGCGTTGTGAAAAGTTGAACACATCAACCTGCCTACTTTTACTCAACGTGAAATTGGTCTTCGATAGAAAATATGAGAGAAGCAGCTCCCAACCGAATGTTAACTCTTTCTACGAGTGAAGTGTTAGGGTCAGTTTTTCAATTCTCTCGTATTCGTCTATGTTATAAACTTTCAAGCATCTTTCAAGCTGAGGTCTTCGCTGCACGCTGTATAGTCTGCATAGCGAAAAACTAAATCCTTCAATGATTATAATTTTCGTGGATAGCCAAGCGGCAATCAAAGCACTAGACAACGAGGAAGTCAGATCGAAAACAGTTTCCATAGGCCAGAATATGCAACACTCATGACGTAACTCTCTGCTGGGTTCCTGGACATAGCAATATAGAAGGATCAGCATTGGATTTTCAACATACTCGGATATCACTAGAGACTCCAATAGGTGAACTAAAAAGGAACATAGACTTAAAAGCAAGAGAACTGATTAACTCCGCATGGTCCGCCAGAAGCGACTGTGTCATATCGCGCAGCTTATGGCCGACAGTGTATGAAAACAGAACAAAAGGCCTATTGGCGATGAATAAAAAAAGTAATTCGAATCTTGACAGTCGCGCTACCTGGACACTGCTCGATAGGAGAAATTGCTGCCAGACTAGAGGAGACAGAAACCATCAAACACTTGCTAAGTGTTTTCCCAAATCTTCAAAACCGCCGCCTCCGTCATATGGGAAACAGGCTTTTTGACGAACTAGGTGATCTCGTACAAATTCCACTTGGAAACATGATAGGCTTCATAAAGAGCGCAGGCTGGTTTGCAACAGAACCCACCACAAGACACAAAGGTTTTTAGGTTCCACACAAAAAAAAAAAGGAAACACAATGGACCGTATGGTCTTCCCTCCAACCTAACCTAACCTATGTTATAAACTGACCACCTTAGCAGGCAAACTCGGTACGAAATTGTTCTGGAAGTTTGAAGGATGTGCTAGCCATAGCGACTTGTCTATCCGCGAGAATAGTAAGCCTTCTGGATTACCATTGCCAGTAACTCGGACTAGAAGACAATCCGGTAAGTGATAAGATTTTGATATATTCAGGCCTTTTTTTGGTTGAGAAATTTATAGCTGAATCTTTACTGAAGCTCAGAAAGGTATTGGGAACGCCGCAACCAAATCACTTAGTACATCATTCTGTAGTGATCATGAGGCTTAGCAACCTACGCAGAACTCTCTTAAATTTATTGAGTTTGTTTCCCGTACTCGAAGCGGGTGACAGGTCCGAGAGACCCATCGGCTGCTACAACGGCTGCTCATATCTAAAGAGTCATCTTTGGCTGGATTCTACATTTCTTACCAAAGATTCTGCTGCAAGCGTAGAAGGCTATAAATGCTTTTCTGAGTCGTTGAAAACAAGTCTAACTCATTATATGAAATAATTAATCGAGTTCATGCTTTTATTACAGCATAAGGCCTTCAAATAAATTAGATCTAAAAAAAAGCGGTTTATTCATTTACAATCTTTAAATAGTCTTCAAAGTTACGAGCCTCCGATCATTGTTTGAATTGTCAACATCAAGAGGAAATACCATACGAGGCCAAATCTATGCCTGCTACACGAGTATTCGATACCGTGTCAGACTATAGGTTTAAGTCTTTTAGGCTGTAAATTGTCATCTCTGTCCCATACGGAATTTATAAACTTCTGATTCTGAAGACAATCTTATACAACTTGTAACCGATAGAGGCTGAACAGTTTATTCATTTGTCAAGCCATCCTGACAAAACTCCAAAAGATCTTCGCGATTATCTGCTATTCATGAAACCTCTAACACTTGCATCCAATTGTTTATGCTACCCCCTTAGATTAATGGATTGCGGAACGGATGAGCTTTAGACGGACTAGAATATAAATTAGGGCTAATTTTAGGAAACATACCAAAGGTCTCAAGACTATTCGTGTGCTTTACTAGGCCTTCAAGCTTGCAACGTCCACGGAACACACGATTGCTAATTTGATGGCTATGGCATCTTTAATGCGAAATGCGCTTCTTCTAATTAGTTGGTCGGTTAGCGAAAAGGAGCTGTATGATGGTGGAAGGCTGTAGACTATGTCTATGAAAGAAGACAGAGAGTCGGGTAGGTTCAGTGATCTAAAAATCCTCTGCTCCACGTAAACTACTTGGCAGGAGGTTGCTAGAATATTGAGTTTCCCTTGCATTTCTTCACCAGCTTTGAATTTGTTTTTGTGCTCACAACTATCCACAGATATGCTAATATCCTAGACTTCCGTTTCGATTGCAGTTAGAAAATGTATGGTATGTCCAGTGGCTCTTTATATTTCGTACTAAAAATCCCTGTTAAAGTTCGGGTTTTGAGATAACTAAATGCAGCCAACCCAGCTACTCTTTCACGATTGTTTCCCCTTTCTTTCTATCAATAATGAGATCGGCTTTTAAGATCCTCTTGGAAAGGATGTGTTCAATGAATATTGAATTATAGCCTTTCTATTGCGCTGTTAAGATGCTTCCTTTATGTGGAAAAAAACACGCTCAGAACCGACTTTCTACATGTCACTTCCATCACACTTCCTTTAGGCCGATGGGTCGGTATGATATTCTTTTGCAGTACTTAAACCTTTACCTAGTTTAGATGTTGAAACGTCCCTATCTTGTAATACGTGCTAAAATTTCTAGTACTGATGAGGGGCTACGAAATAATTTTGGTCATAAACTCTTAAACTTTAATGCTCATCGATTTTGAGAAGGCGTTCGATAGTGTTAACAGGGAGGTTATTTGGCGTGCCTTACGCAGGAGAGGTATTCCTGATAAATTAACTGCTATTGTCAAAGCTACATACGAAGGGTCCAAATGTCACGTTCTGGACAGAGGAAGGTTATCTGACGAATTTGAGATCCAAAGTGGGGTAAGACAAGGCTGCATTCTTTCACCAAAACTATTCCTATTGGTGATTAGCGATGTGCTTCGTGCAACTTTGTCGACGGGAAACGGAGGAATTCGAGATGGACTCTTAAATCCCAACTTAAACATCTTGACTACGCTGACGACGTATGCTTACTCTCTCATAAAATTATGGACCTCCACCAAATGACAGCAGATGTGGAGAGGGAGGCTGTCGTCGTCGGGCTGAAAATGAATACCACAAAAACTGAAATTATCAGTCTTGGAACGAACTCATCGGCTCAAATATGCATTTCTGGACAACCGGTAGAGAGAGTAGAGGATTTCCAGTATCTTGGGAGTATTGTCTCGATCGATGATGGAACCGAACTGGATATAGCCAACAGAATCGCCAAAGCAAAGTCCGCGTTCGGGATGTTGTCCAAAATATGGCGAAGCAATGCAATCAGTTTGAACACCAAGCTAAGACTGTTCCGCTCCAACGTTGAATCCGTGCTGTTATATGGATGCAGCACGTGGAGAGTGACCAGTGCTATCACCAGAAAGCTGCAAACATTCGTTAATAAGCCTTAGCAACATCTTAAGGTTTTTCTGGCCCAATCGTATCTCTAACGAACACCTTTACGAGAGTACGGGTCAGGAACCAACAGGCACAACCATCCAACGACGGAGGTAGCAGTGGATTGGTCACACGCTCCGAAAGGGTGACAGCTCCATAGCGAATATTAATATGCAATGGAACCCCTTAACTCAGGATGGCAGGAGACCTGGTGGTCCAAGGAAAACATGGCGCAGAACAGTCGAGAAGAAAGCACGGCAGTTGCGGAAAAGTTGGGGAGAGCTGAGACACATTGCCAGAAACCGTACACGATGGCTCGTAGGCGTAGTTGAGGCCCTAGGACCTACAAGGGGATATAGGACATAAACTTTAATGTCAAATCGTATAAGAGAGAACGATCGGCGCAAGGTAAGATAGATAGTGTCCTCATTTATTTATAGGATTTCAAGACAATACGAGTATACTCGTCCCAAAGGTCTGTAATGTGGAAAACATACTTGAAGCCGAAGCTGAAAACTTCCAGAAAACAAAATTTTGCAACTCAAAAGCGTTCCGTTTATTATTCCATTCATTCATAAAATATTGACAGTCTTTCGCCACTTAGCGAACTGCTTAAAGTTCTTATCATCTTTGAAATGTCACAGATATCCGTATGTCTTAAGCAAAATTATCTTCGAAGCCAAGGCAGACCAACTACAGTCAATTCTTTGAATGTGAAAACATTTATTGAGTTGTCCTTCGAAAAGAGTAAAAGTGTTTACCTTCAGACACTTATAAATATAACCTAACCGCACACGATCTTCTCAGAAGCGTTTTCAAAAAATCTCCATCTCGATCGCCGCGAATTGGTTTCGTATGCAAATCTTCACAACACTTTGCACCATGAACACTAAATTACAAACCGCAAAAGCAACAACCTAGCCCTATATGCATCACTAGTTCAAGGCCACATTCCTTTTGACTAATCAAAGTGCATCCACAGTCCATATCCAGTCAAGGACACTAATCGAAGAGAACACTGATTAACCCGTATGTCTCATAAAACCGCAAGACAACCGAACCTCCTTTCCTCCGACACACGGCACACTGAGTACTATGTAGGCACTGTGGTCGAAAAAATATTTTATTCCACTATTAACCCAATAAAAAATAAAAACTAGCGCAGAGTATCAAGTTTCATTTTACTCCAAGGGACTGTAAATAGTTAATTTACAGCACTCTTCAGAGTCTCTAACATGACAGCAGATTTCTAAATCCACTCACAGATTCAAATTGCACATCACAGCCCACATGGTATGACGGGTACCCTGCAAGGAATCAAGTTCCGCAATAACACTTATACAACCTGTTTAGCTCTCGTCTGATATTTAATTCATTAAAATTCTCAATAAAAATCCAATCTAAATACTATACTTCGTTTCTATCTTATTCCCTTTGTGGTTCAATAAAATGTTGTGAGCCGCGGAAATGTCCGAAACGCGCAATGTCCCTGTCTTTGAATTCGTTCGCTCTCTCCACTTATGGCCAAAACAACCTTCGGTAAAGTGCAATGAATACGGCTATGACGTAAAAACTGCAGCAACAAAAACTTGGTCCACAACAACTGGTAAGGCAGTTCAATGGAATCATATATACGAAAAAACCAGCTAATCCTCGTATGGAACAAGTTTTCGCGCCAACAGATACAACGTCCGTTGTGAAGAGTGCACTAACAGCAGCATTGGCTCCAGGTATCGGAGGAGGGTAAAAATTACGACACAAGATCAAAAACTTGCTAAAATTACAGTTATATCGGAAAAAAACCTGAAGGAGATGATCGCGCGCGGGTCTATAAGCAACCACCACACTTTGACGGCGGCACTCCATCGCAACACAAAAGGTGTTGCAAGTTAGCCACCACATGGAACAACAAATTGTTCCCCATGTGCATGAGTGTATCTATGAGATACGGCAACGTAGTCGATTTCTCCTCCGTGGAATCTCCTCAATGTAGCGATTTTTCTATTCGGCTCCGACCCGATGATGAGAATTTCATTTGGGGATAATTGAACCGGTTATCGATTTGCCTGCATATATGTATGAGGTACCCTCCTGCTACGGCGATTATTCTCAAGGAATTTCGCAAAGTAAATATTTCTTAAAAAAAAAAAAGAAGAAACCGCATTTTCTTAAATTTTAAAATTAGCACTCGAAATGTATTTGACATATGAGAGCGGGAGCTTGTTTGATTACCTGCGGGACAGACACGACATAAAGCGTGTCTGCATTGGGTGGGATTCTTTTAATGTGCGATGCGTCCTGAAGAAGGATCAGCAGCATTAAGCAAACACAGATAGTGTGAAATACCAGACATACGAGTAGGGCTAATGACTGTTAATTTGTGCTGCAGACGATGGGACGACCACGGCCCTATCGAGTGGAAGGGAATTTAGTGGGCATTTCGTATCTACTTGCCGTACATCGCGAAAGTCATTAATTGTTCTAATTGCCTTCGATGGAGGCCCTTCAAATGTATGTATGTAGATATTCTTGGAAGTTGTTGTCTTTTCTGGAGAGAATTTACGATTAATGAACTCGTAGTTTATTACTTGTTAATTGACTTAGACGATGGACTAAAGCGTGGAATAACATCTTCCGAGCTTGGGTGGTGTTACGACTCCTTGCATCTCCACAACCTCCCCTACTATGCCATAGGGTATCACATACTCGTAGTCTCGTAATATAGAGAAATAATAACGAAAAACAGCATCGAAAGATATGTCGATCCAGCCGTGTTTGTCCGTCTGTATGTCACATATAAGTTGCAGTCCGAACATTTTATAAATCCGCCAAAAGACCCCCGGTTTTCGAAAAAAAAAAATCCTCTTTTCAATATCTAGAAACTGAAAAAAAAATTAAGACAAACTGTAAGACGTAGATATTCTTTGTGTATACTACGCCCACTTTTTGGGTGCGTTTTAAAAAAAAAAATCCGATTTCTTAAAGCTATTTACGGTGATGGAGAGGTAAGTCTCATCAGAATATGCGAATTCTGAAGCGCCCCGAGATGCTTATAGATGCGTGTCGATTCTGCTCTTGAATTGTTTCAAATTGAAGGCTTATGGAAATAAGTCTCCTGAGAGTGAATTCCAAAGTTTACTTACACTGTAGCAGGAGCTTTGATAAAGGGAAGGCCGCGAGGTTGCCAGCTGGACATAGCGGTGTTGGGCCCAGGGATCATTCGATTAAGATCTTCGGAACTCATCTATAATATAATAAGGGCATAGGTCTGCGAGGTTGGAAGTTAGTGCTGGATTTTCTTTTAAGCGAACTGTTCGTCTCTGTATGGTGTCGAGCATATGAAGAAAATGTTTTGGAGCTGAGAGCAATACCCAAGAGAACAGAAAATGTACTGTTCTGCTGTAAAATATTTGTTTGCTCTAAATAGGCAACTGAACTTCATAGGTGTCGATTTTGCAATGTTGGATATATGGTCGTGGTAAGTTACACCAGGGTTGACTGTGACGGAAAGAAGATGCATGTTTAGAATGGATGGATGGGTTGTAACTTTCATGTAAGTTGTTTTATTTTTGAAGTACCATTGAAAACTATTGAATTTTGTTCATCTCCCGTTTATCGAAGACTATTCGGCCTTCATAAAGTCTGCATGAAGTGTTCGCTTTACGACGCATTTTTTGGAAATATTGTCGACTAACTGTCTCGTATTAGTATGCGGTTGTATTGTGCATTGTTTGGCTAGCCATCCGCTGAATTTTGTTGCTTAAGTACACGAGTATAACAGGGCTGTAATTCAGTTTGGCACCATTTTGACTTATATAATTGCGTTGCAACGCTGGTACTCAAGAACGGCTAAACAGATTTTCATGTAGAAAGGTTTGAAACTATCTACAGGTTAGGTGTAAGGGAAAAAAAGCAGCGGAATGGCCAGTGAGATACGATTCGGGTTTTAGTTGTCAAAAGTATTAAATACACAGAATTATAAATCCTCGTAGAATACAACCCAGCGCAGAAAAGCTCTTGGATGACATATCAAGAGTGATAGCTAGTGAAATGTTGTTGTTATTGCTTAACATGTAAAATGTTGCTGTGTAAATATCACTGGCTATCGATAGATCAATAAAACGCGACTATCTTCTCTCTGTCAATATGGCAGGTAAAGCCAGTGAATATAAAATATTTGTTGGTAATAGATAGCTCACCAGCAATTGAGTTAACTGCACTCATAATCTATTGCTGATATCTGTATGGCGATAGATAATTTCGAATCATCCCAAGGAAATACGAATTTCAGGATTCCTCTAAAGCTAGCCATATTCACGGACATAGGAATCATTACCATTTACTTTATATTAATAGTTGGTTATGAATAAGACTTCAGAGCTGACTTCAGACTTCAGCTGCATCGACTAAATGCTAACAAAAATCACCATATATACCCTACAGAATCGCAGAGAGAAGTGATGCCTTTTGGCGATGTCAAGTACATTATCGACATCGATAAAGTTTTACAGTCAGTCTGTAGTGAGTTCCAAGTCACAGACGCATCCCGTAGAAGCTCCGTGTGCCAATGGAAACGACCAACTTGTCTTATATTCCTAGGAGCCATGGAAGTTACCTATTACATCATGGCCACCCGCCTTCTTAGTTGCTCGTGAGATAGTTACAAGATACCTATGAGTACAGTCAGAATACGAGTACTCGTATCACCTAAGTACAAACAACCACTAAGTACAGATATTTGTGGGACGGTCTTTTAAGTTCACGGTTCCTCTTTTTAGGAAGTCGGTATATTTTGTTCAATCCCGGTAACATAAAGGTTGCGAATGCAGCTCCGTATTACTTTTTTGGTAGCCTCAACTCACTTCATATATCCCATTTTGTTTTGTCTGATTCAATCCTTGATATTCGCCTGGAGTACAGAAGTGTCTCGCTTATAACAAGCGGGCCATCCTTTTTTGATATTTTAACACTGACGGCTTCTTCGCGCTGAAAAAATTTACAGAAACACAGTTTCATATCTCCGCGGTAAGAAATAAATCGATTTACTCTTGAACAAAGGGGAAATATTGTAAACTTATTGCCAAATTGAGTGACAATCGGATCAGTAATAATGCATCAAAGTTTGTGAAGAAAGTTTGTGAAGAAAGTTCGTAAGATTGGCATGCTAGTTAGTAACACAAGTTATCCTCGTTTTCGTCCTTTGCGCTTAGCCGAGAATATTGCTGCTGTTGCCGAAAGTGTGCCCCTAAACACGAGAACTCCATTGATGGCCCATTTTTCTTGGAAGATGAAGAGCAGTACAGAGGAACGATAACCGATTTTTTTAAATGAACTTGGACGATATCTTGTTTCAGCAAGACATCAATCAATCTTTTGCGCATTAAGTTCAATAATATCTCCTTAACCATCGCCGATGCCGGGGCAATCTAATCTTAGGAAGATTACCAGAGAAATCTTCAATGTCTGCTATCGACACAAGCTTATAATGATTGCCTAAAAGAATATAAGACATCCATTAAATGGGCCAAGTCTCTGGCTTGGATGGACTATTGTCAGTCCATTGAAACCATTAAGGACTCTGCCAGACTGAGTAAGATCCTATCCAAGGAACTCTCCAGTCCGTCCTTTATCAGAAGACCGGACGGGACTTGGGCGGATTCCTCTGGCGAGTCTCTGGAGCTTTTAATGCAAACTCACTTTCCAGGGTGCAAAAATGAGTTTACTCACTCAAATTGTCCTCAAGATGTGCAATCCTCATCTTGGAATGACATTAAGACAACAATTACAGAGGTTAAGACTTCTTGGGCCATTTCCAGCTTCTCTCCCTATAAATCGGGTGGACTTGACGGCATACTCCCGGTAATGTTGCAAAAAACACTGGATCAGGTGGTCCCTTGGCTAGTTCCGATCTATAAAAGCTGTATTCTTCTAAACCACGTCCCCCTGAGTTGGAGGCGTGTTCGTGTTGTGTTTATCCCGAAAGCGGGGAAGCGGGGGCATGAATCTGCAAAGGATTTCAGACCCATCAGCTTGTCATCTTTCCTCCTTAAGACGTTGGAACGTACATTAGATACGCACATCCGTAATACAATAGATACATCCCTTCTATCAAAATCTCAGCATGCGTACACTAAGGGGCGATCGACTGAGATGGCGCTCCATAAAGTTGTGCGTACGATAGAAAAGACAATACACTACAATCAATTTACTCTTGCCACCTTTTTAGATGTTGAAGGTGCTTTCAATAATGTTAGTACTGAATCGATTCAGGAAGCTCTGTCCCAACTGAGTGTAGGGGAGTTTATTAGCAAGTGGATAGTGACTATGCTAAAAACTAGAATCATTCAATCGACACTCGGTAATAGTGTTTCCATCATATCCGTTGTAAGGAGAACTCCTCAGGGTGGGGTTATCTCTCCTCTTCTTTGGCTTATGGTTATCAACAAAATTCTGTGTAGGCTTGTCCGAGACGCTGTCAAGGTTGTCGCGTATGCGGATGATGTGGTAGTGTTGGTATCGGGGATGTTTCCTTCTGTGATCAGTACGATTATGGAAGGTGCCTTGGATAAGATTAGCACATGGGCCACTGGATGAGGACTTAGCCCAGACTACTCGTAACTCACTGGTTCTATATCTCGGTCATCAGACTGATCCTTACGTACGGGATAGTTGTCTAGTGGACTGCCTTGGATAAGGCGATAAACCAGAAGTTATTAAGCAAAGTCCAATAGCAGAGCACTGCGAACGACACCTTCCCCAGCTATGGACACTCTTTTTCGTTTAACACCTAGGCAGCTAACTCAGCTATTCGAGTAAAGAAAGCCTGTGTGGCTTTTTATGCTTGTAGCAAAAGATTCGGTAAGAAATGGGGACTCCGTCCGAAGATGGTCATTTGGATGTATACTGCGGTGGTGCGCCCTATTATTTCCTATGGATCGCTAGTTTGGTGGCCGGCGGTTAATAAAGCATACATTACCAAACTCATCAACAAAGTACAAAGGACTGCGGCTCTAGGTGCTACATGGGCGATGAGAACATGCCCAACTGAAGCCTTGAACGTAATCCTTCACCTTATACCACTCGACCTTCATATAAAGTACTTATCAGCATGTAGTGCGATTAGATTAAGAGAATCAGGTAGCTGGTGCGATAGTCTTTACGGCCACAATAGCATCCTTAATCTGCTACCTCGGGAGTTGGCGGCAAATCCGATCGACATAATTCCAAGGGTGATCTTTCGCAATAATGTCACTGTGAGATTCCCTTTCAGGGCGGAATGGAAATGTGGCGCGGTGACTAACGAGTTCAAAACAACCATTTTCACTGACGGGTCGAAAATGGACTGCGAAGTAGGGGCGGGAATCTTTTCTGAATCCGTCAATATCTCTAGTTCATTCCGTCTTCCCAATTCATGCAGCGTATTCCAGGCGGACGTTCTTGCTGTACGAGAGGCGTGCCGTCTCCTCAAACATACATAGATACAACTTAACACCATAGCCATTGTCATTGACAGCCAGGCCGCTATCAAAGCCATCGTATCTGCGGCTTCCTCCTCCAAACTTGTTGAACAATGCAAGGAGGAGCTTGCCGCACTCGGTCATCGGTCTAGCATCAGCATCATCTGGGTGCCTGGTCATAGTAACATTGACGGAAACGAAAAACGTTGACGGCGAGGCAGGGATCTGCTCTTGATTGCTCCCATGCGGAGGAGGTCAACTTTCCGTTAGGGGCCCTTAAGGGTAGAATCTTTGCTCATTTCCATGCAGATGCTGGTAATAGATGGCGAGGGTTGCAGAACTGTGTCATAACTAGCGCAGAATACAAGAGCTATTAAACAGAAACCAGGCAGATATTGCTAGAGTTCTGGCACTGGCCATTTGCCCATAGGGGTCCACGCAGCCAGACTGGGCATTACTTTTAATGCACATTGTCGTAGCTGCAATATGGCCAACGAGCCTGAAACAATCCTTCACTTCCTTTGTAAGTGTCCGACCCTTAGTAGGGTCAGACACCGTACATCTTTTTGATAATATTAGTGAGTTAGCGGAGACAAGCATCGGGGACGTTATCAGTTTCCTCAATGCCACGGGGTGGTTTTAAATAATCCTTTCTCTCCTTTCCCACAAGTCCAACGTCAGTTTTTACAACAATTTAGGTCACTTGAGTTGTGCTAATTATGTTTCAACATAGCATGCTGTCACAACCACACCTACCTACCTACCTACCTAAGTTCAAAAAAAAAAAAAAAAAAAAATTTGACGCCGTCGGAATTTTTTGTGTCGAGTGCCGTTAAAGGTCGGGGGTCTGTGCACCTCGAAAAGTGCTTACACGGGGACCTATTGGTCCATTGTGGTTCCCCTTGGGTTATGTTACCGCATCTAACACTGCTTCTAGTTGGTGCTCTGTATGTGCCAACTCACCCACTACTCCGCAGAGTCTGTTTCCTATATGGAGGGGGCGACGGTTGTGGAGATTTCGGCAGGTGTTTGATGGTTTCTATTTCTTCCTCATCTTGACAGCACCTGCAGTAATCCGGGGTGTCTATGCCCAGCCTTTTTTGGCCATAATGCCGATCGCGTAATGTCTCGTCAGTACACCTATCAAGATGCGGATTTCCTTTTTCCTCATTGCTAGTAAGCATTTGATTCTCCCCTCATTTAATTGATGGCGCACCCTTTTATAAAGAATGGTATCTAAACAAAAATCTAACTGAAATGGAAACAGTTCTTCCCGGTAACTAAGTAAGTCATATAAACGGGGGTGCACTCAAAGTTTTGAAAAGGTTGGTTCGATAATAAAAATCAAAAACTTCGTCGCTTATGCAAATAGGTTCTACGACTTGATTAGCTATACTGTACGTCCATTCGCTGTGGTTCTATTTGTCTTTCCTTCCCCATGTAACTACAGCACATACTAATTCACTAAGCTACCCGAACCTTATTTTACATTTGTACAGGTACCTTATATGTGCAGCAAGATACGAGTACAGTACTATTTGGTACCGAGAGATACTCCACACATTACAACCTTATTTATATAACTGAGGGTTATCTACTCGTAAGCACTGCTTTGAATTCTACAAGATATTTATAGAACCTAAAACGAAATCACCTGTTATGTCTTTAAATTCTATTCATTGGTATCCTTCCCTAAAGCATTCATTGCCTTAACCCTATAACCTCAGTGTAAATCTTAAGATACATTCCGCACTTCAATTGAAATAAAAATTCGTTCAACTCAGCCCATAAATTATTCATCACTAAATGTCTAACCACAAAGTGTTTATTTTTTTTTTACCTTTAAAATCACGTTCCAGTGACATAAAAACCTTAAACAACTTCAAATTATCCCGTAACTCGTTCAATGTAACAGACTAACATCACTTATCGCATCTTTATGCCAAACCCAATTCCAGGCAGGTACTTGCCTTTAAAATCTTCAATTTATATACTCGTACCTATACCTACCCACAGATACTATATTTTTTTTTGTAAATAAACCTATTTCCGTCACTCTACTGCACTACCTGAATTGTGCGACTAACTTGCGAGTGTTACGAGTATATTAAAAATTTCACGCACGAACAATCATTTAAAAAGTCATAAAGATTAGAAACCATGCCATTGGCATTGAAAAGATTGAAACTTGGGCAGTGTTAGGAGGTGAAGAAGATAAGGAATGAAGAAATTCCAGATACAGAAACACGCAACATGCAACCCACAATTGGATACATAAGATGATGGTTCTTGCATAATTCAGTCTTCTCGAATTCCTTTGCGAAAGTCTGAGTGGAAATTGAATTGTGTTCCAAATTTGTAAAATAATTTGAATACTTCGCTTATCTTGATATCACTTCTGACGCACCTTTAACACCTTGGGCGTTTAAAATTACACTCACAAATGTGATGCTGACGTACGAGTACTCTCTGGGTCTTTAGGTTGTTAATTGATGGAATCTCTTTCTCTTACCTTAAACTGGGTCAGAATAAAAAATTCCTGGAAAGAAAAGAAAATGAGGAAAATTCTCACGTTAATTGTTTTGTTTTACAGTTTGTTATAGTTTTTTTTTTTTTTTTTTTTTTTTTTATAATTATTGCATTGTGTTCAGTTATGTATGAATCGGGAATAAGATGTCTTATGACTGGGGTGGCACTTGGTCTTAGATGGAGTCTCACGATAATTATAAAATTCTTAATGCTGCCAGACAGTTGGGTAAAGAGTTACAATGTTGGGGTAGTGTTAGAACATGGAAAAGACCTGGATTAGTTCTTAAGATGGTGAAGAATGAGCATGTGAGTATGGGAAGACAGTTACCACCAGAGCGATGCAGGCGAGTATTTTGAATACAGTCATAAATGATACCAATTAACATGGTTGTAGTAGCTGAACTTCCATTATTTGCTAAAGATACATTCACGACTGTTACACATACTAAGAGCAAGTAAATGGTTTTTCATTTGGAGGTTGGGATTTCACATCCATGTTAAATCCATCTGTCATCCATAGTGACAGGTAGTTGCATTACCATTTTACAATATGGATCGTTTAACCACGGCTCAACGCATTAATATTGTTGCATCTTACTACAAAAATCCCCACTTCTTTGGAATCTGGTGGTTAATGAATCCTGGAGGCTGAGGGTTGTGATGTTATTGCCTATGCGGACGACGTTGCTATAGCAGTCTCTGGTAAACACCTCAGAGCTTCTACAAAACGCTTTGAATAAGCTATCTAGGTGGACAGGTCGGTGTGGTCTAGGAGTGAATCCCCCACAAAACCGAACTTGTCCTCTTCTCAAGGAAATATAAAACTAAGCTGGAAACCTAATATACAAGAAAAAGTTAAGAAAGCCACTGTCGCATTCTTCTCTTGCAAAAAAGCCATTGGGAACAAATGGGGCTTACAACCCAGACTACTCGTAATTCACTGGCTCTATATCTCGGTCATTAGATCGATCCTTATGTACGGGATAGTTGTCTAGTGTACTGCCTTGGATAAGGCGATAAACCAGAAGTTATTAAGCAAAGTCCAATAGCAGAGCACTGCGAACGACACCTTCCGCAGCTATGGACACTCTTTTTCGTTTAATACCCCTTGACATCTATGGCAGGCAAATGGCAGCTAACTCAGCTATTCGCCTTAAAGCTACTTAACAGTGGTCCAAAAAGGTATATGGCCACGCCTCCATCTTAAACAAGTTTAATATCTTCCCTGAAGACATTGACTACACCATACCCAAGTTAAATTTTGACAAAAACCTCCAAGTTGCCATCCCTTCCAGAGCATTCTGGGAAGAAGGTGGTTTTACGAAAGATAAGTCGGTACATTTCTATACCGACGGTTCAAAAACTAACGACGGGGTATGTGGTGGTGTGTTCTCTGATAGGCTTAATTTAAATCTCTCTTTTCGTCTCCCAAACCACTGTAGCGTGTTCCAGGCGGAGATAATGGCAGTAAGGGAAATCTTGCCTTGGCTAAAAAAAAAAACACATGATATCGACATAGGGACATTCCAGGATATTGTAAGGCTGACGAACTTGCCAAGCACGGAATAAAAATACCCATCTTTCCAGACAAAAGTTCACTGGGTATGCCTTTCGCTACATGCAAACTTGAATTAAAGCTGGATGCTATTGAAAGAAGAAATTCTAGGTGGACTAGTGGTACAAAACATTTTTGGCCTAAGCTGGATCTAAAACGCTCTAAGAATTTGATTTCTGTCAATTGTATGCATATCAGCGCTGTTATAGGTATCATTACTGGACACTGTTTAATAGGCAAGCATGCAACAAGGCTTGGCGTCTTCTCAAACGATTTCAGCAGAAGCTGCATGGACGAGGAGAAGGAGGAGACTATTCTTCACCTGCCCAGCTCTCTCCCAAAGATGGAAACTCCACTTAGACGTTAGCGACCTTATACGCTTCATCAGAAGCTCCAAATGGTTCAATGAGTATGCTAGAGGCCGCTTCCCAAACCCTTGTGGTATCACAATGGACCTATTACTGCTCTAAGTGTGTTGGCTTTTTTGCTGACAGCCGCTTCAACCTAATCCGTAAGTTGACGTCGATTTTTCAAACAGAATCTTCTTCAGCGACGAAGCCTATTTTTCGCTAGGCGTCTACATAGACAAACAATAATGAAGATTCGGAGAATTCAAGTGTGATTGTTGAGACGCCATTGCATTCACCACGAGTGACAGTTTGGTGCTCGCTGTGGACCGGCGCCGTGATCGGGCCGTATTTTTTTGAGAACGACGAAGGCAGCACTGCTACGGTGAATTCTCTTCGCTTTGATCAAATAATAACCAACTTTTTTGGCCTAAGATTGAAGTTATTAATGTGAGCAACATGTATCAAGTATTGTAAATATTGTCTTCTATAAAAAGGTGCTTTCAAATCTGTATATTTTGGCAGAAATACTTGTGAACGAACGTAAGTCATGAATCGATAAGTGCAAGTGCGGTTTTTCCAAAACCACTCATATGATTAACACAATAATCAGTACGTCTTGAGCTCTGGTTCAGGTTAACAGTTTACAAAAGAATCATTCAAATTGGTCGACAAGTTTTGAGTCCTGATTCAGGTGACCATTTTGCAAAATAAAACATTCAAAGCGGTACAGCTTTGCATAAGTTCTAGTGAAAACGAAAACATGCCGAAATTGTTCAAAATTATCTGTATTTTCGAAGCCGTTAATTCGATTGGCAGCAAAAACTGTAGGACTCCAGTCCAGTCCACTATGGGAAATTTAACGCAAGAAGAATTGTCGAAATCAGTGCGGTTTTGCTAAAGTTTTCGTAATCGAAAGAAATTTATTCAAAAAACGGCATAAAATTAACTTCTTTCAAAACCTTTGATCCGATATCGAAACCTACTTCAGACAAGAAGAGTCACTCAAATCTATGCATTTTTTCAGAAATTTTCGTGAACGAAAGTGACGAATGGCAGTGCCTCAGACAGACAGACAGACGGATAGGCAGACAGACACATGCCGTTACCACGGATACGATTTTTTGACACGATCACCATATTTCCATTTTTTTTAGATCATGGAAGTAAAAAATTGTTGTGGATCAAGGCAGCGCTCCAAAGGGTTAACTGTCTTCAGTATATTCAGCCAAATGTTCTAGATCAGTGCTTCTCAAGGCCCCGACCCATAGAATCCGTTGATCCTTTGCTGCGTCATTTTTAACTGACACATAGATAGAATACACGTATTCTAATGGAAGGTGGCCCATAACCGACGCATGTATGAACTTCGACGGATAAAGTAGGTTCACTTTCAACATTTTTAGTCCGTTGATCCGTTGGCAGTCGGCAAATTGAGAGTAAGCACTTTCATTGGTGGAAGCATTGAGAGAGAAGAGAAACTGTCATCGCCAAGCCATTGACAATCGGTTGACATTTCAAGCTGTCAACGAAGATATGCGACGGATTTTATGGGACTGTTCTTTCCGGCAATACGTGGACGTCAACGGTAAACTTCAAAGGAATTACGTCGACGGATTCTATGGGTCGGGGCCTTCAGTGTACTACTTCCTTCTCCATTCTTTTATTCTCTCTCGATGGTGTATCATTCATTGATCTATTCGCAATGCCTTCGAAAATATTATTATATCAATGAGAGCCGTTCAGAGTAGTATGGTCGTATTTTCTACCCGATCTTCAGAGGAGGTATTTGGAATTTAGGAGGGAATGGTTTGATCTGGTCGTCCAGATGAGGGCAGGATCCAGACACTCATATATAGGAGGCCTTGGGCATTAATGTATCCAGTTTATAAAGAACTGTAGCCGATCATCTCAAAATTAGGGTACTGAGTACTGATCAAGAAATTCGATAATCCAAGGACAGATGACAATGCCAGACTCAGAGGAAAGTGTCGCACGAAGATGGGAATGTTCCCACTAATAAGCAAATACCTCCTCTCACTAACAAACATTAAAAAGACAGGTTTGGTGAAGGCTGTTATGTTTGAACATCAGCAGAAGGCCATTGGTCTTCCATAGGCCCTCACAAATCTATGCTTGTGGCACCTATTATCATTATAATCCACCGACACATAGAGCAGGCCACACTGCAGACTATTTGAGGTGACGTAAGCCTTTTAGATCACCCTTCCTACAGCCCAGATCTATCCTCTTATAACTTTTATTTATTCCCCTACGTTCAGATCTGACTAAAAAGCTGCTTTTCGCGGAGTGTGAATGGGAGTTTTGGTTTAAAGGTTGGTTTGTACGTATCCGTCTGAAGAGGTGCATTACCAGATATGATGACTACTTTGAAAAAATCTCACTGAATTAAGCCAAATAACAAAAATTATGGTACACCTCATGAACATCTTACCGTGTCATATGTGTATGTCTAAAATGCTTTTCAAAGTTCAAACTAAGTCACGCCAAGTGGCCTTAATGGAGAGCATGCAGTCAGAATGAAGTTTTTTCCTCAGCGGAAATCTCTATAATACTGTCCTGCATCGCCAAATGTAAGTATGTCCAACTTTTCAGGAATCGATGGCCCTATAGTCTTGTCGTTCGTCTAACTCAAGAACTACTGAACGAATTTAAATGAAAATCGATACGTAATTAACGGGGGATTTAAGATCTTGCTATTTCCAGCACACAAATGAGAAGACAGTCATCATCTTTAGTGTATTCGCTCTTGGAACGTCTTTAATATTTATGCCGACCTATCACTTCACAAGTTGTAAGCTCTACTCCACACTGACATCCAATAATAAGTCAATTTAACATTCCCCTCACTCATCAATCCAAATCTGCCGAAAGCAGTCCAAAAATGTCAGATTTACGTCAGCAAAATAACAAGACGCGTCACGACACAACGACTACACGTCTCAAACACTCAGGTCCCCCTTGAGAATACAATAAATATTCAAATCACATAGCTATGCCATCAGAACTCCCTACGGTAGCTAGGCTAATTGAAAAATAACTCACGAATCGTTCAAGCGCAACATTGTACCTTACCGTCTCTCTGTCCTCAACCGTCATCGTCATCAGCCCCAATGATCTATTTCAGTGATTCCATAACTCATATTCTCACGTTCCACATTCTCCAAACCATCAATTTTCTCTTTGCCTGTCTTGATTCTCTTTTATTTTTTTTGCAAAATACTTCCCAGTCATCAAATATATTCAAATAACTCCATCAAATTACCACGGTTGTCATGCAGCACGGTTTGCAACAAACAAAACAAGACATCAGTCAACTCAAGACCCAGTGCACCATTGTATGCATAAAAAGTATCTGCGCGATCGTCTTCAACTTTATTGTGTTGATCATGGCGACTCATAGACTCGTTTGTCTTTATAAACACCAAACACCTGCGCATTTGCTCTTCAGTTCCTTAATAAATTTTCCATTTTAATTTACTTCATACTCATAGAATAGAATATCCTTCGTCCTAACTGGGAACGATGAAGATGCAAAGGAAGCTATAAATTGACTTAGTTGTCTTAATTTGAATTCCCTTAACAGTCTGTAGTACACGGTTCTGATTGCCGTAATTAAATTGCAAACATTTTACTTGGGACTTTTATGGACCTAAATCTATAAATACGAGTACTCACAAATGTTGTCCCATAAAAAACTAAACAACCAGACAGATGGACTAAGAGATACATACTCGTAGTTCTTCAGGATAAAGTGGGTTTCTTTTATTTTTCTGCGTTTCATGCTAATAAAATCTGCAACATGCAACATTTTTCACTGGTTCTATAGATGAAAGTCAATCTAACGAAGATTTTAGTGGATTTACTAAAGTCTTGCCTGTTATGAAAATGAAATGCACTTCACATTACTTTTAAATTTATTTCTTAGTTTAATGTTGACAGAGTTGGAAAGGATGCGTTGCTGTTGCGAGTCGTCTTATAGCCAGATTTTTCAATTTAATTTCTAGTTTAAGCTGTTAAATGAGTGGGTTTTGATGGAATTCAACTCGATAAAATTATGTTGTAAAGATTTGAATAAACATTAACAGAAGAGTCTAATCAGGATTTAAAAAAAAAAAATACATTAACAACCACCGTGAATATCGTAAAAAAATAACTACATGACATGTGGGCTGGTGGTGCGAAATAATATACTCGTACATCGTTTTCTGAGGAGATGGAGCTACTGCTAGATTGATTTCTTTTTCAGTCAACATCTCCAGAAGGTGTTAATAAATCAACGAACTTCCAACAGCAAGTCACAAGTGTGTTCGTTGACTATAACACGAATGTTGTGGCAAGTCCTTGGGAAAACAATTTGGTAACTGATCTCTGTAACTTCTGTAGAGACGTAAATTACGGCATCGATACGAGTATAATCAATGACTTGATTTTATTTGCAAATGATTCTTCATTCCAAGTAAAGCCTATTCGTATGGATTAGTCAAATTAGAATTTGCTAGAACAGACTTGTGGAATTCGGGGTTCAATGCAATCCACCCGTAGAACCATGGCATAAGTCGACACTCCTTTTTTAAAGGGGCGGGATATAATATTTTTATCAATAACTCAGTTTCCTTCACTTTTAGGGAAAAGCACCAAAGGCAAACGTTTTTCCACTTGCAAATTCAAATACGAAAAACTATGATACTTCATGCATTCTGATGGAATAAGTATCTGAAACTTTGCGCACTTATAACTCTTATAAAGAGTTATTCATTTCGAGATTCTGATTTCATTCCTTCCATATGACATCTGTCAAATCCAACTGTCATCTGTCATCTGTCAAATTCTTCTATCATCTGTCAAATCCTTCTGTCATCTGTCATCCATAGTGACAGGTAGTTAGTTCTCACCCTGTCAATTTACAATATGGATCGTTTAACCACCACTCAACGCATTACAATTGTTGCAGTTTACTACTACTGAAATATCTGTGTATCGCCACTTAAGGACGGATTATTATCGCCCAACTGAGCTCAGTAGCCGAAAACACGAAATTGTCAATTGTTGCCAGGCAATTGGGCATATCCTACAGCTCCGTTTGGCATATTTTATATTATATCCGTACAAGTGGACAAACTTTGAATTGAATTTCCACTGAAATATTGGAAATAATGCCTGCATGGTCTAGCAATCGGTTTCACATATCAGGACTCCTTAACAAGACCAGCCAGTTAGGTTAGATAACTGGGTGCCCTTATTGACAGGATTGTCAACAGCTCATTTAGACCACTAAGAGTCGATTGTGCCCAATGTTTAGAACTCTGTGAACCTATAAATTCCAATCTTCGACCTCTAGGCTAAACCACCACTCTCAGGAGTTTTCTTAGCTCAGTGCTACCTAGCTCATCCAGCTCTGAAAAGAAGTATCTGCCGAAAGCACGGCTTCTTTTGATGGCCAGAGCTGGAATGGATTCTATTTCCTCTACGTCCCTGCAGCTTCTACAGTAGTCAACATGAGGTAACCCTAGTCGTGCTGCGTGATTACCTATCACACAGTGTCCTGTCTCGACACCAACAACTAAACGGATATCCCTTCGATTTATTTTCTAAAAGATTAATAGGTCTCTTTTTGTCGTAGACTGGCCGTAATGATTTGGCTGTATCGCATGTATCTAATCGACACCAGCGCTCATTAGCTTCCTCATTAGACTCGATGTCTATCTCCCTGTATACGGTACTAAGCGGTACACTGGCCGCGAAGGGCTTATAATCAGCCAGTCGGATACTTCTTTTGACAGAATTTTAGAAGGAGAACACAAACGCATGAAATCTAAGAATCACCGTAGTTGAAAGAATGACACTTACCAGAGTCAAATATTGTTTGTCAGTTGGTGAAGTGATAAGGTCCTCAGTTTTAAAAGGAAAATAAAGCGAAACACTTCTTAAAACTGGAAATTACTCGACATTGGTTTTAGTATTTGATCTTGTTTCATCAGGCCTTATTTTACGCTATTGCCAACAGATCGACCGACCGTCCCTTTGATGATCTTATAAGGACCTCGGTGAAAATGGTTGAAGAGATGATAATTAGCCTAAACTGGTCAAAATAACTAGTACAACCGAATCATATACAGGCTTACCACCATAGGTAGGGGTGTTAAGAGTGGCGGTTCTTTAAGAACCCAATTAGCACTGTAGGTGCCGTTTTGTTACCACAACTTATGTAACCTGGGTGTGTTGGTCTCTAGATCCAACCTGTGGAATTGAAAAACGTAATAAGTTCTTTGATGTTTTTCTCTGAGAATTCCTCTAGGGAATTGAAGAAGGGTTTTCGTAATGCGCGTTGTCTGGCCCTAGCTAGTGCCGGACAGGCGCATAAATAGTGGATAAGGGTTTCTCTTTCAGTTGCGATACTGCAACTGCGACAGGGTGTGTTATGTGCGATACCTAGTTTGACTGCGTGGTCAAGGTCAGTGACCCGTAGTGACGCTGTTAATCTGGCGACGACTTTACGCGTTCTATTAGAAAGTCACATCCTTCTGGTTATGACACAGTTTGTTAACGTAGTAGGTTGGCTTTTTTGAGGAATATTGAGGAGATTTCTGCCTTGACCGCTCCAAGCGGAACGTGGACTGATTCCGCAAGTGCGCGGTGGAAGGCTGAGCCTTGCCTGGCCAGTTCATCAGCAAGTTCATTTCCACAAACGTCAGTCACTATGTCCTAGAACCCAGATCAGGGTTACTTTTAATTGTCCATCTAGCGAAGCGGGCTCATTTCGGCATTCTAACACTAGTTTAGATGGTATAGTGACCCATGCGATGGCTTTGGTAGCGGCTATCAATGAGTAAAGCAATCTTTTGCCTTGGCGTTGTATTTGTGTGTAATTTGATCTGGCGACAGGCTTCGCGGATAGTGAGTAATTCCGCCTGGAAAACACTGGCATTATCTGGAAGTCTATAGGATTTTACTAAGGATTTGTTTAAGGATTCAGAAAACACACCTGCACTAAAACCACAGTCCATCTTTGAACCATCTGTGTAAATTGTTACGTCAAAATTGTTAATCACCTGCCCATCTTGTACGTCGAAACGATACGTGAAATTCTTTTTGGGTATAATGTAATCTGTTAGGGGCGACACGAGTTCTGTCAGTAGATACGAGTAGTCCAGTGTATTACTATGCCCGTAGGGTTTCGTTAGTCCAGCACCCAGACCATCTGAGTCTGATCGCGCTATGTGCTATAATGTTTGTTATGTGTAGGTCTAGGCATCACCTAACATGTTTGGTGTTTTGTGGGTCAGCCAGAGTCAGGGCAAGCTTTAGGCACTTTCAATTATGTGTCCAAAAGAATGTCTATACAAAATTTAAAAGTAATGGAAGAATTACTAATTTCATTGCATTGATTTTGGCTGAATGTAGCTATCCAAAGCTGAGTGAATGCATTTATTTTGTGATGCCTTACATTGTACACATTTTTTGTCAGTGGACAACGTGTTGTCTAAGGTCGTTCGCACACGGAGCTACGCAATGTGATATAAACCTGATCGTAAGTCACCAGCTTGCAGCTTGTATATCATTGCATTCAAATTGCTGATCGGTTTGCGAGGCAGTCCTGATAAATTACTGGAGACTGTTGCAAAATTGTTGTTTGCGTGTACATACAGCGCACATCTGCCTTTGACAGTGAGAGATATAAACCTGATCATAATTCACTAGCTCTCAGCTTGTGTATAACCGCTGAGGTATAATGGATGTCCACACACGGGCCTTCATATTGTTGATCGGTTTGCAAGGCAGTCCTGATAAATTACTGGAGACTTTTGGCAAATTGTTATTTACGTATACATACAGCGCACATGTTGTGTGCGTCGAACTAATTCAAATTCTTTATCTACCTTTGACAGTGCCAATTTGTTTTCGAAATACAGATATATATATAAAAAAAAGATATGCACATCTTCCCTGCAAGTATCTGGCTTTTCGAACAAAAGATAAACACTAACCCTAATTATATGATTTGTTGGTAAATAGCGCACCATTTTAATTAATTTTATTTTATTCCAATTATCCTAGCATGGTATCGAGACAAACAAAAAAAAAAACTTCAATCCATTGCAATCCCATTTAAACAGGATCAGTTAAACCTTCAAAACCTACGATAACGTCTGAATGTCATTTGCGAATGTCAAAGCAGTCAATTTTCATGAATAACGACTTCTACAAGTGCTATGAGCTAAGGGCTCCCTACAGGACACTATCAAATATGAATGCCATTTAATCATCTAAAAAAAAAAACCAATCATGCGCCTAACCCACTCGAAAATGCGAAAATTGTCCATTCCACCCAACCGCATTCTGACATTCAGTTTGACTTTTAGATTTGCACTAAAATAGCATTCCAATTCGCATGCACAATTTCCGTACGGCAGAAACCAATCACACCAAGACTCAGAAATGTCTGACAGTTCAATTAAGTAGCAAATCACCTAACCCAGACCCCTGTGGCATATCAAATAACAACCATGACAACTACGAGTATACGAAATGACGCCCATGTGGTTGTTGTTGCACATACCTACCGTTTCTAGCCCCCATGCATTCTGTCATTTAAGTGCAAATCAGTTCAAATGTATCTAACAGATATTTTATTCCACTCCAATGCAGATATTTTCCATATCACAAGGAAATCATCACACGAACGGTCAAGTGCAACGTTGCCAGTATAACACTAAGCAATAACTCCACACTGCTTGAATAGCCCATATACCAACAGACCGATATCGGAATTCCATTACAATGGCTGTGCACACACACGGTACAGGAAAAAAAAAATCACTGACCTCAAGATCTGGTTGATACTAGCACTTGGCGGCAATGTTGTTGCTGGTAGTAGCGCGAGCGATACGTTGTCAGCATCACGCAGATACAATAAATTCGACAAAAAAAACTGGAAGTGGCCATGTTTCTCGTCCAGAAACACACTCCGAATGGTTGCACATTACGCCACAATATAACGGAAAATAAATAATATCCCCTCGTAATGGGTATAAATATATTGTAAACCAAGCTTGTGTGCGTTCATACCTGTTTCACGCAACAGGTCAATAGCAGTACCAACACCACTATAATCATCATCATCATCACCACCAGCCACCGCCGAGAGTTTGTTTTGGAATTTCAGACGCACGCAGGTGGTTACGAACGCACTCGCATCTTATCACGAATTCTTCATCATCGGTGTGCTGCGCTGGTCTCAGTCTGTTTGTGGGTCGCCACGGACCAACGTGGTAATGGTATGGTCATATGCGCCAACTCTTGAGCGCACTATGAATGGATGGATAGTTTCATCGATCTCGTGATAGGGCCATCGAATGCTGACCCAATTCTTTAGGTTTCGGCGGGGGATCGCTGTATCTGAGTGTGAGTGGTGTGTGCACGCGGTTTTCGATAATTCAGTTAATCATCTGGGAATTATTGCATGAAGGTGTTTATTTTTTTATGAGTCAATTGAATTTTATTGATTTCTTTTCGAAGATAAATGATAAACTGTTAACGGTTCGTGGTGAGTGCGGCCGAAGATATGGAGGTGTGAAGATAATTGTATCTATGTGGTGAGATTTGTATCTGTGAGCGCAAAGAGTTACGTCAATTATGTTGTTTCAGGTAATTTGGATGAAGAATTCAAAGAAGGTTAGGTTGTTGTTGAGTTTTGATCGATGCAAACTGATTATGATCTATGGGACCTAGATAGAATGAGAGATGTTCTTTGTGAAGCAAGAAAAAGTTCAAATATTTGCAAAGGAGCAAGAAACACTTGATCAAATAGTCGATGATTAGTCGGTCTTACAACTCAAAGAAGAAAGTTGAAGTTTTCCGGAGGAACAATTTTGTTTGATGCATTGCATCGGCATATGTATAGAGGTTCCGTCAATCTCAAGTCAGAGTGAACAAAGTGAATCTGACTTTTTTCAGGAAACAGCTGCCAGTTGACTAGTAAGTTGGATTTCTTGAGTAGAAAATAAGGTAAAATCCATGCAGAGGATTATACTATGAGCAATGCTGTGCGAGACTCCGGTCCAGAGGAAGGCGAAACTGAAGCTAAAGTGTGTAGCACTGGTCAGCGTTGGACTGCTGCACGCACAGATGGTACGAGTATACCACCACATTTACCTCTAGGCTCCATGAAGTGGTCGTGGTTAAATGCTGTCATAGCGTTATAGGCTCGCCTATCTGGAGAAAAGTTTGTGAAAAACAAAACCTAGGTAGGTAGGTAAAAGTGGGTGTCTGGGCTTAACTCGCCAGAACCCAATTAATGTCACGGCGCTATTTTGAAAAACCACAGCCGGTTGTTAAAATGTGCGCACTATTTTTAAATAGAACAAAGTCCTACGTTCTTGTCTTTAAAACTACGACAATGTGCGTCAATAGACATGGCATCTGGCCCATACAAATGCTAATCTTCACAATGGTAGCACTAGTCCGGTTTTGAAGTTCTTGTGTCCTGGGCCAGTTATAAGTAGAGCATATGAGTATCTTTCTAGATATAGGACAATTATTCGAACTGTTCTATCTACTACTTGGCCTTAGGTTCCCCTTAACAAGGGATCTGTTAAGCTCGCATTCCCCTCTGCGTAACAGTGACCCAAAGAAAAGTGACATTGAACCGACAGCCTTGCAAGGCATGTTCTTTCATACTCTGTTCCACCAGCTTCAAGGATGACGGTAGCTGAATCTAGAGGTTTGATAACGCATTGAGTATCAACGAAGATACAGCTAGTAGCTCCCGGAAGACGGTGGACGAGTCCAAGAGGTTGTAAGAGTTTTCCGTTCTGCCGGGAGTCGTGGTCAAATCGTGGCCAAATCCCCTGGTGATGAATCCAAAATGTTTTACTGTACTTTGGCTTAGCAGACAAACATCCACATTTTCTGTCGTCTGACTGCACATCCGCAGAACCATTTTTGGTTGAAGGTCCCACTTCTTACCAGAAGTTATAAGTCCAAGCATGGAAAGCAAAACATGTTATATGTTTGGTTTCCCCCAGATACTGAGGGCTGGAGGGCAAATAAATTAATTTGTTGTTTAGCCGGGATGGCATAAAGGACAGTATTTCTTTTTTAGTGGTAAAAAGATTCAGTTCAGTTTTGTTTCTGTTGGCTAATGCCAACTTAATAGTCGACACCTTGTGTCTTACTTTACCCTAGGTGCCTTTCGTAATTATGAAATCGCGAAAGGAAAGATCCCCGAAACTACAATTACCACGTCATTCGCATACGCGATCGCTTTAACCTCATTTCTAAGAAGGAAACACATTATAAGCCGTTATGACAAATGGATCATACGACCTAGCCTCTCGGAGGCATTCATGGTATTTGCCACACGAATTAATATGACCCATGTACACTTACTCGTATATTGCCAAAGCCTAATGGCATAATTAACAAGCTTCTCGTGGCAATTTTACTCCCGAAGGTTAGAAGAGGTGGGACGATGACAAATCTCTTTTGAGTTCATACTGGGACTCGAACCTGAATCTATCGATCCGTAATCGTACGCAATAACCAATGAGTCATAGTGCCCAAATGAGAGCATGGGGTAGTACACATGCTTGATGGCCATAAAAATAAATCCATCGGCGTTAAATCGCATGAGTGTGCTGGCCATTCGACCGGACCATTTCTCGAGATTACACAATTGTTTATGTGGCACCATCTTGTTGGAACCACATATAACTGATGTCAAGTCCATCCAATTCTGGCCAAAAATAGTCTTCCAACATGGCACGATAGCAAACTTCATTAACCGTAACATGCCGATCATTTTCATCGACGAAAAAATACGGTCCAATCACACTTCAGGCATGAAATCCACACCACACGGCCACTTTTTGTGGATGCAATGGAGTCTCTTGAAGCACATGTGGGTTTGTTGCTGTCCAATAACGAATATTTTGCTTATTGACAAGTTTCTGCGCTCCAAATGATCAAGAGGATTCAGTTCTTGAGTTCATTTGATCTTGTAGGCCAAGATCTTTATGCAAAATTCACCACAATGTGGACTGAGAGATTCCCAGTTCCTGTGAACATCGTGGAATCGACTGATTTGGCTCATTTTGAACTGAACCACTTATGGCTGTGATATTTTCGGTACTTCGACCGGTGCGCATTGTATCACTGGCACAGGAACATTCAATAGTGAATACGTTGACTCGAATTTATCCACTATAGCACGCACAGCGTGTCTGGTGGGACGATTATTACGACCGAAAAGTGGAGTAAGCGGTCCTATAGTTGAGACCACCGACTCAGAATTTCCGTAGTAATTTTCAATAATTTCCAAACGTGAACTTCACCATGAAAAAAACCTAAGCCTTGACTGACGTTTTGACATTGACATATCATAAAAAAAGTTTAAAGGTGCGTTTGTATTAAAATATAAAATTGTTATGTCCCTATTGAAAGACCCTTTTACATTCCTAAGTCTTGTTAACCTCCAACATCAGAAATCTAAGAACAACTTCAACATCAATAATTCTCAAGATACAGCGTTTATTGTCCTCATGCTACTCCGACTCCCCCACCGTCTTACAACTCATCCGACATCGAAATTTAACTTAAAAATGTCGTGCGAGTTTAAGGTTTGACTCTACCCGTACAGAGGATCAGTTGAAATCCCCCTCAACAAATGTGAGTCATGTTTCATGTCCGATTGTAATATTGGACGCAAAAAACGTGATCAACTTGTGTCCTATTTCGTTAGTTCGGCTTGAAAGCGGCCCACGAATGGAAGGCGGAGGGGGGGGAGGCTTCCAAATCGTTTCCCACTACAGCGGAGAAACTGCATCTCTTCTTCATTTCACACACACAATTCAATTTGGGTAAACAAAAAACTTTGTTGCAGTTGTGGGTCTCGGTGCATGCATGGTTTCGTTGGAGGAGTGTACGTACTCGTACGTACCTTCAAATGAAGACCCATCGCATTGATTTTTCTATTCTACCGCGAAGAAGATACAAAAGTCTCAACTTTTTCTTTGAATTGGCTGTATCTGGAGTTGAAAACCCTCCCGACGACCGCCACTCTCGATCCCAAATGGGATCTAATTCAGCAATTGATGATGAAAGTCGAGAGTGTTTTTTCGCTTCGTGCACGACTTTTGCTGGCCCTGTTGGTTTCTTTTTTTTTCCATTTCATTCGTTGGGCGCTGTTCACAAATCGTTTAGTCCGAGGAGAACAAACAAACAGACAGACCAAATCAAGAAAAAGGGGGAGGGGGAGCGAGTCAAAAGGCAAATGGCAGAGACTCGAAACAAACCATATAATGATGTCTTTATAATTCGTGTATCAAGTTGTCGGATATCATACTCGTATGTGCAGCGGGATAACATGGGAAAGTTTTCAACGCCGGCCTGTGGAAGGAGGTGGACTTTTTTTTTTTTTTCGTCAGGGTCCGATAAAGTCAACATCGATGAATCGTGTTGCACACAGAGGGCACTGTTGGAAGATCTTTTAGGAGCGAGGGTGATTCTTGAGGTCATTTGCATAGAGATTGGTTGGGAGTTTCTTTTTCAGCTGGCAGTTGTGTGAGAGGTGACACTTTTGTCTAAGGCCGCTAACAATGTGGTAAAACGATGAACAGAGGAAAGTTATAGGCGGAGGACGGACACAAGTCGTGTTTTCGGGGGAAAAAAGTTCGTGTTAGATGCTGTGAAAATATTTGACCCACTGTTAGGAGGTGTGGGAGAGAATCAATGTCTGCTTTTACTTATCTGATGGGATGGGAGTTGGTGTTACGAGTATTGTGGCGACCGGCATGTGACCTTAGCTTGTTAGTTTGCATTGTTAACAGGGTGGATTGGTGCTGAACAAAAGTGCCTCATTAAATACATTGAGATACACGGCGTATCTCTTGATTGAAAATTGAGTCATTCAAATGAGAATGTTAAAGGCGGTACAGTAAATTGTGGAGAAATGTTCGCCAGGGGTTGTGTTGCGGTCATTACATTGCCTTATTTATGCATTGTGAGGTCAATGTAATCTTTTGAGAAAAGTAGAAAGACAAAAATTCCTGAATAGTGGACCATACGACAGCATTTTGAGTAATAGGAAAATATGATCATTAGCAGATATCATATAGAACCTTTTTTTATATCCTCTTAGGTAGAACAAGGCATTCGCGTATGGTATGATTAAGAAAAACTACAAGATTCTCTAGAGTTCGCACCATTAAGCAACTGCTATCTGTCACTGATATCATACAATGAAAAGCGGATAAATATCTGCATAGTTGCAGATAGAATTACAACCTTAGGACCGTCAGTACTATTTGGAATTAAGGATCTTTTAAGGTTTTTGAGTACTCATATATATGCTGAATCTATTGTCATTTTCTATTTGCTAAGTGAAAGCCTCATACCACGAATGAAAGTAAATATATCTAGCTTCGCTTAGTCCAAGTTCAACCGTTGCCACTTGCGAAATGGTGTTTAGTGCCGCTGTATTCGATTTTTATCAGAATCCCCCTGCAGGTAATCGAGTTAATCTTGACAAAAAGCTGGAAAAAAATTCTTATAATTGTGTTCGGCTTTTTCAACATACTCGTATATTTACATATTTATAGGGCTCACCTACAAAAGAGGTGAAATGGCATGAGAATACCCCCTGAACTCTATTCGTGGTTCCAACAAGAATCACTATAAATAGCTAAGAGTCTCTCAATATACAAAACCGATAACGACTGGCGAAATTCACCAAGACAAACCTGCAATCAACCATTATTCCCTAATTTGGCACATGAAGTTCAATTCAATAGCTTATTCCTTCAGCATTTCATTTCTTCCTTGGCGCTGTGTACTGGTACCAAGGTAAGATGAACTGATAGTCCCAGCTTATCCTCATAGTAATTCCGAAAAAAATGTATTTCAATCTTTTGTTTCAGTGGTTATTGCTGATTGCATGTACGAGGGCTCTTCGATAAATCAGTGACTTTAATGCAAGATGGCGCTCGGATCGCATAGAGGCTTTTTTTTCTGACATCTTTGTTTCTTTCTCGGAATAGGCAAACAAAAATCAAATAGATCTGTCAAACATTTAACTTTTTACAGTGATCGGAAGAAGTTTGGTTTGTGAGATGGAAAAAGTGAGTTTCGTGCTTTAATAAAGCACTACTTTTTGCGCGGTAAAACCATTAAAAAGACTGAAGACAGACTTATAAAATATTATGGAGACTCTGCTCCCTCGCATGGAATGGTACACAAGTGGTTCATTGAATTTCGTTGCGGTCGTACGAGCACAAAAGGCACTGAACACTCAGGACGTCCAAATGACGTCACAACGGAAGAAATAATCAACGAAATACACGATATTGGGTCAAGTTTCGTGAGATAGCTGAGATTGTAGCAATTTAAAATGGTACCGCCATTTGAAAACTGCATGACCATTTGAGCATGAAAAAATTATCGGCGTTTGCTGACGGTGGACCAAAAACGGATTCGGGTGAAGATTTCAAAACAGAATTTCGAACACTTCAAGCGCAATTCAAGTGAATTTTTATGGCTTTTCGTAACAGTTGATGAATCCTGGATACACCACCACACGCCAGAAATGAAGAAACAATCAAAACAATGGACTTCTGCAGGCCAACGTGCTCTAAAAAAGACAAAAACGATTCCGTCGGCCAGAAAAGTAATGGCAACGATTTCGAAAAGGGGAAAACGATCACCGGACAGTACTATGCCAATTTATTAGATCAATTTAATGCAGAATTGATGGAAAAAAAAGTACTGTTTCATCCCGATAATGCACCGTCTCATTCGTCCGCAGTAGCAACAGCAAAATAAGCTGAATTGCGATATGAACTGCTTCCTCATCCACCCTATTCTCCAGATTTGGCTCCGTGTGATTATTTCTTGTTTCCTAACCTGAAGAAATGGCTCGGCGGAAAAAGATTTTCATCGAATGAAGAAATTGTTATCCAAGGGTCAATGTCCTTTTGAACTGATTTCAATACAATTCATTTCTGAAAAATAAGCTGAATCTAGAAATGATAATTGCTACATGGATCACTGAAATTCGATCGAAGGGAGTTGAATTGTCACGACTACGGAACAGCTTTATCGATTTGAATGAATTTTGTAGTGGTAACATCATCGCTTGTCACGCTGTTGATTCACGGTTCGAATCATGATGTCAAGAATCATCTATTTATTTCGCATGAAATAAATAAAAAAGTCGATCAATTGCGAAAGCTAAAGTCAACTCTACTGTGAAGGCATAACACTGGCAGTAGGGTGGTCAAATGGCTTAAATGCAATTTGATCGTGATGATGACATCAGGAGGACGGAAAAAAATACTGTGAATCATAAGCAACGACAGTAATAGCGAAATCAATTGTCATGACTACGGAACAGCTTTATCGATTTGAATGAATTTTATTCTGCCTTTGGGGTATTTGGTTGGGTGGCCGTGGTGTAGTGGTAACATCATCGCTTGTCACGCTGTTGATTCACGGTTCGAATCATGATGTCAAGAATCATCTATTTATTTCGCATGAAATAAATAAAAAAGTCGATCAATTGCGAAAGCTAAAGTCAACTCTACTGTGAAGGCATAACACTGGCAGTAGGGTGGTCAAATGGCTTAAATGCAATTTGATCGTGATGATGACATCAGGAGGACGGAAAAAAATACTGTGAATCATAAGCAACGACAATAATAGCGAAATCAATTGTCATGACTACGGAACAGCTTTATCGATTTGGATGAATTTTATTCTGCCTTTGGGGTATTTGGTTGGGTGGCCGTGGTGTAGTGGTAACATCATCGCTTGTCACGCTGTTGATTCACGGTTCGAATCATGATGTCAAGAATCATCTATTTATTTCGCATGAAATAAATAAAAAAGTCGATCAATTGCGAAAGCTAAAGTCAACTCTACTGTGAAGGCATAACACTGGCAGTAGGGTGGTCAAATGGCTTAAATGCAATTTGATCGTGATGATGACATCAGGAGGACGGAAAAAAATACTGTGAATCATAAGCAACGACAATAATAGCGAAATCAAAACTCAAATTCGATTAGTTGATTATATGTTACTTTTAGTGTCACGTAAAATTTGTTCAACTCCCATTTTTTACTTGAAATTCTATTGACTTTTGCGTGAGTCACAGTTAAATAGTTTCTTATTTTAGGCGCGTTCAAGAAAATTACGAGTTTTATCATAAACTACATGCATATCTCCACCTTATTCTGAATCAGAACAATGAGTATAATTTATTTGTTTCTCTGATCCAGAAACAACGAACAATTTTTATTCAGTGAGAGTCTTTGATGCCGGTGGTGAAGTAGTGTCAACAATACGGGGGAGAGAACCCCACCTTGTGGGCATCTTTACGCAGATATCTACGATGCGATCTCCAAAACCTAAGATCACATTGTAAGTGTGTAGCATAGCTGTTGGTGATGAACATAATTGGTATGGATTTCGGTTTTTGCAAAACTAAGACTGAGTGAGCCCACCGGCGTCAAAACCAAGACTGAACTACAAGTCTCTTGCAGTCTTGATACTGCACTATTAGCTGTATTGTGTGGTAGATTGGGCTACGAATACAGATTGCCTGCTCTCATTAGTAAACAACTCAATATTATGAAGATTCGAGGGCAAGGAGGTTACGTTTGGGATTGATTATTCCACATTCATGTCGTTCGGCTTATAAACTAATTCCTATATTTGACAGTGTGGTAGAAGTTGGGCTTAAGAGTGAACTGTTGCGCATTCGAAGCATGACGTATATTACGGGTGAAATTTTAAAGGAGATGAATGCAACCGCTGTTTCGCTGAAACAGTTTTCATAAAAATAAGCAATTAAATAGGGAAAGACACAAGAATCTATGTAGTTCACAATGTCTATAAGTTTCAACGCGCGATTCTGTATCCCGTCTAGAATGTGCAAAACGGTCTTGGGTGCACCAGACCAGATGTGGAAGTTTCATTCCACCGATGAGTGCCTCTTCTCTAAGAGCTATGAAACATCTATGGCTCATATCATTTTTTGTTGGCAAAATATGCATTTCACTTGATATTCTCGACTTCTTCTCTGAGTTTGATTAGTTTTTTTTCTATAGATATGCCGCTTATAAGCATTTGATGTTGCTGTATTCATATATATGCTCACAAGTTAGTTCTAGGCAACCAAAATCTCTCTATTATCGTAGCATGAGTAAAAATTGGCCCGGAATATGTGCCATAAATTCAATAAAGTCTACAAAATGACTCATAACTTTCTGTGCAATTGAACAGAACTCGTAAGTGTCGTCTACAAGTCGCTAAATCCAATTTATAAGAAATCTCACCAAACGTCCATATACAAAGATCGCAGATAAATCGCTCTTTTTTCCTTCCTAACAAACCTCAACCGTCACGAATTTAGCGTAAGGTATACCAACATCATTAACATACCACAGACAGACAGGATATCCTATCCGTATTTAACTCATTTCTACGAACTCCTAATGGCCACACAACTAACCAGCGATTACATTCCTAACTTACATAGTTTTCAAACAAACGCACAAGTTGTTGTCCTTAAATCGTCTGTTTGGCTTTGGACCATGTCTCTTCTGTACGCGAATGGAAGAGACTTATTGTTTACATCGACCTTGTTAGTGAGGTCTACCTATTGCAGAGGACAGGAGTGCAACAAAAAAAAAAAGAGTCTAGTACATTATGGGAACCGCACATAAGCATGCAGATTTTACCTACGCGCGCGCTCACGAAAGTGAAGAATAGTCACACAATCCAAACAACGACGACCACCGCCGAATCGTGATTGAATTTATTTCTCAGTCTCGTAATGAAACATTTTTTTTTTCTTCTCCCGAATTGATTTGAGATACTTTTGTTTCGGTGACTTCTTGTTAGTGTAGAGATTCTGGATTCAAGTTGAAACACCTTTAATGGTCATGCAATTATAAAAGAAAAAAGCATTCCATAACAAAAATTCTGTTAACAGTAACTCTGGTATGCTCATAGATACTTATTCGAATGTCATAAACAATTAATTTTATGTATAGAATGGATGATTGCAGTACGCAGTAGATCACAGATGTTTACCCGATGTACCGATGGACTCGGCTATGCAGTTTAATACTCTAAATGGATATAAAATTATTAACTTCTCTTTCATGGTCGATGTGGTATGTTGTAGTAAACGGTGGATTTTTTTTTTTTTTTTTTCAATTCTACCACTCTGTTCGTTCTTCCATAAAAGTGGTATTGGATTGAATGCAGACAGGGAGAAAGAGGTCGAGAGATGGGCACTTCCGCTGGCATTAAAGTAGGTTTCCTAAGGTTCTAATATGGTTGTAGTTTTTTTTTTTTCTTTTTTTTAAGTTGGTCAGAGAATTTTATAAAAAAAAAAGCAAAAGACGTGCACCTCCATCCAGAGTGGAGTGTGCTGTACCTTAGTCTATGTGTATCTAACGCATTGCCCCGTAAATCAATTTTGAACAGCAGCTGTTCTTCATATTGTGGTATAGTGCTATCATAGACACCCTGAAAGTCGTCTTTTTTTGGACTTGTCTTGGTATGAAACGTCGGTTTCACTAGTATCTGACTCGCAAAATAAAAGAGTTGAGATGCGACCAAGAGAAGGGAAACACTCCAGCTGAGATTTTGAGATCGACGTAGCCAACAGGCCCATATGAACATAACGTTTGCTATAAAGTCAATACATACGAGTACAAAACACTGCTCAATGCTTAAAGCAATTGTAGATGATGAATCACATCTACAACTACTTGGCATGGACTTCATTGGGAGTACTCTATTCGGGTCGTCAAACACCGTCATCTAAAGTTCAGAATTCTCAATGTACACGCACACGGGTCAGGAAACAGGTGCGGGTGTCTACTCAGAGGGACTAGATAACTTCAGTTCCATATGCAAAAATTGTAGCCATCCTAGAAGTCGCCCAAGGGGCGGTGGTATTGGGCATTTATTAAGAGCATATCTTTATTTATGCAGACAGCCAAGTAGACATTAAGGTACTTTCAGCTGTAATTGTAGAGTCGAAGAGGGACTCTGAGCAGACAGAACAATTTTCAAATTATTTGTCAGGTTATAGTAACGTAATTGGAAATGAAAAGCAGATAAATC
The DNA here is from genome assembly GCA_963082735.1 of Pocota personata. Taxonomy (NCBI): domain Eukaryota; kingdom Metazoa; phylum Arthropoda; class Insecta; order Diptera; family Syrphidae; genus Pocota; species Pocota personata. Next base: position 263,117,783 of record OY720429.1, on the reverse strand, counting down.
AATCAGGATGGGATACCACTAGCAGTTGCAAGGGTCCACGTATCAGTCTCATACATGAAATCTAAAATAACAGGAAATTATTTTATTAGGTGGAGAACGGATGTGAATTATAAACGGACAACACATCTGCAGGGGTTCCGAAGGAACTAAGGTCGAAGAAGATAGCTTTAATTGTGTGAGTCTATGGTGGACTTGCCTCGGGAATTCTACTTTCGAATAATTACACGAAATAGCAGACAATCCATACAAATCTATCCTAACATGGGAACTCCTCTTCCTTCGGAGAGTTACACAAACTGGGAGAATGAGAAAAATTCCTTTTCGATGCAAGCGGTGCAATACCCATCACTCCAACAACTCCACAACTGTATTTTCTCATGTTTCCTCTGATCGTGTCTTTCTCTATTATCAGATATTTTGCTTAAGGTGTCGCTGAGGGTTCTTGTACTGCCTACTGTACGGAAAGGTACCGCAGTTGGTTCATTCACAAAATGTCCTTACTGAACCAGGTAAGGGTACCAGAAAATGTTGCTTGGGTCGACACTATAAAGCAAACACATCTGTGTACCTTTTTATGTCAAAGCGCAACGCAAAGCAGTACTGTGTCACATTGAGCTGATTTCTTGACAAACCCCAGTATATTCTCAGAATTTGAACTACTTATACGTTGCAGAAACAAAAAATGTGTCCACACATTCATCCTTGCATCCTAACTGTTCCTACCTAGAGGTATGCAAATTTTGTTCAGAAATTAGATAGCAGACAGAACAGAAATAAAAAATCATCACAACCTGAAAGAAAGATGAATCTCTTCTCACAAAACAGAACAACGAACAGCGACAGGAGAAAAACTAACAGGAATGTCACAAACTGGAAACCCCCAGGCACATATTGATATTCCCAATAAAACACCATGATAACTTCTCTTAACCACTATACTAAATAGCAGACGTTCTAGCGAAACCAGCAACCTAGAACGTTTAATACGCGCGCTCGAACTTTAAAACATAAGTAGAACACACTTTTCTACACACAGAGATGATATCCAATGCATTGGAATAAAGAAAATTCCGTTGGGAAAACAGATCTCCCCTACCCTACCCGTATAGAAAGTGGGCAATAGAGGATACACCGTTGCATCTCATCAAGAGAGTTGGCCAGAAAGTGCCAACGAAAAAACTAGTCCTACTGCAACAGCAATAGTAGCATCCTGGTTAGCGAATATTCAAATGCATCTCCTCACTCAATGGAGTATCTCATTCGACCATCGAATTGTTCACAGCAACTGGTATTTCAAGATCTCTTCATGCGCGCCATTCAAGTGTATATCAAGTCTGTTTTATGAGATTTTAATTTTTTTTTTTATCTAGTAGTTGGCAAATTTTAATTTCAAATCCAAGGATGGCCGCAGCTCATTTGGTTTTCAATTCAAAGATTTGGATGTGATTCCCGGTGGTCTGTGATTTTAATGATGCTCCCTATTGGGTCAAGAAATTGCATTTCAACTGGGCAGTTGATAAATTGACTTAAATTGTTTACAAATTAAATAAGTTTTCCGTTCGTATCCGTATGGGTACCTGATTAATTGCGATGAAATTAATTATGCAGTTGGGGTTGCTTGGTAGCGATGGTGGTGGTTCTTTATCATTTCCTTGGGATTTTTCTTTGGACTGAGATTGTTAATTTGTAATGCTCGGTCATGCCGTGCGGATGAGTGAGTGTATTTAATTGAGAATTCTCACTGCGTGAAGGATATTTTTTTTTTTTTTTAATTAAAAACTAGTTTTTGGGTTTTGAAATTGGTAATGTATTCGGTTGGAGTCCTTTTTAATGGTGGATGAGTTTAATTGGGAAAATGATTTCCTCGGGGATACCGATAATAATGGATTGGATTGTTGCACTCCCAAGGGGTGAATACATTTGTAACTGTTACTGATGGTCACTGTGAGGGTATTTATTGGTTGTTAATTGGACTGTGCCTAGGAGGAAAATGGAATAAAATTCACCTTTAATTCAAATTTGTAGAAATTCCAAGAAGTTGTTGTGAGCTGGGTACCCTTGTTGGATGCAATTGCACTAAATTGCAACTTTGGAGTTGATAAGGTTTTTCTATTTTTTTTATTATTTTTATGTCAATTGGGTGGATCATCACCAACCTCTTGTGATTCCCTTGAGATAGGAGCCGGCAGCTGTGCTATGAATTTGTCGGTCTTTAAACGACTTGAGGGGCACTAGTATGGCGATTACTAGTAGATAATCATAATCAAAAAGTGGATATGCTGGAGTAGGAAAATATGCAGAAAGGCAGGTATGGTGTTTATTGAATTAAGCTTACCACAACAATATGAAGCAACAAGTTAAAAAGATAGCTGATGCCATTGTTTCTTCTTAGACAATTGCTTTCTTACAATAGGCGTTAAAAAAAATACTTGTGCCACACAAAGTAATCCACAGTTAGATGATCCCAAAGCAATACTTGTCGAGATCTTCGAAGTCCATCGATACTCCTCGAATACTAATTGGCAACATGTTGACGACTTAAAGTTACGGGAAAACTTTTTTTGTTTGCTTTAGGGTGTTAACGAGCCTTTTACTTTGTAAACCCTTTTATAGAACCGGATTTGGACTACAATGCTTAAGTGAAGGGTCTAAAAATTGGGCTTGGTAAAAGGCAATCACATTTTATTAGCATCGATGACTCTAGATGACATCGTACCTGTTGACTTGTCGATGGCGTATTGCGCAATTTCGAGACTACAAAGTTATAGAGCCATTAAACCTGAAGATGTCCTGCATTTTTGTACAAGGGTTGTGAATGGAAACCGTAAATGGGAGTCGTGATGTTAAAGAAATCCACTGATCGGATGTATGGTAAACATCTTTTTTTTTAGCAAGTGGGTGGGTGAGCTTTGCTTAAGTGCAGACATGCTTAAACACTGCAAATAAATTTAGAGCTGCATTTGGTCTGTTCAGTTTGAAATATTGAAAATTTGTTTATGCTTTGGGAAGATCAGCTTTGATAGCAGAATTGTTACAGAAATTTTGCGACATCATATTTGCCTTCTGATTCGAAAGAGTTGACGTGCAAACTGGATGAAGTAAATGTGGGTAACACAACTTTTAGCAAAGATTCAACTGTAGGTACAGGCATAGGAGTAATGAAATTTGTACAAAAGCGAAACCTACCAAACGTGTATAAGAACTGCGTTCACGACAGAGACTAAAAGTCGCGTTTTAGCTCCTGTCTTCATTGATAAAGAACTACAAGCAATTCGTTATTATGACGATACTTCAAAATATCCATAGAAATAAAAGAATTCGAATCGCTTGTTAGAAAATTCATGCTCATGAGCTCCGCCTCTTTTCAAAGTACAGATAGAGCTGAATCTTAGTCGGGAATGTAGATTTCCGCTGGTTTGGTAATGTAAAAACTAGTTTTACCTCTGGTTTAGTATTTTGATCCAGCCCTTACTATTACTTGTGGAGCCGTGCAGTTCGAAAGAGAGAAGATGATCATTATTCCAGTATAAACTTTACTTATACCAACAATTTTAACTTTGCTTCCTGCTTAGCGGATCACGAAGCTTAGTCAAGAAAAAAATTAAGCAGTTTTCGGCGTTTTGGAATAGTATCGATCCACCTAATCGCTTAATCGAAAGACAAAAGCAGAAGCTATGAATTATTCATGATTTAAGTAAGAACCAGATATAGATTCACTTCAACCATTGCCCTAGAATTCAATGAAATTTGAGTAGAATTCAGTAAGGTAACGAAAAGTGGTTGAAAATTAATATCACACCAAACACTGCTGGAGTGTCTCACCATCTTCACCACTACTCTCTGTATCTCCTAATGGCAATGGGTTGCCGCCCTCATGAATATTTGAACGATATTTTTTCCGAAATGAAAATCACAGGTGACAACTGCAATCTTTACATCTATCTATCTTGTATTCTACTCCAACAAATAGTAAAATAAATTTCCATAGAAAAGCTGTTATTCCAATTTTCATACGCAATCTGCCACTTTTTCCATCCATATCTCTGTCGTTTCTTTCCTTCAACAACGCTCCCAATTATACATTCAAATACATTTTCCATTCGAACACATCTCAGAGAACAACATTTTTTTTTTTTGTGTTGTATCGGCCAATCGGCCAATTATGAGCACGATTTGGCAATAGCCACCAACTACCAACGATTTTCATAAATAGCCTGCAACTGTTGCCACCTGTCTTTTGATTCCCATCAACTGAGCGACGGTGCTAGAACTTTTACTAGGTCACACCGTTTATTGCCAAAAAAAAAAACATGATCTTCTCAGTAACAAACCGCGATGCCAGAAGTGACTGCGTGCTTATCGTTGTCTACCTACAATTCATGCAATTTTCTTTTTATGGTAAATATTTGAACGTTAAACACGCTCCATTCAAATGACAGGGGAAGAAATGTGCAACCGAACTTGGATTGTTCCCATATGATAATGAAAACTTTTCTCCCCACAGAGTATCAACTGTGGGATAGTAGTTTGAGTATTTTTTTTTTGACTTCAAAATCAATTACGGACGCGAAAATTCTGGCATTCTTCGCAATTCGCTTCGACATTGTGTGCTCTATCGCATGTGAATTGTTTGATGCGCGGACGTGTTGTATCCTAATCGTATCTTCGTGACGTTATTATCCCAGATACATAGAGATAGTCGTATTCTTTTGATGTTTTCTTCTTTAGCTATGGTGTCAGTCGGCTGTTTTTATTGTTGCTGTGGTGTATATTCAGCGGTGGCGGTAACAAATTAGAATTCAATTTGTGCAAATATTTTGAAAAAGACCGCCAACAAGAAGAACTTTGGCCAACAATTTGATGGTTTTTTTTTTTTTCTCACCGCTCGCTTACTACTCGTACTTAGATACTTTGTTGTTTAGCTGTAGTTACACAGTGGGCTGGCCTGCCGGACCAGAGAAGTAGAGAAGTGGAAAGAAGAAGAAAAACTTGTCTACTTTTTTATTGGTCGCGGTACGGTTCCCACAATCATTATTACGGATAATTTAGTAATGGCTCTTGAATGTAGGCAAAGTTTAAGGAGATAGATACAAAAAGCAACCCAGATAAAGACGAACAACTACTACCGCCGTCGCCGCCGCCATCATCATCATAATCATCAACGAAATGGCTCTCGCCTAGCTCATCAGGCGTTCACGATTATTTGCATTTTACCCCGCGGGAGGTCAGGTTGAGCAGAGGGACAGGCTTAATATTGCTATATACTAGGTGCGTCACTTTTAAGAGTAATTTATTGGCTGCGTTTTATTACCTTTTTCTTTTGTGGATCTGCATTCATAATTGTTTAGTTAATAAGCGGATGAGAGGAGTATCTCAAGGATTAGCGAGTGTTTATTGACGCTATGATTATGGTACAAATAGTGTGTTAATACGAAGATTCTAATCTGTCGGTGGGGCACTGGATACAGAGAAAATTAAAATGTAAGTAATGGCTTCAGTGAACGTTTGTAAGTGCCCCAAGGCAACTGTGTTTTGCTGCTGCATGTCGAGTTCAAATTACGCAAAATATAGTGCTGAAGTCTTTAGCAAAGTGGTAGTAGTTTTTTTTAGTAGTTTATTTTAGTTATGGATTAGATGGCATGGAAGTGATATTACTTTAAGATTATCAGAATCCATCAGGCGGGTATCATGACTTTGATTCGTACTCAAAGGGTTTGTGTGCTCATTTTGGTTGATTCATGACATGACATGGTATTTCCTCATTGCAATATCCATAAGGTAACGTGGCAGACACGTAATTTTGTGAAGACACTTGTGTACGGGATGTCCAAACCTCTCATTGATGTCATTTGCCAAGTTCCTGACTGATCAGTGATCAGTTAAAACTAGTCAAACGAACTGTAGATGGACACGTCTTAATTATTGCAAAACTGCTGGGTAAAATGTCTAACCATTGACCTTAACAGCCCAAAGATACTGCTAAAACACCGTAGAGATCACATCTCCAGACCCAGAAGCGTTATCGCCGGACACTGTGTCACCAGCAGGCATACTCGAAGATTGGGCATTGCAAGCAATTGCCTGTGCAGAAACTGAGTAGGAAGAGAAAACTATAGTTCACTTGCCAGATGTCCTTCTCTTGCCTGTATCAGAAGAATTACTCTAGAAGAGTATTTCTTCAACCGTCTAAGCGATCTAAATAAAACCTGGAGGAGTACATACCTAGATGGTTCCTGAAGTAGCTAGGTATCGACATCCCTGCTCCATAATTGGATCAATGTAGTAATGGTATCAATTCACATCATCGAGGTTGACTTTCTATGTAGCGAAAGTATATGTACGAATTTTCACAGATGTAGCATTCAGAACCATTACCGTGACGAAGATCGACGTTAAAGTGCTACAATCCGGAAGACAGTGTTAGATGAAAGCATGCTTGCAGTCTTCTAGAGACAAATTTAATATGATAAAGGAGACAATCTAACCTTTGCAGTGATATTAGCCTGGTGAAGAAAAGACGAGTTCGCATTCAGCGCTAAAAGTGACTAACTGATATTTAGCAAAAAAACCGACGTTTTTGCCTGAAGAGTCATCGAATCTATCCACGTCTTTGATGGAGCGTTTAAGCGGAGAGGGATCTCAACCAACTTAATGGTTTGCTTGGATTCAGATCGTGCCGGATAAATAAGCTTGCTGAGCATGAGCACACACACTGACTTAAATGGCTGTATCTAGTTGGTGAAGAATAATATTTTTAAGATTTCTGATTAGAACGCCTGTTTTTTCTGACTGATAACAGTTCGACCGTTTTTATCATTTTTGTTTGACTGCAAGAAATACTCTCAGGACACACTGCTTTGAGGAAAGATTTAACTCAAAGCAGAGAGCCACAAAGAGATAAATAAATAAATATTTTGGCGCTAACAGCTCAATGCAAGGTCTGGCCTAGCTGCTCTTTTTGGGACCTACAGTTTTATGTCGTTCCTGAAGGGCAATTTTCTCGATTGAGATAAGCTTTTTATGACAGCTTTACTCTCGGGTGTTTGTCACACGTTCGCGAGAGGTGGAACCGTGAAAAGAATATTTTTTTATGTTTTCTTGGATTCGAACCTTAAACCTCTCGTTCAGTGATCGCACACTTAACCACTGAGCCACGGCACCCACAAAGAGATAGAAGCAACAAATTGGACTCTTTTGTTTCAGTCACATGGTAAATGAACTTGATAACCGAGACCGGACATTAAACAATAAAAGTCTTCTGAACGGATCACTATGGCCCTAGGGAATATCTTGAGAAACTGGGTACTGAAGTCCCTATTGAGGAAATCACAGTGCACTGATCCAGAGAGGCGTTGACTACGTGGGGGCCCATCGACGATCAAGTCTGTCATCGCTAGATTTACTCCACATATTCCGGTTCATCAGGATAGTTGGACCGAAGATGGTGCTCTAGCTAGAGTATCTCATCAACAAGAGCTTCAGGTCGGGTCAGACTCCTCTCAAAGGGATATCCATCATAACTTTAACGAAATTCTCAAACGCATGTACACGTTTAACCAAATGTTGGGGTGTAAAGGTAGGGCCCCTGCTGGGTCTCGTTGACTCGGATGGAAGGAAAACCGATGGAAGAAAAGACAAAAGGTTCCTTCTTTATACACATCTTTATTTATGCCTCGAGGAAGAGGTCTTATCTCGTTTAAGGTTGCAGCCAAAAGAATTTAGTTTTCATTTTAGCTCAATGCTGAGCGATTATCTGGAGATCGTCTCCAAATTTTTTTTCCTATGTGCCCAGGGCCACAACCGCCAATATTCTTAAATATCATGAAAGAAAGAGTTTTATAGACGAAAAGACAGTTCCAAGTGGAATACATATTTATACAGGGTGTTTCTTAAATAGGGGCCGCTGCATTGGGATCTGGAAGCCCAATGAATTTTAAGAAAAAAATATGTTAGCATGGGTCTAACTTTTAACATTTTCTATTGTGTACTTAATTTGACTCTATCTTCACCAAATTTGTACCGATTTTAACAATACTACATTCAATCGACAGAAAAGTATCCACTGTATAAAGTTCTAGAACATTTCGAAAGCATTTAGCCAACGGTTTTCGTCTAAGATAGAGATAAACTCGATTTTTTTTTAAATTTTTTTTTTTTTAATATTTTCCACTTTAACATCATTTTTTACGAAAAAAATGCATCATTAATTAATATTCTTTGCTTTACAATATCAAGGTAATCAAAAGAGCTCCAAATTATGTACAAGTGGTTTTTATGTAGAACTTAAGATACATACATTTGTCTCTGCCTTTATTTGGTTGGAGCGCCTACTTTGAACACTTTGCTCTTAGGTATGTTTGTTTTGTATCTTTTAAAATATAAGTTTTACAAAAAAATCACGTTTATCAAATTTGTAGATATTTTAATTATCTTTCAAACTGTGAAATAAAAAATTATAATTAATTATTAATTTTTCTCGAAAAAAGTAAAAAGTATTCAAAAAGTCGAGTTTATCTGTAAATTACAAGAAAACCGTAGGCCATATATTTTTTTTAAAAAATGTCCTAGAGCAGGGGTTCCCAAAGTGTGCGCCGCGGCACCCTGGTGCGCCGTAGAAAGTAAAGAGGAGCTCCGCGCCGTGAGTTGAATAGATTAAAAGATAATTTGAAAATACTATCGACATATCGAGACGATTCAACATCCAACTATGGCTGAAAAATCGCGTAATTTTTTTCACCGGAAATTTCAAAATTTAATAAAAACAAAAAACGTATTCACTCAGCAAGCCTCAGTACCTAAAAACGCACTGTTAGCATGACTCAAGGTGGCATACAGGGTGGCAAAATGCAAAAAACCTCATATTATTGCAGAAGAGCTTATTTTACCGGCTACTCTCGACATGGTGAATATTATTATGGTGGGAGAATCAGCAGAAAAATTAATTTCCAGGGTACCTTTATATAACAATACTATCAGTCAAAAAATCCATGACATAAGGTGGGGTGAAAAGTAACCTCCTTGACCGCCAGAATGCGCTGCTACTGCAAAAAAGGTTATGGTGGCTTGAAGTCCATTCATATTTAGGCAGACATGCCAAATTTCAGTGCGATACTGTCTTTAGTTTTGTTTTGACAGCTGATTGTTGTTGACGTGTTTGGCATCATGTTGAGTATGGACAAAAACGATTTTCGTTCTCTCATAAAACAATATTTTTTGAGAGGCAAAATGGCGAAGAAAACAAAAGAAAAGTTGGATAAATATTATGGGGCTAATGCTCCGTCAGATTACACCGTTCGTTGTGGCCGCAACTCCACTACCGATCAAGTCCGCAGCGGCAGGCCTTCCGATGCGGTTACAGAGGACAATGTCAAAAAAATACATGAAATGGTGTTGGCTGACCGGAAAGTGAAGGTGCGCGAGCTAGCAGATACCACAAAGATTAGTACTGAGCTCACTCCTGACCAAAAACACGAACGCGAATGCACTTCGAAAGAGTGTTTAGACTTGCTGATGCGGAATCGGGCGGACTTTTGGCGTCGATTGGTAACTGTTGATGAAACCTGGATCCACTATTACACACCAGAGAACAGAATGAGTGCCCGGCAATGGACTGAAGCCGGCACGAGTGCTCCGAAGCGGCCGAGGGAGGCTCAATGGGTCGGAAAGGTTATGGCGTCGGTTTTCTGGGATTGTCATGGCATACTCTTCGTGGACTACCTCGAAAAAGGAAAAACCATCAACAGTGAGTATTACTGTTCATTATTGGAGCGATTGAAGGAACAAAAATTTTGTTTTTGCAAGACAATGCGCCGGCGCACAAGAGCATCGCAACCACGGCTAAAATCAATGACTTACGGCTCCAATTGCTGTCACATCCACCGTATTCGCCCGATTTGGCTCCCTCGGACTATTATCTCCTCCCAACCCTCAAAAGATGGCTCATCAATAAAAAATTCAGCTCACGCGAGGAAATCATCGACGCCACGGAGGAGTATTTTGCAGACCTTCCGGAAAATTACTTTTCGGACGGGATCAAGAAGTTGGAAAATCGCTGGAATAAGTGTATCAAAAAAAACATTTAAAAAAAAATTTTTTTTCATTCCCAAGGAGGTTACTTTTCACCCCACCTAGTAGCTGAGGATCTCAACTACCAATTAATAGAAAAAATTAAAGGCAAGGATTTTAGTTTGCAACTTGATGAGGCACATCTTATTTGTTACGTACGCTTTCTGGCTCATAATATTATTGTCGAAGAAATTTTATTCTGCAAAAGCATTACCGAAAGTGCGAAGGCCCAAGACTTGTTTAACATTCTTGACAAGTTTATTGCAGAAAATGGTTTGGATTGGGAAAAGTGTACTGGTGTGGTGGAGGAATACAAGCGTTTATTCGTAAAAAATCTCCGAGTGCTTCATCCATAGGGAAGCATCATCCATAGGGAAGCTCTTGTATCAAAGTCAATGAGCTCTGAATTGAACCAAGTACAAGAATGTGTCATTGGTGCAGTAAACTACATAATAACTAGGCCGCTAAAGTCCAGACTTTCCAAAAAAACTAGGCACAGATATGGGAGCTGAACATACGGCCCTGTTGCATTACTGAAATTCACGATGGTTTTCACGTGGAAATGTCTTATTTCGTGTGTTCGAATTACATGAAGAAATTCGCACTTTTATACAACAAGAACGTCATGAAAACGCTGAATACTTTGCTGAACCAGATTTTTTGCTAAAACTAGCGTATTTGTGCGATATATTTGAGAAACTTAATAAATTGAATCTATCTTTGCAAGACAACAACGAGCACATTTTGAAATTATTGGAGAAGATTGCGGAGTTTAGAAAGAAATTGCAGTTGTGTCAAGATTGCAAGATTGCTTCCCGCAATTGTATAAATATGCGGCATCTAATGAACTGGTTGTCTCACAAGGCCTGACGGCCCTTTTCACGGAACACCTTTCGAAACTCATCGAATGGTTTTCAAAATACTTTGCAGATGATGATGTCGAAAAGTTTGCGTGGATCCAAGATCCATTTCATGCATAAGCTCCACCTGAATTCACATCATAAGAGGAAGAGAGTCTCATTGCGACAGCAGTCTTAAAACTAGATTCATCGGTTCCGGTTTGGTGGAGTTTTGGTTATCGATTCAAAATGAATATCCAAATTTAACTTCAAAAGCTTTAAGAATTTTCATTCCGTTTGCAACATCATATTTGTGTGAAGCTGGATTTTCAGCTGTAGCTGTAATCAATAGCAAATGTCGCTCAAGGATCAATGTGGAGCATGAAATGAGAGTGGCAGTGTTAAGCCTTATTCCCCGCTTTGAAATACTGTGTGGAGATCACCGGGCTGACCCGTCACATTTATTTGACTGAGTAGCTATTGTATTTTATTTTTGTTTTTCTTAAGTCTCTCTTCAGTTTCATATTGTGGATGTTTTAATTTTTGGACCTATCTAGCTATTATTTATGTTTATTTTTCAAATAGCTAGGGTAGGGCATCGTGAGAAAATACTAAACTTGTAGGTGCGCCGCGGGCTGAAAAAGATTGGAAACCACTGTCCTAGAGTGTTGTTCTCCATTGTCAGTAGAATTGTTGATATTGTTACAGATTTGATGTAGATAGAGTGCGATTTCAATATACACAATTCGGATTGGCTTCAACATTCTGGCCAGACAACACCCGAAGGAAGGTATGTTGAACTTTGAGATTAACAATTTGACTCAGCTTGTAAATGAGCCTACACGTATACCGGACATTGTAAGTCATTCCGCCAACACCTTGGACTTGTTTCTTACTTCTCACCTTAATAAATACACCATTGATGTTTTAGCGCCTCTAGGTCGGTCTGTCCACAATATCGTATCAGCTAAATTCTCGTACTCTGACCACACAGTTAAAGAGAAAACTCCTAAAAGAAATGTATGTCAATACGAGAAAGCCAACTGGAGCGGCCTCAATAGCTTCTTTAGGGAGTTATAACTGGTCGCTATGCTTCCACAATAGCGACGTGGATGCCGCTGCTGATATGATCACTAACACTATACTCTTAGGTATGAATGACTTTATTCCTAACAGAATAAAGAGCATTAAATCTAAGGCAAACTCGTGGCTTGACCAGAGCTGTAAAGAGGCTATCAGGTTAAAAGAAGTAAGTTTTTGGTGATATAAAGCCAACAAATCTGAGGAAAACCGAAAGAAGTCTAAAGAAGCCAGATAAGATTGCAATGCCCATATTCGACGTGTAAAATTCTTACATGACCAAAAATTGAGGCAAAAAATCCTACAATGTCCCAAAGGTAGTAACAATTTTTGGTCATTCGTCAAAAATATTAAAAAATCTGCCTCGTCGTTACAATGACATTCCAACTGTCAGCTCCTTAGACAAAGCTAATCTGATTGCTGCTCACTTAGCAGCGAACTCCACGCTTCCAGATAATGCTTTGTCTCCACCAGTACTTGAGAGCGTCAAATTTTCCATGGGACAAGTTCACTTTCGCCCTCGTACAGTTGCAGAAGTACTCAAAGGTCTTAACATACACAAATCCGCTGGTCCAGATGGTATCCCCCCATAGTTTCGAAGAGGTGTTCTTCTACGCTGGCAAAACCTCCAAGTAATCTTTTCTGTCTATCCTACTCTTCAGGGCTCTTTCCGAGCGAATGGAAAACAGCATTTGTCCAGCCCGTCCCTAAAAAAGGCGAATCTTCCTCCCCGTCTAATTACCGACCCATTGCACTACGTCCCTTCTTTCTCTGGTCATGGAAACGCTGATAAATCGTCAGCTTATGAAATATCTCGATTCACGAAAACTCCTTAATGACCGGCAGTATGGTTTTCGTAGCAACAGGTCCACCGGTGATTTGATGGCATATCTCACCGAGAAGTGGAACAAATCTCTCCATCACTTCGGCGAAACTAAGATGGTTGCGCATTTGACAGAGTTTAGCATCAGGCTATTTTGTCGAAAATGCGTGCACATGGCGTCGATGAGTCTCTTCTTCAATGGATTAGAAATTACCTTTCGGGGCGTTCAATACAAGTTGTTTTGGACGGCTTCAAGTCTGCAATTCACCAAATAATTGCTGGTGTTCCCCAAGGCTCTGTTTTGTCACCGACTCTCTTTCTCATTTTTATAAAATGATCTCTTGTCTGCAACTTCTAATCCAATCCATTCCTTCGCTGATGACAGTACCCTCAGTTTTTCGTATTCGTTCCCTAACTCACGTCCTTGCTCTTCGGCCGTAGAAGGGGAACGGCAACGTATGTTAAACACATTAAATTCCGACCTAGACAGCATAATTAGATGGGTTTCAACCAACCGCGTGGAATTTAATACTTCCAAAACACAATGCTGTCTTCTGTCTCTCAAGCGAAACCAAAACCCTCAACCATTATCCATGGATGGTACTTGCATCATTGAAACCGAAAGACTTGCCATTCTCGGTATGTGTATTAATAACCATCTTCGATGGAATGATCACATATTCGAGGTCGCCAAAAATGCTGCAAAATGTCTAGGATTCCTTAAACTGTGCAAGAAATATTTTACCTTGTCTGATCTGGCCTCAATTTATAAGGCATTCATCCGCCCTAAGCTGGAATATAACGCCCATATCTGGTCTGGTGCACCCAAGACCGTTCTGCACATTCTTGATAGGGTACAAAATCGCGCGTTAAAACTTATAGGTGATAGAGACATTGTGAATTCCATTCATTCATTAGAACATCGGAGAAATGTCTCCTGTCTCTCCCTGTTTTATCGTTTTTACAACAAAAAATGCTCCAGCGAAATAGCCAGTTGCATTCCTCCCCTTCAAAATTTCACCCGCAATACGCGACATGATTCGAATGCACATCAGTTCACCCTAAAGCCCAACTTCGGTTGTACTGTCAAATATAGGGATTCATTTATAAGCCGAAGGACACGAATTTGGAATGATCTATCAAGCTCTGTATTTCCCCATCACTATAACCTTCAAACATTTAAAGCCAACGTGCTTAGGCTTCTCCTCTGTTCCTCTTCCCCTTGTCCTTAAAAGCCCGTGCCCTGTAACAGTATAAAGGTATTCGCATTCCTTTTGGCGCGCGCGAATCATAAAAAAAAAAAAAAATTTAGAAAAATGGTAAACAATATATAAAAACCGATATAACTCCATAATGGTACAACTTAGGCCCGTGATTTTAATACGGTCCCTATCTGTTTTGAAGCCATCTGGAGGGTTGTTTCAGCTTCCTCTTAATGGACACTTCAGCACATTGACTGTTCTAAGTGATTAAATCTTAATTCACGTCACACTTGGTCCAATTCTTAGAATATTAAAATTTTACAGTGTAGATGCACATGTATCGTTAGAAAATTTCCTATAAATATTCATAGCTTTGCCTACATATGTCCCATGATCCATATAAACAACTCACAGAAGATTCTCCAAGAGTTATGTAAACTTAAGCTTTGTCACAACATCACAAATTACCTGAAAAGAAATAAAGAAAAATGCTTATTAGTGCTACTCGAAGAATTTTATAAATATTTTAAATTATTCATCTAACTGTGGTCTATGTTTACAGCTACTTTCCCTAATTATCATATTTATTTATTTTTTTTTTTTTTCAAAATTCAAAAACTAAACATAAACAAAATCACAGTGCTTTGCTGTCGTAAACCCTTTAACAGTACCATTAATCAATTCACCCATAACCTTCAACAAACTATAAATCAAACTAAAGTGGAAATCAATGATAAACCGCCTACTTTTGAGGCCAGTCTCTTAGGCTCAAAAACAAAGAATATTCTAGTTCGTTGTGAAAACTTTCTCTCTTCCAGTTTAGAATTGCACATACAGAACCGACTATGACCGCCCAACCGCGACCCCAGGAATGAAGATTTATTTATTTTGATCTGCGTCACCCTTGCACATAAGTCATTCTTCCAATTGTTGAAACCATTTATGGCACTGGTGGTGGCCAATTGTGTACAGATACATGCTACCCCAGTTGATGATTGATATTGAAATTCATTCACATTCGAATGGCTCTCTTGGGAAGAGTCATTGTGTTGGTCAACTTTAAGTAGGTTGCATTGTTTCAATGTCGATGAAAGTTAGATTAGGTTGGTGAACTATTTCTATGGAATTGAAACGACACATCCTTTCCCGAGACCGAGACTTCCAGGTACGAGTACAACTTGTCTTTGTTTTCTCTTGCGCTTAAGTAATTTCACAGAAAGATGAAAATTTTTGTTATGTTTAAGTCTTTAATGATGAAAGGAGAAAACTTGTTTACTTGTGTGACCATGACACTGCCCTTTTTATGTAACCAACACGTCGCGATGGTACGACACGAAGAGGTCATTGAATACAATAAAACACCTTAAATGTACTTTTTTTTATAATTTTTCATAAAGTTTAATGGCTCTTCTGTGTGTGTGGTTTGGACGTACGGAAATACAGGAGCCAGAAGTAATTAAATGATATTTGATTCTATTTTTTTTTCTTCTACTTCCCACCAGTAAGTTCTCAGAGTTATATAAGTCTTTCTTTTGAATTCCATTTCTTTTGAAAAGTGATCCGCAGTAGTAGCGGAAGAGTCATTGCTTGGCCGGCGGTAGACGTTTCTTTTCGTTTTCTGACTTTCAATTAGTATGCGGATTAGTTTGCATCATAAGAACTTTTTTTTCTGTGGAGACTATGCACTGTGGTTGGTCTCTTTTCGCTACTCGTAGTTGGAGGAATGTTAGAGAACTAAGTGAATTGTTTTGAAAAGTGTCTTAAAGTCTGTTTAATGGTAGCTTAAATGTCCTGACTTTCATTTGAATTAATTGCTAAATCGTTTAGGCTTATAGTTTTGTACATTCTCTGAATTTATAAGATACTAAAGGATGCTTTCCAAAAAGAACACGTCTATTGTACCACAGCTTCAAATGAACAAAGAAACCATTCAACCCAAGGAAACAATGTATCTTCTTAACGTGACAATCAGTTCTGGTGTAACATGGCATGACTATACATATATCCACCATCGCTTCGCAAAAATGCTCTCCGTTTAAAGCAAATAGATAAAGGGTGACCAGATAGCAATGATAGTTATGTTTCAGCAGCTGTCAAAGTTACCAATGGCATCCAGCTGCCAAAATATTCAGTAAGGTTTGCCATTTAAGCCGAATCGAAGAAAACATAGCCAGTATCGAAGAAAACCCAGAAATGTCGATTCGGCGACGATCAGCTGAATTGGCCACCGCCCGAGAGTCAACCAGTCTTATTTTGCGGTTGGATTTGGGTCTACATCCATATAAGATTGTGCTGATGCAAGAATTGAATCGCTAATTGGGCGCTGGAAATGTTGGCCGGAGGTCCGGATTTTGGCCAAAAAATCATCTTTACGTCAGCAAGCAAATTTGCCGTTATTGGAGCGACCACAATCCACAAGTGTTCGACCAAGCATCAATGTATCCACAAACATTGACTGTTTGGTGCGGTTTATGACGGCGGCATCATCGGACCTTATTTCTTTCGAAATGAGGAAGGAGACACTGTTACCGTCAATGGTTCTTGGTATAGAGCGATGTTGACCGACTTTCTGTGGCCAGAGCTCGACAACATCGATATATTCGAGCTGTGGTTCCCACAAGACGGCGCTACATGCCATACAAGCGACGCAACACTCGAAGTGGTGAAGTAGAAATTTGACGACTGGGTCATCTCACGGCGAGCATTCATCGATTGACCGCCGCGATCATGCACTTGACACCCCTCGATTATTTTCTCTGGGGCTACGTCAAGTCGTAACAAGCCAACCACTTTGGACGAGCTCGAGTCGAGACGCTATTGCCGGAATAACGCCGCAAATATCATCAAAATTTGGACCGACCGCTTGAAGCAATGCCAACGAAACCGAGGCCATTTAAATGATGTGCTATTCCATACATAATGGCATGAATGTAGCTTCAAAATAAAGCCAGAATCAACTTGATATCTCACACCGTTGTACCCTATACTTTACAGCGAAACAGCATCTTCTTCTGTACTAAGTATTGTTGCCTAAATATTCTCTTCACTTACTTGACAGCATACATAAACGAGCAGTTCACTAATTGATTACCCGACTCTAACAACCGTTGGCTCATCGAAGGCTGGTAGCAAACCTACGCCTATACCATAATGGAATGATCCCTATGCGACATTTGGGCGTCTTACTAAGCAAAACACCAGTGCCCACTTACGTCTTACTATGAGGCCAACATCTTTCTGTTTTAATTCCTTCTGCTGCAGGGCAAGTAAGCCTAGATACCATACAACTCCTATGATATATATTTCCAAGAGGCATCTCGGGGCGCTATACCAGCTTTATAGGTTCGTAAAAGTTCGCTGTGATCGTCTACCACTTTTTACGATCCACAAGCGTTCAAGAACAATCTGCAGCAATATCTCTGCTGTACTAAACAATTTTTAGAACTGTGTTCCTTAAAAATGTTGTCTGTCTGTCTGTCTGTTTAGTTTACATTTAATATTTACTTTACGCCTTTAAACGGCGACAGAATTTCTAATGAAGAACCAATTTAACTACATTTTACCAGAGGGATACCCCAGGGTGGTGTTAACGTTCCGCTACTATAGCTAATGATCATGGATGGAGTATGCGGACGACACGTACGAGTATTCATCTTGTTGGCAGACATGTTTCCCTCAGGATAATAAATGATGAGCGTGTGTAAGTGCCACAAGTGTCCTACACTTCATAAACATCATATAATCCAGCGAATTCAGACTCAAGAAATCTGTTTGATAAACTGCTAAGCCTTAGGGTCATACGAATAGCAACATGCTAGATTTGTAACCAAGTGAATTGGTTACGTCCACAACTAACTGTAACAACCCTAAACTGAGTTTTAGAATAGATTTCACGGCTTCCCTTACAGAGGGAAGTGAATGAACAGTGAGTGTTGCCACACAAATCTTCAAAGAAGGACAACTAGGTTGGGACGGAAACATAAGTCCTATTGCCAACCGAAATCTGCTAGTCTTTCAGCATGGATTCGACTACAGATACGAAAGTAATGGAATGTACTAGGGTGCGTAGGGCCACTTTGTTCTTTGGTTATACTGACGGAAGGAAAGGCACACGCTAGGAGCTAGCCAGAATCTAAATAACTCTTTAAGTTTCATTTACTGTTAAGGGCACAATATTTTCAGACTCTTAATCAAGGATCAACGTCAGGTTTAATAAGTCAACTAACTGCTTGATGTCTCGTGCATATACAGCCAGAGTTGTGACGATTGGTCTGAGTGTCCCCTAATAATATACCAGAATGTATGAGGAGTGAAGGATGGGAAACTTACCCATTTAATATGCTTGTGACAACCGCTGCTTATTAGGACTGCTAGCATATTCAAAATTTCTATGAGAATCGAATGAAATTGATTTTTTTCTTTCTGTTTATCAGACTGCTTGGCTTCTAAAATGAGCCCATATTGTGCTTGCCTCTCTGAACTTTATTTATTTTTTACGAGTATTTCAATGCTCAGGCGATGCCCTATGGTGCTTAAGTACAGTGTCGACAGTTAGGAGGGGAGGAAGATATTCAAGGAATGATGGTTTGTGGTTCTTAGGTGATGGTAATTTGTTCCACAAGCGTATGGTACGTTTTAGAAAATCACGGCATACCCGGAAAGAGGTTGACTGCTCTCGATCTACGAGGAAACACATGTCTGGAAGGCTGGATATTTCGAAGGAACACTGGTTGTGCACGTAACGATAAAACATAAAACAGGGCAAAGCAATCAACATTACGATGATGCTCTGATGGACTTTATCGAATGCAGTGCTATTGTTCCAGCACCTGCTTAGATGTTAAAAATTGTATCAGTCTTTGCATCATCTTTGCAGTAATCTAATGCATTTTATTGCTTTTTTTTTATATTGAATAAATGTGATTTGACCAGCTTAATTTCTGAGTATTTTCCATGCCCAATCGATCGATATGGGAATCAGTGTACTTTGATGAGATAAAGGCAGCAACATGTTTTAGAAGCGTTAAACTCAACTCGATGCGCAAGACAATAAACCGTTTATGATAATTAAAAACAGTGTTGGGGTGAGAACCGATCCTTGCGGAACGTCAGAATTGATGGTAATGTTTCTATTCAACACTAATAATATATTACAATCACAAAGATAACTTTAAAGTAGTTTTAGGAGCAGATATTGAGGCTTTTAATATATAGTTCAACATACTCGTATAGAAGGCCAGATAGCAGTCATATAACTAGGAGCCAGTCGTAACTAAGTATCAGTTCAAAGTATTACTTTCATTTGTCTGACCAATGTTTTACTTCTGTGTAAAGTAAATGAGGCTCAAATCGTAGATAAACTTTGCCATATCAATAAAATACTTTCAGTATTTTTCACTTTAGACAGCTGACAAAAATTACGGAACAAGAATACATCCAATCGTTTTATGGCGGCAGTGGGCCACTGTAGTAACTTCACATGAAACTGGCGAGCTAACTTTGATTACTGTGTGCAAACTTTTTATGGCGCGAAAGTTCAACTGCAGCTGCCCCCAACATGTGTAATCCCGCCTTAAGTCAAGTAATGTACTTTCCGGCCACATTTTTGTTTAATTTAGAGAAAAACGTTGCAGCATACGAGTAGACGACTTCGATCAATCTTAGTTCCGACTATCAATCTCTCTCTAGAATTTTCGCAAGTCAATCAGCCGCTGTCATAACAATGAAAGTGCTGGATTCCACTAGTCTTTGTCCTGAATGACATCAATGGAATGACGGATCGCGAGCCTAATACCAGTACAGGAGGTTTTAAATGTATCTGTGATGAGTTAAGCTGCGCTTCTCAATTACATCGTCGACCTAGTAAGCAATTTGCCTTAGAACTACGCTAAATAGGTTCGATCAAAACTATACAAAATACTCAAGATACTGTGAAAAAGTGTAAAAAGTGTAATTTTTGGCCAAAAATGTACTAAATCAGGTTGCATGTACGACCGATTTGACCGATGACATGTACGAGTAAGATCTAATGAAATTATCACATGCCTGGACGTTGAATAAACTTTTACTTTGCTTAGCTCATGAATAGACTTCGCAAATTAATTGCACTATGTGAACTCATTTACCCCTGGCATACGTATCTTCTCAGTTATTTCTTTCAATTTTATTGGAAAATTTCTCATTTTCATTGGCACTTAACATCTAGCAAGGTAATTGAATACTTTTCGATACTCAACTTCCGTTAGTTTTGCGCATATTCAAGTGAAACCTAAGATGCCAGCGGGGAAAGATACAACAATCCGACGTTGATTCCCCTGGACCTAGACACTTTTTGTCTGCAATACAAGGAAGAAAGTGAAGATGCGCATTTAAAGAAAGTATTCTTAACATTTATCACTCTGTGGTCATGGACCTTTCCTACCAGTTTATGCATAAACTTCTCAAACACACGCGACTGTTTTTTTTTATAGCAAATTGCTACTTGGCAGATGATGGAAATGCACAATTCTCATGCGCAAATCAATGAAACGCTCTCGGTGGATAAGTGTTGGGTATGTGTCCTCCGGCTTCTATGCGGAAGTTAAAATGGTAAATATATGTACATATGTATAGAGACTGACAAAGTACAGAGGATTGTTGACATTGGTTCGTTGTAATGTGACCAAAGTCTTTGACTTGTTAATGGGATGCTAAAGCGAGTTCTTGTGCGCGTGTGTGACAATTGCACTTCTAATGCACTTCTGGAATTATGTATTTTTTTTTTTATTTGCATAACTGAATTAAGCAGACTGTAAGAAGAGAGTTTTTCTTCATGCCAAGTGGTAGCTTTGTGCTTTTAAGTGAACTAAAGTGCCGCAGGCATATTTATCTTTTGCATGTTTACACGGATGGTTGACAAAGTAGTAATATACTATGGGTACTTATGCAAGAGTGGCTGAGGTAAAAGCTATACTGAAGCTTATGCAATCTTGTTGAATTTTAGATGTATTTTATGGGCTAAAAATGGTGTAAAATCGTACAGTATACCATGATGGTAAGAAGAAGAAATTCATAAGTATGCACACTGTAACCAATTGGTAACAATCTGTTACTGTGGTAAAAGCCAACCCACTTGCCTTCTTCAAATTGAATCGATACTACACAATTATACGTGAGAAAGCCTTGGACTAGTGGATCATTGTCAAAAGCACCGACACAAACAAAACATGTTATTAAGGCTTCAAATCATTACAAATGGCATGAGACGCAGTGTTGGTTAGAGCGATGTTCGTAATCCGGGGAAAGATATCCACCTCTCACCGATCAACTGTATCGACGTCTACAGGCTTAGTAACTTAGAAGCTCTTACAGAGCTATTAGTTACGCAAATTATCTAGTGAAAGCAAAGTGGGCGACTACATGCCCAACACCCTTGACGACATATCTGCAAATTTGTTTCGTTCAACCCCAAACAGTCGTGGTGCCTTTCACAAGCTGAACGGTTTATGTAACAACGGGCAAAAGACTGAAATTACTAATTCGTGGTTATGTCGTCGCATGTATTGCAAAGGGGTGACCGCTGAGTAGTAGACAGTGTTTTTGATTATTACCAGAACTGTATAGGTTCGAGCCCCATCGGGGAACAGCAACCTGAGCATAGGAGAAATGAATAAAATATAAGTTTCTCCAACCACTACACCAGAAAGGGGTTTGACCCTTGCAGTTTCCCTTTAAAAAAATGAAAAAAACGAAGATTTTTTTGATTATATCCAACGGCCGTTAGACCAATCTTGACGTGCACGTCCGTTGTCTACTTCACTAAAGTTAAGGAAAAATAAACCGTCGCCAGGCTGCAATAGCTTTAAAGATTAGCATGCCTTGATATTACAGGACCTATGCGCACTTTCTCTATCATAGTCCTAGAGATCCTGCCCTGATCAGTGGGCACAGTGAGCAAAGACTTCTCCTCTTACCAAAATTTAATAAACCACCGCAGGATCCCTCATCGTATAGGCCTCTATGCATGCTGGACACCATAGGCAAAATACTGGAGCGCATAATAAGTAACAGATTGGAAAGCGCGATCGATGAAGCGGGAGGGCTCGCGATTCAACGATTGATGCCATCGACGAAGTCGTAAATGCAACGGCCATCGAAGGAAGACGATAGAAGGGCGGAAGTAAACAGTACTGCGCAATCATAACGCTGGATGTTAAAAACGCCTTCAACACCGCAAACTGGAGTAACAATCTGCGAGCACTTACCGCCAAGAGAGTACTGGACTAACTGCAGAAGATAATGGCGAACTATTTTAGAAAATACTGTACTATTGTACCGACGCCGGAATGAGTATAACATCACAGGCGGTGTCCCCCAAGGCTCCGTACTAAGTCCACTACTGTGGAATCTAATGTACAATGTCGTCCTCAGACTTCGAATCCTGAAGTCCTCAAAAATAATTGGCTTCGCCAACGACATAGCGATCGTTGTAGTGACCAAATTTTTTGAGGAGTTGGAGCACGACTGTAATGAAGTTATCGGGATGGTACAGGACTGGCTAGTAACCATGGACCTAAAACTAGCAGAGGAAAAGACTGAAGTAATGCTCATCAGCAGCAGACGAGTTATGGAGACTATAAGAGTAATCGTGGGCGATCACGTTGTAGTTTCCAAACCTGAGCTGAGGTACCTTGGCGTTACTATATATGCAAGGTTGACTTTTAAGAAACATCTGCAACATGCAGCTGAGAAGGCAGCAAGAACAAGGGTTGCCCTGGCAAGGACCATTCCAAATATTAGAGGACCTAAGCAGAAGAAGAGACTGCTCTTAGCAAGAGTTGCGACGTCGATGATGCTTTACGGCTCCCACATATGGGCAAGTGTCATGAAGACGAAATCGCACAGAAGGAAGACGGAGGCGATCTACCGAACCAACGCCTTGAGAGTATGCAGCGCCTTTCGAACAACCTCCTACGACGCGGCATACGTAGTGGCTGGAATGGTGCTAATAGACCTCCTCGTTAAAGAAGCCGAACTGAGATATTGTGCCAACAGAACAATGGTGTCAACAACGAAGAGTCGAAGTGACACCGAAGTACCGCCAAGAACAATCCTCGAAGAATGGCAAGAGAGATGGAACTTTTCTGATAAAGGCAGATTGACGCAGAGATTGATCTCCAATATAGATCCTTGGATCAAGAGGAAACATGGAGAGCTGAACATCTGTGTGACGCAAATGCATACTGGTCATGGATGTTTCAAAGCCTATCTCCTTTCCATTCCTTACTGCCCAACGTGCACAGAAGCAGTCGAGGATGCAGAACACATAATGTTCCACTGTTCACAATATCACGAAGAACGTAACTTGCTGGCGAACAGACTGGGTATGGACTTAACACCAGAGAACACCACCAGACAGAAACTGTCGTTACCATCATTAAAGAACAACGAAGACAGCGAAACGTCGCGCAGACGGCTGTCTACACGAACGAGCCGAGTATGTAAGGCTGAAGTCCTCCTCGCGATGAAATACTTGACGGCAGCAGGGGTAGGAGGGGAGATGGGTTTGATGGGTGGAAATCTCACCTTCTTACTGAGTACGGATTCAGTTTCGTCTTTGAAAGTTTCTCACCTTTCAACGTAAAAAAAAAATAGTCCTAGAGATTATAATTGAACTCACTCCACTACACCTTTTTGCCAAAAAAAAGTGGCGCAGTTAATATCTATTGGTCAAGTCAAAATAGACCACGTAATCTTGATGATCACATGGCCTTACTCTTCGACTTTCCCGAGGTCTAGATGCTCGGTTTGAGAGAACGACAAATTAGGCACCCCTACCGATATATTCCCTACAAATTCAAACTCCAGCTAGTAACGGGGTATCAGGGTATTTAAGGAATTTATGTACAAAAGATCGGGTGAAGCGAAATCAGACTTAGAAATCGCTACAATCTTGAGAGCAGTTCTCAGTTTAATTATGTACAACCAAGACTTCAAAATTCCATTCTCCTATTATATCAAGCACAGGGTCACCGTGTTGGCCACTGAGATAACATCCAGTCGTTTTTTTTACAAATTTTTACGAGCTTGGATCTTAGTGATGTTGACTGTAACGCCTTAATGGCCGCTTGGCTATCAACATAGATGCTGATTATTTGCCCTGAAATATCTTCCTCAATAATCTTATCCACAGCTTGTTTTATTGCGGCGAATTTGGAAGATACTGCAACCATCCTTAAGTCTAAACGAGCGATGTATATTTCGAGGCTCACAGTAGACGCCGGCACTAGTACCGGCAGTCATTTTGGATCCGTCGGTAAAGATGGCCCTCATCCCATTCCTCCCTGCTAGGAATTCTAATAGAGAACTTTCGGTTGCAGTTTGGCATGGAGATGATGTAGTCCGTTTCCGTCCGGAGTATCAATATATTCCATCGGCTTAGAATTGAAGCATGACCGTAGGGTTTAGCTTTCCATAGACCGGCTTCCCTTAGTCTTCTTCCCGCAGTATATATCAAGTGTGAGAAGATTCAGTTTTGTTTCCAGAGCTACTGTTGGTGTTGATCTCATCGATCCCGTCACCCCCAGACAGCCTGCCCGTTGAATCTTTTTAACCCTTTCAAGTTGGTATTTCTTCTCGAGCATTTTCCACCAGACAATCGAACCATAGGTCAAGATGGGTCTTGCTACCGCAGTGTAGAGCCAGTGTACCACTTTAAGCTTAAAACCCCTAGATTTCCCGAAGGCTCTTCTACATGGATATAGTGCAACATATGCCTTCATGATTCGATCGTCAATGTTAGCTTTGCAGTTTAATTTGGAATCCAATATTGCGCCGAGATATTTTGCAGTTACTTGAGGTCACCACCATTCATTGTATTCTGGTATCGATCTTCTCCTCGTAAAAAACACTAACTCGGTTTTCGCCGGGTTCACTTCCAGACCTCTGCCTTTGACCCAGTTATTCACTAGTTTTAATGCATAATTGAGTTGCTCGCTGAGTACCGGGAGGAACTTTCCGGATACCAAGATGGCAACATCATCGGCGTAGGCAGATACGTTGAAACCATTCCTTTCAAGTGTATATAACATCTCGTCCACTACTAGAAGCCATAGGAGTGGTGAAAGGACTCCGCCTTGTGGGGTGCCCCGCTGGAGTCGCTTTCTTCCTCTTATGTCCCCTAGTGTGGAGTTGATTATGCGGGTGCTAAGCATTAGTTCTATCCACCTGCAATCCGAGTGGATTTGCCCTACGCAAACTGTCTACTATAGCTTTGGTACTTACATTATTAAAAGCCCCTTCGATGTCAAGGAATGCACCCATCGTGTATTCTTTCACTTGAAGAGTGTTTTCTATGGTAGAGAGCACTTTGTGAAGAGCAGTATCCACTGATTTTCCTTTTATCTACGCATTATGTGATTTTGATAAAAAGTTATCCTCAATCTCATCTCTGACTGGCATATCTATTAGCTGTTCCAGTGTTTTCAATAAGAATGAAGATAGACTTATTGGTCTGTAGTCCTTGGCATTATCGTGATTTTTTTTGCCCGCCTTTGGTATGAAAACCACTCTAATCTCTCGCCAAGCTTTTAGAACATAACCCAATCTGAGACATCAACCATATATGTACTTGAGCTGTGGAATAATATATTCCCTCGATTCTTGTAACATTATAGGATGTCCGAGTATCTCAATTATATTATACTGGTAGCAGTGCCTTCCCGCCCCACCGGTGAAGCGAAATCAGAAAAGTATCTTAAAAATAGCTACAATCCTGAGAGCAGTCCCCAGTTTAATTTCGTACAACCAAGACTTGTTCTCCTATTACATAAACTACCAAGAATAAAGAAATTATACATAATTCTAAATGACGTCGATTGTTTCCCCGTTGGCCGGAATTTAGAAACCAATTTGAGAGCTTCCGTTAATTTCATGACACGTCCAATTACAAAGAGAACTTCTAGTCCTCTTCAAACATTCGAAACAAGTTTTCCAGGCAAAAGGAAAAGAAAAAAAGCCACCCCGTAGAACCGAAAAGTAATTTATGAATGTATCTTTATGTATCTTTATTATAATGAGATACGAATAGGAGCCAAAGACGAAATTACTCTAAAAGCATGTGGCCGTGCCTTCAGTATAGAAGAACAAGTAAAAGAATGCACCATATCGTAAAAGATCTTTTTATACCCGTCTTCCTTTAGAATTTTTAATCGATTTCATGGGGCCAGTATAACATTTCTTCCTCTCGAAAAAGTAGTCAAAGTTCAGGTGGTTTGTTGTTGGTTTTTCGTTACAAAAAAAAATGTCATTAGGAATCGCGTTAGCTTTTGAAGCTTTATGGCCGACAGATTATTTTTCCTTGGTTAATTCAAGATTAAAAGAATTAGGAGACCCCCCCTCAGTTAAGTTCTTGGGAAAGACAAAAATCCAGTTATATTTCTTTACTACGCGGGGTCTACCGTGATTTATTCTCCATATCGGTGATACAGAGATGGTAATTTAAGGTTCTCATTTGGGAAAGGAATAGCGAGTAATGATAAGATATCACATGCATTGATGATGCTAAATGGATCGTAAATTTAAGGTGGTGAAAATGATGTTAGATAAGGGGCATTTTGCATAGGTAGAGGATGAGTGAGTGTTAGGAACTATTTCTGAAGCACACCTTGGGAATAGTTGATGAGATACAATTTACGTTCGAGGATTAGATTATGATTTCTGGGAGTGTTTGCGAGAATTTTTCCAAGTCGTAATCTTTTGATAACCAATGTCATAGGTGCGGAATTAGTATCGCATTTGCAATTCAGCAGCTTTGGGTGTAGGTATAATCTGATCTGGGTTAAGAGATATTGAATATCTGACGACCCATATTCTATTTCTTTTTTCTTTTTTTTTTATATAATTTGCACGTGTTAAAGGGGATGTGAATACCCTTGTACTAATTTTTAGAACACGTGCGTTTTTTGTGGAAAGGAAGAGACAGAGAGAAAGACAGAGTGGTGTGGTTTAAAACTCCGGTGGTATTAAGTTTCTGTAAACTCCAAGGGTGGCTGTCCAGATAACTGGGGAGTATTTTGTTTGTTTTCGCTAGAATTGTCGTTGCTTATGATTCACAGTATTTTTTTTTTTCGTCCTCCTGATGTCATCGTCGCGATCAAGTTGCATTTTAGCCATATGACCACCCTACTGCCAGTGTTATGCCTTCACAGTAGAGTTGACTTAGCTTTCTCAAGTGATTCTTGACATCAGGATTCGAACCGTGAATCAACAGCGTGACAAGCAATGATGTTACCACTACACCACGATCACCCTTATATCTTAAATCTATGACAAGATCCTCCCCGATCGCGTTGGAAGAGGTCAAAGAATATCTGAACTCATACATCTTTATACACCAAGATTTTTGGAGCTCGACTTTCACAAGCACTACGTACTTTTTTAAACATTTAAACCGTTCGTGCGCGTTCACTGATCGAGAGGTTCACGATTCAAATGCAAGAGTTCGAAAAAAAAAAAAAACAGAAAAGTTTTCTCACTGTCCTACCTCTCGCGAACGTCTGACAAACATCCGAGAGTAGAACTGTCCTAACCATTCGTGAACGCGCACAGCATGAGTGGTTGTGAGAAGCCAGGCTGTTAGCGCTAAAATATTTATTTTGTTATTCTGAATCGTTCTTATTGAAATTGCTGAAGATCGTAACCGTATACGAGTATCTGTTGTAATTTTTGAGAAAGACACCCTTTTGATAGTTGTATTGCTTACTTGGATATGACTCTTTCTTTAAACTTAAAAAATTGAGAAGTTGCTGACACTGATCCTCTCCAGTCAAAATAATTTAGAATCAAATGTGGAAAGTACTCAGTTAAAGGTGGATTAAACAAAAGTCGTATGATGCCCGGGATCCCAAAAACAAAATAAAGATGTCTTCTTTTAGTAGTTTGAGTTGCTTAGGATATCCAATTTAAAGATGTAGGTGACTAGAACTGCTGAGATGACATATAATTTCTGCCGGCAGATAAATAGGTAAAAGTTGTAGAAAGAAACTTGATGATGCTTGCAATCTATTTGAGCAAATATACTAATTTTTAGGACTAAGAAGTTGCACGTTTAGAAATTAGACGAAACCAGAAAGTGTTTGTATTTCCAATTTGTCAGAAACTTCAAAGCAGTTACCTTGCCCCTGTAAATTCAAATACTCGTACACCGCATGAATATCTCACCTGAGCCAACTCATCACTTTGTTAGGTTAGGTAAGCGGCTACCTCAGCTCGGGCAAAGGCACACTCAGGTTAAAAGTCGGGTTTACAATAGACGTATCACTTTGGTCGTTACATATTTTCATCACAAAATTGGCAATTCGCAGTGCAGTTAGCCTTCGAAGGTCGAGTGTTAATAGTACATGGGAACCGAGCTAGATATGCGGTTTCGGACTTTACGCCCAAATCACTATACTTTGGTAGGAGGTTTGAGATTGAGATCCCAAGCCGTGATATATAGACTAATGACGGACCGTTGCTTGATCCAAAAGGAATCGTTTGGTATACCGATGAATCCAAAATGAATTCAGGAGTTGGCGCCGGTGTGTATGGACCCAATTATAAGATTTCGAAATCACTTGGAAAGAGCCCTAGTGTTTTCCAGGCCGAGCTTTACGCTGTCGAGACCTGTGCTAGTATAAACTTGCACTCAAGCATCAAAGGTGCCGCTATCCACATACTCACCGACAGTCAAACGGTGCTTAAAGCACTGATCTCCCACCTAATCAGTTCAAAATCAGTTCTAAGCTACTTCGACAGTTTACAAAACTTGGCCGGATACAATAAAGTAAAATTGTGGTGGGTACCGTGTTATGTAGGCGTTAACGGCAACGAAACTCCATTCATTGGTGCTGAACCATTTTTGCGGAATATCTGATTCTGCCTTTAAACTGACCCTAAACAGCTGAGAACGCAACATGTGCATTTCGCACTGGAATAACTCCTAAGGTCTCAGATAAGCTAAAAAAAGCTGACCAACCCTTCCATAAAAAGGCAGTTGATATCCTAAAATATAGCAGAAACGACATAAGAAGGCTTGTGAGCTTCCTTACTGGTCACTGTCAATTACTCTACCACCTAAATAAAATGAGAATTGCAGAGGATGTCAGCTGCCGCCTCTGCCTAGGAGATGACGAAACCGCAGAATTACAGTACTATTTGAGAGTGCAGCTCTGTGTAGAAGTAGAAGAAGCTTCTTCCTTAAGGAGATCATATCTCCATTAGACTTAAGGAAAGTAGAAGTATTGCTGCCCTAAAAAGTGGCCTCTGGCACAATAAATCTTTCTGGTCGCAGTGCCTATACGCCAAGCTGGGCGTGGCCACATAACTTTAAAAAAAAAAAAAATCACTTTGGCCGCATGTTAAATTTTCCTCCAGGAATAAAGAAGTACACGTGCACAAAAGTGGCCATCCCTTTATCGTCCTTCTTCCGACAGCCTCTTCACAAATTGACGATATCTTTTCGCGTTTCTATCTAAAAGACCTCAGCTATGATTTTTCGTTTTCATCAAGTGAGCTGCTGGTTGTATTCCACCCGCTATTAGCCATTCTTCAAGTTTATTTTATAGGCAAAGTTGTTATCGATTCCATGGAAATGTACGGTTCCTCTCCATTATCAGAGCGGTTTCACGAGACGGATCACCAACCCTGCAGTTCCCTAGAATATCTCTGTAATTTTGAACGACTGAATATAAAGTAAGCTTGTGAGTGTTCTTTTATCTGCAGAGCTATTACCAATAGGATTTTGGTAAAATGTTTAGTGAACATGAGGGTGGCGCATGTCAGGCTCGGACCATAGACTATGGGATTGTCTAGTCTAGTACGCAACAATACGATCGCTAATCTTAAGCGACTCTAGAAACATCTGCAGATCTTCTGCATCTACTCACAGAGTGAGCTTGGACGGTTAAGAATGATTTTTTTTTTTCATTTTTGAACATCGATCAACTGAATTAACCATTTGATCCACATCCATTTAGATGTTGAGCCAATGTTGCTAGATCCACCACAACTATCACAAGCTACAGACTTTTGTGAATCCTTGTCTACAAAATATTTTGACAGTGCCTGGAAAGAATAGGTACCACCATTCAACATCAGAAGTGTAAGTAGATTAGTTGCGGTTGTTGTACGAAATTCCCACTTTCCAGCCAGATCGGATGGATGTGAGGTGGATGTGAGACTAAAGGCATAAACACATATTAACCATCGTAGCATTTGATGCTCCAAAATATATACTCGTAAAAATAATTGAATTACATATTTTGAATCATTAATTTTAGGATTCCATTGCTTCACACTTTCATTAACACAACAATAAAAGGAGGGAACAAACACCACCTCTTAGTTTTCCATTAACCTGAACCGCAGAAGAAGAATACGCAATACTCCGCAGGAGAAAAAGAATTGATTTGCTTTTTTACCACTTCCCGCAGCCTTAAGCTCATAGGCAAAATAAATATGCGAGTAGATACATAACTCCTTAAACAATCCTCTTGTACCAATTAAATTGTTCTACACTTGCAAACCTGGTGCTCGCTCCCGTACATACACAATTTAAAACAAATAAATCCATAGCTGGAAGAAAACCTATTTATTCACTTCTGACTAGAGCAAATAACGCGTCCACTGTCGATTCACATACAACAGCACCATAACCCTCTTTTTTTTATGGTGTTTGCCCTTATTCTCTTCATCTGCTCTCCATTCGGATGTTAATAATTGCGCCCAAGTTCCAGCAAACATGTGTACTTTATTTAAGTCTAATTATAAAGTCGTTCCCTCATCACGCCGTAGTCTTTGTGCTTGAGTGTATTTTTTTTTTTCATACCACACATCACCGACAGAAAATAGGCGTAGCGTTTAGCCTCCATTCCACACACACTGCATTGCTATATACTCATAGTATGCACTTGGAATCACTGATTTTCAGCAACCTATCTTCTTCGTCTGAATATTGATGATGATGGTACAAGAAAAAAGATAACAAAAAACTAAGCAAATCTTCGCGCCACAATCAGTAACACCCTTTTGTAGTTCAGCGTCTAGACAAATTGCAAACACCAACACCACTGATTCTTTGCACATACAATACAATTAAAAATGAAACAAGGAAAAAAAAATCGATATCGCTAACCGTAATCGATCGAACATGGAGTTGTTTATTTTTGTTGCATTTTTTACAGCTTTTTTTGCAACAACGCATCATCATAGCTGCGAGTTATTAAGTGTGTGGAATAGGTGGAGAAGTCATATCGGTAAAAAATCTGTTACGCTTTACACATGTTTTGCAGTATAACAACTGCACATGTGAAAATCTATAATCGTAAAAATTACAAAGAAAAAAAGCATCGAAACCAAAGAATTTGTTTGAGGAAAAAACAAAAGAGTTGAGCAGCGAACTGAATACGCCAATTGGGCCAAAGAAAGAATAAAAAGTTGAATTTTTGTTCAAAACCCGCTTCAGAAAAGATTAATTGGTCATAATTCATAACCATAGGAGCTATGATTAATTCTTGTTTTGTCTGAGAATGTGATTGGCAGGCGGTATATAGCAATTTACCACAGTTATTGATTTGTTAGTGTTTGGTTGGTTTTGGTAGCGCCACTGTCATTTGGCTACCATTTGAGATTCTTTTACTTTTGCCACTGGTTTTTGATGGTCGGAAATGTTCACGCTTGGAATTGTTAATAGTAATTGTCTAGAATAACGGGTGTTTATGATTGAGCCGGCGAAACTGAGCAATGACCTTTGGTTGTTCTGATAAGTGGAATTGTTATGTAATTTGATCATTAGGTGTGGTATTTTGGGCAGTCATACTTAACGTACATCGATCATTTATAGATTTCAGTCAAAAGATGTTAAATCTTTAGAAAATCCTCTTCCACCACAAACAAACCACTCAACAAATAGCACCATTTAGCACTCATTCTAATCCATGACGTTCACACGATTGCCATCGCAATATCTGCTACCTTTGCAATACGATTTACAAGTTGGTGATTTATGTGCACATTTACAAAGAACATAGCACATAGAAAATGCAAACCCATTTGCATCTGGGCCAAAGGATGCAAATGGCGACATAAAAAAAGATGAAGAACGAACTTTTTTTTTTTTTTTTAAAAAAAAAAGTAAAACAAATATACAAGTGCAAAGAAGGGCAAAGAATAGATATATTTTCTTCGTGTTTATCTTCTTTTTTTGCTGGCACCTTTTTTTTCCTCGTCTTTTTTCTAAACATGACTCTTGAAGTTGTTATTCTTTGCGCATGATTTTGTTTTTCTTAGTTTTGCTAAATGATGGCAATGAATCGTTGATGAGAGAATGGTACACTTGATAGGTACTAGCTGCTGTTTCTTTGTGTAATGTAGGCTCATCTCTAAGTAAATATTTATTCAGATAATCCAACTGCAAAACAGAGGCAACTACAACAAAAAAAAAAAAAGTTCTTCTTTATGTATTATTGTTTCTCCGGTATAATGGTGATTTATTAAGAGGATGACTATTTGGAATAAATTTAACATTTAACATAAAATTTGTTCAATGAAAACCGAAAACTAAACATCTAATTAGTATCTGGTTTTGATGGATGCATTTGGTTTGTTTTTTTTTTCCTCTAATAAAATGCATCAGCCATTCACACGCCCATTGGTACAATTGAGTTATTAACATAAATTTGTTTATGCAAATTTAAACCAGAAATTTAACAAATGAATTTGGAGAAGAATGAAAATTCTGACTGCATTTCCTGTTTATACGTAGAATTCTTCACTATAATGTCTTCAAGAAAAAGCCAGTTTGATGTATGATGAGAAATTTTGTTGACAAATTAACAACAAAATCTTGTTAACGTCCTATGATTTCGAGTAACAAAGACATATGAGTGACAGCTTAACAACTCGTGTTGTTGTAGCTTCCACTAGAACATTTGTAGTCTTAAAAAATGCAGACCACTGCGAAAGTGGAAACGAAAAGTAATTGAGATATTTTCACTTTTTCTTGGCATTTAACAAAAGCAACTAGGAATGAGAAAATCTCAATATTAAAGATAATTGAAGGTGTATGTCAAAGTAAAATATTAAACAAACAGTGACCTCTTTAGAAAATATTGAAATGATTTATTCCAATTCGTAGTATGAAAATCTCTTATTTTGTCCCTGAAAGGCAAGGATTGCCGGCTTGAGGGGAACGTAATTAAAGCCTTCTTTAACTTTTTCCAAAAGTGTTTCTCATGTGAGTACTGCCATTGGTCACATTTAGTTTTTATTACTATTTATTAGCCCACCATTTAATCAGCAACTTATAGCTGTTCCAGTTAATAATTTACGCCACAATGAATATGAAATCACCGTTTGTTGGAGGAAAGTTACTATTTCACGAATCCAGCGAATTTAAGACGCAGAGAGGCACCCCATTTGTAATAAGTTTATCAACTTAATCTAAACGGAACATGAAGAAGTAGCTTGAAGCCAGTTCAAGACCGTTTTGAATCGTAGAACCATGTATCTATCAAAGTAACAAGAAAAAAATAATTTTCAAAGAATTTTGTTGATGAAAATCAAAAGAGTTGAGCAGCGAACTGAATATGTTAATTGGACCATACATTGCGTTGCCGTTTCTGGTGAGAACAATAAACACACGCCGTATCCTTTCAACCGTATGCATGTGTTCGGAATTATCGACTTGATCGGGCGTTATCAGGCGATGGCGGCATATTAAACTGTTTGCTGTTTACGCGTTCTCTTTAGCAAACACATCACCACCCTCTTATTGAAGTGATACATCTGCATTGCTAAATTAATACAGATGTATCACTTGTTTTACTGTAGCAGATGTGTGGATGATATGATTAGATCACTCTGTTGAGTTCGACTGATGTTTGCCAATCAACCAACGACGGCTTGCAGTGTACCTACGCGAAGGGTTGAATGAGAAATCATCCACTTGAAAGTTGAATACCATCACTCTGCACCTTTTTGTATTAGTCTAGGATTAAGACTAGGACCTTTCTAAATTACTTTAGGATGCAACATAATAACTTAACATTTTCAGTGCATTTTTGAAGGCTAAATATCCCATACAGAAAACATTACTGATTTACACTATTTATATTTAATTTCAACACTAAATTCAAACACAATATTCCAATATAGGTCAAATGGACAAAGGCACAAAAGAAGCTTTACAAAATATATGGTGGAGCCGTGAACACCTTTGACCTTGCAAAGGCAAAACAAAAGACACGTTGGGCCACGGTAAGTTTTATGTGCTTATAGAAGTTTTCGATCTATCAGATCACCAAGATGGGATATCTGTTATACGTCTTGTGAAGTCATTTCATAAAGTACATAATTACGAAGAGGGCTCAACTTGTTCCGGAGTAAGTCAGTGCTTTCTATTTGTTTGAATTAAGTCTCATTTGTCCACCATATACATACGCTACACAATCCTACATGTAAACATTGTCCAAAACATTTTGGAAGAACAAATGGTCCTCTTAATTCGTTTTAGGCCAATTTAATGTTTATATCATTCGCATACAAGGGCTTTTAGCTGTGCGAAATTAATGTTAGTTAAGATTGTTGAACCACAATTGGTATTCTGTCTTAATTTGTCGATGTTATTCCGTCTTAAAACATCGCAAATATATCTCTACATAGTGCATAATTTAGTAATACATTTTCATTATGGAGACGACTGTGCTGTTTTATTTTATGATTATAGTTGCTGTGATTAGAGGTCAATTATAAAATTTCATTTATCATAGAATGTCTTAGAAAATTAATTTCATATTTTTTTATGTTTTAAAATCCACGATAAAAAAATAGATTTGATGTCTGACTTAAAGATTTGAAATTAAATTCTCTATCAGTTCGCGTTGTTAAACCAAGCCATGCTAATTATTTTTTTCTTGAGAGGCAAAGTATTCCCTTAAATAATTATTTAAGTAAAGAATTTCCCAATTATATTGCAGAGTTGAAAAGAAATGTGTTTATACCGGCAAAAATGTTTCTTAAACCCAGCCAACACTTTAAGCCGATTTGACAAACCCTAATGAACAAGGAAAGGTGACAAAATCAAGCGAATGCTTCTGATGTTTGTGCATTTAGGGCTAGTTCTTTGCCAAGTGACCAATGATACACATTCTTAAGATCTTCGTCTGGCAATATATTGTTTTTATTTCCGCTAGCAATCAACAACCTACTCCGTGTAAAATCTTGTCATAGGTGTCAATGAAACCTGAAAATTACAATTCTAATTGGACATGTTTCTATCACAGAAGAAACACGAGAAGCGAGGTTCATTATAGTCGAACATGGAGCCATCTTTCTGGAGTCTGGACCCACGTCATTCTTTTTTTCCAAAAGTGGTCTGTCGAATTTGAAAGGGCCATTGATGTTAATGACAATGGTCCTAGATAAAAGAATAAATGCATAGATTCACTTCTGTTGCGCACTTTCTTGAACGCAACATTGAAACCCCTTCTGCATCTTTCCAATGCAACTTCAAATCAAGTGATTTATCAAGGCATCTAAAGACTTAATAAGTACATATGCTCCCGCACTTTTTAATCTGTCTTCGCGTTCACGAATTTAGTGTCCACAAAAAAATAGATCTTGATCGACCGTTCGAAAATAAAGTGCATCTGTTGGCATATGTCTGCAGTAATCCAAATGTTAAATTTTTTAAAAAATCGATTTTTTTTTTTACAAAGTCAGCCTTACTAATGGTTAAGTACCGTTAATTTAATTTATGAACCCATAAACCCCAAACCTGAAGTTTGAAACCCGTCCAACCGTTTAGGCTACAGTCGAGCATACAGGCAGAATTGCAGGACTTCGGAGCTACAAAGTTTGATCAATATCTCGAGGTTGAATTTTTTCACGTAACCAATACTTGACCTTACAGGTGGAAGCAAATAACCTCTATTACAGAATGTAGGCTCTAATCTTAGGAGATCCCAATCATTGTGGTATACTTACTGATGAATAAAAAATAGGATGCGGATTTGGTTCTGGAATTTATGATCATAACTTCTGGCAGATGTTCTTAAGTACATGCAGGTCAACTGCTCTCCATATAGCGCATCCTATTAACATTTTCCTAGTCAGTCAAGGCTAAAAGCTCTAAACTTCTATTGTTTTGAATCGAAGAAGGTATAACATAACGCTAAAGTAGCTAACTACTTATAATAACTTCACTCTCACTTCTGTTCCAAGGTATGAACGCATCGAATGAGACGAAATTACTTATAAATCTGCAAGTCGAGGGGCACAAACTCCCTTTAGCAACCCCCAGCCAATGTGTGGTCTACCCACTAGCTGTCTAAAGCTCGGGCTAAACTCCAGGAAATTCCATGAAAAGCCCTCAATGGAAGCCCAAGAGATTCATTAATTTTTCTGACAAAATATAAAAAATAGAATCCAAGATTTTCTCACATTTAGCAATAGTGACACAAAAAAATCATTAGCCCCTACCTGGTCAGTTACCATCTTTAGAATATAGGCAGACTTCTCTCAGATACATGCATGTCGCATTTGCCCAGTAGATCAAAACACTTTCGAGCACATTTTTTGCGTATCCTTAGTCTTTAGCAGATTCTAGCCTTTTGATAGGAGTTTGAATTTCCCACTCGAAATCAGGTGCTCACCTGAAAGAACTATCATTAGGTTGAATATCTTGAATCTTATACAGGGTCAAATTTAACCTATAGTCTTAGACATAACGCATACACATGATTTGCAGTTGCCGTATAGTTTGGTTGTGGTTCAAAAGTCCATGGGCTATTTTGGGAGTGCGCATACAGGCGGGTACTATTGTCGAGGAAGATTTATGATCAAATACTAGAACAACTATCGTCCATAGCAATATTTCTACATCTTTATGGTGAAGTGCCGTGCAACACAGTATCTACTACATTTTCTTTTAGTTTTTCTTTCTCTTGTTCACATTGAAGCGCAATTATCGTCCGACTATTACATCCGTACGTGGGTCTGCGACTCAACTATTTAGTCGTGGGAAAATTCTGAGGCTCTGAGGTTCGTAGGAACAAGTTGCAAGAAATCAAATTTAGGGTGAATTCTTATTTGAGGAACTTACAGATACTCCCCAATCAGATACCAATACAATTTGGAAATTAATTCAAACATCAAAGTGGTTCGAGCAGCAACGGAAATCACCGGCTCATGTGGCAACACAATGGACCTCATTTGGTCTAATTGAATCCTACCTATTACGAAGGACGACCAACTAGTTTCAGGTTAAATAGAAAATATATACTTGGCAAGGTATCGAGACTAAAAAGATGGTCTCCCGAAAAATGGGACTAGTGGGATGCATTAGAGTCACTAAAAAGAACAAAGTAAAAAGTGTGTACATAGTGACAATTTTAAATCCAAAACAAACAAAAAATCCTTTCAACATTATTAGGAACTCAGTTGAAACTTGTATTCTTAGCTTTAAGTCGCTACAAAATAGCTGTCCTCAATTCCGTTGTTAATATTTGAAGTGGCTTTGAAAAAAACGCAGAGCTTCATTCTTCAGATCAAATATAAATTAGGAATGGAAAGTTATACACTTTTTATTTTTGGAAAATTTTATGTATTTTCAATTTCTGCAAATTGCTTGTCGTTGGATAAAGAGAACTAAAATCCAATCCAAATCTAAAACTCGAATGTTCGCAACAGTTTTGACGATTTTTGACTGTTGTATACTCGTATCTATAAAATGGTTAAGTTTTGTTTCTGAATTGTTACTCAGGGAAGCAGTTTCCTTAAAGTTCTGTTTTGAAACTTTTCATTTTCATAGTTTGTATGGACAGTCTACCGGTGTTCTGAATACCATGGTAGACAACGATAAAAGCGAACTCATATTGATTTTCAAAACAGCGATAAGCTATTTGTAATTTTGAAAAAATAATTCTAAACCACGTAAAAAGTGAAACTATTTTAGAAAACCAAAATCGCAATTGAACCGTTTTTTTAAACTTCAGTTTTAGTTTAAAATTCACTCGATCTCAAAAATGAGTTCTGTTTTGCTTAACATCTTCAATTAAAGTCATCATCATTATTCAGAGTTTTAGTGGGAAATCCAAAGAACAACTATTAGAAACATTTTGTTAAGGTACCAATTTAAATACGGCTACCATTTGATCGATCAGCCGAAAAGGGTTTTTCAATCAGCAGAATAAATATATTTGATTAGCAAACAAATCATGATCAAAAAACTATAATCATTAATAATAATTATTAATTATATAATGGTCTGCAGAAAATAAAAGAAAAACAAAATCAGCAACTAAATGATTAGCAAAAAAAAATATTATTTGATCAGCAAAAAAAAAATCGAATTTTTTATTATTATTTTCTGAAATTCGCAATCGTTCAAGTTTTTTTCTTGTTTATTTTTTTTCTGCTGATTAAATAATTCATTTTTGCCAATCATTTTCTTCCGATTTTGTTTTTTTTTTTATTTTCTGCTGATCAAAAAATTGCATTTTGCTGATTATACGAGTAATGTGAATTTTTGCGGATATAGATTTAGTTTGTTAGCATATTTTGCTGGTCATTTGATAATGCAGCTGATCGCTAATATGTACGAGTATTATTAGCATATTAATATTAAAAATTTGATAAATATTGTATACAGAGCTAGCTTTCGTTGCTTGTAAGAATAATTAAAAAAAAATTGTAAAACATTAGAAGCAATGCATGAGCTATCTGTGATAATTGAGATGGGGATCATACTTGTAAAATTTCTGAATATATCTCTAAGTAGCGAAAGCGAAAGTTCGGAAAAAATTTTGTTTCCGCTATAATTTGGTTCGGATTTAACGACTTTTTTATTAAACCTTTTATAAAGGTTAAACAATCAAATTAAAAATCGAATTTTCTTATATAAGAAAATACACTTGTTTCAAGAATTTTAAATTGCAAGTCCTTAAGTAATTGTAAAACTAAAGCATCTACTTATGCATTCTTAAATAAGGATCAAGAGCCAACTTTATTTAAATATTGTTGGTAGTTTTCCCAATACATTCATGCCAATCCTTTTATAAAGTTTTAACAGCCATAAAGACAGACCTAACCTTAGTATAAATTCTGTTCCTTCAGAAACTATAAAGATAAAGTTGGCGACTTCAAATGCCAGAGAAAATTCTACCTCAAATGATCATATTCCACTAACTCAAGTTAATAATATTTGTACGAGTACAACAATTACGTTAAGTAAAAGCAAACCTAATTTTAACCCGCTCAAATACTCTTCGAAAGAAACACATGACCATGACTTCCAATTATCATTGTCATGGTTACATTATTTTCTTCACTTGTAACTCACCTTGAAATGAATTCAGTTAATTCTCACCGGTTAGGTTCTCAGAAATACACGTAAGTTTTCACAATAAAATCGATTTAAAGGAAAATATTCTCGTTGCTTATTAAAATTTCAATTTTAATCGAATAATTTTTTTCAATCACTATTTTCACTTTGACTTAGTTAATGCACCAGTTATAACTTCTAATCGAATGGATAATTCAACTCCGAAAAAATGAAGTTTTAAGAAAAGAATTTTAATCCAATTTTGAGCAAGATCACCTCCCGGAAACGCTACCACAAACTTTCGTAGACCTCAAACAAAAAATTTGCGGTGCGTATTGAAAACGAAGGGAAAATTCAAATTTGTCTCGCAAAAAAAAAAAAAATAAAAAATTAGTATCTTGTATCCTCTTTTGGTGAATAAATATAATTTTTTTATCTGCACAATGTTCTGTAAAACTTATTGAAAGTTCTGTGCCTGTGCCACACCACACACTACTCTCAGTACTAACAAAAAAAACGATCTTGACCGTTGTAAGGTCGCCGTGGAACTAAAGTCTATGCCAAGGTAATGAGTTGTTATATAAGTTAGAAGACTTCTTTAAGAATTTTTCCTCCGTGTTGACTTTTTTTCCACTACCTTCTTCTTGTATATTCGTTCTTGTGTACACCATGCCCATCGCGGCCATACCATACACCATCATGCCATCAACATGGCGACGATCATCATCATCATCATCATAGCCATCGTCGTAGTTGTCGTCGTCGTCGAACGAGAAAGAACTCACTCCTATCACAACATATTTGGTGTTGTATTCCGAGTATCTGCAGCACCTAAAGAGCGATCTAGAGATGGAGGAAAACTCCAAAACGAGGAAGTAATACGCGGAAAGAGAGTGAGAGATTGCAAAAGAAAACTATTTGGTCTCTCGATCGGTCGCTAACTGCAAAGAATTTTACTTGCTCTTTTGGGAATCTTTCTCCTCGCCATTTCTTTTCGAAGTAATTTTCACCGGGCCAATACTCTTCCGTCATGTGCTCATCGCATTTGCAACCAACGATCAACAGTTTGATCGTGAATGTAGATGTTGCGCAACATGCTGCCGGTTGCATGCTCCACCATCGAACCACCAGCAACATTTTACTAGAGATCAAGTTAATGGTCATTGGCCATGATCTTGCCCATGACCGTAGTCGTGACGATTGTACGAGATCGAGGCAGCCTTGGTCGATTGCGCCTCGGTATTTGGGTTTCGTTTCATGGTCAGTTTTCAAGTTTGATGTGCCACAAGATCGTTCCAAGAGAGGGGAACGAACTCGAAGCTGACTAAGAGCGCTTGCACACACCTGAAACAACTTTTCTTCCGGGAGTGGGTGTAAGAAATGTATCTTTAAGCTTTTACGACTGCTTTCTTTTCTCTTCGGTTCGATGGAGTTCATTGAACGCTTGAGAGGTTTTTGGCTCTTAATTTTGCTGGTGTCTCTTAAAAATTCGAGTATCTTCGCCCAACTGCTTCACGCCGATTTACTTGAATCATCATATTCGATCCAATTTCGGTTGAGCATATTCGTTTGTTTATTCATATGCAAAAATTATTTCGGTTATACTGGGCGAATTAATTTTTTTATTATTTCGAATGCCAGAAGAATTTAACCAACGGTATCTGATATTTTAGTCAAATGAGAATAACTTTCTAATTTGCACATTAATCTTGCCCTACATGACGTAATTCTTGTGTTTTGGTGATTCAGGCTTATTAGCGCTGTTAAATGTTTGTTTTATGTTGTGTTAATATTAATTTTATTTGATAACCCGTTAGAGTTTAGGCTCAGTTTGAGTATATTTGTCTTCGCTTGTCACGGCTTCTGAGTTATATCATCAATAGCGGATATTCAGATTATTGTTTGTCAATAGAAGACGACAAGAATTGTTTGCCAATTCTCTTTCGCAAGGGACTCAATTAAAATTAGGAAAAAAAAAAGTCCATGATCGCCAAATAAGAATTAACTATCATTCTGTCTTTTGGCTAACCATAGATACTATGGTGAAGGTGTAGCTTTTAAGAGCAAAAAAAAAATCTTTTGCAGCAACATCTGTCCGATGGCTGGGCAAAAATAAATTCAATGCCCAGAGAAGGTACGAGTACACGAATATGTATTTGCAGTAATCATGCTTAGTAGTGTATCTAAATTCCTTTAAGTAGTCCTAAAACAGAAACGAGTGGCGTATAAAGCTCGGCATAGCTACACGCGCAATAAAATTGTCAATATGCTTGAACAATAACATAATAGACTACATTTTTGTGCCGAATACGAGTATGATAATGCAGAGCGAAGGAAAAATTATTGAAGAAAACTAAA
This sequence comes from Pocota personata, assembly GCA_963082735.1. NCBI lineage: Eukaryota > Metazoa > Arthropoda > Insecta > Diptera > Syrphidae > Pocota > Pocota personata. The sequence continues at coordinate 263,076,077 of OY720429.1, read as the reverse complement.
TACTGACGAAACTAACTGCAGATCAAATAGGAATCTTTATAGATCTTATTTTGTTTAACAGGGTTACCGCTGAAAATTCTCAAAATTTGAAGAAAAAAAGTGTCTCATTGATCACAAATAGTCCCACAAAAGCATTATCATCCAAACCCAGCGATGTAAGTGGTAAACGACTATGTATTTGCACTACGAGTAATCATATCTAGTAGTGTATCTAAATTCCTTTAAGTAGTCCTAAAACAGAAATAAATGGTGCATAAAGCACTGTACATCTACACGCGCAATAAAATTGACAATATGCTTGAACAAACCATAATAGACTACATTTTTGTGCCGAATATGATAATGTAGAGCGAAGAAAAAATTATTGAAGAAAACTAATTACTGACGAAACTAACTGCAGATGAAATAGGAATCTTTATAGATCTTATTTTGTTTAACAGGGTTACCGCTGAAAATTCTCAAAATTTTAAGAAAAGAAGTGTCTCATTGATCACAAAAAGTCTCACAAAAGCATTATCATCCAAACCCAGCGATGTAAGTGGTAAACGACTATGTATTTGCACTACGAGTAATCATATCTAGTAGTGTATCTAAATTCCTTTAAGTAGTCCTAAAACAGAAATAAGTGGTGCATAAAGCACTGTACATCTACACGCGCAATAAAATTGACAATATGCTTAAACAATACCATAATAAACTACATTTTTCTGCCGAATATGATAATGCAGAGAGAAGAAAAATATATTGAAGAAAGTTAAATGGATTTTGTAAAATATTGACGAAACTAACTGCAGATAAAATAGATTTCTTTATAGACCGTATTTTGATTGACAGAGTTGCCGCTGAAAATTCTCGACAAAAGTCTCACAAATGTATGACGTCTACCAATCAAAAAACTCAAAAGAATATCAATTCAGCCGCTTTAAAATCCATCTGTCTATCTTTGTTTCTTAAAAAAAATGGAAAGTCGGATTTTTTTAGTCTAGCCGTGCATGAAAGATTTTATAACCAGCCAGTGAACCAATTTCCCTTCCGGCGGATAGGTTTCAGCACGCATAAACGTTTGGGAGGTCCGATTAAATACACAAAATAAGATTAGATCCAGCATGCTTTTGTAGTTTTCCTCTCAGATTGCTTAGAACTTGAGGGTAAATCCATTTCATATCGTTAAAAGCGTACAACACTAGCTAGCAAAAAAAGATATATCACAGGTTACCTACACTGGATTGTAATTGGTTTGGGAACTCATTCGAATAAATTTAGACAAATGCTAGGGTTGATATGATGATTCAAGATCAGGGTAAAACTCTGGTCCAGGGAGTATTCCTGAATAAGATTGCCCGTAGAAGAGAAACGAAAAGAGACCCAGCAATAGCTCAACGTTACTCTGAAACATACATATGCGCTTTACACATCGATCTTGATTGGGTCGGAGTTCTCGATCATGACACAGATTTCAAATTCGACTCTGGTTTGTTTTTACTTTTCTTTGTTGTACTATATGTATACCTAGTCAAGACATGAATACTGATAGATACATTTTTGGTGTATTTTTCGATTTTTTTCTCTGTAAAATTTTAATTGATTATTTAGGAAACAATATTTAAACAATTTATTCGAAATGCCTTGAGTCGTTTTGGCCACTCATCGATCGCAGCGTGCATCTCGTCCATAAGGACTCAATATTTGGATTTCGAGTAGAACTAGCAATCGTCTCTAAAATAGACAGCAGCTTATAATTTAAAGGATTTATGTCTGGACTGTGTGACGGCCAATCGTCTGCTGCTATGAAGTCCGGCACATTGTTTTGGAGCGTTCGACTTGTGGAATGAGTTGTGATGCTTCCTTGGATGACCGGCCATAGACTCTGTCATTTTGCTTACTAAAGCTGCGCAGAGCTCTTTCCTTTCGATCTTTCATTCGGTTTTTTTCTTTAATTAGGCTGTGAGTAAGTGGCCAGTGTGTCTTTTATATGCGTTGAGTCCCAAATCTTGTTTGATAATGCGAGGAACAGAGGAGCTGCCTGTGCTCGTTGGCTTTAAATGTTTGAAGGTTGTAGTGATGAGGAAATACAGAGCCTGATAAATCATTCCACGTTCTTGTCGACGAATCTCTGCATTTGACAGTACGTCCGAAGTTGGGCTTAAGGGTGAACTGATGTGGATTCGAAACATGATGCCTTTGCGGATGAATTTTTGAATGTGGGAGAAATGCAACTGGCTATTTCGCTGGAGTATTTTTTATGATAAAAGTGATAAAAAAGGGAAAGACACGGGGCATTTCTACGTTGTTCGAGAGCATCTATGGAGTTCACAATGTCTCTATCACCTATAAGTTTTAACGCACGATTTTGTACACTGTCTAGAATGTCTTGGTGCACCAGACCAGATGTAGGCGTTATATTCCAGCATTGAGTGGATGAATGGCTTGGAAATTGAGGCCAAATCAGACGGGGTAAAATATTTCTTGCACCGTTTGAGGAATCCTATAACCTTATACACTTCGAATATGTGATCGTTCCATCGAAGATTGTTATTATGGCAAGTCTTTCGGTTTCAGCGATGCATGTATCATTTATGTATAATGGTTGATGGTTTTGGATTCGCTTGAGGGACAGAAGACTGCATTGTGTTTTGGAAGCATTAAGTTCCACACTGTTTGTTGAACCCAATTTGATTGGAATTTAATGTCTTTAACATACGCTGTTGTTCCTTTTCTACGGCCGAAGAGCAAGGACGTGAGTTAGGAAACGAATATGAAAAACTAAGGGTACTGTCATCAACAAAGGAATGGATTTGATTTGCAGACAAATCAGATAAGAAAAAGAGTCGGAAACAAAACAGAGCCTTGAGGAACTCCAGCATTTATTTGGTGAATTGCAAAGTTTCTAACCCATTGAAAAAGAGACTCATGGACGCCATATGCACGCATTTTCGACAAAAGAGTCTGATGCTAAACTCTGTCAAATGCCTTTGAAGTGATGGAGAGATTGGTTTTACTTCTCGGTGAGATATGCCATCAAATCACCAGTGGATCTGTTGCTACGATAGCCATTAAGGAGTTGCCGGTCATTAAGGAGTTTTCGTGAATGGAGATATTTCATAAGCTGACGAATTTATCAGAGTTTCCATGACCTTGGAAAGAAGGGACGTACGTAAGTGCAATTGATTGATATTGGAAACAGCTTTTTAGCCTTTCAACGCATTTTTCGAAAATTCAAAATTAATCGCCTCTTTTCGACCTTACATGCATTTTAAATCTGAACGTGCGTCCCAGTCGTTCCCTTTATTTGAATACAGGATAAGGGTTAATCAGAATTTTTTTCCCCCCGATTGGTTTCATCTCATCACGGGTCCGTACATGCCAGAGATCACACATCCCATGTACATATCGATACACAGAGATTATGCTCGGCTGAGGCGCAGACCAAGGTTTACGCCCATGGTCCTGCGATGTCATTGCCATCTAGTCACTATTAAGCAATTTTTCTTTCATGCGTTTCTCATGAAGTCAAATACAAGAAGTTATGCACATACAAAACTAAGCGAGTGAAACATAAGTGGGATTTAGTACACCCAAAATGTTGGACGATAAATTCACTCCGAGTGTCCCTACGCTCATTGTTGTCGTTCCATAACGCTCGAATGTATGTATATGCATTTTTCGTCTTCTCAGCCCTCTCAGTAGGTGTGTGTGGTCCAGAAGTTGTAGCCTCAGGGTTCATATGATGTCGAACCGCCGCTTTTCATGTTTTTTTTTTTTTTTTTTTTCTTTTCTAGTCTTTTGACTTCAACTTCCATTCCTCTATGGAGGTCATCATTCCGAACATACCAGGATGCATTGACAATATTTCTCTATACTTTGTTTTGGAATCTTTGGAGGATGTCCATGTTGCTCTGTTTACAGCCTGTAAGTTGAATCCCATATGTCCATATAGGTTTGATTACTTGCCCATAAAGTAAAAGTTTATTAAAAATTGTTCCTGTCTATCAATTCCCTTCCTCTTAGCCAGTAGATCTTTTAATATCGAATGTTGAGCTCCTCTTTTTTTTTTCTTGACATGAAACTAACAACGAAGTTCTGCGTCCAATGTCATACCAAGATATCTACCTGTGTTTGCGTATGAAATTACTCGGTTATTTATATACATTGGTATGTGCTCAATATTTTTATTTATAAAATCTACATGTACAGATCTAGACTGATTTAATTTGATGCGCCACTTCCTTGTCCAGATTTGGGTTTCCTGAATCGCATCGTGCATCTTTTCCGATGAATGAATATTGTTTCCGCAGCTGCCATTACCATGTCGTCCGCAAATGTAGCAGTTGTGTTATTTTCCGGTGTTGGGATATCGTAAGTATATAAGATGTAGAGTACTGGTCCACGTACGCTTCCTTGAGGCACACCTGCTTTAATTTTCGAATACGCATTCTATCTGTCTGTATTGTAGGATTATCTGTCTGTATTGTAGGATTGTGTCAAACTTTATCGAATGCGTGCGCTACATCCAGGAAGATTGTATGATAGAACAAACCTTTTTCACTTCCAGTGCTTTTTCAATGATTTTAGTGATTCGGTGAAGCTGGTCAGTTGTAGAATGTTTCTTACGGAATCCAAAGTGATGGTTGGGAATAATTTTTGTTCGCTTTATAAAAGTTGTTAGTCTTTTGAGTAGCAGTCTTTCAAACAGGCAGTGAGGATATTGGCCTATAAGATGTTGCATCATGAGGTGGTTTTCTAGGTTTTCCGATCATAATTACATCAGTCACTTCTCATAACTGTAGCACGTACTGTTGTAGCGGAATGCGGCACTAATGATAATCGTTATCTTCTAAATGGCTTCTTCAGGAAGCTTTTTAAGAATAACTCCAGTTATGAGATCGAAGACTGGGGCTTTTTTTTTTGCATTTATTATTTATTTATTTTTATTTTATCTTTGACTTCTGCTGGTCTTGTTAATTCAATTTCTTCATCTTGGATGTCGGTGTCACCTGGATTTGGTTGAAAAATTTTGTTGTGCCTTTCCAGAGAGAAATGCTGAATTGGTTTTGTTTGAGAGTAAAGATTGATTGATTAATTAATTTCAAAAATGTAAGAGTGCCAAATTTAACTTTTTTGGGTGTCAGAGAGCTAACAATTTTTGATAGTGCCAGTTGGTCACTATAGTGTTTGTTTTTGCAGCTCTGTGTTCTCGTTTTTTGAGAGAAGAATATAAGAAAAATTCAAATCTAAGTGCTTAATCATGACGAGTACCTACCTACCAAGTTAGACCTACCTACCCACCTACTCATTCTTTTTGTCCAAAAGAGACAGGGATTTATAGCTATGGGATCGTTCTTCCTTACGAGAACATCAATGGAAGAAATTGTATCAATTCAATTCAATTCAATGCAATGTTTATTATATAATTCTACGGTTCATACAAGGTAGACTTTGTCTTTTGTAGTATATGATGGTATATCAGCGGAGAGTGATATAGGTGGTAGGGGATGATACTTTATATTAGTGCTGATCAGAGAAGTATCTGAAGACTTTATTTTTAAAGTTATTTAAATTCGCAACCTGTTTCGTACTTGTTGGCAATGAATTCCATACGCGAGTGCTATTGATGAAGAAAAGGCGCGATGAGTTCAAGTATTTAAAGGTAGATACTACAATATTGAGAGTTATTCTCGACTGGCAGAATATAATTTTATTATAAAGGTAAGTTTGTATAATTTTGTGTATGCAAATACAATTCCTTGTATTAATATACTGTACGAATGTGCAGCCTAGGATCCTTGTTTGATGGGCTGAAATATGACCAAATCTGCGTAAACCATGGACATATCAAGTATATAACTTTAGAAGACGATATTATGGGTACGAGTAGTGATTTAACAAGATGAAGTTTTGTTTCAAGCGGAGTAAAGTCACTAGATTGCCAGAGTTTCCTTAGTGCCCCATATATACGACCTACGACAAGATTTACATGGCCAGTGCAAGACAAATTCGAAGTCAGTTTATATCCAAAGCTGGTAACAGACTGCACATATGGTATTTTAAAATTTCCAAGGTATACTGGGGTTCAGTATTACAGTATCTATTAGAGAACAGTATAGCCTGGCTCTTATGTGGGTTCAAAATCAAACCGTTATCTACAGACTAGACCTGAATAGCTTTAAGACCTTCGTTTGTTCTGCATATGAGGTCTTCAATAAGGCCAATTGGTCTTGATAAATAAATTTGGATATCGTCAGCATATAAGTGAAACGATACATTCTTATAAACTTTCAGCAAGTCATTTACATACACGCAAAAGAGAATCGGACCTAATATGGACCCTTGAGGTACCTCTGCCAAAATTTCTTTCACTTTTGGGATAGAGCCGTTTATGTCAACACTCTGCGTTATGTCCCTTAAATAATTCTCTATTAGGAAAGCAGCCCTAGTACTAAACCCAAAATAGGAGACAAGTTTACAACATAATATCTTGTGATTAACTCTGTCAAAGGCTTTAGAGAAGTCAAGAAGGCATAGAACTGTCAAGCAATCTTTATCAAATTGAAGTCTAATATCATCCCGTACTTTCACCAAGGGAATAGAGCAGCTATGATTCGCTTTGAAACCAGACTGATATTGGGATAGTAGACCCCTTGATTCAAGATGTCGAACAATTTGTCTTGCAAGGACTTTTTCCTAGATCTTTGACAGACAGTGACAGAACGTTAGTCACTTGGTAGCACAGGTTACTCTGGCTTGTTTCCATAGGTGGGGAAAAGTCGAAGATGTTACACAGTAGTTGATTATATGGGTAAGTGAGCTCAGAAAGTAGGGAACTATTAATTTGACAAAACAAATAGGTATGCCATCTACTCCAACAGTTGCTTGAACAGTTGCAAGTACTTCACTTTCAGCAACGGTTCCAAAGTCAAAATTGTACTGTGATTGACCTAAAGGCTCATGGAGTGGGACGAAACTGAGTTGACTTGAGGTATTGGCCAGGAATTCACTATTAAGTTCATTTGGATCAAGCGAGCCGTCCAACTTTTCTCTTTTGCTCACACCAATTGCCCGTAGATTGGACCATAGTTGCTTTGAAGAGTGTCGCACATTCAGCTTTTACCTAGAAATTTTAAGCTTCCTAAATACATGTACGAGCAGATACATTTTTTAAGCCGATCATAGTACTAATCTCTTTTAAATTTGTGCACGGTCAAGTTCAATACTAAACGGAAATTGCCTTCAAGTCGAGTTGAAGTATGGTTTTACTCCATAAACTTGTTCTGTCGATTGACCGGATGTTGTCTCCAACTGTGATCAGTTACCTCATAGTTTCTGTTCACAACTCTGTGGCTACACATAATATAAAATGTAGCAATAACTTACTATTACATAAATTTCAATAACCGCTAAAACTGGAAAGGTGTCATAAAAATATTATGTAACTCGTAACCAAGAGATATTAAACGAGTTATCAACCTACATATGCATCTCTTAATAATTAAAATTATGCCTTTAAAGTTGGCTTCCAATATCTTAATTATGCATACCAACAGCGCATCTCACTAATGACTAGTGTAGCCGTAAAATCTCCACGATCTGATGACTCAATTAATTAACCCTTTCAAAACAATTCATTCACAGTCGGAGAAATGAGCACATAATTTAATTGATTTATGTATGTACAAGGCCTGATGTGGTGTTTAGTCAGAATAATCATCATCAGTAACTTCAGACCAAATATTCATTGAAACCGACACATTTTGAGAATTCCCATCGCTTTTTTTATCTGTAGCCATCTAGTTTATTCTAATTAGTATCTCTATCCGATGACTAATATTCTTCGAGATAGATATTAATTTCCTCGGTGTCAGTTGTAAGCCTGTAGTCTTTATCATCAGCGTCATCGTCTGTTAAATGAATATCTCCGGCATTTATGGATTCAGTGTTTCATTGCTCCTGCTTCCATATGCATACATTGTGTAGCTACATTGACCTAATGGGATCAAACGGGTTATACTCCTAATCAAATCCGGAGGAGAAGATAAATTTGGGAAAATTTTTAAAATTCCTCACCGGATACTATGCACTCTGCTGAATTAACATACTCGTATCTGTATTCCTGTAATTTTCTTAGCCATCTTAACAGTAGCCTCATCTCTTCGGTATTTTATACCAATTAACCAATCATCATACACGCAAGGGTTTTGGGCTTCAAATAAAGCAAAAGCCAGACAACGAAAGCCGCAGCACGTGTTTGCTAATTATCATTTGCATGCCGATGGCAATTCACGAATCCATGGATCTCTCAAGACATCTTGCGAGAAAATGTCATCTCAAGATGACTCCGTAAATGAGCGCGATGAAGAAGAATTAGCACAGTGACATAAAGGGACACAAGCGCATGTATCTTGTGTGGATCCACTGTTAGTCCTCTCTAACTGATCAAAAGGTTTTTGGGCTATCGAATTTCGCATCTAAGTGCTCAAAGATTGTTTTTCATTCATCTTCTTTCCCGGTGACCCACAGCCGGCCATCGTCGTCGTGCAAAGTGTTAAACATCGTTACTCGGTCAGTGCGCAATGTCACGTTTGTTTTATTTATTTTCGAGCGGAAATTCATGTTCCCCCCATTATCCGGCATTTCAATTATAATGATTATTTTCATGAAGTGTCATTACGATGCAAAAAAAAAAGAAAAAGAAGAGTATCTGCGCGGTCGGCGACTATTCCCACAGAAGAGAACAAAATGAGTAATCACCACTCCTAGTGGGGGGAATACCGCTAAATCAACCCCCTATGCTCGCGCACAGAATGATTAACGCCCAAAAGATATCCGCTCAATTTGGAACTTAATCATTATTTATCATCATCGTATGGGGATAGATCGCGCACCTGTCCCACAGTGGATGCCCATGAGTTATGGTCCAAATCAATAAAATGAAGAATTATAAATTTGTGGCGTCGTCCGCGCGGAGGGAGTTCTGACAAAACGCTTGGCATTCGGTGAATGATTTGACTAATGGCGCTGGAGAATGTGTTGGCACCTATCTTACGGGTAGGGTATGTATCTTTTTTTTTTTTTTTTTTTTTTCATTTTGAGGTCTAACCAGAAAAGAAAGCAGGGACATATAATATTTGGTGGAGTTGGAGTTTGTATCGTTTTTGTGCCACGGGGGATGGATAGATTGCAATCGTTTGGATAGCTTGGTTATTCATTTGCATAAGTCGCCGAGAGGAGAATGGCAAACCATGGTTTAAATGTATTTTTTTCGGGTTGGAAGTGTGTCAGATTTATGACAATGCAAAGAATGGGTGTTTGGGCGTAATTGGTCAACTAAATCATGGTCGGGTATCTTTGATATCCGTGCGGTAGATACTTTCGCCCGGGGAAGGACAGAAGTGGTAGTTTTCATGATGATTTGCATAAAAGATTCATTTTACATCTATGCCATATGAAAGGACTGTTGAATCACGTACGTATATGCAGGGAAATAACTAAGAAATTGCCCAGAATCTCTTCTCACCGACAAAGTGGCAGTTAGCCGTTTTTTGTTTGGCTACACAATTTCTAATGACAAGGGAATTTGAAGAACAGGCGAAAAGCCACGGCAAAAGTGTGGATCCGATAAACCAGTAAGAAGAAATCCATGGTGTGATGAGGAATGTATGATAGTTTGGTGAAGAACTAAGGTGCTGCACAAATAAGATCTGCGACAGGATAAACTGCAATGGTCAGAATGGGAATATACGAGTAGTCGATAAAATTGAGGGACTTTTTGACAGTTCTTTAGGGGAATATAGCACATTTTTTTCTTAGATTTAGACCACCAAGTTTAACCTATAAAGACAGAAAGGAGACTATGCTCATTATATCATACTAAGTAAGTGAGTTTTATTATCTGAGTCTGGCACCTAAACAGTACATCGGAGTTTGCAATTCAGATTATGAAAAAGTCATTTGAAATCGGCTTTGGCCCCCAAACAGTTTGAGAAGTTTTTCGGGAATTATTTTACATTTTGACTTGAAGAAAACATAACAATTTATCAACCCTCATGGCAAACGTGATTAGACTAAACAATTCCATAGAATAAGTACGAATTTAAGAAAGTACGGCACGTTTTAGACTTATTCTGGAAAGCATTTCACTTCGGAATAGATGAGGACAACAAGTCTAGTCAGCCAGTACAATCCTTATCCAACTGAATGCACTTAGTTGGTTGAGGCCCCCCGTCCAAGTATGAAGACTCCCCAAACTTGAAGCTCCGTCTTACCCAGCCAACTGGATGCGTCATGTCTGTGTAGGTCAAGTATTTCGCGGTAGCATTGAATTCTCTAACTATATATACGGTCAGTGCAGATGTCTCAAATGTCGAATGTATCTAATACTTTTAAATGCTATTTTACATGAAAAATTATAAAACTACATAATTAGATGGAACAATGGTAAAGCGAGTAAGTACTTTACTAATTTTATTTATTTGCATTTATCTTATTGCGGGCCCCATGGCTCTATATTTAAGTGCGCGAGCACTGAGCGGGAGGTTCAAGGTTCGAATCCAAGGAAACATAAAACAAAACACGGTCCCATCTCTTGAGAACGTCTGACAAACATCAGAGATTGAAATTGTCATGCAAGGTTTCTCTCAATCGAAAAAATTCGGAACGGCATAAACCTGTAGGTCCCAACCATACAGCGTACAGCAGGAATGGTTTCGAGAAACTAGGCCAGACCCTGTATTGAGCTGTTAGCACCAAAATATTTATTTTTTTAATGCAAAAACATTAAAAAATCCATAAAACTTCATAAATAATGGGGAGCAGTTAAGACGCGCGTCTTTGCGTATACTAAAAGCCCTACGAACAACCCTACAATAAAATATTGATCAGGTTTTAATTTAGTCTGAGGCATCTTCGGTTCAAATCCTTTACTTGGCACTCGGATTTTAGGAGACTCCTTCCGTGCTTACACAAATGCAGTCCTTTAGGAGCTATTCCAAAGTTTGTGTGCAGTTTTAGATATAAGTGACTGGATTAAATGTATGTTGAAGCACATGTCATATGCAAACGACTTTTGTTATGTTAAAGACGTAGGTGCTGAATCTTTTCCAAACTAAAAGAACCAACAAGTTCTCAAAGTACAACTTCTCTAGTACAAACGAGGTTAGCATAGCTTGGAATGCCATAAACCAAATATTTGTTTCTTTTTTTTTCGTGGGCAGTTGAAAAATCTTCATAGATACTATGAGCCTGGTGCTCATAGTAGTGTGAGATTTTTATTCACTAAACAACACCTGCCTTCTACTGGTTTACTACGACTAAGTTTCTTTATCAAGTAGTTTAAGTTTCAAAAATATTCGCGTTGGGCAGATAGCTTTGCAGCAAAAGCACCTGCTAAAACCCGCCATTAAATGCGCTGGTCCTTATTGCGATAGATCGAACGATTTCGTTCTTTGTAGTTGTCGCAGGGACAATCCTTCCCTTATAACGTTGTTGCAATGACCATGGACACGAGTACTGAGTTTTCGAACAAAGTTCAATATTTCGTCATCGACGGTAGTTATTCCTAAGTCTCTGTGGATATCATTGTTTCTGATATATTGGGTCAATAACTTCGTGCGGTTTGCTAAGAGATGGCGTAACTTGTATTATTCCATTGTTATTATTCCATTGGAACATGCGTTGGAAAGCTACTGTCATTGTACGTCATTTCAGTATATGTCATTCATTTGAAGGGTAAACAACAATAATTTTTTTTCACTCAAATATGTCGAACTTTGTGCCTGAAAAAGTGTTTTTGCGGGGAGTTCTTCTTCATTACTTTAATATGAAGAAAATTGCTGCCGAAAGTCATCGTATTTTGGTGGAAGTTTATGGTGAACATGCGCTAGCTGAGCGAACGTGCCAAAAGTGGTTTGCACGATTTAAAAGTGGTGATTTTGGCTTGGAAGACGATGAACGTCCTGGGCAGCCAAAAAAGTTTGAAGATGAAGAACTGGAAGCATTACTCTATGAAGATTGTTGCCAAACACAAGAAGAGCTCGCAGAATCTTTGGGTGTCACTCAAACAGCCATTTCAAAACGTTTAAAAGCAGCTGGATATATTCAAAAGCAAGGAAATTGGGTTCCACATGAACTCAAGCCGAGAGACGTCGAAAGGCGGTTTTGCATGTCCGAAATGCTGCTGGAACGCCACAAAAGGAAGTCATTTTTGCATCGGATTGTTACTGGTGATGAAAAATGGATCCATTACGACAACCCCAAGCGCAAAAAATCATATGTGAAACTCGGCCAACCAGCCAAATCAACGGCAAAGCCGAATATCCATGGCGCGAAGGTAATGCTCTGTATTTGGTGGGATCAGAAGGGTGTGCTGTATTATGAGCTGCTAAAACCTGGTGAAACCATCAATGGACAACTCTACCGAACACAATTAATCCGTTTGAAGAGAGCAGTAGCCGAAAAACGCCCGGAATATGCGACCAGACACGAGGCAATAATTTTCCATCATGACAACGCTCGGCCCCACGTTGCTATTCCGGTTAAGAACTATTTGGAAAACAGTGGATGGGAAGTTTTACCCCACCCGCCTTATAGCCCAGACCTTGCCCCTTCTGACTACCTTTTGTTCCGGTCGATGCAGAACGCCCTCACTGAAATACGGTTCACATCAGAGCAGAATATCAAAAATTGGCTTGATTCATTCTTGGCTGCCAAGCCGGCGCAGTTCTTTTGGGATGGGATCCACAAATTGCCAGAAAGATGGTAAAAAGTCATAGCTTCAGATGGGCAATACTTTGAATAATGTTACGTTCAAATTTTGACAAAAAAAACGCACGAATTAAGTTATAAACCCAATACCACGAGGCATTTACTATGACTCTTAGTACTTTGTTTTGAAAAGATTTGTAGGATATCTCTATTGCTACGTTTGATACAACCCCAAAGTTGTATACCATGCTTGTATAAAAGCAGTTTGTTACATATGCTTAATTTGGAATGCCTTCCAAGTAGCCAATACATTTGTTTAAATCTATTTTCAAGCTCTTCGCGTTTCTTTTTAACGTTCGACTTCCATTTGAGTTTCGCGTCTAGTGTCATTCCTAGATACTTTGCCTCGTTTACATACGGTATTTGTACCGAGTTAATGAAAATGGGTAGGTTGTTAATTTGTTTGTAAGTGATTTGATTTGGTCTCTTTGAGAGCAATGCGCCAAATCTTTGTCCACTCGCAAATTTTGTCCAAAGCTCGTTGGAGCTTTACAGTTGTTGACCCGACTGATTTATCTGTTGTTAATATAGGGGTATCGTCCGCGAACGTAGCTAAGACAGCGCCTTCTTCTTGCGGTATAACTCGAGTGTTTAACACGGAATAGTCTATTCTCGAGGTACGGTTCTAAAATCTGATGTAATTGCTCCGGAAGAACCTGTCTTAATTTAAAATTCAAGCCTTCATGCCATACCTTGTCGAAGGCTTGAAAGACGTCCAGAAAAGCGTTAGAACGTATCTCTTTCTCCTCTAAGGTTTTCCTGATCAATTGTAGAAAGACGGTCATAAATCAACCGTCTTTCTTCAATGACCGATTGTAGGCGCTTTAACAAAAATTATTCAAATACCTTAGATACTATCGGCAGGAGCGATATCGGTCTGTATAATTTTTTGTCGTTTGGAGGCTTTCCCGGTTTTGGAACCATTATAACCTCGGCGACTTTCCATTGCCTTGGAACGCATAATAATCTTAGTGCGGCATTTATAATATGCAGAGGCTTGATCAGGGCTTTCTTTGGCAATTCCTTGAGGATCTGTCCGGTTATTAAATCATATCCAGCGGCCTTGTTATTTTTAAAATTTTTTATTGTCTCACAAAGTTCGACCAATGACACGCTCTTCTTTATTTTAAAGTTGTCAGGTGTGGTAATCGTACCACCAAGGTCTTTTGTTAGCGCCTGTCCGATAAATGGCTTAAACGTTTCTTCAAGGTGCACGGCAAATAAATCCGCCTTCTCTTTGTCTCCTTTTGTCCATTGCTTTTTTATAGTGAATAATTCGAACTTTTTCCGGCAGTCAAGGTTTCAAGATACGTAGAGATCTCTCGATTTTTGAAATTTTCTATTGCTTTGATGAGTTTATTACACAGACTTTTAAAAGAGTTTTGTGCTGGGGAGCTGGGGAGCTCGGGATTGTTGCCATCTTTTGTGTGCTCTCCTCTTTTAGCCGATATTTACCTTCGCTAATTATGACTTCTTTCCTCCTAAAGAGGATGTTGTTCCACGCGGCGTTCTGTGTTTTAAGCGACACATTCAGAACAATATTTTCTGTACAATATTTCCTAAAGCCGTCTCAGTTAGTTTTGGTGGTAGTTAACCTAGGGGCCCCTTCTTTTCTCTTTAGACGCTCACTTATTGTCATGATTACTAGTGAATGATCTGAGGAGAGATCAAAACTTTCCTCGACGTTTGTAAAATCTTTGGCTACACCTCTTATAATGAAGAAGTCTACGAGGTCAGGAGTTTTTGCTCTGTCGGTGGGCCAATAGAAATCAGTCATATACCTACACAATGCAGCCTTGATACCAACAAATAGGTGTTCTTTTGCTGTTGGGTCTGTGTTTGTCTTTATATGGTTCGGTTTGAGTGGTAAACCTTGGACTTTTAGCCCTTTTTACTCCTTTTACAAGGGCAGATATTGTTTTTTTGCTGGACGAACATTTTTCTTCAAACTGCTAATTTTTTTCAAAATTTTCAACAAGTGTAAGAAATCATCCAAAATGTTCAGCTTTACCCCCGAAGTTAATCGCTTTTGAGAACGAATATATCGAAAACGGTACATCCTACGAAAAAATATATTACGTTCGTAAATTTAGGTTTTGAAATTTTCTACAAGGTGAATGTTGAATTTTTGAAAATTTCCGAAAATTGTATAAACCGATCCAAAGTGTCATACTTTACCCCCGGAAGTTAATGAAAATCGGTTTTGAGAACGAATATATCGAAAGCTGTGAGTTCTACAAAAAAAAAATATATTGGGGTCCTAAATTTAGGTTTTGAAATTTTCTACAATATCCTACAATGTCGAATTTTTGAAAATTTTAGAAAAAAATGACTACCTCCGAAGTTAGTGGAAATCGTTTTAGAGTACGAATATGTGAAAAACAGTGCGTCATACGAAAAAAGATACTACGGTCCAAGATTAAAGATTCAAAATCTCTACAAGGTGGATGCCCCAAAAATTTATGATTTTCGAAAATTCTATGAACAAATCCAAAATGTCCGACTTTACCCCGGAAATTAATGAAAATCATTTTTGAGTACGAATATATCCAAAACGGTGGATCCTACGAAAAATACAGTGCTGGCACGCTAATTAGCACACCCTATCATACAAAGTTATGATAAGATAAAACGAATGTTAAAGTAAAACAATTTAATAAGGATCTTCAATGTTTGCTTTTATTGATATTAATACTTAATTAATTTATAAAAAAAAATTTTAAAAAAACAATAAAAAAAAAATAAAAAAATAAAAAATAAAAAAATATGTGTTTTCGTAACACGCCAGAGTCTCGTCAAAGACATCTGAAAATATAAAAAAATAAATAATAACAAGTTAAAATTAAAATTAACTTATGTAAACTTACCTAGTACTTAGTTGGGTACCCTTTTTGGGTAATTCCGGCGGCACATCGTTTATTTAAGGAGCACGTGAGGCGTGCGCACTCTTCCTTTGGTATCTTAAACCATTCTTGATGGATTGTGTCCCATAACTCCTTCACATTTCTCGTTTTTAAAGCCATGACACGTCTCTTAATAATAGCCCACAAATTTTCGATTGGGCTTAGGTCTGGGCTCTGAGGGGGCCAATCCATTACCGATATTTGGTGTTCTTCAAACCACTCTTTTACAGACCTGGCCTTATGGCAAGGCGCATTGTCCTGCTGGAAACAGATTCCCGGTACAATGATAGCGGTAAACTCTCAAGATATGGTATGAGGTAGTTCGACAACATAGTCTTATATGCTAGAGCATCTAATTTACCTTTTATAAGGACTAGAGGTCCAACACCATGAGAGCTAAAACAACCCCATACCATTACGCTTCCTCCACCAAACTTTACCGTCTTTTTGGTGTACTTGGGATCTAGTTGCTTGTTTGGAGGTCGTCGTACAAAAGTTCTTCCATCAGAACCACAGATATTAAATTTGGATTCATCGCTCCATATTACTGAATTCCATAAAGATGAAGGAGAATCCAAATGGCCTCTTGCGAATGCAATTCGCTTCTTCCTATTACCATCTGTTACCTTCGGTTTCTTAAGACTCTGGCATCCTCGAAGGTTGTTCTCCAAAAGCCGTTGTCGCACCGTCCTAGCCGCGATGTTTACACCATATTCTTGCTCCATGCGCGCTCTAATTTCAGAAGAAGTGGCAAAAGGATCTCTAAGAGCATGTCGGACTATAATGGAATCCTCTCTTTTCGTTGTTTTTCTATGTCTGCATTTTCTTTTATCCGCAAATGTTCCATGGGTTTCATAATGCTTCAAAGCTTTTTGCACTTTTTTTCGCCAACAATCTATGTTCCGTGCAATTTTGCTGACGTTTTGCTCCTTCTGGAACATTAGCCATATTAACCTCCTCTCCTCCGGCGTAGAACTCTTGTTTAATCCCATAACTATTTCTAAATGCACTTAAACACTTCAAAATAATACTTTATAACTCACCACAACAATAGGATGAATGAAAAATAACGGCTTTAAATGAAACGCAATTTTTTGTTTGGGTGTGCTAATTAAAATGCCAACGCGAAAGGCAATCTATTTTAAAAATAAAAAAAAATATAAAGCAAAGCCTACTGAAATTTCAAAATTTGAACATTTCAAAATGTGATTAGAGATTGTTAAATATATAATATGGACATATAATAATTTATAAATTATGTTGTATTATGAAATAAGGCACAAGTTTATTCTTTTATGAGGGTGTGCTAATTAGCGTGCCAGCACTGTATATTACGGTCGTAAATTTAGGTTTTGAAATTTTCTATAAAGTGATGCCGAATTTTTGAAATTTTTCGAAAATTGTAGGAACACATCCAAAATGTCCGACTTTACCACAGGAAATCGTTTTTGAGTACAAATATATCGAAAGCTGCGAGTTCTGCCAAAAAAAAAATATTACGGTCGAAAATTTAAGTTTCGAAATTCTCTACAAAATGAGTGCCGATTATTTAAAAATTCTCTAAAATTGTAAGAACGCATCCAAAATATCCGACTTGATTCAAATCGTTTTTGAATGTGAAAATAGCTATTACGGTCGAAATTTTAGGTCTTAAAATTCTCTTCACGGTGGATGCCAATTTCTGTTCTAATTGTTTTTCAAAAACGGTACGAAATCATTCAAAATGTCCGACTTTATTCTGAAGTTGATGGGAATCGTTTTGCAATGCGAATATTCTAAGTAGATTTTTTTATTGTTGATAATTTGATCGCTCTTCCTCATATTTCATGAGCCACCACTGTTGTTGACCGACAGCTTCATAGCACTTAGAATAAATCATAATCCAAGTTTTCATTTTCGCATAAATGTATGCCCAAACTGATATGAAAGTACACATTCACCATGGCCGATGTCAAATTTCTAGTTCAGCCACCGGAAACTACTCATAGTCTAACCGAATACGCATATGTTTTGTACTTTTATTTTTTTCAAATTAATTAAACAAAACACATCATTGTCGTGTTTCACTTTGAAAATCAAATTCATAATAGCCAAACTGTTTCTCTTTTCCTATCTATACCTGCCAACAATAAAAAAAAAAATGTCACAAACCTTTCTTTCCTGTTGGCTGCATTTCACTTAAAAGCCAACAAACTAATAATGAGAATTCCTTTTTTACCTCAATAAACTAACAAAACATGTTGACCAGTTTTAAATGGCCTAGACGCCTAAAGTCATCGCTTTAATGCTAATTCCATATTTTCCTGTCAAAAGAAGAACCGCTAGCACATCGACCTTCTAAACAACCCATTTATTACTAATTTACATATGGCCAACATTTTGAATTGAAATCTCACGATGACAAAGTTGAGACCCCAGCAGCACTCTCTCGATAAGATCATCAAAAACATCGAACAGTTACTCACATTCACCGCGAGTATAGTATTTTGTTGGCAAAATGCCAAATGTTCCGCAAACTCGATCAATTTGATTTGCATTTTCTTCTTGAATTCTCAATCACTCGCTAATCATTAGGCATGCAAATTGAGGCAGCAACTCATTCGTCGTTTTCCAGTGAAATTTAAATTTTCGTCTACACTACATCCAAATAATTATTGGGTCAAGAATTGAGACACGAAAAAGAGCATACAAAGAATAAACGAAACCGGAATGAGAACCATGAGAAGACCCTAAAATGTCGGCCTGTATCAATTTTTCAAAATTACACACTTCTTGGCCGGGAACTGATTGGAAACAGATTAAGGGCTTGAAATTTCTTTATCGGGCATGCTTTCGCACTTCAATTATATGGATACCAAAAATGTAATCATACAGCACTGCCCTTTCTAAGGAAGACCTTGGGCAAAAAAAATGCAAAAATGGCATGCCATCATCAAACGTTTTATTAAAAACAAATCAAAACACCTTACCTGAGAGTTTCTCACTGAACAAAATGAGAATCACGTAGCGCGGCCGGCGTAGTCGCAAGCCAGGTGACAATAAAATGTTTTTATGATCGTCACCGGTACGTCGTCGTTAAAAGTTGAATGATCGGCGGGAATTTCTTCTTCTCACGCGGTCAGTATCGGCTTAATTATTGATAAATACAACGCATTGCATACATTGTACGAGTAAGTAGTCACATCCAAGAGATACTAGATGTGCGTACCCGTAAGAGGCACAATGTAATGTAGAAAAGCTCTTGGATAGGCTTCATTGAAATGGTTCCAAAAGAGAAGCTGTATTATTTTCAGGTTATTGCAATACTCTCTTACGAATGTACATAGAAGCGTATCTCTTTAAGATCTCTAGGGCTTTTGAAAAGCTGTAGATACGAGTAAAAGAGATCGGATTTAGATGCGTTATCTGGAAAGAATTGATGTAAGCTTTTGGGAGATTGGATTTTACACATTATTTTGTGTTTTTTTTTTGAAAAATATTTAGAAGAATTACAATAAATCGAGTTTATCCCGAAGAAGAGGAGACGATTTGTACAGAACAATTCAGAAATACGAATAATTTTCGAAATGTTTCACCCTTCTTAATCTCCTTTACTAACTCACATGGGTGAGAAGCCTAAGTTTATGTCTTCTAGGTACTTTTTTGACTTCATCTTCAACTTCTAGATTTCTATTTAGTATGCTACGCAGTACTTTATTTTGGAAGGTTTGTATGCTTTACAAGTTCGTTTTGCTTGTGCATGCCCATAGTGACAGTGATGTATTTTTTTTTCTGTCTTTTGAAGCTTTTTTATTGCTTCGGCGATAGTTTCTCCCACAGCAAGTACAGCAGTATCATCGCTGGTAAATAGAAGATACAACACGGGGCCTAGTAGACTGCCTTGTGGTACACCAGCTTTAATTTCTCTTAACGCTGAGTACTCATTTCTGGAAAATCTTGCGAGACTGCGCTTCAAAATCTGGCCACTAGAATAGAGTGTGCGCTTGACAGAAAAGAGTACGCGATAGGCATTTTCATAGACATTGAGGGTAACTTTGGCAGTGCTGGTGGACAGAACATTGATTGTAGATGCAGACTGTTGCCGGTGTGTTATGGCAGGTGTAAACAGGGGTGTTCTGTCTCCACTGCTTTGGTGTATGCTGGTTGACTCTTTGTTGAACGCACTCAATAGTTCAATATGCTTGAGCGTAGACCTCAAGCATATGCAGAGAATGTTGCCGTTCTGTCTGTCGGATCGTGCCTAGCGACTGCCTCCTCTAAGGTGCAGATTTCCCTAGACACAACCGATGACTAGTGCGCTATTAATAGGCTTTCAGTTAATCCTCTCAAAACCGAGGTCTAACTCAGCCAGTGCTAAAAGGCGTCACTATCCAACTCTCCAAGGAAGCTAAATATTTAGGAGTAAACTTAGATAGGAAACTTCTTTGAACGAAACATGTCGAGCTGAAGATTTCCAAAGCTCTGTCAGTCTTTCGGCAATGCAAAGGTGTTTTTGGCAAGACATGGGGCTTGACGCCAAGGAAAGTCCTTTGGATCTACACGGCAATGATAAGACCCTTCCTCTTATATGCGTCAGTTGTTTGGTGGAATAAGCTTTCACGTAAATACGTTACTGCTGCTTTCGCCAAACTCCAAAGAACAGTCTGTCTCGGCTGCTTGGGAGCTTTCCCCAGTACGCCTGCCTCTGCTCTGGATGCTTTGATGAACCTTCCCCCCCAAAAGCTACTTGCCGCCAGTTTTTTTTATTATTTCGTATAGTTCTCTTCCTTTCTAAAATCTCAACCTATGATAAATCTGTAGTGAAATATGCAGGAGAGGCTTTTAAAGTCGTTTTTCTTAAGACTAGACACGATAACAGTGTACTGATGTAACTGTAATTTATTCACTGCTTGTTTCTATTTTACTAAATATTCCTTTAGCCTTCGGCTTCTGATAGGAACCAGGCTATCCAGGAGCTTCGACAAAACAACTTGAATAAGGGAACAACTATCTTTCGAAATAGCCCCCCAGAGAAGAAGAAATGCTTCCCCAAAGTTCATTAACAATGCTCAACGCTTCTTGTGGAAGACGACAAAATTCTCTACAGATGGCGACAGTATTGTGAAAGACTTCTGAATGAACAGTTTCCCCGGATATACTTTATAAGAGCCGTTCCTAACCATGACGAAGTATCCGACATTACTGTCGAAGAAGTTAGGAATGCAGTCAAAATACTCCAAAAACAGAAAAGCGATTGGGCCAGACGAGATACCCTCTGAGTTCTAGAAAAAGATGGGAGACATTGGGTCCAGATGGCTCATGATTCTTATCTTCAAACTTATGAGCGGTGATCCAATGCCTAATCAGTGGAGGGAAAGTTATCTTCTTCCTTTGCACAATACGCGAAACTGTCAAGCTGATGTCACACACCATGAAGATCGTTGAGCGGGTATTAGATGGCCGACTGCGGAAAATAATACGGCTATCTGATGACAAGTGCGGGTTTGTCTCGGGTAAATCAACAACAGATACAATCCAAAGTATAAGGATCATAATGGAAAAACATCGTGACTCCTTAAAGGACTTGCATATGGAAAAAGGTTGGTTGATTTTGGAAAAAGCCTTTGATAGACAACCAAGAGATCGCTTATGGGTGGCACTAAGGCAAAGAGGATCTCCAGAAACCTACGTGCACATGATCATGGACATGTATAAGGGAGCAAGGACAAGAGTAAGATGTTCCGCAGGAGTTACCGAAGAGTTTCCAATCGAAGTCGGTGTACCAGGGAGGTGTACCAGGGAGGTGTCCTCAGTCCCTTGCTATTTATTGCAGTCCTTGATTATCTGCTTGAAGGAAAAGTGACGGACCCCAAAGTGCATCAGTTATTCTTTGCTGACGATGGAGCTATCGTAAGTGAAGATCAAACGTCCCTGCAGAGAACACTTTATGTATGGGTGGATATTTTGGCGGGAAATGGGGACCGTATTAGTTCAAAAAAGACAGAGTATCTGTGCTGCCCATTCTCTGATCCACACCGGCATATTCCAAACAGTTACTTGAATGTAAAAGTGCTTCCCAAGTGCGAAGAGTTCAAATATCTGGGATCTATGATCAATATGATGATCAATGGATGAAGTGGCGGGAAAACTCTGCAATCTTCTGTGATCGAAAAATGTCCCCTAAGCTGAAAGGAAGGCTCTACACCGCAGTTGTACGTCCGGCGCTCAAATACGGTTCACAATGCTGGACAATGTACAAAATGTATGAGGGCAAATTAATAGCAGCTGAGTGCAGAAGTAACAAAGCTTTATCGAATAAGAAGCTCATGTTCAAAGAAAAGAGATCTTTCGAACCCCGCAAAAAAGGCAGACCAAAAATCAACTGGATCACACAATTGCAAAAACACCAACATTTGATTGACCTGAGTGACGAAGTGATCTGAAAACGGGAAGACTGCCGGTACTTTCTGAGGTCAAACCGGCAAACCCCACATGCGGACCAGTAGGGATGCAGTAAAGTGGGAGGGTTGTGATCCTTCTACTCCGGATCATAACCTCGCCATAAGAAAAAGAAGAAGATTCTTTCAATCGAGAACTGAGCCCCAAATATTCCTTTTTGAGCTGAACGCTGGCCATCATACTGACCTATTAAATTATAATACTCATTGTATCTAACATACGAGTATTCATATTGAGTTCAACGTATCTGCGAATACCTCTCGTGATTTATTTTGCCATTTATATTCGTTGTTGAATTTTCTCTATTCCTACAAAATTCTTAGGTCTCTGAAGTCATGCTGCGATTATGTCTATAACCCGCATATTTTCAATAAATACTTGGCACAAATGCAAATTCAAATTCTCCATTCCACTTCAACCTCAAAAGGCACAATAAATCATAAAATATGCACAAATCTATCTACCACCGCAGCTATGATATTTGAAACAAAGAATCTCTTCCCCACTGGATGCGGCATCCAATCGTACTTGGCGCCTATTAAAAAATTGAATCTAATCTTTTTTTCTATCTTATCCAGCTTGAGGGCAGCACATCATCTCATTGCGGTAACTCAATTAAAATTCAAGATAAATCGTCAACAGTAGTCACTTCATTATCGACACAATGATATATCGGTGGTGTTGAACTTTAAACTCCGATCGATGATGATTTATGTGACCCATATACGTGGAGGCCCTCCACTGGCTATTGTATCTTATCCTACAATATGTATGAAAAGCGATGACAAAATGCTTGGGAGGGCACCTGATTACATTTTCATAATTTGGGAATAAATTAAGGTTCTTTTTTTTTTTAAATTTTATTCTATTAAGATATCGCTTTAATTTGTTACCCTTTTATTGGCTTCGTGTGGGGATTTTATGCGTGGGGATGTACGATTGTAATCGCTCTGAACGGATTAATGGGTATCACCATTAGATTAACATTTGAAAAAGAAATTCGGTTTGTAATAATTAATCCAACTAATTTTGTGTTTTTTTTCTTCTCGTTACAGGTGAGTTCAATACAATTTTTTACAACCGGACGCGTAAGTAGTTTTAATTGGATTGCATCTCATTTTGGTAATCTTGTATCTTTTAGGCTTTTATGCAAAGTATTTGCAGTGATTTGTCATAATAACGGCGAGAGATAAATTTATGGATTCTTTTTAATTACTAATTATACGATTATTTAAAATTCTATCAGCAGTTTAGGAAATATTTTGGCGGGCAGAACCAATTAGAATGAATAATTTGCATCTAACAGTTGTTGAGTTATTGTTAGCATAACTATTCGCGAAGCGTTTGTTTTACGACTGCAAGTCGATAAAAGATCCGCAATATTGCCATAAAATTTATTATCTTCCAAATAAGACCGATTAGTTTTAGAAAATTATCGCAAACAATAATTTGTCATAATCTACGAGGGGCGGCTGATAAGTTCGCGGCCTAAGGCATTAAGTGGAAGAAGAGAACCGATTAAAAAATTGTATTTCTCAATATAGTCTCCCTCGAGTGAAATGCATTTCTCACATCGGGCATACCTATATACGAAGGCAAAGTGAAAAGTTTTCGGCCTGACGCAGAGATGGCGTTCCAATCAGCAAAAGTTTATGTTTCCTGCCTGGGTGCGGTAGTAGTAGTTTCTTTACACGAATTTTTGCAGTAGACGTCTTGCGTGTTTTTCGTTAAAATGGATAAACTTGAATACGAGTATCGTGCGGTGATAAAATTCTTCGTTTTGGATGGGTTAACCCTTAAGGAAATTCATCCAAAGTTGACAAAAGCTTACGGGGACTCTGCTCCTTCCATGTCAACCGTTAAAAAGTGGACAGCTAAATTTAAAGGTGGTCGCACGTCCCTCGAAGATGACCCACGTGAAGGAGGGTGCGAAATATCTTCCACAAAAAATTAGGGATGCGAAAGTTCTGCGCAAGATAGGTGCCGCATTTGCTGAATGCCGATTAAAAGCAAATGCGCAAACGATTTTCGCGGCAATCTTTGGACCGATTCAATAGGGATCCGACCGATTTTGTGCGGCGATTTGTCACCATGGATGAGAAATGGGTCCACCACTACTCGTACACGCCAGAAACGAAACAGCAATCGAAGCAGTGGGGTGGAAGCCAGTGGTTCAGCGCCAAATAAATCGAAGTCGATCGCATCTGCCGGAAAGGTCATGGCCAGAGTGTTTTGGGATGCGAAAGGGATCCTGTTAATTGATTACCTTGAGAAAGGCAGAACAATTACAGGCGAATATTACTCCAACCTTCTTGACCAGCTGGATGCCAAAATTCGCGAGAAGAGGCCTGACTTGAAGAAGAAAAAAATCATCTTTCACCAGGACAATGCACCTGTACAGAAGTGTGCGTTGGCGATGGGAAAACTGCAGGATTTGCGGTACGATTTGCTCGGCCATTCCCCCTATTCATCTGATTTGGCACCCTCTGACTTCCATCTGTTCCCAAACTTGAAGAAATTTGTTTCTGGGAAGCATTTCGCATCCAATGCAGAAGTTGAGAGAGCCGTAGATGAATATTTTCACAGCCTTCCAGACTCTCACTTCCGAGAAGGAATACTGATGTTGGAGAAACGCTGGACCAAGTGTGTTGAAGTCAAGTTAGATTATGTAGAAAAATAAAATCATTTTGTTAACTTAAAATCGAAGTCTTTCATTGTCAGGCCGAGAACTTTTGACCTTGCCCTCGTAGTGCGTTAATACCACCGAAAAAATATTATTTTTCTTTGCCTTCAAAATGAATTTGTACGGCCACTGGAAGGAAAGACCATCGAAACACATTGCAGAGCTAGTACGCGACGAATGCTTCTGCATTAGTGAGGGACTTTACCCCGATCTAAAAGACCTCCCGGAGAGACTGTCTTTCGTCATCCCGAATGGGATTGCACCTAGTCGTTCAACTAATCAGCAATTTATTTTTGAATTATTTGAAAAATAGAAAAGAAAAATCCGCCGTCTATCGGATTTCAAGACTTTTCTGTTTGAAAAAATTACCTAATTTCTTGGCCTTAGCTATCTCTTACAGATCAAGAGGTTTTAACCATCTTAGTCTCCTGATTACATTGTCAGTATTTAATAGTTCTTTAGTTTCTATATTAACGTGGTTGAGAAGCCTACTTTTGTGCCTTTGAGGAAAAGAAAAAGTCGCTCGGTGCCAAGTCTAGGCTGTAGGGTGGGTGGTCTGCCGTTGAAAAATGTGTGCCTTTTAAGGCCTATTTTGAAACCCGCGCCGTGTGAACAGGCGCGTTATACTGCAAAAACAACATTCAGTCGCTTGCGTACGACAACTTCACGTGCCTGAGTCAATAAATTTGCATAATATTGACCATTCATCGTAGTCCCCTTTGGAAGGTAATCGATCAGCAAAACACATTCACCGTCCCAAAAACAGTGACCATAAGCTTCGAAGCCGACTTTTCCATCTTGAATTTCTTCGGCGGTCTCTCCCCTTTTTGAATCCACTGAATCGAATAGTATTAGCGAACACAAGTCTCATCTACAGTTACGATTCGGTTGCAAATTTCGTCGAGATTCTCCCCGGCTAACTCATCTGTAGGGCTGCTGGACCCCTTTGGAGTCGTCGTTACTTGTTGAACGTCGTGAGTATTTTCAGTACCGCGAATTTATCAGCCGCTCCTCGTAAATTCATAAATTTGATCCTCTTGTTTTATGTAATAGGAGTTTTCGCCCCTCCAGTTTCACTGGAGAACAAACCAAATTTTGGTGAAAATTAATGAAATAGTTTAGTTCACTGTTTCTTAACTGGTGGGGCACGCACTCTTTTGAGGTCATCATCCTCATATTGCCTTTAAGCCCGGGTAGGGCATAGGCCGGCAACAAATCTCTTCCATCTTTCACGTTCAGCAGCTAGATACTTCAGCTGTGGCCATGTTTTCCTCTAGGTCGCTATTTCTGCGAAGATTGTTTATCTTGGTCTTCCAACACGACGTGCACCCTGATCAGTCCATTCAAATGACTGCTTCGCGATGTTGTCATTTGCCTTCCTCAGTGTGTGGCCAATCCAGCGCCACTTTCGCTGCCTTATCTCGACATACAACAGCTTCTAACTCGTTTTACGCTACAATTCTTGGTTGGATAAAATTTGCAGCTAGCGAATCTTTACGATGTGTCGCGGACAGCGATTAACGAAAGCCTATAACTTTCTCGTGATATTTGCTGAGATATTCCAGATTTGACAGGCATTGCACGGATTTAACGTTGCATTCGAAGAGTCTCAACTTAGTGCGTGAGGATTTCTAAACTGGAGACAGGATATCAAAGACAGCGCAGGCTTTATTTATTCTGCTTTTAAAGTCTAGGCCCGTTGTTCCATCAGATGATACCAAACTTCGCAGGTATTTAAACTCTTCGACCTCCTCAATTAGCGCCTGCTTCAGAATAATACGCTGATGTGTGGAGCGGCCTGTGGGCATTACTTTTGTCTTTTTGCCGTTGATCCTTAGACCGATCGACTCCAAATTCACCTGCAAGTGGACACATCTCCATGTCTCTCAGATACTCGTAGACCTACGGTGGCATTCAGTACATCGTCTATCGCCATTAGAAAGAGAATTGGCAACAGAATATCCCCTTGTTTCACTCGCTGTTCCATTCCGAAAGAGCCGCAGAGCTGTCCATTGTGCAGAACGAAACACCTTGCGTTTTTGTAGGACTACTTTAGGTTAGGTTAGGTTATTGTGGCTGCCTGTACCTTTATACAGACACACTTAGACCAAGGGAGATCCATTGCAATATCACGGGATCTATTGCTATTATAACTACCTGCGGGCTAATTGAACCACCCGGAGCTTCTTATAAAGCGGACAATGCTTGGATGTCGTCGAAGAATGGCGCCGATGTCATCGAAGACAGGGCTGGACAAGTACAAAGGAAATGGAGGATCGTTTCCTCCTCCTCGTCGTCCCTATAGCTGCTGCAGTAATCATTTGAAAAGAGGTCCAGCCTTTTAGTGTGTAGATCGATAGGACAGTGGTCCGTGAGGCACCGATAACGCAACTATTTTTGGGAGAAGATTCTTCTCCTAAGAAGAGATCTCCATATGCATTTGCGATTTATCCGAACATGAGGTAAAGCGCAAGGTGTTGATGTGGTCGGCGCACGATCGACCACTGCGAAAGCCCGCTTGATGCCTTTTAAGTGTAGTCTCGATTCTAACCTTTATTCGCTTGAGAATGATAGTTGCCATTAAAACGGACAAAGTTCTTAAGATCGCCTTTTTTGGTATCTTAACAATAACACCGTCCTTCCAGTCCCTGGGATAGGTTCCATTTTCCCAAATGTCCTGTATTAACGAAACTAGCCATTGTAGGGGGATCTGTTTTCCAGGAACTCATTAGGTATGCACATCAAGTCCAGCTGCTTTGTTTTCTTTGAGGAGATTGATCGGAGTTTGGATTTCTGCAAATTTTGAGGCCCGCTGTCAATTACCCTATAAGATCTGCGCATGTCGAGTATAAGGAGGCTCATTGCTACACTCTGCGCGCCGAAAACGTCATTAAGCAGAGTACACAAATGTACAGGATGGCTGATGTTGCTTTTTTGACTAAAAACCTCTGTGATATTCTGTACTGATATCTCCCTTCCTCTACGGTCCAACTTCGTCCTCCTATCACATCTCACACAGCATTGAATTGTCCTATGAGCTATCCGATATTCACTCCGTAATTCCACTTTTCGTTGAGCGTCTGTCTCGAACTTAAAATTTGTAAATAACAAGTGATGATCACTTCCTATGTCTGCGTTTCTTTCATTACGAACATCACATAGTGGCGTCCTCCATGGCTGTTGCACAATGAAGTAGTCGGTGTTCAGTTTGACCATTAGGAGTCATCCAGGTGATTTTGTGACAAGTGTTATGCAGAAATAAAGTCCCACCCAACACAAGCAAATTACCATTGTCATTTTGCGTTCCAGGCCCTGCGTTGTTTGATCCGACTTAGGCATTGAGGTCACCCATGACGATTATTATATTGTACACCAAGCTAAAACGAGTATATAAAGCGGTTTTCTCTTCTTCGGTCGTTTTATTTGTATGGGCATAGCGCTGGATAATGGTGATACTGCGGATTTTCGAACGAATCTTCACTGACATTAGTCTCACAGAAATTGGGGTCCAGGAAATGAGACTCCGCCTTGCTTCCCCATTTAATACAATGCTCACACCATCTAATCTTTGCCCACCCTCCCTTTCCTCCTCATCGAAAAACAACATTCTCATTTGTCCCGTGTCTGATCTGTACTCAACTCTTCCTCTCCACTTGGTTTCGCTTATGTCCAGGATGTTGATCTTAAGGCGGACCATTTCACGCTCTACCTGCTGGTATATGCTCAGATTTTCGTACGTTTAAGGTACTCCTTTGAGGTGCGAAGTAGTATTTCTGGGATACGTGAGATAGATTAAAAAACAGACATAGATTTCTGCGATATTATCACGTTTCTCGTGACAAGCTTTTTTGCTTCGCAGCGGTTTCCGATTAATCCAGCTTTGACCGCCTGTGAAGTTCTGACAGTGCGAGATATTTGACGGTCAGTTACTCCACCAGTGTCCTCAAACAATTTAACAGTTTGATACTCAAAATTTCGGGTAATTTCAAGCAGTCGCAAGCCCGGAAAATATCGCTGTTACCACAACGTGGTTTTCAAAATCGCCCCACTCCGTATTTACAAACGACTGTCACTCACCTGTCAATATAGAACGGATGTGTTCAGTACTAGTTGCACGATGAGTGTGTTCAAACGTCTACCAGTATTTATAACATGACTAGGGACAATAGCCCATATTCAAAAGAAAAAATATAATTCATTTCGGAAAGCTATAAAACAATTATTTAGAAAATGCTTTCACAAAAATGTCGTACATACTTAATACAATGTCAATTCAAATTTAAATAAGCTAACTCGCAGCCGTAAAATGCATAAAAAGCAAAGCGGCCCAAGGGCCATAAAAACATCCTCAGCACCCAAAATGTCGTATTTCTTGAATGGGTCCACTTGCCTCCACTTATCTTTACTATCTAAGAATTATTGAGATTTAATTGTTATGAAAGGAACACAAAACATGAACTACATCACTATTATGTATTTTATTGCTGCGTTACAATGCATTGGAAAGAAATAAAACTCAAGTGGGCTTAACGATGATATAAGCAATATTTTTAAACAACCACCATATTCGTCTGCTTTTACGATCTCTCTGATGTAACCGCATTGATGTAAAAGTTATTAAGTGTACCAACGATAAGGAATCATGTCAATCCGCCTTCAGATGTTCTCATTACGAGTCGAAGATAATATTTGTTCTTGAACAGATTAACCACGCGTATTACGAAATCCCTTAAGAGACCGTTTCCGAAGTGAAATTAGCATATTTAAATGATTGCATCTTATGGAATTTTATTCAGAACACTGAACAATGTCGTTTCCGCTGTCAAAAAGAATTTAGGTTGTCATCGGAAAATTTATAGCATTTTCGTTGACACACTATGATCAGTTAAAATGCAGCGTACGGCACGGCGCACTGTGGTCTAAATTAACATCCCAGCGCTAAAAACTTTAAAAATTTAACATGCAAATGAGAATGATTGATGTTGTTTACCGTAAGTAGAAGTTCCCAATGCACCCACGACATTAGTTGTTATATAAAAAGTCGAAGATGATGACAATAAATCCGTTAAATGTATCAATGCAACAAGCTTTCGCATTATGTTATGCCAGTTGTGGTTTGCAGATCATTTCCAATACACGTACTTTTAAGTGTTGATCATTTTAATCGATATTTAATGATGGATAGTGTCATGGAGTGTTAATTATTTTTACAAAATTATAAAAAAAATTTAATATTCCAATTTGAATTTCACTTTAAAATACTGCCACGGCAACTCTTTCTAATCTTACGATCGCACCTCACCGAAAGACTTTGAACGTCCTGGGAAGCCAAAAAAGTTTGAAGATGAAGAACTGGAAGCATTACTCTATGAAGATTGTTGCCAAACACAAGGAGAGCTCGCAGAATCTTTGGGTGTCACTCAAACAGCCATTCCAAAACGTTTAAAAGCAGCTGGATATATTCAAAAGCAAGGAAATTGGGTTCCACATGAACTCAAGCCGAGAGACGTCGAAAGGCGGTTTTGCATGTCCGAAATGCTGCTGGAACGCCACAAAAGGAAGTCATTTTTGCATCGGATTGTTACTGGTGATGAAAAATGGATCCATTACGACAACCCCAAGCGCAAAAAATCATATGTGAAACCCGGCCAACCAGCCAAATCAACGGCAAAGCCGAATATCCATGGCGCGAAGGTAATGCTCTGTATTTGGTGGGATCAGAAGGGTGTGCTGTATTATGAGCTGCTAAAACCTGGTGAAACCATCAATGGACAACTCTACCGAACACAATTAATCCGTTTGAAGAGAGCAGTAGCCGAAAAACGCCCGGAATATGCGACCAGACACGAGGCAATAATTTTCCATCATGACAACGCTCGGCCCCACGTTGCTATTCCGGTTAAGAACTATTTGGAAAACAGTGGATGCCCCTTCTGACTACCATTTGTTCCGGTCGATGCAGAACGCCCTCACTGAAATACGGTTCACATCAGAGCAGAATATCAAAAATTGACTTGATTCATTCTTGGCTGCCAAGCCGGCGCAGTTCTTTTGGGATGGGATCCACAAATTGCCAGAAAGATGGGAAAAAGTCATTGCTTCAGATGGGCAATACTTTGAATAATACTATTGTACATGTTTTTCTTAAAAAAACGTTCAAATTTTGACAAAAAACCGCACGAATTAAATTATAAACCCAATACATACGAACATCTTCCAAAAATCACGAGTCTCGTAAGCGAAAATAAAACTGTTGGATAAGCGTCGGCTTAGTTGTAGTACTAATCTTGAAAAGTGGTGTTTTTAGTGAGTAAAAATCTCACACTACCTCTCTAAGCACGCGCGGTCGGGCAAAAAAAAAAAACTTTAAAATCCTACTTTTAAGTGAAGCCTTTTGGAAGTGGAATTTCTTTTTAATATGCAGTTATTTGCAAGTGTTAAATTTGCTCTGTTATAGTTAGGGAATCATGATGGTGGTAGTGGTAATATCAACGCTTGTCACGCTCTTGGTTCACTGTTCAAATCCTGATCTCAACAATCATCTATTTATTTCGTCTGAAATAAATAAAAAAGTCGATCAATTGCGAAAGCTTAGTCAACTCTACTGCGAAGGCATAACACTGGCAGTAGGGTGGTCATATGGCTTAAATGCAACTTGATCGTGATGATGACATCAGGTGGAGGGAAAAAAATACTGTGAATCATGAGCAACGACAACAAAAAATGGACGCCACCCTTGGAGTTTACTGAAACTTAATACCACCTAAGTTTCAAACCCACTACACCAATCTTTCTTTCTCTCTCTCTCAATTTCCACAAACGCCCGTGCCCTGAAATAATTTAATGGTATTCATATCCCATTTGGTGCGCGCAAATTATAAAAAAAAAAAATCAATTCTTATTAAGAAAATGAAAAATCAAAGCGCATTCACACTCGCATTTATTTCTTACTAATTTTCTTAGAATCATCCACGCCCGTCAACAAAACTTTAAAGAGGAACGATTTGTGTTTGCGTCTAATGGAATATATAATCTACAAAGACAAGCTTTAGGGAAAATTCTGGTAAAACTTATTAAAAATATTGAGTTTCGTTGGAAGAAGGTCAACCTCAATCCAAATATCTGTTGCAACAAGGAAAAACCGCTAAAGTCGAGTTTGATAATTTTTCTGGAGAGCATATTAAAGTTTTGCTAAAAAGTATAAAATTACAAATGGTTCTAGACTATCTATTAAACATTGTATTGTATATTGTAGCTCCAATTTTGAAGATAAAGAGCTAGAACAAAATTTATCTTGAAGATTTGGGCATGCTGAATCTAATGGTATCGTCTAAACTCGACTTTAGCAGTTTTTCCTTGTTGCAACAGATATATTCAAGACAAAAAATATTGAATGGTTGATCTCTTGTCTAGACTTTAATCAGCAAGAGAGTGTACCTGGACCAAGTTTTCAGAAATCTGGTCGGCGCCCAAAACAATTTGAACAGTGTAGGGGGGGTAAGGGGAAAGCAGATAAGGGTGAAAAAAATAAAAAAAAGGAGAAAAGCGGCACAGTCATGTTTATGCAAAGCCGGTACACCTTCTTTTTTCTTTTCTTTTTTTAATTTGCACGTGTTAAAGGAGATATGAATACCCTTATACTAATTTTTTTTTAGAACACGTGCGTTTTGTGAACAGGTGAAGAGACAGAGAGAAAGACAGAGTGGTGTAGTTTGAAACTCAGGTGGCATTCTGTAAACTCCAAGGGTGGCTGTCCAGATAACTGGGGAGTATTTTGTTTGTTTTACGCTATTATTGTCGTTGCTTATGATTCACAGTATTTTTTTCCGTTCTCCCGTTATTCGGGATATTAATCAGCCAAGTTCCCCAAAAAGAGCCTATAGGTATAGACGAACTTACAAGTGTTCAGAAACCAGCACAGGTCAACCTATAGCATACACAGCCGATGATGCTCTTATCTTTAATAATAAATGCGAAATTGTCAAAGTATCAATACGAGACGGGGAACAGCAATCACAGCCACCCGAACTTATAAGAGAAACGAATAAAATCTAAGTTTCTCCACCACTACACCAAAAAGGAGTTTCTGCCTGGTAGTACAATGGACACAGAAAATTGAGTCTGAGTGCTCCGGGATTTGGAAATTTCCTTTTTTAAAAAAAAAAAAAAAAAAATCAATACGAGTTATTAAAATCAGAAGCAAAAAGTCGTAACGTCATGATTTACCCTTCTTTGAACCAAATTTTAGAAGCGAAAAGAAAATACTATCCTGAACTTGAATCTCACTAGAAAACGTATTTGTTTTTTTTTTTTTTTTTATAATTCGCGCGCGCCAAAAAGGAATATGAATACCTTTATACTGTTAAAGGGCACGGGCTTTTAAGGACAAGGGGAAGAGGAATAGAGGAGAAGCCTATGCACGTTGGCTTTAAATGTTTGAAAGTTGTAGTGATGGGGAAATACAGAGCTTGGTAGATCATTCCACATTCGTGTCGTTCGGCTTATAAACGAATCCCTATATTTAACAGTACGACCGAAGTTAGGCTTTAGGGAAAACTGATGTGCATTAGAATCATGTCGCGTATTGCGGGTGAAATTTTGAAAGGGAGGAATGCAACTGGCTATTTCGCTGGAGCATTTTTTGTAGAAAAAACTATAAAACAGGGAGAAACAGGAGACATTTCTCCGATGTTCTAATGAATGAATGGAATTCACAATGTCTCTATCACCTATAAGTTTTAACGCACGATTTTGTACCCTATCAAGAATGTGCAGAACGGTCTTGGGTGCACCAGACCAGATATGGGCGTTATATTCCAGCTTAGGGCGGATGAATGCCTTATAAATTGAGGCCAGATCAGACGGCGTAAAATATTTCTTGCACCGTTTAAGGAATCCTAGACATTTTGCAGCATTTTTGGCGACCTCGAATATGTGATCATTCCATCGAAGATGGTTATTAATACACATACCGAGAATGGCAAGTCTTTCGGTTTCAATGATGCAAGTACCATCCATGGATAATGGTTCAGGGTTTTGGTTTCGCTTGAGAGACAGAAGACAGCATTGTGTTTTGGAAGCATTAAATTCCATGCGGTTTGTTGAACCCCATTTAATTATGCTGTCCAGGTCGGAATTTAATGTGTTTAACATACGTTGCCGTTCCCCTTCTACGGCCGAAGAACAAGGACGTGAGCTAGGGAACGAATATGAAAAACTGAGGGTACTGTCATCAGCGAAGGAATGGATTGGATTAGAAGTTGCAGACAAGAGATCATTTTATAAAAATGAGAAAGAGAGTCGGTGACAAAACAGAGCCTTGGGGAACACCAGCATTTATTTGGTGAATTGCAGACTTGAAGCCGTCCAAAACAACTTGTATTGAACGCCCCGAAAGGTAATTTCTAATCCATTGAAGAAGAGACTCATCGACGCCATATGCACGCATTTTCGACAAAATAGCCTGATGCTAAACTCTGTCAAATGCGCAACCATCTTAGTTTCGCCGAAGTGATGGAGAGATTTGTTCCACTTCTCGGTGAGATATGCCATCAAATCACCGGTGGACCTGTTGCTACGAAAACCATACTGCCGGTCATTAAGGAGTTTTCGTGAATCGAGATATTTCATAAGCTGACGATTTATCAGCGTTTCCATGACCAGAGAAAGAAGGGACGTAAGTGCAATGGGTCGGTAATTGGACGGGGAGGAATATTCGTCTTTTTTAGGGACGGGCTGGACAAATGTTGTTTTCCATTCGATCAGAAAGAGCCCTGAAAAGTAGGATAGACAGAAAAGCTTACGCAAAAGTTTTGCCAGCGTAGAAGAACACCTCTTCAGAACTATAGGGGGGATACCATCTGGACCAGCGGATTTGTGTATGTTAAGACCTTTGAGTTCTCCTGCAACTGTGCGAGTGCGAAAGTGGACTTGTCCCATGGAAAATTTGAGGCTCTCAAATACAGGTGGAGACGAAGCATTATCTGGCAGCGTGGAGTTCGCTGCTAAGTGAGCAGCAACCAGATTAGCTTTGTCTAAGGAGCTGACAGTTGGAATGTCATTGTAAATGAGCGTGGGGATGGCAGACGAGGCAGAATTTTTAATATTTTTGACGAATGACCAAAAATGTTTACTACCTTTAGGACATTGTAGGATTTTTTGCCTCAATTTTTGGTCATGTAAGAATTTTACACGTCGAATATGGGCATTGCAGTCTTTTCTGGCTTGTTTAAACTTCTTTCGGTTTTCCTCAGATTTGTTGGCTTTATATGACCAAAAGCTTACTTCTTTTAACCTGATAGCCTCTTTACAGCTCTGGTCAAGCCACGAGTTTGCCTTAGGTTTAATGCTCTTTATTCTGTATTTTGCAAGAAGGTGTTTTAAAGGCTTTGCCCGATGACGTTATTGACAACGCAAATTTAACATTAGTCTGCGAATGGGGATGCGATAGAAGCTCAGGACAAAGGAATTATAAACAACGCTTTTCAGAAGAAGATCATGATGACTCCTCTGTTTTGATGATTTTCCTTCTACCTCTATAACTGCATTACATGACATCAGTCGGAAAAGCTTCTAATAATACTTTTATAATCTGGAAAAACCCATGTCAATCTTCAACCAGATTTTGCAGAGCAATTCAATTTACGAGTATATTTGCCACTGAGACCCTGGAAAGGACAAAACAAGAAATGCAAGCAATTGTTTCTGGTAAGGTTACAGTGCACTATTAACTTGTTTTAACGATGGTTGATGGAAGAATATGCAATACTTTGACAAAGACGGCCTCCAGCTAAGTTTGCTACATCTGCAAGGCAAAGCCTTCGGAAATGATCTCTTTAGATAGGGTAGTAAACATGTTACCAGTTACTGAGAACTATAGCTTCGGCCTCCTAACTCTGCATTCTTGGATACGATTTTTTGAATATTGTCTTCATACGTAGGGACTAACAAAAGTTCGGGGTTTAATAGGATGGGGGTGTTGGCAAAATCAAGACTTGGCTAGGTGGAATTGTGGCGATGCTGAAGATTGTTTCGAAGGGTAGTTCTGTTGCAGTGGAAGTCAAAGGTGTTTTCCATATTGTTAGCCAAACGCAACATTCTGGACAGTGGAGCATAATTACTGCGATGATAAGTGAGACGGAAGAGGGGAATGGACCTTAGACTACGGGGATTGGTGTTAAATGAGACTAGTTCAAGGAGCTCGGGGCAATCAATGTGACCAGTAATTAGCTGATGGAGGAAGAGTAAGTCGGCAATTTCGCGACGATTTTCAAGTGATCGAAGATTGATGAGTTTTAGACGATCAGAGTAGGGAGGCAAGTTATATCTATCAGTCCAAGGGAAACGGATAAACCTGCGCTGGATGGCTTCGATACGTCGGATGTGGATAGCATAGTGTGGCGACCAAGCTTGGCTAGTATGTTCGAGGATAGGTCTAACGAAAGTGGTATAAAGTGATTTGGTGACGTATGGATTCGAAAATTACTTGGACCAACGTTTTACAAAGCCAAGCGCAGAATTGGCTCTATTTATTATGTGGTCTATATGAGAACGGAAGTTAAGTTCCCTATCGCAGATTACACCAAAATCACGCAAAGATGAAACTGGTGGAACGAGCTTGTTGCAGAGAAAGTAGTTTCTATGGGTTGGTGGTAGGTGATGAATTGACATTTGCTTACATTAAGTTCGAGATGATTTTTTTGACACCAGAGAGAAAATCTGTTAAGGTCATCTTGAAGTGGGCGAGAATCGATGGGGGAAGATATGTATCTAAAGATTTTCATGTCATCGGCATAGACAGAGAGATACGAGTCTTTGATAATGCAGTCGACGTCATTGATGTTTAGGACGAAGTTTAAAGGACCAAGGTGACTGCCTTGAGGGACACCCGAAGTGGCCTTAGTGGGGTTAGAGACAGAAGATCTAAATATAATCTCGTACTGTCGACCTTCCAAGTAAGATTTGATCCAATTGATAAAACCGGATTGAAAACCAAGAGCTTTAAACTTAAGAATAATAATTTGGTGCGAGATTTTATCAAATGCTTTACTGAAGTCAGTGGTAATAACATCAATTTCGTTGCCATCTTCGAATGCACACAGCGCCTGAGAAACGAATTCAGTTAAGTTGGTGGTTGTCGATCTACCTTTAAGAAATCCGTGTTGGTTGGAAGAAAATAAAGATTTGCAATGAAAAAACATCGAGTCGTACACTATGCTCTCGAAGAGTTTCGCGATAGGTCGATAGTTGGAAATTTAGTTTTTTGGACCTTTCTTGTGATAGGGATAATGAATGAGTTCTTCCAAAGAAGCGGGAAAGATCCTTGGGAAATGGACACAAGAAAGAGGGAAGTCAACGGTTGGTTGCATTAATAATCTCTCATTAAATGTGAAGATTTTTGCGCTAGATCTGGAGAATAAGGTGCTGGGCGAATTTAATTGATGCCCGAGAGCGCAAGAAATTTGTTGGTTTTTTCAGCAGTGTGCGCAGGCGGATTGTCGTGGTGTCCTAGTAAATTTTGGAAACCTTGTGGTAGGCAAGTTTCAGTATACCACTTAGCAGTGACTGTCCGACTAGTTTTAAGCGGGATGACGGCGACCATTTTCGCCCTGGTGAAGTACATCGACATCGTAACTTTTCTCGCTGACTTTTGTTATTTGGCCTTTACTGGAGGATTTGCACCTTCTGGGCAATTTCTTCCTGTGTTGGCGGTGGAACTTTAATCGAGCTAACGTCACTAATTTTTCTCTTTCTCGTCTCCATTTTTACCTATTGTTCTGAAATTTGGAAATAAATATTGTTAGATTATAATCTACAGAAATACATCTTTTTTTTATCAAAAACTACTAAATTTACACCAACTAAGCGAACTTTTGTTAGTCGCTACGTATGTAGGTATACGAGGGTGGGTCGATAAGTCCCTGAAAAATTCAATAAGGAACACTCTTCGGTATAAAAACATTTTATTTTTCAACATAGTCTCCTTTTAGCTCTATACACTTCATCCAACGTTTCT
Organism: Pocota personata; assembly: GCA_963082735.1. Classification (NCBI taxonomy): domain Eukaryota; kingdom Metazoa; phylum Arthropoda; class Insecta; order Diptera; family Syrphidae; genus Pocota; species Pocota personata. Next base: position 263,038,282 of record OY720429.1, on the reverse strand, counting down.
CCAATTTTTTGATGCCCTCCAAATAATACGATTTCTCGAGCCCCTCAAAATAAGCGTTTGTTTCAGCGATGACCTCTTCATTCGACCCAAATCTCTTACCTCCGAGCCATTTCATCATGTTTGGAAACAAGAAATAGTCGCAGGGGACTAAATCTGGGGTATATGCTGGATGAGGGAGGAGTTCGTAGCCTAACTCATGCAATTTTGCCATTGCGACTGCGGACTTGTGCGCCGGTGCATTGTCCTGGTGAAAAAGAACTTTTTTTCTTCGCCAAATGCGGCTGTTTTTGCTTCAAATCGGCTTGGAATCGATCCAGCAGCGTTGCGTAATATGCGCCGGTGATCGTTTTACCCTTTTCAAGGTAATCGATGTGAATAACACCGCACGGATCCCAAAAAACTGTCGCCATGATCTTGATTGCTGACAAACCCGCCTTGGCCTTCTTCGACTTCGATTCACCAGGAGAAGTCCATTGTTTTGACTGCTCCTTGGTTTCTGGTGTGTTGTGGTGAATCCAGGTTTCATCCACGGTTACGAAATGGCGCAAAAACTCAGCCGATTTTTTCTGGAACACCGCCAAACACACCTTTGAAGTTGTCAAACGAATGCGTTTGTTGTCGATTGTGAGCAAACGCGGCACCCATCTTGCGGAAAGCTTTTTCATGTCTAAATATTTATGTAAAATCGAAATCACTGAGCCATGTGATGGCCTGTGGCCTCTTCAAGCTCGCACACATTCACTCGCCGATCGTCCATTATCAAACCATGGATTTTGTCGACCATTTCTGGTGTGGTGTCCTCAATTGGGCGACCAGAACTTTCGGCGTCACTTGTGCTTGAACGACCGCACCGAAATTGAGTAAACCAGTGGTGAATGGTTCCAATCGATGGTAAAGAGTCCTCATAATATTTGTCAAACTTTTGTTTGGTTTGCGTGATAGTTTTTTCTCGCAAAAAATAGTGTTTAATCAGCACTCGAAATTCACTTTTTTCCATTTTAACGAAAATGGTAGTAGGCGTCTATATAAAATGGCTGCCACAACAAAACTATTTGACAGATCTATCTGAAAATGTGGGTGCGTTCTTTCGAAAGATGATTCTTGACAAAAAAAAATTAAATTTAAGGTGACGGCACAATTTGTGTTAATTTTCAGGGACTTATTGACCCACCCTCGTATCTTAATTTTTTGGGTATTTTATTGTTAACTTCTGAAATAAGGAATTGTATTATAATATTGTCATCCGGCAATTAATTAATTTTATTTTTAAAGTGACATTTAACAATATTTATCGCTTTTATTAGCAGAATAAAAATGTCACTAAACAGAATAACGACTTGAGTAGGAAGTGCCAGTTCTTCCATCAACAAATCATTTTATTGATGATTAACGAAAACAAGACATAAACATCCTTCTAAGTCACACGATCCACATAAAGAAAACGATCTAATGTGCCAACCACACTATCAAATCAATCCCACGATCTTTGACATCGTTCACAGAAAAGGCTTGATTAGCACTAATCATCAACATCATACCTAAGCACACCACACCTTAAATCATTAAGCCATTCAATTTGTTTATAAAAAAAAAAAAGTTTCTCTACAAAAAGTACTTAAATCCCAAAAATTGCGGCTAAACGAAGAGATTTCCTTCGAAATGAGCAAAATGTCATTAGTCACAGGCTTTTAATTTTCCAAAAATTTTCCACAAAATCACGAACTATTCGTGTCAGTCTCACGCACACACCCCCCGGACAACAACCGATGGCAAAATATAAAAATGAAATAGAAATTAATTTGCCACAGTTGGTGGCGATGACCCGAATTCGACGCCCAATAGCGTCTGCATATGTAGGCCACTAATGAGATGAGTTGAGATACTTTTTTTTTTTTTTTTTTGGGATACGTGTAAATGATACAGATTTCCTCACATCATGACAAAGACTCTTTAACTTTCCTGCACAACAGGTAATCCGGGTCAAGTTCTCGATATCAATTCATTCATTAAGTGCGCAAGCATTTAGACGATTAACTATTACAAATCATTGTGACGATAAGATCGTATGGCTTCGGGGGACGGGAAATGGAATCGAAAATTTGCGCCCATGAGAGAGGTGCGAATGGAGAATGTGTTGAGTAGAAATCTTAATTAAAATGATTTGTATACGCAAAGGGGTGGGGTGATGAAAGAATTTAGAAATCGATGAAAGAATACCGTCTTCGATTGATAAATCGGAGAAGAACTTCTTCTTTATTTTTGACAATAAAACGTGACTTCCTGGCATAAAAGAATGAAACTTGTTTATCCATCAAACCTGATGAAAGGGATTTTATCATTTTAATGATTGAATGATTGATTATTTTTTTTTTCGATACTAAACCAATCTGTTTTGAGATGGGAGTTGAGGAAAATTCAAATGAAAGTCGAGGTTAGATTGTTTTCGATTTTAAAACTAAACTTGTGAGCAGATCTTCATCTAAACTGGTGATTGTTAAACTTCTGTCTGCACCTCTAAATTGCTATGAAAATTATGCACCCCAAACCACATTTCACAACTCATTATTTCGCTTCAGAACTTTACTATTAAACTTCAATACATACGAGCTATAAGTGTTAATTATGGTTATTAAGGGAATAGAACCCAATGCTTTTGGATTTTAAATTAAAAACCCTCTAGAAGAAGAAGGTTACAAGGTAAAAATAGAGGCAATAAGCCGCAGCCCCTATTTCGTTATGAGATAGAGTTCAACACAAATAACTAAAAAAGAGCAATGTCCACCCAATCTATTGCCTAAACCGAACGATAACGACGCAAAGGTCCTGTGGGCAATCAGCTCTTTTCAGCCGTTCAATTCACCAGGTGTGGATTGTATCACACCAGCCCTAATACAGAACGGACAACAAAGACTACTACCATACCTAATCAGAATAATGAAAGTAGTCTCGCACTGGGTTATATTCCAAAGCAGAGAAAACAGGCGAGGGTTGATTGATATCATCACAATTTGCTTCGCTATTAATCATAGATCCCAGATATTTGAAATTTTTGCACTTGGGAAGCACTTCTAATTTCAAGTAAATGTCTGGAATAGACCGGTGTGGATCAGAGAATACAGATACCCATTTCCCTCCAAAACATCCACCCATACATCAAGTGCTCGTTGCAGGGACGTTTCATCTTCACTTATGATAGCTCCATCGTCAGCAAAGAGTAACTGATGCACTTTGGGGTGCGTCACTTTTCCTTCAAGCAGATAATCAAGGACTGCAAAGGACTGAACGGTAGTTATCGCAGTTCATATAGTAATCGGGGTATCGTCTTGTTCGTCTAGTAAACTCCAATATATCACCGATTCCTTTCTTACTGAGGTGTGCTAGATCCGGTATCGTTGGAGATCGCAGTATCTCCAGTCTTAACCTCGCTGTTGTAGGGCAGTGGCAAAGGAAGTGTTCTATGTCTTCCCCCTCCTCCTCACAGATAGCACAGATTGTTGTATCAGATATCCCGAGTCTGAAATAATGTTTATTGAGATTGATGTGCCCTGTTAGAAGTCCCGCCATCACTCTTAACTGTGTGCTTGAGTTGAAACCTCTTTTTGCTGTGTTGTTATTCGATTCTGGCCACTTTACACGTGTCTAGATTCGTTCAGTAGTTATTGAACTCCTGTCGTATCTTATCATTGATTATCCTTTTAATAGTTGTCAGATGGACCCAGTTCTGTGTCACTTACTCCTTTCCTTGCGAGTTCATCTGCCTTTTCGTTTACCACCTTCATGCCCCGGTACGCTGGTGTCTTTTGTGAGTATTTCGGTTGCTTTCATAATTGCATAGGCTTCCGCTTGGAACACCGTTACAAAATGGTTCTAGGTACTCATAAATAGCAAGTTCAATCGGTGAGTTAGCACAAAAGATACCAGCCCCTGATTCCCCTGATATGTTAGAGCCATCTGTGTATACCGACAACCCGTTGGAGTTTCTTGTCGTCCTTTCATTCGTCCAATATTCTCTTTTGGGGAAAATTGTTAAGAAGTTGTTGGTGAATGATGAGTGGTATCATGTCTCTTATCATTTTAGTGATTTTTCGCGCCTTCGTTGAAAAGGCCGATGATTCTAAGCCTTGACCGGCAATCTTCTTCGCTTTGATGTGCACTGGTAGGATGTTTAAGATCGTTTCTGTGGCCGCTATTGGTTTTGAGGACTGTGCTCCTGTGATGCCCAAGCAGGCCATACGCTGAACCTTTGTCAACAAGTCTCATGTGTACCTTTTATTTATCACTGGACAACATACAACTACTCCGTAGAAGATGATAGGTTTTATTACGCATTCGTATATCCAGTGGACCTGTTTCGGTTGGTTTCAATCCCCATGGCTTCCCGATGGTCATCCTGCATGCATATCCAATACGCTCTCTTGGCTTTGGTAACTCTTTCTTTCAGGTTATTTCTCCAGGTCAGTTACCTATCCAATATTATGCCCAGGTATGTACTTGACGCTGACACGGAGTTGCACTGATGCTCCTCCAAGTTGTGGAATGTGAAAGTCACTGGTTTTGGTTTTCTTCGTAAAGAGAACTAGTTCCGTTTTATTTGGATTTATTTTTAATCCACTCTCCTCCACCCATTTCGTTATGATTCGTAGGGTATTTTGCTCCCCTATGATGTTCAAGTGCCTTCCTTTTATCAAAACGGTTAGATCATCTGCGTACGCTACGCATTTTGCACAGGTTGTCCATTGTGAGCACCCATAGAAAAGGTTATGTTAACAGACGCCCCTCGTAGTTCTATTGCGCTTCCCAGAGACAGCTATCGCGTTGCCATCAGAGTGTTCGAATAAGAAGGGCCCAATCACCCTTTCAGTACAGACGGCGCACCAAACAGCAACTTTCAGTGGATGTAAATGCGATTCGGTGCCCAAAAAGCGAGTATTCTGCTTGTTGACATGTCCGGAGAAATGGAAATGTTCTTCGTTACTCATGTTTAATTTTGAAAGAAAATCGTCGTCAGACGGGTTTCTGCGGGTAGCTGATGCACCATCTTAGTTTTATACGGAAACATTTTTAATTTTTTTTACTAAAATACGCCAATTACGTGGCCCGTTGCCTCGTAGATGTTCCTGGACACCCTTCCTCGCGCACAACATCAATAATCTCAGCCGAACCGCTTGTTCTTGGTCTGCCAGCCTTTGTGCTGTTTCGTGTTGAGCCAGTCTCTTCTAAGAGTGCGGTTTGGCGAGGAACCGTCGGCACGGCACTAATCTGTGCTGAACGGTGGGGAAATCTTCGACGAAATTCACGTAGTATCCTTAGCACTGATGAGTTAGAAATTGACACAATTATTCCACGCTATTGAGAAGTATAGCGTATCATTGTTTATCGTCGGATTTGTCGCATCTATTTACTACACAACTGCCAATATCACGTTGACAGGAGACGCCATTTGCAAAAATCGTAGACAATTTAAACAGCGTTGTAGGGATTGAAAATCCCACATGTAACAAATAAATCACCAGGTTTTCGAAACTTCAAATATTTATTTTTAAACAATTAAATATAATTAACAAACGTGATCCGAATTATTCGTCGACTGCTAAAGGCTGACTAGTTGCTTCGCAGGAAGGTACGACAAGAAAGAGAATGAATCGAAGTCTTGACGAGTTACATAGCTGTCAGCAGATTCGTGCAAGATGGTTGCAAAGTGCGAGTGAGACAAACTTATATGTAGATTACAGCGATACAGAATGGAGTAGTAGAATTCTGTACAGTTCTGACAGAAGTTCGTGATACTCTATGGCGTCATTACTTTTGAGCCACCTGGTGGTTATTTTTTTTTTATTAATTTTATGTTCTATCACCGTTCGTACTGCACAAATTGCTGTGAACCATCTTGCTCGGAGTCCTTCAACTTCCAATGCTTTCGACTCGTTCTCAAGTTGCGCCAAGTTGGTCTAGGTCGTCCAATTTATGTAATTGAGGTGACAGACATGCTCACTTTAAAAAAAAAAAAATAAAAGTCCTAAAAAAAAGGAAATATAAAATAATACCACGCCTACTGTGGTTTTTGTTTAATGGATGAAGGAAGCGGAATCACATGATCTATTCCAATACCCTGTCAGTTATTCAAATAAGAAAAAAATAGAAAGAAAAGCAACCAAACATTATACACAGTACCCAAGGCTCTATGAAGGAAATAATACTTAACTGCGATTAACTTCCGCAGCAGAGCATTAAAATAAATAAATTACAAATCCACCAGTCTATGTAAATGTTCCTGCTTCCTTGCTATGAATACGCCTCTAGATGGGAAGAACAATCTGATTAATTCCCTGTCTAATAGTAGCCTACGTCAATGGGGGGGCCTTGCTTAAATCAACTACGAGTATGTACACGAGTTCGCTCGTATTTTAGGTAGGTGCCAGAACAAGGTGCATGCAATCGATTAGCGAACGCCCAGGAGCAGCGCATGTACACAACCAAATCCAAATCCTCTACGTGTTCCAGATCGAATCGCAAAAACTAAAGGGATTTGCATTTAGAACTCCAGTTGTGGCCTGGTCAGTGCTGTTGGCCATTTGCGATTCGAATTAGTTCAATGAAATACTGCGATTGATCTGGAACTCACCGAGAATTATAGTGCGCGAGCAAATAAAATAAAGTGCGTGTTCCGTTGCAGCGTAGCAGTAGTAAGTACTTATATTGCAAGGAATTTTGCCTCAGAACAAGAGATCATTTGATTACTTATACGAGGAACGAAGAAGCAAACAGATTGGATTCATTGTCTTGGTAAGAGGAGAGATTAATGATTATTAGTGGGACACCGGAAGAACCACTAAAGCAAAAAAAAAAAGAAACATAAAGTGATTGGTTTTTTGCACTCTCTGCCAAATGGGAGTGACCCAGATCCAATTAACACCCGATGACAAAAGAAGATTTTGGCCAGTGTTAAGTAGATGGGAACGTAGCATTTTCACACACTCATTAGAGAGGCTTCAGTGGATTTGCTTGCTAATGAGATTGCTTTCGATTTTCGCTTCGATGGTCTTTTGTCATTTGGCCATAATGAACCTATTTTCCTATTACAAATACAAAAAGTAGTCTAAGATGAATAGAACCATTTCATAGAAAAGAATTTCGCGACAATACCCGCCAATCTTATGTTGCCCCCGTCGCAGCTAGACATGCTCGTATTCTCACAGTCACAGTCTACTTTGTACGACGCGTCAAGTGAAAGGGTTCTCTACTTACTACAACTGAATATTTTATGACTTAATACGTTAAAGTGTCTTTAACACCAATTGACTCATTCTTCGTTGGTTCTTCAATCGTGGGTATAATCTAAATTGGTTTATTATACCATTCACTTGATACACTACTAATCGTTGCAACTTTTTTAAGATAATCCAGTTGCAATAGCTCCAGTTGGAAAGGTATTTAGAACAATCCGCTGCTTAAAACTGCACACTGTTCTGTCTAATTAAAGTTGCCACCAAGAGATACAATTTATTGCCGCTGCACTTTGAGAGATTTAATTCTGAATAATGCGATCAAATAAATCTCAAAGCCAAGTGCGTTTCCAAGAACTCTGGTAGAAGGAAGAGTGATCATTTCTCTGGCGCTGCGACGTACGAGAGCAATTTCGAATGCAATAGATACGAGTATTCTTCTTTTCAAACTTGCACTTGCGACAAGGGGCCAACAACACACAACAGTTGTATACGAGCCGGCCGGGTGAAACAATTGAATTACAATTTCAAATAGCGGTTGTAATTTCAAGCAACAACCTATCTATCTATCCACCCATCTGTTCTTTTTTTTTTTTCATCCATCCATTGAATTGCAAGTTCATAGACTTTTCGGAGGCGCATACACATGTAATTAAGATGCGATGATACGATTCACCGAATCTCGTAGAACATCAACAATAGCCATATGGGCGAGGAGGAGGTGGTCTTCAGCGCGTTCGCACGTACAATTTAAGAATGGTAGAATGAAGACGTCAACAACAGGAACAACAACAGCCAGGAGGAGGAACAGAAACACACTCGTATCTGCGTTTTAGAATCACCATCGCAATCATCATGATCATCTTCTCTGGTTTGCGTTTTCTTCTTTTTTTTTTTTGCAACGATATGGTCAGTGAATTAGAGTGAATTAAACTTTTAGATTTTACTTTTCTACCAAAACACCTCCTGCTTGACGGGAACATATGATGCGTACTCGTCATCCGTATATGGACATGAGAACTACCGCACAGTGGGGCCACGATAGTGAGAAGTGGGTGAGTTTTCTAGAAAATTATGTATCTATAGACCAAGCGGTGTCTGCAAATCTACCTACGTCATCAAGTAAAGTATTGGTAATGAAATGGTAACAATAAATTTACACAAATAATTTGGTCTGTCTAAATTACACTGACCCGTTTTGAATATAAATAAGTAATGTCCGCCTTGGAGATTAGTGGTCATTAACCGAAAGAATTTGGAGTGTCTTATACAACCCCACACCAATCTGCTGTGGCTCAAACACGTCTTCATTTTCCCAGATTTCAAACTCTCATTCATACTGAGTGAACATTTTAAATTCTACTCAACTACAATGTCTTGCAAAGGATAGATGCATAGGGCCTAGAAACCATAAAATCATAAATTTCATTCAATCTGATTTCTTTATTCGTAGACTTGGAGGCGGCAAAAAGCATCTAAGGTTAAGTACATGAACTGTTACCAACTTCACGTCGCTGTGTCTGTCAAACTACGAATGACAGCGCACTGAAAATTTGACAGTTGTTAATTAATTTCATTGTTGACAAATGTGTGTAAAGTTTTTTTTTTTTTTATTGCGTGTTTAGTTTTTGTTCTATCGACAATGGAATTCAAACGTAACAGTGTTATTGACGATTTTTTGGCTGGCAAATGACAACCAGCTATTGTTCGTGAGCTGAAACATTTGAAAGTGATCTAAATGTTTGTGTATCCCAACATATCGCGTTACAACGAAACCGGCAGCATTGCAAAACGCTACGGATTTGATCCGAAAAAGAAAGCAACATCATCAACAGTGATTCGGAGTTTGAAGGCCAGAATCGAACGAAATCCTCGGCGTAGCCGAAGAAAAATGGCTTCTTAGCTAAATATATCCAGATGCAAGTGGCCAATAGCCAAACATCGTCTTCTCTGATGAAGCACCATTTCCAATTGAGCAACTTGTCAACAAGCAAAATGATCGAGTAGACAGCTCTGGAGAGATGTCCTCATACATTCTCAATTATGTTGAGGTCTGAAAACAATGCTGTCCAGTCAAGAACAGAAACGCTGTTACTCTAAGTACTCTCTTACCTTCCGGGCTGTGTGGATTGTTGCATTATCTTGTTGCATGAAATTTTCGCGGATCTTTCCAGACCCCATTTTTAAATTTTTTTACTTTACTTTTTAAGACGTGTTTAAATACTTTCGTTTTAAATCAAATCACTAAAACTGACTAACAACTCACACTGCGAACTGAAATTCCAAAGTATGTATACCCTATCTCAACCACTTGTCGCGGGTAATTAGGGACAAATTGCAAATTCCAAGAAAATTAAGGGAAAAAAAGGATTTATGGTGATTAGAATCTAACAACATACAGAACAAAATTATAGAGCAGCGCCAAGATCAGGGGGGTGTCTCAACCTGTTGTCGAGGAGTGTAGTTTAAATTGCTTACAATTTGTTGGAAGTTATTTCTTAACCAAATGGAACAGAAAAATCGAAGAGCATCACAAGTTTAGGATTATCGATTTTTTTTAAAAACACTCGTAGAGCAATGGTTCACATTACTTTTTCCACGCCATCCAAAAATGTAGTACAGCTCAGACGAGCACAAGCAATGTATCTAATAAACATAACACCTTTAAATTACCGTCGAAAAGAAAGCGATTGCAAACCAGCAGTAAACATCGAGCTTTGCAGTTGAGTAAATCATCAGGCTAATTTAATGTTCTTATTGCAAAGCTCAATTCGGTTTACATATATGTCTGTACGTATGGGGACCAAACTATAGAGGCGTATTCTAGTGCATATCTGACTAGAGAACAGTATGCTGACATTGGTGTCCAAGGGTCTCGGAAATATGAATAATTCCCTTTAGATATGATAACATCGAATGCGAACTGAAGGTAAACTTGTTGTCAAGTATTACACCGATACCAGAGATAGGTAATATTGCTACATGTGTATACACTGAATAGAGGTAGGTAATATTGCTGAGGATGGTCGAAGCCTTAAAGCTATGAATGCTTGCACTTCGCTTATTGAATTAATTTTTGTGGATATTTTCCAATCATCAGCATATACTAAGCAATTAGGTATGTTAATGAATGGACCTAGTTGACTTCCCTGAGGTACACCACTGTTCATGTTTATGGGTAAAGATGTTGATTACGGCTTTTAGATTTGTACCATATTATAAAATCAACATTCCGAGCTTCAAGAAACACGCCTGCGGAAGGAGATAAATTAAATAATTTTGAAAGTGGGTAAACTAAGGAATTGCTGCAATTCATACATATAATGGGAGGAATGCCATCGAATCCAGGACTGGGTTTATTGTTAAGAGATTTGAGGCCACTAAAAACATCTGCTTCTGTCAAATGAAAAGATCCTATGTCAGTAGTTGGGGCAACATTAGATTCAACATAAAATGGTTTGAAGAGCTGGCTAAATAATTGGCAAGTCGTCCACTGAATTAGCTCCATCATATTCTATAAAAGTTGGAATGCAATTGCTTTTCCGTTTGGAGTTAATAAAGCACAAACAAAATTTGCGCAGTGATGTTCTTATAGTTAATTAACTACAAGAACATCACCGCGCTCCATACCTGTGGCAGTGGATTTGTCCTTGCGAAACACAGTATAATCTGATGTATACAGTTCTACGTCGGACCGTATTACAAAAATGATAACGCTTCATGCCTTTTCGGTGCCAGTAGGTCGGGATAACCAGGATGCTAAATAAATAAAAATAAAATAAGTATTTTGGCACTAACAGCACAGTGCAGGGCCTGGCCTAGCTTCACTCGTCTGCCACTCGTGCTGTGCGCCTCATGAATGGTTGGGACCTACAGTTTTATGCTGTTTCGATTGATAGACGGAAGCTCTTTCATAACAATTTTACTCTCGGATGTTTTTCAGACGTTCGCGAGAGGTAGGACCGTGAGAAAACCAATATCGTCCGTTACTGTCCATTTCCCGAACTTATACAATTTTCTAAGTGCATTTAAGGGTCTTTACTGCAGAACTGGAAGAATTCAAGTTCTCGGCTAATTCCTCAACGGATGCGAATGGGTGTTCATCAGTACGACATTATCCAAGTCAACTGCCCTTGTCGTCATTATCTTTGAGTCCTTAATTTACTTTTCAATATTTTTTAAACCATCTTTAGGCCTGGCTCTCACTTATGATATATCAGCCATATACCGTGCACAATTCACCAGCCACTTTCGCTGCATTATGAGTACTCGTAAGTGATTCAGTTGAAAATAAGATACGCCGTTCGCAGGAATTAGGAAACTCTCAGTCCACATTGTGGCGAATTTTACATAAAGATCTAGGCCTACACCCTTACAAGATGAAATTAACTCAAGAACTGAAGCCTCTTAATCATTGAAGCGCCGAAACTTCTCCGATTAGGCTCTGCAAAAGTTTGAAGAAAATCCTGAATTTCATAGAAAAACCATCTTCAGCGATGAAGCGCATTTTTTGCTTAATGGATTTGTCAATAAGCAAAATATTCGTTATTGGATACCAACAAACCCACATGTGGTTCAAGAGACTCCATTGTATCCACAAAAATTGACCGTGTGGTGTGGATTTCATGCCTGAATTGTGATTGGACCGTATTTTTTCGTCGATGAAAATGATCGGCATGTTACGGTCAAGGGAGTTCGCTATCGTGCCATGTTGGAAGACTATTTTTGGCCAGAATTGGATGGACTTGACATCAGTGATATGTGGTTCCAACAAGATGGTGCCACATGCCACACAGCTGGTCTATTGAAGGGGAAGTTCGGCAATCGTGTAATCTCGAGAAATGGTCCGGTCGAATGGCCAGCACACTCATGCGATTTAACGCCGATGGATTTATTTTTATGGGGTACGTTAAGTCGTTGTTTTATCACAGCCAACAAGCTAACAACGTTAGAGGTGCTCGGGAGCAATATCGAACTCGAAATTGCCAACGTTCCGGCCGATACTTAAACTTATATAACTTACTTACTTAAATCTAACATGTGTCCTGGAATAAACTTCAGCCCGATATCAAAATTATTCTGTATTTTATTTAAATACAAAATTGTTATGTCCTTATTGAAAAACCCTTTATAATGCTGGACCAGTGTAGCGCCAGAAAGAGCCCCCTTGTACCCTTGCATTAGAACCTGCATAGTAAATTGTATTCTTGGATGACTGAGTTACACATACTATTTCACTGCCTTTTTAATCCAAATAATTCTAAGAATTACTTGACACTGAAGACCCTAACTACCCCACTGTGTAAAAAAGCCAAATCCCATGTGATAAATGGTTCAAGCATTGCATTGTGTACATTCGGTCTGTTCCAAGACAGGAAATCCACGAATTTGTTTCGCTATGCCATTGCATTGTGTACTTCCGTGTCTCTAAGAAGAACCATTACTTACTGTGAGTTGTTTCGAGGAGCTAAGCGGGTGTACGAGTACTATATACGCCCGTCACTCCACCGGAAGGAATACAAAAAACAAAAAACTCTCCTCTCGGCCTTAATTCGTCGCAATATGAAAATATACATCCGTTCACACATGACAAGTCGCCTTAATTTGCACATCTTTTGTCCAGACCCACAAACAAATTATACCATCTTCATGTTTCGGGAACAATACATCCACTACTCGCAATGCGCTGCAAAGATCGTAATCATGAAACCATGAAGACCGTTGACTTTGCGATGACCCAAAAATGAAATCTCCAAAAAGCGATGATAGACAGCACCAACCGACCGAGCGACGGACGTGTGGACTGTAAGGAGGTCCAATAAAGCAAAATACCATTCATACACATAATGCGCCAAGTTAATGGAAAGATATGTCGACAAATTGCCAAATGATGACCCGAATACTCAGGCCCGAAAAGTGTTCAAACAATCGAGCAGGTACCTCCAGCATACATATGTAAGTAGGAAGCCCCGGCGTTTTAATTAATTTAAATCTCACTGCGAAGATCTCTTCATCTCCGTCACTTGACGACGATGACACCAATGAGAGGCAATAAATTTATGGCCAGGCCTTGACAATGGAAATTGGCGGCAGATGGTTAGGATGAGGGAAATTGGCAAATGAATGCCAATGGGGGAATAGGTGTGCGCCAGCGTGGGCCGGGATTAATTGACAATCGCTAAGTGGCATTTACGAGAGGCATCATACCACATAATAGAGGTGTTGCGGTGGGATTCTGGTAAGCAAATGGGTCTCTTCACGCCTCTTGAGTCTGGAACAATGCTGGGTTTGCTTTGAGTTTTATGAGTGTTTTATGAACGTTGGTGGTTTTATTCACCAGAGGATGTATTAATTGGCGCTAAATGAATATAGCAAATGGGACATAAAATTTGTATGCATGTGTTAAAATTAGAAGTCGTAAAGTAGGTACTAAATGATGGTACTTTATTCGAAATGGCGATGGTATCTGGAATTTGTTAAGGTATGTTATTAGAAGGCAAAGATACGAGTATGTATATTAAACCGATAGTCATAGAGACATACATAGAGGGTTATTCATTTCGTGTATTCAAGATTTCAATAACATTTTTTTACTTTTTTAAATTTTAGATTATACCATTATGTATGGAGTACAATATCGGTTACATGGCCGCCACGGGAGTTTTTGCAAACTACGATTCTTGTGAGGTAATTTTCGATGACTTTTCGCCACATTTCTGGCTGTATTGCGGCAATAACATCACGGATGTTTGGTTTTTAAGTGCTCCGAAGTTTGTGGATTGTCTGCATAGACACGATCACGGTGGCCAATTGATGTCGTCAAGTCCCGAAGTTAAACGACCGGGGGGAACTTTTCAAATTTGCCTGTTTTATGTGACACTTAGCCCTGTCCTATTGGAGCCACCACATCAATGTCTTCAATCGGAAATCAAAAAAAGTTGGTTATCATTTGACGCAGAGAATTCATCTTAATAGTGGCGCCATCCTCGTTTTCAAAAAATGCGACCGAATTACACAGCCGGTCTACAGCGCCCACCAAACTATCTTCCGTGGTGGATGCAGTGACTTCTCAGAGCCCAAAATTCTGAAATTTTGTTTGTTTACCTAGCCGCCGAGCGAGAAATGGGCCTCATTGTTGAAGAAGAGTTTGTTCGAAAAATCGTCGTCAACTTGTTGATTTTCCAGCACCTAATCGGCGTATGTACTGCGCATTCTATGGTCAGCAAGCTTTAGTTGTTGTGTAAGCTGGACCTTATAGGGATGAAGATGCAAATCCAAGCTCAAAGTACGCCAAACGGAGCTGTCGGAAATGCCCCATTGCTGAGCGCTGTGTGGAATTGACAATTCCGGGTTTTTGGCCACTGAGGTACAGAGGTTTTGTTGATTGAGTATTACGATGATACACAGGCCTCAGGAAATCACAAACTCTACCGATTTGTTCGAATTTGGTGATTGTGTTTCGAATTGTTTACTCAGTTGATTATGGCGACCATAATCTGTCCTTAAATCGCGACGCAGTCATTTTAATACGCTGAGCGGTAGTTAAACGGTCCATATTGTAAAATGACAATACAAGAACTAACTACCTGTTACTATGGATGACAGATGGATTTGATAGATGACAGATGGGTTTGACAGATGCCATATGGCAGGGATGTGAAATCTCAGCCTCGAAATGAATAACTTAGACTGCTATTACACGGTGACTCTCGAGTCATGACTCTTTCTTCTATTCTCTTTTGAACTTTCATTCTGTGAGGCTCGTGCGATTACACGGTGACTCTTGTTTTTTCTTTCGGTTGTGAAGTGTTTAGAACTCTCTAAAACTCTAAAGTCAATTTCTTTCGATCAATAAATTTCTTCCGTAATTGTTTGTCGACTGCCCTCCAGTGGTAATGAAAAAAATTAAGCGAAATAGAAAAATGACGAACAAAGAGAAGGAGAAACGTCAAAAAAGAGGCATCGAAATTGTATCCACAACTCATTTGTTTTCGCTTTTGCACTTGTGTAATTTCAAAAGAGTAATAACTCAAGAGTCACCGTGTAATAGCAGACTTAATCTGCCACACCTACCTAGGGCATCATTATTCTCAACATTTCCTCCCTTTACACAGTCAAGGAATGTCAACCGACTGAATATTCATTCAACTTGCTGGCGGTATGCTTGTGGATATAAAAAAATTGTTAAATTCACTAGGAACACCTCGCACCTAAATAATTATAGCTTAGCAACAATTTTCCTTTTTGGGAAACGTTAAGAAGCCTATTTTTAATTTTGATCTACATCAAAACGGTCTCACGCATGTATACATTAATTAAAGTATTAAAGTGCTTCTTAAAACCTTTTAGCGCTTAAAATTGCATGTCGTTTAAAGTCTGTCAAAAAGCATCTTTGACGCTGATTGTCTTAAAACGTCTTCAACATGCCATTCCCATGTATGAGTAGCTTAAAACAGAAAGAAAAGGAAGTCATTTGCTAGCTTTTCATTGTTTCCATGCTTGCTTTCGTGATAAAAACGCTTTACAGCAATTTACTTTTGGCAATCAAAATTCTTTCACATTTTTTCGCATTTTTTTTCGCGGAATTAAATCCAAAAATGATTCTTCCGTTCCCATTGCAATTAGATCGACTGACCTGATTGCTGGCAAGACTGACTATGAGAGAGGAACTTTTCGGCGATTTTGCTAAGTGGACATCAATATTTACGAAAGCCTTTGGGGCTCTCAATTAAATGTTAGTTGTGTTTAATGGCTTTGGTGTCAGTTATTGGTTTGTTTCATACGTAAACCATACTAGTAGTATCTGACGAGTCAAATATTTTTCGGTTGAATACATAATAATAGTGCACGACTGGTTCGTGTGTACTTGCATTGTATGTGCCATTGATTTGCAAAACACTCAGATTTGATATTTAAACAAAATCGTTAGAATGTTTTTCATACCCTATCTTATCTTCCCTCTAAGATGGATTCGAAGACTTTCGGGTCCGGAGCGTTGATGTCCATTCGCTTTACATGTCCTAGCCAATTTAGACGATTAAATCGAACCCTTTCAGCTACGTCAATGTCGCTATACAAGTGGTATAATTTGTTGTTTTATCTTCTCCTCTATTCTCCGTCAATACAAACGGGACCAGAAATCACTCGAGGATTTTTTCTTTCAAAACAACGAAGTGTGTTTTCATCCGCCTTTGATAACGTCCGTGCTTTTGCGCCTTATAGTAGGACTGGGGCGATGAGGGTCTTATGTACATAAAGTTACCTTAGTTGTCCGTGAGCGTCAATTGCCTTTCTATCTCAAAGAAACAGCGGCTGGCAGGAGTGATTCTTCGCTGGATCTCTGCGGTCAAGCTAGACAAAGTCGTTCACAACCTCAAAATTGTAGCTGTCTATTATAAAGCCCTTTCCAAGCCACCGATGTTGACTGTCCTTTTTTGATTCGTCAACCGCTAAACCCATTTTCGCCGCTTCTGTTTCAATACTCACGAAAGCACCCTCTGCGTTCTTCTAATTATGTCAATGTCATCGGCATACGCCAGTAGTTGTACAGACTTTTGAAAGGTCGTACCCCTGATGCTGGCTTGAGAGTTTTGTACAATTCTTTCATATATAGTGTTAAAAAAATCACATGGCAGCGCGTCACCTTGACGTAGCGCCCTTTTCTTTCATCAAAAGACTCGGTGACGTTGTTACCGATCTAGATGGAGCAGGGTGTATTCTCCATCATCATTCCGTACAGGCGGGCGGGTTTGGCAAGCATGCCAAGCCTAAACATGGCTCTGTACAGCTCATCTCCATAGACGCTATCATTTTAGAGTAGCCTACTTTAAAATCAATGAAAAGGTGGTGAGTATATATTTGGAGTTCCTGGGATTATTCCAAGATCTGCTGCATCTAAATATCTGTATGGTGGACTTCCCTGGCCTGAAACCACACTGATACAGACTAATCTTACTGCCGACAAAAGATTTAAGGTGTTCACATAATATGGCAGTACATGCTGATATGCTGTCTTACAGCGGAGTTTCGATCATCCCTACAGGCTTCTGTTCAGGGTCTGTAGTTTTCGCATGCTCTTATTACCTTTTGGTAAAACTTTCGAATCGAACATCATTCCTGCTATAACATCATCATTCCATTGCCTCGATCTGACGTTTTTGATATTCTTTCTTCTTCTTTCTTGGAAACTGGTGTAAGCCTCCTGGTAACGCATGTTACATCAGGTATGTCGTATGCACTGTCCATCTAAATGAATAAGTTTCAAGCTCTGTTGAGATGAAATTAAATTAGGTAATTCGAATTATAAGACACGGTAATAGAGAAGTTATTAGTGGTAATCATTAACGTTGAAATTATATTTTCCTTAAAAATTGGTAACAAAAGTAACTCACGTTACATGAACTCGGTAACTCACGTTACTTCATAAATCTTTCGCAAGTTGCTATTACAGATATTCTATACTAAATATGCTATAACTAGATTGATAAATGTTAAAAAAAAGAGTGATCAAGTGCGAGTCGGACCTCGCGCGATTAGTGTTCTGTAGAATTGTTTTAACTGTGACCTAATTTGGTCTCCTCGTTAATCCGGAGAAACGGAATATCTTAGATTGTATTGTAAAGATTATATAAACAAAAAAACACTATAGGGTGAAGTATTGTTTTCATGGAAATTTTCAATCTTAAGATTTTGATACATTTTGGTATTACTTTGAGAGATAATCTCAAAAAAGTCTCTCTGTACGTACTCGTACAAGGTGGGGCAAAAGTAATGTCATAATGTGGATGTGCCATAATTTTTAAAAATGGCGTCAAATGTCATTGCGCTTTGACATTTATGTTGTAGACTGATAGAGATTTGACAACAAGCAATGGAGCGAAGAACGCGGAATTATTGTTACTACTTATTTGACCAATTCCCGGTCTGATGTTTTAACGTAGCGTGAATTTCGTCGTCGTTTTCCTCGTCGTTCTGCACCATGTGCGCGAACTATTAAGTGTTTGACTGAACGTCTCGTGCAAACTGGGTCCACTAGAGATGCCGCAAGAAGTGGCCGGCCCCGTATTGCTCGTTCGACCGAGAATATCACTGCTGTGGCCGAGGACGTCTGAGAGATTCCACAAACATCGACGAGACAACGATGCATCAGCAGACCTTAGTTGCATCGAATTTTGATGAAAGACCTGAAGATGTTCCCTTATAAAGTGCAAACCGTTGACCAATTGCTGCCTGCTAACCGTCAAGTGAGGTTAACTAACTCCCATGCTCTGATAAAAATTGACCAAGAAGAAGATGATTTTGTATCCAAAATCATAATGAGCGACGAATGATATCATTTTTTCAACTTAATGTCGTGAAAACAGAGCCCAAGTTTTTTCATTTCTAACAAAATGGGTTACTTTTGCCCCACCTTGTATGTGCGCTAGACAGCAGCGTAAACGGCTGAACGGATCCCCTTCACAATTAACGGTACTTTACTAATTTTTTTTAAAACAGGGTGGACCATTTAAACCTTCGAGATGTTTTTTGGTAATAATGTGAAGTAATTTCTTGTTTATTTTGAACCTTGCAAATTTGTTCTGATCGTGTAAATGGTCGCCGTCAGAGCGAATGACGCAATGTGCTCGTTATCACTTGTCGAAGTATTTCGAGCTGAATGGCGGCCATTTCCTGTCGTATATTATCTTTCAAGGTTTCTACGGTCCGTGGCTTGTTGACTTAAACTTTGGACTTCAAATAACTCCACAAAAATCTGGAGGCATTAAGTCGGGTGATCGCGGAGGCCAGTCAAAATCACAATTTTTCGAAATTAGGCGTCCGAGGAAAAAAGGACGTAATAAAGCGGTCGTGGCTCGGCCTGTATGAGCTGTGGCGCCGTTCTATTGGAACCAAAATTTGTCCATGGCGTTATCAGTCAGAATTGGCATCAAAAAATCCGTTCCCGATAACGCTTTCCATTGACGGTTACAGCTGCTCCAGCATCGTCTTCGAAGAAGAGCGGTCCAATGATTCTTTCCGTACAAATTCCAGCCCAAACAGTCACACATTGGTTGTGGAGAGGTTTTTCGTGAATTAATTGAGAGTTTTCATTGGCCTAGAACCGACAATTTTATTTATTTACGGTCCAATACAAAGAAAAATGAGCCTCATTCCCTCATGATATTTTTTTTTTTGTTCGGGAATAACTTCAAATCAGCACGAATTATGCGTCGGAAAGACGTGCGAGGGATGCCCAACTGCAAAGAACGCCCACGACTTGATATTGTCGGTGATCTCTCAATACTGGCCTGTACAGCCTCAATGATCTCATCAGACCGCCTCGGACGACGTCAGCCTTGATTGACTGGCATTACCAAAATTGCCGGTGGCGATAAATTTTTCGTTCTGAAGGCGCTTCCCTCACTCGATATTTTGCACGATACGCACGTTGCGTTTTCACAATTGAGAACATGTTTTAAATGTAAAACTGCACGATAACAGCGCATTGTGATGGCGTGTACTGTTCCATGGCACGCGATCTGAAAACAGATGTCAAAGTTATAGGGTTGCCAGATGCCGAAAGTTTAAATGGCCCACCCTGTATTTTGCTTAAATTTGTTATTTGGATTGAGTTAGAGAAATACAACTAGATGGCGCACTGATTTATTATCGAATTCGTCTGAACAGATTTGGATGAAATTTCATCTTTCATTTGATTTATTGCATGATGGAGTGGAAAAATATTAAGAAAAATGTTCTTTATCATATTAATAAGGAGTCCAGTCTCCGTTATTATCGACTATCCCCTGGAATAATTTTTTGGTGATTTTAACTAAATTTTTGCACATGTTCTGCACTTACGAGTAGCCCTCCTCAAACCCTTATGTTTTATTAGTGACCATGCATTTCCTGTAGGATTCGCATCAGAACTCTGCGACAGTAAATCTAAATAATTGTAAATCGCTTCCTTAAAATATTTTTCATTTCATGTTTTTCATAATTTTTCGCAAATTTTTGACACGACATAATGACACTCCTCATTGACACTGCCCGCCCCGCAGTGATATCACTAATTCATGTAATTTCACATACTTTATCCCGCCATGTCATGTTGGACAGAATTTATTTTCATGCACAACACCGAATCAATGACAAATTACCATGCAAACACACGACACGACACTTAATTGATAATGGTCTCGAAAAAGTGTGTCAAACAGCGGATTTTTTCTCCATTTTTTTTTTTGGTAACCAAGATTTTAATTCAATCACTTCTTTGACGTGATTCGTCCGTCCACACACGTGAATTTTGGTATTTCTTGTCGGGTTTTCCGGAGGTGGTTCACTACTACGTCTTCAGAATAATTGATGTAGAATTAAAGCAAAATCTGGAAAAAAGCTGGACAAGTTCCAAGAATAAGTAAATTAAAATCTCACATGTTCACTTGGTGTCAGGTTGTGAACATAAAACGAAAATCAATTGTTTGTGGAGATTTTTGTTGCTGGTCGCGCTTGCCTGTTGTGATGTTGAAGAAGATAAATTTGATTTAAAAGTAGGCTTGACATTATGAGTTCACATTAAAGAGGGGCTGACACATGGCAGGAGCATTTCGTGCAGGTCTTTATTTAGTTCATTATTTTTGCAAAATGGGTCATTACGTAAATTCCTGTCATATTATCCTCCTTATTGAATACGAAATTCCCAAAGTGAGTGATACTTAAGAAAGAAACTTCCCACGCCATTTAGTACCTCTCATGCTGCTACGACACTTAGCCTGTGTTCGGCTTCCCGTTGAACATTCTCATTTCTCATCAAGCTGTGTTTGTTGATTTATTAATTCTCCTGTAGGCCAGTCGGATGAAATACGCACAAAGCCGTCTTCTGTCCAAACAAACATTCAACTAACTTCCGATAGAGCAGTTTGTAGGACCAAAGCCGCACATACTTTCGTATGCAAATCTCGAAATGCGCTCAAAATTTGAACGCCAACTTTAAACGTACTCGTATAGGACACATTGTTGCACGACATACCTATGAGAACGGGTCTTACTTTATTGTGGGAGTTGTATACGAGGAGGATGAATCTCTTAGTGAATTTCCATCTTGACAGGTCATGATCTTGACAGCTCATTCTAATTTAAACTCAGCGCTGGTGTTACGTTTTTCGCGTTGCTTCCATACATACCCAATGAACTGGTTCACGTTCAAGTGTGTAGTGTGCGCTAAAGTTGGACTAGCTATGACACTTGGTGAATTCCTAAGTGCAAGTCAAAGTAAACTTAGCCGAAATCATACTACCAGTGAATCAGAGTAACACCTAAAGGGAGTCAGTTTTATTAACTTAATCGTGGTGCGGCGGCAGTGAACATTTGAAATTCAATCATCGTTCGGCTAATACTTCTCGGAACTGGTCAATTGAAGCAAAGAAATTAAATTGTACTTCGATGTTTAAATTAATTGCAGTGCACTGCGTGCACCCAGTATCTCTAACACAAAAAGTTATTTGCATCTAGCGGTTAGCGATACTATGACTTTGATTTGAAAATTTTAAATTCGATTTGTGTTATGGCATAGGGAAAGTTCGATTAGTTCGGGTCTCTCTATTATTTTTTTTGGTAGCATCTGTTTTGCTGTGATCAACTAGTGTATTTGGATTTCTGTATACTCACCTTGTTAACTAATAAGCATAGCTTATAGCATAGAGATACATGCACTGAGTAGTCCACTGTTAGATTTTCTTCTAGTTCGTGGATGAAAAATCCCCTAGCAACAACTTCCAAGATTTTATCGAGAAAAGTAATTAAAATTAAATTAAATTTAAATTGGATTTAATTAATTCTTGATTGTATGTTGTCAAGTCAAATGTATATTCCGAGGGCGAACGAACAAGTATTATTGTCCATTCCGATGTCCTAAAGATGCTAAACACCTGTGACTCTGAATGCAGTAACCTTAAATATGCACCGGGGTATGAACTAGCGCCATCTACCTAGTCATGTCATAAATACGCGTATACGTTTAAACGCACTCATCGTAAAACTAGTATTGAACACACCCATTCTATGTAAGTTGACAGGTACTCAATTAATGACATTTGTAGTAAGTTAACACGCAAAAATATTTGCACAATCGATAAATATGGAGTGGGGCGATGTTAAAAACCATGTTGCGATAATTGGCTTTCACAAGTGTAATGTGGGAAGAAGCGATATTTCCCGTACCTTGGAAATCACCCGGAATTTTGTGTATCGAACTGTTAAAAAGACACTGGTGGAGTAACTGACCGTCAGAACTCCACAGGCGATCGCGATCAATGCTGTTAAAGCCATGATTAACCTGAAACCGCTGCAAAAGCAGGAAATCTTGTGAGGAATGAAGATGTCGCAGAAATCAAAGATTTGGGACTCACCGTATACAAAAGACACACTGGCCACTTACAGCCCAATTAAAGCAAAATCGGAATAAAAGAAAATTGTTTTGAATTTGAATTGTAATTGATCTGTTAGTGCGGCGCAGATTTCCTCCTTCGATGTCGCTTCGTCGATATCCTTTTCTCCCAACGCTTCCTTGATTTGGTCTTTATAGGCTGGTGTTGTGGAATTCGCAGATTTTCTCAGAGAGAGTAGGAGGTCACGCAGAGATCACTTCCAGTTTTCTCTATTCGGCTTACATTCCTCCATACTTCAGCCTTCAATTTCCGAAGCATGTCACCATATGATAGATCTCCGGTCTTCATAATTACTCGTATTATGGCATCCGATCGCGATGGTTTTCTAACAATCGTGCTTCGCATTTTCTTGGTAACCTTAGACCATTCTTACGCTGACTTGTCTTCTGGATTGGGCTTAGGTATTGTCTTGCTCGGCTTGCCCATTTCGCTGATCTAAGACTAAAATTTTCTTAGACGAATCTAAGCTGATGTCATACGTGATATCTTCGGTGAGTTCGTCCGCGCCTTTTTTCGGACCATGGGACTTTATTGGTTGCTCCTCGGGCCGGTTACCTTTTCCGTTTGTTTGTGCTTCTTTACCCGTCACGTTTCCTACTGTATTTGTTTCTATCGGGACTATAGCCGTCTATGTAGATATTGTCACTTGGCTTTTCTGCGTATTATGGCTGAGGAACTTTAGCTGTTCTCGGAGATCGTATATCTCGGATTCGACATCTCGGAAAACAGACTCAATGAGCGTATCAATTTTCTTGATTTCTCCACACGTTATGCTTGTATATATTATATGCAGCCGCCCTTCCGGAGCAGGAAGCTGTGCGTTTCTCGATGTGGCGGGTAAATTCGGATCTCGCCACTCTATTCCTCGTATCCACCTTATGAGGTGGGAACAACATATATTGAAGACGGTGCTTACTCGTCTGGTTAAAAGAAAGTTCATAGGGTTTCTTTTGGTCTTTTCAGCCATGCCCTTCTTCTCTACCACTCTTAGTCCGGGACTGCTTATTGACTATTCGCAGTTAACCTGCATTACTGTAGGCCGTTCACTATCCACTACCTGTGAGTGTGTGCTCCTTATGAATCTCCTTAAGTCCATCAACGAAACATGTGCCAACTCACCCAGTTCTCCGAAGAGTTTGTTTCCCATATGGGAGAGGCGACGGTTGTGGAGTTGTGATGGTTTCCTCATCTTGATAGCTCTTGCAGTAGCCCAGGGAGTTTGTGAACCATAGTGCCGATTGCACAATGTCCCGTCAGTACACCTAACAAGATGCGGATTTCCTTTTCCCCATAGCTAGTAAGCATTTGGTTCTCCCCTCATTTAACTGTGGCCATAGGCTGCGGGATTTAACTCAATCCCCTCTTGATAACCAAGAGGGGATTGGTTCGTTCCCTGGTCCTAAGGTTTATATTCTCCTTCAATCGGGATGTCTATTTGTGTGTTCCTAGTGATGGTCCTTTTCTGGCTAGTTCACCTGCTATCTCATTCCCTTCTATGTCACTATGTCCGGGAACCCAGCAGAGATTGACCACATGAATATTACTAAGTTTGTTCAGGGTTTTACGACATTTACATACTGTCCTAGATCTTATTGTCTCACTGTCCAGCTGCCTGATTGTCTACAAAAATTGTAATCCGAGATGGATTTATTTTCTTTGTTAGGATTATCAACGCTGCTCTACCAATGGCAAAGATTTCAACTTGTATCTTTAGTCTGTAATGGTTCGCAGAATATTCCTGTTCCGGTTCCTATTTCCATTTTAGACCCTTCAGTGTAGATTTGGATGTCCTGTTCATTCAACAATGAGATGGTTTCCCATTCTTGCCTTTTGGGAATAAGGGTAGAGTAGTTCTTATTGAAATCCTGATATGGAATAACATAGTCTGAGTTTATCCTGAGGGTAGCCTAAAAATAGCCGAAAATTCGTTTCAGGACGTTTTCACCTTGACCCATGTGTGTAGTCGTAGGTGCGTGGTCCGATTCAATGCTTGTAGTACCCTTACCGTTTTTTGAAGATCCCCACCTTGCACACACTCATTCTTCCTTGCTTTTCACTCAAATTTTTTCAAGTGCTCGCGGATTAATGTTTTTACAACCATTCCAAATTTAACAATGAAAGACGTTCAAAAAGTTTAACTAATCTTGAGCTAAGGTATAAAATACTGATTAGCGTCGCACAAAGTGATCTGAAGCTAGTAACTTCTCGGATCTTTGAAGGAGCACGTTAAACTGGATATGACCTTTCTCTATAACTCTTCATTCTCACCTACAGCATTCTTAAATCATTCTAAATGTCGACTTTCTCTCGTTGAAATTAGTAACATACGTAACTTATAGGGAAATGCAATTAAATAGTAAATCTCATCCAATCCCAACCGAAGGCATCTGAAATCCGACTTGACTACATAGTTAGAAGATTTTAACTTCTTTTAATGTCTTTTGTTCATCTAAAGTGCTCATTTCAACCTAAACGACTTACAGTTGCTTTTTCAATCAGATGTCATCAGTTACATGACAGACAGACAGACTGCTGTTTCAAATGAATCGAAATTTTGCCCTTGTGCCTATACACTGTGGTAATCGCAATTATACTACGAGTATCATATATTTATTGTCCAACGAAAATCATTAGCTTCTGATCTTTTTTTTATAGCACACACTCACCGGACATAGTGGCAAAGTGATGGCGGCCAAATATGTGCAGGAACCCCATAAGGTGGTAACCGGCAGTCATGATAGAACTTTGAAAATCTGGGATCTCCGGAGTATAGCATGCATTGAAACGAAATTCGCCGGCTCCAGTTGTAATGATCTGGTGACCAGTGACAGTTTAGGGTCAACCATCATAAGTGGCCATTACGATAAGAAGATTCGTTTCTGGGACATCAGAACGGAAAAGCAATGCGTTGATCTTGCGATGCCTGCGAAAATTACATCGTTGGACTTCTCAAAAGGTAAAAGTGTTGCCGATTCAAATGCGGGGATGGGACTAATAAGACATTACTTTGTTGCAGATTGCCTTTACCTCATTTGTTCTGTTCGTGATGATACCGTTAAGCTGATAGACCTACGTAAAAACCACGTAATTTCAAGCTTTTCGTAAGTTAGCAGATACAAAAATAAAATGATATCCTTGATTGAAATAAATATCTACTTTCCAGCAATGAGTCATTTAAACTAAGCTGTGATTGGTCCAGAGCGAGTTTTAATCACACTGCAACGAAAGTCGCCTGCGGCTCGTCGGATGGAACCATATTCGTCTGGAATGTTAATACAAAACAGGCATCTACACTCAAGGGACATAATCCGTAAGTTTTGTATTTGTTTTTATTTTGGTTGAAGTTTCCTTGGTGATGGTGTTCGTATGTCATGCCCGTTCGACATTTTAACTGTGTCTGTTTTTATTAATTTGTGTGGTCGCCTTTGGATTTTATAATGGCTTCAACCCTTTTTGGCGTGGAATCGTAAAGGCTGGTGGATGTAGCAGGTGTCTGTTTGTTCGTACCAAATTTGTCCGATGTGACTTCGTAATTCCTGCAAATTGCTTGGCTTTTTGTTAATTGTTTTTACACCCATTCGATGCCAAACGTGCTTAAAGGGATTCAAGTCCGGACTGTTTCCGGGCCAATGGAGTGAATTTATACCCAATTATTCTTAGCACGATGGAAAGATGCGGAATCGTTCTGAAGCACAACACCCGTGTAGTACTGGCTCACATCCTCTGCAGAGGGAACCACTCAATTTTCTATTACCTGTTTGTATTTTACATCGTTTATGGATTCATCCACTATCAAAAGAGTGCCAATTCCACCGGCAATTATGATTCCCTAAACCATGACACCTTTGGACCTTTTCGGACGAGCTGCTACACATTCTTCCTTCAACCGTGATCCAGGTCGACGTGGAAAGTTTCAAGTTGAATTTGGACTCATCTGAGAATACAACCTTTTGCCAGTCATCTTGGGTCCAATTCTCTAGATGGCGTTCGTAAGAAGTATTTATTTTTTTGCCATCCGATGGGCAAACAATCCTGCTTCGTTAAGCCATCTATGAACTGTTGTCACAGATATGTCTATTCCGGTGGTTTCCACAATATCTCTTCTTACTTGTGGTGCAGTGAAGAACCGGTTCCTTAACCTTTTCCTTCCAACGTTTCCTCCAATCTTCAAAAGACTTTTCATAGGCCGATTTTGGAATCGCCTTCAGCTCCTTCTGCGAATTCCTTTATCGCCTCAATCGTCTCAAAACGCTTTCCGCGAAGCGGTAACTTGAGTCGTGGGAATAGGAATACAGAGCTTGCGGAACGGTATGAATGTTGTTTTTGATCAAATAATCGCGTACAAGATGAGATGTGTGAGCCGGTGCGTTGTCGTGGTGAAGAAACTACGAGTTGTTTCTCCACAATTCTGGCCTCTTGCGACGAACATTTTCCCTCAAACGCTTTAATACGCTCACGTAATACTCCTTATTTACTGTTTGACCTGTTGGAAGAAATTCGAAGTGGACCATATAACTGCAATCAAAGAAAACGGTCAACAAGCCCTGATTTTGGATCGACTCTGTGGTGGTTTTTTGGGTTTTGTCTCGTCTGTGAAGCGTCATTCCGATGATCGTTGGGCCCATGTCTCGTCACCAGTAATGATGCCATCGATAACATTTTGGCCCGAAGAAAACATTTCTTTAGCGACATCAATGCAATGCAACAAATTCAGCACTCTCGGCATAAGCCGCGCTTCAACTCATCTCATGCCCAAAACATCGTGCATAACGCTCTGCACCGATCCGAACAAGACACCTAGATCGGCTGCTATCTCCCTGATGCTCACACGACGATCTGCGAGGACAATTTTCTAAACTTTTTCGATGTTTGCGTCAGTCATACTGGTGGATGGACGACCGGAACGAGGCAAATCATCAACCAGATTACGGCCCGCTTTAAACTCTTTGTACCACTCATACGCTTGTATTTTCGACATTATCGAGTCCCCGTAGGCTACCGTTAACATTTTGAACGCTTTCGCACATGATATTCTGTTAGAAACACAAAATTTCAGGCAAACTCTGCTCAACTAAATTTGACATTGCGAAATTCGCAGAACACAACAAACACTGACTTGTTTACAAAGCTATTACGCACAAACTCTCGACAAATGGCGCTCAAACAGATATTTGAGTGCCAGATGACAGATGTACCAACCTAAAAACAAAACTTTTGACAATATCTCAAGCGCGGTTTGTTTGAATACGAAATTCCGACTACTTTTTGATCAGAAGGTACATGTTCCTCCTCTAAATCCAATAATAGTTTCGCCAGCTCAGTCCGGGAATGATTCACCGTCCAAATAGGCGAAAGCGTATTACGAGCGTATTAGCCGTCTAAACGTAGCTGCAGAAGCTCTGTCTGTCCGAGAAGTCGTCCTTGCATTATCTTGTTTGCACATATCCCCTCACCAATTTGTAAGTCCATGGTCAAAAATTATTTAAATCCTCGTAGAAAGTAAGACCTGCTCCATCTTAGACAAAGGATAAGATTTCTTTTAAGACGTCGGTGGCAAGCCAAAAATCTGGTCCGACACTGGGCTGGAAAATGTTCCAAGTGCTTCCAAATAAAATTCTGACAAGTAGTGGAGAGACACGTTCTAATTTAAAGCCACCATCTTATGTTAATCTCTTGTCCATTTCTTGTGATATATTCCATTAACTGCAAGGTAAATTCTTACATTTTGGAGGATTGCGTAAATTTAATTTTGAAAAAATCAGCCTCCATCTGAAGAGAATTCCAGAGCCTAAAATTCCGGCCGAAATAATTTTTTTCATATGACTTACTGTTTATGAAATATTCGCTCACAAAAACGATTTCCACCATTAGCCTCATTATAAAGCTGGACATTTTGGAGGATTTCGAACTTACACTTTTCAAAAATTTCAAAAAAAAAGGCACTCATCTTGTAGAGAATTTTAAAACCTAAAATATTTTTTTCACACGATTTTCGAGATATTCGCAATCACGAACGACCTAAAAGTCGATCTAATGTCGAAAATTCTGGAGTACTTACAATTCTAGAAAATTACAAAAAAGTAAGAACCCATCATGTAGAGTATTTCGCAAAATATTCTATCGCATGCAACATTGTTAGCAGGTCAACATTGTTTTGGCAAAATTATTTAGATATACTGGGATACTTTTGATTATTAAAATTGCCAACATTGCCTCAAAAATTTGTCAAGTGTTGGTGTAGAATTGGTGCTGCTGATGCTAAGAAGTTCTATACAGCATTGAACATCATTTCTACAGATATTATCCTGAGCATCTTGAAATTAAAGGTCTCTTATAATTGAGGTATCAAATGGTACTGCAGATTTTATTTGCATACTCCTCTAAGCTGGATTAAAATTTGCTAAAAGTATTTGAAAATTGTGTAGGTAAATAATGCATGTCTGTTTGTGTAAAGATAGTTTAACGCTCTCCCAAAGCAATGCGAATATTCGCAGCGAAATTGTCGTCCACTCGAAATGCACGGTAACAAATGAGCGTCCTCGCAACGGCGCAGGCATTTACAGAACTGTAGCGATTTATTTATTTCGCTGGACGCACGATTTGTTTTCGCATTCATCGCCGCTGCCACTGCACGTTGATTTGGGTGGGACTTAGCGTTGACTGTGATAGAGAAACCTTTGCCATTACAAAGCGAATCTTGCTCTCACGTTTTAATAGGAGATGAACTTTTTCTTTCTTTCTTGGGTATCTTTTGACAAATTCCATCAATTTATCCTTAAACTTCATAATTTAATAACTCACAGCCGGCGTCTGCGGAAAAAATTGTGCAAGCAGCGAAGATAATAAATCGCTACTGGTTCGCAGACACTTTCGCGATATATGTACATATTCGAGCCAGTGTAGCGACTCTCATTTATCTCCGTGTATTTCGAGCGTTGTCGCTTTACCGTGAATTCCGTTGTCGCAGTCAGCGTGAAATTTAGGCGAAATTGTCGTTGTCGCCACAGCTGCGAATATTCGCGTTGGTTTGGGAGAGCCTTTAAATGAGTTTTTGTGTTTGTTATCAAATCTTCTTCATTGAAATTAAAATCTAGGTTTTGTTTTATTTAGCACTAGTATATGACAACATTAGTTGCAATACCCTGCAGGTATTCTGGGGTGCGATTAGAAAACTGCCAAAAAGGCTAGGACGACAAGTCCCAATTCGGGTTTGATAGATTCGCATACTGGTTGCTGGTTGAAGTGCATTGGGGAGACATAGCTTATCCTAAAAATTACGCTTCCTGTTTCCCTTCTTCCCTTACTTTTTCGAGGGCTTTGCTGGAGCTGACGTGTTTAGTTGTATGGTGTGGTTTGGTGCGTCGATAGAAGACCGGTTTGGGAACCCTTGTCTAGAGCCGCTCGGTTTTGGAAGTCATCATTGGGTTAGTATCTGTTAGCAATACTCTTTGGACTGACTGGCGTTGCGACCGGGCCACGGTCATATATAGGCTTTCGTCTCTAGGTCAATTGAAGTACTGGCCATAAGGTCTTTAAAGAAGTGCCAACTGCACGATGTCTAGCCTGACAGAATCTATTTTATCGGTAATGATAAAGTTTTATCTTACTAAAAAATTAGCTTAATATTTTTCAAAGTTTTTTTGCTTTGTTGAACAAAGGACACTCCGAATATTTATGAAAAATAATTTCATTTAAATGGCTGACTTGGCAGTAGCCCATCCTGCCAATCCAATTTTCAGTATATTTTCTATGGTTCGGGGCTCTATTTCCGGAATAGCTTGTGCCTAAAAGCCTGAATCGTTTCAGGATTGTCAACATAACATCGATCGCACAAAAATAAGTCCTCGCGGAGGCCAACCAACATCACACGATTACACGTGCGCAAAAGATCGATTATTGGACGGCTTAGAACTTGAACTAGAGACCGTCCAAGTTCATTTCGTCAGTTTTTTTGTAGCGCTCTCCGTTGACCGTAATATTGTTGCCATCTTCATCTTCGAAAGAAAAATAGTCACAAGCCACACATTCGCTTCTCTACTACTGCATATGGGTTTTCCAACCCCAAATACGGCAGTTTTGCTGGTTTATATAGCCGCCAAGATTAAAATGCGAAAAATCCGAAAAATGTTTCTTTTTTTTTTAGTAAAATCGACGGCAATTTCGAGCTGCTCTAAAGCCCAAACAGAAGCTTCAATTCCTGAGTCAGTTGGATCTTGTAAGGGAATAATCCGAGGTCTTTATGCATAATTCTACTCAGGCTAGTGCGGCTAATGTTCAGTTTCTGATATCTGTGTCTAGTTGAGGTTCTCGGGTTTTAGGCGCACACTTTTGATAACAGTTGCAATATTCTCTGCCGAGCGCACAGGACGTACACGAGAATAACTTCTGATATCAATTAGCATGCCAATCTCACTTCTTTAACTTGCACGTACGGCAGGCATGGTTACTGCATTATTTCGGCCCAAATTCCTTTTCAAAATTCGCACTGTTTCGGCAACACAACTCTCACTTTGGTAATAAGTTTTCAATATTTCCCAACGTTGTTCAATCATTTCGTACTGCAGAGATATGATACTGTGTTTCTGTCAACTTATTGAGCGCGAAAGAGCTGTCGGTGTCAAAATAAAATGTCGTTTAAAATGAATCCAGCAGATGGCCTATCGCATTTCGTAAATTTAACTTATTGATGGCGATAGCCACGTCCGCTTTTATTCTCTATACTCGTACGTTGTGTTTAGATTTTTAAGTGTCATCTCACGGAATTTCTTCATTAACTTGCGTACGGCAGGCAGGGTCGGTGCATTATTTCCGCCCAAATTTCTTTTCAAAATTCGCACTGTTTCGGCAACACAACTCTCACTTTGGTAATAAGTTTTCAATATTTCCCAACGTTGTTCAATCATTTCGTACTGCAAAGATATGACACTGTGTTTCTGTCAACTTGTTGAGCGCGAAAGAGCTGTCAGTGTCAAAATAAAATGTCGTTTAAAATGAATCCAGCAGATGGCCTATCGCATTTCGTAAATTTAACTTATTGATGGCGATAGCCACGTCCGCTTTTATTCTCTATACTCGTACGTTGTGTTTAGATTTTTAAGTGTCCGTCAAAAGATCGCATGGATTTGTCTCGTCTATAACAACATTTTTATTTTGCATTTTATTTTTCTTAATAGCTATCTTACTACTTTCAATTTTTGCTTTCTTTTTTATTGCTTCTCTCCCATCCTCAATTGAACTGCTATTGTCCTAACCAGAGGTTCGGGTTATTCTTTTCTTCACAGTTCTGCCGTAACTGCAGTTTCTTGGTCTCCAAATTGTGGGGATCTAGCGTCGGTCGGAAAGAGTCGACGTTGCATAATCTGGAGTGACGCGTAGCCCACATTGTTTCGTCACATCACAATCAAACTACTACGCATTCACATTACTTTTTAGGTTATCGTCAAATTGAATCGCAATTCGGAGTCGGGAGGTACAAATTACCCACCAAACAAATTATACAAATTCCCTTTCTAATCCCTTTGTTCTTTTTCAGGTTTTTTTTTGTTTTAAGTTCTAAACTAGTGATAATTTCTTCTCCGTCATTTTTATAAAAAAAAAACATAGTAAAACAAATAAAATTAAAAAAAAAAATAAAAAATTAATTAATATTCATAGCGTATAAGATTTCCTCTTTTCCTATATAATTATATTTTTTTAAATATTTTTAAGAGAAATAAAATTTACTAATGCAAACTGATCTTCGCTCATAAAAACTTGGGTATGTATTTTTTTTTTTTTTTTTTTTTGTAATAAAAAGAGACTAGGTTTGTCCGATAGTTTTGTCTTTCTCTATGTATCTCTATCTATAATTTTTGATTCGTAAGGGATAATAATGTAATATTTTGTATTAAAGAAAAAATATTTAAATTTAAAGAAGAACATTTGTTCCACTGATGAATGACCTCGAAAGAGTTTAAAATATATTTGTTGTATTTGAAAAGATCTTCATAAAAATGGAAAAAAAAGTAAACAAAAAACTCCATCACAAAGCTGCTGACAATTTGTATTAAATATTATTATATAAATATATATATAAATAATTGTATATTGTTCACATTTGTAATTGAGAATTTAACATTGAGATTTATTAAAAATTTAAATACATATATAATGCGATATTCAAAAATATTTTGTGTTTTGTTTTAATAACTTTATTAATTATTAACAGCTGACGTTGTTGTAATTTGGCTAACCAATTTTGAAGTTTTTTATTAACCCTAAATATGTGAGTACCTTAAAATGTATTTTTAATTTTTTTTTCCTTTTATAATACAAATTTGGTAAGTGATGGAAGTCAATGGTTTCTTGCAACTGGTTTTTGAATCGATGCGTCTCTAGTCTACAAGTCACATCCTTCATTTTCATTAATTTTAAATGCATTCATTGCCTTAATTCATTAAACTTAATGCTAGACAAAAATAAAAAGCTTAGAACTAGCTTAACTAACTTCACTATCTTATTCTAACTTACTGGCCCTATGCGGGCGCTCTAAGCTAAACTTAACACTTAAAAGTATGTCTTTCGACGTACCTTAACTTAAATACTTTATTTATTTCATTTATTTATTCTTTAAGGAAATAAGAAAACGAAGTTTCTATCTTAATATTTTAATGAAGTCGGGCAATCAGTATCTTGTTGGGCCGCCACTAGATGTAAGAACGGCCTGAAGTCGACATGTCATAGAAGAGATCAGGTTTTTTTTAAAGTCTTCGGGTATACGATCCCATTCTATTTGGAGAGCTTACTTAAGA
The DNA here is from genome assembly GCA_963082735.1 of Pocota personata. Classification (NCBI taxonomy): domain Eukaryota; kingdom Metazoa; phylum Arthropoda; class Insecta; order Diptera; family Syrphidae; genus Pocota; species Pocota personata. Next base: position 263,004,841 of record OY720429.1, on the reverse strand, counting down.
GTCGCCTTTGAAGTTATTTCATGTTTATTGAGCTGTTTTTTTCCAAATAGTCACATAAATGCTCTATTGGGTTTAACTCTGGGCTCTGTGTGGGTGAATTCAACTGTCTTGGAGCATAATACAACCATTCCTTCACTTTTCGAGCGGTGTGCTTAGAGTCGTTATTTTGCTGAAATATTCACCCAGGATCCAAACCCAATTTCTGCACTGATGGACGTAGATTTTCTTTTAGTATATTTAAATACATGTGCTGGTCCATGTTTCCTTCAATAAACACCAGCTTTCCCACGCCGGACCACTGCACTGCTTCTTGCTTTTGATCCATTGGATATCCGCATGTATTGTATCATGCTCCGCCTTAAAACCGAATTGGTTATCCGGAATTTTTTGTTGTCCTCAGTCCACTTAATCAGGGTTCTGTTGATCACTTTTTTGAACACCTTGCTGATTTTCGGAAGGAGGCATATCGACCGGAGATTTTGCAGTTTGGAGATGTCCTTACCTCTTTTGGGGATGGGTTGTATCACTGCAGTTTTCCAATGCGCTGGATAATGTGCATTATTCAGTGTGGTGTAAATGTCCACCGCTTCTAGAGGGAGATGTCAAGGCACAATGTTCGATTCTCTGTCGATTCCCACAGATTTCTTTCTCATCAATGAGTCGAAGATCGCTTGGAGCTCCACCTTCGATATGTACGGGGGATGTACCCTTTCATCGGCGAGGACATTATTTGCCATGGTATCGTCATTGTACTCAGTAAAACTTATGTTCTCAGATCGTCAGTACTCTATATCATTTCGAAGGTATAAGTTGTGCACAAGGACGCGATTTTCCACATCGTGGTTCTGGCAAATGGTATCATTCACCTTGTCACTTCCTGGTAAGGCGCTTCTATAGCTTCTACCTTCTCCTGTGGATCTTCGATCACAAAGAAGTTGTCATACTCTACTGCGGTATCTGGATCTATACCTGTTGTTATCAGTATTCGTCCATTGTTCGTCGTTCGGGGGATCTTAAGACACGGAAGGTCATTTTGATTATTCCTCCGAAATGTTTTATTTAATTGCGGAAACATACTCGGATTGTTGGCTTTTACAGCCCGAATTTTATTGTTCCAATGCAAATTTGCAGAAAGTCTGTAGTTATCCCTGATTAATTTTTCATATCCTTACTTGTACAACTATAACATATACTGACGTTCATAAGTTTCCGGACAAACCACATTTTTTACACATTTATACGTTTATCTATCTGTGCAGGACTCATATGAACAAATATTTTTCAAATCTTGTAATGGTCGATAGTAGACATTATTACATCTCGAAACAGGTAATTCAAGGCTTTGCTTTGTGTTTTGATAAATCTGCAAAATAAATATGTTTTTTTACGTCTTAATTCGTTTATGCTTATACTTTCGCAGCATTTGGCAATGAGAACTGATTGCTCCTATCCCTTAAGCGCCGGCGCTCAACGCCTTTGCGATATTCATCATTGGAATCCAAGGACAAATAAAAAAAATTGATCTATTATTGACTTTAATTTCATTGCAAATAATATTTTTCTCTCTTTTATATCAATCGGAGAAACGTTACTTCATGAGTTGTAGTAGAATTGTTCTAGTACAATTTTATTTTCATTCGACACGTGAGCTTTCGAGTGCCGTCATCCCAATGAAGTTAATCGATAATTCGATCACGTGTCCTACTCAGTCACTCGTTATCGACTGCGGTAATTCGGCCCCAGGTTTTAGGTTGATCATTTCCATTTAATTTTTATAAAAAAAGTCAAGAGAGGAGTGATATTTGAAATTAAAAACTAAATCTCAAGCGAAGAGCGAAAAGGTTAGTATATATAAATATATCTCCGAGCAATATCTCTCAGTGAGAAACCAAATGAAAATAAAGGTTGAGAGTTATTTTTGAGGTCTACGTGCGACCCAATCTAGCAATTTATTTTATAGATATATTGTCTAACTTTGCACTTTTCAAAGGTGTATAGGCTGGACCGATTGTGCTAGGGTTTTGTCCATTATATTGGAAATTGTGTTGGGAAAATTATAAGCCGTACTTCATTGTTCTTCGACGTTCGACTGCAAACATTTTATGCAAACAACCTATACACTGCCTAGAGTCTTACTTCTTGTAGCTATTTGTGTTGTGCGTGTTATATTTTCCACACAAATGGAGGAGACCTTCAGTTTTATTATCGAATTGAGATCCGTACAGCGAGGTTGCGAAGCTTCTTGAAAGGTGGGACAGTTATAAAACTTTTTGGTGTTTTACTGAGATTTCAACATGAACCTCCGCCTCGGTATTCACCACGGCACTCAGCTCAGGTTGGTTCCTCTTAAATTAATGGTTCGATGTTGAATATTATTTATTGTCAAACTAAACACATCAGGGCAATCTGTACCGAACGACTGTTTACTAACTTCCGACTAAAGATGTTCACAAAAATTCGAAGACGACTAGAATCAGCTACGAAATTAACCACAGCTATTAAGTCCAACTGCTCAAATATCCCCACCAAGTTGCAGCAGTATCATCTGAAGTATCATTTGATATTTGAACTTAAATTTAATAAATTACTATATGACCTCTAGGTAGTATTTTCAAATAAAAACTAACAACTACATTCCACAGGTATCCTTCGAGGACCATAATTAAAGTGATTTTATAGCCTTACTAAACTTACCAATACCAATTGTCTGGTAAATCGAAATCAGCTCACTAACCATCAACTACAAGTTCCTCATCCACATCAATGTTACGACCGTAGAGGTAGTACAACTTTTCCATTTGAATCGTTGCCGGCGGTTATTTGATTTTGCCAAAGCCCGGCTACAAAATAATTCATATAATAAACATTTCTCAATTAAAGTTCAAATGCCGAGTAGCCTCTCCTTTGGGCAATGACCACCTGACCCGATTAAAGCGTTGATTTATGGTCCCACACACAATACAGCAGCGCAGCTGTAGAAGACAAATCCTCTTCGTCGGAGCTTTCTGCGGCTCATAACACCTGATGGATTTAGCTAATAATGCCTAGAAAAGTTATTAGACGTCTGCCGTGGTGCTAGATGAAACGGAAACTCTCGGCAGTTGTTAGAATTAGCAATAGACTGCAATTTCGAAATTGGACAGCCGCAATAATGAGAGTTGAGTCAACGCAGACGGCACTACTAAACGGCGGCAGAATTGTTTAAAGTTGATTTACATCCACAGCCGAAGGATCGCGCACTTTGTTCTTAGGTGAAAGTGCTAAAGATGTAAATTTATTTTCAGCTCTACGTCGGAGGTCGGCACAAGCCTTTTATCTCTTCACCTAGGAGTATCCTTGGTGCCTCTCCTAATTCCTTCAACGCCCTCGATTACAATGTATGGGGTACCGCCCCCTGGAATCGAACTATGAAGTCATCATTCACTCATTGGTGCGCCATTCATGTCTAAGTGCATGCCCTGAAGTGTGATCTGTAATCACGATCCTCGAACAAAAGGATTCCCCACTGCGCAACAATGGCAATTGAGGGCCTTATTTTCAACCTCCTCCACGAGTGCAGTAACCCGCTGCTACTAAAAATGCATTAATATCCACACTAACTGCAGATGAAATGTTTTGGTGTTGCATACCACACCTCTGAAGAAGATGAAACACAAAATGCCTACAATTGGACGATGATCAATATGAGACTTGGACAAGTGTCGAAGACCCTTATATTGCCACGGCGGTACTCACTCAGCGAATCATCGAAGTGTTTGGTTGAATTGGTCACGATTCTCTTACGGAATGAGCGCAATTAAAAGCGATCCACACTGCAGGAGTATGGATGAGCTGTCTTCTTTTGTTGAATCACCACTTGAAGTTTAGGTTAATTTATAGATACGGATACATGTACTGGTTTGAGAATCGCTACTCAATTCGTTTTGAAGAGGTTGCAAGATCTCACCTGTTTCAAGTTAAAAGCGGGACGCAGGTCAATTAAGGGCACGAAATGGTGTCAGAACACTAGGATGCATTAATTGGCCTACAGGGTTGCATGTTATAAACTCTTTTATAAATGCAATCGGATTTTGATGTTGCCGCAGTAAAAGTGGGAGGCATGCCTATAATGAAATTACGTTCAAGTGTCAATCAACAATGAGAGTTAAGTATCTTATCTTTATAGCGGCTACTGGGCTAATTAAGTGCTCAAAACACGGGCATTTTTGGGAGCAATAATTACTGCACTACGAGTACATCCGAGAGGTGTTGTGATTAGTGGTCAGATAAAAAGGCGCCGTGTTAAAAGTGCCACACGCACAACGGTAGAATGTGGTCAAGATTCTTGCCTAAAATGTGGGACATAATCAAATCGGTCGCGTGTTTCCTATTTTAATTGAAAAGCTAAACACGTTAGGTGGAGAAAACGCATTCAGCGGTAAAGATCGTAGAACTGTTTTTTCTTTGTTTTCTTTGATCTAAGTCTAGCGTGAATATCTATCATGTGAACGTCATGATGCAGAGGATAAGTTTGTGAAATGTGCATGTTTGTTGATCTTCAGGGTTCCGTAAATAGACCACGTAACTCTATTGCTCCAGCTCACGCGTCCGTAAAAACCTTGAAGAGAAAATGAAAGAAAATCTTTCACAAATTAACGTCTTAAAAGTTACAAAAGATTTATACAAACTATCTCCAAAGATTGAAAGAATATCTTAATCAAAATGGTCGTCACTTGATAAATCTGTTGCAGTCTGAGACTTTCTTTCTTCAATATCTCGTAAACAGGTAAGTTTTCGAAAAAAAAATTCATGTTTTCTTCTAGTTCTACACACTAGCAATGACAAATTTACTTTTAGCAATATGACGGCTGGAGGAGAATCTGCTACAAATGGGTTTATTTCTTATCGCTTCCCAACACGTCCTTAAGTAACCGTAAATAAATCTCGAGGCGTCCCAAGAAAGTGACCAAGCTAACAAAAATGTAATTTCATTCAAATCGGTTCAATAATTCAGAAATTATACAAGAAATCGAACGGCTGAATGCCCTGTCTGCTTTTCGTATGGAATAATAGTTTCAAGAGAATTTCTAATAAATTTCATTCTCACATACCAACATTTTCTTTGTTCATGTCACACGGGACCTCTGCTACCGTAAGGACAGTGAGTTTAAAAACAACTATCCAGTAATGGGCTGGCGGAAAGGATGGTACGTTACACGAAAGCTACCCTAGTAGAGGGGGATATGCAATTAGGATGACAAAGATTCTTATTTAAACAACATACTACGCCACATGCAGCAACGGGGAGAACACCAGCGGAGTGTTCGGCAGAGCTCAGAACGGTGTTGAATATTTTGCACCCAGATAACATATATAAACGTAATGAAGAATAAGCAGAAGGCACGGGCAAGCTAGTACGAACTTTTAATATGGGAGAGGCCGTTTTTATTATTCGCATGGACCAAAATAGATAGGGATCGACCGGAGCAGTATCTTACGTGGTCCAGACGTCGGAAAATTAGATAGCAAGACGGCATCTGGACCAAATACGAGACCGAACCGGAGGAAGACCTAGAGGCTTAAGGGACGAGTTTCAGGCTATAGATATACCAGTCACCCGTTCTACTACAGAAAGTTAGGAGAAATCACCTGGATTAGACGACCCTACGCGTTCAGAAGTCCCCAGTATCAGATACCAATTCAATAGTTCACCAACGCAACAAACGTCGACCAACACCCACGTCAGTCCACCCGGTATGGAAGAGTGGTAAAACAGGATCTATTACGTTTCAGTCTGCCAAACATCTAAAGAGAGAGGAGTTTTATATATTCAGCATTACTGGCAACTCTTAGGTATAGGGAGTAATTGGTAAAAATGTGTCGTTAATCAGGCGAGATTCTGACGTCTTGTCTTCAGAAGGTCGACCTGGCAGCGAGCACGTTCTGGATCGATAATACTGGCGACGAGAATGAGAACTAATAAATAAAGTACAAAAGAGAAACGCATGTTGACAATAATTGGTTCAACACTTTTAATGTATGTACATAAATATGTTTACTTTTTTACATTTCGCGCACAGAATCAATATTCTCGGCAGAAAATTCTTTTAAGGTTATAAGCACCGAACGTAACACTCTCGATCCGATCCATTGTCTCCTTCGCCTTTTTCCCTTGTCCCCTGCGATTTAGACTTAAGGAAGTTTGACTTGCATAAATTGGACTACTCGTCAATTCGATTGAAAAGTGAGAGAGAATATCAAATTTTTGTTGAGCATTTTCTCCTTCGTCTAAGCTGCAAAGAAAGCATTTCAATGTAGTAACTGAATCTGAGATCAGTTTCAGAACAAAACGGCGTAAAAAGAAATAAATTATTCTTTATTCGTTTTTCTTACAATTATCATTATATAAACTCGGTAGTTCTTTTTTTTAAGCCAACCGACAAAATTCAAATTCGTTTCCAATTCTAATTGAAAAGACAATTCGAATAGTCTAGATGCTTACTGAACAGGCCCCGCGCACTTTCCAGTTCTTTTTCACGAATATTTCGGGTGAATTGACGAATCGGCCGCCATCTTGGGGTGAATTCATATACAAATGTACGTGAAAATGTAACAATATGCGTAAATTATTTGAATGCACGTGGACCACGGGAAAGTTTGATATCTCTTTACTGCCCGAACACAATGGAGAAGCACTGCAGCAGATGAAGTCGCTGTAGTACGAACTGTCAAATAAGTCGCTCACTGAAGTAGCAATGCACGTACACAATGATGAAGCGTAGCACGATCGCTCAAGCTGTCAAAACGGAAAGATAATCGCGCTGTGTTTCGTGAAAATGTTTTTTGTGGTGGATTTATTTTATAATAATGACTGAGGAAGAAGAAATCGCATGCTATGAATTTCTCCGTAGACGACTCTGCAATTTTTGTTATTTTGTTTTTGTTTTTCTGATTCTTCTTCTTTTCCTTGCAGCAAAATTTTGATCCGGAGTAGAAGGATCACAACCCTCCCACTTTACTGCATCCCTGCTGGTCCGCCTGTCGGGTTTGCCAGTTTGACCTCAGGAAGTACCGGCAGGTTTCCCGGTTTCGGATCACTTCGTCACTGAAGCCAATTAAATGCTGGTATTTTTGCATTTGTGTGATTCAGTTGTTTTTTGGTCTGCCTTTTGTGCGCGATTGTATAGGAACGTTGATTGATATTGCCTTTTTGACGGGGTTTGAAGGATCTCTCCTTTGAACATGACAATACCAGCTGAGGATGGGTTCTTTTACATGAAGGCTTCCTCGAATCTTTGAACTTCTTATTCTATCAAGCTTTGTTACTCCTGCTGTCATGGGAAGCATTTTCATCTCAGCTGCCATTAATTTGCCCCCATACTTTTTGTACATTGTCCAGCATTGTGAGCCGGATGTACAACTGCTGTGTAGAGCCTTCCTTTCAGTTTAGGGGGCATTTTTCGATCACAAAAGATAGCGGAGTTTTCCCACCACTTCATCCACCCTACGCTTACGCGATGATTGATGTCATCATCACAAGTTACTTCGCTATTGATCATAGATCCTAGATATTTGAACTTTTTGCACTTGGGAAGCACTTTTTCATTCAAGGCCTGGAATAGGCCGGTGTGGATCAGAGAACGGACAGCACCGATACACTGTCTTTTTTTAATTAATACGGTACCCATTTCACCTATGATAGGTCCATCATCAGCAAAGAATAACTGATGCACTTTGGGGTCCGTCACTTTTCCTTCAAGCAGATAATAAAAGACTGCAATAAATAGCAGTGTACACCTACTTTGATTGCGAACTCTCCGGTGACTCCTGCGGGACATCTCACTCTTGTTCTTGCTCCCTAATACATGTCCATGATCATGCGCACGTGGGTTTCTATTTTTAACTGTCAAAATGTAGTGCAGTTCGTTCGGAAGTTGAAGTTGACTCAACTTGTGCTCCAGCTACTTCTTCGTACTTCAGCTGCAGCTACGCATTGTGTGCGTGCTAAAGGGAGTACGTGTATTTCAACTTTGACAGAGCTGCGTACTGCAGCTTCAGCTTCACCATTGTGTTCGGACAGTTATTGTGCGATGATGGGTATCCACCTGCAACTCCTCGAACCTCTAACGTGAAGATATGTTCGGTAGGGGACTTCCCATCCTGGAATCACACCTATAATAGATCCTCTACTCGATTCGAAGGTCCGTAATTATGGATTTGGTATACCTACAACGCTGAAGCCCAAATCATCAGGCATATTTTCATCCTAACAAAAAATTGTAAATAAGATTGTGCATGGTACTTATCAAATCATTCCACGCTGCTAAAGAATTTATCTTGAGATACTTCAAGTATGTATAGTCGAAGCAATGTATATATGTACATCCGTAAATTGGAGCAAGAAAGCCGGAGACACGCACAAAGACGAAAGACTTTTTAGTATCATCTCATATCTCTTCTCTCACTGAACAGAATACGAGATCAGTCATATAGATAACTTCAAGTAAAGATCCTGCATGCAAAATATGTGAAAAATTAATGAAAATATTCTAGCTCCATGCTGTTGTACCTGTTACGCCAAAGTCTCACCATCTGCAGTGGTATCTCAACAATCTTTTCATAACAATGTGTCGCTGTATTAATTAATTCCAATGCAACATGCACCACCATTACGGGTAAATCATGCAAAATTTCATTTCAAATTCATGCAAATTAAACATGTTCTCTGGAAAACGTCTAACAGCAAACCAACGGCATATGCCACTAATGTCGCATTCATTTGATGAAGATAACCCAGTTTGCAGTTTGTGTTTTTTTTTTATTCAATACTGTTTATATTAGATCTACATATTTCCCTCTTCTTCATAAACATTCATCTCGGGGTTCCCGTTTGCCTCTCCAATTTTCAAACTATTCTTCTAAGTGCGCCCCTCCAAGAGCTTCTCATTGACCAATTACTTAGGAAACCGTTTAAGAGATTTCTACCATTTCGCACAAATAGATACACCGCACCGCACACATTCATTCATTCATTCACCAAATATGTATCTTCGTGATGCTGATCATGTACGGGTACTGATCATAAGCAGCTAGCGTATTATTGTAAAGCATCTCTTATCTGTCAGAAACGTCAACAAGGTCACGACGGTACTGCCAACAACGACACCGATGCCGCCACTGTCGTTGAGAGTCTATACACAGTTTGATAGCCCACTACTACATCGAGTACATATAGCTTGGTAGTTCACTCGATTAACCGTTTTATTTGCAAAAGGTGTCATTAACACCTAAAGTTGGCAGCAGTTCAGGAAATCTCATAGTGTATAGATACATACGATTCCACGATCTTACTCACTGCCTGATAGAGAAAAGAATAAACACATATGTACGCAGAGTCGTCAAGTGAACAGCTCGAATCTTGGTCCTCCGTTCGCCATTCACCAGACAGTGAAGATTGATTGAATGACTCTTCAGTAGCGGCCTGCCTGGAGCCATTCGCAAACAATTAAACAGGCTAAATAGCTTACTGATTTTTCTGGATTATTTTTGTTTGCCTTTTTTTTAAAAGGAAAAAAAAAAAAAAAAAAAACCTTTCTAGCGAAGATACTCAGTTTTTGCCACTAAAGCTTGTTTTCGTTAAGACGGTGGAAATTGGATATTAATCATGGATTTGATTCGGTCCCCGGCTGTTTGTAGGTTCAAGGTTTGTGTGAATAGAACACGAGGCTAATAGCCTTACAATCGCCTTGTTAAGATGATTTAAACGTGAATTATAGTTTAGGTGCCTTTTAATCAGATTAGATGTGATTTTGTTTATTTCCTTTAGAAACTTTTACTTTTTGAAGCTGAAACGATTTTGCAGAGTCTGCTGTGGATACTTGTAAGATTGGTTGATTGTATGTTGGCAGCACTAATCTTGCATACGACAATTTGGCCTATACTATGTAATTGAAAATCATAAAGAATTCACTGAGAGCTATGGATATGAAGGGAGTCAGATAGACCGAAAGGTCGATCCAGCATTTCAACTTTATGTTTGTTATTTCCGTGCTATATTGATGGTGTTCAAACAAATGTAAAATTCAGCAGGATGCCTTACCTCTAACAGCAGGTTAGGACGTTTTCGTATATATGTATCTACATGTCGCAATTGCGAGTAGCTATCAATATGTGGCTTATTTTAATTAGTACTTGCAATTCAAGCCTAAAGTCCAAATTGCAGGAAAATCGACCACGCACCCTCCAGCTTCAAATTTTTCCAGTTCGCCAACCTAATCCACCTTGGATCGGTAAAGGAAGAAGTCGATTTTCAAGGAATAATTGTATGATTAGTCATATACATATGTACAAACTGAAAACTGTCCTTCTTTCAAAGCGAAATAATTTAAGAAAGGAGTATGTCGGTCTTCTATGTCGCCTTTCACAGGGTAGAACTTGCAATTTCTTCAGTGGTCGTAATGTTAGCAGATAATTGGTTATTTGACATTTGTCATGTCCTTTTAAATCATACCGATTGATGTTACCCTCGCGGCACCTATCGTACATTTTTGGAAGTATAACGTGAACCTTTGCCGTCACTCAAGTATCAATTCCCGAAAGTTTCATCTCAATCGGATGAACGGTCTATGTAGTAAACTTGCACATACATTCAAATACTGTTGAGTTTTATAGAGATAGTCCAGCAAAAAAACACGAATATCTGTGCTCGCCATCACTCTTCGTCTGTGAAGCTACTCATAAATGGTTATTCATTTCGAGGTTGGGATTTCACATTCCTGCCATATCGCATCTGTCTAATCCATCTGTCACCTATAGTGACAGGTAGTTATTTCCTGTACTGTCATTTTAAAATGTGGATCGTTTAACGCATTCAAATTGTTGTAAAATCTGTGTTTCGCCATTTAAGGACAGATTATGGTCCTCATAATCGCCCAACTGAGCAAACAATTTGAAAGACAGTCACCAAATTCAAACAAATCGGTAGTGTTTGTGATGTCCCTGTGACCCGTGCATCATTGTAATGCTCGATCAACTGAAAACATAGCCACTGGGAGTGCCCCAGTGACGGAAAACCCGGAAATGTCAATTGCACGCAACGCTCAGCAATTGGGCATTTCCCACAGCTCCGTTTGGCATATTTTGCGCTCGGATTTGCATCTTCATCTCTATAAGGTTCAGCTCACATAACAACTGCTGACCATAGAATGCACAGAACATACATACCCCGATTAGGTGCTGGAAAATCAACAAGTTGACGCCGATTTTTCGAACAAAATCGTTCTCACTCGGCGGCTACGTAAAGAAGCAAAATTGCAGAATTTGGGGTGCTGAGAATCCATGTGATCGTTGAGAGGCCATTGCATCCATCACGGGTGACAGTTTGGTGCGCGGCGTGAACCGACAAAATGATCGGGCTGAATTTTTTTTGAAAACGACGAAGGCGCCACTGTTACGGTGAATTCTCAGCGCTGTGGTTAAATGATAACAAATTTTTGTTAACCTAAGATTGAAGACATTGATGTGAGTGACATGTGGCAAATTTGGATCTATTGGACGAAAAGTTCCTCGTCCGTTTAATTTCGAGAAAGGTCGTGTCTATGCAGACAGTCCACAAACTTTGGAGCACTTTAAAACCAACATCTGTGGAGTTATGGCCGAAAGTCATCGAAAATTATTGCACAAGGATCAAAGTTTACAAAAACTCCCGTGGCAGCCATTTATTTTATTTGAAAAATAAATGTTAAGCACAAAATGAATAATCCCGTAGTTTTGCTGAAAAATCACAATGTTTGCCACCTGTAACAACCACAAACAAACTGGAGCCGAATTACAATAATCGATAATGAGTAACTTGTAATCGAAATGTGAGGATCTGGCATTACCGCTCTCGTAATCGAGCATTCACTATCGAAATGTGAGATGACAGCACATGTTATAGTGCGTCATTTTATTCAAACACTATTGTGCTCTCGAGTCGGCGAGCGAAACAACAATGATGTGAGTATTTTTGATTCCAATTTATTTATTTTTAAGGATTTTACTTATACAATGTGGGTTTTTTTAATTAAGGTCCAATCAGAACAAAATTAATTTGTTACAGAAAAATATTCTGGCCGCATTTATTGGGTAAAGAATATTTTGACGAATTGACGACAAGGAAAGGCAGTTGACATATGTCCTTTGAATTCAAGGCTTTGCAAAATGTGGTTGAAGACATCTTTACTAACCCTAAATCTTTTGATAAATTTCCAAAATAAAAATGTTATTTACGTTTTAATTCGCGTATACTTATACTTACTTGGCATGAGAACGGATTGCTCCTATCCTTTAAGCGCCGGTGCTCAACGCCTTCGCGATATTCATCATTGGAATCCGAGGACAAATAAAAAAATACGAGTAGATCCATTATTGACTTTAATTTCACTGCAAATAATATTTTTCTCTCTTTTATATCAATCGGAGAAACGTCACTTCATTAGTTGTAGTAGAATTTCTCTAGTACAATTTTATTTTCATTCGAGCTTTCGAGTGCCGTCATCCCAATGAGGTTAATCGATAATTCAATCAAGAGTCCTACTCACTCACTCGTTATCGATTGTGGTAATTCGGTCCCTGATTTCTTTCACAGGGTGGAGAATCTCCGGTGACATAACTATCAGGGCGAGATAGATATTTTGTGTTACAATGTACGCTAACAACTTGAAATTTCTTAAAAGAGCCGTGGCGGACATATGGCAGATATTGTATTCCGTTACTAACCTCAGAGTTTGTACTTTAGATTAAAATAAAAATATCACGACTTTTCATAAAAATGTTACGTTTTTCTATTGACTTAAAATGACACCTCTTGTTGGATGACCCTATACATATAATCTAGGATCAGTGGTAATATTTCGCCAGACTTTATGAGCTAACCTCAAGATACCTACCTTTTCGCAGTCTCCCTCCCCATGACACCTACAATATTGCAATTTGGGCGCTATTTTCGTTACACTTTTATGTTACGTTAGAGTATTCATAGCGTCCTGGGCATTGATATGGCTTGTATGAGTGACCCTCTATGGCATGGTACTATTTTGTAATATTATGTCAGCCTGTCCATGTAACCGACATTTTTTTTAAATTACATTTAGAACACTTGTCCCTTCACTGTAAGAAGTTCTTCCCCTAGCCTATTAGATCTTAATTCCGTGGATCTACCAATGGCCTCTACGACGTGTCGAGCCCAATTTGTTACCATCGTTACATGTTGTTAGAAATCTGGAAAATAGTACTCTACCTATTCCTCATTTGTCTACAAAAGAAATTCTCAAATTGACTACTTGACAGCACACAATCGCAAAGGACTCTCACAAATCCGAACCGAGTGCGAAGAGACTTACGACCATGCTCACTGAAGTCAATAACCGTAGCCATTCTGCGCCACAACTTGGCTACTAAAAAAGTGTGAAAGGTGCAAATTAGTGCTCTGTAATGATCGAAACCGCACGAAGAATAAGATTTCCCACTGAGAAGGCAGTAGAGCATCGCAACCAACCTGACGATATTGTTCAGATTCCTATTACAGCCAATGAAATTAATTAATTAATAAATTACGATTTTAATGACTACAGCCTACATATAGCTGTGTACTATATCGTCTCGTCTGAGGCTTCGATTAACTTTTACGTTTCGTGTGCCCTTATTGCTGATTCGTTCCTGTTGCAATGATCCATAAAAAAATGCATGAACCACATGCATTTAAAGAGTTCACTGACTAATTAGAAAAGACGAAGTTAATTTCCATTTACGTCAATCAGCTGTCAGTTAGCACAGTAAGCAGGTAGAGAATGTATCTATATACTGATCGTATACGGGTAAACACAATACTCGTACTTATAATAATATCCAGTTAGCAACAAACTTGCACAGTTCTTCATAAATATTTGTGATAATGTACACATTTAGGAAAACTTATTTCCACTTCATACCACAAAATAATAACCTCAGCTGCGGAACCACATTCCAAACGTAGCCACTAATCATCCAATATCCGCATCATATTGTATTTACCATCAAGTGAAAGGCAACTTAGTCCCATCGAGCTCCTCTTCGTAGTCTCAAGGATCATTCGAACCAGCTACCTTCCGCTCAACGGACGATCTAATTTCGAATCTAATTCAATTCTAGCATATAAATTGGAGTGCATAAGAAATTTAGCATTCACAAAATACAAAAATAAAAAAATATAAAAGTCCATACCGAGCCTGGGTTACGTGTGTGGAATCTCTGGTTATAAAACTAACCACCATTAAGTGTCGGCTTCGCAAGGAGCTACCAGTTACCCATGTGGGCACTCACCACCGCCACCTGTAATCTATCCGGAGAATCAATCTTTTTATCTTGGTCATAAATTCTTATTATCTGGTTGGTGATGCTGCCAACCAGCAGCCGCCATGTCGGATGCACAATGTGTTCCACAAGTAAAACACTGTCGAACAACTTGATGCCGGATTGGAGAAGAGGTGGTTCTATGCTGATTGCTGCTATTCAAAGTAATACAATTTAATTAGAGGCGAATTTGTTACACCGGCCGTTTGCATACCGCAACAGCAGTGTCGGCAAATGGAATGACATGCACCTCCGTGCGCAATTGGGATGAATCCCATGTTAAGATGGCTTCAACTCCTCCATTCTCAGACGCGATATACAGACCCATAAAAACCCCGCTAGTACACATGTTCGAGGGCTCATTATCGATTTGAAAATATGTTGCCCTGGTGCAGTGCCAATTATTGACACAACGCTTCCACACTGGCATGGTCATGGCCTGCTGATCGATCGACTCTGGAAATGCCAAGGTAAAGTACCTACATCGCCGGATCCCCCGGTAATGAGGCTCACAGTTCGTTGATGTGTTGTTCCCAGTACATTTTGGGGTCCGCGCGCAAAGACGGCTGCTACCTTGTTTCCTCTAAATGCAAATTACCTTGTAATCTAACCTTCGTGGAATGACAAGGGAAAAGAGTTGGCTTTTTTTGTAGAACATACCATGAGCTGCATATGAGTTTGGACAGGGAAGGAATCTGGTTGGTTGCGATGATCTTCTCTGCCTTTTCACTGTGAAGTTTCATTCTTCGTGCTATAGGCGGAGGTCATCAAAATGAAGAAACAAGGCTTCGATCGTCGCAGAGCACCAATTTGCACCTGTCACACTTTTTGTTAGCCAAGTTGTCGCGTAGAATGGGTGCGCTTGCTTACTTCGGTAACATAGTCGTAAGTCTTTTCGCACTTGGTGTGGATTTGAGGGAGTCTTTTGCGATTGTGTGCTGTCAAGTAGTCGATTGGGGAATTTGTTTTGTCGACAAATGAGGAATAAAGTGGGGTACTATATTCCGAATGCAGGTAACGATGGTAATAAGTTGGGTTCGACACATCACACATGGTATATGAAGATCCACTGAGTTCGGACCTAATAAGGTCCAATTTTAAATGTGGAAGTATCTCCATACAGTGAACGCAAAAGTGTCCCAAAAGTAACTGAAAAAACTGCCAGGAACCAAAACTACGAAATATTAAGTGTGTCTTTCTTTTTAAACCCAGCCCTGGGCTGACAGAAATGTCAAATTTAATATGTAAAACAAATAAAGGGTGACCAGATAGCAATGATACTTTTTCCAATTGTTATATTTCAGCAGCTGTCAAACCTACCAATGACATCCAGCTGTCATTCAGTAAGGTTTGCCATTTCATCATGCATCATTTGACACTTCGCGAACGTGTGGAAATAATTAAAAAATATTGTCGAAATTCCGGCTCAGTTGTGAATACGCAACGTGAATTTCGTCGTGAGGTCGGTCGTCATCATGGATTCAGTGCGCAGGCAATTCGTGAGTACACTCTTTTGGATCTTAAGCCACCAACCAGACAGAGATCAATGCAAAGTGAAGAAAATATAGCCGCCATAGCGGCCAGTATCGAAGAAGACCCAGAAATGTCGATTCGGTGCCGATCAGCTGAATTGGGCATCGCCGAGAGTCAACCAGGCTTATTTTACGGTTGGATTAGGCCTACATCCATATAAAATTGTGCTGACACAAGAATTGAAGCCGGACGACCATAGACAATGCCTTGAGTTCGCTAATTGTGCGCTGGAAATGTTGGCCGGAGATCCGGATTTTGGCCAAAAAAGAAGAAATTTGCATACTCAAACATACTAGAAGATATGGTTTCTGCGGGAGTTGCTGCAAGATTTTCCATCACTCACTTTTCAATAAAAATCTGCATTGAACCCAATTCCTTTTTATTACAGGAACCCAAAGGTGAAGATGGCGGCTCTTTTAAGAGCTTACAAAGTCGCGAAAGACAACAACAGGCGCACAGAAGCTGCTCCTTGTGTTGCATCTTTTATGAAGCAAATGGATGAGATCTTCGGTTCTAAACCTATAATGTCGAGTATCAACACAATTTGCTGTGGAGCTCTTCACGTGGGAGTGGTCTGAAATGAATAAAATAAAATTGTCAATGTTTACATTTGATATTCTGTTAAGGATTCCGAAAATCAACCTCGATCTGCTGCAATGAACATCTGCCCAGTATATCCTCCTGACCCCGAGTTTGGTGATGTATCACTTATATCGCCAGAGTGTATCACAACTTCTCCTCGTCAACAGAGATGAGCTCTTCTCCAACACCTACAACATCCAGAGCTGAGATGTCGTCCGACGTGCGGACATCGAAACGCAAAATGACAACAAATTCCGTTGTTCTGTAAACTTAAGCAGTCTCCTAAACCTTCCCTTCAGTAACCCAAAAGCATTTTCCATTACAATACGAGTAGATGAATTCAGATAGTTGAAAGACTTTTGTTGTTCGGTAAGTCTCCGGCTATCTCTGAAAGGAGGCACTAACCAACTTGTGGTAGGACATACTGAATCACCCAAGATACAAGTATTAGGGGGAAATAGCTTCACGCAGTTAGCATGCGCCGTTCTAAACAGGGGTGATCTCCGAAGAACTCGGAGATTTGATCATGCAAAAATCCCGGTTCTCCTGATGCTTCTCCTGATCTTCTGCAGAGTCCTCGGAGCTGGACGTGCTATCGAAAAGTGTTTTCAAAATTTCATCTTCGCCATCACTACTTGACTCAATTACGAGTATCTCTCGTAAAGTCTGTAATTTAATTGATTCAGTTATATTTCACAAATTTAAGCAACACTTTTTCATACTTTTTGTATATTATCCATTGTTTATATTATGAAATCGATTTGCCTTAGTTTCAGCCAAAATATTTTTTTTTACAGCGCGAATATTTTGACAACTAGTGTCAGACTGATAGCGAGCAGGTGCATCAATCTTCAAATATTAAAAATAGCTTTTAAACCAGATTGACTGAGAATCATTTTGGTGAGAAGCTTTTACTTTGCTTTGCATAATTCTCAGCAAAACAAACCTTCTTACTTCTCTCGCCAGCTAAAACCAACTGGCTAGGAATTACTTCTCACAGATAGGTGGCCTGATATTACTCATAAACGTTGGTACACCTGCGCGCAATTTTCGTTTGTGTATGGACGTGTTCGTAAAGTGAAATCATATTCAATGAGTCTCATGCAATGGCTCGGATTTTCCTACAAATATTATGTTTTTAATTAACGAGCTAATATAGCAGTACTAAAAGTGCTTATGTATAAAATGAGTCTCGAGATATTTTTGAGAAGACAACATTTGAAAAAAAAAAGAACTGGTACGGCAACTTTTGAAATACTTTACGCGCTATCAAATAGCATACGTCTAACAAAACTCACATAGTAACATTTTTGAGAAAATAATCGTTCTAATCGATAATTGTGCTCCATAATTCTATTCATAAAAGTGTGGCGACCGATCTTCCATCTTCTGAACCCAGCGACATCTAGGTGAGAAAATTTAAAAAATAAAGGACTACGAACACTTCCTAACCATGGAGTATACGAACACTTCCTAACCAAGGAGCGTATGAACACTTCCTAACCACGACACTTCCTAGCGTTTAAACCTAGCCGAAGAAGAAGAAGAAGCACTTTGAATTTCATCATCGACACAGCAAGCAGCATTCCGAATTTCACCACCGACACGTCCGCCAGTATTCAGAATTTTATCATCGACCCCTTTTTAATTTCCCTTTTTGTTCAATTTTGTATTAAGTAACAATAAAGTAAAAGTATTCATCACCCGAAGGAATTTCGTTTTCCCCCATTTCGAATCGATATAGCCTCGCGTTCTATAAACGCTTTAAATACCCACCACCACAGTTACGGCCACTATACTTCACGAAGATAGCCGCTTCTTGTGGCGATTACTTTGACAATTGACAGCTAATGTCATTGTGACTGTAGGGTTGAAGTACATTTTGTGCTTCTGGATTTTTAATTTAAATAAAATGGCTATATTGCTGGTTTTTAATTGCTCCAAAGTTTGAGAATTGTCTGAATAAACTTTAGGACAGCTCCACAAAAAGAAATCAAACGGGGTCAGATCACAAGATCTTGGTGGCCAATTCTTTCAAACTTCTCGTGCAATAGAACCAAATTTGCCTGTGTTGTGTGGCACGTAGAACCACATGTCGGTCACATCAATGTCTTTAATCTCAGGTCAAAAAAAGTTGGTTATTAACAGTGGAACCTTCATTGTTTTCAGAAAAATAAGGCCCGATCACGCCGCCGGTCAACTAAACATCAAAAACAGTAACTCATTGGCAAGATTTGATAAATCTTTCGAAACTATCTACCTTTCCTGCTATAACACCTCTCATTTGAGCCGATCTTGCCCTCTTCTTTCTTTCATAATTGCTGCCATCCATTTTAAAAGCTGTTGTTACCAAAATTAGTAACACATAACCACATACCTACTTTTGTACAACTCAAGTTATGTTAAGCGCTAATGCTTGTTTTCTCATGGGCGATGTTCTCTTGACCTTATACTACAATCACTGACCGTTACAATACCTTTGCCAATATTTACAACATTCCACAGCATTTCATAACTGCCTCAGATGCTATAGCTCTGTGTAAAGAAAGATTCGTATCTTTTCGAACCATGTCGATTGATTTTCAATGCAACAATATACCATGTTTTGCACACCATTTACCACACGCACGTCGATTAGAAGATCTGTCTTAAGCCTCTAACATAACTGTAAAATCCATAGTGCTGCGTACTCGTAAATATATGCACAATGTAAACGCATCCATTAGCCGCACGCCTTGAAAATGGTCTACACACGTTAATAGCATAACAACTGCAATACCTACAAACTGTTTACGAGCCGTGTGTGGTAGGTACTCGTAGTTATCCCGAACGAATTCTCGGATGTCCAAGCCGGCCCGTGGGGGATCGAAACAACATTCAAAACAGCTCTTCAACACCTACGGGCAACGATGAGATACTCGCGTTTTGCGTTAACCAATTTCCCTCTTGGTGCACTGTTACGGTCATAACTTTTAATAATTTAATTACGACAAATACGAGGCAGTGTTGTGCACCGTAAATTATTTTATTATACACGCCACCCCATAAACTCGCGCATGGTGGAATTAAGTGCGAAAATTGCGATTACCTCTGAGTAGCTTTGCCGTATCTGCATCTGGACAGAAAGCATCTTCAAAGATGCGACATGATATAGGATGAGAAGCAGCGAAAACGTTTTGAAATAATTCCCCCAATTACGAATAACTTGTGGTGGACTTTAAAGACAAATCACCGACCATTTGTCCGAACACATTGGTCTTCTTCGGATATACATACTCGTATGTGTGTATCTTTCCCATCATATGGGGAATTTATGCTAATCACTGTGAGTTGGGTTACGTTAATTGGTCTATCGTTTTATTTTGTATTCATATGGTCTTGTAAGCTAATAAGCATTGCACTTGTACTTTCGTGTCATTCTAAATCGCACTTTAAGTATCTCCTAAAGTGGCATAGATAATTTTGTATGCTTATTGGTTAATTTGGTATGACACTTGAACAGCAAATGAATGGTAAGGCAGTGTCATTTCAAGACGATAAGCATTAAAGCATAATGGATGACAATTATTTGAAGTTCTTATGAACGTTTTATTATGTAACGATCAGTTATGCATGTCCTAGACTGATGCCAATTAGAGCTTGGACTGGATTGGACGAAACCTCGTAAAATCACTTTTATACTCATACATATCTTTGTTGTAGATCCCAATTAAAATGTCATTCAGCGAACTCGTTACTTGGCTAACAAAGTCCAGTATCGCACACCAAACTGAATAAGTCCCTCGTGTCCACCACCTAAGGTGAGGCTTTCAAGATTCGTAGGTCCTGCCTAACCATTTGATAGATTCGAAGGTACAGGCTAGTATGTATGTTGTTCGTGTTGTTCGCGTGGTCCAAAGCGCCCAACAAACTGTAACCCGTGGTGGATGTAATGACTTCTCAACGATCAAATTTGGATTTTCAGAATATCAAATTTTGCAATTTTGTTTGTTTACGTAGCAGCCGAGCGAGAAATCTGCCTCATCACTGAAGAAGATTTTGTTCTAAATATCAGCGTCCACTTCCAGCAACCAATTAGTGTATATTCTACACATTCTATCACATTCAGTAGACGTTTAGGTAGTAAGATGCAACACTTTTAATGCATTGAGTGGAGGTTAAACGATCCATATTGTAAAATGGCAAAGCAAGACGTAACTACCTGTCACTATGGATGACAGATGGATTTGACAGATGCAGGGATGTGAAATCACAAGCACGAAATGAATAACCCTTTACGAGATTTGTTCACAAAATAAAATCATCTTCAGTTCTTAAATCAAACAAATCTACGACATTATTTTCGTCCGCCTTTTTGTGCTCGACGTAATGAAACTAGAGTGCTAGACGTAGTGAAACAATCTCGGAGATATTTAAAAGATTCTTAAAAGGTTTCTCTTTTTTTTAACAGAAAATGTCCTTCCTACGAGAAAATGGAGAGATTAATTGTGCGGTGATCTTGAAAGTCCTTTGGTTTTAAGAATATTACTCGTATGAACCAAGCTTTCATTTCTCTGTGGGAATAATGAATATAGAGATCACCAGTATGAAGAACACGCATACTCTTACTAGGCGTTTTATCGAAAGCATAGGTTTTTTTTACGAAGGTGAAGATCTCGAAAGGCGCTTGGTGGTGCTCGGTTACCAAGTAGTGTGAGACTCTAATGCCACTAAAAAGACCTCCTTAATCAGTACTAATCTATGAAAGATTGACAAATGATTTTCCTTCCTTATATTTAAAATCGATTCAAGGAAAGTTTGAAGTCACTTTTCCATAGCTCCATAGCTTTTAGACCATTAGTTTATGAAGCTTGGTTCTTCTCAATCTCAGGATATTGTCTCGTACATTTGAGACGGTTTGAGTGTCACAGCGTGATGTCTAACCTCTTCTGTCATCATGTCTATTTGCAGGTCACGAAGAAAATCGCTATTTCTTGTAGGTAGGGACTAACAAACAACAAGTTGGTGTCAATGCATGTCAGATGCATTTCTGTAGCTTATAATCTAACAATAGGTTTCAAGAATAATTAAAAATGGAGAAGAGAAAGAGAAAAATTAGTGACGTAAGCTCGATTGAAATTCCACCGCCAACACAGGAAGAAATTCGTTTTGCCATTCTCTTCGGATTTCGACGTCAGCTCACACCAGTCAAAATTCTGCACGAATGCCGAAATGCCATCTCTTATTACTATTTTAAGTGGTTTCGAAGATTCCAGACTGGCCATTTTTCTGTGGAGGACGAATCTCGTGAAGGTCGGCCCAAATCCTCGACCAACGATACAAATGAGACACTGGTGAAGGCCCGGATGAACTGGGCTTGAATACCATGGCTATGCACGAATTTTAAATTCTCACCTGAAATATTCAAAGAAGTCAACTCAATGGGTTCCAAAAATTTTGAATGGAGAGCAAAAAGAGGCTCGTGTACGTTTAGCTCAATATTTCCTGGATAAGTTTGAAAATGGAGAGTCAAGCTGCTTCAATAAGATCGTCTCACAGGTGATGAATCTTGGTTTTACAAGTACGACCCGGAAACCAAACAGCAGTCCATGGTATGGAGCCCGGAAGGTGCAAATCCTCCAGTAAAGGCCAAACAACAAAAGTCAGCGACAAAAGTTATGATGTCGATGTACTTCACCGCTTAAAACTGGTCAAACAGTCACTGCTAAGTGGTATACTGAAACTTGCTTACCACAAGTTTTCCAAAAATTTACTAGGACACCGACAAAAAGAGGAGCTGGGCAGCTCTATGGATGCCATACGACCAAACGTGCTTCAAAACTTGCGTATGTAGCTTGATTTTGTTCAGGGTGCTATTGAAAGGACAAATTCTAGGTGGACTAGACAAAACTATATCTGTCCAACGTTGCGAGGCCCTGATGTTGAGCACCCCTTCTTGTAGGCAGCATACGAGTATATATTTCGTTTTGCTTTCATTCACCGTTAAACCCATCTTTGCCGCTTCCGCCGCAGTACTCACGAATACACCACTGACGGCCCGCTGAGTTCTTCCGATTACGTCAATGTCATCGGCGTATGCGAATAGTTGCACAGACTTTTGAAAAATTGTACTCCTCGTGTTGGCTTGTGAGTTTCGCACAATTTTTTCAAGAAATCGCATAATTGCGCATTACCCTGTCTAAGACCTTTTGTGACATCAATCGGTGGTATTCTTACTGACTTTAATGGAACGGCGGGAGTTTACCAGAAATGCCAAAACTAGACATGGCTCTGTATAGTTTGTCTCTATACACGCACCTTCACAGACTTTTGTTAGGATTTTGCAGCCTTGACATGTTCTTTTCACTCATTCCTGCAGTAGCATCTCTCTATCGACTCGATCGTGTATTTCTCAAATTCCTCTTTGTATTCCTCTTTTCTCCTCTGCTCATAGATGTCGTAGATATACCTCTTCTTTGGCTGAATGCGCTCGATGCATTCTTCATCAAACCATGGGTTTCTTCTTCGTTGTCGCCTGGTATAACCTAGCATAGGCTTCCTGGAAGCGTTGCCACTGGTCTTCTGCACTTGATGCTGGTGGCACGGGGCTTCTCTAGAGGTTGAGGGAAAGGCGATCGGCAAAGGTTCTGGCAGTCTCTTCCGATTGCAGCCGTTCGATGTTAAACTTTCTTACAATACTTTCTTGAATTTGGACTGAACGGGATAACCGCGTACGTATCTTGATTTCAACAAGGTAGTTGTCCGATGTTGGCTCTTTGGAAAGTGCGAACGTCCAAAATACTGGTCTTCCGTCGATCGCAATGTGATCAATCGGGTTTCTCCTTGTTTTGATCAGTGGAACGCCATGTATCCTTGTGAATGTCGAGATGTGGGAAGCGCGTACTTGCCACGACAATGTTTCGTCGAAGTCGATTAGCCTGAGTCCATTTCCGGATGACGTTATTACCAAAGATATCCTCCCTTCCCAAGCACGATTTTAACTGAATGAACAGATGAATTTATCTCAAATTTGACTAGAGTCAAAGTACTCCCTTTGATGGCTTATTTACTGATGAAAATTTCAACCAATACTTACAAACTCACCTACAACTATCTAACAAAATTACGCAAGTCATTACAGGGTTACTCCTAAAATAGGTAGCGTCCATTACCATTGCTAAACGATTGCGCACATAATTCCCCAGGTAACTGACCAGTTAATTGTCCAAAAATAAACTGTCTTCATCTCCGTAAATAGGTAAAAATAATTATCTTTTAATTGAAGATTACTGTTCTGGCTTCTGTTGATTCCAAGATCACTGCGGCGGTAAACAAAATTCCCCTCGCTTACAACTCAAAAGCCGGTTAAAAGTTCACGTTTCCGCTTTGGGGGTCAATTTGCGAAGTTTAAACATACTACCTCCCACCAAATTGATGATAAATATTTTGAATAAAAGACACAAATAATACCGAAACCGCTGTTGGCGTCTCTTCCCACTGAAATTCTCTTATAATTGAGCGATACTTCGGGGGGATAGTAGCGATACTAAGGAATTTGTTCCCAAAAGCATTTCGGATTTAGTATTCACACGAAAAGTCGAGTGGAGGAGTTGATTGATTTAATTTTCTTACCACACCTCTGACTCTTATTTGGTGTCATATGGAATGACGAAGATTAATTAAAAATTTAGAATTCGCTAGCGGCATTCTGGCGACTGCTTGACCTCTGAGTTTGCTTCTTTTTTTGAATTAATTAAATAATATTTCCATAGAAGAACTCTTCACCATTCCTATCATGAGATCGTGTATCTCACGATCATCAGTGTCATTACAACGCTTGTTATGTAACACTCCGTACCGTTCTTCTGATGGATATCTGATCGCAGCGCGCTCACAACGAAATCCATCTGATAATCATGGCTCACGAGCAATTAGTTGTAAAAGCGGCCTGTGCTGCTGGTCGGCTTCTACTATTCATTATCTCCAGGTCGCTCATCCTAACTAAAGTGCCACAAACGTGAGTCCAGGCAATCTCTCTATCTCGTGTCGTCGTCGTAAGCCGCGCGATGTATACCATGCCGAATATAGGAAGATTCTTAGGCGTGATTTCCTCCTTGATTCCCAAATGACGTCGTCGTCATCGTCGTCGTCGTCGTTGTAATGCCACCGTTACCACTTGCATAATAATAGTCCACCTCCAACGGTACGCATCCTCTAACTCGGGGGCAGCGTGCAATAAAAGTTCAGGAACTCCAGTGCCGAAGATGTTAGGTAATCTGGGGGGGGGGGGGGGGGGGGGGGGGGATTTTTCCCACTTTATCCTCCCATTCGGGTTGCGATCAAGATATCCGTACAGAAAGAGAGAGAGAGAGAGAGCACAGAGCGAAGAAAAATAGGATTCCAGTCAGGCGTGTGGTGTCAGAGTTGGTATGTTACCGCGCACGAATTATGTTAAAGTAACTCGCTATACCGTAAATCATAGACGCAACAGTTTGCCCTAAATCCAGAATACTCTCGAGCAGATCATGTCAAGGTTTTGTTTCCCATTTGCATATCCCGCACGCCGCCGCCGTGTCGGTGTGATGGTGGCAATGCTTACGGCTCGTATTGCTAATAGACGGTGTGACCAGAACTGGTCATGTTGGACAAACAAAATTTATTGATAAATGGAAATCATATTCCAAACGATTCTCATAAAAGGCAGGCCCCGACTGAGGCCACTGAATGGTGCTATTTATTCGATAGAAATCTATCTTCCTGGATGCAAAATAGATGCTAGTGTTTGGCGGATAGCTATAAAATAGGTTAAATTTTATGGTTGGACTGAAGAGAACGGGGTGTATTCTCTTTATGCACTAAATAGTATACAGGACAAAAGGTAATGTGACATGGTAATGAGATCCAGAAGTAGGAGTATTGCCGGTCGTGTGGAAATTATTCTCCATAAAATGTACTTTGAAGTGAGTTTTCAATCGAAGCAGCACCTTGAATATATGTATCAATGGAAGTCCTTGACCGTGTTGAGATTAAGACACCTTTTGCAAGACTTTTGTCAAATCACGTAGATTGGCTGTTCGGTAGTCATATTATGATATTATATTTCAATATTCATGTTCACCTAAGGGGGATTCCATGTTTAAGTAGAAGAGCGGAGTCACTCACCCATCGCCTTACAGGCACCACCACCAGAGCATGCGATGTATCAATGAGTAGTAGAAAAAATAGCAGGAAGGTATCACCATTCGGGCAAAATGCCTACAAATTCGGTGCAAAGTCCAGTGATTAAGAAGGAGAGCAGAATTTCAACAACGGCTGGACAACCTTCGACTGACGAGACGCAACTTAAATAGTATGCATGCTTCTTCTGTCTCTGTCAAGAAGCTGACATTAATCCATGGGGTTCGGCATGCAGCATAGTTATGATGAAACTGAAAGGTTGTAGGACCGCTCCAATAACATGAGGTCCGTAATAGAGCACCTTTTCCCAAACACCACTATGTGCAACATCATAAGAGAAGTCAATCCAGAGGATATCCCATTAATTTCTATGGAGGAGTTGCTAAAGGCATGCGGCAAGATATGGCACCCGGACCCGACGGCCGTAAAAAAGAGACCGGATCTCTTTATAGCGCCAATGCAGAAGTGTCTAGAAGAAGGAAGAAAAATACAGCATTTGGTCATGTTACCAAAAGGAAAGAAGCCTTCAGGAGAACCATCGTCCTATCGCCGCCTACTGGACACCATGGGAAAGATCTTTGAAAAGATAGTAGCGATCTACAGCTGATGCCATAAGAGCGGTTGTTGATATCGCAGAA
Source organism: Pocota personata (assembly GCA_963082735.1). Lineage (NCBI taxonomy): Eukaryota > Metazoa > Arthropoda > Insecta > Diptera > Syrphidae > Pocota > Pocota personata. Next base: position 262,978,583 of record OY720429.1, on the reverse strand, counting down.
CGTGACATCGAAGGAGAAAGATGGCTCAACTGCACAAAGGAGTACTGTGCAGTGGTAACGCTAGACATTAAAAACGCATTTAACTCTGCAAACTGGTCATTCATTAGAAGACCACTCGTCATGATGGATACGCCATATTACCTGCAGCGTATAGTGACGAAACTATTTCAATAACAAACAGCTGAAGACAATACCGATCATGGAGTAAAATACTGCAACGCCACTGCGGGAGTCCCACAGGGATCGGTCTTAGGGTCGCTACTGTGGAACATTATGAACGACGGAGTCCTAGGATTAACGCTGCCCGACGGAGTTACGATAATTGGATTCGCTGATGACATTGCCGCCGTGACAGTAGCTAAACAGATCCGTACAGTCGAATTAGCCACAAATGGAGCAATTGCCCGGATAAGAGATTACCTGGTTTCTCCCGAACTAGAACTAGCCGACCATAAAATAGAAGCTGTCCTTAAAACCGTAGAATTCGTGAGTTTTCAATTTGGTCACCCAACAATCAGGTCCAGAGAAGCAGTTAAATACCTTGGAGCAATGTTGGACAACAAACTGCAGTTCAAAACGCATGTTAATTCTTCAAAAAAAAACATTGCAAGTACAGGGAGCTCTCTCGCGTATACTGCCTAACATCGGTGGGCCTGGATATGCTATACTGCTCTCCAGAGTTGTCACCTCGATTCTATTGTGTGTGCTCAAGTTTGGGTACAGGCACTAAGAATGAAGGAGACCAAACGGAGACTATCATCAACATCTAGACTCTGCGCGCTACGGACAATCAGAGGCTTCCGAACCATCTCAGACGAGCCCGCGTTTGTTATAGCCGGAATAGTCTCCATCGACATCCCCGTAGACGAGATGTTCAGAATATACAATAGAAGAATCCTTAACCAATACAATGTCAATGGCATCAATACAACAAAAGGCAGATTGGCATACATATGTATAAACTGATACCGACAATTCAAGACTGGATATGGGGAATACAACTACCATATTGCACAGTTTCTGTCTGGTCACGGCGGTTACCGCAAATACCTCCACCGATTTGGACACGACGCTTCACCATCCTGCCCCGAATACAAGGATGAAGATGAGAATACGAACACACAGTCTTTTATTGCACACGCTACACGGCATGGGGAGAGTGGTAGAAGAGTGCTGGGTGTGGATTAGCTCGTAGGCGCATTACTAAAATCGATTATTCAGGCTTGAGAATCATGCATGCTGGTAGCCCGGGTTACTAGTTTCTTTAGAAAAAAAAAATGTCTTTGTAGGCGGTTCGAATTCAGATGGGGACTCTTCGTTCCAATAAAAAGTCTAGAGCAGCTTTTGGTGAGTGAAGTTTTTGTAAAGGGTGGCCAGATGATAGTTTTTCCAAATATTATGTTTCAGCATCTGTCAAAGTTACCAATGACACTCAGTTGTCAAAATATATAGTAAGGTTTGCCATTTCATCGTGCATCGTTTGACACTTCCCGAACGTGTGGAAATTATTAAGAAATACTATCGACATTCCGGCTCAGTTGTAAATACGCAACGTGAATTTCGTCATGAGGTCGGTCGTCATCATGGCTTCAGTGCGCAGGCAATTCGTCGCACCGTGGAAAAGTTTGAGCGAGAATTCACTCTTTTGGACCTCAAGCCACGAACCGGACAGAGATAGGTGCGAAGTGATGAAAACATAGCCGCCGGAACGACCAGTATCGAATAAGACCCAGAAATGTCGATTCGGCTCCGATCAGCTGGACGCAAGAATTGAAGCCGGCCGACCATAGACAACACCGTGAGTTCGCCAATTGTGCGCTGGAAATGTTGGCCGGAGATCCGGATTTTGGCTAAAAAATCATCTTCTCGGACGATGCCCATTTTTGGCTTAGCGGCTTTGTCAAGAAGCAAAATTGCCGTTATTGGAGCGACCACAATCCACAAGTGTTCGAAAAAGCATCAATACATCAACAAAGATTGACTGTTTGGTGCGGTTTATGGCACGGCAGCATCATCGAACCTTATTTCTTTCGAAATGAGGATGGAGTCGCCGTTACCGTCAATGGTCCTCGGTTTAGGACTTTCTGTGGGCATAGCTCGACAACATCGATATAGCCGAGTTGTAGTTCCAACAAGACGGAGGTACATGTGCCACACAAGCGACGCAACGCTCGAAGTGGTGAAGGAGAAATTTGGCGACTGGGTCATCTCACGGCGAGTGTTCATCAATTGGCCGCTACGATAATGCGACTGACACACCTCGATTATTTTGTTTGGGGCTACGTCAAGTCCTTAGACTACGCTGATAAGCCAATCACTTTGGACGAGCTGGAAGCCAACATTCAAGACGCTATTGCCGGAATTACGGCGGACATATTGGACCGAGTCATCAAAAATTGGACCGACCACTTGAAGCACTGCCAGCGAAGCAGAATGATGTGCTATTCCATACATAATGGCATGAATGTGGCTTCAAAATAAAGCCAGAATCAATTTGATGTCTCATACCGTTGTTGTTTTATTTAAATTTCTTTTCCTATCGTTATTATCTGGTCACCCTATATTAAGAACGGTAAACGAAGAACTGGCCGCATCTTCAACACCGACTGAGAAGGAATGTTATCCAACACTACCCCAACGGTATCAAATCACTTATGGCCGAATCAAGTTAGCCAGTTAACGAATTTAAATTAGCAGCGAATAGCATTGTAGCTGTTGCCTAAAACCACCTTCCAATTACCAAGAACAATAATAGAAACTAATTAAAAACTCATGCGTACTGGCAACAAAAGATACATTTGCCCAACTAATTGCTTACCACTTCGGTGGCTAATTATCGGACCCTCGAGATGGTATCAGCCTACTAATTTGCATTCGAAATCCCAGCTTCTCTTGGAATTAGAAATATTCCAACAATTTAACAATAATTCGCCGATTCACCCCACCAGACCTCCAGCGGCCATCGTCGTGTAAACAAAACCCCGCGCATAACAATAAAGAACACCATTTACCGCTGGAACTCAGAGATATCCCCATTTCTCGTCTACTTAAACGGGGAAAAGAAATTATTTAACAGCACTCACCACCACCTTCACCTTCGACTATATGGGCACACATCCATTTCGGGGGGAATTATCTTGGCACTGGATCGCATTTCTCGCCATTTCTTTTCCTGCTTCCAAATTGCATGCATTCCAAGTAGTAGTAGTTGCCAGTTGCCAGTTGCCACAGAGAACCTTCAAAGGCTGGCCAAAATCTAAAACCATTCCCGTGGCCTCCTCCTGCTTTGAAAGTGAAATATACGTTTGTTTGCGTTAGCTCCACCAACCCTGTTGCATCCTATTTGCTCCTTGTTTCATTTCCAGGAATCAATGACACCACTCGACGACGACATTCGATGCGCGACAACAAGATACTTTCAACTCTGGTGGGGAGCCAATGGTATCCGCGGGTTTTTGGGGTAAACATGAGTAATATGTTGTTGGGATAAGATTCGCGCCAGCGCAACAGAGCGGGTTTCATGAATAATTTAGTACATTTGTACTCGAAGTACCGTTCCGATGAGGATCAGATAAGGACCTCCACTCGACGATGCGACGCGATGCGACACGGTGGTTTGACTGTTGTATAGTTGTGGTCAATAGAGTGGCATTGTGTGGGTGTAGCGCTGTGTCACGATTCTCTTCGATATTGCTCCGCATTATGTCGCCAACATGGTCAGTGTCTGGAGGCGCGAGAATAAGACCCATACTCCTCGGTCGGTGTTATCTTGATGGTTCATAGGTTTGGTGGTATTTCGGTATGTTCCGTACGGGATCTGTGCTATTATGCCAGTACAATTCGGTGACAAGACAATGTGTTTATGATAAGACAGAGTGGGCATGTCCGTTCAATTGTTCAGTGACATTTTAGTGCGTTGGAGAATTAAACTGAGATAGCTATCGGATGGTGGGATGCTAGCTAACTGACAGTGGGCAAATTATGTTTAGGTACTATTCACTAGAAACAAATTGAAGTTTGGTATTCTTAGCAACTGAATATTGTCCCACGTATGTAGGTATTTTTTTTTTTTTTCTTTAGCGTCGCACATATCTTATGCTCTGTTGTGTGTGGCGAGTGACAAAAATAGAATCAGCTGCAGAGATAAAATCATTTTATTGGGTCATCCATCGACAAAAATGTGGTAGTTTAGGTTTGGCACGGTGGTGGTTGTGGGCGCCGTGGCTTAGTTGGTTAAAGCGCCTGTCTAGTAAACAGGAGATCGTGAGTTCGAATCTCGCCGGGGCCTTCACAGTCAGTTGTCTGTACCTTTTACTTTTTTTTTTTTTTTTTATTTGATGGGGAACAAATTTTAGACGAATCCTCGTTTTTTATGATCCAATATTCAGGGTGAAGGTAGGGTTTGTAGACAAAACATCGGTATTTTCCGATACATCGGTGTTTTTTATTCTCTGGTGTTACGACATCGAACATTTTCAAAATTTAGTCATTAATTGAAAGCAAAGAACAAACACTTACAAGGGGCGGCTGATGGGTTCGCGGCCTGAGATACTCAACAACATGTCTTTCGCGACACTCTTTAGTAGTATTAACATCACCATGTCAGCCGAAATTCGGAAATACTCGCAATTTTGCGCACCGTGCCGTGATAGAGTATCTCGTGAAAAAAGGAAGAAATTTACGAAGACATGTCATTGACTCTTCGGGATTCTGGGCCTTCGTATGGAGATAGCCGAATCGTAACTGTAGATGAGACTTGGGTTCGCCAATACGATCCGGAATCCAAACAGGAGTCTATGCAGTGGATTGACAAAGGGGAGAGGCTGCCGAAGAAATTCAAGGTGGAAAAGTCGGCTTCGAAGCTTATGGTGACTGTTTTTTGGGACAACGAAGGTGTTTTGCTAACTAATTTCGTAGTCCCCTACGATGAATATTCAATATTATGCCACTTTATTGACACAGGCACGTGAAGCGACGTGAGTTATTCAGGCACGGAGTATTGTTTTTGCAGGATAACATGCCTGTTTACACGGCGTAAGTTTCGAGACTACCCACCCTATAGCCCAGACTTGGGCCCGAGCGACTTTTTCCTTTTTTTCCAATTTGGAGAAGGAGTTACGAGGCCGGATATTTGCAGATGAGAACGAAACCTAGGCGGCCGTAGAAAATTATTTTGAAGGTAAAAATGAAATAAAATTTTATATTCTTCTTTTACTTATTGCTTTAGGCCGCGAACCTGTCAGCCACACCCTCGTAGCTTAGCTATCAGATGGGTAAGTGCGCATGGGTTTTACTCCATTTTCTATTGCTTTTATTACTTGTGGCTGCAACATGCCCTCGAAAATGGGTTATCCAATCCATGCTGCCCACACCAGGGCAGCTGTGTGAATGGTTTCATTCGTGTTTAGGATAAAGACAGACTTGTTCTCTAAGTCCAAGTCTTTTTGCACTCTTCATCGGAGACATAATTGAGTTCCTGTCAGGAGCATTAGAGTCTACAGGATTTTTGAAAGCCCTTCGCAGATGACGTAGTCTTATTAGCGTACTCCCTAGAAGCGTGATTACTGCATTACAACAGGTTATGCAAATATAGGGTGACCAGATAACAACGATAGGAGAAGAAATTTAAATAAAACAATAAAGGTATGAGATAAATTGATTCTAACTTTAGTTTGAGGCTACATTCATGCCATTATGTATGGAATAGCATATCATTTAAACGGTCCCCTCGGCTTCGCTGGCAGTGCTTCAAGTGGTCGGTCCAATTTTTGATGACTCGGTCCAATATGTCCGCCGTAATTCCGGCAATAGCGTCTCGAATGTTGGCTTCCAGCTCGTCCAAAGTGATTGGCTTATCAGCGTAGTCTAAGGACTTGACGTAGCCCCAAACAAAATAATCGAGGTGTGTCAGTCGCATTATCGTAGCGGCCAATTGATGAACACTCGCCGTGAGATGACCCAGTCGCCAAATTTCTCCCTCACCACTTCGAGCTTTGCGTCGCTTGTGTGGCACATGTAGCGCCATCTTGTTGGAACAACAGCTCGTATATATCGATGTTGTCGAGCTCTGGCCACACAAAGTTAGTTAGCATCGCCCTATACCGAGGACCATTGACGGTAACAATGTCTCCTTCCTCATTTCGAAAGACATAAGGTCCAATGATGCCGCCGTGCCATAAACCTCCAATAACGTCAGTTTTGCTTGTTTACATAGCCGCTGAGCCAAAAATGGGCCAAACTCCGTATCTCCGGCCAACATTTCCAGCAATCAATTACCGAACTCACGGCATTGTCTATGGTCGTCCGCCTTCAGTTCTTGCATCTGCACAATCTTATACGGCAAAATAAGCCTGGTGGACTCTCTGGCGATGACCAATTCAGCTTTTCGGCCCCGAACGACGAATTGTCTGCGCACTGAAGCCATGATGACGACTACCGACCTCACGACGAAATTCACGTTGCGTATTTGCAACTGAGCCGGAATTTCAATAATATTTTTTAATATTATAATTTCCACACGTTCGGGAAGGGTCAAACGATGCATGATGAAATGGCAAACCACACTGAACATTTTGACCGCTGGATGTCATTGGTAGCTTTTACAGTTGCTGAAACATAATAATTGGAAAAACTATCATTGCTTTCTGGTCATCCTTTACTACTGCCTTTATTTTCTATCAATATTTGAAATTATTGATACTTTTCTTCCGATACGATACCGGTATCGATACTTTCCATTCGATATTTTTGAAGCTCAAGTATCGATACATTTTCAGTGTCGCATATCCCTGACGACTAATTGGAATTGACAGTAGTCATACACCGGACTGACATTACACAGTCATGATTTACACTCACCGACAAAGAATGTGGCCTAACTGTCAATTATGACTTATGGATGCTTTTAGCTAATCAACGTTGAAATAGATAAAAGAAAAAAATGAATAGCGCGAGAAAAACAAAGGACACGAATGGATTACACGCACTTGGCCCATATGTTTCATTCGTTCATAAATTATTCAGATTCCAAATTTAGGCAACATCGATAAGCGAACAAATTTAAGTTTTCTTTAAATGCTTTAAAAATCTAAAAAATGAGTGAGACGTCGAACATAGATCAGAAATTGATTTTGAACAAAATAGTCTAAGCGTTCATGGATCTGCTAGTAAGTAGGCTCCGTTGTTTGAATTTTTAGCAAAAAACTGAGCTTCATTGCAAAAGTTCACAGTACCTCAGATATGACTTTTGATCAAAATCGTTTGAGCCGTTTTCCAGAAAATTGCACTTTTTTAGAAAGCCCTAATTTTGAGGTTAATTTTTCGACTTCGCCTTAAGCAAAAACCCACAGATCTCGGATCAGAAAATTCGGAGAAATTTCATCTTTACTTGCTCCTAGAGAGCAAGTATTGTTTTCGTGAAAATATTCGATCTCGAGATTTTAATTAATTTGGACATTGCTGTAATCGAGAGGTCAAAAAAGTGGGTCTCGTAATTTTATCTGTCTGTCTGTCAGTCTGTCTGTACCTCAACAGCTGGACAGATTTTCTTCAAACTTTACACGTGCGATCTGTGAATTTTAGCAAACTTCGATTCTTCTGAGGTTATTTCCGATGACTTTTTAGCACATTTCTGGCTGAATTGCGGCCAGTATTTCAGGGACCTTGGTTTATAAATGCTCCAAATTTTGAAGATTGTCTGTATAGTCACGATCTTTAACATAACCCTATAAATAGAAATCCAACAGGGTCCGACCACACGATCTTGATGTCCAATTCATGTCGACAAATCTCGAAATTAAACAGCCGGAGCACTTCTCATCCAATGGAGGCAAATTTGCATGTGTTGTGTGGCACGTAGCCCCGTCCTGTTGGAACCACATGTCGCACATATCAATGTCTTCAATTTTAGACTAAACAAAGTTGGTTATCATTTGACCATATCGCAGTGAATTCAATACTCAAAATCCAAAATCCTGCAATTTCCTTTTGTTTATGTAGCTACCAGTGGCGTGGGGTGAAATTTCAAGAGAGGGAAGCCGAAAAAATGTTAATAAAAATATTTTATTCAAGACTTACCATTTTGGTGCTTATTAGAAACACAGACTTAAGATATGCAATCTAAGCCACCTTTGTTATACTTTAAGTCATTGGAATTTACGTAGACAATGAGCTCATCGCATAAAAAAGCGGCTTCTAATGGCAGAATAATCTATATAAGTTATTGATAACTCGGAGCGTTGTTAAATATAAAAAATTTAGCAATTACAATTATGCACTACCTATTTGTACTGTAAAGCTATCCTACGATTCTTTTTACGAATTCTGCTAAAACTCTTTCATAAAAATATGAGTTATTTTTAATTTCTAAAAGAAGGTGCCTTTCCATAGATAAAACTGCCAGGTCTGAGAGTCTTTCTTCTTTGTGGGAATTTCTTAAGTGTGGACTATTTTTAAAGTCGAAAAAGATCTTTCGACAGAGGCCACAGTCAAAGGCAGGGTTAAAAAGATTTCACACAATGTTAGAGCTTGAGCAAAGTATCTCTAAGCATTTCCGTATTAAAATGCTTATAAAGTTGAAAAACCTCAAACCTTTTAAGTGAAGGGGTAGTGTATAAAACTTTGAGTTCCTTCTTTTGAAGTAGTAATAAATAGGGTAATTAAAGAAGATATTTTGTAATCCGACATTGAATTAGAAAAATATTCATATTTTGATTTGTTTAATAAATCAAAGAAAATATATGAACTAAATGAACATAACATTATCTATAATTGCTACAAAAATTCGGCTATAATTTGTATTTGAATCAATATTAAGTAGTCGGCGTTTGCGTGGAGGTTCTGAGCAGTTACTTACGCTCTCATAATTGAGTCAAATGAGTTTAAAAATTCAGAATGAATCAATTACTCAAAACCCCGCGATCTCTTGCTTCGCAAGCTCTATGTCTTCTCTGCAATTGAATAAGACGTTCACTATACGCGAATGATATTGCCATCGAGTCTCTGATACCCCGGAATGCCAGCTCTTGTTTTCCTAGAAGAACTACAGTGTCTATGAAACGCTTCATTAAATCGCGATTGCGATCAACTTTTCTATTATGAGCCTCGTAAGAATTCCCTAAAGAAGTCTCTATGCGATATTCGCCAAATTCATGCAAATGCAAGCATATGCTTTTCCATTGGAATATGTTTTTTGGAAGAATTAATTTAATTATTAATTATTTTCTATCCTTTATATTTTATCCTTTCGCGTTTAATCAATTTTCATTGATGGTGTCGAGCGACCTAGTTTTTTACAAAAAAGAAAGCTTACTGAACTCATGGGTTTCTTTTAGAAGAAAATCAGTTAAACAACACTCAAAATTAACTAGAGACATCTTGTCTAAGAATAATAAGAATGTTCAATGGGGCACCTCTTGAGTAGATTTATAATTACTTACTTGGTATATAGCTAATAACTATTCACTTAGCTCACACACTATTTTATAATAATTTAATAATTTAAAACACTAACTTAACTACGAGTACCAATATGTAATTGCTAAATTTTTAAAATTTTCTAATAATTAGCAGTCAAAAAAATTTGCATCCAAATTTTCAATAACCTCAAACCTCAAACGCCGTTCGAACCCCTACATCACCCAATAACTCGATTTCCATCGGCTTATTTTGTTGCCTACAATTAAAAAAAAAACTCCCTCGAACTAAAACATTTCTCCTCCACCAATGTTCATCCACAAAAGGCGAGAAATCCCGGGTTATTTTCCTCATAAGCGAATGTATGTTAGACAAAGAAATCGCAAATAAACTTCTACTATATGCCAGAAAGGAACAGAGTTGAAAGTTCGTACTGTGAAAAAATGAATGCATAAGCCGGAAAATGAACGCTTCTCAAAAAAATTCAGTTCGAGTTCATACTTGTCTCGGCTATGTGTGCGAGTTTGTGTATGAGTAAAAATGAATAAACAACCGAAGTGGTCGCTGCATTTCATCTTCGAGCGTATAAAGTTATGATTTATGAATGAAAAATGGTTTGATGAACAAATAATTGAATGTGATGGTTGGCATGTGGCAAAATAAAAATGTTTGATATTTGAAAAGGGAAGCCGGAAGGAATCGGCTTATATGGACGCCACGCCACTGGTAGCCACATAGAGAGAAATGGAAACTGAAACTTACAGATGCACAGATATTGCAGAACTGTTATTTTTGTAGTAAGATGCAACAATTTTAATGCGTTAAACGATCCATATTGTAAAATGGTACGGCAAGAACGAACTACATGTCTTCATGGATGACAGATGGATTTGACAGATACCATATGGCAGGGTGTGAAATTCTAACCTCGAAATCAATTAACATGCGACCCAGTCGTGACCTACATTTTCGAAAGTGGTCATTAGTCTGCGCGCCGCAACAGTCGTTGGAACATACAGTTTTATGCCGTTTTTCAAAGGGCAATTTTTTTTCGATTGATTGACGATTTTTTGTGTTTTTCTGGTCTTCGGACCTTGAGTCTCCTGCTCAGTGATCGCGCTCTTAAGCACTAAGCCATAGTGCTCACACAACACATTAGTAAAGTACTCGTACCATAATTTATTGTTGAAAACGATATGAAGTTTGAAGTTTGAAAGGCTATCCAGCGATTTAGGATGCAATCGGCTGAACATCCTCATAGACTCTCTGTTACATGGAGACCGACGTTATCGAAACCATTGCACCTGGTGCAAGTGAAGATAACCAATTGAAATATCATTCGAAATACTTCAAGTCAGTGACATTTACAGAAGTATCCAATTCAATATTAATCCAAAATTACAACCTAGGTAGTTGGCAAGTGAGACTCTTTCTCTTCCTATCAACAAGCCGCCTCATGTTATTAATAATTTCAATCGGTACGAGCATCCTGATGCAATTCCAGATCACCAGTCTCCCATTACAGTTTCACCTCCTAATCCTGATCTCATGTAGACTCATTAATTGCGGCTAGAAGACGATTTAAAAAAAATTTAATCTCTACTTTAATTATGTACAAGTCAGACAACGACGACTATGGTGCCGTTGCTAAGGATTAACTTTAATCTTCCACCAGTTGTGGGGGTGATGTCAAGAATAAATTATGTGCTCCGCATATTTCTTCCCAAGTATTCCTGTTGCCGCCACCGGGTTTCAAGCCATGTCACACAAACTGCAAACAGTTACCTAGTTGCTATTATCATCCTCAACTAAATCACACTGTGGGTCAGCTAATCACGTGACAATCTTACAAATAGAAAGTTATTAAGTATCCTTGCGGTACACACAGTTAACGGCGAACAAAACACTCGTGTGTCATCCCCACACACCCCCGTCCAGCGCGCGCAGTTGTATCTTTTTTTTCTGCACCGCAAATAAGGTGTGGAACAGGTTCTTAATGCGGTACACTACTCCCGAATAGGCTAGCGTCGACTCCCACATAAATTGTGCACAATAGCGGCCGACTTACTACGACAACGAAGATGGTGGCGGCATCTATACCCGGCACAGAGGAACCGAACAAATCTGGAAGACCATGTGCAAACAGTGTATGGACGATGCATCATCTACACTCTGGGTAAACCGACACCGAGAATCCCAGGTGCAGTGCAGTGGCCTAGAGACCACCACTGTTCGATGTGCGGCTTCATCGCTGTCGAATCTGGGGGAGGGCGTAATTGAATGAATTTATAATCATCCTAGATTGTGGAATTGAAAAAGGAGAAAAAAGTCGATAAATAGATTCCGCCAAAGCGAGGGAACCACTGCACTGTAGAGATACTCGTACATTGCGAGTTGAAGCGAGAGTAAATAACGGACGTACAGATGGTAATCAAAATTAGAAATTAAGTAATTAAAGGCCGAAGATTGAAGACTTGATTTTATAATTTCGAAATGCAATTAATATGGTTTTGTAGTTTTGCGAGGAAGTTTCCGTTGCATCTATTTATGGATTTTTTTTTAGGCCATTTAAGCAATTCACACATTCCACTACCGTTCTTTTGGTCAGTTAGTCAAATTATTGAATAGTATAAGTGCTAACACTCCAATTCAATTAACACTGGCACTGTGCGTTAAAATTTTACAGCGCTATTCTTATAGACCTACACGATTTCCCATCTGTCAAACCCATCTGTCATCTAAGTGACAGATTGTTAGTTCTTGCCTTGCTATTTTACAATATGGATCGTTTAACCACGGCTCAATGCATTTCAATTGTTGTAATATCTGTGTATAGCGATTTAAGGACAGATTATGGTTGTCATAAACGCCCAACTGAGCAAACAATTCGAAACACAGTCACAGAATTGGTAGTGTTTGTGACACGTGTAAGGGCTGCTTTACTACGGCCCTTGCACGGCCAATCGATTGACATCAAGCATGCTGTATGTGTGGATTCACGCTACCTCTTACAGAGTTCAATCGATTGACGTCAAATTTTTAGTTTGTGTTAGTTTTCGTGGTGTACGGATGTGCGATGAGTGAAACGGATGATTGCATTGCACATATTGCTCTTGCACTTTGTATAAAGTGGCATCCGTTTTTTGTGCATAAGGATACTTTTTTTTATATTTTGTATTTTCTTTATATTTTGTTGGAATTTTTTGTTTCGGTCGCTGTCATCTTTCCTTTGCACATCCCATAAACTCGGTAATGACACAAATGCTCGATCTTCATCGTCTCTCAATTTTTCGCTTGCGACAGACATGTTTTCTCTTCCGCGACACAACACATGCCCGATTCACAATGCGTCGTGAGAACGAGACGAGTCTAGCGCGAGTTGTCAAAAAAAGTTTCGATCTATGCAAATGAAACAATACACAATGATGCGAGACTCGTTCTATCGCAACGCATTCTTTTCGGAAAATTGAAAAACTCTCGCGACGAGATAGCCTGTCAGCAGGGTGATGCGACTTTGTTATGTAACCAGAAAGAGAAAGGTGGTGTGCAATTTTGCCATTGCGACTGCGGACTTGTGCGCCGGTGCGTTGTCCTGGTGAAAAAGAACTTTTTTCTTAGCCAAATGCGGCCGTTTTTTGCTTCAAATCGGCTTGGAATCGATCCAGCAGCTCTGCGTAATATGTGCCGGTGATCGTTTTACCCTTTTTCAAGGTAATCGATGTGAATAACACCGCGCGCATCCCAAAAAACTGTCGCCATGACCTTGTTTGATGACAAACCCGCCTTGGCCTTCTTCGGCTTCGATTCACCAGGAGAAGTCCATTGTTTTGACTGTTCCTTGGTTTCTGGTGAATCCAGATCCACGGTTACGAAACGGTGCAAAAACTTGACGAATTTTTCTGGAACATCGCCAAACACACCTTTGAAGTTGTCAAACGAATGCGTTTGTTGTCGATTGTGAGCAAACGCGGCACACATCTTGTGGAAAGCTTTTTCATGTCCAAATATTTATGTAAAATCGAGATCACTGAGCCATGTTTTAAGCCTGTGCCCTCTTCAAGCTCGCGCACTTTCACTCGCCGGTCGTCCATTATCAAATCATGGATTTTGTCGACCATTTCTGGTGTGGTGACCTCAATTGGGCGACCAGAACGTTCGGCGTCACTTGTGCTTGAACGACCGCACAGAAATTGAGTAAACCAGTGGTGAATGGTTCCAGTCGATGATGAAGAGTCCCCATAATATTTGTCAAGCTTTAGTTTGGTTTGCGTGATAGTTTTTTCTCGCAAAAAATAGTGTTTAATGAGCACTCGAAATTCAGCTTTTTCCATTTTAACGAAAATGCTGGTAGGCGTCTATATAAAATGGCTGCCACAACAAAACTTTGACAGATCTGTCTGAAAAATTGGGTGCGTTCTTTTGAAAGATGATTCGTGACTTTAAGGTGACGACACAATTTGTGTTAATTTTCAGGGACACCCTCGTATTTCACCACAAAAAATTTTTTTTTCAAATACACTTCACCATGATTGATGCAACATTTTATCAAAAACAAATATTTGAGGCGCAGTACATGGAAAGCAGCGATCAGTGATTGCACAAGAAAAGTATCTTTTTGGGTTTTCTACTTGCATTGCTGGATACTTTGAATGTTTATTAACCCAGATTCTCCTACTGTCCCATGTGCAGGACACCTGCATTTTGAATTTTTTTAAATTAATTCAATTATCTGAATTTAAATATCTGAGGTTTATTCAATTTCTTTGAATATGTTGCCTAGTTACGAACAAAAAAAACGCAATATTTCGCGCATTTTTTTCACGTTTAGTGTTTTTGAGTGAGGTGAAGTGAACTGGTAAAACGATGTCAACATGAAGGTAATTTTGACATAATTTTAACAAAAATGTTGTAAATATTATTTGGACAATTCAATGTTAGAATGTCATGTTCTTTATTGCCTTTGTAAGATTTATGAAATTCTTCATGGGTTTTGCAAAATGAAGGTTTTCTTATTGGTGTCCCATATATGGTTAGGTTAGGTGAGGTTTTATGGGTTGACGTAGAGTGTGAACAAACTACGCCACACTTAGACCAGTATAGATTCATTGTGATGCCAAGGAGTGAATCTTCCCCACTCGTGGGTTCTTAAACCAACCCGATGCATTTATAAATTTGGTAATCTTATTTACCGACACATTTGAAAGTCTTGGAAGAAATATTTCCCTAGTATTTTGAATCTAAAGTGGTAGAGTCCTGGACAATGCACAGGAAGTGAGGTGTATCCTCGTGTACGTCCTCATTGCCACAGCCTATACATATATCTTCTTCGCTAATTCCCAATTTCTTTGTGTGATAACGTAAAAAGCTGTGTCCAGTTATCATCCCCACTAAACCAAATAAGATATATCTGTTGAAGTGTAGGATTTGCTCTGTACGATTTTTATCGTAGAGCGGCCAGAGTTTTCTTGTAATTATAAAGGATTCTAATGATCTCCATCTACTATTTGCTATGGCAATCATTTTATTTCTAACTTCTAGGTTCAGGTTGCAGGGTGGTATCTTAATTGACGGGTCAGCTCGTTCAGGATTTAGAGCTGAACCCTCCCCTGCCAGCTCGTCAGCTTTCTCATTTCCTGAAACGCCATTATGTCCGGGTAACCAGCAGAGCTTTACATTGTGTTGCGTACCAAGAACCCGCAGCTCTTCGTGACAGCAGCATACAAGCTTCGATTTTATTTGCGTGGCGGAAATTGCTTTTATCACTGCCTGGCTGTCAATGAAAAATGTAATATCATCTGGTGGTATAACTTTCATTGCAGCGTCCCGGGCAGCAGTTGCCACTGCCAAGATCTCCGCTTGAATCACACTGCTATAGTCTGGAAGCCGAATTGACTTGTTCAAATTTAGTTTTCCAGAAAAAATTACTGCACCTACTCTCACGTCCATCTTGGATCCATCAGTGTAGATGGAGATGGAGTTGTCATTTAGCGGGATATTAATTTCCCATTCCTCTCGACACGGAAATGAACTAGAAAATGGCTTATGAAAGTCTAAATAGGGCACCATGTAGTCTGTGCTAACATCTCCGCCCATGTATTTGCGTAAAATCTGCGCATGCCCCGTCAGACTTGACCTCCAACCTTCAGATTGGCTTAATCTTAGAGCACTTCTAGCTGCAGATTCCTGCACAAATAGGTCTAAAGGTAATAGATTGAGTATGGTCTCTAATTCTGCAGTTGGTGTGGTTCTCATAGCTCCTGTGACACCAATGCACGCCATTCTTTGTACTCTCGTTAGTATCTTGAGGTTTGTACCCTTACTTGCGGCTGGCCACCATACTAGGCTGCCGTATGTCAGTATAAGTCTCACAACTGCTGTGTAGAGCCAGAAAATGACTTTTGGTTTGGGCCCCCAAGTTTTTCCAAATATTCTGCTACAAGTATAGAGAGCTATCATAGCTTCCTTGCTCTCTCCCTTGTGTTTAGTCCCCAGTTTAGTTTCTGGTCTAGTATTAACCCTAGATATTTAGCTCTATCAGAAATTTTAAGAGGAGTGCCTTCAATGGATGGAATTTTGAATTTCGGTATTTTCCTCTTGTTAGTAAATAGTGTCAGCTCCGTTTTTAGTGGATTTATTGCGAGTCCACTTCTTTTAGTCCAGTTGTTGACTATCTTAAGGGCGCCTTCCATTTGGTCGCTCAGGGTTGGAAAGAATTTACCCGTGGGCAGTAACGCCACATCGTCTGCGTATGCTACGGTCTTAACCCCACTGAATCTAAGTTTTATTAGTACTTCATTTAGCACAATAACCCAGAGTAGAGGAGAGAGAACACTTCCTTGCGGAATGCGTCTACCAGCTGATACTCTTAGTCTCGCATCACCTAGTTCTGAGTTTATGTACCTATTTCTTAGCATGAAAACTATCCATCTGATTAGAGTGTCCTCAATATTCAGGTTTTTTAAGGCACCTTCGACTGAATCTGCCGTGACATTATTAAGGGCACCTTCAATGTCTAAGAATGCAGCCAGGGTGTACTCTTTATCATTCAATGATTTTTCAATCGTACTGACAACACTATGAAGTGCAGTTTCAACACTTTTACCTTTCGTTTAAGCATGCTGTGCCGGAGATATGATACTGGGGTTCAGCCTGCTGCGAATGTGTATGTCAGTAAGTCTTTCAAAGGTTTTCAGAACTTATTGGTCTAAAATCACCAGCGCAGGTATGACTAGCTTTACCTGCTTTGGGGATGACAACAATCTTAATTCCCGCCACTCCTTTGGTACATGACCCCATTCAATGCTACCAAGGGACAGTCTCTTTAGAAACAGTGTTATGTCTTTTTTGGCTGTTTGTAGCATCATCGGGAAAATTCCGTCTGTGCCTGGGGATTTGTACGGTAAGAAGGAGCATATTGCCCACTCGATTTTTTTTACCGTAACCAATTCAGACGGCGCTATTTCGTCTCTACCATATATGGGACAGTAGGAGATTAGAATTCATGTCTGCTTCGTTTTGTAGATACGTAAATTTGGATGAAATCCTAGCTGTATTGGAAGAAGAAGAATCGAATTCAGCACCGGCCACAATAACCTTGCTGCCGCCAAATAATGCATGTGGAGAATTGACGGATGAAGATTCAGGAAGTTGGATATGCCCACTTCAAGAAGTGGGCATATCCAACTTACCACGCAGTCAACTACTTGCTGGTGCTGAAGTTGCATATGATGATGGTTTTGATTTTGACGACGACATCCCATTATCTGCAATGGTTCCCAAGAAAAGAAAAATGGATACAAAATAGAAACTAACTTGGATGAAAAAGATTTGTAGAGTGCTACAGGTGAGACGATATTTAGTAGTAGATATTTGAACAATTTTTCGATGATGAATTCTACGAAATGGCAATATGTCTCACCAATAACCACGCCATGCAAAAGAAGATACATTTAAATGTTTCATTACATGAAATTAAGTCTTTTTTTCGGAATACTCTTGCTAAGTGTATATAACGTGTTTCTTAGAAAAAGTATGTATTGGGAAGCCACAAGAGATGCCGGGTGTGAACTAGTATCTTCCAGCCTTTTGAAGAGATCGCTTCAATGCTATAATGTCCAACATTCACTTTTGCGATAACTAATAACGAAATCTTAACCAAAGTGATAAGTTCAGCAAAATTCGGCCATTAAGCGACTGCTTGAATAAAAAAATTTTAGAATTTGCTCCAGTGGAAGAAAACCATTGATGAATCCATATTATCGCCGCCACTCCACGAAGCAAGTCATTCGGTGCAAACCTATTCGTTGTGGATATAAAGTGTGGGTTGGAGCAACAGCGGCCGGGTATGCCTTATGGCTTGATCCGTACAAAGATGCAGATGCAAGCCAAAATTACAAAAACATGGGCCTTTGTGCGCGAGTGGTGCTGAATTTTTGCGATGTGTTGCAGAGTCGTTTCAATTTGATTACATCACTGGATCTGCTGTCAGAGTTGAAAGAAAGAGGCATAAATGCAACTGGTAAAAAGAGATTGTTGTAACACATACTCAGTTGTTATCCATATTATTTTTTCCAGGAACAATACGGAGCAACCGAATGAAAAACTGTCCCCTTGAAGATGACAAAGTGCAGAAGAAAAAACAAAGGGGATCATATGATTATTCGGTCTGTGAATAAAAAGGAATTTTGATTTGTAAATGGAACGACAAAAATCTGGTTACCATGGCCTCAAACTTAGAAAGCGTTCACCCAATGAAATTCGTGAAACGTTTTTCCTGAGTCGAAAAGAAATTGAAATTAGTGGAGCAACCCAGCCTTATAAGCCATTACAACAAAAGTATGGGCGGGGTGGACCGCGCTGATCAAAACATATCGTTATACCGAACATCATTTCATTTCATTTATTTAATTAGAGGTATGTACATTAAGATTTCTAATCTTTTTTTGTACTTAGTACTTTAACTATAAATGATACATTAATTACTTAAGACTAATATACCTATACAATAAATTTCTTAAACTAGATTGTGTATTGATGTTGAGGAGAAGGAGGTGGAACGGTTAAAAAGGGGGGGATACAGGTTTATCATTGGTGTGTTAAGGCAGAAAAATGTAGCATGATTGCACTTTTAAAATGGGATGGACTCGAGATAGATTTAATATGAGACGGTAAAGAGTTCCATAGCCTGACAGTGTGTATGAAAAACAAACGCGATGAATTTAAGTAATTGCAACGGCAGGGAATAAGGTTTATAGTTCTTGAGGAAAGAGTGAAGTTAAGTCTGTTAAACAAATAAGACGGACATTGAGTATGAATAATTTTGTGTAAAAATATACAATTAGTGGCATTGATATATTCTTGTAGAGTACAACCAAGCACGCTTCTTGCATACGCAGAAATATGGTCATATCTACGAATGCCGTATATGTAGCGCACCGCATCATTAAAGGCTACTTGCAATTTACGCTGGGATAACGAGTCAAGGCTACTGTAAACAACCTCGGCATATGTTATTAGAGGTAAGACTAACGATATCACCAGCTTTCGTCGTGTTTCCAGTGGAGTAAAATATGCACTGAGCCACAATTTACGTAGGCATCCGTAGATGCGACCAATGATCACATTGGTGTTACTGTAACCAGACAAATTTCGATTTACTATGTAGCCAAGACTAGTGATAGATTCTACAGTTTTAATTTTATTATTATTAAGATATATGTCGGGTATAAGATTCGAATTAAACTATTTTTTGGATATTGCAATTATTTGAGATTTTGTCGGATTAAGTAGTAATCCGTTACTTTCTGACCAAGTATGTATATGCTTCAACTCTTCGTTCACAAGAAGAGCGAGTTCATCAAGTTTATTGTAGGGTTTCGATAAGAGTAGTTGAACATCATCTGCATATAGGTGGACAGAAGCATGTTTGCACACGGATGGAAGGTCATTAATGAACATGCAGAGGAGTATCGGTCCCAAAATTAAGCCCTGAGGAACACCTTGCTTCATTTCTTTAAGGGATGAACAACGCTCACCGGAAATAACCCTTTGAGATCTACCAGAAAGAAAACTTCTCATCAACTTCACCAGCCTTTCACCGAATCCGAAATTATTTCTAGGCTTCCAACACAAAATTGTATGATTCACTTTATCAAAAGCCTTCGAGAAGTCCAGCAGGCAAAGCAACGAAACATAACCCTTGTCGAAGTCTTGCCTTATTTCCTCGAGTAAGTTGACCATAGTTGTGGGACAGCTGTGGTTAGCTCTAAAACCGGACTGCTGAGCACTCAGCAAATTATTAAGAGATGGATGCTTCGTTACCTGTTTTGCTATTATTTTTTCGAACACCTTTGACAAGGAAGGCAGAATGCTAATCGGTCTAAAGTCTGATGGAGAGGTTGAATTAGTTTTCTTTGCGATGGTTAAAACTCTTGCAATTTTCCAGAACTGAGGAAAAGTTGATGACATGGGTGAGATGAGAGACAATTTGTGGAAGGATAAGTTTGACAAAACGTATTGGTATGCCATCTTCCCCTATTGAATCAGACTTCATAGCTGTTATGCATTGGATAATTTCGTCTTCTGTTGCTACTATAAAATCCTCCAGTCTTGGGACCGATTGAAGATCTTCAGTTCGATTATAATCAGTATTACGAGTACAGGTGGTGGAATCATTATCAAGGAAATAAAGATTTAGTTCATCGGGGTCCAGGACACATTTAGAGTCGTTGTTATCACTGGTGATACCGATTTTACGTAAGTTACTCCAAAGTTTCTTAGCGGGGAGGGAGGTATTTAGTTTGGAGGCATAGTAATTTTTCTTAGAAGCACGTACAATGGAAGTTGAGTAGTACATCTATTAGAGAAAATAAGTGGTATAATCCGCTCATATCGTATCTTCTCGATGTAAACTTCAACAATTGTTGGCAGTTACAAAAGCAAAGTTTCGATAAAAGGCGTCTACTTCCCTTTCGATGAAGAATTGCTCTATCGTTACTAGAGTCTAGAGAGAGAAAATGTGGATTCAAGATTCGACCACATAGATCATTACGTTGTAGAGCAAGAAAATCGAACGCGCTGCAAGTTATGCCAAGTAAAGTCACCAACACGATGCGAGAAATGTAACCATCATGTACGATGCTTTAAAACATATCACATTAAAGAAAATTGAAAAAAAAAAAAAAAAATGTTTTTTCCTTTCAACTCCTAGTGTCCCTTATAAGGGACACCCCATGGTTCTAAAACCAAAGGTCCGTTTTTTTTTTTCAGGAGAATCTGGGTTAAGAAGTTCGAAAATTGGTCTTATTTCAGAAGAAGCTTTGAAAGCAGGCCGTAATGAAATCTGGAAAAAAAGCCTTACCCACACAAGAAAATCATCCCGAAAACATGCAAACGTAATATTGCATTTAAGACAGCCAATGTCAAAAAAATAGGTTTCCAGTGATGACAGCTTGAAAGAATATTTACTTGCTGACAATATGGAATTGCCAGCTTTAGATAAATATTAAATATATTCAAGATTTAAAATCAATGATGATGAATCTAATTAGATTTAGATCATAAATAAAAATAGCGACTTTTCGAGGCTTAAATGGGTGTGCTAAATGGAAGACACTTTGTACTTAAATTTTTAATTTTTTTTACATTCATGTACTTTCGAAACACCCAGAGTGCTTTTGAAATCCAAAAAAAGGTGCCACTATTACGGTAAGAAATGAGTTAAAATACAATCTCCAATAGAGGACTAGGCAGGAGATTCATTGCGTGCAGATGTGAGCGTGGGTTGGACAGAGGCTGCATGAAAGTATTTGAAAATATGTTTCAGTACAGGGCGTGAATTTTGAATTTCAATTTAAAGTGTATTTACTATTTAAAATATTATAAAGGGTTTACTGTTTCAAATTTTGGAATAAGCCACAATATTTAACATCGGTTAAATGGCAACCACGGAAGTTTTTGCAAACTTCGATTCTTGTAAGGTTATCTTCAATGACAAATCTCGAAATTAAACGGGCGGGGTAGTTTTCGTGCAATAGAGCCAAATTTTCCCGTGTTGTGTGGCACGTGGCCCCGTCCTGTTGGAACCACATTTTGATTATATCAATGTTTTCAATCTCAGGTCAAAAAAAGTTGATTATCATTTGACAATAGAGTAGAATATTCAACGTAACAATGGCGAAATCGTCGTTTTCAAAACAAAAAACCGCCCGATCACGGCACAGATCTGTTGGCCTCTCAACGATCACATTTGGATTTTCAGAACCCCCTATTCTGCAATTGTTTAATCAGCCGCAGAGCGAAAAATGGCCCCCATCGCTGAAGAAGATTTTGTTCGAAGAATCGGCTTCAACTTGTTGATTTTTCAGCACCCATCGGGGTATATGTGGAAAGTGCCCACTTGCTGAAAACGGAGTGGAATTGATAATTCCGGGTTTTCGGCCACCGAGGTAATCACAGCGGCTAAGTTTTCGAATATTGATCGAATATTACGATGATGCGCAACACTACCGATTTGTTTGAATTTGGTGATTGTGTTTTGAATTGTTGGATTGGGCGATACACAGATATTACAGAACTTATATTTTTGTCGTAAGATGTAACCAATATAGTCTATTAAGGAGTGATTAAACGATCCATATTGTGAAATGGCAAAGTAAGCACTAACTATATCTCACTATGGATGACAGATATACTTAACAGATGCCAAATGACAGGGATGTGAAATCCCAACCTCGAAATGAATAACTCTTTATTTAACAAAAATATTTTCGAAACATTTTTAGCGACATTCATGTTTGTAAATGACTACTACATGCATAAGCGTTTGTTATTCAATTTACAAAACTTCCCATAAATAAGAAAAAAAAATAGCAATCAAGTTATTGCTAAGGCCCCGGCGAGATTCGAACTCACGATCTCCTGTTTACTAGACAGGCGCTTTAACCAACTAAGCCACGGCGCCCACGCTGCGTTCTGTATCACAATCTAATCAAAAATATTTTCAGCTCTCATACATCACGCATTTATAAAAGTAATTGATTAACTGAATGACTATCTCATTAGTTCGTTCACATCTATGAATCATACAGATTAGATAAGCGTGTTCCAAAAATAGACCGCAGCAAGTGGCTGTTTCATTGGCGTGTGTTTGTATTCAAATCTGTAATATACTCGTATATAAAATGATTTATACCCGAATTTGTAGTGTAATGCCCTGTTTATTTTGCTATATACATGCATTATGTACATCTGAGCACAAGTAGGTAGGTAACTATGTAGGTATACGAAGTATTTACGTTTAAAGAAATTGAAATATAGATTTGTTTGTAGAACAGATACTCGTAGTCCTTCAGAGTGGTGTTGAAATTATCTATCATAAGAGCGGATCATTATGAGAATAATATAATAAGATTGAAAGTATTTTTAAACATTAACGTGGACGATGATGTTTGCCTAGGCAGAGATTTGTTTGCTGGTTAATATCACGAATCATTCGAATGACACTGACGTTGAGTGTATGGGACGGTAGGATAGAATTGGGAAACTTATTAAAATTATTTTCTCATCACTAGTTTGAACAGATGTATTATACTTTTTAATGTAATTTATATTTTCCAGATATTTTAAAAACACCCTTCCAGAATGTTGACAACAACTAAGGCAGACTAAATATGGCAAGGAAATGGAATTGCGAAACTTCATACCATTAATTGTCTGGAATAGGTAGAATGGCATGTGCTCATTTCAGCTTAAAGTGGAACATGGAATGCGTGAGTGTCTGCCAACCAGCGTTGCCACAATAATAAAGAGTTATTCTTTTTGAGGTTTTGATTTAACATCCCTGTCATTTGGTATCTGTCAAATCCATCTGTCATCCATAGTGACAGGTGGATCGTTTAACCACGGCTCAACGCATTAAAATTGTTGCATCTTACTACAAAAATACTCGTAACAGTTCTGTAATTTCTGTGTATCGCGACTGGGTGCTGGAAAATCAACAAGTTGTCGCCGATTATTTCATCACCCCGTTGGATTTATTTTTGTGGGGCTATGATAAAGATCGTATCTATGCAGATAATAGCCAAACATTGGAGCACTTAAATACTAACATTCGTCAAGTTATGGCCGCAATACAGGGATGTCATCGAAAATTGCTTCATAAGAATCGAAGTGTCGGCCATTTAACCGATGTTGTATTACATGCATAATGGCATAGCCCAAAATTTTAAAGCGCAAGCAAATTTTATGGAAATCTTTAATACTTTAGGTGAAAGAAAACTAAAGGGTGACCAGATAGCAATGATAGTTTTTCCAATTGTTATGTTTCAGCAGCTGTTAAAGGTACCAATGACATCCAGCTGTCAGAATATTCAGTAAGGTTTGCCATTTCATCATGCATCGCTCGGCGCTTCCGGAACGTGTGAAAAAATTTTTCGAAATTCCGACTCAGTTGTGCAACGTGAATTTCGTCGTGAGGTGGGTCGTCATCATAGCTTCAGTGCGAAGGCAATTCGTCGCACCATGGAAAAGTTTGAGAGTGAGTATACTCTTTTTGACTTTAAGCCACCAACAAGACAGAGATCAGTGCGAAATGAGAAAAAAACATAGCCGCCGTAATGGCCAGTATCGAAGAAGACCCAGAAATGTCGATTCGGCGCCGATTAGCTGAATTGAGCATCGCCAGAGAGTCAACCAGGATTGTTTTGCGGTTGAATTTGGGCTCTGTATAAGATTATGCTGACGTAAGAATTGAAGCCGGACGACCATAGACAATGCCTTGACTTAGTTAATTGGGCGCAGGAAATGTTGGCCGGAGATCCGGACTTTGGCCAAAAAATCATCTTCTCTGACGCGGCCCATTTTCGGCTCAGCGGCTATGTCAACAAGCAAAATTGCCATTATTGGAGTGACCAGAATCCACAAGTGTTCGACCAAGCATCAATGCATCCACAAAAATTGACTGTTTGGTGCAGTTTATGGCACGGCGGCATCATCGGACCTTATTTCTTTCGAAATGAGAAAGGAGACAGCGTTACCGTCAATGGTCCTCGGTATAGAGCGATGTTAAACGAATTTCTGTAGCCAGAGCTCGACAACATTGATATATCCGAGCTGTGATTCCAACAAGACGGCACTACATGCCATACAAGCAATGCTCGAAGTTATGAAGGAGAAATTTGGCGACTGGGTCATCTCACGGCGAGCGTTCATCAATTAGCCGCCGTTATCATACGAATTGACACCCCTCAATTATTTTCTCTAGGGTTACATTCAAGTTTACGCTAACAAGCCAACCCCTTTGGACGAGCTCGAGGCCAACATTCGAGACGCTATTGCCGGAATAACGCCGAACATATTGGACCGAGTCATCAAAAATTGGACCGACCGCTTGAAGCACTGCCAGCGAAGCCGAGGCGATGTACCATTTCCAGTGGAAAAATCCCATAAGTAAGAACTCTGGTAGGCAATTCGGAGAGCTATATTGGACGGTTTGGTTGATCCCAGTCCAAATTTAAAACAGTAAATCTGAGTTGCAATTCAGATCAGGGCAAAAGTTAGTTCGAAAGTTGTTGCGCCAAATTGTTTTCCTTGTTCCACAGACGTCGCTTGTGACTTTGATTTTTTTCGATCTGGCAGTCTTTTTTTCTGTGTTCTACCTTAGGTTTCAAGTTCATTCCAAAGCTTGACAGTAGTTAGATAGATTTTGAACAGTAGACATACTGATTGGATTGTTTTTTGGTGAATATTTAGGCTTTGAAAACTTGGATGGGGTTATGAACCACCAGTGGAAAATCTTTGAAACAAGAAACCTGTTAAAATTTTCATTGCGTCTCTTATGACTGCTTCAGCCGGTATATCCATTCCCAAACAGTAATCAAATAGCAACTACAGTGTACCTACCACGTTCTAACCTCTCGATAATGAATCCTTAATGAATTCGCCAAAACCCAGCCATCTCCTATAAATGCAAAAAGTTGAAATTTTATAGCCCAACTGACAACTAGTTTATCTTACATACAACTTGCATCTTCAGGTGCATTTTATAGCTTTGCAGCAGTAAACTCAAATTGATGATCAAACCGATGTAGTTTCAAACAGTTTGTAGTAGAAGAAGATGAGTTACGAGTAACTTGAACTCTTACCAAACTCCCGGCTGGCCTTAGTAATGTTGACGAAACCATAAGATACTTCCGCATATCTAAATACATTCTGGAAGAATATTCCCAACAAATTCCAATTCCAGTTTGGTCGTCTGGCATCCCCGCAGCTGATTGCCAATCATCTGGAGAAACCAATAAAAGTGATTGCGCTCAGGAAGCGTCCCGAATTGAAGAAAGATTCGTAATTGGTTGACAAGTTTCATTCGTCGCCGCTGTTTGTGTATTTGTGTGTACGATGACAGTTTATCTTGTTTCGATGGTTACAAAAATCGGTGATAGGTACACGACATTTGAATTGGACCACAAAACTGTCATCCAGCCAGAGCCCGAGTGCGCACCCTCGACTATCTACTACCACAGCGAGACGACGCGGATACCGACGGTTCTCGTCAGAATAACTAATGAGGTGCGCCGAACATTTGGATAGCCGCCGGATGCCACATGCAATCGGTTTTTGTATGCGCCCCGTTGGACTTCTGCTTAAAACAGTCAAAATCCAGTCACATGTCCGTTTCGATATGTGTGGCAATGCAAGGAATACCGACCACATTGCTTCCTCCTTTCGAAGATCTGCACCAGCATCGATATGTGGTTGATGACGATTAAAATGATGACGATGGTCAGCGCCATGCGGCTAAGCCAGATCATCATCGGTCTCGTCATCCGGCAATGATCGTCCCGTAGTTCGTTTCAACTTTTCCGCTTTCGATTTATGGCAATTATTTGCATTTTATTGAAAAATTAGCAACATTGTCGGAATGCCTCAGATGCTTGGACGGTACGTATTCGCTGATGAACAAGTTAAATGCTCTGGCATAGAATTTGCCCGTGTTTACCCGGAGTGACGCCACTTGGCCATTAGAAGGAATAAAGTATCTCTGTGTTCGCAGCTGATAAAAGGTGTGAATAATGGCTGGGCACCGTTTGCAGATGGCGCTCCCTCTAACGAGGTCTTCGCGGTCGGTTGGCTGGACAAGTAATTGACTTATCATTTGGCTTTATCGTCTTTGCAGTCTGTGATGTGGTCAATTTTAGAGAAATTGCCAATTACTCGAATGTGGCTACTCTATTTGCGTAGTGGCCGCCACATTGAGAGAGAGGATGGGTCGAATTAGATGTCATTATTAGCAATTTTGTTAGATGCTTTGGGAAATTTCTTGCTCTTTCGCAATTCATTTTGATCGTCGATATGAATTAGCACAGCTTGTTTGAACAATTTGCCAATGTAAGTACGATGAGAAATGTCTTCAATCAAGGAATGTCATAAGGTAAATAAATATGAAAACTTAACAAAGCAATATTTTAGCTTTTATGTGGATTTTTCTCATTAGGTACAGCTGTGGCGGCTTGTATCAAATGGCCCTGGGGGTTCATATTACAAATAAAACAACTATCTCAATATTCGCACTGAAAAACTATTTACATTCCATTAAATTCGGGGTAAAGTCGGACATTTTGGATGAATCGGAATTCCCATTACCGAAAAGAATGATATTCTGGGAATTATGCTTTAGGCACAATTTTTTTGTGCACAATTCCATTCCATATACAAGCAACATAGCTGTACATGTTGGTACTGCATCGTTGACATCGTTGAAAAATGAAAGTGACCAAAAGACGAAATATGCCAACTGCAATAGCGAACCACAGAGGATTCCCAGTTGCAAAGGATTATCAAACAATAAAAAGTAAGCCAACTAGCAGTCAGCGCCAACAATCAATAAACAACTCAACTGCTACCCACGCAGCTACTCTCCTACACAATATCAGCCTCTTTAAGATGCTGGGGAATAGCTTCATAATCGGGGGTAATCTTAACGCTTAACACATTTACTGGAGATCGACAAAAGGAAGGCAATTCTACCAAACAGGACATAGCTTCAACTGCGATTTCTTCTCAACGGGATCTCCAATCCATTGACCATTTGATCAAATCAAAACACCTGATCCAATAGATTTCTTTATAGTGAAAGTTATAAATAGAATGCAGGTTTAAGTTGTAAATAGTTACGATTCATCGTCCGATCATACTCCTATGATCGCCCAAGACTCACGAATAAACTAACTAATTGGTGTGAATTCAGAGAAAAGCTGGAACGTTTTATTGACTTAAGATCGCCATCAGATAGAAAACACCAAATTGACATGAAAGTAGAGCAATTGATTGCTGATTGTTGGACATCAGCGGAAGAAAGTACACCGGCAACAAAAGACAAACCACAATTAAATGTCCAGCGGACATAAAAGGAATGATATAGGGTGACCAGATAAAAATGATAGGAAAAGAAATTTAAATAAAACACCAACGGTATGAGATATTGGATTGATTCTGGCTTCATTTTGAAGCTACATTCATGCCATTATGTATGAAATTAAATAGCCTTTGCTTCGGTCCAATTTTTGATGACTCGGTCCAATATGTGCGGCGTTATTCCGGCAATAGCGTCTCAAATGTTGGCCTCGAGCAAATCCAAAGTGGTTGGCTTGTTAGTGTTGACTAAGGACTTGACGTAGTCCCAGAGAAAATAATCGAAGTCAATTGATGAATGCTCGCCGTGAGATGACCCAGTCGCCAAATTCCTCCTTCACCACTTCGAGCGTTACGTCGCTTGCATGGTATAAGCGCCGTCTTGTTGGAACCACAGCTCGGATATATCGATGTTATCCAGCTCTGGCTACAGAAAGTCGGTTAACATCGCTCTATATCGAGGACCATTGACGGTAACGGTATCTCCTTCCTCATTTCGAAAGAAATAAGGTCCGATGATGCCTCCTTGCCATAAACCGCACCAAACAGTCAATCTTTGTGGATGCATTGATGCTTTATCGAACACTTGTGGATTATGGCCACTCCAATAATGACAATTTTGCTTGTTGACATAGCCGTTGAGCCAAAAATGTGTCTCGTCTTAGAAGGTGATTTTTTGGGCAAAATTAGCGAACTCACGGCGTTGTCTATGATCGTCCGGCTTAAATTCTTGGGTCAGCACAATCCTATACGGATGTATGTCCAAATCCAACCGCAAAATAAGCCTGGTTGACTCTCTGGCGATGCCCAATTCAGCTAATCGGCGCCGAATCGGCATTTCTGGGTCTTATTCAATACTGACCGCTACGGCGGCTATGTTTTCTTCACTTCGCACCGATCTCTCACTCTTAAATCTTTCCAGGGTGCGACGAATTGCCTGCACACTCAAGCCATGATGATGATCGACTTCATGACGAAATTCACGTTGCGTATTTCGATAATATTTTTTAATAATTTTCACACGTTCGGGAAGGGTCAAACGATGCGCGATGAAATGGCAAACCTTAATGAATATTTTGACAGCTGGATGCCATTGGTAACTTTGACAGCTGCTAAAACATAATAACTGGAAAACTATCATTGCTATCTGGTCACCCTTTACATGTGCTCTCCCAGCGTGTATTGTCCTGTGAGTTTCTAAAAGTAATGGAATTTGATGAAAACACTTTTTTTTCTCTTTTCAGCCGCATTTTGCGCCTAGTTGTACACTAGAGTTTTATAATTGGCTTAAGAAAATGATGAGGTGTGAGTCCTTAGGTAATTTCTGAAACTGGCAACAAAACCGTGTTTCAGCTTTCACCTACAAATAAGTACATAAAAGTTCCCCCCTGGAAAACAAAGATTGTCCACTTACAATGCGCGAGGGTATTGAGGGAAATTCAATTTCCAATGTCTTGATGATTTCATAGAAATGGTTTTCTGAACAAGAAATAGAAAAGCACTAGTTGCATATCCTACTAAGAAAATACTCCATGACTTAGACAAACTAAAGGAATCATCTGACACTAACAGAAGTTGTAGTGATTATGGTTAAACAATTCCATGGTTGTTAAATCTGGCGACCGCGGGGTCACTAGCAGCTACTATTTGTGGGGGTGTTTCTGTCTGGAAATAGTTGATAGAGTAATGAGACACCCTCCTGTTAAAACCACATGTTGAGAAAGCCCAGAATATCCAATACAGGTATCAAACAAGTTTCGAAAAGTACGGTCCAATGATTCCTCCAAACCTTTTCATGATGTAAAGGTGACTCGTGAGTAATTTGTCGATTACCATTTGCCCAGAACCGATTGCTTTCCTTATCAAACATAACCATTTAAATGAAAATGCGCTTCATCACTCATTACGA
Source organism: Pocota personata (assembly GCA_963082735.1). NCBI lineage: Eukaryota > Metazoa > Arthropoda > Insecta > Diptera > Syrphidae > Pocota > Pocota personata. The sequence goes on along the minus strand of OY720429.1, from coordinate 262,948,852 downwards.
TTTTTCATGAAAATCAAGATCATTCTCACTGCATATGACCGGCGCGAGGCGTGAATGGTCCTGTGGAAGCTGTTGTGTCAACCGAATCTTGTACGGGAGCAAATGCAAATCTTTATGAAGAATTCGCCAGAAAGCATTTGGACTAATTCCAAGTTCCTAAGAACGGTATCGAATTGATGTTGAGGGAGATTTAAAAACGAGCATAGTAGCTATATTTTCATACATTTCAAACCCCTTTTATTTACGAGTAAATTATATTTATTGGCTGTCACATCCCTGCCATATGGTATCTGTCAAATTCACCTGTCATCTATAATGACAGGTCGTTAGTATTTGCCTTGCCATTTCACAATATGGATCAATTAACCTCCACTCAATGCATTAAAATTGTTGCCTGCTGACCATTGAATGGACAGAACATCTATCATCATCACGATTTGACGATCTCGATTGGGCACCGAAATCGTGTGATCTGACAACGTTGGATTTTTTTTGTGGGGCTACGCTAAAGTTCGTGTCTATGCAGACAGTCCCCAAACTTAAAAACCGACATCCTTTAAGTTATGGCCGCAATACAGCCAGAAATATGAATCGAAGTTTGCAAAAATTCCCATGGAATTGTTGTATTCCGTACATAATGGCATAATCCTAAATTGAAATGATATCTTTAATACTTTTTATTTAAATTAATATCCTAAAACACAAAATGATATGATATGGGGAGGAGTTACAGAAATCGTCTATTCATCTTTCTCACGTATCTAACTTTACTGATATAAAGGGTGTTTTTTTAGGAAGATTTTTTTTTAATATGGCAACACTCAGACAGCTGATAGTTACACAATGGTGAAACCGAAGCTGCAGTACGCAGCGCTATCAAAGTTGAAATACACGTACTCCCTATAGCACGAACACAATGCGAAGCTGCAGCACAAGTTGAATCAACTTCAACTTCTGAACGAGCTGCATTACTTTTTGACAGTTAAAAACAAAAACAAAAAAAAAAAACGAAAATGGCAGAGCCGTTAACGAAAAAGTTCATGGCATGCGATTTCTTCTTCCCCAATCATTATTATAAAATAAATCCACCACAAAAAACATTTTCACGAAACACAGCGCTATTATCTTACCGTTTTGACAGCTTGAGCAATCGAGCTACTCTTCATTATTGTGTACGTGCATTGCTACTTCAGTGAGCGACTTATTTGACAGTTTGTCAGCGATTTCATATGCTGCAGCGTTTCTCCATTGTGTTCGGGCAGTTAATCTGACAGCTGACACCATCTTTTAGTTAGTATTGTTTGGCAAATCATCATGCAAGGACTTACGTCTGAGCAGCGTTTACAAATTGTGGAAATTTATTTCAAAAATCAGTGTTCAGTAAAAAATGTTCATAGAGCGCTACGCCAATTTTACGGTCAACATAATTGACCAACCTTTACTCTTTTGAACTCCAAGCGACCGACAAGAGTGAACAGAGCGCGCACAGATGAAAATATCGACGCCGTTAAGGCCAGTGTCGAGGAAGATCCTAATTAATAGATTCGTCATTGTTCGAAAAAACTTGGCCTGTGTCCATCGACTTTGTGGAAGATTTTGTGCAAATATCTTGGTTTACCGCTTACAAGATTCAATTGGTGCAAGAACTGAAGCCAACAGTGATTGAGCGCTTGAACAATTGGAAGTCGATCCACTTTTTTACCGTAACATTTTGTTCAGTAATGAGACTTCCGTCTCAGTGGCTTTGTTAATAAGCAAAATTGTCGGATTTGGAGCGAGGGAAATCCAAAGGAGATTCATCAGCTACCGATGCACCTCGAAAAATGCTGGCGGTATCATCGAGCCCTACTTCTTCAAAAATGAGACAAAATCGAAATGTCACCGTCAATGGCGCCCTGTACAGAACCATGATCATCGATTTTTTGTTTCCAAATTCCACATTTGGTTTCAACAGGATGGTGCCACATGCCATACTGCCGCCGAAACTATAGTGTTATTGAAAGAAGTGTTCGATGACAACATTATCTCCAGAAATGGACCTGTGGCCTGGCCTCCGAGATCGTGTAACACGGCTGGACTATTTCTCTGGGGGGTATTTAAAGTTGTTAGTCTATGCGGACAAGCCAACAACGATTCCAGCCTTGGAAACCAACATCGAGCACACCGTTCATGAGATACGGCCACAAATGCTCGAGAAAATGGTCGAAAATTTGAGCTCCAGGATGCAGTTTCTGAGACCGTTGACCGTATGCCAGAAATCAGTTTTCATCATTAATACCATAAAATTATCTATCGAATAAAGCAAACTTTGACTCATTTGCTCAACTTGTCTGTATTTTATTTCAATTTCAAATCCTATAGCTCTTAGAAAAAACACCCTTTAGATGCGTTTGAAGCAGGGGAAAGCTATGGTGTCTCTAATTCAGGGCAAACCCTTTGAACTTTTGTTATCTAAAGTGTGTTCCCTAGTGTTATTGCTTAAGTCCAGCGTTACATACTTATGTTACACCATACCGTGGAAAGCAATGGATACCCAATGGTCAAAGTTTACCTCAACTGACTATTGTAGTCAACAAACAAAGCAGCACATTCTTTTATAAACTTCATATTGTTGCGGAACTTCATTAGCTGGTGCCACCATTTAGCTTACGTGCATTACATGACTTAATTTGTGGCAGGGCTTATACATACTCGTACAATACCTATAAAAGTCTTACCATTGTCACCGCTGTCTCCAAACCACTGGTTATACGAGTATTTGGGAACAGAATTTTGTGGCGCAACAGTATCTCAAATGAAAAAAAAATGAGGAGGGAAAAGCAAATAATTTTTAGCGGAACTCGGGAAAAATATCCACCATTTTAAAAACATTGTAGACTTTGTATGCCTTCACAGTATTTCAATTTGGTGTATGTATACCTTTGGCTTTGATATGGAACTCAGAAATGCATAGCTTATACACCCCAAACATTCTAAAAATAACGGACGTGATTTAAGTAACTGATATTTATCACAGTGATTTCAAAAATCACGGTTTGTTTTCATATCCACTCGGTATACTACTTAAGATCAACAGACACTTTCATATTCCCAGTAAGACGTTGACTGGTGAAAGTATCTGCTTTAAAATAGACTAAAATAATATAATATCTCCGGAATACGCTGCGATAAGGCCATATCTTCAGGGGATTGTACATGTAGTTAAAGAAAGAAAGTGATTTCTAAAATATGGGCAACTTTCAATCAAAATTTAATAGCAAGCTATTATTTTTAGTCTAACTGCCAGACATAAATATTTAAATACATTTGATTAATATTTCCATCCTTTTTGCCTCAAAGACTTACAAAACACAAAACAACAATTAATGGCAATTCATTTCTGATGCTATGAAAACGCTTTCATCGGCGGCACTTCACTGTGACCTGGTAATAGGGTCTGCTCGTCTACTCCTCATGTCATCACTCCACAACCTCATTTCAAAGCTATTCTTCCACTTTTCCTTACAAAAAAAAAAAACCAAACTCTATTAAGGCCTTCAGTCTGATTCTCGAATATACATAAATTTTCGCTCCGGAAATATCTAAACTGATCCAAACAGCACAAACATAAAAAAAAAAATAAAAATTCAAAACAGTATGCAAAGCATTCGCGTGAAAGAAGTCCGAAGACAAACGACACCGCCACCAGTATAAACTTGCTCGCCGTTCGGCTGGCGCTAGCGAAAATCTCGGCTAATGACATTTTAATAAGTCCAACTTATCTGCTATATGCCGCCAAGTGATCACATGCGTGGTCCACTTCTGAACAAAACTGCATCAGGAGCTGTGGCACATGAACGTTTGCCACAATTGGCAGCAGCATCAGCAGCATTATTTGTTGAAAGCCGCTGTCGGCGATGGTGGTTTCCACTGAATTGTGGCAGTGTCCACCTTCGACCATAAATCGAAAACGTGTATAATCTATTTTTAATCAGCAGCCTTGAGGCGGAACTTTTTCATTTTTCAAACCATGAACTGTGCATGTCTGATGCATTCCATTCGGTTGATCGACTGCATGACAGTGAAGCTCCTCCACTCGGAACCTCGTGATAGTGACACTAAGTGCGCTTCCACACCCAATCAATTATATGGACTGATTCGCCTACATTTAGGCTGACCGGATGGCTTGGAATACAAATTACATAGCAAGAATGTGAGAGAGCAATAAATCTTCGCCTCAATTGGAGGACTATGATGATGAAGAAGCACCTTGCACACCCTTTGGTGACTTAATTAACATATTCAACGAAAGGATTATCTATGAAATAGTGACCGATCCAATGATTCCAGGAAATACTTTCAAGTCAACGTAGATTCTAGGTTGACACAGTAGTCAATAAATTTCCTTCCGTCAAGACGACAAATAAATTGATCACTCATAATGGATCACTATAATTTTATTTCGAAGACCGACAACAAGAGTCTGTTTAACCAAATCAAATTCCTGGTTACCTGCGCCAAGGAGTCCTATCAAAACGATTTAGCCGCACGAAGAGAACATCTCAAACAGCTGCTAGATGCCGAAGAAAAGGTCTATGAAAACGAATTTGTTGGCAATATCAAGTCCCGGGTGGATGAAAACATTCGACAGCGTCAACAGTCCCTTTTGGCCATGAAGCAGGAGAGGACGAAGGAAATTGAGAAGTTTGTTGCGTCGAAAATGGTCCATCAAAACATGCAGAATTGCATCGAGATTCGGGAGGAACTACGCAAGAAGGACTATCGTGAGACGCAGTTATGCCAGTTGGAGCAAATGGATGACAAGTTGAGAGCCATTGCACGGGAAAGGAAAGATGACGAGTTCTGGCTTAAAGCTCAGAAGAAAATCACAGACGATATCGATCGAAAGCAACAGCATGAGGAGAAACTGAAGAGAGCCTTACAAGTAAACCAGTGCAGAATTTTGGACAGGCAATTAGAAGAACACCGTCGCATGATACAAATGGATTTGAAACACTCCTCCGATGGAAAGATCGCCCTGGACGAGAAAATAAAGGCAGCAAACCGCGCAGATAAGGAACGATATCATGCAAATTATATTGCCAAGAGTCGTGATATGAAGGCTGCTTTGAATACGATATGCCAACAAAGACAACTCCTCCAGCAGGAAGCTGAAACATTTGAAGATGTATTCCATGAAGAAACTATGCGCCAGGTGCGACTAGAAATGGAAGAAGCCTTGCATAAGAATGATGGGGTCAAAGAAGCAGTCTCGGACTACTTGAATTATATTAAAAAGTTTAAGCATTTTACTGCTGACCTGAATAAGAGACGCGATGATATATGCGAGGAAATGGGAAGACGTTTCATTTGTTACAAGAATGCTCCAAAGCGGGGAATTGTTGAGAAGAAGCGACAAATCGCGGAATCTACTCATAAGTCCCTGCTGAAGCAGATCTGTGAAGAGCAAGCACGTAAAGCGAAACTGGAGGCATTAGAGAAGGAAAATAAAATTCTTGAGAATCGATTTGCTAGATTGCAAGTGCGTGACAAGATAAAAGAACGCGAAAAGATTAGGAAAGGTCTCGATATGCAACTGGAGGTAATCGCTCGTTTGAATGAGGAGAAGGAAAAGAAATTCCAAGAGAAACTTAATCGTGCCGAACAGGATCAAATGTATTGTGAACAGCTACTTAACAGACATAAGAGTGATGGCATTGACTATTTGCCGCCTCATCCAAATTGGAAGTTGTTGGCTTGTTATAAGGGTGACTGCAAGCAAGTCGATAAGAAAGATTCCAAGTGATTCGATGATTTTGATGTTTGGAATTATTTTATAAAAAACTTTTTTTTTGAGCTTTTTGTTTTTATTTTTTTTTTTTGGTATTGCATTGTCCCTCAATGTCCCTTTTAAAAGCTACTTTCTTAGTCATAGATGCTGTAAGAAATAACATATGACGTGCATGTGCGAATTCGTTCACAGTCCTTAGTTAAGTCGTGTGTATCGTCGTCTAAGTACTAGGACTCCATCCCCAGGTTTCAACACAAAACTCATGATAACCGAGTGATTTTTGAACTACTTCCTTACTTATTTTATATTAAATGAACCTTGGCCTCAACCCGTAAGCCACCTTACCCAGCTGCCTTCATTTTCTGCACGCCTAGTTGGTAAGAATCTCCGTACTGATGTCGGTGGCGCCATAAACATCGCAGGTGAAGAAGTAATCCAACGACCATAAATTGGGAATTATACTGTCAAGTACGAAATCAAGCTACTTGGACCATTCGTTCAGCGAAAAGAAGCTATTTTGCGTCAAAGCTGAATGTGCGACTCTCCTCAAAGTATATACGAGTATATGGTCCAATCTGCGGGTGATTGGTGTGAGCAAAAGTGAAAATTTGGACTGCTCGCTTGATCCCATTGATACCTCAAGTCAACTGAGTTTCGTCCCACTCCATGAGCCTTTAGGTCCATTACAGTACAACTTTGACTTTGGAAACGTTGCTGAAAGTGAAGTACTTGCAACTGTTCAAGCAACTGTTGCAGCAGATGGCGAACCTATTTGTTTTGTCAAATTAATAGTTTCCTACTTTCTGAACTCACTTATCCATATAATCTATACTACTGTGTAACATCTTCGACATTCCCTCCTATGGAAACAAGCCAGAGTAACACCGGTTGCAAACAAATTTCAGCCTGTGCTACCAAGTGACTACCGTTCTGTCACTATCTGTCAAAGATCTAGGAGAAAGTCCTTGCAGGACAAATTGTTCGGCATCTTGAATCAACGGGTCTACTATCCCAATATCAGTCTGGTTTCAGAGCGAATCATAGCTGCTCTACTGCCATGGTGAAAGTACTGGATGATATTAGACTTCAATTTGACAAAGATTTCTTGACAGTTCTATGCCTTCTTGAGTTCTCTAAGGCCTTTGACAGAGTTAAACACAAGGTATTATGTTGTAAACTTGTCTCCTATTTTGGGTTTAGTACTAGGGCTGCTTTCCTAATAGATTATTTAAAGGACCGAACGCAGAGAGTTGACATAAATGGCACCATCTTAGAAGTGAAAGAAATTTTAGCAGACGTACCTCAAGGGTCCATATTAGGTCCGATTCTCTTTTGCGTGTATGTAAATGACTTGCCAAAAGTTTGTAAGAACGTATCGTTTCACCTGTATGCTGACGATATCCAAATTTATTTATCAAGACCAATTGACCTTACTGAAGACCTCATGTGCAGAACAAACGAAGATCTTAAAGCTATTCAGGTTTAGTCTGTTGAGAACGGTTTGATTTTGAACGTACGTAAGACCCAGGCTATACTGTTTTCTAATAGATACTGCAATACTGAACCCCAGTGTACCTTGGAAATTGTAAAATACCATATGTGGAGTCTGTTTCCAGCCTTGGATACAAACTGACTTCGAATTTGTCCTGCACTGACCATGTAAATCTTGTCGTAGGTCGAATATATGGGGCATTAAGGAAACTTTGGCAGTCTAGTGACTTTACTCCGCTTGAAATAAAACTTCATCTTGTTAAATCACTACTCGTACCCAAAATATCGTTTTCTGAAGTTGTATACCCTCCAGTGGCGGGGCGGCTATACAAACCGATTCCTTCTGGCTTCCCTTTTCAGATATCAAACATTTTTATTTTGCCACTTGCCAACAATCACATTTCAATTATTTGTTCATCAAACTTTATACAAGCTCGAAGATGAAATGTTGCAACCACTTCGGTTGTTTATTCATTTTTAGCCGAGACAAGTATGAACTCCGCTAGCGAGAGACAACTTCTTTTTCAAAAGAAAAGCGTGCATTCATTTCTTCACAGTACGAACTTTCAACTCTATTCCTTTCTGGCATATAGTAGAAGTTTATTTGCGATTTCTTTGTCTAACATACATTCGCTTATGAGGAAAATAACCCGGGATTTCTCGGCTTTTGTGGATGAACATTGGTGGAGGAGAAAGGTTTTAGTTCGAGGGGGTTTTTTTTTTTATTGTAGGTAATAATATAAGCCGACGAAAATCGGGTTATTGGGTGATGTAGTGGTTCGAAAGGCGTTTGAGGTTTTTCTTAAATTTTAATTTTAATTTTGGTGGGGGCGAAAGCCCCCTTTTATTTGGCTTATTACAAGCTGCAAACAACTTAAGGCTAAAACTTAAACCTAAAACTTAAAACTAAAACTTAAAACTAAGACTTAAAGTTAAGGAGAATGGTGAAGGAGTTCGGTTTTGAGGCAGGGAGTGCTGAGGTTAAAATCAAATTGGATGAGGTTTGAGTTCACTTTTCGCAGCATACGGGAAATTGATTCATTAGATCCATATGAAGTGCGGTGGGACGGTAATTAGAAAAGACGAGGGCATCGTAAATTTCGTGGGTTGGTATTGAAAAAATGAATTATAAAGAGATGCGCAATCGACAGCGCCTGAAAGAAGTCGATGAATGATGAGGTAGAGGCGGTCTTGATAGGGAGGCAAGATAAATGGATCGTTCCAAGGAAGACCTCGAAGGGCAAATCGAAGAAATTGACGTTGAACATTCTCGATTCTGGTCACATGAACTTGCTGAAAGGGTGACCACGCTTGACTGGCATATTCAATGAGGGGGCGCACAAAGGTAATGTAGAGGGATCTGGTCACATAAGGGTCGGAGTACTCTTTGGACCATCGTTTAACAAAGCCAAGTGATAAGTTAGCTTTACGCATTATCTCATCAATATATGAACGGAAGTTTAGTTCCCTATCGTACAATATTCCAAGATCGCGGAGAGATTGAACGATGGATATAGGTTGACCATGGAGAAGGTAAAGGCGGGCGGAGGACACGTGGTGCTTACGTGATAAGGGAATGGATTGACATTTGGCGATATTGAGCTCTAAGCGATTTTGTAGGCATCAGTTCGAAAAACTATCAAAGTGTTGTTGAAGGAGACATTAGTCATGTGGTGAAGAGAGATGGCTTTGAAAAATTTGGTATCATCAGCGTACAGAGAGAGAGAAGAGTATTTAATAACCCTCTCGACATCGTTTATGGTTAGAATGAAGAGAAGGGGACCTAGATGGCTGCCTTGTGGAACACCGGAGGTGGCCAAGAAAGAGGTCGATAGGAGGGTTCTGAAGCGAACTCTGTAAGAACGGTTTTCCAGGTAAGAAGATATCAATTTTAACAATATGGGTTCGAAACCGAGGGCAGACAATTTGAAGAGGATTAAGTTATGAGATATCTTATCAAAAGCCTTACTAAAATCAGTTGCAATAACGTCGACTTCTTTGCCATTCTCTAAGGCAGACAGGGCGAAGGACACGAATTCGACTAAGTTAGTGGTAGTTGATCTACCTTTCAGAAAGCCGTGTTGGGTGGGAGAGATAAGAGACTTGAACTGAAAGCTTAAGGCTTCGTATAAAATACTTTCGAAAAGTTTGGGTAGATGAGAAAGTTTGCCGATGGGGCGATAGTTTGTTACCTCGTTCTTTGATCCCTTTTTGTGAATGGGGGTTATGAAAGAGGTCTTCCAAATCTGAGGGAATTCTCCTAGTGATAGAGACAAACGGAAGAGATGAGAGAGGGGGAGGAATGGAATGGAAGAGCATTTTTTAAGAAAAATGGCAGGGAGACCATCTGGGCCGGGTGAGAATTCATCATTAAGATTTTGTAGTTTATTTTCAATTACAGCAGGATCAAAAGGCAGGGACAGAAAGGGGCCAATGGTTTGCGGATTAGTTGAAGATATGTTTTCAAAAGAGAGGAACGGAGGGTAACAGTCAGATTTTTTATAGTTGACGAATTGAAAAAATGACTTAGGGTCGTTTATAAGATTTGCTTGGGAGTCATAAAGATGATTGAATTGAAGGTAGAAACCGAGATAGTTGGAATAGTCCAAAACAGAATTGGTACGAAGGAAAGCTGCCCATAACTTGTTTCTCTTGTTACGTAAGGCGCGAAGTTTGCGATTATACCAAGGGGGGGATGAAGATGAAGTTTTATGACGAGAAAAGGGGACATAAAGAGAAATAGAATTAAACATTTCTCTGTAAAAAATTGCGAGGGCTTCGTTTAAGGATAAGTTAGCAAACTTAAAGGAACATCTACTCAGATAGGCATTTATTTTGCGGAAATTAGCTTTTTGAAAGTCGTAACAAGTGTGAAATGCAGAAGGTGTAGATTGAAGTGGAGAATTGAGGAAAAGTGAAAGAAGAAGGGGAGGATGAAAGTTATTAATAGTGGACAGAGTTAGGAGACAAAGCGAGACTGAGGAGTTAATGGGATCAGTTGTGAATTTAAGGTCTAATTGCCTTCCCATGTAATTTAAGACATTGTCTATTGACATAGACTTGAATCAGTTGGCCGATCTATGAAGAGACATTCCTTAGTGGAGTTGGCATTTGAAGCTAATTATTAGAAAATTTAAAAATTTTAGCAATTACATATTGGTACTCGTAGTTAAGTTAGTGTTTTAAATTATTAAATTAATTTAAAATAGTGAGTGAGCTAAGGGAATAGTTATTAGCTATATACCAGGTAAGTAATTATAAATCTACTCAAGAGGTGCCCCATTGAACATTCTTATTATTCTTAGACAAGATGTCTCTAGTTAATTTTGAGAGTTTTTTAACTGATTTTCTTCTAAAAGAAACCCACGAGTTCAGTAAGCTTTCTTTGGTGCAAAAAAAAAAAAAAGTTTTAGAACTAGGCCGCTCGACACTATCAATGGAAAAATTCGAAAGGTTGGGTATCAGAAACATTTTCATGAGTCTATTTACAAAAGAATCCATTGTTGATTTGTGATTTGTTTTCCTTGTCTTCTTTTTTCTAATTCTCCTGGTGTTTGGAGTCACACAGGTTTCTTCGATATAAACAATTTTATTAATTCTTTCAAAAAACATATTCAAACGGAAAAGCATATACGCAGCTGCTTGCATTTGCATGAATTTGGCGATTATCGCATAGGGACTTCTTTAGGGAATTCTTAAGAGGCTCATAATAGAAAAGTTGATCGCAATCGCGATTTAATGAAGCGTTTCATAGACACTGTAGTTCTTCTAGGAAAACAAGAGCTGACATTCTGTGGTCACGACGAAAAATCTGGATCAGATAATCGCGGTAATTATATTGAAACCCTTTCATTCTCACGACCATTTAATGGATTCTCATTTAAAACAAAGTTCAAGTTCCCAAATCTCCATTTTGTCCAGCCTCTCCAATGACATTCAAAATGACTTGATACATAGTATCGCTGCAGTCATCCAATCCGAAATTAAGGATCAAATCAGTTCAATAAAATTTGTATCTGTGATGGTCGATGAAACACCAGATGTGAGCCACAGAGAACAGCTTAGTATTGTAGTGCGTTATTTAGTAGAAAATAGAATACAAGAAAAATTTCTTGACAATGAAAGACAGCGATTTTCAGTTAAAAAATGATTTTATTTTTCTGCATAATCTTCCTTGACTTCAACACACTTGGTCCAGCGTTTCTCCAGCATCAGTATTCCTTCTGGAAGGCTGTGAAAATATTCATCTACGGCCCTCTCAACTTCTGCATTGGATGCGAAGCGCTTCCCAGAAACAAATTTCTTCAAGTTTGGGAACAGATGAAAGTCTGAGGGTGCCAAATCAGGTGAATAGGGGGGATGGCCGAGCAAATCGTACCCCAAACCCCTCAGTTTACAGTATACAGGTGCATTGTCCTGGTGAAAGATGATTTTTTTCTTCTTCAAGCCAGGCCTCTTTTCGCGAATTTTGGCTTCCAGCTGGTCAAGAAGGTTGGAGTAATATTCGCCTGTAATTGTTCTGCGTTTCTCAAGGTAATCAATTAACAGGATCCCTTTCACATCCCAAAACACACTGACCATGACCTTTCTGGCAGATGCGATCGACTTCGCTTTCTTTGGCGCTGAACCACTGGCTTCCACCCACTGCTTCGACTGCTGTTTTATTTCTGGCGTGTAGTGGTGACCCCATGTCTCATCCATGGTGACAAATCGCCGCACAAAATCGGTCGGATCCCTATTGAATCGGTCCAAAGATTGCCGCGAAAATAGTTTGTGCATTTGCTTTTGATCGGCATTCAGTAAATGCGGCACCCATCTTGCGCAGAGCTTTCGCATCCCTAAGTTTTTGTGCAAGAAGTTTCGCAACCTCTCTTCCGATATACGCACAGCCTCAGCTATCTCACTCACCTTCACTCGTCTATCGTCGAACACGATATCATGCACTTTTTCGATGGTTTCGGGTGTGTTGCGGCTTTTGGCCGTCGTTCACGTGTTTGTTTGAGGGACGTGCTACGACGTTTAAATTCAGCTGCCCACTTTTTAACGGTTGACATGGAAGGAGCAGAGTCCCCGTAAACTTTTGTCAACTTTGGATGAATTTCCGTAGGGGTTAACCCATCCAAAACGAAGAATTTTATCACCGCACGATACTCGTATTCAAGTTTATCCATTTTAACGAAAAACACGCAAGACGTCTACTGCAAAAATTCGTGTAAAGAAACTACTACTACTGCACCGAGGCAGGAATCATAATTTGTTGCTATTGGAATGCCATCTCTGCGTCAGGTCGAGAACTTTTCACCTTGCCCTCGTAATTTCCGTTCACATATTGATGAGATAAGCTAACTCATTACTCGGATTTGTCAAACTATGATCTAAAGAATTCTCCGACCCTTACGTGACCAGATCCCTCTATATTACCTTTGTTAGTACCCTCCTTGAACACGCCAGCCAAGCGTGGTCACCCTTTATCAAGATCATGTGACCAGAATCGAGAATATTTAACGTCGTTTTCTTCGATTTGCCCTTCGAAGTCTTTCTTGGAATGATCCATTTATCTTGCCTCCCTATCAAGAATGCCTTAACCTCATCAATGCAGACATTCTTTTCATTCATCGACTTCTTTCAGGCTCTGTCGATTGCGTATCTCTTTAGAACTCAATTTTCTTCAATACTAACCCACGAAATTTACGATGCCCTTGTCTTTTCTATCTACCGTCCCACCGTACTTCATATGGAACCAGTATGATGCGAAAAGTTAACTCAAACCTCACCCATTTTGATTTTAATCACAGGACTCCCTGCTTCAAAACCGAACTCCTTCACCATCATCCTTAGCCTTAGGTAAGACTTAGTTTTAAGTTTTAGCCCTAAGTTAGTTGTATCTTGTAATAACCCCAATGAATGGGGGCTTCGCTCCAACCAAATGCGAATCTAATCAAATATTGTAGCATCAACTAAAGCAACAGGCCCCTAACAAACTCTTTTGGGAAACCGAAACACAATTTTATGAATTTCATGAAGAAATCGTTTACGCAGGGACTTACAGATTGATGTACGAGTAGTAATGGCTTGTATAATGACCATCTCAATGGCTTGAGTTTTAAAATCCCCCTTCAGAGCGGAATATCTTAATTATCAATAATTATCATGGACAACAAGACGCGGCACAATTGAAAGTGCGCAATCGCATCCAACGGATATCAAAAGACACAATGTTACATCCATCAGAAGTCCAATTAGCTCATTAAATTTGGTTGCCACTAAAGTTCTATAGATACATATGTACCGGCATAGTACAATCACTCACCGACTGCCTGTTTGTCAGTCACGAAAACCGACACGTTGTATGAACCCGACCTGTTGGACATCATACTAACTTTATCTTTGATCTTTTTTTAGTGCGTGAGTGACAAAATGTTAATTTATATAGATATCCGTATATCTTTGCTATTTTCAATCTCTATGATCAGAAACTGTGAGGATTGGGTGCAGGTTGATTTAAAACAAAAAGCAAAACCTCAAGCAAAACGTGTCAAAGTTTAAACGAACCTCGTATAATCACCTGTCAGAACGTATATAAAATTCTTATCTTGATTTTTATTAATTGGAGGGAGTGGACTTGTTGCGTGCAGACATTGTGACGCCTTTAATTGGTTGCATGCCAATGGAAGGTATTCGACTTGGGAAATACACAGTTTGTTGAAAAGCAGGAAAGTGACTCTATTGGTTCTCATAAGATATTCTTGAGGTTGGCAGAGGTAGCAGAAATGCATATGTAATAGCGATCTCTACTTTCCCTGCGAACCGATTAGTTATTCTGTGCCAGAGGGATGTAACTTTTTGAACTTTGATTACAGTTCAAATTAAAATCGATCAACTGAGTTTGACTTGGCAATCTTGACGTACGAGTGGGTTGACCGAAACTCATTTCACATGACAAACGTTAAATTCTACTTCGTATAGTTGTGTTTCATTAAATTTAATGGAAATTAGGACAGATTAGGTGTTTAGACCGATCTATAAAATCTTGGTGCGACTTGAAAGGGTTAAAGTAGTTGCGTACGGGGATGATGTGGTTTTGCTAGTGTCAGGAAAATTCCTCTCCACTATAAGTCAAATCATGGAAAGTGCTCTGAGTAAAGTACGAGTACACTCATGGGCTACGAGATGTGGCCTTGATGTAAATCCATACAAGACCGAAATGATGCTATATTAACCACTAAAACCAAGCTACAGGAATTTACTCCCCCCAAACTAGACGGTCAAACACTCTCACTATATTCCAGTGCAAAGGTGCCTAGGTAGCACGATTCTGGATCCGAAACTTAGTTGGAAACTTTACATAGAGCAGCGGGTTAAGAAAGCAAGTTTGACTTTCTATGCCTGCAGCAGAACATTCGGCAAAAAATGGAGTCTCCACCCAAGATGACCCTATGGATGTACACAGCTGTTGTGCGTCCAATTCTTACCTATGGCACCATAGTACTCGTATGGTGGCCCGCCTTACATAAAAAATATAACATCAACAGAATCAAAAAAGTACAAAGATCGGTGTGTGAAGGCATCACAGGAGCATTGTGATCTTGCCCAACAGATGCTCTAAGTATGATCCTGCATCTGATCCCCATTGAACTCTATATTAAATTTTCAGCAATATGCAGCGCCGTCCGATTCAGGGAAACTGTGTGCTAGACAGCAAAGCCAAATAGCCACTGTAAAGTCCTGGAGACGAAACCAAGTGAACTGCTGACATCTTCGACCGATTACAGGACTCACACGCTCGACTTCAGCAAAGTTCCCTACCAGAGCAGAATGAAAGAACGGAATGGAAATTAATGACTTTGATATTTGTATATATACAGATGGTTCGAAAATGGACTGTAGAATTGGCGCAGGCATTTTCTCGGACTAACTGAATATATCGATTCCCTTCCGTCTCCCAGACTGTACGAGTGTCTTTCAAGCGGAGCTTCTCGTGATACGGGAAGTCTGCCGCTAACAAATCTCTCGACGTCCAACTAATATATAGGTATCTTTTCTGATAGCCAAGCCGCAATCAAGGCCATTGATTTGATTACCATATCCTCAAAACTGGTAGATCAATGCCGGTTCGAAACAAATGAACAAAGCGTTCATTCTGGAATTACCCTCATTTGGGTCCCAGGACACAGTAATAATTAGGGTAATGAGCGAGCAAACTTGCTGGCCAGGCGAGGGTCAGCCCTTAACGGCTCTCTAGCGGAAAGAGTCAATATTCCGATAGGAGTCGTTAAGGACAATTTACAACTTCACTTCCTCAAGCTAGCCAATGTCGGGTGGAACAACCTTACCAGTTGTGCCATATCAAGAAAGATGTTGCCCAGCTTCAAAAAGACCTAAATCAAACGAGCTACTAGGCAGATCAAGGCTTGATATTGCCCTATAGGGGACCAAGCGGCCAAGCTTGGCATTCTTCACAAAACTTTCTGTCGCAGCTGCAAAGACAGCAATGAGATGAAAATTCAGAGAGATAGCCTCTAAACGGATTGGAGAACTAATCCTGTTTCTGAACTGCACGGGCTGGGTTTAATTATATTCTTCTATCTCCAATAACACACTTCAGCAAACAGGGTACACGAGTTTTTGTGGTATCAAAACGGCGGACTTAGCGCTAATTGGGTTCTTTCGAACCAGCACTTTACCTCCCTACTTACCTAGGAGTTTGGACAAACAAAAAGACGCACTAGCAAAACTATGATGGTGCCCTGAAGTTCAAGCTAAATCGGGGAACAGCAACCAACAGTCACTACAATCTAAGTATCTCCAACCACTACTGGGACAATATTTTATTGCAGGTAAAAGATATTAGATACAAATTGTCCACAAGTATCTGCTTTTCCAAACTCGCTGTATGTATGTTTACCACATAGTTTCTTAGGGATAGGTTAGGTTAGGTAGATGGGTGCCTTGTGACAAATAGAGTCACTGCTTACTTAGGCCAACAAATTCGGGTCCATTGTGCCCAATCGTTTAACCCTGGAAACGTTAAAATTCCGCCCAGGCATCTCTTCTTAGTGAAAAGAACTACCTCCGTCTTTGAGGGGTTCACTCCCAGCCCTTTGCTGCTGACCCAATTATTCACTAGTTGTAGTGCAAGGTTTAGTCTTTTGCTTAGAACTGGAGGGAATTTTCCCTAAAACAGGAGTATCACCAAGATCTCATCCACTACGAGGAGCCATAATAAAGGAGATAGAACTCTGCCTTAGGGTGTTCCTCTGCAGACGCTTCTCCGGATGGTTACATCCCCTAGCATTGAAAATATAACCCTCGATTGAAACATCTGTGCTATCCAATTGCAGAGACCAATGTTTAAATGAGCTCTATGTAGGCTGTCCAGCATCGCTTCAGTGTTTACGTTGTTAAAAGCTTCTTCAATGTCTAGGAACGCCCCTAGAGTGAACTCTTTAAAGTGGAGTGATCTTTTTGTACTTGATACGACCCTGTGTAGCGTAGTATCTACCGATCAGGCGCAGATGTATGCGTGTTGTGATTTAGATAGGTAATTATCGCCAATCACGTTTCGTATGTATACATCTATTAAACGTTCCAGTATTTTTAGCATAAAAGACGACAGACTGTAGGTATCAGGTCTTTTGCGTTTGTGTGGCTCGCTTTCCCCGCTTCTTAGGGATACTGCGTTTTTTACATACCTTATCTGTTCTCAAAGCAATAGGATACCGCATTACAATCTGTTTAGTCACTCCCAAGATTAGCGCGTTCAATCAGACAGATAAGCATTCCACCACCTGGCTTCTCTCGAACTGAAAACGAAATGCTTAAAAAGCCCCCATTGACTTTTTTGAAGAACCGCAAAAAGCTACAAATGCTTTGTACATCAATTTTCTTCGGGTTACTGCAGGTTTTTGTTCACAGCCTTCGAAGACACAGTTATCGGAACACACAAAAAGTTATCGGATAGTGAAAACCGATCCGTTCTATGGTTCTCAAGACTGGCACGTTCATATAGGCGATCTAGTACATTTTATACCCGAAACCTAGAGTGGAATTGCGGCATCAGTGAATTACACTGATGCGGTAATTCGGCCCCTGAAATCTTTTCCCATATATACAGCACTTACCGACAAGAAAGTATCTTTTCGAATGAATAGTAATGGCAGTACCTATTACTGGTGCTGAAGTGAGAGGAAGCACTCATCTTAGCCATTGAGCGTACTAGGTGCAATGAGGAAAATACTAGAATGGACAGCCTACATGCAACCGAATGTAAACCACCATTGAACAAAATTGAGGTCTGACAGAACACCAGTATGGATTTAGAAAAACCACTATCTGTGATAGATACTATTAAAACCAAACAATCTAGTGAAGCCAAACGAAGGCCGATGAAAATACTTTAAGCAGTGTTGCCAGTTTGACTTGTTTCAAGTCAAATTTGACTCCTTTTTCCGAGCTAACTTGCAAAACAAGTAAAAAATAGGAATCGAGTCAATTCTTTTTCTTAACTAATTTTTGCAATAAGAAAAATTTAAACGAGTTAATTTTATTTAAAAAAAATATTTCAGTACTTTAGAAATCAGCAATTTGACAGTCACCTGAAGTGTCAAGTAAGGTTGGAACCAGTGCTATATAAAGAGTGACCAGATAGCAATGATAGTTTTTCAATTGCTATGTTTCAGCAGCTGTCAAAGTTACCAATGACATCCAGCTGTCAAAATATTCACTAAAGTTTGCCATTTCATCATGCATCGTTTGACACTTCCCGAACGTATGAAAATTATAATATTAAAAAATATTATCGAAATTCAGGCTTAGTTGTGAATATGCAACGTGAAATTCGTCGTGAGGTCGGTCGTCATCATGACTACAGTGCGCAGGCAATTCGTTGCACCGTGAAAAAGTTAGAGAGTGAGTACACTCTATTAGACTTTAAGCCACCAACCAGACAGAGATCGGTGCGAAGTGAAGAAAACATAGACGCTGTAGCGGTCAGTATCGAAGGAGACCCAGAAATGTCGATTCGACGCCGATCAGCTGAATTGAGCATCGCCAGAGAGTCAACCAGGCTTATTTTGCGGTTGAATTTGGGCCTACATCCGTATAAGATTGTGCTGACGCAAGAATTGAAGCCGTGAGTTCGCTAATTTGGCGCTGGAAATGCTGGAAATGTTGGCCGGAGATCCATCATCATCTTCTCGGACGCGTCCCATTTTCGGCTCAGCGGCTATGTCAACAAGGAAAATTGCCATTATTGGAGTGATCACAATCCACAGGTGTTCGAACAAGCATCAATGCATCCACAAAGATTGACTGTTTGGTGCAGTTTATGGAACAGTGGCATCATCGGACCTTATTTCTTTCGAAATGAGGAAGGAGACACCGTTACCGTCAATGATCCTCGGTATAGAGCTAACTTTCTGTGGCCAGAGCTCGACAACATCGATATATCCGAGTTGTGGTTCCAACAAGACGGCACTACATCCCATACAAGCGACGCAACGCTCGAAGTTGTGAAGAAGAAATTTGGCGACTGGACCCCTCAATTATTTCCTTTGGGGCTACGTCAGGTCATTAGTCTACGCTAAGAAGCCAACCACTTTGGACGAGCTCGAGTCGAGACGCTATTGCTGGAATAACGTCGCACATATTGGACCGAGTCATCAAAAATTGGACCGACCGCTTAAAGCACTGCCAGCGAAGCCGAAGTGGCGAAACTTGAAAATAATCAATCCAGATCAATTTGTTATCTCCCCCTTAAATTTCTTTTTCTATCGTTTTTATCTGGTCACCCTACATTAGGATCCGAAAATTCCTTAGACCAGCGTTCCACAAAATCGAGTGCTGAGTTGGCCCTGCTTATAAAGTTATCAATGGGAGAATGAAAATTCAGTTCACTATCACAGATGACACGCAAATCACGTATTGCAGTGACTGAGCTCATCACGAATGAAGTAGATCCTAGGAGTTTATGTAAGGAGTTTACGGGAATAAGTGACATTTGTCGACATTCAGTTCTAAGAAATTTTTTTGACATAAGCTGGAGAACCTATTCAAGTCTTTCTGCAATAGACGGGAGTCAGCAGTAGATGATATGTATGACGGAGTCCCTGATAATACATTCAGCATCGTTTGTAGTTAAGATAAATATCAATGGTCCAAGATGGCTGCCTTGAGGGACCTCCGATGCTCCTGTAATAGGATCAGATACTGAGGATCCCAAATGGGCACACCTCGGGTGCAAACCAACGACTTTTAGTGAGAAATTTTGTCAAAAGCCTTACATCAGCTTCATTGTCATTCTTCAGTGCGCAGAGTCGTCGATCTGCCCTTAAAAAATCCGTGCTGCTTAGTAGAAAAGATTGGTGTGCAGTTACTGCAGTCTTCCATGCATACAAGCAGACAGACAGACAGGATTGACAGACCCACTTTATTACGATTCTCTATATATGTCAAGTTTGATTAAAATCTTGTGTTCGGCAATTTTCCGCAAACCAATACTTGCCCTTATAGGGAATAAAAACTACATGCACTGACATTCCGTGCAATTATTACTTCTGTGGATTAGAGTTTTGCCAATTTTCTACGCAGGATATTATATCTATCAAATTGCTTGAAAGTTTATTTGCTAATGAGCATCCTTCTGCGGGACTTTTCAGTTTATATTTAGAATACCTAACTAGTTTTACTATCACTGAAGACATGGCGTGTTAAAGGTTGTAGAGTATGGCAACCTGTGGCTGTATTTACTACGTGCAAATGAAAGGGTATCTGCTCTTTGTTGGAGTCGTTAAGCGTACACGTTTGATAATCTCAAGCATATCTAACAATCATCTATGACGGGCACTTTAGACTACTTTATTTGATTGGTGTTATTCATCCCTAACGCCACAAAGCCCCTTCTAAATACCCTAACCCTACAACTTTGCTGATTTATTGAGGAAATTTTCATCATCACACATAAAATCCTTCAACATGAAGCCAGAAGTCAAATCAAGTTTGCACTTAAGCTGATTTACAGTGGACCCGTTTGCTCCTCATAATCCGATAAAATGGGTTCCCTAATGAGAAATTTATTGCATCCTGTGCTCTGTTTAGATCCTAAGTAAACAAAGTACCCGAAAAGGATAACACGAAGATGTTGATCACCCATCATTAATAGCATGCTGATTACAATCGCGATTTGTTTTATATGCCACATCAAAGTGAAGCGGGAGAATATTAGACTGTCCTCACTTCGAATTAGCCAGCATCACGCCAATCACCAATGCGGACGGGTGGCCACTGATACATGTGTGTATGCAAAACTACTAGCTACTGCTGGGACGAGCTAATTACAAAAGTAAATTTTACAGCGTCCAGCATGAACAGATCGTGCTCTCAACCCTGATGGGCCTGACGTGACGGCCTGCGTTGTTTTAGCTCCAGATACGCAATCTAATTACACGGCCTTTCGTCTTTCCAGCACTCAAAAACCGTAGTCTGATAAAAAGGAGCCAAGGCAAAAAAGCGAAAGCAGTAAAATGAGAATAAAAAAAAGTTCAGGAGTCCAGTGTAATTGAATCTTAATTATATGTTGCAACAGGAATGCATGAGAATCATTAATCCCATTTGCAGGATGTTCCTGCACAACAGCAACAGCAACAGCAACAGCGGATGTCTGCAAGAAATTAAAGAACTCAGGACGGAGAGCAAATGAACAAAAGTTATACTGAGTAAACGCAAAAACCACGAAGTGGTAAAAGTGTATTAACTAATGCTGTGATCCTGTAGGACCCTGCGACGTGTAATAATTAAGATACATGATGGACATAATTCAGCTGCTAGTATGCAACTTGTCTTCATTACATGAGTTTTAATCTTTCAGCAACAGCTACAGGATGTTTTCGAGGCAAGCATTTTCCTGGGGGCAAGTCATGCTCAGATGAAAAGTGAAATGCGAGGAATTTTTCTCAGGACAAGTGCCTTGGAGTCCGTGTACTTGTTGTCATTCACCAGAAGAAAAAAAAAAAAAAAACTAACAAAATCGTGGATCGGAAATCATATGCAGAGACATGGAAAAACCATCCGATATGCAAATCCATCATCCGCAGGCAATGGCTGACGAAATCAATGAACGAATGTTGTTTTTGCTCAACGACTGGCGCGACGTGTGAATGATGCCCGCGGGAAAATTAGTTCTTACACGTCGATGTACTCGTAATGGAATTCTTCTTCGATGGAAAGGGTTTTTGCTTGAAAACGAAAGCAACATTGTAAGGAATTATAAAGTATTACTTGAAGCATGTCGGTTGTTCGATAAGGTAATCAGAATTCAATTTAATTCTGTTTATTTAGATAGTAAGTACAAGTACTCGTAAGACTTAGTCTTAATGGCACGCCACAAAAAAAAAATGAAGTCCAACGGCGCACAGTGGTGCGAAAACATCATTTTCGCGAAAAAAACCATTTTAACTGCGGACCTCTTTCAAGGTCTTAGTCGTTTCACTTTTATATAGTTTGTATGGTATTAGGGAAATGTATATACTGTATTCGTCATGAATCAGTAATTCGAACATGTTTCTTAACAAATACTAGTACGAAACATTTCTTTAAAGGGTGTATGTACACTTAAACGAATCTAATTAAGAAAAAATGTATAGTATACAGGTATAGTTTACCTGTACAAGATTTTGTACAAAAATAGACTTTCTGGTCATGTGCTCAACTACTTAAAACAAATAATATGAACAAATTTGGTCCCTTTTTGTATGTACAAAATGTCTGTTCGTTGGTAGAACTTCTTTACAAAAGTAAGAGTTTTTTTTTTACATCTTGGTGAAAATATAATTTGTTTTTGGTTTTAGGTTCTGTGCGAAACATATGTACATAAGGATCGGAAGTCACCAGTAGCATGTGGCTGACATCTTCGTTTGTCACAATTCGGCTAGATTTCCTCGAATTACTGTGTCTATATAATCTGTAATCTTTATTTCGGGTTTCCTGTGCCTCCTCGGTTAACAACCCTATCGGTAGTATTGCAGCTGAAATAATGGCGTCTCCGTACCACAGGATCTTGTGTTCTGTATTAGGCATATTATACCACCTATATAAGCTTACTCGTACGTATAAGGTCCAAGCTTCTTGGCAATATTTTCAAAATTTGGCTGGATCTACAGCAGCACCACTGTTGATTGTATCGAGGATAATTCCGAGGCGGCGAATCAGCTCTTCATTCACACCACTAATATTAGCGGTAGTTTGTGGATTCTGAAAAAATCGACGCGATGCCATCGTTGGTTGTGCTCATTCCTTGTTTTACCACATCAATTTGCAAACCCTTTATTAACCTGAATTTATTCTGAATTTCTTTCTATGTGTCCTCCATAAGCGGTTTGGTGTCCTTTGTTGCTTTCCCTTGCTTAAAAGGCAACCTATAAGCAATTTTCAAGACAAACTCCATAAATTTGATGCGTGCATGAAGAGGGGACAAACCAAGTTGAAGTGCTTCATCAGATTCGTGAGGGTTTCGCCTTGCATATGGGGCAAACTGCCATGGATGGTGTCTCAGTTAATGCCTGAGCAACTTTTACGTCGATCATTGATAGAATCAATTCATGATGAATTCTGAAAGTTATATCATGAAGAACACCAATTGATTCAGTTAACTGTGAAATCTCTTGCTTCACTCGTTCAACCTCTTCCCGGATGGTTACAGGCGTTTTCCTTTCCTTTATGAATTCAAATTTCAAGGGTCTGCATAATCTTGTTGACGCTGGCCTTGGATTTTTCCAGTAAGTTAGATTAGAGTTGTTTTTATTAGTATCAACCAAAGGAACTCCACATGTGAGGAACATATTTGCGTCTGTTATATCTTGATCTGTAAATGTTTGCTTGTACTCACTGTGTCCTGAAGAGCCATCGCAGCCCCATTTAGAAACTAAGGTAAGCTCGTGGTTGATAGAATTCAATTGAGTTTTAGTTTTAGTCATCAAAATTCTCTTCGTGCAATGATTGTAGGGGCATTTTGACCACACTTTCGGAGACTACCAAATTTTGACAAAAATGGAGGAGTGTGGAGCACGTTAATCTGGTTTACGGAACTTTTGCAAATATTGATCTTTCGACCGTTTACTTAGAAAATCCATAATTCCTTGAAGAATTAGAAAATAAAAATTATGATAACGTTAACGTTTCCTTCAGACATGCTGTAAAACGTATTTAAATTTTTAAATTATTATCAACTTGACGTAGAACAGATATTTACTAAAATAGAAGGCCCTTCGCTGTATGCACTAAAAATGGTTACATAATGTAGCGACTTTAAAGGTGTTGCAACCATTTAGTGTTTCAAACAATTTGAAAATTTTAATTTTTTTCGCCTCTCACACCACTGTGCGGCGTCAAATCACATCTCCGTGGAGGCCAAACAACATCACCCAAACAGCTGATTAGATGATTATTGAATTTAGTGCGCAACAGATCGATTATTGGACGGCTTCTATGACACTTAGCGCCATCTTGCTTGAACCAGAGATCGTCCAAGTTCATTTCCTAAGTTTCTGGCCAAACAAAATAGATTAACATGCATCTGCAGCGCTCTCAGTTGACCGTAACGTTGTTGTCATCTTCATATTCGAAGTAAAATGGGCCAGTAATGCCCATTAGGGGTACACTTTAGACAACAATTCAACAATTCTCGGCTGACAAACACGAGAATAACTTGTGTTATCAATTAGTATGTCAATCTCACGAACTTTCTCCACAAACTTTCGTACAGCAGGCACGATTGGTGTATTATTTCGACCAAAATTTCTTTTCAAAATGTCCACTGTTTCAGAAACACAACACTGATTTGGAAATTAGTTTTCAATATTTCTCAAAGTTGATCAAGCGTAAATCGATTCATTTCGTACCGCGAAGGTATAATACTGTGTTTCTGTCAATTTTTTTGAGCGCGGAAGAGCTGTCAGTGTCAAAATAAACCGTTACAAAAAAAAAAAAAAAAACACTTCATCGTAAAGGGTGATTCAATTGGAGGTTGCAATTTAAATTTGAAATAAAACACATTCCTGTTTGATAAACTGATGATATTTTCATGCCAATATAAAGTTGAAACATTGGCAATAAACAAGAAAAATGACATCGGCCAAATGGACTCCACGACTGGCCTTGCAGACTTCCGCACTTTTGATGAAATTTGTTATTACTTTTCGGCATAAATCCTGCGGTAGTTCATAAATAATGCGTCGAATCTCGTCCTCTAGCTCTGGAGTCGTTTGGTGGTCATTGGTAAACATCTTCTGCTTCACATAAGCTCAAATAAAGGAATCCAACGGGGCATTATTGTACGATTTTGGTCGCAGAAGCGAAGCCAGAGATGACGTTTTTTTTTTTTTTTTGGATTGCGCCAGGGATGTGTAATCTTCATAGATACTAGTAGCCCGAGTGCTACTAGCATGCACGATTCGCAAACCTGAGTACTCGATGCCAGGAATACGCCTACGTACTAAACACACACCCTACACACTTCAACCACTCTCCCCGCGGGACTGCCGTTAGGTATTACTTCGCGGGGCTGGTTAGCAATTCATGCTATGCTTCTTGTATTGCTGCTTCTGATGCTTCTGTTGCTTCTGCTGCTCTTCTTAGCTTTTCTATTCTCCGCAACTCTTTTTGTAGAGTTGTTACGAAAGAACATATTGCCATCCAATTTTCTTCCAACCGTAACATATGGTCGAGGAGTAATGACGGACTTGGCAGAGTAATTCTCCATGCCGTGAAACGTGTGCAGTAAAACACTGCGTGCTCCGTATCCTCATCTTCACCTGGGCATTCCGGGCAGGATGGTGAGTTGTCGTGTCCGAATCGGTGTAGATATTTGCGGTAGCCACCGTGGCGAGACAGGAACTGCATTAGATGGTAGTTGCAGTCTCCATGCTTTCGACTTATCCAATCTTGGATTGTCGGTATAAGTTTGTATGTCCATCTGCCTTTTGTTGTATTAGCCCAACGAGCTTGCCACATAGCTGCTGACGCTGCCCTTTCTTCAATTTTTATCACCTTGATACCAGTGGCGTCGTGATGACTCAATGCTCTTCTGTTATATATCCTCAGCATTTCATCTGCGAGAATATCGATGGGGACCATTCCAGCTATGACAAATGCAGCTTCGTCAGAGATGGTTCGAAAGCCGCTGATTGTCCGTAGCGCACAGAGTCTGTATGATGACGATAGTTTCCTTTTGGTCTCCTTCGTCCTCAGTGCCTCCGCCCAGACTGGGGCGGCATATAACAGAACTGAGGTGATAACTCTAGAGAGTAGAATCCTTCTAGCGTATCCAGGTCCACCGATGTTAGGCATGATACGCGAGAGAGCTCCCTGCATTTGCGATGCTTTTTTGGTAACAAAATCAACATGCGTTTTAAACCGTAGCCTGTTGTCCAGCATTACTCCAAGGTATTTAACTGCCTCTTTCGACCTGATGGTTTGGTTACCAACCTGAAAGTTGGCAAATTCGACGGCTTTCCGGCTGCTTATAAGAACAGCTTCTGTTTTATGGTCAGCTAGTTCTAGTCCGGCGGATACTAGCCAATCTTTTACCCGCGCAATTGCTTCATTTGTAGCTGATTCTACTGCACGGATCTGTTTAGCTACTGTCACGACTGCAATGTCATCGGCGAATCCAATTATCGTTACTCCCCCAGGTAACGCTAATCGTAGTACTCCGTCGTACATGATGTTCCACAATAGTGGCCCTAAAACAGATCCCTGTGGAACTCCCGCAGTTACGTTGTAGTATTTTACGCCTTCATCGGTATTGTACCTCAGCTTTCTGTTGTTGAAGTAGTTCGTCACTATCCGTAGCAGGTAATATGGCGTATCCATCCTGGCAAGTGACCTTCTAATAAACGACCAGTTGGCAGAGTTAAATGCGTTTTTAATGTCCAGCGTTACTACTGCACAATACTCCTTTGTGCCGTAGAGCCATCTTTCTCCTTCGATAGCACCTTTGGCGATATCGACTACCGCTCTTATGGCATCAACAGTAGATCGTGCTCTTCTGAAGCCAAATTGGTGATCTGAGAGGGCTCCTTTCTCTTCTACTACTGCGAGTAATCTATTATGGTGTCTAATAGGCATATTGGGCGATAGGATGATGGTTCTCCTGGGGGCTTCTTTCCTTTTGGCAGTAGGACCAAATGCTGCGTTTTCCATTTTTCGGGAAAGGTTCCTTCTTCAAGGCACTGCTTCATTGTTGTTATGAAGAGGTCTGGTCTTTTTGTTACAGCTGCCTTTACTGCCTTGTTCGGGATGCCGTCGGGTCCCGGAGCCTTGTTGTCACCTATCTTGCTGCATGCCCTTAGCAGTTCCTCGTGAGTAATTAAAGGAATATCTTCTGGATTGACTTCTCGTATAATATTGCACATAGCAGCAGGCCTTTGAGGGAAGAGGTACTCTACTATGGATCTCAGCATTATCGGACATGTTATTTGAGGAGTCCTATAGCCCTTTAATTTTGTCATCACCATTCTGTATGCCGAGCCCCTTGGGTTGATGTCGGCTTCTTGACAGAGACGTTTAAAGCATGCAGTTTTGCTTTCCTTAATGGCTCTATTTAAGCTACGTCTCGCCAGTCTAAGGGTGTCCAGGCATTGTTGGAAATCCGCCCTCCTTCTTGATCGTTGGACTTTACGCCGGGCTTGCAGACATTTTGCCCGGAGTTCGAATATTTCCTCGTTCCACCAGTAACACGGTGATGTGTTCCTGGTGTTTGCTCTCCTAGGCATTGATGCGTCGCACGCTGTGGTGATGGTGCCTGTGAGGTGGTGAGCGAGGGTCTCCGCTGTTCCGCTTGGAGCTTGATCACCGTTCAACATCTCTTCGAATGCATCCTTATCGAAAGATCTGTCATTCCATTTTGGGCCAGTAAGTTTTGGGAGCTGGACTGGTTTTTTCCCTTTTATTTCCAGTATTATCACCTGATGGTCGCTGTGTGAATATTCCTCACTGACCCTCCACTTTATGGTTTTCAGGATGGAGTTGCTCGCAAAGGTGATGTCAATAATGGACCCTACTCCAGCCTTCCGGTAAGTATTTGTCCGGCCCTTATTAGCAATGCCTATCGCTAGGGGAGCGAATGTCTCCAATAAAACCTGTCCTCTGGTGTTGGTGAGCCTGCTGCCCCATTCTGTTGCCCACGCGTTGAAGTCTCCTCCTATAACCACTGGGGCTCTCTGGAGCGCATCCGTGGTTAGATTATCCAGCATTAGTTGGTACTCGCTGGCCGTCAAACTGGGTCGGGCATAGCAGCTATAAAAATGGATCCCATTTATTTTCGCCCGCACGAGTTTGTTTCTTGAAAGGCATAGCGTCCACACATCCATATCGCCGCCTGTTTGCCTTATCGCAGATCCAATTGTTGTTCTCTTCGGGACATTTATATGGTTCACTGATCATAATAACGTCAGCGCTTTCGTCCTTGGCCGTTTGTGCTAGGATGTCCTGTGCTATTCTACAGTGATTAAGATTTATCTGTAGAATCTTCATGGTATTTTGCTTGTAAAAGCTCTCCGAAATACTGGGCATTTGCTACTGCCGGCTACATGCTGCGCGGCGTCCGGGTGGTCTTTCTTGCAGAACATGCAGGATGGATCCTTGTTGCAATTCTTCGCTATGTGGCCTTCTCCTCCACATCTCCTACATAGCTTGGAGCGGTCTTCCTCGCTTTTGCATTGCCAGGCAAGATGACCAAACTCTAAACATTTGAAGCACTTTTTAAGGAGGGTTCGTTCGCGCATGCGACAGTTAACCCAGCCGATTTTAATCCTTCCTGCTTCTAACAGCTTTCTTACGTCTACTGCGGGAAAGCTGATCGTTGCTGTTTGTGTTCCTCCGTACGCCCTCCGCAGGGACAAAATATCTGCCGGTGAAACTTTCACTCCAAACTGGGCTTCGATTGCATTGATTACGTCGTCTATAGTCGTGACCTCATCGATGTCTTTGATCTCAAGGGTAGTGCGATGCGTAATCGAACTTACATTCGCTTGCTCTGCTAGAGCTTCACTAATGACGCCTTTAAATTCGTTTGTCTTATTTCCCGTCTCCTTGAATTGTATAAGGAGGTCTCCCTTCTGTGTCCTCCTGATTTTAGTTACCGCCTTTCCCACTGTTTCCAGTTTGGGGTCTGCCTTCACCTTGCGTAGTATCTCCGCGTATGAGAGAGACCCCGTCGCTTTAATGACGATAGCGTCAGGTCTAGGTCTTTTGACCTCTTGTTGCTTCTTTTTGGCGATCTTCTTTTTGGTGGTATTTACCCATTCTTCTTCTCCTGCCGCTTGCTTCTTGTTTGTGGCTGTAACTTGTTTCTTAGGTCTGACCACTGGGGTCTCTACGCCGGTGGTCTCATCCTTCTCCTTGGTGTTTATCAATGCAGTTTGTTTTTGTTTACGCTTTGGCTCCGAGCGCTTTTTGCCTGCAACATCGTTTGATGTATTTTTCTGCGTCTGTTTTGGCTTCGGTGGTTCGTTGTCTGCCGCGCCACTTGGTGGCTGTTGCTGTTTTCGTTTTGGCTCCGGGGGTTCGTCGTCTGCAACTTGCCTTCTCTTGGGTTCAGATGTTGTTTTTAGCCATGGCGAAGTTTGCGACGAGTTGTTCCGGCGAATCACTTGCTTTGCTTCCTCATCGTGTAGCTGAATCGCCGAGAGCTCGTAGAGAGCTCTGATGCTTTCAATAGCATCTCGCATCGCTTGGTGGATTGAACGCCTTTTGCCATCTTCCAGCATTTCTACCAGACCTCTAATTTGCTCACCTAACTTGTGGAAATCAGTTTTATGGGTTGGTGGTTCGACCGTCAACTTTCGTATTGCGGGTGACTCGCGTCGTTCCTCACTTCTTTGTGATGCTGCTACTTGGTCAATTGGTGACCTCAGCATCCTTGATCCCCTCTGAAAGGGGTTCTCCTCATTCTCCTCTACTTCAATTTCTCCGGTGTTTTTGTTTGTTTTTGTTGTAATCATTTCTAGTGGATCCCCACTCAAAGCCGCTATCAATGTTCGAATGTGTAGTCACCTAAGGATCCCATGGTTGTATTTGCAAGCAGTGAGGCCATGCGAGGGTTGACACAAGCCCTTATGGGGTTTTGTGCCAGAGCCGGATCGGTGCTAACCAGGAATGTTACATCTGGACCTACACCACCAACTTAATGGTGACGAAACATTGAACGTACTTTTAGGCCTGCCAAGGTTTTAACGGGATGGAGGCGCTTGTAGCATTAGCCTGAAAGCCATTTCTGCAAGATTTCACTCTTGCTTACTCAGGTAACAGAATACTACAAACGTCAGCCCTCATAGCTGTCATTCCAATTCGTTTTCCAGTATGCCATAATTAAGACCTTACTGGGCTCAGTCTTAATGTTTTAGGGTAGTGGTTATGGTTATTTATATATATATATATATACCTATGTATATACATATATATATGTATGTATATATGCAGCATCCCTTTCGGGCAAAGAAGCTGCGCATTTTACGATGTGGCGGGTTTGTCCGGATCTCGCCATTTTCTCCTTTCTGTATCCCTCGTAGCCACCTTGAGGTGGAAAGCACATATATGGAAGACGGTGCTTACTCGTCTTGTCGCAGAGAGTTCATAGGGGTTCCTTTAACCTTTTCAGCCAAGCCCTCCTTCTCTGCCGCTCTTGGTCGGGGACTGCTTATTGGGTATTCGCAGTTAGCCTCCATTTCTGCAGGCCGTTCACTATCCGCCACCTGTGACCCCCACAGCGCTTAGCATCACCAGCCCGCCCGGCTTGGTGTCTGTGAGCCAGAGATGACGTGGCCGGGAAACTTTGTGTGTAATAGCTGCATTGTTTCTCGGGCTGTGTGCCAGGTGGCACCGTCTTGTTCAAACCATATGTCTTCCACATCAATATCGTCCTATTGGCGCGACAAATATTTTGTTATCATGTTCCGATAACGTTCATCATTTACTGTTACAGCAGCACCACGAGAATTTTCGAAGAAGTACTGACAAATCACGCTGCTGGCTCAAAATTCACAGCAAACGATGACTTTCTGTGGATGCGTTTGTTGTTAGTGAATATTATTTAAATACTTTCATCCTTCGAACGTGTATCAAGAATGCTCGAGTTCTGCAACGCGTTTGGGGTGCTTCCAACTCATTCCCAAAGAGCTTGATTCATCCTAAACTGTGCTGAGCCACGTTTGCCTAAGGCGTCCCACAATTCTGCCTACCTGGGTGAGCGGTTTCCACTACATGGAATAATTCGCAATAGAGTTGTCTTCTCACCGTAGGGTGTGTCCAATCCACATAATAATGTAATGTCTATAGGTTCTTGGCCCGTTCTCTGATAAAGTTGTTCTTTGGGCCAAAAAATCCTTCTTATGCATCTATTTACAAAGGTCTGCAGCTTGCGTGTGTTAGTGGTATTCACCTTTCAAGTACTGCACCCATAAAGCAGTATTGATTCTAAGTTGAAGCGGAACAGTTCCAGCTTGGTTATTGTGCTGAGAACATTGCTTCCCCAGACTTTGGATAGCATTCCAAACGCAGTTTTCGCTTTCCCGATTCTGCTGCACACATCCAGTTCAGTACCAGCGCGGTTAGACGAGACCACACTTCCTAGACATAGAAAGTTGTCTACTTTCACGACATCCTGTCTGGCAGTGTTGAGTTGAGCGCGGGTGTTAGAAATGTTCAGGACTGTGTTTACTTTAAACCCCAGTTTGTTTGCCTCAGCTTCTAGATTTTGGGCCATCAGATGAAGGTCCATGAGAAGAAAGCAAACATCGTCAGCGTGTCATAGTTCATCATTCATCGAATTCCAAGCTTACTTTTCGTCAATGCTGTATGGAGTACATCCCTGATGACTACCACGAACAACAGCGGTGACAGTATGTACCCCTAACGTACTCCACTTTGGACATCAAAATCCTCCAACATCTTAGCATTGCCTGTAAGATGTTAATGGCGTAGATAGCGTAGAATGAATGGAGATGAAAGTGAGCCTCATCGCTGAAGATGATTTTGTTCGAAAAATCGCCATCAGCTTGGTGGTTCTCTAACACCCAATCAATGAAGTCACGACGCTGTGCACGGTCAGCTGGCTTCAATTTCTGAATCACTTTTACCTTGTAGGCATGCAGATGCAGATCTTTTCTTAAAATGTGCTGCATGGAGCTGTAGGAAAGGTTCAATTGGGAACGATGAAGAATGGATTTTGGAGGATTTTGAAGGATTGATTGACAGTGCCAAATTTAAATTGTAACCTTCAATTGAATCACACTTTATAAACAAGGTTTTCATAAGTCTTAATATTGTACCGGCGGGAATCACAGCTTTTAAAGGGGGCCATAAATATGACCTTTTATGAAATTTGTATGATCACTGCAACATAGTGCTATTTATTTTGAACCCGAAGCTAGTAAACTTTATCTACAAAGTGAATTCGGGCATTAGACAGGAAAAGAGAAGTGAGATACTTGTAAATATTTTGGGACTTATGGATGGATTTATGGCTAGACCGTTTTCAACTGACCAACTGTTCCTAGCGCAAGATCCAAGAGGTATTGATAAATCAATTTGCACATCATTTGCCAAGAGGTGAAAAGACACGATTTTACAATCGTGAACGAGGTCGTTTATAAATATGCGGAAAAGAATAGGACTTACAATGGAACCCTGAGGCACTTCTCTTGCAGATACTTTATTTCTGAAAAACGTTCACACACGTCCGAAGCCTGACCCAAAACAACTACTTAATATTTTACAAAAGATACCAACCTTATCAAATGCCCTTAAGAT
Organism: Pocota personata; assembly: GCA_963082735.1. Taxonomy (NCBI): domain Eukaryota; kingdom Metazoa; phylum Arthropoda; class Insecta; order Diptera; family Syrphidae; genus Pocota; species Pocota personata. Next base: position 262,916,790 of record OY720429.1, on the reverse strand, counting down.
GTCAAACAGGCAAAGGATTGTTAGATAGCTCCGATAAAACTTTTGTGAGATATCATCAAGTATAGCAGTAGCTGAAATGGAGATAAAGAAAGATTTTCAATCGAAAATCAGGATCGAAAACCACGTCGGTGGTACTAGGTGCAAATGACTCGAATTTGCACGTGTTAAAGGGGATATTAATACCCTTATACTAATTTTAGAACACGGGCGTTTTGTGGAAAGGGGAAGAGACAGAGAGAGAAAGACACAGTGGTGTAGTTGGTTTGAAACTCAGGTGGTATTAAGTTTGAGTAAACTCCAAGGGTGGCGTCCAGATAACTGGCGAGTATTTTTGTTTTGCTGTTATTGTCGTTGCATTTTAGCCATCTGACCATGCTACTGCCAGTGTTATGCCTTCGCAGTAGAGTTGACATAAGCTTTCGCAATTGATCGTCTTTTTTTATTTATTTCATGCGAAATAATTAGATGATTCTTAATATCAGGATTCGAACCGTGAACCTGCAGCGTGACAAGCGATGATGTTATCACTACACCCCATGGCCACCCTGAAGGATGAGGTTAAGCGCTGCCAAAGTCGCTACTATAGTACATTTTTATGCTGATTTTTCCTCCGATTTGATGACTACTAAATGATACATTTTGTCCGAATATGCATGTTACGAGTAACTACCAAAATCAATTCTGGTTCGGTAGAGAAGTCCCAAAATCAACAGCCCAATTAGAATTGAAAGGGCAAGAACCATGTTCATCGCATTAATAAATTTCCAACTTTTTGGATAAGGGTTGGACTGTACTATGTGGTTTTGCTGTATGAGATTCAGAGGAAAAGATTTAAAAGAGATATTCCTGCCGCAAAAACGTACGTATGCATAGATGGCCAGATTCAGAAATCGCATACAGTATATTCTCAAGTTTGAGTTGGAAAGGGATTGAGTCCTGTTAATCGCACATTGTAATGTCCATTACGGGTGCTTCCAAAGACATGGTGCCTTTCCTTGCCACCTACACTACTTGTCGATTCATATCAAGGTTAGGTCACCAAGAGTCCAGTTGTTTTTTCGAATCAGAGGGTTCTTTAATGTCGGTCACTGATCAGGAGATTCAAAGTTTGAATCCCAGAAAATACGGCCCTAACTTTCGCGAACATCTGGCAAATATTCAAAAGTAAAATTGTCATTAGAAGTTCTTTCAGTGGGGAAAAAATTAGTCGTTCAGAAACGGCGTAAAACTGTAGGTCCCAACCCAAATGTGCGCCTATTGGTTTCACCCAAATATTTATTTATAAGGCCCTCGCTTGGGCACTTACATAGACAATGGGTTGAGTCCTCATGAAGATCCTTATTGCCGCAGCTCCTTCAATGAATATTATATAGTCTAAAGTCTTATGGTGTAAATCCTTGCAGATTGTACCCAGTTAGTGTATAGCTATGTATATCAACATAGATAGCAATTTTCAGTGTTTTTGTTTGAGTTGATTAGTTCTGCTTTTATCATACTTTGGCTGTAGCTTATTTAATATAAGTGATCACTGATTTTCGCCAGTTATTTGCTTCGTTACGAATTTCTGCATCAGTCTCCCCTGGGATAACAGAGCTGCTAGTTATCGGTCTAAAGCAGAAGTTTTTATTGCCATTTGGTTAGTCACTTCATTGCACACCCAGCAGAGTTGAAAACTAAAATGGAAAATTTCGAGCAGTGGCAGTGCTTGACACACTTCAATGTTATTGCAAGAGCAGAAATGGTAACACGATCTCATGATAGTGGTATTATCGTGGCTTGGAAACCCAGAGTAGTTCTAACAATTTTCAAAACTGAAGCTAATGCTTAATCTGTGCAGATGGACTTGAACTTAGCTTTAAGTCGGGTTTCCTCTCTATTTGGAAAGATACAGAAGGATTGTCTCTAAGTCGGAGATAAAAATGTATGTATCCCCACAACTACCCTTATCGTACAGGTTGCTCCATTCTATAACATCGTATGTATCTTTGTCATGCTGATGGTTTTGCTGGGGGCATGCTAAGAGCTTATGTCGCATATGTATTTGGTCCCTGGATGGAGAAAATTGTAAGGTTATGTTATGACAAAAAAAAAACAGAAAATTTATTCCGTGGTCTATCCATTTATATTGAACTTCTGTGCCGTACTAATGGGACTAGTTTTACAATTCTTTACGGACAGGCATCGAGAAATAATCCTTGATTAGCTCTTTTTTTTTTAAATATTCTGCATCACTTAGGACTAAGTTTGGACGCGAGTTTGCTTGTGTTAAATGCGAAGGCAGGCATGCAACTAAAAACTGTCCCATGGGCAAAGAACAGAAAGCGAAATGTGTTAACTGCCAAGGCAACCATCCTGCAAGTTACAGAGGATGTCCAGTCGGCAAAAAATTCCAAGACACAAAAAGAAAAAACTAAACTGGGAACAAGCTTAGAAACTCAACAAATACAAAAGCAATAGTTGAAAACAAAAAAGCAACGGTCGAAAACAAAACTAAAAATCGACTGGCAAAAGCAATTGCACTAAGCAAAAGTGATGAAAGTAAATCCTATTCCCAGATTGTAAAAAATGTACGGAAGAACGAGGACACATCTATAAAAGAAATTCTGGAACTTATCCTAAAAAGGATTGGCAAACAAGATTTAAACACAAAACAGCTAAGCGAAGAAGTCGCTCTTAAAAAACAATGATGGACAGAACACTTAAAATCGCAACATGGAATGCAAACGGTCTTTTACAACATGTAACAGAATTAAACATCTTTTTAGACATAGAGCATATAGACATTTGTTTTGTATCCGAAACTCACAAACTTGATAACAAACTACCAAACTACACGCTCCGCACCCAGCTGACAAAGCTAGGGGAGGATCAGCAATTCTTATAAAAAAGTGCTTGAAACACTATGAAGAACCAATGTTTACTAATGAAAACATGCAAGTAACAACAATTAGTATTGCTGTAAAACAGAAAGAGTTTAAAATAGCAGCTATATACTGCCCTCCGAGGCGCTCTCCAACTGAAGAAGACTTTGCAGAACTTCTAAATTTGTTAGGACATAACTTCCTTGGTTGGGGATCTAGGCTCATAACTACAAAAGGTAAACGGCTATACCAAGCAGGCCTCAAATTCAACTGCGAATTTTATTCTTCTGGTTCGCCAACATATTGGCCATCTGATACTAACAAAATACCAGACCTTATAGACTTGTTCGTAGTTAAAGGTATTAAACGAAATCATATAAGTGTCGAAGGTAATTACGATTTATTGTCAGATCATACTCCAGTAATTTTATCACTGAGCGAAGCAGAAATAATAGAAAAGAGTAATCCTAAGCTCGTGAATAAGAGAACAAACTGGAACGAATTCAGAGACAAACTTGACAGTTTTATAAACCTAAGATCCCCTATGCAAACAATTGAACAAATTGATCATGAAGTAGAACAATTTATTGCTGATGTGCAACAGGCTGCAGAAGAAAGTACTCCAACTATTTCGAACTCGATAGAGTAACAGAAATAAAATATCCTGTCGAAATAAAGGAGCTGATATTGGAAAAAAGAAGAGCTCGAAGAAAATGGCAAACTACGAGATTCCCAGATGATAAGGAAGTTTTTAACCGTCTTAACATCGAATTAAAAAAAAAGAATCTGTGAGTTCAAAAATGATTCACTTAGCAAATTCCTGAAAAGTCTGACGACGGATGCTTCTACCGAATACTCCTTATGGAAAGCAGCTAAGCGCCTAAAAAGTCCTCAGACACAAAACCCGCCAATAAAATCTCAAGATGGTAAATGGATCGAAAACCCGAAACAAAAGACTGATCTCTTCGTTGAACATCTCGCGAATGTTTTTAAGCCATTCCCAGCAAACACAGCTACAGATCCCTTACAGTTTGTTGATAGAAACGACAAATGTGAAATACCTTTTGTCACGCTCAAAGAAGTAAGAAGCATGTGTCAACATAAGTTGTCTAACAAAAAATCACCAGGGTACGATCTAATAACTGCTCAGGTTTTAAAAGAAATGCCTTCAATAGCCTTCAAGAAACTTCAATTTATAATAAACGCATGCCTTAAACTAAGATATGTGCCACATCATTGGAAAATTGCAAAAGTCATTATTATACCTAAACAAGGTAAGCCACCAACAGAAGTAACATCTTACAGACCAATATCGCTTATACCAATCATGGCAAAAGTTTTCGAAAAACTGCTCCTGAAAAGGCTTAGCAAAATAATAGAAGAGAGAAGACTAATTCCGAGCCATCAGTTTAGATTTAGAAATAAACATTCCACGATAGACCAAGTGCATCAAATTACGGATGTTGTGTTGAAGAAAAACAAGTTTGCCCGGCTATATTCTTAGATATTGCTCAAGCCTTTGACAAGGTTTGGCACTTGGGACTTGAGTACAATCTGCATAAGGACCTCCCCAGGCAGTACTACGAAATACTGAAATCCTACATTACGAATCGACTCTTTAGAGTACGGTGCGACCAAAATTACTCGGAACTAAAGAAAATTGAAGCCGGTGTACCACAAGGAAGTGTTCTAGGACCAACCGTCTATCTGTTATATACAAGGGATATTCCAGTGAACATCAACGCTATCATGGCCACCTTTACTGATGATACTGCTATATTGGTGCCAGATAAATCCGTTACGAAGGCTACTCAAAAATTGCAAAATGCAGTCGATAAAGTTAGTGATTGGTCGCAAAAATGGCATATCAAATTAAACGAAACAAAATCGACGCATATAAACTTTACAAACAAAAGCATAAACAATGTTCCAATTTAAACAGTACAGCAGTACCTTACTCCAATACCGCCAAATACCTTGGAATGACCTTGGATGCCAAGCTTAAATGGAAAGAGCACATCAAAAAGAAAAGAGAAGAACGTAACTTGAAGTACAGAAAAATGTACTGGTTACTAGGAAAGATCTCTAACCTGTCTATCCAGAACAAACTAATGTTATATAAGCAAGTACTGAAACCCGTTTGAACATATGGTATCCAACAATGGGGCTGTACAAAGAAAACTAATGCTGAACCCATCCAAAAATTCCAAAGCAAAGTCCTTCTTGCAATAATTAATGCCCCTTGGTATATAAGAAATAGCGGTCTACATCGTGACCTTCAAATTGAAATGGAGACCTTCTTAAATGTACGAAACAATGTTCGGAGATTAAGAAGAACCAAGCCTCAAGAGCTGATGGTCTAAAAGTGTTATAACTTTAAAAGAAAGAAAAATCATTTGTCGATCTTTCATAGATTGGTCCTGATTCACCGGTGGTTTTAGTGCGGTAAGAGTCCCACACTACTTGGTACCGATTCTTACCGAGTGTCTTTTAAAGATTTCCATCAGATAAAAAAAAAAAAAAAAACTTAGGTTTCATGAAGTTGCTCAACTTTGCGGAATTTTGATTAGCGGGTTCAGTAAGTAATTGGTCCTCCTTGTCTCCGGATATCTCCTAGTTAGAGATGCTGGTAGTTAGTGGAATCATCCAGATTTGTATTGCCCTTCTTTGGAAGCAAAATGTCGGCGAGTAAGGCAGCAGAAAAAGCTCCATCTTAACAAAACTCAAAAATCTAAGTGACCTCGCCTATAGCTATCATCAGCCATGTATTCTTGGGCGCATTCATCACACCAGCATGCAAGAATGAGTCACCTATCTTTTCCTCCTTTCACCTTTGACTGGAACATTTTCGACTTGGGAGGGCCGGTTCTATCTCAGAACATTTTTTGCAGAAGAGCTCACTTTTTCCCTAAATCTACAAAAATAAACGCAGGTCAAAAGAAAAAATGAAACAATTCTGTTAATCCCCGAGGTGGGTCATTTATTTCTTAATCCAACTAGATAGCTGCTATTTTATTTATCGCTTGTAACTTCCGCATTATAATGTGAATATCAATGCTCTTAGCTACCGACTGTATCTACGTACTCGTATGTATCTGATACAATTAACAGTCGCTTCTGGATTATAGCAATCGACCAATGCTCGACGAGTGCTATAATCAATTAAATACTTCTTCCTCATTCTGCGTCGATGAAACCTAAACAAAAATAAATCTTTAAATGCCACACTAGGTTGAAAAATATCCCCAACAACACCCAATAAATTCCACAGGTATTCTGAAACATAAACACGATTTACTAGCGGGAAAGCGCGCAAAAGATACTCAGATGCACCACGCTTCCACTCCAACGAGGACGCGCGCGGAAACACACACTTATGCTATGTTTTGACCCAAGCCCAAGTGGCCACAAGATGCAGTTAAATTTATGACAGAAAAAGATTAATTCAATAAATCACCAATCGGACGGTTTTTGCTGGTCGCGTGCATTTCCATTTGCTCAACCTATTACTGTCGCTTCCTTGTATTTAGAGAATTCCTAATCCCCTCCATCATCATGGCATGGAATCTCTGTGGAATTTATGCAACATGCGCGCAGCATGGGGATTTGGTGCATTTTCTTCCTTTTCCGTTCGGTTTTTTGTTGCCTACTTCCTTTTATGGTACCATAAATGGTTGTAACAATCGCAAACGCAAAGCTGCAGAGGATTGTGTATCTACAGTGGCCAAGGGGATAGGTAATGGGTGCCAATGTGAGTTGACAACGCTAAGCTATATAAATTGAGACTGTTGACTTAAATATCAACACACCGTTAGACTTAGGATAGGCCGTCGTAGCTGAAGCTAAAATTCCGGTGATTCTCACTATTTACCTACAGTTGCGTAATTACCAGCAAAACTATTCGGGAGGCCTCCAGAAATCCTATAAGAATGTCGGAGATTTCATTCTACTGGCGCGGCTGACAAATCCGATTAAAATCAATAAGCGTCAGACGATTGCCACGCGGAAAATGGTCGCTGAATTCCATAACTACACGCCATAAACTGAATCATAATAGCTGCAATCATACCTGCTCGCATAAATTTCCATTTATGCCGTTGGCACTGGCCCATAGCTACGATGGAACGGACAATCCGAGTGCGTGCTACATGGCCCATTTAATCTGTCAAAGTGTCAAATAGTGAAACTTCTCGATTGGTTGCTATGATTGCGTCCACATTGCGCTATGGGGACACTGTCCAGCGACAGAGATCAGTGTGCTGAATCATTTATGGTGTTTCCGTGAAGACAGAAGTGGATGACAGATTATCACTTCTGTGACAATGTGGCCCTTTAACTGAACCCCCCCAGCAGCCAAGGGGAGTTCTAAAGTGGAAATTGTTGACTTGAGAAAAAATATCGCAGAACATGATGGATGACATCGCGGAAGAATTTTGTAAGTTTTTCATATCTTGCTGTCATTTTGATGGTAATGGCTGTGAATTAAATTGGCCTCAAAAAATAGATCCAGTATACTAGAATGGAAGAGGTATACAAATCGCGTTTTCTGTTTTTGTATTGCATGTGTTATACCGAAAGGCAGACACAACGTTTTTATTTTCATTCAGGAGGACGATTGAAGCGAAATTCAGAGATTTTAAAATTTAGGGTGGGTTTTGTGGGCGTAATGTACCAAGAGAAAAAAAATAAATGTTTAAACCCCATCATGCGATATATCAAATTAAAGCCGCTCTTTTAAGGAGTCCAAAAATATAAAAATTATTTTCTTTAGAAAAAAAAAATTTTTGGACGGAAAAAAATGCAGAATCCATGATATTGGCGATGTTCTTGAGTTAGGCGGGAAATATGATTCGAAAATATTTAAAACCTCTCCTTATATCATACACCCACTCCAGTCGAGACCAAATCAGCCATGGATAACTGATGAACTCTTCAAATAACAGGGAAATCTATTTGACTGTGAAGTTTTTATGCATATTCTGAATCAAAAAATGGGATTTGTGTTGGCTATGTTGTGAAACACAAAAGGTTATCGAATTCTTTTAGAACGCAGTAACAGAGTAGATATTTGGAGACACATACTATTCAATGAATGCTTTGCTAATCACTCAAATTGTAATCCTGATTATGCGTATGTAAAAATATTCGAGGACGAGACAGAAGATGACGAGAGAGATACAATTCCAGTAGACGGTCGTGGATCAAACAGCAACCTGTATGATGATGTTTTCGAGAGTCTGGATAGAAGAGAGACCGAAGATGATAGTTCACAAATAAGCATGAAGGAATTTCGTGTGAGAAAGATGACCCTTCTGAAAGTATAAAATTTAGATTGAGCGGTAGAAAACAAACTAATTTTGTTATGCTTTTGTTGCTAAAAATTATAGAACCTCCTAGCTATCAGAAAGCAGTGCAGTCTCCGTGGGTAGATAAATAGAAATGAGCTATGGATGAAGAAATCTCGAGTTTACTGAAAAATAACACATGTCAGCTAGCAGATTTACCCAAAGTAAGGATTTTAAATAATAAAAGCTGTCGACAGATGGCCAAGTGAGACGATATAGGTTAGGTTAGGTTAGGTTAAGGTGGCTGTTAGCTAAAAGCCAACACACTTAGACCAAATCCATTGTGATACCACAAGGGTTTGGGAAGCGGTCTCTGGCCTGCTCATTGAACCATTTGGAGCTTCTGATGAAGCGTAGGAGGTCCCTAGCGTCTATTTTTTTCAGATCATTTAGCTCGCTGAGACAGAAGGCACCTAAGTTGGAGAGAGCTGGGTAGGTGCAAAGAAGGTGAAGAATAGTCTCCTCATTCTCCTCGCCCATGCAGCTTCTGCAGAAATAATTTGAAAAACACCAAGCCTTGTTGCATGCTTGCCTATTAGACAGTGTCCAGAGGTGACACCTATAACAGCGCTGGTATGCAGTCTATTGAGAGAAATCAAATTCCTAGAGCGTTTCAGATCTAGCTTAGCCAAACCTGTTTTGTCGGTAGACAAGTTGTAACACTAGTCCACCTAGAATTTGTCCTTGGATGTGCTATTCAACAATAATTTAAGTTTGCATGTAGCGATCGGCATACCCAGTGAACTTTTGTCTGGAAGGATGGAAATTGTTGTTCCGTGCCTGGCAAGTTCGTCAGCATTACAATTTCCTAGAATGTCCCTATGCCCCGGCATCCAAATTAGGTGAATACTCGTATTTACGAGTAACAGCTCCACCATCTCTATAAGAGACTTTGGAAATAAGCTTCGTCGGTTCGCCTGGTTATCAAGGGGTACAGCCAGAAATGCGGTCTAGATTATTCGGAAACATTCAGTCCTGTCATGAAATTTTCATCCACTAGAACATTTTAAGCTGCAGCTGGCGATCTCTGAAGACATTTATATGCGACAACCTGAAGGGTATGACGGAAGCGGAAAAATCCGTAAATTGAGAAGGAGTCTTCCAGATTTGATTTCAAAATAAGTTTACTTCAGCTCCTTCTGCGAATTCTCCTTTATCGCTTCAATCGTCTCAAAACGCCTTCCGCGAAGTGGTAACTTGAATCGTGGGAATAGGAAAAAGTCACAAGGAGCTATGTCGGGTGAATACGGAGCTTGAGGAACGGTATGAATGTTGTTTTTGATCAAATAGTCGCGTACAAGATGAGATGTGTGATCCGGTGCGTTGTCGTGGTGAAGAAACTATGAGTTGTTTCTCCACAATTCTGGCGTCTTGCGAAGAACATTTTCCCTCAAATGCTTTAATATGCTCACGTAGTACTTTTTATTTACTGTCTGGTCTGGTGGAAGAAATTCGAAGTGGACCATACCACTGCAATCAAAGAAAAGAGGGTGGCCGTGGTGCAGTGGTAACATCGTGATGATGACCTCAGGAGAACGGAAAAAAAAAATGCTGTGAATCATAAGCAGCGTCAATGATAGCGAAAAACAAACAAAATACTCCCCAGTTATCTGGACAGCCACCCTTGGAGTTTACAGAAACTTAATACCACCTGAGTTTCAAACCACACCACTCTGTCTTTCTCTCTGTCTCTTCCCCTTTCCATAAAAACGTACGTTTTCTAAAAACTAGTATAAGGGTATTCATATCCCCTTTAACACGTGCAAATTATAAAAAAAAAAAAAAAAACGGTCAACAAAGCCTTGATTTTGGATCGACTCTGTCGTGGTTTTTTGGGCTTTGGCTCGTCTGAGATGCGCCATTCCGATGATCGTTGGACCCATGTCTCGTCACCGGTAATGATGCCATAGATAACATTTTGGCCCAAAGAAAACATTTCTTTAGCGACAACAATGCGATACTGTTTCTGCAACAAATTTAAAGAAATTCGCAGAACACAACAAACTCTGACTTGTTTACACAGCTATCACGCACAAACTCCCGACAAATGGAGCTCAAACCCGGTACTTTTTGATCAGAAGGTTTATGATCCTTGTGTAGTCATTATCTCTTCCAAGGAAAGATAATTTTGCTTGCCATCAATATCTATGAAGGCTTGGTAGCAGCATTAAGCAAAGAAGACGTGGGCCATCTTCTCGAGTGCCTAAAGCAGGAGTTTGGAGTAACGCATGGCTCGAAATTCTATGGAGGAAGGACGGTGCGGCAATTATTCATCAAGCGGCGTATGCGAGAAGACTTTTAAAGAAATTCAACATGGGTTATTCAAAATCAGATTCAACCCTATCTGAGAAGATGCTAAGTGCAGTCGTCCGAGTTCAGTTAGCAGACACTTGGAATCCCGTTGAGACCAATATACGAGTATGCGCAATGAAGCTTATATTCAGATACGTCAAAGGGACTTTTAATCACGGTATAACTTATAGTTTCACTACCAAAATGTATCTGCAATGTTTCGATGCTTATTATGCGGGAGATGTTCAGACAAGAAGGTCGACGAGCGGTACTGTTCTGATGCCCTGTGGTTAGGTAATTTCTTGGCAGTCTCGGAAGCAGAAATGTGTATCGAATCTGAGTACATCGCTGTATCGGAGGCTTTAAAAGACTTGTTGTGGTTGCAGAAACTTTTTAACTTTTCCGTGAGCTGACCAATGAGGGACGAAGAATAATTCTCAATTATTTTGTGGGCTTTTTGTCCACAAAATATCAGCTTCTTCTTCTTAGAAGAGGCGAATGTATAATGCAGATCCAGCGCCCCTAGATGTTTGTAGATGCATGTTGATTCAGCTCTTGGATTCTTGAGAACCAAAGGTTTCTGGAAATATGTCTTCTGGGACTAAATTTGAGACTTTGTTCTGTAGCAGAAATAGTTTCGACAAACGGAATTTGGCGCCGTTGCTAGGTGGACATAGAAGTGATGGACCCTGGTGGGTTGTCTAGTAGAAGGCCCAAATATCGCATTTCTATGGATTATTCTATTGAGGTCTTCCGAATATCTGCTATAATAGTATCTAAAGTATGGACATAGCTAATGGTTGGAGATTGGAAGTTGATGATGAGGACAATACAATGAGTCCTGGTTTAACTTGTGCTTTGTCTAGGAGTAGGAGCTGTTGTGCTGCAAAGCATCTCTTTGCTCTAAATAGGTAGCTCAACTTCAGGGATGCCTATTTTACAATATTGGATATGGGATTGTACAAAAAAGTTGACTGTGACGCCAAGAAAATGCGTGGTTACCTTGGGATGAATAATTTGGTCTGTGATACGGTAGAAAAGTTTTTTTTTTCTAGAAAAGGCGGTAAATTGGGTTTTTTTCATATTGAAGCCGACTAAGTTTGCTTTTTCCCACTGCAAGATTTCTGCATGTCCTCATTTAATGAGTTAATCTGGTCCCATCATGTATTTGCATTCACGGGCACTTTGTTAGAGCAAAATGAAAATTGTTGTTTGTTGATTCCTCGCTGATATGGAGTAAAAAACAGGATTGGTAAAAGTATAGAACCCTAAGGCACTCCAGCGAATTTATATATTATGAAGAAAAGTGCCTATCCAACATTGGTGGCTAATTTGTTTAATAGGGCACTACGCCAAACCCAGTCGCTCTTGATTCCCAGTGCTGTTCAATGGCCGAGATACATAGGTGGGTTACGTAGCTTAGAAGATCTCCAGTTGAACGGCGGCTGCGAAACCATACTGTGCACTTCAAGATATTTGATTATTTCGCCATTGATGGCTAAATGCCTGGACATTGGGCAGAAGAACTCATAGATTATTATAATATGTAATTGCATCAAATTTAGTATGATATTCATCTAAAATTATGGTTAGATGAAATGTATCATATCATTTCGTTTCCCAACAACTGCAACTGATCCCGCGGACAAGAAAAACCACGATTTCGATAACTTTCGAGTTGTAGAATACTAAGCAAAGCTAACTTAACTGTGACTACAAAAAGGATCTTCAAAGGATCGTACTGATCCAAGAGCATCATACAAGAGTTCCAAATAAATTTTCTTCCCTCAAAGATACGAGTATTAATAAAAATTCGACCCAAAGTGCGTTTCACCAAACAAAATACAACTTTTGTTTAATTTTTTAATTGGAATGAAATTGATTCTAGTTCGTGACTCATACTACCTATGGATATGCATCCGCAATTGAGATTAACCCTGAATAATTATAGTTTTCTATTTCGAATCAAAATTACTATATTTTCTGGAATTTTTCCCGGATGTACCCCATCTACCATGGATCCCTTTTTTTCATTCAAATTTTATCAAACTCAATTAAGTAGATATCATGCGCCGTCATCGGTGAAATTTAATTATAAGAAGCCTTAAACCAAATTGCTAATAGTCTGTCCGCAGTCGGGATCTCTCAGCACTCTGAAGAGGAATTACATTTCCTGGTATCCCCCGGGCCAAGTAATTACTATTCTTTAGTTTCTAATAGAGAAGCACTTTTGACACCACACATGACATTCTAAGGAATTATATTTGACACAAGGTCTATCTCGGATGCGATACAAACGCAAAAGGTGAAACGCATCTACGCGATCATAGACACTGGCCCATGGGCGACATTCTAAGGAAGTTTCACTGAAATTAAATTACCCCCAACGAGATATGCGTGTCAGAAGTATTCTCCCGTGAATGCACCGACCCGAACCGACTAAATGGCAACCAAATTAACTACATTCGTGCCTCTGGACTATTTTCCCGCTCCCAATGACCATCTAAATGAGCTACGAGTATCTATAGTCGGTCTGCTGCATGGCAGATAAAAACGCATGCACCTGTCATAATGCCAGATAGCCACCTCTGTCCTTTGTATTAATAAAAATGGAAATTATATGACACTGCGGATCCTTAGATCGCCAACGAACGAGGGCGGCATATCATAATTGCTATGATAATGCTGTTTTGCATCATCTCACCCATTCCTAAGATGGTAGCACTGAGGAAGCCACTTATGATAAGACCCAACGCAAGAAATCACATTTGCATATAGACCCAACGATGACAAGAACTACTGGTAGATGCTTCATATCTATGGGCTCTAGGCGCATCCTTATTCGATATCACATGCAGTTCACGAACAAATAAGGCCGTGCAGCTAGACAATCGTACAACAACATCGTTTAAGCGATGGGACACAAGAACATGTGGACGACAACGACAGAACAGAACGAGCTCTTCATAAATTATTCAAGAGCGCAATTCAGTTTTCGATTTTATTAGCCACAAAGTTAAGATGTGCCCAGAGCTGAGGGAAGAAGAAAAGTGGTTAGATCACAGCTCCATATATCATCCTTGAACAGAACTTTCTGTCCTGCTCTGAAGCTCACTCAATTCATTTCATTTTTTTTTGGGATACACGACAGACAAGAGTTGACTGCATGCAGCAGCGTGCGCCGGCCGCAGCCGCAATGTCCTTTTATCGGGAAAGAATTTTGCATTTTATTGTGGTCTCATAGATACAGATAGAAGTACTGTGGCACAGTTCAAAGGAAATTTTCCGATGATACATATTCAGGATGAAACCATTAGTCATTGGAGGTCTTTCTTTCTTTGGGTTTTTAATGTGAACAAAATAATACCATTAGGCTGGAGTAGCGGATAGATGGCGTGGAACATGCAGTCGTTGAGTAGAGATGCTTAACATGATGCTTCCTGAAGTTGGCCAAAGTAGCCTTTCATGTTATTTTTCCTTTGGGGTGAGGTGCATTTTGGTGAGGTGACTTCCGCATTAGGAAGATTAAAATGTTACACGATACTGTGAACCAAAGGAACACACCCATTTAGAGGTCCGTTTGACCTTACGTGTGGTGTTTGTGGTCAAATAAGATGAATACGATGTGACATCAGGAATTAGATTTCTTCACTGCAAGGAGACACGACAGCTCAAAACATGGATAATACCAGACTAGTGCTGTAATATATCTTGCGGATATGTTGGCATCGAATAAGTTGTAAGGTAAATCCTTCTTGGCATAGGAATGTTGTGAGCTTAATGGTCTGTCGAGGAAGTTCAACGTTCCCGAGCTGCAAACTATAGAAGGCGCATTGCCAGTGAGGATTTTTAAAGTGCCTCAACTGATAAATTTCAGTCGACTATTTGCTAAAAGTTTGTAGAATGACGAGGAAACATTGACTATTGCGGTTATGTTGTTATCAGAGAATTGAATCAGAAAAATTGGGCTTTTCCACTGCCGGGTAGTATGACCGTCTCAATCTGAATGACAAGCACTCTTAAACAGCCTTCGCCTGTGCTTCTGATACCGTAACATTCCATAATCGTTGATATGCTTAGTATTCGGGAACAGAGACTCAGAGCTCTTGGTCTTCTCGAACATGGAATTCGAAAATATTGTTGGCATTCATGGGACAGCTGATAATTTGCGGTTATACCCACGAGTATCTTCAGAAATATATTACCGAACTACGAAATATCCTAATTGGAATGTATTTGTTCCTGCTTATAGTTCAGTGCTCATATAGTGAATCCCTTTAGTGTTTTCTTGAGCGATTTCTTGAAGGATCCATAGTGTTTGCCGGCGACATTATACTCTACTCTCATTGGAATAAAATCCCTAGATTCAACTTGTTTTTTTGTGTGAACCACATGTGGACACTGCTAGACTATTATGGATAACCATGGACCTTAACAGGTCAAAGATACAGCGAAGACTATGTAGAGATAACTCACAAACGTCATCACCAGACACTGCGTTATAGGCAGACATGCTCAGAGGCCGGTTCTTGCAAACATTGATTTCTGCAGAAGCTGCAGATACGAGGGGGAGGTGGAGATCATAATTAATTTCCTCTGTGCACATCGTTTCCTTGTTCATACGTGTATCAGAAGGAGAATACTACTTATATAATAAAATCTGCACTGTCAAAGTGTGTGGCTTCATCAAAAGAAGGAGATGGTTCCAGGAGTAGCCAGGGATCGAAATCATTGCTTTGTAGTCATATCACAATGGACCTGAACTACTCGTGTGCTATTCTAAGTGCATCTAATCGCGAACCACACTCTGTCTATCTATTCATATCACGTGGGTAACCACCAATTTCCGCATTTTTCGAAATTAATCGTTCTCCAAAAGTTGTGCGCAACAGATCTATTGAAGGTCGAGCAGTATGTGAAGTTGCACTATCTTTCTGAAACCACATCAGTGGAGTGTTACCAACAGCTGGCGCCAAAAAGCTTTCAATCATTGTCCGGTATCGGTCGGCTGTGATGGACTTATATGTAGTAGACCATGGTGATCCTCAGCAAAATACGGTCCAATTATTCTTGCTGACGCGAAGCGAAGTGGATGGAACTGACGCTGGTGAACTGCTCTTGGATTCTCCAAAACTCAAACCCTGCAGTTTTGTTTATTAACAAACCCATTCAAATAAAAATGGGCTTCATCGCTTGCTGAGTGTGAGAATAAATTTATTGTTTTGTCTGGCAAAATCTTGCGTTTTTGTGGATCCAATGAATTCAATTCTTGCATCAATTGAATTTTGTATAGAAAAAGGTGCAATTCCTTCAAAATTATTTGCAGTGATGTTCTGCACAACCCAAGCTGTGATGAACGTTGTCTGTTGGATGTTGTTGCATTCTCAGCAACATAATAATTTTAATTGATCGCAGTCTTCCGCCTTCTGGACAAGTCTGTAATATTGTTTACACTAGTCCATGACTGCTGGCCACCGAATAAAAATTGATTAAGAAAGTGAATCGCATCTCTATCGTAGCGCTTCATAAGTCTGGTGTGAACAAAGTTTAGATTTTCAAGACTAGCTGCGGCAGATATTAGCCTAATGTTTGCTTATCATTGGGATACGGGCGACATTAAACGTCAACGCCACAAGTCATCAAAAGCCTTAAGGCACGAAATCGTCTCTAAAAGCAGAGAACTCTGGTTCATGAGATGAATGTAAAGCAGAAGTCAATGAGTCGCATATCAAGATAGGCTTGAAGCTATGGGCCTTCAAACTGTGGCCTTTACAATAATTTAGTCTAAAAATCAAAGCGACTCTTGGTGGAATTCGCTCCTGTTCTGCACAGACAAATTCTGTTTACCGATGAGAAAGTCTTCACGGTACAGAAGAAATTAAACAAATAAAGTGATAGGGTATATGCACGGTCATCTACTCGTAGGGAAGCGTTCGACAACAAGGCTCCGGGACCCGACGGCATCCCGAACAAGGCAGTAAAGGCAGCTGTAACAAAAAGACCAGACCTCTTCATAACAACAATGAAGCAGTGCCTTGAAGAAGGAACCTTTCCCGAAAAATGGAAAACGCAGCATTTGGTCCTACTGCCAAAAGGAAAGAAGCCCCCAGGAGAACCATCATTCTATCGCCCAATATGCCTATTAGACACCATGGGAAAGATCCTCGAGAAGATAATCTATAATAGATTACTCGCAGTAGTAGAAGAGAAAGGAGCCCTCTCAGATCACCAATTTGGCTTCAGAAGAGCACGATCTACTGTTGATGCCATAAGAGCGGTAGTCGATATCGCCAAAGGTGCTATCGAAGGAGAAAGATGGCTCTACGGCACAAAGGAGTATTGTGCAGTAGTAACGCTGGACATTAAAAACGCATTTAACTCTGCGAACTGGTCGTTTATTAGAAGGTCACTTGCCAGGATGGATACGCCATATTACCTGCTACGGATAGTGACGAACTACTTCAACAACAGAAAGCTGAGGTACAATACCGATGGGAGTTCCACAGGGATCTGTTTTAGGGCCACTATTGTGGAACATCATGTACGACGGAGTACTACGATTAGCGTTACCTGGGGGAGTAACGATAATTGGATTCGCCGATGACATTGCAGTCGTGACAGTAGCTAAACAGATCCGTGCAGTAGAATCAGCTACAAATGAAGCAATTGCCCGGATAAAAGATTGGCTAGTATCCGCCGGACTAGAACGAGCTGACCATAAAACAGAAGCTGTTCTTATAACCAGCCGGAAAACTGTCGAATTTGCCAACTTTCAGGTTGGTAACCAAACCATCAGGTCGAAAGAGGCAGTTAAATACCTTGGAGTAATGCTGGACAACAGGCTACGGTTTAAAACGCATGTTGATTTTGTTACCAAAAAAGCATCGCAAATGCAGGGAGCTCTCTCGCGTATCATGCCTAACATCGGTGGACCTGGATACGCTAGAAGGATTCTACTCTCTAGAGTTATCACCTCAGTTCTGTTATATGCCGCCCCAGTCTGGGCGGAGGCACTGAGGACGAAGGAGACCAAAAGGAAACTATCGTCATCATACAGACTCTGTGCGCTACGGACAATCAGCGGCTTTCGAACCATCTCTGACGAAGATGCATTTGTCATAGCTGGAATGGTCCCCATCGATATTCTCGCAGATGAAATGCTGAGGATATATAACAGAAGAGCATTGAGTCATCACGACGCCACTGGTATCAAGGTGATAAAAATTGAAGAAAGGGCAGCGTCAGCAGCTATGTGGCAAGCTCGTTGGGCTAATACAACAAAAGGCAGATGGACATACAAACTTATACCGACAATCCAAGATTGGATAAGTCGAAAGCATGGAGACTGCAACTACCATCTAACGCAGTTCCTGTCTGGCCACGGTGGCTACCGCAAATATCTACACCGATTCGGACACGACAACTCACCATCCTGCCCGGAATGCCCAGGTGAAGATGAGGATACGGAGCACGCAGTGTTTTACTGCACACGTTTCACGGCATGGAGAATTACTCTGCCAAGTCCGTCATTACTCCTCGACCATATGTTACGGTTGGAAGAAAATTGGATGGCAATATGTTCTTTCGTAACAACTCTACAAAAAGAGTTGCGGAGAATAGAAAAGCTAAGAAGAGCAGCAGAAGCAACAGAAGCATCAGAAGCAGCAATACAAGAAGCATAGCATGAATTGCTAACCAGCCCCGCAAAGTAATACCTAACGGCAGTCCCGCGGGGAGAGTGGTTGAAGTGTGTAGGGTGTGTGTTTAGTACGTAGGCGTATTCCTGGCATCGAGTACTCAGGTTTGCGAATCGTGCATGCTAGTAGCACTCGGGCTACTAGTATCTATGAAGATTACACATCCCTGGCGCAATCCAAAAAAAAAAAAAGGGAAGCGTTCGAGCCAGTCTCAAGGCTCCGTAAAGGACACCCCCCAAAGTTAGCCATGGTGTGCTGGGTAGTCTCTTATGACGAGGTCACTAACCTGCATTTTTGCGAAAAAAAAACATCGAAACATAGGCCAAAGTGTACCAGTAGACAGTTTAAGGACTCTTTTTTAAAACCTTGAAATCATACCCTATTCCAAAAAAAGGAAGGCTAAAACTACTCATTCTTGGCTCCAGAGGATGTACCCGGTTTTATTTTTACCAAACACACAAGTAATCCGGGTGTAAGTTCACCAATCAGCAACTCACCAACTCAACAACCTGACAGCTGAGACAATGGGTTTCGTTAAGAAGTGACAGCTGTTAGGCACGGCGATCATGGTCTCTTTTCCCCTAAAATTGTATTTCTTACTTTTAATCCAAGTATTAGTTGCGCAACTAAGTTCTCGCTGTTTGTCGATAGATGGCTCCAGCAGTAAGTGCTGGTCAATTTTGACATATGCAAAACGTCATGAACCGAGCTTTGACATATGGTAAAGAAACTGTTTTGACACATTAGTGAATTTTGTTTTGGCGTCATATACTTTTGGTTGTGTGAAAATGTCTGATTTTGTTGCAAATGATCGTCATTTGCGGGAAGTGTTGATTTTCTTCTTTCATTCTAAGAAAACGGCGGCTGAAGCGCATCGAGAACTCCAAAAAGTTTACGGAGATGCCGCATCGTGACGGGTGATGAAAAATTGATTTATTACAGCAACCCAAAGAAAAGAAAGTCATGGGGACTGCCCGGTCATGCTTTTACGTCGTCGGCTCGGCCGAATATTCACGCTGCGAAGATTATGCTGTGTATTTGGTGGGACCAGGTCGGTGTCATTTATTATGAACTGTTGAAACACAACGAAACCATAACTGGGGAACGGTATCGACTTCAATTGATGCGATTGAGCCGAGCATTGCTCGAAAAACGGCCACAATACTAGCAGAGGCACGTAAAAGTGATTCTACAGCATGACAACGCTCGACTTCACGTTGCCAAACCCGTTAAAACCTACCTGGAAACGGTACCTACCTACCCCAGATATTGCGCCATCCGATTATTACTTGTTCCGTTCGATGGCACATGGTCTGGCTGATCAGCAGTTCCGCTCATATGAAGACATCAAAAAATGGCTTGATTCGTGGACAGCCTCAAAAGATGAACACTTTTACCGTAACGGTATCCGACCTCTCTAAAGGGCCAACCTTCTTTTTCCAAGAACTGTGAAGGTGAAAGTTCTTCTAAATAACTTCTGTATGACATTACAAATTCCAAGTAAATTCTTTTCAAGGATGTCGGGTCTGAGAGGGATAAATAGAAGAAGGATTTAACTCAAACGCAGTCCTTTCTATTGCCTGTGAAAAATTGTAAGCAGAATACAAGTAACACCATTCTTTGTATTGCGGATCAATACTTTTACGTGACCTGCGAACATATTCTTTTGTTCTACGCAGTCACTGAGCTTCAGATATTATTGAATCTTCCCGACCTGATTGATGTGGTCAGTGTTGTTTTGTCATCCCACTTGGCCTAGATGCAGTATCCGTTCCCTTCGTTTTGAGATTAACCATCAGCAAATTACATTTTAAAATCTGTACAAGTCTCAGAAGCCACCTGCTTGGTCTTATAATACGAGTACCTACGCTTAGTACCTTGACTACACTTCTCTGGCCAATTATCGACCGTAAAGATTTAACAAAGAGAATACTTCGCTGAACCACCAACAGCAGCCTACAAGCAATTGTAGCGGAATTTCTCTGGAATCCGGGACTCTTCATTGACTCCTCATCGATTGTTTAGACTTGCGGCAGCTGGTTAATTCTGCGCCAAAAACAAGCTGGCCCATTGCGGCGCGCTATAGATTTGGCGCACACATAAAAGGTCAAATCACAGAAGCAAGCGGCGGCGATGACGACGACGACGACAAGCATTGTGCTGCCGCAAGCACTGCACCGAGTTGTTTGCCTAGATCTCAGCTGCCGTGTGACTCGGTGGTATCCAAAAATGGTCATCCTAATGGCAACCGGCAATGGTCAGCAGGTAGTAGTTAAATTGGCATTGTTTCGTTTCAATAAAGTTCGAGATGCGGCGGCGCACCACAGTCCCACTCTCTCGCTCTCTGTAGGAAATCTTATCCAATTGATAATTCTTCTAGTGGGACAAACTGATGGTTAAAATGATGCTGCGGTTTTTATGTGAAGAGCTCGCACAAAGAGATTGGTGCAAGTCGAATACTAGCTGCAAATGAAATAATCGCTGAATGGACGAACAAGTAGGACACGTCACACTGACAATTGGATTAGTTGTTCTCGATGATGATGCTGGTAGTAGGCAGGCAGTGTGGTACTGGAGGACTAGGTGATGTATACGAGTACCTACCCGAGAAGATATCTCTGTTCCATTGTGGGTTACAGGTCGTGGTATGTGCAAATGATGGTTATTTATGCGTCGCAGCAGTTGCAAGGTGTACACAGTAGGCGAGTCATTGTGCAATCATTGATTGGCACTTGGCAGTGCATGCCTATGCATAGGACCGGGCGCTAAACGCTGGCCATTTGAAGTAGTGAGGAGTGGTTGAGGATGGTTCCTTTGTGTGAAATGGTATAGAATTAGCGTATGACTGGGTGCATATTTTGGGAAATGCCAAAGTGGGGCAAGTCAATGTGGGAGTTGACGCTAAGAATTACTCATATTGTGGTGCGCAAAGTGGCAATTTGCCATACTAAGTGCTGATAGAAAGTGTTAGCTGATTTGGATATTGAAATGGAAGTGGAAAAACTGGAGCAGACAATAAGGCGGTCTATTTTTGTTGACAAGAGGTTCAGTGAGTCTCTAATTGAATTGAATTGAAAGCTGGGAGAATGGTTAAGCTTTTGTGGATAGCATTGCACAAGCAAACAATTAAGGTCAACAGAATGGGGTCAATGAACAAGCTAACGAGCCAAACGAAACTATTTCTTGCATGTATTTCAAAAGGTATGTCTGGAACAGAAGGCTATAACGAAACAAATATTTAAAATTCCTGGACGGTGGACTCTGATGGCAAAGCATCAATATATCCTCGTGCTCCTAATGCCTTTCAGTCATAAGTATTTAATGGAATGGCTCAACCTCTTCCCGGTTTTAAATAGATGAAGTAGGTAAAGGGAATAGCTACAGAGTGGATAGATAAGAAGAGAGTGTGATGTAACGATGCGCATTAATTAATTGATGAAGGCAGGTTATTTCACATTCGTGTTGAATGGCAACATCTACTATGGTGATCAGTGCGGGCGAAAGCAGGCTCCATAGAATGGGCTGCACGTGCATTTTTCGATTAAACAGGCGGATAGGCGGAACACAACTATATATTGCATCCGAACATTTGTGGTGGAAATACCGGTACATGAGCACTAAACATCCAACATTCCGGAGGTGTTCGAGAGAAAGGATTTGGCTGCATATGCAGATAGACTGGTCACCGATCAACCACAAACTTGTCTCTTAACGCTATCAATTAAACTCAAGCATGTGGATGTCTTGATCTAATTGGGAGTGAATGTTTACTTCATTTGATAAATTGTCGCTGAAAAGAAGAATTAAATTAAGATGGGGAGCCCAAAACTCACTTCAACCGAATGTATGGTTCCGGAAAGAGAACATGATTTGCTGTATGGTATCTTGCGTGCATATCTTTCACCAAAACCGATCGCTTCGAATTCCAAAGGTGACGAATGCCTCGGAAAAGTTACAATCCCTAATAAAGTGGGCGTGTCATTGTCAACCTTTTGGTTAAATGCAATAACATCTTTCAACTTAGACGGAGGGTGGTCGTGGTGTAGTGGTAACATTATCGCTTGTCACGCTACAGGTTCACGGTTCGAATCCTGATGTCAATAATCATCTATTAATTTCGCATGAAATAAATAAAAAGTCGATCAATTGCGAAAGCTTATGTCAACTCTACTGCGAAGGCATAACACTGGCAGTAGGGCGGTCATATGGCTAAAATGCAACTTGATCGTAATGATCACATCAGGAGTACGGAAAAAATACTGTGAATCATGAGCAACGACAAAAGCAAAAACAAACAAGCATGTCCAGTTATCTGGACAGCCACCCTTGGAGTTCACTGAAACTTAATACCAGCTAAGTTTCAAACCAACTACACCAATCTGTCTTTCTCTCTTTCTCTTCCCCTTTCCTCAAAAACGCCCGTGTCCTAAAATAAAATAAAAAAATAGCTTTAAAAAAGTAATATACACCCCCAAAAAGTGGGCGTGGCAATGTATGGACGAGAACGTAAAAGTCTGTATATTTCGTTAAGGCGATGTTTTTTAGTCTCTAGTAAAAATATTGTTAAATGTTTTTTTTTTTTTTTTTTTTTTCCATTTGCTTAACATAATTAAAAAAAAAGATTCTTCGCTTATTTGAATACAAAATTATGCTAAGAACATTTCTGTTTAGCAGTTCAAGTTATAAATGTCACTTCAAAAAGCAATTTAATACAAAAAATTTATTTGGATGGGATCAAGTGGGATGTACAATATTTAGATTCCATGGATGAAAGAATACAGAAAAAAAATTGTAGCATATCAAGCAATATAGGCAGCAGAGGTTCAAACTACGCGAATCGTTAAAGGAAGCTTATTAAATAATTTGCAGCAGACGACGGAGTAGAAGTCTCTAAAGTGAGTGGTGCGAAAAGAAGGTACGCTTACAGAAGTGCCTGAGTTGCTTCGCACATCGTGATCGTCGGAAAATAGGCTCTGCAGGTATCCACAATTGATAAAAAATATTTCTGAGACCTTACTTACTTACTTACTTACTTATGTCCTATATTCCCTTATGGGTCCTAGGGCCTCGACTACGCCTACGCGCCATCGTGTACGGTCTCTGGCAATCTCAGCTGTCCCCAATTTTTCCCCAACTGCCGTGCTTCCTTCTCGACTTTTCTGCGCCATGTTCTCCTTGAATCACCAGGTCTTCTGCCATCCTGAGTTAAGGGGTTCCATTGCATAGCATGGTCCGCTATGGAGCTGTCACCCTTTAGGAGCGTGTGTCCAATCCACTGCCACTTCCGTCGTTGGATGGTTGTGCCTATTGGTTCCTGACCCGTACTCTCCTAAAGGCGTTCGTTAGAGATACGATTGGGC
Organism: Pocota personata; assembly: GCA_963082735.1. Classification (NCBI taxonomy): domain Eukaryota; kingdom Metazoa; phylum Arthropoda; class Insecta; order Diptera; family Syrphidae; genus Pocota; species Pocota personata. The sequence goes on along the minus strand of OY720429.1, from coordinate 262,893,235 downwards.
CAGAAAATCCTTAAGATGTTGCGCAGGCACCCATTAACGAACGTTTGCAGGTTTCTGGTGATAGCAGTGGTCACTCTCCACGTGCTGCATCCATATAACAGCACGGATTCAACGTTGGAGCGGAACAGTCTTAGCTTGGTGTTCAAACTGATTGCATTGCTTCGCCATATTTTGGACAACATCCCGAACGCGGACTTTGTTGCACGAAGCACATCGCTAATCACCAAAAGGAATAGTTAGTAAAAGAATGCAGCCTTGTCTTACCTTGCTCAGACAACCTTTCTCTGTGCAGAATGTGACATTTGGGCCCTTCGTATGTAGCTTTGACAATAGCAATTAATTTATCAGGAATACTTCTCCTGCACCAGAAACCAAGGAACAGTCAAATCAATGGACTTCTCCTGGTGAATCGAAGCCGAAGAAGGCCAAGGCGGGTTTGTCAGCAAACAAGGCTATGGCGACAGTTTTTTGGGATGCGCGCGGTGTTATTCACATCGATTACCTTGAAAAGGGTAAAACGATCACCGGCGCCGGCCGGCCGATTCCAAGCCGATTTGAAGCAGAAACGGCCGCATTTGGCGAAGAAAAAAGTTCTTTTCACCAGGACAACGCTCCGGCGCACAAGTCCGCAGTCGCAATGGCAAAATTGCATGAGTTAGGCTACGAACTCCTCCCTCATCCAGCATATTCCCCAGATTTAGAGTGTTCCTTATTTCATTTTTCAGGGACTTATTGACCCACCCTCGTACATATATACTGCTCAATTGGAAATTGCTGAGATACAAAATTTATGCGAAATTGTTAAAAAAGAAAAAAAGAAAATTTTTTTACCAATTTTCCAAAACTTTGTACGCCATGTCCTTGAATATATCAAATATTGCTTAGATGTGGATTCTTAACAAAATCGTCGGCGAGCTGGTGAACGTTTTCCCAAAGCATTTAGGCAATGCCAGTTCCTATCTTTCATTGTTGCACTAGAGTTGGTGATCATGGAAGCCGACGTCTGGCAGCTGTCTGGTGGTGCGTTGTGCCGTAACGCTCCCCTAAAGACAGCAAAATACCATTTTTCAAAGGCACTTTTCAGAAAGCTTAAACAGCTTCAGAATATTCATATTTGGTATTCAGCATTTTTAAGTAAACATCTTTATTATGCACAAATATCGATAATTCAGATTTGCCACGCCTACTTTACTATGTGACGGAAATTAAAAAAAAAAAAAAGACAAAAAATTTATTTGAAATCGAAAAAATGTCTTAAGGAAGTATGTATCTAAATGTTAGTATCATCTACAATTTTCAGTGTCTATATACACGCCTACTTTTTAGGGGCGTATTTTCAAAAAAAAAACTTTTTTTTATTTAAAAACTAAGTTTTCTTTTTAATAAATTTGTTTGAAATCGAAAGAATTATGGAGTCAAAATATATAGTTAGTGTGCTCTACAATACACTAATTTTCGTATAATATTCATATCCACGCCCACTTCTTGTAACCGTTTTCTTCATAAAAATATTTGTTGCTTTTAAAAAGCTAAACTAGTGATGAAAAGGTGATGGAAAGTTATACGCGCATTGTGATATCACATGGGTTTAGGAAACGGTCTCTAGCCTACTCATTGAACCATTTGGAGCTCCTGATGGATAGGAGGTCCCTAATGACTATTTTTTTTTTAAATCATTTAGGTCGTTGAAAGAGAAGGCTCCTAGGTGGAGTTTCCTCTTTTGGGAGAGAACTGGGCAGGTGCAAAGAAGGTGAAGAATAGTCTCCTCTTCCTCCTCGTCCATGCAGTTTCTGCAGAAATAATTTGAGAAACACCAAGCCTTGTTGCATGCTTGCCTATTTGACAGTGTCCGGTGTTGACACCTATAACAGCGCTGGTATGCAGTCTATTGAGAGAAATCAAATTCCTAGAGCGTTACATATCTAACTTAGGCCATATCTGTGTTTCCGATAGACTAGTTGTACCACTAGTCCACCTACAATTTGTCCTTTCAATAGCATCCATCTTTAATTTAAGTTTGCGTGTAGCGATAGGCAGTGAACCCAGTGAACTTTTGTCTGGAAGGATGGGTATTTTTGTTCTATGTCTGGCAAGTTCATCAGGCTTGCAATTTCCCTATGCCTCGGCACCCAAATTAGGTGAATATTAAACTGCTCCGCCATCTCTATAAGAGACGATCGGCAGTCTAGAGCTGTTAAGGAATTTATTGAAGATGATTCCAAGGATTTGATTGCTGCTTGGCTGTCTGAAAAGATGCGGATGTCAATGGACGAAATCACGTTTTTCTTTAGCCAAGACAAGACTTCCCTTATTGCCATTATCTCCGCCTGGAACACGCTACAATGGTTTGGGAGACGAAAAGAGAGGTTGAAATTAAGCCTATCAGAGAGTCGATATAGAAATGTAACAACTTATCTTCCGTAAAACCACCTTCTTCCCAGAATGATCTGGAAAGGAGAGTAACTTGGATGTTTTTGTCAAAACTTAACTTGGGTATGGTGTAATCATTGTCTTCAGGGAAGCTAATAAACTTGTTTACGATGGAGGCTTGACTATATACTTTTTTGGACCACTGTTAAGTAGCTTTAAGGCGAATAGCTGAGTTAGCTGCCATTTGCCTACCAAATATGTCGAGGGGTGTTAAATGAAAGAGAGTGTGCATAGTTGCGCAAGGTGTCATTTGCAGTGCTCCGCTAATGCACAGACAAGATGAACGTTGAACTTTGCTTAATAACTTCTGGTTTATCACCTCATCCAAGACAATCCACCAGACAACTACCCCGTACATGAGGATCGGTCGAGATATAGAGCCAGTGAATTAATCTGGGTTGTAACCCTCATTTGCTCTCAATGGCTTTTTTGCAAGAGAAGAATGCGACAGTGGTTGTCTTTGCTCTTTATTGTATGTTAGGTTTCCAGCTTAGTTTCCTGTCCAAAATAAGACTTAGATTTTTTGCTTCGTTGAAGAACGTTAAACTTATTCCATTAAGGGATGGAGGGTCAATAGGTGGGATTTTATATTTCCTTGAGAAGAGGACTAGTTCGGTTTTGTGGGGATTCACTCCTAGACCATTCACTCCTAGACCACACCGAGCTGTCCACCTAGATAGCTTATTCAAAACCTTTTGTAGGAGCTCTTTCAAGGTAATGAGGTGTTTACTAGAGACCGCTATAGCAACGTCGTCCGCACAGGCAATAACATCACAACCCTCAGCTTCCAGGATTATCAATAGTTCATTGACCACCAGATTTCAAAGAAGTGGGAATAGGACGCCCACTTGAGGGGTACCCCCGCAGACACACCCAGCTTTCTAAATTAATTAGCTCGCCAAGTGAGCTATCTATCTTCAGATTTGACAGTGCTTTCGTTATCGCAGATGTGTAGACATTGTTAAAAGCGCCTTCTATATCTAGGAAAGCTACCATAGTGTACTCCTTATGATACATGGACTATTCGATCTTATTGACCAACGTATGCAATGCTGTTTATACTGTTTTGCCCTTACAGTATGAGATTCAGGATAGGTGTGATTACCCTTTACCATTCATTTTAAACTGCGGTTGTTCCAGTCTAGTTCGAAGTTTTTTTACAACTTTAAGTGTCGTTTATATGATACCGGAAATGTGTGGACGCTGTCGTTGAGTTCCATGTACTTTGATGCGGATGTCCGACGTCATCTGCGTATCTGATGACTGATATGTGTGAAACGGGTCAAGTACAAAACAAGTTCTGTGATAGTTTCGATTATTTTAGGATCTATCTATGCTAGTTGTTCTCGATATCTCAGCAACGTTTTGTCTAAAATAAACAAAACTCCACTTCCACTTAGACCATTCTTAGACTACGTTCAACTCAATATGAGATACAAACTTTCAATATTCTCGACTTCCTCGTTAGCAAAGTTGAGATTGATTGATTGTTTTAATTTGATTTGCCATGAACTCCCGACAGGACACTCGTAAATTATGAAAGAATTTTCACTTTTCCTATCAGCATCCAACACATTCCATAAGCAGAACTGTTCACCATAATTCCAGCCTAATGGTAATGTTAATTATAGACAAATTTGAACTCTCTTCCTACATGGCTTAATGGCACCTTCATAAAGTACAACGTTGAACATCTGCCGCGTTCGCATTATCCAAGCTAATGAGAGCAGCATCAGCGAAAGTGCAACTGACCGATGGCTTGAAGGCTGATTATACATTGATTTGCGCTATGCAACCAGGTGCGGGATAACTTCTCCCGCTGTTTGCCTGTACGACGGAACTTCTTCCTCTGGCAGCCGGTTACGTAACATCCATGAGGATAGTTATCTAAAATATAGATCCTACGCTCGCAGCAAACCGTGGGATTCGTGTGTCATTTCTCATGTCTCGTCATTTGCGGTAGGCGCTTGCCGTTGTGCAACGAAGACACAGGAAGCCCATGAAGTATTATAATGATTCCAAGCAAGAGAACGGAGAATCTTCCTTGTCCCGTCTGAAATTGAATAACTTCGACTGTTGCGAATGAATGTGTGCCCCTTCGGCGCGACGTGGCTGTAGCTTCGCAGACGTGGTGCGCATCGTTAGAATTTGTATTATGTAATGCCTAGTTAGAATCAAATTTAGCAATCTGAAAGCGTGTCTAATCGCACCGTAAGATCAACGCCTGCGATAGCCGCTCCAAAAACCAACGCGAACGCCCTTTTCTTGTCCACATTTTATCTCGTTCGGTATTAATGACAGAGATTTTTCAATGCACGACGATGACGCTAAGGTAATATTATATGACGAGGGAAGTATTAGGTACCTACTCTGATTTACTCGAGAGAATTATGACTTGAAGGAGTAGAGTTGCCAAGTCTTTCATACATCCTGCCCAGGTGGTAAATGGTACTCGTATTTCCTCTACTTTATTTTGTTTAAGAGTTTCCCGACGGATTTCCGCTATACTACTGGACTGCTCACAATACACGTCTTCAACATTTTGAGCAGATTTAACTTTTTATTTTGGTTTCATATGGTCATGGGACTCTTAGTTGGTAGACATCGGTTCAAGCTGACCAACAATTGCGTTGTCTTCAGTAAAATTTCCTAGGAATCTGCATCGTATTGCTTTGGGCCTGATCAAGCTATAGTCTTCAGCTCATTAAAAGAAACACTTGGCAAGATTTAAAGATTTTTAACCCACTCTTAGATACGGAGTTGCATACGGATGCAAGTAAGATGAATTATGGAGGAGTTTTACTGGAGACACGATAATCACGAACTTCACCCTGTTTTCCACATTAGCTATTAGCATCATCAGCTGACTACACAAGCTATGAGCAAGAAGTTCTTGCCATTCTAAAATTGAAATCTAAAATTTACACGGACTGCAAAGCATCTACCGCAACCATGAAAAGGATTTATGTACACGCGTTGCTATATGGGCGTTATTTCTTCAAAATCTCGACTGCGAGGTTCTTCACAGGTTTGGCTATAAGACTCGAGGATCAAAAAGTTTCAGGAATTTATTCAGAAAATTGAAAATAAATCGGATTTTGGTACACCCATCAGAGCAGTCTTCGATTTTTCTATTAACTCCTCTCGGCTGCTAAAATGCGTTCCCCGGAGCGGTTTCTTGAGCCGATCGAACAGGAAGAAATCGCAAGGAGCCAAATAAGGCGCATTCGGCTTCTGTTGAATGGTATTCGTACTGTTCTTGGTCAAAAACTTACGAATAACGATGACATTGTTCGACGGTGCGATATCGTCGTCCAAATCCTAAGAGTTGTTTGCCAACAAATCCAAACTTTTTTGGCGAATTGCTTCACGCAAACGTCTCATAATGCCCAAATAATAAAACCTTATTGACCGTCTGCAGGCCGTTGTAATCCATGAAAACTGTGAGCATCGCCTTCTTTTTCGACTGAAAACGAAATGTTTTTTTCGGTCTTGGCTCATTCGGTGTACGCCATTCACTTGCCTGATGCCTGGATTGCGATTCGTACTCATAAACCCACGTCTCGTCTCCAGAAATAGGCGTTTGATGAATGTTGGGTCGGATTTGAATCCGTTTATATCACAAAATTTTATGCAAACTGGTTGTTGCAAAGTTTACCCCATATTTACAATAAAATCGTAAAAATATCGAAAACTCACACGGAGGAAGATGTACTCTCGACAATGTAGCTTTTACAAATGTCAAGCTACGACGCTAAATTTGGAGGGAATGTTGATGACAGATGTGTCAACCTAAAAAAAAAAAAAAACTCGAATCAGATGACTGAAAGCGCCACACGGTCATTCCTGAAACTTTTTGATCAAGGGAGTATATCGTAAAAGATAAAACAAATCATTTTGGTGCAGAGCGACTTTTTTGGCGATCCTGGGAGAATCATCACTGAAAAGGGATCTGTGCATACATCAAATGCTTTCAAGGGATACTGCGTTCTTTGCATCATTTACTCTTTGGTTCCTACTAGTGTTGCTCGAGGTAAGGAACAGGTTGATCTCATCAACAGAACTATAATTGAAATGCCGTCAAAATTGTTTGTAGGTACTCCTGATAATGCGAAGACGAGTGAAGGAACAGATCGCTAAAGTCTAAGAAGGAATCCGTAAAACCTACAATAAAAGGCGAAAAGCAGCCACAAAATATTTTTGGAATCAAAAAAAAAAAAAACCCCTGTTTGCATCTAGAACTAAACTATATCCACAGTTCCTAGGACCTTATGAGTTTGTGAAAGTGAAGTGGAATGACCATTGCGATATCTGCTAGATTATTAGACACGAAGGTCCAAACGCAACATAATCATCGGCTGATTTTATGAAGTTTAGACTGAAATGGTGCACGATGACTATGATGACTTCGATGACGATATAAAGGATTCTTCAATAGGGTTCTATAAACGGTTCTGTCAATGTCAAAACGTCAGTCAAGGTTTACATTTTTATCATGATGAAGTTCAAAAATGAGCAACGTTTGGAAATTATTAAAAATTACTACCGAAATTCTGAGTCGGTGTAGTATTTAGTATTTAGTAATACTAACTTAGTACTGGCGCCTAATTGTAGACGGAACAATTCAATCAGGGAGGAGAGGAAGTCCTCGCTTTAAGTGGCGCACACAAATAGAAGGGGACCTCAACGAATTTAGAGTGTCCAACTGGAGGCAGTTAGCTAAGGATATTTCCAAATCTGATAAATGATGCACTGTTTACCTTCAGTGCTTCTTATATGCTCTCTCATTGAGTATTATTATTTCTTTTATGTGTCTGCTTCATAAACTAGCTAATTTCATTTGTCCATTTTTTAGCACTTCCCTATTTTCTGAACTCCAAAGAACACAATTCTAAGCGTCACTGCCTGTTATGCTGCAGAAAATAAAGGGTTCATAACACTGAAGTTGGTGGATATCTTCCTCAAATGTTTAACATTTCAATATATGGCCAAAAGCCTGGCACGTAGCAAGAGTAGTACTTAATCCCAAAGCGGGTAAGCGAAGTCACACAACAGCCAAAGACTACCGGCCAAACAGTCCTCCTCCTCCTTCCTCTTAAAAACTTAAAATAGTCTAATAGACATCTAAAGGGTCTTTCATTAAGCGCTTCCTATCTTTAAATTTAAATAAAACAAAATCTGTGTGAGATATCATCGAAATTTTTTATTCGTTTGAAAGGCCTATTGATGCCATTATGTATGGAATATAACATCCTTCAAATGTCAGCCGCGGCTCTCTGGGTGGCGCGCATCCGAAATGTCCAATTTTCCATGACTCTCGCGCATAAATCAGGCTGAATTTGACTGATGGCATGGGTTATGTTGGCTTTAAGGGCCGCTGTGGTTTGTGGCTTATTCGCACAGACCTTCGTCTTCAGAAAACCACACAAGAAAAAGTTGAACGCGGTCAAATCGCACGATCTCGGTGGCCTGTTCACATCACCTCCACGTGAAATGACCATGCCCTCGAATCGCTCGTGCAGAATTTCCAATGTGGCGTGAGCTGTGTGGCACGTAGCACCGTCCTGTTGAAACCATATGTCGTTGGTGTTCATATGATCCAATTCAGGTCAAAAGAAATTGATAATCATCGACCTTTAGTGCTCGCCGTTGACGGTGATGGCCTGGCTAACGTTGTTCTCAAAGAAATATGGACCGATGACGCCGCCAGCCCAAAATCCACGCCAAACAGTGACTTTTTCGGGATGCACTGGACGCTCTTGGATCTCATGTGGATTGGTATAGTCCCAAATTCGACAATTTTGTTTGTTGACGTACCCATTCATCCAGAAATGGGCCTAGTCGCTGAAGATGATTTTTCGATGAAAATTAGAGACAGTTTCCAATTGCTCCAGAGCCCATTCAGCGAACACACGTCGTTGTCTATGGTCGTTTACCTTCAGCTCCTGGGTCAGTTGAATTTTGTACGCGTGCAGGCCCAAGTCACGACGCAAAATTCGCCAAGTTGTGGTCTGCGAAAGGCCGAGTTCTTGTGAGCGACGCGAAGGCGACTGCCTCGGATTCTCTGGCACACTCTCACGGACAGCGGCTATGTTTTCGGCAGATCTTGCGTTTCGTCGACGTACGGGTGTTGTTTGATCGTTTACTGAACCAGTGGACTCAAATTTATCCACCACACTCTCGGAAGGACGAGGCTCGGAACGTTGCCCGAACAGACCACTCATTTTGATAAAACAATTTGAACGCTATATCCATCCATGGTGATTTGACAAAAACAAACTAAATAAATGACAGCCAATTTGACAGATGTAGCTTCAACAATATGGCCGCTATCAACTGTCAAAGTTCGGAAGTCCCTATTGGAAGACCCTGTATTTAGTATTCAAGTTAGTAAATCTGTCATCGTAATCTGCGCGCAAAAGGGGTTATGAATATCCTTAGACCGTTTTAGGGCACGGGCGTTTAGGAAAAGGGGTGAAGAGGAACAGGGGAGGAGCCTGTGAACGTTGGCTTTTAATGTTTGAAGGTATCATTCGGCTTATAAACGAATCCCTATATTTGACAGTACGACCGAAGTTGGTCTTAAGGGTGAACTGATATCCATTCGAAGCATGAAATTTTGAAGCAACTGGCTATTTCGCTGGAGCACTTTTTATGAAAAAAAGCGATAAAATAGGAAGAGACACAAGACATTTCTCCGATGTTCAAGTGAATGTATGGAATTCACAATGTCTCTATCACCTATAAGTTTTAAAGCGCGGTTCCGTACCCTGTCAAGAATGTACAGAACGGTCTTGGGTGCACCAGACCAGATATGGGCTTTATATTCCAGTTTAGGGCGGATATAATGCCTTATAAATTGAGGCCAGATCAGACGGAGTAAAATATTTCTTGCACCGTTTAAGGCAGCATTTTTGGCGACTTCGAATATATGATCGGTGTCTATCAAAAATTTAAGTGGGCGTCCGAATTGTGAAGATATTTCAACATAGGAGTTTGCAAAGATAGACTATGTAGGTGTTAATGTAACTCCTCCCCCCTTGGAGTGAAGCGAGGGCACAGAGAATTCGATGGGGCTGGAGCGATGAGATTGTTGTCGTTGACGATGCATCTCATCTTTAACTTGAAGACGTATGTTGCTGTAATTATGATGTACCTTCCATAATTGGCGACAACAGGCAACAACAGGCAACAGATGACTCCTGCTATCTATTCGTTACAACCTGGTGAACCCCTAGTCACTAACCAACCAAAATGTCTCGCAGAAGCTTCCTTAGACATTTTCTTAGCGATGAAATTCTAGCCTTTCGTGCGTCGCTAATATGTGAAAATTTTTAATCCTAATACTGAGGCTTCAAGGAAGCTCCAGTGAGAAGCAGCTTGATGCAACTTGATTTGTACTATTTTTATCGATTGTCACAGACCTCCATTCATAGAATCTAGTCATCTTTGTGTCGGTCGTGTATATAGTATTTGAGAAGCTTGAGTTGTTGAATAACCTCACCTGCTTTCTTCCAATAATAGTGCCGGCACCTCATTCATTTTGATGATGAACTCTTTGGCATAGATTTTGGACTTCATATCGTTGACTACGCTTGAGCCCCTAGCTTTAAATCTTTGATTTATACAACCAATGAGCCCCTTTTTGGGAGCCCAGGCATTTCCGTCGACCAAATATGGCCAACGTGTATGTCTCAGAGAGAATGAAAGTTTCTCTTGCTTGTCTCTAATCGAATTACATGATATACATATGTATGAACATCAGGCAATCTGACAAAGAAAGCATTCTTTGAATATATACGTAGATGTTCAACTAAACTACCAGTTTCCCTTGTCAGTGTACATCTACTTTGACATCCGCTTGCTTTTCCTGTACGGTTGGCAACCCTACATAACCTTCAAGTTCATCATCTCTGCAGGAACCTTCTATCTATGAGTACACAGTTCCATCTACCGTCCTTCGTAAAACAGAACTGCCCATTCAACATCAAATAAACATTAATTTCCGATTACAATGTACACGTGTTGGACCTGAGTCACGATGCGTCTACTTTACCCACCCCCCTGCATAACTGCATAGCCGCCATCCCGCATATCACTCACGATCATAAGGCGATTTTAAATTGAATCCTGGACTCCATCCGAAGAGATTTCCTTGTTGAGCGACTTTTCCCGCTGAACCTGACCAATGGGCAAATATGCCTCATAAATCCAATCGCCACCACCATCTCATCCTCGGCTTAGCTCTGGCAAGACAACCACTCACCTGTCCACCGAATGAATCCTCTATCGATATCCAAGTGGTTTACAAGCGATTTATCGTGGTCCCTCCTGAACTAGGGCTGGTAGCTTCTGCTGATGTTTTTACGAATCGCGCCTGGACTATGTAGCACAGTCCCAGATACACCGTCCGCATCAAATGATGTTATTAAATCGTAATTTATTTTTAATCACTTCAAAATGTTAAGCCTCACATGGAGACCCTCAGGGCAGGCAGGCGGCAGTAATGCGAATCCGGATGCATGAGGTACCAGCGCAGGAGCAAGCGCAGACATTTTGTTTATGCTCCCCGCTTGACAGACAGCGAAGCATCTCAGATTAATTGAACTCTGCGCGTTGTTGTGATTCGCTGAAGGTGACAAATTTAGGCGCGCTAATCACTTGACGCGCTGTGGTGCAATTGAGGGGATTAGTTGCGATCCGGTTGACAGGGTGAATTAATGATATCGGGGCAGGATGTCAATTGGACCGATGTCAAGGAAGTGGGATACACATACTCGTAAGTAATTAATGTTTGAAAGGCGCGCTGGTTGGGTCATAAGGAAGCAAACTTCTTTATCCAAAAATCTCAGTGGTCGCGGGAACTTTTCTCTTCCGTTGGTCAGCAGGTGGTGCCGCCATTAAACAAGTTACCAATCCAACATGGCACAGGTTCTCTAGTGCAGTGCGTTTGGAACCGTGTTTAGCACGCACGACGCTAGTTATGAGTTAATAAATATTCTGAGTTGCTTTTAATTAACCAGCAACCCGATGAATGCACGGGGAGTACAATTTTACTTGCTGGCTAATTCAATCAGCCCGGGGGCGGCACGTAGCAGACGACGTGTTTCTTCATATCCAGATGCGGCCGAAGCGGCGAAGTTGAGTAGCGCACATTGTGATTTATGAATATGTGAGGCGTTTTCATCACCGAAATGAGGTCAAAGGGTTAATATTGTACATGGAGTCTAGAAGTGAGCGCAAATTCTCTGCATCGAAATTTAACAACCAGCTCTATGCGTAATAGAACAGGTACCAGTAGAGTTCTGCAGACATAAAATAAATCCGGGAGATAAAATTTTATGAGCAATCAAAGAAGGAAGATGTTACATTGTTGTTAAGAGTATCAGGAATATTTATTAGAAACTCAATACATTAAGCAGTTTCGCTAATATTTTACGACTTTCAAGGTCCGGTCTGGTACACAGTTGCGAAGAGCATTGCTTTCTCAAGTGAAAATCGAAAGCTTCTAACGATTAGAAATACTCCTCTTGTCTAGATGACCTATGGGAAACATTTATTACCCTCATAAAGATGGTCGATAGGGGTCTGCGTATCTTGGGTGGCTACGTAATGACAATTATCTCATAATCTAATCCTCACACTGCCGTCAGATGTTGTGATGTTTGGATATTGGTTTGGTAGGAACCAGGCGGTCAGAAAGTTGTTGATCAAGAGACCGCCAAATTAATAGAACAGATAGAGGAATTGGGAAACACAATAAAAGATCATAAGATACGTGACGACGAATTTGGATGGAAAATTAAATAAAATAACAAGCAGCTATGATCAAATTAAGTACTAATAGGGGACCATGGGTGGTTAAACGGTTGGCTCTTAATGAAAAAAGTAGCCTCATATAGAGGGAATGTTTTTTTGTCGAGCTTGTGAAGGAAATCTCCAGACCTTGGACATAAACTTTGTCTAAATACGAGTACCCGTCATCAATTTTTAGCATGATTATATGTTTTCTCTGGTGTTACTTGACTTTTCAAAGGCTTTCGATACTATCTCGCACGATATTCTCATTTTTAAGATTAAGCACTTTTTAACCTCGATTCTTCTGCCATAAAAATTATTATATGCTACCTTGAGGACCGTTCACAAGCGGTTTATCGCCATTAAAAACTGAAACTGGTGTTCCCCAGGGATCCATTTTAGGGCCGCTACTGGTTACCATGTTTAATAATGATATACTCGTACCCACTGTACTCAAATATAGAGTGATATTCATCACTTTTTAGTATACCAAGAAGGAGCTGTTGCGATGTTGAATGTGTGAATGTTGAACGTGCCCTGTTAGGTTAGATGGATGAAATCTGAAGAAAAAACCGCTGGATTGGAACCACCCGGTAGAGATATGAATTTCAAGAGACTCCTGAGTTCAACATTATGTGAGTCTTCTATTTCTTCAAAGTTGTGACTTAGACAAGGTACGTGTAGAGCAGATTCTATATCTTCTTCGTTCCGACACCCTCCGCATGAATAACAATGCGCAGTAAAGAGTCTCATGTAGAGATAACTTGTGCATCCTTATTAAGTTTAACTAGAGAAAGGGATCTCTCCTTATCCAAAACTGGCCCGAGTGTTCTCTTTGCTCTTTTTAAGGGTTGCATCATCACGGTTGGGATGGGTTCTGCTAAATGGGAAGGGCATGATAAAGGTTCAGTTTTGTCATGTTACACCTGAGTTGACTGTGACGCTAAGAGATACATGGTTTCCATGAGTTGGATAGTCTTGTCATATATTTATAAAGGGTCTTCCGTTAAGAGCTTTCATTTTGAATTTCGCGGTATTTTTGACCATTCAAAAACAAAGCTGTCATTCCTTGACAGCTGTCAAGTAAAAAATATACCGTTCAAGAGCAACGCATAGAAATTGTGAAAATTTCACGGAGACAGATGGTGTGAATCAGATCAACAAATTTGAGTTAACCGGCCAGATTAGTGATGTAAAGATTCCAACCCTTGTAAAACCAGGTCAATTGAAAACATTGCTTCTGTGACTGAAAGTGTCGCTGAAAATCCAAGTGTGTCAATTAAAAGACGTTCGCAGTCTACACCACATTTTGAATAAAGATCTTGGAATGAATGCTTTCAAAGTTCAGCTGACTCAAGAATTGAAGCCGGGGGACCACGGGCAACGCCGTTAGTTCGCTGATTGTGTGTTAGGTGATGCTGATTTTTTCAGGAGGATCATCATGAGCGGTGAGGCCCATTTCCATCTGCAAAGCTTCATTAATAAGCAGAACTTTTGCATCTGGGGCACCGAAAACCCGAGAGTCATTGCCGAACAACATCTCCATTCTCAACGAGTAACTATTTGGTATGGTTTTTGGGCTCGCGGTATCACTAGACCTTATTTCTTCGAAAATAAAGCCGGTGCCACCGTCACAATCAATGGTTTGCTCTACTAAACAATGCTAACCGATATATTTGGCCTGAAATCGAAGAACTAGACTTGAATGATGTTTATTTCTAGCAAGATGGGGCTACAAGCAGTGAAACAACCGCATTATTGTACGAGAAATTTCCTCGACGCTTAATTTCACGTTTCAAAGACTCCAATTGGCCACCTAGATCGTGCGATTTAACGCCGCTAGACTTCTTTCTTTCGAGATACGTTAAGGATAAGGTCTACGCCAATGTTTCACAAGCGATTCAAGTGCTCAAAGATAATATCAGAGCTGTTATTCACGAAATTGAGCCGCACCACCTTGGTGATACAATTACGACACTTGACAACTTTAAAAAAAAACAACAACAAAAAAACAACTTTAAAAAAAAGAGTTGGTCGAACTTTGCCAGGCAATAAAAAAATCTTAAAAATAAAAGGGCCCTGGATATGATTCAATAACCAGACAGATAATCAAGGAATTGCCAAAGAAAGCCCTTATCAAGCCTCTGCATATTATAAATGCCGCGCTAAGATTATTATACGTTCCAAGGCAATGAAAAGTCCCCGAGGTTATAATGGTTCCAAAACCGGGAAAGCCTCCAAACGACAAAAAATTGTACAGACCGATATCGCTCCTGCCGATAGTATCTAAGGAATTTGGAAAGCTTTTGTTAAAGCTCCTACAAGCATTCATTGAAGAAAAACGTTTGATTCCTGAACATCAATTCGGTGTCAGAACAAGGTATACCACAATTGATGAGGTTTATAGAATAACAAATGAAATAAAGAAGACATTAGAGGAGAAAAATATATTTTCTAGCCCTTTCCTGGACGTCTCTCAAGCCTTCGACAAAGTATGGCATGAAGGCTTGAAGTTTGAGTTAAGACAGGTTCTTCCGGAAAAATTATATGAGATTTTAGAATCCTACCCCGAGAACGGACTATTCCATGTTAAACAAGGATCTGAATACTCCCAATTTAAAGAAATCATTGCCGGAGCACCGCAATGAAGTGTTCTTGGTCCGGTCTTATTCTTACTGTACACTCGAGATATACCGCAAGAAGAAGGCACTGTCGTAGTTACGTTCGCGGATGATACAGATAAATCAGTCGAGTCAGCAACTGCAAAGCTCCAACGAGCTTTGGACAAAATTTGGAACTGGACAAAGATTTGGCGCATTGCTCTCAATCAACTCATGTTAACTGTACTACCTGCCCAACGCTAATAATATATAGTAGGAGGTGTAGAAGGGAGGTGTTGTTTCGTGAGCAAAAATCTCACACTCCTATGATCAACGGGCTCATAACGTCTATGAAAATGTTTCACCTGCCCACAAAAAAAATGTAGCTCCGGTTTACTAAAAGGAAACTTCTAAAGCGCCATCTGATAGCTAAGCTAATCTGGTTAGTCGAAGTCTAGTCATCCATATCCCCGTCACTATACCCTTTAGCCTTTACAAGAAACAGCAGTAACACACTGAACTCACAGATTCAGTCCGTTTTTCAGAGTATGTAGAGCAAGACAGTGGCTTTTGTTGGTGAATGGTACATCGCCGCGACGTATCATCTTGCCCCAGGATGTCCACTTTACAGAGTGGCTAACATGAACTGTTACTAATTCAAATAGCTGTTTTTTTTTTTTAATTGTGAATATTTTTTATTGAATCCAAAGAATAAAACTCAAATGTTTCCGATATGCCCACCTTTGGCACGAACAATTTCCTTGAGACGGTCAATAAATTTATCGCACGCTGCACGTAAGTGTGTCTGTGGAATGCGCTTCCATTCCCGGCGAAGCGCTAACTTGAACGCGGCCTTTGTTTGCATTTTTTTATTGCCAACCTTGTCTTTCAAAATGCCTCAGACAGAAAAGTCTAATGGATTCGTATCGGAACAATTCGGTAGCCATTGTGTCGAGGAAATGAAGTGCGGAACGTTTTGTCGCAACCATTCTTGATTTGCTCGGGCTTTGTGGGAAGGTGCAGAGTCCTGTTGGAATGTCCAGGGTCTTTGGCCGAAATGTTTGCATAGCCATGGCTTCAACACAGCTTCCAAGATAGTTTCACAATAAGCCATGGCGTTTAACCCCATGGTCCATAAATGCGAGCAGAGACCGACCATCGGCAGTCACTGCGGCTCAAACCATTAAAAACTGTGGCGCTTTCTTCCTGGTGGCCATTCGTTGGTCAAAATTATCGTATGACCTCTCTGGCAGTTAAACTCGATCATTTTGCTTGTTGGCAAGTTGCTCAATTGAAAATGGTGCTTCATAAGAGAAGACTATGTTTGGCAATTGACCGCTTACGTCCAAGCCGATCAACTCCTTTGCTCTTTCCACTCTAACCATTTTTTGTTCACTTTCAGTCCTTGAGTCGGAGCTCATTCTCTATCGGATCTCTGGATATGTTTAACTCAGAAGCCATTTTTCTTCTGTTACGCCGAGGATTTCATTCAATTCTGGCCTTCACACTCCGAATCACGGTTGACGATGTTGCTGTCTTTTCGGACCACCTCCATAGTGTTTTGCAATACTGCCGCTTTCATTGTAACGCGATATGGTGCGATACACAAACATTTTGTTCACTTTTAAATGTTTCAACTCACGAACAATAGCTGGTTGAGATTTTCCAGCCAAAAAAGGGCAATATCACTGTTACGTTTGAATTCCATTGTCGATAGAATAAAAACTAAACACCCAAAAAAGAAAAAACCTTACACATGCTTGTCAACAATGAAATGAGTGAGCAACTGTCAAATTTTCAGCGCCCTGTCATTCGTAGTTTGGCAGATACAGCGACGAGAAGTTGGTAACACTTCATGTCAGCCACCCTGTACATCGCACTCACTCTCGAATTTTAAAATTTTTTACTTTTTTGGTGCTCTTATTCGATAGCCAAAAAATCATCAACGAAGTATACTTTCATTTGCGAGGGATTGTTTCAAGCATCAAAGCTTTTAAGTTTATGTTACAGGTGCAGGTTGCTGGCCCACAACCAGACCACAGGGAACACGCTTATGGTACCATGTGAAGGTGGGATAAGGACTTACTGACACAGCTATAAGATGTTCGGCTTTAGTGGATTTTTGTGGTGACATTTTCACCAATAAGTTTTGCTAGACAAAAAACGGTTAAAACTAGCTTAACTGGCCCTATGCGGGCGCTCTAAGCTAAACCTAATACTTAGAACTATGTCTTTCGACGTAACGTACTTAAAATTTTTTATCTGTACACGATCAAGTCGTCTGCGTACGCTATGGCATCCTATCCTATGAGATCGCTGGTGTAAATGTTGAAAGGATCGGTGAATTCACTGCACCTTGTTGCAGACCGTTTTTAATTTGAAATGTTCCTTATCGCCGGAGATTTGTCGGATTGGAGGTGTCCTTACCCCTTTTGGGGATGGGTTGTATCACTATAGTTTACCAATGCGCTTGATAATGTGCATTATTCAATGTATGTATAAACAGGGTGGTGTAAATGTCCACCGCTTCTAGAGGGAGATGTCGAAGCACAATGTTCGATACTCCGTCTATTCCCACAGATTTCTTCCTACTCAATGAGTCGAAGATCGCTTGGAGCTCCACCTTCGATATGTACGGGGGATGTACCCTTTCATCGGTGATGACATTATTTTCCATGATATCGTCATTAAACTCGGTAAAACCAATGTTCTCGGATCGCCAGTACTCTATATCATTTCGAAGGTAGACCTTGTGCACAAGGACGCGACTTTAAAAGTCGTGGTTCGGGCAAATGGTATCATTCACTGTCTGTCAGTAAACTGTCTGTACAAGGTTTTTAGTCTCGACAGCAGTCTACTTTTGTGTTGATGTAGTGCGTCAATCGTTGCATTGCGGAATATGTCTGCGTTGTCATTATGTTGATACCGAGGTATCGTACTGTCCATAGTTCGTTTAATTGTTTCGTCCAATTGTTTTAGGTATCAATCAATCTCCTCGTTTGCCAGATTCCTATTGGACGGTGGGTAGAGCGGGTTGGAGGATAGTGCTCTTGTCAAAGTTCTGTTGAAACTAGTCCAACGCGTCCTACTAAAATTGTAGGAGTACGTTTGTACAAATTCTCCCAACTCCGCAATTTCTTTAGGAATCGTTATTACGGCACTGAGTCGGCAATGGTCACTGTCATATACAAATATGTGCAGGTAGTTTAAAGTTTGTCGGTTCGTGTCAGTCAGTTGTAACCGTACAACTCCAGATAGGAGCCGGTGCTAGGAAACGACGGGCTATCTGTAGCTTTCAAATCGAGTTTATACCGACCCCACCAATTGAATAGTAGGTTCCCTCTAGGATTAGGTGGGTTATTTCCCCATTCTCTATGTTTGGGGTTTAGATCTCCGGCCATGAGGAAATAATACTCCTCCGACTCCAGCCTTAGGCATCGAAAAAGTGTTTCGAGCTGTGAAATATATAAAGTAGATTCAGTAGCTTCAGCTTGCCACTATGAAGAGGGATGCACACAATACACTCTTCCAGCACCTGGAACCTTCGCACTTCACCGTTTGGGAACTTCTATCTATCGGGAGATGTCACTTCTATAAGACCTTTAATAGTCGTTTACCATACAAACACGTACAATGTGAATGAGGCCCTATTTTGTATAAAATAGTAGATAACGTGAGACATGTATCCTTTGCGTTTGCAGATCTACTGCCAGAAGCGATCTGTGAGTTGAAATATAGGTACATTCAAAATCAATGGTGGGAGCACAATGATGAAGCTGAAGTGAAGGCTAAAGTAGAAATAAAGACCGCTTCACACTTCTTCAGATCCAGCATCACCATTGTGTTATGACAGTTACGCATGATGGAAATGTAACTTCCTGAATAACATTGGATTTGTTTATCTAATAAAAGTTTGGAGCTTCCTCGATGGTAGCTACTAAAAGATTAACTGCACAATTTGCGAATACTTTTTACGAACTACGCTTGTAGATAGTTAAAGTTTGATGATCAAATGCAAATATTCTTGTTTTTTAGTTCAAATGTGGCTGTGGCAAGGAGCCGACATGCTCTATAAATCAACCAGATATCCAAACGTTATTACTTCCTTATGATCAAGTGAAATGAAACAAGATTATAGTACAAAGTCAAGCAAATTCACTAGGATTAAATTGATCATCTAGTCAGTATCTGGACTTATAATAAGCTTCCATGTTTCCACCGGAGACGGCAACTTCCTCTGCTAAATACCTCCTTTAATTATACTATTAAGGAAATACCATCATCATCAGATCAGAGCTCTCAACTCTCAAGACCACACCGCCCTAACCACGGTATTGAATCCAATTCACAACTAATATTTATCTGACCACACGAAATGTGGAAATATTCTTTCAATATAGGGAGTTGTCTGGTGCAGTCTGGTGGGCCTGGAGCGCAATGTAATTCGAGATACCAAAAGCGAAAACTACGACGCAGTCGTGTGGCATGTAGTCTATAAATGTGGGGCGTTGTTCGCCACAATTAGCTTCGCATCTGTACAATAATGACGTCGTGGTTGGGTTTTTATATCATTCGGTGCCCATTCTGACTGTGATGTGGGCTCTTAAATATGGATATGCCATCCTGATTCCCAACCGAAGGCAACGACTACGACGATGGCCATCTATGGAGGAATCTATTTATAGGGTGTGGGGATGGAAAGTGATGACAAGAATGTTAATGGCTTTTGACATACGCCCTTGATGATGACCATCGGCACGGCGGTTAGTTTGCTGGCCGTCTTCATCTTGGATAAGAGGTCAGTGGAATGAGATGGACTTCAATGAAATATCCCACCAGCACTGCGTGTATCATATTTGGTGGGGACTTGAAGGCAGATCCTCCTCGGATGCATTGTGCAAATAATTGCATGACTTGATATGGTCGAGAGAATTGTCTTTTTTTTTATTTTATGATACCTTCTTGAGGGCTCGCTAAGATTATTGAGGCAACAAAAAAGCAATTAGTCGATGAAGACTCCATTGGCGCGACTGCATAGAAGAATTCCGCATGACAGTAGCAGTTTTCAAGGATCGATCGTGGGACTATTGTTTAGGACCTCAGTGCGAAATTCAGCACATTCCTTTGAATGAGGCCGCCACATTGATGTGGATTTTTAAAGTATCAAATCCTATTGTCCATCATGGGGGGGTTTTTAAGTCGTCATGATCCTCACAATGGTGTGTCGATCAGTGATCGGTGAGTGTCTGTGAACCCATTAACCCAATGTCGATCGGCCAAACAAAACCAGGTGAGGAATATTCAGCACTGGATGTGTTTTTAATGAGAAAACGATACAGTCTGAAAGAGAGAACCACAGAAAGAACTACCTTCACCCAGAAATCACTGGAAATCGTCGATGGCGAGAGGGTTTTGTGTCTTGGTTGACCTTGAGAAGGCGCATGATTGATGAACGTTTCGAAGCACCTGACGTGCTGTAAATGGAAACAATTCAGTAGCCCAGAGTCGTGTCATTCTAGATACTCATCATGTGGAAGTTGTGTTTTTTTTTTCTCCATTGGGCGATCGAAGGATCTCCAGTCATAGATCTTGTCAGTGGTGTGCATTTCACTTTTGTTTTCTGTATTTGTACTCTGGGTAAACATTCTTTTTCTGCTTCTTCATCATCATCATCGTTGTTCTTTTGTTTTCTTTAATTATCGCACCAAAGGAAGACGATCTTATGTGAACAACAATCGAAGAATACAGGAGCGAAGGTCAGTTAACTTTTATAATTCAATGCTTCGTAGAGACGACCACGAGAGATTCTTGGAAAGTAATTCAGTGATGTGTTGATGGATAAGAATGGTAGTGGAGGGAAGATCATTTTATTGCAAGGGTGAATGGTTTTACTTTTATTTCAGTGGAAGTCAATAAAATGTAAGCATAAAACGGAAGGTTTATTCGATGCCAAGCTGGACTTTAGCTCTAAAAAGATGATAGATTAGATACTGCATTACGAATGTATATACTTTCATTTCTATTTTTTTGTCTCAGTAAGAAACTTAAGTGGGGATGAGGTATTTTTTAAAGTCAATGTCTTGACAAAGGTTCAAAGTATCATCATCATCGAATAAAAGTTTGCTCCAACATGGTTTCTAAATGTGGATTTAGATTTTAACAAATTTTTGCCCACATGTGGATATGTCCATTGTTGGGTTTGGGCATAGCTCCCACAGAGGTTTCTTTGGTACCCAAACATTTTTTCAATCACAAATGAGTCTCAGCCCAGGTTATGGTAAGTTAGAAGTTACCTACATAAGTATGTAGGTATTTGAGGAGCCTAACATTTTTTTATCAACAACTTGGTCGAGTTGATAATCGTTTTAAAGTTTCAGATACAAACTCAATTCTTCAGATTCGATGATATGCTAAGGGGACATCTCATTTTACACATTGTTCTTAAGCACTTTTCTAATAGCAAAATCCACACGAGCTAGTATAGAATATGTGTTTCATTATGAAGCTCTAGGGTAGACTGTGCGGTAAAAATCTGTAGATGCAAATGTAGACTGAATAACTTGAATGTTCCTGAAGATTGCCTTGAATTAACCCTTGAGTATGCATTATACCGCATGTTTCTGAGTTTTACATGCATGTTTTTTTTTTACAGCTAAAATTCCTTTTTTGTACACCCAACTCCTGAGGATAAGTTATATCGTGTATACTATTCTTGTTCATTGATTAGGTGATTAGCTAAATAATTTCACTGGTGGAGGGATCGCAGTATAAAATTCCTGCCAAAGAATGAAAGGTTTTGTGTTAAACCAGCCTCTAACGAGCTCCTTCATACACCCAGGCGACATCTTTCATCTCATCCTGGTACTCTTTATCGGCTCTGTCGGGACGGACCGTTTTGTTCGAAATAATCGTGAGACCAAAATCTTAACTTAAAATTAACAAATAGAAGAACAAAAAAAACAAGAAGTCAACGACTTGACTATGAGACAAACGCAACTACAAACTTCACCTCAAGACAACCCAAGAACCAAAGCAAACAGCAATTCGGACTTTCTGAAGATAGCCCTCCCTTTCTCATTCTTCGATATACTTCACATCGATAGCGCAGAGGAAGAATGTCTTCCTTCTCTTGAAGGAAGAACCTCGAAAGCAGCTGAAACTTTGAAAGCCGAGACGCTACGCCGCAACATCAAGGCCTCTCAAAGGTTTCTAAAAAAGGTGGGTGGAAATGTTCCGGCCTCCCTCATTGAATGAAATGGAGTACTGACCAGGAAGCACACCAAGTCAATTAAGAGCTATGAATGTTGGGATGCTCGAAACACTCCTGGATTCATGGTCAAAAACGGGTAAAACTCCCCGTACTTCAATCTATGAAGGGAATAGCGATAAAGAGAACTGTGCCAATCAAACGAGTCCAACACGCCAAGTCTAGACTGATCGATAAAAAGATCAACCAAGAACAGGAAAGTAAGCTCGTTGAGAAGCACAAGATGTCGATATGATCCGATCCGATCCCAAAAATGATCGTCCGGGAACAAGCCAACATAGTCTCTACAGCTTCGAATCCAGACAAATCGAGAGCAACTCTAAAATAACTAAACTGTCGGCAAAACTCGGAAAACACCCCAACGGAACTTCAGGTGGCAATCGTGGATCTTGAAGGCCCGATGGTAAGATCACCTTCAACCCCTGAAAATAGTGATCCGATTGGCTTAAAAGTATTAAGGTCGTCGCCTGTGGGTGTGGTAAAGCACTTGAGTTTCTCATTCGTGCAATAGCCAACATCAGCGAACTGTGGGAAGAAGCCGAACACTGCTTATACGTCATAAGCTTAAACTATGGATACCACCTCAGCATGAGGACGAGACCAGCTGGTGGGAGAAAACCAAACTCAAAATGTTACCCACAACTACAGTGTCTATATGCACTGAGCTTAAACTATGGATACCACCTTAAGCTTCTCGCAAAACAGATTCTAGACTTACCAGTAAAAGATTGGAAAGTGTTTCAATTCAGACCAAGCAGGAACAACGAAGGCAAAGTAGGAAATAAGCTTCTGATGGCAGTTGACAGAATCTCAGCAGAACTAATAAAAAGAAAATCAGGCATTGTCAGTTTTAGTCTGAAGTAGCTAAGGAATCAAATTTTCTTTACAAATCAAAATAATTAGCATCACTCCAAAGCAGATACAGACGACCTCATGCTCAACATGTCCGAAGAATATATGGATGTGGCTTTAATCCAAGAGCCTTACATTTTTAATAATCAAGTTCAGGGTTTAAAGTCGAAACACTATCAAGTGTATCACTCCACAAATGAAGGTAAAGTAAGAGCCTGTATCTTAGCAAACAAAATATGTTCCTTTTACTTAGGTACGGTAACGGTTGGCGTTGACTGCAACGCACAATAGAAAAGAAGGATAAAAACTTTCTCCTAATTTCAGCATATGAGTATATGCCATATGAAGAAGAAAGTTCAGCACCAAGTACGGTTCGTGCTGGATATCATGGACATATCCACTTAAGGTATGGTTTTTGCTCTAATTCTCAGAAATCTCCCTCTAATTTGGAACATCAAACTTCTGTAGGTCTTCAAACGTCTCATTTTTATACCGACTGTTAGAGATGACAATACCTATCTATTCTCTAAACGTTTAAGCTGTCGAAGCAGACAATTTGTTTTCCTTTTACGATATAAATTTACTGTCTATTACCATTATGGCCTTATCTAAATCATTAAGTTATATTAAAAGGTTCTGTTGTATCTTTGACTACTCTCAAAGAGCTGAGAGCATTCTCTAGGGTTTGAACTAGCATGCTCGTTATTCTATGCAAAAACTACTCTATTAACACTGTTAAGTTAATAAATAGACGTGAGATTCTTGTAGGTCCTGCAAAGTGTGTATGGATAGTGAATCTTACAGGCTGGTTGCCTTCCATGTCCTTTGAGGGCCTCAGAGAACCTCCACCATGATGAATATAAATTATAAGTCAAGCAAAAGACTCACCTAACATTATTACTTAAACCACCTGCTAGAATTTTAATCGGGGTTCCATTCCTAATTAATATCATGTCACCTAGCCATGCCGCCCATCATGTTGCATGTTTTCCCTCTTTAAAAGGAAGACTCTTCGTTTTGTAGCGAAGTTTTGACGCATTCGCTAACGCACATTCTGTATCGAATAATTATTTTCGATGTGGCGGAGTTTTAAACCCAGAATTTCTGTGGCTGTGGTTCAAAGGGATTGGGGGCAGTGGTCTACAATTTCCTTATGCTTCTTGTGGTCGGTATTGGACTTTAAAGAAGCTATCAGGAAGCTCGGTTTCTGTAAGGTATGGGGGTACCTTGTGGTTGTAGCGATGTTGAATATCCTTTGTGGTGAAAGATATATTTACTGTATAATGTATATAATGTATGTATATAATAATCACAATTTCATCAGCTGTGCTTAGTGAATAAAGAATTGGAGAAATTTTATTTTAATGAATACCATATTTTGCAGAGCAACACAATGGACCAGCAGCATTCTTTTACCAAAGATTACCACTCTATTTTATAGTCTTTCCCGATCTTAGCGCTTAAATAGCACAGGGATAAGTTTGACGTCGTGCCTCAGGCAGCGATTACATCTGCTATCATGTACAAGGTGGGGCAAGAATGTGCCATCATTTTTGCAAATGGCGTCAAATGTCATTGTGCTTTGTCATTTATTTTATAGACAGAGAGAGAATTAGTTGACAACAAGCAGTGGAGCGATACACACCTGAAGAACGCGTCTGTTGTTTTAACGCAGCGTGAATTGCGTCGTCGTTTTTCCCGTCGTCCTGCACCATGTTCCCGAACAATTAAGCGTCTGGCTGAGCGTCTCGTGCAAACTGGGTCCACTAGCGATGTCGCAAGAAGTGGCCGGCCCCGTATTTGTGTTTCTGCGGCACGGAGAATTCACATGAAATGCACGAAGAGCCCGCGTCAAAGAGGATATGAATAGCCTTAAACTATTTCAGGGCACGGGCTTTTGTAGGAAGTGAGAGAGAGAAAGAAAGATTGGTGTAGTGGGTTTGAGACTTAGATGGTATTAAGTTTCAGTAAACTCCAAGGGTGGCGTCCAGATAACTGGGGATCATATTGGTGTGGGATTTGGAGTGAAAAAGTGATTGGCCCTTATTTTTTTGAGGACGCCAACAACCACTGTAACCGTTATTGGTGAGGCCTATAACTACAGTTCTTTTTGCCGCAATTTGCTGAATTGTGTCTCTAGCATTGTTGGTTCCAGCAGGTCGGAGCAAAAGTTCACACAGCTCGGGCAACGATGGAGATTTTGAATCACCCATTTCCGGGCCATCTGATCTCCCGTTTTGGTGATTTGAACTGGTCGGCCAGATCGCCAAATCTGAAGGCGCCAGACTTTTTCCTTTGGGGCTTTTGAAATCTCGCGTTTACCACAACAAACCACAAACCTTGTAAGTCTTGAAAGCCAACATTGAAGAAGAAATCACCAATTTGGAGCCAGATGTTTTGCGAGCAACAATTCAAAATGCCGTAAAACGAGCACAAATGCGCATCTCCTCAAGAGGTGGTCATTTGATCGATTGTAGCCCTGAGGCTCATTTACTATTCGTTCGCCGCCGTTAACTTTATTTGGAAAATACGCACAGTAGTATGTTGAAGAACCATTTTCAGATACGAATTAACGCCAGACGTTCACTAACAGGTTACGAAGCTATGACTTGTTCCTGTAGACTTCTTCCAACTATGAGTCCACTATTCACACTCAAATACGTATCCCTTTGCAAGTTAGCATTGTTTCTGTTTTCGAATTGCCTCTCTAAGCCTTCGCTTTTCTAGATAGTTATACATATCTGAGTTCCAAAGTGGTAGTAAGTTCATACGAGTACAGGTGTTCTTAAATAGGTGACACAAAATTGAGGCACATTTTGTAACTTCTGCAAGCGAAAACAGGCGGCTAGTGTAAGCAATCAACAAATTGTCCCCTTTATTTTATCTGCGTATATCTAGAAATGTAACCAGTACTACGAGTATACCCAAAAACTATGCAAACAGCACAAGAAATCAGCTGAACTTTACATACCAAGCACACAATTCTATGATTTAAAATATCTCCATCTGTTTAAATATATACTCAAGTTGAAGCTTACGTAAGGTAAGCGTGTATCAAAAAGCGCATTTCGAAGTAAATGAGTTCCACGGCAAGATTTACACAGTTTAGTCAGTTTAAATCGATCTCCAATAGAGTTAAGAATGTTTAATCCAAAGTATCTTAGTGTGATCGTGGTGATTGCTTTCTATGCGGATAGTGCGACGTGTGACTACTATACATCGGTATCCGGCTTGGAAGTCCTTTTAGAAGCTGAGGGACATTTGCTGAATTCTGTGAACAATTTTATGACAACGAAGCAAGTTTCTGAGGAGAAAGAGTTTCTGAAGTAAGAAATAAGTGTCCCGCAAGGAAGGCTATTACGATTATTTAATTTCATTGCAGTACAATAGGTCACATAAGAGAGGAACACGTTCGGGCAAAAAACGATTCGTTTGCCTACCTGAGCAATCCAATTAGTGCCTTCAAATTGATAAAACGTTTTGTAGTTGACTGGAATTTAGTTGAGGAGCTTATTAAAGAGGATGCTGTTGCCGAAGGTAAGGGCCACTTAACGGTTCGTTTAAAGAAGTTAATATAGGTCTCACTCCAGGTTTGGCCACCAACCTTACTAGGTTAATGAATGCTACCTTTCAATCACCCACAGAGGATGATCTTAAGGGTGCCGCAATGGGTTTGGTTAGATTACAGAAAACATACGGCTTGAAAGCAACCGATTTGGCCGAAGGCAAAATTCTTGGCACTAAATATGGGTACGTTACATTATCGTAACAGATTTGAGACGATTAAAAATATTTCTGCCTGACAAACAGTCCTGAGATGACAGCGAGTGATTGCTTGGAGTTAGGATTGAGTCTTTACCAAGCTGAACAAAATGAACGTGCACTTAATTGGTTACTGGAAGCTTTAGCCAAATTCAAGAAAAACCCGTCCACCCCGAAGGAATTGATGGCAGATCTTTTACTGTATCTTTCTGCGGTTTATTTTAGTTTGGGTAGGTTTCAAAAATACCCATGTATATGAGCAATATGATGACATAGACTTCCTTAGATAATCCTAAAATGGCAGTGCTTCTTAGCAACGAAATCCTTGCAATCGATCCGCTGAATGAGGATGCATTAGAAAACAAAAAAATCTTTGAACAGAAAGTCTTAGAAGAGAGAAACTCCAGAAAGGTCAACACGCAACCTTTAGCAAAACCAAAGGTAATCATATGCCTTTAAGGATTCTTTTTTTCTAATCGAAATATCCTTAGGAACTCTCCTTTACCGAAATGTATGAAATGACATGTCGTGGTGAAAGGCATCAAACTCCAACCGAGCAGCGTCCTCTTCGATGCTTATATAGGACGAACGGAGTACCCTACCGTTTTATTGGCCCCTTTAAAGTGGAACAACTGAGTTTGGATCCACCTATCGTATATTACCATGAAGTGATTAACGATAGTCAAATCAAAAAGGCAATCAAGGTTGCAGAACCAATCATTGTCCGATCAAAAGTTGGTGATGGGACAACATCCACTGTATCTGATATTCGAACGAGTAAAACTGGCTGGCTGTTCTATGAGAAACATGAATTTCTTGGTGCTATCGGTAATCTACTGAAGGATTTAACAGGACTAAGTTTGACCACAGCAGAAGCATTACAGATTGTCAACTATGGAATTGGAGGACATTATGGACCCCATTGGGATTTTTCATTGGTACGCTTCATCAATCTAAATTTTGATAAAAATGTTCACTCACCGAAACTATTTTTAAGGATCCTATTAAAGCTTATGGAGAATGGAGGGGAAATCGCATAGTTACAGCACTGTTTTACGTAAGAATTTGTGCTTAGTATTTCTTTACCAAAGTTCTATACATTTTCAGCTCAATGATGTTGATTTGGGAGGTGGAACTGCTTTCCCATTCCTCAAATTGGCTGTACCGCCTGTAAAGGGCAGTCTAGTTATGTGGTATAACTTACATAACTCGCTTGAGCCAGATTTTAGGATGAAACATGCAGGATGTCCTGTTCTGAAAGGATCCAAATGGAGTAAGTCAAATTGTTTGTACGATGAGATTATAAAATTAATTTTGTTTATTTGCAGTTTTGAATGAATGGTTCCATGAGAGGGGACAGGAATTCCTAAAGCCTTGTAGTTTGAAACAGGAGGGTGAAAAATCTAGTCATTACCAACATATTGTGTAGGGACTAGGAAGGTTGTTGTTTTTTTATATAATAAAGATTAAGATTTCAGTGTTGCTCTCGATGATACTGTCTATAGCATCATACTCGTGTTTATGTTTAGTTACTGTCCGTGCTTTTCGGTGAAAAGTTTTTATTTTTCCGATGCAATATCACATCACTTTTAGAGATAAAAATGCCTCAAATACTCGGTGGCGTGTCTGTATCTTTTTTATCCCAATCGATGATGGCACAGATGCAGAACCAAAAAAATACTGTCATCAGTCAATTTGAGTTAAATCTCCCCTAAATATAATAATTTCTCTCAGTCTATCGGTCTTTATCACTGAAACGTTTTGACTAAGGGAATTCCTGGTGAAACCATCTATGTCCTAGTTTTCTATTAACCTTCACATGAACGACTTTTTGTATAATACATCTGATTACTGACAAGCGAAGCCACTGTAACCCAGCATCGAAATAAATGTTTCAATAAAATATAATGTGCACAATCTAGATCTATGTATAACACTGACAGTAAACTTCTCTGGAAGAAACATGAAGAACCTGTGGTAGTCAAAGCAACACGACCACTAGTGGTGTACAGAAATATTTCACTCAAAACTTGGGGATGTAACCCATCTACACTGAGGTGGATGTACACCATGATGGTCAGGCCCATTATAACGTACGGAGCAGTAGCTTGAATCAGAAGAACCAGGAAAACCCTTGGAAAATCATAAAGGCTAGCTTTCGTTTCCATAACAGGGGCTATGAGAACCCGTCCCACAGCAGCACTGGTAGTGATATGTTGGTAAATTGAAAAGTTTTCATAGTCCAAAAATAGTGTTCTCCAATTACTACATAAAGGTTTTTTTTTAGAGGTATAGAACTTTAAAATGAAATGAAAAACATAAAGTTCATGGTAATGGCCATAGGGTTGGCTTTGTTGGAAAAATAACTTTATGCCATTAGTGTTTGAATAGGATTTCCGGCATATGTCCATCGCGGCTAGCTCGAATAAAGCGCAATCTGGAAGTCCGATTTTCGACTAGCTGGGGCAATAACGTGGCGAATGTTGGCTTCTAAGTCTTCCATCATATCTGGTTTATAGGCGTAGACTAGCGACTTCACATATCCACACAGAAAATAGTCCAATTGTGTTAAATCACACGATCCTGGAGGGCTTACGCGAAATTATGCTATCATCGAATGTTTCCTTCAGTAAATTGATTGTGGCGCGCACTGCATGGCCCATTCACCGGACGTACGATGCACACGATGGTTAAGCGGCTTCAATTCTTGCACGAGCTGGATCTTGTAAGCTCGTAAACTAAGATCTTTACGCAAAATCTTCCATAAAATGGAGGGACACAGCTCCAATTGCCGTGCACGATGGCGAATCGAATCATTCGGGTCCTCCTCAATACTACGCTCCACTGCAGCAACAGCTTCTTCGGTGCGCACTGTACGACATCTCTGCGGGACCGTATTATGAATTAGAGTATAAGTGGTGCGAAAACGATCCATGGTTATTCGAATTACTTGCTCGGATGGATAATCATGTTGACATAAAATGGACATAGCGCACAGTAAATTTCGCCAACTGAACCACGATTGTCGAAATAAATTTGCGCAATTTACAAGCGTTGTTTTGGTGTACAAGTATGCCTATTCATGGTGAAATGACAAACCAAACTGAGCACAAATCAATGGTCAGCTGTCAAATTGGCTGTCGCTGGAAAAAGTACTGCCAATTTGAAAAAGAAACCTCTAAAAAAATACCCCTTACACAACAAAGCTTCTACCTTTTTTTTCAGCAGGGGAACCTTAATTCTTGTTGCGCTCTGCACATTTTGTTAAGATGTCACATAATTCGCCTGACAGGTCATCGAGTTCCAGTATTTTAACTTGTTGAGCAATTCGAGTAAACTGTTATAAAACTCAAATCAGTTTTGATTTCTTGGATTGAATTCGGTGCCAGGACATTGCAAACGACGAGCAGATGAATATTTGTCATCAAAACAATTTTTAATTAGCTGTCCAAAAGGAAAAAGCCCAATTGACAGAGGGTGTGTTCAGTTTGTGCAGTTGCTTAAGGTCCGTTTGCATTAACATTTTTTTTTTATTATTATTTTAATTTACATTAAACAATACAGTAGAAATACAGAACACAGCATAAATCACCCAGAAGAAAGTCCTCAAATACGAGGGTGGGTTAATAAGTCCCTGAAAATTAACACAAATTGTGTTGTCACCTTAAAATATTTTTTTTTTGTCAAGAATCATCTTTCAAAAGAACGCACCCAAATTTTCAGACAGATCTGTCAAATAGTTTTGTTGTGGCAGCCATTTTATATAGACGCCTACTAGCATTTTCGTTAAAATGGAAAAGTGAATTTCGAGTGCTCATTAAACACTATTTTTTGCGAGAAAAAACTATCACGCAAACCAAACAAAAGCTTGACAAATATTATGGGGACTCTTCACCATCGATTGGAACCATTCACCACTGATTTTCTCAATTTCGGTGCGGTCGTCAAAATGGTCGACAAAATCCATGATTTGATAATGGACGATCGGCGAGTGAAAGTGCGCGAGCTTGAAGAGGCCACAGGCTTATCACGTGGCTCAGTGATTTCGATTTTACATACACATTTGGACAAGAAAAAGCTTTCCGCAAGATGGGTGCCGCGTTTGCTCACAAACGACAACAAACGCATTCGTTTGACAACTTTAAAGGTGTGTTTGGCGATGTTCCAGAAAAATTCGGCTGAGTTTTTGGGCCGTTTCGTAACCGTGGATGAAACCTGGATTCACCACAACACACCAGAAACCAAGGAACAGTCAAAACAATGGACTTCTCCTGGTGAATCGAAGTCGAAGAAGGCCAGGGCGGGTTTGTCAGCAAACAAGGTTATGGCGACAGTTTTTTGGGATGCGCGCGGTGTTTTCACATCAATTACCTTGAAAAGGGTAAAACGATCACCAGTGCATATTACGCAGAGCTGCTGGATCGATTCCAAGCCGATTTGAAGCAAAAAACGGCCGCATTTGGCTAAGAAAAAAAGTTCTTTTTCACCAGGACAACGCACCGGCGCACAAGTCCGCAGTCGCAATGGCAAAATTGCATGAGTTAAGCTACGAACTGGTCCCTCATCCAACATATTCCCCAGATTTAGCCACCTGCAACTATTTCTGGTTTCCAAACATGAAGAAATTGCTCGAAGGTAAGAGATTTGGGTCGAATGAAGAGGTCATCGCTGAAACCAACTCTTATTTTGAGGAGCTCAAGAAGTCGTATTATTTGGAGGGCATCAGAAAATTGGAGAAATGTTGGATGAAGTCTATAGGGCTAGAAGGAGACTATGTTGAAAAATAAAATGTTTTTATACCGAAAAGAGTATTCCTTATTTAATTTTTCATGGACTTATTGTGTTATTTTGTTCGATGTTTTTGTTTATGTCTTCAGACTTTTGCGAAACGAAATTACAGAAATTGGCTATTCGTTTGACTTCGATTTTAGCGTTCCTTAGTTCTGCCACGAGAGAATGTCTACGTTCGTATCAGACTTGACCGCAATGTTACGTCCACAGCGCAACACGAAGGAAGGTTTAGAAACTGTGCTACACAACGTCATTAGTACCATAGAAAGGTCGTTAAAGGATGAAGAATATACACTTGCTGCATTTTTAGACATTCTTTTTATTTTTTGATTGATAATGAGTATTAGAAGTCTACCCTCAAATGGTGTTTATAGTGTGAACGAAAAATCGACGTGCACTATGTTAAACGGTCTTGCTAAACGTCGTGATGGATTCAAAGTATGTTACTTAAATGCGCGTAACCTTAATGTGTGTAAGTTAGATTATTTGAAGTACTTATTTGCCAGTTCCTCTGTTGATGTTGTTTGTGTTAGTGAAACCTGGTTCAAGACAACAATACCTGATCTGTCTTTGAATATACCAAACTACAACCTCTTTAGAAATGATAGAGTTACTATTACTATAGGAGGAGGTATAGCTATTTATTGCAAATCAACCCTAAAATGTAATTAATATGTAATTAATACGTCGAGCGTGCATGGTGTTGAATGATAATTGTTGAAATACATGACGGTAGTACAAAATGCTTAGTTTCATGTGCCTATACTAATAACAGAAGTTGCTCCCCAGTGCCATATTTCTTTGTTCTTTCTGAATATTGTGCGCGTTATGAACATTTCATCATCTGTGTCGATTTCAATTCTGATTTGCTAAAAAAATGATGCTCGTGCCTTTCAAATGAAAGATTTAGTATCCTCACTAGGACTTAAAATAGTGAATAAATACCCAACACGTTTTGCTCATAATTGTTCACCTAGCCTACTTGATCTAACCATTGTTTCCGATTTATCATGTGCTTTTCTTTTTGATCAGTTATCACTTGATTTTGTTTCTGATCACGACCTCCTATTTTGTACTTATGACATTAACATT
Source organism: Pocota personata (assembly GCA_963082735.1). NCBI lineage: Eukaryota > Metazoa > Arthropoda > Insecta > Diptera > Syrphidae > Pocota > Pocota personata. Next base: position 262,860,643 of record OY720429.1, on the reverse strand, counting down.
TTGCATTCCTGTTCACCGCGATCTTTTACGTTCAAGGACTTTAGATCTATCGACGTAGATGCGCTAAATACTGCTATCTTTTCAGCCCCTTGGCAAGGCTGTAGAACAATAGCGGATCCGAATGATAAAGTACAGTATTTCCAACTACTTGTGTCAGAATTATACAATCAGTATGTACCAAACAAAACAGTTACCATTCGAAACCAGGCATGTCCCTGGTTTACGTCTTATGTAGTCAGTACTATCAAAAACCGTAATAAACTGTATAGTAAATGGTAACACAGACCAACCATTACCAACTGGGTTGCCTATAAAATGGCACGAAATAATACCACCTCCATAATACGTACCTCTAAGCAAAATTATTATGCCTCGAAGCTGAACACCTCTCTGCCTGTGAAAAGACTCTGGAGTAATTTACGCAAGATTGGCGTTTCCAGTAGGAATAACAATACTAACTGTGACCTGGAACCTGATAAGCTTAATAGCTTTTTTATTGGCAGTGAGACTCATACACCTAATTTTAACTTTAATTTGGTTCAGAACTCAGGACAATTGCTACCAAGACTGGATGATTTTGAAGTGGTAACGTAAAATGATGTTTGCACCTGTGTTGCAGCTATAAAGTCCGACTCCATAGGAGAGGATGGCATTCCAATACGGTTTATAAAACTAATTTTGCCACAAATTGTCAATCATCTAACCCACGTTATAAACCACTGTATAGCGACGTCAACTTTTCCCTAGTCTTGGAAAATTGCAAGGGTCTTACCAATTGTCAAGAAAGCGAATTCATCTCTTCCCGCTGATTTTAGACCGATCAGCATCTTACCATGTTTATCAAAGGTCTTTGAGAAAATTATAGCAAAACAAATTGTAAAACACCTGTCAGACTATCAGTTGTTAAATCCTCGACAGTCTGGTTTCAGAGCCAACCACAGCTGTTCTTCGGCTATGGTCAACTTACATAAGGAACTAAGACAAGACTTTGACAAAGTCTTTCTTTGTTTGCTCGATTTCTCGAAGGCTTTTGATAAAGTTAATCACAACATCCTCTGTTGGAAACTAAAAAACATTTTCGGTTTCAGTGTTAGAGCTGTCAAGCTGATAAACAACTTTCTTTGTAGTAGGCTGCAAAGAGTTGTCTGTGGTGAAAAAATGTCAGCTTTAAAGCCAATCCTTCAAGGAGTTCCACAAGGATCAATACATCAGTATGCAAGCATTCTTCAGTACATTTATATGCAGATGATGTTCAACTTCATTTAGCCAAACCTTAACTATTAAGATTTGGTTATTATCTAATGGTTTACAACTAAATCCTGAAAAGTCTCAAGTAATTCCAATCTCAAATACGATTTTTTACCTCAACCTCTTACCTGAGATACGGCTTGCGGACAAAAAAATAAAAGCTGTAGAATCTGCCACTAGCCTCGGTTAAGTAATCAATCGCAATTTATCTGGCTACAATCACACCAATGTGGTCATCGGTCGCATTTATGGATGTCTCCGCAAACTGTGGCTAACGACATATTTTACTCCTAAACAAACCCGCCAAAAGCTTGTAACAACTCCTATTTGACCGCTTTTATCTTATGCTGAGGTTGTATATTCGTTCCCTTGATGTCTCATCTCAGCGAAAATTACAAGTAGCTTTTAATGATGCAGTTTTGTATATTCATGGACTTCGTAGGTATAACCATATCTCCGTTTATACTACCATGCTGCTGGGTTTCACTTTGCAAGAATTCATCAATGCCAGGAATTGTATATTTTTAAATAAAATCATTCACATTAAGTGCCCCCCGTATTTGTTTTGTAAATTAAAGTTCACTCGATCAACTCGAACCATTAACATAATACCCTATCGTTACCAATACCTGAATTCTTCACGTTTACTTTTTATTCACGCTGTCAGACTATGGAATTCATTGCCATCGCGAATAAGAAATATCTCTAACCCTACTAATTTTAAAAGTGTAATACTTCTTTACTTCTCATCTTCCACACCTCTAAATTAATTTATTTATTTATTTCTGTTTCCATTATTCTTTTTATATATATATATATATATGCTTTCCGAATTATGATGTTTACTTATATTAACCTGTAAATCTATTTATTTAAAATACTAAGTACTATAAAAGATTTTATCTTACTGTACAGCCCTATTTAAATGAAATAAATGAAATGAAAATGAAATAAATAAATGAAACCCAATTAGCGTTAAGTGCGCCGTTTTGATACCACAAAAACTCGTGTACCCTGTTTGTTTAAGTGTGTTTTTGAAGATAGAAGAATATAATTAAACATAGCCCGTGGAATTCTGGGTCTGTTGAAGCTGAGCCATGTCTTTCTTGATATGGCACAATTGGTAATTTTGTTCCACCCGAGATTGGGTAGCTGGAGGAAGTGAAGGTGTAAATTGCCCTTAACGACTCCTATCGGAATATTGACTCTTTCCGCTAGTGAGCCGTTAAGGGCTGACCCTCGCCTGGCCAGCTCATCTGCTCGCTCGTTACCCTCATAATTACTGTGTCCTGGGACCCAAATGAGGGTAATTCCAGAATGGACAATTTGTTCATTTATTTCAAACCGGCATTGCTCTACCAGTTTTGAGGATATGGTAACAAAATCAATGGCCTTGACTGCGGCTTGCTATCAAAAAGATAGTCATATTTTGGTTGGATGTTGAGAAATTTGTTAGCGGCAGACTTCCCGTATACGAGAAGCTCCGCTTGAAAGTCACTCGTAGAGACAGAAGGAAATCGATATATTCAGTTGGTCCGAGAAAATGCCTGTCTATCAAAGTCATTAATTTCCATTCCGTTCTTCTATTCTGTTCTGGTAGGGAACTTTACTGAAAAAGGTTTGCTGAAGTCGAGCATGGGAGTCGTGTAATCGGTCGAAGATGTCACCAGTTCACTTGGTATCATCTCCAGGACCTTACAGTGGCCATATGGCTTTGCTGTCCAGCACCCAGTTTACCTGAGCCGGACGTATCTGAAAATTTGATATGGAGTTCAACGGGGATCAGGTGCAGGATCACACATTGACGGAAGACTCTTGAGGATATCCGATAGTGCGAAATACTTAGGAGTCATACTCGATAGGAAACTTACATGAAAGAGTAAAGAACGCAGCACCTCTTTTACTTACACATGCAACCGAATCTTCGGCAGAAGGTGGGGACCACACCCTAAGATAATTCTGTGGATGTATACGGCAATCGTGAGACCAATACTCATGTATGTCCAGTTGTAGCAACGAATCTTAAGGCAATGATGCATAGGTACAACCAGCCCGATGAGAACAATGCCGACAGCAGGGCTAGAAATAATTCCCAAAATGCTACCCCTAGACCTGTAGATACAGGAATTTGCCGCTAGGCTGGCGATACCAGGAGATGATAACACCATTTTTATTGACAGTCAGGCGAAATCAAGTCCAAGATCGTTCGACGCTATCGCGAAGAACTTAAGGTTCTTGGCTCGCAGCACAATATTACTCTCTGCTCGGTCCCTGGATACAGGGGTATAACCGGAAATTGGATAGCTGCCGAACTTACAGCAAAAGAATAGAGCACAATCGAACACTCCAATTAATTAAGCGTCCACTCTGTAACCTGAGAGAGCGAGTTAAGTGTGAGATCCTAATGACAGCCAATAATAGGTGAAACTCGCTTACCACCTGTGATATATCAAGGAAGCTTTGGTCAAAATATGACAAATTCAGAACCAACAAACTTCTAAATGTTGATAGGTGCCCACTGCCCACAACCTTCTAAGGAACCACACAATGAAACTTAAATTCAACGATTACAATATATGTAGAGCAGTATTGTAGGAACTCAGTACAGGAACCCCCTAAACAACAACGAACAAGGACCTAAGTGGGATGAGTCTAGTCTTGTCTCCTTTCTTCAACCCAGCAACCTAAAATTTGTTCTACTATTATGGTATTTGTATTTACATTTTTTGTTTCTGCACTTTCTTTACTTTGTGGACTGATTATTTCTCAGAGCGATTCCTCTTATTCGACTGTATTTCGGGTGTTGATGGACGCAAAGAAGAGTCGTATTCAGTGCTGGATGCATTTTTCTCTTTTGTAACCGCCATCTTTCCATATTCTTTTATTTAAATTTCAAACTGGTACTAACTTGATCGTACAGGTGTTCTTAAATAGGTGAGTCAAAAATAAGAGGAATATTTTGTAACTTCTACTTTATTCAAACAACAAATATTTACTTATTATTGCCACCCAATTCCACAGAGTCTGCGTAGATCTAGAAATGTAACCAGTAGTATACCTACAAACAAATCAGCTGAACTTGAATTGAACCAAACACACAATTCTATGGAGTTTTAAATATCTACATCTGTTTAAATATATACCCAAGTTGAAGATTACGTAAGCTAAGCGTGTGTCAAAAAGCGCATTTCGAAGTAAATGAGTTCCACGGCAAGATTTACACAGTTTAGTCAGTTTAAATCGATCTCCAATAGAGTTAAGAATGTTTAATCCAAAGTATCTTAGTGTGATCGTGGTGATTGCATTCTATGCGGATAGTGCGACGTGTGACTACTATACATCGGTATCCGGCTTGGAAGTCCTTTTAGAAGCTGAGGGACATTTGCTAGACTCTGTGAACAATTTTATGACAACGAAGCAAGTGTCTGAGGAGAAAGAGTTTCTGAAGTAAGAAATAAGTGTCCCGCAAGGAAGGCTATTACGATTATTTATTTTCATTGCAGTACAATAGATCACATAAGAGAGGAACACGTTCGGGCAAAAAACGATTCGTTTGCCTACCTGAGCAATCCAATTAGTGCCTTCAAATTGATAAAACGTTTTGTAGTTGACTGGACTTTAGTTGAGGAGCTTATTAAAGAGGATGCTGCTGCCGAAGGTAAGGATGACTTAATGGTTCATTTAAAGTAGTCAATACACCGGTTTCACTCCAGGCTTGGCCACTAACCTTACTAGGTTCATGAGTGCTAGCTTTCAATCACCCACAGAGGATGATCTTAAGGGCGCCGCAATGGGTTTGGTTCGATTACAGGAAACATACGGCTTAAAAGCAACCGATTTGGCCGAAGGCAAAATTCTTGGTACGAAATACGGGTACGTCACATTATCACAACCGATTTAAGACAATTTGAAAATATTTCTGCCTGACAAACAGTCCTGAGATGACAGCGAGTGATTGCTTGGAGTTAGGACTGAGTCTTTACCAAGCTGATCAGAATGAACGTTCACTTAATTGGTTACTAGAAGCTTTAGCCAAATTCAAGAGAGACCCGTCCACCCCTAAGAAAATGATGACAGATCTTTTGCAGTACCTTTCGGCGGTTTATTTCAAATTGGGTAGGTTTCAAAAATACCCATGTATACGAGCAATAAGATGACATAGACCTCCTTAGATAATCCTAAAATGGCCGTGCTTCTTAGCAACGAAATCCTTGCAATCGATCCATTGAATGAGGATGCACTCGAAAACAAAAAAATCTTTGAACAGAAGGTCTTCGAAGAGAGAATCTCCAGAAAGGTCAACAGGCAACCTTTCGCAAAGCCAAAGGTAATAACCTTTAAGGATTCTTTTTCTTTTTAACCGAAATATGCTTAGGAACTCTCCCTCACCGAAATGTATGAAATGACATGTCGCGGTGAAAGACGTCAAACTCCAACCGAGCAGCGTCCTCTTCGATGCTTATATAGGACGAATGGAGTACCCTACCGTTTTATTGGCCCCTTTAAAGTGGAACAACTGAGTTTGGATCCACCTATCGTATATTACCATGAAGTGATTAACGATAGTCAAATCAAAAAGGTAATCAAGGAGGCAGAGCCAACCATTGTACGATCACAAGTTGGTGATTTGACATCCACTGTGTCAGAGGCTCGAACTAGTAAAACCGGCTGGCTGTTGTATGAGAACCATGAATTCCTTGGGGCTATCGCTAATGTATTGGAGGATTTAACAGGACTAAGTTTGACCACAGCAGAAGCATTACAGATTGTCAACTATGGAATTGGAGGACATTATGGACCCCATTGGGATTTTTCATTGGTACGCTTCATCAAAATAAATTCTTATAGAGTTTTACACTCAACGGAACTATTTTTAAGGAACCTATTCAAGCTTATGGAGAATGGAGAGGAAATCGCATAGTTACAGCACTGTTTTACGTAAGAATTTATGCAAATTGTTCTCGGTACGAGTATTTCTTTATCAAATTTCTGTACATTTTCAGTTAAATGATGTTGATTTGGGAGGTGCAACAGCTTTCCCATTCCTCAAGTTGGCTGTACCGCCAGTAAAGGGCAGTCTAGTTATGTGGTATAACTTACATAACTCGCTTGAGCCAGATTTTAGGATGAAACATGCAGGATGTCCTGTTCTGAAAGGATCCAAATGGAGTAAGTCAAATTGTTTGTACGATGAGATTATAAAATTAATTTTGTTTATTTGCAGTTTTGAATGAATGGTTCCATGAGAGGGGACAGGAATTCCTAAAGCCTTGTAGTTTGAAACAGGAGGGTGAAAAATCTAGTCATTACCAACATATTGTGTAGGGACTAGGAAGGTTGTTGTTTTTTTATATAATAAAGATTAAGATTTCAGTGTTGCTCTCGATGATACTGTCTATAGCATCATACTCGTGTTTATGTTTAGTTACTGTCCGTGCTTTTCGGTGAAAAGTTTTTATTTTTCCGATGCAATATCACATCACTTTTAGAGATAAAAATGCCTCAAATACTCGGTGGCGTGTCTGTATCTTTTTTATCCCAATCGATGATGGCACAGATATTCTCACAACAGCTCTCACGACACTGTCATCAGATGTTATAACAAATTTGAGTTAAATCTCCCCTAAATATAATAATTTCTCGCAGTCTATCGGTCTTTATCACTGAAACGTTTTTCCTGGTGAAACCATCTATGTCCTAGTTTTCTATTAACCTTCACATGAGCGACTTTTATACATGTGATTACTGACCTACGAAGCCACTGTCTTATTCTATCATCGAAATAAATGTTTCAATAAAATATAATGTGCACGAGTTATTATTAAACCTAGATCTAGGTATAACACTGACAGTAGACTTCTGTGGGAGAAACATGAAGAAGAAATACTTCGCTCAAAACTTGGGGATGTAACCCAGCTACACTGAGATGGATGTACACCATGATGGTCAGGCCCATTATAACGAACGGAGCAGTAGCTTGAATCAGAAGAACCAGGAAACCATTGGAAAAGTATAAAGGCTAGCTTGCGTTTGCATAACAGGGGCTATGAGAACCTCTCCCTCAGCAGCACTGGAAGTGATATTATGGCTCACCCCTTTACACTTAGTACTAGAAAGAATTGTCAAAGAAGCCATACTAAGAATAACACTATGCAACACTGAACAATTCACTGGTATTCTGATTAGTGATTGATGTTACAACCGTCTAGTAAATTCAATTAATCTGGAATTTAATTTGGTAGCACATCTCTAAACAAAAATATCCGGTTTTTTTATATTTTGACTGCAGTTGGAGCAGTTAGGGCTATTTACCTTCTTATCAAAAAATACCTGGAAAACAAAAACGGTTCAATTATTCATCGATATTCATTTTATTCCCTTGAAAGTAATCTCAATTGCAAGCTATACATATATATCAATGCTTCCTCCAATCTTCAAAAGACTTTTCAAAGACCAATTTTGGAATCGCCTTCAGCTCCTTCAGCGATGTCTCCTTTAACGCCTCAAAATACTTTCCGCGAAGTGTGAGTGAGTCGTGGGAATGGGAAAAAGTCACAAGGAGCTATATCAGGTGAATTGTCGCGAACAAGATGAGATATGTGAGCCGGTTCGTTGTCGTGGTGAAGAAACCTCTTGCGACGAACATTTTCCCTCAAACGCTTTAATACGCTCACGTAGTACTTCTTATTTACTGTCTGTCCTGGTGGAAGAAATTCGGAGTGGACCACATCACGGCAATCATAGAAAACGATCAACAAAGCCTTGATTTTGGATCGACTCTGTGGTCGTTTTTTTGGGTTTTGGCTCGTCTAAGAAGCGCCATTCCGATGATTGTTGGACCCATGTCTCGTCACCGGTAATGATGCCATCGATAATATTTTGGCCCAAAGAAAGCATTTGAATGGGAAATTCCGAGTACTTTTTGATCAGAAAGAAATATACTCGTACTGTTTATGCCCCTTGGCAGAAAAATGCCAAGAATGTAGCTTTGGTGGAACCAGAGAAAATAATTTTGCCTCCATTGCATTAAAATATTGTTAAAGCATTAAATAAGGATGGGCCTAGCTTCTAATTTCTAAATCAAAAGTTGTTAGCGACAGCAAAATTAAAGAAGGAATTTTTATAGGTCCTGATGTCAAAAAAATAATTGATGATCCCTCTTTTATAATCAACCTAAGCCTTTGTTGAAGTAACAACAATTTTTTGGCAATTATAGATCCCCTGATTTTCAAGACAAAATAAGAATAATGCTAGAATCGTATCACAAAATGCGATGTACTAGTAATATTGTCATTGCATTCGCACTTAAGTTTTTTCCCGAACAACATGGGTGCTATGAGCGATCAGCATTGAGGACGTTTCCATCAAGACATCGCAACGATTGAAAGACTTTACCAAGGAGGATGGGAGTCTACCATGCTTCCAGATTATTGCTGGTCGCTTTTAAGAGATACTCCTAAGGCTAGGAGCGCACATGCGAATATCTGTCGCGGCGATTAAAAAATCGTAGTCGCTCTAGGAAATGGACATACGCGCACAAGCGACAATAAACGCCGCGAAATTTTAATCGGAAAAAATTAGAGCACATGGCTTCTAATATGAGTGCGCGCATTTGCAACTAAACAATCGCTGCGATTGAATTAAGCTCTAATTTTGAGGTCACAAATTTAAATTTAAAACTGAAACACAGACAGAAGCACAAAACTCCGGTATGGACTGTCTCAAATTTGTATTTTTGTGTGTTATGTTAGATGCAATTAGATTTAGTAATTCACCAAAGCTTTGATGAATTTTATGAAATTGTCAATTTAATAGTCTTTCACTAACAATAGGGTGTACCCAATATTTTTTTCTACGTTTTTGCTTTTAGACGGAGCATCAAAGCCACAACACAACATTTTTTATTGAAATCTATTTTGAAACTCCCAAGTGCACGAGTATCCAACTTGCGACTGAAAAATCGCAAATAAATATGCGAGTTGATCCATTTTTCTAATTTCTGCAATTATTTAGTCGCAAATGTGAGCATTCCTATTACAAGCCATGTGATCCACTTCTTACATCTAAATAATAGGGCGACAGAAAATCGTCAATGCGCGGACTATTTCATATTATTGCGACTACGATTTTTTAAACGCGGCGATTAAAATCACCAGTGCGTGCTTACTCTTTTAAATTCTTATGATTAATTTATTTTGGCGATTATCGCGTCGCTCATGGAATGGATCAAATCGTGGCATAATAATCGCTTCGATTTTTAGATGTTCTGTGCGCGCAGTCGTATTGATAAGTGTGTGTTTCATTTTTTGCGACTAAGAAGTCGCGCGATTGAAATCGCATGTGCGCGCTTAGCCAAAGACGGACTAAAAAAGAAAAACCAGTCGTTCTAAGCAAAGTACTTTAAAAAAAATCGCCTTATAATACATGGAACCATTCAAATTATTGGGTTTATAACTTAATTCGTGCGTTTTTTTGCCAAAATTTGAACGTTTTTTTAAGAAAAACATGTACAATAGTATTATTCAAAGTATTGCCCATCTGAAGCTATGACTTTTTCCCATCTTTCTGGCAATTTGTGGATCCCATCCCAAAAGAACTGCGCCGGCTTGGCAGCCAATAATGAATCAAGCCAATTGTTGATATTCTGCTCTGATGTGAACCGTATTTCAGTGAGGGCGTTCTGCATCGACCGGAACAAATGGTAGTCAGAAGGGGCAAGGTCTGGGCTATAAGGCGGGTGGGGTAAAACTTCCCATCCACTGTTTTCCAAATAGTTCTTAACCGGAATAGCAACGTGGGGCCGAGCGTTGTCATGATTGAAAATTATTGCCTCGTGTCTGGTCGCATATTCCGGGCGGTTTTAGCAGCTCATAATACAGCACACCCTTCTGATCCCACCAAATACAGAGCATTACCTTCGCTCCATGGATATTCGGCTTTGCTGTTGATTTGGCTGGTTGGCCGAGTTTCACATATGATTTTTTGTGCTTGGGGTTGTCGTAATGGATCTATTTTTCATCACCAGTAACAATCCGATGCAAAAATGACTACCTTTTGTGGCGTTCCAGCAGCATTTCGGACATGCAAAACCGCCTTTCGACGTCTCTCGGCTTGAGTTCATGTGGAACCCAATTTCCTTGCTTTTGAATATATCCAGCTGCTTTTAAACGTTTTGAAATGGCTGTTTGAGTGACACCCAAAGATTCTGCGAGCTCTCCTTGTGTTTGGCAACAATCTTCATAGAGTAATGCTTCCAGTTCTTCATCTTCAAACTTTTTTGGCTGCCCAAGACGTTCATCGTCTTCCAAGCCAAAATCACCACTTTTAAATCGTGCAAACCACTTTTGGCACGTTCGCTCAGCTAGCGCATGTTCACCATAAACTTCCACCAAAATACGATGACTTTCGGCAGCAGTTTTCTTCATATTAAAGTAATGAAGAAGAACTCCCCGCAAAAACACTTTTTCAGGCACAAAGTTCGACATATTTGAGTGAAAAAAAATTATTGTTGTTTACCCTTCAAATAAATGACATATACTGAAATGACGTACAATGACAGTAGCTTTCCAACGCATGTTCCAATGGAATAATAACAATGGAATAATACAAGTTACGCCATCTCTTAGCAAACCGCACGAATTAAGTTATTGACCCAATAAAAAAAAATATTTTTACGGTTTCTCTGAAAAGCCTGATGGGCCCCAGATGCTTTATTTATCACAGTAAGTAATAAAAATATCATAATCTTATCCCATTGAAAATTTCATTTTGTTGCATAGTGTAAACAAAGAGGGAGTCGGGAAAGGAAGGTGCATCGCACACAGACAGCGAGAAACACTTGAAACAATTTTCGTGTCTCAAAAACTCGGGGTGGTTTCGGCATTTGATGGGGTACGTTCAGCACTCTAGTTATTTTATAAAAAATTGTACGACCGCTTTCGTTTCTTTTTTTTTTATATATATTTTAAGCTGTACAAGATAAAACAATTAATTCAATCAAAGAACAATAAAACAAATCAATAAATAAAATAAAGTTAAATTCAGGTAAAAAAGTAAAACATAAAGATATCCCAGCTTTTGCTAAATTTAATTTCAAACAGAAAATAAATAATTACCTATATTTTGTACGACATCTAGAAGTTGATGCCGAATTGGTGGGGCCTAGGTAGTTCAAGTTCAATTTCTCTTTTTGTATCTGTATTTGTATTTTTTATTAGAACACAAGTATTGTAACATAATGTAGCATAATAACTACGCGCACAGATGTAGGCAACACATTCCGAAGTGTCTTTTCATTCCAGGTTCGTGTATGGATTATGTCTAAGACGACGTCGCGGAATTAAGAGAGATTATAACCGCAAGAAATTATTGTCATCTTGGAATTATTACATCAGAATTTTCTTGTTCCAGTGGTCTAAGAATTTGCTAGAAGTTTCTGACTATCAGAAATGCGACTATATAAGGACAGATGGCGATCGAGGAAAGGCAGTTGGGTTTTGAACCGCACGAAGAGATTGGAAAAGTGATAATAGCCGAAGTTGTAATTTTGTAATAAATTGAAAGTTGAGAGTTAACAAGAAGAAGTAATTAGTTTGGATTTGTGTATTAAGTAATTGAAAGGAGATAAAGTGATTTGAGAAGAAAGAGACGGAATTTGCGAAGAATAGTATAGTGTGAACTTGAATTGTTCTATAGACTAGAAAATAAAGAAATAATCTCACAGAATAACGTTTTATCTACTCGAGCCGCAGCTCGCATATTACAGTATTATAAAACAGTTAATACTTAGTGCAAATGGTTAATTCGTTAAATTTACAATTCAAATACTCGTATATATATAACTACGGATTTTTTCCCTGTGAACTCAGGTGTTCCACAAGGATCGATACAAGGGCCATTTTTATTTAATATCTATCTACAAGATTTTCCTCTTCCAGACCCTATAACGGGAGAACCTGGATCACTCCATTTCGCGGATGGCACCATTATACTGGCAAGCGACTTACAACCAATCCAAGCCCTTAACAAAATTAAAGAAAGACTTCCACACGTGGAAAATTATTTTAAAAAGTGGAGATTAAAAATCAATACCAGAAAATGTGGACTAACATGTTTTAGAAACGCCAGTGGGAAGGGACACTATCTTGCAGTTAGGGAGGTTGGTTGGTTGGTTGGTTGGTTTGAGAGGGTGAGCTTATGCTCTTCACTTAGGCCTCCATTGGGCCCGTTGTGTTCCCCTCATCTACGTAACTGTAAGGAATAGTGCTGTGTTTTGGGAATTATGTATTGAGAGGATTTAGGTCTAGGGATCATGGGTAGTAATCAACGAGAAACTGTAACAATAGTGATCGGGGAATCGTAGTGTTCGTCTGGTGAACTCCAATATATCCCCGATTCCTTTCTTACTGAGGTGTGTAATATCCGGAATCCTTGGAGATTCGAGAATTTCCAGCCTTAGCCTCGCTGTAGCGGGGCAGTGACAGAGGAAGTGTTCTATATCTTCCTCCTCCTCTTCACAGTTGGCACAGATTGTTGTATCAGCTATCCCGAGTCTGAACGAGTGTTTGTTGAGATTGATGTGCCCTGTTAAAAGTCCCACCATCAATCTCAATTCTGTTCTGCTTGAGTTAAGAGCTCTTTTTGCTGTGTTGTTACTCGGTTTGGTTATTACAGATCTAGCCACTTTGCACGTGTCTAGATTCGTCCAGTAGTTATTGAACTCCTGTCGTATCTTATCATTGATTATTGTTTTAATAGTTGTCAGAGGGACCCCTATTGTACTATCCGGGTTCAGTTCTGTATTGCCTGCTCCTTTCCTTGCTAGTTCGTCTGCCTTTTCGTTGCCCGGTACACCTTCGTGCCCCGGTACCCATGTGAGACGGACTCTATTGCGTCTGGCAAGTAATTTCAATTTAGTTTTGCACTCCCTTACTAGTAGTGATTTCGACATGGGGTTTGTGATCGCGCTAATTGCTGCTTTGCTGTCCGAGCAGATGTCAATTTGCCTTTCTTCGCTGGTGTCTTCTGCGAGTATTTCGGTTGCCTTCATAATTGCATAGACTTCTGCTTGGAACACCGATACAAATGGTTCTAGGTGAATAGCAAGTTCAATCGGTGGGTTAGCAGTGAAGATGCCAGCCCCTGATTCCCCTGATATGTTAGAGCCATCTGTATAAACCGATATCCCATTGGAGTTTCTTGTCGTTCTTTCATACGTCCAATATTCTCTTGCGGGAAAAATTGTTTCGAAGTTGTTGGAGAATGTGTACGATTTCCCAACAACATCACTGGGGCAATCGATGAGTAGTGTCATTACTCTTATCATTTCGGTGATTTTTCGATGTCCCGTATTTGCACCACCGGTGAAATGGCCGATAGTTTTAAGCCGTGAGGCTGAAATACTGGCAATCTTTTTCGCTTCGAGGTGCACTGGTAGAATGTTAAGTATCGCTTCCATGGCCGCGGTTGGTGTTGAGGATTGTGCTCCTGTAATACCCAGGCAGACCATACGCTGCACCTTAGTTAGCAAGTCTCTTGCATACTTTTTGCTCATCACTGGCCACCATACAACTACTCCGTAGAAGATGATGGGTTTTATTACGCATTCGTATATCCAGTGGACCTGTTTCGGTTTCAAGCCCCATGACTTCCCGATGGCCCTCCTGCATATCCAATATGCTCTCTTTGCTTTGGTGACTCTTTCTTCCAGGTTCTTTCTCCAGGTCAGTTTCCTGCAGTTAGGGAGAGCAAATCCCCATGTTTGATAATAAACAACTCTTCAATTCCATTACGTTCCGAAACAAAGTACCTCGGAATCAACTTTCAGAACCGATTTCTTTTCAACAAGCATGGTAGGGCTGTGCTTAATAGGGCAAAAATGGTAACCGGAACACTAAAACCTTTACTTAATTCTAAACACATTTTAGGAAAAACTAAGATTCTTATGTACAAGACCCTCATAAGACCAATTTTGACATATGGATTCTGTACGTGTTTTACCATATCACCCACTGTAGGAAAAGAAATGAAGATTTTCGAAAGAAAAATCCTGAGATCCTGCTGCGGAGTTTTTAGAAAGCCGAATGGTTTTCTAATAAAACTATATACGACGCAACCCAGATTAAACCTCTTATGAACTACCAAATAGATCTTCTTTTAAAAAAAGATGGAACGAATAAGTTCTCACCCAAACCCGCTGGTAAGATCTTTAATGGACTCCAATATCGATGACAGTCTGGTGAATCAATATTATTTGTCAGCATTTAGCTCAGTAAATGAGAGGTCCTTACCTCTATTAAGACCAGATGCAAATGAAAACCTGCTAGCCCCGTTTTATGAAAAAGCATCCCCTATTAATTATACTGGATGATATTGTGTAAATATAAACCTGAAGAGAAGTGACTGCTAACATAAGCCTTTGTTTTAACGTAGAATGCTTTAGATTTCCTTGTGATTATATCATTTACTTATATAGGAAACCATTAAGGATTTTAAAGCTTTTACAGTCATTATACGTATGTAGACACATGCACACTATTTATATGTTTTGATCTTTTTTTAGTTATAGTCTTCCTTGTAGTTGTAGTTTTAGGGTTAAGTTCTAGTCATTAAGTTAAGATTGCCAAAAAAGAGCAAAGTAGTGAATGTACGCCGGGAGCAAGCGTACAGAAATTAAGTGACTTTCGCTTTAAATATTTAATAACTTTTCTTTAAGTCAGACATGTCAATAAGTCGACCAACATTTTAATTGATTGTAAATATTAATGTACTGAATTATATGCCTCAATAAAGTATAAGTATAAGTATATATATAACTTAATAATAAAAAAAAGAAAAAGAAAAAAAAAACTTAATAATAAAAATTTATAATATGATTTAGCCTACGAATAATTTAGCCACTGTTGCTCATCCTGCTCAAATTGGCTGGGAGTGAATTCCATAGACCAGCAGCATATACAGAAAATTGTCGCTTAGAAAATTCATATCTAAATGTGGGAACAATTAGAACTCTGCTTCTTTGCGATGTCGCGGGCATCAGCTTATCGAAGAGATATTGAGGTGTTTTTGTTTGTCCAATATGAAGGACACGTGATCATCCCACGTAAGGGTTTGGTTTAATATAATGCCTAAGTTCTTCACCTTATCAACATATTTTAGAGTGGTGCCACCTAACTCGACTTTTGGAAAACATGAGGTATCCATAGCATTCCTACCCACAACAATAGCTTGACTTTTCCCAGTGTTCAGCCTCAGTTGATTTTGTTTTGACCAGAGAAGGACGCTCGCTAGGTCCTCATTTATTCGGTCAGTGGCGTCTTCCACTAAACCAGCTGCACATCATCAGCGTACATATGAGATCTACAGTGCTTTAAGACATTAGGGAGGTCGTTGATAAACATGGAAAATAACAGGGGGCCTAAGATTGATCCCTGGGGAACACCAGCATAAGTTGGGAGAAATCCAGATAAGTGATTGTTAGCCCACACTGCTAGAAGTCTTCCTGTTAGATACCTTTAGATCAAATGTAAAGCACTGCGATCAAAAAAGAAGTTGTTTATGAGCTTATTTAGGAGGATACTATGCGAAACAGAATCGAACGCCAGCACCATCAGTGCTGTCGAGCAACTATTTTGGGGTCTATACCCAGATTGCATAGGCGAAATAAGGCCTGAGGAATTTAAGTACTCAGAAACCTGTTTTCCAATTAGCTTTTCGAATACTTTCGACAAGAAAGGTGAGATTGATATCGGGCGATATTCCTTTACAGGACTGGAGTAATTTAATAAAGGAATAACTTTGGAAGCTTTCCAGAGGTGAGGACAGCAAAATGTGAATAATGCGGGGTGAGATGAACGGAAAGATGATTTTAAAGAATTTGGGACGCAAGTTGTCTAGAGCAGTAGATTCAGATTTAATTTCAAATACCGTTCTGGATACTTGAAACTGATCCACTCTTGAGAAACTGAAACTGATGTCAGAAATGCTTCCCAACGGGGCACCACTGACTGGAGGCATCATACCAACCTGGGTGTTATCAGATAAAGATGCAGTTAAAAACTGTCTATTTAGATCATTAGCATCACATTCCACATCTGAATTACTCTTTTGTTTTGATAATCCGAGAGACTTAATATTTTTCCACAATTTGCTCGAGGACAAACTACCGAAGTTAGAGGCAAAGAATCTACGCTTCGATCTACATATCGCTATATTAACAGCTTTGCGCAGATTCTTAAAATCAGCATGGAAGCTCGGGATCCGAAAACGCTTCCACCTTTTATAGGCGTCATTCCCCTGACAGATAAGTGTATCAATTCGGTTGGTATACCATTCATTAGTTGGCACATGAATGTCAAACAAATGGTTAATTTTAGTCGTAAAAAAGTCAACTTGTTCATCGACTGATGAGACAAGGAGAACCCTATCCCAGTTCGTGTTTACAACATCGCGAGCTAACGCAACCATGTCCACTGGTTTGAAATCTCTAAACTGAATTATTTTAGTTTCTATTGAACGGTTTACAGCAAGGTCATAAAACCCAACAAAGTCATGTTTCGAAAATCCAGGAATGTCTAACTGTCCGTAATAATTCACGTAGTCGGGCTGACTCACCAGTAGGATATCCAAGAGAGTGGAGTTTGTAACGGTAAAATATGTGGGACTGGTCTTATTAACAGGGATTTTTAAAACAAGTGTCTTCAATCGGAGGTTCCACAAAATCTCTTTCTGAATTATATGCCATTCGAAGAATCGCTAAACTTTTCAATTATTTGTCCGTAAAATACAGGGTGGACCAAAAGTCTTTTTCCTACGTAAAAAATTAATAACTCTTTTGTTTATAGATATTTTTGAGTTATTTTTTTTTTTTTGTTTCAGACATAAGGCTTGGAAGATTTAGGATGGAGCACTACACGATCGTACAGCGAACAAAAATTTTTAAATTATTTTTTGAAAATAGCCAGTCAATAATTTGTACTCAACGTGCCTACTGGCAATTTTATGGCGTTAGAAATGTCCAACAACACCCACTATTCGTGCTGTGGTGGCCAAATTTGAGCAATATGGGAACGTTGGAGATGTGAGGCATTCGGGCAGGCCTCGTTTTGGACGATCGATCGAAATCATCCAGGTCGTTAGGGAAAATGTTGCAACCGATCCTGAAACAGCTCAATCCTGGTGACCGAGAAAAACGTCTGGAGTACTGCAGAACAGTCCTAAATATCGCCGAGAATGATGAAGAATTTTTGGAAAATCTTATGATGACCGACGAGGCACATTTTCATCTGAGCGGGTTTGTGAACAAGGAAAATTGCAGATTTTGAGGCACACAGAATCCCAAAAATCTCCATCAACGTCCCTTACACTCACTTCGTGTTACTGTTTGGTGTGGACTAACCTCGCGTAAGATTTATGGGCCATATTTCTTTGAAAATGATACGGGTGCCAGCTTTACGGTCAATGGGTGCCGCTACAGAACAATGCTTCAGGACTTCTTTTTTTCACTTGTGCAAGCAGACAACAATGCTGAACTGATTTGGTTTCAGCAAGACGGAGCTACCGCTCACTCCCAATTCCCAAATCGCATTATTTAAAAAAAAAAAGTGAATTTGAATGGCCGCCGCGATCGCCTGATCTGTCTGCTCCGGACTTTTTTTTATGGGGTTAGCTGAAGGAAAAGGTTTACATTAACAAACCACAGACTATAGAGGAGCTGAAACTCAACATTCGCACAGAAATCGCTCAAATTACGCCGGCAACACTTCAAAAAGTCATGGAAAGTGCCATCAAAAGAACCCATGACTGCATGCATTCTAATGGTGGCCACTTAACCGATATGATTTTCCATACAGAATGTAAAAAATTTCCGTGAAATAAACTTTTATTTGTAATTTATTTCATTAGTTTTTATCTTTTCCTTCAAAAGTTATTCCAGATATACGTAGGAAAACGACTTTTGGGCCACCCTGTATTTGTTGCTTTTTTCCCTGCCACTTAACTAGGACATAATTTCCAAATTCTACCAAAGAAAGATTCTGTATAGTGTATTTCAGCATTATTTTTATTTTCATCGGAGGACGATATCCACTTTCTGTTTTTTTTTTGGGTGTTTGAAAATTTTACAAAGCGTTTTACAGTCTTAATTTTCTTTTTAAAATTTTTTTTTTTATTGGCATCTTGCCGTCAAGCATTCTCTTCTAGTCGGCGTTTTTCTGTTAAACTTGTAAAAATTGGAGAAGATCCACTTCTTTCTGTTATTTCCTCAACATGTAAACGTGGTATAGGACGTATTATTGTTGCTGATAAAACTTTTGGCTTACTTGGTAAGGAATTAAATAAAATCACTAAAATATTACAACAGAAACAGCACGACTTCAAACAATAAACAATGAAAAGTTTGAAAGTAAAATGATTGAGTGATTTTTGGTCCCATTTGTATCGACGGGAAATGAAGGCGAGGCTACAATAGAGTACAGCAACTGTTTGTACAGCGACATCGACCTAGGCGGAAGAGTTCGAATCCATTGTTTGAGATGAAATGTAGAGCTAATCAACGCTCCGCTCCGGAAAGTCTTAGAATATATCCTGAAGGGACAGATCTAAGTAAAGGAAGACCTCACGTAAAGTGTCGCACACAAGTAGAAATGGACCTGAACCGACTTCGTGTTTAAAACCGGAAGCCACTAGAATAAGATCTAGCTGCCTGTAGACGTTTGCTGGTTCAGGCCCTGGTCCATTCCGGACTGTACGCCATCTTTACACGTTTTTTTATTTAAATTTCAAAGTGGCAGTAAGTTGATCTTACAGGTGTTCTTAAATAGGTGAGTCAAAACAAGAGGAACATTTTGTAACTTCTACTTTATTCAAACAACAAATATTTACTTTTTATTGCCACAAAATTCTCTCCTTTAGTTTATCTGCGCAGATCTAGAAATGTAACCAGTAGTATACCTACAAACAAATCAGCTGAACTTGAATTGAAAAAACACACAATTTTATGGAATTTTAAATACCTCCATCTGTTTAAATATATACTCAAGTTGAAGCTAACGTAAGCTAAGCGTGTGTCAAAAAGCGCATTTCGAAGTAAATGAGTTCCACGGCAAGATTTACACAGTTTAGTCAGTTTAAATCGATCTCCAATAGAGTTAAGAATGTTTAATCCAAAGTATCTTACTGTGATCGTGGTGATTGCAGTCTATACGAATAGTGCAACGTGTGACTACTATACATCGGTATCCGGCTTGGAAGTCCTTTTAGAAGCTGAGGGACATTTGCTAGACTCTGTGAACAATTTTATGACAACGAAGCAAGTGTCTGAGGAGAAAGAGTTTCTGAAGTAAGAAATAAGTGTCCCGCAAGGAAGGCTATTACGATTATTTATTTTCATTGCAGTACAATAGGTCACATAAGAGAGGAACACGTTCAGGCAAAAAATGATTCATTTGCCTACCTCAGCAATCCAATTAGTGCCTTCAAATTGATAAAACGTTTTGTAGTTGACTGGACTTTAGTTGAGGAGCTTATTAAAGAGGATGCTGTTGCCGAAGGTAAGGATGACTTAATGGTTCGTTTAAAGTAGTCAATACACCGGTTTCACTCCAGGCTTGGCCACTAACCTTACTAGGTTCATGAGTGCTAGCTTTCAATCACCCACAGAGGATGATCTTAAGGGCGCCGCAATGGGTTTGGTTCGATTACAGGAAACATACGGCTTAAAAGCAACCGATTTGGCCGAAGGCAAAATTCTTGGTACGAAATACGGGTACGTCACATTATCACAACCGATTTAAGACAATTTGAAAATATTTCTGCCTGACAAACAGTCCTGAGATGACAGCGAGTGATTGCTTGGAGTTAGGACTGAGTCTTTACCAAGCTGAGCAGAATGAACGTTCACTTAATTGGTTACTGGAAGCTTTAGCCAAATTCAAGAAAGACCCGTCCACCCCTAAGAAAATGATGACAGATCTTTTGCAGTATCTTTCGGCGGTTTATTTCAAATTGGGTAGGTTTGAAAAATACCTATGTGTATGAGCAATAAGATGACATAGACCTCCTTAGATAATCCTAAAATGGCCGTGCTTCTTAGCAACGAAATCCTTGCAATCGATCCATTGAATGAGGATGCACTCGAAAACAAAAAAATCTTTGAACAGAAGGTCTTCGAAGAGAGAATCTCCAGAAAGGTCAACAGGTCACCTTTCGCAAAGCCAAAGGTAATAATACGCCTTTAAGGATTCTTTTCTTTTTAACCGAAATATTCTTAGGAACTGTCTGTCACCGAAATGTATGAAATGACTTGTCGTGGTGAAAGGCATCAAACTCCAACCGAGCAGCGTCCTCTTCGATGCTTATATAGGACGAATGGAGTACCCTACCGTTTTATTGGCCCCTTTAAAGTGGAACAACTGAGTTTGGATCCACCTATCGTATATTACCATGAAGTGATTAACGATAGTCAAATCAAAAAGGCAATCAAGGAAGCAGAACCAACCATTGTACGATCACAAGTTGGTGATCTGACAGCCTCTGTGTCAGAGGCACGGACGAGTAAAACTGGCTGGCTGTTCTATGAGAAACATGAATTTCTTGGTGCTGTCGCTAATGTACTGAAGGATTTAACAGGACTAAGTTTGGCCACAGCAGAAGCATTACAGATTGTCAACTATGGAATTGGAGGACATTATGGACCCCATTGGGATTTTTCATTGGTAGGCTTCCTCAATCTAAATTTTAATAAAAAATATTCACTCACTGAAACTATTTTTAAGGAACCTATTAAAGCTTATGGAGAATGGAGAGGAAATCGCATAGTTACAGCACTGTTTTACGTAAGAATTTATTGAGTTTGTGTTCGGTATTTCTTTACCAAATTTCTGTACATTTTCAGTTGAATGATGTTGATTTGGGAGGTGCAACAGCTTTCCCATTCCTCAAATTGGCTGTACCACCTGTAAAGGGTAGTCTAGTTATGTGGTATAACTTACATAACTCGCTTGAGCCAGATTTTAGGATGAAACATGCAGGATGTCCTGTTCTGAAAGGATCCAAATGGAGTAAATTAAATTGTCTGTACGATGAGATTATAAAATTAATTTTGTTTATTTGCAGTTTTGAATGAATGGTTCCATGAGAGGGGACAGGAATTCCTAAAGCCTTGTAGTTTGAAACAAGAGAGTGAACAATTTAATCATTACCTATATTTAGAGTAGTTACTAAGATGATTATTTTTTGTATAATAAAGAATAAGGTTGGTTTTAAAATGAGTTATGTCATGTCGGCTAGATAATACCGTCTATGGCATTTATAAAATTGTTCTGTTTGACTACGGTCCATATTACTCAATGTTTTCAAGATCATTAAGCTTTATCAATTTTAGTCAAGCATCAACATTTTTTCGCTAATAGAACTTGATTGACATACATTTCTTTTCTCCACGCAAAAGTGAACCACCATAGTATGCATGTTGAGCTTCTATAATATAGCGCTTATAAATGCCTTAAGTGGTTTACAAGGCTTTAAACAATAAAGCAATTAAGGTAGCTAATAATATGCCTATCAACCTGGGAAATCAACTACTCGTGCTCTTCAGAACCTCACATCAATAATTGATAAATCGCTTGCAGACAAAGAGATAACATTAGGTTGTTTCCTGAATAGCGAGGGTGCCTTTGACAACACCGGACACGCCCAGATATACAGATGTATCCAGAACATAGGAGTAGGTATGCTAGAAGACAGGAAAATAAAAACCACACTAGATAGCCATAAACTCAGTATCACTGCTGAGAAAGGATGCCCTCAAGGAGCAGTTTTCTCCCCTGGTCCATCGTAGTCAATGAACTGCTGACAATACTCGACAATGATGGCTTTTATGTCCAAGGGTATGCAGATGGCATTGCTATCAGAGATAAATACGGAATTAAAACTCGGCTGGTGCAGGAAAGTTGGCTTAAATGTCAACCAAGAAAAGTTCCACAATTGCATTCACTAAGAGAAGAAAGCTTGATATGCTCAGAAAACCCACACTCTTTCGTAAAACAATAGAATTCTCAAAAGAAGTCAAATTCCTTGGGGAAAAACTTACATGGTATTCTCATCTTAACAAAGCCAAGATCTCCCTGTGGACCAGCAGAAGTTTTCTTGCCTGGGGATTAAATCCCAGACATATTTTCAAATACGCAGCTACTAATGGTGACAAAAAACCAAACAAAAGTCCACACTATTCTCAATAAATTACAAAGACTAGCTTGTGTGTGTGCTACAGGAGAAAAAGTAAGAGAACTACTCCCACAACAGCGCTAGAAGTCATCCTAAATCTGGCACCACTTCATCTTTATGTCATGAAAGAAGCTATGGTTAATGCATCACAGAGGATGAAAAGAATGCAAGATCTATTCATTCTGACCTTGTACAAGAAATCAAAAAGAATGAAATACTTAATAACAGACAAATGTCTACCGAAATTCAACTTCAGCCACAACTTCAAGGTGACATTTCCAGATAAAAGGAACTGCGAACCGAATAAACCTAGAGGTTTTCATGTATGGTACACAGATGAGTCGGGGCCGGAGTATGGATAAAAGTAGCTCAGTATTTCAAGCCGAAATACAACATAAACAGATCTATAATCAAGAAGAATATTTATATTCTCTCAGATAACAAAGTCGCGCTGCTTTCAATAAAGGCATATAAAATTACCTCAATACTAGTATGGGACTGCCTTCAACTGCTGCTGCTAAAAACTGGCTTAAAGGAAAAGCGCATCATAACTCGATGAAAACTGAAGGTAACAGACAGGCCAAAAAATTCTTGCCAAATGCTTCCCACCTAAGAACGAAACAACTCTTACAACTAAGTAAGAGTCAGATTCGGTTGGGCACAGGTTTCTTAACGGGACACTGTGGAGTTAAAAGTCACCTCATGGCCATGGGAATAACACAAGACGACGTGTGCAGAATGTGCAACGAAGACGAAGAATCAGGTGAACACATACCTTGCCAATGTGATTGTCTTATCAGAACACGTCATAGGTAACTTCTACCTCAAAGCAGAAGACATACTCGTATCTGCTAGCACACCCACCAAAGACAGTCGGATTCATCATAAAATCCGGCATCATGGATGGGCCGGATTTTAATCACAATAGGCCCACCTATGGCGGAGGTGATAAGGGACTAGCTCCCGCCTCAATCATCTAATCTAATCTAATCTAATCTGCGTGTAGCCCATGAAAGTCTTTCACTCGCGGTTATTCCTTCGCTGCTATGGCCTGCTATGAGGGTGGCCGTGGTGTAGTGGTAACATCATCGCTTGTCACGCTGTTGATTCACGGTTCGAATCCTGATGTCAAGAATCATCTATTTATTTCACATGAAATAATTAAAAAAGTTGATCACTTGCGAAAGCTAAGACAACTCTACTGTGAAGGCATAACACTGGCAGTAGGATGGTCATATTGCCAAAATGCAACTTGATTGTGATGATGACATCAGGAGGACGGAAAAAAAATACTGTGAATCATAAGCAACGACAATAATAGCGAAAACAAAACAAAATACTCCCCAGTTATCTGGACAACCACCCTTGGAGTTTAGAGAAACTTAATACCACCTGAGATGCAAACCACACCACTCTGTCTTTCTCTCTGTCTCTTCCCCTTTCCACAAAAACGAACGTGTTCTAAAGATTAGTATAAGGGTATTCATATCCCCTTTAACACGTGCAAATTATAAAAAAAAAAAAAAAAATTACCGCTAAAATAATGCCGCTAACTCTGAAGATGACCTTGTATGCACTTAGTTCGGCTTTTCTTTTGGACAACACGAAGTATTTATTCATAAACTAAAATCGGGTCAGATTATCCTTACTATTTCATTTCACTCCCATTATTCTCCTTCGACTTTTCATGTTCTCTGCTTAGTGTGCACTTTTTAAGCGGTTGACGAAGCTCTGTTTTACTATAAGCTGTAAGTAACTTTTTTTTTTTTTTGCATAAAATTTATATCAACAATGTTTCCTATCAAATTGAAGAGACTTTCGTACTCGTAATATCAAATATGATGCCCCACTGTAAATACAGCTACTCGTTTGAACGCACTCATCGTGAAGCAAGTATTGAACACATCCATTCTATAATGACAGGTGTTCAATGAGTGACATTTGTACTAAGTTAAAGCGCAAACATATTTTCACAAAAGTCGTTTGCAAAAATGGAGTGGGACGATATTGAAAAACATGTTGCGGTAATTGGCCTTCACAAGTTTAATATGAAAAGAGGCGATATTTTTCAGACATTGCGAGCGCTTGATTGTTAAATTGTTTGAAGACACTGGTGACTGGATAGACCGTCAAAGATCCGGACGAACTGTCAAAACTCCACAGGCGATCACCATCAAAGCTGTTAAAGAAAAGAAAGTCTTGCCACAAGAAATTAAGATATCGCAGGAATCCATGTTTCGCATTATCAAACAAGATTTGGGACCCAACGCATATAAAAGTCACACTGGCCACTTACTCATAGCCCAATTAAAGCAAAAACGGAATGAAAGATTGAAAGCTCTACGCCGAGCAAAATTGTCACAGGAAAACTGTGTTCACGGATGAAAAAATGATAAAATCTATGCCAGGTCATCCACAGAAGCACCAGAACTCATTCCGCGAGTATCTGTGATGGTCTGGTGAGGCGTCAGCTACGAAGGTGCGAGAAGGAAGTTAAAACATCGGCAAAAGACTACCAAACGGACGTTCTGGAAGGCGTTGTAAAGGGACTTAACCAACAATTGTTTTCATACAACCAGTGTTGAATGCGGCAGGAAATGGAGGAATTCGATGGACTCTCACTTCTCAACTCAAACACCTCGACTACGCCGACGATGTATTCCTACTGTCTCACAGAATAATAGACCTTCACCAAATGACAGCAAATGTGGAGAGGGAAGCAGACGTCGTTGGGCTGAAAATTGACTCGGCAAAAACAAAAATGATCAGCCTAGGACCAAACTCATCAACATATGCATTGCTGGACAAGCGGTTGAGAGAGTAGAGAGTTTCCAATACCTTGGGAGTATTGTCTCAACCGATGGCGAAACCGAACTGGATATAGCCAGCCGATTAGGTAAAGCAAAATCTGCGTTTGGAATGCTATCCATAGTTTGGCGAAGTAATGCAATTAGCTTAAACACCAAGCTATGACTGTTCCGTTCCAACGTTGAATCCGTGCTACTATATGGATGTGATAACTGGAGAGTGACCGTCACTATCACTAGGAAGCTCCAAACGTTTGTCAATAGGTGTCTACGCTACATCTTAAGGATATTCTGGCCAAACCTTATCTCTAACGAACAGCTTTATCAGAGAACGGGCCATGAACCTATAGGCACAGCCATACGACGACGAAAGTGGTAGTGGATCGGTCACACTCTCTGAAAGGGTGACAGGTCCATAGCTAACCAAGCGATGCAATGGAATGTACAGAGTACACGGGCGCAGAACAGTTGAGAAGAAAACATGACAACTGGGAAAGAGTTGGGAAGAGCTGAGGCACATTTCCAGAAATCGCACACGATGGCGCGTAGGTATTGTAGAGGCCCTAGAACTCACAAGGGAATACAGGACATAAGAATTCAACCAGTGGACTTTCTAGCAAGAATCAACAGCTCATAAGGCAAAAACAACAGAAGAGTGCCTCCAAAAAAATGTACCGGACTTCATAGCAATAGACGATTGGACGTCAGGCAGTCCACACCTCAATCCTTTGGATTATAAGCTGTAGTCTATTTTAGAAGCGATGGCGTGTTTTACTCGACACCCAACTATTGAGTCCTTGAAGCGCTCACTTGCTCCGTGCAATGGATAATTTCCCAATGGACGATGTGCGAGCTGCAATCGATGAGTGGCCAAAGCAACTCTAGTCCTGCATAAATGCACCAAGTTTTACATATCCATTGAAGTAAATATCTATTTCTAAGTAGACACTTTGGTAAGATTAGTGCATTCCTTCATGTTGTTGGAGAAAATCCCTTCAACTCTCTTTCTGTGGCAAATAAATTTGCGTACCATGCCAAGGGAGTATAAAACGTCCTAACCCTACCCAACCATGAATGCTTCTCATTTTAAAATCAAACCAAGCCCTATTCTAGCCGCAAATCTTTTATCATAAACTGTTCGTTTCATTACTCTGCAAACATACTCTTCGAAGAATTTTCTTAATTAAATAATTAACACGCAAATTTATATCCGCATCTTTATGGCACACCTTTGACGTGCCTTTTGAAAACAAACCGACGGCGACTGACACTGACTGCGTGTATTTGCATTGCATACCATCATATTTCAACAGAGACCAGAATCATGCAAAGAACTTGTTACACTACACGAAAACGTATTAACTTGTCCGTCGTCGTAATGCCAATAACTTGTGCACTCTAAATTGTAATCTGCCTTCGTATGCAAAACTATTTCCCTCAGAACTTATTGAAAGGTAGCACGTAACCAATCATTACCCAGTCATTTCCTACAATTTAATCAATTAGGCGGCTGAGAGTTAATATCATGGCACAACATCACCCACTCATATAAGTCAAGCCAGAACGATTGAGTACCACCTTTCACAAGTATGTGGTGGCTAACGTCAAATTTCATCTTCTCACCTTTCCAATGATGCATTGGATTGCTTGGCATACAGGTGCATGCGAAACCAAATAAGGAACTACGTACGAGTACATAATGCTATACACACTTAGCAGCAGTTATTCATAGCAACAGCAAGGAAGCAATAAATGCCAAGTGTACTCGTACAGTATGTAGAACAATTAAGAGGACTTACATACATATTTCTACTTAAAAGCATAGTAAGATGCAGTTGCAACCATATCTGTTGATATTGGACAACTAGTCCGTCATATGGAGACAAAGAAGCAGATGGCACAATATCCATCAAAGATTGCTTGTTAGATCTTCCGACGGTCCGAGAAGAGTTAGGTGTAAAAAACTAACACCCCATTCATCTAAATAAAAAATTGTACTAATTAATATAAAATGCAAAACCTCACTGACCCATTCATCACCGCATCTTCAGACCTATAAATTTTAATACTCAACACTTTTTTTTTATTAAACAATGGCTACTGTGATTGTGAACCGATTTTGATGAAACTTTTCTGGGTTCAAGTACTTGCAAGGTAACGAAAAGTAAGAGAGGGACCCTTAAGAGTCTGTACGTCCGTCTGTCTGTCCGTCTGTGCATCCGTCTGTTTGTCACACCCTCTTAACTTTTAAAACGTTAGACGTAGGAAAATGAGATTCGAACCAGAGATGAGTGTTGCTAACCCGTAAATTTTTGAAAAAGTGAAAAAGCAATAGAGATTTGGCTATTAGAGTGAGGGTGAGACAAATTTCTGTTTTTGTTTGTATATGCATAGGATGATTATCTGTGCATCACGGCCAGTTTTGGAGGTGTCCCGGTTTTTTAGAATGGAACAGATATCGAATCCCCTCGCGAATCTTGTGCAAATATGATGGAAATGCCATTAAAAATCAGTCTTGGAGAGAAAGTTCGAAAACAAAGCGTACACTGCCGTACAGGTGGATTCGAATTCGGGTGTAGATAGAGCCATAAAAAACCAACCCTCAGAGAACGACTGATGTTAGAGCTAGGCTCGTCAACTGAGGGTACTATGTGCATACCCCAACTGAAGATAAAGACTGCTCACAAATATATTCTGCAATCTGTTTAACGACACCTGTAACTACTAAGATCGAAAAGCTAAGTAAACTCAATTAGATTGGATAATAAAGAGCTATCTCTGTTAAGGGAAAAGTTAGCATTAGTAGCACCAGATTCCTCCACACACCCATCCACTAAGCATCCTAGCTGATGACTTTGTAGTCAGCGGTAGGCGAATGCCCTTTATTTTTCATCACTTCACGAAAGTTTAGGTATGTCAAATACATGCATGAAACTCCTTGGCATATAAAAGAGGATTAACGTCGAAACTAATGCAATAAACTACTGAATACTTTATCTACAAATCCACTTGAACTCCGGAACAAGGGCAATACGAAGAACACTATTCCCAGGAAAAGGCCATCACAATTACACCGAATGGGGGTACGATAATTTTTATTTCATTTACTTAAATTGTTAAATGCATGGTACTACAAGATTTAATATCTTAAAATTAAATATCTAAATAAAAAGTCTATTTGATGTGACCCTAAGTTGAATCCTCATTAAATCTTCATTTACCCGAGCAGCAGAATCTTCCATTAGACCTATACGACAAGTAAAGTATATGGAGACATCATCTGCATACTGCAATGCATAATTGATTCCGGAAGGTCATTGATGAAAAGAGAAAACAACAGAGGGCCTAGAATTGACCCTTGTGGAACCCCCGAATTGACTAGTGTAGGTAAAGATATTCCGCAATCAGTTTCTGCCATTGTTGATTCTATAGTTTAATTTAAGGATGTGGGTGAATTACTGCATGGGTACTGCAGTCAATTGGGCTAACTAAATCAGAAAGTGCCAATGAAATATGCAAGTAAGCTTCTTTGGTTCAGATTTTGCGGAAACTTATTTTATCTAAAAAAAAAATCAGATTCAAATCGAAAAGAAAATTCAGCATTTACTTCACCTACTTCTTTCCTTATGGTCAATTGAACACTCCAACCTATGTTGGGAATTGGTACCTACATACGTATATTTTGCTGATTTATAGGGATCTGGTGAAACCCCTGTAATCCTCGAACGATGTGCTCGGCAACATCTCACCTAAAAGGTTGGGGAATTGAGACTAGTAACTAGCTTCTTTCAAAACTTACAGGCTTATTCTGATCCTGTTCCATCTTATCACGATAATGGGTAGAATCAGAATAATTACTCATCCCGATCGCTTTACTCCAAACACAGATCTGCCGAGCTTTTTAAAATTGCAACACTCGTTGTCTTATGACTGTGCAGCTTGGGGTAGCAACTTTCGATTTTGAGATATGAAGAGACATCTGCAATATCGTAAGTTTGTAGTAGAGGCCAGGAGAACTATCTTTTAATATCTCTGTTGAGAAGAACATGACAATGTCGTCAGAACCGAAGATTTCTAGCGGACCCCATAGACCAATAATTTAGAGCCTCGTACGTTTAGGGATTGGAACTGCAATAACTCTCATATAAAATATACTCTAAGTACAAAGACCATTGTTTTCTGGGGAAGATGTGGCTTTGAACTATTTAAGTCAATAGGACCAAATGGTATAACACATATATCCTTTCATGTACAACAGGATGTGATGTGTTAATGTAGTAGCTCTCATTTCTATCTTTAATGCCTTATCAACTTTTTATTCAAAAACTTTAGACATATTTATTCATCTTCGCTGCATTGTCTCGAGCACTCCGTCGCATCACTAATCTGTGTACTTAAAGTCAAGTCTGTAGAAATGCGCCGGCATTCATCATCCCTAATTAATAATACTCGTACCTAATATAAAATGAAGTGGCACATTGTCGAGTTCTGTCCGATGTACCCGTATAACTCAAGAACGGCTGAAACGATTTCAATGCCGGTTGCTTCGTTTATTAGGTAATTTATCTCAGAATATTTATGGATAGCTAAACATTTCAGAGTTTATACCAACAATGCTTACAATGAAATTGAAGTTAGAGACATTCGTAATTTGCTTTCAGTAAAAGCTCAGCCGTCATTCGGTTTTTTTTTTTTTTTTTTTTCAATAGATTAAATTAATAATTAGTAAATCCGTAAGCTATAAATCATCATCCTACTTTACTCTGGAGCTGAGGTGTAAATTATTATCATCGATTTTCAGCCAGTGAGTACCACTGCCACAGTGGATGGCTTGCTTTCTTTGTTCCTCAGGTTGATCGTGAGCCCTCTTACTTTCTACTCCTATGCAAAAGCTACTGAAGTGGATTGGGGAATGCAATCCCGAATAACATAGTGGCTCTACGCTTCTCTTATCAGACTCATACGTGGAGTGTATTATTTTGGTTCACGACATTTGACCAACTGAGCCAATAACTTACCGTAACTCATGGCTGGTTGACCCATTACTCCGTGTCCATATCGCCGGTCTAAGCTGTAAATGGCCGACATTACTCGCTTCAGACAAAAAATATACAAAATACACAAGACGCTGTGGATTTCACCGAATTATAGGCACATGGACTAGGCCTACAGAATGTCATATCAACATCAAACGTAAGTTTCGGCAAAAAAAGAACTGAGGTTACACCTCAGACTGACGGGTAACTTTAAGCTGTAACCGATTTGTGATCCAAGCGGATCTTGTTGTTAAAGCTTTCAGCACACACCCTATGGGAACCTCCGAATGCCTTAACCAAAAAATACTTCTCATTTCAGATGTATGTGGGTACGTAGATAATACTTTTTCGTTCCGTTTCTTGCAATCCAGACTGCAGTTGTTACGCCTACTCAAAATGTTATGATTTGATGCTCGTTGAACAGACAAAATTGTTTGACGATCCCATCAGCTTGAGTTCAATGCATCCTTTCGCTTTTCCACACACACACATCCGTACACGCATACAAAATTCCCAATCGATTGGATGATTTGCCGCCAATGTTTAACAACAGCGCACTACAGCGTGTGGTAAAGCCATCCAACAGCGGTTTATGGTTAAGCTTCCCTGTCGAACAATTTGCATAAATTTCGTTTACCAATTTACACCCAACTATGAGGCAGCCATCGAAGCTATTTCAGATTACGATTCCACAGGTCTATTTTTTTCTGCCCAGCATCCAACATGCACGCTGCAAATGAATCCGAAGGTGAAAGAAAAACGGTTCCAAGTTCCTTTTGCCAAGTGTAAGTTATGCAAATAGTTATTGGATGTAGATTGTCCAGGTGAGATAAAAAGTTAGGCTACTCCTGCCGTTGGTACTTGAAGAGTGGAAGCACCAACCTCAATCATGAAGATACGTAGATACATCGCCACCACCACCACATGGTGTCTGGGGTGTGGGTTAATTTGTGCGCACCAGCTACCGCTAGCTGAGATTACGTAATGTATGTAATTTTGATCGAAACGTTATAGTTTTCGTTTTCAATTAGGGACTCATAAATTGTGAGCGGAGTTATGCTTATGTGTCATTGAACTAAAATTGGGTGGAGATTGCGGAAGTTGTGCAAGGTGTTTACTCGGCCCGCCTTTCGTTCGTTTCTTCTCGCAATGCAGGTGTTTAACAAGTGCACGAAATTGTACTGGCAAAGAGCGATAAAGTAAATGTAAATGTTTTGTTAGGTGGAAGATACATTTTGACGTGCTAGTGATTTGTTAAATGTTCTGGAGGCGGGTTACGAGTGATGTAGAATGTGTAAGCATAAGAAACAAAATAATTCAGCGTAACGGATAGAGGCTTAGCTAATTGTTAAGTATTTGAGAGGCTGTTGCAATGAAATGGTATTTGATTGATTCGTCACTATCAACCGGGAGAAATGTGTATGCATACGAGTACATAGGGGGCACTTCTGTTTGTGCGTAGATCATGACCGAATCGATCGAATCTCAGTTGGCCATTCGTGGTTGGTATGTAAAGGGTGGGCCACGTGATGATTTAGATTTAAAATTGCTGTAAAAAAAATGCATTTAATATTTTTCAAAGTTTTTTACTTTATTGAAGAGAGTACACTTTTTGATTATTTATGGAAAATAATTTCATTTAAATAGCTGCCGCGGCTGGCTTGGCAGTAGCCCATCCTGTCAACCCAATTGCGCAGTTTGACGGTTTGGGGCTCTAATTCACGAATAGCTTGATCTGAACCTGAATTGTTTCTGAATTGTCAGTATAATATCGCACCCCACAAAAAAGTTCAACGGCGTCAAATAGCATTCCAAGCAACATTACCAAAACGGCTGATTGTTAGACGTCTTGTATGACACGTAGCGCCATCTTGCGGAAACCAGAAATCATCCATGTTCATTTCCTCAGTTCCTGGATAAAAAAATGTATCATGCCTCTTTAGCGCTCTCCGTTGACTATAACATTGTCGCCATCTTCATCTTCAAATAAAAATGGGCCTTCCCATGAGGTTCTCGGGTTTAGGATCACATTTTCGGCAACAGCAACAATATTCTCGATTGAGCGCAGAGGATGAACACGAGGATAACTTGTGTTATCAATTAGCATGCCAATTTCATTCATTCTTCAACTAAACTTGCGTACAGCAGGCACGGTTGGTGCATTATTTTGACCGAAATAACTTTTCCAAAATTAGAGCTCTTTCGGCAACACAGCACTCACTTTGGAAATAAGTTTTCCAAAGTTGTTCAAGCACAAATCGATCTATTTCATACTGGGGAGATATGATATGATTTTGAGTACAAAAGAGCTTTCAGTATCAGCAGATGGCCCACCCGTTACTAAGTCATGTCTGGCTAGTTGCCTCTAGTTTCTGTTAGTTATTAATTTTTGGCATTTCTTCGTGAGTAGCTACCAGCCTTCAACAAATGGTAGTCTTCTATCTCTAGTAGTACTTGTGGCTGTACTTAATGCGAACGAATGAAGAAAACTATGCGATGAAGTCGAGAGAGACCACAGTGTACTTGGGTTTTTTGGCCAGAATTGGATTGACTTGACATCAGTGATATGTGGTTCCAACAAGATAGTGCCACGTACCACGCAAATGGTCAAACAATTAATCTATTGAAGGGGAAGTTCGGTAATCGTGTAATCTCGAGAAATTATCCGGTCGAATGGAAAGCTCGCTCATGCGCTTTAACGCTGATGGATTTCTTTTTATGGGATTACTCTAAGTCGTTGATTTATGCCAACAAGCCAATAACGTTAGAAGAGCTCAGGATTGGCATCACCTTTGTGAACAACTCCATCCTGAAAACCATAAAGTGGAGGGTCAGTGAGGAATATTCAAACAGCGACTATCAGGTGATAATACTGGAAATGAAATTAAAGAAAACCAGTCCAGCTCCCAAAGCTTATTGGCCCAAAATGAAACGACAGATCTTTCGATAAGGATGCATTCGAAGAGATGTTGAATGGTGATCAAACTCCAAGCGGAATAGCGGAGACCCTCGCGCACCACCTCACAGGCACTATCACCACAGCGTGCGACGCATCAATGAATAGGAGGACATACTGGTGGAACGAGGAAACAGGCGAACTTGGGGCAAAATGTCTACAAGCCCGGTGCAAAGTCCAAAGATCAAGAAGGAGGGCGGATTTCCAATAATGCCTGGATACCCTTAGACTGGCGAAACATAGCCTAAATAGTGCCATCAAGGAAAGCAAAACTCCATGCTTTAAACGTCTCTGTCAAGAAGCCGACATTAACCCATGGGGCTCGGCATACAGAATGGTGATGACGAAATTAAAGGGCTATAGGACTAGTCATATAACATGTCCGATAATGCTGAGATCCATAGTAGAGCACCTCTTCCCTCAAAGGCCTGCTACTATGTGCAATATTATAAGAGAAGTCAATCCAGAAGATATGCCTTTAATTACCCACGAGGAGCTGCTAAGGGCATGCAGAAAGATAGGTGAAAAGGCGCCGGGACCCGACGGCATCCCGAATAAGGCAATAAAGGCAGCTGTAATAAAAAGACCAGACCTCTTCATAACAACAATGCAGAAGTGCTTTGAAGAAGGAACCTTTCCCGAAAAATGGAAAACACAGAATTTGGTCCTACTGCCAAAAGGAAAGAAGGCCCGAGGAGAACCATCATCCTACTCGCAGTAGCAGAACAGAAAGGAGCCCTCTCAGATCACCAATTTGTCTTCAAAAGAGCACGATCTACTGTTGATGCCATAAGAGCGGTAGTTGATATTACCAAAGGTGCCATCGAAGGAGAAAGATGGCTCTACGGCACAAAGGAGTATTGTGCAGTAGTAACGCTGGACGTTAAAAACGCATTTAACTCTGCGAACTGGTCGTTTATTAGAAGGTCACTTGCCGCCATATTACCTGCTACGGATAGTGACGAACTACTTCAACATCAGGAAGCTGAGTTACAATACCGATCAAGGGGTAATATACTACAACGTAACTGAGGGAGTTCCACAGGGATCGGTTTTGGGGCCACTATTGTGGAACATCATGTACGACGACGGAGTCCTACGATTAGAGCTACCTTGGGGAGTAACGATAATTGGATTCGCCGATGACATTGCAGTCGTGACAGTAGCTAAACCCATAAAACTGATTTCCACAAGTTAGGTGAGCAAATTAGAGGTCTGGTAGAAATGCTGGAAGATGGCAAAAGGCGTTCAATCCACCAAGCGATGCGAGATGCTATTGAAAGCATCAGAGCTCTCTACGAGCTCTCGGCGATTCAGCTACACGATGAGGAAGCAAAGCAAGTGATTCGCCGGAACAACTCGTCGCAAACTTCGCCATGGCTAAAAACAACATCTGAACCCAAGAGAAGGCAAATTGCAGACGACGAACCCCCGGAGCCAAAACGAAAACAGCAACAGCCACCGAGTGGCGCGGCAGACAACGAACCACCGAAGCCAAAACAGACGCAGAAAAATACATCAAACGATGTTGCAGGCAAAAAGCGCTCGGAGCCAAAGCGTAAACAAAAACAAACTGCATTGATAAACACCAAGGAGAAGGATGAGACCACCGGCGTAGAGACCCCAGTGGTCAGACCTAAGAAACAAGTTACAGCCACAAACAAGAAGCAAGCGGCAGGAGAAGAAGAATGGGTAAATACCACCAAAAAGAAGATCGCCAAAAAGAAGCAACAAGAGGTCAAAAGACCTAGACCTGACGCTATCGTCATTAAAGCGACGGGGTCTCTCTCATACGCGGAGATACTACGCAAGGTGAAGGCAGACCCCAAACTGGAAACAGTGGGAAAGGCGGTAACTAAAATCAGGAGGACACAGAAGGGAGACCTCCTTATACAATTCAAGGAGACGGGAAATAAGACAAACGAATTTAAAGGCGTCATTAGTGAAGCTCTAGCAGAGCAAGCGAATGTAAGTTCGATTACGCATCGCACTACCCTTGAGATCAAAGACATCGATGAGGTCACGACTATAGACGACGTAATCAATGCAATCGAAGCCCAGTTTGGAGTGAAAGTTTCACCGGCAGATATTTTGTCCCTGCGGAGGGTGTACGGAGGAACACAAACAGCAACGATCAGCTTTCCCGCAGTAGACGTAAGAAAGCTGTTAGAAGCAGGAAGGATTAAAATCGGCTGGGTTAACTGTCGCATGCGCGAACGAACCCTCCTTAAAAAGTGCTTCAAATGTTTAGAGTTTGGTCATCTTGCCTGGCAATGCAAAAGCGAGGAAGACCGCTCCAAGCTATGTAGGAGATGTGGAGGAGAAGGCCACATAGCGAAGAATTGCAACAAGGATCCATCCTGCATGTTCTGCAAGAAAGACCACCCGGACGCCGCGCAGCATGTAGCCGGCAGTAGCAAATGCCCAGTATTTCGGAGAGCTATTACAAGCAAAATACTATGAAGATTCTACAGATAAATCTTAATCACTGTAGAATAGCACAGGACATCCTAGCACAAACGGCCAAGGACGAAAGCGCTGACGTTATTATGATCAGTGAACCATATAAATGTCCCGAAGAGAACAACAATTGGATCTGCGATAAGGCAAAACAGGCGGCGATATGGATGTGTGGACGCTATGCCTTTCAAGAAACAAACGACCAAGCAGTCGGCTTCGTGCGGGCGAAAATAAATGGGATCCATTTTTATAGCTGCTATGCCCGACCCAGTTTGACGGCCAGCGAGTACCAACTAATGCTGGATAATCTAACCACGGATGCGCTCCAGAGAGCCCCAGTGGTTATAGGAGGAGACTTCAACGCGTGGGCAACAGAATGGGGCAGCAGGCTCACAACACCAGAGGACAGGTCTTATTGGAGACATTCGCTCCCCTAGCGATAGGCATTGCTAATAAGGGCCGGACAAATACTTACCGGAAGGCTGGAGTAGGGTCCATTATTGACATCACCTTTGCGAGCAACTCCATCCTGAAAACCATAAAGTGGAGGGTCAGTGAGGAATATTCACACAGCGACCATCAGGTGATAATACTGGAAATAAAAGGGAAAAAACCAGTCCAGCTCCCAAAACTTACTGGCCCAAAATGGAATGACAGATCTTTCGATAAGGATGCATTCGAAGAGATGTTGAACGGTGATCAAGCTACAAGCGGAACAGCGGAGACCCTCGCTCACCACCTCACAGGCACCATCACCACAGCGTGCGCCGCATCAATGCCTAGGAGAGCAAACACCAGGAACACATCACCGTGTTACTGGTGGAACGAGGAAATATTCGAACTCCGGGCAAAATGTCTGCAGGCCTGGCGTAAAGTCCAACGATCAAGAAGGAGGGCGGATTTCCAACAATGCCTGGACACCCTTAGACTGGCGAGACGTAGCTTAAATAGAGCCATTAAGGAAAGCAAAACTGCATGCTTTAAACGTCTCTGTCAAGAAGCCGACATCAACCCAAGGGGCTCGGCATACAGAATGGTGATGACAAAATTAAAGGGCTATAGGACTCCTCAAATAACATGTCCGATAATGCTGAGATCCATAGTAGAGTACCTCTTCCCTCAAAGGCCTGCTGCTATGTGCAATATTATACGAGAAGTCAATCCAGAAGATATTCCTTTAATTACTCACGAGAAGCTGCTAAGGGCATGCAGCAAGATAGGTGACAACAAGGCTCCGGGACCCGACGGCATCCCGAACAAGGCAGTAAAGGCAGCTGTAACAAAAAGACCAGACCTCTTCATAACAACAATGAAGCAGTGCCTTGAAGAAGGAACCTTTCCCGAAAAATGGAAAACGCAGCATTTGGTCCTACTGCCAAAAGGAAAGAAGCCCCCAGGAGAACCATCATCCTATCGCCCAATATGCCTATTAGACACCATGGGAAAGATCCTCGAGAAGATAATCTATAATAGATTACTCGCAGTAGTAGAAGAGAAAGGAGCCCTCTCAGATCACCAATTTGGCTTCAGAAGAGCCGATCTACTGTTGATGCCATAAGAGCGGTAGTCGATATCGCCAAAGGTGCTATCGAAGGAGAAAGATGGCTCTACGGCACAAAGGAGTATTGTGCAGTAGTAACGCTGGACATTAAAAACGCATTTAACTCTGCGAACTGGTCGTTTATTAGAAGGTCACTTGCCAGGATGGATACGCCATATTACCTGCTACGGATAGTGACGAACTACTTCAACAACAGAAAGCTGAGGTACAATACCGATGGGAGTTCCACAGGGATCTGTTTTAGGGCCACTATTGTGGAACATCATGTACGACGGAGTACTACGATTAGCGTTACCTGGGGGAGTAACGATAATTGGATTCGCCGATGACATTGCAGTCGTGACAGTAGCTAAACAGATCCGTGCAGTAGAATCAGCTACAAATGAAGCAATTGCGCGGATAAAAGATTGGCTAGTATCCGCCGGACTAGAACTAGCTGACCATAAAACAGAAGCTGTTCTTATAAGCAGCCGGAAAGCCGTCAAATTTGCCAACTTTCAGGTTGGTAACCAAACCATCAGGTCGAAAGAGGCAGTTAAATACCTTGGAGTAATGCTGGACAACAGGCTACGGTTTAAAACGCATGTTGATTTTGTTACCAAAAAAGCATCGCAAATGCAGGGAGCTCTCTCACGTATCATGCCTAACATCGGTGGACCTGGATACGCTAAAAGGATTCTACTCTCTAGAGTTATCACCTCAGTTCTGTTATATTCCGCCCCAGTCTGGGCGGAGGCACTGAGGATGAAGGAGACCAAAAGGAGACTATCGTCATCATACAGACTCTGTGTGCTACGGACAATCAGCGGCTTTCGAACCATCTCTGACGAAGCTGCATTTATCATAACTAGAATCGTTTCATCAGAAGCTCCAAATGGTTTGATTAAATAGCCGTGAGAAATTTTTCATGATGTCGTATTACCTATCACTGCTCTATGTGTGTTGGCGCTAATAGCTGGCCTAACCTAATATTTCGCAGAGATTTTCTAAAAAAAAAAAAGAGATCAAGTGACAGGCGGTTCTCCTAAACAAGTATCAACTAGGGAAGTCATGGAGTATGAAGAGAACCAAAATCCTGTCAATGTTGCATTAACCGTCCAGAAGATAAGAAGTCAGCATAGTAATATTCAACCAAATTCCCTAATATGCAAATGACGTAAATTTTATAAAGACCAACACATGAATTTGAACAGCGATTTAACGGGAAGCGATGAGAATATGCAAGCACCAAAATCCAAGAGCATAAGAAGAAGGTACCAAATGTCAAAGTATTACAGTCATAACATTTAGATTAATGTTACTGGCGGTCTTGGTAGGACCTAGTGTAGTTTTCCGTAGAAGTACGTAACCTCCAAAAATTACAACAGAATTCTTTAGTAACCTGCTTTAGCTTCACTTTGGCTACAGAAAATAGTAACAGTTATCTTCTTCCAATTAAGATCAACTACGGACGAAAACCTCTTAACTTACCAGTGGATACATTTCACTTGAAATTTAGTTCCCATGTAGCCCATTATTAATTTTGTCATTAACAAGACGGTGAAGACAATGGCACCGACAGTGAAAAAAAAAACGCCCATTCCACCAGAAGCACTTATCCACCACTATTCCAAGACTTAACTAAAAACCCAACTGTAAGACAAATTAATTGTACTCCACCGACCGAGTGCATCTGTGCCATTGACTTTAGCGCCTTAAATTACACCTTCCATGGCAATTCATAAATTTAATCAACAAACTGGACAAATAGCGCAAAAAATTCTTCCTGCTGCCGGGCACAGTAATTAAGTACCACATCAGTACTCCCACAATGGCCTAATGCGACGTACATTCGCCAAATCATTTGTGGTGTGAATTTCTCACCCGCTCCCTGTTCGCGAAGACAATGCGATTAGGTTCACCCACCTTTCCTCAAAAAACGAAATATTGTATCTTGCTTGGGCACCAACAAGATGGGAAAAATGAAGATGCCATTTGGCGCATTCCTTATACACATTCAGGTGTTTTCCGGGATTCATTTTGCATTGCGGGAGAGACGTACTCGTAGATCTCTCGTGGCGATTATGTCGCCGAGGTTAGCTGATGATCGTGCAGTTCGGTGGCCACCACTATACTGCTGTTGGCTCTCGTCTGTTCATGTTGATAATTGTTGCGTAATTTGTGCTTGAGGAATCATTCTTCTACCTACCATCACATTTTGCAGAGATGCCATGAGTGGTAATCATGCATGGTTTTGTGATTGCAATCCTTCTCTGGTGTAATAGTAACATTCAATTAAGTTAAATTTATAATGGGAACATTAGATAATGAACATCATTTCTGGTTGTAAATGTTAAGTATTACTACCCTCAGTGAGCATTCGCATGGTAATCGAAATTGTCTTATGGCGATTGTGAGTAGTCGGGATTTCTTACATATGTTCGTGGAGTCTGGTGAACTCATTTGAATTTTGTACTGATGGGATGCACAGTTAATAGAGGAAGTAACGGAACGAAGAGGTATTCTATAAAATAAATAATAAGAATTTCCAGTTCGTTTGCCAACTCTTTTGTATTTCAGTGGGAGAGTGGAGTTTCACTTAACATTGTATCTTATGGTCTGCATTTAGAGCTCGATCTTTTCATGTATCTTTTTATGTTGCTTTCCCTTCGAATTTGTGTAATTACGATTTCTC
Source organism: Pocota personata (assembly GCA_963082735.1). Lineage (NCBI taxonomy): Eukaryota > Metazoa > Arthropoda > Insecta > Diptera > Syrphidae > Pocota > Pocota personata. The sequence continues at coordinate 262,820,679 of OY720429.1, read as the reverse complement.
CCGATGATTCAGCGATGGAAATTCGCCAAAGAATTGACAATGATTCGGAAATACATACATAAACCCGCTTTAACTTGAGAGCGTTTAATCAGTCCGGACAAAATTACATATTATATTTGCTTCATCGTTATTAAGAGAATAGTAAAAAGCTACTCTGTATCATCACTTCTGATTGCCAAAAAATTCAAATGTCCTCTCAAACTCCTAAATCAAGAACCGCTGAACAGATTGTAATAAAATTTGTTTTATAGATCCAGTTGGTATACAGATGGTCACACTTTATGCTAAAGATACACAGTCTAAAATAGAAAATGCCATAACCATAAGTATGAGAGACATACATTTGATAAATTTTGTTACAATTTTATGTTGTTCATCTCTGAAAATCACCAACATACTCTTATAACAAAGCTGAGGTAAGATATTAGTCTCAAAAGTCTTAAAAAGTTGCCCTTATAACCCGGCTTACTCAAGAACCACTTAGTAAGGTTGCACATAGTTTAGGTTAGGTTTGATGGGTTGACGTAGAGGTTGAAAGACCTACTACGCCACACTTAGATCAATGTAGATCCATTGTCCATCCCATCTAAGTACTAACCGCGCCCGAAGGTTGCACATTACAGTAGAAAATAATGGTGACGCTGAAGCTGGAACGTGAAGCGATCTGAGAGTTGAAATACACACAAAATCAATGAAGTGAGCACAATTATGAAGCACGCTTCAGATTCAGCGTCACCATTGTTTTCTGGCAGTTAAGCAGAATTTGCAGCATTTTTCCGGGTCAAAGGATCACACTTTGGGAGGTGATAGGCCGTAGCAACATTTTGACTCAATCCACTTATATTGCTTTCACTTTTCAAGAGCATAATGGAATTTACCGAATGATAAACGTTAGACAAAGTTATTTGAATATCTCACCCAATTGTATGGAACACTGTCTATAACTTAATTCGTTTCCATGTGCCTATGAGGGCTTCATATTGAACTTTTCATAAAATTTTCAGATTCAGAACCCATCCTAAATTTCCAATATATTTTCTATTAAATGGTCCCCATAAGAGATGGAATCCTAAATATAATTACTTAGTCAGTTACTCGAAATGTATTAGAAACTAAAATTGCAGTTCAAAACACTTGCTATATGCCCAGTGTTGTCAGATCGTGTGATTTCCACTCATTTCGTAGGTTTTTCGACTCCTAAATGAGTTCATAATCGTGGGTTTTTCTTTTACAATTATTTAAGTATTTGAAAATTGTAATTCATAATTTATTTAACAACAAATTTATTAGTCCAATTGTTTCTATGTTGTCATATGGAACAAACCTTGAAAGTATTAAAAGTATCTTGTGTTATACAACAGCAAACTGCAATGTCAAAGTGTTTCGGCTCTTGATCTGTTGCTGGTTTCGTTGTTGGAATTTCATGGAAATGTAAATATTTTTATAGCTGATGGATCAGAAAGAAGAAGTATAAAATACCTTGATCAACAAGTTTGAGGAATTTATTAATAAAATTTAAAATACAAGTTTATTCTTGATAATCGATATTGTCCCCTTCAAAGTACTCTCCATTGACTGAAACGCACTTATGCCAGTGCTTGATCCAATCCTCGAAACATTTTTTATAATCGGATTTTGGTACATCCATCCATCTCCATTTGGCTGCTAAAACGCTGTTTCTTGAGTCGATCGAACGGGAAGAAATCGGTGACTGTTGGATGATATTCTGTACTGCTTTTGGTGAAAAACTCACGAATAAGGATGGCATTGTGCGACAGTGCGTTTCATGGTGCAAAACCTACCAGTTGTTTACCCACAAATCCGGTCTTTTTTGGCGAATTGTTTCATGCAAACGACGCATAACGCCCAAATAATAAACCTTGCTGTCTGATCTTATGGCGAGAATTCATGATGCACAACACCGTTGTAATCCATGAAAACCGTGAGCATCGTCTTCTTTTTCGACTGAAAACAACGTGGTTTTTGTGGGTCTTGGCTCATTCGGTGTACAACATTCACTCGCCTGAAGCCTGGATTGAATTTCGTCCTCATAAACCCACGTATCATCTCCAGTAATTAAGCGTTTGATAAATGTTGGGTCCGATTCAGCCGCAAAATCATGTCTTTCGCGATGTCAATGCGATCCCTTTTTTGCATGAAATTCAGGTCTTTCGGCACAACTTTGCGGCAATACTTCTGAAACCCAAATCTTGAGCGGATCCATAAGCAAGGTTCAAGTCCTCTGCCAGTTCTCTGATGAACAATTAGCGGTTTTCGGTCAGCATTTCTTTGATTTTCTTGATATTTTCGTAGGTTTTCCATGTCGTCGGCCTACCACTGCATTCGTCATCCTCGACGGACTCAAGAACACTTTTGAAGTGTTTGTGCCACACATCGATAGAGTATCGTTGCTGAAACAGTTCTCCAACATTTTCGAAGTCTTCTCAACGTTGAATCCGTTTTCAACATAAAGTGATACAAACTCGTTTTGCAAAGTTGATCCCATTTTTAAAATCGTACAAAATCGAAAATACACACGGAGGCAGATGTACTCTCGACAGCGTAGCTTTTACAAATGTCAAACTACGACGCTAAAATTTGAAGAGAATGTTAATGACAGATGTGTCATGTGACAACCTAAAAAAAAAACTCGAATCAGGTGACTGAAAGCGCCACACGGCAGTCATTCCTGAAACTTTTTGATCAAGGTAGTACGAGAGCAAGATGAAAAGTTCTCGGCCTGACGCAGAGATGGCGTTCCAATCAGCAAAAATTTATATTTCTTGCCTGGATGCACTTCTCATTAGTTCGTGTGCCAAGTTTCAACTTGTTCTCTCAAGTAGTTTCTTTACACAAATTTTTGCAGTAGACGTCTTGCATGTTTTTCGTTAAACTTGAATATCGTGCGGTGATAAAATTATTCGTTTTGGATGGGTTAACCCCTAAGGAAATTCATCCAAAGTCAACAAAAGTTTACCGGGGTTCTGCTCCTTTCATGTCAACCGTTAAAAAGTGGGCAGCTGAATTTAAACGTGGTCGCACGTCCCTCGAAGATGACCCAAGTGAAGGACGGCCAAAAACCGCAACCACACCGGAAACCATCGAAAAAGTGCATGATATCGTGTTGGACCATAGGCGAGTGAAGGTGAGTGAGATAGCTGAAGCTGTGTGTTTATCGGAAGAGAGGTTGCGAAACATCTTGCACAAAAACTTAGGGATGCGAAATCTGAATGCCGATCAAAAGCAAATGCGCAAACGATTTTCTCGGCAATCTTTGGACCGATTCAATAGGGATCCAACCGATTTTGTGCGGCGATTTGTCACCATGGATGAGACATGGGTCCACCACTACACGCCAGAAATGAAACAGCAGTCGAAGCAGTGGGTGGAAGCCGGTGGTTCAGCGCCAAAAGAAGCGAAGTCGATCGCATCTACCGGAAAGGTCATGGCCAATGTGTTTTGGGATGTGAAAGGGATCCTGTTAATTAGAAGCGCTTCGCATCCAATGCAGAAGCGGAGAGGGCCGTAGATGAATATTTTTACAGCCTTCCAGACTCTCACTTCCGAGAAGGAATACTGATGTTGGAGAAACACGGAACCAAGTGTGTTGAAGTCAAGGGAGATTATGTAGAAAAATAAAATCACTTCTTAACTGAAAATCGCAGTCTTTCATTGTCAGGCCGAGAACTTTTCACCTTGCCCTCGTATGTTAATATATGCACAACCTTGCCAACAATAGAGGTGTTAAGCTCGTTCTATATAAGATAAAAAAAAAGTTCTTTGTACCACCTGCCTGAATGACTGTGCAAGCCCTTCAGCTTTCCTTACAATTTATGGGCTTGAAATTAGGAAATTTCAACTTTATATGACATCAGAAGATAATTAAATAATTTCTTGTCGGACTATATATTGCAGATCTATGTCACAAGAAAATTGGTGGTACAAAATCTGGTACCTTTCCGTCAAACATGACGCTACAAAGGCATTTAAGGCACGTGAATCCTTGTTTTTATTGGTATTTTGGTAAATTTGGCTTTTTGCTTGGGCAAAGGAACAACCTGACAACACTGGTGCAACCTCATGTAACATATGTATGCTGCCTCACAGACTTATTAAATTTTTATGAAATTTGGGTAGCTAGAATGGCAGTAGATATACTGAGTCAGGTTGTAAAAACTTCAAAAATCGTCTCTTAAAAATCGTCTCTTAAAAACCGTAGCACGGAATTTGATGGAATTTATTGTGTTAGTTTGGAATGGTGTGTAGATATAGATAGTGTAGCTAGTTTCGCTTTTTTCGCAGGGCGAGTACACCCTACTGGAGCACTCAGACTTAAAACAGGTCCATGGTACAACCAGGCAGAGAACCCCATTTTAATGTGTTTTTTTCGTCATTAATAAAAAGACGGAGTAGGCACTTCAGTGATGAAGAGCACCTAAGATCTGCCACCTGATCCGAGCAAAGGCAGGACAATCACATAGGAAGTGTTCCGCAGTGTCACCGCCCTTTTCACAGGAGTCGCAGATAGAGGTAGCGCTCAAACCTAGCGCATGGATGTGCTTGGCAAAGACGAAGTGGCCCATAAGAACGCCAGTAAGTTGTCTGCAGTCTTTTCTGCTAAGAGATAGCAAGAATGCCGCGGATTTCTTACAGATGACGGAACCCATTCGTTTATTCTGCCTGCATCCTGGAGAGTCATGTTCATTGAAAACCTAATCGTCAATGGAAGCCCTAACCGAGGACGCTGGCAAACCCAACGTGGGTTCAGGTCCAGTAAAATTCTCTTCTGAGCCTTGTCTATTAAGCTCGTCAGCAATATCATTTCCTGTTATCCCTTTGTGTCCCGTGACCAGAACAAGATTCAGTGAGTCCATCCTTCCGACCGAATTCAATGATGTTTTGCATTCTCGAACTATTTTGGAAGTGGTTAAGTGGCTTAAGCGTAGCCTGACTATCATTTCAGACGCAGACATTTCGCCCCTTCCAATTGCTCTTCACAATATATTTCGCAGCCATTAGGATAGCATATATTTCTGCCTGGAGGACAGATGTGTATTTTCCCAATTAGGAGTGAAGCCTACTGTTGTCGCATTCCACGAATACACCAGCACCGGACCCCTTATCCAGTTTTAAAGCCGTCCATGAAAATGCGACTACATTCCTTTCCTAGCTCAGACTCTGTCCAAAACCAATCCTGAATATGGTGAAATTTCATCAAGGCGTCCAGAGCAGAGCCAGGGGTACTGGGGAAAGCCCCCAAGCAGTCGAGACAGACCGTAGACCATTCTTTGGAGTTTGGCAAAAGCAGGAGTAACGTATATATGTGAGAGCTTATTCCATCAAACAACTGACGCATATGAAAGGAAGGGTTTTATCATTGCCGTGTAGATCTAAAGGACTTTCCTTGGCGACAAACCCCATGTTTTGCCGAAAACACCTTTTACTAACAGAGCTTTGGAAGTATTCAGCTCGACATGTTTTGTCCAAAGAAGTTTACTATCTAAGATTAATCCTAAATATTCAGTTTCCTTGAAGAGTTGGATAGTGACGCCTTTTAGCACTGACTGAGCCAGACCAGTCAATTTCCTCCTTCTCGTAAAGAGAACCACCTCTGTTTTGAGAGGATTGACTGAAAGCCCGTTCAGCACTTAATCCTGCTCGCTTTTGGGGCACGTGCTGTGCCTGCCCTTGATAGATGTGGGTGGTCCAAAAATATTTTAAATTTGAATAACTTTTTACTTTCCTTTCATTTATCACCATAAGAAGAAGTCTGGAGCTGTTAAGTCCGAAGAATAATAATAATATGCAGGGCCTGGCCTAGCTTCTCGCAGCTGTGCGCCGCACGAATGGTTAGAACCTACAATTTTGTGCCGTTTCAGATGGGCAATTTTTTCGATTCAGAGAAGCTTCTCATGACAGTTTTACTCTCTTTTTTTTAATTTTTATGTTTTCTGGGATTCGAACCTTGAACCTGTCGCACTGAGCCACGGCTCCTACAAAAAGTCCGAAGAATGAGCTGGCCAAACAATGTCTTCATTTTTTGAGATTATGTGGCCGGGGAACAATTCTCGAAGAATAGTTATCGTATCTCTGGCTGTATGGACAGTAGAGTCATCTTGTTGAAACCATATTAGAAGTTTTCCATCATTCCCTTGATAATCCAGGTCCTGCTTTGAAGGAGGAGATTCAACTACGAACTGTATGAGCTGCACAGCGAATCCGACCTAGTCAAAAAACTTCACATTATTTGAGATCAGTAGGACATGTAGAGTGAATTTACACCAACGCTCCAGCACTGAGGGACGATGTAGTAGAGAAAGACCTCGCTTTAGGTGTCACGCACAAGTAGAAGGCGACCTCAACCAACTTGGAGTGGGCAACTGCAGACCGTTGGGTAAGGACCGGGCTAACTCGAGGAGTCTTTTGTTTGAGGTCCAGGTTCACTCCGAATTGTAGCGCCACCTAAGTAAAGTAAATAAGTAAGTAATCTTCTCAAGCATTTGGATTGGTTAACTCATAACAAAGGTGATCGTTGGATGCCTCCCTCAAATTTTTATTCAATAACTGTGACTTACTGCCTTCTTTCACATTCCAGCTTTAATGGTCCGTTAAGCAGTGCGACAAAGATTGATAGAGCAGACATGTGTAGTTGAAGCTTATCTTCAATCTTAGGAAGGATTTCAACACATTACCTTTCCCCAATTAATACTGTTATAATGAGATTCTACCTATGCATGACTAGATCGTGATCAGTCATGGTGAACAAAAATATGCAAACATATAGTTGTCTACAAAACCGTAACCCTAACCGCATAACCATATATTAGCCACCCCGAACTAACCAAATAACTTTCCTGTTGCGCATCTCCTTGCATAGAATATTTCAACAGGTTCCATCGAAAAAAAACTGATGATCGATCGATCGCCACGCAGAGAGTACGGGAGAAACTTGCATAATACACAGAAAATCGGTCATCTCACCACGACCCCCAATTGAATTCATTAATCTTCAGGTCAACTGTGAAATGCAACCATCTACTCGTAAGCAGCAACATCCATCAATACTCGTACATCACCAGCTCTGGCCACGATCAGCGTCTGCAAAATTTCTAATCAATCTCCGGTTGTGCCTTTCACAGCCGCTCCAAGTATCGCCAAAAACTTGACCACTACACCACAGTAAGTTTCCATTAACCTAGAAGCACTAAAATCCCATTCATTACCATAAACATGTAATCTGCGTCTTCACGAAGCCCGATCCTCCGATCGATAAGGCCACCACAGTTTGACCATCCGTCGTGTTGTGGGAACCCAAAGTGCTCAAAACCGGAGGACAATACCCCATGACATGCAAACGCATCCCGAAGATTATCAGCGATTATTATTACCGGCTCGGATCGCGGTGGTCATACAGTACAGAGCTTTGCGAGCCATTGTATTTAAATGACTGCAAATTGAATTCGTATTAATGGGTAATCGGTGAATGGTCAGCGATCAAGTGCCGATGGCATGATTCGTCCCGTCGCCGAACTGCGTTTCTCCACGCGAAACTGCTGCTGTTGGTGGTCGCATTGCCACAGCATGCAGATAAGGAACGTCAATAATCTCGTGTACAGCTAAGATTGCGTTTATTGTCGACTAGGACGATGGTTGAGGTAGCTGCCGACGACAACGAGTTGTCGAAGGGGGGGAATTCCGTCGGTTTAATGATCGGCATCACCACTTGTCGGCTGACTATCCGGCACTGTTGCGTCCTAACCACCACCTTGGAGTATAGAATTTTGAATATTTAGGAATCGTTAGGAAGTGCTAAATGCACAACAATTACTTGGCCGCCAGATGAAGCACGCAAAGGCCGACCAAAACGTCGGCAGTTTATAGATATTGACTTTTGATTGTCTGCGCAAGGTGGACGTATAAACTACGGAGCTGAGTGATGTGATAGACATCGTAGCCAATGTCCTTGCCATTGTGACGATTTGTGAAATGTCGTCTTTTGTATTTGAATGCGTGCGCGTGCGCGAGCTCATCGGTGGAATTTATAAGCAGTGCGATCGTCTTCAGCTGTCTGCGGAGGAATTTTAATTTAAAGCGTAAAATTACATACACGCACATAAGCTGCACAATTAGGTGCTGATCAAACCGTAATATGGAAATTACGAGGATTCTGCTCCTTGATACTGCGGTTGCGCAATGGCTTTAATGAGGACTACTCGTAAGTGGATACAAATCTTAACTATGTGGTATTTGGAAAATGTCTGAAATTTTACATTGAAACGATGGCGAATTCTTAACTAATAAGATAAGGAAGTCATTAAGAGGTTTGAATTTTCACTGAAAGATTCTTATATCCAGCCATAAATGGACATATCATGTCAAGGAAGAGAGGAAACTGCTCCTGTGGAATAGCTGTCATGCTTGCATTCAGGAAGTAGCTAAAATAACACTGAACTACCAACCCTCACATTCTTGAAACTCATAGTATGATGAAGGTTGAGGTGATGGATACATATATTTTTTTTGCAGAATAATCAGTGGCAGAAGTTCCCAGCACACGGATATCGAGGTATCTTACGATGTAGAAGTTTGCACAACTTGGTGATGTACATAGGTACTTGGAATTAAGGAAAGAAAAATAACGTTTGCATTAGGTGATCCACCTAGGTGTAGTGTTTACAACGACTTGGAAAAAATTATGTCACCTTGTTGGCAGAATTATGTCACATGACATAATTTTTCACAAAACTCGAATACCAAAATATATATATATAATCTCGGTCTTATACCTTTCTTCCTAACGAAAAAGTATCAAAAAGGGTCACCTTGACATACTTGTAATTTAGCCAAAATGACAAAAAAAAAAAAAAAAAATGCACAATATTTTCGATACGAAATAAATTTCTTATCTTATCCCAACCAAATGCAGGTTCGTAACCTGCATTATAACTTGTCGATCAATTTCTTTGTTTCACATTTTTGATTAAAATTATGTCACTTATTCTAAGAATGCTAAAATATGTCACTTGAAGACGAATAATGGCAGAGTTGGTACAGATTATTGTGTTTAAGCTAAAAGCATGTTCATTCAGATTGATGTGCCAATACATATGTATGTAAGCCAAGACATCTATCTGAATAATGAGTAAAATCCTAGAGCGGTGTAGTTCGATAATAGATTGGAAATTGATACGGACGAATAAGGAGCACGACGTTTTGATGTTCACATTCTACAATATTTTAGGTTATGCTGGTGATATAGCAATTTTATTACTCGCAAATTTAGTGGATGAAGTATCAGGGGTTTTCATGTGAAGTGTTTGAATTTTGTGGGACTTATTGATCTACGAGTATTGTGCTCCCCCGACTTGAAGCACAAGTCAATTATATACTCGACTTAGAGCACCTTCTCTCCAATTGCATTGATGAACCGAAGTATCTTGAGTGGATCCAACGGTGGTAGATGGTATCAATCCAGGTGATTCCTTCTTTTGTGGATCAATGCTCTACATTCTTTAAGTAGATACGCTGGGGTTTCCTCAACACCCCCGCGAAATCTGGTTTCTTGAGATGTTCCAGAAGTGACACGTCAGGAAGCCTGTTGTGGGACCGAAATAAAACTCCGTAATTTTTAATTAAAAAGCAGTCATTCTATATATAAGTTACCACCCTAATGGTTATTAACCCTAATGGTTTCATTGTTTGACAGTAGTGTGATGTCAGTAACCGCTTCCCACCCATTAAAATTGTCCGTACTCGGAAAAAGAAAAGTTGAAGTACGTCCAGTATTGCATACAGGGAGGTTATTTGTTATAATAAAGTTAAAAACAGACTCACCTCTGTCGTTAGTCTCTGCACTCCCCTGTAGTGTATGTCTGGCATTGGCGTTACAGCTCAACAGAAGGTTTGCCTTATTGGCGTTAATAGTGGAAGTTAAATGTTGGACTTCCTCGGGCGGTGCTTTCCGATCGCGGTCCATGTAGACGGATGCATTTCCAGTTTCCAATCTAATCACTTTTAGGTCGGCGGAGCTAAGATTAGGACATAGAAAATCTTTTAAATGTTTCTTAGCTAAAATGTAAGTACTGTTGATTTGGTTGTAGTAAAGATTGTAAAGGTTGTCTTGAAGTCCCCTAATAGTTGATCTCTTTAGCCAGGGATACAGAATGATGCCATATGTATATCAATGTTTTCTTCAGTGATAAAGACAGGCAGATTATCTGAGACACACTGCGATTGCCGCAGATTAATCTGAACTAGCTTCAGTGGGGGGACATTTGGAGTTTCTAGGACGATCTGCAAGCCCTCCAACCAAATGTTGGCATCGTTGGCTTTGACTGTGTCATCATCCGGGTCTGACGATTTGAAAATATTAAGTTTGCTAAATCTAATGCCGAAACTTAGCCTGTAGTCAGACTTCTCAAGCACACCTAAACATTATTCGTTTATAAGGAGAAAAAAGTCCTACTATTTTTTTGTGGTTGTTCCCCTTTAATAACTGCCCAATCATCCTTTGGGAGCGCAGGGTTGTGAAGCTTTAGACACTGAATCAGCAATTCATTGCCTAAAGCATATTGGGAAGTCAAATACGAGCCTTCGGTCTTCGTGGGATATCATTGGCTTAAGTCTCAAGCCGCTCCATGCATCACTTATCTTAGCGATAGAAGCACGAAGAAAGTCCTTGAAAACCTGTCTTCGCATTTGATAACCCTGTAACCCCTAACGACATTTAAGATTCTGTTTGCCTTTTTCTAACCATTCTTGCAGACAGCGTAACATTTTGGCGTTCCTGAAGCGAAGCAGGTGAGGATTTTTTTAAGACTCCCGGGCAAGAATCCGATCTTCAGAAGTCGAAGACTTTCTTTTTCTGCCTGGGCGTGGCTTATAAATGTACTCTGCAGTCTCTAGCCTAAAGGCATATTGAACGGCTGCACCCGAATGCTTAAGAGTTTTTGAAATTTGTTGCTGGGACATTCCTTGAGAAGCCAAAAGAACAATTTGGGTTCTTTCAGTTTCACTAAATTCGTGTCTTTGTGGCTTAACCATCTTTAGGTTACTTTTATTATTTAAATACAAAGATCTATGAATGAACAATAAGATATCGGCAAAAAACTGTTGTTGGGGTGTAAAGATAGATCGCCTCCCCTTGGTACACCCTGGACAACGGTAAATGATCTATCACAAGAGGAAGCCAGAATAAGCAAGCAAAATTACTCTCCTGGCCATATTACAAATAAGAAGTCAACTAAATAAAACTAAATAAAAGAAAATTTCGTAAACATCAACGACAAACATCATGCTCAACGCAACCGGTGCTTCTCAGTGCCAATTGACAAGGCGCATCGGACCTTCTGTACAAATATGCCAACTTAATATCGAAGGTATAAGTAAAGCCAAAAGTGTTTACTTATCAAAACTTTTATTGACTAACAGCATCGATGTAGCCGTCATCCAAGATCACCGAAGCTGCTCAAAAGATTAGATGGACTGTCGCCGGTTACTTCCAGATAGGATCCAACTATCACCAGACATATGGATCAGCAACCTATGCAAAAAAACGGCACAGATGACGTAAAACTTATTAGCACTAACTCCGGAAACAACATCTTTACAATTACCATCCAAATTGTAAACATATACAAACGTCCCGCTACACCATGGCTGCCTAACGTACTTGATGTCCCAAACCAACCAACAGTTTTCATTGGTGACTTCCGGACAAGAATCTTCAATAGCCATCATGGTTTATGGAGATATGGAAATAACGATAACAATGGAGATAGACTAATAGAATGGCCGGATTCAAACCCTTTACATTTAATCTTCGACGTCAAAGATAAATCAACTTTTCACTCCCACAGATGGCGGAAAAGCTATAACCCAGATCTGTGTTTCGTTACTTGTGATGTGGAACATCACCCTCTGCCAGCTTCCAGAACTGTGCTGTCGAATGACCGCCTGGTCATAATCGATATCGGTATTCATATACCAGCAACAGATTCGGTTCAAAGGCCGAGATGGAACTTTTCAAAAGCAATTTGGAATAACTTGGCTAATGAACTCGACTCATGCTTACGGTTCATTCCACCATTATCTCAAAACTATGATAGATTCGTAGGAATTGTAATAGCAATCGCCAAAAAACCTATTCCCCGTGGTTTCCGAAAGGAGTACATTCCTGGATGGACTGAAGAAAGCGAACAACTCTACGAGGACTTTGAGGTGTCTGGAGACCCAGAAATTGTCCACGAATTGCTAAGATCACTCGACGAGACTCGCAAAAAGAAGTGGACATCAACTGTCAACCATCTTAACTTCACCCACTCTAGCAGGAAAGCATGGAGCCTTCTACGCAAACTTAGAGGAAGTAGTAGCTCAAACACCACAAGTTCCTGCATCGATCCGAATAAAGTGGCTAACCACATTGTAGACGTCTCCCGTGCCCCCTTGGACAGTCATCATCAAACGTGCACTGAGGAACCTCAAGAAAAGCACCCCACAAATAACACAGTTTTCGAGCACTTTCACACCAGAAGAGGTCAGCACTGCTATCACCGCAGTAAAAATAAGGAAAGTACCAGGGTTTGATGGTATGCATCAGGAGTTTCTTGTGCAAAGCGGTAAAAATACAAGACGGTGGCTAGCAGAATTCTACAGCAATATACTACAAACAGGTACAATCCTAACTGCATTCAAGCGAACGAAAATCATTGCTATTCTCAAGCCAGACAGACCTAACGACCAACCAGAAAGTTATCGTCCTATAGCGCTTCTAAGCACTTGCTACAAACTCCTCGAACGCCTTGTCTACAATCGAATAAACCCTGCCATTAATGAAGCATACCCATCGAATAGGCTAGTTTCCGTGCGGGTAGAAATTGCACCGACCAAGTGTTATCCTTGGCGACACATATTGAGGCAGGCTTTGAAAGGAAGCTCAAAACATCCGTTGCTTTTGTCGACTTAACCGCAGCATATGACATTGTTTGGAAGGATGGCCTCATATTTAAGTTGCTGAAAGTAGTTCCCTGTCTAAGAACATCACGCCTTATAAACAATCTACTCTCAAACCGCCTTCTTCAAGTTCTTATTAATGATGAGAAAAGCAGGGTAAGAAAGCTAAATAATGGGCTTCCCCAGGGCTCCGTTCTTTCCCCTTTGCTTTTCAACCTGTATATCAGCGACCATACCGAGGAAATTCGGATACGCGGATGACTTGGCAATAGCAACGCAGGATAAGAACATAACGAACACGGAGAGGATATTAACTTTAGACCTCGAGCAACTCAGCATATACTTTCGACATTGGAGACTGTGACCCAGTATGTCTGAAACGGAAGTATGCTGTTTTTACCTAACAAACCAAATTGCAAACTTCAGACTTAACGTCCAATTTATCAACACCGCACTTAACCACAGCCGAAACCCAAAATACCTAGGCGTAACACTGGCCAGATCCCTCACTTACAAGTAGCACTTAACAAACGTGGCTGGCTGAAACGACCTGGGGTTCATGTGCATCAACGTTTTGTACTGCAGCCCTTGCACTTGTGTCCTCTACAGCGGAATACTGCACTCCAGTATGGCTGAATAGTGCCCATGTACTGAAGGTGGACGTGCAACTTAACAATACCATGCGACTCATATCCGGCACTATAAAGTCAACTATAAAGTTTGATCGCCAGGCCGCTATCAAAGCCATCGTATCTGCGGCTTCCTCCTCCAAACTTGTTGAACAATGCAAGGAGGAGCTTGCCGCACTCGGTCATCGGTCTAGGATCAGCCTCATCTGGGTGCCTGGTCATAGTAACATTGACGGAAACGAAAGGGCTGATGAATTGGCGAGGCAGGGATCTGCCCTTGACTGCTCCCGTGCGGAGGATGTCAACATTCCGTTAGGGGCCCTTAAGGGTAGAATCTTTGCTCATTTCCTTCCAGATGCTGGTAATAGATGGCGAGGGTTGCAAAACTGTGTCATATCCAGGCAGATGTGGCCCAAGTATAACTGGCGCAGAACATAAAAGCTATTAAACAGAAACCGGGCAGATATTGCTAGAGATCTGGCAATTAGCACTGGCCATTGGCCCATAGGGGTCCACGCAGCCAGACTGGGCATTACTTTTAATGCACATTGTCGTAGCTGCAATATGGCCAACGAGCCTGAAACAATCCTTCACTTCCTTTGTAAGTGTCGAGGATATTGCAACTTTCTGGTCACATCAGCAAAGACTAAAATTTTGTCACCCAACCATAAAGCTCGCTGACGAACTGGCAAATGATGCACGATGAACACGTACTCTGCCTGGATATCGGAACGGGCATCATCTATGCAAGCTGACACCATTACCGTCTCGAACTGGGAAGCCAAAAATATTCACCTACCTGCAGTAGTTTTTTTTATAAAACGTATTTTATAGGAGGTACTTTTCATTGTACTTTTCTGCAGTCCTTTCCGCCCAAATTGAGTATAATTTTGAAGAGTTCGCGTCAGATTTTCTAATTCAAATACTTCAGTCAAAAAGCATGTACGAGTATCTAGAACTTGATATCTAGTTTATGACGACAAGCCATTGAAATGGCTTCAATGATAGTTTCGTTGCAATAACTAAAAGCTGTGTTTACTATCATTGCCTACAACCCTCTACATTAACATAAAATTAAACACTACATCTAGATACATTAAATATGAAAAGAAAAATTCAATATAAGAGAACATTTTCGCTTTTCCATATAAATACATAATTATTACAATTTTTATATAAAATAATACACAAATACCATCAAACCGTTGTCGTCTAATTATAGTATTCCCACAAACGGAAGTCCTTTCAAATTAGTACCAGCTGCTCAACACACACATCACATCTTTAGGCCTTGTTCAGTGTGAATCTTGGTTGGAAAGAAAAAAAAAATCACTATCATTGAGAGCCTAGCGTGCCAATGGTTCTTACAACTTAGATCAGTCGAGACATGTTTGCCCATCAACTGCACGAAGGAACAAGTTGCATTTCAGCATAATTACCCCAAGTGTGTATAAAACATTATTCCTGCCTCTCTAATGCTATTTATAGCGCCAAGCGACAAGAAAGTACTTTGTATAGTCAACAACAGCAATTTAAACCATGTCTTAACTACAAAATCCTTAGCCGGCCAGAGTGACAGGATAATGAAACATTTTGCCCTTAGAGGAGAATACGCTTAAAATTTGCAACCAGTTTAAGAGATGCTA
Organism: Pocota personata; assembly: GCA_963082735.1. Classification (NCBI taxonomy): domain Eukaryota; kingdom Metazoa; phylum Arthropoda; class Insecta; order Diptera; family Syrphidae; genus Pocota; species Pocota personata. Next base: position 262,805,453 of record OY720429.1, on the reverse strand, counting down.
AGTGCCAATAATGATCGTGTCTTCAAGAATAAATATTATCGATTTGCTTTTCCCACAGAAGCATCGATAAACGGATCTGAATTATTTAAAAAAGATTATTTATAGCAATCATTCGTCACTTTCAAATATTGAAAGTGACAAATTAAATTTAGCATTGGAAAATGTAATTCTAATGATAATGATCATTAATTTTAGTTTAAGAGAGGATCTCTTAATTCCCCTCCACGAAGCATAAGAGTAAAAGCTTCATTGGAGCTTTGAAGAGATAAATTTAAAGCTTGACTAATAAGAAAATAAGAGAAATCAAGAAGAAACGACTTAAAAATGAAACGAAATAGCTTTAAGCTACCAAAGCTCGTCGAAGCTACTCTTAAAATTTTAAAAACAAATCTACCGAGATTTCTCTTACAGCATCTGCATAATGCTTGAAGTTGATGCTGGCAAATGAAACGATGGTCAATTGCATTTAGTGTGACTTAGGAACCATGGTGTGGTGGTCAATTATTTTTCGTTTAACGTTTACCGTTTAGAAATTAGAATTGGTTTTCGAAAATAGATAAACCGCTTGTAGTTTAAGTCGGACTTAATTTTTTTTATTTCATTTTTTTCCTCTGAGGGAAGGTGGAATCTTAAGAGGAAGGACCGTCGTTTCTAGAAATGTGTGATTTTTACTCACTAAAAAACAATTCCCTTCGTGTTTCACGAAATGAAAAAGTTTGACAAGTTCCTACTTGTTCCGCACTTTAGACATGGCTGCTATTTATCGTGCTAAGTCGAAAGGTTTGGTCCTTTGTAGACGGCGCAATAAATTCCTCTCATTCAGAACTAGGAGGACTACCTAGTTGATGTGTCCTTATAATCCAGTGATTCCCAACCGGTGGGGGGATACCATTATCAAACATAAAGAATTGCTGCCAAGCAACGCTTGGGAGATGGAATCTTCAATGTAATCACATGTAATATTTTTTTGTGTACGAGTATGGCTTAGTATTCTGTTCAATTGCCATTTGACAGAATTGGAGAGAAAGTTTTGTCGATTTTTCTGCCGTACTATTTTCATTTCCTCACTCTGTCGGTATCTGTCTTTACCAGAAAATTTTCATTCGCGTTTGCACTGTGCATAAAGATTTAAATGTTTTATGAGTGCATACTTGTAGCATGTAAAGGTGGTCTACTAGGTTCAAGTCCGATAATATCAGAGAAAAACTGATCCTGTGCATCTGGTGGGATTTAAACAGTCCAATCCAGTGGAAATTATTGGAGTAAGTTGAAACTTTACAGCAGATTTCCGCTATGATCACCATCTGCGTCCTCCATGAAATGTATTGTTTTCCATCAAAACAATGCCTTGTCATCTGTCGTATTGAAGAAGTTATGAAGTTCTGTCTCATCTGGTACCAAGCGATTACCATAATTCCCTTTGCTTCCATAATTTAATGCAGGGAAAATATTCTTAAAATCCCTACCATGTCCAGTCGGCAATGGACCTTTTAATTCCAAGGAAGAATTTTGTACGAATTTTGTAATTTATACCAAAGGGGGCGTGGAACAAAAAAGTTTGGGAAACACTGTTGTAATTGATGTGTATGCTTTTTCGCGAGTACCTTCGACTGTAACAATTCCGAGATCTTTGTGGATATGACGATTGCTCTTAGCATATTATTTTCAAAAGTTTGTAAAATACTGATAGAGTGGATGTCCAGTTCAACGATTAATTGTCCACATAGAAATATAACGAACGCAGATTTTTATTGAATTGACATCCCTAAGTAACGAACGTTTTCATGCGAACTTTATAAATTAAATTTGTTATTCGTATATCTTATCCAGGGTACATACATACGAGTATGTTTGGTTACTCATTTTATGCTTAGGATATCAGTATAAATAAAATAAAAAGCATTCAAGGTTTTTTTGGACTATTTATGGAATGCAACATCGGTTAAATGGCCGCCATGGGAGTTTTTGCAAACTTCGATGCTTGTGAGGTAATTTCCAATGACCTTTCGACTGCCTCTATTGCGTCCAAAACTTCAAGGATGTTGGTTTTTACTCGTAAATGCTCCAGAGCTTGGGAATTATTTGCATAGATACGATATTTTTCATAGTTCTACAAAAAGAAATCCAACGGAGTCAGATCACACGATCTAAGTGGCCAAATCTCGAAATTAAACAACCGGAAAACTTTTCGTGCAGTAGAACCCAATTTGGCTGTGTTTTGTGGCACGTAGTCCCATCCTATTGAAACCACATGTCACTCACATCAATGGCTGCTTGGTTGGTTATCATTTGACCAGAGCAGCGCAGAGTGCCGCCTTCGTCGTCTTCAAAAAATACGTCCCGCGCATCAAACTGTCACCCTTGGTTATTTATTATTTAGCGTATGGATTTACATATTACATAAAACAATACTTGCACTTACAAGTTAGACAACAAGGGAGAATCAGTAATTCCCCAGCGGAACAGCGAATCTGCACAGCTTCCGTGGTTGGTTCGGATCCTGTTTAGCGTCGACCAGAGATTGCGTAGTAATTCAAACCTGAAGGGTCGGTATACGAGTAATGGGTTCGAGATGGTGATATTATCAGCCTGCATTGATGCTGTCCAATCTGCTGACCAGATAGAGTTTAGATCGAAAGCATCACGCGCAAGCTCTTCAGCCAGTTGGTTGGCTTATGCTCTTCACTTAGGCCTCCATTGGGCCCGTTGTGTTCCCCTCATCTACGTAACTGTAAGGAATAGTGCTGTGTTTTGGGAATTATGTATTGAGAGGATTTAGGTCTAGGGATCATGGGTAGTATCAACGAGAAACTGAGAAACTGTATAGTATAGTGATCGGGGAATCGTAGTGTTCGTCTGGTGAACTCCAATATATCCCCGATTCCTTTCTTACTGAGGTGTGTAATATCCGGAATCCTTGGAGATTCGAGAATTTTCAGCCTTAGCCTCGCTGTAGCGGGGCAGTGACAGAGGAAGTGTTCTATATCTTCCTCCTCCTCTTCACAGTTGGCACAGATTGTTGTATCAGCTATCCCGAGTCTGAACGAGTGTTTGTTGAGATTGATGTGCCCTGTTAAAAGTCCCACCATCAATCTCAATTCTGTTCTGCTTGAGTTAAGAGCTCTTTTTGCTGTGTTGTTACTCGGTTTGGTTATTACAGACCTAGCCACTTTGTACGTGTCTAGATTCGTCCGGTAATTATTGAACTCCTGTCGTATCTTTTCATTGATTATTGTTTTAATAGTTATCAGAGGGACCAATACTGTATTATCCGGGTTCAGTTCTGTATTGCCTGCTCCTTTCCTTGCTAGTTCGTCTGCCTTTTCGTTACCCGGTACACCTTCGTGCCCCGGTACCCATGTGAGGCAGACTCTATTGCGTCTGGCAAGTAAGTTCAATTTAGTTTTGCACCCCCTTACTAGTCGTGATTTCGACATGGGGTTTGTAATCGCGCTAATTGCTGCTTTGCTGTCCGAGCAGATGTCGATTTGCCTCCCTTCGCTTGGTGTCTTCTGCGAGTATTTCGGTTGCCTTCATAATTGCATAGATTTCTGCTTGGAACACCGATACAAATGGTTCTAGGTGAATAGCAAGTTCAATCGGTGGGTTAGCAGTGAAGATGCCAGCCCCTGATTCCCCTGATATGTTAGAGCCATCTGTATAAACCGATATCCCATTGGAGTTTCTTGTCGTTCTTTCATACGTCCAATATTCTCTTGCGGGAAAAATTGTTTCGAAGTTGTTGGAGAACGTGTACGATTTCCCAACAACATCACTGGAGCAATCGATGAGTGGTGTCATTACTCTTATCATTTCGGTGATTTTTCGATGTCCCGTATTTGCACCACCGGTGAAATGGCCGATAGTTCTAAGCCGTGAGGCTGAAATGCCGGCAATCTTCTTCGCTTCGAGGTGCACTGGTAGAATGTTAAGTATCGCTTCCATAGCCGCGGTTGGTGTTGAGGATTGTGCTTCTGTAATACCCAGGCAGACCATACGCTGCACCTTAGTTAGGAAGTCTCTTGCATACTTTTTGCTCATCACTGGCCACCATACAACTACACCGTAGAAGATGATGGGTTTTATTACGCATTCGTATATTCAGTAGACCTGTTTCGGTTTCAAGCCCCATGACTTCCCGATGGCCCTCCTGCATATCCAATATGCTCTCTTTGCTTTGGTGACTCTTTCTTCCAGGTTCTTTCTCCAGGTCAGTTTCCTGTCCAATATAATGCCCAGATACTTGATGCTGTCGTGGAGTTGTAGTGATACTCCTCCGAGTTGTGGAATGTGAAAGTCACTAGTTTTGGTTTTCTTCGTAAAGAGAACTATTTCCGTTTTATTTGGATTTATTTCTAATCCACTCTCCTCCGCCCATTCTTTTATGATTCGAAGGGTGTTTTGCATAAGATCTTCTATGATGTTCAGGTGCTTACCTCTTATCAGAACGGCTAGGTCATCTGCGTATGCTACACATTTCGCACAGGTTCCATCCAGTGCTTTTAAAAGGTTGTCCATTGTGAGCACCCACAGAAAAGGAGATATTATCTCCCCCTGTGGTGTAGTTGGGTGCCGGGACTTTAGTCTCTGCTGCCGTGCATAGTAATGTCGTTGTGGATGGACAGTTCGGTGTTTGCCAGCACTTTTGTGTGTTCCCTTAATAGCGTAGTTAAACGGCACAGGAAGCCATCATGTTTGAGTGAATTTTGTGGTGCCGGATATAAGTCTCATGGTGTTGTTGAGTTGAGTGTCCGCCTTGCGTACGTGTGGGGCGCAGTATTCCGCTATGGAATACACGAGAGCAAGTGCGGTAGTACTCCAGACCCCCATGTCGATCCAGTTAGTTTTTGGATGATGTTGTTGCGAGTTTTGTATAGTATTTTTTATATATCATATAAGGGATCTGTCTAGGGTTACTGCTAGGTACGAGTACTTCGGGTGTTTTAGACATGCTTAGACACAATCTCCATTGTCTGAAATATATATTGAGTTGCTCAAGGTCTAGAGTTAGAGTTTTTTCTGTGTTAGCTATATCCCTATCCTGAGTGGCGAGTCGCAGGTATGACGCTGATGTAGAGGCTAAAGAGCAGGGGAGCGCGGACGAAGCCCTGAGGCAGGCCGTTGTTGAGCTTTCTTATTTTGCTTCTGTTCTCGTTGATGAAGACTTGAAATAGGGCGCTTTCAATAGATTGAAACGATGTTCTTCCAAACGATGTCGTATGCTGCGGTTAAGTCGACTAAAGCAACAGATCTTTTAAGCCTATCGTCAAATTCTGCCTCGATGTGTGCTGTCAATTATAGTACAATTTCTCGTACAATTCTACCTGCACGAAATTCGGCTTGTTCGACAGGTATAACCTCGTTGATCGTAGGGTTTATTCGATTATAGATAAGGCGTTCTAATAGTCTATAGCAGGTGCTCAAGAGCGCTATAGGACGATAGCTTTCCGGTGTATCGCTAGGTTTACCGGTCTTGAGAATGGCAACGATTTTCTTTCGCCTAAACGCCGAGTTGCTGTAGAGTTACGCTAGCCATCGACTTCTATTCTTTCCGCTATGTACAAGAAATTCCGGGTAGATGCCATCGAAGCCCGCTGCCTTCCCAGTGAATGCCGAAAGAGTAGTGCTAACCTCTTCGGATGTAAAACTGCCCGAAAACTGTGATGTCTGTGGGGTATTGGTCTTGAGGTTTCTCAGGGCTCGTTTTATGGTGACGGTGTGTTTCTCGTCCACGGGGGCATAAGAAACATCTACGATGCGGTTGACCACTTTGTTCGGGTCCATGTAAGGGCTTCTGGTGTTTGAGCTACTGCTCCCTCCGAGTCTGCGTAGTCGCCGAGCGAGAAATGAATCGCATCGCTGATGAAGATTTTCTTCAAAAATCGGTTATTGATTTTCCTACACCCAATTGGCGTATGTTCTGTGCATTCTATGGTCAGCAGGCTTTAGTTGTTGTATAAGCTGGACCTTATAGGGTTGAAGTTGCAAATTCAAGCACATAGTATGCCGAATGGAGCTGTAGCAAATGCCCAATTCCTGAACGCGGCGTAGAATTGGCAATGCAAGGTTTTTGTCACTATTTTCAGTTGATGAAGCATGATGCACAGGACTTTGGGAATTTGACAAACTCTACCGATTTGTTTGAACTTGGTGATTGTGTTTCGAACTGTCCGCTCAGTTGGGTGATTATGATGACCATAATCTGTCCATAAATCGTGATACACAGACATTAGAACAATTTTAATGTGTTGAGGGGTGATTAAACGATGACAGATGTCATAAGACAGGGATGTGAAATTCCAACCTAGAAATGAATAACCCTGGAGCTTTTTCTATTCCACCTGGCAGTTTTCACTTTAACTTGTCTTGTGTTTCATTAGAAAAAAGTCTCCAACTTTAAGAGCTTATGGAGTTTTTATTTTATCAGCAAAGTTAGTTCATTGTGTTTCTATTTCATAAATAGTAAAATACCTTCTTTTCTATCGTAGATTTCATACTATGTATAGTCTATAACTTAGTTCTGCCTCCATTTTGTTACACCGACTTCTTTTAATCTAAGTCGCCGTTGGCTTAAGCACACTTCAGCTTGTTATATTATTCTAGTGGAAGCCATAGCTTAGTATTCAAAAGGAAAAAGGACTGCAGAATTTAGATGAGAAACCAAGTCCACCTTTTTCGCAACAAACTAAATATTTTCTTTGATAATCCCTCAGGAGAGGCGAAAATATAACTCTGAGCCAGAGCCCGAGATGTTCATAGATGCCTGTTCCTGCAAATATGTACATATGTCTCCTGGGAGTACAAATTTTACTTATCCTGTACCAGAAGGAATGTTCGCGCTATTGCTAGGTGAACATAGAAGTGATGGGCCCTGGTGGCTTTCAATTTATTTATTATTTATTTTAAACTGGCCCGGGGGTTAGCATCACTACTTGCCATAAAGGGTGTTCACTAATTTGTTGAAATGATGCTCGATGAGAACTGTATGTGATTTATTTATTTAAAGCCTAATACAAGCATTGAAGTACTAAAAGCTAAATAGTTCTATAATTAAACTAAACTAAGCTACTCTAAACCTAGCGAAAAAGTGGGATGATTGGGGGTAGGGTATGATCACAGTAGAGTAGGGCATTATGGAGTATGCTTTTGCTGCTATTAAAGTCAAAAGTCTGTGTCCCATCATTTGATTTGCATTGGTTCGTTGTAGTAACCATACTTATTGCGATGAGGAGATATGCGAAATAGAGGCACAGACCTAAATTGGCGAGGATTAGTATTGAAGAAATCGTTTGAAGCTGGGCGGGACAATCAGTGTTACCAAATAATGGCTTAGGCAAAGCGCATCAACCTGCGCTGCACAGCTACTATTTTTATGGTAACACTCTGGCACACTCGAGGAAGGGTCTAACGAAGGTGAAATAGAGGGATTTAGTTACGTAAGGGTCAGAGAACTCTTTTGATCAGTGTTTCACGAGGACAAGTGCTGTGATTGCTCTACTTATCGAAAATTAAGTTCAATATTGCAGATGACCCTAGGAGGTGGTGTGAAAAATTTGCGGGAGTAGTTGGAATGACATTTATTAACATTAAGCTCTAAGAATTTGTTTTCACATCAGATGGAGAAACTATTTAGATCAGCCTGCAGAAAGAGGGAATCAGCGGGAGATGATATACAGTGTGGCAAATAATATCCTGGACTGGCTGTAGAAAACAAAATTAAAACACGATTTCTGTTTATTTGTTGATTCAATGCCTGCTCGAGCTCATTTTGCGGAATTGCAATTTTTTTTTTAGCTTGTGGTGAATTTTTTGACTTCCATTCCGCATTTTGACGCTTGGTTTGAGGATCATATTGGAAACACCATATTTCATCACCCGTAACAATTGTTTTCATGAATTTTAGATCATTTCTTGAGACCTCAATGTCGTCTCTGGAATGCAAGACTCTCATCAATTTTTGATTATCATTCAATGAGTGCGGAACAAATTTTGCACAGACCTTTGTTTTGCTCAAATCCTCGTGAAGAATGATTCGAATAGTCTCTGATTTTTAAGGCCTCTTCCATCATTCTCAGTGAAGAATTACGGTCTTTTGCACCAAAATAACGTACTTTTTGGATCATTTCAGGCGTCCGAACTGAAATTGGCCTTCCCGTGTGTTTGTCATCCTCCAGCGTCTCTCTGCCGCTCAAAAAACGTTTACGCTACTCGAAAACAACTGTTCTACTCAAAAAATCATCACGGTATACTTACTGTATCAATCGGAAAGTTTTTGATGCATTTTTACCAAGTTTTGCGTGGAATATAATGACCGCTCTTTGTTCCATGTTAAAATTTCAACATCAAATAAAAAGGTGTTCCGGGAAAATAATTTTTATAATTGTTAAAGCTCAACCAAATGCCATGAAATTTTGACAGATAGTAGAGAAAGATTGAAGCCTTGAAAAGCATGTTCGAAAAAATAGATGGCGCTCGTGCAGCTGAGATATGGTTCGTGTCCGGGATATTATTTGCCACATTGTTTGCCATTTATTGTTAGGATGGAGATCAGTGGTCCAAGATGGCTGCCTTGAAGGCAGAAATAGCATAGCCTAGCAACCCCGAGGTTGCTATGATAGCTTCCTATACTGAAGATCTAAAACAAATTTTATATTGGCGGTCCATTAGATTTGGGGAAGTTAACCAACCCTGCTGATGGGAGGAGATTTGAATGTAGCTAACGATCTTTTTCTAGTGAATAGCATGATTTTGGTTTTTGAAGGGCTGACTGCCAAACATTCTCAATGTGGTCCAACTTCCCAGCTGGTCATTCCTCGATTCTTGATCTACACAATTTTGCATACGAGAACGCCTACTACACCCCACCGAAACTCAGATTTGATCGTAACTTCCGGGAATCAATTCCCGCCCATATTGAGTGCGAAAATGTTGTCATTAACGACAGTGATTCAGTTTACTTCTGTACAGACAGTTCCAAAACTGGTAATGTGGTGGATGTTTGTGTTTGCTCTAGCATATTTCAGGCGATTAAGGAAGTTCTGTCCTGGCAAAAATATAATGTAATACCTGTTCACGGGTATCATTCTTGGTAACACGCTCACTAACTTCAAATGTTACTCAAGATTGCCGATCGTCTCTCACGGAGATGGCGGAGCAATTCAATATTCACCTTTGCTGGTAACAAGGCGAGAGACTCATTCCGGGCAAAATTTATGTATGCCTCTCGGTACATGTATACACTTACTGTTGCTGGATGCAATCAGCAAAGTCAATCATAAATGTGAGGCTCTCGCGACATGTCAAGTCTCTAGATAGGCTTGGCTAAGCTAGGTAGAAAAATGTGCTAATAGATTGGTCTTACCATAACGATTGCAGGCCAGGACCATTATAGGTGTCCTCATGGGACATTGTCCTATTGGACTACGCAGTAAAAGGCTGAGCCTATTTTCAAATAGGAGAGTGGGAGGAAACGTTCCTCCATTTTCTTAGTGCCTATTCAGCCCTATCCAAAAGAATACTGGTACATTTTGGGGCACTTCTCTTCGACGACTTCGGTGACCTAACAAATATTGATATATAGGAGCTCCAGAATAGCGACAGATCATGTGGTATTACAATGGACCTCATTTGGCCGAAGTCTGTCTGTACACGGGTGTAGACAACCACCTCTTTTTTATTTTTTATTTTTTAAGTTAGGTCAGCTTATTGAGGTAGCACCAAAACGAACCATCTTCTGAATCATGTGGTGCCCATTTTGGGATCTTAAGATACCTGGAAAGATATTGCAAAAAGAAAGAACGAGTTAGTTTAGTTTTGATTTAGAGCCTCCCTGATCCATTCAGAATCCAAGACGAATTTTAATATGGTTTTGGTTGCTTTGTTGATAGTTTGCCCAAGTGGTCGTCGGAATTATTCTGGTTTTGATAAAGCTTGGGCATTCGCAGATAAAGTGAACTGTGTCTTCTATTACATGGAGATGGTCTTTTGTTCCTCTTGTTCCTTGAGATGCGGCGTAATGACATTGTAGGAAGTCCCTGCTTATGCTACATTTCAGAAGTTCATTGTCCGACCTTCTTCTGTTCCTCGTTATCAAGGACACCTCGGAACCCAACAGGGTGTGACGTTCTATTGTTAGACCCTTTAGTTTATTTCAACATCTTTTTATTTGTGCATGAGATGGCTTTAATCACCGGTTTGTTTTAGTGTTTAAGTCAAAGCCGGAGTATGGCGTCTGGCATCTGGCGATGCTGCGATGTTCTATAATACTTAACCCTTTATCCAGGCGTATGTCATTTTTAGCCACGGTTTCCTTTGTCTGTAGGTCTAGTGGTATTAGAGAAAGCATTATTTCCAAGGTTGCAGTAGAAGTGGTTATTATTTCGACGTTGTACATATCCATGCTAGGCGTCTGATTTTCGTGAGTGTTTTCATCGCGGCATCATCATTTTATTAAAAATAATCCTAAGTGGGAAATTCACCCCTTCGAAGAGCAACCATTTCATTTTCCGTAGTTAGTCTTAACCACGGAGATGTATGTATCGCCTTTCCTTTTGACTGAGGAGCGGGCAATACGTTTCCAATGAGCAACTATTTACCGCAGCAGGACCAAATTTATCCTTCCTTTAGTGGAATGCATTTATAGCCACCAAGGATATTTTAAAGAACTTTTACTAAGTACATCCATATAACAATGTTCCTAGACGATGATGAGATGAACCGAGTTTGGATTCCAAGGGCATTCAGCTTGAGAGAATAACTTGGTGAGGTATTTTGTCAGAAGCGTTAGTGAAATCTGTGACTATGACATCAACTTCCAAAGCATTCAGTGTACTAGACACGAATTCAGTTAAGTTAGTGGTTGTTAACCTACCTTTAAGGAATTAGTGAAAGGACATTGTATCATAGACAAAGCTTTCGGAAAGTGTAGGTATGTATAGAGCTTAACAATTGGGCGATAATTAGGAACTTCGCTCTTGCATCCTTTTTTATGAAGAGAGGTAATGTTAGCGTCTTTCCAACCTGTTTGTAGGTAACAAAGGTAATGAACCAACGTTCGTAGTTCAAAATAGACAAGAGGTTATTGACGTTACAGTCATTAGTAATTCCAAAAGTGTAGAAATAGAGGAATGGAAAGTTCTGAAAGAAGAAACCTTCTCCGACCATATGATGATAGAATTCACCCTAAAAATCAGAAAAGAATTGCCTAAACTATATAGAAACCCTAGGAAGACTTTTTAGTAGGGATTCTACTCATTCTATTAAATGAAAGGGAATCTACAGGACCACGCTTTTAATGGACCTACAGAAATTGACGAGGCAACGTCAATATTATCAAAAATATTGGGTAAAGCCTATCAAAACGCCTGTCCGCTGCGGACAAAGAAACAAAAGAACACACCTCGATGGTGGTCTAAAGAACTGTCTAACATTAGGAAAGAAACTAGGAAACTTTTCAATATGGTTAAAAGAACAAGGTTAGACGAAGACTGGGAAATTTATAAATCCAGTCAAAGAAAATTCAAAACAGAGACACAGCGCTCTAAGCGCAATTCTTGGCAAGCCTTCTGTAGCGAAATACAAAGTACCGCTGAATCAACAAGGCTCAGAAGGGTTCTTTCCAAAGAGCCGGTAGCGTTAGGCTCCCTAAAAGACACGTCTTGCAATTGGACTAACTCCAATGAAAGGACATTCGAAACTCTACTGGGTGCTCATTTTCCAGGATGTATAGTAGTTAAAGATGACATCAATGGCAGCAGCAGTAGTAGACACGAAATAGCGCCATCTGAATTTGTTACGGAAGAAAAAATTGAGTGGGCAATATGCTCCTTCTTACCGTACAAATCCCCAGGCACGAACGGAATTTTCCCGATGATGCTACAAACAGCCAAAAAAGACATAACGCTGTTTCTAAAGAGACTGTCCCTTGGTAGCATTGAATGGGGTCATGTACCAAAGGAGTGGCGGGAAGTTAAGATTGTTTTCATCCCCAAAGTAGGTAAAGCTAGTCATATCTGCGCTGGTGACTTTAGACCAATAAGCTTGACATCCTTTATTCTGAAAACCTTTGAAAGACTTATTGACATACACATTCGCAGCAGGCTGAACCCCAGTATCATATCTCTGGTACAGCATGCTTAAACGAAAGGTAAAAGTATTGAAACTGCACTTCATAGTGTTGTCAGTACGATTGAAAAATCATTGAATGATAAAGAGTACACCCTGGCTGCATTCTTAGACATTGAAGGTGCCTTTAATAATGTCACGGCAGATTCAGTCGAAGGTGCCTTAAAAAACCCGAATATTGAGGACACTCTAATCAGATGGATAGTTTTCATGCTAAGAAATAGGTACATAAACTCAGAACTAGGTGATGCGAGACTAAGAGTATCAGCTGGTAGACGCATTCCGCAAGGAAGTGTTCTCTCTCCTCTACTCTGGGTTATTGTGCTAAATGAAGTACTAATAAAACTTAGATTCAGTGGGGTTAAGACCGTAGCATACGCAGACGATGTGGCGTTACTGCCCACGGGTAAATTCTTTCCAACCCTGAGCGACCAAATGGAAGGCGCCCTTAAGATAGTCAACAACTGGACTAAAAGAAGTGGACTCGCAATAAATCCACTAAAAACGGAGCTGACACTATTTACTAACAAGAGGAAAATACCGAAATTCAAAATTCCATCCATTGAAGGCACTCCTCTTAAAATTTCTGATAGAGCTAAATATCTAGGGTTAATACTAGACCAGAAACTAAACTGGGGACTAAACACAAGGGAGAGAGCAAGGAAGCTATGATAGCTCTCTATACTTGTAGCAGAATATTTGGAAAAACTTGGGGGCCCAAACCAAAAGTCATTTTCTGGCTCTACACAGCAGTTGTGAGACTTATACTGACATACGGCAGCCTAGTATGGTGGCCAGCCGCAAGTAAGGGTACAAACCTCAAGATACTAACGAGAGTACAAAGAATGGCGTGCATTGGTGTCACAGGAGCTATGAGAACCACACCAACTGCAGAATTAGAGACCATACTCAATCTATTACCTTTAGACCTATTTGTGCAGGAATCTGCAGCTAGAAGTGCTCTAAGATTAAGCCAATCTGAAGGTTGGAGGTCAAGCCTGACGGGGCATGCGCAGATTTTACGCAAATACATGGGCGGAGATGTTAGCACAGACTACATGGTGCCCTATTTAGACTTTCATAAGCCGTTTTCTAGTTCATTTCCGAGTCGAGAGGAAAGGGAAACTAATATCCCACTAAATGACAACTCCATCTCCATCTACACTGATGGATGTGGGAGTAGGTGCAGAGATTTTCTCTGGAAAACTCAATTTGAACAAGTCAATTCGGCTTCCAGACTATAGCAGTGTGATTCAAGCGGAGGTCTTGGCGGTGGCAACTGCTGCCCGGGACGCTGCAATGAAAGCTATACCACCAGATGATATTACATTTTTCTTTGACAGCCAGGCAGCGATAAAAGCGATTTCCGCCACGCAAATAAAATCGAAGCTTGTGCGCTGCTGTCACGAAGAGCTGCGAGTTTTTGGTACACAACACAATGTAAAGCTCTGCTGGGTACCCGGACATAATGGCGTTTCAGGAAATCAGAAAGCTGACGAGCTGGCAAGGGAGGGTTCAGCTCTAAATTCTGAACGAGCTGACCCATCAGTTAAGACAGAACCCTGCAACCTGAACCTAGAAGTTAGAAATAAAATGATTGCCATAGCAAATAGTAGATGGAGATCATTAGAATCCTGTATAATTACAAGAAAACTCTGGCCGCTCTACGATAAAAATCGTGCAGAGCAAATTCTACACTTCAACAGATATATCTAATCTGGTTTAGTGGGGATGATAACTGGACACAACTTTTTACGTTATCACACAAAGAAATTGGGAATTACCGAAGAAGATATATGTAGAGGCTGTGGCAATGAGGACGTACACGAAGATACACCTCACTTCCTTTGCCATTGTCCAGGACTCTACCACCTTAGATTCAAAATACTAGGGAAATATTTCTTCCAAGACTTTCAAATGTATCGGTAAATAAGATTACCAAATTTATAAATGCATCGGGTTGGTTTAAGAACCCATAGAGTTCACGAGTGGGGAAGCTTCACTCCTTGGGCATCACAATGGATCTATACTAATCTAAGTGTGGCGTAGTTTGTTTTACACTCTACGTCAACCCATCAAACCTAACCTAGCGTCTTTCCATAATAAAACGCCTTGGGAGATTGAAAATTGATAATTGGGCTGCCCACATTTTCATGCGCTTGTCGAGCAGCGGAACAATTTTTTACAGCCTCTAAACAGATTAAAATTCTTAGAAATTGGAATGAATGTAGACGGTTCTGCTTGACCCACATATAGTCCTTTGATTTTCCCGAATCCGTGAAGAGTGACGAGTGCTAAACCCCTTCTGAAAGGAAATACAAACAATCGGCATCACAAAAAGCTGTCGCACAAAAAAATAAAAAATAAACGAGGCAGACAAGCTTGGCTTGGATAGTTGACATTGTCATACCAATAGTGTCGCACACTTCATTTGGATGAAATGCTTAGTCTTGAAAACGACGAACAACTCTGCGGTTTAATATATCTTCCAAGTAAATTTCATCACCTCTAATCGAGCAACTACAAATCGAAAACAAAGAAGTGGCTTACATAGTACATACTTCATTTTATTTTTCCCAGGATTCCATTACCAACTTTGACAGTGAACACGCAGAATTCCATTCCTACTCGAGTAGAAGTCTGAGGTTCGTTGTAGTGCCGGCTTATACCTACTCGTATAGATTCCATGTTTGGCAAATCGACCAGCGAGTAAAACAAACTTCAGCACCTGGTCGACAGGGTCTATTGCATGCAACGAGACCATAGCTGACCACAGTCCATTTGTTACCCAGAAAGGACCTAACTCTTTAATTGTGCAACTACTATCGCTCTGTTGATTTTATCACACCTTGTGCCTGTGTACCTGTGTATGTGTGTAATAATTCCCTCCAACAAATTGAAGTACAACTTTGTACCGAATCCTCTTCCGCTTTTCTTTCGATGAGGAAATTTCGAAAGTCCTAAGGGCAGTGCAAGCGGCAGCCAGGCATCAGCATTCGGATCTGTTGTTCCTATAATGAGAAATTATTGTCCTTTGCGTGAAGTTAAGACCTTTTGTTTGTACTCTTATCGAATTGGACAAATCTATGGTTGTTGGGGCTCTCTTTTTCTAGTCATGACCAGGTACGCTCACACGTACGTAAATTTGCCTGTCTCAGGCTCTGTAAAAGGGCAAGGGAAATAATTTATATTTTCCATGTAGATTTTTATTTCATTTCCTGGACAGAGTGCGCAGTGAGTTCCTTCTGACTGCGCGCGCCGCAGCACGAACAGCCTGAGAGACAGTCGGAGTCGGTGTTGGTGGTTGTGGTTGTACCTGGGCGGCCCTTAGGCCTGCGACACAAGTTCTGGAGCAAATTCAGCGCGGAACATTTGTAATGAAGACGAAAGCGCACTGTCTGCATTCAGATTGACCACCACCATCAGCCGGCGAGAGATAGACGTATGAGTGTGGCTTTGAACCGCAAAAGGATACAGTCCTAGTCGCCGCGCGCACCGCAATAGAAGCAAATGAGTTAATTTCAGTGTCAAAAGGAGCAAAAGGGGAAAACCAGGAGAACGCGCACTATCACAGATCGTGCATCTGGAGCATTTTGTACATCAGAGACATAACTAAAAGCGCAGCACCACAAAAGAAAGGATGAAACGTGTTACGAGATCCAAACATTCAAACATCCAAATATCTAAACATCGGGACATTTGAACATCGAGTGCGCAGCGCGCACTGACTTCCATTTGTGTGGTGAACTCGTTTAAATGACTCGTAGAGGTGCAATACCATTTCCTGTCGGTGACCATGTGTCCACACACAGAGCAAAGTGATGCTAACGATCCTTGTTCGAGCAGAACAGTGGCAGGGAAACGCGTGCACAAAAATAATTAGATCTACAGGATTTACAAGTCGAAGGGATTCATGTGATCATGTTGCATCTCGCCTGTACTGGTGAACATGGTCCTAATGGATTTTGCCCATGCAGTTGTGACCTCTAATGAGGTATTCTAACGTCTGTGGCTTTTCTACTTGCAAGTGTTTTGTGAAGGCGAAAGTATCTTTAATTAGCAGCGGGCAAGGAGTACATGCATGCAGTGCGGTAGTGAGATAATTAATTTTGCATCCTACAAGTTTACCTTTGCTTTTGCTTTTTCTTATCGTCCTGTTAAGGTTTGCATCCGTGGGATCAGTGGACATGTTGTGGCTAGGAAGAGCAGGCATTCCATTGCAAAACCGCCCACATTATACTAGAAGGGTTACATGATGTTGCTTTAGCTGCCCTTGAAGGAAGAGGAATTTATTATTTTCTATTCTTTTAAAAATTATTATTCACTAAGGTTTTGACTGTTGTGTGATAGGAATCGCTGTCAGAATAATTTGTTAGATACACTGTTGTGTTGCACGTGACGTTGGAAGGAAAAATTCTCCGCAAAAATCTCTCACACAGAGTATTAGACCTGAGATACTGAGTTTTACTCAGTTTTTACTCATTGTTCGTACATTTTGGGAACACAATATGTATGGAAGAAAATGTGTTTGCTTAGTCCTCCTTTGTTACCATCTTGCTGAATATAAATATGACCCTGCACACATGTTTGTCCATCAAATATACTGTACTCAGGATGTATCTTTTCTTTGTAAGCATTCTTTCTCTGGTATTATTCCGATGGAGCTGCAACAAGGCTTTGATATACTTTGCCCGTAGCTTCACTCGGTCTTTAGTGGCTGTTTAGTTTTACGGTACACTCCGATGTCTTGGAGGAAAGTCAAGGTGGTTTTAATACCGAAATGTGGCAAGACCACTCACTGTTTCCATAAAGATGTATCTATTCTTTTAAAAAACTCCGAAAAAACTGTTTAACGTACGTAAAAAACTGGACAGAACCATTGGAAAATCCTTTGAGAATAAAGGTTGCTTTCAATAATATCACAACTGAAGCTATAGAGACAGCGCTTATCAGTCTACAAATTGACAATTGCCTCTGGTGCTTGATTGAGCTTAAAGTAGGTTTATCCAGGCTGAGATTTGGTTTTGTTTGGTCAGACGGTCTATGTACACAGATACCCTTCAGAGGGCCATACTATTACCATTTCTATGGCTCCTAGTAGTGAATGAGGTACTAAACATCCTGCGGAAAACGGGATGTAACTTGCAGTATATGCGGACGATATTTCAAGAGCCATATCGGGGAAGTTTCTTACAACAATAAGGGAACTGATAGAATTAGCTGTCAGCAAGCTCATCAATTGAATATACAAAGTTGGGCTTGGGATACAAAAATGTACAAAGTACAATGCATTGCTTCACCAAACCTAACAGCGTTGCAGTTCGCAGACTATGCCAAATTTCTAAGTGTAATACTGGAGAGGAAACTCAGTTGGAAACTGAGTACACAGGACGAAGCCAGGAAGACCTCGATGGCCCCATAAACCTATAAAAATGCTGACGGTCCGAAATGGGGTCTTCAGCGTCGGGTAGGTATACAGCTTTCGTCTGGTGGACGGCACTAGACAAGGAATGTTATACTACACTTCGGGAAGAATGAATATAGAGGTTGGTATGCATCCATATAACTGGTGCACTGAAAGCAACTCCAACTGCTGCACTGGAAACGATGCTCCAACTTCTTCCTGTTGATGTCTTTGAGAAGCTAGTGGCATCAGAAGCAGGACTACGAACAAGGGAATCTCAGCAATTGGCTAGCATAAGAACTGGCCACTCACAGATTCTTGTCAGTTATACAATACCAAGTAAAAGAGTTGACCCATACTCACTTCGAGGTCAAGTATAAAATTAGAATTCCAACAAAATCTTAATCTGTTCTGCAATAGAAATATACACACAGTAGAAGACCTCTGTATCGTGTTATACATTGATAGTCAGGCAGCAATAAATTGGTTGAAATCGCCAACGATAAGATCTGGATTGGTTAAGTAATCCCTGTGCTGCGTCTCAGATCATAGAAACATACAAGGCAACTACAAGGCGGATTATCCAGTAAAAGAGAGTACTAGCAGGGTTCCATCTGTCCCTTTGGCACCATTATATGATACTTCATCTGAGCACTGTACCGCTAAAAACTGCAAATAACAGTGGGGTGTCTCTTCTACACGGATCTAGCCAGGTCTAAATCTAAAAAGTCAGCATAAGCTCTACAATTAGAGGCTTCATGAGACACTGTTCTGTGCACCTGTCCTGATGACTTTTGGCGATTAAAAGTTTTTCAAATAATTTTTAGACTATTGAAAGCAGACTAATTACGAGTAGTCTGAAAGATGGTGCTAAGGTAGGGCTTGGGAACCATAATGATTTGAGAGATTCTCAACTTCTTGGGGTAATAGCCAGTACGCAGAATGCCTTTAAATAAATGACGGAGAAACCTGACTGAAATTTTCGGTAACCAGTGATGCGATAGTTCCATCTATATTATCTTTTATGGCTGAGTTTAGCTCTTCGATTCTAAGTTGTCTGAGGGTAACGGGATTGATGAGATCAACATCGACAGCAGCTCTGGAAACAATACTGAATCTTCTTCAACTTGACATATACTGCGGGAACTCAGCAGGTAAAACTGCACTAAGACTAAGGAAAGCTGGTCTACGGAAATCGAAACCCTACGGTCATGCCTCAATTCTAAACCGATGGAATATATTGAGACTCCGGACGGAAGCGGTCTACATCATCCCCATGGCAAACTGCAACGGAAAGTCCTCTATTCGAATTCCTAGCAGGGAGGAATGGGTTGAGGGAAGAGTCTGTCTCGAGAACGAACTGGCCATCTTTACCGTCGGATCCAAAAGGGCTGCTGGTACTGGTGTCGACGTCTACTGTGAGTCTCAAAATATACAACGCTCGTTTAGACTTAAGGATGGTTTCAGTGTTTTTCAAGCCGAAATTGCTGCAATAAAACAAGCTGTGAATATGATTCTTGAGGAGGATATTTCAGGGCAAATAATCTATATCCATGTTAATAGCCAAGCGGCCATTAAGGCGTTAGAGTCAACATCACTAAGATCCAAGCTCGTAAAAATTTATAGAAAACGACTGCATGTTATCTCAGCGGTCAACACGGTGACCCTGTGCTGGGTACCGGGCGACAAGGATATCTCCGGTAACGAAAAAGCGGACAGAGTAGGATCACTTATAAGCCCTTCGCGGGTCCTTTCCGAGGCCGCTTAGCACCCTATACAGGGAGATAGACATCGAGTCTATTGAAGAAGGTAATGAACGCTGTTGTCTGTTAGATACATGCGCTAGAGCCAATTATGGCCACTCTACGACAAAAAGAGAGCTATCAATCCTTTTGAACTAAGTCGAAGGGACATCCGCATAGCTATTGGCGTCATGACAGAACACTGTGTGATAAGTAATCACGCAGCACGGCTAGTGTTACCTCATAACGACTACTGTAGAAGCTGCAGGGACGAAGAGGAAATAGAATCCGTTCATCATCTCCTGTGTGATTGTCCAGCTCTGGCCATCAAGAGAAGCCGTGCTTTTGGCAGATACTTCTTTCGGATGAGCTAGGTATCATTGAGCTAAGAAAACTCCTGAGATTAGCCTAGCGGTAGAAGACTGAAATTTGTAGGTTCCCAGGGTTCTAATGGACTCTAAGTAATGGACTCTAAGTGGTCTAAGTGAGTTGTTGACAACCCTGTCAACAAGGGCGCCCAGTTACCTAACCTAACCATCTAAGACGAAGAGGTCGGAGATTCTACATTTTGGTGGGCATTAAACAGCAGCTATTGTCAACTATCCTAATTGATCGGCCACTTAAAAAAACTTGCAATATGTTACGAATATTGGTGGAAAAAAATACATGTTCAACTCTATCAAAACCTTTGGAGACTTCTAAAAGACATAATTTGCATTTAAATTGTTAATTGAATTCATTTTAGGGCCTCTACCATCTGAAGTCATAGTGGCAGTCATTAAGGACAAGTTTCCTTGCACAATATCTACTATAGGGCAGGTAATTGACAATATTGCTCATTGTTCGCATCTAGTTACATTGGATTAGCTTGACTCTGGCAGCCAACAATTACCATTGGCAGATACAATGACAATAAATAGCCGCCCAAAGAAGTAGAAATGCTCAGGACATTTGTTCCCCAAAGTTCATTAACAAACTCAAGGCCGGCTTCTTGTGGACGACGACAAAATTCTCCACATATGGCGACAGTATTGTTAAAGACTCCTAAATGAACAGTTTCCCCGGGTATATAGGTAGTTTCCAAGAGCCAATCCTAACCATGACGAAGTATTCAACATTACTGTCGAAGAAGTTACTTACTTTACTTATGTCCTGTATCCCCTTGTGGGTCCTAGGGCCTCTACAACGCCTACGCGCCATCGTGTGCGATTTCTGGAAATGTGCCTCAGCTCTCCCCAACTCTTTCCCAGTTGCCGTGCTTCCTTCTCAACTGTTCTGCGCCACGTACTCCTAGGACCGCCGCGTATCCTGCCATCCTGGGTAAGCGGGTTCCATTGCATCGCTTGGTTAGCTATGGACCTGTCACCCTTTCGGAGAGTGTGACCGATCCACTGCCACTTTCGTCGTCGTATGGTTGTGCCTATAGGTTCATGGCCCGTTCTCTGATAAAGCTGTTCGTTAGAGTTACGGTTGGGCCAGAATATCCTTAAGATGTAACGTAGACACCTATTGACAAACGTTTGCAGCTTCCTCGTGATAGTGACGGTCACTCTCCAGGTACCACATCCATATAGCAACACGGATTCAACGTTGGAACGGAACAGTCGTAGCTTGGTGTTTAAGCTAATTGCATTACTTCGCCAAACTATGGATAGCATCCCAAACGCAGATTTTGCTTTACCTATTCGGCTGGCTATATCCAGTTCGGTTCCGCCATCGGTTGAGACAATACTCCCAAGGTATTGGAAACTCTCTACTCTCTCAACCGTTTGTCCAGCAATGCATATATGAGTTGATGAGTTTGGTCCTAGGCTGATCATTTTTGTTTTTGCCAAGTTAATTTTCAGCCCAACGACGTCTGCTTCCCTCTCCACGTTTGCTGTCATTTGGTGAAGGTCCATTATTCTGTGAGACAGTAGGCATACATCGTCGGCGTAGTCGAGGTGTTTGAGTTCAGATGTAAGAGTCCATCGAATTCCTCCATTTCCTGTTGATAAGGCCGCATTCAGCACATCGCTAATCACCAATAAAAACAATATTGGTGAAAGTATGCAGCCTTGCCGAACCCCACTTTGGACTTCGAATTCCTCAGACAGCCTTCCTCTGTGCAAAACGTGACATGTGGACCCATCATATGTAGCTTTGATAATTGCTATTAATTTATCCGGAATGCCTCCTCCGCGCAAGGCACGCCAAATAAATTCCCGATTGACACTATCAAACGCCTTTTCAAAATCGATGAACAACAGGTGAAGTGGTGATCGATATTCAACACATTGCTCGATGATGATCCGCAGGGTGTTGATGTGGTCGACACAGGAGGATCCAGAGCGGAAACCTGCTTGTTCGGCGTCAAGTGTGTCTTCAAGGTGTTCTTTGATTCGCTTCAGGATGATTCTAGCTATTATCTTGGCCACAGCAGGCAGCACGCAGATACCTCTCCAGTTTTCGCACTGCATTAGGTTGCCTTTTTTAGGGAGCTTGACAATCATTCCCTTTTTCCACTCATCTGGAAAACTCTCGGCTTCCTATGTTCTCCCGACAAGTGGGGACAGTAGCTCTGCCGATGCTGTTGGCGCAGCTTGAAAAAGCTCCGCGGGTATGCCGTCAAGTCCTACCGCCTTATTAGTTTTCAGTGCTTTGATTGCGGTAATAATCTCTTCTTTACTGGGGGTTGTGGTGCGAATTCGGGAACTTCTTTCTACGGACACTTCAGTCTGACTTGGGTGCATATTGCTGGCGAATACTCGGTTTAGAACCGAAGCAAAATGCTCCTTCCATCTCTTCAGTTGATCCTCATCCGATATTAGCAACGAACCGTCTAAGCCTTTCACTGGGTGTTGAGTAGAGCTTCGGCCACCTATAAGCTCTTTAGTGATTCTATAAACGGTTCTGCTGTCGCACCTCGCTGCTGCTTCTTCTGCTTCCGTAGCCAGCGCATTGATGTAATTGCGCTTGTCACGTCTCACGCTACGCTGTACTTCTCTCATCTTCATGCGATATAGGGACTCAAGCTCGATCCTCCCTGCTGCTGGAGTTGCTGCAATTTGAGCTCTTAGCTGTTTTCGTTCGTTGATCCTTCTCCAGGTATCCTCGGAAAGCCACGCCCTATGGTTTCCCTGTGATCGACCGACAATCCTTTCAGCACCTGATGTGAAAACAGTTTTCACAGCGCACCAATGGTCTTGGATGGTGGCGGGCAGGGAGCTGCTGATTGTTTCCACTCCACGTGAGAGATGGTCCCTTAATTCTTGGCGCACTGTGGGAACTCTCAGTCGGTCTACATTGAACCTAGGTATTCTTGTGTCGTTAGATCTACGAACGGCAGCAGTGCGTAGTCGGAGAGTAGCTATCATAAGATGGTGATCTCGTACCAACCCCATGTCGGCACCTCGCCTGTTTCGGACGTCTAGGAGACTACTTCTAAAACGGCGACTGATGGCAAAATGGTCAATTTGGTTGGAGGTTGCTTGCCTGTCAGTTGACACACAACTGATTTTATGGCAGGCTTTGTGCTGAAACATGGTGCCACCTATGACAAGACGATTTGCGTTGCAAAAGTCAACAAATCTTTCGCCGTTGTCATTCCGATTGCCTAGTCCGTGCCGTCCCATAACATGTTTGAGCCCTTCGTTGTCGCAGCCTACCTTGGCATTCAGGTCCCCCATCACAATGACAATGTCGCCATTGGGTGTTGCATTATGAACAGCTCCCAACTGGTTGTAGAAGTTCTCCTTTTCTTCCTCAGACGAACCATCCGTGGGGGCGTAACACTGTATGATGGTGACGCGACGTACTCTCGTCCGGAATCTGGCCGTTAAAATCCTATCACCGTGCGGTTGCCAGGTAATTAGGCCTCTGCGTGCTGTTGGCGTTAGCAGCAGTCCAACTCCATATCCACGGGGGTTTCCGGTTGGTCTTCCGGAGTAGAGTAATACAGTATTACGCGTTGGGGATTGGTACTCACCCGCATCTAACCATCTTATCTCGCTTACTCCCAATATGTCCAGCCTATATCGCATGAACTCATGCTCCAATTGAAGGAATCTGGCGTTCTGAGGTCCTTCACTCTGATAGTCAAGGAGCGTCTTCACATTCCAGAAACCAATCTTAGTCCGGGTACGATAGCCAAAGGTCGTCAACGTATTATCAGTCCTTATCCGAGGCATTGTGTCGGTTTCCATAGCTATTGTAGTTTCGGTAACGCGGGTTGCTGGCCCAGGTTACCTAGCCTAGGCATAAGACCCTAGACAATCTCGCACTTGCAATTTTGGCCTATATGTATAAGGATTTATACATGCAGTTGCCCGGGGACCACCACGAGGAGGTAAAGCAAGCACTACATTACGAACTTGATTGTTGCGCTACTGGTCCAATCCATGTTTTGGACAGTCAGTAGTTTCCCGATCAATCGCCATGCAGATCCCCAAGAAGAAGAAGTCGAAGAAGTTAGGTATGCGGTCAAGTACCCCAAAAAAAGAAAAGCGATTGGGCCAGATGAGATACCCACTGAATTCTGGAAAAGATGACAGACATCGGGTTCAGATAGCATAATGATTCCTTAAAGGACTTGCATATGGTGTTGGTTGATTTTGAAAAAAGCCTTTGATAGACAACCAAGAGATCTCCTCGCTAAGACAACGAGGAGTTCCAGAAACCTACGTTCGCATGATCATGGACATGTCCCGCAGGAGTCACCGAAGAGTTCGCAATCAAAGTCGGTGTACACCAGGGAAGCATCCTCAGTCCTTTGCTATTTATTACAGTCCTTGATTATCCGCTTGAAGGAAAATTGACGGACCCCAAAGTTCATCAGTTATTCTTTGGTGACGATTGAGCTATCATAAGTGAAGATCAAACGTCCCTGCAACGAGGACTTGGTGGATGTTTTGGAAGGAAATGCGTAGCGTATTAGTTCAAAAAAGGCAGAGTATATGTGCTGCCCATTCTCTGATCTACACCGGCCTATTCGAGATATTTACTTGAATGGAAAAGTGCTTCCCAAGTGCGAAAAGTTCAAATATCTGGGATCTATGATCAATAGCGAAGCAACTTGTGATGATGACATCAATCATCGCGTAAGTGTGGGGTGGATGAAGTGGCGGGAAAACTCCGCAATCTGTGACCGAAATATGTCCCCTAAGCTGAGTACAATATGGACTAGTTGTACGTCCGGCACTCACATACGGTTCAAAATGCTGGACAATGTACAAAAAGTATGATGGAAAATTAATGGCAGCTGAGATGAAGATATTTCGCATGACAGCAAGAGTAACAAGGTTTGATAGAATAAGAAGTTCGAAGATTTGAGGAAGCCTTCATGTAAAAGAACCCATCACAAGCAAGATAGAGCACGATCGGCTCAGTTGGTATTGTCATGTTCAAATGAGAGATCCTTCGAACCCCGTTAAATATCAATCAACGTTTCTACACAAAGCCAGACAAAAAAACAACTGGATCACACGAATGCAAAAACACCATCATTCGATTGGCCTCAGTGACGAAGTGATCCGAAACCGGGAAGCCTGCCGGTACTTCCTGAGGTCAAACCGGCAAACCCCACAGGCGGGCCAGTAGGTTGCAGTAAAATGGGAGGGTGATGATCCTTCTACTCCGGATCATAACTTTGCCGTAAGGAAAAGAAGAAGAAGAAGAAGAAGAGACAAAGCCAATAAAAGCTAAAGGTCGGATTTCATGTTTGAATAATCCAAAATCCGAAGAACTTTGACTCGGATAACTCTGTAAACTAACCCTCCAGTGATTTTAGATTTCCTTGCCAAAGTATATACATATTTTTACTTCTTTCGACTAGGCGCCCTTTGTAGGTTGCCGCCTCTATGCGCCCTCACACATTGCACACAGATGCGGACAGGCGCAATTTGCTCCACCATTGAAACAGTTCGGATAATAAAGATGCCAATAACCACTTTAGAGGATGGAAGTTCTACAGTTTTTAATTTAAGTAGCTCAACCTGACTGGAACTTTTTATTTTACCTGGGAAATTCTTTCTCTGCTAACTGAACCCAACGCAGTCATTTCATGCAAATTCTTTCCTTGACCTTTAACACCACATATCTTCAACACTTAGTTTAAGATCTGTGGGCATTACAAATGTTACAATGTTGCATGTCGCTTTTGTGACAGCGTCCCATGTGCCGCCATAGACTAGACCCCTCACACAAAATGTCAAGAAAGTATAAATGGATATGCTACCCGGTCGAACACTTCCGTCATTGTTTCATTTTTCATGTACAAAATCAGTTTGCATAAATTCAAATATTTCTCTTGTGTTACTCTTCAATTAGTACCAACCAATCAAGTCTGTCTTTAGTTGGATACGAGTACTTTCCATCTAGCCAAAGATACGAGTAAGTCTAAACCAAAAATTCATTATATAGACAAGGCACCCGTCAACCCATTTCGAAAGCAAGGAATGACGACTCATTTGCTTGTGCGTAGATTGATGTACTATCTGCAGTCATACATACATCCTCCAAGTATGTTAACTAATTCAAATGCTTGACCCAAGAAGAGATTCATCCCGAGTGCGCGCGCGCTAAACTGATAACATCAATGTTTTCACAATGCGAAATCCTCGCGCTCTTCCAGCCAGTACAGTCCAGTATACCAGCGGTCCTCAGTTATTCCATAGCAGAGTGTACGAGCAGCACTTCATTATGCACAACAAGACAGGCCGCGAATGCATTTTGGTTGTAACATCAACATCATCGGGAGACCTGATTGCCGCGAGAGGAGGTTCTTGGGAGGAGAGCAATCCGAAGGATAGAGAACAACAACTGTAAACCGGGCATTCGAGAAAAAAGGTGCCGGCGCGATGGTATTCATCTTCAATCCAGCGCACCATCGAAGCAGTCGATACTGTTAGAGTTCTAATGACCCACATTATCACAATGAAATATATGTGCGCGCAGATACACCGAATGCTGCCTCCTCCTGGTATTCATATTCAAATTCAATTCGGCAGAACGATCTGGGGCAGGGGAGTGCGAATTTTTTTTTTATTTTCTTTTCTTGCCACTGTTTGGTAAAGAAGGAGCTGCATAGATACTCATATGCGATGGATCATGATGCTCCACGGTGTGGCCGTGTAGACAATGCGCATTGACCAGCCATCCAGACGGACAGGGCATTGAGCGCAATGCCTCATTACTGGCAGCCAAAGTTTTCCATCGTATTGTGTTTGCATTGTATTGGTGCTGAAGGCCAGCGAAGAGAAAAGGATTCCAACCGGGGTACGAGTAGGTGAACGAAAGTTGAATGGGCATTGCAGGAATCAATTTTGTGACCCAGCTTATGTGTGATGGCGACCATGAGGTCAGCCATTTTACTGTATTGCTGTACCGAAACCTGTGAGGGGACATAAATCATGGGAATTTTACTTCCGAAAGAGCATCTGTCGTGAGTAAGGGGACAGGGTATCCAGGAGAAATCATGCGCCATAAATTTTGGGGAAATAGTTACATGCTTCGGTGTGATGAGCGTGGTTGTCAGTAGTATTGCGCTTTCTAGTTGGCTTAGATTTGTGACTGTCTCGACAGAGAGCTTCGCTTATTTTTTTTATTTATTGCTAAACTTAAAATTAGGACGACCTTATAAGTCCGCAATACAAGAAGAAAGTGATGGAATGATTCATTCCAGACAAAGGAATCATCTACTTTCTCAAACAAGGACTGATCTGACTTGATGTGACTTTCTCCAAAGGACTAACATTGAATGTGTTTTGTTAAAAATTGGACATAAGTTGAAGTTTAACAGCCAAAGAAATGATTTGACACAGCACAGCGCTCAATTTGCTCCTTCAAGGCGTGGGTGGTTGTGTTGGCATAAGCCTTAGACTTCAAAAAATCCCAAAGAAAAAAGCCCAACGGCGTTAAATCGCGTAATCTGGGCGGCCAATTCTGATCACCAAAACGGAAAATTACACGACCACGAAATGACTCATGCAATAATTGAATTGTTTCTCGCTCTATATGGCATGTGGCACCATATGGCGTCCTCGCCTCGCGATAGCGATCATCATTGACTCTTATTGCTTGACCAGTCCCATTTTCAAAGAAGAATGGTCCGATGATGCCTCCAGCTCAAAATCCGCACCAAACAGTGACACGTTGTGGATACATTTGTTTCTGAATAATCACTCGTAGATTTTCTGAACCCTAAATTCAACAATTTTGACGATTAACAAGGCTGTCAAGATGAAAATTAGTCTCATCGCTGAAGATGATTTTGTTTGAAAAAACAGCATCCACTTGTTGTTCCATAATATATTTAATGAACTCTCTTCGCTGTTCTTGAGTCAACTGCCCTTTGTATGCATAAAAATGCAAATCTTTTCTGAGAATACGCTGTAGAGAGCTTCTCGAAATATCCAATTCTTGACTACGGTGCTGAATTGATGAACGATTTGTTGAAGGATGACTCTGACCGTTTAAGATCATTAATTGATCCAGTCTCCCTGAATTTCTGAATTAATCTCTTCTCAGTTGATGCAGTTAAATCACTATTCCGACCATATTTTGTACGAAAATTGCGAACTGTAGAGGCCAAACCTTCATTATTTTTAAAATATTGCTCAACAATAAAAACACGTTGTTCTTTCGTGTAAACTGTCAGCTGTCACGCTGTATTTTTATTTTTATTTTTTTTATTTTTTCGTTGGTAACACTTTACCGCACAAATGGCGCAAAATTCAAATTTTGGGTACATTTTGGAACACCCTTTAATTTGACTTTGCATTTCAATAGATATTTGCTTCGAACGATTATTTAAATTTTTTCTCGTTCTTTAACCTTTCACTTTAGAAACTCAGAGTTAACTTAAAAATTTATCGTGTGTAGCCCTATTAAAATTAAATTAACGAGATCACTGACAGTTGCTACATTTTCCTGTGGTGGATTCCAGGATACAGTGACTTTTCAGGCAACTACAAAGCGGATGAACTGGCGGGTCGGAACTTCACTAAAAATAGAGACGAACCGTTCACTGAAGCCAGAAAAATGGCAAACAGCATTAGTCGTAACTCATCGAAACAGATCTGGCCTAAGCTGAATCTTAAGAGAACGGAACAGGTAACGCATTAGTATAAAAATATGAGCCCTCACGGGGCACTGCTATTAGACTAGGTATCCCTTCCAACGATTTCTATAGAAGCTGTAGAGATGAGGGGGAGGAAGAAACTACTACTCATCTTTTGTGCACCTGTCCAGCCTTATCAATGTTAAGAAGGAGAAGATCTTAATGACTTAGACAGGCTTGATATTAGTAAAATAGAGCAAAATAACACCGCAGCGGTTACCCATTCCTATCCTCCTTAGGAAGAAATTAATCATGTACGGTTCCCGGTGCCATAAAATCCGGTTCCTCTTGTGGACCTATCCTTGGCGTAAGTCATCGGGCTATCTTTGAAGTTAAAACATTTTCAGACGCTCAATGCATGGAGTGGGGGTAAGGACACACTACCAAGATGACTGGCATGGTAGTACTCTACACCACTAGAAGGTGAGAATAATATTATACTTCCGAATTATAATAGAATTCTAGCTCTAAATTTAAATGAAATACCACAGCTTATTAAAATTTTATTTATTTTAATATTTTACCAATGGCTCATGTACTTAAGTATAATTGTGCCTTTAGTGGTGACATCAAACCCAGATCTAGATTGTTTCGGTAGAAGAATTCTACATAAACATTTTTCAGTAAGGCAATACTATCCATGGTTATATGCATAAGAGCTGAAATAAAATCTCCCATGAGCAAGAGGTTATAGTTTTGCAAATTAGAGTTATCGATAGTGAACACAGAGAAATCTTTTACGGTGCAAAAATTTTTTTTATGGTGCAACGAAATTGTGTTTTATGTTGGCAAGCATAATTGCACCTGAGGCAATGTAATTAGGAATGTGTGCCAGAACTATTTTTATTGGAATTTTACAATTACTGTAAATGAACTTGAACACTAAAAATATTATGTTTTCAACATTTTACTCCTTCGTAAACATTGGTTTGATTTTTACCATTGTGAAGTTGGACCGCTTTCAGGGTTCTGGTACAAGGGGAAAAAACATACAGAAAAGTTACAATCTATCTGTAACATATCGTATGATACCCTGGGTGTAGCGCATTTTAATACAAATGCAATGACGTCTTTCAGCTTAGGAGACTTTTCAACGATTTTTAAGAAGGAAAAGAGATCAGAAAAACTGTTCCTCTTAATAGAATGTGAGCGCGTGATTCGGAAGAGATACTTTGCATCGGAATAGCGCCTTTTCATGTAAAAAAGCACAAGTAAAACCAGGACTTGAGTATTGCTGTCACGTTTGGAGTGCGGCCCCAAAACATCTGCTTGACAGCATACGGAGAGGAACAGTTCGCTTAATAAAAGATCTTTCACTAAATTCCAATCTCCAGCCGTTACCTCATCGAAAACTGATTGCAGACCTTTGCCTTTATTATAGCTACTCTCATGGCAGATATTTCAAAGGCCTCCGGAACGATCCCTACAAATTCTAAATTTGAGTGTTCTACAATTCAAGCCACCAGATAGCAATGCGGACATTCCCTTATCAAAACTTTTTTTCAACTTGCACCCATAAGGATCAACTTGCACCTCGGTCTGCCTGTCCGTCTACCTGTCTGTCTGCCTGTATGATTGCTTGACGCTTTCCGAACGTGTGAAAATTATTAAAAAATATTTTTCGAATTTTCGACTCAGTTGGAAATACGCAACGTGAATTTCGTCGTGAGGTCGGTCGTCATCATGGTATCAGTGCGCAGCCAATTCGTCGCACCGTGGAAAAGTGTGGGTACACTCTTTTGGACCTTAAGCCATCAACCAGATAGAGATCGGTGCGAAGTGAAGAAAACATAGCCGCCGTAGCGGCTAGTATCGAAGAAGACCCAGAAATGTCGATTCGGCGCTGATCAACTGTATTGGGCATCGGCAGAGAGACATCCATATAAGATTGCGCTGACGCAAGAATCGAAACCGGACGACCGTAGACAACGCCATGAGTTCGCTAATTGGGCGCTGGAAATGTAGATCGGAGATTCGGATTTTGACCAAAAAATCATCTTATCGGCCCATTTTTGGCTCAGCGGCTATGTCAACAAGGAAAATTGACATTATTGGAGCGACCACAATCCACAAGTGTTCTACCAAACATCAATGCATCCACAAAGACTCTTGACTGTTTGGTGACGGTTTATGGCACGGCGGCATCATAGGATCTTATTTCTTTCGAAATGAGAAAGAAGACACCTTTTCCGTCAATGATCCTCGGTATGGAGCTATGTTAACCGACTTTCTGTGGGCAGAGCTCGACATCGTCGATATAACTTAGCTGTGGTTCCAACAAGACGGCGCTACATGCCATACGCGATGCAACGCTCGAAGTGCTGAAGAAGAAATTTGGCGACTGGGTCATCTCACGGCTAGCGTTCATCAATTGGTCCCCGCGATCATGCGACTTGACACCCCTGGATTATTTTCTCTGGGGCTACGTCAAGTCCTTAGTCTACGCTAACAAGTCAACTACTTTGGAGGAGCTCGAGGTCAACATTCGAGACGCTATTGCCGGAATACCGTCACACATATTGGACCGCGTCATTAAAAATTTGACCGACCGCTTGAAGCACTGCCAGCGAAACCAGGGCTGCCATTTAAATAATGTGCTCTTTCATACATAATGGCATGAATTTAGCTTCAAAATAAAGTCAGAATCAATTTGATAGCTCACACGGTTGTTGTTTTATTTAAATTTATTTTTCGATCGTTCTTATCTGGTCACCCTATAGGTTTATGGAAAGTGCCACTCAATTTGAAAGCCACACATCATATTAGTGTAGTTTTCAAATCGAGGGGGGAGTTATTTCCTTTAAACTTCAGACTACACAAGAATGATCTGCCCGTAATGTGCTCTTTTTGTGCAACCTAAAATAAAGGGAGAATATACATGGAAGTGACCCTATCCTGAAGAGACTCCATTTGAATCAGTCGGTGCTCTCGTAGGATGAAGTAATACAAGTTTCAAATGGTCAAAGTTGGAAAACATTATTCCGTTAAGTATCGGATGCACTTGAATTTAGAAGGCAATATTTTGAAGAATAGTTGTAGTTATGTCAATGTGGCTGATGACCTATGCCATTGCTGTTCGAGTTTGATTAATTTAACAAGAAAAATAAACTCACTGATTACATAAATATAATTTCCAAATCAGTTCCAATTCTTTAACTTTTAAACCTCTTTTATTCTAATCATGCAGTAGATTAGAAAAAGTTGCCCTCATGCTGGAAACCACACCACAATTTACCCTATCCTAAAGAAAGTAGGTGACTTTACCTGGTCCTATTGCAGAAAATAACTACTACTTGGTACTTTATTTTTGAATTTAACAGCGACTATTATCACACAAGTTGTGTGGCGGCGGAATGGTACATAATCTTTGTATATTATTTAAGTTCCCAGTAAATGTCAACTTCCTGGTAATCCACATATGCACCATAAGCATTACAAATATTTACACTCTTCCAGAGTTGCAATTAAATACCTTAAGCATGTGCACATCCTCCTTTAAACGGGCTGACCGTCGGGTACTACCATCTAAGACCATCAACATAATTTATTCATACTCAAAGAACTTAGAATGAGTTATAACAACTTTCAACATGTAACTTGAATTCAATTAGTTGAAATAATGGCCGTAATTGCTCAAAAGCATGTTTAAGACTTCCGCGATAAAAAATAAGAGAATGTTTTGCTTTAATTTATTCATTTTCTTCAAAGGAATTTCCACCCATTACTGTAGCCATTGTGAACACCCCCACTAGCATACCACATCTGTAAGTACAGCTATTCTAATGTCTTCATTAGAAAAAAAAAAAGTTATTAACGATCAAGTGGGATAAACTTTTTTTTTTTCTTCCTTCAAGACCCTAAAAGGCGAACGCGTGATCGTGAACACTAGCTAATCCTGTTGGAGTATCTATTACCTCTTTTGCAGGTTCCTCGTATGTCGTATGCCATTTAATGCTATGGCAAGACAACACGTTTGCAAGAAAAATCTTACTTCCCACCAATTACGTATGCGGTGCGGTATAGTCTTTCCATTTTGAGAAATCTTTTCTTTTTTATCTTAATGCATCTTATGGCATAATTAACACATGAGGCAAATTCTAGATGTTTCCTCATAGTTCACCCGTGTAGGTACATCACGATTTAATCCAAAAGGGAATACACTTCCTTATTAAGTGTTTGATCTTGAAATGTAATCATAAATAACACACACACACACACATACACACGTTTGCAGCTATCCATATATTTAAGGATTAAATTAATAATTAAGATCCATTCTACCCCCTGGAGGGTATTCATTTGGCGCTAATCAATTCGAGTTCTTCTCTGATAAATGAGTGCAGTACGACATCATATATGAGATATAAATGAGCTTAGAGAGTGATGTGGAAGCAATTTACTCGGTGTTGTGGAATTTTAACATTTAAATGGGTAGCATGGGGCGTAATTCGGGAAATGGCTCCCTCGGAATTCGCTCCTTGTTACGATTTAATTGAATAAAATTGAAAAACTCATTAATTGCAGGTAAATCGTTTTAAGTGTTTACTGTAGAAACGCACGAATTTGTAAGTGCTTTTTGGTATTAATTCATTAATAGTTGTTTGTACTAGGTATGCATATTTTAAACTCAACGACTACTCTATATGAAGCATCTGGGATGCTTGTGGCTCTAAAAGATTATTAAATAATCTCTGCGGGATATAGCTGTTTCTATTATTTAATTGCTTTTGGGATATCGACATATGAATTTAGAGTTTGGCTAAATTCGAATTAAAACACAGTCAGCTCAACCGAGTTCGCATGCCAACTCTTTTGATTTGATGGAAATTACATTAATGTTGATGTGCTCTTTCTAATCTATTTTTTTTCTCCATTTATAGCCTCACAGACTATGAGAATTGTCCATAAGAAGCTTTTCTATTTCCGCATATTTGAGATGAACTGACCCTCTGTACATTCACCTAGCAATTAATACAATCAATTTATCCACTCCCGGTGTTTAAAGATTATTTCTTTTGAAATTAGAATGGATATTTCATTTGAGCTGGATCTGAACAGCTACCAACGTGAGAAGTCTATATTAAAACTGAAGAAAGATATCCTAGCGACCAACAGCAACGAATGGTCGCCAATAAAAATATTGGCATACTCTCATATAGTATACGTGGACTGCAAAGTAAAATTTTATATAATGAATTCTTTAAGTATGTGATATTGTTGTACACATATTTTCAAATCAATAAAAATCGGTAACTACAGATGCCTTTGACAACACAGACATTAACAATACGAGACACTAACAGTTACGCCATTACACATTAAAGATACTAATTGGGAGAGAATGAGTTCAACGTGGTTAAAAAGTTTTTTTTACAGAGAAAAACCTACTCAACCGTGTTATTGGTGACCTCAACATTAAAATTGGCGAAATGGAGCAGTTAATAGATGATGTGTATCGAAGTACTTTCAAGACAGGTACATGTACGTAAGAAGGTCTAGGGATGTAAATAGCAAGCAAAATAATTTATGGAGTTCTGTAGTGGATATAGACTGGTGCTAAACAAACAAAAAGAGACGGAAATTCGGAATACTTTATCTATTTGGTAGCCGAAAACAAATGGTCACATCACCCACCAATAATATTGTCGTTGGCTTTTGAAATCAGTCACGCAAAAAAATCTTAATCTGTTACCAAAGCTCAGGTGAAGAGATTGCAACAAAGAAACCTAAACCACAATATAATTGAAATTAAACAAAAATCAATCTGTATACATGCAGTATTAGAAGAGCTGCCAGAAAAGAGTGCTGGAACAACTTCTGTGAGATTGATAACACTATTGGGGCCGCTGGCTACGTAAAGTTCTATGCAAAGACCCATCGATCGTGGGGTATCTAAGTGACAACTCCTGGATGGAAACGAGTCAAGAATCGTTAGAACTTTTAATGGATAGACACTTCCCCGAGTGCAATAAACCGGAGTTGAACTTATCCATCGTTCAATCTTTATCAAACTCTTTTTCTGACCAGAATCTTATCCTGGCTTAAGGTAATTTTACTTAGCTGTGTTAAGCTAAGGGAGCTATTTC
The DNA here is from genome assembly GCA_963082735.1 of Pocota personata. Classification (NCBI taxonomy): domain Eukaryota; kingdom Metazoa; phylum Arthropoda; class Insecta; order Diptera; family Syrphidae; genus Pocota; species Pocota personata. The sequence goes on along the minus strand of OY720429.1, from coordinate 262,771,001 downwards.
ATTTTTGCTGTGGTTTCTAGTCGTTAACAAATTCTGATGGCTCTCAAATGCATACGCAGACGACGTAGTTATCATGATCGATGGAAAACATCTTCCTACAATCAGTAACATTATGGAATCTGTACTGAACGAATTATTCTTGTGGGCGGAACTAACCAGTCTACGATTAATTCCAACGAAAATCGAACTAGTTCTGTTCATTAAAAGGAGAAAATTAGAAAAATTCGACCTTCTGTAGTTGAATAGAATCTCTCTGAATCTCTCCTCAGAAGCCTCGATTCGAAGCCCACATGGAAGAGAAACACAGAAGAAAGTATGATAGAGGCCTTATATGCCCTCTACGCTTGCAAGAAAACCTACGGTAAAAGATGGCATTTGCGACAGCCCTACTGCGATCGTAAGACCCATACTTTCCTATGGAACAATTGTATGGTGGAATACAGTAGACAGAGTTAGGAACCACAATGGATCAATAGGCCCCCGCGTAAGCATTTTTAGAGATGTACCTCAACCTATCTCAGTAATATTTTGAAGAAGCAAAGATTAATTTTTTTACGAGTAATTGGCCCAGGCAAATCTTCCGCCACGCGATTCGTCTTAGACAAACAAGCACATGGAAGCAAAGGATCTTTATGGACACGGATCTTTATTTCAAAAATACAGATCAACTGACATGACTGGGAATCCAATGCAATGACCAGTGCACAGGATTTACAGCTCAACGAGTACAGTGACGGGTCTAAAATGGACATAGGGATAGGCGCTGGAATCGCTCAACATCAACGATTCATAAAAACTCCCGGCTGACTGTAGTATCTTCCTAGCCGAAGTCTTCACCAAATGAAAGATCAGCACAGACTATACACACAAATAACTAAACCCATCTAGAGTCACAATCTTTGTGGATAGTCAAGCCACACTCAAGGCACTAGACTGCTTGATAATCAGATTGAAAACAGTCTCCACATGACGACAAACTGTAAACAGAATATACCCATGAATACCCATGAAGTCAGATGGGTTCCCGGACTTAGTAATATAGAAGGGAACGAAGCAGCAGACGAACTAGAAAGGAAAGGCTCGGCTTTAAATGAGGAATTCACCCAGATATCTATAGCTGTCCCTATTGGTGTACTGAAAAGGAAAACAGACCTTAATAGAGTGCATACCAGAGGAGACTGTGTCATATCTTTCAGCTTATGACCAACTCTGAACGAAAAAAAGGATCAGCATAGTGGTGGGTATACTAACTGGACATTGCCCAATAGGTGCAATAGCAGCCAGACTGAGCATCAACTCCCTGATTACTGCAGAAGCTGTGATAATACAAATCGAAACTATCAAATACTTGCTGTATGATTGTCCCAATATTCAAACTCGTCGCTTCCACTATATGGGAAACAGACTGTTTGAAGAACTGGAGGATCTGACGCAAGTCCCACTCGGGAACATGTTATGTTTCATCATGGTACCACAATGAACCAAAGGCCTCCGTGGAAGCACCGTCTAAGGTGCACTTCCCCCTTACCATACCATACCAAACCATATCAATCAAGAAAAAGACCCCCTAGAACTAGAAGAGCTAACAGAAATAATAAAGGTCTCAACGAGTGCGATGCGTGAGCTGAGTAGGCTCACAAGTAGTTCGACGCAAAATGCATCTTAGCGAGAAGAAAATAATTTAACGCTGAAGTTACTTAAGAAATCTTCAAGTCCAAGGGATAGAGTTAAATCTTCTTCTTCTTCTCCTTACGGCGAAGTTATGATCCGGATTAGAAGGATCACAACCCTCCCACTTTACTGCATCCCTACTTGTCCGCCTGAGGGGTTTGCCGGTTTGACCACAGGAAGTACCGGCAGGCTTCCCGGTTTCAGATCACTTCGTCACTGAGGCCAATCGAATGCTGGTGTTTTTGGGTAAAGTTAAATATATGCAGGCAATTCAAAAATATAGAAGGATATGTGAGGAGAAAAAGGCTAAGTACTCTATATATCTGGAAGAAAAAATAAATCTGGTCAAAGATAGCAAGGAATGGTGGAAGATCGTCAAGGAAATTAGAAAACAGACAGTACAAAGGTGTCCAGAAATATAGGTAACAGATATATAAACTACTTTGAGCAGCCCTTGAATCCACTACGGGTATCGAAGGACATATACTACGCAGCAATGCTTCGAGAGGATGCGGATCTGGATGCAGAAATTTCAATTGCAAAGGTAAAGAAGGTACCGGTAAAGACAAAGGTAATAAAAGCCCCGGGTGAAGACAGGATTCCGTGTGATTTCCTGTGTGTTTCATTGACATGAGCGTTTAATCAAATATTACAAATGGGCAGAGTTGATGAAACTTTCAGAAAGGGTGTTGATAAAGGAACATGCTTGGTAAACATAGAGGTGATGGGCCCTGGTGGCTTGCCTAGTAGGAGGAGCAAATATCGCATTTGTAGGGATCATTGTATCGCCTAAAGTCAGTCCATATTAATTTTACATATAAAAATGTACCACACATTCCAGTCCAATATATAAACAACTATGTAGTGAATGCTTAAATACTGCCAAATATCTAGGCATGACCCTAGACGCTAAACTGCGTTGGAAAGCGCATGTAAAGAAAAAGAGAAATGAGTTGAACATGCGATACAGTATTGGGAGATACTCATCCCTGTCCAACTACAATAAGCTATTGCTATACAAGCAGATTCTGAAACCGGTATGGACCTATGGGCTCCAGTTGTGGGCATGCACATGCAAAACAAATTTACAAAAAATCCAAGTCTTCCAAAATAAGGTACTAAGGAAAATAGTTAATGCAGCTCGGTACATACCCAACGCTGACCTACATAGAGATCTTAATACTGAAATGGTTGAAGATGAAGTTAAAAAAGCTGCTCAAAGGCTCAAAAGTAGGCTTCTCAACCACGTTGACATAGAAATAACAGAACTTTGAAATACTGACAATATAATCAGAAGACTAAGATGGGTAAAAGCTCTTGATCTGTAAGAGAATCACCTTTAAATGATACTCATATTGTGGCAAATTCAAAGGAATTAATTTGTATCTTGTACCTTAAAATGTCACACTTTTCTTTGGTTAATGACTCAAAAGTTGGTGAAAGCATCACTCTCAGATACGATACATCGACTTATATGTAGAGTGAGTTCCCCACTTTCTATTCCTTTATTATGGTCATTTGCTATTTCGATAAAGTAAAAGTGACTTTTGAATTTAAATTGCAAACTCTTTGATCTTCACTAGTATTTCCCTCAAGCAGACGAAAATTCCCTTTGAGGTCATCAAGGCAATGAGCACAACTCTTTTTATGCTAAATAGCTTACGAGTATCTGAAAGTTGATGTATTCTCCTTTCTAATTTCACACCATCGAAGAATACAAGCCCATTACAGTTCTGAAGCACCTATTTGAATCTAACAGATCAGTTCCCCCTTCAAAGCAGGTGTCAGAAATGGCTCAAACATTTTGTCCTCTGTGAGATATTCTTCTTCCATCGAAAGCGTGACCAATTCTCGTGAGTCCCGAAACATGTAAAACAACTAACCCATCACTCACACCAATCACACGTGTTACATTCATCTCAATGGTGCTCCAGCACAATATTAAGTGAACGTAGACCAAAAAGCGTCCAGAATCCAGGACAAAATTCGAATACTAAATCATTGTGTCTTTGCGAATATCCTGGTTGCCTTCATGGACCAGAGCAGTATTCCCACAGTCACCTACATAGTGGTACCTATGGTGAAAATTTGATTTATAGCCCGAGCGATTGAAATCGTTGCGGCATGCAATCACGAACGCATACTCGCGGCCCATACTCGTAACTGTCATTGATGTGCGCAATCATTTATCCGCTCTGGTACACACCCGTGAGACAGGAACTGAAACCACTCAGAGCCCCTCATCCCTGGATGAAGGTATAAATGAGTGCCCCCCTGTCATCCACATCCTCATGTGCATCCACTATAAAGATGTCATTCGATAGTTGTGCCGGCTGTGCCTCAGAAACAGCTGCCGCATGCCATGCGAACGGAGTGACACTGAAAGTGCAAGTGTTACAAAGTGGCGCTTGTGGTGCCATGCAAGCGTGTAAGTATCTGGCTTTGGCTAAAACGACTACGAGTACTTGATGCCCGAAGATGTGAATATTCGCGAGCTGAGAGCGCCAATTAATTACACCGCTACGAGCTCAATGCGGTAATTAAACGGCCGATTAATTATCGTGATTATGAGCGTTGTACTGCGTACGCTCGAGTGCGTAAGGTAAGTCAATGTGGACATAGACCAATTGAGTTGTTAATGAGTTCGTTTGTTGTGTGTACCCCACAGCCCGTAATTGGCCATTAAAAGTGGTTGTGACAAGCGATTTTTTTTCCATGATGAGGTGATTTCATTTTTAATTGGAAAAGGTTTTTAATTGAAAGCTGATTTTGCAGGTGCTTCTCGAATTGAACTACTCGTATGCGAGATGCGTTTTCTTCTTAGTGTTGGCCATAAAGAGAAGCATTACTCGTATTTGTGTTGCCCCTTCCTTAGAAAATTAATAGATGGATCAAATTACGGTATTATGTTAATAGTCTTGTAGGTCTGGCGCCTCTTATAACACGATGTGATCTTTGTAATATTACTCGCATATCGTTGAAATCAGGTCTGATTAGAGGTTAAGTATTTTAAGTCACTTAGCATTATAGAGTCTAGATTAGTGCTTTCATTCCTGGAAATAGACGCGTCCTCATCGCAGTTAATAAATGTGGTTTTGAATATATGATAGATGTGAATGCTGGGGGCGCGCGCCAAAAGGAATATGAATACCTTTATACTGTTACAGGGCACGGGCTTTTAAGGAAAGGGGGAAGAGGAACAGAGGAGAAGTCTATGACGTTAGCTTTAAATGTTTGAAGGTTATAGTGATGGGGAAATACAGAGCTTGGTAGATCATTCCACATTCGTGTCGTTAGGCTTATAAACGAATCCCTATATTTAACAGTAGGCTTTAGGGTGAACTGATGTGACTGACTATTTCGCTGGAGCATTTTTTTTTTATAAAAAAACGATAAAACAGGGAGAGACATGAGACATTTCTCCGGTGTTCTACTGAATGAATGGCATTCACAATGTCTCTATCACCTATAAGTTTTAACGCGCGACTCTGAACCCTATTAAGAATGTGCAGAACGGTCTTAGGTGCACCGGACCAGATATGGACGTTATATTTGAGCTTAGGGCGGATGAATGCCTTATAAATTGAGGCCAGATCAGACGGGGTAAAATATTTCTTGCCCCGTTTAAGGAATCCTAGACATTTTGCAACATTTTTGGCGACCTCGAATATGTGATCGTTCCATCGAAGATGGTTTTTAATACACATACCGAGAATGGCAAGTCTTTCGGTTTCAATGATGCAAGTACCATCCATGGATAATGGTTGAGGGTTTTGGTTTCACTTGAGAGACAGAAGACAGCATTGTGTTTTGGAAGCATTAAATTGCACTCTGTTGGTTGAACCCCATTTGATTATGCTGTCCAGATCGGAAAAAGTAATGTGTTGGCATTCCTCTTCTACGACCGAAGAGCAAGGACGTGAGTTAGAGAACGAATATGAAAAACTGAGGGTACTGTCGTCAGCGAAAGAATGAATTGAATTAGAAGTTGCAGACAAGAGATCATTTATAAAAATAAGAAAAAGAATAGTAGACAAAACAGAGCCTTGGGGAACACCAACATTTATATGTTGAATTGCAGACTTGAATCTGTCCAAAACAACTTGTATTGAACCCCCCGAAAGGTAATTTCTAATCCATTGAAGAAGAGACTCATCGACGCCATATGCACGCATTTTTGACAAAAGAGTCTGATGCTAAACTCTGTCAAATGCCTTTGAAATATCAAGCGCAACCATCTTGGTTTCGCCGAAGTGATGGAGAGATTGGTTCCACTTCTCGGTGAGATATGCCATCAAATCACCAGTGGACCTGTTGCTACGAAAACAATACTGCCGGTCATTAAGGAGTTTTCATGAATCGAGATATTTAATAAGCTGACAACTTATCAGCGTTTCCATGACCAGAAAAAGAAGCAGTAAGTGCAATGGGCCGGTAATTGGACGGGGAGGAAGATTCGCCTTTTTTAGGGACGGGCTGGACAAATGTTGTTTCCAATCGCTCGGAAAGAGCCCTGAAAAGTAGGAAAGACAGAAAAGCTTACGCAGAGGTTTTGCCAGCGTAGAAGAACACCTCTTCAGAACTATGGGGGGGATACCACCTGGACCAGCGGATTTGTGTATGTTAAGACCTTTGAGAACTCCTGCAACTGTACGAGTGCGAAAGTGGACTTGTCCCATGGAAAATTTGAAGCTCTCAAATACAGGTGGAGACAAAGCATTATCTGGCAGCGTGGAGTTCGCTGCAAAGTGAGCAGCAAGCAGATTAGCTTTGTCTAAGGAGCTGACAGCTGGAATGTCATTGTAAATGAGCGAAGGGATGGCAAACGATGCAGAATTTTTAATATTTTTGATGAATGACCACAAATTTGTACTATCTTTGGGACATTGTAGGATTTTTTGCCTCAATTTTTGATCATGTAAGAATTTTACACGTCGAATATGGGCATTGCAGTCTTTTCTGGCTTGTTTAAACTTCTTTCGGTTTTCCTCAGATTTGTTGGCTTTATAAGACTGAAAACTTACTTCTTTCAACCTGATAGCCTCTTTACAGCTCTGGTCAAACCACGAGTTTGCCTTAGGCTTAATGCTCTTTATTCTGTTAGGAATAAAGTCATTCATATCGAAGAGTATAGTGTTAGTGACCATATCAGCAACGGCATCCACGTCGCTATCGAGGAAGCATAGCGACCAGTTAAAACTCCTAAAGAAGCTATTGAGGCCGCTCCAGTTGTCTTTCTCGTATTGCCATACTTTTTCTTAAGGGAGTTTTTTCTTTAACTGTGTGGTCAGAGTATGTGAATTTAGCTGATGCGATATTATGGTCAGACCGACCTAGAGGCGCTGGAACATCAATACTTATCAGGGTGCGAAGTAAGAAACAAGTCCAGGGTGTTGGCGGAATGACTTTCAATGTCCGGTATACGTGTAGGCTCATTCATAAGCTGAGTCAAATTTCGATCACCAGAAATATGAGGTCACCAAGTCCCAAACAAGAACTCCCAGCTAGAAAGAGGGTGGCATGACTCATTTTTTACATTCTCGTGCGACGAAAACGATGAGAACACAATAAGCATTGAATATGGATAATTCAATGAGTAGAGGAAATGAAGTACTGACTATAAACTTCTAATCTGCATGGAATTGTATACTTAAGAAGCCGAGTGAAAGAAACTAATTAGTGGTGTGATAAGTCTAGAATTTTGTAAGAGAAAAAATCGGTGGTATCTACTACGGTGACTGTAAAATACAATAGCAGCAGGGTCTACTTGAATGCATATTTGTGAGCAAAGTCGAACTTTGTGAAAAAGTATTGAGTGACCAACATCGTCTACCTCCGTGCAACTGCTTGCATATGCTGACGACATTGACTCAGTTGGAAAAACTCGGCAGTCAAGGCAGGAAAGACTTTTTCTATAACCAGGCAAAGCTATATATTTTGAAAATGATACCAGCGCAGTAATCAAGTGCTGGTCGATTTTGACATCTCCAAAACGTCGTGAACCAAGCTTAGACATGTGGTGTGCTGTGAACAACTGCACCAGCGGCAAAAAAGGAAGGGTTTTCTTCATCGCATCGAGACAGCAACCCAAAGAAAAGAAAGTCATGGGGACTGCCCGGTCATGCTTTTACGTCGTCGGCTCGACCGAATATTCACGCTGCGAAGATTATGCTGTGTATTTGATGGGACCAGGTCGGTGTCATTTATTATGAACTGTTGAAACCCAACGAAACCATCACTGGGGAACGGTATCGACTTCAATTGATGCGACTGAGCCGAGCACTGCGCGAAAAATGGCCGCAATACGAGCAGAGTAGTTATTGAACTTATCTATTGTCTTATCTTTTCATTGATTATTGTTTTAATAGTTGTCAGAGGGACCCCTACTGTATTATCCGGGTTCAGTTCTGTGTTGCTCGCTCCTTTCCTTGCTAGTTCGTCTGCCTTTTCGTTACCTTTTACACCTTCATGCCCCCGTACCCATGTAAGACGGACTCTATTGCGTCTGGCAAGTAAGTTCAATTTACGAGTAGTTTTGCACCCCCTTACTAGTCGTGATTTCGACATGAGGTTTGTAATCTCGCTAATTTCTGCTTTGCTGTCCGAGCAGATGTCGATTTGCCTCCCTTCGCTGGTGTCTTCTGCGAGTATTTCGGTTGCCTCCATAATTGCATAGACTTCTGCTTGGAACACCGATACAAATGGTTCTAGCTGAATAGCAAGTTCAATCGGTGGGTTAGCACTAAAGATGCCAGCCCCTGATTCCCCAGATATGTTAAAGCCGTCTGTATATACCGATATCCCATTGAAGTTTCTTGTCGTTCTTTCATTCGTCCAATATTCTCTTGCGCGGAAAATTGTTTCGAAGTTGTTGGAGAACGTATACGATTTGTCAACAACATCAATGGGGCAATTGATGAGTGGTGTCATTACTCTTATCATTTCGGTGATTTTTTAATGTCCCGTATTTACACCATCGAAGAAATGGCCGACAGTTCTAAGCGGTGAGGCTGAAATGCCGGCAATCTTCTTCGCTTCGAAGTGCACTGGTAGAATGTTTAGGATCGCTTCCATGGGCGCGATTGGTGTTGAGGATTGTGCTCCTGTAATACCCAGGCAGACCATACGTTGCACTTTAGTTCTCGAATGAGCCTTGTTAATGAACTTTGAGTAACGAATCTCCTGAGCATTTCTTCTTCTCTAGGCGGCTATTTTGAAGATAGTTGCTCCCTTATTCAAGTTGTTTTATTGAAGCTCCTGGATAGCCTGGTTCATATTAAATGCCGAAGATGATATTTCCTCCAACTCCCAATAGACGTCTTCCATACTTTTTGCTTTTCTTCGCGAGACCTTTGCAACATCTACATACATACATACATCACTTCAAGGCGAGCTTTTCTATCTCTATTAGTAAAAGAGCACTTTGACCAAGCCTTGAAAGCCGTTTTCTTTTCCCGTATCACTACTTTAGCTTCATCTGTCCACCACCATATTTCTTTGGCGTGTTAGCAGGGGCCTTTCGAAGTTCGTTAGGGAATCCCACATATCTAGTGCTCTGCACTTCTCATCACCGACCGCATCGATGATGCTAAAGAGGTAATTTGTCAGGATGTTAATAAAAGCTTCGCTTTTGCCTTTGTCCAGCTTGTACCAATTGATTTTCTCAGCCACCTTTGTTTGGTTTCTTCCCCGTCTCCACAAAAATTTCTATCAGGAGGAGAAAATGTTGCTGGACGATCGCCTCTCCTACAATCACTTTGCAATCTTTAACCCGGGGCTTCATAAAACTGGCTGCCAAATGGTGTAGTCAATCTGGGTTTCATTTCCGCCACTGCTGTAAGTGATCAGGTGCCGGCTTTGTGTGACGATATGGTGTAAGACCGTATGACTTACACATGCTTAGGATGTCTTCACCTGGAGAATTCCTGGTGTCGTACCCCAGTCCTCCATGGCAGTCTTCACAGTCTTCGTTTGTCTTCCCGACATGTCCGTTCAAATCTCCGCCAAACATCAAAAGCTCTTCCTTTGGGATGTTTTGATGAGGTTGTGAAAATCCAGCCAGAATGCATCTTTTTCTTTCTGTTCGCATCCGACTTGGGGAGCATATTTGCTTACAATATTCCACACCTGAGAGACATCAAACGGTCACTGGACTTTGAAATGGTCAAGATGTTGCCAAGTAGCTCTGCCGCGAGGATGATAGCAATTCCGTTTCTACCTTGTTGCAATCTATTTTGTACACAATCCACTCGCCTTCTAATCATCATATCTTCAAGCTCGTAGCTGCGACCTTTCATACTTCTAAGGTTCCAACTCGCGACTCTCAGGTTACGCCTAAGCCGTTGCATTATTTTGCTATTCCACGGAAACTGAATACCTCTGAACCAAGCGAGGGTGGCCGTGGTGTAGTGGTAACATCAACGCTTGTCACGCTCTTGGTTTACGGTTCAAATCCTGATCTCAACAATCATCTATTTATTTCGTCTGAAATAAATAAAAAAGTCGATCAATTGCGAAAGCTTATGTCAACTCTACTGCGAAGGCATAACACTGGCAGTAGGGTGGTCATATGGCTAAAATGCAACTTGATCGTGATGATGACATCAGGAGGACGGAAAAAAATACTGTGAATCATGAGCAACGACAAAAGCAAAAACAAACAAGCTCCCCAGTTATATGGACAGCCACCCTTGGAGTTCACTGAAACTTAATACCAGCTGAGTTTCAAACCAACTACACCAATCTGTCTTTCTCTCTCTCTTAATTTCTACAAACGCTCGTGCCCTGAAATAATTTAATGGTATTCATATCCCATTTGACGCGCGCAAATTATAAAAAAAAAAAAAAAAAAAAGCATCTCTGTTCATCCCAGGATCATAACCTGGCAGGGTAATGCTTTTCTTTTTAGCATACTTTTGTAGGGTTTAAGCGTTTTTTTTGGTTTTGACACGTGCATGCTCCTGATTTTTGATTTATGTTTGATCTCACTTTTACAACACCGGTGATCTCCAGTCGTGTCAACCCACTGATTCGCAAGCACACTTGCGGGACAGTTTTAAGATAGTATATGTGTCGCTGTATATTTTAAAATTGCCTAGATGTGATTTTCCCCTTAGTCGCCTTCTACGACAAGTGCTATGTATTTGTAGGGGGAGCTGCAGTGATATTCTTAACACGTCCCTGCACGGGGATAAGTTCTCGCTTGTATTAAGCTTAAAATAAATAAATATTTACTTACTGGCTAGGTTAGCCTAAAACAAATTCACATGAGCGAGCAGTCATCAAAGGAATGCCTACGTATCTTTGCTCCCAGTTCATCAAAGAATCATCTCAGTGTGACATGCTGAAAAAGGCGTACGAAAATTGCCCGCAAGTTAATACAAGCAGAACTGGATAAATACGAGATAGATGTCGGCATTGAAATTACTGTGAGATGCTTTTAATTACCTCCAACTATGTAGAATGCCTGAAGACATTTCATTCGCAGACATCGCTTATAAAAATACATAAATGGTATAATAATTGTTACTAACTAAATACATTTGATTTAGTGGTAATTACTCGTATATTGTATATCTGATAATTACGGGTAATTTAATATGAGTTCAGTTGAGGAAAAATTCTTAATAAGAGAGCGGTTGCACTACGAGTATTCATTCTTTCTTATTAGGAAGTATTTTAGTTTCTTTAACTATTAGTTGCTGGCATCTAAAGTTAATTCGGAATTCTCCTAAAATGTGGACTTTTCATTCCCGTTGAGAATCAAAGTATGTCAGTGTTAGCCTGCACACGGTGATCTTTGCTTTGGTGATAAAGTCGCTCAGGATATCAGTAGATTAAAAAAAAAAAAAATGATTATACTCGTACCATTGTTCTTATAATGGAAAAATAATTACAAGAAAGTATGGCTCTACCGTCCGTAATGGAATTAAACTTCAACCAAAAGCACTTCCAACCAGTATGATAATTATTTAGCTGCTAATTAAATTCAGTTTATAGTCAGCAGATGAATCTGTGCTGCGAAACCAATTTACCTATGTTGTGTTCTATCCTAATCTATTCGGATAAGTATGAGTTTTTATTTTTACCTAATTATAACCGAACGTATCCAATTATTGACCGTATTATTCTGCCTTATTTTTAATGTCATTTGACCCAAGAAATTGAACAGCTTTCTATTTTCAAAATAACTTTTTTAACACTCAACAGTTTACGGCTTAAAAATGAAGAATTCTTTTAGCATTTATCTCCATTTTAAATCACAGGTAGTAACTTTTCCCTTTGACATACGGAAAAGAGTTGTTAGTGAAGCTGGTAAAGGTGCACTTTCGTCGATTAGATCCAAAGGATGAGAACAACACTCGAACAATATTTATTCCCCACAACGAGCAAAGGTTGGCAGAAGAATAATGTTAATGTTTGCGGAAATGAAATTTAGCACTGCCATCATAATAAATGCGCCGGGTCGGCCTAGGATAATTAAAAAACTGCACTTTGTGCAAAAGAACTCAGGAAATGCCTGAATCGTTTCTGGATAGCACCTCACAAAAAAAAAAAAAAAGTCCAACGGCGTCCAAACGGCTCATTACACGATTATTGAACTTAGTGCGCAAAATATCGATTGTTAGACAGCTTGTATTCGTATGACATGTAGCGCCATTTTTCTGGAACCGTAAATCGCCCGAGTTCATTTCCTCAGTGTCTGGCTAAAAACAATTGGTTGTCATGCCTCTGTAGCGATCTCTGTTCACCGTAACTTTGTGGCCATCTACATCTTCGAAGAAAAATGGACCAATAATGTTGGCACATACTTTCAATATTCTCGGCTGAGCGCACAAGAAGAACACTAGGATAACTTGTGCTATCAATTAATATGCCAATCTGACGAACTTTCTTCACAAACTTGCGTACGGCAGACACGGTTTGTGCATTATTCCGACCGAAAATTCTTTTCAAAATTCACACTGTTCCAGCAACACAGCACTCATTTTGAAAAAAAGTTTTCAATATTTCTCAACGTAGGTCGATCATAAATCTATTAATTTCATACCTCGGAGGTATGATAATGTGTTTCTGTCAATTTTTTGAGCCCAAAGGAGCTATCAGTGTCAAAATATCATAGAATCCATTTACAAAGAATCTCGAAATCACTTAGAATATGTTCAAATGTGCTCGATGCCATGCATGGCTGACATGAACTGTTACTAACTTCACGCCGTCTGCCTAAACTACGAATGACAACGCGCTGAATATTTGACAGTTGTTAACTCATTTCATTATTGACAAGCGTGTGTAAGGTTTTTTTTATCGGGTGTTTGACTGATAGGTCTCAGGTCTTTTGCGTTTGTGTGGTTCCGCCATGCTTTAGGAAGAAAAAACCCGTGGGGAAAAGCCTATCAAGTGGTTATGATAAAGTTGAAGGGTGGCAGAAACCCCACGTCCACGTCCTTAGTGTTTCTCGAAAACGTGGTCTTTGTGCTCTTTTTCCACAACAACAGGGAATAGACGCACGTGTTCTAAAAATTAGTATAGGGGTATTCATATCCCTTTTATCACGTGCAAATTAAAAAAAAAAAAAAAATAGAGGAACAAACGGGGAGGAGAACCACGAGGGGGCGTTACCAATACTTCTCGTCACATCAGCAGAAGTCCTACAAGTCTGCAAAAACATCAAGGATCAAAAACCTGGTGTTGATGGAATTCCAAACATCGTATAGGCCTCTATGCATGCTAAACACCATGGCCAAAATGCTGGAACGCATAATAAGTGACAGATTGGAAAGTGCGATCGATGAAGCGCGATGCCTCGCAGACCGCCAGTATGCTTCCGTAAAGCACGTTCTGCGATTGATCGAAGGAAGACGATGGAAGGGCAGAAGTAAACAGTACTGCGCAATCATAACGCTGGATGTTAAAATGACTTCAACACCGCAAACTGGAGTACCGGACTACCTGCAGAAAATAATGGCGGACTATTTTAGAAATAGAAAACTTTACTATTGCACCGACGACAGAATGAGGCAGTATAACGTCACATCCGGTATCCCCAAAGGCTCCGTACTACATCTACTGTGGAATCTAATGTACGACGACATCCTCAGACTTCGAATCCCGAGGTCCTCGAAAATAATTGGCTTCGCCGACGACATAACGATCGTTGTAGTGACCAAATTGTTTGAGGAGTTGGAGCATGACTGTAATGAAGTTATCGGGATGGTTCAGGACTGGCTAGTAAGTATGGACCGAAGTAGTCCTCATCAGGAGCAGACGAGTTATGGAGACTATAAAAGTAACCGTGGGCGATCACGTTGTAGTTTTCAAGCAAGAGCTGAAGTACCTTGGCGTTACTATAGATGCAAGGTTGACTTAACACCTGCAACTCTCAGTTGAGAAGACAGCAAGAAAGCGTCTGTCCTGGCAAAGATCATGCCAAATATTGGAGGATCTAAACAGAAGAAGAGACTGCTCTTACCAAGAGTTGCGACGTCGATGACGCTTTACGCCTCCCAACCCAAAAAACAAAAAATATATATGCTTTAGGAACATATCCTAGCTTAAGGTTGAAGTGGTTGTCATCAAAAAGAAGCCAAAACACTTAGACCAATAATAGGTCCATTGTGAATACCACATGGGTTTGAAACGCGGCCTCTAGCCTACTCGTTGAACCATTCTGAGCTTCTGATGAAGCGTAGAATGTACCTAAGGTCAATATTATTTAGATCATTTAGGTCGTTGAAACAGAAGGCTCCTAAGTGGAGTTTCCTTCTTTGGGAAAGAGCTCCTCCTCATCCATGCAGCTTGTGCAGAAATCGTTAGAGAAGACGCCAAGCCTTGTTGCATGCTTGTCTATTAGACAGTGTCCAGTTATGACACTTATAACAGCACTGATATGCATTCTATTGAGAGAAATCGAATTTTTACAGCGTTTCAGATACAGCTTAGGCCAAATCTGTTTTGTCGCTAGACAAGTTGTAGCGCTTGTCCACCTAGAATTTGTCTTTTCGTAGCATCCAGCTTTAATTTAAGTTTGCATGCAACGATAGGTATACACAGTAAACTTTTGTCTAGAAGGATGGGTAATGTTCTAAGTTCGTCAGCCTTACAATTCCCTGAAATATCCCTATGCCCCGGCACCCAAATTAGGTGAATATTAAACTGCTCCGCCATCTCTATAAGAGACGATCGGCAGTCTAGAGAAGTTATAGAATTTATTGAAGATGATTCCAAGAATTTGATTGCTGCTAGGCTGTCTGAAAAGATGCGGATATCAATGGAAGAAGTCATGTTTTTAGCCAAGAGAAGACTTCCCTTATTGCCATTATCTCTGCCTGGAACAAGCTACAGTGTTTCGGGAGACGAAAAGAGAGGTTTAAATTAAGCCTATAAGACCCCCCCCCACCCCCTGTTTCGACTGATTTGCCCTTACAGTATGCATATTGAGTCGTGGACAGTAATCGTGTGTCAATACTATACTCGTAAGTGGATATCAGTCATTCGTTCTAGTGTTTTTAGAAGGAAAGATGATAGGTCTTAGGTCTTTTGGACTGGCATGTGAATATTTACCAGCTTTGGGTATGAATATGCGGAATATGGACCAGAATTAGTGAGCTCTGCAAAAAATTGACGACATGTCAGATGACATTTGTACAAGGGGAAGGTGAAAAGTTCTCGGCCTGACAATGAAATGATTTTATTTTTCTACATAATCTTTCTTGACTTCATCGCACTTGGTCCAGCGTTTCTCCAACATCAGTATTCCTTCTCGGAAGTGAGAGTCTGGAAGGCTGTGAAAATATTCATCTACGGCCCTCTCAACCTCTGCATTGGATGCGAAGCGCTTCCCAGAAACAAATTTCTTCAAGTTTGGGAACAGATGGAAGTCTGAGGGTGCCAAATCAGATGAATAGGGGGGGTGGCCGAACAAATCGTACCCCAAGTCCCGCAGTTTTCCATCGCCAACGCACACTTGTGTAGAGGTGCATTGTCCTGGTTAAAGATGATTTTTTTCTTCTTCAAGCCAGGCCTCTTCTCTTAGCATCCAGCTGGTCAAAAAGGTTGGAGTAATATTCGCCTGTAATTGTTCTGCCTTTCTCAAGGTAATCAATTAACAGGATCCTTTTCGCATCCCAAAACACACTGGCCATGACCTTTCCGGCAGATGAGATCGACTTCGCTTTCTTTGGCGCTGAACCACCGGCTTCCACCCACTACTTCGACTGCTGTTTCGTTTCTTGCGTGTATTGGTGGACCCATATCTCATCCATGGTGACAAATCGCCGCACAAAATTGGTCGGATCCCTATTGAATCGGTCAAAAGAGGCCGCGAAAATCGTTTGTGCATTTGCTTTTGATCGGCATTCAGCAAATGCGGCACCCATCTTGCGCAGAGCTCTCGCATCCCTAAGTTTTTGTGCAAGAAGTTTCGCAACCTCTCTTCCGATATACGCACAGCCTCAGCTATCTCACCCACCTTCACTCGTCTATCGTCCAACACGATATCATGCACTTTTTCAATGGTTTCGGGTGTGTTGCGGATTTTGACCGTCCTTCACTTGGGTCATCTTCGAGGGACGTGCGACCACGTTTAAATTCAGCTGCCCACTTTTTAACGGTTGACATGAAAGGACCAGAGTCCCCGTAAACTTTTGTCAACTTTGGATGAATTTCCTTAGGGGTTAACCCATCCAAAACCAAGAATTTTATCACCGCACGATATTCAAGTTCAACGAAAAACACGCAAGACGTCTACTGCAAAAATTCGTGTAAAGGAACTAATTGAGAGAACAAGTTGAAACTTGTCGTACGAACTAATGAGAAGTGCACCCAGGCAGGACATATACATTTTTGCTGATTCGAACGCCATCTCTGCGTCAGGCCGAGAACTTTTCACCTTGCCCTCGTAGTTCAGCAGGTGTCATGCCGTCTGGTCCAGCGGTGTTATGCAGTCTGGTCCAGCGGATTTATTTGATTTACCCCCCCTACCATACCTAAACAAACGTCTTCTTCTAAACAAACGTTCTTCTACTTCTTAAATTGCACTTAATGTCGCCGCTCTACCGAAGCCCCTACACAAGCGAGTTCCGTTTAAATTAAACCCAACTTCTCACACTAGCTCCTCTCAACCGCTACAACCCACCGCGCCACCTGCTCTCACTACCAATTCTTTCCCTAATTTCAACAACTGGAGCCAAATACCCTAACTTTATTAGCTCTCATATTCTGAACCCCACATCTAATGTCTCATCTAATACATTTTCCCTTCAATCTCTTCCTCCATTGAAATAGACAGTCTCATGAAAATCTATAACAAGTTCCACGAGATTTTTAATTTGTCTCCTCAAAAAGTAGCGGATGACCTTGCTGCTTTTGACAACTACGTACACTCTAAAAGGACGCAACATTTCCAACGGAGCCGAAGTGACCACAACAAATTTGTTCGTCCATAAACTGCCACTATCATCAGCACTTCAACCACCTTACCCTTCGTCTCTACACAACAATCTTCCTCTTACATTTTATTACCAGAACGTAAGAGGCCTACGCTCGAAAACCCAAGCTGTTTTGCGCCAATCCCATGGTCTCCCTTTCGATATCTATGCTCTGACTGAAACCAATCTGATCCCCGACATAAAGAGTCAAGAATTATTCCCCCCTACTTTTAATGTTTTTCGAGACGACGACCCTACCCAACCCTTGGTAGACTCTCCCTCTCGAGGCGTGCTACGGGCCATTCATAATGACCTTGACTCTTTCTCATTGCCATTTCTTCCTCTTCTAAGGTTGACTTTGTTACAATAAAAATAACTTTTCCACACCGATCCCTGTACGTTATGTGTTGTTACATTCTACCAAATCAATCTATCGAATCTTACCAACTTGCTATAGACGCGATTGATCAAATAATCGACTTATCTGATTCCCTCGATGACATCCTCATTTTTGGCGACAGTGGAGTCCTTCCGATGATGAATCCTTTTTCATCGCTTTAAATGCCAACTCCACTAAGGAATGTCTCTTCATAGGTCGGCTAACTGATTCAAGTCTATGTCAAGTTAGTAATGTCTTAAATTACATGGGAAGGCAATTAGAGCTTATATTCACAACTGATCCCATTAACTCCTCAGTCTCGCCTTGTCCCCTAACTCTGTCGACTATTGATAACTTTCATCCTCCACTTCTTCTTTCACTTTTCCTCAATTCTCCACTTCAATCTATACCTTCTGCATTTCGCACTTTTTACGACTTTCATAAAGCTAATTTAAGCAAAATAAATGCCTATCTGAGTAGATGTTCCTTCGAGTTTGCTAACTTATCCTTAAACGAAGCCCTCACAATTTTTTACAGAGAAATGTTTAATTCTATTTCTCTTTATGTCCCCCTTTCTCGTCATAAAACTTCATCCTCATCCCCCCCTTGGTATAATCGCAAACTTCGCAAACTACGTAACAAGAGAAACAAGTTATGGGCAGCTTTCCTTCGTACCAATTCTGTTTTTCTACCTTCAATTCAATCATCTTTATAACTCCCTCTACCAGCGGCACCTAATTAAAGCGAAAGCAAATCTTATAAACGACCCTAAGTAATTTTTTCAATTCGTCAACTATAAAAACAATTCTGACGGTTAACTTCCGTCCCCCTCTTTTGAAAACATATCTTCAACTAATCCGCAAACCATTGCCAACTTTTTTGCCACCTATTTTAAACAATCCTTCGCCGACAACTCTTTTGAACCAGACCCCTCTTACTTCAGTCACCTTCTTAACTTCTCCGTTGGCCCCTTTCTGTCCCAGCCTTTTGATCCTGCTGTAATTGAAAATGAACTAATGATGAATTCTCACCCGGCCCAGATGGTCTCCCTGCCATTTTTCTTAAAAAATGCTCTTCCATTCTCTCCCTCCCCCTCTCTCATCTCTTCCGTTTGTCTCTATCACTAGGAGAATTCCCTCAGATTTGGAAGACCTCTTTCATAACCCCCATACACAAAAAGGGATCAAAGACCGAAGTAACAAACTATCGCCCCCTTGTTAAACTTTCTCATCTATCCAAACTTTTCGAAAGTATTTTATACGAAACCTTAAGCTTTCAGTGCAAGTCTCTTATCTCTCCCACCCAATACGGCTTTCTGGAAGTTAGATCAACTACCACTAACTTAGTCGAATTCGTATCCTTCGTCCTGTCTGCCTTAGAGAATGGCAAAGAAGTCGATGTTATTGCAACTGATTTTAGTAAGGCTTTTGATAAGATATCTCATAACTTAATCCTCTTCAAAATGTCTGCCCTCGGTTTCCAACCCATATTGTTAAAATGGATATTTTCTTACATGGAAAACCGTTCTTACAGAGGTCACTTCAGATCCATCTTATCGACTCCCTTCTTGGCCACCTCTGGTGTTCCGCAAGGCAGCCATCTAGGTCCACTTCTCTTCATTCTAACCATAAACGATGTCGAGAGGGTTATTAAATACTCTTCTCTCTCTCTGTACGCTGATGATACCAAATTTTTCAAAGCCATCTCTTCACCACATGACTACTGTCTCCTTCAACAAGAACTTGATAGTTTTTCGAACTGGTGCCTACAAAATCGCTTAGAGCCAAATGTCAATCCACAACCTCATCACGTAAGCACCACGTGTCCTCCGCCCGCCTTTAACTTCTCCATGGTCAACCTACACCCCGCGCAACAAAAAAAGCCGCATACGGGTTTTCCATTTTTTTGCGCTAATTACCTTTAAGGGATTCGCCGAATTATATTTTATTGCTTCCGGGTTAGGCAATGCACATTTTGGAATGTGTCGGAATTCATTCTGGCAGTATTTAACAGTGCGTGCAGTTGTATTTCTTAAATAAAAGTGAAAAGAGTATATCGCGATGTCTAAAAGGGTACAATTGAGTAAAGAAAATAAGGCAGTTATCGTCGCCTTATCCAAACAGAATCAGTCATTTCGTGAAATTGCTCGACAAATTGGATGCAATGAGAGTCCTGTAAGAAGATTCTGTAACAAATATCGTCGGGATCACAATCTGGATAGAAAAATTGGCACAGGATTGAAGAGATGTACAACTGTTCGGGAGGATCGGGAACTGAAGAGGCTAAGCTTGAGAAACAGGTATAAAAATGCATCGGAGTTAAGAGCTGACCTTCGAGATGCTACTGGGGCTGAAGTTAGCGTCAGAACTATCCAGAATCGTCTCAACGAGATGGGTTTGCTAGGAAGGAGACCAGCGAAAAAGCCACTTCTGACCAGCAAAATGAAGAAAACGCGCATTAGCTGGGCTAACTGGAGTGTTCAAGATTGGTCAAATGTGGTGTTCTCTGATGAGTCCAAGTTTAACCTAATCGGACCGGATGGGAAGCAGATAGTTCGTCGTAGAAAAGGGGAACGCTACAGCGACGAATGCATAGCTCACACCGTAAAACATTCTCCTTATGTTATGGTGTGGGGATGCATCACCGCAATCGGAGTTGGATCTCTAATTATGCTCGGGGGCACTGTTAACGCCATGCAGTACAAACAAATTATTATATAGCAGGAACATCAAAACCAATTTTTCAAGATGATTCAGCACCTTGCCACCGCGCAAAATCTGTGAGTAATTCGAGGTGTTTATGGGTGTTTTGAAAAGCTTATGATTTTAATTTTTAAATTTCCTCCACAGATTAAAACTTTGAAAGAAGAATTAGGAATAGAATCCCTAACTTGGCCGGGAAACAATCCAGATCTCAACACCATCGAAAATGTCTGGGCTCTTATGGGAAAGAAGATCCAAGATAAAAAACCAAAAACCATGCAACATCTAAAGAGCATCATTGAAGAAGTGTGGTTCAATGAAATTAATAACAATTACCTCGGTAATCTCTATGCCTCCATGCCAAACAGGGTTCATGACGTTGTTAGGGCGCAGGGTGGTGCTACGAAATACTAGAATCATTTTTTAGTATTATGAAAGTCTTAAATTATGTAAAAAGGTTTCTTAGTTAATAAAAATATCAAAAAAGAAATTTGCTTTTCAAATTGTTGCTCTTTTTTTAAATTTATGTATTGGGTTTATAACTTAATTTGTGCGGTTTTTTGTCAAAACTTGAACGTTTTTTTAAGAAAAACATGTACTATAGTATTATTCAAAGTATTGCCCATCTGAAGCTATGACTTTTTCCCATCTCTCTGGCAATATGTGGATCCCATCCCAAAAGAACTGCGCCGGCTTGGCAGCCAAGAATGAATCAAGCCAATTTTTGATATTCTGCTCTGATGTGAACCGTATTTCAGTGAGGGCGTTCTACATCGACCGGAACAAATGGTAGTCAGAAGGGGCAAGGTCTGGGCTATAAGGCGGGTGGGGTAAAACTTCCCATCCACTGTTTTCCAAATAGTTCTTAACCGGAATAGCAACGTGGGGCCGAGCGTTGTCATGATTGAAAATTATTGCCTCGTGTCTGGTCGCATATTCCGGGCGTTTTTCGCCTACTGCTCTCTTCAAACGGATTAATTGTGTTCGGTAGCGTTGTCCATTGATGGTTTCACCCGGTTTTAGCAGCTCATAATACAGCACACCCTTCTGATCCCACCAAATACAGAGCATTACCTTCGCGCCATGGATATTCGGCTTTACCGTTGATTTGGCTGGTTGGCCGGGTTTCACATATGATTTTTTGCGCTTGGGGTTGTCGTAATGGATCCATTTTTCATCACCAGTAACAATCCGATGCAAAAATGACTTCCTTTTGTAGCGTTCCAGCAGCATTTCGGACATGCAAAACCGCCTTTCGACGTCTCTCGGCTTGAGTTCATGTGGAACCCAATTTCCTTGCTTTTGAATATATCCAGCTGCTTTTAAACGTTTTGAAATGGCTGCTTGAGTGACACCCGAAGATTCTGCGAGCTCTTCTTGTGTTTGGCAACAATCTTCATAGAGTAGAGTTCTTCATCTTCAAAGTTTTTTGGCTGCCCAGGACGTTCATCGTCTTCCAAGCCAAAATCACCACTTTTAAATCGTGCAAACCACTTTTGGCACATTCGCTCAGCTAGCGCATGTTCACCATAAACTTCCACCAAAATGCGATGACTTTCGGCAGCAGTTTTCTTCATATTAAAGTAATAAAGAAGAACTCCCCGCAAAAACACTCTTTCAGGCACAAAGTTCGACATATTTGAGTGAAAAAAAATTATTGTTGTTTACCCTTCAAATGAATGACATATACTGAAATAACGTACAATGACAGTAGCTTTCCAACGCATGTTCCAATGGAATAATAACAATGGAATAATACAAGTTACGCCATCTCTTAGCAAACCGCACGAATTAAGTTATTGACCCAATATATTGATAGTACTTGGGTAATATCTGATATTTTGTAGTCTGATCTTCACGATTAAATGTTAAACATCAAAAATACAAAGTGACTACGCAGTGATTAGTCATCATTTATTAAATTTCTTCCATTTTATTAAAAATTACCATGTGCGGCTTTTTTTGTTGCGCGGGGTGTATATCCATCGTTCAATCTCTCCGCGATCTTGGAATATTGTACAATAGGGAAATAATCTTCCGTTCATATATTGATGAGATAATTCGTAAAGCTAACTTAGCATCACTTAGCTTTGTCAAACGATGGTCCAAAGAATTCTCTGACCCTTACGTGACCAGATACCTCTACATTTGTGCGCCCCCTCCTTGAATACGCCAGTCAAGCGTGATCACCCTTTCAGTATGTTCATGTGACCAGAATCGAGAATGTTCAAAGTCGATTTCTTCGATTTGCCCTTCGAGGTCTTCCTTGGAACGTCCATTTATCTTGCCTCCCTATCAAGAACGCCTCAACCTCATCAACCTGAGTACCATAGAGAAACGCAGAGATGTTGCTGACATTCTTTTCATTCATCGACTTCTTTCAGGCTCTGTCGATTGCGTATCTCTTTATAACCTAATTTTTTTTCAATACTAACCCACGAAATTTAGGCTTTCTATCTACCGTCCCACCGTACTTCATATGAATCTAATGAACCAATCTCCAGTATGCTGTGAAAAGTTAACTCAAACCTCACCCATTTTGTTTTTAATCACAGGACTCCCTGCCTCAAAACCGAACTCCTTCACCATCATCCTTAGCTTCAAGTTTTAGATTTAAGTTTTAGGTTTAAGTTTTAGTTGTAGCTTGTAATAAGCCAAATAAATGGGGGCTTTCGTCCTAACCAAAATTAAATTAAAAATTAAAATTTTGACCCCACCAAAATTTGAAGCTACATATGTAGCGCCCAAAGCAAGATATGTACCTAAGTCTGACATAAGAATTATATCAAACCCTTTTCCCTTTCCAAGTCAAAAATAAAAATTCAATGTTACACAGCAAAACACATTTCTATTATTTACTAAGTCAGTACATTTTATTTTATTTCTTCATCATTAAATTATAAAAAAAAAAATTCATTTCGTATAAAAAAAAAAGTATTATTCAATTAAATTAGGCAAGCACCTACACTGTGGTCAGAATTATACTTTAAACTTTAGAAATTAAAAATACATAGTGAAGGTGTTTAAAAAAAGAAAAAAAAAAAGTAAATTGAAAATATTTTTCCCATACGTTCTTGGACAATTCTCGGAACATTTTGATACAAAACTATTCCGCATCAAAGAATCGTCTCAAAATTCCAATATCCATTTTTAAAAAAAAGAAGAAATTTAAGTTAAAAAAAAAAGTAATCAAAGGAAGAATTCTTAAAAACTAAAAAATTGGACACTACTTATGTACAGATAAGTGAAGCATCATTACGCTTAATTATTAAAGGATAATAGTTTTATTTTTAAGTAAATCTTAATATTAAAGTTCAATTGAATCAATGCCCGATTTTAACAAATATTTATTTATATATTTTGTTTTTTTTTTTTTTTATTGCTCTACAAAATAATAATTAAAATTCATTTAAATATTGTTTTGTTTAAGTTTTAGAAATTTGTTTTTCTGTTTTTATTTTGAGGTATCTAAATCTAAAACTTTTTTGTTCACAATTTTAGTGTGTGCCACTTGGGTTTGGTTTTATTAAAATCGGGCATAGAAGGCAAATACGCATCGGATTGCACTAGATTTGAGAGAAATAAATTAAAAATAAAAAAAATAAAATAATAAATAGAATTAAATAGTATTTTTAAATAAATTAAACTAAATTGATTTAAGTAATTTAATTTATAAATAAATAGAGTTTCATTGTAGAAAAAATGTAAAAGTCTTAAGTTTGCTTTTCATTAGAGCCTAACTATTCGGAAACCGATTCTCTTTCTAGTTGTCCACCTAATACAAGGTTTCGAGTTTTTGGTGTCGGCGACCTAGAACTGCTGACCATATCGTCCTGACATGCCACTGTCGTATAGTTTTCCCAGTGTATCACTTGCACTGGCACAGGGCTGAGCGTAGACCATATTTGGGGCAAAGTTTGGCGCTGTTGTTGGCTGCTCCTGGTTGTAAAGGTAACGTTCCTTCTTGTTTCGCTTCTGTACCTTTTTCCAGATGGCTATGACTGTTAACTGGGCAAGCAGGAACAAAGCTGAGGCAATAATGAGTCCTGCAAAGAAACAAAGATTTTTGTAATAAATAAGAAAAACTTGCGAATACAATGTGGTCAAATGCGTTTTTGGTGAAAGCAAATCAGCCGGCGTGCGGCAAAAAGTGGGACGCCCTTGAACCATAAATTCAAACATATCATACGTACATGCTGCCAACAAGACAGAGAAAGTTGTTGTGTACAGCACACCGGTCTGTCGTTTGAATATTTTATTACCAAAAACGGAAACAGCAACACGTTTATTGCCCCTTAGTCATGTGCGCTCTTTATGACGATTATGTTCGACGATGGCCCTGGTCGTAGGTTAAGTGCTGGCTTTTTGACGGAGTGACATTTAAGTACTGCTTAGGCCTCGTTATGAAATGATTTAACTTATTGGCCGTGGAAGTGATTAGTTAGAAGTGGCCTGTAACATTAAGTGACTTTCGAGGAGTATCGTCTACCGAATAACATGAATGATTTCATGTAAATGTCGATATCCGGCGAAGTAGCAAGTATGGCTGTTATTTGATGGATGGATGTGGTGCCGATTATGCATTTAGGTTAACATCGGACTATGGCATAAATTATAGTTACATCTGGTTTAAATTAGTCTTAGCTATGTTTATAGATTCGTTGAGGGACAGTTTATTAGTTTTATCATGTAGGTGCGATTAACAATGCATAAAATGGATAACCCTGAGTGTACAAAAACGATAGAATACGTCTTGAAGGACATTAATTTAACGAAAGCACAAGTAAGTACAGTTGTTGCTTGACAATTGTTTATAACAGTCCATGTCAGTGTTTTTGAAAAAATGGAAAAAATCGAATATCGTGCCGTAACTAAATGTTTAAAGCACATTTGGACTCTGTTTACGGGGACTCTGCTTCATCATTTGCCACAGGGAAAAAAAGGCTAGCTAACGTGATCGCACCAGCTTGTTTGGCAGATGTCAACCTACCAATTGGCTATGTTACAGAGGTA
Organism: Pocota personata; assembly: GCA_963082735.1. Classification (NCBI taxonomy): domain Eukaryota; kingdom Metazoa; phylum Arthropoda; class Insecta; order Diptera; family Syrphidae; genus Pocota; species Pocota personata. The sequence continues at coordinate 262,745,808 of OY720429.1, read as the reverse complement.
GTAGCATCTCTGGAAAAGTGTGTCGAATTAAAAGAAGATTATAAAGAAAAATAAATCTGACAACTCTAGGTGGACCAACATAGAAAAGGTGATGAATTTTTCACGTTGTAGCCGTGTAAGTCAAGAACAGATGAATCGACTTTGACCCTGTTTACTTTGCTGAATAGGTAATATGTCGGAGAATATTTATGGATAACTAAACATGTCCCGTTCTGCAAAAAGTGATCAATTATAACGAATTTATAAACTTTTCAAATTAATACTTTGTGAACTTTCACAATTACTTAGCTGATTTTAATGTAATGTCATTTATCGATTAGGTTATAAATTATTGAATCTTTTAAGCTACGAATCGTCTTTCTACTTTACACAGAAGGTGCGTTATGGCAAAATAAAGACTTCATGCACCAGCATCATGGATCTGTACGTGAAATGTACTTGGGACATGACAATCTTTGGTGCAAAACTATTTTTGTTTTGGTTTTTGCAGTTAAGTGCCACGATAGTGAATTTGTTTAATTTGAAGGACGAAAGAGTGGTTGTATGCGTATGATACATAAATAATCAAATTGATGCTCGAATCGCCTCGAGGAGGTACAGGTAGTGCTTATGAGTAAATCCTCAGGCGGGAAATATACAATGTTTATTTGTACAGTGCTGTGAAGTAGGAAATCAAATTAAGCACTCGGGCGAAGCCGCACTAGTCAGCTAGTAATTACATATATATTAAATGGTATGCTTATGAGTTTTACGGCTTGTAGCCGTGTAAATGAAGAACGGCCGAATCGATTTCTACGCAATTTATTTTGCTGATTTGGTTAATTATTGGAGAATATTTATGGATAGCTAAACTTATGCTTTTGCACAGCTAACCAATTATAACTATTCTACGAACATAACAACCTTCCAAAGTCGTGATGTGTTGAATATATGGTTGTCATGACACACAACTTGGTCTTTAAATAGTGCATCAAAAAATCCTCAGTGTTAATCACGTCTAGAGAGGAATCTGAAAATATTAAATAGCATATATTCGCAGAAGGTCGCGAACTGTTGCATTAGATTCCAGCTCCCAGCGACTTTGCTATAAAAAAAAAAGTGCTAGTGCCCTTCATAAAAACCCCCTACTCGTTATGGGAAATGACACCGACAATAAATGCCCTACGTCTCTACCAATCCAGCATTTGAAAGTGGACCAGCTAGGTGACTAATTTTTCTGTTAGAAATCCCAACTATGTCAGCTGGAAAAGGATCATTAAGCCGGAGCATGTATCAGTTTTCACAGAATATACGAAAAGCTGCGGCAGTGCCTTCCAAGCCACCGAAACTTCAGTAGAGCTGCATCTAATATAAGTTCCGCGTAAAGATGTTGATACTTTGGTACACAACACATCGTGTCTGCAATCAAAGTTCATTTGTCTATTGTAACAGGCTTATCTCGCAACAGTGTGGGTTTCCTAAAGCGAATATTTCCTTACCATGCATATCATAAAGGAATGGATGCAGTGTAAAGGACCACACTTAGCACTTCTAGCAGGCATTCTATTAGGCCACAAACTGCAAGCAATAAATTTGCTAGTTACCAAGTCTCACCAGGATTAGAAAGGCAGCTGATAATAAAGCAATCGAGGGAGGCAATACGATGTGCCATGCGCATCCACCTATATATCAAACAGAATCCAGACTTGAATGCCATTTAAGATCTACAAATGAATGTGAACCCTATTAAGTGAGAGTCTATATCCATTTAATCCTTAACTGTTTGTGTTTATTGCTCTAGAACTAGAATAAAGAAGCTTCCCGCGGTGAGCTACTAAAACCATGAACTTGGGCAAAGAGCCAAACAAACGCGAACTCACCTTTTATCAGGACAGCCGACAAGAAATGCATTTCAAGAATTCCTCTTGTTGAACCTTATGTTTAGCATAGTTCAGTAACTGCTTCTACATTCTTCACCGCCAAACGATGGTAAAGCCCTCAAACCAATGGGTTATCACCTTTCAATCTGCAAATCTAACTCAACCGTTACGATTACCAGTCGTATCCTAATAAAGAGTCAGCAAGTTCCCCGCAAGCTGCCCAATTACAGCCAACACCAACACCAACAATCGCAATTCATATTTCACGTTGTTAAAAAAATGAATGTATAAAATAAAACTAAATTGATTCATTACGACCCATAGAGCGCGAACTAGTAATTTCAATTCGTTCCACATAGTTAACCTCATCAGTAGTTTCAATCATCACCTACAGAACCAGTTCTCTCCTGTCCACCGCAATCGAATTACCCAGAAGTCATGAACTCAAACAACCGCAAATCACACCCGACTGACCGATCGACCCACTCTACCCAAAAACGAAACGCAAAAGGTTCCCTATTCTCTTTCCTTCCATCCCATCCCAACTTACCATATCCATTGAGGCAGCCAAACACCTCATCACCACCGACAGCAGCATAGATCTTCTCCTTGGCATCGGCATCACCGAATGTGTTGTCCTCTTGATTGAAACCAAATTTGTCCGTAATTTGAATTGATTGCACCAACAGGATGTTATCATCGGCGGGCTTATGGCTGACATCACGTTTCGATCGGCGAGTGAATTCTGTAAAAACACAAGATAGACACAAACACACACACACAAACAAACGGAAGACCGCAATGAAATTTATAATCAAATCAAGTACCAAACCCATCAACCGAACTTACCTGTGGCATTAACGGACCTCCTCCTGCGACCGAACGATACCAGTGATTTCAATTCACCACTTGCAATGTCCTCATTATCGCAAATAACCGGCTCACACCTTGGTATACACGGGGTAACCAGGGCACGGAATTGTACCACCTCGGATGAGGGGAACTTGAAGGCATCGAATTGTGATAGCAGGACCTTGCGATTGCCTGAATGCTTTTGAATGGCGCCCATAATGTAGTGGTCCGTTGGACAGCCACTGGCATCGATTAGGGTGATCTCAGCGTTGTCGGTCCCATCCATGGCCACCAGTTCGCGTACGAAGATCTCATAGGGGCTGTTCTGTTCGACAATCTCGAAACGGAGCGCAAGAGGGTCACCAACTTCGGCAATCCTTTTCATATCGCTTCCATCGCGGGAGGTTATCTTCATGATGACATTTGGGGATTCAATGATGATTTCTTCGCTGAGTGAGGATTCAATTTCGCCGGTAACACCGAGATCGACATCATTAGAGACCGTCTTGTTGGTCAAGTCATATTGGCAAGAGACGGCGAGGCCTAGGTCTGACGAGGTGACGATCATATCGTGGTGTTGTATGACGATGTCGTTCATGTAACGGCCATAGGCACTTTGGCGAACGTTGCACTCAAGATCATTATAGCCCATGCGGAAGTCGAATTCAAGGGAGCTGTTTACATTAACCGAACAGGATTTAGGGGAACCCTTAGCATAGACCTTGCCATTGAAGAGTTTTGACGTACGGATCTTGGTAATCATTTCACCAGCCTTGCATTCGATAGATACGTTGTAGCAAGAGGAGAGTTCATAGGTTGCAGCCTCTGGAACATCTAGATAAGGATCGAGAACGTCTGTCAGAGTAGCACGGCTGTGATGACTAAGACGGCAGACCATGTCGCCGGTATCGTTGAAGTCATACGAATGGCATCTAGAAGAGGACATCTTAAGGGTAGATTTGAGGTTAAAATTGTGGTAGCTAACCTGTAGGGTGAGTTCAAACACAAATCGCGGCATTCTTCGATGCTATTAATGTCCTGGTACACAGAATCGACAGTCTTCAAGATCTTTCCAGAGATCCTCTTGAATTCACAAAGTTTGCTAGGTTCCTCGGCACAGTTGTTCTCCAGATAGTCAGACCCTTCATAGGGTTCGAAGTGAGACGATCCCGACAAAGTAATACGGTCCATTTCTGAGAGTTCACAAAGTCCTGAATGATGATAGTAGTTCGCCGACCTAAGAAGCGGAATGCAGATTGAATAGATGGAAACAGTTGTCCATGACCAACTAACCTGCAAGTGAATTCAGTTTCACCCAGACACAATTCCAGACAGTCACGTCGTGAGTAAACAGTGTGGCTGGCCTTGATATGATCAACCAAACGGTGACTCTGTACCCTGTCAATGCACCAAGCCTTCGAACATGGACGCACGCCCAAGCAGGATTTTTGTGCGTAAATCGTGAAAACAGGGAATTGCGATCGGGAGAGTGAACCTGGAAAACATGTTTTGTAGCTGTAAGAGATGCGTACGAACAAATTTACGCACAGCACTTACCTGGCAATCTATCGGCATTGGACTTGAAAAGAACACATAGTCCAGTCTCGTAGTTGACAGCACTGCATGATTCATTGATTTGGCATGCTTCGAGGCAATCGGTGAGCATCAAGGTTCCGGGCATGGTATCAAGGAGTTTTGATGGTGCCGACAGTACATACCTGGAATGTAAACATATGTTAATGTTAGAGGAACTCTCACTATCAGGAGGAGTGGCAATTAACATGATTGTAATCTTAAGAACGTCAAAGCTTGTTTAGAATTTTAAATTGCAACTCGATCAAGTGACAGTAGCGTGTAGCAGCGAAAGTCATCAAACACATTTTATGTGTGATCGTTTTTATCCGTAGATATGCAAATGTGTTTGAACTTGTTTTTTCGGAAATTTATGTAAATGAAAACCGAAAGTAAGTAGGTAGCTTGTGAGGGAGGGGGGGAGCTTTTGAATAGAGATGCGGAATTTAACTAGATTTGAGGTTAAGTTAATGGCAGACTAGTGAATGTTTATGGACTTGGTTTCACTTTTAATTGTGATTCACACCTTAGATGAGAAGAAGTCTTCTTCTCTTTTAGTTTATTAAGTGGTAGTCAAGCATTATTAACGAAGAGCTCTTAGGAGTCATAAAACCATGGGACCGTGAAATGTCTTTGATTTGTGGACTAATGTGTGAATGATAGACGTCGTTATTTAATTAGGAAGGCTTTGTTGTGTTTTGTTTAAGACTGTTGGTAGTTTTGTGGATTCCTGGCATTTCTTTTATCTATGGGAAGAGACCTACCGCAACCAAAGTACGCCGACTGAACTACTTTCATTTATTTTATGAAAGAAAAAGTTTCAAAAAAGTTTAATATTACACTTTCTCCTGTGCCCGCTTTGGAAAAAGGGAGTTGAAATAGGAATACGAGATACTTTAAAGTAAATAGCCTTAGAGTAACTTCGGGTACAGTGGGTATACCTTGTTTTTTAGTTACATTCTAGCAACGTTGTTTATGTAATCATGACAGGTGACTGCTCATCGGATGAATAAATATCGGTATAGAGGACCATACATGACTTCCGTTTTACAATACAAAATATTTGTTTAAAATGATGTTTGTGAGAATGTCACTTGTTACATAAGTGGAAGGGTTATGGTCATATGTCCTTCTCCTGCTACAAGACAAGTAAACTTTAAAATTTACTCCCAGGAGACATATTTCCAGAAGCCTTTTTATCTGCTACAATTCAAGAGCAGAATCAACAGGCATCGGGGCACTGACTCAGCATTATAGGTTCACCTCTCCTGAGAGAAGATTATAAACGAACATGGCGCAGACATATCAAAACTCCTCCTGCTAAAAGACAAGTAAACTTTAAAATTTACTCCCAGGAGACATATTTTCAGAAGCCTTTCATCTGCTACAATTCAAGAGCAGAATCAACAGGAATCGGGGCGCTGACTCAGTGTTATAGGTTCACCTCTTCTGAGAGTATATTATAAAGAAATTAAGGAACAATGTTCTACAACATCTTATCCGAGATTTGGCATACTTTAGGCCCTCATCCCGTTCCACAAGTGAATCGTGGACAAACGTAAGGCATGACTGAGTAAATACAAGTTGAATACTAAATTGTTTTTTTTTTTGCAAAGCCACTTATTGGACTAACATCAGAATCAATACGTCTTGAGTTCCAGTTTAGCTTAGTAGTCAGCAAAAAGGAATTATTGGATTTAAGGCATTTTCCAGAAGGTATCGGGCGCAAACAAATGTTCGCTAAGGTACTTTCAAAACCTTTCATTTGACATTTGATTGACACCAAAATCAATACAGCTCGAGTGCTACTACAGATACTCGAACATACTTCGTAAGAAAATCATTTAAATCGGCAAAGTTTTGGGGAAGTTATAATGAACGAAAAAATGGTATAAAATGAGCTCCGTTTTCTGTAAAACCTGTTAAACCGGTTGACAACAAGATCAAAAAATCTCGAGAAAGAATAATTCAAATCGGTTCAGTTTCGCAGAAATTATAATATTACAGACAGAAACACGGACAGACAGATGGATAGTTACAACGCGAAGAACCACTTTTTTGGATAATTTGAGTATAACACCTTTAGAATCTGGCCTTAAGTCGGATACGATTTTTTAACACGATCACCCTACTTCCATTTCCTTAGCACATGGTAGTAAAAAACGTTTCGATTTTGAAATACGACATCAGTACTCGTACATGACCATGAGTCAAAGCCTCTGCAGCAATTCCTATCGACTAGATACAAGTAATATCGCAAATCAATACTCTTATCAGTTAGATTTGATAGTAAACCAGTTACCACGCATACCACAATACCCGCCAATTTTCCAGGCCACCATATTTCGAGTGATGTAAGATTTTTCAATCCTTAATGTACAAACAACTGTGGGCGCATCAAAAAGGCTTTATTCTAGTAAGTAGAAGATAAAATGCAAATATTCGCCTGAGGCTATCAATTTATTTTGTTGTCAACGAAAGGCCATTTGACGAAGTCAACTGAGAGCACAAATATTATAATATAGAAGCGTTGATGCAGCTACCATGGAAACTATGTTGGGTACCTGAGGGAAATAGAGGAACTACTGGGAATCAAGGATTGTATCTACTTAAAAATGTCTGATTTTGCATCTATCAAGTCCAATCGACTATTAGAAATTAGTCGCAGATCATATAGCGACAAACGACAGTTTTCAATTCTAGAGTTTGTGGAGTGAATTGTCACAGGTCGGAGTTACAAAGGACAAGCAAAAGGAATTGGATTTAGGTATGGCTTGACAGACTAAAAAATAATAACAACCAAGTTCTCGCAGTCATCCGTACTGTGCCATATACGCTCACAGCTTTGTCAGATATTCCTAAGGGTTGGGACCGTGAAAGAGATATTTGAACTTTGAACAGTTCTTTTTAAAAGTGGACAGTCTAAGTTGAGTAGGTATGTAACAAGCATATTTGGATATAAATCTGCATGATAGTGCCAAACTTAATGTTCAAAGTATCTTATCGTAGAGCAGCAAATTTATTTAGAATTTATTATATGTCCTTGATATCTACGATGCTGGTAACAAGTTGATCACTATCATGAGCAAAAGGTATGAAGTAACTTATCCCAATTCTTCTTACAGTGGGATGTATGAGTTAACAATAAAAAGGTTTCCCTTCCTGATCACGCCTTGGTATTGAAAAACGTTTAATCTAAAGTCTAAATTACAATAAGTATTAGGAGCTTTAAAAGATTAAAAGTTAATAATATCGTAATTCAACTTCAACTAACTTAGAACTGTCTGCGGTTACTACGTCGCATAGTTCAAAATTGATGAGCCTGTTGAGTACAAATGGACAGACATATAGACACACAGACGCTCGTGCAGACAATTTTTTATTTATCTTTTAAGTACCGGGGAACTCTGAAAATATTACAAGTTAATGATCAGAATACTTTGATAAGACAGGACTCTGAAGTGGGTCGCTTAGGTGATAGCGATGAAGCTTAAGAGGGTTTTAGCTGGAGCTGCGGAAGCCACACCATGCAGAATATGTTTCAACGTGTACAAATTGAATCTTCGCCACAGCAAGAATATCTAGGTAATCTGTGGATGTTGAGATTGGTGTAGTAAAGGGTGGTTAAATTTTAAGGGCCGATGTTGATTGTGAACCACACCTAAACGTCAAGTTTTTTTCTGCATTTCATTTGACATTTCTCAATTTCAGACTAACTCAATTTGAACCATGGAAAGATACACAATCGAGCAACGCGTTAAAGTTATTCAGGCTTATTATGAAAATGGGCGTTCAAATCAAAATGCATATCGTGCATTTCGTGATTCTTTCGGTCAATTTAATCGTCCAAATGTGCGTACAATCGGAAAAATCTTGCAAAAATTTGTGCAAACCGGGTCTGTAGGAGATGTGAAAACACCAGTGCATGCTTGTAAAGCTCGTACTGCAGAAAATATTGCTGCTGTTCGCGATAGTGTGGCTCAAGAGCCGTCCACCTCAACTCGTCGTCGTGCCCAACAATTGCACCTCTCACGCTCGTCGTTGATGAACATTATGCATAAAGACTTGCATTTACGCGCTTACAAGGTGTAATTGACTCAAGAACTAAAGCTTCTTGACCATTTCAAGCGTCGTCAATGGTCACAATGGTGGCAAGAAATGGCAACAGTGGATGATCAATTTTCGAAGAAAATCATCTTCAGTGATGAGGCACATTTTCACCTCAGTGGATTCGTCAATAAGCAGAATTGCCGCATTTGGGCGAATGATAATAAAAGAGTGATTGTCGAAAAACCAATGCACCCACAAAGAGTGACTGTTTGGTGCGGTTTATGGGCTGGCGGCATCATCGGGCCGTATTTTTTCCAAAATGAGGCCGGTTAGGCAGTTACTGTGAATGGTGTTCGCTATCGTGAGATGATAATGAACTTTTTATGGCCCGAATTGGAAGATATGGATGTGGACGATATGTGGTTTTAACAGGATGGTGCCACTTGCCACACAGCTAACGAAACAATGGCTCTTTTGCGCGACAAATTCAATGGCCGTGTTATCTCACGTGGTGGCGACGTCGATTGGCCGCCAAGATCATGTGATTTGACACCGTTGGACTTCTTTCTTTGGGGTTATTTGAAAGAAAAGGTGTACGTCGATAAGCCAGCAACAATTCAAGAGCTAAAGGATGAGATAATTCGGCACATTAACGGCATAGAACCTCAATTATGCCTCAGCGTTATCGAAAATTTGGACCATCGGATGGAGGTGTGCCGCCGAGGTCGCGGCGGCCATTTGGCCGATATTTTGTTCCATACATAATTGAACCATACCAATATTATCATAATAAAAAGAAATGACAGTAATTTCCTAAATAATTCGTGTTTTATTCAAAATCAACATCGGCCCTTAAAACTTAACCACCTTTTATAAGAGCCTTAAATCTTTTAAGGAAATATCAGAGAGCGTGACCAAGTTGCATTACGATCTGGACAACGGGCAATAAAGTTACTGCTTCTGCGACAACCTCTACATACATGCATGCACTTTGGAAAAATATTAGAATCGCTCATATATTTCTACCTACCCAGGTATGCTGAAAAACAGGAACGCCTAATTCAAAACTCATGGAGGAGGATACCAGCATCTACACAGTTGGGTTCTGCAGACAATGTAGCTGCAAATGTCATGCGAAATACGCTGAAAGCAGTAGTGCTAAGAACACTCTGTCACTGAATAACTTATCGCTTACAACTTGGTCTACAAGCGTTTTTGTCGTGAAAGGGATTTTCTAAGTCATCTCAGAAACGGTTAAATTTTCAAATTTCAATATCTCCAACCAAAGATAAATTAACTCCAAATTATCCATTCATTCATACAAACAAACAAAACAGTAAACTGAGTACGTATCCTTAAAACATTAAAACTATTTCTTCTCATATTGAGGTGTCTCAAAACAAATTAAGTTTTAATAAAAATGTTATAAGTTCCTAACCTAGAATAGACTAAAGATTTTAGGCTCAAATAAAAATTCGGAACTTTACACGCCATAGAAGCACTCGTTGAATTGAAATTATTTCTCGGGTCCTTTGAGACTACCCTATAGGTGCTATGCAAATTTCCTGAAATTATTTAGGCTGTTTTGACGTGAACATACCTAGATGGGTATAACATTTCGACATCAATCAAAATAAATAAAACACTAATGTGTTCCGTAATTTTGTAACAACTCTATTTTGACCCAAAATGAACGGCTGTGAGCAGCGTCTATTTCTCCAGGTTAGGAGCGGCTGAAATCACATCTCAAATATAGCGCAGCATTCTCAATCCTTCCTTCTTGAATCTTTAATTCGTCTCTATATCGTTTCCTTTTTCTCCGTCACTAATAAACTTTAAAGAATGCAATCATTTGGCAATCAAACCCTTTAATTACATACTGTACGGCACAGTATTCCTTTCAACTAACACAACACCATATCAAGCCATAAACTATAGCTACTTCATAGAATTTACTAGCATGTTCATTACCTGCTTAGCTATGATAATCATTTTAAGTATGTATCTTGAGTGAATTTTTATATCTAAGTCTAGACAACACTAATTAATTGTTTGCATGCAAACCTAAGCGAACTCATTATTTCGACGCAAACTGGTATAGTATCACCGGGTGTATCTTTGCAGTTAAAGGTGACATTCTACCGGTTAGCCAACAAATTTAAGTCCACTAACTCACCCTGTGATAATTTCAAATCCGATCATATCCGGATCACATTCCTCCTCGATCATACCCATTGGACTAAGTGTTGCTCTCTCGGTTTTTGACTCAACCGATACATCACCAACCATCGCGGCCAATGGCTTTGGTAATTCACCATCAACAGCTCCACCACTGGGCGCAACTACTGACAACGGTTGAAATGATTCCTCAGCAATATTATCTGTAACTGGAACTGGTGCAGGCACAACAACTGGAGCTGGCGAAGGTGTCACATTAGTCCGGGGAAATGTCTTTGCCGGTTTCACTGGTCGGCGATTTTTCTTTGCTCCTGTCGCTGTGCTCGCGATCAGCACTAACATCAGGAACACAACTTGCTTACGTTGAAACATGGTTAAGTCTGCAATAAAGAAATTAAATTCATTACAATTCTGTGACATATGTAACTCAATTAACAAGATTGCATAATTAATTAATCAAACTGCAAAGTGTGAGGCAATCAGAGCGCTCTCATTCTCATCATCTCCATCGTCTGTGATCGCTGCGCCGGCAACGATTAAATTACATAGCGGAAAATTGTTAATCAGTGGCAGATGAATGGTAAAATACAAAAAGAGTGATGGAAGAGCAACAATAACTAATTAGAGATGATTTTTCATGTCTGCGAGCCGCAGTAGCCAGGCTATTTTTTTGACACATCTCTTGCATGATTTTAAAAAATTTGCATAAAAATCTGTTTTATAGGGAAAAAGTCTGCACGAATCATAATCTCCTAGCCCATAAAACAAATGGTCTGTGGAACGCCGCCGCTGATCATCTTATGGAGAGAACACTCTTTGTGTGTCGGAGATTCTTGTCTAAAGTGGAATTTTTCTCCGGTAAATAACTTCAAGATTGACCATGAAATGGAACTCGGTCAAGAGGACTTAAGAGGCAGTACTTTGGCTGATGTTGATTTGGGGCAATTAAACCGGGTTGCATGGAGTTTGGAGTCGCTTTATTGCGGTCAAAATGGATAGAGTGTGAGAGATGGCTTTTGGAGATTCTAAACAAACTCAGTTAACAGTTTGTTTGAGATTCCAAAAGAAAAGTCATTAGAATTGCCTAAGATATTCTCTAATTGATGCTATGCTTATGTCCGCGAGAAGCCATATTTGAACAACAACTTCATACCATACTCGTACCAGTGTATAGATTGGATCATCATCACACTACCAATGATTAAAGAACCCCAGATCGATACTGGCTACATGTCCATTGACTAACACTCGAGCTAAGCAAGTACTTGGCATTCCATTGCAGGCCAGCACCATAGCAAAGACCTGTAGCGCCATTAACTTCAATAAGGCAATGTACTCTAGTGTGAGTTGTTGAACATTTGCTTCGAGATCATGAGCGATCTATGCAACCATCGGCGCTCATTTGTGCGATAATCTTCAGCAAATCGATCTTAGTCCTCAATTATGTGAATGATGTGGATGTTGTCGGAACTTGTGACGAGTGGCATTTTCCCCCCCCCCAGCTAATTATGGGTATACACAAGGACTGAGTGAGAATGATAGTTCATTTAGACGTAGTAATGCCTATACTTGTACGTGGTTAATTAGTTTGAAATTACCAAAGATACCGTTGAGCATTAGAGTTTCGAGTTCATCGGGAAATTCTAGTATCAGTAGTTTGCTATGAGGGAATAAGCAAATGGATCCTGTTTTAAATTTTGTTTATGGTTTGACTAAGATTTTGATGTGCTGAAATCAGAGATTAATCCGAAAGTTGAGTAGCTTATTCTAGTTCATCTCAGAGTGGAACTTTGACACCTTCTGATGCTGCTGAAGAATACATAATTTGTGTCAATATATAGAACCTCACGCGAAACCAGTTCCTAGAATGAAGTATTTAGCATAAGAAATACGAATATTACCACCATTCAGTATAAAGATACAAAGGATGACTGCAGATGCGGAAGTATGCAATGGCAATAAAACGCTCAGACACCTCATGAGAGACAAGACCTCTCAATGACAGTGGGGACAATTTTTGGGTTTTGTGCAGCATCTACAATAAGTAGGACACATTAACCTCACAGTGAGTCAACAACGAAAGGGCTTACGCAAATAATGCAGTAAAAATCGAATTGTATTTGTGTGGAATAATCTTTGTCTTTAGACCAGACACAGACTGCATTCTCGAAACGTGACTGCCTTCAAGTGATCTAGGGTCTCAGTACCGTATAAGGATGAGGAAAGTAGAGCGTAGTCTAGATAGCTGCAAGTTGATGAAGGCATAGAACTGAGAGCAGATACTCGTAATTAGGAAGACTTTATGCCAACATCTGGTGAAGAGTTTCTATGCTTTTCTGCCAATTGAAGGTTGGACGAAGTAGTTTTTCAAACTTTTGAACCACATTGTGGGTTGACTAATCCCAAATATTAAGATAGGATTCACGATACTCTAAATGCTCAAATTCCAGAATCCGATCATTGTCGTAGCTAAATCATAGAGCTTAACGCGGAGAGTGACAGTGCTTGGTGACATTATTAACAAATTCAACAAAACTCCGGAAAAAAACGCGGTATATACTTGGAATACGTAGACTTTAAGCGACTAGTAGAGGAAAAGAATAAATGACAAGCTACGAGTACCAAGCAAATGCAACTTAACAGTGCAATAGTTGAAATCGTGTTGCCGAAAATCTGGAAACATATCAAACCCTTACGGACCAGCATTGAACGGTGCTGCATTTCAAAAATTTTAATAAAACTTTCAGCAGTGTAAAGTCAGTTTGAATAGACGTTGAACAAAGAATTCGTAATTATTATCCAAGTAACAAGCAATTCAGTCAAATGTCACATGTCACTGTAGAAGTAGGCTCTCTGAGATGTTTCAAAAAGATGTCGAATAAGACACAAGTTCAAGATCTATTGTACTTCTATGACCTGGAGCTCTAGTTGATGAGATTATCGAGATTGAGTACTTTCTTCAGTCTAACTCCCTTAAGGAACCCGAAGTGATTATAGCTACGGTAGACATGTGCCCGATAAATAAAAGGGTATGGTCCATTCTTTTCCATCAATATTCCTTTCCTTTAAAACCGAGTATTCTGAAGTCTACAGTCACTCAAGAATCTATCAGACTACGCCTATAACCTTCGTCCCTTCGTCCCAATGGACTTTCAGCAAATTGTCTACTGGTTTGGTGACAGAGGCAAACCCTGGGGGTATAAATATAATGATCCGTTCGCCAAAAGTGGTAAACTGGGAAAACAATAGCGCCGTCACATCAGTCAAGATGCTGCGGAATTTTTTAGTTCTTTAGAAAGTCAAACGAAGTCAAGTGAAGTTAAGTGAATACTACTATCCCTAGAACTTGAGCTCATTTTCGAACAGCTAGGTAGGTAGGAGTGGCGGTTCTAAGAACCCAATTAGCACAAGGTTCCATTTTAATACCACAACTCAAGTCCAATCTATGGACCTGAGATTTCCTCGAGTGAATTGAAAAATGGTTTGCCTCATACTCGTAGTCTGGCCCTAGCTAGAGCCGGTCAGACGCATGTATACATATAGTGGGTGAGGGTTTCTTTTTCGGTTGCTATCTTGCAACTGCGGCAGTGTGTATTATGTGGGATGCCTAGTCTGGCTGCTTGGTCTTCTATCGGTCAGTGTCCCGAGGTGACCGCTGCTATTCTGGCGATGTCTTTACGCATTCTGTTTACGAAGTCGTCTGTCTTTGCCTTGTTGTAGTTTGGCCACATCTTTCTAGATATGACACAGTTTGTTAGCCTAGCCCATCTGAGGTTGGCTTTTCTAAGGAAAATTGAGGAGATTTTTGCCTTGACTGCTCCCAGCGGAACGTGAACTGGTTCTGCGAGTGAACAGTGATGGGCTGAGCCTTGCCTAGCTAGTCTGTCGGCTTGTTCATTCCGATACTATGCCCTGGAACTCAAATCAGGGTTATCCTGAATTGACTCACTTCGGCATTCTTTTACTAGTTTGGATGTTGTAGTAGCCGAGGCAATAGCTTTGATAGCTGCTTGGCTGTCAATAAATATGTTTGATCTATCGACAGGCTTAACGGATAGCGAGTAATTCCGCCTGAAAAACACTAGCGGTGTCCGGAAGTTTATATAATTTTGAGATGTTCAAGGACTCGGAAAACACACCCGCACCCACTCCACAGTCCATCTTTGAACCGTCTGTGTAGAAATCCTTGACCACCTGTCCATCTTGCCATTCTATTCTTGAGGGGTATTGTACGTCAAAACGTTTTGTAAAGATCGTTTTAGGGATAATGTAATCTGTTGGAGATGAAGGGAGTTCTCTCGGTAGAGAATCCAAAATATTACTATGGCCATAGGGTTTCGCAGTCCAGCATCCAGACTCTCTGATCGCGCTATATGCTGTAATGTTTGTTATGTATAGATCTAAAGGTAAGAGATGCAGAAGAACCATTAGAGCACCCGATGGTGTTGACCGTAGGGTGCCTGTGATGCCTATACATGCAGCTCTCTGAACCTTGTTAAGTTTGGTTATGTTGTAGCCATTTCTTAGAGCCAGCCCACATACTATTGAGCCATATGTGAGGATACGACTTAACCCGACTGTGTACATCCATGGGGTCAATTTTGGTTGCAGACCCCATCTTTTGCCGAAGGTCCTGTTACAGGCATAGAAAGCTATATATGCTTCACCCTTTGTTTTATGTTTAGTTTCCAGTTAAGTTTAGTATCTAAGATAACTCCTAGATACCTGGCACTGGGTGATAGGGAGAATGGTTGACCATTTAGTCGAGGAAGTGTGAAGTCAGGTATTTTGGTTTTTGTGGTGAAGAGCATCAGTTCAGTTTTTCTCGAGTTGACGCCAAGACCACACTTATTGGCTCAGGTGTTTACTTTACTCAGAGCATTTTCCATGATTTCACTTTTTTCGAACAGAATTTGGTTTACTGTCCAGCAGCCTAGGGCATAGGCTGCAAAGAGTTGACGTCTTTGACAAGACAAGTATTAAGTCCGCCGATAAGGGCTCCTGATTTATTCATGACCTAAGTAAAGTAGTGGCTTCGATATGTGTTACGATGATTGATTCCATTGATGGCGACCGTTGCCTGAATCACTGTCATAAATGGTCCTAAAATAATATACTCGTAGAGTTCTATTGGTTGGGTCTTAGCGCAATATGTACAAACTCTTTCACCTCCCAAATATTCTGCAATATTTTTAAACTTATGTATGGTTGCTCAATCTCGCTTGGATTTGAATGTGCTAGACTTACAAATGAAGACATGCATATAGTCTTGTTACATTCATTGTCATACACTCTTTTTATTTTAGATAAGCCGAACTGTAGCAACACTGATAAGGTTCTTTCCAAATCTCCGCTGATAATGAACAATTTTGACACATTGATGGTTTATTTCACTACAAATGTTAACTAGGCTGACCATCAGTCCTTGATTTCAGATATTGTCCCGCTGTCCCGGATTTTATGAATCGAACAGATGTCAATTGTGGGCAAATATAATATAACGATCATTCAGGAAATGCGACAACGTGAAGACCACAAAAGTGATACGACTTCGGGTGTAGGTAGGGCATTAATAAAAGAAAAACTAGGGGAACAAGTCATACCCTACCAACCCTCAGCTAGATCTACTGAGTCTACGTTATGCGCATACCCCAACTGAAGATAAAGACTGCGAAATCAGAACATGAATCTGCAAGATGCTCACTGTCACAATCATCCTTGACGATGTATGTAATTGCTAAAAGAAAATTCAATTTGATTGGTAAAAAAAAATGAAGTTCTCATCATCTGCTCCACGGGAAATATTGGTAGCAGTAGATCCTTCAAGTGCTGGAAGATCTCCAGAGGCTTCCTGTTCGAAATGGAGCTAATCGCTAAGGATTAGAGCAGTTGAAGGAAATTATTAAAGTTTCTCCAACTTGTGGATTGGTGCCAAAGAAATATGCAAGTAAGCTGCATTGGTTCTGATTTTGTTGAAACATCTTCTACTGCAAGAACTAAGCACTCCCTTTACTAACTTCTTCCTTATGGCATAACCCACTAACACACAGACCTTCATAAAGAGATGCCTAAGAATTATCTTGGCCCAATCGTATCTCCAACTAAAAACTTCATCAGAGGCCAAGAAGGAGAAAGTGGCAGTGGAATGAACGCATCCTACGGCGTGAAGACAACTCCATTGGGAATATATGTCCCATGCAGTGGAATCCACTCAATCACACAGGCAGAACTGTGGGACGCCCTAGGCAAACATTGCGCAGAACAGTTGAGGAAGAATCAAGCTCTTTGCAAATGAGAGGTTGGAGGCAGCTCCAATGCGTTGCAGAACACTGAAGAGGATGGCCTCGAGGGGTGATAAAATTTATGTAAGTAAGTAAGTGTAACCCAAGAGTAATAAAATGTCCCCGATTGAGTTTCAGCTGACACTAATTCCTTTCTACCAATCCAATTCAGGACAGCCTTTCTTTTGACATTTTTTCACCATTCTAATGCAAAACGGAGCCCGGGGCATCTACTAAATCTATTGCTTCTAGCAACAAACCATTAACTTTTCGTAAGTTTATTGCACTGGCCAGACTCTTAATTTCCTTGATTAGTATGCATGCACTTATCGACGGACTGCATGCATGACATCATGCCTACAGTAAATTGAGTATACCTCAATTGTCTTAAATCCAAAAGGTGTTTCCCCACCAAAAAAAACCCTCACCCAAACCCAATTACTTACATTGACCACAAAGAAAATATCTTCATCTCATGCTTCCAGTTAATTTTGTTTTCTGATCCAACTATAACTGTAAATATCCCTTCACATTATGCACCATTCACTGCAATTATATGTATATTCTCCCCTCCCCATCTATCTTCATCGACATCGACAAGTCAATGACCACAATCAAAGTACACATACAACCTGTTGCTACTGTTCTTCTCTACGGATGACATAATTATATTACATAAAAATTTCCCAATCTAATTAGTTGGCTGGCACTAAGAGCCAGAAAATTACCACCAAAGGAAACCGAAGAACAAGAAGCAATTCTGTAGCTTCACTTCGTTCTATATGTAATTTCCAGAGTGGCTCGCTCTCGCGCGCAATTCAATTGGAATCCACAAAAGGAATTGGATGAAGATGTGGCGGTGCCCGTACGGAAACAACTGAAAGGCCACCATGTCCGCCGAGGAGAATTGCAGAAAATATATATTTTTCTTTTTTTTTTTCTTTCATAGGTTTTCCTTATGCTTCTTCCCTGGGGGGATTCTTTCACTTCATTTAATACGTGACGATGTCCTTTCAATAGTTTCGGTGATATGCTGAAATTGCTTTGGTTTATGACTAATTGAGAGATTCCAGAGGTTCACCGCTATTCAATAAACCTTAAATTTGTATCTCAGAGACAATTTGATTGGAATTTGCAATTGCACTTTGATTAAAAAAACCGAGTGATGTAGCTTCACCCGGTTAATACCGTTTTGTGCACACTTCTTGGATTCTATTCAATTGCCATTGTATACGTGCCACCGCTACCCGAACCGAATGTACTGCACAACAATTATTCACCATTTCTACCGCCACCTCTGAGAATACGAAACTAAATCGCGAACATTGCATCTATTGGGTAACCTGCAGTCATAGCTGTAAATAGTTGGATGGTGGTATCCTCTAAAGATAAATGATAGCTCTGGAGACTCCTAATTCCCGTTCAATTATTCAAACTCATCCAAACCCAAGAACTGTTCTTAATAACCGGGAGTATGCATACATAGGTGGGTGAGGCGAAAGTTGAGTATAATATTTCTTATCGTTTTGGTTAATTAGAAAATTTTAATTGGCTCGAATGGGGATGTGGCTGGCTGGCGATAGACAGACATGCCTTTTGGGGTAATCTTTGCTAAAGGACACTATGGCCTAACATATCGTTGGTGGCATTCCTTACACTCGGTAAGAATTTGCATATGATTGATAAATTGTCACGATAAATGGACTGCAAATTGGTAGTTACGGTAGCAGAAGACTTGGTGGTGAAGAACTACATATGTACCATGCAGCGGCCATAAATATTACGCAATATGGAGCAGTAGCGGCATAAATACCAGAGGTTATTCACTTTATTTACTAGTAGGCTTCCTTCTTTGATATGTGTATGCATTTTTACCACACAATGAACATAGAAAAATGTCGTAGATATACAGCAAAGGTCTATAGATACATCGTTCATTAACACAACACTAGCTTATAATTGCTAGAAGATATCAATAACTATCTCTAACTGATGGAGGACTCCGACAGGGGTATTGGGGTATGAATGAATCAAAAAATCGAACCTGTAAAATTGGAGATGCTGTAGGATAGGTTTTAATGACTACAAGACTGAAATTAACCAATGAGGAAGTTTTTGTTGAAGCGAAGTTTATTCCCAAGCTTGATCAGCAGCTTAATCAGCAGCATGCAGTTTGGTAAGATGCACATTACAAATATAAGGACAGTTGGCTTGTCAGCCTTTCTTACTTAAACTTAATACCTTGGAAATTCCAGTAGATTTGTAGACATACACGAAGCAGCATTTGGAAAAATGATCTAAATATAGCAGAACGCTCCAAAGTTAAGTAATTAGGTTGAAATACTCTTGGTACTATGGATAGATTTGTCACGCACGCAAAATGTGTTAAAAAGATGTTTGAAATGAAATCTTGGAAGAAAGTGTAAGATCATACGGCATCCTAAACTTCAACTATTCAACAGGCTATGATGACTAAAGCAATCAGCAATCAAGGGTAACCATTAAGTTACTAATGATGACTGTCCCTCTAATGCAATACTATTACACTAGGTCTATTGGAAGATTTGCAGCCAGCGGATATATTGACTGTACTTTAACGGATCATCTCTGGGATTAAGCCACATCAGTGTGTAAATGTGAAACGGCAACTATTCGTGGTACCCAATTTTAAAGGTAGTTACTAAGTCCAAAGCTGTTGCAAGCAGAACTATCATAGTGGCAGTGGTGAACAAAGAATATTTGCAAACAATCATGAATTTAGGATACCTGGGAATGCCGTAGTGGAAGACGTTGCCATCGTCTGTACGCACAAACTCTAATTAGAAAGCATACACCTAGGTGTTACCCATAGACAGCCAATTGGCTTAACCAAATAATAATACCCAAGCTAAGTGATTGGAAAGGTGTAGGTGAAGAGGCCAACACCATTCACTACAGATTCGAGCGAATCTCAGTGACTTTTTCCCGCTGCCAATTAATTGATGGTAGCTGGTACTCTCATAATAGTAGAGGATACTCTCTTCAGAGAAGGAGAAGAAGAGCTGCTGAGGGAGGAATGTGAATCCTCCAACTATTAGTTGCTCTTACCCAAAACCACTGGATCTTCAGGAGAAGATTAGAGGTCTGTTAAGTGAGGACGTAAAGGTAATTTGGGATACCAAGCACCATCATCCCGATTATAGACGATAATGACTTTATTTATCTTTCGTAACTTATTTCGTAGACCTTTAGAAGCATAGAAGGCACTCACGGTATCGTGGTTATCAGATTCAACTTTTTCAATGAAAGTTGACTAATTGTACTGCCACAGACTCACTGAGGTTGTTTGAATAAAGCGACAGGCAGAATCTATACCTACCAGAGGCTTTCAAATTATAGTTAGACTTACAAATGGACTAAAACCCAGGGACGGCTTCGCATCGAGAGAACAATACTAACTTCTAACAAAAGGCCCAAGTGTGGCAAATTTATGAAACAAAAAGTTAGGGTATTGCTTTAGCCGAGTTAACTGGAAGATGGTCCCAACCAACGGACAACGGATGAACCGGACTACAAACATCTTCTAGTTCTTCAAAGTCCCAGGATACTCAAAGAAATAGTCACCTGAAACTTCTTGTACGTACTCATATGTAAAAGGACCATTAGGTAACACTTTGCTTAAAGCCATTGAAAAGCCATTTGTAAAGCGGAGTCTTTCAGTGGAGTTCAACACCAAATCAGTCAAACAACTTTTAAGGTGAAATGATCAGAACATGAAGCTTTGTTAGGATCTTCACTACGAAACAGAACCTGGCGAGATCTATAATGCCACTGTTGACCAGGTCACATTGAAGGAGTAGCAACCTCCTTCGAAGTCGTAGGGCTAGAATCCTTTATTGAAAGGGGTGGACACTTCGATGCAGATTCTGTAAAAAAGAGCAGATATCTGATTTGTTAGAGAAAAAGTTGCCTGAGTTGGATGGATGAACGACGATGTAAAGGAAGGCATTCGATTATTTTATGTGAGAAGTAGTAAGAGACCTCAACTCAATACCAGTAGCTAAGGAACCGAGTTGACTGGAGAGACTTCCTGGTTGATTTCCTTTGAAGTCCTGTTAAGAAAGTGAGAAAGAAAAACAATTGCATCGGTGCATATGCCTCAACGCCATGATTCGTAGATAAAGAATGCAAATACTACAATATATTCAGCCCATCATCGTTTCGGCTTTAAGTGAACCGTGGGCCATAATCGGGAGATATTTACACCTATAGCTACCATTACAGACTTCAACTGGAGAATACTTCTCGTTCTAGAGGCTGATAACAAACTGGTTCTAATATAGGAACTATCATAGCAGATGTTCTGAAGAACTTAACGGAAATGCAACATTTGGGCCTGCCGACAAGGTCTACCATCTTTATGTCAATCTGGAAACCGAGTTAACATCTCTGTATCAAAATACTTAAAATTCACTCCTAGGAGACATATTACCAGTAGCCTTCAACCTTCAGCCATCCATAGGCATCTCAAGATGCTGTGTTATGGGAGAAAAAAATATTTCTGGAAACAAATGTATCGCTACGACTCCGATAAAGATATTTAACTGCCTCAACAGTTTTTACCCTTTAAGTGTTGACTACCCACTACACTTCATTGATTCAGTTTCGATGTATCCGCATCGATACATTACTTCTTTAGCAACAGTGCTACCAGGAAATGAATCTCAAATTTACTGAACTATTCTTTTCAATCGATTATAGTGAGCTTGCCCCAGAGACATCTTTTCTCATTTTCCAAATTGAAACTCAAACCAAAGCCAGAGGTTTTCCAATTAATTATCTACAAACCTGTATGTAAAAAAAAAAAATCTGCTTCCTACTCCTCTCATCACATTCCACCGCAATATCCACATCCACCCTCAAAGGCTATAACATCCTGATGATGATTATTTTCATTGCAGGCAAAATTCAATGGCTCCGCTAATCGTAGTAGGAAGTCAGACTATGATATCCAATAAATAATCGCTACCCGAAGCAGTATTGTCTGCGAACGAGTTTAAGTAGCCCGCAAAGTATATCCAAATCGATTGACCGCACGCAAATAAACAGCAAAATTAAGTTTATAACTTCCTGTTAAATAAAAGTATCGCATGCAAGGTGTGGCTTAACCAGTATGCACCACATGCACGAACTTTAGAACAATGTAACCGGCAAACATTAATGCATAAACAAATAAATGGAATCATATACGAGTACAAACAAACACCTTGCCTCTCCATCAACGTGGATACGAACGAACAGACAGATAGACACAGCCAAAGCATTTGTTTTTTTTTGCACAGATTGTCACAAGTTCTAATAACCTATTTAGTGAACGATGATATTAGTGGCAACATGCATTTGTAACCCTCACTGTCGAGCCATCACCTTCACCATTCTAGTAATGTTGTGTCTGCATTACCTGGTGGTAGATACATATGCCGGGATCCAGTCGAGTTATGAGTTCTTCTCCTCCAGCTCCACATTCAACTTAGTGGGTATAATTTATTGAAAACTCTTCTTGCAATGTTGCATCGTAAGAAAAGGGTACCACAGCTATGCTTGGATCCCATGCTGAGTAGAGCATTGTCAGTGTCGTAGGAAGAAGGTCATACTGCTGGCATGAGAAGAAGAAGAAGGCGAAGAACCAGTCGACTTTTACTGGAGTGTGTATGCACTACTTAGTTTTTGTGGGATTCGTGCTGGATACCCCATGGATTTGGGTGACATGATTGTTGCATATTTTATGGCAACTTTTTTCTCCGTTTAACTGGGATACCGCCAAGATACTTTTCCTAATGCACAGATGATTAATACTAGCTGAGGACTGTCAGAAGGATACTTTCTCATGGGGAAAATGGACGGTGGGAAGAAAAGTGAAACTCCCAAGAAAAATCGATTAGTTCCGAAATTGAAAGTTCGGATACAGATCGACGTATTGGGTAAGCAAAGCATACCTATCAAAGAAATAAATTCAAATAATTGAGTGGAAAAGAAAAAAAGAAATAGAGAACAATAAATTGGCTCTGATGATGCACTTCAACGGTGCGAACACGTTATTTGGAGTACTTAGCCAATGGGGCTAATTGCAGTCCAATTGTTGTAGTTATTAATGGTTTATCGTTTGAGAAGTATAAAATTTGTTGTTTCCGGACGAGTTTACCTTTGAACTTGTGGGAATTTTTTGGAACTTATTATTTCAAAAAAAAACGTTCTTCGTAGGCTTTCCACTTTCCTTTACACTGACGTCAGAAGCCCAACAGTTAGAAGTATTATTATCCATTACTATCAGTGAATGCTGTTAAGAGCGCTATTAAAATACTGTCTAAGTACCAGTCATAAAAAATAGATATAAATGTCCGCCACAGCGTTGAAGATATGTGTTAAACAAGCCATTTATTTCTTATATGCTTTCGGTTTAATCGAATTCTTTTCGGACATGTATATTTAAGAGTCGTAAAACAAGAAATGTTATTTTAATTATACAAACTGGTATTTTTTTTTTTCGTCAAAGATATTTGTGGTATTTTATATAGCTAAGCTAGTTTTCACTGACACACATAAAATTTTAAATGAAGTTTGCACATCAACTCTTTTGTGTGAGAGCGTTGTTTTTGCTCGTCCTTCTCTTTGGTCGATGCAGAAGGGATATGTTCAACATTGTAAAGAATAATGCAATTGATGTAGATAAAGATGATATTTGAAAAGTTAGTGGTTAGTGCTTAATACCAGCTAGTAATGTGTGTATGCGAATGTAGGTAGTAAAACTCGTGGTGTGCTGATTGACGAGTAGTCAACGGTTGCGCAATTATTGGGATGGACTAGTCAATAGAACAACAAAATCCGTCGAAATATTTTCTGACGAGACAACGTCGAATATCTCCAGAGTGCGCTGCCCTCACATACGAGTATAACTTTGACATTCAATGGTTTTTAACTTGAATATTAAAATAAATTATTCAAACTTACCTATAAAGTCGGAAACCTTCTTTAATTGAGAAAAATCTAACCCGTCGACGTTGAGTGTGTCTCGGTTCTGGGCAGACTAAATTAAGAAACAAAATGCAGCCATTGTCATATCAGCTTGTCAATCCAATATTTTCAATAGACTGCTTACTATACCACTATTGTCATCAATAGAGTGCGGTCATCATTGGTTAATAGATGTCATCTTAAGGCTCCTCTAAATGAATCTTTTATTGAACGAGATAGGGTCTACATCTCCGGTAGTCGACACAAATATGTCCTCACACCTCTAAGTAGCCAATTTGAATTTCGAAAAAATTACCTTCGCGGATTCCCATCTTACAGCCAGAATGAAGAAGAAGAACTCAATATTTGGCGCTGCCATTAAGCAGAACCTCTTTTAGGTATAAGTCAGAAAGGTCCAATTTATGTGACTACTAGACAGCTTTAGAGAGTACTGCCGACTTCGAAAACGCCTAGAAGGCTAAAGTGGATGAAAAACCTATTCGAACCATTTAAATCACCAGGAGCCTATAGCAGAATCACTTGGGAATGTCATTATATAAACATCCTATAGAGCATTCTGAATGGCTGTCTGCCGATTGCAACCATGCAGAAAATCTGCCCAGAGATGAGGACGATCTGCATACTCAAGAATGGCAAAATATCAGAAATGACTGTGGGCTTCACATGAAGAATATAATTCACCCGTTGTATACTTCCGTAGATAGACGAAAACTCATCCATGCTTTACTTGAATGGTGGAATGCTTTCAGAAGGAATTCCAATTAAGAGGTGGAAAAGTCGTAGAAGTAGTGTGGCTTACCACCTGTGCACAGAGAATATCTCAAACAGAGATGCTGCAAGACAAGACATACCTTTTCTCAGTCGATATTGTCGATAAGGACTGAGGAAGGATTTCAGTTGGAGCAACAAACATTCAATACGAACAAATATTTAGATGCAATTTGAACAATAAGTTAGAATCTCACTTAAGTCATCTTTGAGGACCTCGAAAATGAATCACTGTAGATTCTTTGAACACCTGAATCCATCTGGCCAGCTCTACGTCTAGAATCCAGTTTTTTAAAAAAGATCAGCGAAGTGAAAGCATCTCGTCGCCACATAGTGAGAACAAATGTACCTTCTATAATTTTACCCCATAGAAGCCGGCTCACCAAAGATATGTACATGCATACGAGTATCTCTCGTCGCCAAAATAAATTCTCTTGAAAAAAATGCGATGCAATGGAATTCCATTAGAAGAGCGGTTGGCTGTAAGCCTTAAGGAACTAGCTCTCTCCAATGTGCCCTTCTCATAGGCATTGGTTGGATGGTTGGCTTTAGATGGTGAGCTCATGCCCTTCACTTAGGCCTCCACTGGGCCCGTTATGCTCCCCTCGTCTGTCTAGCTGTAGGAAAAGTATTGTAATATGGAAATTATGTGATGAGATAGGATGTAGATATTGGGATCATGGGGAGTATCAAAATAGAGATTATGTCATATAGTGATCGAGAAATCGTCTTTTTCGTCTAGCGAACTCCAATATATCACCGATTCATTTCTTACTGAGGTGTGTTAGATCCGGTATCCTTAGGGATCTCAGTATCTTCAGTCTTAACCTCACTATTGCTTGCAGGGCAGTGGCAGAGGAAGTGTTCTATACATTCCTCCTCCTTAGGCATTACTAATGTCCTATACTAGAAGACGAGTGATAAAACTCATTTTCTCTGCCTTTGCTCTGGCTTTATAGAACCTGGGAATTCCTGCCGGAACTGTGTTATGCTCGCTGCAGGCGAAGGCGGACTTATGAGACTTTTTTAGTTGCAGTATTTAGTTAGGATAAATGTTGGCCTCACCTGCAACTAAGAAAGGCAGAGTGAAAGAAACGACGTAGGACCTAACTATGGTACTGCAGTAGCTAAGCTTACTTGTACAAGCTTAACAACTGAAAATTGAAGTCAGTGAGTAGAAAACCGTCACTTCGACGAGTCAGCATCCCATAGCAGCATCGCTGCCAGAAGGATACCACCTTGAGCTGTGGAAACTGGAAAATGCAGACCCAACAAAGACATTCGTTGCAACCAAAGTAGTGTCATATTTCCAGGACATTGTAGATGGTTTTATTGTGGTATTTTTGCAAAGGTAACCGGATGATTGATAAGACATTAAATAGAAACTAGAGATACGTAATCTTTGTCATCAATCCACAAAGGAAGGTGTAAACCCTTTGGTTGACCCACAAATGGGTGGTCCCCTTTCTCATACAACTCTGTACCAACCAACATAAAACTTATTTTCATAGTTCACACGACACAAAGACCCCAACAATTCTAAGATCATCCCATTGCACTCATTTTAACAATTAGCTTCTAATTTCTCTGATAAGTTTACCTCACAAAAAAAAAAAAATAAAAATAAACATCTCACAACAACGTGAGTACACAAGATCGTGTATCAGTAAATTGGGGCAAGTACTTCAATGTAGATTCTACAAATTACAACCTCTCTTCGGTACTCTTAAATGGGTTACTACAATATAACCACAGTGTACTACCACTTTATATTCTTACTCTAAATTAATAATTTTAAACTGTGCAGTTTCTCCATTCTTATTTGTCCAACAATTTTATTGGTGCATCTGCAACCGTTGTTATTACATTAGTACCCATGTTGGGTTTTATGAGCTCGCATTATCTATGAGTATCTTTGATCATAAAATTAGAAAAAAAAGAAGAAAACTTAGGTAATGACGCGTCTTGCCGAAGCCGCAACATCTTCCAGATGCTTCCACATAAAATGTAGTTCAACAGCAATTAAGTGCTTAAAACCGCACCACCAAAACCATTGCAGTATGCTGCTCGCATAGAGTGAGTAGTGTAGTGTAATTCGACTACCACCAGCAGCACCTTTATCCACCCGCGTGTGCTCTAACCACCCATGATCACGAAACTCTTGTTAGATTTTATTTTACGAGGACATTACCGACAACAACATTTCCTTCGCATGTCGTATAACAGTTCTGCAGATGTTCAGTTACTCTATAGGGTTGTGTAACATATTGTTATTTTGGCCCTATGTCTGGGCTAATTTTTGTGGTAAATTATCGGTAATGGTATTTGGATTTGTTTGAAGTGGCTTGTGTGTCTTCAATATTCTCAGTGTGTTCTCAGAGTTATGGATTTTGATGACCGTGCACAGAAGAGGTTATCCAAAAGTTAAATGTGGTTACGGTGGGCGAGTTTCTTTTTTTATAACAGCGCAGCGCTATGAGTGAATTTTGTTTGGTTAAACGATGATTGAAGTGAATGCAGAGGTAGACGATGGCCACTAATAGGATGGTGGTTTAAAGATAATAGAAATACTTGTAGTATTCTCTCTTAATGGAAGGAAACTATTTTCGAATGGGCAAAGAGTTTCGTAATTAATACTTGGTTACGGGAAGTTATTATTTTTCTTTCTAGGGAGGAAGTGGTTAGGTGAAAGTGGAGGAAGACATTTTTAATGAGTTGACTAATATCCTTGAATTGTTGTTTAAGTAAAAATCGTGTGACAGGTAGAGGAATATAGGTAGACGTTTATTTGGTAAAAGTTGAAAGTTCTACTAACACACTGAACCTATTCAAAAGACCTCTTTGAGTGACTGAAGTAGCTAGCATTACTGGCAATTAACTGGCAAAGAAACATCTTAAGATGGTGTTATGTCTTCCTTGCTATGGCTAATGGCCATGAATAATACAAATAGACAAATACGAATGGTAAAACAAATTTCAAAGCCGCTTTTAAACAATTATCAGGGCAAATTAAGGGAAATACGATAATACAAGATCAGTTTAACAATCTTAAGAGCTCCGAAATATCTGTTATGGAAGTGTTGCGGGAAGCGCATTGACAAAACTGGAGATAAAGGTTTCTAGAAATATGTCTTCCGGGAGTAAATTCCAAAGTTTACTTGGCCTGTAGTTTTAGCATGACAACTTTTTTTCGTAGAAGGTATGTGGACGCATACGTTTTCAAAATAAATGGTAATCTTTGTGTCCCTCTATGGTGGGACACCAAGAGGGACTCATTAAAATACTCTGAACATAGACTACTACTAGAAGTTGTGAGCTTTATGTTATGGACTACTGGTCTGTGGACTTATGATTTTGCTTCCACTATTTAAGTCCTTTACGCTTTACTGTAACTCATCGAATAACATTTTGAAAGAATGGAAGTGTTAGTTCTGAGTTTCATCAGTCATTCTTTGATTACGAATAACCTTTTTTTTACACCGAAGGGGTTATTAATACTCTTAAACTGTTTCAGGGCACGGACGTTGGGAAAAGGGGGAAGAGGAACAGAGGAGAGAGGAGCCTGTGCACGTTGGTTTTGAATGTTTGAAGGTTATAGTCATGGGGGAATACAAAGCCTGGTATATCATTCCACATTCGTGTCGTTCGGCTTACTCCACCTTACGGCGGATGAATGGCTTATAAATTGAGACCAGATCAGACGAGGTAAAATATTTCTTGCACCGTTTGAGTAATCCTAGATATTTCGCAGCATTTTTGACGACCTCCAATCTATGACGTTCCATCGAAGATGATTTTTAATACACATACCGAGAATGGCAAGTTTTTCGGTTTCAATGATACAAGTACCATACATGGATAATGGTTGAGGGTTTTGGTTTCGCTTGAGAGACAGAAGACAGCATTGTGTTTTGGAAGCATTAAATTCCACTCTGTTGGTTGAACCCCATTTCATTATGTTGTCCAGGTCGGAAAAAGTAATGTGTTGCCATTCTTCTTCTATGACCGAAGAGGAAGAACGTGAGTTAGGGAATGAATATGAAAAACTGAGGGTACTATCATCAGCGAAGGAATGGATTGGATTAGAAGTTACAGACAAGAGATCATTTATAAAAATAAGAAAGAGAATAGGAGACAAAACAGAGCCTTGTGGAACACCAGCATTTATTTGGTGAATTGGAGACTTGAAGCCGTACAAAACAACTTGTATTGAACGCCCCGAAAGGTAATTTCTAATCCATTGAATAAGAGACTCATCGATGCACACATTTTCGACAAATATACACTACAAGTATTACGAGACATCTTAGTCGTTCGTGGATGAGATGATATGACCTGCAATTCGACTAACAACATCGAACTCGAAAACAGACGAATAAAAACCCTTGTCAACAGTTTTATTTTAGGCCTAATAGGCAACAAACCAAGTGGAGCAGTCCTCATGTAGATAAATATCCTGTTGTACCAAGTGATTGTCCTACGGTATTGTACCAGTGTCTGACCATGTTACCTCTTAGGCTGGCAAAGAAGTGAATAAACTTTGTGTGAGCGAAATTCTTCAGTCTAATTTGTACAATCTTAGATGGCGAGTAGATGACATGGTACACATTCTCTCGACGACAACAAAGGAACAGCTTTACATCTGGTTTGTTAATACAATTTCATCTGCCTTGTATCCACAGTCAAAGGATCATACAATTTTAAGGATGATTAGTCGCAATTTTGTTATGGATCTTGACAGATGGGCCAGTGCAACCATGGTTGGAGCAAAATACGATGATTGCACTTTCTGAGATAAAATATGCCAGAGGTAAACTCCTCTCCTATTCGAATCTCTGGGCAGACTGCCTCAGGGGATGCAAAATTAAACAATCGCCCACATCTACACGTTGAAATATTGTGAAAGTCAACAACAGCAAGCTGGTAAATGAATTTGCAGCATTATAGGTCTGCGATTCAACAATTTAAATATAAACAGCGTCCATCAACATCTATATGGAAAGAAACCACATGCTAGTCCTTAGCTGAAAATCAAATGAATTCAGCAATCTACTCGTCCACGAACTGAATGTCCTGTTTCGATTTAAAGAAGGCCTCTTTAAAAACACTTAGCATACCAGATGGAGGAGTTGATGGACGGCTATGTGACTGAAATTCGTCTTTCATGTTTCCACCAAGTGTTCGTGCAAGTCTTTATCGATTATGTCAACATTTATCGACTTAGGTTGGCTGATTACTGCCATTATAACGTCCATAATTCGAACTGGCTAAGCTATTCCAATAGAATCGATGACACAAAAAGACTGAAACCTTTCTTAACAGAGCTCAGCAGCTATAAAATCAAAATGTCTGATCATTTACTCGTAGGATATTGGATACCAGCAATCCACCCGATAATGACATCAAAAGTAGGACATTTACCTGAAAACTGCTCTAATATCTCTCTCCCAAAATTCTTTCTGCCACAGAACAAATAATTCACTCCCAGGAGACATACAGACAGAATCTATTAATCTCCAGCTATTCAAGAAAACAATCAACAGGCGTCTATGTGTCTATTCAACGATATGGTTTACCAAATTTTGGAAAATTATTAAAACAACTTTTTATGGATTTTAACAATTTTTCAAAAATTTCTAATCTAACTAATCAGCACAAGTACATGCAACTCAGTCGTGGACATTCAAAGTAGAGTAGAGACGAAATCGATAAACTCTCTGTTACCCTTTATTACGCAATCTGTGTGGGGATCGAACACCAATTCAAACTGCTGGACCCTGATGAATCCACTATTTAAAAAGTTTGGCTAAACAAAAGTACACTCGCAACTGTTATCGCATTGGTTTACTAAACTTGAATACCACTCTATCTCGGTCGTATGAATTTTCTAATTTCCGGTTGCATGCTTTCCAATAAAAGTCGTACACTGAATTTCCAATCAGCTTGCAAATCAAACCATTAGGGGGATATTAGTTGAATCGTATAGTACAGAACTCCACTTGGTCTATTAGGATTCTAAAGAAAGAAAAATGAAAGACAACGCCGCACTGAAACATAGTCCACCAAGTAAGCAGATGCATCTCATTCAGTATTACCCTTCATCATCATCTTTAATGTAATCGTAGATTGGTTAAGCATCTCCGGGGAAATAAGTTGATTGATTTATCTTTATTGCACACAACCATTGACAATGAGAAAATAATAGTCTTAAAGGTCGGATCACAAATAGAGGGTATGGATGGTGCTGGCATATAGCACCAGCTAATGTGAAGATACAACACATATATCTGAAATAAAATTGTATCTATTACTGTCAATATGATGAAGATGGCATGGTTTTACCGACAAAATGCCAACTACTAGTATTTTAATTAGACTAGTTAACAAAATTGTTGTCTAAATGCCAAGTGGTATTTTTCTTACTACAGCTGCCTGAACCCTCTCCTGAAATCACCGATTCCCTGTGGCATCTCCATAAATCGGCTGGAAGTGAGTTCCATAGTCGCACAAAATAAAGTCTCGACTTCTTTCGGAAGATGCATATTGAATTCTATGGTAAAGGTACTCCGGAATTTTATTTTCTTTGAGTTTGAAAAGAAAGAATAAAATGTAGAAATCCAAATACTCTTAGAATCCCATTCCAATAAAATCTTAGCGCTGTTGAATGCAACCCTTAATTTTCGAGAACTAAGGCTGCTCAGATCACAAAACACAGGGTGTGCATATAGCAACATTGGCAAAACCAGTGTCGCTTTCACCCTAGTTTAAGACAGTAGCCAGATTGGTACAATGTGCGTAGATCACCGTATACCTTGCCCACAGCAGTAGTCACGCGATCGTCACAGGTTAGATTTCGATTAAAGTTTAGCCCTATGCCCTATGGACACTATCTACTTCGATAAGAAGAAAACAGGACACATCTAAGCAGGTATGACTTACAATGATAGCTGGGCTTTTGTTTAAGCCTGTTAGTTTAGCCCCAAAGAACCACTAATCTTAAATCCTCATTTATACCCGAAGTCGCATCTTCTATCAATCTGAGAGGGTAGCTGAGGTGTAATTGAACATCGTCGGCGTACATCTGTACTTTACAGCTATGTAGGATTGAGGGTAAGTCGTTATTAAACAGAGAGAAAAGTGCCGGTCCTAAAATAGAACCCTGTGGTACCCAGCCTTGAATTCGATGATATTGGTTGAAACAGCATGAGTGCGATATGCTAAATAACTTCTTATTAGTTTCAACGCAGTTACATCAAAGTTGAAGTAATGTTTAGGTTTAAGTAAGAGAATTTCATGCGGAACTGTAATGCTTTCGAAAAGTCGAGCAGAACTACTCGTAGTGAGGTAATATGATCCCGATCCATTGCCGAGCGAAACTCGTCAACTAGATTCAGCACTGCGGTGGTGCAACTATGTTGTTGTCTGAAGCCTGATTGGAACGGTGAAAGGAGATCGAATTGGTTCAGGTATGTATATATTTGCATGCTCATCAGCTTCTCGAACATCTTGGAAATAAAGGGGAGTTTGGAAATAGGACGATATTCCTTTTCTTTGGCAACCGTGCTTTTTAAACCGGAATTATTTTCGGGTAAACTGAGTAGGACAACACGTTGTTGAAAATGCACTTCAGGGAAGACAGTACTTCGAAGATAATAAGTCTTAAGAAATTGTGGGTACACGCAATCGCACCGAGCGGAACAGTATATTCCATGAGAAAGCTTTATAACAGCCTTTCAGGCAGAATTACATAGAAGCCAGTACTATGCCATTGCACCGAAGAAAGATAAAAAGGAAAATCTATCTGTATCGGCTTCATTAACTCAGTAGCCATTGAAGCCTGTTCAACAGTTATGATCAGCTCCAGAATCGTGGAAGAGGCTGTCAGCGAACTGAACATTACAAAATTTGTGTGCATCTGAGCTGATAGCCGGTGGCAAATGAAGCTTATTCAGCGGTTATCTTTCAACAGATGGCATCTTTGTGAGAAGTACCAAGAGGAAAACGAAACGTATGTGAAGTACGATACAAAAGACCAATAGATCTTTGAGCTTGATCTCTTCACAGAGAAAGAATCCACGTATGGGCTGATAAATTGGTTTAGTTCAATAGTAGCGTTAAAGCGGAACTATTGCGGAAACACTGCAGGATTCTTGTCCGAGAGTAGTAGACTTGGTTACTAGAAATTCCTACTAAATATACATTCTTCATTATTCTGAGTCTGCCATAGCTACGGCAACTTATTCTTAAGTAACATGTTACTCGTAGAATTTCTCCGCGATGGCCAGGTGCAAACACTTTTGGGCCTTTTCGAAAATCAGTTTCATACATGACGTTGCCTTTAGCAATGTTAAGGTAAGTTCTTCTTGTTTCTCTACACCCACAGGTTAGGTTAGGTTTGATGGGTTGACATAGAGGGCGAAAGACCTACTACGCCACACTTAGATCAATGTAAACATATTGTGATGCCCAAGGAGTGTAGCTTCCCCACTAGTGAACTCTATGGGTTCATAAGCCAATCTGATGCATTGATAACCGATTCATTTGATAGTTCATCTAAGTCTTGGAAGAAATATTTCCCTAGTATTCTGAATCTAAGGTGGTAGAGTCCTGGACAGGAAGTGAGGTGTATCTTCATGTACATCCTCATTCCCGCAGCCACCATATATATCATCTTCGCTTATTACCAATTTCTTTGTGTGATAACGCAACAAGTTATGTCCAGTTATCATCCCCACTAAACAAGATAAGGTATATCTGTTGAAGTATAGAATTTGTTCTTGTAATTACACAGGATTCTAGTTACCTCCATCTGCTATTTGCTATGGCAACCATTTTGTTTCTAAATTCTGGTTTCAGGTTGCAGGATGGTGTCTTAATTGACGAGTCAGCTCGTTCGGGATTTGGAGCTGAGCCGTCCCTTGCCAACTCGTCAGCCTTCTCATTTCCTTAAACGCTATTATGTCCGGGTACCCAGCAGAGCTTTACATTGTGTTGCGTACCAAGAACCCGTAGCTCTTCGTGACAGCAACGCAAAAGCTTTGATTTTATTTGAGTGGCGGAAATCACTCTCATCGCTGTCTGGCTGTCAATACCACCGCGTGGTATAGCTTTCTTTGCAGCGTCTCGGGTCTCGGGTAGCTGTTGTGACCACCAAGACCTCCGCTTGGAAAACACTGATATAGCCCGGGAGTCGAATTGACTTGTTCAAATTGAGTTTTTCAGAATTCCCTGCACCTACTCCCACGTCCATATTGGATCCATCAGTGTAAATGGAGATGGAGTTGTCATTTAGCGGGATATTAATTTCCCATTCCTCTCGACTCGGAAATGAACTGAAAAACGGCTTATGAAAGTCTAAATAGGTAAATGTAGTCTGTGCTAACATCTCCGCCCATGTATTTGCGTAAAATCTGCACATGAACTGTCAAGTTTGACCTCCAATTTTCAGATTGGCTTAATCTTAGAGCACTTCTAGCTGCAGATTCTTGTGCAAATAGATCTGAAGGTAATAGATTCAATACAGTCTCTAATCCTGCAGTTGGTGTGGTTCTCATAGCTCCTGTGACACCAATGCACGTCATTCTTTGTACTCTGATTAGTTATTGCCCTTACTTGCGGCTGGCCACCATACTAGGCTGCCGTATGTCACCCTTACTTCAAAGGATTTTCTGTTGGTGATACGGCCCTTGCCAATTATCTTCCTGTATTTAACAAAAGCAGCTTTGGATTGGTAGCGAAGTGTGGCCTTTAGGAGCAGCACAATCAACAGACTTCAATCCGAGCTGAGCAGTAGCTTTAGCAATGAATTTAGCTTCGGTGACTATCTTTTCTAACCAATTTAGTAGTCAGTGCATAGTCTTCCTTCTATTGTGGGTTAAATAAGGGTTATAATATTTATGAATGTGTACCGCGGTCATACAAGCATACATGTACTGCCATCGTCGGATGAATTTTGGTTCAAAATATATTTTCAATTTTCCAATTTTTGAAACAAATTCGAAACTTCTATCGAAAGTTGGAAAAAATCCGATGTGGAGAAGTTGAGTCCCTTCTGGGTTGAAGAATATACATTTCTATTCGATGTGAAGGGTTAGGTATCCGGAATTTTACACATGAGATTCAAGAATAGGCCCTCAGGAGGCAACATATTCGCGGCATTTAGATACAAAATTTTTTTTTTTTTTTTTCAGTTTCAACTTGGAACTAGATCCACTAATTGTGGCTGGACTGACAGGTACCCTAACTTATTTCGACTACATGTACTGAGACTAACATAATGAACCATGCGAACCATTTGAAAGTAAGAGACAAATATGGATACAAAATCGACAGACACTTGTCTCATCGCCAGCTGTCAGTGTCGGTCACAGAAACAGAAAGTTTGACGCACTTCTACACTTCTTAATTACAACAAAGTATCTGCGCAATTATAAAATAATCACTCGCAATCTACAATACCGAACTGCATGCAAATATTTGCTCTAAAATGTTTAACTGCGTAAATAATTTGTTATTTCTCTTCTGCAATCCATAGCACAAGATACTAACTCCACCTGCAGCAATAAAACGCTTCGTCTATTTGAATAACAATTTCTCACAAAGTAGCAACACCAGTGGTAACATACAGCACCTTGCGTCTATAAAATTTTATTGTGTACGTTTTCAATTAGCCGAAGAATATTAGCAACTATTAATTAATGTGGTATCCTGGTTTAAAGCCGCGTTTTACTTTCTATTAAATTTTTCTGAGATTAACTGCAACTCCTCGCGTATCGAGTATCTCCGAACGCGGTTAGTGTAACGCATGGATGCGGACCTTAAATGCGCAGTTGTTTTATTACTCTTTTCTCCTGTCAATAAACAATTGACATTTGCAGTAAAAATATTAATTGCATTGGTAAGTCCTCGTATGGTGTGTGAAAGTCGAAAACCCTTTTCTCTCCAAGGTCGACATTTACAATTATTTCACCTACTGGGCCATAATTCTTTTGCATCCCATTCAAGACCATTCGTACGAAATTTCGAATTGGAACACTATCGCATGGCAGATTATGTGGCCATTCAAGTGTGGTAGACCTCCTTACCACCACCGCCAGAAACACTTGAGTACCCAATTTCAAGCACTGTAATTCACTCTTGACATGGTGTGGTGAATTGTTTGGCACTTGGAGTTTGCTAAATTCTATTCTCCTTCTAAAGCCTTTTTTTCAGTCACTTGTTGTCGGCGGTGGATTTGTTGGTATCAATTTCGGTGCTTTGTGTTGAATGGGTCTCAACACTTGTTGCTGTGGCTGTTGTTGAGATTGGGGATTTGAGATCTCGGTGTTATTTCATTGAAATAATTTTGGTTGCTCTTTTGTTGGCTGTGTGTGTATGGCTGATGTGATGGGATTAAAGTCAAATTAATGCTCGGCGTTTGAATGCCATTCAATATTGTATGGAGAAAGGTATTGGATTCTCATTAAAGTGGCGCGTAATAGATTCTTTTTGTTGCCGTTATTTTGCTGTATAGTGTTGTGGTCTTTTGTGTGAATGTTGTTTTTTTTTTTTTTTTGTAAACAATTTTGCAATGCTTTCACATTGGCAATTTATTGGCGCGTAAATTAGTTGCTTGTAAGTTAGTTGTTAAATGGTAGATTCATTAAACGAGACACACAATAGTAGTGGAGGAAATTATTGCAATTTTATGCTGGAAGGGTGCAACGACTTGTACCAGGTGGAACATTAAAATGATTTATACACTTCTAAGTAGCTAATCAAATGACCAACAGGTAAAAAAAGCATAGTTACACACTTCAAGATGTTGAAAATAGTGCACTAGCAACTCATGCCATTCTACTACATGGAGTAGTGGAATTCTTCAGAATTATCAAAACTGAAGTTGCTCCAATAGCCTGAACTGTTCTGGACAAGAGTGTATTTAACGCCGCAAATTAAATCCTTACACCTGTAAACACATGGGTTTAAGATCGATGGTGGAGTAGGGGGAGGAGGCTTCTTCGAATATAAAGCCACGAACATGAAGGCATTTACAAAAATACAACGCCTAACATGCACTGGTAAAACCAGCCCGATGAGAACTACTCAGAACGCAGCCCTCGAAACGATGCTTGCACTAGCACCACTTGACCTACACACTAAAGAAATTGCAGCAAAAAGTGCCCTAAGCCTAAAGCAAAACAATTTATTTATAAATGAACAAATAGGTCATCGCACTACAACCCGATTTGGGCAAAATCTTGCAAGCACCCTTTCCTTCACGAAAAGACTGGGTTGACAATAGATGGCTCCAAAATATCAGAGGGAGCTAGCTCTGGAATATTCTCGGATGAACCCGTCACCGCCCGGTCAATAAAACCTCCAAATAAGGAGCATGTCCCTCGAGGCCTTTCGATAACTATCCTCACTAACCCCTCTGTGAAGAGAAATTGACATTTATGCAGGTAGCCGAGTAGTGAAGGACAGAGACAAAGTGACAGGTTAAGTCAATACTAGTAAGAAGTGTTGGAATGATATCCATGATGATGGATTCCGGGTCATAGGGGCATCCCCGGGAATGAATATATGAATGGACTATCAGAGGGCGTACTCAAGGCTGCGATGCAACACAACAGAAAGAAAAGAAAAGACCTCCTCATTCTTAACAAACTGCACTTGAGACATGAGACTTCTACATGGCACAACACATTGCAACCCAGCTACTCACAACGCGCTTGAGTACAACAAGCCTCTGCAGAAATTGTGGTGATGTGGACTCGGAAGAGGGCACAGCTAACTCTGCCAACGCCCAAGCCTCAGCAGAACCAGGAGAATGAAGGCCCTCGGAGAATACTTCTTCACCGGTCTAGGTCAACTGTCAACAAAGCCATCAAAATCATACATCCTGAATTTATTCTAGATTCTGAATAGTTCAAGGAGGCTCCAAACTAACAAAGTGAAGCCAATAATCTCTTTACATCTCTTTCGGGATCCGTAGAGATCCAAGTGAGGCGGCATGTTTTTATGACGTCCAACCGCCCTACAACCTAACCTAAGACAATTGTGAAGAGGGAGAAAAGAGAATAAAAGACAAGATTGGAACACGAACTTGTAGGTGAGTTTGTAATTTCAGTCCCTCCTAACCTGAAGAAATAGACAATGTTCGCAGCCGCTCATTTTGGATCAGACACTCCGGAGCACATCATCGTTTGACGCTTATTTACAATATCGCAGAGCCAGACTGCAAATCAAATTCCTGCTACATGTTCGG
Source organism: Pocota personata (assembly GCA_963082735.1). NCBI lineage: Eukaryota > Metazoa > Arthropoda > Insecta > Diptera > Syrphidae > Pocota > Pocota personata. The sequence goes on along the minus strand of OY720429.1, from coordinate 262,707,988 downwards.
GACTGTTTATTTGTAAATACGAGTGCGTATTTATTCATAACTAACCTTTATATTTAAAGGCCGTTCCACCAGTATGTTCTGCAACCCGAACTAATCGTAGCTTGTCCTTATCTGCAAATCCATAGGATTGGTCTCTTTTGAGATCACTTTACAATACCGCTTGTCTCCCAAAGAAAAGGCAGATCTGTGTTGGGTCATCATAAATGATGCTGAATCTAAGAATCTGTAAGATTAAATCATGCCCGGTGAGTTTATTAGTCTTAATCTCGTTGAATGTCCCTCTTTACACACCTCCTTAACGTACAGCTTGCTGAAGTAAATACTTCGAATCCACCCTCTGCTGGTTTTATTATCAGAAAATCTGGATGTAATCAGTCCTGATTGTCATCATGCCCAAACAAGGACTCTACCTTCAATATTTATGGGCCAAGACGGTGTTCTACTTTCAAAGCTTATAACAGAGTGGAGGCGATTTTGATACATTTTATCTGTACGATAGATAAATCGGGGTAATTTTCGGTGTGAGTTATCATTAGACCTATCAACAAGGTAATATTAACAGTTGTTAACGTTTTAAAACAGTCAGTGAGAGGTCGGAGAGAATCTAGTGTAGGATAATTGCAGCAAGTTCGCTGGTCAACTCTTTTGATTATGCGGCAGGAACAGTTAAGAAAAATTCGTTTAATTTCATTAATTTAACCGACGGATTACTAAATAAATCAGTTAACATACACGGATCACCTCTGTCCTTAGATAAAGTGCACATTTGCTATTAAATAAGAATTTATCTGTAATCATTGAACGATCCATGTCTCCACTCCTTAGATTCAATTTTTATATAATTCCTCCATTCTTTCGCTCCTATTATCATACGATAAACAATATTACAAAATCGTTATTATTACAAGACCATAATCGTTATGATTAGCGAATGGTGATGGACTTTTGAAGGAGAGGTGCACTGCACATTGCGCACACTGCCAGTGCACATAACCCAGTAATTATTGTCCGATATGCTCCATTATAGTGGATAACATCTAGAGCTACAAAACTACCGCCGCCATCAACAATAACAACAACAACCGGTACATATGATGTACACAGCTTCGTGATCCACTTTTCACGAATCATCACTATCATTATTGCTGTTCGGTTTGCATCGCATTGGAATGCGTAACCAAGCGAATCAACTCCAGCACTTGCGTGACAAAATGTCTGCACCGTTCAGGTTAAGGTGGATTGACGAGAGCAGAAGTTGCAACGGAATCCAGTTGACCACACCGCGCCGGAGCAAGTTTTTTTTAAAGAAAAATATGATTATTATTATTTTGTTATATAACATAATGTGAGTACAAGGAGAGTTAGTAGCCAATGATCTGGAAATTGTCGCCGCCAAGAATATGGTGGTCTATGGTTAACGCGATGGAATTGGTTCACCTGTTTTGATATATAGGTACAGGTTACCCTGACAGTTTGACAGAAATAATGGGAAATATGAATGGGCCATGATGGACGCATTTGGTATGACATCGAGAACGTTTTCTGCTCCAGAAACTTAAAGGTATTGAGAACGGATTGATTGTGGTTATCGAAAGGAGCGATTGATGAAAACTTATAATTGGGTGTGGAATGGTTCAAAAAATCAGTTTACTTACATTTTTTTTATTATTAGTAATCTTCTTCCAAGGGATGGGGAATCTGGAAGAAAAGAAGAAAAAATTGTTTCTTAAATAAATTTATTGTACAAAGAAAGCTTAGTCTTAATCCTATTCTCTGGTTTTAAATTCTGTTGTAGCACAGTCATATAACACTGTAAGTCATTTTCTGTCGGCTTAAGGGTATTCTCTAAAGCTGATAAGCTTCTGTTTTTTAAAGTGATTTCGCTTATAACAGCTTACTTATAGTCATATAAAAATATCTTAATAGGCCAATAACGTGGACCATCTAATTACAATTTCCATACGAACACCCACGATTTGGAGTTCCTCCTCTAAAAGTTGATCATAAATTAGAAAAGAGACATTAATGACCGATAATCCTAAACAAAAAACCAGTCTATAGTATAATTAAAATAAAAGAATCACTGGAGAGGTTTTAATGTGTGGAATATGTTCAGCATTATGGGGGCATTTGATTTATTTGCTTTTTCTGAAAGAGATCATTGCATTTGTGCTTTTGTGCTCAGGCTTCTAGATATCTGTGCTCCACTTTCGATTCCGGAAACTAAGGATTAATGATAATGAGATAAACAAAAGATGATCTTTCTATCAACCTAAAAGCTGCTAAGAGAATGGATTGCAGAAACATGTGGAGTATTCATTCCTTTCACTGAAGTTGCTAAGAATGAATATAATGGAAAATATTTGTGGACATATCAACCTCTCAACTACTTGAAAGGTTATTGAAACTGAAGAACTCCGATGTAATGATGATGACTGTGCATTCTCCCATGCTTGCCGGTGGTAGATGTTTTGATGACCATATCATTCTTCCTCCATACTCCTACCAGAAGGCAATGAATCTTAAGGTGCACACTTGGGATGCTGTCTCTTAAAGACTATGTAGATAAAGAACTTAGTCGTTCAGCAAGTGCGAAGGACAACGTTGAAGCTACTGGTGCTCTCGGATAAATATTACGGAGACTAAAGACACTGCATTCGCAGTCGGCCTTGAAGCTATCAAGTTAGTCACTCCAGACCGAACACTTGCAAGGTTTTTCACACTGAAAGGAAATTTGGAGCAGAGATAGACCATTGTTGTATTCATTGAAAAATAGAGGGTTTACCACCTCGACTTATTAAAAGATAGGCAATTTTACTACATAGGTGCCTGTGTTGACTTGGTAGAGTCTCTGGAAGGTCGCAACACACTGTCATTCTTTGTGACTTCCGGGCTTGCTTGTAACGCTGATAGCATGATGGAGGCAATTCAGATCAGATTCCCTTTCGATTTTTTGTTAAATTGCAGTTTTTAAATGATATGTTTCCAACTTAAAAAATGCTACTCTTTATATTGGCCTCAGTGCACTTTGGGGCTTAGCGCCAAAAGAGGTTGGATTGGATACCATTCTAAGGGGCATAATCTCCTAATTTCAAATATGTGTATATGTACTTTTGTATAGCTCAACCCTGACCATTAAATGACATTCTTAAATACCCTAGCGTAGTGAGTATTCACCTACCATCCCTGATAATATGATATTAAGTGGTATGCTGCTGGGTTTTACCCGATGTACCCGTATAACTCAAAATCGGGTGAATCAATTTTGATACCATTTACTTTGTTGATTAGGTAATTTCTCTCGGAATATTTACGGGTAACTAAACATTACATTCCTTTCTGTATAAGCTGGGCAATTGTAACGCATTTACGCCAATTGATAGGCTTAAGCTTTCGATTTTTTGCTGAACGAGTACAACGTAACCTTCAATTATCTGACTGCCAAGAAAATGACCTAAAATATATTGAAACGCAGAAAATTCCTGCCTTAGCACCGATTACATCCGATAGATTTTTCTAACGAAGACGGGAGGTAGAGTTCGATGCGACCTGCTAAGTAAAAATTCCATAAATGCACACATTTAACGAATTTCATAACTCAGACCTTATGAAGGCCTGCTTCATAAGTTTTTTAGTGCAAATTATATGAGTTTTGTAATTTATTTCCTAAGGATGGTCGTTGGGAATTGCATATGATTCTTCGAGTTCTATTTGGAAACCTCAGTATCATGAGCGCCGTATATGAATAGACTTAATAGTTTAGGCCTTATGACTATAGCCTATGCAGATTAACTTTTGATCATAATCAAAGGCAAACATGAAGACAATGTGTGTCAACTAATGCAAAATGCACTCCTTTTAGTCTAGGACTGGTGTGCTGGCAAGGGTTTATCAATTAACCCCAGCAAGACAGTCGTTGTACCGTTTACAAGGAGAAGAACACCGAACATTGGTTTAGTTACTCTAAATGCCACAACCATTCGTTTTTCCGATGAGGTGAAATATCTAGGAATTGTCCTGGTCAGGAAACTTAACTGAAACTTTCATGTTAAGCATAAAATTGCCAAGGCGATCACTTCTATGTGGCAAAACCTGGGGTGTGTTCCCAAAGGTCATATTCTGGTTATATTCCACTGTGGTAAGACCCATCCTTACATACGCGTCCGTTGTCTTTTGAACGAAAATCATGGAGGTCACAACCATCAACAAACTTCAAAGATTAGCTTGCCTCGAAATTACAGGTACTATGCAAACCTGTCCCACAACAGCCATAGAAGCTATAATAGGTCTCACTCCGTTAGATATTTTCATCAAAAAAGTGGCAATTCGCAGTGCAGTTAGTCTTCGAAAGTCAGGTGTTAATAGTACAGGGTCTTCCAATAGGGACTTCCGAACTTTGACAATTGATAGCGGCCATACTGTTGAAGCTACATCTGTCAAATTGGCTGTCATTTATTCAGTCTGTTTTTCCAAATCACCGTGGACGGATATAGCGTTCAACAACACTTGCAAATAATAAAATTGTTTTATCAAAATGGGTCGTCTGTTCGGGCAACGTTCCGCGCGGTCGCCAGAATAGTCCTTCCGAGAGGACTATTCGCAGTGTGGTGGATAAATTTGAGTCCACTGGTTAACCAATACCCGTATGTTGACGAAACGCAAAATCTGCCGAAAACATCGCCGCTGTCCGTGAGAGTGTGCAGGAGAATCCGAGGCAGCCGACTTCGCGTCGCTCGCAAGAACTCGGCCTTTCGCAGACCACAACTTGGCGAATTTTGCGTCGCAACTTGGGCCTGTACCCGTACAAAATTCAACTGACCCAGGAGCTGAAAGTAAACGACCATAGACAACGACGTGTGTTCGCTGAATGGGCTCTGGAGCAGTTGAAAGCTGACCCTAATTTCATCTTCAGCGATGAGGCCCATTTCTGTTTGAATGGGTACGTCAACAAACAAAGTTGTCGAATTTGGGACTATACCAATCCACATGAGATCCAAGAGCGTCCAATGCATCCCGAAAAAGTCACTGTTTGGTTTGGATTTTGGGCTGGCGGCGTCATCGGTCCATATTTCTTTGAGAACGACTTTGGCCTGGCCATCACCGTCAACGGCGAGCGCTACAGGTGAATGATTACCAACTTCTTTTGCCCTGAATTGGATCATATGGATACCAACGATATGTGGTTTCAACAGGACGGCGCTACGTGCCACACAGCTCACGCCACATTGAAAATTCTGCACCAGCGATTCGAGGGCATGGTCATCTCACGTGGAGGTGATGTGAACTGGCCACCGTGCGTGGTGGGGTTTTCTGAAGTCGCTAGTCTATGCGAATAAGCCACAAACGACAGCGGCCATCAAAGCCAACACAACCCATGTCATCGGTCAAATTCAGCCTGATCTATGCACCAGAGTCATGGAAAATTGGACATTTTGGATGTGCGCCACCCAGAAAAGCCGCGGCTGACATTTGAACGATGTTATATTCCATATATAATGACATCGATAGGCCCTTCAAATGAATAAAAAATACCGTTGATATCTCACAAACACTTTGTTTTATTTAAATGTAAAGATAGGAAGCGCTTAATGAAAGACCCTTTACATGGGATCATGTGGATCTCATGGATCTATTCACCGACTTCCCCAAATCACTCTACTTTGGTATATGGTTCGAGATTGAGATCCCAAGGCGTGAAATTTGGAATAATGACGGACCGTTGCTTGATCCAAAAGGAATCGTTTGGTATACCTATGGATCAAAAATGGATTCAGGAGTTGGCGCCTCTGTGTGTATGGACCCAATTACAAGATTACGAAATCACTTGAAAAGAGTCCTAGTGTTTTCCAGGCCGAGCTTTACGCTATCGAGACCTGTGCTAATATAAACTTGCGCTCAGGCATCAAAGGTGCCACATACTCACCGACAGAAAAGCGGCGCTTAAAGCACTGATCTCCCACCTGATCAGTTCAAAATCAGTTCTAAGCTGCTTCGACAGTTTACAAAATTTGGCCCGATACAATAAAGTAAACTTGTGGTGGGTATCGGGTCATGTAAGCGTTGACGGCAACGAAACTGCAGATCTGCTAAATAGAAAAGGTTCCTCTGAGTTGTTCATTGGACCTGAACCACCCTCTTGCGGAATATCTGATTCTGCCTTTAAATTGGCCCTAAACAGTTGGGAACGCAACATGTGCATTTCCCACTGGAATAACCCCAGACAAGCTAAAAGAGCTGACCAACCCTTCCAAAAAAAGGCAGTTGATATCCTTAAATATAGCAGAAACGACATAAGAAGGCTTGTGAGCTTCCTTACTGCTCACTGTCAATTATTCTACCACCTTAGCAAAATGAGAATTTCAGTGGATATCACCTGCTGCCTCTGCCTATAAGAGGACGAAACCGCAGAACACGTACTATGTGAGTGTGTAGCTCTGTGTAGAATTAGGAGAAGCTTCTTCCTTAAGGAGATCATATCTCCATTAGATTTAAGGCACTCCTCCGCAGCCGTAATTATAGCTTTCATAAGGAAAGTGGAAGTTCTGCTGCCCTAAAAAGTGGCTTCTGGCACAATAGATCTTTCTGGTAGCAGTGCCTACACCCCATTTGGGCGTGGCCACATTGCTGTTTAAAAAAAAAACAAAAATAATGAGAGCCGTGCTGAAGAACTTGGGTGCTGGTTTGAATTTCCGGAAAAACGAAAAAAACAAAAACACAGCGCCACCTCTCGCGAATATCTGAAGTATAATTATTATGATAAAGACATCAATTCGCAGTTCAGAATAGGTAATAAAACTGTAGATTTTTAGATACCCTATGAGCTGCTTGCACCTAACATTTATCTCTTTACCCCCAACTTATATCTAGTCACGATTGGAAATGGGGATACTTCATGGAAAAATATGGTAAATCTTTCATTTGGGGTAAGTTTGCTAGCAAAAATACTGGAGTCCTCAACAAATATGTATTCAAGGATGAAACTGACAGCATTATAAAACCTTTTAAAATATGTAGAACCGGGGCAGAACCTCGTCAAAATATAAAGAGCTTTGCCGAGTAGCAATACTGCCGTCATACCACACCGCTAATACTAAAAATACACCCACAAATTACTCCACATTGATATCTTACGCATGTTCAGACATTAACTACCAATTTGCCACTGAAATTATATTCGGAATCAGCAGATTCACTGACACATGTTTTCCTTGTTAATTTAATTTGTTTATTTTGCCTCTATTACTGTTGCTCACGTAAAAACAATCAGACCAGTTCTTTTTAGATTGGAACAATTTAAGGCATAGAAACTCTTTAATTAGGTTAACTAAAGAAATCTAAATAGATCTTTAAAAATGTATCTATTATTTATTCAGAGCTTGAAAGAATGCATCTTTTGAAAAACAATGCCATCTCCTACACCTTCGGCGTGGGTCGAATATATGTATTTATTTTCAGGAGCTGTTAAATAAATTAATTCTATTAACAAAAGAATTCGGTCAAAAGATAAAACACGAAAGATGCCTTTTTTACAGCTACCTGAAGATGTTCTCCAAGGCACATAAATATTAGATTCGATTTAATTAATTAGCTTTTCATCAACAGGAATAAATTACATACCAACAGCGGAGGAAACCCGTACTCAAAAATTACCATACCAATCACAAATCACTCACTAATCAGCAGATAAACCAATTTATTGATACTCTAATCAAAACTATGTTTAATCGCCTTTGTTTTATCTCTCCCAAATCTGAAAATTACGTATTGATCCGCATTTATTCAAGTCATAAACCGGAGCTATTAATAGTCGGTTAAACAATTTTGGATTTTCAAAACAAAAGCGATGTCTTATGATTTATTGATACGAATATTTGAACAGTTAATGATGTCCAAAATGAATTTCTAATGAAGTTCAATTCTTTAACGAAAGTTTCATCCATATTTTTTCACCGAACAATAAACTTTCATATGCAAAACTATCTAATAGAATTAAAACAAAACTTCCAGCTATATCATTAATCATAGAAAAGCCTATCAGTTGCAGTGTATCATTCATTTCAAATTCTGCCATAAAATTGGATCTAACACATTTTAGATAGCACAAAACAAAGCGACTTTATGACTGTTTTACTTTCTACAAGAAGCGTAAAAAATGTGGAGAAAATAATCCAATCTGCAAAGATCCACTTGCAAATTCTTTTTGCATAAAATGCATAAACTATTCATGTCATTCACTCGGCTGGTATAGAAGCATTCCAAACGATTCTATCATAGTAAAACTTTCGCTCGAAACAAACCCTCAAACTCGCATATTTAAACGAGCCAAAGAAAAAATTATATTGATCGAAAGTCACCAACGATCGATGTGAATGAGTCACTCACCATAATTGCTTCTGTGGGTGCCATACTAAACTCATTTTGATTCTTCTTTTTTTCAGATACCACGATGGGTGCATGCATAGCATAGGTGGATCGATATTTTTTTTTTTTGTATAATGCGCTCTATTTGTAGTCTATCAAACGACCTATGAGCGCGACAAGCAGCGAAAGTGTGACAATTTATCTTCGATATAACCTTAATCGTGCCTCTAGGTGCCAATAGAGATGGTAGATACAATGTTTAAATGAAATTAAATGGCCCTTTCAACGCTTTCTATATAATCTACAGCAATGCATGTTGACCTCGTGTGGATACGATGCAACTTACCACATGACTTATAATGCAACTGATCAGTAAACGTTCGATAAATGATAGTTAAATGTTAGCAGACATCGCGCGCGGACATGGTCACGAGTGTTTGGATTAATAGCCATGCCGCTGAATACCGCCTATATGATTAACATCATTAGGAGGAAAGAAATTCTTCTTTTTTTTTATTGAATAGATCGTACATAGTGTAGCGAATGTAGATGTTATGATTGTTAGCTTAGGGTCAACATGCAGCTTTCATGAAAAATCAAAACGGATGGTCTTTTCAGGGCATACCACCTGGCAAAGAAAGAAATTGTGTTGAAAGTTAAGAGAGATCAAATGGAATCGGAAAAGAATAAGTGCACTCTTCATCGATGGCAACTTCTTGATAACCCAATTTGTTATTGATTTCTGTATTTCTTTTGAAATTCTCAAGTTGTTGCAAGTGTTTGAGGGAAGAAGTGAGAAGGGCTTACAAATCCTCATCTCAATTTGCTAAATTATTTACGCGAAGAGATTTCACTGAGTGGAACATAAACAAGCAATGACGCATATTTTCTCTGTGAGTGTCGCAAATAATTCAAATTTGAGTTTCAGATGTCATCAATAGCAATACTTCCTTAAAAACTTAAAAACAATGTAGATTTCCCACAAATTAAACGATTTTCTTTAAATGTTCCTGCCGCCTAATCAAAAGAGTTGACCAGCGAACTCGGTGCAATTTTCCTACAACAGAATCTCTCCGACCACTCACTGATTGTTTTAAAACGGCAACTAAAAAAAAAAAAAAAAACAGTTAATAAAAGTTAATATTACCTTGCTGATAGGTCTAATGATAACCCACATCGGAAATTACCCCGATTTACCTCTCCACTGGGTCACCAGAAAAGTACGAAACAAACAAAACTCTACACAGTTAAAATGGATCATAATCGCCTTCACTCTGTGTCTCACAGTTAGATGCTATTAGATTATATTTGTCCAAATCTATTTCCCGAAAAAAAAAAACAACTTTCATCACAACAAATGCTCAATGCTGTGAGTTGTACATTTTCGATTCATTCATCAATTAAGGTTAATTTTCATCCATTTCCCGCGTATTCATTCGTGGAAATTGGTAGTTATTTCCAACTTCCCATCGATGAAGAAATTCCTGTTATACGCTAACAACACACTATCCGTTTCGGTGACATAGTTTCGCTAAAGTTCCATATCTTGTGTCCAATACACATGTGGTGGACACAAGAAGGAACTTCAACTTCGTCACTAAACCGTCGAACAGTGATTGCAAACAGCAACACAACAAAGATGCCTTGACCGAAAAGGAATGAAAAGAATAAAGACGAAGGAGAAGAAGACGAGGAAAAAAAATGTCATTTGGTTTGTGTCTATCTAACAGATGTTCCTTCGCTGTTAGATGGGGAAAGTTATGTTTTCGGCATTTGATTGTTTTCATTAGAGAATTGCAATTGTTTCCAGGGAAACAACAACTGGCCACCATCAGCAGCAGCATCAGTAAGTTGAACTTTGCTTGTATGTTGATTGTGGAAGGATTTCTGTGTAAAAAGAAAGTGACAGCGGAATTTATCTGAAGTCCAAAATTATACATGTGCCTTGGATACACCATGTGTATAGCAGCACCAAGAGCATCGTTTGAGGAATCTGAATAATTCGTTAATTTATTGGGCTAGCGAGAGGATACTTTTTTTTTGTGTCCACAAAGGTGTGTGTGGGATACAGTTAACATTCGTATCGATAGCCAGAGTTTGGTCGGCATCTACCTTGCTGTATATGCTGTATGATCATGTCCCACATAAAGATTTTCCTTTATGTCTTTGCAACGTTCCGGCTGGCAGGTGTGTACGGTGAGGACCGAGGAAATAAAATAAAACTTCCATTTTCATTGTGACTACGGTGCTCTACACACTCCTTTTCACCCGAAAGGCGAAGCGAGTATCCGGACGGAGTTGTATGAAATCGAGGCCTCTCATTCATATCAAAGAGTATGTGCTTGCTTGCAGATGTTACTTTTGGTATTAGCGTATGAAAATGATTACCCTGTAGTTCCCTTGGACTTTGGGAGAGTGACCTCAATGGGTAGGATGATTATAAATTAATTGAAATGTGGTATGACGGCACAAGAAAAGAAATCGAAATTTAAGGAATTTCTTGAGGATGCAATGTCCGTGAGTATATTGCTTTTACTCAACTACCAAACACGGATGGAAAACTGGTTTGGTGTTTGCTTAGACGAATTAAAAGAGTCGAATTTTTGGGGCAATTTAAACTGCAATGAAAATGTCTACAAATGGATCAATTGACAGAAAACTTCTCCTATATTTTGTTGTATTTTGTGACCCACAAAGAGTGAATTCTAGTAGCGCAATGTGAAAAAGAAAAAGTTGCAATGGTTGGCGGATGTATTCAATCATTTTGCCATTTGACTTTGACTGACAGATGACGAATTGACTGTTGACTTTCGGTCTTTTAGAAATGATAGTATAATGAAACAAGACTAACAGGACTTGAAGAAAGAACACTAGATACTGGGAAGGAAAACTTGATTTGTGGGAATCAAAACTATAGCAGTGTTATTTGAGCCTGAGTGTGTTGTCAGGTGTTATTGACTATAAAAGGTTCTCAACCATTCATGCTGCGCTTGTTATATTTTTCACACAGCAGTCGGAGCATGTGGAACTTTAAAATTTCTCATGAAAATTGTAATCTCCATGCAAGAGGTAAAATTGTGACAAAAACTTTGTGATCTTCTGTCACCATACGAACCCGACCCTTTCATTCAGTAGTCTGAAGCATTTGCCACTGTCATTGATTTAATAATGAGAAGCATCATAGGCCAAATGTAAAAGCCAATTTCTCTCAGAGTAGCCGTATCCATGGCAGTAGGGCAATTGCAGTTCGATATTGAAAGCAAACATAACGAACTTAGATTGTAATAACGAATTTTCATATAACTTTCAGTACCTCAAGACGCTGTTAGTAGAATTTGAACCAATGTTCTCAAATAGATTTATATTTTGACTCAAAAAGCCATATGGGCAGACTAAGAGGCTAGCTATCCATGAACGGAAAAGAGTTGGAATACAGTTCTATGATGGGGATTTAGAGAAGACCAACTTGAAGTCAGAGGAGATTGTGCCATAAACTTATTCTCTATAACTGAAAAGGTCTGTTATTTTCCAAAGGCTAAGTTGTGGTCCTACTTAGAGCTTAGATTTTGAAAAGGAATTAACCCGTAGGACATCGAATAGTCATTGAAAGCGGCGAACGATTATTTTTGCCATTCAATGAATTCATTATGTATCTGCGGTGTATTGCATTAGTGCCCTTGCAGTATGAGTAATGAATAGTGCTGCCATTAACATTTACGTGGATGAGTAAACGGCCTCTAATTAAAACAACATCCAACAATCGCTTCTATTTTTTAGAAATGAAATGAAAGATTGTCACCTCACTTTATTTTAGGCCTTTTGCTGTACGAGAAAATTCTGGCAAAATTATGCGGGATTTCGATACCGCGATAGACCCTTTGGAGCCTCATTTTATTGTATGGGTTTTCAATTGATCTATTGTAGCTGTTACCTTATTTTCGGGTGAAGTGACTATGAAATAAGGATAATTGCTTCGAGTATAAATCGAGAGGAGTTCCTATGGAGTGCCTAACACAGGAGGGTAATTTCGGACAAACTAGTGGATGTTATCAATGCGAGCTAAGGACTAAGGCGAGATACTAAACTGAGTACATCAAGGCTGTATACTATTTCTATTACTTTTTGGGTGATAATCAGTGACGTTCTTCTACTTCAAACAACTAGACTAAGCCGCTGGTTAGGACTGAAGATAAACGTAGCCAAAACTAAAGTTTTCAGCTGTAATAACAACCCATCGCCTCACAAGCAAGTACTGCTCGACAATAGCTAGAGATTGCCCGGAATTTAACGATTGGATATATTCGATATGTTATCTAAAACTTGTAGGAGTAGTGCAATTATATTAAACACTGTTTCGGTAAAACATGAAGTCGTTCATGTTTGATAATCTCTTCAGGCAACAAAGATACATCTAACAACTTTAAACTCAATAACATGGAGTTTTCACCAAAGACTTCAAGTTTAAAGGGGACTCCGACATGCCAGACTTGGTCAAATTCTTTCGAGAGATAGTTATAGGATTATATTAACGCTGTTGTAGGATGGCCATAAGACTTGGATAAGCGGCAACCTGGCTTAGAATTAAATTTGTGGGACCCAAAGTAGTATATCTACAAATCGTCACACTTTTAAATTGTTGCAATAGTGGTTAATTAGTTTAAAATTAATTAGAACAATCGTAGTAATGATTTTAACGATGGACTCTGGCTGACCATGAAGTTGGCGAGTTTACTGTTTAGCATCGTCATCGTTAACATTTCTGAGGCTGATTCTGCAATAATGTGGTTATTACAGAACGGCTATGGTAAAATGCTGGTCGTATCTTTTAGAGTTTTACTTGGTTCCAAGTTTATTCTACTATTAGACTAGATGTGCATGAATTATTATTTATTGTTTACTCGCGTATCTAGTAAATTCTTGAACAATTATGCCTCCTCAATCCAAAAGACCCTGGAACGGTGTGGTAAGCAGTAGATTTATTTTGTGATATTTGAAACTCTCTGAAGGTAAGAATGAAACTACATTAAGAGTGAGTCATCCAAATGTTAGTATAACCTCAGCTTTATGTGGGTTATTATGAAGACTATAGCTTCGAGTCCGTTTGTTCAGTGCTTCTGAGGCAGTTGATGGTTGGAATTCTTTTCCCTGCCAAGCTATGGAATATAACTTTCAGCTCTTACATTTTTGTCGTGATGTTGTAGTGCTCAAATTACAGGTGGATAAAATATGTCACTTGCAGGTGTGTATTTAGCATACAATTTCTCTCTTTTAGAAATAAATTCAGAGATAGGTAAGACATGAAATATATTTCACATAAGCCGTTTCGAAAACTTGGTAATATACCAAAGATATTCCGTTATACAAAAATCCTAGCAGCGTGGCGGTTTTTAAAGCAATGAATATAGAACATAAAATATACGAACATTTATTTTTATTTTTGGACCACCCTAACGTCCACCGAGCAAATTGACCTGAACAACGGCACCTACAGGTTGGGGCCAGAGGAGCTTGTGACACTTTTTCTTGCAATAATTTTGGAGTTTAATGTTGCACATCTCAGGTCACTAACCTTGTCTAACACTTTATGCCAGTAAATATTCACCTTTCATCTATTTTATTTTTTCAGATAATTTTCCGAAGGAAATAACCACAACTGGCCCCTTTCAGGGCAACCAACAAACCATTTCACTAAATTATTCATGAAGTTAATAATAATCACCACACAAATTTAAACACAAGTGACACACCGCTTCAGCCAAGTTGATGTACGAAGTTAGAGAGTAGTACTCTCTGTTGATATTTAGGTAACTTTTAGCAATGTTAGGACCAACAGGGGAGCGCATTTAAAGGCGAGGTTGGGTAGCAAAAATTGATTAAAGAAGGCAATGCAACATTTGTAATCTGTACTTTTTAAATTTTCAAGCCGCACATGCCACATGTCAGTGGCTTTATACTAATTTTATGCGAAAGACGAAAACACTAATTCTAGAGAGAAGAGTCGTCTCTATAATGTGGAACATCTCTGTTCAGTTCATAATGACGATCGCGGGAACGAAAACAAATTGAATCTATTCCTCCACTATTTTGCAAATTTCCCGCTCGGTCCAATAAATAGAAGGTTGACAACTCTTAACTGTGGATATCATCGAGCTAAAAGACTTCCAGATATGGTTCTTTTTTGGCGGCCTATTTGCAGATTTATATTCTTTCTATTCAACTATGAAACACATTATATGGAATGCTACTGAAGTAACTACATGCTTACAGATTTGAAAGACTTTAAAACGTTGAAAAGCAAGAAAACCTTCCGGCAATACGAAATTTGAAAACATTCCAGTGGAAATCAAAAGACTTGACTAGCGAACTTGAAATGAGTTCGAAAATTAAAAATCGAGGAAATGTTATGTTGTGTCGTAGAAACGTGTATATTATCAGTAAGAAATGCAAAACTTAACTCATCGGTTATCGAATTCATCACATATATATGGACTATAGCCATCTTGGAGTGCCACAGTAGAAATTACAAAGGCTACAGAAAATATTGAGGCTATTTTTGTTGGTTGTTAATGCAATTCTAAAAACGGAATGAACGAACTAAATATGACATAATTGTGCACAGTAAGATCTGATGAAGAAATGCTAACTTTCTTCGAATAGCTGAATGAATACATTCCTGCTTTCAGTAGAGGTTTAAGTCACAGGACTACTTTAAAGTGACTTAGTGGTCACAAAAAAGGGAAGTAAAGGGTGGTTAAATTTTAAGGGCCGATGTTGAATGTGAACTACACCTAAACGTCAAGTTTTTTTCTCATTTCATTTGACATTTCTCAATTTCAGACTAACTCAATTTGAACCATGGAAAGATACACAATCGAGCAACGCGTTAAAGTTATTCAGGCTTATTATGAAAATGGGCGTTCAAATCAAAATGCATATCGTGCATTTCGTGATTCTTTCGGTCAATTTAATCGTCCAAATGTGCGTACAATCGGAAAATCGTGCAAAAATTTGTGCAAACCGGGTCTGTAGGAGATATGAAAACACCAGTGCATGCTCGTACAGCTCATACTGCAGAAAATATTGCTGCTGTTCGCGATAGTGTGGCTGAAGAGCCGTCCACCTCAACTCGTCGTCGTGCCCAACAATTGCACCTCTCACGCTCGTCGTTGATGAACATTATGCATAAAGACTTGCATTTACGCGCTTACAAGGTGCAATTGACTCAAGAACTAAAGCCTCTCGACCATTTCAAGCGTCGTCAATGGTCACAATGGTGGCAAGAAATGGCAACAGTGGATGATCAATTTTCGAAGAAAAGCATCTTCAGTGATGAGGCACATTTTCACCTCAGTGGATTCGTCAATAAGCAGAATTGCCGCATTTGGGCGAATGATAATCCAAGAGTGATTGTCGAAAAACCAATGCACCCACAAAGAGTGACTGTTTGGTGCGGTTTATGGGCTGGCGGCATCATCGGGCCGTATTTTTTTCCAAAATGAGGCCGGTCAGGCAGTTACTGTGAATGGTGTTCGCTATCGTGAGATGATAACGAAATTTTTATGGCCCGAATTGGAAGATATGGATGTGGACGATATGTGGTTTCAACAGGATGGTGCCACTTGCCACACAGCTAACGAAACAATGGCTCTTTTCCGCGACAAATTCAATGGCCGTGTTATCTCACGTGGTGGCGATGTCAATTGGCCGCCAAGATCATGTAATTTGACACCGTTGGACTTCTTTCTTTGGGGTTATTTGAAAGAAAAGGTGTACGTCGATAAGCCAGCAACAATTCAAGAGCTAAAGGATGAGATAATTCGGCACATTAACGGCATAGAACCTCAATTATGCCTCAGCGTCATGGAAAATTTGGACCATCGGATGGAGGTGTGCCGCCGAGGTCGCGGCGGCCATTTGGCCGATATTTTGTTCCATACATAATTGAACCATACCAATATTATCATAATAAAAAGAAATGACAGTAATTTCCTAAATAATTCCTGTTTTATTCAAAATCAACATCGGCCCTTAAAACTAAACCACCCTTTATATACCAAACTAAATCTAGCTAGCATTTTGGATAAAAAGTATTCAAAACAAATCAGAATAAATTCTAGGGTCTAAGTGGTTAAGAAGTGGAAAATAAATTATATAAATTATACCATTAAGTTAAAAAGAATTTCAAACTATTGCTTCATATTGGAAGCAATAGTCTACAATTAATACTCCGATTTAGATTATTAAACACCTCCCAAGAGATGTCGAAAGGTTGAAGTAAATCCACTCAAAGGAAAACACCAATAAGGTTGATACTACTACATGACAAATTGCGGTCCATCGAATAACACAGAAGCCTGGAATGCAGTTTAACTTATGTAGAGAAGAACTTGATATTAGTTGGCTAGGACCAGAAAAGAAATCGAAAATAAGATAAATGAGGAACAATGAAACAGATTCCCATGGACAAATTTGTAGCAATTAATTTTTTCAAAGCATATTGCCTCCACACAACTATTTATTTAGATTGGTATAACAAAATACTTAATATTAAGATATTCAGATAGAGTCCAACAATACAACAGAAAAACAAATATAACCCACAAAACAGTTATCGACTTATTATTCAATAAATTCCAACTGATTGCATCGAATTCCGCATAATAAAAGAACAGCCCATGACAATTTAGTACCCCACACACGGAATTTCTTTGATTTTGCCAGCCATAAAAGAAACGAAAGAAATACTTAAATGTGGCAGGTCAAGACGAGCCAAAGAAGAACCAATGAAACCAGACTATACAATGCCAGTTAACCCATTTCTTCCAAAGCCTAATTGAAAAATACGTTCACTGAATGCATAACTCGTTCTAAACTGGCCGTAACTAATTAAATACGCAAATATGTTCTTACTGCTTTTACCACCATTGAGAGCTGTTGTTCTTCGGTTAAATGGTCAGACACAACACACTTTAGTTTGCAGATGGTTTTCAAATCACTTTCCATTAGTGGTACGCCGCTAACTACCATGAAACAAGTGTTAATCTGGCGCAACGACTCTACTCGTACTGCTAATTGGCTGGTCAAATACCATTTCATAGAGAACCATTTCATTAACTAGTTAAGTTTTATGGGAACATTAAATTTTCTTGATACAGCCACAGACACAGACACAGCCACACGTACTCGTAGTGTGGTGAAATTATTTTAAGAATCAAATCAACAATGATTAACTTTTCAATAAAATTCAAATTATTACCCAACTTGACAGGCAAAGTACCAGCAACATCCTTGGTACTGGGACTAGTGCAACATAATTGCAGATGAGATCATTCAGAATGAAAGAGACTACCATACAAAGCCACCTGGCCATCATGGAGGACGCATTCCAGGCAAAATAGAAATTAGTGTGTCTTTTGGAATGTACAAACCATTCACCATCTCTATCTATCTCACTGTACGAACTGACATCTAACAGTTTCGAAAATTGTATAATCAAAATCGCTTGCAGTTTGTCTATCATCTATCTATCCATCTGTCCATCTATCTGTTACAGATTGTATGCGAGAATTCGTATACCTAAACAAATTATTGTTAGCAGTGGCGGATTGATGTCTCTATACAGTCATGGGCTGTCATTTGATGGATAATTATACGCATCTTGACAAGATGAAGTTCATTGAATCTCAATAATTGTGTATACTGTTGCGTAAATGTTTATGATGATCATCCATCCATGGTCAATCAATAGAAGCGTGCCTATACTCGTACCATTAAAGGTGGATTTGGAGCGGTTTTTTTTTTTTTTTTTTGTTATGAAATACTTCTTCTTTTTTTAGCAAAGATAACCACTTAGCTAAAGAGAAATGATGTTGTGCGTATTTTCACCATCTCTCATTATAAATTGTCAAACAATTGGACTATATAGACTGCAATTTATAACACTTTCCATTTTTTATGTGCGGAAGTCAGGTGAGTAGAGGCACGTCTTTTTTTTTGACTATCATTTTACGATGAATTCATAAAGCAAATTCGTTTTTTTATAGCTAAAGACCTAACCATAATGAAAAGCAATGAAAATGTTATTTTTGCTTGGACATGTACAAGTCTTTTTTTTTTGTATTTTAATGTAAAAAAATGTAAATTGTGAAGAATAAAAAAAAAGAAGTTAAAGACTACAAAATGAAAGTAAGAAATAATTTTATAAAGTGTTTTTCGGTCTTCTTCACTTTTTTTTTTTTTTTTGTAGCTTGTGCGGTCTCGTTTGATCATGGACAATGAGAGTATTTAGCGCAGTATTGTTATGTCTTTCAGAAAAATTATTTAAAGAAGTTTCTAATTCGGTGGGTATATTTTTTATAATTCAAATGAAATAGAAGCAGGTGGTCCGAAATTCAAGTGAATGGGTGCATGGGATTAGCTTTAGCATGAGAGATGGGTGAAATTTTGTGAGAAACTTATAGTTTTGGGTATCTCAATGTCTTTTCTTTTGAACAAGCATAAGCTCTTCGAAGCCATCTGGCCGTATCGAAATTTAGAAGAAAAAAAAGAGTCAAGCTTGTTCAAATCAAGTTGGCTATCTGTTGAGTTGTCACTTATTTATAAATTTTCACAAAACATTTTTACAGTTAATTTTGTACACTATCCTATACATTATAGTGTGGAGAAAAAAAGGTTTTCATTATCAATAAAGTCACAACATTGATCAGCACAGAGTATCCTTGAAATTATTTTCTCAGATATTTCGCTTCAGTCATATATATATTTCAAGAGCTGAATTTAATTATTTTTTAGTTCTGTATAAATTTCACATCATTAATAGTTCTTATTCCATTTGTAAAACCGTTAAAATTTGAATTTAAAAATCATGTCTCTTATTTTCAGTTTGCACGTCAACTCTTTTGATTTTTTTTTTTTTTTTTAAAATATTAACACTTACAATGAATTTAAGATTTATTATCAGGACTACAGTAAATTTCACAATATCCTTTAAATCACTTTAAACGTCTCACACACTTTTCTTCTTTGTTATCCTTTTCTAAGGAAAGCACCACCACACAACAGATGATTGCAAGAATAAAAAAATCCAATATCAGGTCTCTTTTGTTAAATATCCTTATTCATTTATTCATTCGGCCAAGCATATAATTTAAATGGTTTCCTTTTATGTTTTTTTTTTGTTTCTCTTTTTATTTGGAAAGGAAGGAAAGCGAACTTGACCGTTGGAAGGTGACCGAATAACTAAAGCATACTCCAAGCTAATAAGTAGTTATATAAGTTCGAAGGCTTTTCTTTTACCCAAATCGCACCGTCGGTCGCGTTGTTGAAGAAGAAGAATAAGCCGAAGAAGATTTCCGCCGCCGTGGTACATTGCTGCTATAGTTTTTCTTTTCTTTCTTTCTTTCTGTTGACTTTTTTTTTCCACTCATGCTACCATAAAAGCATAAGTTGATGGTATTGTTGGTGGCATCTATCTTTTAACAGACAACAGTAGTGGAATTGAGTACTTTTATTTATTCTTTGTGGAAGAGAGCCATCTTGCACACTCCACTGTGTTAAGTTTTTTTTTTTATCACTACTACTTTTTACTTTTCCCCACTTTCCATCAGCTGGGTGTAAAGTGTGTGAATGAGTGAATTCTTTTCTTTTCCTCTTCGGTGTGCATTTCTTCAGTCTTTTATTTGTTGGTTTTCTTTTATTTGTGAGTGAGAGATCGGTACACATGATCCCGGTAGCAGATGTTTGAGCAAGAAGCCAGCATGCGTATAAAGTTAAACGCGTCAAGCAAACATGTGTGAAAGCATTTCACCGGTTTTATTGTTTCTTTTGATTCTGAGTTCACCAATGGTACTCAATCGATGTTGGTGAATCTTTCAGGGGGTTTCATTCACAATTTCTTTTGAGTGAAATGAGCAAAGCTTTCTTTGGAGTGAGCGACAGATACCACCAAATAGAACACCTGTTCATCTCGGTGTTAACAGGTAACTCGCTAAAGTCGATGAAATATTATATTTTGTCATCATCTCTGCTTCTTATTTTCATTTCATCAGCTCTCAGGTCTGGCTGAGGGGGAATTGTTTTGATAAGATTTGTTTGATTATTGAATGAATGATAGGATTTGGAGCAGGTTGGCTGGTTGGTTCCCGCGGCAGTGTTCTACGCGTGCATTGTACTTTCTACAATTGTACTACAAAAACTTGTATTCTTCAGATTTGTTTTTTTTTACTGGTCGGGTGTTGTTGTTGTGTGTTATTTTTAATTGTATCGCTTTTGAGATGACGGGTGTTTGTTGACGGTTTATTAATAATTGCTGTACAATGAGGGAATGATTATAATTTCTGAAGTAGTGTTTTTTTTTTTTTTTTTGTGGCGAGAAAAGAAATCATAGCGGCGCAGTTGAAAATGTAGGATTGGGTCAACATTGGGGGAATTGATTTTTTTTGTATCTAACTATATACTTGTAGCACTTCTTCAATCGAATAATTTGGTGCAATTTGGTTCAGATGTCAGGAAGTGAGATAAGTTGAATTGTTGCAATGAAAGTTTATTTTTATTGTTTGCTGTTTGTTTTTGTGAAGACGTTTAGAAGCACTTTAACGGGAGAGTACAAGTGCGATTGATGGGAATTTTAAAAGTGAAATGGTTTTTGAAGGTTAATTGATTTGACTTGGGGAAGGAAAATTCATTGATGAATGGATGTACGATAATAGGGGTAAAGGCAGTTGAAGGATGATAAATTGGTTCTCCTTAAGGAACTCGCTGTTACTCATTCGATCATAAACTTAATATCCTCGATAGATAAATGGAGTTCTAATGATGAGAAATGTGTTGCGTAATATTTCGTCTAAGATCATTACTCATTGGCTTCATTTAAGAGCGAGTTTATTTTTAACCTTCGTTTATATTTATTTTAGCCATTAGCCTTTAAACCAATGAGGTGTATACCTATGTAGGTATTTTTTTTTTTTCTATTGTGGTAGGCAAACACAATTTTAACGAACATTTTAGCAAACAAGAAATCGTAGTGATTACCTAATACTTACAGAATGTGATAAGTAGCTTTTATCATTAGGTCGGCACCGTAGGCATCAAGGGAAAGAAACCCTTATGATTTCTTGTTTACGTAATTTATCATTTCAACATTCTTGTTGCCATGGAAATTGTTTTTGAAGAAATACTTTATGTCTTATGATGGGAAAATAAAAATAAAAAAACTAAAACACTGGTGAAACAGATGCTATGTAGAGGCACAATGAAAATATTAAGGTGAAGGATACTATTGGAAGGGCCCTCCAATGAGAACTGTTAGTGCATATGAATGCTGCGTCAACTACCTTTTGGTCAATGCTATGAATTTATGTATCTCTTGAGTAGATTGACGAAGTGCCTAATCATTTTTAGGATTCCATTTCACTACAAGAACTTCTATCCTTTGTATGGGAATTGATATTTGAAGAGTGCAGATATAGTTGATAGACGGCGCCGGATTTTGCATATAGCCGATGTATGATGGCAGGGGGCAACAGGGGCTGTCCACAAAGTGGCGTTCTGTCTGCACTGTTATGACGCATGGTGGTCTACTCTCTGTTGAACACTCTCTATGATCCTAATGCCTACGTTCAGGCATATGCGGATGATGTTACCGTACTTTCTGTCGGTCCATGCCTACAGACTGTTTGTGCTAACGCGCAAATGGCTCTGGATATGATCGATGAATGGTGCACTAGGAATCCTCTCAAAACCGAGGTTGATATTTTTTTACGAGAAGGAGAATCTTGACCGGCACCGTGGCTCAGTGGTTAAGTGCGCGATCACCGAGCGAGAGGTACAAATTTTGAGTCCAAGAAAACACAAAAATAAAAAATAAAAGTTTTCTCACGGTGCCACCTCTCGCGAACGTCAGACAAACATCAGAGAGTAAAACTATAATGAGAAGCTTCTCTCAGTCGAAATAATTCCCCAACCATTCATGAGGCGCACATTATTATTATTAGAATCTTGACCGGTCTGAGTCAGCCAGTGCTAAATGGCGTCACTATTCGGATCTCCAATAAAGCCAAATATTTAGGAGTAATCCTTGTGATAAGAAGCTCCTTTGGTCAAAACATGTAGAGTCGAAGGCAATCAAGGCATCTCAGTTTTCTAGCAGTGTAAGGGTGTTTTCGGCAAAACATTGGGCTTATTACCGGAAAAGGTTCTCTGGATCTACATGGCTATGATAAGACCTTTCCTAGCATATGCGTCGGTTGATTTATGGAAGTGGCTTTCGAGTAAATATGTGACTGCCCTTCGCAATAAACTCCAAAGAACAGCTTATCTCTGCTCCACGAGAGCTTTGCCGAGTACCCCTGGCTCTGCTCTAGATGAGCTCAATCTACCTCCTCTTAATACTTACATCATAGGCAGAACTATCAAAGCCATCTATCATCTTAGGCGAGGTGGCTTTTGGTACACCCACACTGGAGTTTTCATGAACTTGCGTGACACTTATCCTACGACCCCTGTCTTATGGATATACCTCCTGATGCAATGGCACCAGAACTTCGGTTGTTTGCACAAATTCAAAGTCGAATTCCCTGTTTCAGGACTTTCTTGTGTTCAGGACTGGCTTCGGCCAGAATCTGAACCCAGAATGAATTGTAGTCGAATCTTCACGGATGGCTCCACAAAAAGTCAGGGGTCCAGTGCTGGTACCTTCTTGGAGGACGACAATATCATACGTCTATTTTTCAAACGAAAACTTGTGGAGTCCTAATGGCCATGAACTATGTTGTAGGGAATAAGTAGAAGGGTCGGAGTATTTGCGTCTGTAGTGACAGTAAGTCTGCTCTAAAGGCCTTGCTCATCACTTTAACGACTTTCAAAGCTGAATCGTGGTGAATAAAATCTTCGATGAGATTGCAAGGTAAGGCTCAGAGGAGATTTTCCCAGGACCCAAACATGCGTTGGACCTTCCGGTGCCCTCGGTCAGGGTGACGATTGTGTTTCTTATGAACATAATTGTGTGTGACATGGTTCTTAAGGATGCGGACTATACGAATGCTCCCGGACGTCTGTAAGAAATCCGCGGCATTCTTGATGTCCCTCAGGAGGAAAGACTGCAGGTAACTTATTGGCGTTCTCACGGGGTACTTTTCTTTTACTAAACACCTCAGTGCAGTAGACTTAAGTGATGCAACAGTTTGCGGTGCCTGTGAAGAGAGCGACGACACTGCAGATCTCTTTCTCTGTGATTGTCCTGCTTTTGCTTGTATCATTTGGAAGATTTTCTGCGTTGATGTTGTGAGTGCTGATACCATAAGCTCCTCATCACTGAAGCATTTACTCGACTTTCTCTGAAAGACAGGATTTGCTTCTTAGTAGAATAATGGACCAGTTGCGTTTGAGTGCTCCAGGGCAGCGTTTCCTATCCCTACAAAAAAAAATCGCTACATTCTCTGACTCTTCCCTGTGCTATTCACTTTTCATTTAATTTCATCGCTGAATTTAACAAACTTCAAAGGATACAGTTCTAAGTCGTGAAGAACATTTAAACCAAACAAAAACAAAAAAATTGCAGAAACACTTGTCTGGAAGTAACACTGCTAGTAAGCTGAAGAGGAAAACTTTGTCCTCGTTTTGGAATTCGTCATAGAACTGTCGGTATCTGAGAATAATCCTGCAACCAAACCTATAAAGTGGCAACTTTTTCAATAACTTCGGGAGCGCATTTTCAAGTAGATATAGAATCAAAAATAGCAGAGGGCAACTGGACTCTCCGGCTGGTCTCTAAAATATCATGACCGCACGGATCCTATTCGAACTTTCTCAGTAGAGAAACTGACGCCGAATATTAGCCTGCGGGATTATACCTGAAAGAAAATAATGATGACAGCCTCAAAACCGGCGGCTGGAAAGGACGAAGTCATTTCAATGGTCACCCTAACCTACCAACCATAAACAAAGGCAAATACTGAACGCAACGCGGAAGACAATTCTATCAATGATGACTTTCAGCACAAATCTCAAATCCGTCATTTGAGAGTATCGACCCCACGATCTTAACCAATAGTCAGCGATGCAAAATGCTCGAATTCGCAAACAGGGATCCTTATACCTCTCAGACATTGCTGGTAATTCCGCGGAGTCAGCTTGTCACATTCAAATGCTTCAAGGGATTCTCATAGGACAATGACTGAACTATCAGTTGGTTCGAAGCTGTGGCCGAACTATCTGTCTATTTTGGGACCTGCTACTCATAAGGAATAATATTTCACTATTCTTTTATTTTAGATCTTGCTACAGTCCGGGGTAGACTATGCTAAAGAGGCAGAATCGGGATTGGGCCATCATTGAAATGGGCTAGCCTACCATCAACAGCTAGGAAGTTTCTCTGCTTCCAAATAATCAGGCAAAATCCTCCTCTTTAATCTTTAGAAGCTAAAATAGTATTGAGCCTTCTTTTCAGAGCCTTGGGTCTTCAAAGGTATTACACGTAAGTTTAAGTCCGAACAATTCTAAACAATTCTAAAAGTAATTGCGGATCATGTTGACCCCGGACCTAATCGGAAATGGTGAATGTGATGTCATTATCGAGTGTGATGCCACCACACCTCACACGCAATGCCAGTCTTTCAATCTCACTTTTTTAAAACCAGCAACAAACCAAAAGATCGAATAGTGAGATCAAGTGATAAACCTACAACGTCAGCCTCAAAGTACTCAAAAAGGAAGCAGGGACACCAAACTGAAAATTCTTGAGTAAATTCAGCCCCAGAACTTCTGAAAACCACGATGGACCAAGTCCACTTCAGCAATACTGTACCAAGACCACTTCAGCAACACTGTACCTTCTGTTAAGTGCATACTATGTGACTTGTTATCAAATAAAAACCGAAATGGTCAGCACAACCATTATTCAGTCGCAGATTACGCGAACATCAACCCACCAAAATAGAGTCACCTATTAGCCCATTCCTACGAGTATCATACAAATAGGCAGGGATGCCAGGAATAATGTCAATCATGATGCAGAAACCCAAAGTGTTTGCAGTTGCCTAACATTGATCTATCTTCCCATGATGCAAAGTCAGTCATAATCGGGAGAAGCTCTATTAGTTTAGCTTGGTTCCTTCTTAAAATTTTAGAACAGCTTCTAGGCACCAAAATTCGTAACAAAATCGATGCAATTCACCATACTTACATACGTCAATGACAGATCATCCGAGATTGCACGGACCCATATATTGACAACAGTGGAATGGTCCATGCTGTGCAAAGAATATGTACAAGACAGCGTTTCTTGATATTAAATGCTACTTGAATATCGACACTGAATATCTCCTCTTAAGTGAGCAGAGTCCTTCATTTAAAATCCAAATACCATCGTTGGTAAAATTAGTTGGTGGACACAAACTTAAAGAAGTTCTCTGAGTTAGCAAAATGATTTACAGGCAAACATTATCTTCTGCTGGAGTAACATGCAAATATTCTAATTTTAAGTTCCTTGACATTTGCTAGTAGTCCTACACTTAGCTCTTTTTACGACTGAGTATCTCATTTACTAGAGAATTCTCTGAACCCCATATTCCCACGGGATGCTTAAGCCACTACATAAATAATTGTTCCGTCACTTTAAGTGCTTAAATTATTTAATAAAGTCTATAAAACGCCTCCCACATTGTTGTCAGACTCATAACTTAATAATTCTTTCAGAAATTCACTTTCAATGTCAACTCCAACCGAAAGCTACCAATGACAGACTCCTTGACCCAGTAACGTTTACATAAACCCTATAAGAACAACAATGCTATCCGGCTTATAATTATTCTAAATTACATCTCAGGTAAGGTTTCCATTATTTGTCCATCTACACATAAATAAAAAATCAATCATCCGCTGATGATGATGAGTACCAACGAAAAGCTTTTGCTGGTACCTGCTGTGACTTTTAAAACACACGCACTTGTCGCGCAAAGAAATTCTAAACCAACATCTAAAAATCTCGTAATAAACTTGTACACTTGAAAAAGTGAAAACTTCAGAAGGGTCTTCTTTAACCAGAGTTAAAAAAAAAAAAAAACCCTTTCTCACTCATCTATCTCGAACCACGCGCACACAATGAGCACGGATGTTTGGTCCAACACTTCAGTGGCATGTCAACAGAGCTCAACCTCAATCGAAGCGGAGGATGTGCTGCACTCGATGACAGTGAAATGCTTTCAATTGAAGTCATTTCCATTGTCATTAGGAAACGATAACATAAACCTACATTCCACACACACATTCGTCGTCTGAAAACCATGGTCATCATCAAAAGACTCAACATCAACTAATCCCCATAAGAAATCGTCATTTCTTTGGCTACCATCATCGATTAGAGGAAACTTCATAGGAACTCTGGTAGAACATTTCAATTACCATCGCTGAATTAAACCGTAAGAATTTGCTGAGGCCTTTGAATGTGCCGCACCAGCTCCGGACAATGACAATACCAATGGCATGCGCCAAGCCACCAGTCATGATCGCGTTTTTTTTTTTTTTTTTTATGCTCGCTCGCTATTCTCTCTGCACCCAAGGGGCACAATGGAATCTGTAACAAAATCCCTGAATGGGACCATGGGTTGTGCAAAAAAAAAAACTAAAGCCATTCGTGGAGCTCTGTTTTCACTGTCTTCTTTCTGACCCACAAAATGGAGATTTAACACTTAATGCAACCTGATTCGATTCTGGATCTGGTGTGTTAGCCTGGCGGTGCGGGGGGACACAAATCACTTTTGGCCACATGTTGTCTGCCGAATATTCCCCCGCTAACATAGTTTTTCTTTCTTTTTTCATTTCCGAGGAATACGCAAAGTGAAGTCCTTTCACCTTTTAATGGTCTGAAGGTTGTGTTTTATTTGTGTTTGCTGTGGACTGAGCCCTTTTGGTGCAATGGCGTGCAACAGTAATGGAAGTCGGTAACTTTGGTCAACGAAAGAAGAAGCCGCTGAAGATAAATGATGAGCGATGAGGAAGTCCTGGATTTTGTTTGACATATCGTGAAAGAGATTAAGGATGATGGATTGGTAATTTAGTTAATGTTGAGCGACCTACATAATTTTGAAGGAGGACTTTTTACGGGTAATTAGGGAGGGATAAGATAACACTAATTATTTTGGGGCAATGGTGCATTAAATAATAATTTTTCAGCGAAATTTCCGGGACACAGTGATTGCAAAATTGGGTTAATGGATTGAGTCTTACTGCATGCTGACGGTCATGTTTTTAAAAACGATGGGATAGAAGCACTTAATCCTTCAAGTCCTATGTGTTCAGCAGCAATGGCAGCAACTTCACGGCGGATATTTTCTGCATTTTTCAGGGATTGTTGCTATAAACCGTCGACTTAAGGTGTCCCCTTAAAAAATGTTACACAGTGTAAAGTCCGATGACCGAGGTGTCCAGGGTATGCATCCGTACTTGCTGATTAATTTATTGGGAAAAACTACACTCAGCTTCTCCATTGAAACTCTAGCTGTGCGTGGAGTGGCCCCGTCTTGCTGGAATTGTGTTCTGTTTTTGAACCCGGGAAACAGCTGCAGTTGCGGTATCAAAAACTCGTCGATCATTCGGCAATACACTTCAGCAGTGACTCTCTCCCTCGGACAGACATTGTACACCACGCTGTCGCTTTTGGACAATACAAACATTTTTGATGACATTCCCTAGGGTTGCAGGGGGACTAGTATCTCATGTTCTGTTTATTAGCATACCGTCTGTTTGCTCGACCGGTGGTTTCATCTTCTATCTTCTTCTATGGGGCTCTGATTGGGGTTACTACAAAAGGGAGGGTCCGCGATAAGTGCAGCGCCGACCCTTTCCTAGCAAGCTCGTCAGCCCTTTCGTTTCCTTCGATATCCATATCCCCTGGTACCCAGCAGAGGGTCACCACATTGGCTCTGGATATCTCATTTAAGAGTAATTTTCAGGTCCTCACCAGCCTTGATCTCATTACAGCAGAGTCCAGGCTGTCTATATAGACAGTGATCATTTTGCCAACAATGTTACTCTTGCGTATAATCTCTGCAGCCTGTGATTTTAGCCTGGAAGACGCTGCAGTCGTCGCTTATTCTAAAGCAGTTGTTTATTCCTAGGGCTTCACAATCAACTCCGGCTCCCGTGCCAACGTCCATCTTAGAACCGTCGGTATTTTTCTTATCTTTTTCTTCATGATTCTTCGGATACTCCAGTACATTCTGATGGTAGTCCCCCATTGGGATAATTTTAATTTAATTTTAGTGGGGGCGAAAGCCCCCATTTATTTGGCCTATTACAAGCTACAACTAACTTAAGGCTAAAACTTAAACCTAAAACTTAAACCTAAAACTTAAAACTAAAACTTAAAACTAAGACTTAAAGTTAAGGAGAATGGTGAAGGAGTTCGGTTTTGAGGCAGGGAGTGCTGAGGTTAAAATCAAACTGGGTGAGGTTTGAGTTAACTTTTCGCAGCATACAGGAAATTGGTTCATTAAATCCATATGAAGTGCGGTGGGACGGTAGATAGAAAAGACGAGGGCATCGTAAATTTCTTGGGTTGGTATTGAAAAAAATTGAATTATAAAGAGATGCGCAATCGACAGAGCCTGAAAGAAGTCGATGAATGAAAAGAATGTCTGCAACATCTCTGCGTTTCTCTAGAGTACTCAGGTTGATGAGGCTGAGGCGGTCTTGATAGGGAGGCAAGATAAATGGATCGTTCCAAGGAAGACCTCGAAGGGCAAATCGAAGAAATCGACGTTGAACATTCTCGATTCTGGTAACAGGAACTTGCTGAAAGGGTGATCACGCTTGACTGGCGTATTCAGGTAGGGGGCGCACAAAGGTAATGTAGA
Organism: Pocota personata; assembly: GCA_963082735.1. Classification (NCBI taxonomy): domain Eukaryota; kingdom Metazoa; phylum Arthropoda; class Insecta; order Diptera; family Syrphidae; genus Pocota; species Pocota personata. Next base: position 262,678,778 of record OY720429.1, on the reverse strand, counting down.
GGGATCTGGTCACGTAAGGGTCAGAGAATTCTTAGGACATCGTTTGACAAAGCCAAGTGATGAGTTAGCTTTACGCTTTAATATGTGAACGGAAATTTAGTTCCCTATCGTACAATATACCAAGATCGTGAAGAGATTGAACGATGGATATAGGTTGACCATGGAGAAGGTAAAGGCGGGCGGAAGACACGTGGTGTTTACGTGATAAGGGAATGGATTGACATTTGGCGATATTGAGCTCTAAGCGATTTTGTAGGCACCTGTTCGAAAAACCATCAAGATCTTGTTGAAGGAGACAGTAGTCTCTTCTCAGTGGTGAAGAGATGGCTTTGAAAAATTTGGTATCATCAGCATACAGAGAGAGGGAAGAGTGTTTAATAAACCTCTCGACATCGTTTATGGTTAGAATGAAAAGAAGGGGACCTAGATGGCTGCCTTGTGGAACACCAGAGGTGGCCAAGAGTGCAGACACTTCAAAATGTCTGCCCTCGGTTTCCAACCCATATTGTTTAAATGGATATCTTCTTACCCGGAAAACCGTTCTTACAGAGTTCGCTTCAGATCCATCTTATCGAATCCCTTCTTGGTTACTAAAATCAGTTGCAATAACGTCGACTTCTTTGCCGTATTGGGTGGGAGAGATAAGAGACTTGCACTGAAAGCTTAAGGTTTCGTATAAAATACTTTCGAAAAGTTTGGGTAGATGAGAAAGTTTAGCAATGGGGCGATAGTTTGTTACCTCGTTCTTTGATCCCTTTTTATGAATGGGGGTTATGAAAGAGGTCTTCCAAATCTGAGGGAATTCTCCTAGTGATGGAGGCAAACGGAAGAGATGAGAGAGGGGGAGGGAGAGAATGGAAGAGCATTTTTTAAGAAAAATGGCAGGGAGACCATCTGGGCCGGGTGAGAATTCATCATTAGTTCATTTTCAATTACAGCAGGATCAAAAGGCTGGGACAGAAAGGGGCCAACGGAGAAGTTAAGAAGGTGACTGAAGTAAGAGGGGTCTGGTTCAAAAGAGTTGTCGGCGAAGGATTGTTTAAAATAGGTGGCAAAAAGTTGGCAATGGTTTGCGGATTAGTTGAAGATATGTTTTCAAAAGAGGGGGACGGAGGTTAACCGTCAGAATTGTTTTTATAGTTGACGAATTGAAAAAATTACTTAGGGTCGTTTATAAGATTTGCTTTCGCTTTAATTATGTGCCGCTGGTAGAGGGAGTTATAAAGATGATTGAATTGAAGGTAGAAAAACAGAATTGGTACGAAGGAAAACTGCCCATAACTTGTTTCTCTTGTTACGTAGTTTGCGAAGTTTGCGATTATACCAAGGGGGGGATGAGGATGAAGTTTTATGACGAGAAAGGGGGACATAAAGAGAAATAGAATTAAACATTTCTCTGTAAAAAATTGTGAGGGCTTCGTTTAAGGATAAGTTAGCAAACTCAAAGGAACATCTACTCAGATAGGCATTTATTTTGCGGGAATTAGCTTTATGAAAGTCGTAAGAAGTGCGAAATGCAGGAGGTGTAGATTGAAGTGGAGAATTGAGGAAAAGTGAAAGAAGAAGGGGAGGATGAAAGTTATCAATAGTCGACACAGTTAGGGGACAAGGCGAGACTGAGGAGTTAATGGGATCAGTTGTGAATATAAGCTCTAATTGCCTTCCCATGTAATTTAAGACATTACTAACTTGACATAGACTTGAATCAGTTAGCCGATCTATGAAGAGACATTCCTTAGTGGAGTTGGCATTTAAAGCGATGAAAAAGGATTCATCATCGGAAGGACTCCACTGTCGCCAAAAATGAGGATGTCATCGAGGGAATCAGATAGGTCGATTATTTGATCAATCGCGTCTATAGCAAGTTGGTAAGATTCGATAGATTGATTTGGTAGAATGTAACAACACATAACGTACAGGGATCGGTGTGGAAAAGTTATTTTTATTGTAACAAAGTCAACCTTAGAAGAGGAAGAAATGGCAATGAGAAAGAGTCAAGGTCATTATGAATGGCCCGTAGCACGCCTCGAGAGGGAGAGTCTACCAAGGGTTGGGTAGGGTCGTCGTCTCGAAAAACATTAAAAGTAGGGGGGAATAATTCTTGACTCTTTATGTCGGGGATCAGATTGGTTTCAGTCAGAGCATAGATATCGAAAGGGAGACCATGGGATTGGCGCAAAACAGCTTGGGTTTTCGAGCGTAGACCTCTTACGTTCTGGTAATAAAATGTAAGAGGAAGATTGTTGTGTAGAAACGAAGGGGAAGGTGGTTGGAGTGCTGATGATAGTGGCAGTTTATGTACGAAAAAATTTGTTGTGGTCACTTCGGCTCCGTTGGAGATGTTGCGTCCTTTTAGAGTGTACGTAGTTGCCAAAAGCAGCAAGGTAATCCACTACTTTTTGAGGAGACAAATTAAAGATCTCGTGGAACTTGTTATAGATTTTCTTGAGACTGTCTATTTCAATGGGGAGGCCTTCCTGCCGAGGAGGCATGGCCGTAAAAGCACACTTGGCCTTCTCTCAGTCTTACAGAAGTTTTACCGCCAGACTGCTACAATATATATCAAGCGGAATGAAACTGAGCATGGTTTCCATTGCCGCTGTTGGTGTTGTTTTTGTTGATCCCATTTGTTGAATTTTGGTGAGTTTTGAAAGCTGGTATTGATTCTCAAGAGCCGTCCACTATACTAGTGAACCATATGTGAGAATGGGTCTTACAATCGCTGTATATATCCAGTACACCACAGCTGGTTTGAAGCCCCACGTGTTGCTGAATGCCTTTTTGCAAGAATAGAAAGCTATTTTTTAGGCGTTCAGCAGTGTTATCCTTCCAGTTCAATTTAGAATCTAGAATTACGCCCAGGAATCGAGCTGAACTTGAAATACTTAGTTCAATACCACCGATGTTTGGGGGTCTGAAGGTAGGAATTGATCTCTTCTCAGTGAAAAGAACTACCTCCGTCTTTGATGGATTTACTCCCAGCCCTTTGCTGCTGATCCAATTATCCAGTAGTTGTAGTGCGAGATTGAGTCTTTCGCTTTGGACTGGAGGGAATTTTCCCGAAACAAGAATTACCAGATCAAGGTCAAGGCCTTTTCCTTTCAGGATTATCAAGATCTCATCCACTATGAGGAGCCATATTAAAGGAGGCAGAACACCTCCTTAGGGGGTTCCTCTGCAGATCCTTCTCCGCATAGTTACATCTCCTAGCGTTAAAAATATAACCTTCGATTGAAGCATCTGTGCAGAGGCCCATGTTTAAATGAACTCTGGGTAGGCTGTCCAGGATCGCGTCAGTGTTTACGTTGCAGCCCATACCTAGTTTCGAAGGTGCTGCCAAACGACCGATACGTGAAGGACTATATCTCCAATATGCAGCGAAATCAGAGGAAGCTTATCGTTGTCCTAGAGTCAGACAAGCTAAAGCGTTGGTTTGAACTTCCGAAAGAGGATTTCTCAGAAGATATGAGCGACACCAATAGTTCGGATCGTGAGGACACGATTATTTGAGGATGGTCGAGTTCTTGAGTTGAGAATACCATCTAGGTTGGAGAAATATCCAATAAGTCGTGATAAAGCTATCATTGGTCAAATAAAACACAGCCTGGTACATCAACAAAGCCTTGTTACCATTTCTTTATTTCGCTTTTGCTTCCCTTCTTGTTCCCCCCTTACACAACTTTCAGCCGTTTTTTAAGTACTTGGACTGAGTTATCAACCACTCTTTGGCATATTTTTGGGACATTTCTCTCCACTTTATCGACCTTAAAAGTTTCACTTAAATTACTTATTTGACAGACTCCCAACGGTTGAAGAATTTCGTAGATTCTCGGCCTTAATCCGCCTTCTCGTGCCTAGGATTCGAAAATTCTCCTGACTGCAGTATTGTTGTCCATTTGCTCGATGTTGCCTTGGTTTGGCTGCTGCCTGAGTCTTTCAACAACAAGCTATTTTTTTTTTTACAAAATATCCAATTCATATCCGAGATATACGAGTATGTACGAGTATCTATCATATGATAATATTCTTGCACATGGTTTGCATATTTGAAAATGAGTACGTCTCCTTGCAGAGTAAGCATTTCAAACGCTCCTTGTACCTTATTCCCTTAGTAGAGCCTCTTTAGGACAGCGCCTTGAAAAAGGAACCACACTTTTGCAAAGGTTCTACACCGGTTTCAGATAATGAAGCTAACTTAAAGAGAGATACAATATGCATTGTAAATGGAGCGGAACTTTGGTAAAACATGGTAAAGGTAGCCTGCTGTGAGGTAGGTTCGGAAACATATCGAACTCTATCCGAGGTATTTAGGGCATAGATTGTGGCTCAACATTGAACACCACTCTCAGTTCGTTTGACACTGGTTCAAAATTGAGGTGGAAGCAGCAAAACTCGGTCTTCCCTCTCTAAGGAACAGATTTATACAATCAAGATCAGTGTTCAAGGTATGCTTGGTTACTGGTATAATCGAGTGTTGAGTTGTAATAGCGATATCGCTGGTGACAGGTTGTAAATGTGTAAACTTTATAGAAGGGGTACCAATACTAACCCCTGCGGTAATCCATTGTTTAGTTGCATGTCGCTTATTCATAAAGACTTGTTACGTATGACAGCATATAGTATCTGAAGATGTAGGCTGTCTATTTCAGGGTATATACTTCAGGTGCTTGTAGATTAGGTCATGCCTTCACACAGTGTCATACGCCGTTAAGAGGTCTATGAATGCGTCGTATTTTTTTTGTAAATTTTTTCATATCCCGCTTAGATCTGATTCATCACCTGGTCCGTGCAGCTGCCATAGGTACGAAAGCCGGCTTGTTCGATGTGGATGTATTCATTTACTATTGGGCTGAATCTACTGAAAAAATTAGTTACAGCTGCTTGTAGTAAGTACGACGTAGAACTATATTATTTATTTGAAAACTTGGAACTTGCATGTTAACTTAACAAAGTCGAAGATGATGATTTTCAGATACGGCGGAGGTAGGTACTCTCGAAGAGAGAAGTGCACTTATCAAGCTGAGTAAAGTGAAGTAGTGCGAGCATATTTGTAAATACTTTGGAGTTTTGATTGCATCTAACCTAAACATGAGTAAGCATTTAAAATCCAAGTTAGCGGAAGTAAAACGAACAATTAGGTCAGTTTGGGGGAGTTGCGTCAACAGCAACCGAGCTGGATATAGCCAGCCGAATAGGTAAAGCAAAATCTGCGTTTGGGATGCTATCCATAGTTTGACGAAGTAATGCAATTAGCTTAAACACTAAGCTACGACTGTTCCGTTCCAACGTTGAATCCGTACTGCTATATGGATGTGGTACCTGGAGAATGACCGTCACTATCACGAGGAAGCTGCAAACGTTTGTCAATAGGTGTCTACGCTACATCTTAACTACGCTTTATCAGAGAACGGGCCATGAACCTATAGGCACAACCATATGAAGACGAAAGTGGCAGTGGATCGGTCACACTCTTCGAAAGGGTGACAGGTCCATAGCTAACCAAGCGATGCAATGGAACCCGCTTACCCAGGATGGCAGGATACGCGGCGGTCCTAGGAATACGTGGCGCAGAACGCAGGAAAAGAGTTGCGGAGAGCTGAGGCACATTTCCATAAATCGCACACGATGGCGCGTAGGCGTTGTAGAGGCCCTAGGACCCACAAGGGGATACAGGACATAAGTAAGTAAGTAATCAACAGCAAAAGCGTACGAGTATCTAACAGCGCTAAGCAAAAAATATTCCGTACAACTTCATCCTGAAGCCGTTGAAAAGTTTATTTGCTACATTGAGCAGTTCATCCAACTACATGCTTCACTTAGAGATTGGAATAGTATCCCTGTTCCTGGACAACTTCAAGCTCCATTTCCACTATATGGTAAGGGTTATGGCATTGGAAGAAGTAAGACTGCCGAGATTAGTGCTGTCATTCAATAGGGGAAACTGTGTTCAAGAGTGGGAAAGGCTAGCGTCTGATAGCGAATTCAATCTATTGGTTGTCCCCAATGAGCAGTCAGCATCTCTGTGGTAGAAATGCAACACTCTACTGATAATAACAGGTAGCGGCATGTACGATAAATTTGTAAGTGGAGCCCAGTCATCACAGCACAGAGTATATAATTGCAGGATGAAACAAGAATAGTTCGCAACATCGTTGAGGTGTGATAGGTGAATTTGTGTACAACGCTAACTACGACTATGTTTCTACAGCCCTGTTTTCTCAATAGGTTCCATGCCTTGTGGTTTAAATGGGTCACGCGCATTTTATTGGGTGATCTGAGTATGTACGAGTAGGTCATCAATATTTATAGATCTCCTGTTTTCCTCGAATTCCGTATATAGACACAGCTTCGCAGCTTTCTATAGTATGTGCTTCTAAGCTATAGCAAATCGTTGGTACTCGTAGTTGTATACTTTTGGGGGCCCATTTCCTTAATTTATTGCCAAACAGCTTTGTTGAAATTCCAGCGGGAGTTGATGAGTGACCCTGATACCCAATTGCTATTATGTCGGGCCAATGCTAACTAGTCGTATATAAAAAGTCTGACAAATCTGTTCTCGATACTGGGAGGGGTCGATTTTTAAGGTCGCTAGACATACAATATAGGTATGTGAGTCAACATTGTCTTTCTCGAGTGAGTTATGGTCCCACTGGGCTGTACAGCGACATCGACTTAGTTAAAAGGGTTCAAATTCATCGAGTAAAATATCAAGAGCATGTAGAGCGAAGGTCTGTGCATTGCGATGACGTGGGAAGGGAAGATCTCACCTAAAATGGCGTGCAAAAGTGGAAAGAGATATCATTCGACTAGGTGTCCAAATCTTAAGGCAGATGAACTTCATTCAGGAAACTGAATTCTAAATCTGAATTGGAATACATTCTGCATGATTACCCTCAATTGGGTTGGTTTCATAATACCAAGTCACAAAATCCCCAAACTAAAATCCACATATCAAAATCCACAAACCAAAATCCCCAAACGCAAAATACGAAAACACAAAATCCCCAAAGACAAGCATAATTTACTTGATAGGCTCGAACTATAGAGGATTTTGGATGTAGAACTTGGCATTTCTTTCAAGCTATTGCAAATCTGCATCTGATTTGAGGGAGACACGTGCAGCTCACGTTTTTCCTGTTTTAAGTCAATCATCTCTATCAAGCAATAAACGGTAAATTGCCTACTCTACTGTCATTAACTAGCAATGGGTCTGTGGGAATGAAATTGAAATTTTGTGTTTGGGGATTTTGTGCTTGGGAATTTTCTGTTTGTACATTTTTCAAAAGTTGCGTATTTCTTAGTTTGGGGATATTAATTTTGGACATTTACCTTCTCAATTCAGAAGAGTTGGCAAATGTCATCATGATTTATCGCCATTTAGTGAAGTCAATAAAAAGTTTTTAGGCAAATTTATAATTGTCTCAAATATTTGAAGTCTTCTTAGATACAAATACATAACCAAAGATTCAATACAAAGTTTCTCCTCTGAACCATAATAATTAAGTTCTATTCAGCGACAAATGAAAACAAAAAGCAAAATCCCGTCTTCTCCCCTCACCGCGCGTCATCAGAGGTCAAACTTTTTTTTCTTTGCACAAAAGCATCCAACAAGTAATAAATTCGATTAGCTGTCATTCTACCTCTCTTCCGACTTTTAGCCACACAAATTAAATCTCGAAGAAATATTGCATACATAATTAAACTGCAGGCAATTCCCTATCCAAAAGCTATGCCGAGATCCATTGCCACCTGAAGAAATATCTTCAAATTATTACTTCTTAGGAAGAGATTCCCATTGTCTATTGCCTCGCGTTACAAGTCTTCATTAAATTAATGCTCGGCGCATAGTTCCTAGCGCAAGGGAGTCACGGGTCTCGATTTGATGGAATTAGTATCGAAAATTATTGGATTGCCCTGATCTAGTCATAAATTTGTTCGGAAATCATGTAATAGGAAGAGTTGTCTGCAATGCATGCAAGCGGCAAGCTTTGAATGAACAGTGTCCGTACTGCACAGGAGTTTCGAATGAACAATACCGTCTGTGGGAGCACCGTGATTTAATGCACCAATCCATTGCTGACGTTTGTTTGGCTTGTGCTTCTCCGTTTTTTGCTTTAGCTGTTTGGTGTGTTGATTATAGGGGAGTTGACGGTGGTAAAACAAACTGCTAGTTGGATGGCGATTGATGTAATGACTAAAAGGAGGCGCCTTGTTTTCCCTTACCGTTCGAATATAAATTCACTTTTCTTATAAATTTTAATATCATAATTAAGTTAAAACTAGTACTTCAAATGGGAAAGTTTATTTAATGTTTGTTGATATAGTGAATTGTTAAGAGCATAGGATATCGAAAGAAAATCGCAAGTGATTAAGGTAAAGCAGTGGTATCCAACAAGCCTGGAGCAAAGTCGATCGTCTATTATAGAAATCATAAAACTGGATAGATTAACTGCTGAGGAGCTCATGAAAATGGGTTGATCCAATAAATGATTGTTTGAGTGTTTAATGCAGCTGCAGCGAAGTTATATATAGATGTTGCAAAGGTCTAGCTAAGAAGAAGTGCGCCCAATTTCAAGCAAAAAGTATGGAAGGCCTCTATCGGGAGTTGGAGGAAATATCGTCTTCGGCGTCTGATATGAACCGGGCTACCCAGGAGCTTCGAAAAAACAACTTGAATAAGAGAACAACTATCTTCAAAATATCCGCCTAGAGTAGAAGTTCCTTAACAATGCTCAATGTCAGCTTCTTGTGGAAGACGACAAAATTCTCCACATATGGCGACAGTATTGTGAAAGACTTCGGAATGAACAGTTTCCCGAGTATACGTTCCAACAGCCGTTCCTAACCATGACGAAGTATCCGAGATTATTGTCGAAGAAGTTAGGAATGCGGTCAAATACACAAAAAAAAAAGAAAAGCGGTTGGGCCAGACGAGATATCCTCTGAGTCCTGGAAAAAGATGGGAGACATCGGGTCCAGACGGCTCATGATTCTTATCTCCAAACTCATGAGCGGTGATCCAATGCTGGAGTGGAGGAAAAGTTGTCTTCTTCCTTTCCACAAAGGAAAGGGCGATACGCGAAACTGCAATAACTGTCAAGCTGATGCCACGCACCATGAAGATCGTTGAGCGGGTATTAGATGACCGACTGCGGAAACTAATACGACTATTTGATGACGAGTACGGGTTCGTCTCGGATAAATCAACAACTGGTGCAATCCAAAGTATAAGGATCATAATGGAAAAACATCGTGATTCCTTAAAGGACTTGCATATGGCGTTGGTTGATTTTGAAAAAGCCTTTGATAGACAACCAAGAGATCTCTTATGGGTGGCGCTAAGACAACGAGGAGTTCCAGAAACCTAAGTGCACATGATCATGTACATGTATGAGGGAGCAAGTCTAAGAGCAAGATGTCCCGCAGGAGTCACCGAAGAGTTCCCAATCAAAGTCGGTGTACACCAGGGAAGCGTCCTCAGGATTTTGCTATTTATTGCAGTCCTTGATTATTTGCTTGAAGGAAAAGTGACAGACCCTAAAGTGCATCAGTTATTCTTTGGTGACGATAGATCTATCATAAGGGCAGATCAAACGTCCCTGCAACGAGCACTTGATGAATGGGTGGATGTTTTGGAGGGAAACGAGTACCGTATTAGTTCAAAAAAGAAAGAGTATCAGTGCTGCTCATTCTCTGATCCACATGGCCTATTCCACATATTTACTTGAATGGAAAGTGCTTCTCAAGTGCGAAAAGTTCAAATATCTGGAATCGATCTGGTAACTTGTGATCATCATGCGGGAAAACTACGCAATCTTCTGTGACCGAACAATGTCCCCTAAGATGAAAGAAAGGCTCTACACCACAGTCGTATGTCCGGCGCTCACATACGGTTCACAATGCTGGGCAATGTATAAAAAGTATGAAGGCAAAGTAACAGCAGCTGAGATGAAGATGCTTCGCATGACAGCAAGAGTAACAAGGCTTGATAGAATAAGAAGTTCGAAGATTCGAGGAAACCTTAATGTAAAAGAACCCATCCTCAGTTGGTATTATTATGTTCAAAGGAGAGATCATTCTAACGCCGTCAAAATGGCAATATCAATCAACGTTCCTACACAATCGCGCAAAAAAGGCAGACCAAAAAACAACTGGATCACACAAATGCAAAAACACCAGCATTTGATTGGCCTCAGTGACGAAGTGATCGGAAACCGGAAAGCCTGCAGGTACTTCCTGAGGTCAAACCTGCAAACCCCACAGGCGGGCGAAGTGCGTCTGCTCAAAATGTTGATTGTTTCATCCATACTTACGAGTAATATGTAAATCTGTTACGAGGACCTGGGACTATTTTCGGCTGTGCCCAGAGGATCAACAAACAAAAAAAAAAAAAGGAAAACATATCAACGCTCGTCGAAGGGGATATGAATATCCTTCCTTAAACTGTTTCAGGGCACCGGCGTTAGGAAAAGGGGGAGGAACAGAGGAGGAGCCTATGCAAGTTGGCTTTAAATGTTTGAAGGTTGTAATGATGGGGGAATACAGAGCCTGGTAGATCATTCCACATTCGTGTCGTTCGGCTTATAAACGAATCCCTATATTTGACAGTACGACCGAAGTTGGGCTTAAGGGTGAACTGATGTACATTTGAAGCATGACGCGTATTGTGGGTGAACTTTTCTTTTCGCTGGAGTATTTACTTTTACCATTGCATGTCCTCTGGAGCTTCCGACCGGCCAATATCCATCCGACAGCGCACCTGGTTACTTTATATTTGTATACCCTTTGCGAAGGGTTTAAGTTGCTTGTTTTCTTAATCAGTTTCCTTCGACTTCTATTGATTGACTCAATTATTTTATTAATCGTCAAAATAGACATGTTTCTTATAAATTTCAAAAATATTTTCTGTTCAACTTGAAAGATTTAGTAAAGATGAAGTCATTTGGTTTTGTTGTTCTTTTGGTGGCTATTTTTGCAGAAATTACGTTTGGTTCTACGAGTACAGGGCGGTTTTGGGATCCAAGTTAGTGAATTTTAATATCACTGTTTCGCATTGCTCAGTTTTCATTTTTATTTAAAGAACATCCTGGCAGATGTACAATTAAGGAAGACTTAGTTCTTATACCAGGTGAAATTGTAAAAGATCCGGATGAGTTATGCGGGCGTATTATTTGCAGCGCCAATGGTTTTGTCGAGTTTCAGAAGTAAGTTGTTTTTTTTTAATAAATTTTTAAGATAGTGTTTTAAATTCCTTTTCCAGCTGTGGAATTGCTGTGTATGACGGATGTGAATCAGGGTTTTTAATAGATCCATGTTTACCTTACCCAGACTGTTGTGAACAAGAGTTTATTTGTCATTGAAGGATGCGTTATGAAATTTAAATAATAAATGAGCTTCACTGGTGACTTCGATGATGTCTTATAGAACTGGTCAAAGATTTTGGCTTTATGGTTTAACTAGAAGTGAGAGTAGATGCGGATGATTTTGTACATTTTCGTCTCATCTGCCCACGGAAAAACTTTTTAATTTTAAAAAAAAATTGTTCTGCCTACCCCCTGAAGGCCCTCGACAGACTAAAATGTGCTGACAATAAAAGCCTAATTACATAGACGACGGCTCAGCAATCAGGTCAATCAATGTTAATGGAAGATTTAAACAGCAATATGAATGCATAATCATTATAGCTGGTAAACTGGAAACGTGTAAAGATTTCAAGTCATTCTAGTGTAAGATTCGCCGATTAGGGACCTGTAAATTGCATAGCTTCCTCACCTGCCCTTGAAGAACTCCTTACTCTCGATATCAATCAATTAAATTTCCAGTATGCTTTGCTAGAACCAATAACAATTTTTGAGTTACAGTCTACACTCAAACCATAAAAAATAATTGGGCTCCTGAGTTGGATGGAATTCCAATGGAATTAGGACAGTTCTATAATAAAGTCAGATCTGTTCTTGAAATTTATCATTTTTCCTATTTTAAAAGAAAGGTGACCGCACTCTGCTAGACAACTAAAGGGGTACATCAATCCTTAAAATCTAAGGCACCGAAGAACCATGAAGAAAATGGAACTGGCGTTCTATACCGACGGTATAGATCCGGCACAGGAGCCGGAGTTTATTGTGAGGCCCTAGGAATAATCAACTCCTTTAGAATCAGCGACGACTGCAGCGTCTTTTAGGCCGAAATCGCAGCCATTATACAGCCTGGAGAAATTATGCACACGAGTAATATTGTTGGCAAGGGATCACTGTCTATACAGACAGCCAGGCAGACGTTAAGGCTCTGGGCTATGCTGTAATTAGATCAAGGCTTGTGAGGACCAATGCGGTGACCCTCTGCTGAGTACCAAGGCATATGGATGTCGAAGGAAACGAAAGGGGTGACGAGCTTGCTAGGAAAGGGTCGGCGCTGCACCTAGCTTTGCGCAGAAGCGATGTCGTAACCAATGAGGTCCTACCGAGGTGCGATTATTATTAGTTGAAAACTTTAACCAATACCCCGCCATGAGGACGTGAAATACCGTCCGCTACGGCAATTAGTTCTCTAAGGAAGAAAAGAGGGTTCATCTGGAAACATGCGCAACGGCCAGGACGCTATGGCCGGCCTTCAGCAAGAAGAGATCTACTTCTCTGATGAAACTTAGTCGTTATAACGCACGGGACGTCTCTGGAATAATTACTGGTCATTGGTGCCATTGGCGTTCATACGGACGAAGAAGAAATTGAGTCAGTTCGTCACCTAGTGTGTGATTGCGGGATTTACGGATCTCCTGAGATTTATATCACTATCTGGGTGCTTCAAACAGCAGACTTTTACAGCGTTTCCAGACTTAAATAATTGAGCACAATGGACCCGAACTGTTGGTCTAAGTGAGCAGTGACTCTATTTGTCACAAGGCACCCATCTACCTGACCTAACCTAATCGCAGATAATAAACATCTGAGTACTTTCCAAGCTGATTTCCGTGCTGTCTTCACAACGGACGGCCAAATATTTGTCGGAGGTTTATTGACAAAACTTTATGCTTTTCTGGTACATTTTAATGCAGCTTTGAACACACTGATAGTATTGTGGTCATATGGCTAAAAAGCAACTCGATCGTGATCAGAAGGACAAAATAATACTGTGAATCATAAGCAACGACAATAACTGCAAAACAAAAATACTCCCCAGTTATCTGGACGCCACCCTTGGAGGTTACTGAAACTTAATACCACCTGAGTTTCAAACCAACTACACCAATCTGTCTTTCTCTCTGTCTCTTTCCCTTTCCACAAAACGTCGTGTTTACAAATTGTCTATTATTGGTCTGTCTTTCAAGTTTATAAGTCTACTTACTCGTAGTTTCAAATGCCACTGCAGCGGTGTAGAATGGAGGAGTCAAATCATGCTACTTCAATACTGATGCAGAAGTTCCTCAAGGATGCGTTCTTAGTCCTATTTCGTTTGAACTTTTCATCGAAGGCGTGTGTGACAATCTGCCCAGTGGTGTTAGATTCGGAGGAGTTAAAGTTAAGTTTCTGTACTTCCCTGACGATCTTGTAGCTTTAGCCAATAGTCCACATACTATTCAGCTACAAATCAAAAAGTTAGAGGGCTACTGTGACACATGGTACTACACAGCCAAATACTAATTTATGATTTTCGATTCATCGCCATGTTGAAGAAGTGTACAGGAGAAATATTTAGAAGTCATTATCTCTTAGAATCTCGGTATCCATCCTCATGTCAAGGAAGAAACTTTAATGTCTAAAACAGCTATTAACTTCATGTGGAGTCGATTTTTCTCTAACAAACATGTGGATATCTCCTCAAAATTTTGGGTTTTTGACGCTATACTTAAGACTTGTCTTTGCTATGCAAATCAAGATTTTGGTTTCCAAAAAAATCGAATGCATTCAACGCATCTTTTCTAAACGCATTTTTAAAGTTTCCCCCACAACTTATACCAATCAGAGCTTCCCAAATCCATTTAAAAAATTTGCAAATACAGACAACATACGAGTAATAAGAGTGATGCATAGAGATGATAATAAACTTCAGACAAAATTTCGCTCTTTCATGCCACTCAACGCTTTTTAAAGAGCTCTGACTTAACTGAGGGGAACATCAGTGGTTGGCAAGTTCTACCATTGTACCTATATAGCAAGAGTCGATGAGTATTTTTACCAACAATGTCTGAATAGAGCGCAATCAACCAGGCTTATCTATAAAATACTTAACCACTCCATGAGCACGAACAATTATTTTTGCAGAAAACTAACAGCCCACTAAATAAGCCTACTCTTTAAAATAAGAACGAGGATATTGAGTCTCAATAACAACTACAGGCAGGACCTTCGATCAATTTGTAGTCCCTGCAATCGTAATGAGACCACTTCCTAGCAGTATATCTAATACTGCTGGAACTGCGAAGATTGTATTTCTCTGAGAACTATCTCACACTTGAAGAAGTCAAGCAGATTTCAATCTAGTCATATACGAGTAGCTGGAAACTGCTTTCTCGTTTTTGTAGTCATGCCCTTAACTATCGCAATAGTTTTTTATATACGAGTACTTAAGCAACGTTTGAATATGCATTTTAAAGAATTTGGCACTTAAATTATTTTGTATGTTTTTTTGAAACTTGAGTCTCTATTTTTTTTAATTTTCAAAAGTAGTCAGTTTTTGACAGACGTCAATTTAAGTCATTTTGATATTTATTTTGTGTACTAATAAATTTTATACTTATAATAGAAGCTCAGAGTTTTCGGACCGGTGTGAAGCAGTCAAGTTGATCTAATGAACGAATTCCTTAATTTGTGTTTTAATCTAACCTTCGAAACATGTACGATTTCAAAAAAAAACTTAAAGAGGCAGTTGAGCGTCCAATTCATAAGGAGCGATCAAAAATCACGGCCAATTGCAATCTTACCAATGATTGACAAAATCATGGAGCAAATTCTTTCGCATCGTATATGGGAATTTGTAAAAAAGGATACCTCGATTTACATAAACTAATACGGCTTTCAAAAGGGAAAGAGCACTAACAAACTTCTTAGCGACACCTTATCCTCGTACTGTTTCTGGTTTTCAACAAGTTATTCGATACCCTCGACCACAACAAACTTATCAGCGCCTTACATAAAGTAGGAATTAGAGGAAAGCTGTCGGATTAACTTCTAGATAGAACCTTTCGGATGAAGATCAAGAATAGCTGTAGTGATGAACAAAGAGTCCGATATGGAGTACCGTAAGGCTCAAAGTTTGGTCCCCTACTTATTGTTTTGTACACAAATGAAATGCTCAAATGCTTAAAGGAAAGTGTACCATTCGCATATGCGGACGACATAGCAATTGTTGTATGTCTCCAGTCGTTGGTGATGCAGGAGGAGTTCGACGAAACAGCAAAATGGTACGATGATAACGGGCTAGCAATAAACATGTCGAAAACAAATCTAATACACATTCGAAACCTGATGTATCCAACGTCTGACTGTAAGTACTGAAGTCGTAGATACTTACAAGTACGTAGTCATCATCATTTTATGTCATTTTCTTTGAGAGCCACATATAAATCATCTTTTTTGCATTCACCTGTCTGCAGTACAAAGTCACGATGTGTACACCATAGGGTCGAGGTTACGATATAGCGTACTAGCGTGAGGTGCAGCGAAAACTCATATCGAAAAACTACAAAATATTCAAAACAGTGCGTATCTAACATAAAAGTGCTGAAAGTAAGGCAGATTTTTAACAGCACTATTACGATGCAATTTTCCGGACACCAATTAGTCATCAGTTTGGTACAAGAAAACAAGCCGGAAGAAAGTATCAACTCGCATCCTTTATCAACTAGTACGGCAGGAGAATGACCGAATAATCGAATTATTACCATCTATAGCCTTTCGAAAAGCTGTATGCCTATGCATGGGTAGTTTAAGAATTGTATCAGCGATTTTTGGAAATACCCCTTTAAAGTGATGTCGATTGCGCTAGAGGGTGCAGTGATGATGTTTCTGAAGGTCAATTTTGTTCGATTGAGAGAAGCTTCTCATGACAATTTTACTCTCGGATGTTTGCCAGACATTCGCGAGGGCAGAAAAATATTTGTTTTCTGGGATTCGAACCTTAAATTTCCCGTTCTGTGAACGCACACTTACCCACTGAACCACGGCACCAATTATTAAAGATTTCAATGTTTTAAATCGGTTAAATGGCAGCCACTGGCGTTTTTGCAAATTTCGATTCTTGTGAGGTAATTTTCGATTACTTTTCAGCACATTTATGGTGGTATGCGGTCATAACTTCACAGAAGTTGGTTTTTTAGTGCTCCAAAGTTTGAGGATTGTCTGCATAGACACGATGTTTAGCATACTCGTAGACACGATCTTTAGCATATCCACAAAAAGAAATCCAGCGGGATTTGTTTACGTAGCCGTCGAACAAAAAAACGTTGAAGATGATTTTGTTCGAAAAATCGGCGTCAACTTGTTGATTTTCCAGCACCGAATCGGCGTATGTTCTGCGCATTCTAGGCTTTAGTTGTTGTGTAAGCTGGACCTTATAGGGATGAAGATACGAATCCAAGCGCAAAGTACTCCAAACAGAGCTGTGGGAAATGCCCAAATATTGAGCGCGGCGTGGAATTAGCAATTGCGTATTTTCGGCCTCTGAGGCACTCATAGCGGTTATGTTTTCAGTTGATCGAGCATTACAATGATTGGACAGGCCTTACAACATCACACACACTACCGATCTGTACGAATTTGTACGATTGTGTTTTGAATTGTTTGCTCAGTTGGGCGATTATGATGGCCGTAATCTGTCCCTACTTTTTACTTTGTTTCCTTCTTTTAATATCCTGCAAGGCAATGGAAAATCTTTCTTAAGATATGCGCCAGTTGTTAGGTGAAAAGATTCTTTCGCATAAATATCTCACTACTTCTCTTACTACACTTCAAATAACTTTAATTCATTTCAACAGCATGAAAGCCTTCCCTAACTCGCATGGCTCTGTTCGAAATGCAGTGTTGTGAACCTCCACTCCCTTCATATCTACAATATAATTAAGAGCGCCATTAAATTTTTATCATGCATGCAACACCTGGTGGCTTTTGTTCAATACAAACTGAAGTTCTGATGACCTCTTGGTAACGCTTGTCCTTCGGCGTCTGTGTTATAGACGCACTGGCATCAGAACTCCGATTACTGCACAAATTTAAAGTCGACTTTTCTCGCCACCGGGATTGGTTTTGGGCAGAATCTGAGCTGGGAGAAAATTGTTGATTGGTGTCTTCTTAGAGGAGAACAAGATTATGCGTCACTTCTCTACAGGCACACTTGTACAAGGTGGGGCAAAAGTAAAGTCATAATGTGAATGTGACATGATTTTTGCAAATGGCGTCAAATGTCATTGTGATTTGACATTTATGTTGTAGACAGATAGAGAGTTAGTTAACAACAAGCAATGGAGCGATACATACCTGAAGAACGCGGAATTATTGTTACTGCTTATTTGACCAATTTTCAGTCTGTTGTTTAACGCAGCATGAAATTTCGTCGTGGATTTCCTCGTCGTCCTACACCAAGTGCGTGAACAATTAAGCATTTGACTAAGCGTCTCGTGTAAACTGGGTCAACTAGAAATGACGCAAGAAGTGGCCGGCCCCGTATTTACGTTTCTGGGGCACAGAGAAATCACATGAAATGCACGAAGAGCCATTGCATCCCCTCAAAGTGACAGTGAAAAAGTGATTGTCCTTATTTTTTGGAGGACGCCGACGACACCACCGTAACCGTAACTGGTAAGCGCTACAACTACAATTTTTTTTTGCCACAAGTTGCTGAATTGTGTCTCTAGCATTGTTGGTTGCAGCAGGACGGAGCAACCGCTCACACAGCTCGGGCAACGATGGGGATTTTGAATCACCAATTTCCGGGCCATCTGATCTCCCATTTTGGCGATTTGAATTGGTCGACCAGTCGCCAGATCTGACGACGCCAGACTTCTTCCTTTGGGTCTTTTGAAATCTCGCATATACCACAACAAACAACAAATCTCGCAAGTCTTGAAAGCCAACATTGAAGAAGAATTCACCAATTTGGAACCAGATGCCGTAAAACGAGCACAAATGTGCATCTCCTCAAGAGGTGGTCGTTTGACCGATATCATTTTTCATCAATTTTACACCTTCAGATAAACTTTTTGTGAAGACAGACCCCAATTTTTTTTCATTTCTAACCAAATGGCAGCCGATTCACATTATGACATTATTTTTGCCCCACCTTGTATCTATCTTCCTAGTGACTGGCTACCGTAATATCTGTGAATTATATTGTGAGCAATAGGTTGAAGGGGAGGTAGTGATAGCCAGGCTGCTCTTAAGACCTTGCTTAACTCTATATTCCAAAATAGTTCGATAATGCACGAACTCTCTTAAATCTGTCGACTCTCTGAGTCTTATTTGGGCTCAGGTCACAATGAAGTTACAGGAAGTGAGATCTATAATGAACTTGCTAAAGAAGTCTGAGAAGGGGACTGGACTTCAACCTTTGCAGGGTCTTCCTGTGTCCTCTCGTCGGTCACGTGTGTATAGCGTCGGTAAAGAGCTATTTGTTGTTTCTCAGAAAGTATTGCAGAATGCTCACTATGGCAAGCTTAAGCAACAACACCACCTGTAAAACATATGTAGAGAGTGTCAATACTGTGGAGCAATTCTTTAGTGAATATCCAGCCTTTGCTCATAGGTATCAGGTGGAAGTTTTCGGTGGTGAACACTCTTCATCACTGAAACGCCTACTCGCTTTAGAGCATAATTTTTTTTTCCCCCAAGGGTTGGTGAAAAATCTTCCATAGACACTATGAGGATAGCAAGCGCGTGCTCATAGTAGTGTCAGATTTTTACTGATTAAAAAAACACCACCCTGCGATTTAATTTGTTATATATTGCAACTAAGAAGGACCTTATCAAGCAACTTTTCTGTCATGAAAAAAAAAAAATAGTTTGGCAGGTTACTTTCCACTGAAAGATCCTGCATGTTCCGCAATCTAAGCGCGGTTGATTCCTATCTCGCCAAGTCGATAGGTTTCGTCCTTTGTAGTCGGCTTTCATCCCGAATTTGTAGGATTTTATTGTTAACATGTCCGATTAGTCGGTTTCTATGCTTTCTCGTGAAGCTTCAAATTTCAGCTTCGATTGTCGAAATTCCGAGATCCCTGTGGATATCATCGTTTCTAGTATACCACGGTGCGTGGACAATTTCTCTTGAAAAGTTTGTAAAATATTGGCGTTTGTTTTCTTGGTACAGCCCCAAAGTTGTATACCGTAAGTCCACACCGGCTTTAGCACTTGCTTGTATAAAAGTAGTTTGTTCTCAATACTGAGCTGGGAGTATTTTCCGAGCAGCCAGTTCATTTCTCTATATTTGATTTGGAATTCTTTACGTTTCATTTTCACTTGAGAATTCTATTTCAGTTTTGCGTCGTATGTCATTCCAGAATGCTATTTGGCCTCGTTTGCAAAAGGCATTCGGGCCAAGTTTAGGAAAATTGGCAAGACATTAGTTTTCTTATAAGTGAAATTCACGTGAACAGATTTAGATTCGTTTAGGGCGATCCACCAGTCCCTCGTCCATTCATTTACTTTAGTCAGTGCGTTTTGCAGTTTTGCAGTCGTTTCTTTGATTGTTTTACCTACGGTTAGGATAGCGGTGTCATCGGCGAACGTAGCCAGGATAGTGCCATCTTCTTTCGGTATATCTCGAGTATATAACAGATAGAGAAGTGGCCCAAGAACGCTTCCTTGCGGTACACCACCCGAAATTTCTTTGAGCTCTGAGTATTCATTTCCATGTCTAACACGGAAGAGTCTATTCCCGAGATATGATTCTAGAATCTCTTATAGGCATACAGGGAGAACTTGTGGTAATTTGCAATTCAAGCCATCATGCCACACCTTATCAAAGGCTTGCGAGACGTCAAGAAATACGCTTGAGCATATCTTTTTCTCTTCAAGTGCTTTCTCGATTACGTCAGTAATTCTATGCACCTGGTCAATCGTCGAATGCTTACTTCTGAACCCAAACTGGTGGTCAGGGATAAGATTATTTCCTTCTATAACCGGTTGGAGACGCCTTAGTAATATCCTCTTGAAAATTTTGGATACAACTGGAAGTAGCGTAATTGGTCTATAAGATTTTACCTCATTATAACTTCCGCAACTTTCCATTGGTTAGGCACGTGCTTTAATCTGAGCGCAGCATTTATAATATGAAGAAGCTTAATCAATGCCTTTCTAGGTAAAGCTTTGAGAATTTCTCCGGTGATCAAGTCTTAACCAGGAGCTTTCTTAGGTTTTAGATTCCCGATCTCATGCTTGAGTTCCCTTAGCGTTGCACTTGTAAGTGCTAAATCGTCAGATGGTAAATCCGGCATATTGATATTGTCGTAAGGCACTTGACCATCGTACGGTTTAAAGGTGTCTTCCAGGTGGACGGCAAAAACGTCCGCTTTTTCTTTATCTTCCCTTGCCCATTCAATGTGATTTAATTTAATTGGCGGCGCGGGGACCTTGGGCCTTTTGGTGCCTTTTACAGCTTTCCAAAGTGAATAATTTGAATCTTTTTTCGCTGTTAAACTTTCAAGATAAGAGCCTATCGCACGATTCTTAAAATCCTTTATAGTCTTCTTCAACGAATTGCACAGGTGATTCAAGTGAGCTTTATGTTGCGGAGCACGACTCTGTTGGCATTTCTTACGCGCTTTTCTTTTTTCCTTGACCAATTCTTTTATTTCCGTAGGATATTGTAGACCGTATTTGTCCGGAGTTTTCCTTGGACTGGGAGTATTATTCCAAGAGGCGCGCTGTACGATCTCAACTTCAACCTCAAGTTCATAGGGTGTCGTAAGTGGAACGCTCAGTTCAACATTATCTTCAATTTCGTTCCTAAAGCCTTCCCAGTTAGTTGTTCTACCGGTTAATCTCGCTGGCTCTAGGGTATAGACTAGTTTTTCGCTCAATGTCAAAACAACTGGGGAATGGTCAGACGACAGATCAAAGCTCTCTTCAACTTTAGTGGTAGAAATTCCTTTAACGACGAAAAAGTCGATCAGTTCAGGTATTTTCGAAGTATCAGTTGGCCGATAGGTCGGTTTATCCCGTTGAATGGAAATCACAACTGTACTCCATACCTGCCTCATGGAGCATTCTGCCTTTTTGCGAGCTGTGTCTTGAGCCCCAGAATGTATGTTTCGCATTAAAATCGCCGCCAATAATGAAATTAGGTTTCAGCAATTTAAACAAGTTAGTAAAATCACTTTTTTCAAGCGCGGAACGCGGTGGGCAATAGATAGTTGAGATTTTAAGAGTACGCTGACTAATTTTTACTCGAATCGTGCACAGTTGCAAAGTTTCAAGCTCGATCTTTATGTCTTCGGATTGTTCGACGCAGTCTTTAATAAACAATGATGATCCGCCTCTCGCTTTCCCCGAAGGGTAACAAGCGTGATAATTTTTTTATTTTTAATTTTTAGATGCGATTTGTTTCTTACGTGAGTTTCAGAAATCAAGCAAATATCGAAGTTCATATGCTTTAAAATATAATGAACTAATATTGGTGCTCCAGTGGAGTGTTTCTTAGCCCCAAAAAGAAGAATCATCGATGTCAGATAGATTAGTCCTCACAAAGTGATACCCATTTTGAGTCATGAGAAAGTGATAACTAAATTTATACATTTCTTGAGGTACTGTTTATCAAAGTGTCTACTGAAATATAAATTAAATAAGCACATCCATCTTCGATTTCATGTATCTATGTATACATGAGGACTAAAAATACATTTCCAATAGGCTTCACCTCATTCTTACATTTTAACCGTAAACTTTTATGGTCTGGTACCAAAGTTGGACGTTTTACTACCACTTGAACCGCCTTTCACATTCAGACAATGTCGGGCATTCATCATACATTTTAGTAGACTCCGAGAGATCGATTGTTAAACAACATAGCATCTAAAACAATCAGTAAAACCTCTAAGCGTACTATTAATCATAATTTTGTCAAACATGTTGGTTTTCGAAAATGAATTTCGCCAATAAAACCCACTTTATGGCTGTGAAATTCAACGCGCTGGCTGGAGCGCTGCAATTATTCCTCATTATGGCCTCTAATACTGTGTGTCTACGAGTATATGCAAAATGTGAAATTGGCCAAAATTACTATAAACTCGGCAAATAAAACGGGACCATTCCAAAGACCATAAATCAATTAATATTTCCCACATTGGTGGTGTCTCTCGTTCTCTCTCGGCAATTCGGTTCGTTGGATTCGAATTTACAAGAATCACAATTATTCGGCATTGCCTTGCCTCAGATGAATAGATTGAGGGAGCTTTGCTGATTTCGGGTTGCGGGCAACCGTTTCGTATAATCGCCACTCATGTGAGCTGTTGAAATCGTTAATTTATGCGAAATTTATCTGAGAAAGGCATCTCAGAACGTATTAGATTGATTTTTCCTTACGGAATTGGGACAATTGCTGATTGAGAGAAAGTATCGGGTGCTGGTGTTGCTACTGCAGAACGATCGACAACGAATCGAATGGTGGCTGTTTGGAATCTTCTTTTGTTTTGGCAAATGAAATTGAAAGCATTATTGGCATTGTAATGCAGTCCAGTAAAGAGAATGTTTTTTGTTTTGTTCGTTTGTTTTTATTCTTTTATTTCCAGAGTGAGAGAGATATTGATTATTTATTGTTTATTTAAAGCGGATTGTGGCGGCTTAGCAGCACCGGAAGCAGCGTGTTTCAAGATGAGAAGAGATTTCTGTTTTTTTTTTTTTTTGAATTAGCATGTGAATGATGTTTATGCTGTGGAATACGGTACGGAGACAATGAAGATTAAGAACTATTTTGATGAGTAAAATAGTAATTAGAGCGGGCTTAGAGTAAATATAAATATGACATTTAACGGACAAAGCAATTTATTTAGATTTGAATGTAAGTTCTATTGAACAGTCACAGTCAGTGTTATACGAAGAATAAACAAAAAGATACATTACAATGAGACGTGTTGTAGTACAATTTAGAAATTGAAATCTATTACAACATTGCTGAGGAATTTTTCCGGAAGTAACAAGAGCAGCAGAAATCCATTTAATTAATATTTTCAACATGACCACCTTTGGTACGAACAATTTCCTTAAGACGGTCAATAAATTTATCGCACGCTGCACGCAAGTGTGTCTGTGGAATGCGCTTCCATTCCCGGCGAAGTGCTAACTTGAGCGCGCCCGTTGTTTTGTATTTTTTAGTGCCAACCTTGCCTTTCAAAATGCCCCGGACAGAAAAGTCTAATGGATTCGCATCGGGAGAAGTCGATAGCCGGGCTTTGAGGGAAGGTGCAGAGTCCTGTTGGAATATCCAGGGTGTTTGACTGAAACGTTTGGGTGCCCATGGCTTCAACACAGCTTCCAAGACAGTTTCACGATAAGCCATCGCGTTTAACCCCATGGTCCAAAAATACGAGCAGAGACCGACCGTCGGCAGTCACTGCGGCTCAAATTAACAAAAGCGGTGACGCTTGCTTCCTCGTGGTCATTCTTTGTTTGAAATTATCGTACGACCTCTCTGGAAGTTAAACTTGATCATTTTGCTTGTTGACAAGTTGCTAAATTGGAAATAGTGCTCCTTCAGAGAAGACGATGTTTGGCAATTGACCACTTGCGTACAAGCGGAACAACTCCTTTGCTCTTTCCACTCTAACCATTTTTTTGGTCAGGTGTGAGATCGTGCACTTTTTGGAACTTTAGGGCCTTGAGTCCGAGCTCATTCTTCAAAATGTGTTGCGCCCGTTCTCTGGATATGTTTAGCTCAGAAGCCATTTCTCTTCCGTTACGCCGAAGATTTCATTCGATTCTGGCCTCCACACTCCGAATCACTGTTGATGATGTTGCTGTCTTTTTCGGACCACCTCCATAGCGTTTTGCAATGCTACCGGTTTCGTTGTAATGCAATATGGTGCGATACACAAACATTTTGTTCACTTTCAAATGTTTCAGCTCACGAACAAATTTGCAGCCAAAAAAAGAGCAATAACACCATTACTTTTGAATTCCATTGTCGATAGAAAAAAAAATAAACACGCGATAAAAAAAAATTACACATACGAGTACTTGTCAACAATGAAATGAGTTAACAACTGTCAAATTTTCAGCGCGCTGTAATTCGTAGTTTGGCAGGCACAGCGACGTGAAGTTGGTAACAGTTCATGTCAGCCACCCTGTATGGTTGCCTACACTTATAGATTTTTTTTTTTTTTTTTTGCAACGAAGATGAAAATCTCGAAAGGTTCTCGGTTACCAAGTAGTGTGGGACTCTAATGCCACTAAAACACCTCCTTAATCAGGACCAATCTATGAAAGATTGACAAATGATTTTTCCTTCTTACTCGTATATTTAAAGTAAAGTTTAAAGTTTTAAGTGCTTTCCCATAGCTTTTAGACAAATAGCTCACCAGGCTTTAATCTCCGGATATTGTCTCGTACATTTAAGATGGTTTCTTACTCAGAGTTGATGTGGTTTTGCAGTCGATTGTGTGTCACAGAGTGCTTTCTAACCTCTTCTGTAATCATGTGTACTCGTATTTGTAGGTCACGGTGCAAATCGCTATTTCTATTTAATTATTTTATTATTCCCCCGAAGGACTTTATTTTAGAATGTCAGTATAGTTTTGATATTTGTTTTATATGTACAGTATGAGTGGATGCCGTACGTCCAAACGGGCTTCAATAATTGCACAATTTTGTTCAGGGTAGACATATCTGAGTTTCTTTCTAGTAACCAATACATTTTTCTTTATTTCAAGTTTAGTTCTTCTCTTTTATTTTTGATGTGCTATTTCCATTTGAACTTCGCGTCCAAAGTCATTCCAAGGTATTTGGCTATATTGGCATGAGGTACAATTCGATTGCTCGTATGTGAGTTGATTTTGACTCATTTAGTTTGATACGTCATTGTTACGTCCAATCTCTCACTTTATTGACTTCATTCTGTAATTTCTCAGCTGCCTTCATGTTATATTTACTAGGTACTAATATTGCAGTGTCATCTGCAAAAGCAGACATCAGGATTGCCTGGTATACAACAGATACAGTGTTGGTCCAAGGACACTTCCTTGTGGAACACCTACTTTAATTTTCTTTAGTTCGGAATATTGTTGTTTGAATCAAACTTTGAAGATTCGATTTGAAATATAGGATTTCAGTATTTCATAATACTGTCTAGGTAAATTCCTATGCAGTTTGTACTCAAGGCCCATATGTCAAAACTTGTCAAACGTTTGAGCTACATCTAAAATTAGTGCCGAGCAAACTTACTTTTCTACTGCATCCGCACTTGGTCTATCGTGGAATGTTTATTTCGAAATCCGAACTGATGATTCGAGATTAGACTTCCTTCTTCAATGATTTTGCTAAGCCTTTCAGGAGAAATTTTCAAAAACCTTTACCATAATTGGTATAAGTCTATAAGATGTGACTTCTGTTGGTGGTTTTCCTTGGGTATTATAATCACTTTAGCAATTTTCCAATGATGTGGGACCTATTGATGGCATCATTTAAAACGTAGGCAGTTATTAGATCGTACCCTGGTGCTTTTTTATTTGATAATTTGTTGACACATGCTTCTTACTTCTCTGAGCGTGTCATCTTCGTCCAATTTTACCAATAAACTCTAGGTTTTCAGTAGCTGCACTTGAAGAGAATGATTTAACAATGTTCGACATTTTATTTCTGATCCATTTGCACTTATAGTGCCAATACACTTAGACCAGAAGTAGGTCCATTCTGAAGCCACAAGCAACTAAGTATTACCCAGATCTACCAATCCCGCTAAAGCTGTATGTGAAGAACTGGGGAAAAATATTCCTAAATGAATAGGCTACCATCCGTCCGGATTAGCCGCAACAGTAACAGTTTATCTATGTTGACGTGAAGTCCTGATGTCGTGAGTGCTGATGACCTAAGCTCTTCATCACTGAAGCGTCTACTCGTCTTTTTTTACAAAATGGGGTTTTCTGCCTGGTTGTACAATGGACCTGATTTTGAGTCTGAGTGCTCCAGTAGGGTGTACCCGCCCCGACAAAAAAAAAATAAAAATTTGTGAATGTAGGGTATTTGCCTAAAGCATTTGATAGAGTATGGCAGAGTGCTCCCGTGAATAAGCTTTAATGTTATGCAATTGGTAAAATCGTTTTGAAATAGATTGCAAGTGATCGGTCGATACAAATTTAAATGGTTTTACTTCTACCACTTTATCAACTCCTGCTGCTGTATTCTCAGTCCTCTCTCGGGCTACTTATCTTGGCAAGTACACAAGTCAAAGACAGCGTATTTTTACTGAACTCACCTCTAAGCTAAAAGTCCAGTGCTGCCTGAAGCAGGTAACCAAACTGAAGATTATTAGTGCTGCTGTTGAAAAATAGAATAATTTGACAATATTGGGTTTGCACGTTCCGCTAAAACCGAGGCTCATAAGATGGGATAAATGATTTCGATCGAAATCAATACTGCGACCTGAAGTGCCCCCAATAAGGATGAGTTCAATCCCAAATCCATCCTGTATCACCTTCGAATAAAAGTCCTCTTGCGTCCTCAGGAATGGAAGCCATGCTTGAGCTTCAAAACTAGAAACTTGAATATCAAGCGCAAAACCAAAGCCTAAGGATAAATCTACATACCACAATCGCTATCATATACCACTCATATCGGGTCAATATCAATTGACATACGGTTCCCCCATAACAAATGTCCCAATACTCATTTCCTCTTTAATGAATCACGAAACCTCAACCTCTAAACGATCATTTATTTATGAGGTCATCGTCGTGCCTCTTCCATCACGATGATGACCTCATCATCCAATTTGGAAATTCGCTTTCATCCACCATAGGAGGTAGCTAAACTTTTTATCAATTCATCCAAACTCATTCGGAAATACTTTACCATCACTATCCACCTAAACCTAACCTTGGATCATGATCATGATAGAAATCCAAAAAAAAAAAAAGTCAAATCATTCCTCTAAATCAATTTCATTAGTAGTCACACCATGGATCACCTCATTCACGCACCATTTCACTTTTTGTTGCCACAAAAATATACAAAAAGCGCAAATCGACAACAAAAATGAGAGTTTTGGACACGAGCAACAAATCGCATCCAATTTTCTGCAAAATCTTCCCATAATCGCTTCGCTTACCCACCGCCCACAAAAAAGACCCCAACCAGAAGAAGAGAACTTTGCGTGGCGCACGACGAGTTGCGAATTGATAATGTGGATGAAAGTTTGTGTTTCCAGCAACAGTCCGATCAACCGTGCACTCCAGGTGGTGGGACGTTTATCCATCGGAGACCGCCTAACATCAATTTGGAGGATCTCATTTTTTATGTCTTCTCTTTCTCTCGCGGTTTCGTGGCTCCGTAAAATTGGCTAAATAATAATTTTATGGAATCCAGTGATTCTCTGGTTGCCTCCGGCAAGAACTCTTTAACAAATTGATGGCGAAAATCAATCGCCGCACAGCACAACGCCAGATCAAAAAGCCATTAAGCCCTCCAAACACAATACCACCCGATTCAATCGATCGATGAATGAATCCGATCGGAACCAGATCAGCAGGTGAGCGCACCGCACACAACTCCAACGCTGTCGACACTTGTCGAGAGACTTGGGTGATAAATTGATTGATTGGTGGCGCGGCATCGGTGCGAACGATTTCATTTCACTGAAGATTAACGCGAAGATTCAAGATTGGAACACGAACGAAAAAAAAAAAAAAAAATAGATTAATGATCATTGGATTTGAGGTTTGCCAGCGGAGTGCGGTGTTGGGCGAACTTCCTATCGCGAGAGAACGTTTCGGGGAAAAAATTTCTATGCTCGAGCTCCTAATGAGCCATCATCATTATGGCCATTCATTATCGTCTGCAAATCGTTGTTACTTGGTGGCTAGTCGATGATAGAAGAGGGCGCTTACATGATGACCAGATGACAGAATATGTCTTTTGGGTAAACTGCGGAATGGTGGTTGCTGCTGACCCATGCGCGCCTAATTGGAACGGAACAGAGTCAGGAAGAATAAAAAGCCAACACCGGATGTGGGTGATGAAAGACTCTCACTGGAATCGGCACTTTTCATTGCAATGTGGAGCACGATCGCACGTTTGATTGTAAGGCGGCTCTTTTTGTTTGTTATACATTTTGCGATATTAAATGATATGAGTTGCTTTTTTTGTCTTTTCTTCTACTATTTACAGAAGAGTTAACGTTGAATTAATGGACTGCAATTTCCTCAGTTAAATTACTTTTCCGCTATTAAATTTTGTTACAATGTCGGAGCGATGCTGCTTTCTGCTGGATGAGGCAGAGTGTCAACGATTTGTCTGGAATTTAAGGTATTTCATTGTACTCGTATTGAGGTGCATTAAGGTTAAGCGTGTAGATACAAGGTACATGTATGAGAAGTACGCATACTGTGGCATAAAGTAATGAAAGTCTGGACCTTGTTCTGAAAAATCGTTGACGACTGATACCAAAACCAGGCGAAGTAACCTCATATCGCCCAATGTTGTCCAAGTTATTCGAAAAAATGTACAAGAAAATTGATGAAAAATCGGTAGTCCTAATTCATTTAGAAATAAGCACTCTACAATTGATCAGGTGCATAGAATCACAGATAAAACCAAAAAAGACAAGCTTTCCATAAAATCTGGCACAAAGGATTGATTCACAAATTACTAAAGCAACTGCTGAAGTTGTATTCAAAAATTCTGGAGTCATACGTATATAGAGTGCCGTTCGAAAAATATTGGTCAAACTTTTTTTTTCGAATTTGGTCAAATTTGTTTTCTTATACATTTAGAGTGTTAAAATTGTTCACACGCGGTCACGGTAGCAAAAAGTTATTAGACCGAAAAATGGGTTTTCTAGGTACCTGCCGCATTTTTAGAGATTAAAGAAAAATACTTTATTGATGCAGTGTTTTTGTTTTTTTATTGCTTCTAAGAAACGTTCTCTATCTAACTAGTAATTTGTTGGACCTCTTCTTGCTTTTATTACAGCTGCACATCGGCGAGACATTGACTCAGATAGGTTTTTCCAGGTGGAAGCAGGTATGGTGTTCTAGGTCCGGATAAGTAAATTTTTTAGGTTTTCAATTGACTCTGGACGCTTCTTCGTAACCTTAAGTTTCATTATTGACCAAATATTTACAATTGGATTGAGATCTAGACTGCAGGGAGGCCAACTTAATACATCGACATTATTTTCTTCGAAGTACTTTTTACCCCAAGAAATAAAAAAAAAAATGCAAATATTATTTTTAGTCATAAAACTTCCTGCTTATTTAAAAGCTTGATATTAGTCTTTCATATTTAAAAAAAAAAACAAGTTCATACTTACAATTTTGGCTGTATGGCAAGGAGCATTGTCCTGTTGGAAAATGAATCTGCAAGTGTCACCAAAAAGCTCCAGCGCAGAGGGTTCTAATACATTTTCCACAACCCATAGGTAAACTTCTGCAGTTACTTTCGATTCTAGGAAGACCATTCTACCTTTTTTATCTCCAGAGATGCATCCCCAGACTATCACACCTTCAGTTTTGGGGGGCATCCGTAAGATGCATTCAGAGCTCAGTCTTTCCTTTGGTTCTCTTCGCGCAAGAATCCTCCCATCTCCAACATGCAGCTTAAACTTTGATTCGTCGGAAAAGATAACATTGTTCCACATGTCTTGATTCCAATTAAGATGCTCTTGAGCCCAGAGCAATCGTTTTTCTCTGACTCTTTTTGGAAAATCCGGCTTCAATACTGGCTTGAGTACTGTAAGTCCAGTTTTCACGAGCCTTTTCCTCACTGAGCTTGACGAAATTATTTTTCCTGTAGCTCGACACAGATCGTTTTTAAGATCCACCGAAGTCTTGAACCGATACTTATGTCCTGTATCCCCTTGTGGGTCCTAGGGCCTCTACAACGCCTACGCGCCATCGTGTGCGATTTCTGGAAATGTGCCTCAGCTCTCCCCAACTCTTTCCCAGTTGCCGTGCTTCCTTCTCAACTGTTCTGCGCCACGTACTCCTAGGACCGCCGCGTATCCTGCCATCCTGGGTAAGCGGGTTCCATTGCATCGCTTGGTTAGCTATGGACCTGTCACCCTTTCGGAGAGTGTGACCGATCCACTGCCACTTTCGTCGTCGTATGGTTGTGCCTATAGGTTCATGGCCCGTTCTCTGGTAAAGCTGTTCGTTAGAGATACGGTTTGGCCAGAATATCCTTAAGATGTAACGTAGACACCTATTGACAAACGTTTGCAGCTTCCTCGTGATAGTGACGGTCACTCTCCAGGTACCACATCCATATAGCAACACGGATTCAACGTTGGAACGGAACAGTCGTAGCTTGGTGTTTAAGCTAATTGCATTACTTCGCCAAACTATGGATAGCATCCCAAACGCAGATTTTGCTTTACCTATTCGGCTGGCTATATCCAGTTCGGTTCCGCCATCGGTTGAGACAATACTCCCAAGGTATTGGAAACTCTCTACTCTCTCAACCGTTTGTCCAGCAATGCATATATGAGTTGATGAGTTTGGTCCTAGGCTGATCATTTTTGTTTTTGCCGAGTTAATTTTCAGCCCAACGACGTCTGCTTTCCTCTCCACATTTGCTGTCATTTGGTGAAGGTCCATTATTCTGTGAGACAGTAGGCATACATCGTCGGCGTAGTCGAGGTGTTTGAGTTCAGATGTAAGAGTCCATCGAATTCCTCCATTTCCTGTTGATAAGGCCGCATTCAGCACATCGCTAATCACCAATAAAAACAATATTGGTGAAAGTATGCAGCCTTGCCGAACCCCACTTTGGACTTCGAATTCCTCAGACAGCCTTCCTCTGTGCAAAACGTGACATGTGGACCCATCATATGTAGCCTTGATAATTGCTATTAATTTATCAGGAATGCCTCTCCTGCGCAAGGCACGCCAAATAAATTCCCGATTGACACTATCAAACGCCTTTCAAAATCGATGAACAACAGGTGAAGTGGTGATCGATATTCAACACATTGCTCGATGATGATCCGCAGGGTGTTGATGTGGTCGACACAGGAGGATCCAGAGCGGAAACCTGCTTGTTCGGCGTCAAGTGTGTCTTCAAGGTGTTCTTTGATTCGCTCCAGGATGATTCTAGCTATTATCTTGGCCACAGCAGGCAGCATGCAGACACCTCTCCAGTTTTCGCACTGCATTAGGTTGCCTTTTTTAGGGAGCTTGACAATCATTCCCTTTTTCCACTCATCTGGAAAACTCTCGGCTTCCCATGTTCTCCCGACAAGTGGGGACAGTAGCTCTGCCGATGCTGTTGGCGCAGCTTGAAAAAGCTCCGCGGGTATGCCGTCAAGTCCTACCGCCTTATTAGTTTTCAGTGCTTTGATTGCGGTAATAATCTCTTCTTTACTGGGGGTTGTGGTGCGAATTCGGGAACTTCTTTCTACGGACACTTCAGTCTGACTTGGGTGCATATTGCTGGCGAATACTCGGTTTAGAACCGAAGCAAAATGCTCCTTCCATCTCTTCAGTTGATCCTCATCCGATATTAGCAACGAACCGTCTAAGCCTTTCACTGGGTGTTGAGTAGAGCTTCGGCCACCTATAAGCTCTTTAGTGATTCTATAAACGGTTCTGCTGTCGCACCTCGCTGCTGCTTCTTCTGCTTCCGTAGCCAGCGCATTGATGTAATTGCGCTTGTCACGTCTCACGCTACGCTGTACTTCTCTCATCTTCATGCGATATAGGGACTCAAGCTCGATCCTCCCTGCTGCTGGAGTTGCTGCAATTTGAGCTCTTAGCTATTTTCGTTCGTTGATCCTTCTCCAGGTATCCTCGGAAAGCCACGCCCTATGGTTTCCCTGTGATCGGCCGACAATCCTTTCAGCACCTGATGTGAAAACAGTTTTCACAGCGCACCAATGGTCTTGGATGGTGGCGGGCAGGGAGC
The DNA here is from genome assembly GCA_963082735.1 of Pocota personata. Taxonomy (NCBI): domain Eukaryota; kingdom Metazoa; phylum Arthropoda; class Insecta; order Diptera; family Syrphidae; genus Pocota; species Pocota personata. The sequence continues at coordinate 262,646,745 of OY720429.1, read as the reverse complement.
TGCTGATTGTTTCCACTCCACGTGAGAGATGGTCCCTTAATTCTTGGCGCACTGTGGGAACTCTCAGTCGGTCTACATTGAACCTAGGTATTCTTGTGTCGTTAGATCTACGAACGGCAGCAGTGCGTAGTCGGAGAGTAGCTATCATAAGATGGTGATCTCGTACCAACCCCATGTCGGCACCTCGCCTGTTTCGGACGTCTAGGAGACTACTTCTAAAACGGCGACTGATGGCAAAATGGTCAATTTGGTTGGAGGTTGCTTGCCTGTCAGTTGACACACAACTGATTTTATGGCAGGCTTTGTGCTCAAACATGGTGCCACCTATGACAAGACGATTTGCGTTGCAAAAGTCAACAAATCTTTCGCCGTTGTCAGACGAACCATCCGTGGGGGCGTAACACTGTATGATGGTGACGCGACGTACTCTCGTCCGGAATCTGGCCGTTAAAATCCTATCACCGTGCGGTTGCCAGGTAATTAGGCCTCTGCGTGCTGTTGGCGTTAGCAGCAGTCCAACTCCATATCCACGGGGGTTTCCGGTTGGTCTTCCGGAGTAGAGTAATACAGTATTACGCGTTGGGGATTGGTACTCACCCGCATCTAACCATCTTATCTCGCCTATATCGCATGAACTCATGCTCCAATTGAAGGAATCTGGCGTTCTGAGGTCCTTCACTCTGATAGTCAAGGAGCGTCTTCACATTCCAGAAACCAATCTTAGTCCGGGTACGATAGCCAAAGGTCGTCAACGTATTATCAGTCCTTATCCGAGGCATTGTGTCGGTTTCCACAGCTATTGTAGTTTCGGTAACGCGGGTTGCTGGCCCAGGTTACCTAGCCTAGGCATAAGACCCTAGACAATCTCGCACTTGCAATTTTGGCCTATATGTATAAGGATTTATACATGCAGTTGCCCGGGGACCACCACGAGGAGGTAAAGCAAGCACTACATTACGAACTTGATTATTGCGCTACTGGTCCAATCCATGTTTTGGACAGTCAGTAGTTTCCCGATCAATCGCCATGCAGATCTTGAACCGATGCCGACGGCTGTACAGCACCAAAAAAACGATATTTTTTGGCCTCCCTGAGCCTTTCTTTATGCTGGTAGTCCCGGTCTCACGATATTTTTTTAAATTCCATGCTACAGTTTATTGAGCAACATTTAATCTTTTAGAAATTTCACGTGTTGTCAAATTGAGACGTGACAGGCACAAAATATTAGCTTTCCACTCCGAACTGATTTTTCCCATTTTTTTGTTCACTAAATTACTTCGGTTCGTTTCGGACTGCTATCACGAGCTAAATGCACCTCTTATTCATAATAACATCGACTTTTATGCACTCTTTGAACGACATTTTACTACTTAACTCTCATAAATTCCAAGAACTGCGCCCGAAAAGGGTAAATGTTTAACCAACATTTTTCGAACGGCACTGTGTACAGATTGATTCTTCAGAATTAAATAAAAAGCAGAGTACTCCACATTAAGAGAAATTAAAGCGGACGTACCACAAGGCAGTGTATTGGGTCCTGTGCTTTACCTCTTATTCACTAGCGATCTGCCTGAAAGTGGAGTTACCACTATAGGAACTTTTGCAGATGCACTGTTGTACTTGCTGTGGGAGCAACTGTCGAAATAGCAACAAAAAAACTTCAAATGGCAATGAACAGTATTTCAGAATGGTCTAAAAAATGGCAGATTAGATTAAATGACCTAAAGTCAGTTCCTTTTTATCTTACATAATGTACATAAACAACAATGTGTGGAATACTGAAATACAACCAAATATCTAGGCATGACCCTAGAAGCTAAAATGCGTTGGAAAGCGCATGCAAACAAAAAGACAGATGAGTTGAACATGCGATACAGTAAAATGTATTGGCTTACTCATCCCTGTCCAACTACGAGTACAATAAGCTATACAAGTATGGACCTGTGGGCTCCAGTTGTGGGCATGCACATGATAAACAAAAAATCCTAGTCTTTTAAAATAAGGTACCTAGGAACATATTTAATGCACCTTGGTGCATACATAGAGATCTTAATATTGAAATGGTTGAAGATGAAGTTAAAAAAGCTGCTCAAAGGCACAAAAGTAGGCTTCACGACAACGTTAACATAGAAATAACAGAACTATTAAATACTAACAATGTAATCAGGAGACTAAGGCAAGTGAAACCTCTTGATCTGTAAGAGGTAGGTAAGGCCAAGGAATTAGGTAATATTTTAAAAAAAAAAAGTCTTGAAATCCGACAAAAGGCGGATTTTTCTTTTCTATTTTTCAAATTATTCATGAATTGCTGATTAGTCGAACAACTAGGTGCAATCCCATTCGGGATGACGAAAGTCAGTCCACCCAGTAAGTTTTGTTTTAGATCGGATTAAAGTCCCTCACTATTGCAGAAGCATCCCTCGCGTAATAGTTCTGCAAAAAAAAAAGTCGTCACTTGACTGTTTAAATGGTCGATATATTGATACTGGAAAGTGTGAAGAGGATGCCATTATAATACACTACTTGTGAAGAGTGCATCCCGTACCAAAAAAAACGCCGCACTATGAAAATTGTATGATTTTATGACTTCCGGGTGCATTCCTCTTATATTTCTAACAAATATGAGGGTACGATTGTAGCTTTTCTGTGATATGCTTATTCTTTTTTGATTTATAAAAGAAAAAAGAAAAAACACAAGTCGATAACGCATTAGTACTCTAGACCGCTAACTGTGAATGGTTAAGGAATTTTACATTGGTTTTTTGCGAAGCAGATAAAGGACATAATCTCGCTCTTCATGGGGAACATTTTTCAAATAAGCGAATCGCAGACGTTGTGCAATGCCACGAAAGCACTCTCAGATGGCTTTTGAAGAAATTAAGCTTGACGGGCGGTACGGAGAGGCAACCTGGGAGCGGAAGACCCAACAAAATGACGCAAGTGCGCATGTTTCAGAAAAATCGGTTCAAGGAATTGAGCAAAGACTTGAAAGAGTGGGTCTTCAAGCCCGCAAAAAGCCACTTCTCTCTGCAGTAATGAAGGAAAAAAGTTTTATGTGGGCCAAACAGCACCGGGAATGTACAATTGCAAATAATTGGAAAATGGTCATATTTTCTGACGAATCCAAATTTAATTTGATTGGACCTGACGGAAAGCAGACAGTACGAAGGAGAGAGAAATTTAGACGAATATTTGCTTCCCATCGTTAAGCATTCACCATATGTTATGGTTTTGGGGATGCATGACAAATTGGGGTCTTGGCCGTATTTTGCTTTTGGACGGTTCCATAAATGCAGCGAAATACAAAGAAATCATTGCTGATGGTGTTGTTCTTACAATAGAGAAGTTATGCTGCTACATCCCAAATTACATATTTCAGGATGATTCCGCTCCCTGTCGTCGCGCTCATTCCGTAAGTAAGAACAAATTTTGACTCAAAACCACTTCTAAATACTCGTATTGTTTTGTTTCAACAGATAACCCAATGCAAGGTAGATATTTACCTTAAATTGGCCAGGAAATAGTCCTGATCTTAATATAATAGAGAACTTGTGGTCAATTATGAGTCAAAAAGTATGCAACAACGCACCATAAAATTTCTTATTTTATACCCTTTTCTGTCAGCGCATTTGTGCATACAATGAAATACAGTACAGTCAAATACAATACGTTTTAGAAAAGAAGCATGGGTACGGCGATTGGACACTTTGTTTTCATTTCATTATTTCAAACTGGCATTGATCTACGAGTTTTGAGGATATGGTAACCGAATCAATGGCTTTGATTGCGGCTTGGCTACCAGAAAAGATAGCTATATTTTGGTTTGGACGTTGGGAGATTTTTTAGCATGCGGCAGGCCTCCCGAATCGCGATAAGCTCAGCTTGAAAAACACTAGCAGAGTCTGGAAGACGGAAAGATTTCGATATATTCAGTTGGTCCGAGAATATGACTGCACCAACTCCGCAGCTCATTTTCGAACCATCCGTATATACATAGATATCAAAGTCATTGATTACCATTCCGTTCTTCCATTCTGCTCTGGTAGGGAACTTTACTGAAAAAGGTTTGCTGAAGTCGAGCATGGGAGTCCTGTAATCGGTCGAAGATGTCAGCAGTTCATTTGGTATCGTCTCTAGGACTTTACAGTAGCCATATGGCTTTGCTGTCCAGCACACAGTTTCCCTGAGTCGGACAGCGCTGCATACAGCTGAAAATTTATTATAGAGTTCAAGGGGGATCAGATGCAGGATCATACTTAGAGCATCTGTTGGGCAAGATCACAATGCTCCGGTGATGTCTTCACACACCGATTTCTGTACTTTTTTGATTCTGTTAATGTTATATTTCTTATGTAAGGCGGGTCACCATACTATGGCGCCATAGGTAAGAATTGGATGCACAACGGCTGTGTACATCCATAGGGTCATCTTTGGCTGGAGACCTCATTGTTCTGCTGCAGGCATAGAAAGCCACATTTGCTTTCTTAACCCGCTGCTCTATGTTAAATTTCCAACCAAATTTCGGATCTAGAATCGTGCCTAGGTATTTTGCACTGGAACACAGTGAGAGTGGTTGGTTTTAGTGGTGAATAGCATCATTTCGGTCTTGTCTGGATTTACTCCAAGGCCACATCTCGTAGCCCAAGAGTGTTACTGCTATACTCACTTCATTTTAGTCAGCTCGGGTGGGTGGAGGTGTCGGCTTTCATAGTCTAAGTCAAGTTGGCCATTATGCACGTCTTCTTCCTCATCCTCAAACTACTTTCCTCTCTCCATTTCTATTAGGGCTTTGACGTACTCATTTTACTCGCTGGGTAGAATCTTCTAATATTACCCTGCAGTATTATCCTTTCGGGGGCAATTGTTTTGCTGCATTTACTTGTCTGTACTCTAAGCCAAACCTGGGAGTCACATTGGCGCCACTGGTCTTCTACACTTGATTGGTGTTAAATCTTCTCACAGTATCTCTTGGAAGTTCCTCCATGTTGGATACCCGCATCTGCAATTTGGCTGCACCCAAGTAGTGATACAAGCAAATGTTTGAAACGATTGGACATGCAAGATACTGGAGGCATCGCAATATTGTCAATATGGTTTTGATCCGTGGGCAGCCAGGTTATGAATACTCAGCTGAAGCTAATTAATCCCCTTTGGTCAGTCCAACTTGAGTAGCACTTCTGCAAAATCAAGACCCCCACTAATTGCGGGTCAAGTGCCCATGAAGAGATAAAGTAACTGAACTCAGTATACTTTAGAAGATGACAAGAACAATTATGTAAGACTGAACTGATACACTGGACAAGTACACATTTCTCAGGATTTTTGCACCACTGTGAGGCCATTAATCTCTCGGCTATTACTCCACAAAAATTAAATGATGCTCCCACTAAATAAATCTTAAGTAACTTGCGGTTCCTTCAAATGACCCTGACTTCAAAGAACCCATCTGATTGCCAATTTCACGCTCTAATTGCCATAAGCTCTCGTATTTTTTGTTCTATTACATTAATCTGCTTAATGCTTTAAAACCTTTTAAGCATCTCGCAGTTCACTGACTTAACCAGATCACTTTGCTTCCACCGATTTCTCACGACATACCACCTCCGAAAAGAGAAGAGCAACGAAAAAAAAAAAAAAAATGCAAACACTAATTAAAAGTTCTCACGCAGTGTGGTCTCAAAGTATCTGACACTGGATACACACCTTCTTGCGTTACCTAATAATTACAAACAGTTTTTTGATTTGCGCAGCACCATGTACTTACGACGGACGGCCTTATCAGTCGAGAGTATCTAAATGGAATTAACATAAAAAAAAAAAAAGTTTCACGCCGGCGGAGTGTCCCACGGTGAAAACAGTATTTTCTAATTGTAGGTTGCCCGCCAAATCGTTGACTAATCCGAATTTTAACCAGAAATTGATATTCAGATGCGTGGCTTGTATATTTTGCAGCACAAACGGAACAGAAAGCCAATGACCAGCGGGTGTCGCGAAACCAATAGGTACCTAGCACCTGCCTGGTCAATAACTCGACCGAGCATCAGGAAGCACAATCAAAACAAAGCCAACACTAACAAAGTGGCTCATTATGTGAATTGTGTCAGTCGATTACCATAAATGTGTTGTGAACATGGTCACTACACAACCGTCACCATCACCGTCACCGTCACCGCCACCACCAACGCCAACAACATCATCATCATCATCATCATCGAAGTCAGAATGTGGAGGCGTTTACCAGTTCCATAGAATTCGGTTTAAATGTCGCCATGTGAACTGTCAATACATGGCTTCTACCTGTCGCAGAGTTTGGCTCCGGTGCGAGCGCAATGGTGCAGCTATCGAGGTAAATTGGACGTGACTATCGCATTAACCGTGTTACGGATGACTATTTCTTTTTGTTCTCTCCTCTACTCGTATGGAGTCCGATTTTTGTCGTTCTCCCTAAATGACCATCGAACTACTCGTACGTACCATGGACTTGTAAAAATTTTGTATGGTTCCGAGATATCTTTTTTTTTTTTTTTTGATTATTTCGCTTGGAATGCCAGAGAAGAGACACCACAACGCATCGTGTAAACCACAACGCCACCGACGACGTCGTCGCAAAAACGGTTCCATTATGTCCCACTGGGTAGATTGGATTACAGAAGGTACGCGCTGTGGAAAAACAACTTTCTTTTTGTTATACCAGAGATGGAGTGTTGAGGTTCTTGTGAATTTTCCAGTGGATATATTTTTTCTGCACTTTTTTTGTATTCAGAAACAGTTGACAGGTTCTTATGGCATAGAATAAAATAGAAAAAAAAAAAAGAGTTGATATTCTTAGCCTTTAGAGTGATTAGACGAGATTTAGATACAATTTTTTTCTCTAAGAATTTTAAACTTTTTTAATTGTTGTGACAACTTTCTCCTATTGAATGGTGGACATGGTAGGTAAGTGAGTTTTTTTTTTCGGGTGACATTAATGACTCGGTTTTGATCGGTCAAGTGTGTCAAATGAAAATGCAATTTCTTCTTTAATGGCCTGAGACTGGTGATAATTGTGCGTATGATGTGTGGAATGGGAGTAAGAGTATGGAGGTTGAATAGCTTGTTTTTTTTTTTGTTGAGTTAGTAACCTTACCTACTCCACGTGCTGATACTTAGTTGTGGCGGTAATTTGTTAACACGTTAAAGGGCGGACAACCGGATGAAGTAGAGTATTCTGGTGATTAATGAATTAACGATAGACAAATATGCAATATAACACTTTCACGCTCAGTTTCATTGCTAAACAGATCTCCTCAAGGTATGGTAGACTAATGACTTTGCAGAAGTACTCACAGATACTCGTAGCCCGTATCATGTTTTAAATCAATTACCAACAATTAGTGAGTTGCTTTTAGAATCTGCCCAAGGATATCTTAGGGGTTGTTCGGCAAATAGTTTTGAAAATAAATATTGGGTTTTTCGGAATACGAGTATCCTGAGGGCAACACATTTTAACAAAAAATTGCGACACGCAATCGAAGAAACGCTCTTAAGGGCAAACATGTGTTCATTGAACCTGGGATTGTTAATACTAAACAGATAAATGGTCACTTATGCAACAATTTTTGTTGATCATCGATGGTGGTCTTGGAATTCCAAGAGATAATTATAGTGGACCAAAGTTTGCAAATTGTGATAATAACTCGTGTAATGGCGATTAATGAATATATTCATAATGCTATTAAGATTGGGGCGTTTGGTTACGAGTAGTACTGCCCTAAGATACAAGTAATTATCGGACAAAATTTTTAGGTAAAATTTTGAATCCACGAAGAAGCGAAGATTGATTTTTGGGTTTATCGGCGAAACTAGCGGTAGATAAAAGAAATAATAAGGTGTGGGATATTTATAGCCCAAAGGGATGATTATTTAGGGACGTTCGTTTCAATGATTGACTAAGTATTTCACTTCAGGATGTATTTAACAAATTAAGAAAGTTTACTCATTTACTACAGCTTTACTTCGACAAATTGAGCAAGCTCTAGCTCAAGCCTCGCAAGACAAACAACAAAACATGAATATGAAACAGGTGGTAATGATACTAACGTGGAATGCAAACGGCATTCTGGCAAAAATAGACGAATTAGAAATCTTTTTACGGAAAAACAATATTGATATATGCTTGATATCGGAAACTCACTTAAAAAAACGACCTGGACCCAGAATAAAAGGCTACAGTGATTATCACGCGCATCATCCTTCGGAAAATGCGAGAGGCGGTTCCTCTATGTACATTAAAGAATACATTAAGCACTCCGAAAACATGAAAGTAGAACTGGATTCTATGCAAATAAGCTCAGTTTCCGTAAAAATTAATCATTTAGAATACCAGATCGGATCGTGTTACTTCCCTCCGGGATATAGGCTGGTGGACGACGACCTCGTTCGCCTCTTTGACTCACTTTGACTCATCGGGGGTGACTTTAACGCGAAACACACTTTCTGGGGTTCAGGATGTAATTCAACGAAAGGCAGATTATTGTACAAAGCCAGCATGAAACTTGGTTTGGAATTTTTTTCGACGGGAAAGCCAACGTATTGGCCAACTGACAATAATAAAATCCCTGACCTCGTCGACTACTTTATCGCAAAAGCGCTAAATAAAAATCTAACGGAAGTAGAAGAATGTTATGATTTATGCTCAGACCACTCAGCATTCTCTCTGAAAATCGGTGGAAGTCTAGCAAAAAAAGAAGGACCGCCTATGTTAACTAGTAACAAAACAAACTGGGACGTTTTCAGAAAAGACTGCAAGGAAAATATTGCTCTAAATGTGCCGCTAAAGACACCACTTGAAATAGAAGACGAAATTGACAAGCTCGTGGAAGCCATTCAGTGCGCAGCATGGAAAAATACTCCTTTTCGAAAAACAGCAACACGGAACAGCAAAGTCAAATACCAGTCTGATATCGAAGACCTCATACGAGAAAAGAGAAGAGCGCGCAAGAGATGGCATCAATCCCGCGCGCCACCGCATAAAACTTATCTGAACCACCTTTACAACAAGCTAAAAAATGTGCTGCAGGACTTAAGAAATCGCGAGACTTCTACTTACCTCGAGAGCTTGACCGCTGATAAGTGTTCAAACTACTCTCTATGGGAAGCCTTGAAGTCCATAAGGAAACCCGTAATGCACTCGCCACCAATAAGAAAAGCTAACGGCGAATGGGCAAAAGGAGACAAAGAGAAAGCGGAATTATTTGCCGAACATTTAGAGGAAACGTTCAAGCCATTCGATGGACAACCATTGATCGAAGATCCGAATGCAAATACGGCACCCGACCACTTTAAATTAAAAACTGTACCCCTGTCCAAACTTCGTATGACAATAAGAAAACTGAAAAATAACAAGGCTCCAGGATATGATTTAATCACTGGCGAAGTTTTGAAGGAGCTACCGAAAAAAGCGTTAGTTAAGTTACTCTACATTATAAATGCTTCATTGAGACTTCTATATGTTCCAAGGCAATGGAAAGTCGCCGAAGTAATAATGGTTCCGAAACCGGGGAAATGTACAAATGACAAGAAATCATATAGACCCATTTCGCTTCTGCCGATAATATCTAAAGTCTTTGAGAAACTTCTGCTAAAAAGATTGCACCCAGTAACTGAAGAAAGGCGATTGATACCGGATCATCAATTCGGGTTTCGGGTTAAACATTCCACAATCGATCAGGTGTGTCGAATTACAAATGAAATTGAAAAAGCTCTAGAAGGGAAAAAGATATGCTCTACCGCTTTTCTCGACGTATCGCAAGCGTTCGACAAGGTACGGCACGAAGGCCTGAGATAGAACGCAAGGAAGCGTTCTCGGCCCAATCCTGTTCCTCCTCTACACAAGAGATATACCACAAGATGAAGGGACTGTCGTAGCAACGTTCGCAGACGACACGGCTATCCTCGCAACAGATGAGTCAGTCGAGTCATCAACTGGAAAACTCCAACAAGTTTTAAACAAAGTATGCGAGCGGACAAAGACCTGGAGAATCGTCCTTAACGAGACCAAGTCAACGCATGTCAATTTTACGTACAAAAAGATAAACAACTTACCTATTTCCATTAACTCGGTACAAATACCGTACGCAAACGAGGCAAAATATCCAGGAATGACATTAGACGCAAAACTTAAGTGGAAGCCACATGTTAAAAAGAAGCGCGACGAGCTCGAAATTAGACTTAGAGAAATGTACTGGCTACTCGGGAGATACTCGAAGTTAAGCGTATACAACAAACTGCTTCTGTACAAGCAAGTGCTAAAACCATCTTGGACATACGGTATACAACTTTGGGGTTGTACCAAGCCAAGCAATATGACTGTTCTGCAAATATTCCAAAACAAAACACTAAGAGCAATTGTGAATGCTCTATGGTATATAAGGAATGGTGATATTCACAGAGATCTAGGAATTGCTACCGTGAGGGATGAAGTAACAAACTTTGCTCACAAACTTCGTGATCATTGCAATAATGAAATAATCCGTACTCTGGACGTGACAAACCTCGAGCGCCGACTACAAAGAATAAGACCTTACGATCTGGCGCAGTAAGGGAAAACCGAATGTAATGACGGAATTAGGTGCCTTCGCTGGAAAGCTCAACGAAAAAATGAGAGGAACGAATTTCCTACTGCGGCCGGTTCTCATAGTGCCTCTCTGGGGGGTGAGGTTTAGCCCGTAGGCATATACTGGCCGACGCTTATGAATCATCAGGTCAGATATATGAATCGGGCATAACCAATGGGCCCGTACCATTGGTATCTTTTGAAAATTCCTGCACCTCCAGGCGCAACCAAAAAAAAAAAAAAATTACTACAGCTCGCGGTGAGCTTTAGTTCTAAATCATACAAAAAAACAAGGAAGAGATTTAAGAAAGCCTTAATGGGAGCTAAAGTTCGCTGTGAACCAAGGCTCCAACCAACAAGCCTCTCCCAGCAAGTTGAGTACACTGAGTTGGTTGAGGTCACTCTACACTTACGCCCGCCATCGAAGCGACGTCGACCTCTTCTGCGTAGTCCCTCAGGGGTGGAGATTATTCGGGCAGGAGCATTGGTGTTAATTCGCTCTACATCACCTAGCCATCTTAATCGTTATACATGGATCTGTTTGACCAAGTGTGTGTCGTATAGTTCGTGGTTAAATCTTCTCCTCCATAAACCGACAAACGCAGTTGAGACCATAAATCGAAGTTATAACTTTTTCCTCGAAGATTCGACTTTGACAAAGTCCATGCCGCAGGACGGGGATGATGAGGGTCTTGTATAGCGTCTCCCTGGCTCTTTGCGATAATGTCTTGCTAAATAATTGTCTCCTAAGGCCATAGTAACAGTGCTTAGCGCTGGTGTAATTGGCAAAGTTGATAGGAGAGCCGAGGTAGACGGATTCCTTCACTACCTCGATGTTATACTCGTAGTTGTCCATCGCAACGTTCTGGCCGAGATGTCGGTGTTGTGTCTCGGTCTCGGTATTCGTAGACAGCATTTATTTCGTTTTATCTGCGTTTACAACCAGACCGATTTTAGCAGAAAGTGCCAGAGACTACTTGCTTTGTTCTGCCGATGATGCCAATGTCGTCTGCGTAACCATTGGATTTGTGAAAAATAGTATAAGGTGACCAGATAAGAACAATATGAACAGAAATTTAAATGAAACAACAACGATGTGAGATATCAAATTGATTCTGGCTTTATTTTGAAGCTACATTCATGCCATTATGTATGGAATAGCCCCGGCTTCGCTGGCAGATCTGCAAGTGGTCCGTCCAATTTTGGATGAATCGGTCCAATATGTGCGCCGTTATTCCGGCAATAGCGTCTCGAATGTTGGCCTCGCAAAATTTGTCATTCACCACTTCGACCGTTACGTCGCTTGTATGGCATATGGCGCCGTCTTTTTGGAACCACAGCTCGGATATATCGATGTTGTAGATCTCCAGCCACAGAAAGTCGGTTAACATCGCTCTATACCGAGGACCATTGACGGTAACAGTGTCTCCTTCCTCATTTCGAAAGAAATAAGGTCCGATGATGCCGTCGTGCCATAAACCACACCAAACAGTCAATCTTTGTGGATGCATTGATGCTTGGTCGAACACTTGTGGATTGTGACTTGATTGCTTGTTGACATAGCCACTGATCCAAAAATGGACCACGTCCGAGAAGGTAATTTTTTGGCCAAAATCCGGATCTCCGGTCAACAATTCCAGCGCCCAATTAGCAAACCCACGGCATTGTCTATGGTCAATTCTTGCGTCAGCACAATCCTATACGGATGTAGGCAAAAATCCAACCGCAAAATAAGCCTGGTTGACTCTCTGGCGATGCCCAATTCAGCTGATCGGCGCCGAATCGACATTTCTGGGTCTTCTTCGATACTGGCCGCTACGGCGGCTATGTTTTCATCACTTCGCACCGATCTTTGCCTGGTTGGTGGCTTAAGGTCCAAAAGAGTGTACTCACACTCAAACTTTTCCACGGTGCGACGAATTGCCTGCGCAGTGAAGCCCTGATGACGACCGATCTCACGACGAAATTCACGTTGCATATTTACAACTGAGCCTACTATTTTGACCAGTACCAGGTCGAAAAAACGGCATGACAACCAAATTAAAGACCTCGATAGTATCACTTCCTACCTTGATAGAGCAGTGAGCGTTTTCCATCATCGTCCTACTTAAGTGAATGAGTTTTGCAGGAATACCAAACCCAGACACAGAGCAAAACAGCTAATCTCTATTGACACTATCATATGCTTCCTTAAAATAGATGTGTAGATGGTGCGTATCAATCTGGAACTGTTAATTCATCCAGGATCTGGTGTAAAGTGAATTTTTCAGGCCCAAAACCACACTGGTGCATATGGTGCTAAGGTTCTAATCATCGGGCATGCTTTCGTCGGACCTTATTTTACAGATGAGATAGTGCATGTACCCTACCAAATTATGACCTGAAGCCTTAAACAGCTCTGCTGCTGGACTAGATTTAAGCCTAGCTATGACTGCTTCAACTTCATTCCCATCCGGTGGTTGTATTGATTGATTGTTCTCCAGGTTAACAGCCGAATTTTGGCTTCCCTTGCCGTCTAACAGTCCGCAGAAATAGTCTTTCAATATGTTTAGTGCCAACCGCTTTTCTACTATGGTATTCGCACTTTTGTGCTTTCAAGCTCCAATTTGGTTGGCGGAATCTTGTGTCGCCCTTTTATAGAAATTTCGGATCTCTTTCATGCCGTAACATCTCTGCATCTCCTTGATCTCACGTCTCTTATGCTCCTTTTTCTTTCATCTGATTACGTGCTTCTCTTCTCTCCTTTCTGCTCCTAGAGCTGGTAATCGGCCCTCATTCTCAGATATTGGCATTCGTAGTTTTGCTGCAACAAGTTAATGGTCCGAATCGATGTTTGCATCTTGGAACGTTCGAACATCCAATGCACGGAGGAGGGAGTATCAACGCAACGTGATCAATTTGATTGACGGTAGTTTGATCAGGTGACTTCCAAGTTGCCTTGTGAATGTTGAGATATGGGAATTTCATGCTACATACTACCATATTTTGCTCCGCAGCAAAGTCGATGAGCCTGAATCAATTTGCGGTCGTAGAGGCTAAGTCTTCCGGTGGTTCTCCAATAACGATCTTAACGTCGTGCTCGTAGAAACAATCTTTGTTGGCATCGTCTTTCTCCTCTTTGGGGGCGTGAGCACGAGGCTGATGTTGTAGCTTCAATGCGGATCTGCACGCAGTGTATTCAGAGTCCACATCCCACTTAAAGATCCTTAAATCCTTTGTACGTTTACTGGGGTCGTCAACAGTTAAATCAGTCCTTTTATCCGAGTCTTGTTTATTTTCCATCACTAAAAAATCTCTCTTTTATCGGTTTCGGCAAGTGACTCCTCCGCACGATGTAATTTGGATCTCTAACCGGTTCTTCGAGGACGCTCTTTGCTCTGTCCCTAGCATAGAAAATTAAGCTAGTTACCTTCGTAACAACAACAATAAACCTCGGATATGAATGATTTTAATGTTGACGAACCTCACAAAGGAAATAACGACGACCATCGGATATGCACGTGGAAGGCTATTACCCTTAACAGCCTACATGCAGCCGAGCAAGTAGTCAAGGCCCTAGATTGCTATAAAGCATATATTACAGCCATTCAAGAAACGCGTGGATGAACAACTGTGACATCAACTACGGTAACTCCTACAGGAAGCAGAAGCAGCATTTATTTCGTTGTGAATTTGGCGTCAGAGGTAGACTTAGGCAAATAGTCTTAGACGTGTGAGCTGATGACAATCCATATTAAGTCAAAATTGAAAAACACCAGCCTAATATGCTCTCAGGCACCCACAGAGGGTAAGGACGTCGTGACCAAGAATTGCTTTTACGAGTATAAGCTCCTCGACGGGACTAACGACCAATGTCTACGTTATAGCTTTGAAACAGTACTTGGCGATTTTGGTGCGCAACTAAGTTCTCGCTGTTTTTTGTTGATGAAAATGCAACTTTATTGTGAAAAAATGGTTAGAAATGAATCATTCAAAGTATTACCCATCGCTAGCTACAACTTTTTCCCATCTTTCTGGCAGAGCTCGAATACTGTTACGGTAAAAGTGTTCATCTTTTGAGGTTGTCCACGAATCAAGCCATTTTTTGATGTCTTCATATGAGCGGAACTGCTGATCAGCCAGACCATGTGCCATCGAACGGAACAAGTAACAATCGGATGGCGCAATATCTGGGGAATATGGCGGGTGGGATAGGACTTCCCATTTGACCGTTTCCAAGTTGGTTTTAACGGGTTTGGCAACATGAAGCCGAGCGTTGTCATGCTGTAGAATCACTTTTTCGTGCCTCTGCTCATATTGTGGGCGTTTTTCGCGCAGTGCTCGGCTCAATCGCATCAATTGAAGTCGATACCGTTCCCCAGTGATGGTTTCGTTGGGTTTCAACAGTTCATAATAAATGACACCGACCTGGTCCCACCAAATACACAGTATAATCTTCGCAGCGTGAATATTCGGCCGAGCCGATGACGCAGAAGCATGACCAGGCAGTCCCCATGACTTTCTATTCTTTGGGTTGCTGTAATGAATCCATTTTTCATTACCCGTCACGATGCGATGAAGAAAACCCTTCCTTTTTGCCGCTGGAGCAGTTGTTCACAGGCGAAAAAACGACGCTCAAGGTCACTTGGCTTCAAATCATAAGGAACCCAAGTTCTTTGTTTTCGAATTATTCCAAACGCATGCAATCGCTTGGAAATGGCTTGACGGATAACTCCTAATGCTGAAGCAAGCTGTTCTTGCGTTTGGCACGGATCCTCATCGAGCAATGCCTCCAATTCAGCGTCTTCGAAGGATTTTGACCTTCCTTCACGCGGACGGTCGTCAACATCGAAATCACCGTCTTTGAAGCGACGGAACCCATCACGGCACATTGTTTCACTTAGAGCAGCATCTCCGTAAACTTTTTGGAGCTCTCGATGCGCTTCAGCCGCCATTTTCTTCGAATGAAAGAAGAAAATCAACGCTTCCCGCAAATGACGATTATTTGGCACAAAATCAGACATTTTCACACAACCAAAAGTATATGACGCCAAAACAAAATCACTAATGTGTCAAAACAGTTTGTTTACCATATGTCTAAGCTCGGTCCATGACGTTTTGGATATGTCAAAATCGACCAGCACTTATTGCTGGAGCCATCTATTGACAAACAGCGAGAACTTAGTTGCGCACCTAATATTTTACCTCTTGGACTAGGATTGTGCATCTCCTTACGACTGCTAAGAAACTCTTACCTATTCTAAAGTACCATTTACAGACATCTTTTAATTTAATTTTTTCCAAAAAAATCTAATTTTTGATCATCCGCTGTCAAGTGTATTAAGAAAGTACAGAGAAAGTCTCTGTAAAAGTTTCATTAAAATCGGGTAAGTACCATGGTTCAATTCAGTACCACTGCGGAGCGGAACAATTTTTTGTATTTTGTAACAAATCCTAGTCTAATCCATTTTTAGCAAAACCTAGTTAATTAAATTTAATTCAGACCAGTTAGGATTATGAAGATTTTACTTTAGAATGTTCAAATTCGCACCTAAATACATTCAATTTTACTTTCATATTTTTTTTCATTTATAAACGAAAGTAAAACACTGTTTAGCAGACATAAAGTTCACAAACTGAGTCATTTGTCTGATGTGAACTTTTTGGTGGATTTCCTTTCATTTTGTGATGAATCGCCTTTCCAAATTCTTAAAATAATAACCATCATTAAAGAATATAAATTATGCATATTCACAAGTTGGAAATCGCGACATTTTATTATTTACTAAAAACATAAATTTTCTTTTAAATGAGTTGGATGCATAATTAATTTGTATTGATAAGATCTTATTGCAAAAATAAAAATTATGAATTCCATTAGAGACTTCCAATGAAATTTTATCTCTGGTTAAATCTTTCACAGAAATTTTGTAACACAATAACTTTTATTTGGTTAAATTGAGACAGTGGTGTTGTAAAACGTACTCAGTGGCGTACCACAGGGAAGTGATCTTAGACCTTCACTTTTAGTTTTATCTACATTAATGTTTCTAATTGCTTAGAATACGCCGATAGTTAGAAAATATAATACAAACCTTTGGGTTATTAGTACATAGATAAAGATAAGAACCCCAGGAAGTTCATCAGCACAAAGTTACGTAAGCTCTCCAGCTATTGTTCACCAAAACGGATTAAATTTCTTCTTTGTTCTTGCACTTCCTGCAGTAGTAATTGTGGACTACTCTGAATCGATGCGAATCTCTGCGACCGAGTGTGACTATGGAAAAGGATCTCATCCTGAGACTAACTCATGATTTTCTTATGTATGTCCTTTATTTGACACATATCGTTTACGGAGGAAGAGATCCATTCGTTTCTTCATAGTTCAATTGCATTGAAATTGCTGCTTGCAAGTTTTAGTGGAGGATAATTTGATTTGAGCCGACTTAGTGCTCGATGTCATTATGGATTGGAAGATACTGGTTGGAGCTCATTTTGGCGTATGCGCACAGTAATGCGTTTTGGCGTCAGAGTTTGGAAGGGTGAATGTAACTCATCACCGGGAGAAATCTCGTTGGTGTGGAGCTGATAGTTCCTGAGATAATGAGCTGACAGTCTACATTATTTATGTGAGCGCTGTTTAACTAAACATGAGTGCAATATTCGGCAGCCGTTGAAACCAGCTCCTGGGTTATGTTGTTCGGGGTCCTAAGTTTAGCTGCCGTGCTGATAAGGTGTTGTTTGTATCCAGTGTGACGCCGAGGGTTGTGGTTTAGCTGGATATTGTTGAAATACACAGAGAGCTTTGTTTGGGTGCTGATTCGAAATCGAATTCCAATTCGAACTTCGAAGATTGCAGTGATTTGTATATCTTTCAATACATTATTGTGCGCTAAATCGAAATCTATTTTCGGATTCGAAGCAGATTGCAAGAATTTGTTTCGATTCACTTTTTAAGTTCTGTTGGAAAATGCTCCCTTTCAAGTAAGTTCTAGAAGTTCGTACATCTATGCTGTAGAAACCGTGGGAATATGCCTACTGTTTTGCCTGCCTTTACCTTGAGAAGCACGGCCTTGACTTCCTCAGGGCTAAAGGTTCTTGAAAATTCTGCCAGTAACGACCGAAAGTTTTTCTTTTTGTCTGCAGAGGCCTTGGATAGTTTGACAATCCCAGCAGCTATCTTAACTGGGTAGATTGTGGGTTTCGGTGCGGCTACTGGTGGCTGTTTTAGTGTGTTTGGATGGTGTTTTGCCATTAATCATTGCGTGCTTTATCAAGAGACTTAAACAGCATCAGGATCGCCGTTTGTCTTAAACTCCTTTTAGAAGTGCTCCGTTTCTAGTAAGTTCTAGAAGTTCGTGCATCTATGCTATAGAAACCGTGGGAATATGCCTACTGTTTTGCCTGCCTTTACCTTGAGAAGCACGGCCTTGACTTCCTCGGGGCTAAAGGTTCTTGAAAATTCTGCCAGTAACGACCGAAAGTTTTTCTTTTTGTCTGCAGAGGCCTTGGATAGTTTGACAATCCCAGCAGCTATCTTAACTGGGTAGATTGTGGGTTTCGGTGCGGCTACTGGTGGCTGTTTTAGTGTGTTTGGATGGTGTTGTGCCATTAATCATTGCGTGCTTTATCAAGAGACTTAAGCAGCTCCGGGATCGCCATTTGTCTTAAATTCCTTTTAGAGGCTATCGCTTTCTTCTGTCCATCCGAGTATATACAGGTTTACGGGCCTTGTTAAGTTCATTAAAATCATTGAAAATGTATTCACCTAGTGTAGCCTTTCTAATGTTGGCAAGTGTGGGACACCTACACAAGGTGTCCCTCTTCATTGCAGCTCCTACCATAGCAGTACAGTGGGATCCTCTTTTGATCTAGTACTGGCCACAGTGTTCTGGAGATATTTCAATGGCCTAGATCTATGGTTCGCCTTATCTAGTGCATCGGGGTGGATAAGGTACTTAGTAAAAGACCTCATCAGGACACTTCATCAGCCGATAGTAGTACTGATGAAATCCACCGAATTTTGATCGTCCAAATGATACAACAAAGCTTTCCTAATCGCATCTAATTTCTCTAAAAATACAACCAATCGACCATAATTTACAAAAAAACTAATAAAAAAAAGAATACGAACACACAAATCTTAAGAAATAAACAATGATCTCGATTTAAGCAATTTCTAAACAACTTATCCACCCCATTTCCTGATCGTGTTGGCAATCAATCTCAATTTTTGTTGATGGCTCATTTACAATCAATTTGATGTGTTGATTGTTTTTGTGTGCTATTCAGAGTATTGTCGGTAATTAGCAGATACAAAGAGACTTTCAAAACTTTTTTTTCGTAATGCAAAGATAGATTTTACTTATAATCATAAACTAATGGTAAAAATGAATACACATCTCTGGAGCAATGTAGAAAGTACGAGTATTCTTTGATTTCGATAGAAAATCATGCTACAAGACCGATCCAAAAAATCACGTTCAACACATTAACTAATTCTCGCCAGAGTTTGATAATTTTGCGCGTAAATTGGTTGCACTTCGAATGCGGATGCTTTTACTTTCTACCAAAACAAGTTTACATGGATGTTTGTGACTCTCTATGGGCATTTCATTCCAAGTACACAGTTTTATGAACTTTTACCACGGTCGTGAGTTATGACTTTTTAATGGTTATTTACGAGTATGTTGTACTGTTTTACTTGTGTTGTTCTTCAAATCCGATCCATATCAATGTGAAGACAGTGTAATGACACTAGATACTCATACACACTGGCAACAATAATTTGGAGAAATATTTATAAGCATTTTATGGGTTTAGATTTTTTTTTTTTCTTTTTTTTTTTTCTGCAGAGTAAGTAATTTAATGGTGAACGTATTTGGGTACTTATGTAAGTTGTAAAGTGAAACTACAACCGTAATTCAAAGAATAATGTTATTAACCCTTTTTTTTTTTTTTGTATCGATAAATGGAGTTTTGGGAAGATGACTTCTTGATTAAATGATTTTTAATGAATGAAACAGTTTTACTTGAAGAATACCTACAGATTGTTTGCTTTGACAGCGATAACTTAGTCATGCGATAGTGCATTTAACTTTCTTTTGAATGCTGCACGTGTGAGATACGAGGTGCAGTAATAAAGGAATATGAAGGTTGTGAATATTTAAATAGAAAAAGTAATCATTTCTAGTACTTCTTCCCAGGGCCGTAGCAACAGAGAAGATCGTACAATTATTCGCCCTTGAATCTGCAAATGGACTACTGGTTTAGAACCCCTTATTGTAAGTATTGGTCCCATGAAAATTCTCCATATCGTTATTTTGATTCATCTTCTATACAAAAGGGTTTTTCAATAGGGACATAACAATTTTGCATTTTAACACAAATGCACCCTTAAACATTTTTTTATGATCTGTCAATGTCAAAACGTCAGTCAAGGTTTATGTTTTTATCATGGTGAAGTTCATGAACGAGCAACGTTTGAAAATTATTAAAAATTACTACCGAAATTCTGAGTCGGTGGTCGCAACTTTAAGAGCGCTTACTCCAATTTTCTAGCGTAATAATCGTCCCATGAGACAGGCCGAGTCAATGATTGGGCTCTGCAAAAGTTTGAAAAATCCTGAATTTCATCGAAAAGTCATTTTCAGCGATAAAGCTCATTTTTGGCTTAATGGCTTTGTCAATAAGCAAAATATGCGTTATTGGACAGCAACAAACTCACATGTGCTTCAAGAGACTCCATTGCATCCACAAAAAGTGACCGGTCAATGGAGCCGTTTTTATAAGAGGTAGGCACCTGAACTTCATAGGAGAGCTTAGGCAAACACCCTACATAACGAAATGGGCGGAGGAGAGTGGACTAGGAATAAATTCAAATAAAACGGAACTGGTTCTCTTCACAAAGAAAACCAAAACTAGTGACTTTCACATCTCCCAACGTCCAACCTAAATATAGGTATCTCCTCTGATAGCCAAGCCGCAATCAAGGCCATTGATTCGGTTACCATATCCTCAAAACTGGTAGAGCAATGCCGGTTTGAAATAAACGAATAATCCATTCTGGAATTACCCTCATTTAGGTCCCAGGACACAGTAATTATGAGGGAAATGAGCGAGCAGACGAGTTAGCCAGGCGAGGGTCACCCACCTTAACGGCTCGCTAACGGAAAGAGTCAATATTCCGATAGGAGTCGTTAAGGGCAATTTACACCGCCACTTCCTCCAGCTCGCCAAAGCCGGGTGGAACAACCTTACCAGTTGTGCCATATCAAGGAAGACATGGCCCAGTTTCAACAAACCTAAATCAAATGAGCTACTAGGCAGATCAAGGCCTGATATTGCCAGAATTGTAGCCATTATTACAGGCCACTGGCCTATAGGGGACCACGCGGCCAAGCTTGGCATTCCTCACAACACTTTCTGTCGCAGCTGCAAAGACAGCAAAGAGAGGGTAACTCTTTTCCACTTTTTTTGCAGTTGTCCTGCCCTAGCAAGAACTTTGACGATTTCAGAGAGATATCCTCTAAACGGATTGGAGAACTAATCCTATTTCTGAACTCCACGGGCTGGGTTTAATTATATCCTTCTATCTCCAATAACACAATTAAACAAAGAGGGTACACGAGTTTTTGTGGTATCAAAATGGCGCACTTAGCGCTAATTGGGTTGTTCTGAACCACCACTTTACCTACCTACCTACTTTCACATTCTACAACTTGCAGGAGCATCACTGCAACTCTGTGACGGCATCAAGTACCTGGGCATAATATTGGACAGGAAACTGACCTGGAGAAGGAACCTGGAAGAAAGAGTTACCAAGCAGGAGGGCCATCGGGAATTCATGGGGCCTGTAACCGAAACAGGTCCACTGGATATACGAATGCATAATAAAACCATCTTCTACGGAGTAGTTGTATGGTAGCCAGTGATAAATAAAAAGTACGCAAGGGACTTGTTAACAAAGGTGCAGCCTATGGCCTGCTTGGGCACTACAGGAGCACAATCCTCAACACCAACAATGCCCATAGAAGCTATTTTAAACATCCTACCAGTGCACCTCGAAGCGAAGAAGATTGCTGGTCTGTCAGCCGTAAGGCTTAGAATCACAGGCCTTTTCGACGAAGGCGTTAACACAAAATGGTAAGAGAAATGACACCACTCATCGATTGTCCTAGTGATGTTGTTGTTAAAAAATCTTATACGTTCACCAACAACTTCGAAACAATTTTCCCCACAAGAGAATCTTGAACGAATGGAAGGACGACATACAGACGGCTCTAAAATATCAGGGGAAACAGGAGCTGGCATCTTCTGTGCTAACCCACCGATTGAACTTGCTATTCATCTAGAAACATTTGTAACCGTGTTCCAAGCAGAAGTCCTTGCAATTATGAAAGCAACAGAAATACTCGCAGAAGATACCAGCGAAGAGAGGCAAATAGACATCTGCTCGGACAGCAAAGCAGCAATTAGCGCGATCACAAAGCCTGTGTCAAAATCACGACTAATAAGGAGTGCAAAATTAAATTGAACCTACTTGCCAGGCGTAATAGAGTCCGCCTTATATGGGCATGAAGGTGTACTGGGTAACGAAAAGGTAGATAGACTAGCAAGGAAAGGAGCGAGTGACACAGAACTGAATCCTGTTAAGACTATAGGGGTCCCTCTGACAACGATAATCAATGAGAAGATACGACAGGAGTTCAATAACTATTAAACGAATCTAGTCAATCTGGTAACTGAATCGAGTAACAACATAGCAAAAAGAGCTTTCAACTCAAGCAGAACACAATTAAGAGCGGTGGTGGACCTTTTAACAGGGCACATCAATCTCAATAAATACTCGTTCAGACTCGGGCCAGCTGAAAGAACAGTCTGTGCCAACTGTGAGGAGGAGGAGGAAGATATAGAACACTTCCTCTGCCACTGCCCTCCAACAGCGAGATTAAGACTTAAGATACTGTGATCCCCAAGGATAACGCATCTAACACCTCAGTAAGAAAGGAATCGGTGATACATTAAAGTTCGCTAGACGAAAAAAACGATTTCCCGATCACTGTATGACATAATCTCCTTTTTGATACTCCCCATGATCTCAATACCTACATCCTCTCTCATCAGTCAATTCCCATTACATTACTCTTCCTACAGCTCGACAGACGATTTCTTAAAGATCGTGGAGATATCCTCTGTATGGAAAGATATCATTGCTTCGGTTTTAAGAATTTCGTAACGTCGCACTCACTTTATTAGGGGTGAGTTAAAAGTTCCAGATGGATTGTAACTTTCCTGTTTGTTTTTTTTACTAATAGACTTTTAATAGTCGAAAGTATTTGCTTTGGATATGCGATCGGGAAAGGAATATAGTAAAGGGTTTTTCAATAGGGACATAACAATTTTGTATTCTAACACAAACGTACCCTTAAACTTTTTTTATGATCTGTTAATGTCAAAACGTCAGTCAAGGTTTACATCTTTATCATAGTGAAGTTCATGAACGAGCAATGTTTGGAAATTGTTAAAACTTATCGTGCAATGTTGGAAGACTATTTTTGGCCACAATTGAATGGACTTGATATCAGTGATATGTGGTTCCAACAAGATGGTGCCACATGCCACATAGCTGGTCAAACAATTGGTCTATCGAAGGAGAAGTTCGGTAATCGTGTAATCTCGAGAAATGATCCGATTACATTAAGTCGTTGGTTTATGCCAGTGATCGATCAACGTTGGAGGAGCTCAGAAACAATATAGAATGCGAAATTGCCAACTTTCCGGAAGACTCGTGGAAAATTGGCTTCAAAGAATCGATCGCTGCAAATGTGCTCATATGAACGAGATCGAATTCCGTTTTTGAATTTAATATTGTACTACACCTGGAATAAATTTCAGCGCCATATCTCAATTATTCTGTGTTTTATTTAAATACAAAGCTGTTATGTCCTTATTGAAAAACCCTTTATAATAGAGAATCTCAACAAAGTGGATTTCTCAAATTCTGTCTGTGCATCTGCCTTCATGTCTTCATGTCTGTCTGTATGTATAGCCGACTACAGCCTAAATGGCTTAACGGATATTCTGCAAACTTCATAACATTCTAGGCGAAGTCGGAATTTTCATTTCAAACCCAAAATTACAATTTTGAAAAAAGAAATACATTTTCTCGGAAATAGCTCCAACGATTTTGTTCAAAATCATCAGTCACCTAAGATGGCTAGTACATGTAGAGCCAATGAAGACCAACGCTTTAGCCTACAGAGTCTTCGAATCGAATCCATAGGGGTAACGCAGTAGGGGAAGACCTCGCCTTAGGTGGCGCGCCCAAGTAGAAGGGGACCTCAACCGACTTGGAATGCACAACTGGAGGCAGTTAGCTAAGGACCGGGCTAACTGGAGAAGCTTGTTAGCACCACCTAAGTAAGTAAGTAATAGATTTTTACTTGCACCTGTAGGGCAAGTATTGTTTTCGTAATCGTTTTCGATCTCGAGATTTTGATCAATCTTGGCATTACTCCTAAGACAGTATCTTTGTTTGTAAATAAAAAGAATTGGTTCTCTTTGCTGATTATATTTATTTAAACATTTAATTTTTTTTCCATTACCTCGCAAAGATAATATCAGTCAAGTGGCCGTCACCAGAGTTGATGCACATTATGGCTCCTTCCACAGCATTTTCCATGACTTTTCTCAAAACTTCTTGCGATAAATTCTCCACTTCTTGTCGGATGTTCTCCTTTAGGGCCGCGAAAGTCTGTAGCTTGTTCGTAGAGTGCGGGCCAGTGTAAATCGCCAAAATGAGGGATTAAGCGGCTCGGAGGAAGAAGGAGGGCTTTGCTGTAATTTACACGCGATTGGCGGTCTGCAGTCAACAAGAACCATTTTTATACTGTTCGCTTCAGGTCCGTCCTCTCAGTTTCCTTCTTAGCCACTGGTGTTCCACAAGGCAGTTATCTAGGTCCTATTCTCCTCATCCAAACTATAAACGCAATTCATGTCCCAAAATTCATGCAAGAAGTAATTTTGATAGAAAACACAGGCTTTTAATAAAAAATTGTAAATGTTCTATTGATTCATAAAGTATGCAGTATAGGGTTATGTATGGAATAGCATATCGGATAAATGGCCTCCACGACTTTTGTGGCACATACGCACTCTTTTGTCGAAATTTCCCATGACCGTTTTGCATAAATGTGGCTGAATTTCATCGATACAGCACTCAATTTACTCCTTCAAGTCGTGGGTGGTCATGGGCTTGTTAGTATAGACCTTAGACTTCAAAAAATCCCAAAGAAAAAAGTCAAACGCACCCTATTCTGATCACCAAAACGGGGAAATTACACGACGAGGAAATGACTCATGCGGTAATTGAATTGTTTCTCTGGCTGTATGTGCATGTGGCACTGTCTTGTTGAAACCACATATCGCCTACATACATATCTTCCAATTTAGGCACACAAAACTGGATCATCATGACCAGCCACATTTTCAAAGAAGGACGGTCCGATGATGCCCAAAATCCAAACCAAACAGTGACACATTGTGGATGCATTTGTTTCTCAATAATCACCGATGGATTTTCTGAACTCCAAATTAGACAATTTTGACGATTAACAAAGCCATCAAGATGAAAATGAGCCTAATAGCTGAAGAGATTTTGTTCGAAAAATCAGCATCCACTTGTTGCTGTTTCATAATCCATTCAACGAATTCTCTTCGCTGTGTGTGGTCAGTAGCCTACAGTTCTTGAGTCAATTCGACTTTGTATGCATGAAGATGCAAATCTTTCCTGAGAATACGCTGTAAAGAGCTTCTTGAAATGACCACGGTGCCGAATTGATGTTCCTGGACTCTCAACAACACTCTCACGAACTGCTTCAATGTTTTGTGTTGAACGGCTTAGTGAAGAACGGCCAGAGTGTCTAAGATCACTGATTGATCCAGTCTCCCTGAATTTTTGAATTAATCTCTTCACAGTTGATAAAGTTAAATCACTATTCCGACCATATTATTTTTAAAATATTGCTCAGCAATGAAATCGCGTTGTTCTTTCGTGTAGCACTCTATTTTTATTAACCCTGAACCATCAGCTGTCACACTCTTTTTTTTTTTTTTTTGTTGGCAACACTTTACCGCACAAATGGCGCAAAATTCAAATCTTGCGCGAATTTCTGGCTTAAAATGTCTTGTACTGTATTCCACGAACACCCTGTACACAATTTTTTAAAACTTATCGATAAAATATAAGTTTAAAACAAAACGCTCTTAATGAATCCAACGAGTGGGAGAGTTGGCTGTTAAAACTACAAACAAACCATTTCATTTACAAACTTTAACAAATGAGTTCCAAATGGACCAATTAATCCATTTCTTTAGAATCCAGATCGTGGGTACGTTTTCCCGTGTAAGCGTTGCTAAAGCACTAATTTACATCTTATCTCTTCACCTACCTATACTGGAAACAATATTTTCGATTCCATTAATAATGTTCAATGAAAATGAAAGTCTTAATTAATAACGATCCATAACTCACCGCCTTCGATTGAAACGGCATCATAATTAGCCCTTCACTTAGTGCAGCTTCGTAAAAGTGAAAATTTGATGATTTATGGACCGAAAAACACCTGCGACACCATATGATTCGAAAAAGAGCTAAAAACTTCATTCACACTGCCTACTATTTACGAGCCAAAACAAATCAATTAGACCGCAGATACCAGAGCAACCTGAAAATTAATTTTCCCTCGACATAAACATCAATTTGTCATATACACCATATTCAATGACTGGCCGATGCGTCTAATTACCACATCGGCCGAACGGAACGAAAGCACTGCAACCAGTTGTGCCTAATTAAACCGATTCTCTTCCCTCATACAGAAAGTATCTTTACACATCTACTAGACGGAGCAACTTATTCGAGCATAAATCGTCGTCAGTGAGTCCCCGATATGCATATACACGTTGCCCAGCGGCGGACTCTCATTAAATTTAGATATCCTCTGTGCAGTTGTACTGTGACATGTCCCAGATAACCAAAGCGAAGAAGTTTCAGTCTGGATGATCGGACATTCAAACGCGCTCCACTGCCACTGCAGCAGTACGATGACAATTGACAGCCGCTGCAGCAGCGATTCGACTCGGTTGACCAAGACGCTGTGTTGTCAATTCATTAGAACACTACTCTCGTGGATGACCCACTGAACTGGTGATGACGCCAACGGCGCGACGTCAACTTCGAATGGATTCGTCGCTGGGGGCGCGTGGGAACTCGTGACCACACGACATCCACGATGAGCTGTCGATGAGCGTGTGCGCTGACACGTTACGAAGCATTCCTGGACAATTTTATTTGTGTGTTGACCAGCAGTGTAGTGTTTGTATTTGCATATGTTACGGATGAGATCCGAATGAAAGCAATATCTTGACGATGGAACGTGCCGCCTGGACCGCAAAAGTGATTTGACTCCGGGACACACGGGAAGACGGAAGGTGGCACCAGTATACAGATTTACAGCTAATTTACTCTTTGGCCAAATGCAGTACCTACAGAACCGAACTAGCATCTCGGCGAGCACCAGATACGAGTACATTCCGGAAAATGTTTAATTTACTTTGGTTTGGCGGCATGCGCTCTCGTAGTTTTGTGTTCTACTCTCAGCACTTTTCATCATCATCATTAGAATCAGCGGTAGTAGATGTGCTGAAGATCACAACTACCGTAGCCGGTCAGATTTCCACGGCTCTATCCGTGTATCTTCCTGGGTCGCTTTGAAGCGCACAAAACAATCACACACTGTTGGTGAGTATTGTTGTTGCTGGTACGAGTACGAGTAAGATGCTGAAGTGAACCGTAAATAACTCGGCTAACCGCGATTTTGTCAGTCAATGGCCTATGCAGATAAATCACAGAGGGAAAATTGCTATTGCTATTCTCTTGGATTTGCATTGGCGCGATTGT
Organism: Pocota personata; assembly: GCA_963082735.1. Lineage (NCBI taxonomy): Eukaryota > Metazoa > Arthropoda > Insecta > Diptera > Syrphidae > Pocota > Pocota personata. Next base: position 262,619,209 of record OY720429.1, on the reverse strand, counting down.
TTTCCCTGCTAGAAAGAGGCGAAACGTGCAGGGTGAGCGCGCTTAAATGTTAATTTGTTGTGTAGATTCAATTTTGTAATTTGCTTTTGCTACAATGTTTACTTTGTGTGATTACTTTTCATCACAGAACAAGGAAGTGTAAAACCGGAAGAGTTCTCTGTAAAATGTGTCTGGAGAGTTACCAATGGATGAAAGTCCGTGACAGTTAGCGACTGAGGAGAAGATTAACTTTTCTGCAAATGATGAAGGGATATGAGTTCAATTGACTCTCAGTGTCAACGTAGATACGCACATTCGTAATAGGAATTGGCTATATCCCAACTGCAAGAGAGTATTGCCAGGAAATCACTACTAAGCGTATTAAAGCTGCCTTTTATGTGACAAAAAAATGCTTTTATTTGAATAGAGAGAGGATACCATGGGTTTGATTAGGTAAGTCGGTTTGACGACTTGTGTTTCTAACCACCCTTAAGCTCTAATGCATCTGTAGATATCATTGACGGGTTTGTTGGATAATTCCTCAATATCCAGTAGAAATGGGATTCCGATAAATCGGTGTCTTGCATGTTTAATAAACTCCATCTGTTGTCTGCTTCTTTGTGAGTTTTATTCCCTGTGTCGTGATGAAAATTCAAAGAGACTCTTACTAGACTTTTGCTGAATGAGCAAATTGTTCTGGGTCGCGGTGCCCAGTAGTCGCAAATGGAAATCTTGTGTTTTGTATTAAAAGTACGTTGAGTTGAGGAAAGAAAATAAAGTGAACGGACGTACTTGCACCTATATACGAGGGCAATGTGAAAAGTTCTCGGGGTGACAATGAAAGACTTCGATTTTCAGTTAAAAAATGATTTTATTTTTCTACATAACCTCCCTTGACTTCAACACACTTGGTCCAGCGTTTCTCCAACATCAGTATTCCTTCTCGGAAGTGAGAGTCTGTAAGGCTGTGAAAATATTCATCTATGGCCCTCTCAACTTCTGCTTTGGATGCGAAGCGCTTCCAATTAACAGGATCCCTTTCGCATCCCAAAACACACTCGCCATGATCTTTCCGGCAGATGTGATCGACTTCGCTTTCTTTGTCGCTGAACCACCGGCTTCCACCCACTGCTTCGACTGCTGTTTCGTTTCTGGCGTGTAGTGGTGGACCCATATCTCATCCATGGTGACAAATCACCGCACAAAATCGGTCGGATTCCTATTGAATCGGTCCAAAGATTGCAGCGAAAATCGTTTGCGCATTTGCTTTTGATCGGCATTCAGCAAATGCGGTACCCATCTTGTGCAGAGCTTTCGCATCCCTAATTTTTTGTGGAAGATATTTCGCACCCTCCTTCACGTGGGTCATCTTCGAGGGACGTGCGACCACGTTTAAATTCAGCTGCCCACTTTTTAACGGTTGACATGGAAGGAGCAGATTCCAGAAATGTAGATGCTTCCAACTCATGGGTTGGTTGAAACACTTGTTGTCCGGCGGATGGATATCCTCCTCGAGTGGTATCGGATAAATTCCTTAGAGTAACGAATCTGATCAATCCATCAGGACCTGGATGTCATAATTTTACCCGAGCTTGTGACCATTTACTTGGTGGTAAGCGGTCGTCTTTAATGAGCACCAGCTGTCCGGTTCGAATAGATGGTGCCTGAGTTGTACATTTTGGTCGTTGCTGTAAGTGGTGGAGATAATCCCTTGACCAGATCTTCCAGAAATGATGAAACTTTTGCTGCATCAACCGCTATTGATTCAAGTGGTTGGACTTGGTACCACTAAGGTCTGGTTCTGGAATCGTCGTTAAAGGCTGCCCAATCAAAAAATGCGCTGGAGTTAGCACTTCGAAGACTAAAGGGTCATCTCGCAAAGACATAAGCGGCCGAGAGTTCAATACTGCCTCGATTTGTGGCAAAATCGTACCTCACCGTAAATGGTGTTTTGTCGATTTGACGGCCGCTTGCCAGATGCCTCCAAAGTGTGGCGAACCTGGTGGAATGAAATGCCACGAGCTAAATGAAATGCCCATTTGAGCTAACTCAGTGCCGATGATGTTGTTTTCATGGCCAAAACGTTGCAAACATTCACAGGGCTCTCTATCTGTCCTGACAAAATTCGTTCGTCGATCACTAAATAGGTCACTGCAGATTCCTCGTCTTGACGTAAATCACTTGTAAGCAGCTATGAACGCGTCTGTGAGATCTGACGCCTGCTCAATGTGAATCGCTCTAGTGGCAAGATACACGAAAGCACAGATGTGCCCTTTCGTAAGAATCATTCTTCGACCCATGCTTTGGCTAATTGACATTGGCCCTGCATAGTCAACGCCAGACTTAATGAAGGGACGACACTGCTGAACCCTAGCAGCGGGCAAGTTACCCATGAGCTGCATTGCTCCATTGGCCGTCTGACCGTAGCAGGTGACACATCGGTGGATATGTTTTCGGACTTCATTTCGGGCAAGGATAATCCAAAACTTCTGGCGGGTGTTACTTAAAGTTGATTGACGCCTTCATGAAGGATCATCGCATGGGCATGAGCGATGATAAGTCTGAAAAGAGATTTAATTTTGGATAAGACAAATGGGTGTTTCTTACCAAATGGAATATGTGGTTCTTGCAGGCGGCCACCTACTCGTAGTAAGCCATCCTCTCAATACATAATTCCCAAAACACATCACTATTCCTTACAGTTACGCAGATGAGGGGAACACACGGGCCCAATGGAGGCCTATGTGAAGAGCATAAGCTCACCCACTTAAACCAACCAACCAACCAAGCCATCTTCATCAAGCCAAACTGAAAGTTTGAGAAGAGGACTTCGAATGTTGATCATTCGATGCCGTTGCAATGATGATATCTCTTCAGAAAAATCATAATATTGATCCACTTTAATACATGATAATTTAGCGTGGCACAGTTCCCTTCGTTCTAGAATTCCAGAACTTTGTTCCGACTTTCGTTGCTTACAACTAAAGATGAAACGCCGGCAGTATGCAAGGACACGAAAAGTTTACCAAGCGAAGAAAATTTGCTAAGTGTTGGCCACGACAGACGAGGTGATTGACTTCGACTCTTCCAGCCAAAGTCTTGAAGGACTTCCTGCGAATAACTGCTGACTTAGCCAAAAGGGTCCGTTCCACCGTATAGTGTACGATGCCAACTTACTCGGCTAGAGACCACTTGTAACATAGTCCGCAGGGTTGTCCCCTGAAGGTACTTATAGCCAATGCGAAGTGTCGATCACATCCTGGATTTCTGCTACCCGATTCGCGACGAAAGTCTTCCAATGACTTGATTCCCCACGAATTCATGCTAACGCCATGGTAGAGTCCCACCAAGCAAATATTGCCACATTTTTAAAATACTCAACAACCTGACTTCTCTGATAAATCGTGATAACAATACCGCACCGCATAGCTCGAGCCGTGGTATGCTAGTTGTTTCAAGTGGAGCAACCTCTATTTTTGCCATTAACAGGCTTACTTGGATATTGTCGATGTCTTGAGTAGCTCTGATATACACCGCAGCACTATAGCAACTGTTGATGTGTCGCAAAATCCATGCTGCTCACACGAAAGTTGATTCGAATGCATTCCTATCCAGCGATACATTCTGATTGATTGTGCCATGCGAAGATCCTCACGATAGCTAGCTATTCCAATTGAAGTTCTGATGGCAATGGATCATCCCATTGCAGACCTGATGACCACAACTTCTGCAGAAAAAGTTTACCTAGTATGATGCTTGGAGCCAGCCATCCTAATGGATCACACATCCAAGAAGTAACCCATTTTCGAAAATTGGTTAATAAATACGAGTGAATACCTTTTTACGACTTCTTTCGAAAAACTTGGTAAGCAGTCGTCATACAGACCAAACAGATAGACAGACAGGTGGACAAAATTCGAAAATCCAAGCCCTTATGGGCAAATGTATATTTTTAAAAGTTAAATCACCTCACTCCTCCTTGGTTGATTGTTTGCAACCAGCCTGGTTTGATGAAAAGTCTCTCAAGCGCCAGCAAAGCTAGAGGCTTAAAAAATGGCAGTGTAGAAGGGAAGAACACCACCTTCTGAGGAAGAAGAGGAAATAATATTAAAAGCACGAGATCTAGTCAATGGAATGGTGTTATAGTAGGAATGTTGCATGCCAAGGCGAAAAGCCTGACAGAAATCTTGTAGGCTCCAAAGCAGAGAGGAGTGGAAGAATTGGAAAGTGACCAAGGACTACGACGCTTATACGGACGGCTCCAAAATGGACAGCGAAGTCGGCACAGGTATTTTTTCAGATAAACTGAATGTATCGTTGCCCTGGACAAAGTCAGTGTCTTCCAGGCAGAGCTCCTTACCATATGTGAGGCTTGTCGCATATTACTGATAGACAAGCCGCAATCAAAGCCATTAATTCGGCTACCATCATCCAAACTGGTAGAGCAATGCCAGAAGTAACTCAACCTATTATGTTCTCAATCAATAACGACCATCATCTCGAATGATGTGTCCCAGGACAGAGTAATTTTGAGGGAAATGAACGAGCAGACGAGTTGGCCAGGCTAGGGTCCGCCCTTAATGGATCTCTATCGGAACACTATCACTTTTTACAGCTGTCCAATCTCGGATGGAATAGGCCTACTAACTGTTCTGTATCAACAAAGATATCCCCTATCTGTAATAAATCAAAAAGAAATGAGCTACCAAGCAGATCAAGATCAGATATTGCTAGAGTCGTACCTATTAGCACAGACCACTAGCCGATACGAAACCATGCAGCCAGGCTTAGTATCCCTTACAATACATTCTCGCCTCTTTTCTTTCTCCATCTTCCTGAATTCTTCGCTTATGGTGTGATTTCCTATTTCGCAGAATGGTTCAGGTCCAATAAAGGATTCTTCTGCTCCTTGTCTTGGCAAGGAGTCTGCTTCGTCGTTGCCCTCTATCCAATAGAGGGTTACCATTTTCTGCTACCCAATTCATTAAGTTTGTATAGGCATTCCCACACAAGTTTTGATCTAATGGCATGGGAGTCAAGTGCCTTGATAGCTGCTTGACTGTCTGACAATACTGCTTTATTCCATTTTTCGTATCTTCCATCGAACACATCTATCTATAGCGTATATGGTACTTTTCCCATAGATTCTGAGTACTTTACACCTGCCCCTGTTCCTTCTTCAGTTCTCGAGCCATCTGTATACCACTCCTACTATTGTGTGGTTACTCAATCCGTATATTATGGATTCATTGCTCCAAGCTTTCTTGTATTACCATTGTTTAGGTGATTTCTCTGCACTATGGTCAAATGATAATCAACTTAATTGAAGAGATTGATGTGAGTGACATGTGATTCCAACAGGAGGGGGTACATGCCACATAACACAGGCAAATTTGGCTCTATTACACGAAGAGTTCGAAGAGTTCCCCGTGGATAACCAAACTTTGGAACACTTGAAAACCATGACATTATGACCGCAATGCAGCCAGAAATGTACCGAGAGGTCATTGAAAGTTACCTCACAAGGATCCTCATTTTACCTTGTAGCTACCGGAATACTGAGGAACAAATGACCCAAGAGCTCCAGCAAAGGCCAGTAGGCCTAGTATTCCATGACTTGATATTCCAATCTGCCACTATTCAAATATTAAATCAGGATAGCAAGAGGCTAAGTGAAAACGCCTGTACTCTATTGCATGTTCCTTTATCTGTTGACGACTACAATAATTAAACATTCCAGTCCATACCACGAAGAAAGTCACCAAATTACTACATATTTTCTGCAGCCAATTCTTCGACAGCCGCCTAATGAACAAAGTTTGTTATAATCATCTTTTTCGCTTCCAAATGGTCACAGCACTCGGCACATACCAGCACGCGCCTCTTTTACTCTGCCCGACATTTGTTCGGATGAACACGGAAGAATTGTCTCCTTGGCCATTCTCTCTTCGTCTGGTCCATTGGTGAGGACAATTCGCTAGCCACGCTAGCAAGACCATTGTCCATTCGCAATCTTTGATCTGAAAGTGAAGGAAGCACCAAGTCCCGCATACTCGTAGTGTTGAACTATAAGCCTACCGCATACTCAACACTGCTACTGTCATTGCTGCTGGTGTTGCATTGTATCGTCCACTTTTGGAAGCACATTTCGAACGCATTGTTAGCATAGATTGGATGCAATCTTGTTCTGCTAATAGTTTGTCGAGTTTTTGGTTAGAAGAGCCAAACGTGTGCCACAAGTGGTCGGACATGTTTGTGTAGCACTCTTTTCGAGAGATATTCGGACCATTTTCGGGCATCATTGCTCGTATATCATGATGATTGTTTCGGATGCAAAGGAATTATGTTTATTATTACGAGTACCACGAAGAAGGACCTCCTTGTGCGAGTGCGAGTGCGCGCACGGACTGTTTTTCTGCGGGTGAGATATGTCTGAAATGTGTTCCATTTGTTTTGAAGTTGCTGGAATTTATTTGTTGCGCATAGTTACCGTTGTTTCGTGCCTTGTGTTGTCTGCAGTTCGGTGGTGTTCATATTATTGTAATGATTATGATGACAGGATTTCGCATTAAGGAGCGCGAATGTGAGGTCATTGCACACATTTGGAAGTGATGGTAACGAATTTGGTTATGAACATGACTAGTTAGTCGGGGAAATTTTGATGTTATCGCGGTAGAAACATTGTATGTAGTTGCTTTGAAGCGGTGGCTTTGAATTGGGTATTGCTATTGTACGGCATTCCCAGAGTAAAAAGAAAGCGGATGGGGCTAGTTACAGATCGATAGACTACGTCGAATAACGAAGTACACAATTGAAATAAGGATGGTAGATTTAAACTTAATCAACATTTTGTACGCTGTCGTCATGTCTGACAAAGTAAGGAGTTGGAAGCCATTATCTGTTCTACAGCAATGTGGTCGAAATGAATTTGAAATGGAAAATAAGTTTTAATTGTTATCACTTTTACGGACTGCAATTGTTTGAGAAGAAAATACGAGTACTGAGGGTTCAAATGCTCATAGAATCAGTTTTTGTTGAATGAGCCGGTTTCAAATCGGAATAAAATGAGAACAAACCCCTTCGTTGTCTTCAACGCTCAAACCACAGATAATAAAGTCACATAGATATCGCATACAGAGCAAACAAAAAATGACCACTTTTTCAATGACAATAAAATTCTCAAACCTAAGGTTTGTTGCATCAATTCGGTATGAAACCATTTTAAGTTGTATAGTCGCGGATATCAATCATCCTCCACAGTGTTGTAACTTCGATATACACACATTTTTTTCATATTTCGTTTTGCTGCAACCAGAGCTTGAAAATAACTCTCACCCCTTATTTTCATTTGGTTTCTCACTGAGAGATATTGCATTAGGCATTGACATTTAGGTCTTGCTCCGAGATATATTTATATATACTCTCCTTTTCGCACTTCGCTTGAGATTTATTTTTTATTTTCAAATATATCTCTCATCTGTTGACTTTTTTTATAAAAAATAAATGGAAATGATCAACCTAAAACCTCTTTTGTCGAGAATAAATCAAAAATCTTCAAGATATACAATTCAGTCGTTGTCTTTATTTTACATATATTATAAGTATAGAAGAACGCTTTATACATGGGATGTCATAGGGTCAAAGGGTATTAAGAATTATTATATTAAATATAAAAATAATAATATTAATTAATATTTTAAGAATTTAGTTTCACTAATAGTAAAGTCTCAAGGGTTTTAGAACTCACTTAAAATAAAATTCGAAGAAGAAAAAGCTCTTTCGACAGTTACTTGCGTCGCCGGAACGCCAAGCACAACCAATGCGAGTTCAAAAATATCAGGAGATTTTAGCTTTAATTTGTCAAAAAATTAAAGGATATTTGTATCTACCGGCAAACGTGGGTACGCTAATTCAAAATTTTCAACATCTGCGTATATTTTTGATAAAATCTCGCTACTTCTATTAACGTCATTGCTTCGATTTGCATCCCGTTCTTGTTCTTCAATGCTATCTAAATACAAGCTTAGAAGTGAGTCATCTGCTGATGCCTCGTTAACTTGAATAGTTGAAGTAGTTCCAATATTGCATTTGTTTCTTGAAGAACTGAGGAAAAGCTTTACATAGAAAATAAAACATATAAGGTTTAAATTAAATTACATTTTTTGAGATCTTTAAGGACGAAACAAACAAGAACATAGATGGAAGAAACGATTTTTAAATAGACATTTAGTTTTGTACCTGTTTCATGTTAAATATATACTTCGCAATTTTCTTCAAATGAGTTTTTGCCAATGATTTTTGACAATTGGTCAAAACCAAGTTTAACCGAGGATCCAAAAAGATTACACTCAACATTGCGGCATTCTCCAAAAGCAAACCTTCAAGTCTATTTAGAGAATCTAGTAATTTTCTGTTCAGGTTTCATGGGCTGTTCTCGTAGTTCAATTTAAGCTCTATCCAATTTTTTTTAAAAAAAATCACTTAGAACAAGCTGCTCTTGTTACATTTTAAGAGTCAATATACTCTCCTACGAATTCCCAATCTATTGTTACTTCAATCATGTGTTGTTCCTCAAGAAATGATTTTATTTCAAGTAACTTTTTGAGCATTAGATAGGTGGAATTCCATCTGGTGGAAACGTCAAGTGGAGGTATATATTTATCGGATTGTTTTAATATGCGTCTATGTAGGAGGTAGAGCACAAGACATTGTAAATTGTTTTCAAATTATAATACAGCAACTAAACAAATACTTGCACTCACTTCCACTGAACACACACATTCGCCTGTTACAAATGAGATTTATTTTTTTCTCTCAGTGATATCTCTCATTGATTAAGCAGAACCTAAAAAAAAATAAAGTAAATGTTTCTCTCCGACCGAGAACGAAAAGAGGATGGTGATGCAAATCGGTTATTAAGTGATCTTATTTCAAAATCTCAACAACAGAGAGTAATTTAAAAACCTTTGAAAAGGTTGACAGTTATTTTCGGGCTCTAGCTGCAACCCTTTATTTTGTTTTACGTCTCAATCGATCTTACAAACGAACATATACGAATGACTGACTGTGTCGCTGGTGTTTATCTGGATCGCTACACTGTGGTGTGTTTGTGTGTATATATTTATTGAGGAAGCACATCGTGCATATCCATATGTATATATTTTGAGAAGGACGTCAATGTAGCTTTTGTTCGATTTTATTTTTCAATTTCATTTTCACTCGCCGTCAGCTTTCGAGGGATTTGACTGTTTTTGGTTTATGATTGAGCAATTTTTTTCAGCGGTATATTTTTAAATATGTGTGATACACGTAAAAGGAAGTCTGGCGTTTCTTGTACGATTTGTAAAAAATCGAAAAGAAATTTCCCCGATCTGAAAATGTTTGCATGTCCTTCAAATGAAAAAAATGAAATTTTGAGTAATTTGCGAAGGAAAATATTTTGTTTGTCAAAATCATTTTTCTTCGGAATTTATTGGCAGAAAAATGCTTGAAAGGGACGCTGTTCCCTCCTTAAATCTGAATTATAATTTAAATTTAGGCTTAAGTTTAGAAAATCTTTCATCTTTGCTACCAAAACGGAGAAGAACCTCTAGTAGTTTCTTGCGTTAGATGCAATAAATTATTAGAAAAATGCACACAAAAGGAGAAAACAAATTCTGAATAGAAAAATAATATATTAAGCTGCAGACTTAAAATTCAAAGCTTGAGAAGAAAACTTCGCTTTAGAACTAAAACGCATAACGCTCTCTCTACGAACTAGCAAAATATCAATTAGTTTATCATCGCAAATTCAAGTACTTGATATTTCAGAGCATTCAAACATTTTTTTGTGGTATTATTGATGGGGCTGTCCAAGTCCAAAAAATATAATGTTGCCGAAAGAGAACTTTCCCAAAACATTTTTTGCATATCTCAGAACGTTTATAAATACCTTCGAGATAGATTGGGATTTAGACTTCCCCACGTATCCACATTTTATCGTTAGGCTCCTGTTAAAGGCTTACAACCTGAATTCCAAAACAATGCCCACTGTTTTCTGAAAGCAATGTTTGCATCATTAAGCTAACGTTAACGGAATGTAGTACTGATATTTGATGAAATTAGAATTCGTCCAAATCTCACGTACAATATCAAAAATGACTTAATTGATGGATTTGAAGATCAAGGAGTGGATCGAAAAAGATTGTACAGCAACGAAATTTGTGTTTTCATTGTAAACGGCGTCTTTGATAGCTGGAAAAGTATTTTAAATTATTTTGTTTCAGCAAACTCTGTCAAAGGGGTTAACCTGAAGTCTATTTTAGAAAATAATTTCACAATTTTCCAAGAACTTGGTCTGAAAGTGTGCGCTATAGTTTGCGACCAAGGAACTAACAACAGGAAAGCTTACCAATTATTAGGTGTTACAGAAGAAAAGCCTTTTACAATTTTCAATAATGAAGAAATATTTTGTATTTATGATTTTAATCATTTATTAAAATCCATGCGTAATGTTTTACTGAAATCTGATATGCTAACTCCAGATGGTAATGTGTTCTTTGATGTTTTCAGAGAAATATTCAATTTAGAAGGAGATCATGTGGCTAAAACATGCTTGAAATTTACAAGTTCACACATAGCCCCAAACACATTTGAAAAAATGAAAGTTCGCTTGGCAACGGAAACCTTTAGTAGGACAACGGCAGCATCAATACAAACTGCTCATCAACTTAATTGCCTAAAAAATAGTTCAAATGGAGCTCTAGCAAAACAAGCGTTTACATTAAAAATGAATAATGCTTTCGACTGTATGGATAGTGGGTCTCATTACGATAAAAATATTTTAAAGCGTGGAGTTCAGTTCGGAAATCCAGCTTATAATGAGATTAAACAATTCTTGTCTTACTTAAGGTCAATGTAAGAGTCTACTAATCTTCCAAGAAACTTTTGTGTAAAAGGAATGGTACAGACAATAAACGGGGTTTTATTACTTAGTGAAGATATAAGTGATGGTTTATTCGGGAAAGTTGAGTATTTATTTACAAAGAGAACTCATCAAGATATTTTGGAAAATTTATTTTCTCGCAGTAAAGGCGGTAATAACAAAAATCCCTCTGTGTACGAATTTAATATTTTGATGTCAAAAATTCTGTCCTCAAATCTAGTTGTTTTCTCTGCTCATAGTAATTGTGCTGATGACGATTTAGAATTTTTGAATTTAGATACCTTCCAGACTCAACCGCACACATCAATAACTTTTTTATTTACTTTAAAAAACAAGTGTGCAAATTGTTCGAAATTATTTTTAGAAAGTGATGAACAAATAACATGTTCGTCAGAATTTTTCATTTTTGCTAAGAATTTTTCCCAAAATAGTGATTTAGGAAGTCTCTTAGCACCAACTGATGAATTTTTCAATATTTGTAAGCTTCATTTCAAGGTATTCCATACAATTTTTAGAGATCGTCCGCATATTAGAAATATAAGGGAGAGAATGGCCTTGGAATGCCTGAGAATAACAAACATTAGAGACTCGAACTGGTTTGATGAGCAAAACCAATGCTTTGAGCATCGCAAAGAAATTCTTTACTTTGCATTTCTTATTCTCTTGCGAAAACATTGTACCTGGAAAATCCAAAAAAGAGTTACCAGTAAAAATCAAAAAATTTGAAAGAACATCATGTCTTATGCACGATTCGAACGAGTTCGATCAAACTGGGACGTAGTAGTAAATCCCACTCGCTTGAAAAAGGGACATATTTTTTTACTCTGCATGCGACATCTATGTAACTTTATTATCTGTGATTGTATGCTTTGTAGGTTCGTCTTACTTGTGCAAAAGCTGAAGGCCATATGTCCATATTGGCTTTAAAACTTGCTTATAGAGAAGCAGTTTATTATATATTGAGAGGCATGAATACCTCCCAATTAGCCAATACATTGTTTTATATCGAATGTTTAGTTCGTCATGTTTTTTCTTGACATGAGTTTTCCAGAGCAACTTCGCGTCTAAAGTCATGCCTAAGTACTTAGCTGAGTTTGAATGCAGAACTACTTTGTTATTTATGTACACAGGTATGTATTGTACGTTTTTATTAGTGAAGTTAACATGGATTGACTTCAGTTCATTTAATTGTATTTGCCATTTATTGGTCCATTCAGATATTTCATTTACTGTCCTTGGTAGTTTTTCGGTAATTTCCTGCACGGTTTTTCCGACAGCAAGTACAGCAGTATCGTCTGCAAATGTGGCAACAGTAGTTTCGTCATTTTGTGGTAGATCGTTCGTGTATAGGATGAACAGCACAGGCCCTAACACACTACCTTGCGGTACTCCAGATCTTATACATTTTAATGCGGAGTACTCATTTTCTTGCTTAATTCTCTATAATCGCTGCTTTATATATGACTCTAGTATTTCTGAGTATTGTTTTCGAAGATATTTTGGCACCACCGTAACCGTAACTGGTTACAGACAGATGTTAAAAGAGTTTTTTTTGCCGCAAGTTGCTGAATTGTATCTCGAGCATTGTTGGTTCTAGCAGGACGGAGCAACCGCTCACACACGACGCCAGACTTCTTCCTTTGGGGATTTTTGAAATCTCGCGTTTACCACAACAAACCACAAACCTTGCAAGTTTTGAAAGCCAACATTAAAGAAGAAGTCACCAATTTGGAGCGAAATGTTTTGCGAGCAACAATTCAAAATGCTGTAAAACGAACACAAATGTGCATCTTCTCAAGAGGTGGTCATTTGATTGATATGATTTTTTAAATCTTTTCATGAAAACAGAGCCCAATTTTTTTCATTTCTAACAAAATGGCAGCCAATTCACATTGTGACATTACTTTTACCCCACCTTGTACATTTTGCCAGTTAAAAACAGCAGTAGAAACTGGTCAAAAACAAACAAACAAACGGTAGATTTATTTGCTGAATATCTCGAAAACGTCTTTCAACCATGAGAAGGTAATGATTACTTTCAACAAACAGAAGCAAAGTGCGATAGATTAGTACCACCAGTAACCTCTAAGGAAACAGGCAAAGAAATAAAAAAAGATCTTATTGCACCAGACATTCTGAATAAACTTCCTGAAAAGTTATGAAAAAACAGATAATAAATGTACGAGTACTCGTAGCATTTAGACTTCCCACAAATGTGGAAAGTCGCGGAAGTAATTATGGTACCAAAAACCGGGCAATTACCTAGTGAAGTTACCTCATATCGTCCGATCCCCTTGCTGCCAATATTCTCTAAGCTAATGCTTCTGAAACGACTCCATACGATCATAGAAGTAAAGATATTGATGCCAAATTATCAATTGGATTTTAGAAATAGGTATTCAACTATAGATCAGGTTCACAGACTAACAGATAAAATAGAAAAAAATATGTACTACTATCTTCTTTAATGTAATAAAAGCTGCAAAAATATCTACCAGAAGAATACTCAGACATTCTAGAGTCACATATAATTATTTAGAATAAAGAAGAAGGCAAGTACTCCACATTTAAATATATAAAAGCTGGCGTACCGCAAGGTTGTGAATTAGGGCCCTTCTTGTTCCGTGTATACACCAACGACCTACCACAAAATGACGAAACTACTGTTGCCATATTTGCAAACAATACATGCTGCACTTAATGTTTAATGAATTACTGATCTAAGAGTAAGTACTAAAGCTAATATGGACAGTCTCCAGCTTTGGGAATGCACAAGTAAGACAAACCTACAAAATAAACAATGCTTTCAGAACACTTACATGCGTATAGAGATCTAAAAGTTGAAATGGTAGAGGACGAGATCAAGAAGGTCGCAAGAATAAATAAATTTTCTGATAAGTTTGACGACATAAATCCCGCCTTCGCATTGTCGTGCAAAAATAGCACACCACGCCGGATGAGTCAACGTCTTTTCTGAAGGATGTTCTCATGCAATTTCTCGAGTAGGCTGCCATAGTACGCACTAGAAATGGTGGTTTTGTGTTTCATATAATTAATCAGTAATATTCTCTCTGCATCCTAGAAAAAATAGGCCATTATCTTGCCAGTGCTACTCAGCGGACGACGTCCAAGAGGATTTTAGTAGTGTTTTTGCTATGTAGCCCTATTCGTACGAAGATTTTATCACCTCCAACATGCAACTTCAATTTGGATTCGTCCGAAATGAAGCAAGCTACTGAGCCCAGAACAAACGGCTTTGTTTAACTCGTAATGGGAAATATGTAAACTGAAAGTATATTGCTGATCTTGAACCAACAATTGGGCATAAATAAGGTCAGTTGCCGACAATCGAAAACAAACGCCAACGACTAGCGGCTGCGAATTAATTTCTCGACAAGACCGATCCGAACAAAATTTTCCATCTACGATACAGTGCAGCCATTGTCTTGACATCGAGAGGTTTTTTTTTACAGTAAACCCTCAAAGTCTACTCATAAGCCCTACTCGATATATGCGCGAAGTTTGAGGAAGGTTTCAGTGGTTTAATTATTCGTTTTCATTTGAAAACCCTCCTGCAAGTCAGCACAAAACGAAGCGAATGAAGTTGTATGTACTTATTCAACTTTTGCCATATTTTAATTCTTTATTTAAAAAAATTGGAAAATGTATCTATTAACCTAGATTTTATTAAATTTCAAAATAAAATTCGAGGCGAATCAAATAGGACTTGGGTGGCGCTAAAAAAAAAAACTATGGACATCCCTTCGACTCATATACTGGACTAGAATTTAGTCACCGATACACAGACAATAGTATCTATCCATGGAGCAACCCAACTTCGGACATCTACATAGATGGACGAAACTATCCCTGATGACTACTATATCATCTCTCATATCATATGCCCAATCTGCAAAACAGGCGAACATGTATCTATTAAGAATTACCCGGTTCAAGTTGAAACTCATCATCATTTATCAACTGCAGATCTGCATATGACAGCATTCATCATCTAGAACTCAACAAGATAGTATTCTCTGCAATTTTAAAACAACTCGTTAGATATTTGATGATGTGTGATAGGTGGGTGAATGAAGGAAAAGACATAAACGCAAATCCTATGAGCTGAACCAAAAGGTCGATGTAGTTCTAAAAACCAAGACCTAGCGCCTACATTGACTCGATGGCATCGAAAAAATGTACATCGACTGTCTAACCAACCTCCAAATTCGAGCGAGTATCCATTTAAGGATGATGTCGATGTCATGCTCGGATGATGATCGAATGAAAAGAAGTTCTGAAGTACGTGTGTGACTGCATCTCTATCTATCTGATGGCACCCATGATATCTTCATCATGAACAAGTTCCATTCTATTAATGAGTTAACCAATGAAGAAATGACTGTAGTCCTTTTTATTGCTCTCTAGACGTTCCATAATTATACTTAATTAGAAAAATAATTCAGCAAATCAACTTCCTCAGACACTATACCTACATATGTACGTCTGTATGAGGGTTACCTCTGTTAATTTAATCAACAGCGTTGCTTCTCAGATCGCTTTCATTAAACACATTTAATCTTCCATCTTTTCTCGATCAACGCCTTCAAACACGGGTACATAAGTAATTGCAACTCGATCAAGTTCATTGACACTAAGTTCGTTGCTCAACTCTTTCGTTTTTTACCATCAATAACTTGCATCTCCGCCTTCAGACACGGAAATCACATAACAACGTACTTAAGAGCGACAATTTTCTAAATAAAATCGTTCATTTATACAAATTCACACCAACCAACAATTATATGCTACCCGGATCATGTAGCGTAATTATCTCTAGCGTCTGGAATGTCGCCCCTAGTGATTTTTCCCATTAGATATAAAAAAAGAACATATTTCTTAGAAAATAAATGGGCGTGTCACAATCAACGCAAGAAAACAACACAAAATCTCTTTAAAGGCAACGCTTCCTGGTCGTTAACTCAAGGTCATTGCTAAGACAGATTGCATGCGAAAAACCTATTACAACTTCATAATCGACGATCAACGTGTTACGTGTGATGAAAAATTGCCTGCGCCACTTCGCAATCTGGAAAAACCTGACAATCGATGTCAACACACCCTCTAGCATGTGGCAATATATCGGTCAATCAACAATCTTTCTCTCTCGCTGCGAATGAACAATGACTGAGTGAGTGGTCATGACACATCCTCATCCAACATCAACGTTGTCTCCACCCATCCGTCGATCCTTTCACGGCAATTAACTGCTGTTGCGCTGATGATGTATCTGTTTGCTGAAACCGTGTACACTTACGAGTACTCGCCGCACTTAGATACGAGTATAGCTATGAGATTACATCGATTGACGATAGCATTACTTAATTCTCGCCGACACGTTATCTTATCCGAAACACTACCCCAAAGCTAAATGGACATTTGATAGCCACACAGATCGCGGATGAATTGCACCTATCTGATGGCTGAGAAAGGCAAAGCGATCTTAGAGCGCCCCTAGATTGCTAAACAATTTTACAGAAATTATAATTAAAATATACCGGTGCACGGCAATAACTGACTATCAGCTTCTGGTCAATGCCGAATCCAAGGCGGGAATATGTAAGCTTTAGCATCAGATGCTGCCATTCAAATCAATCGACAAGAAGCGGTAATCGGCGTGAATTGACAGCGAATGTGCACTAGCTATACGAGTACCAGTGTCAGTAATCATTCATTTCAATTTTTATACGACTAAGAGACGTAGACACTCCCGAAGACGACCACACCTGATCGGTGGAGTGCGAGCATTCAAAGCGCACTTTGCAATAAAATGGTGAATGACCGACCATGCTGTATACTTGGGTTTCACACCTTGAGGCGGCCTAGGAAAATGCTCTACAACCGCAAGTACACCAGTGCGGTGGCAATGGTTGCCATGAGTGCGCAGTTGGGCGAAAGCGTATTTTTCCGCTGTTTCAACACTTTTGCTGACCAAAAAGAATTTCTATTAGATTCGCACAAGAGAATGTAAGTATTTGTAATTGAAATACGTTCGGGTGGATGGTGATTTGTGGCTTATTACGTGTTTACAGCATTGCATCTGCAAGTTGAGAGCCCATTTTGCTCCAAGAATTTCGAATTGAGTGGTTGCGAATTAGGAGTAATAAAATTAATCCTGGAATTTTACGAGTATGTTCAGAACAGTGGAGGATCGTAACATGTGGTGTTAAGGATTCACAATCCAAAATGGATTGTAACCCCGATCATGCATGTAATAAGTTTCATTTATTTATATCAAAGTTGAAAAAAAAAAAACCATTAAGTAGAGCAAAAGAATTAAGTACAAGTTTTGCAACACTAAAGTCCGTTGTACTATTTTGATTTTTAACAAAAGAATTTTATAGCCAAAATATTCAATACAATAATTTATTTCGTAGGGTGCAGCGTTTTTGAGTTATTTTCACTCAAAAACTATTTCGACTAGCTTCGAAAAAAAGTCGAATATGTTGAAAGATTGTCCACCTAAAATTGTCAAAAAATTTTGATAATTTTGGCATTCATCTTGTAGAAAATTTCAAAGCCTAAAATTTCGACCTTGATAATTCCTTTCGCAGAACTCAGAGATATATGCACTTAAATACAATTTTCATTGACTTCCAGAGAATTTCAAAGCTAGAAAATTCTGTCTTATAAAGCCAACAAATCTGAGGAAAACCGAAAGAAGTTTACAAAAAAATTCGACAATGTTCCAAAAATAGTAAACATTTTTGGTCATTCGTCAAAAATATTAAAAATTCTGCCTCGTCTGCCATCCCTTCGCTCATTTACAATGACATTTCAGCTGTCACATCCTTAGACTAAGCCAATCTGCTTGCTGCTCACTTTGCAGCGAACTCTACGCTGCCATATAATGCTTTGTCTCCACCTGTATTTGAGAGCTTCAAATTTTCCATGGGACAAGTCCACTTTCGCACTCGTACAATTGCAGGAGTACTCAAAGATCTTAACATACACAAATTTGCTGGTCCATGGTTTGAAAAGGTGTTCTTCTACGCTGGCAAAACCTCTGCGTAAGCTTTTCTGTCTCTCCTATTCTTCAGGGTTCTTTCCGAGCAAACGGAAAACAGCATTTGTACAGCCCATTCCTAAAAACGGCGAATTTTCCTCCCTATCCAATCACCGACCCATTCCACTTACGTCCCTTCTTTCTCTGGTCATGGAAACGCTGATAAGTCGTCAGCTTATGAAATATCTCGATTCACGAAACTCCTTAATGACCGGCAGTATGGTTTTCGTAGCAACAGGTCCACTGATGGTCCACCGAGAAGCGGGACCAATATCTCCATCACTTCAGCGAAACCAAGATGGTTGCTCTTGGTATTTCAAAGACATTTGACAGAATTTGGCATCAAGCTCCTTTGTCGAAAATGTGTGAATATGGCGTCGATGAGTCTCTTCTTCAATGGATTAGAAATTACCTTTCGGGGCGTTCAATACAAGTTGTTTTGGACAGCTTCAAGTCTCCAATTCACCAAATAAATGCTGGTGTTCCACAAGGCTCTGTTTTGTCTCCTATTCTCTTTCTTATTTTTATAAATGATCTCTTGTCTGTAACTTCTAATCCAATCCATTCCTTCGCTGATGATAGTACCCTCAGTTTTTCATATTCATTCCCTAACTCACGTTCTTCCTCTTCGGTCATAGAAGAAGAATGGCAACACATTACTTTTTCCGACCTGGACAACATAATGAAATGGGGTTCAACCAACAGAGTGGAATTTAATGCTTCCAAAACACAATGCTGTCTTCTGTGTCTTAAGCGAAACCAAAACCCTCAACCATTATCCATGTATGGTACTTGTATCATTGAAACCGAAAAACTTGCCATTCTCGGTATGTGTATTAATAACAATCTTCGATGGAACGATCACATATTGGAGGTCGCCAAAAATGTTACAAATTGTCTAGGATTCCTTAAACTGTGCAAGAAATGTTTTACCCCGTCTGATCTGGCTTCCGCCCTAAGCTGGAATATAACGCCCATGTCTGGTCTGGTGCACCCAAGACCGTTCTGTACAATTTAGCTCCAGCGAAATAGCCAGTTTCATTTCTCCCCGTCAAAATGTCTTCCGCAATACGCGTCATGTTTCGAATGCACATCAGTTCACCCTAAAGCCCAACTTCGGTTGTACTGTCAAATATAGGGATTCGTTTATAAGCCGAACGACACGAATGTGAAATGATCTACCAGGCTCTGTATTTCCCCATCACTACAACCTTCAAACATTTAAAGCCAATGTGCACAGGCTACTCCTCTGTTCCTCTTCCCCCTTTTCCTAAACGACCGTGCCCTACAGTCTAAGGGTATTCATATCCCCTTCGGCGCGCGCAGATAATAAAAAAAAGAGTACAGAAACTCAAAAACGTGGGTCTTTTAATTTTGTCTGCCTGTCTATCTGTCTGTCTGTATGTGAGGACGAACTTTATATCTGGTGTCAATTTGCTCGAAAACGGGTCTATCGGTTTCTATCAAATTTTTTATTTGAGTTAAGGCGGATATATGTTATCAGATAGTGTAACAACTTTTTGGCATCAAATATGTACAACGGTACTTTACTTAGTAACCAGTTTTTGAAAATTGGCCCTTTTTCAAATATGATTCTGGCGATTTAAATCAAAATCGATACTAAATCAATATTTTACATATACGAGGTCGTGGCATACCAAGTTTTGGAAAATTTTCAAAATTATATTTTTCGTGATTTTTCGATTTTTTTTTTCAAAAAATAGATAACAGATAAACAACATAGAGATGCAAGTACGTGCTACCCAGTCGTGCACTTTTTTTTGTCATCAGATGCAGCATACTCTAGATATACTCGTACGCAATCGATAAAGATTTTCATCAACTCTCAGGTAATGTTGGGACATTTTGTAAGAATTTTTTTAAAATTTAAAAAAAATGCTGTATCCATCTTATCCAGAGAATTTGAAAATCTAAAATCTCGACCGCAATCATTTTATTCGTATGGCTTACAGTTTTTAAGATATTCGCGCTCAGACACGATTTTTATTAACTCTCGGCTAAAGTTGGGATATATTCATCTTATAGAGAATTTTAAAACCAAAAAATGTTAGCCTTGGTAAATTTGTGTCCTGCTTATCATTCACTTGTAGCGAAACCTAAAAACAACCCGCAATTTACCACTGTTCAAGCGAATAACAGTGTGGGAATTTCGCTGGGAGCACACATTTTTTGTGCGCAATACTTTTCCATTGGTGGCTTGGCTCAGTGGTTAAGTGCACAATCGCTGAACAGCAGACCCAACGTTCGAGTCCCGAAATATGCCAACAAGTTTTTCAGGGTCCTACCTTTCGCGAACGACCCTCAATCGAAAAAATTACCCTTCGTATGTCGCACCGCATGAATGGCAGCGAAAAGCCAAGTCAGGTGCCAAAATATATACGAGTATGTATATTTATTTCTCATATAAAAGCAACGTAGCTACGCTACTCGTATATTCATGTTGGCAGGCAGACACACGTGCACTCCATGTTAACCTTAAGCTGAGATGAGTACGTGATATTTTTCTCATTCCAGAGAATTAGTGGAAGAATGTTTCCCGATTTAAGTGCACTTGCAATAAATATTTTGCGACAGGCGTTGTTGTCAACATTATGTATATTTAAAAAAATGCATAGTGGATTTTCGATTTCTAGACGATCGCCCTTGATATGAGAAAAAACATTTTTCTGAGACGACTATTAAGTGGCAACGGACTGGGTGGTGATATTGGCGTTGGAAAAGACAATCTGTGGTTATTGAATATAACAAAACATTAGCTATTTCTGACAGCTAATTTTCGTATAAATAAAAGCTAAAATAGATATCTGGGCAATATTTTTCCCTACAAATAATGTTGCTAGCCTTGTCATTTTGTTGGTGACTATATTCTTGCCGTTACTATGAAATTAAAATCTGTTGTTTGTAATAAATACATACAATAGCACCCATTATACCTATTTCTGTTATATGATGCTGCATATATATTCAGTGTCATTTCTTTCCTTTTTTCTTCATTTTCCTTTTCATGTACGAAATGTGCTAAAACGGAGAGTTAGGGGTAATTCGAACCCTACTTGAGAGGAAGTCGTTCAAGCGCAAGCATTTCACCCAGAGGATGTCAAGTCACATGGAAACTAGAGTTCTCTTATCCTATTAGCGTCAACCGTCAACACTAATTATTAATTTTAAGAATTAATATTTTATTATTTTTTTCAAAATCTCCAACCATCTTAGAAATAACCCGTCGCCTATGCATAAAAAGCCTTCAAAACACATTTCTTTTTGAGCCTGTTTGAGCTTTCGTTGCCGATAAGGATGAATGAATGAATGAATGAATGAATGAGTGAATGAATGAATGAATGAATGAATGAATGAATGAATGAATGAATGAATGAATGAATGAGTGAATGAATGTATGAATGAATGAATGGGTGAATGGATGAATGAATGAATAAAAGAATGAATGAGTAAGCTGATGAATAATAAATGAGTAAATGAATAAATGAGTAAATGAATGAATGAATAAAGGAAATCATTCGATACTATATGTACTGTCGTGTGGTCTTCCATTGATGTGGGAGAAGTCCAACTTGAAAACAAGGTGAAATAAACGATTTGTCTTAACATCAGTATAAGAGCAGACAATTCCAAAATAAAAACGGTATCAGACCTGCACCACCTGACTTTGCTTTTAAAACTATTGATAGATGAAATAGAAGTGCTTTTAGGCGGATAGACCATAAACCATATACATAAACTAGAGCAGCTGTGTTGCCTTGTAGGTGATGCCTAGGCTTGTGTCAATGGAGAGGAATCCAGAGTGCACCCTTTTAAAGACTACCATCGCCCACTATTTACTCTGAAATCTTTTCAAAGTAATAAAGCTATAATTGATTTTTATAAATTGGAACTTTACTTCATTTCTGTTTTGAAACCGGAAGCTAACAGTCTCTGAAAATAGTCATCCTATGCATAATGATCAATTTCTAATCCACCATATTCATCTCAATTTGAAAGCTGATACACAATTATTCATCTCAAATTTTATTCTCAACGGCACATTTGCAATTGACATTAATCGCGTACTTTCATTCGTTTGCGAAAAAAATAAATAAAATCTCAGAACACCGCATAAAATCCATGCCATCCACGCTGGGCTACGATAATAACAATGATGACGGTATCCCGTCCAAATCCAAATCCAAATCCAAATCCAATCTTCTTCTTTAGTCGCTCTCGCTCATATTGGTCAAATTCGTGACTCGAAATCAAATGCCAGCCACCAGAGACCTTGAAAAATCACCATCAACTTTATCAAATATGGTAATATCCGCAGTACACCACCGAGCTAATCGGTGCCAAAAACCATATAAAAAGCTTTTCACTTAACCACTGTCACTACCACGATTGCGCGAGATTCGCCATTATCCACTGGCATAGTCGAACCGGCAATGTGTCGTGGTAGATGGGACCGTGCACGCATACGATCCGTTCAATTGACATTATAAATAATTCATCAGACGTAAGACCGATGGTCTTCGGCGGTAGTATGGTAGCAGGGTCACATCGCTTACCATTTGCGTATAGTGTGGTACAGGTAGAGCTGCAGCCTGGAAGGAAAGTGAAGTTAACCATCCCGGAGGCAACTTTCTTCAGTACAACGCTGAACAGTGTCTCAATTATCCCTAATCCATAGAATATGGGGAATGATCATTGCGCTTTCATGGTTCGATGAGTGCACTGGCGCGCGCGCTCTTGCTCACGAGATATCCTCCGACGATTTGAATTTGTTTATCTCAACCTGAGAACCGGACCGAATAATTATTATTGCTGCCAGAGTGCACCGTGCTTGACATAGGAGGATTCCTCTTTCCAGAAAGTTTATGACCCACTTTCGATTACAGTTTGGCTTCGGATCGCCAAATTGTAGCGGCAACAGCAACAGTCGCTGCGGGAGAAGTGGTCCTCGTCGTCGTTGTTGTCGTCGTCGGTATCGCGATTTTAGTTTCTAACAGGTATTCATTCCAGTGCCTTCAGCTGTCTTCTTGTTGGCATTTTTCTTTGCCTCCTGCCAGAGCCCATAAGCTCGGTAATGATTATTGGCATTTGGCTTGCAAGATAGTGGTGTGGTGGTGGTGGGCTCTTCTTCGTCTTCTGGCTATGGTGGCGAATGCGCGCGCCGTGCTCGACTGGGTCATTTAATTCACGATTATCGCAAGCGCGCGGATGCGATGGATTTTTGTGTGCACTTTTGTGGTAGGCAATAGGCATCCACCACCGATATCGGGTCGATGATGATAATACGGGACACGATCCTTTTTTTTTTTTTTGGTCTTCAATTTAGCTCAGCTTGTTTGCATGAGCGCTCAGTGGAATTGATAGTGGAATATCTATCTGTTTGGCTGGACGAACGTGAGAACCACGAACCAATGGTATTGTCTGAAGCAGTGTTAGCAGAAAAAAAAAAAAAAGACGACATCCGAGACACGACCACGGTGGGATGACAAGCAATTACCGGAATTTCCTGATATCAATGCCCGATATTTAATGCGGCCATGTTAAATGCGTGACAGGCAGTATCGGTGGTGGACAGCTTTGGAGGACTTAGATAAGATTTTCTTCTCTGTGCCGGGAATTCTTCACACAGTGGGAAAATATGAAATCAGATCATTCTTGGATGGAGCACATTTCGTCATAAAATTATTGTAGTTCTGTCTAAGGTCCCTCTTACGTCAGATCCCGTATAAAAGTCCAGAATAGCATATTGGTAAACATCAGGCGGCATGCGGAAACTCTGTAAACTCATTCATATCTGTGTACTGAATGAGGACGGCGAATGCTTACTATTCCATCCAGTTGCAAGGGGGAACAATACCATTCGTTTCAGTAAAGCATCTCCATTGCACTAAGTAGAGACGGTTTTTTAGTAAGGAGTACCGAGGATAAAATCGAAGTCCGTACTGTCAAAAATCTACGCAGAATAGAACCCTCATAATCTGAGGTCCAACATTTTGATGGAACTACTAGAACTAAGTCATGTCTCTATTAATTGTCCATGCTGGGGTATCGAACTTTTGAACTTGATTTCGAAGAAAAAAGTGATTGGAGTACCGATAGCCATTCGCTCAAAATGACAGAGCCAAAGTAGTGCAATAGCCTTGGTTTTTTGGGCTACAGCTTTCATTCGGGAATCTCACTCATATGTCCAAATATCCAACAAAAGACTTCTTCCTTTCAGACGGTAGGTACATAGCACAATAGGTAGGATTATTGATCTGTAGAGCATTAACCTTGTTCCCCAGGTTCAGAGTATTTTTTCCATTCTAAAAGTGTAATTGCTCTCTAGCCCCGGGTTTAAACTTTTCATCGGATCTCCACGAGGCTATCATATGTGGCAACTCCGAGATAGATGAAATACATCACTAATTCGAAGCCAATGACATTTTGTCTAAACGTTCAACAGATCCTATTTAAATTGTTGACATCATGTTTTCGGTTTTGTCTTCATTCAAAAAAAAAATCGGTAATGTCATCATAATTCCCGTAACCCAGCAATTAGGTAAACTTAAGGAATATCGAGCCTTCACTGCTAACACCAGACCTACGTACTACACGCACGATTTTAGTAAACGAGATGACAGCGCCGTTCTTTAGGACAAAGTAATCCAAATCAATCTAAACATGGTGTGTCTTTCGATATATAAACGATAAACACTGAAGTGCCTCATCAATCTGTAGTTTCACCAATTCTATCTCTACTCCATAGAGTCGGTAAACAACAAGACTAAAGTTAGCAGAATGACCATTAATTGCCGGCTAATGCAAGTACCTCACATTGTCAGAGATCCAAGAAGATCTGAAGAGAATCTTGCAGAGGCGAAAAGAATCTTATTTGACCTCAATGTAAAGAAAATCCAATAGACCACCTTTTCCAGAAAGAAGACGTTTGCACCACAGCTTCAAACGAACTACTAAATTATAAAATTATACAACTCAAGGAAAACATGTATCTTCTTGGTGTCACAGTCAACTCTGGTGTAACGTGGCACGACCTCATATCCAATAACGCGAAATCGGTTTCCATGAAGTAAAGTTACCTGTCTATATGGTAACAAAGGGGAGACAAAGGGCCCATCATATTTATATTTACATTTCACCTGTGCAAACATCAAAAGCAGTTCTATTGCAGAACAAGTAAGCTTCGCAATTAACTTCCAGGAGACATATTCCCAGAAAAATCCACAAGCGTCTTGGGGTACTGTCCCAGTGGACAGTTCGCATCTCCTACACAGATACTGAAAAAGGTCACACAGCACGTATGAAAGGTTTACATCATTCTATAGCCGATACAATAGCTCCTGCACGCACCAAAACTTCAACTCCCCTCAGAGACTATCGATATGAATGTCTCTATTGCTTTTTCAGTTTTTTAACAACAGCGCCTACGTCTCTACACTAGACGGGGTGTTTCTTCATAGACTGGATCTACTCTTTCGACCAGAAATTGCGAGGATGATCCCTGCTTTGTCAGTGTATCTGCCCTGTTATTTCCAGACCCATTAATATATTTACCCCACCTCCTGACTCTCGTAAGTGGTCCAGCGTGTTCCACCATCTTGGCTTGTTCCATTGAAGTTTTTGTCCCCCAACAAATATGAAATGCTAGATTAAGTCCCTTCCAGAAACCATTCATTATGGATCCATTCAGGAGATCAATATTCTCACGCAAAGTATGTACATACTAGGATTCACCTAGGATTCTATCCGGGTTTGATTATCAATATAAATGTAGTACATATGTGCCATTTCATATTTGCCTTTGGTAGAATCAACTGAGTACTATATATCGATACCAAATAAGTACTTGTACGAGTATTTACTTACTCGTATCGTTACATCCCTACCCCTTGGCCACCAGCCACCCTGCTTTTATTTTTATAATATCTTCGGAAGTTAGAATTAAATTAAGTGGACCTTTTTCTATATTTATGTCTATCTGGTGACATACGGCTAGCAAATCTGCAAACCTCAAATTAATACACACAAGATTACACATAGAGGGCGCTTATTTATAAAGTTTTATACTCGGATCAATAAAAGCTGTGTAACAGTATTTAACTTAACTTATATTTATCCATTATTCGAGTGTTAGTAATTGCTAAATTATTAAGGGAGTTAACTTAACTTAAGTCCTTTCATCTCTTGAGGGGCGTAGGGTATAACCAACGGCTGCATACCATCTTGTTCGGAGTTCTGCAACGCGTTTCAGGTGCCTCCAACCCATTCCCAAAGTGCTTGCTTCATTAATCCTCAACTGATTTGCGCCACGAGTTATCTTCGGATCGTAGGATATGTCACTCACTGCAACTTTCTCCTTCGTATAGTAATGTGTATAGATTTTTGGCCCGCAGCAGTTCGTATTCAGAAAATCCCATTCTACCCTTGATACCATAAAAGCTATAGTCGATTCAGCAGCTTAGGTGATAAAGGGGAAAAGATGGCGAGAGGGGACAAAGAAATACTGTGCGATAGTAACCTTGGATATTAAAAATGCCTTCAACTCGGCAGACTGGTCGTTTATACTCGGAAGGAAATCGCTGGCCACAGGGATACTCCATACTACCTGTTGAGGATAATCACAAATTACTTCACAAACAGGAAGTTGAGGTACCAAACTGACGAGGGGGTAAAGTAACTACAACGTCACTGTGGGAGTCCCACAAGGATCGGTACTAGGCCCTCTTCTATGGAATATTATGTACGACGGAGTCCTGCGCCTAACACTGCCATAAGGAGTTAGGATAATCGGATTCGCTGATGACATCGCCGTAGTTACCGTGGCCAAAAACATCCACGAAATAGAGTCAGCCACAAACGAAATAATCGCAAAAATCAAAGACTGGCTAGTATTCGCCGGTCTAGAATTAACAGACCACAAAACTGAGGTTCTTATAACAAGTCGAAAGGCTATTGAATATGCGAATATTCGAGTCGGCAGCCAGACTACAAGATCAAAAGTAGCAGTTAAATATTTAGGAGTAATGCTTGATAGTAGATTGAAGTTTAAAGCCCATGTAGAATACTCGAGCAAGAAAACTTCCCTACTGCATGCGGCCCTCTTTTGAATAGTACCAAACATCGGAGGACCTGGGTATGCTAGATGAATTTTACTATCCAGAGTCGTCAGCTCGGTTTTCCTGTATGCTGCCCTGGTTTGGGCGACGGCGTTAGCGACGATGGCAGCACGGAGAAAACTGTCGGCAACGTACAGGCTCTGCGGTTTCCGAACAATATCGGACGAAGCAGCCTGTGTCATAGCCAGAATGATCCCTATCGACATCATCGCAAACAAGGTGGTAAGGATCTACGAAAGGAGAAGCTGGATTAATCAAGAAGCAGGAATTGTCAAGAAAATAAAACAGGAAGAGAATGCAATAATTACAGAGTTCCTATCGGGTCACGGTGGCTATCGGAAGTATTTACACAGATTTGGGCACGATAGCTGACCTTTCTGTCCAGATTATCAAAATCAAGAGGAAGACACAGAACACGCAGTGTTCCATTGCAGTCGCTTCGCAGAATGGAAAAATATGTTGCCGAGTCCACCGCTCCTTATAGACCACGTGTTGCGATCAGAGGAGAACCGGATGAAAATTTGCGCACTGGTAACGAATGTGCAAAAAGAGCTTCGTATAATTGAGAAAGCAAGGAGAGCAGAAACAATACAAGAAGCATAGCACGAATGGCTCACCAGCCCCGCGAAGTAATACCTAACTGAAGACCCGCGGGGAGAGTGGTAGAAGTGAGCTGGATTTGGATTAGTACGTACGCGCATTCCCGGAATCGAGTAATCGGGCCTGCGAATCGTGCATACTAGTAGGCTACTAGTATCTTTAGAAGATTACCACATCCATTGGCGTATCCATCAAAACCACTTCCTAGATATAGAAGTTGTCTACTTCTTCGACTACTTGTTCGGCAATGTTGAATTGCGTGCCGGTGTTAGAAGTGCTCAGGGCTTTTGTTTTGGCTATGTTTATTTTGAGCCCCACTTTGTTTGCCTCAGCTTCTATATTTTGAGCCATCAAATGAAGGTCCATTATCCGATGTGATCTATCGAATTCCATGGTTACATTCCGTCAATGCTACATCCATCCACCCCTGACGTACTCCACTTTGGACATCAAAATCCTCCGACACCTTACCATTGTGTTAGAAGTGACACTTACTGCCCTCGTATGTAGGCTTGATAGTAGCTATGAGTTTTTCTGTGAAGCCACTCCTGCGAAAGGCCAACCAGATAGTATCTCGATTCTAGCTGTTGAAAGCCTTCTCGAAGTCGATAAACAGTAGATGCAGCGGAGACCTGTACTCGACGCATTGCTCTATTACGATCCTGCGCGAAAGGCTACCTGTTCGACGTCGAGAGTTGAATCTAAATGTACTTTAATCCGTTCTAATATGATTCTAGCTATTGTCTTAGCTATGTCCGGGGGGAAAACGCATATACGAGTATCTCTCCAGTTTCCACAATCCATCAGATTTCCATTTTTTGGAAGCTCTTTTCCACTCCTACGGAAACTGCTCATTTTTCCACGCACACCGTATGAGCGTTTGTAGCAGTTTTGCCAATATATTTGGCGCCAGCCGCTTGAAATAGTTCGGCAGGGATGCCATCAATACTCACTGCCCTGTTTTTCTTGAGAACCGAAATCAGAAGGTTCCCATCTAAACCCTTCCTGGATGTTGTTTGGATTTTCGACCACCAGTAAGCTCTTTGGTGATGTTATAGATAGTCCTACTGTCACACCCGCTTCCTGTTTCTTCAGCCCCTTAGGCAAGTGAGTCGATATACTGACGTTTGTCACGTTCAACACTACGCTGCACTTCTTTCTTTTGTAGACGATTTTGAGCTTCAAGCTCGATTCTCTGCAATTTGAGCCTTGATTGCTGTCGCTCATCGCAGAAATAAGTTTTGAAGAAGATTTAAATCTTCTAAATCTTAGTAGGTTCAATATTTTATCCTGTTACCTCTGCGATGCTGCCGGAAAATGTGAATCCTAGTGTGCATATGGGTTTCGTACTTGTAGGGCAGGGTACGAATACTTGTACAGTTGATTTTAAATCGATTTATCAGAGGGGCATAGGTGTAGTAGAGCAGTGTAGGTACTTATTCCAGTCGAAATTTAGGTTAGGATAGGGTGGCTGTCTGCACCTGCGAACAGAGACACTTTAACCAAAACCAGTTCTATTGTGATATCATGGTATCTACCGCTATTCTAACTATCTAAATGGCTAATTGACTTCCTATAAATAAGGGATGCTTCTGGCGTCAACATTCACCAGATCGCTGAGGTCGTCGAAAAGAAGAGCCCCGAGATGGAGCGGTCTTTTTTTGGACAGGCCTGGATAGGCGCAATGGCAATCAAAGTCCGTTTCTACCTACTCTTTGTCCCTGCAGCTCTTGCACTTGTCATTTGAAAAGAGGCCTAGCCCTTTATTATATTGACCTATAGGACAGTGTCCCGTGCGGACACCGACGATGATGCTGATCTACGATCGTTTTAGCGAAACCAATCTATTAGAGTGTTTTTAATCTACCTTAGGTCAGATCTGTTTAGAGGCTTGACATGTCGTGAGAGTTGGCTTTGCTGATTGCATCCAGTATGAATAAGTCTTCACATGTAGCGACTTTTGACTTCCCGTCAGAATACTGACGGTCTTTTCTAGCGAGCTAGTCAGCCTTGCAGTTTACCGGAATGCCTCTGTGGTATGGCACCCAACATAGGCCATATATGTATGTGAGAGACGAGCGCAAAATGAGCACAAAACCAGGGACCTTATTGCCGCTTGGCCGTCCAGTTAGTAAGAAATAAAGTTTATTCAAAGGAATAAAATAATGATGTCCTTACTGAAGTCATACTCGTATGAAGAAACTACTGATCGAGAATCATTTAAAGAGAGATTAAACAAATTGTTCGTCGGATATTTGGACCTGTCTGCAAGGAGGACTAATGGAGGAGAAGATTCCAACGCGAACTCTATAAGCTGTACCGAAATATGGATGTACGACTACATTGGCGCGGTCCAACTTCAGCAAAGAGGTTCTTCTAATTCTGCTGTTATTTCGGTTTTACTGAGAGATCCGGTGCAAATTCGGGAATCTGTTCCTTGGAAGACTCATTACAGTTCGAGATCATATCACCATCGTCTAAGGATGTAGCGAAGCGAACTATTGTCTCCATCTAGTGAGCTGATCCTCTGTAATCCTCTGCTGTAAACTGAGCCTTGGTTGCTGTACGGTCATCAGAGGTCTGTCGATAGCCATGTGCAGTGACTTTTCTGCCTTATTATCGACGTAGGTGCATGCTCCAGATGCAAACACATTTTTCACAGCAGTCATCCATGCTCTCCTACACTGTGCTGCTGATTGTTTCTGCTTCTAAGGCAAGGTGATACCTGAATTGTTGGCGCACTTTTTCATGCCTGACCCTGTCAATATTAAACCTGATAATGTTGAGCAATTTTGAACGGTTACTGTTGACGGATGTAGTACGAAGGCGTATAAAAGCTAACATAAGATGGTGATCGGCTCCACGTCTGTTTCGGATGTCTAGGAGACAATTTCTGAAGCGACGGCTGATCGTAATATGATTAATCTTCGCTTTCAGGTGAGACCCAACTGATCTTGTGACAGGTGTTATGCCTAAACAGAGTACTCGTACCACTATTGTTGTTATTCCAGTCTCCAAAGGTGTTCATGTGACCGAGTCAAAAGGTCAATCACGTTCGTGAGAAATAAAGCAATTTATAGCATCTTTTTAACTAATTAAGGGTATTCTCTAGATTTCGCGAAATTCAAACGATAAAAATTACATTTTCCAATTCTTTTCCCCTTTCACTATTAATTCGCGAATACCACAAATATGTAATCAAAAATTCTGTGAACATCCATGCCATGAACATTAAAGCTTGCAGCTAATGCCATTCAGTTTAATTCAATTGAACTAAAAAGTGTAATCATCGAACTCCAGTGGTTAACAGCACAATTTTCGAATTGCTTTGCCATTCTCAATTAATTAACTCAGAAGTCACAAAAGCTAAAGCAATTTGTATCGGACGTAAATTGTCCACTGATTACCGCGAAATCTAATTAATCAGCAGTAAGTCACAGACAATAGTGACTTTCTCGATACCCAAGTGCAGATGAGGGCCAACTATGTAATTTCCCTCTGTCAAGCCTACTCAGCAACTCATTATCCATCATATCTTTGCTCCACATAGCAGAACCTCCTACTGGCTGACTAAACTAGGCATAACATCAAACCGTCAATAAAACACTTGTTTCGGCCGATAGTCGTACTTCGAGATGAATAATTCACCAGCACCGCATAATCGAAGCATCACCTCCGAACACCGCCGCCAGTCTAACATTACAGAATCGATTGTGATCGAAATTTATTGTAAGATACTTCGCACTATTTACAGCAATCAAATTATCTTTTGTCCTGGATCTGGCTCATTCGCAGTGGAATTCTGCGTTGGATGGCAATTCGGCTCGTGCTAATGCTCCAGGGCTATAAGATAACATCTGTATGGCATAACGTTGGAGAAGGTGGTGGTAATGGAGGTGGAATACGAGTACACATCTGAATGGCTTATGAGGTGGTTTCAGTTTGTACAGGTGACACACTAAGGGCGGTCTGATGTGAGCGAAAGTATCTATACTTTGTTACCAGAAGCTGTGACTTGATATATGAGAATAAGTGACGAATTACCGTCGATAGAAGGTAACTTTATAGCTTCAACTCCTGATGGCGTGCGCATCGAGTGTGGGCGCAAGATCTCCCTACGAAGATACGGAGTAAATGCGCTGAATACCTGTACGTGCGGAGGATGGCGAACATGGTTACGATGTGTTTTATGGATTTACTTCAGACGTGTAGACTACCGTTTTACTCTCGAAGGCTGGAATGTTTTGATTCGAAATTTCTGCTGACAATGTGGTGCAAATTGTTGGATGGAGATCTTGTTGATATATTTGCGATGAAATGATGAGTACGAGTAGATAATCGAAAGCTATGCAAATTGGTCCTATTGTTATTCTACGTGGGATGTTAGCTGTGGTCTGGAACTGTTTTATGGACATTTATTTACTAGGTGCTACTAGCTTATCAAAGGCTAGATCTAGGTCAATAAGTTTCTCAAATGATTGGAATTTTGTTTACTCTTGTGGAATTATCGGTTTTTACTGGAAGTGGATTCTGATGCACGTAGAATCCGAAAGTAAAATTTAAGTGAAATTGCTTCCGCTTTATACGTTGAATTGTTTTAAGGTTTTTGTTCCGTGTCTCTCTTTCTGTTTCGTCCTTTTTTTTAAGATGCCTAATTTAACAAGTGTAAAGCAGACATTACCGCCATCCAAGAAGTGCGATGGGATGGGCTGGACAAAAAGAGGATGAGAGACTGCGACATCTACTATGGCGATTGCCACAGGCAACAAGGACAGCGCCTATTCGGGTGTGGATTTGTAATTAGAGGCAGACTTAGGCAAGAAATCTTGAGTTACCGGCATGTAAACGAGCGCCTCATGACCATCCGCGTCAAGGCTAAATTCACCAACATTAGCCTAATATGCGCTCACGCCCCTCACGAAAAAATGGACGATGCGACGAAGGATGACTTCTACCAGCTCATGGACAACAAGTATGAACAATAACCACGACGTTAAAATTGTCCTGAATGATTTTAACGCAAAGCTGGGAAGGGAGGACGTCTTTTGTATCATGGTCGGAAAGCACAGCCTACACGACATCACATCCGACAACGGATTCAGGCTAGTCGACTTTGCGGCAGGACGAAATGTTGTCGTAGCTAGTAGTAGTAGTTAGATGCGGTTCCCACGTCTTGATATCCATAAGGGGACATGGCTATCTTTTGATAAAAAAAACTGTTAAACAAATCGATCACATCGCGATTGATGCCGGACACTCTTCCAGTATTTTGGGTGTTTGGGCTTTCCGGGGAGCCGATGTGAACTCCGATCACTACCTAATAGTAGCCAAGGTACGGATGCGGATATCCACAACAGAGCGAAATCAACGAAATACTGTGAGGAAGTTTGACGTCGGACGGCTACAATCGCAAGAGACTGCCAGAGCCTTTGCCGATCAAGTCTCCTTTAATCTTAATCTAAGTCGTATGCCGCTAGCAGCAAATGCGAAAGACCAGTGGCAGTATTGCCAACAAGCCATCAGAGATGCCGCCTCTGATGTGCTGGAGTTATCCCGGCCAACACAACGAAATCCCTGGTTTGGTGAGGAATGCCGGCAAGCACATGCAGCAAAACAAGAGGCGTACAAGGCGGCGCTGCATAGAAGGACTAGAGCTGCTCGTGAGTTATACGAGCGGAGGAGAAGAGAGGAACATCATCTTTTCAGAAAAAGAAAAAAGAGCATGAGAGGCGCTCGAACGAGGAGATTGAGAGACTTTATTGCAGGAATGATGTTCGAAAATTTTACCAAAAAGTTAAAAGGACATGCCAGGGTGTCAAAGCCAGAACAGAAGCCTGCAGGGACGAAAATGGTAACATAGTAGTAGAATCACAGTCGGTGCTGAGGATATGGAAGAAACATTTCTGCAGACTGTTAAACGGCGGCGATGACCAACATACCGCTGTAAGGCAGAACGATCCATTCAATAGTGACAATGATAGTCAAGATTCCCATCAACCCGATCAGAATGAAGTGAGGATAGCGATATCTAAACTTAAATCCAACAAAGCTGCTGGAGCCGACGGCCTTGCCGCTGAACTTTTCAAGGCAGGAGGAGATGAGTTGGTAAGGAGCATGCACCAGCTCATCTGTAAAATCTGGTCGGAAGAAAGTATGCCCGATGAATGGAACCTCAGCATCGTTTGTCCGATCCTGAAGAAAGGAGACACTCTAAACTGAGTTAACTACAGAGGTATAAGTCTTCTCAACATCGCATATAAGATCTGCCGAATTATCAGTGCGGTTTCAGGCCCGGTAAGTCCACCATTGACCAAATATTCACACTACGGCAGATCTTGGAAAAAACCCACGAATATAACATCGATACGCATCACCTTTTCATCAATTTTAAAGTTGCCTATGATAGCGTGTATAGAGACGAGTTATACAGAGCCATGTCTAGTCTTGGCATCCCTGTCAAGCTCGTCTGTTTGTGCAGAATGACAATGGAGAACTCTCGCTGTTCCATCAAAGTCGGAAACAACACCACCGATCCGTTCGATGTCAGGAAAGGTCAATCTTTTACAAGTCTGTACAACTACTCACCTATGCCGATGACATTGACATAGTTGGAAGAACTCAGCGGGCTGTCAGTGGTTTTCGAGTATTGAGATCGAGGCAGCAAAGATGGGTTTAGTGGTCAATGAAATCAAAACAAAATATATGCTGTCTACAAAAAAGGACACCCAGCATCGGCGTAGATGCCCTTGGTTACTTCGAGAGGAAAGTTCTTCGAGTGATCTTTGGTCCCGTCTGCATAGACGGCGAGTGGAGGAGAAGACACAGTGCCGAATTATACGGCCTTTATAATGACATCGACTCAGCCAGAAGAGTTCCATACAACGACTAAGATGGCTGGATCATGTAGAGCGAATGGAGTACAATGTTCCAGCCAGAAAGTCGACGAGCTCACAAGCTCACAAGCCTTCTTATGTCGTATCTGCTATATTGTAGGATATCAACTGCCTTTTCTGTGGAAGTGTTGGACAGATCTTTTAACTTGTCTGAGACCTTGGGAGTTATTCCAGTGGGAAATGCACATGTTGCGTTCCCAACTGTTTAGGGTCAGTTTAAAGGCAGAATCAGATATTCCGCAAAAGGGTTCAGATCCAATAGCTATCAGATCTGCAGTTTCGTTGCCGTCAAGGCCTACATGACCCGGTACCAACCACAATTTTAATTTATTGTATCGAGCCGAGTTTTGTAAACTGTCGAAGCAGCTTAGAACTGATTTTGAACTGATCAGGTGGGAGATCAGTGCTTTAAGCGCCGCTTGTCTGTCGGTGAGTATGTGCGGCACTTTTGATGCCTGAGTGCAAGTTTATACTAGCGCAGGTCTCGATAGCGTAAAGCTCGGCCTGGAAAACACTAGGACTCTTTCCAAGTGATTTCGAAATCTTGTAATTGGGTCCATACACACCGGCGCCAAATCCTGAACCGATTTTTGATCCATCGGTATACCGAACGATTCCTTTTGGATCAAGTAACAGTCCGCCATTATTCCATATATCAAGGCCTGGGATCTTAATCTAAAACCTTGTACCAAAGTAGAATGATTTGGGCGTAAAGTCAGAAACCGTGCTGAGCATATCTAGCTCGAGGAAGTCGGTTAATAGATATATGAGATCCACATGATCCCATGTACTATTAACACCCGACTTTCGAAGACTAACTGCACTGCGAATTGACACTGTTTTGATGAAAATATGTAACGGAGTGAGACCAATTGTAGCTTCTATGGCTGTCAAGGGACAGGTGTGCAAAGTACCTGTGATTCCGAGGCAAGTCAATCTTTGAAGTTTGCTGCATTTGTTGATGGTCCGTTCACCATAACTTATGCAAAACCGCACAGATTTGAATTTTAGCTGTTGTCACGGCGTTCTGGCCGTTTTTCGATTTGTCTCGATTTCTAAGAGTGGAACTGATGTCGGACATAACCGCGAATTATGTATAAATATGATATAACCACCATCCAAGAAATGCGACGACTTGGAGAGAAACTTCAAAAACAAAACGAAAACTGTCATGCAGAGGGATTCAAATGCGAGTGTGCAAACCATAGCCTACCAATACTCAGCAAATGACTGACTTTAGAGCAAAACTCTTCAACTGAGCCTACTATGTGCGCATGTCTCAACTAAAGATGAAGACTTCGAAATTAAAATTAAATTCTTCAAACTGTTTATTGACACGTAATGAAAAACAAATTCAATTAGACCGGAGAATAAAATGCTCCCTGGTAAGGGAATGCGGCCAGTGCATTTCGCTGCGCTGCGGAAAATGTTTTAGATTGTAGACTGGATTTAGGGGTGCAAGCGCTATAGATTTATTGTACTCCTCCAACTTAGAGCTCTAGTCGATGAGATAGTCGACTTGGAGCACTTGCTTTAGTCCAATTTCCTTGATGAACCAGAGTATCTGAAGTGGATCAAACGGTTGTAGATCTTCTTCTAATAGTTGATAGGCATCCAGGTGTTTCCTTATTTTATGGATTTGTCTTCCACATTCCTCAAGAAGGTCCCCTGGGGTTTCCTCAACATCTCCGCAAAATCTGCAGTCTCCACGTTGCTCTACACCCAGTTTCCTGATGTATTCCTTAAGCCTACAGTGACCAGTCAGGTAGCCTATAAAAATGCGCAGCTGGTTTTTGTTAATCTTTATACATACCTTACTTCTTTTCCGATTATAGTTCACCAGAAGTTCTTTGGCCTTTTCTTAGCTTAGGAAGATCTTTCTAAAGTTTTATTCTTTCAGTGTCTCCCAGCCCGCAAAATGATTCAGGGCCTGTAAAAGAGGTCTTTGAGCTTTTTCTTGTTAGTTCATTAGCTGATCCATTTCCCACTTCCCTCAAGTGACCCGGTGCCTCTGTTATTTTCACTTAATTGGTTTATCTTCTCAAGGCACTCCCGCACTAGTGTAAGGGAAATGTTAGCATTAGTAGCACTAGATGCCTCTACACGCCCATCCACCAAGCATCTTAGCTGATGACTTTGTGGTCAATAGTAGGCGCATGTCGTTTGTATTTCCTCATTGTACCAAAGTTTAGGTCTGTCAAATACATGGATACAACTCATTAATATCGAAGCTGTTGCACGAAACTACCATTAGTCCAGTCACTTTATCCGCAAATCCACCTGAACTTCAGAACAAGGACAGTTGAACATTATTCACAGGAACAGAACTACAGGACCGAATGGATAAATTTACTATAGACCTAGGCACTGTAGTCAATTAGGCTAACCAAATCAGACATTCTTAGTCTGATTTGGTTAGCCTGGTATTGTTCGAACATATGGTAAGCGTGTACCTTGACGCTAATATCGCAAGCAGAATATTCTCATGTCCAATAGTCGCCCACAGTGAAAGGAAGAGACCAAGCGCTGGAAGCTTAGTATTCGAAATTGGATTAATCGCTTTGGAGGAAATTACTAAAGGTACAAGGGACTTTCAGAAAGTGCCAACGAAATGTGCAAGTAAGATGGAGTGTATTGCACGTTTTTTTTTTAAGATTTGTTGAAGATTTCGAAAGACACTCTAGGTATCTCAACCCATAGTAGTGTGGGATTCTAGCTGCACTAAAAACAACTTCGATCATGACCAATCTAAAGCAATTCAACAAATTATTTTTATTGCATTGTATAGATAGATCCCCATGCAGCTTGAACTCTAAGCCTTTATGCCACACCTTGTCAAACGACGGAATGAGGCAGTACAGGCGGTGTCCCCCAAGGCTCCGTACTAGGTCCGCTACTGTGGAATGTAATGTACGACGACATCCTCAAACTTGGAATCCCGAGGTCATCGAAATAATTGACTTCGCCGGCGACATAGCGATCGTTGTAGTGACCAAATTGCTTGAGGAATTGGAGCACGACTGTAATGAAGCTATCGGGATGGTACAGGACTGGCTATGGACATGGATCTAAAACTAGCAGAGGAAAAGACCGAAGTAGTGCTCATCAGCAGCAGACTAGTTATGGAGGCTATAAGAGTAACCGTGAACGATCACGTTGTAGTTTCCAAACCAGAGCTGAAGTACCTTGGCCTTACTATACATAGATGCAAGGTTGACTGGCAAGAACAACGGCTGCCCTGGCAAGGATCATGCCAAATATTGGAGGACCTAAACAGAAGAAGAACTGCTCTTAGTAATAGTTGCGACGTCGGTGATGCTCCCAAATATGGGCTCCCAAATATGGGCAAGTGCCATGAAGACGAAATCTTACAGAAGAAAGACGGAACCAGTCTACAGAACCAATGTCTTGAGAATATGCAGTGCCTTTAAAATAACCTACTACGACGCGGCATGGTTACTGGGTGGAATGGTGCCAATAGACCTCATCGTTAAAGAAGCCGAACGGAAATATCGTGCCAACAGGACAATGGTGTCAACAGCGATTAGTCGAAGTGACACCGAAGTACCGCCAAGAGCAAGCCTCGAAGAATGGCAAGAGAGATGGAACTTTTCTGACGAAGACAGATAGACGCAGAGATTGATCCCCAATATAGACCCTTGGATCAATAGGAAGCATGGAGAGCAGAACTTCTATCTGACGCAAATGCTTACTGGTCATGGTTGTTTCAAAGCCTACCTCCACAGATTTGGACACGAAGACAACTCTTATTGCCCAACGTGCACGGAAGTAGTGGAGGATGCAGAACAGATCATGTTCCACTGTTCACGATATCATGAAGAACGTAACTTGCTGAACAGACTGGGTGTAGACTTAACACCAGAGAACACCGCCAGACAGATGACGAGCACGCAAGGAGCTTGGGAAGCAGTAAACGAAATTGTGGCTACCATCATGAAAGAACAACGCAGAAAGAGCGACAGCGAAACATCATGCACGAACGAGACGAGTATGTAAGGCTGAAGCCTCCCTCGCGATGAAGTGCTTGACGATAGTGCCGCGAGGATCTGGGGTGGTAGGAGGGGAGGTGGGTTTACTGGGTGGAAATCCCAGACTGTTACTGAGTACAGGCTCAGTTTCGTCTTTGAAAGATTTACACCTCCCAACGCAAAAAAAAATAATAAAATAATGCAGACCCTACCAGTTTACCTTCGATTGTTCTCTCTACCACGTTGGTAATAAAGTGCACTTGGTCTATTGTCGAATGCTTATTCCTAAACCCGAATTAATGGTTCGGGAAGAGTCGTCTTTCAATAAAAACTTTTTCTATTCTTTTAAGGAGCAATCCTTCCAATATTTTTGATAATACCGCGAGTAACGATATTGGCCTACAGAAAGTAACTTCTGTGGATGGTGTACCTTGTTTCGGTATTACAACTACTTCAGCTTAAGATTTATAGTGGCTACGTTCGCCAGTTCTATCTAAATTTAAGCGGTAACAAGCTCGTAACCTAGAGCTTTTTTGTTCGATATTTTAAGCCTGCATATGTTTCTTATTTCTCTTGCAGTGACGTTGCATTCACTAAGTCAAGAGGGAAAGGTTTACTGTTCGTATTAGAGAAACGATTTCTCCGGTATAATAACTAAGAAGCTTACTTTTTCGGCTCCTTACCAACAATATAAAAATTGTCATATATTTGAGCTCGCCTATCACCTACAGCCTTATAGAGTAGCTCTCATACAAAAAAGACCCATTAACTGAAAACCTGAAGGGTAAACGACGAGAAACTTCCCAGGTAGTTGCAGAAACAAAAAATTCATCTGCTATGGTGATGGTAATAAGATCGCCATCTAATTAATAGCTGTACTCGTACCTCTGCTCCATAATAGCGGAGCGAATTAACATACAATTTTATAAAAGTGCACACAATTTCACCAACTTAACAGCCATCTTAATGTACTTCATCAAGAAATTCATCCTCTTATCGGCTCAGATCATCAATCAGGCAAAGACACTGCCGAGATTCAAATGGCAAATGCAAAAAATTTTCCTTGAAATGGGAAAATAGCAAAGTGAAAATCTGCAACCAAACTGACACCAAATGTCCAAATACCGTCTTGCAACGGTATTACAAGCACCTATTGTATAATATTCCATCTAATTGCGCCAACAAACACCAGTGAACTTCAACTGCGCCTTGCGAAGTGCAAATACCGAAACAAGAGCAACAATTCCACCTCCGAAACACTATGCGAAGGTGGTGCACCCGCCGGCGGCGATGGATAGAGATGCACACCACCAGCAGAGGAATTTTTTTTATTTTTTTTTTTTCTGTAGGCCCATTCTTAAGCACAACAGAACCATGGATTAGATCCCTTGCGCAACGTTTCACTATCTTTCATCTTGAGTATTAAGGAAGTCCATTGAAAATTCAAATATATTCCGCGAGCTAGTTTGGAGAAATGCCATTTGCATGGTCTTCCCCCATGGAAGTGGAAACACCTATAGAACAGCAATGCCCAGGAACTAGAGAAGAACAACGGCGAAGCCAAAAAAAAAAGAAGAGCAGGCAAATAAAATCACAATCTTCATCTGAAAAAGTTAGTAAAAATGAGTCCAGGAATTGTTTTCACAGAGCAAAGACGAAGAAGTGCTAAATAAAGCCCATCCGCTTGGACGAAAAGGGAGCGAGTTCCTATGCAGAGAAGTGCAAATGGGTCTGTTATGCCGGTGCTGGTGCCACTGGAAATGATTCTCCTCTTGCAGATCGAATATCACTGCCGGAAAACACATAAAAAATCGTCGTTTCTTCCGTGGGGATGGTCGCTGCTGGTGCTCGTTCACGTTCCGCTAATAACCAACTTAGATGAGAGTTTAGTGTGTGCACAGCTTTTGGCATCTTAAGCATGCACATGCCATTTTGCATCTAATGATTTACTATCTGATCAAGAATATCTAATTTATTGTGTGCATGTGTAGGTAAGTGTACTGAATTGAAAGAATCACATTCTAGCCTCAGGGTAGCAGTACATAGAATGTGCGGGAGTGCACTTGTGCGAGTTGATACGAACCTAATTGCGCCCGGAAGTGGATACACTGGTGGCGCATGGAAATTTGTTATTAAATGAGAATTTTGTAAATTTTTGGAAGTTCCTTTGCCGAGTTTTCTTACATTTGTCAAACTGGGTTGTCCGAACCAATTGAATATTGAGGGTAACCATGAAATTAACATGCAGCTAATGAAATATGTGGGAAGGCGTACGAGTATTCCTACTATTTCTTTAATCCATTGAGGGTGGCCGTAGTGTAGCTTGTTACGATGTCGGATAAAAAAGTCGATCAATTGCGAAAGCTAAGTCAATTCTACTGTGAAAGCATAACACTGGCAGTAGAGTGGTCATATGGCTGAAAATGCAACTTGATCGTGATATTGACATCAGGAGGACGGAAAAAAATACTGTGAATCATTAGCAACGACAATAAGAGCAAAACAAAAATGCTCCCCAATTATCTGGACGCTACACAACACCCGTACCCTGTAATAGTACTCGTATAAGGGTATTCCTATCCCATTTGGCCCGCGCAAATTATAAAAAAAGGTTGTAGTGGGAAAATACTAAGAGCTATAAACATTTCAAGGCTGCATTGAGTCTTACAAGAAGGGATAGTAGCGGAAGATGTATTACCATAGCACCTTGCCCTTCTGGTTGGGCGTTGAGGTCATGTTGAAATGAGAAAGACCTCAAAGCCTCGGAACATAATAAATAATAATAATAATAGTTTAGCTAATAGACCAATACAGGGCCTGGCCTAGCTTCTCGCAGCCACTCCGAACATGACAATAGTAACTTTCGGATGTTCGTCAGACGTTCAAGTGTAGAAAACTTTTTTTTTTCTCGGATTGGAACCTTGAACCTCCCGGTCAGTGATCGCGCACTTCACCACTGAGCCGCGGCTCCTTCCGGCCCATAATGAAGCACAACATTTATTAACACAAACCGGGACAACCTAGCAGAGCCTCATTCATGCCCAATTGCTATCATCTTATCATTGAGACTCAAGAGAGAGTCAGTCAACCCTCCTTCCAGTCTCATCCATACATACCAGCTCTATAGATGGATATTCCCCTTTCCTAGCTTTTCTGGGTCAGTCTTAATGGTTTCAGTCAGCTCTTGGATAAAACTAAATTATTCTCTAAATAGACTGCAGGTATAGCATCAAAACAAATGCCATCATGAAGGCGGGTGAGTTGCTCCGACAGCAATGATTCCAAGTCTTTCAAAGCTCTTAAGTGGGACATATTATACGTATACCTTTAATAGACTCTAACCAAATTCAAAATAAAGGGTGACCATATAGCAATAGCACCGTGGAAAAGTTTGAGCGTGAGTACACTCTCTTGAACCTTACCACCAACCAGATAGAGATCGGTGCGAAGTGAAGAAAACATAGCCGTCGTAGCGGCCGGTATCGAAGAAGACGCAGAAATGTAGATTCGGTGCCGATCAGCTGAATTGGGCATCGCCAGAGAGCCAACCAGGCTTATTTTTTTCATTTGGATTTGGGCCTATATCCATATAAGATTATATTGATGCAAGAATTGAAGCCAAACGACCATAGATAACGCTGTGAGTTTGCTAATTGGGCGCTGGAAATGTTGGCCGGAGATCTGGATTTTGGCTAAAAAATCATCTTTTCGGACGAGGCCCATTTTTGGCTTAGCGGGTATGTCAACAAGCAAAACTGCCATTATTGGAGCGACCACCATCCACTAAGATTAACTGTTTGCTGCGGTTTATGGCACGTCGGCATCATCGGACCTTATTCCTTTCGATATGACGAAGGAGACACCGTTGCCGTCAATGGTCCTCGGTATAGAGCGATGTTAACCGACTTTCTGTAGTCGGAGATCGACAACATCGGTATATCCGACCTGTGGATCCAACAAGATGGCGCTACATGCCATACAAGCGACGCAACGCAAGTGGTGAAGGAAAAATGTTGCGACTGGGTCATCTCACAGCGAGAGTTCATTAATCGGCGACTTGACACCCCTCGATTATTTTCCCTGGGGCTACTTCAAGTCTTTAGTCTACGCTAACAAGCCAATCACTTTGGGCGAGCTCGAGGCCAACATTCGAAACGCTATTGCCGGAATAACGCCGCACATATTGGACCGAGTCATCAAAAATTGGACCGATCGCTTGAAGTCAGCGAAGCCGAAGCGGCCATTTAAATAATTGTTTAATTGGTGGAAAATTCCCCAGTTTTTGCGACTAATCGCCATATGATTAATTTTATTGCCAAGTCTAAGCTCATACACAGTTTCACCTATAAAACTGCGATTGATGTTGATGTGTCTATCTGAAGCAGTTCTATATCGATTTTTTTCTTTTTTTTGACACATGACACACCATCTGTTGAAGGTTGACGGTAACGGTCACGTATTGCCGGAAAGAACAGTCGCATACCTTCGTTGACAGATTGAAATGTCAACCGATTGTCAATGGCGATGAATTTTTCTCTTCTCTCTCAATGCTTCCACCAATGAAAGTGCTTACTCTCAATTTACCGAATGCCAACGGATCAACGGGCTAAAAAAAATAAAAAAAATCTACTTTATCCGTCGAAGTTCATGCATGCGTCGGTTATGGGCCACCTTCCACAAGAATACGCGTATTCTATCTATGTGTCAGTTAAAAA
This sequence comes from Pocota personata, assembly GCA_963082735.1. Taxonomy (NCBI): domain Eukaryota; kingdom Metazoa; phylum Arthropoda; class Insecta; order Diptera; family Syrphidae; genus Pocota; species Pocota personata. The sequence goes on along the minus strand of OY720429.1, from coordinate 262,575,909 downwards.
CGACGCAGCAACGGATCAACGGATTCCATGGAGTCTTAACTTGACATTTGTAAAAGCTGCGCTGTCGAGAGTACATCTGCCTCCGTGTCTGTTTTCGATTTTTTACGATTTTAAAAATGGGATCAACTTTGCAAAAACGGATTCAACTGTTCGAAAACTTTGGAAATGTTGGAGAAGAGTTTCGGCAACGATACTCTATTGAAAACAAACGTTTATGTGGGGCACAAACGCTTCAAAAGTGGTCGTGGGTCCATCGAGGCCATCGACATCGAAAACATCAATAAAATCAAAGAAATGTTGGCCGAAAACCGCAAATTAACCATCAGAGAATGGCGGAGGACTTGAACATTCCTATAGAACCGTGCAAGACATTTTGGTTAAAGATTTGGGCTTCAGATGTGTCGCTGCAAAGCTGGTGCCGAAAGACCTGAATTTCATGCAAAAAAGGGACCGCATTAACATCGCGAAAGACCAGATTCGGCTGAATCCGACCCAACAATCATCAAACGCATAATTACTGGAGACGAGACGTGGGTTTATGAGTACAAAACGCAATCCAGCATCAGGCGAGTGAATGGCGTACACCGAATGAGCCAAGACCCAGAAAAACCACGTTGTTTTCAGTCGAAAAAGAAGGCGATTCTCATGGATTTCATGGATTACAACGATGTTGTGCATGTTGAATTCTTATAACAAGATCAGACGACGTTTGTGTGAAGCAATTCGCTAAAAAAGAACGGATTTGTGGGCAAACAACTCGTGTGTTTTGCACCACGATAATGAACCGTCGGACAACGCCATCCTTATTCATCAGTTTTTGACCAAGAACAGTACGAACACCATCCAACAACCACCGAATTCGCCTGATTTAGCTCCCTGCGATTTCTTCCTATTCGATCAACTCAATAAACTCGCCTGCAGCCGAGAGGAGTATATATCTATCTTACATCGTATGGGCTCTCTATCGAGTTAGAGGCGATATCTGGCGATTCACTTTCATTGCCATGGGCAAGGGGGTTAAAGTCGTTAACGTCTGATTATTCTTTATCCTCCAGGACTTATAAGTACATGTGCACATGTACTCGTAGTTTCCACTTTGTTACGAACTTCTCATTTGTTCAACCTATTAATGAATTCTTGGACACGCTTTTAGCCAGACAGTTCAGCATCCAAGACATTAGCCTTCATATCGAAATTCTGTGCACCTCAGTAAGAACTCAATTCCCTAATGCGCTACAGTTACACAACCGAAATGATTGAAAATTCCTGCAAAACCAATTAAACTCCCGAAAGAAAGTAATAGCTCTCCCTCTGACCAATAAGCGCATCCATGGTCAAGGTCTATGACTTATTCTTCTGGAAATAAGAAATCCAAATTCCTTCTGCGGTCACTGGTAGCCTTACAGAAGTAATCGAAACTTCATAATGGAATTTTGCTGTCAAATCGAGTCTCTGCGTCAGAGCCCAACACAAACCGCTAATTGCGCTCCCTACCCAATGATGCCCAGTGCTGCTGCAATGCAAATATTCTTCCTAACATGGTAGCTCTATACCACAGAATTTACCAGTGGTGTACTGCTTCACAGCCCCAAATAAATACACAATTCCATTTGGAACATGCCGGCGGCGGTGGCGTCGTTGTCGGTTGTTACCCACCACACCACCAGGAACTACTACAACATTGTGATCTATCCGCGCGGCAATATGGCCCCACGGATGGACGGATGGATGGATATGAGCTATCAGAATGCGGCTTGGCCTAAATGATTTCCTCATTGGCCAAGGTTACCCTCTTGGTTCTGTCCGCTTGTGATTTTCGTCCATTTGCGTAGCGCGAACTACACAGGCAAATGGTGCTAATAATGACTTCGGTTCGGATGGGTGATACGAGTATGGCGGCAGTGGTGGTGGTCTTTATGGGCTTTACGGCTTCTCTCGCTGATCCTCAGGATTTGGAGGAATGAACATAACAAAAGATGATTATGGGTTTTGTAACTGGTGGTCAGCTAGCACGCAAGGTATTGTTCTGTACATATTGGGTTGTCGAACTGCGATATTTATCGACGTAAATATTTGCTTATTTCATAATAATTGGCAATTGAATGTCGACTATGAGGACGGTTTGCCAAAGGCAGTGTGCAGAATGCGGTATGATTTGGAATGGCTTGATGCCATTTGTAGCTTCAAGGCGATAGCAAAGGTAAATAAAAGACGTGAATGCGAAATAAATTGAGCGTTTATTGAGACCGTTACGGTTCTTTCGACGCAAAAAAGATGGTTTCGATACTAAGTTTGAGATTCATTTAGTTTCATTGATGGCCTAATGGAATGCAAATGCTATGAATCATTCCCGGTGTGATTCTTCGAGTCACATTGCAGGGGAGTGGTGTTTGGTGTTAAGAAATACGTTTTGGTTTTGTACTGCCTACTTATTTAACCCAATGCTACCTAGTGGTATGATGAGCATTAGACCTGTTTTGGGGGGAGCCGTGGGCGATCCGCACTCCAAATGGGTAGTGGAACAGCAACCACTGTTTCTTACAAAAACACCACGATAAAAACAAAATTTACTTTATTAAAATGTTCTTTCTAAACTTATATAAAAAAAAAAGCTAATTGATGCTCGGGGACATTCTACTCGTTCGAGGCTTGTCAGACAAAGAGGACGAACAAAAAGAAAATGGCTGACTCCCGGAAAAGGAGTATATAAGTAAATGAGTGAAGTGAGTGGGGATCGATCAACTTTGGGTGTAATCGACACGTGGTGCCATCTGTGTATTCGACGCAAGATGTGCAGTGGATTGAGTTAAGGGTGCGCTGCCATTAGTTTGGCTTAAACAAGACCTTTAATGTGAGTAAAGCCAGTTCTTAGTAGACTTTTTCTAAATAACCTAAAATGCACGGTTTTTTGTGCAACTGTGGCCTCTAGCCATCCATTTATGATGCTGAGCTATGGCGAATTGACTCTCTCGTTTTAGTCAAATAAAGAGTGTGGTAGTGGCAAGTGCTGGTGACATCCTCAATATCGCACATAGGAAATTGACCTCATTGTACTGCTTGACCGAAGCCCTATTTCGTCTTTATATGGGCGAAACTATGTTGGTGAGTGCAAGTAATCTTTTTCACTGTTTTTTTACACGGGGGCGGCATATTGCATAAGGGTATTCTATACCGAATCCAGCACCTCGCGTATGCTCCACATAACATGCCGGGTAGATTGTCAGCTATTGCTTTAAAGACAACGAATACCTAGTCAAGGGACTTCCACAGATATTTTGGGCGATTGTTGTATTTGAGCTCAGTTCTATTCAACTTAAAATTAGTCTTTAGGTAACTGTTGGAATTAAAATATGTTGCTTCGGTTTTACTCTGGCTGGGTCTCCACTTCTGAAGGGACATTCTAAGATTTATTGGCAGGTCATCGGCATACATAAATTTTCGAGGTGTGTTGTCATTTAGGTCTGAAGTATTTAAAGAGGTAAACACTGCACAAAAGAGGAAAGGGACTTCAACCAACTTCGTGTGCAAAACTGGAGTCGACTAGCGGAAGATCCAGCTAGCTGGAGACAATTGTTGGTTGAGGCCCATGTCCACTCTGGACTGTAGCGTCATCTGAGGAAAAATGTAAGAAACGGATAGTTAATTTTATATCCCCACTCGTCCTAAAGAAGCGCCCAAAAGAAAGGCTTCTCAAGAGAGTCCTCCAACCAACAAAAGAAATTTCAATAAAATAGGTTTAATAATTCAGGAGATATACAAAAATACAACGCAGAATGTCCTGTCTGCTTTTTATACGGAGTAATAGTTACAGTATTTAAGCATGATCGTCTTGCGAAATTCTGACTAACATCCGAAAATAAAATTGTGATGAGAAGACTCTATATTGAAAAAATTGCCCATTAGAACGGCATCAAACTGTAGGTCCCGACCATTCGTGCGGCGCACAGCACGAGTGTCTGCGAGAAGCTATGCCAGGCCCTGCATTGGGCTGTTAGCACCAAAAAATTTATTTATTTTTAAAATTTGCGGTAAAAAAAAATACTTTCGATGGCACAAAAGGCTTCCAAAAGAAACCGCAGTACCAGAGATCTTCAAAAGCTCTCCCATTCCCTAATTTAATCTAAGATTGACTCTGCATTTTATTAGGTAGACAAAATCTTTGGCTAGCTCAGGACATAAGGGTGGATCAATAAGTCCCTGAAAAATGAAATAAGGAACACTGTTTTCGGATTAGTACGCCGGTGCGTTGTCCTGGTGAAAAAGAACTTTTTCTTTGCCAAATGCGGCCGTTTTTGCTTCAAATCGGCTTGGAATTGATCCAGCAGCTCTGCGTGGCGCACATTAACGATTACGGTGATCGTTTTACCCTTTTCAGGGTTTAATCGATGTGAATAACACCGCGCGCATCCCAAAAAACTGTCGCCATGACCTTGTTTGCTGACAAACCCGCCTTGGCCTTCTTCGGCTTCGATTCACCAGGTGAAGTCCATTGTTTTGACTGTTCCTTGGTTTCTGGTGTGTTGTGGTGAATCCAGGTTTCATCCACGGTTACGAAACGGTGCAAAAACTCAGCCGAATTTTTCTGGAACATAGCCACACACACCTTTGAAGTTGTCAAACGAATGCGTTTATTGTCGATTGTGAGCAAACGCGGCACCCATCTTGCGGAAAGCTTTTTCATGTCCAAATATTTATGTAAAATCGAAATCACCGAGCCATGTGATAAGCCTGTGGCCTGTGGCCTCTTCAAGCTGTCGACCATTTCTGGTGTGGTGACCTCAATTGGGCGACCAGAACGTTCGGCGTCACTTGTGCTTGAACGACAGCACCAAAATTGAGTAAACCAGTGGTGAATGGTTCCAATCAATGGTGAAGAGTCCCCATAATATTTGTCAAGCTTTTGTTTGGTTTGCGTGATAGTTTTTTCTCACAAAAAATAGTGTTTAATGAGCACTCGAAATTCACTTTTTTTCATTTTGACGAAAATGCTAGTAGGCGTCTATAAAATAGCTTCTACAATAAAACTATTTGACAGATCTGTCTGAAAATTTGGATGCGTTCTTTTGAAAGATGATTCTTGACAAAAAAAAATTAAATTCAAGGTGACGACACAATTTGTGTTAATTTTCAGGGACTTATTGACCCACCCTCGTATCTGTCAATTGTGAGGCTTTGTCCAAAGCGTTGGTAGTAAAATCCCAATTTGCTGTCAGTATAAACTTCGTTTTATTCCAGTTGATAATCAGATCCATTTTCTCCTCTACTGTTTTCAGAATAATGAACACGCTAGTAACTGCTCGCTTCATTCTGCAGATGACACCGATGTGATCTAATCGGTCCGATGTGTGATAGTCTCCATTGGAGTTTGACACAATCTTTTCCGCTACTGCGTGACAACAAGTTATATTACCTGATACCTCTGTTGGTATTAATTGTCCCGGTTGTGGCTTTTCTGACCTTATCGAAGCAGCAAGTGTTCTCCATCTAGGGCTTGAACTTCACGTCATTAAATTCGGTTTAAAATTACCGGAAAAAAGGGGGCTAAATGGAAAATTCCTGGGCCAAGAATAAAATCCTTCTCCTGATTGACCAATTTACACAGAAGAAGGAATCTAAATTAGAATTTGGAGCACACGAAAAGTTTAGATTTTGGTTAAAACTTGAAAGAAATAAAATAAAAGGGCTAGATTTCAATCTAGATATAACTTTGAGGTAGTTAGGGATTTGTCTACCTAGGCTGCGCTATAAATTCAGACGACACGAGCGCTGAGATCAAACGATAAATAACTCCTGCCAACCGCTGCTTCTTTGGGCTAAGAAGGCAATTGAGTAGCAAAACGCCCGGGCTAGAAATACATTTTTTTTATTTTTCCGAGTTGGATTTGCCCGAATGGACCTAAAATCCTAGCCCTGTCTCCATCATTATCCGATAGACGAATGGATTTAACAAGAATGTGGAAACTATACGTATACCTGAGGCGATACATATATCTCGCCCCCTTCACGCTGTCATACGCAGCATGATGAGTAAAAATTTTGTTCTTGGGTTCCTCTGTAATTGATTTTGTTATTTGGATAGGTATGGACTATTTCAAAAGCAAACCATCCCTTTAAGTGCTTGATGAATGACTATGATTTAAGCTATGCAGTCCAATTACAAACATCGCAAAGCGCAGTGCGGAACTCCAGCTTAGAGACAAATAGCACGATGCTTAACAATTCCAGTCAGATACTCGCATACCCTGACGACGTCGACTTAACTGCAAAAAGCGGATAATAACTAAAAGAGAACTATCTCGCAATAGAACGGGCGGCAAGAGATCCAAGTCAACGAGTAGACGAAAAAGTTCCATGAGAGTTTCGAGGAACCACCACCCATAGCCACCTACGAGTAATATTAAAATCGGCGCCTATACAGAACAGGTTAACAGTTTTGTGTATTTGGAAGTAGATGTCAGTGAAACCAATAACCGTATGTGAGCGTCGGAAACACTTCTAAATTCAAGTAAATGTCTGGAATAGGCCCGTGTGGATCAGAGAATGGGCATCACAGATACTCTTTCTTTTTTGAACTAATACGGTACCCATTTCCCTCCAAACCATCCACCCATACATCAAGTGCTCATTGCAGGGACGTTTGATCTTCCCTTATGATACCTCCATCGTCTGCAAACAATAACTGATGCACTTTGGGGTCCGTCAAATAGCAAAGGACTGAGGACGCTTCCCTGCTGTGCACCGACTTTGATTGGGAACTCTTCGGTGACTGCTGCGGGATATTTTACTCTTGTCCTTGCTCCCTCATACATGTCCATGATCATGCGCACATAGGTTTCTGAAACTCTTCGCTGTCTTAGCGCCACCCATAAGAGATCTCTTGGTTGTCTACCAAAGGCTTTTTCGCAATCAACCAACACCATATGCAAGTCCTTTAAGAAATCACGATGTTTTTCCATTATGATCCTTATACTTTGGATTGCATCTGTTGTTGATTATCATTCAAACCAATGACATCTCATCCGAAATAAAAAGGTTCATTCAACTAAGAAACAGAACCTTCTCTCTTATGAGGCCTAAAACTATTAATAGAACTCTCAAACGCAAACTGTACTAAATACTGATTCAACCTGTGATCACTTATAGCTCTGAAATGTGGTGCATGACCAAAGAACATAAACAGCATTCGATTGGGCAGCAACCACAAATTGAAACCGCTATACAATGAACCAGACACTGTTAAGTACATCAAGATTAGACGTCTGCGCTGGGCAGGATATGTCATAAGGATGGATGAAGACCAGGTACCAAGTGAACTAATAAATTCAACACAGAACTCAGGGCAACCAACGAATGAGATGGCTAGGCAGTGTAACCATAGTCAACTGGATTACAAAAGCCTTGGATCGAACAAAATGGAGGTAGGGTCCACAATTGACTGCAGTGAGACGAAGAAGGATAAGAAGAAGCAGTGCTTTGGGCTTCTAAATGGATTCGAATTTTTCGTCATGCACCACCTTTTTCTCCAACCGCACTTCAATATCTTTGTAATAAATTCAATCCCAACACTTGACCCAAAATTACATTCTTCATCTTCCCCGTGAGAACTTTTATACTCCATGTAACAATGTCGAATGCAACTCCCATTCAAGCGAGAAACCTTGTCTAATTTCGCGTAGCCACATGACCACTTTCATTCATTAAATCACTCATCCATGCAATTTTCCATCACTGGATCAATTCTCCATTAAATTGAGATTTTCCCATAATTTCTACTTGCCGCGCACATCATTCCATCATGATCCATCATTATCTACAGCATCTACATCAAATAGAATTCAATTCATTTGCGAATGTCAGACTTCAGCTACGAGTACTACTCGTACCTTTACTTTCATTTTGGTCAAATCACAAATGTCATGTTGATAACCCGGCTGGACATGTGGTTAGTCAGCATGCTTCCACCCATCAGGGGCCGGCTACTGTCTGCAACTAAAGCTGCATGGGAACCGGGTTAATTGCACGTTAGCTAGTTGTTGCACTTTTACTAACATTGTCGTGGTACTCATAGTTGTTGTGACTCATTACGTGCGTTCTACTCCTCCACACGAGTACACTCGGGTTCAACAGGGGTTAAGAGAGAAATTCTCCAGTACACAAACCCATGGGTATCCCCATGGGATGACCTTATACTAATTCCAGATACTGACACGGATCCATCTTAATTAAGCGCAACACTCGACGATAGATACTAAAATTTAATAGCGAATTCGTGGATGCTCCACAAGTAGTCTAGCAGTCTACTCGTATCTGCTGTTGTTGCTGGTATTGCAGTTCTTCCAGTCTGGTTTTGTTTGTCTTTTAATTAAATTCAATTAATTATTGACACATTTCATTACTGTTCCATTACGAGTACACACAGAGCAGAGACGAAGAACCGACTGCTTTCCACTATTACACGCGGCTACCTCGGTGACAAAATCGAAAAACGTGAGAAACCTTATCTACGGGAAAGGAAGGAGAGGACTCCTCCGAATGTCTTTAATGCTGTCTAATACGGTTCTGGTTCTTTGACGGTCGGCAGTCGGTGACGGTCGGGGAATTTGTGAAATTCTGGTGTAAATCGTGTTTTTGATTCCCCCGATACAATTCGAGGAGAGTATATAGGTGGGTGGTTTGGAAATAATTAAATATGCGGACGACAAAACGTTGGTTTTTGTGTTGTTTTTGGTATTTTTCTGGATCGTGAGGCGTTCTTTTTTTCTGCTCTGTAGTTGTATTTCTCTTTGGTGTGATGTCTTGTCTTGGCTTGGTAAGGCTTTTCGACTATGCGATTCATTACGTTTCATCAAATACGGAAGCAGATCGAATACACGAAATGTCAACGCCGTTAAGTGTAACAAGAGCCATGGTAGTCTTGTGCTGACCCACATTTTTGTGTGATTTTCGTGTGACATGAGGCATGTGGGGTTTAGCCTTTTGGAAATTGCCCACAATCGCCATAAACTAGAAATTCTTTAACAAGGCTGAGTGGAATTGTTGGGTAGAGGTGTTTAAAAGACGCTTACTTTATAGATGTTAATATGGTGTTGGAAATTTTTGGTCCGGTTTTTGAGGAGATAGGAATGTAGGTAGATGGAAAAAATTAAGAAAAAATAGATATTCAATGTTGCCTTGCCTGGTAATGGAGTTCCTTTCGTGATATGTCACACACTGGTGGGATACATACAACAATGAAGTATCTTTTCCCCCCTGATGTGGAGCTTTGCAATAAATTATTATGAAAAATCTTCTAAAGACACCATAAGTCCCGACCGCGCGTGCTTATTGTAGTGTGAGATTTTTACTCACTAAAAAAACACCTCTCTTCAAGATTAATACTACAACTAAGTGTTTACGAGCAAATTTTGTTACCTCTTCGACGACGCTGGGAATTCCCAGATCCCGATGAATATCTTCGTTACCATGGTGCGCTAATGATCGTTCTAAAAACTTTATTTTCAAAAGTTTGTAGGATGTTTCGATTGATTTTCCTGGTACAACCCAATAGTTGTAGACCATACGTCCACACTGGCTTTAGCACTTGCTTATAGAAAAGCAGTTTGTTATGTAGGCTCAACTTCGAATGTTTTCCGAGTAGCATTTGTCGGTATTTGTTTTCGAGCTCGTCGCTTTTCTTTTTTACGTACGATTTCCATTTAAGCTTAACATCTAGAGTCATTCCTAGATATGTTGTTTCGTTCGCGTACAGTATTTGAGCCGAGTTTAAATATACAAGTAATCTGTTCACTTTCTTGTAGGTAAAGTTGACGTGAGTAGATTTGCTTTCGTTCAGCACAATACGCCAAGAATTCGTCCAAGCGTGGCTGCTTCAATTGTATCGCCCGTTGTCAATATCGCCGTATCGTCCGCAAACGTGGTGACGACGCAGTTTCTTTCCTGCGGGATATCACGCGTGTAGAGTACATATAGAAGCGGGCCAAGGACACTTCCTTGTGGGACTCCGACCGGAATCTCCTTGAAATCAGAGTAATCATTTCCGTGCTTAACATGAAAAAGTCTTTCGGTAAGGTACGATTTCAGATTTCAGATTAAGGAATTTTTATTAGTCATTCGGTAAGGTACGATAGTAGTAGTTGTAATTTATACTCCAAGCCTTCGTGTCAAACCTTATAGAAAGCTTGTGAGACGTCAAGAAATACACCACAACAAATCTTTTTTTCTTCGAAAGTTTTCTCAATCACGTCAGTTATTTTGTGGACTTGGTCGATTGTTGAATGTTTGATTCTAAATCCAAATTAGTGGTCAGGAATGAGACGCCTTTCGTTGATTACGGGTTGTAGTCGTTTTGAAAGAAGTTTTTCGAATATTTTAGAGATAACCGGCAATAGGGAAATAGGCCGATATGACTTCTTCTCATTCAAAAGTTTGCCTGGTTTCGGGACCATTATAATCTCTGCGACTTTCCATTGTCTCGGAACGTAGAGCATTCTGAACGAAGCGTTAATCAAATAAAGCAGTTTGATAAGAGCTTTATTCGGCAATTCTTTGACCACCTGCGCCGTTATCAAGTCGTAGCCTGGTGCTTTTTTAGTTTTTAGATTGCAACTTTTTTTACTTTAAAGTTGTCAGGCGTCGTGACTAGGGAATCGGGCGTCATCAAAGGGCCGTCGATTGGCTTAAACGTTTCTTCTAAGTGCAAAGCAAAAAGTTCTGCCTTTTCTTTGTCGCTCTTGCCCCAAGTTCTATCGTTTTTCCGAATTGGTGGTGCTTGCATTTGAGGTTTCCGAATGCCTGTTAGTGCTTTCCAAAGTGAATAATTTGATTCTCTTTCAGCGGAGAGATTTTCAAGGTAGGTCGCTATCTTATTTCTTTTAAAGTGACTAACAATTCAAGGCATAAAATATACAGGAACTGAAACCACTGTGATATCTTTTTGTTCCAAAAAATTACTTCTAATGAACTTGAAACCCATTTGGTTGTCAGGAGATCAGAAATCTAGGTGCAACACTACGCAACAAACTCTTATGGAACAAACATGCGGAGGACGTAGTCGGAAAGTAACTCAAGCTCTCATGGTGTACAAGTACCACCAGGAAAAATATAGAGATACAGTTCTGACTCCCTGTATTGACGGTTATAATTACCCCTCCGGTGGCATCTTTGACGGAACGTATTTATCTTCTAACACATTCCTTATAAATGCATTAACATCTATCTACTTACATAGGCTATATTTCCGTGATTTTTAAGAAATTTTGACAGAAAACTGTTGTTGCAACTTTTTTTTTTAAGAAAGTAGGCGTGGCTGTCACCACTTGTAACCAAAATTCACGGATTCTGATGAGATATTCACAGAAAGAATTAACCATCACCGTAAATAGCTGTAAGAAGCAAAAAAAGTTTATATACAGGCGGACGGATATAGCAAACCTTTCGATGCTGGGCATAAATAAACACCTACATGCCTATGTACAGGGTAGCGCAAAATTACCTTTACGATTTAAATTCTTTATAACTTTTTTATTTCAACATTTGTTTTTATTTTTTTCAGAATTTTGCAAACAAGACTTGGGGGATTTAATATGAAACTTTGGACCAAAAACGTTTCATACTTCGGCGATCGCCGTGGTCAAAATTCACGAATTGAGGTACGAACTGACTGACTACCCAACATACTCACCAGATCTGGCACCCTGCAAATTTTGTCTGGTTGCCTCAAAGGTCATCGAGTCCGACACCTACTATGCAAAGCAAGACAAGAATTAGAAGGATATTCTGTTGAAAAATTAAACTGAATCTGGCCGAAAAATTACATGTTTCTCTAACTCCGCAGAGCTGTAATCCTGCACTTTGGGCGACTAAGGACGATACACTCCGTCATATAGTTACGATACACTTTCCAATTCTTCGAAGTCAAAGTTCAAACCAATAGAACACGCTAAGTAAAGTTAGGAGTTGGAGCCGCTGTACGGATCTAACATTCAAATGTCCCGCTTCATTAGAGAACAAAGTTATCCACTTCTTCTAGAAATAGCCACTTAGGTCCTTCCAGATACAATGACAAAAGTTTGATGACGGAAGTACCGTGACATAATTTCCGTGAAGGATCAGAATATTAGCTGAAACTGAAACACTGCAGAAACAAAGCGGAAATGCGAGAGTTTTCTCATATATTTTTGAAGTGAAGCTCTTCAGAAACAACCCGGAACAAAGTCCCGCATTGTCTCCTTGCCTCTCCACTATGTTTTCACCCACAGTAGAGCGGCGTTATGCTTCTAAGTGAAGTTAACCGTGTTTCACCATGCTTTTATCCATAGGCCAATGACTTACCTATAAATAAATTGTTCCAGCTTAACCATCTTTGATAAAAGAATTTCAAACACGAAGGACTGTCCGTCAGTCCTTAAAGTGTATGTAACAAGAGCAAAAAAAAAAAAAAAAAAATATGAACATAGCCTAGCGCAATTGTAAACGTCAACCAATTTACGACTGACATTTCCGCGTTCAGTGCAACTTTTCTTCACCTTCCCAGCAAAACCAGCACCAGATACTTCCATTGTTGTCATCTCAGAATGTCACATCATCTGCGAACTGATGAGCAAATTATATCACGATTTCCTTTTACAGCACAGATACTTAGTCAACTAGCCGTGTCGCTGATGGAAAATTTTATTATTTCACTCAAACCATAAATACAACACATTCCTTGACAGCCTGACATATTGGCGTCCGTGACAAAAAAAAAAAAAAACTACAAAGGGCTTCCGTTTCATCTGTTCGAATCTTTTGACGTCCGTAGAACAAAAAAACACTTCGCATTCCCTTCACCTTTCACAAAGGTGCTGGACAATTTCCCAGCACCATAATGCTGTTTGTGGAATTTATTACTTCTTGAGTAACCGTTGCATTTAAATCGCTTGCCCCAAGTCGATCGTGTGTCTAAGCAAAAGAAATAACCCTAATATGGATCGTAAATATGACGTGAACAAGTCGACAGGTTTCACCACCTAGAGGTTCACCTACAATCATAGAGGTGGCAACGATGCGATTTACTTCAAAGAATTCACATCGAAGTGGTAATGGCATACAAATTAGGTCTACAAGTTTAGTTCCCCAGGACAATACCATGTTGCTCCTGATAAATAACCACACATGAACCAGGAAATACATATTTTCAGAGATTTGTCTCTGCATGTGGGCAGATACAGTTGGCTCTAAAGAATCATGGTCGTGTAGCTATTCTAATATTATTTCCTCATTAGGCCAGTTTCAATAGTGAAAATGCATCTCAAATTTTTATGATAATTGTTTTAAATAACTGCTCTAGTTTACGACTCTGATGAATAAGCCATACGCCATGGGGAGTGGGTGTTAACTGAAAAATTCCAATCAGAGAATTGTTTTTCCAGCTGTTTTATTTAAAACAATTGATTGGGGTAATAAGTACGTAGCCTAAGGCTTTTTGTCTGGAAGTGCAAGACTTTGCAAAAAATTGCGCAAATAGGACTAACTGGTGTTTTAAGCACACGATTCTCTTGTTCTAACTGCAAGGTGACTGGTAACATAACCCCCACATGTCTTGATCGAAAATCTAGATATCCAAGAGCCTGTAATAAATCGTGAGCTTCCTATGCCTGCTGCTTTATAAGTTTTAGTTACTCTTCATTTTTTTGGGAGAAATGTCCATTAAGCTGATGTTGGTAAGTAAACAAATGATTTCATTGTTAACACACAATGTAAGCAGATGTAAACAATCAACAAATGTGTTCGATTTCTGTTCGATCTGTCAAAATTTATTTAAATTTGATACAACATTGTCCCTTAAACTGTGTTTTTGTTCTCAAACTTTAAATTTATGGGTTTGTTTGATTGAAATTTGATGTAGGGAAGGTAGATTAAAAATTGTTTATAATTGGCTTTAAAGTTAAAGGCCTGTTACTTAGTGGTTACTAGCGTTGTTTACAATCAGATGACTATAATTTTGCGCCATAGTGTGTAAGTTAACATGCATTAGGTTAAATTTTGATTGGAAACATTTAATTGGTTAATAAGTGGGTTATCAGATAGGTCGCACCTAATCGTGAACGTGCTATTGGGTTTTCGTATTCTATCAGAGATCAAACTAGCATTAGCTCTAGTACGTTGGTCTGATGTGGAGCGGTGCCAGGGGAGGTTCAGCATCATTTTCAATAAATTGTTTTACGATATTTGAAGATTTTTAATATAGCATTCAGCATATAGCAGGCATAACATTATAGTAAAATTGATTGGGAAATTATAGGGTCATCCAACAAGAGGTGTCATTTTAAATTTCGCGCCATTGTTGAACTGTCAACATTCAACTATCATTGCGATGACATTTGATAAGTAAAAACTAGGGGGTTATTAAATGTGGACAGGTACACTCTCGCACAACGTGTTGAAATAGTGAAAAAGTGAATTTTCAAAAACGGTAAAAATATCGCGCAAACGTTTCGGAAAGTTGGTGTTTGGCCTGCATGCTTATAAGGTCCAGTTGACGCAATAATTGAAGCCAGCAGACCACGCACAACGCCGTACTTTCGCTGATCGGATGCTGTAAATGAATGAACAATGAATGAAATTGATGCTATGGACGTGGACAATGTTTGTTTTCAGTAGGACGGCGCCACATGACACACAGCTGGTGAAACAATTGCTCTATCGCGTAACAAATTTCCTGGCGTGTGATTTCTCGAAATGCAGACTTCAATTGGCCACCAAGATCGTGCGAATTAACACCATTAGACTTTTTCCTTTCGGGCAATGTTAAAGATAAAGTCTACACCAATGCTCCACCAATGATTCATGCACTAAAAGAAAATATCAGAGCTGTTATTTACGAAATATAGCCGCAATTCTGCGAAAACGTGATGAAAAATTTCATCAAATGAATGACTACGAGTATTTATAGACAGAGCCGAGGTGGACATTTGGCAGATATTGGTATTCCATTACTAACCACAGAGTATGTACTTTAGATTAAAATAAAAATATCACCACTTTTCGTAAAAATGTTACATTTTTCTATTGATTTAAAATGACACCTCTTGTTGGATGACTTTGTCAATAATTGTATAACATCTTTATAGTGATATTTATTTTGCTAAGTGTTCACTTATTATGTTCCCCAAATGTCGGTCTTGCGTCAAGGTGTCCATTAATGGTTAACTGATTAGCCGGAAAAAAGCAAGATTTTTTTTTGTGAAAAAGATCGGTTGCATCTTTCCAGTATTTAATTTTATTTTCCATTTTGAATAGTAGTCCTGTAATATTTTGGTTGCATTTTTTAAATTCATCAAAACAAAATTGTAGTGTCATCAGAGTATATTGGCGCTTTACATTCTGGAAATATTGGAATATCATGTATATAAGTTGTATGAAACTGGTACAAAAACCGAGCCTTGGGGTACACCAGCGTGAAATTCAATTAAGTCATAAAAACTACCATTAACAAACACTCGAAAACAATGACTGGACAAAAAACTTTGAACAATTTTACAGAGAAATGAAGGGAAATTAAAATTGATCATCTTATACACGAGGCCACTGTACCACACCGAATCAAACGCTTTCTCGATATCAAACAGTAACATGCCAGTTGACTTCCCTATTGCACGGTTTAGTTTAATGCTATTAGATATTCTAAATACCTGATGAGAAGTGCTGTGACTACGCCTAAAGCCAAACTGTTCTTCCGGATATATGTATGTTTAGATCATCTATAATCCTTAGCATTTTTTCCTTCAATACATTTTCAAAAATTTTACTAAGACTTTCTGGTCTATCAAGGAGTTTACCTGCTTTTGGTATTTGTATTTATTTGATTATGCTGTCCAAGTCGGAATTTAATGTGTTGCCATTCCTCTTCTACGACCGAAGAGCAAGAACGTGAGTTAGGGAATGAATATGAAAAACTGAGGGTAATGTCATCAGCGAAGGAATGGATTGAATTAGAAATTGCATTTGTGAAAATAAGAAAGAGAGTCGGAGACAAAACAGAGCCTTGGGGAACACCAGCATTTATATGGTGAATTGCAGACTTGAAGCCATCCAAGACAACTTGTATTGAACGCCCCGAAAGGTAATTTCTAATCCATTGAAGAAGAGACTCATCGACGCAATATGCACGCATTTTCGACAAAAGAGCCTGATGCCAAACTCTGCAGATTTAGCACCGTTTCCATGACCTTGTAAAGAAGGGGCATAAGTGCAATGGGGCGGTAATTGGACAGGGAAGAATATTCGCGATTCTTAAGGGATGTCCTTGATAAATCCTGTTTTCCATCTACTCGGAAAGAGGCTGCTTAGTTAGGTCTCACCTTTCCAAGAAATAGTTACCGGCATATTTTACGCACTTCGGCACGTTTTGGCAATACGACGATGTGTGAGTGTCCATGCTTGACACAGCGTCATCTTTAGTGCATGAAGGATGGAGCCAATTGCTATAACACGCAGTGGTATTTTTGTCTTATTTTCATAAGTGTACCACTGGATCTTTAAAGTGTTAAATTTTTGTGAACATGACATTAAAATTAAATTCGTTTCTTATCGATTTTGGTTGGTTTATGTCCTATGCATTACAAATGGATAGGACATATGAACCAAGTATGTGCAACCCAGTGTTCACTTACAGCAGTGGCGGAAATGAAACCCAGATTGACTACCATTTGGTAGTCAGTTTCATGAAACCCCGGGTTAAAGATAGCAAAGTGATCCTGAGGGAGGCGATCGCCCAGCAACACCTTCTCCTCCTGACAGAAATTCTTATGTAGACGGAGAAGAAAACAAATAAGCAAACAAAAGTGACAGAGAAAATCAATTGATACAAGCTGGACAAAGGAAAAGGCGAAGATTTTATTAACAGCATAACAAATTACTTCTTTACCATCATCGATGAGGTCGGTGATGAGGAGTGCAGAGCACAATATATGTGGGATTCCCTACAGCGATCTTGCTTGGAGAGAGTCGAATCACTGCTTGGAACGTCGAAATGCCCCTGCTAGCACGCCAAAGGAACATGGTGGTGGACAGATGAAGCTAAAGTAGTGATACTGGAAAAGAAAACGGCTTTTAAGGCTTGGTCAAAGTGCTCTTCTACTAATAGAGATGAAAAAGCTCACCTTGAACTGATATATAGATGCGGCAAAGGTTTCGCGAAGAAGAAGTGCTCCCAATTTCAAGCAAAAAGTATGGAAGGCCTCTATCGGGAGTTGGAGGAAATATCATCTTCGGCGTGTGATAGGAACCAGGCTATCCAGGAGCTTCGATAAAACAGCTTGAATAAGAGAACAACTATCTTCAAAATAGCCGCCGAGAGAAGAAGAAATGCTCAGGGGATTCGTTCCCCAAAGTTCATTAACAATTCTCAAAGTCAGTTCATTAGCAATTCTGGAAGACGATAAAATTCTCCACAGATGGCGACAGTATTGTGAAAAACGAACACTTTCCCCGAGCCGCTCCTAACCATGACGAAGTATCCGACATAACTGTCGAAGAAATTAGGAATGCGGTCAAATATCCCAAAAAAAATAAAAGCGGTGTGGCCGTACGAGATACCCTCTGAGTCCTGGAAAAAGATGGGAAACATCGGGTCCAGGTGGCTCATGATTCTTATCTCCAAACTTATGAGCGGTGATTCAATGTCTAATCAGTGGAGGGAAAGGTATCTTCTTCCTTTGCACAAAAGAAAGGGCGAGCTGATGGCACGCACAATGAAGATCGTTGAGCGAGCATAAGATGTGTGACCCAGGCGTTTCCTATTATTTTAATGCCTTGAAACCTAAAAGTTCAGTGTGAATAAAAATATCCAAGAACATGGGTCATATTCCGAGATGGATCCCACAAAGTTGGTGGGATTCAGAGCAAATTCACGTCTTTCTGAAATTCACAGTAAGAGCTATTAAGCTGACGAATATCAATAGTCAGTAACAATCTAACAATAGTACCGATAATGAGTGATCATTTTCCACAACACAACCGAAATTATCTTATAAATGCTCAAGCTCGTTCTAATTTGAGAACTCTTTCAGTTCCTTTTGTTTCTCAATCAATAACTGCCAACCATGACAAGAAAACAAACTCCACGACAGTTTAGTAAATGGCACAACTTCACTTTGGACTTAATTCCTTGTAATCCGGCAACACTATTTGTTCTTGTTACGATATGGAACAAGAACTTTCCCGCGCTGAGCTTGTATTTATGCGTATTTCCATTTTCTTAAGCCGATTATCTCAATTAATCCGCTTTAGCTTTTGTATCTAAAAACAAACAAAAAAAAAGTTCCGGTGTGCATACTCATTATTCGCTCACTAAAATTAGACTTAGAGTAATTTACTTAAAGTGCACATTATTAGCTAGCTCCATAAGCCAACTTCCTCATTCCTTTGTTTCTGGCCCGGCTTAATCTAATTAAGTGATTATGCATTATATCAAGCTCCGCTCATGCATCATTACCCTCTACTGACTGATTACACTTTCCCCTTCAATATGGTTAGGTTATGTTGTTGCAGAGAGTAGACGGTAGCCGATTCGATATTTAACAAAACTGTACATTAGCCAGGAGCAATTAAATTATTACAACCAAGAAGCAATAAGCCCGGTGTGTGTGCATCCAGATCCCAGAGTGATTGGGCTTAATGTGGCGATAACAATCCTCTGGTCGTTCAGTGTGAGTTTCACAACATTACCTACCCGCTTCGATTTAATTTCGTTTGCGGAACATTTCGTCTACTGACCCAATTTCTAGATGCTCCATCCCAGTCCGCTGACCACAATAACAATAACGCATAGACGCTATGCATGCATAAGATTGTTGTGCATTATTAACCACGTTCTTAGATTAATTCTCACTCACATGGAGTCAGAGATAGTATCTATGTTGAATTCTTTTATAGATCTATCTATGTAGATCCGGCAGCTTCGTTAGTGGTTGGTCATATGCAAAAAGCCAGTGGCGCAAATTCCTCGCGACCCTCTGGCGGTTTCTTCCACGACCGCGGAGTATTACCTCATAAAGTTGGCTAAATTGCAAATAAAATTTAGTGCAAACAGTAAATTTTGAAAAACCAGGTCAACACGGTCTGTGCTTTGCACTTTAAACACCTGAGTTGGCTTAACGGTGACGGTGAGGCTGAAGGATGCAAGAAGAGTGCTCTGGCTAAGTTTGTGAGTGGATTGCTTTTTTGTTTGTTCTTCCCAGACACCTTAGATGGCAGCGTTCACCTTCGAACTGTGTGTTGGTCGCTTTGCATGAGTTAACCGGTTGATATATGGTTGGATTTGGATACCATGTCTAATGAGACCAACTGCCGAGTCAGTAACTAGATCCTTAAAGGAACTCACGCCTTCTGTTCAAATAATTGTCTGGTGGGTAACGTTTTAACTATGGTATCACGTTCTGAAAGACAAGAAACAAATGGTTAGCTAGGCGAAGTAATTGCTTATAAGGCGTGCGGATTCGGTAGGATGCAAGATGATGTTGAAATGAGTCCGGCATTTTACCTCCATTTGTCAATCTTTGGGATTCATTATGTGAGATGCCTTGAAAAGGTTATTATTAATTGCTTCACCTTCATTACTTTTGCTCCTTGAGCTCTGGTTAATTAGTTTCAAAAAATAAAGAGAAAGAGTATGTATTGTATACAAATGATAGTGAGAAGTGGCAATTTGCGAAGGAACATTTATTTGTTGGATAAACCAAAGCATCTAAGGGACCGTAACCCAGGCAAAACATGTCTTTCTTTGCATCCATAAGTAATATTGATTGTCTCTGTTGTATTACAGTAGCTCCTTCTCCTTGCAGTCAAAGCAAGTAAATAGCAGCAATCCCACTTTCGGTTCTTAAGGGTGTGCTAAAATCCACGCATGATTTGAATTTTGCACCATTTGTGCGGTAAAGTGTTGCTAACGAAAAAAAAAAAAAAGACAGAGTGGCAGCTGACAGTTCAGGAGTGCTACACGAAACAACAACGCGTTTTCATTGTTGAGCAATATTTTAAAAATAATGATGGTTTGGTTAGCAATTTTAACACAAAATGTGGTCGGAAAGTGATTTATCTTCATTAACTGTAAGAGATGAATTCAAAAATTCAGGGAGACTGGATCAATTAGTGATCTTAGACACTCTGGCCGTCCTTCAACAAGTCGTGCAACACAAAACATCGAAGCAGTTCGTGAGAGTGTTGTTGAGAGTCCAGGAACATCAATTCGGCACCGTGGTCAAGAATTGGACATTTCGAGAAGCTCTCTACAGCGTGTTCTCACGAATGACTTGCATCTTCATGCATACAGCGAAGAGAGTTCGTTGAATGGATTATGGAACAACAATAAATGGATGCTGATTTTTTAAACAAAATCATCTTCAGGTTCATTTTCATCTTGATGGTTTTGGCAATCGTCAAAATTGTAGAATTTGGAGTTCAGAAAAACCAATAGTGATTGTTAAGAAACAAATGCATCCACAACGTGTCACTGTTTGGTGCGGATTTTGGATTTCTGGTCAGGCAACAGTTAATGGTAATCCAGTTTTTTGTACCTAAATTGTAAGATATGGATGTGGACGACATATGGTTTCAACAAAACGGTACCACATGCGATACATCCCGAGAAACAATTCAATTACTGCTGGTCGTGTAATTTTCCGTTTTGGTGATCAGAATTTTCGGCACAGATCATGCGATTTAACGCCGTTGGACTTTTTTCTTTGTTCTTTTTTTTTAAGTCTAAGGTTTATGCCAACAAGCCCATGACCACCCATGCCTTGAAGGAGCAAATTGAGCGCTGTATCAACGAAATTTAGCCAAATTTATGCAAAACGGTCATGGAAAATTTCGACAAAAGAGTGCATATGCTATATGCTATTCGATACATAACCCTATACTGTATATTTTATGAATCAATACAATGTATACAATTTTTAATTATCAAAATTATTTCTTGCGTGAATTTTAGGACACCATTAAGATTGCTTAGTTTGATGTGTTTGCACAGAGCCTAAGAAGCAAGTACTTAGCTATCATTATACTTTACCTACAAAGAAGAGAGGAGAACAAATTACATCATTCTAGAAATGCCCCTTTTTTTATGGAACCGGAAGTAGGTAAAGGTATGTAGGTAGTAGGGGGATATCCTGCGTTTGCAACTCGATATTGTGCAAGTTAGTTCAACAAACAGTGAATCCCTAAGACTAAGTTTCTTTAGACACGGATCTGTACTTCATAGATACAGAGGAATTGATCTCGATAGAACAACATACTATATCATACCCTACATTGACTTCTACAAAAGCTACTACATTCCCATTGCCGAAAGAAAAAAAGTGACCGATTTAAAATTTGTACAGGAACCAGTGCCGGAGTTGTCTGTAAGTCACTCAACGACTCGTACAAACTTCCGGATGACTGCAGTATATTTTAATCTGAAGTTTTCACCATTGAGAGGGCAGCACAGACTGTAGTTACAAAGAAACAAAATCCTTCCAGGATTACAATCTTCGTAGATAGTCAATCAGCGCTAGACAGCTTTACAATTGGATCTAAAGCAGTTTCCAGCTGCCGACAATTCTTAAATACAATATGCACTCGCCACAAGGTCAATCTCTGATAGGTTCCCGGACATAGTGATATATCCACAGAAGAGAATGAAACGGCAGATCAGAGGATCAGCATTGAATGCAGAAAACACTCACACATCAATAGTTATTCCTGTCGGTGTACTGAAGAGACGGATAGACCTTTAGGCAAATGAAGTAATAAACACCGCCAGAGGTGACTGTTATATCTCGCAGTTTATGGCCGAAATTGAACGGAAAATGAACTAAGAGCCAAGGCAATGGATAAAAGAGTCTGAACGATGGATCCAATGACCGTTGAACTAAGCATCAATTCATCTGACTACTGCAGGAGCTGTCAGGATACGGAAGAAGTAGAAACTGTCAGACAGTAAAAACTATCAATCTTGAATGAAATACGAGTATGTCCTAACAAGAAGGTTAATCTTTGATTGGTTTCCAGACGTAGTGATTTAGAAAGGAATGAGGTGGCGGATGAACTGAAGAAACAGATAGACTTTAAGGCAAATGAAATATCAAATACCACCTGGTCTGCCAGAGGGGACTGTGTTAAATCTCGCTCCTTATGGTTGAAATTGAAAGGCAAAAAAAAAAAAACGAAAAACCTACTGGTAGTGGATAAAAGAGAAACTAGTATCCTAACAGGCGAACTGACAGGACACTGCTCAATACAATTCACAAGTCACCTTACTATTGCATCAGCTGTCAGGATCTTCTTCTTCTTTTCCTTACGGCGATGTTATGATCCGGAATAGAAGGATCCCACTCTACTGCATACCTACTGGCCCGCCTGTGGGGTTTGCCGGTTTGACCTCAGGAAGTACCGGCAGGCTTCCCGGTTTCGGATCACCTCGTCACTGAGGCCAATCAAATGCTGTTTTTTTTTTTGCATTTGTGTGATCCAGTTGTTTTTTGGTCTGCCTTTTTTGCGCGATTGTGTAGGAACGTTGATTGATATTGCCATTTTGACGGGGTTCGAAAGATCTCTCCTTTGAACACCTGAGTCGACATGACAATACCAACTGAGCTGGTCGTGCAGTATCTTGCTTGTGATGGGTTCTTTTACATGAAGGCTTCCTCGAATATTCGAACTTTTTATTCCATCAAGCTTTGTTACTCCTGCTGTCATGCGAAGCATCTTCATCTCAGCTGCCTTTATTTTGCCCTTTACTTTATGTACATTGTCCAGCATTGTGAACCGTGTGTGAGCGCCGGATGTACAACTGCAGTGTAGAGCCCTCCTTTCAGCTTAGGGAACATTTTTCGATCACAGAAGATTGCGGAGTTTTCCTGCCACTTCATCCACCCTACGCTTACGCGATGATTGATGTCATCATCACAAGTTGCTCCGCTATTGATTTTAGATCCCAGATATTTGAACTTTTCGCACTTGGCAAGCACTTCTAAATTCAAGTAAATGTCTGAAATAGGCCGGTGTGGATTAGAGAACGTGCAGCCACAGATACTTTGTCTTGCTACCCATTTCCTTCCAAAACATCCACCCATACATCAAGTGCTCATTGCAGGGACGTTTGATCTTCACTTATGATAGCTCCATCCTCAGCAAAGAACTGATGCACTTTGTTTCCCGTCACTTTTCCTTCAAGCAGATAATCAAGTACCGCAATAAATAGCAAAGGACTGAGGACGTTTCCCTGGTGTACACCGACTTGAGATTTTATTTACCACCCTGTGGATATGTTGTATGGTTGAATGTTGTCGGCTGAATCCAAACTGATGGTCAGATATTAGATTATTTTGAGTTAATATGGGTTCCATATGGGCTATAAGTAATTATTCAAATATTTTTTAATTGGTAAGAGATTGCTTCCGTGGCGTCTTTACTGGGTTTAGGTATAGCTATTATTTGAGATACTTTCTATATTTTGGGGAAAGACTTAAGTCTTATTATTGCGTTGTATATATTTCTTAAGAAATTCGGTTATCAATTTACCGGTAAGGAGGTCGTATCCCGGTTATGGCTTGTATTAAGCTTCAATAAATAAATTCCGAGATCCTTGTGGTTATCGTCGTTTCTAGTATACCACGGTGCGTGGACAATTCCTCTTAGCACTTTATTTTGAAAAGTTTGTAAAATATTGGCGTTTGTTTTCTTCCCGTTACAGCCCCAAAGTTGTATACCATAAGTCCACATCGGCTTCAGCGCTTGCTTGTATAAAAGCAGTTTGTTCTCAATACTGAGCTGGGAGTGTTTTCCGAGCAGCCAGCTCATTTCTCTATATTTGATTTCGAATTCTTTACGTTTCATTTTCACGTGAGAATTCCTTTTCAGTTTTGCATCGAGTGTCATACCTCGTGTGCAAAAGGTGTTCGAGCCAAGTTTAGGAAAATTGGCAAGACATTAGTTTTCTTATAAGTGAAATTCACGTGAATAGATTTAGATTCGTTGAGGGCGATCCACCAGTCCCTCGTCCATTCATTTACTTTATTCAGTGCGTTTTGCAGTTTTGCAGTCGTTTTTTCGATTGTTTTACCTACGGCTAGGATAGCGGATTCATCGGTATATCTCGAATATATAACAGATAGAGAAGTGGCACAAGAACGCTTCCTTGCGGTACACCGGCCGAAATTTCTTTGAGGAGTATTCATTTCCATGTCTAACACGGAAGAGTCTATTCCCGAGATATGATTCTAGAATGTCGTATAGGCATATAGGGAGAACTTGTAGTAATTTGCAATTCAAGCCATCATGCCACACCTTATCAAAGACACCAAGAAATACGCTTGAGCATATCTTTTTCTCTTCAAGTGCTTTCTCGATTACGTCAGTAATTCTATGCACCTGGTCAATCGTCGAATGCTTACTTCTGAACCCAAACTGGTGGTCAGGGTTTATTTCCTTCTATAACCGGTTGATTTTTTGTTGCTTTCCACACTGAGAAGTTAGTTTCAGATGTAGGTGTTCGGTTTTTTACATTACTAAATATATTTTTGTTTTCAATATTCATGTTGTCTCATTCACTTTAAAGAATATACTCTAGCTGCATTTTTAGATAAGCGAAGGGGCGTTTAACAACCTAAATACGTCGTAGATAAATTTAGCACTAGTTAAACTAGGAGTGAAAACAGTGATAATCAACTGAGTTGACGAAATGCTTAAGAGCAGAATAATCAACTCCGAATTAGGTAAGGAAAACAGTTACAACAGGAACGCCATAAGGAGGAGTAATTTCTCCTTTGCTCTGACTCATGGAACCTGCACTAAAAGAATTGTCCTCCTGGGCAGAACAAAACGGTCTAAGTATAAATCCGACTAAAACCGAACTGGTTCTGTTTACCGAAGGAAAATAGATGAATTTGATCCCCCTAAACTGAATGAAATTCCTCTGAATCTCTCCACAACAGCTAAGTATCTCGGAACCATCCTTGATTCGAAGCTCACCTGGAAAAAAAACACAGAAGAAAGAATGACGAAAGCACTTTGAGCATTCTATGTGGCTTTGGTAAACTATGGGGTCTGCATTCGTCCGTGATTAACTGGATGTAAATATCCCTCCCCTAGATGAGTACATACGATGCGCAGCTGCCAAAAGTGCGATTCATCTCAAACAATCCAGCGCATGGAAGCAAAGCTCCTATGGACACGGATCCATACACAACAGGTATAGTATAACAGGTCTCGACAGAACAACAGATTATATCATACCCTACATAGATTTCGACAAGAACTACTCCACTTTGATTCCTGAAAGACAAGAGTGGGACTCCAACACATTAACTAATGTATAGGCCCTTCAGCTTTACACTGACGGGTCTAAAATGTATATTAGAACTGGCTCCGGAGTCACTTAAAATCAACCACTCGTACAAACTCCCGGATGATTGCAGCATCTTTCAATCTGAGGTCTTCGCCATTGATAGGTCTGCACAGACTATACATAGCAAGAAACTAAATCCCTCAAAGATTACAATTTTTCGTCGATAGTCAAGGGGCAATCAAAGCACTAGACTGCGTGGAAGTCAGATCGAAAACAGTTTCCAGACGCTGTAATGCGTTGAACAGAATATGCAACACCCATGACGTAACTCTCTGCCGGGTTCCTGGACATAGCAATATAAAAGGAAACGAGACAGCAGATGAACTAGTTAAAAAGGGATCAGCATTACTCGGATATCAGTAGAAACTCCAATAGCTGAACTAACAAGGAAAATAGACCTAAAAGCAAGAGAACTGATTAACTCCGCATGGTCCGCCAGAAACGATTGTGTCATATCTCGCAGATTATGGCCGACAGTGGATGCAAATAGAACAAAAATCCTATTGGCGATGAATAAAAAAGAAATCCGAATCTTGATAGGCGCTCTAACAGGACATTGCGCGATAGGGGAAATAGCTGCCAGACTAAGCATCAATACACCCGACCACTGCAGGAGCTGTCAAGATATAAAGGAGACAAAAACCATCAAACACTTGTTATGTGATTGCCCAAATCTTCAAAACCGCCGCCTCTGTCATATGGGAAGCAGGCTTTTTGATGAACTGGGGGATCTCGTACAAGTTCCACTTGGGAAAATGATAGGCTTCATAAAGAGCGCAGGCTGGTTGCAACAGAACCCACCGCAAGATAAATGTTTCACACAACAAAAAAGGAAAACACAATGGACCGTACGGCCCCCATGATAAGCACTTAAGTGCACTTCCCTCTAACCTAACCTAACCCATGTTTTCTTTCAGTTGTTTTGTTGGTTTGTTGAGCCTTTTTTTTGTCCTCATGCATAGATGACAATCAAGTTTTAAAAAAAATTTCTGAAAATTGTTTTTTTCTCGGGCAATACTCATACACACATCAAGTATATCAAGTTTTGGTTAAATTAGGTTTTTTGCTTTTTAACCTATTTTATTGCAGTGCAGTTACATAGCGACCGTTGAAACTAACGACAAAGATTGAGAAGTTTGAAAACAAAGCATACATCAAGAAGTTTTTTTTCTTAAATACGTTGCATTATCTTCTTCTTCTTCTTCTTCTTCTTCTTACGGCGAAGTTATGATCCGGCATAGAAGGATCACAACCCTCCCACTTTACTGCATCCCTACTGGTCCGCTTGTGGGGTTTGCCGTTGGGTTATACATTGCATTATACTTCTAATTTATTACCCGATTCTTACTCCTGTAGCTTAAGCTAATAGTTATTAAAGTTCTTGACATAAAGTCCAAAGCAATTCCAATACTAACCTCATCGGACCTTGAACATTAAATTGGACATCAAAAACACATAAATTGCCTCGACTTCCATTATGTATGAGGTGCCACAGACTCCACGAGCATAGTCAAATTTATAAGTATTACCTTTGACTGTGAAGACATAATTTACAACCACCACTGATGGTGTCCAATGTTTTGCAGAATAAAACTGCATTGGTTTACAACCCGCCGAACCTTAACCTATCCGGGATGTGTTCTGATTTGTCTAAGTGCGGAGTGTCAGAGAGCATGCTTAAGATGGAATGCCTAGATTTTATAATAGAATACACTTTACGGCCACCAGACCTAAAGGACAAGAAAAACCTTTTTCGTTTGCATGTCAAAGTTATGTAATTTAAGTGCCTTTTGGCATTTAAGACCGCGAATGCCTGATGGACATTGTGCGATGCGGCTCTATAACTTCACATCAATATGTGGATTGCATTTAAGTTGTAAGCAACTTCAGGTGTGGATATTACTTATGAAATACATACATAATTGGAATCGCTTTCAATGATTTGCACAAACATTATCCTTTCATTCCCATTCGGTGGAATGCAAAAAGATACACGCGCAGTAGGTGGTGGAATTTACTTACTTCGTTGTATCTTTCCTGGTTTACGTCATCTGAATAGGTTAGTATTAGTACCATGTTGGAGCAACGTATGTGCCAATTAATGAACTATGAATAAAAGTGATGAGACGACAGAGATAGAAGCTTACTATGCTTTACGTATTAATTATGAAACATACTTAGATTATACATGCTCTTTGTATGCTCTAGAAAGTTTGTTATAGAGAATGTAGATAGAGTCGACTTCCTCTCAAATGGCACCAAATGTATCCCTGGCCAAGTGGTGGTTTGAACGGTTAGCCAAATGATTGAGCTGTACTTTCTTTAGTACTCGTAGGTATTTATTGATAAATAAAAATTGTAAATGAATTGATTTTGCATGATCAGTACTTCAGATACAAGATGGGGCAAAAGTAATGTCATAATGTGAATTGGCTGCCATTTTGTTAGAAATGAAAAATATTGAGCTCTGTTTTCACGAAAAGTTTACATGAAAGTGTAAAATTTATGACGTTAAATTGAAAAAATTATATCGTTCAAATGGCCACCTCTTGAGGAGATGCACATTTGTACCCGTTTTACGGCATTTTGAATTGTTGCTCGCAAAATATCTAGCTCCAAATTGGTGACTTCTTCTTCAATGTTGGCTTTCAAGACTTGCAAAGTTTGTAGTTTGTTGTTTTAAACGTGAGATTTCTAAAAGCCCCAAAGGAAGAAGTCTGACGCAGTGAGTTCTGGCGATCTAGCCGGCCAGTTCAAAACGACAAAACGGGAGATCACACGGCCAGCAAATTGGTGGTTCAAAATCTCCATCGTTGTCCGAGCTATGTGAGTGATTACTCCGTCCTTGACAATGCTCTAGACCCAATTTAGCAACTTACGACAAAAAAAATCGTTTCACATCTGTCTGTAGCGCTCACCAGTTACGGTTACGGTGGTCCTCAAAACCACTTTTTCACTGCAAATGCCGCACCAAATAGTCACTTCGAGGGGATGCAATGGCTGTTGTGCATTTCATGTGGATTTTCCGTGCCCCATAAATGTACGGTTTATTTGTTCACATAACCAATTGTTCGCGCACATGGTGCAGGACGACGACGAAATTCACGCTGCATTAAAACAGCAGACCGGAAATTGGTGAAATAAAAAGTAACAATAATTCCGCGTTCTTCAGGTGTGTATCGCTCCATTTAGTTGTCAACTAATTCTCTATCTATCAACAAAGCACAATGACATGTGACGCCATTTGCAAATAAGCTTCAGCCCAATGTGCTTTAGCCCAATGTGTAACGAGAGGTACTTCAAAAGTATTTAAGTCATTTTTGTTTTCCACGTAACTCCAGAAGGATTGAACAGATTTTGATGAACTTTGGCTTTAGACTCTAACACTTTTCGTTGATGATTTTCCCATACCCAATCGGCGTATTTTCTGCACATTCTATGATCAGCAGCTTTTAATTGTTGTGTAAGCTGGATCTTTTAAGGATGAAGATGCTAATCCAAGCGCAAAATACGCAAAACGCTCCTAAAAGAATTTGATGTTCTTGTGCTCTGGGCCAGTCTTAAATGAGCCATAACTTCCTGGATATGACACAGTTATTCCAACTGGCTTTGATAAAAAGTGCAAAACGATTAGAGCCTAACCAAGAGGTGGATCTGTGTTAATCTCCACCTTACCAACACGTTCATCTTCCCTATATGTCACTATGACCTGGAACTTGACGAATAGTGTCCGTGAACTAACTGCCTGTTTCAGTACTGATCACTAAAAATGGTTCAAAGAACTGAAAGTATATTCGCCAGAGGCGTTCCGCGTTCTGCAGTCAGACTCAAGGAATCTGATTGCTAAACTATTTCCTTAAAGACTAAACTTCAGGAAAGATTTCAATATCAGAGCGAAATAGAAGAGCAGTCCTGTGATGGAAATTTTCGACACAGCAATCATCACCTATAGCTCAAAGATGGATTACAAATTCATTTTGACTTGAATACTCGTACATCCAAGTCCTGCTGGCTGCCGAACTCTGCCAATGTCTTCTAGGCGGAATTGTCGGCAATCTTCACAGCTTCCATGGTAATCTGCAAAAAGAGTTCACGTCCCGGTGGAAGCTGTTAAGGGGAAAATATGTTTGCCCTATTTATCAAAATTTCAGGTGCAGTAAATGCCTTAGTTGCAGCACATCCATTTAGATATGACTCACCTATAACAGAGCCAATGTAAACCAACTCCTTAACAAAGCTCGTATTTATTGATCATTCCCCTACATTACACACTGCCGCAGTTCCAAGCATGGACATGGGAAAGAATCACTTCCACAAAGTTAGGCAATCCTCATTATAATTGCAACGGTCTCATCTTCACCTTCAAGTCAAGACATTAACTGTTTAAAACAATGTCCTCGGTAACATTTCTGTTAGACCTGTCAGTGTACATAATATTAAGTTTAAAATGTAATCGCGTCGACAACCTATGCGCTCGCACACACAACTTCATTGTTTATTTAACAGCTGGTTGGACAAGGGGCAATCAGGAAGGCATTCCAAGACAATGGGAAGGCTCCAGCATCTCACCATACCGAACCGAATTACAATAGTTACAGTTTATGTCGTGCATTTTGAATCCAACAGCCTCGAGACAGCACTTTGTGCAGAATTCGAGAATAAAACAACAGCAAACAAAGTTCACCATGGATTGGATTCCATATCGAGATAAGCCACACAACTAATGCAGGAGAGACAGCATTGCATTGTGTGTTATACTGAAACACTGCGCCATTATTGTGCAGACTCTAATCATTTGAAAACATCTGGTATCTGTTGTAGTTGTCAGTGTCTCTCTCTCGCTGAGTCTTGTTTTGAATTTTCAATTTCTAACAAAAGTTTTGACAGCACACTGCTATAGAATAACCCGCGATGGCCGGCAGAGCGAAAAATTAGGACAACACCATCCAGATCAAATCAGTGATGATGATACCCACGACAAACAACACATTTCTCATCCACTCTGCCGCTGCAGTGGATTCAAATTCAATCACGATCCGAATCTACCTGGTAGAAGCAGCTTCTAACTATAAAACAAGAAAACAAGCAGCGGCGCACAATCGATGTTCTGTTGTGACGCCCACAAAAGGGCTCTCCTTTTGTCATCTGGATGTGTGATTAAAATTTAAATCAGTAATGTTCCTTCGCTTTGTTACAAAGTAAAGGCACAAGGCACAAGGCACTGACCAGAGCAAAGTCGTGTGGACACAACACTAGGCGTATACGAGTACACACACAGTGCACAGTCAATAGTCCTAATCCCTTCGATTTGATCAGCAAATGACGAAGGCCTAGCTACTGTTTTGCCTACGCTACTAGGTATTAGAAGTTTGTTTTTCCCTGCTTTCGCCTGCTGTTTGTGTGTCCAATTAAGCAAAGTCGTAGATAAAAAACTAAAGATTCTCCCACTTAGATCACGTTCGATGTTTTGCTGGGCCCGAAAACACATTCCATGTGAAGACAGAGGGTAATGCTATTTATCTAAGCCACCCTCCACTCGGACCAGTAGATCATTAACAAAACGATTTACAAAATAGTAGAATTCTGTCCCCAAAGGGAAGTAGCCACTGGCCAATTTAGTGGTTATGCATGGAGCACCTCCCAGATTGCAGACTGGAATTAGCTTCCTAATGGAATTACCGTGTATTTTTTACGAGCCCTGCAGTGCTTATGCAATTCGCAGACTAAATGAGCAAGGACAAGGTTACGCTACACCGTTTATTACAACCAAATGTGGGCATTATGATGAAACGCGCAATTAGAGGGACAGCGGAATGCGCATCTGCGCCAGCATGAAGTGACATGTGCGCCTGTTAGTTGTGGTAATTTGCATGCCAAATAGGGAAGAGAATGGCAGTGAAAATAAAAGTGTGAATCCGCTAAACGAAGGAATGAATAGGACATGTATACGGATGTAATGAAAGAACAAGTTTTTTTTTAATTTATACTCAATTTGTGCTGATTTCCAAGAAGAGCCCTTTTAAGGAAGAATAAAGATTGGAACGTAATTTTTGATTCCATATTTGGAGGTGTGGTATTTGCCGTAACATCGTCATTAGTGCAATTAAAATAATTGGGAGAAATTATTGCGAGTCTTGAAAAAGGCAATCGTCAAGTTCTGCGTTCATTTTACACACATCAGACGTCGGATTCCTTATAATTTTCGGACGATTTTCGACGTCAGATATCCGCATCGAAGTGAATCCATTTAATTCAATTTATTTATATTTCCTATTATAGGTAAATTCAGATGAATATCTTTTATAGTAAAGGGTGTGTTTTTTAGAAGTTTATTTTTTTGAACTGGCAATACTTTTTCCAGTGAAAGCCAATTTGACAGCTGACAGCTGACAGCTGACAACTGATTTGTGCTCAGTTTGGTTTGCCATTTCACCATGAATAGACTTATGCCAGAATAACACTTGCAAATTGTGCAAATTTATTTCGAAAATCGTGGTTCAGTTAGCAAAACTTACCGTCCATTTTACGGTCGATAATCCGAGCAAGTAATTCGAATAACCATGAATCATTTTTGCATCACGCATACTCTAATTGATAATATGTATCCACAGAGATGTCGTACAGTACACACAGAAGAAGTTGCTGCTGCGGAGACGATTCGCCCATCCACTTTATGGAAGATTTTGCTGGAAGATCTTGGTTTAAGAGCTTACATGATCCAGCTTGTGCACAGATTGAAGTCGCTTGACCATCGTGAACGTCGTACATACGATGAATGGGCATAAAACGAGACGCCGTTATATCTACAAAAAGTCATTGTGGCTGGTGGAATCATTGGTCCATATTTCTTCAAAACTATTGCCGACCAGAATGTTACAGTCAATGGAAAGCGCTATAGATCCATGATTACTGACTTTTTCGTTCCCCAATTGAATGGCATAAATGTGGAAGAGTTGTGATCTCAACAAGCCACACAGCGTTCGCCACAATCAATTTATTGAATTAAACATTCGATGAGCGCATAATTTTGCGTTATAGACCTGTGAATTCGCCTCTAAGACCGTGTGATATAACACCATTGGTTATTTTTCTGTGGGGATGTGAAGTCGGTAGTCTTCGCCGATAAACCAGAAACGATGGACGACTTGAAAGTCGACATTCGCCATGTTAAGTGGTCGAAAATTGGACTTCCAGATTGCGCTTTATTCGAGCCAGCCGCGGCGGCTATATACCCGAAATCATATTTAAACACTAGAGGCATAAAATTATTCATTACCTCTAAGAAATAAACATACAGAACATTATGGGACCAAGGATTGACCCTTGTTGTATCCCCTGCTTCACCGGTAGAAGAGTTGAAGAATAATCGCATGTCAACTATTTGGAATCTATCAGGAAGAAAGCTTTTAAAAAGCCTCACTGCTCTGTTACCCAAACCAAAGAGATGTTTCAATTTCCAGCAAATAATTTTGTGGATCACACTGTCAAAAGCCTTTGAGAAATCAAGCAGACAAAGAAGCTTAACGCATCCTTCAACAAATCCTCTTACAAGATATTAACCGTAGCAGTAGAACAGCTGTGGATGGATCTGAAACCAGCAAGGCAGGTGGTGAAGAATCTGTTTTGCTATAAGTTGCTCAAAGACTTCTGACAAGCACGGTAAAATGCTTACCGGTCTAAAATCGTCTGGCGATATCGGATTAGTTTTTTTTTTTTGCAACATAACATAAGTTCCTTTAAATCTTCCAAGCATCAAAGACTGTCTCGGTAATGGAAGGATACCTTGTTATGACCTTTGACTATCATATAAAGATTACGATAGGATTATGACATGTTAGGACTCTTGTCGAATCTGGGAGTGAGGGCGCCTAAAATGTTAGATACAAGATAAACACCCTGGCAATAGCGGAATAAGCTGGCACGTAAATCCGATATTGGACTGCTACTAACTCCAACCGCACCCAAAAGCATTACCCTGTTCGAGCGCAAGAACTGTCACATAATTAGTTGGGTTCCAATAGATATGTGAAAGTAGGGATACCAGATTACCAGCCGACGCCTTAAAAGTTGCCTCTTAGAGTTTCGAAATAAGAGTGGGGCTGACATTAATATGGTACGCGATACCATCCATCCTATAATAGCTTCCTTACGTCTTCATACTGCTTCTGTTCGAAACAATCGAACCCCGACATAATACCAACTGGTTTCGGGATCCTATACTGCGCCAATATGTCTGGACAAGTAAAATCTTTCTCGAAGAGAAAAAAAAAGGGGTTGATTATCGAAATCCCTAAGAAGGGTAGCATGATGGTATGCAAAAACTGGAGATAAAATTGCTTTTTTTCTGCGTTCATTCTGCATTTACCACATTAACACCTTGCGGAATATCATAGATCAGTGTGTCGAGTCTCTACTTCATCTACTCTTTATGCACTTCAAGAAATCCTTCGACCAGGGTTTTATCTCGTATGCCTTGCGCATAAACTTATAGCTATTATAAAGGCTGTCTAAGAAGCTCCTAAATGATAAGTATTGCCCAACGGTAAGGTGTCACAAGACTATGAAGAACCAAAGCGGGGTGCTACAAGGTCGCATATTGTGGCCACTATTATTTTTGGTCGTCATCAATAATGTTTCGCATGCATCTATGAAGAAAAAATAAGGAAATACAATGAACAAAGACGATAGGGTTTAATACGGCTAAGTCGAAAGCACTCAACCTTTTACACTCCATCCCCCTAATAACTTTCTTTGTCAGCTTGGTTTTCCTAAAATACATCAAAGGACCACAAATACAACACAATAAACGCCTAAGACTAGTCGTATAATCTCATTAACGTCGTGAGTTTAAAGCACTAACGGACACAATCAATATGTGTTCCACTTAGCAATGTCAAAGAAGTATCCATTAATCCATTAGCACTAACCTACAACCCACACTATCCACACACACCCCTGGTAGGTAAATATTGGCCTAATTTTCAATCAATACCATTCGAACGAAATGAAACCCTAAACCAATTCCAGACATGCAATAAAAATTGAAAATAAGACGTCAGGCATTCCGTACACCCGAATAACATTCATTCCGATCATGTCCCATTTAAGCGGTCCTCGTGCTGCAATAGTCCCACAAATAGGACTATTTCTACGGTTTCAAACAGCACACCGTGTAGGCGGTCTCGAATGTCGGCCGCATAAATTCCAAAATCACCGATGCACGAGCATACCGATTAAAGTGGACACGCATCATAGTCCTCCTCTAAACAGAGAGTGCTGCAACATGCAATCCTGACAGTGGCGTCCACAACAAATTTGCACATTCCACGGAACACTCTGAAATAGTTTCAGGACAGCTAAGCAGCTCGTTAGATGCCATAGAATTTATGTGTCCTAGCAATTGGCGCACCGATTACACTGTACACGAAGTCCCAGACCATGGTATACTGTAGGCGGCAGGATCAAATGGTCAAAACGACTAATTTCTCATGGCTTCACCTTTCGACGCCAAAGTCTGCCCTGCCCTAAACGACTGCCAATCAGCGTGCTTGACCCTACTGGTATATCACAATCAATCGTTGACGTTGTGCAAAACATTTGAGTGTGACTTGCACCTAATTCCAGGGATAAAGGATTGCCAGTTTGCAGTGTATCAATTCCCATTCGCAGCTCTGTCCTATGCAAACACAATTCCGGACACTTAATCGGATAGTTGCAGGAATGAAATGTCCCACATTTGAGTGCGCTGTGTCCACATCGCGTTATTGTGTCGTGTCATAAACATAAACACACATTTGCACGCCCACCATCATCATAATCACATCTCGAACCCAAGGATACCGAATGTCGTATACCGCTCTGCACTGCACAAGCACCCCAGTTCTGGTTTTGGCGAAACAAAGAGGGACACCACTGCCAGTTAAACTAATGGCTAACAAATTCGCGCGCTTCAACGTAACGTTAGAGCCTTGTCGCAGGTGGAGTGCGACGCGGTGATGGAGGAACAGTCCACCGTATTAGAGCGGAGGTCACATGGTGTAGGAAGTATTGTGAACGGATTATAATGAAATTTATGGCTGCGATTGAATGACGCCCTCGAGGCGTTTCTTCACATGCAACCGGAGAAGTAATTGATTTGTGCCCTGTCGAAAGCGTTTTGTCAGTAACTAATGGAATTCTGGCCAAGCGATGAGCCATCGATGATTAATGGTTATACGGCGAAATGTTTTTCGGTATTAATTTCGCGAAGACATCGAACGAAAAAGATATGTAATTGATTGTAAAGAAAGTGATCTGGAATTCTCTGGGTTAGTAGGGTTAGAACTGTGCTTTGATTACCTGCATTTGACTAAGACTAATCAATAACAAGCCATCGCTGAAGAGATAGATTGCAAATGAGGAATGGTTTCATTTGCGATAGGAGTTCAGTAGTAGTGGACTATCTTTTGATATAGCAGTCAATGTCTTAACTTTCAAGGCGGTCTGTGCTTTTTATGGGCGACATCTATCTTCTTAGGTCAACTCAACAAAAGAAGACCGATACAAATTGTTCCAAGATCTGAAGAAATCTGGGAATCAAAATTTGAGGACTTACTAAACCCCCGCTTGGCCCTTCACCTTGCACCGCTGCCAATGGCTTTTACTTTGACTATCATTGCATCAGGGGGACTCCCCGCTACCAAGTCTCACACATTCTACATTCATTATTCGGTGCCATTTGAACCATGCTGAAGATATGCCTGACTGAGGGTCCAGTAAAACTAGAATAGTCGCTAATAGTGATGGTCAAATGGAAAACTAAAACCCACCATATACATATGTCAGTAGCAAGGCTTCAAGAGACTTGCAGTTTTGTCTTAGTCTTACACGCTCAGTCTAGGGTTTCATTTGCAAAAAAGGGAAGACCATTTATTTTCATTACAAGTCAATAATTCGGAATCAAAATTTAGCAATAAATAAAAACCTTGAGACTGAATTAAAAGAGCTGGTACCACAAGTACCCAAGCCACACTTCACGTTTTGAAAAGCTCTGCCTAGATGACGCTGGGAGTTACAGTTGACAGACGTATGACTGTCAACCGAAAAGTATGTAGTGGTAGCGAAAAACACTAAAGGTCCCGAACCGTAGAATCCATCGAGGTCGTTCCGTTGAAGGTTGACGTTGACCTTCACGTATTGCCGGAAAGAACAGTCCTATAAAATCCGTCGCATACCCTCGTTGACAGATGACATTTTGTTATTGCTGAAAGTGTTTTCTCTTCAGACTGTCCGATTGTCTCTCAAACTTTCCACCAATGAATGTGCTTACTCTCAATTTGTGAATGCGTGAACTTCAATATGTGAATGTGTGAACTTCAATGTGTGAACTGACAACGGATCAACGGACTAAAAAAGTAGAAAGTTCCGTTGAAGGTCGACGGTGACGTCCACGTATTGCCGGAAAGAACAGTCCCATAAAATCTGTAGCATACCTTCGTTGACAGATTGAAATGTCAACGACGATGACAGTTTCTCTTCTCTTTCAATGCTTCCACCAATGAAAGTGCTTACTCTCAATTTGCTGACTGCCAACGGATCAACAGACTAAGAAAGTAAAAAGTAAATCTACTTTATCTGTTGAAGTTCATACATGCGTCGGTTATGGGCCACCTTCTATATGTGTATCAATGTTTCAGTTAAAAACGACTCAGCAACGGATCAACGGATTCTATAGGTCGGGGCCTTAAACCTACTTTATCGGTCGAAGTTCATAATCTGTTGGTTATGAGTCACCTTCCATGAATGCGTCAGTTAAAAACGACGGATTCTATGGGTTGAGGCCTTAATAGTAGTCAACGCTCGGCTGACAACACAAAGGCAAATGGC
Source organism: Pocota personata (assembly GCA_963082735.1). Classification (NCBI taxonomy): domain Eukaryota; kingdom Metazoa; phylum Arthropoda; class Insecta; order Diptera; family Syrphidae; genus Pocota; species Pocota personata. Next base: position 262,538,675 of record OY720429.1, on the reverse strand, counting down.
AGCTCTTAATCCAAGATGGCCGAACACACTCAACCCTACAACCCTGTGACAGCACCCCGAGATGCCTGTAGTACCAGCCCGTCTGCCAAGCTTCAATAGACTGAGACAGCGAGGGAATCTCACATGTTGGCAAAGGAGTTACTTCAGGAGTTTAGCGGACTCTTAAAAAGCAGCTACCACACCCTATCCCCAGGCTAACTTTATGGCCATGATACTGGACACTTTTCAATGACAAATAGAGAGTGTCCTACGGCAAGAAGGAACTTGATTGAGATAATTTCAATGAATTAAAATTACGAGAGCTCATTGCTTCACCTCATCATTTTGCCCACGCCGATTAGAGGCAAGAATCAAATCAAAGCTTAGTGGACTTAACCTAGACCTGAGCCAAATAAGGTTGACTGAGCACTGATAGGCGAGTGAAAGATTGAAAGTTGGCAAAGTTAGTTTTTAAAAACTGTCCGCACTAAAAATGTTGAGATATGATCTTAGGAAAGTAGGGTGACGCTCATCATAGTAGAAACATCTGTGTGATTCTAAAACTGATTTAGATTGGTTTCTTAATAGCTTTCGCCTTCACCACAGTATAAAACGGTCCCGCAATATAGGCTCCTCAGTTGGAAATATACATGATCTGGCTGCACTGTCCTCAATAAGACTTTCACGGAATGCTGTCCTACCACTAGAAAATAGGAAACGTCTGCCACAAAAGTTGAAAGATCTTCAAAGGAGACAAATCTACGATACAAGATAAAGTTTTTCCAAATTTCTCCTTACTAAGAGTCATTAGAACTTCTTTGGAACTTTTTCCAAACACGAGCCAGATTTCGGCAAGGAGAAGCCCGTTAATACTTCGGATGGGTAAAACAAATGGGGTCAAAACTCCTTTCTTGAAACACAAAATGCATGCTCTACAGGACTACTAATCCTGCCAGTTCTGCTACGTGGTACCGAGTGGTGGACGGTAAGCAGACCATATTTTGAAGGACGAATGCAAGAGAAGATACAAGGCCGTTAAGAAGAGTCATTAGATAGCTCAGAAACTAGAACACGATGAACTGCCTTTTATTGTAGAGCAGGCAGTTGATTCGGAAAAGTCCTCCCTGCTAATTGAAGGCCTGTACAGCGGCAACAATCTGTGAGGATTCAAATAATCGCTTGAAAGAGCTAGAGCATGTAAAGCCTAGTGACGTTCACATTTAAAAATGGAGGTCAGCCAAATATATGCATGTTGTAGAAGATGGTTCGAGCACATAAGATTTAAACCCCAGATTTGTAGAACTTTTTTTCTAAGTCAAAGCCTGGCCGAAATGTCTTCTGATGTTTAATTTGAGGCATTCCCCAATTCTCCTCCCTTCAACTCTCAGTCCTAATCACAACGGTCATCAAACACTTTGTCAATCCAGCAAAATCTCTTCACAAACAATTGTGCCTTCCAGAGCTTGTTAGTGTATTTCGCTGATTCGAGGATGACACGTCAAAGTCATGTTTGCAAAGTCTATCATCTTGCTATGCACCGTCGAAGTTGAATTTCCTCGCCGGCATAACAATGAGCCAACAGAGTATTTCACATCTCTGCACCAGTGCCGCATCGAATCGAACCAGTAAGTCCCACTTCGGGCCTCTGATTGAAGGTGGTGAGCTTCTACCATACCTCATCCTTGTAATGAATGCAAACGAGTCGCGATTAATCTCGCATCGTGAAAACACAAACGACACAACAAGCAAAGGCGCCGAGGATAAGAGAAGGGACAGACTGCAGTGCACAATGACAACGGGCCAATTTGATTAGGGAATCAACAATAATACATTCTCGCAGCTCCAGAGGTATACAGCTTCTTTACCCATTTCTCTTCTTCATTTCGAATTCCATTGGATGCGCTTCGATCAATTTTAATGGTTCCATTGCATCCGTGGAATGGTTAATGTGACCTGAGCGCAGAAGTTGTTCGGATTGCTTTGACCACATCTGCTGCTGGTGCTGATGCTACAATATTTCCCAAATTTGCATTCGATGGTGGTGTTAGCCCATAATGAGGATAAGGAGCTGCGGTGGTACCTTTTTTCTCACCTGAATGCCTAGGTGCTGGCTGGCAGCCAATTTATCGAAAAGTTAGAATTCATTATTCTTGCGTCGACATTTGAGGAACAGCAAATGGATTCCATTGCCACTTCGGGTACGGGTGGTGTTTCAGATTCTAATTGGATATGTCAGTTGGCGCGAGATTGCATTTTCTTGAACTCAATTGTTTTTAACTATTGCTGGCAGCTACTCGTAACTCTGGAGCTTATTTTGCAGTTAAAGACCATCCGGATTCGATTGTGATTGGTACGAAGGATGATGTGATTTTGACGCTAGTTAGGAGTTTTCATTGATCAGCTTAAAAAGAATTGGGTGCTAGTCTACTTATAGTTAGCAGCTAACTACTTTAGTGATCTTTGAAATTAGTTTAATGCACCTCATTGGTAGAACTAGAAAGTTCTTATATATTGTTACCTCGTAGTTTTTGAGATTTGTGTGAGTGTGGTTCTTCATCTTCACCCGGACTTTCTAGTGTCAGTTTTGTTTTGCAATCATTCACAGATAAATTTATATCTGCCCCACATTGGTTGATTGCTCCAATAAGAATGTCGTCGTGGTTTAAATCTTACTAGTTTCCGTCCTATATTCAAAATAGAGAGCGGGCTCAGTTAATCGTTTGGATTGGATGTGCAGTATTTTGTAGTGCCAGGTGATAAGCAACGACAGGAGGGCCACCAGAGATTAGTATCCATCAGCACACTCAGTAACTCTCCTTGAAACTCTTGACATTTTTCAAATTTTGGAGAAAAGTCTTCTCATTTTGAAAGATTTTGTTGTGTTGTCAATATTCTCACAGAGGCTTCTCAACAGGTGCCATGTTGTTTTTTTGGTTTTGGTCACATTTTTCCCGCTTCTTTTGAAGGATGTTACATTCGCTCCACCATGATGACCGTTTCCGTCCCTCCTCCAAATGATGGAATAGGATTTAGGCCAGATGTCGAAACATAGTTTTCTTTGTTCGAACTGCATACTCGTATTATAAGGTGCGTTTAAAAATAATTTGCTATTCTAATGAAGAGAGTATGCGTATGAGTAGCCGTTCCAACAACCATAAGTACCTATTCTGGTAGACAAAGGTGACATCTTATTCTGGAAATAATTAAATTAAGTCAGTGTTACGTGCATACTCGTTTTTTTTTTTATAATTTGCACGTGTTAAAGAGGATATGAATACCCTTATACTAATTTTTAGAACACGTGCGTTTTTGTGGAAGGAGGGAGAGACAGAGAGAAAGAAAGATTGGTGTAGTGGGTTTGAAACTTAGGTGATATTAAGTTTCTGTAAACTCCTGGAATATGTCTAGATAACTGGGGAGTATTTTGTTTGATTTCGCTATTATTGTCGTTGCTTATGATTCACAGTATTTTTTTCCATCCTCCTGATGTCATCATCACGATCAAGTTGCATTTTAGCCATATGACCACCCTACTGCCAGTGTTATGTCTTCACAGTACAGTTGACTTAGCTTTCGCAATTGATCGACTTTTTATTTATTTCATGCGAAATAAATAGATGATTCTTGACATCAGGATTCGAACCGTGAATCAACAGCGTGACAAGCGATGATGTTACCACAACACCACGGCCACCCTCTTATTTCTAACTCGTATTATGCACCAAAGCTCCCATCCGTTCCTTCCCTGTGCTTCTAATCTTCTACTATACACCATTTTTAGTCCACTGTCCTCCTAGGGTAGTGATTGAATGGGGAGTTTCATGGTTCTTTTAACCCAATATTCCTGCTCTGTCATACGCCCTGAGAGATATCTCGGGTTCCAGAGCTTCGAAACTCCCTTCCTAATGCCACCTCCTCTTCCTCTCCTCATAAGTTTAGTTTTTAAGTAAGCTTTTTGGCTAAGTTAGGTTAATTTAGCTTTAAGCTTATAGCTTGTACTAAGCTTAAATAAATAAATAAATAAAAAGGACTGTCTGGAAACTCTATTACGGATAGACTGCTCGAAGTATTCACCCTAAGCCCGAAGAAATGTTGAGACCTTACCCCAAAAGAGTGATCGGATCATCAAAGCCCACAATTACAATTTTTTTTTCTGCCTATAACGCAGAGCGTCCCCAGTCAGGAAGCGCTGGAGACTTCACAGGCCCCCTGTTGGGTAGTTTTTTTTATTATTTTTTTGATCTGAGTGCGTGCGCGGATTCACTCGTTTTGTTTACTTATTTCTAATCTATTTCGCTCTAACATTATGGTCTGTGGGTTTATAGTAGTGATCCGTGGTTTTGAAAAATCTGATTTCTACTCCCTATGTGGTATACTCAACAAAGAAGATCCTAGGATAGAGCATAGAACGTGAATCATTTTAAGAGTTTGTAGGCTCTTCAATTATTTTCCAGGCCTTTATCGGAAATTCAGGGTTTTGGCAATTCATAATCTTTAATACCCGAGTGGAATCGTTCGGTTCAACCTGGACTCAAACTGTCGCCTCAGGAGTCTGGCAACTTTCCACACCTCGAGCTTGCCTCCTGGACGGAAACTATGATGCATCCCTAAACTGTTTGAAAGCATCGTATACGACACATTATATTTTCACTGTAAACCATTATTTTCAGCAAAGCAAAATGGAACGGACCTAGGATTAGGGTAGATCCACAACAACAAACACAATCTTGGATTATATCGTGGATTAGATCTTAACTAGAGAACCACCAATAAAAATTGCACTTCAGATCTTCAGTATCTGACCCCATCAACGCCACCTTGGGCGTTCCTCAAGGTAGTCATTTGGGACCAATGATCTTTCTCTTAACAATAAATGATGTTGATTGAGAGACTCTGATCTATCCATCTACGCAGATGATATGAACATGTTCAAATTAAACTCATCCTCAACCTACTCCCGTTTACTACAGAAAGATCTAGATAAAGCCATTATATATCCCGTAAATGGATTCCTCTCCCACCCAGAGCTTACTGCTTTGACAACGAACAAATCACACTTTCATTATGTGATCTCGGTGTCATCTGCGACAGGGAACTCAATTTCCGTTCTCACATCGATCACATTATAAACAAAGCTAACTCTACTTTTGGTTTTATCAAACTTTGGTCAAAGGAATTCTCCAACCCCTATGTCACCAAACCGCTATACATAACCTTCCTGGAATATGCTTGTCAAGTCATTTTATGTCAAAATACATTAACAGAGATTTGAAGCTGTCCAGCGTGGGTTCACTCACTTCGTCTTACGCGATCTTCTTTGGGTTGGCAGGTACAATTTACCACCCTATGAAGATCAGCTAAAACTGATCAATCTACAAACGCTCATACCGATATATTCTTTGCGCATCAGCTGTTAACTCTCCCAGCTAGCTACAAATGATCTTTCTCTACACTAATGCTCGTAATCCTAGGTCCGTTCCCCTTCTCCGTCTTACATCTCATCGCACTAATTATGGCCATTTCGAACTCAAGAATGCTACGAGAAGCCAATAACCCCCAACATATTTTAGAATTCCATCTCAATTGCAGTTCTGTATTAGCTATAAGCATAGTAACCAGTTGCTTTGGGTTGCAAATCGTAGAGTTGCCAAAAACTGGATGAAAAATATAATAATAACAATAATATTGGAAAGACACCTTTCGAAAAGTTAAGACAAGTTTCTTGACCCCAAAAGATTTATCAGCAAAGTAGAAAGGCCATCCCAAATTAAAGACCTTATCAGAGTTAACATGGCATATCCCGCTGATAAACCAATTGTCAACATCTATCTAAATCAACCTGCAAATCAGCTTCATATCCAAAGAAGAGGACATACTAATAAGTAGTCATTTAAAGCATGATTACTTTAGAGTACTCGTAGTTGTACTCATTTATATCATTCTCCGGAGTAATCGAAAGAAAGTAACTAATTTTTAGTACTCGTAGATACTATCTTTTATGTAAGAATTCCATATGGTAGAACCTAATATGTACACTCGTACTATGCTTTTTAGCGGGATGCGTTTCGGAGGGTTGCAAAAATTGGTATGGGGTTCTGTTGCTACGCATGCCGAAAACACACAATTACTTCGTGAAAGAATTAAAAGTCGATAGGTTACGTTTCTTGAATCACTTTCTTAAGATTATTTTTAGGGAATTGCATATTCTATTTTGTTGCTTGCTAGGTACATACGAGTATTCAGCGTTGCCACTTGGTTACAATCTTAGCAAATTTGCTAAATTTTTTGAATGTGTTTTTGAATTAGAAGAAGAGGATACCTGTATTTTGATGGTCAGTGCTAGGATACACGAAACAGTTTATATAAATAAAATTCTTGTAGAATACTTGAGTTTTTTTTAGGAAAAAAGTCCTTTGGAATCGGATATTTGCTGTTTGGTTTTTGAGTCTCAATACTGATTGACTAAATTTTGGAATCGGATATTGTATCCTCTCTTTTGTTGCTTGATTTTTGGATACTTTTTGATTACCTATACTCGATTATTTGGAATCTGATATGTTATGACATCTTACGCAATTGTACTCCCTTATTTGTGGCTAAGTTGGTGTGTCTGAATAATTCGGTGCACTGGATTCATTCATAGCAATATGGTTAGGTGCCGGTGGATTTTTATGTCCAAAGTGGAGTACGTCAGGGGTACATACTGTCACCACTGTTGTTCTTGGTCCGTGCATAATTGACCATTGAATTCAATGGACTGTCTGCAGCAGAATCGGGAAGGCAAAAGCTGCGTTCGGAATACTATCCAAAGTCTTAAGAAGCAATGTTCTCAGAGAAAGAACCAAACTGCGACTGTTCCGCTCTAACGTAGAATTGTAAATGGGTAGAGTATTGGAAGGTAGATACCACTAACACACTTTCGTAAGCAGATGTTTAGAACCATCTTGAGAATTTGTTGGCCCAATTGTATCTTTAACGAATAACTTTGTTAGAGCTAAGAACCTATAGACATTACTATATGAAGGCAGTGGATTGGACACACCCTACAGCATTAAGAAATATGCCATGCAGTGAAATCCGCTCACCCAGGCAGGCAGAACTGCGGGATGCCCTAGGCAAACGTGGCTAAAAAGAGTTGAGGTGGAATCAAGCTCTTTGGGAATTAGTTGGAGGCAATTCAAATGCGTTGCAGAGGTAGGTAGGAGTTGCGGTTCTGTCAAGTGAACCCAATTAGCATAAGGTGCCGTTTTGATACCACAACTGATGTAACTTGGCTGTGTAACTGAGGTGTGTTGATGAGAAGTCTCTAAATCCATCCTGTGGAATTTAAGAAAGTTATTAGTTCTTTAATGTTTTCCCTGCGACCTCCTCGTGTGAATTGAAGAAGGGTTTGACTAATGCTCGTTGTCTGTCCCTAGCTAGTGCTGGGCAGGCGCATATGAGTCACACTGGATGAGGGTTTCTTTTTCAGTTGCGACATTGCAGCTTCGGCAGTGTATGTTATGTGAAATATCTAGTTTGTCTGCATGGACTCTTATCGGTGTCCCGTGGTGATCGCTGTTATTCTGGCGATGTCTTTACGTATTCTGTTTAGGAAGTCGTTTGCTTTTGCCTTGTTGTACTTTGGTCACATTTTTCTAAATGTGGCACAGTTTGTTAGCCTAGTCCATCTGAAGTTGACTTTGATAAGAAAGTTTGAGGAGATTCTTGCCTTGTCTTTTGCATTGCTCAACTCCGAACAAGATAGCTCGCTGACGTTGTTGACGCCCTATTCCCCTCGAGGGGTGAAAGGATTTAAGAAAGTAAGTAAAGTATTGAAATAATATTTCTTATGTGTTGTTTGATTGATACTGAGGGAACGAGTCTTTTAGAATCGAATATTATAGTATACCCTTGTTTGCTGCTTGGTTGGTGTGTATTTATCTATCGCCACTACCAGTAGCCGTTGATGATCAATAGAGAAGAAACTATAACGATCCGTATGAAGTCTAAAAGCCCGTAACCGTCCAGTGTGAAATCCTCGTTTGGCGGCGTCTATCTCAATCTTAATCCTCTTTGTAAGACGTTCAAAAGGCACAGGCTACAGAAACTGCAGTGTAGTTTGCACTTAACTATTAGGGGCCGACTTAAATCACTATAAACGCAAGATAGATGAGTACTGCTAAGTAAGTCTTATGTTTTATCATTGCGAACCCCTTGTCACAGATTACAATACGCATACCAATAACCTCTATTCCTTGTTGTGTGCAAATGGTTGCACCACTTTAGTTTTATCGGATTTCGAATATATATCCCTACTAGATGATTTTCGGTACGTAACGACTTGCTATTACTACTAAACCCTCAACATGACCTCTAGGTGGCAGCTAATAAACACTAATTACAAATTAGATCACTATTCGCACCTAGGATCACTTACACAAGAATGCATTAAATTCCTTCGATTAAATTGTTTCCCCCGGGTGCACTCACTCCAGTTCAACCCGAAAAAAAAAAAAAAAATCGGATACCACATGATCGCGGCCAAAACACTTACAATGCAGCCCAGTCAGGCGAAAGTTATACTCATATCACCAGGCGCAGAAGCAGTAGAAAACCTTACACAAGGCCATAAGTAGAACTGCAAATCGGTCTCAATTGTACATCGCATCGGTTGGTCCTGACACGAACAACCTAAATAATTGCTATGTTAACAAATGTTCGGTCGTTTTCGATCTGATCGTTAGTTTATGAGCAGATTCCGGTACAGTATCAAGAAGGTGGCTAACAGCTATACACCGTACGTTTGTGTGTATATGTGGTTCCGCTGGAAGGGTTCAGAGATCGAGATCTGTGAAAGTATCACATCGTTGTCGTCTTCGAAATGGATTTTTCGGTTGAATGCCTCTCGAGAGCCCAGCCAACGGATGTTTGTCTTTGCAAATTGAATTCTTCGCTGAACTGCTGGAGCAGTGCTCATGATCGGTGCCCAGTCTGTCTTTGGGAATTAATTTTTCAAATACCTGCACTATAACATGTACAGAGGGAGATGTGAGAAAATGCCACGAAGGTCAGGTTATGTACGAGTTGAAATTGGAGAAATTGGTTTGCGAATCGTGTGAGATGGGGACGCAAGGTGGAAACTATGCAAATAGGAATTATGAATGAGTTTTTATTTAATGTCTGTAGACAAACTTCCCTGGAGATAAAGATACTGAAGGGATTCTATGAGGAGGTAGGTCGAACAGTAACCCGAAACTACTATAGAATTAGAATGATAAATGCTACTTGCTATGGAAGGCATTAGTACTACTAACCCAGAGCAATGATTAGGAATGTTATAAATTGTATTTTTGAAGCAGAGTAGACTTATCCCTTAAGTGCGTTTGACACAGATGTATTTCGAGGAATCATTTATTGCATTAAGAGAAATGTGCTTCAGAGATATTTCGGGAAAGCTAACAGCTACGATTTAAGCAAATTTGTAATTTTTACAAAATATGTGGGAAAGTTTTGCTAAAATGATCTGAGTTTAATGTTCATGAAAACCGCTAAGGGACAACAAGTAGCTATCGATTAAATTCTTCCAATAATTATGCTATTGCCTTCACTATTTAGACCGAAAAATATTCATCTACTACGTAGGCTGCTACCACGAACAGATGCAGCGTTTATTCAGGAACTGGTTTGATGTCACGGGTAAACGTAGGCAACGAATCTTAAGCTTTCGGCTCAAATTTCAGCCTCATTTGCGCTATAGCCCCCATAGATGGGAAAGACGAAGGCACCAAGGATGGCTTCTAAGACCTGCTCGACAACACCTTGTATAAGCCAAAAATTGGAAAGAAAAATATCTTTGGAATGACCATCAGGAAACCCAGTCACCTAAGCAACGCACTTCCAACCAAATTGATCATTTTGCCATCGATGCAAGCCGATTTATTGAAAATACGAACTTTCCGGAGTGTCAACATTGACTCACACCATTACCTGATCGTAGGAAAGTACATACATACAGATCCATCACCATGGCAAAGTTCAACGTTGAAAAGCTGCAAACGCAGGGTATTGACACGGCATTTGCCGATCTAATGTCCTTAGAACTCTCCACAAGTTCAACAGTAGTAACGAGAAGGGACTACTGGCAATGCCACCATCAAACAATCTGTTCTAAGGATCTTGAACAGACCGCTGGTGGATATTTTGTGTTTGTCAAAAACCGGGTACGTCATCCTACTCCAACTCAAATATGAAATATGATCAAAATCGTTGGGGCCGCTTTCGAGGATATCGGATTTTTTCAAAATCGTTCATCCGTAAATTACCGTTAATTTCGAGGTTATAATGGATATTCCGACTTTGACTCAAATTGTGAACCCACAGACCCCAGATATGAAGTTTGAAAAAAGCCATTCAGGCTGCAGTCGGCCACACATACAGACATACAGACTTACTAGGTCCACTACTGTGGAATTTATTGTACGATGACGTCCTCAGACTTCGAATCCCGAGGTCCTCGAAAATAATTGGCTTCGCCGACAACATACCGATCGTTGTAGTAATAAAATTTTTTGAGGAGTTGGAGCACGACTGTAATGAATCTATCGGGATGGTACAGGACTGACTAGTGAGCATGGACCTTAAACTAGCAGAGGAAAAGACCGAAGTAGTGCTCATCAGCAGCAGATGAGTATTATAAGAGTAACCGTGGGGGATCACGTTGTCGTTTCCAAACCACAGCTGAAGCAAGGTTGACTTTTAAGCAACACGCAGCTGAGAAGGCAGCAAAAACAACGGCTGCCTTGGCAAGGATCATGCCAAATATTGGAGGACCTAAACAGAAGAAGAGACTGCTTTTAACAAGAGTTGCGACGTCGACGATGCTTTTTGGCTCTCAAATACAGGCAAGTGCCATGAAGACGAAATCATACAGAAGGCATCCAGAAGCGGTCTACAGAACTTGTGAGTATGCAGCGTCTTTCGAACAACCTCCTACGAAGCGGCATGCAACGGAGATATTGTGCCAACAGTACAATGGTGTCAACAACGACGAGTCGAAGTGACACCGAAGTACCGCCAAGAACAAGTCTCGAAGAATGGCAAGAGAGATGGAACTTTTCTGACAAAGGCAGATGGGCGCAGGGACTGATCCCCAACATAGACGCTTGGGTCAATAGGAAGCATGAACAGCTGAACTTCTATCTGATGCAAATGCTTACTGGTCATGAATGTTTCAAAGCCTACCTCCACAGATTTGGACACGAAGACAACCCTTACGGCACGGGAGCAGTCGAGAATGCAGAACACACCATGTTCCACTGTGCACGATATCACGAAGAACGTAACTTGCTAGCGAACAGACTAAGTGTGGACTTAACCACCAGACAGATGACGACCACCAAGAAGCTTGGAAAGCAGTAAGCGAAACTGTACCTACCATCATGAAAGAACAACGTAGACAGGAGCGACAGCGAAACGTCTCGCTGCCAACACGAACGAGCCGAGTATTTTAAATGCTTAACGGCAGTGCCGCGAGGTCCAGGGGTAGGAGGGGAGGTGGGTCTAGTGTGTGGAAATGTCACACTGTTACTGAGGACGGGCTCAGTTTCATCATTGAAAGGTTCCCACCAAAAAAAAAAAAACAGACAGAATTGAGACAAGTACTTTTTGAGTTTTTGTGCTAAGTAATGTCAAGTTTGCTCAAAGTCTCGGGATCGAACATTTTCGAAAAACGAATATTTGCCCTTTTAGGCGCAAATAAATAGTTATAACTAAGTTTAAGTCTCGCAAAACTACTGGTGCGTATATGCTCTACTGGCTGCGGATTTAGTAGGAAGCATGCATCTGAAGGATGATGATCGAATATAAGTATGGCCGATTATTGAAACTTGAGCAGCATTTACCCTATCTATAAAAAGGGAGACCCCCTTAGCTGCACCAATTACAGCGATATAAGCCGATCAAAATCCGTGGGGCAAAGCCTACCAAGTGATGATACTGAAGCTAAAGAGTAGTTGAAAACCTACGCCTACGTCCATCGATATCATGAGAGCCTGCATAAAAATACTGGGCAAAAAAGCGTTTGCTGTTGATGGAATTCCCAACATTACTTCGAAAACAGCAATCAGATACCGCTCGCACCGTACCAATGGAAGCAAATAAGCCCCCGCAGGATCTCTCGTCGTATAGACCTCTATGTGGGAAAAATACTTGAGAACATCATAAGTGACAGTTTAGAGACTGCGATCGATGATGCAGGGTTCCTCGCAGTTCACCAAAATGGCTTCAGAATGACACGCTCCACGATCGACGCCATCGATGGAGTCGTCAGTACGGCGGAAAAAGCCATCGAAGGAAGACGATGAAGGGGCGAAAGTAAGCAGTACTGCTCTATCTTCACTCTGGATATCAAAAACGCCTTAAACACTGGAGAAATATCCTGACAGACTCACCGCCAAAAGAGTGCCCTACTACCTGCAGAAGATTATGGTGGACTATTTCAGAAATAGGGTACGGACACGACGGACCGACGACACGTAATAATACCCAGTTATTATCAGGAATAACAAGTCTGCAAGAACGGCAACAGAGATGAGATCACTCTGATAAAGGCAGGTGGACGCACAGATCACCCAACATAGACGCATGAATCACCAGGAAGCTGCAATGTGTCAAGATCATCTCAAAATTTAGGGTCCCAAAACCTATATTACACGGACGGATTGACGGAGTCAATCGACCGTATACCTTAAGGGATCATTAGGTATCCTCTTCAGTTAACCTCATTAAGATTGCGTAGGAGTCATGTTTCATTAAGCCTACTTAGTAAAACTTCTTATACTTTCAAAAGTGCAACCTATAAAAAATTATTATGCTCTTTGTGTAAGGTGAGCGGCCGCCAACATCATTTGCAACGCGGACAACAATGGTACCGTGTTTTCTATTATATTCCTCGCTTATCGAACAAATCGCGAACAATTAAATGCAAATGCAACGCAGGCACGTTTCTCCATAGTCAGGCATTAATAAATGCCGCATATGAATCACGTGCACACGGTCGCCCATAAGTCTACGTCAGAATGATGAAAGCGGCACGATAATGACGTGGTTATCCTTAAGCGCGCTCATCGCCTTCTTGTCTGGTTGGCGCGCGAGCACAACAATAAGATTGCAATATCCAAACTGATAATCTCACGGTCGGCTCCGTATCGTACTCAATGCAGGAATCCCTCTCTCTGTGCTTCTGAAGAAGACAAATAAAGAACGAGAGACCGGCCAACAAACGTGCGAATCGTTTCCTTGTTTACGATTAGATAACAATGCATGGCGGCCGCCACTGTACAAGCGTGCTCCTTTGATTTTTCGAAATCTCATCGCACAGTAAACATGGGCACGGACACGATTACATCGATTAAACTTGCATTGTTAACGCCAACATGTCCGCTATCTCGTCTCGTATTGTAGAGGGTAAATTAATTGTAGACTAGCTGGCAAAAGATGATCATGGTAAAGGATCCGTGTCGTTGGGTCGCTGATGATTAATTGAATGAAGTGTATTTCATGTTATTGATTAGACACTTTGGGGTAACTTACCGGCTACTGGTTGCGGGTTATCTATTAAGGATTAGACTTCGAAGTTTCTTCACAAGCTCTGACCTCTGGACAATTGTCACAGGTTTGGCACAGATACGAGTATGCCTCCACAGTCTTTACAAGATATAAAACACTCTTCTTGCAACTGTTTTCTTATCCCATTAGTGCCCACATTCTATGGCCTACTATGCATTCTTCCTGATGACTCAATCATTACACAACGATAATTCACCTTTCTTTTAGCGCTGACCTCATTTTCTAATTCCATCGTGCAACCCAACATTTACCTAAATCCTTGCATTGTACCTAGAAACATGCCAAATTAATTTAAAGTGATTTACATTAAATCGAACATCAGATACTACAACGTCGTGTAACAGTGTTAGCCAACAATGTTGAATCCAGAATACGATACACCAAGATCCGAGAGGTAACATAAATCCAATTTTTGTTTCTCCAGCTTCAATAAGGGTACACGTGTTTGATATGCGAGAGCGCAAGTAAGCAAGCAACCTAGGAACCAAGCGCAAACAAGAAAATTTCATATCTATTCTATGTATCTGAATAATGTTAACAGAAGTGTTACAACAGGACTCCCCCCTCCCCACTTTTAAGTTGTCGTCCTTTCTACTCTGGGAAATGCAGTCAAGGTTGCAGCAGACTACTAAGGAGGATACATTCAATTGTAATCACTTTTAGTTATTAGTTCATTCGTGGAATAAATCATTTGAAGCAGAGAAGGAGAAGGAAGTGGTTGTTTCATCTAAAGGTGATGATTTTTGATATGAGGTGAGGTATAGATAGAAATATAACCAAATTTAGCACTGTAATGTGTTTCAGTAACCATAGGAGATGGGTTCCTAAAGTGTATTCTTTGTAAAGACAGATAATGGAACACTTTCTGGAATACATAATTTCCTCCCCAAACAAGCCAACTTGGGTGACGCGGTCTGCCTCTTCTAGACTTCTACCTGGAATGGATACAAAAAAAATCTCCACAAGCCGTAATGAGTGTTGATGTTCGTCCCCTCCACATAACCTAGGAATCTTCTCCCTTGTATGAAGTACTTTTCCCTCGTAGACTTCAAGAATACTTTCATACTTCCATCTGGCTTTGATAAAGTTCTCGCTTCTGCACTAATAAGCGGTGAGATGCGCTGTATAGCATCTCCTTTGTTCTTCTCGATAGTGCCTTACTAGCCCATTGAAGCAGAGTTTGAGAAGAGTGATTCTCTGCCTGATTTTCACACTGATGGCATTGCCATAAATAATAACAGAGTCTAGGTAGAGAAAATATTTGAAATTACATCGTCCATTGTGAGATTTTAGCCAAGAGATTAGTTTCTTGACAGCGAATACTTGGTCTTATCCCCGTTTTTAACCAGACCTTAACCGCTTTAATTGCTGATAACTAAAATCCACGTACTTTGTTGAGATTTTTAAAATAAGGCTTAGAAACGGTGGGCGTGGCCCTATGCAATACTTGTAACAACTGTATGAGAAATCAACGTCTGCATATTTCATTTCATTTTTTTCTTTTCGAATAAAGACATTGGAAAGTGGGTGTGTTTGTGGGCGGATTTGAAAAAAATGTTACACCCTGTACTTCTCAGTGAAAAATCACTGAGCATCAAGGAGTATACCATAACAGTTTGAGGGAGTTTTTAACAATCACCCCTATCGTGAGATCCGTTGGATCTGAGTTTCCCTTCACATATTCGATTCACGTGAACATGAAAAAGCTATTGTGGGATCCGTCGGATACTCTTCCTTACCGACGAGTATGTTAATAAGGAAGTTCAATTGTGACAGCTCGTTTGAAACACATATGGGCTTTGTGAAATTTCAATTTATAAGAAATAAAATTATTTTGTTGTGAAAATGGATAGCGTAGCAATGTTTTTTAATGAAAGATCATCTTCAGACAGAAGAACGCGCTCTCAGTTAAGAAAAAAAATGGAAAATATTATGGAACTACCAGAAGCAACGTACACCAATTATCTTTTGTTTCTCTGTAGATCTTGTCCAGATATTTGTATATTTGTTTGATGCTCGCATTTGATTCCATAACATTTTCTTTTTGGCTCTCCAAGGCTTTAGCTACTTCCTTATACAGATTTTCCTGTATGGTTACCTGTTTGGAAAGAAGATCTGATTGCGAGATTCGACTGCCAGCATTTTTTATATTTTCTGTAAGAATTGTTGAGATTTCGAGATCGTCGACTCGAGCAGAATCAACCTCCTCATTTTGACTTAGCCGCATACGCTTTGGAGAAGGAAGTTCCTCACTTAATTGGGTGGGTACTCCGAAATTTCCTTTACATTTGCCTCAATCAGTTGAACCAAATTAATTACGTCTTCCTCCTCAGCAGTGAAAGATAGCGTTCCATTTGGTCCACCACCTGTAGCCGTCATTTCCTTTCGATTTGAAGCCAGTTTTTTCTTTAGATGGGATTTATGATCGCTCCAAACCTGAAATAAATACATTTTGTGTAATAGAAATTAATGTCCATAATAAAATGCTGTGTTATTACCTTCTTCCATTCGATAACTTCCTTACATGGAGGGTCCAAAGTATTTAATTTTATTTGTAAGTTTTTCCAGAACTCCCGTATTTCTTCGGGCGTCCTTTTAGAGTCGTTTTTGGCAATATCCGGATATTCCTTCATTGCACTTATTAAATTTATAAATTGTTCTCCTTTCTTTTGTTTTTTCCTTAAAATACAACATTAGGTTAGGAATAAGAGAACAAATGCAAACAAATTATTTACACTTACATTGTGCACAGCTGGCGTCTTTTTTCCATTACAGTTAATCACACAACAATCAAATCCGCGATGAAGTAGCTGCGGATGTCAAATGTATGGGAAGATTCGATCCGATCGTTTTCCATCCACGATGCAGTGAATTTCATTCACATTACCGACATGTGAATGGTTCACGTCTGCCGATTGCATGATGCAAATTTTTCATTATTAGTGGATCGTTCCCCCCGACGGATTCCACGATGGAGGTGAATGTCAAATCAGAAGCGATTACTAACCCACAGACAGGATTATTAATACAAAACTGGGCGATGCATCGGGCTCAAGGTGGTGTCCTGTCTCCTCTTCTTTGAAATCTGGTAATAAATAAGCAACTGGTAGACCTGGAAAGGAGAGGATGCAGAGTGGTCGCCTATACAAATGACATTGCTATTGCTGTCTCCGGTAAACGCCCTAATACTCTAAAAGAGCTACTTCAACACGCTCTTCACTTGTTCCTTAATTGGACCTTAAGAAGTGGATTAGGTATAGATCCCTACAAAACCGAATCGGTCCTCTTTACTAGGAAATATAAGGTTCGTCTTGTAGATCCCCCTACTTACTGACAAGGCAACATTTTTGGGTCTGAAAAGCCGGTTTACTAGAACGCGTTAAAAAAAAAGGTAGTGTAGTTCTTAACTCCTGCAAAAAGAGCTATAAGCATCCGTTATCAGGCCTATACTAATGTATTGCGTAAGCGTCTGGTGGACGGCACTGGCGAAAGCCACGTTTTTGGAAAAGTGCAGAGATCTCCCTCTGCAACATTAAACATAATGCTCCGTCTGTTACCCTTAGACATTGTCGGCAAATAAATGGCCCCTAGTATAACCATTCATCTCAAAACCTAAGCGCAGTGGTTTAGGTACGAAACTGCCACTCCTCTATTCTTGGGGTGGTATTATGCTGTCACTGAGGACCAAAGTTCAGTTCACTATTAAATGGTAGTGTACCAATGAGACGAAAATTCAATTCAATTCAATTCAATTCATTTATTAAATGGTTTGTACATTAAGATATGATCTTTTTTAGTACTTAGCAATTTACACATGAGTTATACTAATTCAAAATACTTAAATCTAATAACAATATTTATCTTAATCTAAGTTTAAAATAGGATAGAGAGATAGAGTAAATAAAGAAAGGGAGTGGATAATGGGAAAGAATTTAAATGGATAAGTTAGAGAAATGTTGAAAGATTGCACTTTTAAAATTGATTGGATTTGAAATATTCTTCAATCGAGAGGGCAAAGAGTTCCAAAGCCTTACAGTATGGATAAAAAATAAGCGTGATGAGTTTAGGTTATTGTAACGATAGGGAATGAGGTTGATGGTTCTTGAGGAGCGAGTAAAATTGAGTCTGTTATACAAGTAAGACGGACTTTGAGTTTTAATAATTTTGTGCAAGAACATACAATTCCTGGCTTTGATATATTGTTCCAAAGTACAACCAAGCAAACCCCTAGCAAACACAGAAATATGGTCATATCTACGTATGCCATTGATGTAACGCACTGCATCGTTAAAAGCAACTTGCAGTTTTCGCTGGGATGAAGAGTCAAGACTACTATAGACCACCTCAGCATATGTTATGAGGGGTAGGACTAGAGACAGTACCAGCTTTCGTCTTGTTTCCTGAGGGGTAAAGTAAGCACCGATCCACAATTTGCGCAGACATCCATAGATACGACCCACGACCACGTTTGTGTGATTATAACCAGACAAATTTCGGTTGATAATATAGCCTAGACTAGTGACTGAGTCAACAGCTTTAATTTTGTTATTATTAAGGTAAACATCGGGAAGTAGGCAAAGGTCGAAATTATTTTTTGAAATGGGTATTATTTGAGATTTAGATGGATTGAGAAGCAGCCCATTAGCTACAGACCAGGTAGTAATATGTTTTAAGTCTTCATTGATGAGAAGAACAAGTTCGTTTAGGTTACCAGAAGGCATCGCTAAATGTAGTTGGACATCGTCAGCATAAAGGTGTACTGATGTATGTTTACAGACTGTTGGAAGGTCGTTAATAAACATGCAGAAGAGTATAGGACCTAGTATTAAGCCTTGAGGAACTCCCTGCTTTATTTCTTTCAACAGTGAAAAACGTTCACCAGAATTGACCCTTTGCGATCTGCCAGAGAGAAAACTACTGATCAATTTAACTGCTCTTTCGCTGAAACCAAAGTGATTCTTGAGCTTCCAACACAGAACTCTATGGTTAACTTTATCAAAAGCCTTAGAAAAGTCTAGCAAACACAGCAACGAAACATAACCCCTGTCATACTCCTGCCTTAATTCTTCAAAAAGGTTAACCATAGCCGTAGCACAACTGTGGTTAGCTCTAAAACCAGATTGCTGATCATACAGCAATTTGTTCAGCGACAAGTGCTTCGTTATCTGCTTTGCCATAACCTTTTCAAAAACCTTTGATAGACAAGGTAGAATGCTAACCGGTCTAAAATCAACAGGAGAAGATGCATTTGATTTCTTTGCTATTGGTAAAACTCTTGCAAATTTCCAGAGCTGAGGAAAAGTTGACGTAATTATGCACCAGTTGATTACATGAGTGAGATGGGAGACAATTTCAGGTAATATAAGTTTAACAAATCTAATTGGAAAGCCATCCTCACCTATCGAATTGGACTTTATGGCTTGAACGCATTGAGTAATTTCAACTTCCGTGGCTACTTCAAAACTTTCAAACATTGGTACAGAGCCTACACAGTCTACTGTTCGATTAGAAGCTGAGCTATCAGCAGAGGGATCATCACCCAGGAAAAAATTATTCAAGTCATCTGGATCCAGAGCACAAGGAGAGTTATTCCTTCCAACAAACATACCAATTGTCCTTAGGTTACTCCAAAGTTTCTTTGCAGGAAGGGAAGAATTTAGTTTAGAAGCATAAAAGTTTTTCTTTGACGCACGCAAGATGGTGGTTGCGTAATTACGAGCCACTTTGTATGCGGACCAATTTACATCTGATGGTCTACGCTTCCATTTACTGTGAAATTTGTTCCTCGTCTTAATAGAGCAGACCACCTCCGAAGTAAACCAAGGACATACTTTGTTCTGAACTTTCACTGTTTTTATAGGCACACATTCATCATACAATTTTAGCAGTATTGATTGAAACAGTCTTACTTTTTCATTTGGATCACCAGTCAATCGGCATTGCTCCCAGGGAGCAGACAAAGTCGCAGCTTGAAGGACGTTAGCATCAATAGAATTAAAGTCTTTAAAGGTAAAAGTGTCAGGGATGGCAGTTTTCGAAAAATTAATGTCATAACAACAAAAAAGTAGATCATGGTCTGAAACATCAAATGAAAGTTGGTCAAACAAGAGAACGAGCGACGAACACGAAACAATTATAAGATCAAGTAGACTGGGTACTTTATCCTTCGCAAAACGTGTAGGGTAGGTTTTGTTTACTACATGCATTCCTACTGAAGAAACTAAGTCTTTCAATTGAAAGGCCAGCGAATCATATTTTAAAAAATCCGCATTAAAATCCCCACAAATGATTATGTGTTCATATAGGGCGCAATATTCGGAAATAGCTGAGAAAAATGGCATGACAGAGCTACTTCTATTATTATTATAAGCACAAGCCACTACACATTTGGTATTACAGTCGCGTAATTCAACTAAAATGTATTCGATTCCACTACCAGTGGACTTAGTAACAATATCACATTTAATATTTGATTTACAATAAATAGCAACCCCACCACCCGTAGTATCAGTAACTCGATCGTTTCGGAAAAGTTCATAGTTGGGAATCTTATAGAGCAAGTCACTTATAACTGGTTTAAAACATGTTTCACATACACAAATAACATCAACACAGGAATTGGAAAACAAGTACTTTAAATAATCTAATTTTTGATTGTTTAAGCTCCGCGCATTTAAATAACAGACTTTAAGTCCATCGCAATATTTTGAAAGAATATTTACCATAGTGTACGTTGATTTTTCATTCATACTGTTTTGGTGTCCCAACATCATGGTATTAGTAATAATTTTTTAACAACAAAAACAAAAAAAGTGCAATCAAACTAAAGAAGGTGTGAAAAGATGAGAGAGAGAGAGAGAGTGGCAAAAACAAAGGAAAATACAACAGAATTACAATATAAATATCTTAAGCTTATGTGATGAATAGTTGGTTGCAGGTCCAAGAACAAAAATTATAATTTATTGTGTCGCAGCAGCAGCAAGCAGATCTTCAGTGCTTTCGATGAGAAAGCTTTTTCCATTCGCCAATTTCCTTACATAAACAAGTCCATGAATCGTGTAGACAGAAAAAAGTTGTTTCTTTCGTCTGAGGCTGAGAGCACTGTTTAAGAGAAAGCGAGCCTGTTTTGTTAAGCTCTCGTTGAGATAACAGCTTTTTTCCGATGCAATGCCCACATGTTGGAGACGTAGTTCGGTTGCATTTTTCTTTCGGTAGTTGACAGCTGATATGAGAACGGCATTTCGCTCAAGAGTGTTGAATTTTAGTATGATGGGAGATGTAGTGGTGTTGATATTGCTGTTTCGTTTTTTTGTGCGAAATATATTTTGTAATGGAGGCGGCTTACATTCGATAGTGTGACAGAGTTGCACAAATAGACTCTCGAGGTTCTCGTTTGGGAGTGCAGGTATTCCGAAGAGCGCTGCATCACAAGCAACTTCCCTCCTTTCCAAAGCGTTGCAACGTCGTTGAAGAGCAACAATCTCAGCGTTTTGCGCCTGTATTGCTGTGTTGGTGTCATTTTTAAGCACATCAATGCAATCGATGATATTTTTTTTCATTTCATCGAAACGTTGATTCCAAATTGCATTCACTTCCTCTAATTTGCGTAGAAATTCCTTCTGCATTTTGGAGATTTGGTTTGTAAACCCATGCTGCAATGTGTCAGCCTGCCTTTTGAGATGTTCCTCTAGAGTTTTGGCGGTGAGAGGAGCATGACAATCACTTGGCTGTCCTGGTGCAGACGAAGCTGATTGAGGAGGTTGAGGGGGCGTTGATGGCAGGCCTTTAGAGGCGATCGGTCTTGTTCGTAGGTTGGGAGCGGACATGATTAAAGAGAATTTCGGTTTGATGACGGTGGTTGTGATACGGCAATGATAAAGAAGAATCAAAATGTTTGCCCGAACTGATTTTCACTTAAAAAGTCAATTAAATCCAAGAAATTACGGATTTAGAGCCATACGACACAATAACCGGAAATAAAAACTTTAAACCAATAGTCCCGACGCTTTGTTAGAGTTTATTTGTTAACTTTAGACTCTATTTAGCAGACTTTTGCTGGACGATCATAAAATCGGCGTCTAGTCGTGATTACTCATCACTCAAACTCAAAATATCGCAACCGTAAATGTTTCAGTTCAAAATGAGCCAAATCAGTCGATTCCACGATGTTCACAGGAACTGGGAATCTCTCAGTCCACCTTGTGGTGAATTTTGCATAAAGATCTTGGCCTATAAGATCAAATTAACTCAAGAACTGAAGCCTCTTGATCATTTGAAGCGCCGAAACTTCTCCGATTGGGCTCTGCAAAAGTTTGAAGAAAATCCTGAATTTCATCAAAAAAGCATCTTCAGCGATGAAGCCCATTTTTGGCTTAATGGCTTTGTCAATAAGCAAAATACGAGTATGCATTATTGGACAGAAACAAACCCACATGTGCTTCAAGAGACTCCATTGCATCCACAAAAAGTGACCGTGTGGTGTGGATTTCATGCCGGAGTGTGATTGGACCGTATTTTTTCGTCGATGAAAATGATCGCTAAGTTACGGTCAATGGAGTTCTCTATCGTGCCATGTTGGAAAGCTATTTTTGGCCAGAATTGGATGGACTCGACATCAGTGATACTCATATGTGATTCCAACAAGATGGTGCCACATGCCACACAGCTGATCTATTGACGGGGAAGTTCGGTAATCGTGTAATTTCGAGAAATGGTCCGGTCGAATGGCCAGCTCGCTCATACGATTTAACGACGATGGGTTTCTTTTTACGGGGTTAGGTTAAGTCGTTGGTTTATGCCAACAAGCCAACAACGTTCGAGGAGCTCAGGAACAATATCGAACGCGAAATTGCCAATGTTCCGGCCGATATGTGTGGAAGACTGGTGGAAATTTGGCTCCAAAGAATCGGTTGCTGCAAACGTGCTCGTGGTGGTCATATGAACGAGGTCGAATTCCATACTTACATGTGTCGCCGGATATCTCAATTATTCTGTGTTTTATTTGAATACAAAATTGTTATGTCCTTATTGAAAAACGCTGTACTTACTCAAGCTGGTTGCTAACAGCAAAGCCAACCACAGATGGGATAATGGCACAAAATGTCTGGTATCCAAACGGATCTGGCATATGCTTAAACAAGCACAACTCAGCTCCGTCATCGGTGTCCTCATGGAACACTCTCCTATAGGTTCACATGCGAACGGAGTCGCGTTTGTCCATTTTTTTTTTTTTTTAAATTTAATTGAGAGGACTAAAATAATGAATACATAAGTAAGCCAGTTCCATTGAAAGTTCTTCGGATGAGAAATTCCTCATAAGACATTCCTCAGAACATTTAAAAAGACGGCGTCTCCTTTCTTCCAAAGTCCAGCCAAACAAGGTGCCTTTTACGTACTCAAAAATGTCTGTCATGTACCATGCCAATGATTGTCTTCTCAATATCCTAATACGCCTCGCATGTAAGCATGAATCCTCCGTTACTACATGACAATAATGTTTCTGCTGTATGAATACCCATATTCCTCTTCTTTCTTCATATATTCATTCAGGGAACGCTTTGAGTCATAAATCACGTACCAAACGACACGCAACAACCCCTGCCATAAGTTTCTCCATTATGAATTCCATGATTGAACTGTCTTCTAGCTGAGAGCTAGCGCATGTGGTAATGTTGCTTCTGCTGGTGAGACTGTATCCGAGCACCATAGGATATTCCCACAGCATCTGCCTTTGTCCTATATTTTATGACTTCATCTGGAACACACTAGAGCTGGCGCAATGGCCTCTTCATTCCGCCAGAGATTCCTTGAATTTGGCGCTCAAAGTATATCCATGAGAGATACAAAGGAGATTGTATGCCACGGGCTTCGCTGCTATCATCACCACTACCAATTCTGGACGCATGGAATCCGGCAATGTTCATATTTACGACACGACCAAGACCCATCATACGTCTGAGGGGGGAAAGCTCCCCAAATTCACTTGCTGCCATTGTTACTGCATTGGGATGCAGTCATGATTTGCATGCATCCCCCACTTCCCCTGTAATCCAACAGAGAGCGAGAGAGATGAGGTTGTTGTGTGCGCACTGTACAGTGTTGCTTGTTGACTCGACGTAGTCATCGTCGTCATCGTCGTCGTCTTCATCTTAAGGCATATTCACGAATAAATCACCTCTGGCCTTTGGCCCAGGTTCGATCGGTGTTCGATTGGTGGTGCAGCAGTCGTACACCATTACATCCCAATCGACTATGGGATGCAGCGCATCCATTCCTAAACCTATCGGAAGTGTGCATCTATGCTCTTGTGGTGGCATTGAGAGCCAACCAGAATTGTGCCAGTGGTGTGGAATATCTGTAATAATAATAATTGTATATGGTATATCGGATGGCATTGTACGTTGCTGCTGTTGCTGTCCATATTGCACCTGGGATTGGATGTAAGTTACTTCTTTTTTTTTGGAGGATAATGTGCCATTATTGAGATGACTGGGAAGAAGAATTGCTTCTGCAGGTAGTTCGAAGTTTTCGGGCGAAGACCATAACGTGTGGGTAAGGTTAGGAGAATCCTCTTCGTGAATTGAGGCATTACATCTTATTGACCTAGTTGCAATTAGCAAAGATAAGGACAAACTTTCTAGAGCTAACACTAGCAATGAACTTTTGTACAGGGTCGGGTTCAATTGATGTGGAAAGGTAGTTTGAAATATTTTAATTTTCCCATTCAAGTGGAAGGTCTAGATCAGCATCCGTTGGCATGAGCAGTTGTTCCAATTTACTTAAATAGGGCATACAATACAGGCAGAATGGATGGATACAGAATAAAACTCAGATTATCACATGTTATTTGGACTCAGAGGGGTACATTACTTTATTGCGACAAGTTGTAACCACCAAATCTACTGCAAAATTCGGTGAAAGCCCTGCACAACAAATGAACTGGCTTCCAGATCCCAGGGTTGAGATGCAAAAGAAAACTAATCGTCGCCGAATGCTTAACCTATCCCCAAAATGATCTGAATGCTGACATAATATTCTTGGATACACCCGATCAAGACAAAGTGCCATCACCAAAGTGAAAGAAGAAAAATTCCTTGCCAATTCCTCTTAAGATTCTGCAAAAAACCGAAAAAGAAGCCAACACACTAAGACCATTGTGATATCACATGGGTTTGAGACGCGGCCTCTAGCC
The DNA here is from genome assembly GCA_963082735.1 of Pocota personata. NCBI lineage: Eukaryota > Metazoa > Arthropoda > Insecta > Diptera > Syrphidae > Pocota > Pocota personata. The sequence goes on along the minus strand of OY720429.1, from coordinate 262,513,897 downwards.
TACTCGTTGAACCATTTGGAGCGATGAAGCGTAGAAGGTCCCTAAGGTCAATATTATTCAGATCATTTAGGTCATTGAAACAGAAGGCTCCTAAGTGGAGCTTCCTTCTTTGGGAAAGAGCTGGACAGGTGCAAAGAAGGTGAAGAATAGTCTCTTCCTTCTCCTCGTCCATGCAGCTTCTGCAGAAATCGTTAGAGAAGACGGTAAGCCTTGTTGCATGCTTGCCTATTAGACAGTGTCCAGTTATGACACCTATAACAGCGCTAATATGCTTCCTATTTAGAGATATCAAATTCCTAGAGCGTTTCAGATCTAACATAGGCCAAATCTGTTTTGTCGCTGGACAAGTTGTACTCCTTCTCCACCTAGAATTTGTCCATCCATTTAAATCACAGAATGCATACAGGGTGCCTGACATGAACTGTTACCAACTTCACGTCGCTGTGTCTGTCAAACTACGAATGACAGCGCTCTGAAAATTTGACAGTTGTTAACTCATTTCATTATTGAGGAGCTTGTGTAAGGTTTTTCTTATCGCGTGTTTATTTTTTGTTCTATCGGCAATAGAATTCAAACGTAATAGTGTTATTGCCCTTTTTTGGCTGGAAAATCACAGGCAGCTATTGTTCGTGAGCTGAAACATTTGAAAGTGAACAAAATGTTTGTGTGTCGCACCATATCGCGTTACAACAAAACCAGCAGGATTGCAATACGCTCCATAGCGTGGTCCGAAAGAGACAGCAACATCGTCAACAGTGATTCGGAGTGTGAAGGCCAGAGTAGAACGAAGATTGATCGGCGTAGCGGAAGAAAAATGGCTTCTGAGCTAAAAATATCCAGAGAACGGATGCAACACATTTTGAAAAATGAGCTCGGACTCAAGGCCTTAAAGTTCCAAAAAGTGGACGATCTCACACCTGACCAAAAAAATAGTTAGAGTGGAAAGAGCACAAAGGAGTTGATCCGCTTGCACGCAAGTGGTCAATTGCCAAAGATCGTCTTCTCTGAAGGAGTACGATAATTTCGAACAAAGAATGACCACGAGGAAGCAAGCGTCACAGCTTTTGTTAATTTGAGCCGCAGTGACTGCCGACGGTCAGTCTCTGCTCGTATTTTTGGACCATGCGGTTAAACGCGATGACTTATCGTGAAACTGTCTTGGAAGCTGTGTTGAAGCCATGGGCATGCAAACATTTCGGTCAAAGATCCTGGACATTCCAACAGGACTCTGCACCTTTCCACAAATCCCGAGCAAATCAAGAATGGCTGCAACAAAACGTTCCGCACTTCATTTCCACAACACAATGGCTATAGAATTCTCTCGATTCGAATCCATTAGACTTTTCTGTCTAGGGCATTTTGAAGGCCAAGGTTGGCACTAGAAAATACCAAACAATGGACGCGCTCAAGTTACCGGAAATGAAAGTTCATTCCACAGACACACTTGCGTGCAGCGTGCGGTGACCGTCTCAAGGAAATTGTTCTTGCCAAGGGTGGCCATATCGAAAATATTAATTAAATCCTTGAATTTGAATAAATTTTCAACATTTTTTTCTCTGAATTTTAATAAAAAATATTCACAATTAAAAAAAATACAGCTATTTGAATTAGTAGCAGTTCATGTCAGCCACCCGAGTCCAGCATAGTTGAAAGGGTCGGTGCAGTGTAATAAATTCTCACTGATGCTATCCTTAGTAGTCTAGGCAGGGCTCAGTTCTGTTGCCGGTTCTTTTCAACAGGATTGTTCTTATCCTTAGGTCGTACACAGCGAACTCAAACATGAAATTTAAGTCAATAGAGGGCAGAGTTGTGCAAGGCTTTTCAGACAAAATTCACAAAAATTTGTATGTTCCTTCCTCGGACACTAAAACTTGCAGCTTTTCCCAACATTCACAGCACAGGGTCATCTTAAAATTTGGCTTTATTATAATAGTAGGATTCTACATTAATAAACTTGATCAGTTAGATCGATAAACACAACTATAAATGGGAGAATTGGTAAGATCGGTCGTACACTGAAAATATCCACAGCACCACATTCTATTTTTTTTGCAAGTATCTGCTGAAATTTCAATTTATCACCAACTAAATAACTAGGCAAGCAATATAAATTGTAGAGAGGAATATCGTCCAAACCTGTCATTATTTTCTCAACTGTCCTGAACATATTTCCTAAATAGCTTTTTGAGCTTTTTTAACATAATAACTAGCTACGAAAATAGCCGTCACTGCTATTCTGAAAAAGCTTTTTTAGCTATTTTTTAGTCAATTAAAGAAACTCATGCCTCGTGAGGAGTCAAAAGGACCAAAATTGAGGCGTTGTTGCAACGTCTTAGGCTACAGTATGAACGCGGCTTTAACTTAAATTGTCACATGATGACACAGCTTCAGTTTCCTTCTAGTTTTCAGGAAAATTAGTTCATTTTTAGAGTAATATTTTTTGAAAAGTGGTTTACTGAAATATTTTGCAATATGTGAGTCTTTATGAACAAGGAGGGGGCATGTAATACACTCAGACTCATTTGCCAAACTCCGAATAGTAATCAAGATTACTTCATAGAGTCTGTAGGAAGATGTAGTGTTATCTCAATGGGCGACAAGGGGGTGTGTCAACCATTTATGTGGGTAGTAGCCGCTCCTCTGCATTTTTATATGTATGCCGCACATTGTGTGATAGACGCGTCTGAATTTTCCCTTCAGCCCAACACAACGGTTCGCTAAAATTCCGAAAAAGGCTACTTCAACTGTTCCAGCTACTCAAGTGAACTAACCGATTAGAGAAAAGTTGTAGTGTCACCACTCTTAACTGATTTAATGCGATACGTATATGTGAGTTATTTTTGTGTATAATTGCTGAAATCGCTGAATTCGCAAATTTCGCTTCATCCCTGAGTTCGTTTTTGAACGGCATTATTGAAAAGCTTCGTAATGAGAATAGCAGGGAAGGAGTTGGATTACAACTAATTAACGTGGGAAATTGTTACATGCATAGTTGCAAATGCAGTGTTTCTAGTTGATATACAATGATTAAATGACTCTAAACTGCTATTTTATAAATAACGGGTGTATTGTAAATAATAGGTGAATTAGCTATAAAAAAAATAACAATTATTGCTATTCCCAAATAGCGGTTTTAGCTACTTATTATTGTAAAACCCGTTTACATCAGCCGATGTAAGGAATGTAAGTAAGTAATAGTAGTAGCTATGCATATAAACATTATTTATATTTCTTCTATGATATTCTGCTATATATAACTGTTCTCTTGCTCTGCTTCTACCTAAAAAATACTGTGCAACACCAGCATTTTTCCGAAATGGTATCCTTGATACCAGAAACACAATATAGACATTCAAATCCTTAATTGTTATGTTTTATAGTAAGATCAGTGCAAGCCTATTTGTTCAATGCCTCAATCTAATCACAATTTACTTGTCATTTCTTGACAAAGCGGACTATCAACATCCAGCCTACTAATTTAAAAACACCAACAGGTCAACTGCTCCAAGTCACGCTCTAAACCTATGACGTAAACGTATCAATCTCTATACCCACCGACAAATTGCCAGCCATAAAATTATACAACAATTCCGGGACTACAGTCAGAGTAAAAGTCAACAACCGGAATGGACCTTCCGCCAATGGTCAAGCCATTTATTACCTAACCATTTCAAACAACTGGCCAAGACAGTTATACCTACCATGGAATAAAAGCAAAACCCAACAAAAGGATGTCCGAACTTACGTTTCGGCCACATTCGATGGGGAAACGTCGATCAGATGGATATGCAAGCAAGCAACAAGAATCCTCCAAAGGTGGATGGCCAACAATGCACCACCATCGCCACCCTACCACTACGAACAGTACCAAAGGACTCCGGCGAATGAGCAATTTAATGATCGTCATTACCCCCGTACCGGTAACAAATTGCCTGCAATAACTTTCCAGATCTGTGCCTGCTCTGCTTCAACATTTGCCGCGTCGTCATCGTTTAATGTAAATTATCCAACAACGAAGGGGAAACGAACGAAAGAGAAATCCGGTGAGTAGCTGGCGCAGTCGCCCTCAGCCAACAGCCCTCAAGACCGACTAATAACTTTCATAAAGAAAGATCTACGCGCAGGCAATTTCAATGGCAACCACTGACCAGGCGGGAGCGCGTAAAAGATGAACATTTCGCCACTACTATTTACCTGTCAGTTGGACAATAAAATGGCATCAATCTATGGCAATTGCAGCAAGGTCCTTCCAGGTCCCAGTCCCAGACCCATGCTAAGGCACACGTCGATAACAATAAAGTGTAGGAAGATATAGTGGCATATTGTGTCGGTGGAGAATATGCGGCTTCCTCATTGCGGGCCAGCCACATCCTCACAATACCGATGCATTGATCTGGAGATCGATTTATTTACTACGGTAACCGATGTAGCGACAGCTTCGGACACAATATGCTGAGCTTCGCAGTTCGCACCTTTTGTCTCGGTGGGGTTGTGTGCGCTCGGCAGATTTCGTTATTAATGGCGCCACCATCGGCCAAGTAAAGTTAGCAACGATGAGACGCGGAAGCAGCAGTGCAGCAAAACATCAGGAACAATTGATACCTCATGCCGTCGTCATTGCCAGGACAGGATAACCACAAGTTTTACGATTTTATTGCCGGAAAAGGATGACAATAAACTGGACCATGATTTATTTGCTGTCACGGAGAGATGCTCTCCGGGGTACGATGCATTCGGATTCTGTTTGGATTTATTGATGGAATGTTTGTTCGCCTGGAGGATGTAGCATCAGCCAACGATGGGTAGTGGGTCGTAATTGTTGGCACTAAAGTTTCACCATTCTAAGCAGGATAAATTGTAGTTGTACCTACGGTGGAATATAAAACTTTAGAATGTTTTGATTATGAGGAAAATCATTAAAATTTGCACCACACAGGCTAATGTTCCACTCTGTGTAAAGACAGTGCCGAAGAATAAATATTTAGGAATTTTAATTGGCACCAATACTCTCGAGGATATAAGAAGTTGTAAAAACGTTTAACACTCCATGTTACAGAGTCACAAAACCTTGAACTTTGAGGGCTTAATATCTTTAAATTTTATATCTACATTAATGGAAAGATATTTTAAAACTACGAGTAAATTGAATGTTACCTTACAGTGATGCCTGCTGTATGAGTAACTACATATTCCATGTAAACATTGAAGTGCCACTAGGGGCTATACTCTCACCAACTCTATTACTACTCTATTTCAACGATCTACTCTAGTGAGCAAACAACAAGATCTTTAGTTTTGCTTGGACAACCAAATTATTCAACCCTAGGCAATCATGCATCTTCTTTTAGTTTCTTTCAACTCTGGTATAACATGCCACGGCCACATATCCAACATCGCAAACTCGGCGTCAATGAAGTTGAGCTATCTGTTCAGAGCAAAAAGATACTTTACCACGAAATAGCTCCTTCTTCTGTGCAAGACACAAGTGAAACCGTGGCATGAATATTGTTCTATGTATGCAGCTTTTGGATGGGTTAACCCCTAAGGAAATTCATCCAAAGTTGACAAAAGTCCATCCATGTCAACCGTTAAAAAGTGGGCAGCTGAATTTAAACGTGGTCGCACGTCCCTCGAAGATGACCCACGTGAAGGACGGCCAAAAACCGCAACCACCCTCGAAAAAATGCATGATATCGTGTTGGACGATAGGCGAGTGAATGTGAGTGAGATAGCTGAGGCTGTTTGTATATCGGAAGAGAGGTTGCGAAACATCTTGCACAAAAACTTAGGGATGCGAAAGCTCTGTGCCAGATGGGTGCTGCATTTGCTCAATGCCGATCAAAAGCAAATGCTCAAACGATTTTCGCGGCAATCTTTGGACCGATTCAATAGGGATCCGACTGATTTTGTGCGGCTATTTGTCACCATGGATGAGACATGGGTCCACCACTACACGCCAGAAATGAAACAGCAGTCGAAGCAGTGGGTGGAAGCCGGTGGTTCGGCACCAAAGAAAGCGAAGTCGATCGCGTCTGCCGGAAAGGTCATGGCCAGTGTATTTTGGGATGCGAAAGGGGTCCTGTTAATTGATTACTTTGAGAAAGGCAGAACAATTACTGGCGAATATTACTGCAACCTTTTTGACCAGCTGGATGCCAAAATTAGCGAGAAGAGGCCTGGCTTGAAGAAGGAAAAAATCATCTTTAACCAGGACAATGCACCTGTACGCAAGTGTGCGTTGGCGTTGGGAAAACTGCGGGATTTGGGGCATGATTTGCTCGGCCAACCTCCCTATTCACCTGATGGCCCCCGTATATTAAATAAGTTTTATTATTGACATAAACTTTAGACTTCAATTAACCGCACAGGAAGAAGTCTCGAGACGTTAAGTTGGGCGATCGCGGAGGCCAGTCAAAATCACCACTTTTTCGAAATTAGGCGTCCGAGGAACAAAGGACGCAATAAAGCGACCGTGGCCCGGGCTATATGAGCTGTGGCACCATCCTGTTAAAACCAAAAGTTGTCCAATGCATTATCAGTCAGAATTGGCATCAAAAAATCCGTTATCAGGGCCCGATAACGCTCTCCATTGACTGCTCCAGCATCGTCTTCGAAGAAGAACGGTCCAATGATTCTCTCCGCACAAATTCTAGCCCAAACAGTCACGCGTTGATTTTGGAGAGGTTCTTCGTGAATTAATTGAAGCTTTTCATTGGTGTAGAACTGACTGGTGGTGTGGTCTGAATGCGCTTCCGTTACTCGATATTTTGCACGATACGCACGTAAAATGCACGGTAACAGCGCATTGTGGGGGCGTGTACTGTTACATAACACAAATTCGCTTGGACTGACGCTTCGAACGCAGGCTGTCATTAGTCGATCTGAAACAAATGTCAAAGTTATAGGATTGCCAGATGCCGAAGATTTAAAGGGTCCACCCTGTACAATTATTCCCTTCACAGTGTCTGACCCCAAAATGGCTGCGAAAACATCTGTTTCTCGAGATTTTAAACATCTGGCAAACTCGCCAACAACCATTCTTCCCTCCTTAATATTTAATTCTACCACGGGGTTAATAAACTTTGAAGGACATAGCAAGACTGATTCAGCAAATTTAAAAATGAAAAACAAAAGGGAGCAAGTTGAACTGGGAACACTTTTAGATCTCACTCCTCTTCTTGGATCACAATACTTTCTCAGTTTATGTACTGGAGTACCTGCCCCATTTCTACGTTCATGTCCGTACGATTTCGATAAAAATCTGAAGTAATATTCATTTGCATTTAAACTAGTAAATGACTAACAAAGGCCTCGTAGGTGGATAGCAAGAATAAAAAGAAAGAGCCACTGCAGCCGCAAACCTAGCAACTCTGTTAGTATTGGGAATTTCTTCGGAAATTAGGAACGGGAGAGGACGAATGGCGAGCCTTCTGTGCCACAAAATAGGATAAGCGGCATATGGGTGCAGATACGTGAGACCCAGTCGTGCACTTTATTTAGTAAAATTCGTTACATTTTGCTTGAATTTTGAACTGATTAAGATGAATACGTCTTACCAATATGAACCGTATATTAAGTCACTGAGCCAAATACTCCTGTCAGTGATTACATTGGGTCAGTCACATCTTCTTCGGAACCCAGCAAGTCTACAAGAAGACCGCACATAAATATGTTTTAAAGGCCAATCTGTAGCATATACCAGGAAACTTGATTTGAACGAACGTGCCAAGGATAGGCTGCAAGGAACAGAGACCGTTCGCGTGTAAGGATGCCGATAAGTTATTCAGCTGATTCGGTGGTCCGCCTATCCAAGAAGGTGATATAATCGAGGACATCTGGAAAATCACAGAGACAGTAATTCTTCTAAATCTTGAAAGGGAATGGACATGTGAGCCATTATCGATTGGCTACACGCTAACACAATGATCAAATTATTTTCCCTCCAACAGGGATTGATTTGGCTAAAGACTTCATGACCAATCAACTAATAGATGCAGTGCATCCTGGCTCACAGGGATTTGTGCTACTAGCCTGGACCTTTCATACACACACAAAATTTTATTATACCCGTACTCCTTAATTACTTCAGTATTATACTCTTAATTACTTGAGTACAAGATTTTATATGAACCCCCTGGGCTTAATATTGAGTACTCTACCTTTCCCATGAGTAATTTATTGGTAACTGCTTCGTCAATCTAAGGTAGGAAAGTCCATTACATTCGATAGAGTGAATCTTGATCAAAAGTGAAGAGGAACTTGTTGTGTGGCACTTTACGATGCCCTTTTATATCGACATTCCAAAGATCCTCATCGGTATCGATACTTGTTGACCGGCTTAATTTTTGATAAGCATAAAACTGTCTACACTAATTAGTCCTTGTTTTATCAAAACACTTAAGAGCCCTACCCATGCATACTCGTACATGGTATACTCAACAATGATAGATTCATTTCTGCAATAAATTGATTCCTCACGGTATTGGTGTAAATTATCTTAAAAACACTTAGCTGTATCTATCTACATACGAGTACTCGTACATCTTACGAGTATAATGCAATTTCAAACTCAAACTCTTTAACAAAAAAAGAAATTTGTATCATATAATACAAATCAGTAAAATAAAAGTTGTTAGACAGTTAATAGCTGCCCCAGAGTAAATGTGGACTATCATCGGGTGCCTTTCTGAAACTATCCGTGAATTTCTTCATTCCTATGAAAAATTACTCCCGTCTGCCTGGGGGTGTTCAAATTTATTTATTGGATCATTTATTAGATGAACGTTAATTTTTCTTCTTGTTAAATTCGCTATAAAAGCTAAATGCCGTTCGGTGGTAAGTGAGGCTGTTTTTGGCTAATCAACACTATCGACACACCTTTCAGCGGATATTATTCTACGTTGTACTGGCAACGGCCTGCAAAGTCAATGATTATATCGTTCTAATGTCTCAATTATCACGAGTATTTTACAGGTTTACGAGGTTGACTTTAGGGTTATGATTCCTATGATGGTAATAATGGTGGTTATGGTTATGATGTTATTGCATTCTTGGGCATATGTTCGGCTATGGACTAGGTTAAGCGAGTTAAATGGGAACAAAATGTCTAAGGGTGTGCGTTTGAGGCTTGTGAATAACGGGATGTTAAGAATTTAAGTGCATTTTACAAGAGTTTCCATGGGGCTATATCAATTCCGGAAGTGGTAAAAGAATTTATTACTTGCTTCTAACCGTAACCATTATTAATGTCTTCATTTAGTTGTTTTTTATTTCACTATCTCAGAAAATTTAAAGCCTTCCGTTCTTTATTAATCCTAATTAATATAAAAGGCACAGCCTACTTATTCACTGCATTCTATGTACATATAAAATTCTCTTAAGAAGGCGCTCCGAGATGCCTGTAGTATGGGTCCATCTACCAAGCTTCGAAATGTAATCTACTTCACCTGTGGATGTAGCAAGATGTGGTGGTATCCCATCATCATCACTACACCTTAACCTAACAGCTTGAAAATTTCCTTAATGGTTCCTTTTAGTCCTTTGACGAGGAAAAGGCAGGGTTTTGCAAAATGTTAACTCTTAGTAGTGACGAAGAGATGGTTAAGAGCCTTCAAAATTAGCCCTTCTATTTGCTTATCACAATCGCCTAATCTAGAAATGGCTTATCGAACTTGAAAATTGTCAACAGAAAAGCAACTCCTCAGTTATTATTATATAAAGCTTGGCTGAGAAAATCAATTGGACAAAGGAAAATGCGACGCTTCTGTTACCAGTATGACAAATTAACTCTTTACCATCATCGATGAGGTCCGTTTTGAGGAGTGCAGACCACAAGATACGAGTATGTGGGATTCAAATCACTGCTTGGAACCTCGAAAGGCCCCTGCCAACACGCCAAAGAAACATGGTGGTGGACAGATGAGGCTAAATTGAAGACTTGGTCAAAGTGCTCTTCTACTAATAGAGATAAAAAAGCTCGCCTTGAAGTGATATATAGATGTTGCAAAGTCTCGCGAAGAAGAAGTGCGCCTAATTTCAAGCAAAAAGTACGGAAGGCCTCTATCGGGAGTTGGAGGAAATATCGTCTTCCGCGTCTGATAGGAACCAGGCTATCCAGAAGCTTCGATAAAACAACTTGAGTAAGAGAACAACTATCTTCAAAATAGCCGCCCAGAGAAGAAGAAATGCTCAGGAGATTCGTTCCCCAAAGTTCATTAACAATGCTCAAGGCCAGCTTCTTGTGGAAGGCGACAAAATTCTTCACAGATGTCGACAGTATTGTCAAAGACTTCTGAACGAACAGTTTTCCCGAGTATACGTTCCAACAGCCGTTCCTAACCATAACGAAGTATTCGACATTACTGTCGAAGAAGTTAGAAATGCGGTCAAATACTCCAAAAAAAAAGAAAGCGGTTGGACCAGACGAGATACCCTCTGAGTTCTGGAAAAAGCTGGGAGACATCGGGTCCAGATGGCTCATGATTCTTATATCCAAACTTATGAGCGGTGATCCAATGCCTAATCAGTGGAGGGAAAGTTAACTTCTTCCTTTGCACAAAAGAAAGGGCGATACGCGAAACTGCTTTCTGTCAAGCTGATGCCACACACCATGAAGATCGTTGAGCGGGAATTAGATGGCCGACTACGGAATATAATATGGCTATCTGATGACCAGTGCTGGTTTGTCTCGAGTAAATCAACAACAGATGCAATCCAAAGTATAAAGATAATAATAGAAAAACATCGTGATTCCTTAAAGGATATGCATATAGTGTTGGTAGATTTTGAAAAAGCTTTTGATAGACAACCAAGAGATCTCTTATGGGTGGTGCTAAGACAACGAGGAGTTCCAGAACCTACGTGCGCATGATCATGGATATGTATGAGGGAGCAAAGACGAGAGTAAGATGTCCCGCAGGAGTCACCGAAGAGTTCCCAATCAAAGTCGGTGTACACCAGGGAAGCGTCCTCAGTCCTTTGCTATTTATTGCAGAACTTGATTATCTGCTTAAAGGCTCCCAAATTATATCAGCATTTCAACACCAGCATTCGATTGATCTCAGTGACAAAGTGATCCGAAACTGTTAACCCTGGCGGTACTTCCTGAGTTCAAACCGGCAAACCCCACAGGCGGACCAGTAGGGATGCAGTAAAGAGGGAGGGTTGTGATCCTTCTACTCCGGATCATAACTTCGTCGTAAGCAAAAGAAAAAGCAAAAGAAGAAGAAAATTTGGAAAAGTTGCGCAATCAGTGAAGTGCTGGAAGTGAGGTGGAATAGCGCGGGATGCATGTCATCGATAACACTTCCATAGCCACGACGCGATGGCTAATGCTTTCTATTGTTTTAAAGGCATCTGACAATAGAAAAATTAGGCTTGTGAAAAGTTATCCCGCGATTTACGGCAATCACGTTCATACAACACCCATAGCCATCCAGCAATGTTTACTACAATCTAACCTCGGAATGGATATCATAGCGATCCCTATGTGGAGACATCATCAATTTTTTTCAATTTCAATTTCAATTAATCATACACGTAGATACTTTTTTTTTAATTACTGGTTACTTACTGAGATCGGAAGGTCTTTTTCGTTTTATCTGCCTGTCTATTTGCCACTTCTTTGTCTGGAAGGGTGGTTACATCATAGTTGATATGAGAAATAAGTAAGAGGTCATTGTGCATGCCGAAGTTTGTGACGTACCAGTCAGAATTTACTATTGTTCGTAGAATTTTTGATTGTTGTCTTGCCCCACATTTGATATCCGTAAGTTGATAATGGAGAGTCTTTACGTGTTAGCCAGTAGGGTTGTCTGATTTGATTCCTCTTTTGCAGTATATGATGCTTCCATATAAGCTTGCAGCCTAGATACATTCCTAGGTACTTGCTACCTTGTCAATGGAGATACTTTTGTTATTTAATTTTAGTGGTTCGGGTGTGTAATTTGTCCTTGTTGTAAATATAACCCTCACCGTTTTGCATTCGTTTATTTTTATGCGCCACTCTTTACACCATTTCATAGTACCGTCTAATATCTTTTGCAGTTAGACGCTTGCTGTGTGTAGGCATTTGTTTGAGTACAGCAGTATGGTGTCGTCAGTGAATGTAGCTATCATCGATGTTGTTGGAGTAGGTAGAGGAATATTTCTAGTGTAAATGTTATAAAGAAGTGGGCCAAGCACGCTGCCTTGCGGTTCTCCAGCTCATATTTCGTATAATTTTGATGATGCGTACTTGTAATTTACATCGAAGTATCGATTCGTTAGGTAGCTTTTGATTATTAGGTAACAGTCAATAGGTAGAAAGTTTTCAAGTTTTTGAAGTAGTCCAGGATGCCACACGGTGTCAAATGCGTTGGCAACGTCAAGAAATACTCCAAAGCAGATTTTTTTTTCTTCTAGATCTGTTGAGATTTTATTGATCACTCAATGGATCTACTGTATCGTCGAGTGTTGCTTGCGGAACTGGTGGTCCGGTATTACATTTAATGTTGTCAGGATTGGAGCCATACGGTCACATAATAGTCTCTCAAAGACTTTGGACAGAACTGGTAGTAAGCTTTGGCCTATATGATGTAGATATGGTTGCGTCTTTTACGGGTTTTGGTATAGATATTATTTTAGCAACTTTTCAGACTTTTGGAAAGTGCTGAAGTCTAATCATTTCGTTGATGATGTTTCTCAGATACTGGAAAGCTTTTCTTGGGAGTTTGTCAACTAATTTTTCTGTCATATGCTGAGGCTTTTTTGTGGTTCACTCTATGTCTAATTAATTGTTTTAACAACTAGTATTACAGACTTTTGAATGGGCCGGTACCCCTGACGTTGGCTTGAGAATTTTGTACAATCCTTTCAAGAATTCACATGACAAATCGTCACCTTGCCACTTCCCTCTTTTAACTTCAAAGGCTTCGTCGATGTTGTTCCCAAACTTGAGCAGAGTGCATTTTTCATCGTCATCCTGCACAGGCAGATGCATTTGGCAAGGATATCCAAACTAGACATTGATCTATCTCGTCTCCAAAAATATTTTCATAGGCGTCTTTAAAATCGATGGAAAGATGAGTATTAAATTGGAAAGAATTTCTCCAAGATATGCCGCAATGTTAATATCCGCATCTAATACGCATATGCATGGCAGATACGATCTTATACCCAATACTTAGGAGACTAAAGTATCTGTTCGCCTTTTTTCTTTCACTTGGATTATAAATGGCAACAATGGTGAGTTCAAGTCCTAGTTCACTAAGGTTAAATGAGTTCACAACTTGCTTAAGCTTGTTAAGTTTGTAAAGTAAGTATGTCACACCCGTCCGTTTTAAGATCATTTCATGGATACGCTATTACCAATTTGCTACCCCATACAATGCTTGGAACCAATTCCTTAAAACATGAATTCAATTCAAAACCAGTCAAGCCAAGAATCACATTAAACTTACATTAAACATCAATTAAAGTACAATTAACCAAACAAACTATCTACACTGTCACAGATAAATTAAAAATAAAGTTATGTCCCCGCCAGACGATCAATGGATCAGCTGCTGTTCCAGTTCTTTTCTGCACACGTTTTCTTGCCAAAAAAAAAAAAAAAAACAGATTAATTCTCTGCTCCAATTAGAAAACCGTTCAACAATAAAAAAAAAAGTTCTTGGAAGCTTCAGCTACCTTGTTCGGTTAATGACCAACACAGCATGTATCTGAGGAAAGAGAACAAAATATCCAATAAGCTTCATCTTGTGACCGTGCCCAACCGGATTAATTAGGATTAACATCGCCATCGTCTTATTGATCACTTGTACGCTCAGCGGTAGCACAATGGGAAAGTGTGAAAGCCCCCAGTTTGCAAATAATGTTACAAGAAACTTATATTGTCCTAAAGAACTACATTTGTGCCAACCGTGGGGAAAGGTCATTGGATTCAGACTTGATACTCTGCGCGCGCAAAGTGTGCAATGAAAATGAAAGGGGGCTCCATGCCATTATGAGAATGAACGTACCTAGTCGAGTTTGTGCGGCTAATTTGTCAACTCGTATAGTATGCACCTGGCAGGAATTATGATGGCTTTATGTGCAGGCCGGTGCGATGACCACTTTTCCACGCGGGAAAGTTATGTGAATCAGGGTTTGAATGCGAGTTGTGTATGGTGGACACTTAATGCCCTCAACGCAGAATGCAGAGCAATAAATAACGAATTTTATAAGTGAATCGTGAGACGAAATTATAATTAGATTTTCTGTGCCTATGTACATATGTACATATGTGTGGTATGTACTTATAAATTGTTGGCTTTTTTTCGCGACACTGAATTTTGAGGTCAAATGTGCAAGAAGACTTTCGCTAGCGCACCGAGAGATGTATGGAAGCACTAAGAGGAGCGAATTGTAGTATGTCAAATTTGACATCGATTATGGTAGGGAAAGTGCTTGAGGAAATTTGATTTGAAGTTTATGTGGCGTCAGATTAGACTCAGAACTGAACATGGTTAGGTTATGCTGATAATCACAACCAATGTTGCTAGATTTGAACATCATTTCATTAGAAATCTTCAACTGAACTCCATCTGCTAATTCGCCTTTATCGCCTCAATCGTTTCAAAACGCTTTCCGCGAAGTGGTAACTTGAGTCGTGGGAATAAGAAAAAGTCACAAGGAGCCATGTCAGGTGAATACGGAGCTTGCGGAATGGTATGAACGTTGTTTTTGATCAAATAGTCGCACACAAGATGAGATGTGTGAGACGGTGCGTTGTCATGGTGAAGAAACCACGAGTTGTTTCTCTACAATTCTCTTGCGATTCATCTCGTACATTTTCCCTTAAACGCTTTAATACGCTCACGTAATACTCCTTATTTACTGTCTGGCTTGGCGGAAGAAATTCGGTGTGGACCACACCACGGCAATCAAAGAAAACTGTCAACAAAGACAAAGATCGTGGTTTTTTGGGTTTTGGCTCGTCTGAGAAGCGCCATTCCGATGATTGTTGGACCCATGTCTCGTCTGGCCCAAAGAAAGAATTTCTTTAGCAACATCAATGCGATGCTGTTTCTGCGACAAATTCAGAACTCTCGGCACAAGCCGAACTCAACTCGTCTCATGTCCAAAACATCGTGCATAACGCTCTTCATCGATCCGAACGCTGATACTCACACGACGACATGCTGGGACAATTTTCTTAACTTTTTCGATGTTTTCGTCAGTCATTCTGGTGGATGGACGACCGGAACGAGGCAAATCATCAACCACAATACGGCCCACTTTAAACTCTTTGTACCACTCGTACGCTTATGTTTTCGATATTGTCGAGGCCCCGTAGGCTACCGTTAACATTTTCAACGCTTCCGCACATGATATTTTGTTAGAAACACAAAATTTCAGGTAAACTCTTTGCTCAACTATGTTTGACGTTGCGAAATTCGCAGAACACAAAAAACACTGACTTGTTTACAAAGCTATCACACACAAACTCCCGACAAATGGAGCTCAAACAGATATTTAAGCGCTAGATGACAGATGTACCAACCTAAAAAAAAAACTTTTGACAATATCTCAAGCGCGGTTTGTTTGAATTGGAAATTCCGGGTACTTTTTGATCAGAAGGTAGGTAGCTTACTTTCATACTTGTGTGGCGCTACATTTCGAGGTGAACCAACAAACTTCTCCTGTTAGCCCAGTTCTTAACTAGTTGGTTGAAGTCCACTTCTAATTGTGCATTTAAAGGTACACAATTGACAACTTTACTATTCCAAAAGAACAGAGCTTAATTTATCTATCGATTAGTAGGAAAAAAGTTAAATTTTAATTAGTTTCTGTGAAGAAATTAACAATTCGCTGATAGGCCGATACTTCTTGCGAACAAATTTTATTCACATTCCACAGATGTGGAACGCAATCCACATTCACGCGACCAAAACATTCGCGAGAGTTTAACCTCACAATTCTTTTGTTTTGTTCTTGGTGGTAACGAATGACAAGTAAAATTCGCAGATTGCTGCGACTAGAAAAAAAGTTGCTGTGAATGAAATGTCAAAATTTGCAAATATTCGCTTGCTCGTATTCGCATGTCCCTGAGCTGTGAATGGTCCTTTAGAGCTTAAAAAAATAACTACAAGTCGACATTTGTTTCTGTTTGCATAATTTAGATATCGTAATTTAGTATCGTAAGGCACTGTCGGTTCACCTGACACAGGTAAAACAATAACTTTTTTGTTGGGCTATTGGCCCAATCCATGTTTTCAACAGCAGATATTTTCCCGATCAATCGCTGCTTGGATCTCAAGGTTTATGGGCCTCTTGAAATAAATAAAAACTGATATAAATCATTTGGCTTTTACATACAATAAATAATCTTGAAGGTCACTTAACAACAACATATCCATAAAAACGCTTAAAATGTTCAAAATTGGAGCACATTATCCCATTAATATTCGATTATTTCATCGAGCTTCCCAAACTTTTATATGTTATACTTTCCAGCCCTATTGCGGCAATCTTCAAACCATAATCATAAAATACCATGTTGACATCATGACGAAAAAACAAATATTCTTAATTGTTTACTTATTGTATCTATTTTCCAGTTTGTCCAGTTTTTTTGTTCCTAAATTGCATGATGTGGATGTGGACAAAATATGGTTTTAACAAGACAGTGCCACATGGCATACAGATTGAAAAACAATTCAATTACACCGAACGGGAAACAGTAAACAACAACCTCCAAGCATAAAAGAGAAACTGTAATGTTCTAGTGGCGGTAGAGGGAAGTTCGATGGTCGAATTTTCGGAGGAGCAGTGGAGAGTAAATCCTCAGTTCAAAAATAAGACGTTGCAATTCTTTTTAAATTATAAACTTTTTATTTGTAACAAAACTCTTGGCTCGAAAAGGAATTGTTGGTTTCTCAACCGCGAGTATGCTGTCCGAAGACTACAGTACCGCTTAATTGGCAACCCAAAAATTGCTAAAGTGTGGCGCTTTTCAATGCGGTAGTGTACCGCAGTTTCCAAGACGTCAAACCTTAGTGAAGTCCCTTTCAATGGCGCCGTCCTTTTATACGCTCCAAGCGTGAGCTTTTCGAAGATCGGCTTCACATTGGGGCCGTGCGCTTTTCTCCCGAAAGCTCTTTACATAGGTGACGTGAGCACTGAGCTTTCCCCTACTTTTATTACAGGGATGTACATGAGTAAAATAAAAAAATAAGTGTTTTCAATGTTTTTCTTACTGAATAAAAGAAAATTATAAAAGAAATTCAGAAAAATTAAAAAGTACAAGTTTTGTAGTAATTCATTAATAGAAAAAGAAAACAATTAAATAAATAAATAAATGGTTGTTACAAAACGAATAAAATCTAAATTTATCCAACCAGTATTCTGAAAAAGGGTGCGCTCCGGGATTTGTAAATTTCGTTTCATGAAAAAAAGTTCCCGTGCGAAGCAACCTGAGACGGCTCTGCCATATATCCATAGAGATAGTTATACCTCCTGTCTTCTTATCCGGAAGTGATCCATCCTTTATTAGAATTTTGTGATATCATTAGTACATACCATCCATAGGCGTATTCAACTCTTATTCCATTCCTCTCATGCAAATACATGGTTCGCTGCCAGTACAATACAAACGAAGTACCGCGAAATATTTACACTATAAATAGCCAGTCTCTGTGGCGTTTGTTTGTTAATGAAAACAAAATATATTCATTAAATAGGATCTCTTTTACACCGATATAACGCCCTTATCGCCTTTCGGATCTTCTCTCCAACGTGATAATTCGAAGTTAGTTACTGAACTTTCCTAGACACCTTTATTTCCGTTCGAAAAAGTGTCAAGAGTTAAAACTCCAAGTTTTTACCTCTCTCTAGGAAAATGGATCAATTCTATCTTTTCCGCATTATCGGAAAGATGCTGTTCCTAATACCATTGCTCCACCCTTTAAAGGTCTTTTCTCATGATGTTTGCAGTAGCGTCCATGAATTTGCCTCCTGCACTAATTGCCACATAGTTTACTTAACTAACTGTGTGGGTACTTCTTTACTCAAGCAGAGTAATAAGGCTTGAGCTGAAAGCTTATAGCCCTCTTCTTCGACATATTGTCAACTCAGCCCAAAACAAGCCTTTCTAGAATCAATTTCTGGCTTTTGAGGCATATTTTGTCGAAAACACCATCAATGTCTATTATTGTTTTTGCTATACCTACCTATAATATCAGGATCCTCTTCTGCAACATGACCAACTTCGTTATTCCCGTAAACACACCCGGCTTAGACGGATTAAGGATTCATTTTCAGCGCAATTCTTTCCACATGGTCCTCTCTATTGTTTTTAATAGAAATTATGTCAGACTGACCTGTCTGAAAGACCTTTGGCCCGGTTTTGGTAGGACAATTTTCATTTTCCTCCATATTACCGGTACATATCCTGTTGCTAGACAAATAACGTATACACTACAAGTCTAGGTGACATTATTTCTGCACTCCTTGTATTAGGGCTGGGAATTATAGTATACCATCCAATCTTGCGTTTTTGTAAGAGATTGTAAGACATTGCTTCTTTTAAACCTTACCTATCAAGGTTCAGCCCCCACATAACATATTTTATTATTATTACTCTGCCAATGTAAAGTTCAGATAGTTTTCCCACCGAAGCCGTACATTCAACGTTTGCCTTTCAACCACGATAAGGTAAACCCACTGTAATTGCGAGTTGCGGGTGGTCTTCTTCTTATGGGAAAAATCCACATCACTTACTCTCATTTGCATACACCACATCTAACATCAGTTAAACAAATTCGAAAACAATTTGTCGATTAGATGGATTTTTGAAAGTAGGTATAGTTTGTTTTGATCTCACATCGCAGTTTGTTTGGAATGAAATGAAAGTTCCCCCGCTGCTGCAGGAAGATACCCCAGATACTCTCACTTTTCACCGACATCATAGACAAGTTCACCTCTCAGAGCGTAATTAATGGACATGCTATTGGAGATCATTTCGACTGGCTAAGATGAATGGATTGTCTTTGAAACAATCTCACCATCGTCTTTGTCTTCCTCTGAAGACTGCCAATTGTTTAACACCAATGATGATGATGATCCCGTAAATCTGCCATTGTTCTGGCAAAACATTAATATATGCAACTACAAGTGATTTGTGTGGCCTCTAAGGCTCTGAAATTATTATCCGAAAATATTTTCAAAAAAACACTGCGCGGCATCTTTTTGTATCCATAACGGATTCCAGAGTTTCGCCACAAGATTTAATTTGTATCTATCCATTTGGTTGGTATTTAGGAGGGGAAAGTCATCATCACTTTGGCCGGCCTTAAAATACCATAATTCACTTTTATTCCAATTCTTCGTTTCTGCTTCTGGTTTATGGTTAATGGTTCATTGTCCATTGAGCCGTTTTGAGTTATTTTTGGGTATTGTTGGCCGGAAAGATTTAGACTACTAGTTCAGTGGGTTAGAATTTTTGTGCTGACGGAAAAGACAGACCGCGACGGATAACTGGTTCGACGAAAAGCTGAATGAAAGTAAACTTCATGGGCATTTAGGAAGACGACGATGACATTGACGATGACGATGGCAAGATGAAGACGGGACGTTTATTAATTGGGAAGATTCTAAGCGGTTTGTCGTCGTCGTTGTTGTCAATGCAGGCTCAATCATATGAAATTATGCAAAACACAGATCGAGTTATGGGAACATTATGCAGTGACCAGCGGGGTTCCCATGGAGACAGTGGCAGTGGCCGTTAATACGGTCTTCTAAACGAGTGTCGGATACAATTTATGGGATCTTACTAAACAATAGATACAATAAGTAAACAATTAAGAATATTTGTTTTTTCGTCATGATGTCAACATGGTATTTTATGATTATGGTTTGAAGATTGCCGCAATAGGGCTGGAAAGTATAACATATAAAAGTTTGGGAAGCTCGATGAAATAATCGAATATTAATGGGATAATGTGCTCCAATTTTGAACATTTTAAGCGTTTTTATGGATATGTTGTTGTTAAGTGACCTTCAAGATTATTTATTGTATGTAAAAGCTAAATGATTTATATCAGTTTTTAATTATTTCAAGAGGCCCATAAACCTTGAGATCCAAGCAGCGATTGATCGGGAAAATATCTGCTGTTGAAAACATGGATTGGGCCAATAGCCCAACAAAAAAGTTATTGTTTTGCCTGTGTCAGGTGAACCGACAGTGGCTACAGCGAGCACCATTAACTGTTATTGCTTGACCAGCCGCATTTTCAAAGAAGCATGGTCCGATGATGCCTCCAGCCCAAAATCCGCACTAAACAGTGACACGTTGTGGATGCATTTGTTTCTCAACAATCACTCGTGGATTTTCTGAACCCCAAATTCGACAATTTCGACGATTAACAAAGCCATCAAGCCAAAGCCATCATCAAATGAGCCTCATCGCTGAAGATGAATTTGTTTTAAATATCAGCATTCACTTGTTGTTCTCTCTTCGCTGTGCGTGGTCTCAGTTCTTCAGTTCTTGAGTCAATTGCACTTTGTATGCATGAAGATGCAAATCTTTCGTAAGGAGACGCTGTAGAGAGCTTCTCGAAATCTCGAATAGATCTTCCTGGACTCTCAACAACACTCTCACTAACTGCTTCCATGTTTTGTGTTGAACGACTTGCTGAAGGACGGCCAAAGTGTCTAAGATCACTAATTGATCAAGTCTCCCTAAATTTTTGAATTAATCTCTTCACAGTTGATGAAGTTAAATCACTATTCCGACCATATTTTGTACGAAAATTCATTATTTTTAAAATATTGCTCAACAATGGAAACGCGTTGTTCTTTCATGTACCACTCCATTTTGAATAACCCTGAACTGTCAGCTCTGCCACGCTGTCTTTTTTTTTTTTTTTTTG
The DNA here is from genome assembly GCA_963082735.1 of Pocota personata. Lineage (NCBI taxonomy): Eukaryota > Metazoa > Arthropoda > Insecta > Diptera > Syrphidae > Pocota > Pocota personata. The sequence continues at coordinate 262,493,006 of OY720429.1, read as the reverse complement.
TTGGCAACCGCACAAATGGCGCAAAATTTAAATCTTGCGTGAATTTTGGGACAACCTTTATTTATTTTATAAATTATAAGATCACAAATCAGGCTAAAATGAGACTCAAGGGTATTGGTGTTTTGAAATACAAGATCATAGGATTCTTTTTGTGTGATTTTGTTTTTTTCAAAATTAGTATTATTTTCCGTCCCTGGAATTTGCACATAAATTCCTTTCGATAATAAAGTGCAATAGATGCTCCACCGCTATCCTGCTGCTAGAGCTAATCAACTTCGGTTTTAACAATTTAATATCATCCATGTTGAAGAAAATTGTGTTGCTGATTTATTGCATCCGTTCCGTTCTGTGTCCATTCTAATTTGCATTACATACTATATATAGATCACAGTAGACAGATATACATCACCTTGTAAAAGATTCTGCGTTGCCTTCTAGTCACTACGTCTTATGTCATCTAATTAAAAGTCCCCCGCGGTCACTAGCCACTGGTTGTTCTAATGGAACATTTTGCTTCATCCGTAGCCTATAATAATTTAACGATTCAAGTGATATAATTGAATCCATCTGCCGCGGGTTAAATGGGAGGTCTTTCAATTACATTTGTGCATACTCTAACTTATTCAGCCAGATGGTAACTAATTTGTATTGCTTACTTCAAGCCAATACCATGAGTATAACCATTAATCCTGGAAGTGGATTGCACTAAATTTACAATTTTCACACTGTGGCTGTTGAGTCAAGCCCTTGTAACAGGCTATCTTTAGGAGCAATGAAATTTTACTACCGCGACTGCAAATTAACGCTAATTAGGTTCGACTCTTCCAATACCTTAGGTGTTTTTTTTTTTTTTTTAAGGACAGTCTTTCATAGCTGGAAGATAAATCATTGGGTGCCACAATTATACTCGTAGCTATGACTTGTGTATTTTATTGTAATTGTATGTATCTTGGCTGGATGGTACGTCTTTGGTAGCCTAAAACTCTTTGAAGTCATTATTATGAGGTGAATGGTGTAAAGACGAACATTGAAATTATGCCATAAACACTATTTGTGCTGTTTCCTGTTATAAGCCGAACCATAGCTTTGCAGTCCTCTCTACCCGAGTGTCCTGAATTCGGTGTGTCGGTTTTATGTCGGCTTAAATGTTCTCCATGATGGGGTGAAAGGGAAAGGTATAGGAAAGAGTTAAAGAGTGGATAAATAAGGAGAGATAGTGAGTTAAGAATGCGCGCTAATTTTAAACCTTTACGGATTATAAATTTCTTGAAACACTGAGGAGTCAGGTTATTCCTACGGTGATCAGTACAGGCGAAAGCAGGCTCTAAAGTGCATGCATGTGCAGAATGAGCTACTGTAGTCGTCCACTAGGACCAGAGGTTGCGAGGTACAGGTTGTAGGTCAGTTGGCATGATGGGTCCGAGACTGTGATGGTATCAGCTTGCATGAATGTTGCCATTCTGCCGACCAAGCATATACTAGTTCTTCAGCGAGCCTTATGGTTGAGTGCCGAGGCTTTAGTCTCTGCTGACGTGATAGGAGAATGGAATGTCTTCGTGAATGGGCAGTTCAGCGTTTACCAGCACCTTGTTACGCTCCTTCAGTAGTAGTTGGGGTGGGGCAAAGCTGCTCAGCGAAAGGAAGCCAACGTATTGGTGTTGATTCTTAAAGTGCCAGATATTAGTCGCATGGTCTTGTTGAATTATGAGTCCACATGGGCACTGCTCAGCCACGCCGGAGCGCAGTATATCTGTAGAGTGCACAAGATTTCTATATTATTTCTAGCCGCATATCCGCCGGCTTACATCCGATGCAAGATATGTGTGACAACGGCGCTTATAAGGATTGATTCAATTAGAATTTAAATTAGAAATAATATATGATAAACCGCTGATATTCCCATATCAATATAATGATGAGACATTGACATTAAACATGAAAAATTATATCGGCCAAATGGGAGCTAAGGTCTCCCTTTTGATGAAGTTTTCCATTACTTTTCGACGAAAATCCTGCTGTAGTTTTTGAATCGTGTTAGCGGTCATTGGCGTGCACGTTATGCTTCACATAACCCCAAAGAAAAATTTCAACAGTATAATATCGCAAGACCTGGTGGCCAAATTTTAGCGGCCTGTGTGGCAGGTGGCACCGTTAAAATTACATGTCTTCCACATCAATATTTTTGTTATCATGGCCCGACAACGTTGCCTGCTACTGTAGTACCACAAGGATTTTCGAAGAAGTACGGCTCAATCACACCAACGGAACAAAATCCGCTCCAAACAGTGACTTTTTGTAGATGCATTGGTTGGTCGTGAATGACCCTTGGTTTTTCATTACCTCAAATGCGAAAATTGTGTTTGTTTACATAGAATCCGTTGATCCATAGCTGCGTCGTTTTTAACTGACACATTATTCCCGACGTATGTATGAACTTCGACGGATAAAGGTTTACTTTCTACTTTTAAGGCTGAACTATAATAGAAGAATGGTTTCGTACGACCACTTCCGAAACAGTGCGAATACAAAGGATTTGTATTGTGTGACCATAATAGCTTTTTGCTTCGATTCGTTAAGTTTTCGTTCACTTTTGCTCACTTACGAAAGACCGAATGGATCTAAGTACTAACAGCGCCCGATGGTGCTTGATTTCGGTGATCCGACGAGAACCTTTGCTTCCGAACACATACGCCTATTATGGGCTACTTGAGCAATTGACAGTACTGAATGAAACTTAACATAGAATTATGACATTAGCTTCCGATTGCTTCCCACTATTAGGTATAGTTCAGTCTTTGGTCCGTTGATCCGTTGGCAGTCAGCAAATTGAGAGTAAGCACTTTCAATGGTGGAAGCATTGAGAGAGAAGAGAAACTGTCATCGCCGTTGACAATCGGTTGACATTTCAATCTGTCAACGAAGGTATGCGAAGGATTGTATGGGACTGTTCTTTCCGGCAATACGTGAACGTCACCGTCAACCTTCAGCGAAACGACCGACGTCGACGGATTCTTTGGGTCGGGGCCTTGACATTACAAATGTCAATTCGTATTCACAGATGTCAAATATCAGCTGTTTATTTTTGACAGATCTACAGTGGTGCCAAATTTAAATTGTAGCCTGCAATTGAAATACCCCTTGTAAAAGTTTCAAGGAAGAATCTAAAAAAGTTAAATTTTTAACGGAACGGAATTTTTGATTTTCATAGATATGACCCAAATTCATTGACTATACCAGATAATAATATGTTTTATTGGATCCAACTTTGAAACAAGAAAACGCAACACATTACTGTAACCATTCCACCTTTCCATTCAATTCAAACATCAAATTAAAGATTCCTAGAATGTTAATGATAACAATTTTTCCGAACATTGTGTTTTCCAATCTCAAGTCCCGCTACAGCACTTAAGAAAACACCTTCTGTCTAATAATAATTAAGCAAGTAAATACTTGATTTAGCTCAAATCTCCCATAAAAATTCAATATAATCGAAGATCGTAAAAACCAACGATTCCAATTACGAGTACCTAACTCAAACAAACTTATCAATCAAATTACTGAAAATAACGATGGATTTAGTACCAATCGATGCATTCCCCCCAGGTTTCGGTTTTTAATGAGATCTTTTTTTTTTTTAATTACTTGTCTGACTTTAATTCGAATTTTTAACAGTCATTGGCAGGGGCTCATTTAAATTTGAATGAGACGTAAAACGCTTCTCCTTCGTTTAGCATGAACACAACGCATCCCATTATGTTGACGTAAACATCACTCTGGGCATGTGTCAGCGCCACTGACAGATCGCAGATACTCGTACGTATGTACGTCTTGATGACCAGTCTGCTTGCACTTGTGCGTCTTGATTGAATTTTATTAACTTCATTTGGTTTGTGGGATTTTTGCATCGAAAGTAGGTGGATGAGTGGATAGAGTCGGCATAGACTGATATGCTCAAAGTCGAACTGGATTTTATAGCAGGAGCATTGTTGAAGCATGTCATTGGGTCAGTATGGTATACCCTCAGAGAATTTCAATCATTAAAACTTTCAAATGAATGGTGGTTCACTGTGAGGAGACGAAACACTAAAGAACGCTAGTGTATGTAATATAAGCATTAATTTCAATCCGAGTGTCATAAAAATAAGTGCATCCTAACATACTTAGCGCATACTAGTTTGGACAGAACTGGTAACTTATGAGCTGGGCTACTCCGCAAGACGGAAATTTGTCATTAATGAGTTACTACTTAACTAGAAAGGCCAATGGCACAGGTTGACTGCTTACCTATCGTTGTTATAGCTTTAACTACGTTGAGGGAACTTGCGCCAAATGATCTCTTCAAACTCGCTATATGGTTAGATTACCATAAAATTAGCATCTTCAGCATGAAATACGAAATTCCCCTTAATGACTCTCCCAAATTGTATGGCACCAGCCTTGTTTTTGAGGACAAGACGTAGTACCTGTATCATATTTTGGACAGGAAATTGTCCATAACATCGATAGACTGTAGTTCTCTATCGGAATTAGATCCCCAATAGCACACCGGTTTTATTTATCCGTTTTCAGACCGAGACCAAACTAACGGCTTGCATGTGCTTTAGTGGTGCATTTAGGACTACCCCTTCGGCGACACCAGACATTCTCCTTCAAGTGAAACGGTTTCCGATCACAGTGCCACCATTCAACTAAAAGATGCCTCACAGAGCAGTGATCCTGCTGCACTCCACGAATAAAGTGCACGACTGGGTGGTACGAAACTTTATCATTATTTGCTAGTTAAGTTGGTGTCACACGAATTTTAATTTTATTCTTCAAATTTTTTGAAAGCGATGATTTGGACGGACGTATTTGCTGCATGTTTGCTGTTGGTTCGCAATTTGTTCAGATTTTAAATTTACCCAAAATTGATTAGAAATGATGAATTTCTAGTTTTTGTAAAATGCGCAAAAGTCAGAACCCTATCGCAAGATGCTCTCATTTTTCAAAATGGCGACTTATGTCATCGCGACTTTGACATTTGTAGAGTAAACAGAAACAGAATACACGTAAACAAATCATGGCTTGCTATACTCTTCAAGAACGCGGAATAATTATGTCAATTTTTTTTTTTACAAATAATCAGTCGGTAGTTTTGACTCAATATGAATGTGGCACTTACTAGGCAAACACTGAGGCGTTTAGCCATCGAGAATATCGCTGGTGTTGCTGAAGATGTCCAAGAGGACTCTCAAACATCAACTGGCCACGCAATTGGGCGCTACAGAACCATGATCAACGACTTCTTGCAACCGCAATTTGACAAATTGTGTTTGGAAAACATGGTGTTCCAGCAGTGCGATGCAACCGCACACACAGCACGAGCGACAGTGGACATTCTGCAGCATGCTGGCCGTTTATTACCTTGTTTTGCTTATTTGCACTGACCAGCAAGTTCGCCCAACTTGACCCTTCCAGCTTCTTTCTTTGTGGTTTTTTTGAAGCCACGGATCTATGCAAAAATTGGAGAATTTATCGCCTGAAGTTTCGAGAAAAGTCATGGAAAATGCTGTAGAACGAACCCGAATGTGCTTCAACTCTGAACCGATATCATCTTCGCGACTTACCGATAAAAAATTTAAACGTCTGAGTAAACATAATCAACAAACAGAACCTATTCTTATTATTTACAATCAAAGTTACTGCCTTAGAAAATCGGGTGAGGACTTTTGCGCCACCTTGTACATGTACATACCTCCCTCTTTCTAAAAAGTTCCAGGCCACTATCAAAACCAGGCAAGACTAAGGGGAAATAATTACCGTACATTCCCAAATGGACGGTTCAAAAACTGGTAACATGGTAGTTCTAGGAGTTTTCTCCGATGGTGTAAATGTAAGCAACTCTTTCGCCTCAGAAACTACTGCATTGGAAACCCTCGGAAAGTACTTCTTTGAAGTTTTAAAGAATTCTTCAATCGCGAGTCGGATCTCGCGTGGTTAGTGTCCGCCATTTTAAGTTTTTGTTTGTCCTCACAACAACTGAACGCGAGATTCAATGTTGGGATCCTAGATAACACAAAAAAGAAAAACGAACGAGAGTAAAATTTTGCCGACAAGCTTCTCAAAATCGAAAAAAATTAAGCTGCGGTAACGTGAAACTGTAGGTCCCAAAGATCACGAGTGGCTGCGAGAAGATAGTCCAGCCCTCACACGGCACGCTCGAGAACCACTAAAGACATTTTGGAGAAATTTAATTTGTATATATGTCAAAATCGGATAAAGTGTGAGTGAGGTGTGAGGAATGGCATTTAAAAAACCTTCAAATACTTTTTGTTAGCCGTCTAACTCAAGAGCTTAAGTCAGTAGTTCCACTTGAAACTGATCAAATTTGAATAGATATGCGGAGGCGCTTAAAACACTTTCGAATCATCTTTCTCATAGACCTAGTTCAACAACCTCTGAACCGATTTCGATGTAATTCGGATTGAAAATCACCAAAATCGGACGAAAACTGTGTACGATATGGTGGGGTGACTCTTCAACCCCCGTATTTCAATATGTTTCAGAAACTATTTGCGCCAGAGGAATTGTTATAATTTTTTTTTAAATTTTGTGCATGAGTAGATTCGCAGATAGAGGGGGGGGATATCGCCAGTACCCGAGTTTTTTGATTTTTTTATCCAAAAAGGAATATTTTTTTATATTTTTGGACACCTTGGAGCTTCATCTGTAAAATATATGTTTTTCACAATTTGTTTTCTTGATTATTTTCGGTCCACCAGCTATCAAAAGTTACAAGCGTATGCCAGACACACGGATAAACGGATAGACATACACCGTGTTGAACCCATTAGTGTCCCGTTTATATCATTCTGGTATGGAATACTACAAAGACCTCTTTTTAGCGATATGTCACATGCCTATATAAAGTTTTTTATTACGACTTTTACTTGTACTGAAGCCACCTCCAAAATAACATTAAGTACCGGAATCGCAATAGGCAGTATTAAAAATAAGGCGACTATATGCGGTATCACAATGTCCTTCCGTTTCATCTAGGTGTGCTATACACTTAAATTAAATACATTTCAGTCATCGATTTTAAAATATTGATTAAATGATTGATTGGCTGCTGATTTAAGTAGTACATACATTCATAGAGTACATGAACTCAGTGTGCAAGGTGCCAAAAACTGAGGCCTTTAGATGGGTGGTTCAAGTTTGTACATTTTATTCACTTTTCAAAATGTTTAGTCTTAAAAAGTGGTATATGACCTGACAAAAACTGAAGTAGTATGCTTCGAGACGAGACAATTCAAAGTAACCCTGATCTGGGTTCCAGGACATTGTAACGTTCGTGGAAACGAACTTGCACGGCTCAGCCCTCCACTGCTTACTTGCGGAATCAGTCCACGTTCCACTTGGAGCGGTCAAGGCAAAAATCTCCTCAATATTCTTTAAAAAAGCCAACCTCAGATGGACTAGGCTGACAAACTGTGTCATATCCAGAAAGATGTGGGCAGGCTACAACAAAATTAAAACAACCGATTTCCTAAATAGAACGCCTAAAGACGACGCCAGATTAACAGCGATCACTACGGGTCACTGGCCTGTAGGAGACCACGCAATCAGACTAGGTATCCCACATAACACACATCCAATATCGCAACTGAAAGAGAAACCGTTATCCACTATTTATGAGCATTTCCGCCACTAGCTAGGGCCAGACAACGAACATTAGGAAAACCCTTCTTCAATTCCCTATCGGAAGTCTCAGAGAAAAATATCAAAGAACTAATTACTTTTTTCAATTACACAGGTTGGATCTAGTGACTCCTCACTAACACACCGTAACACCCAGGTAACATGAGTTGTGGTAACAAGACGGCACCTAGTGCTAATTAGGTTCTTAAAGAACCGCCACTCTTACCTACCTACCTGCTTCAAGAAGGTTCCGTATCGTATCATATATATGGGTTTCATCACTGAACACTGCCCCATAGGCATGCACCTGAAGGAGGATTTCCAGCTCTGTTTTTTATAGAAGTTAGATCTACTATCTACTATATACCAATAAGTGACCTAGTAAATACCAAACTTCAGAAACCTCCTTCACTTCACAGAATCTCCAACTGGTTCCACGGATAAAGCTGGTAAATTCCAAGATCCGGTGGTAACACAATATACATATATATAATGTGTTTGCACTCATAATGCAAAAAGCCACTCGAACCCAAACCTAGCCGTCGATTAAAGCTCTCACTACTTGTTCATCTTTTAATCGTACGTTGTTGAAATGTTGACCAATATTTATGAGTTTTTTTTTGTTTTGAATATATAAATACTTTTTGTTTGGCCTGCAAATTGTTCTCCACTTTGCGAATTAGTTCATTGGTTTTAGCGCAACTGAGACTTCCTCTTTTTCACTTTCCACTCACCTACAAATCCATATTGATGCTTAGGTACTACCCATTAGAAAGATAATTAGACACAATTTCGCACTTAATTCATAAGAGTATGCTAATTATAGGCTGAAGATGGTTTTCACAATAATTATCCTGCATTTATAGATTTTCACCAAATTAATATATGATTTGGCTATTTCTACTTAACAAACACAAATGATGTAGAAACAAATAGATTTACTATCAGCCCCAATACACAAAGTTGTAACTATAGCCCGTGTTGTACTACAAGGTGGGGCAAAAGTAATGTCACAATGTGAATTGGCTGCCATTTTATTAGAAATGAAAAAAATTGGGCTTTGTTTTCACGAAAAGTTTATTTGATGAAATTGTTTACAACATAAATGTCAAAGCACAGTGACATTTGACGCCATTTGCAAAAATTATGGCACATTCACATTATGACATTACTTTTGCCCCACCTTGTATTTCTCTAGAGTTGTCTCGTCACTTGTTTTTTTTTTTTTTTTGTTATCCAGGGCCCGGCAAGGCATCACCTAAGGTGCGGCACACTTATGGAAAGGATCTCAACCAACTTCGTGTTCAAAACGAGCTGCCTGGAGACGCTTGTTGGTTGAGGCCCATGTCCACTTCAGACTGTAGCGCCGTTTAAAGTAAAAGCATTTTTCCTTTTCCAGCACGAGACTGATGAAACTGCTTCATCTGAAGTGTAGAGTTAGTTCTGCACTATTCCATAAATCCAAGTGCAAAATACGCCAAACGTAGCTGTAGGAAATGCCCAATTGGTGAGCGCGGCAATTGATCGAGCATTACGATGACGCACAGATTTTACGACATCGCAAACACTTCTAATTCGGTTATTGTGTTTCGAATTGTTGGACGATTATGACGACCATAATCTGTCTTAAAATCGCGATACACAGATATTTTGTAGTAAGATGCAATAATCTGAATACTTTGAGAGATGGTTAAACGATTCACATTGTAAAATGTCAAGGGAAATACTAACTACCTGTCACTATGGATGACAGATAGATTTAACAGATGCCATATGGCAGGGATGTGAAATTACAACCTTGAAATAAATAACTCTTTATTATTTTGACTCACATTTTTGAGTCCATCTTCAGAATTTAGCACGGATAGTTGACATTACCGTAAAAATAAGAAACCAAAATTTGAAAAAGAATTTGAAAAGAATTTGAATTTCACAATGCGACAAGTAACGGACAGACTCCCCCAGAAAACCGATTTTGTAGAAGTATCTCTCTATGTCAATCGCTGTAATTCTACAAACAACTGTACTTGTTCACCTAATTTCAGGTGAACAATAAATTTTCAACTCAACGAGTGCAGGAGGGGGCACAGTACAGCAAACGTTCTCCTTAAAATGATGTTCGCCTTAATGGCAGATTGCAGTCCTGATGAGAGAAATGGTCTTCGAGTAAGCCTTGGTCGAATACCACCCAGTCTGTAATTACTGGCACGCGTTCATTTGATTTTGGGATATTAGTTTTTGAATCACAGTGGGGTTAGTAAGGTAAATTATGTAAATTTATATAATGTAATCTATCCTCAGCTCAGTCTGCAATTTGGTTCTTTAAATGGATACGGAAGAGTATCATTTTTAACGGATTGTATATGTGTGTCATCATTTACAGAAAAAATTACGGAACCGATTTTGATGAAGAAATCTAATCGTTGGAATACCGAGAGAGTTCTTTGGAAAGCTCTTCTTAGCAGCTAGATGGCGCAATAAACGATAACCTTGTGGCGGACAGTTTCTTGACATCAAAGCCTGACAGCATCTGTCCGACACGTTTGTATCTTTCGCTTCTTCTTGCTGGTCAGGCATCTACACGTTACCTTTTACGTATTATCAAAGAAATTGATTTCTTTAATATAAATGGTGTTTACCTTCGAAAACGTTTGTTTAACTCAACGAACTTCGCTTTCGAATGTTCACACTTTCTAAAGTAGTACTCTACAAACTTTTGTCTATCTGGAGACTTGCAGCAATGATCCGGCAGTCGGAAAGAGGGATAGATTTCAAGTTAGAAGGAAAGGCAACTCACCAGTACCCACCTCAGATTTAAAAAGATCAGTGTAAATCTTCTTTCTAGCTTCGCAAGGATTGTTATTCATCTCCCATCTAAGGTACGAGTATGTATTTGTCAAATAACTTTTGCCAAAGCTGGAACTTAAAATGTAATAGCCCGTCCTTTCCGATATCTTGCTTCAATAGCCCGTTCTTTCCGATATATTGCTTCTTGAAATTAGAGTGTTTCTGTGCTCTGGCATGCGATATTTCCAATAGCCAGCTTCTCTGACTTCTATAAAACTCTGTCCATGAGTACTCGTACATACCACATGGGTAGGTATACATGTACCTGCTTTCCAACAACTAGAGATCCTATAGATACAAAGCGACTGAGATACTCCTTTTTGAAAATAAACCTAAGTGATCTACCGATCTCTTTACGTTTTTGAATATCTTCAACCTTCAAGTTATTGTTAAGGACTTGCGTAATCTGTAAACGGATGAGATTGAAAGGTTGCCAAGTCTTGACCTTGGCCTTGAACCTTTAACAGGATTTTGAACCCTAGGCATTGCCTGCAGCTTGTTGAGCGGACAGATTCCACCAAACACAGAACAGCTTACTTGATAGAGTGATGCCTTGGTCTCTACGAGTATACACAGCGGGACTGGTTGCTTGTGGCGACACTCAACAGTTCAAGGTGTACCTGGGCTTCATAGTTATATGGTGATGAAGTTAGTTCTTGATAGTAACTGAATCATACAACCGTGGGCTGGTAGTGGAGAAGGAAAGGGTTGGCCATGGTGTAGTGGGTAGTGTGTTCGCTTGTGACTCGAACTGTGCAGGTTCAAGCCCGGACGGGGAACAACAACCACAACCACCCGAGCATAAAAGAGGAAAGAATTTAAATCCAAGTTTCTCCAGCCACTACACCAAAATTAGTTCTGCTTGGTAGTACAATGAATTCTCCATGATTTGGAAATTTCCTTTATGTAAAAAAAAAAAAAAAGAGAAGGCATTTTCCGTCATTCCCTTATGCCATTTCCACCGCTTTCTACTCTGGAGAGACTTATTGTACGATGTTTCATCGGTTTCATTCCACGCTTTCCGATTCATGTGGCCCTACTTGGAGTGACAGCTAGTCTACACCCTCACACACTGACCTCTTCGGACCTCTTGTAAGATCATTGCTGTCAGCAAACAAAAGAGGCCACGAAGAGAGTCTTAGGCAACTCGGAACTGTTAAATATTAGTCCTATCGTAAGCCTCACTAAGACTGATTTGACCGCAGTGGGATCACATTCCGCTATAGTCTAAATTACGAGGGGTACGGTATGCTTATTTATAGGTTTTGTGCGTCATGTGTAACCTTACAAGAGTAATGGACTTTTTGTTTGTTTGCTCTAAGTTTGAATCGTACCATCGGTAATCTAATACTATAAGTTCTTCATGGAAGGCTTTGGGATTTTACTTGTCTTAACCCCTTCTCAAGATATCCAGTCTTAATTCTCGATCAATTTAAAGAAATTGTTGTATATTTAGTGGGCCCTTTTCACACACTTCAATTCAATAATTGTTGTCAGTTTTACTACAGAAATTGTTGTCCCTATAGAAACATGAAAGTATGCAGACTCTACTGTAGCAGAAAAACCGCCCTTCTAATCATAATTTCTTCTTACCACTTTCCGACTGCACTGTGTTAAAATATTTCCTTCTGCGCTAACGAGCACAAAGAGGCGGCTTTATTTGTTCATTTCAATCGAATGAAATCTAAAATTGATGAAGCTTTATCGACTGAACCTTATCTATTCGATTAGATGCCGCTGTCGATAACTTTTCAATTGGTTTACTTTACTACCAGCGTCGAGCGGCTACAATGTTAGTTAGGATGCAATTAATGCGTAGAAATTCAATCTGCCTCAAGAAAATGCATCGTCTAAGGTCCAATAAAGAACCATTAAGCGATGTTTGTGGATCGGCGCGAGCAATCTCCTTTTTGTGTGTGCGCCCATTTACAAAAAAAAAAGGTGCGAAAAACGCCATCGGCCTTCAGATGAGCACAGCGGACGAGCGAGAGACACAGAGGAAAAATTAAAGCCGAGCGTCATAAATATGCTTGTAAAGGCATTCCAATCTGGCCGGAGGTGATGTGAATGTGAGAAATACTGATGCCAATGCCAATGCCAGTGCCAATGCCAATGCCAATGCCAACGCTGATGTTGATGATGATTATGCTGATGAATACTTATTTATTGTTAGTAAAGGCCTCAATTGCGGCGGCAATGATGAGAGTCCTGCAACATCTCCCCTAGAGCGATGAGCGATTTCGAAAGGAAGTGGACTATGGTGAAATGTGCAGCATCGATTAGCATTCGTCGGACGTACTAGGTTCACACTTTCGCGAGCCAATTTATTCGTGGGAATCATTGCAGCAGTCTTGTTTGGCGATTGATGGGTGAGATATGGGTCAGTGGATCTCTCTAGAGATCGTACTCGGACTGTGTTGCACAAATCAAATACTTGAACTGTTTGGTGCTGATTTGTTTAATGAATTTTTCTTTCTCTCTCCCGTGAGGTTATGGTAGAGCATTGGGATTTGCTTAATTGGAAGTTTAATTGTATTACATTCATCCGATGGAAAGTGTACATAATCAGGTCTCCGTTGCAAGCTCTGCATTGGGTGCTTCATGGTAGGCTTACCATCGTTAGATACACATATGAATGAATTTAAAGCCATTTCTCTTAAAACTGTTGCAAGAGACTCTGCAACTTAGTATGGAATACTTTGAAAACATTTAGCAGATACTAATCAGTGGCGGCTAGTCCATATGCTCGTCCATAGGAGAACATGAGCACGTGAATTCCCAATTAATTTCTAAATATTTTTAAAGCACTTTTCCACAAAGTATTCACTTTCTTTCACATAATTTTGCCAACGTTGTTGCAGAACAGATATTGCAACGGAATGAAGCATACTTCCACTAATTGTATGAAAGGAGCTTAATGGTACGTTCTAGTACTTCAGTTAATGGATAATTATTACGACGAAATTTTCTATTCTGAAATTCCCTACCAGGTGGATACTGACTTCGAAAATTGTACGCAACTAAGTTCTCGCTGTTTTTAGATGAAAATGCAACATTATTGTGAAAAAATGGTTACAAATGAATCATTCAAAGTATTGCCCATCGCTAGCTACAACTTCTTCCCATCTTTCTGGCAGAGCTCGAATACCGTTACGGTAAAAGTGTTCATCTTTTGAGGCTATCCACGAATCAAGCCATTTTTTGAAGTCTTCATATGAACGGAACTGCTGATCAGGTAGACCATGTGCCATCGAACGGAAGAAGTAATAATTGGATGGCGTAATTTCTGGGAAATATGGCGGGTGGGGTAGGACTTCCCACTTGAGCGTTTCCAGGTAGGTTTTAACGGATTTGGCAACGTTTTCATGCTGTAGAATCACTTTTTCGTGCCTCTGCTCGTACTGTGGCCGTTTTTCGCGCAGTGCTCGGCTCAATCGCATCAATTGAAGTCGATACCGTTCCCCAGTGATGGTTTCGTTGAGTTTCAACAGTTCATCATAAATGACACCGACCTGGTCCCACCAAATGCACAGCATATTCTTCGCGGCGTGAATATTCGGCCGAGCCGACGACGTAGACCGGGCAGACTTCATGACTTTCTTTTCTTTGGGTTGCTGTAATGAATCCATTTTTCACCACGCGTCACGATGCGATGAAGAAACCCTTTTTGCCGCTTGAGCAGTTTTTCACAGGCGAAAAAAAGAACGCTCAACGTCCCTTGATTTTAAATCATAATGAACCCAAGTTCCTGAATCATTCCAAACGCATGCAATTGCTTGGAAATGGTTTGACGAGAAACTCCTAATGCTGAAGCAAGCTGTTCTTGCGTTTGGCACGGATCCTCATCGAGCAAAGCCTCAATTCAGCGTCTTCGAAGGATTTTGGCCTACCTTCACTCGGACGGTCGTCAACATCGAAATCGCCGTCTTTGAAACGACGGAACCAATCACGGCACGTTGTTTCACTTAAAACAGCATCTCCGTAAACTTGTTGGAGCTCTCGATGCGCTTCAGCTGCAAATGGCGATTATTTGGCACAAAATCAGACATTTTCACACAAACAAAAGTATATGACGCAAAAACAAAATCACTAATGTGTCAAAACAGTTTGTTTACCATATGTCTAAGCTTGGTTCATGACGTTTTAGATATGTCAAAATCGACCAGCACTTACTGCTGGAGCCATCTATTGACTTAGTTGCGCACCCAATGTAATAAATGCAAACCATTTTTGAGTGCGAATATCTCGAAAATGGTGCGTCATACGAACAAAGTCTATTCAATCAACATTTTAGGTTTTGAAATTTTATTTGTACAACTCAAATGCCGAGTTTTTCAAAAGTTTTCGAACATTGTACGGAACCTTTCAAAATGTCCAGCTGTACACCGAATATAATGACAATTGTTTTCAAATTCTCAAAAAAAGATGAATGTAGACATAAGCTACCCATATGCAGTTAAAGAACTTATTCAACTACAAAAACAATTCTCAAAATAAGTAAATATACAGATGTTGTCGCACTGACGTCTCATTTCATATGTAACAACAGAAAGAAAAAAAAAAGGTCCTTAAACTCTCTTGAAGGTGGATGCCAATATTTAAAAAAAATTTCAATATTTTATGGGATTTTACCAAAGTGTCTTAAGTTTTGCCCGAATTTAATGGAAATCGTTTTGATTTGACGAATATTTCGAAAACTGCGTTTCATACAGGCAGAGAAGACTTCCAAAATTTTAGAATTTTAGAAAAGTCTACAGAATTTTCCAAAGTGTTCGACATCTACCCAAAATGAGTGATAATATAGTGTGATCTTCTGTTAATCGAGTTTTTCTTCTCTAGGTATGACTCATACATATGTACATACAGGTGTATGGTGCCAAGTAGATGAAGAGAATATTTTGTGATCAAACTCATAACGTGAGAATAACACTGAAGCCTAGGTCTAATTTGTGCGGATAGGACTGCAGTTAGGATATCCAGGGAAACTGCTCTTTATTTCTCATGTTACTCGATGGCTGACATCCAGAGATGGGATAGCTTGGACCGAAACGCTATACCAAAGTGCAACTTTTGGATAGTATTCTTATCAGAGACTGGAGGTTAGATTTGAGCTTACGTAAAGTCCAGGTCCTGTACAAAGCTGTAGAAAGCAAAGAAAAGAACATACACACAAAATGTAGCCTGCACTTTTTCTGAATCAATCATCAGTACAAGAACTTTGTTCATCAAAACTGTAAACTAAACCAATGCAACCAAGAATATTAAAACGAAACTTAAACACTTAAAATATACCATCAACTTCTAAACTTCAGCTGGAAGTATTCATGCTCCAATTTGTCAGTCTATTCGCAACGCTAATAAAGTTGCGAGTTGATGTGACAGGCGCCTGCTGCAGACACTACCGAAAGTGGAACACCAATTTTGTTAGCTGACGGCCTGTGGGCATGCACCTTTCCTAATGGTTTCCGACATCTCTCCTCCTCCCACTCGTTCTGTTATCCTCCAGTTCTCTACTTGCAATTTGGATAACCATTTCACGGGCTGCGCACAACACGCCAGATTGTCTGTGCGGTGCCATTCGTTAACCAAGCACAGTGAACCACGTTAAATAAGGCGAAACAAGTTCACCGTGGTGGAGGTCGATCCGGTAGACACACTCAGTGGGCCAATATGACAGCTGGGATGTACCATTGCTGTTTATTTGTCTGACTTGATGATACAGCGAGCACACAGGTCTTCAAGAGTGCAACACGAATGCATTCGTTTTCCAATTAAACAACTTTAAGTGAATTTACAGGACCTCCTCCGCATGACACACAGGGTGATTACAAATTTTGAAATCGCATTCGGTCACAGATGCCAGGAAATTTCAAATGTGCATATTTTGATTAATGGATGACGTGAGTGCCTAACAGACGTATAAATTCTCATTAATGAGCTCAAACATGACCATCTCCATGTTGCAATAGAATGAGAATAGCTTAGTAGCCCTTTTATTCGCATGCATCCTGCTGAGCAAGTTATGACTTCACATAAACTAAATGACAGCTAAGTCAGATTAGTGCTGCTGCCAACATCGTTGCCACTCCAAATGATGTTTCATGTTTGGGGCAATAAAAACACAAGCTAAGTTTTAATGTCTGCTTAATGATTCGTAGTCATTGGCGGAAGACGAGTAACCCTTTTTTTTTCTAAAGGTGTCCTTGATTTGATTGGTAATTAATGAGTTCAACGATACGCAGATGCTACTCGTATTAACTGTCGTAATCATAGTTAAAACATTAATGAGGTCGCGTTGACCTTTGAAATCGTAGTGTGTCCTGCACCTTATATCTGTTTATATGACATAACAAATATGAGGAAGAGAGTGAAAATGCTAAGGTCTTTACAACTACTAATTTCCAAAAAAATAAAACGCAATTGGAGAAACTTTGAACATCGAAACATCGAGAGCCCCATCAGTGGAAACAAAGACGCAAGGTGGTGTAATGATGAAGTTAAAGAGAAACTTTAATACAAAAGGCTTCAGTATAAAATATATCAGGAATCAAAATATGAAGTTCAAAAGATGAAAGCGAAAAAGGTAGTAGTAGCTCAAGCCAATGCTGGTAGCGTAAACAACTTGTACTTGTACAAGTATGGCATAAACACTAGAGATGTAAAATGTAAATAATTTTGGCTACTCGTACTCTTTCGTTATATTTTCGGGAGCATCCAGATAAAAGTAACGAGTACTTCATACTCACGAATACCACCTACAGTGTTGTCATCGTGACATAATTTATGCCATTTGTGACATAATTATTTCGGTTTTGACATAATTTCAGAATTAAATTATGCTGACATAATAAATGTGAAACAAAGGCCTTCCTCAATCTTTTAACCACTTCCAAAATAGTTCTAGAATGCAAAACATCCTTGAATTCGGTCGGAAGGCTGAACTCACTGAATCTTGTTTGGGTCCAGGACACAAAGGGATAACAGGAAATAAGATCTCTGATGAGCTTGCTAGACAAGGCTCAGAAGAGAACCCACCCACGTTGTGTTTGCCAGCGTCCTCGGTTAGGGCTTCCATTGACGATTGGGTTTTCAATGAAAACAATGGAAGGTGGCATGGCTCTCCAGGATGCAGGCAGACTAAATGAATGGTCCCCTTCGTCTGTAAGAAATCCGTGGCATTGCAGATGAATTACTGGCGTTCTTACGGGCCACTTCGCCTTTGCCAAACACCTCCATGTGCTAGGTTTGAACGCTACCCCTGTCTGCGACTCCTGTGGAGAGGGCTATGATACAGCTCTTCATCATTTTCACAAAAAAAAAAAAAATACATTCGAACAATTTCTCATAAGTCTAAAATTTGACTGATTTTCAAATGAACAGCACATGGAGAAGGTGTAACATCATCGTTACCTGGTCTGTGTTACAACGGATTTAATACAAATTATGTCAACTTATTGGCAGAATTATGTCACATGACATAATCATCCACAAAACTTAAAAATCCTTTATATGTTATACCTTTCTTCCTTCATCTAACAAACAAATATGAAAAATATGTCACCTTGTCCACAATTTAGCCCAAACTACAAAAAAATAAAAAAATGCACAATATTTTCGACACGAAATATACAGGGTCTTCCGAACTTTGACAGTTGATAGCGGCCATATTGTTGAGGCTACATCTGTCAAATTGGCTGTCATTTATTCAGTCTGTTTTGCCAAATCACCATGGAAGGATATAGCATTCAACAACACGTGCAAATAATTTTTTTAATTGTTCTATCAAAATGGGTGTTCTGTTCAGGCAATGTTCCGCGCGCTTCGCCCATTTTTTCGGTCGTCATAATCGTCCTTCCGAGAGGACTATTCGAGGTGGTGTGGATAAATTTGAGTCCACTGGTTCAGTAAACGATCAACCAACACCCGTACGTCGACGAAACTCAAAATCTGCTGAAAACATAGCCGCTGTCCGTGAGAATGTGCAGGAGAATCCAAGGCAGTCGATTTCGCGTCGCTCAAAACAACTCGGCCTTTCGCAGACCACAACTTGACGACTTTTGCATCGTGACTTGGGCCTGCACCCGTACAAAATTCAACTGACCCAGGAGCTGAAGGTAAACGACCATAGACAACGACGTGTGTTCGCTGAATGGGGTCTGGAGCAGTTGGAAACTGACCCTAATTTTCATCGATGAGGTCCATTTCTGGACGAATGGCTATGTCAGTAAAAAAAATTGTCGAATTTGGGACGATACCAATCCACATGAGATCCAAGAGCGTCCAATGCATCCCGAAAAAGTCACTGTTTGGTGTGGATTTTGGGCTGGCGGCGTCATCGGTCCATATTTCTTTGAGAATGACGTTGTCCAGGCCATCACCGTCAACGGCGAGCGCTACAGGTCGATGATTACCAACTTCTTTTGGGCTGAATTGGATCATATGGGCACCAACGACATGTGGTTCCAACAGGATGGCACTACCTGCCACACAGATCACGCCACATTGGAAATTCTGCACGAGCGCTTCCAAGGAAATGTTCATTTCACGTGGAGGTGATGTTAACTGGCCACCGAGATCGTGCGATTTGACCCCGTTAGACTTTTTCTTGTGGGGTTTTCTGAATTCGCAAGTCTATGCGAATAAGCTACAAATCACAGCGGCCCTCAAAGCCAACATAACCCATGCCATCGGTCAAATTCAGCCAGATTTATGCGCCAGAGTCATAGAAAATTGGAGGTTTCGGATGCGCGCCACCCAGAGAAGCCGCGGCTGACATTTGAATGATGTTATATTTCATACATAATGTAATCGATTGGCCTTTCAAACGAATAAAAAATTTCGACACTTTGTTTTATTTAATTTTAAAGATAGGAGGCGCTTAATTAAAGACCCTTTAGAATATGTATTTTCTAGTGTGTTATCAGAAGAGAACAGAAGCCATCCGTATCCTGAATGGGCACTGTTCAATAAGCAACCATGTAGGCAACCATGCAGCGCGACTAGGACTTCCATACAACGACAACGAAGCTGTAGATAGGAAGAAGAAATAGAATCTATTCTCCATTTACCGTGCGACTGTTCTGCACTAGCCCTTAAAAGAAGAACAGCTCTTGGCAGCAGTTTCTTCTCAGGACTGGAAGACCTGCAAAATATAGAGCTTATTGGGTGATTTAATTAGCGATTGATAAGCTTTCAGGTTTACAGGGTTTTAAACAAATTGAGCATAATGGACTCTGAGTGGTCCAAGTGAGCCGTTGACAAATCATTTGTCAACAAGGGCACCCATTTACCTAATCTAACATACCAGAAGAGATTTTGTCCTGGTTTTACAAAAAAAAAAAAAAAAAATCTATAACTTTGCACCGCAGCAGTAATTCGGGTGTCATTGCATCAGACGGCATATCCATGAGACAAGGGTCGTAGGATAATCGTCGCGCAACGTCATCAAAACTCCAGTGCGAGTCGTGCCAGAAACCTCTTCTTTTTATACGGAAAATGGCTCTAAGTGTACACCCCATGATATAAATTTCAAGGGGGGGAGGTTCATCAAAGCGTCCAGAGCAGAGCCAGGTGTACTGGGGAAAGCTCCCAAGCAACCGAGACCGACCGTTCTTTGGAGTTTGGCGAAAGCAGGAGTAACGTATTTACGTGAAAGCTTATTCCACCAAACAACTGACTCATATGAGAGGAAGGGTCTTATCATTGCCGTGTAGATCCAAAGGAGTTTCCTTGGCGACAAGCCCCATGTCTTACCGAAAACACCTTTTGCACTTTGCATTGCCAGAAGACTGACAGAGCTTTGGAAATCCTTAGCTCGACATGTTCCGTCCAAAGAAGTTTGCTATCAAAGATTACTCCTAAATATTTGGCTTTCTTGGAGAGTTGGATAGTGACGCCTTTTAGCACTGGCTGAGTCAGGCAAGCCAATTTCCTCCTTCTCGTAAAGAGAACCACCTCGGTTTTGAGAGGATTAACTGAAAGCCCATTCCTAGCGCACCAATCGTAGATTGCGTCTAGGGCCATCTAAACAAGATCCGACAGACAGAACGGCGACATCATCTGTATATACGTAGACGTTAGAACTATTGAGTGTGTTCAATAGGGAGTCAACAAACCAAAGCAGTGGAGACAGATCACCGCCTTGTGGGCAGCCCCTATTTACACCTGCCATAACACACCGGTCACAATCTGCATCTACAGTCAATTTTCTGTTCACCAACATTGTTTTGATCCGCAACACTGTCCACTAGACACACTTCCGCGCCGTGATTTCTGGTGGAGCTGCACATGCTATCAAAAGTCGCATTATCAGAGGCACCTTGTCTATGAAAATGCCTATCGCGTACTACTTCCTGTCAAGCGCATATTCCATTCTGCTGACCAAATTTTGAAGCGCAGTCTCGCAGGATTTTCTGCGTTGATAAGCATGCTGCATCTCTGACAGAGGATGTACCCTCAAAGCAACTTTGCGCACAAGTAGTTCAACTAGTCTTTCCATGCTTTTCAGCAAGAAAAACGTCAGACTAATAGGTCTGAGGCTCTTGGTGAGAGAGTAATCATCTCTGCCGATTTTCGGTATGAAAACTACTCTGACTGTTCGAAAGGGGGTTGGTAAATGCCAGTGCCGAGCCAGCAGTGAAGATTCTCTCCAGAGTTGGCAGCAACTGACTAATACCTTGTTTCAGCATAGCTGGCTATATTCCGTCAGTGCCAGGTGCTGACTTGAAGCTGTCAAAATATGCGACAGCGTATTTGATAGCTTCATCCGTCGCAACGACCGATGCAGTATACTACCTGCGCTGAGTTGTTTGGCTCAGCACGCTAACAGCTTCACTAGTTAACCTAATTTCCTGGGAAGTGATAAAGCATCCGCTTTCGACTACCATCAGGTTTCCTGAGTGATTCCGGCTTGATTGGTTTTCCATTCTTGAGAACTTTGACCTACTGGTTTCACCGAGAGTTTCGATCTTGCCACACAAAGTTCGAAACGCACCACTTATAGAGATCCTTCGATCGGTAAAGGTTCCAGTCTACCTCCGAATTTGTCTTGAGTGACCTATTTAGAAGTTTTCTGGTTTCCTTACGAAATCGCTGCAGATCTGAGTTGAGTTCCACCACGGAACTGGCCTTCTGCAGGGGTTTTTTTGTCAGCGGACGCGCTAGTTCAAAATGTCTAGTAAGTGTGCTATTCAGGTCTTGAACGGCTTCCTCTATATTTTGTCTTGTTCTAAGTTTGGGTAGAGCTTTGACAGATTTGCCTAACTCTTCCTTAAACCATATCCAGTTGGTTTTTCTCGGACTTCTCCTCTCCTACAAAGGTGTAGCTTCGCGTTCTATTTAGAATTCGATGTATCTATGGTCTGGCGAAACTCTTCAGTTGGTAATAGACTATTGGACAGGGTCAAGTCAATCACTTCCTGTCTTTGCGCCGTAACAAATGTTGGTTGTGAGCCAACATTGTTGATGGTAAGATCAAACGATAGTATGAAGTCCAAAAGACGATCTGTAAGTGCGTTGCACTTCCTGCTGCCCCAAACAGAGTTTTGAGCATTAGCATCGCAACATATGACAAGACCTATCTATCTGGTATCACAATATTTTATTAGCTCGGCAACTGCCCTTGGTGGTAGGGGTAGTAACGAGTCTTATGGGAAGTAAGGAGACGCAACGACGTAGATTTCCCATTTACTGCTTGTCTTGTAACTTATAGCTGCAGCGACTCAATTCTGGCCACAAAATTGTCCAAGCTTTATTGCTGAGAGGGAATTTGGTACAATAAGACAAGTCCTGGGCCTGGATAGATATTATGTGGGGTTTTGTTCTACTAGCTGCAAGTCTGCTGCTGATAAGAGTGGCGGCAGCCTTACAGTGATGGAGGTTGATCTGAGTAAATATCATAAATACAGACAGCGCTCCAGTCACACGGGCTGTAAATTAGCAAGCAAGAGACGGAATTCATTCAAATTGTCCAATCAACCAGTCCCACGGAAATTTACCTATCGCGAACGTGTCCACCGCCATAGAGTAAACAAATATCTATGATCAATCCTCACGTAAACATTTCAGAGGAGATGCTGCCGTCACTCTTGTTGATGCCCGCTAACATAAGATGGCTTTTAACGATCTCGCAATAATCGAAATATTCAACCATTGGTGTACTGTGACCTCTGCCAATTGGACGTAGGGTCCTTGCTGGCTGAGTCACTCGATTTTGGACGTCCGATTGAGAGAAGCTTTCGCCGCGAATTCGAACCAGAGCGACGCGCCCACCATAACGAGTTCGAAATAAATTTTGACATTTCTTGCACCGAGTAACGGAAGATCAATCAACGAAAAGGTCGCCAAATATATGGATACTGCATTCTTGACTGAGCTACACATAGTTGGTTCCCCGTCAGATACTCAAAATGGGTCCTGTGATATACCTAATCCAACCCAGGGAAGAAGAAGGGAAATATTTGTGATCGGTATCGAAATTTCAATCGCATTTTCTTCTCAAACCCGTATTTTACTTTCTCAAAGTAGTATCCGTAACCCTTTCTTCTAAACAATCGTCTTATCAACAAATTGCCTGATAAAATCGCTTAAGAATGGTGAGAGTACTCTCCGAATAGAAAGGTATCATTGCATTTGAATCAAAGAGTTCACAACGCCACGTCCAAAGCGGATGGGTTAGACGATGTGTGTACCATATGATCCATTCCAGATGAATTGTACATAACTTCTCTTTACGTTCAGTAAAGCCAAAGGCTATGTTGATCAGCGACCCCCTATTGAAAAAAGAACCTAAGGACCTCATGGCATACAAAATCGTAATTCTTTCAAACACACTTCTGCTTCTTCTTCCAAGATGCAATCTTCTTACCGCAACCGATTATAATATAAAAAAAGTCCTTTTGAAGAACTTCGAAGCCGTTAGCTTCCATAGAAATCTGTAGACCGTAATCCTATTGTTTCAATCCTTTGCCAGATCTGCTCTTCTATGGAATAAATACAATTGACCCCCAGTGTATTGTTAGAGGCAACATTTCCTAGATTAAAAGCATCCCAAAAGCCCCGCGGTGAAACTGCTCCAATTCCTTAGCAAACATTAGCGGTACGTGTGACCATTTTCGATCCGAAACCAATCACATTATCGCCATAAATCAAAATGCACGCTGCCATATGCGGGTGCAATTTCCTACAAACTTCAACAGTTATCCATCTCGAAGCTATTCCATACATACGAGCGCCATCGTTTCCCGTCCATCATGCTCTGGCATATCAAATCAATTTTAATTAAATCATTTCCAGCCACCGCGCCGTCGTCAGCATCATCTGCATTCAGACTGTACATCCACTTACTGCCCGATCGACTGGATACTGTTGACCAACTGCTCCGAGGATGATGCGGTAACACCTACAAGAATGTGATTTACAGTTAAGCTCACCCCAAAACCATTCAAAGAACATCACCCAAGGAGGACATTTCGCACGACGGTTACACAAATCCAAATTTGAATAACAACTCTGGAGCAGGTAGCTCCGCACATCTATTGCATAACTCAGCACTAGCCATTGCTATGCAATCGTATCCGCCTTCTCATCCATCTATCCATCCATCCATCCATCCATCCGTCTATTCGTAGGCCTTGGGAGAAGTGTTTATTTTGTAAATTGTCCATGGAAACTGTTAGAGGAGCTCCGGGAGAGCCTGATGGTGGTGGCATTAACATTTTCCTATGGTTTGCTTAGGTTAATGGTTCACTAGCACCGAATGGGCAAACGAAGAACAACAACAACGACGACATGGACCACCATCACATCCGATCCACTCAGAGTTCAATCAGTCTTTTCTGGATGCACACCTTTTCCTTCATTTAAACAAGATGTATTGACCATTCCGAGGGAAGAGGCTGGCTGATCTGCATTGGACAGGGTACTTGAGCGAATGGTGGCGTCGGCGATGGTCAGCTAGAATGATGCTTAAGTATGGGCGGATTGAGGGTTCTTGTAGCTTGTTGGTGTTATTTTCTCCATCGGCGGCAGAGGGAATTCCATTTGCCATGCCATTTTGCAATGATGACTATGAACTTAGGGACCCACTAGTCTATCATCATATTGGCATTCATCGAAGGTCTCGTAAGGAGATACATCATGGTGCGGATAATGATGCTATTATGTAATATTAGTTTGCAATATTGCAGCGGTATTTGCAGCGTAGGGTTGCCAAGTGTATTCAATTTTAGAGCATGTTACTCGTAAGGTGGTGAGGTAGGTATAGCTGCCAAAGGCACACCAATGGATCCACAGTCCCTGAGAGGTTGCTATTTAGACGCGGTTCAATCTTTACCATGCTAAGTCGAAAGGTTTGGTCCTTTGTAGACGGCGCATCAATTTTTCTCGTCCAGAATTTGTCGAAATGTATTATTAGCACGTTTAATTTTGTGCTTTCGTCTTCAGCATTTACTTGTAGCGGGTAGGCCATCTGCTGGATTCCCTTTAAATTACATTTTATTTTGACACTGACAGCTCTTTCGCGATCAACAAATTGACATATCGCCGCGGTACGAAATGAATCGATTTACGCTTCAACAATGTTTGGGAAATATTGAAAACTTCTAAATTGAGTGCTGTGTTGCCGAAATAGTGCGAATTTTGAAAAGAAATTTCGGTTGAAATAATGCACCAGCTGTACACAAGTTTGTGAAAAAAGTTCGTGAGATTGACATGACAATTGGGATCACAAGTTATCCTCGTGTTTGTCATGCGCCTAAACCCGACTTGCCACAGACTTTACATGAAAAGATTTGATTTCGTTGGGGGCAATCCACCAAGCCTTTGTCTATTTCATAGTTGTTTCTTCGATCGCTTTACCTATTGCTATTCGTAAGATAGCAGTGTTAGTGTTAGCACACGTAGCTTAGTCGGTGCCTTGTTCTTGCAATATATCATTGGTATATGAAAGATACAGAAGCGGACCAAAAACGCTTCCTTGCGATAAGCCAGCTGAAATTTCTTTAAATTGCGTGTATTTTTTTCCATTTCCGGCACGGAAGGATCTTTTTCCCGAGATAGATATGTTGTCTGTATATTATAAGAGTAATTTGAACTTCAGGTCTTCATGACCTTATCAAAGGCTTGCGAGAGATCAAGAAATACGCTTCAGCAAATCTTTTTTTCTTCATGAGCTTTTGCGATTACGTCAGTGAACCTATGTATGTACCTGATCAATAATTGAATGCTTATTTTTGAAGCCAAACTGGAATGATGTAAGATTTGCTTCCTCAGAAACAGCTTTAAGCTGAAAAGTTTGGATATAATTAGGAGAAGCGAAATGGGTCCATATGGATTCTTGTCACTCTGTGGATTTCCTGGTTTTAGTGCCATTATGGCTCCCGTAGCTTTCTATTGACTCGGGATGTATTCCAATTTTAGGGGCAGTATTTATAATATTGAGAAGCTTAATTCTTTTTCCGCTGCATGGTTTTTAAAACCGAATGTCTCAGCAGGTTACACGAGTTATTCAAGTCAGCTCTACTCTGTGGAGCACTTTTTCTGCCATTATTTTCTCCTTTAGCATTTCTTTTATTTTTGGTGGACTTTTGTTTTTGTAGGGAGTATTATTCCATGCTATGATTTCAACGAGGTGAAATCATGTATATCATACGAGTACATATACCTCTGTGGTTCTCGACTTTATTTTTGCTTAAATAGCGACAAATACTCCCGTTCCAGGCAGATGTATCTGCTTTTAACGATGAGTTAAACTGTTTTGAATATCATTTATATAGGGTGACCAGATAAGAACGATAAGAAAATAAATTTAAATAAAACAACAACAGTGTGAAATATCAAATTGATTCTGACTTTATTTTGTAGCTCCATTATGTATGGAATAGCACATCATTTAAATGGCCGCCTCGGCTTCGCTGGCAGTACTTCAAGCGGTCGGTCCAATATGTGCGGCGTTATTCCAGCAATAGCGTCTCGAATGTTGGCCTCGAGCTCATCCAAAGTGGTTAGCTTGTTAGCGTAGACTAAGGACTTGACGTACACCCAGAAAAAATAATCGAGGGGTATCAAGTCACATGATCGCGGCGCTCAATTGATGAACGCTCGCTGTGAGATAACCCAGTCGCCAAATTTTTCCTTCACCACTTCGAGCGTTGCGTCGCTTGTATGGCATGCAACGCCATCTTGTTGGAACCACAGCTCGGATATATCGATGTTATCGAGCTCTATACCGAGGAACATTGACGGAAACGGTGTCTTCTTTCTCATTTCGAAAGAAATAAGATCCGATGATGCCGCCGTGCCATAAACTGCACCAAACAGTCAATCTTTGTAAAATTGATGCTTGGTCAAACACTTGTGGATTGTGGTCGCTTGTTGACATAGCCGCTGAGCCAAAAATGGGCCTCGTCCGAGAAGATGATTTTTTGGCCAAAATCCGGATCTCGTGCCAACATTTCCAGCGTCCAATTAGCGAACCCACGGCATTGTGTATGGTCGTCCGCCTTCAATTCTTGCGGCAGCACAATCTAATACGGGTGTAGGCCCAAATCCAACCCCAAAATAAGCCTGTTTGACTCTCTAGCGATGCCCAATTCAGCTGATCGGTGCCGAATCGACATTTTTAGGTCTTCTTCGATACTGGCCGCTACGGCGGCTATGTTTTCTTCACTTCGCACCGATCTCTGTCTGGTTCGTGGCTTAAGGCCCAAAAGAGTGTACTCATGCTCAAACGTTTCCACAATTGGAAAAACTGTCATTGCTATCTGGTCACCGTTTAGATTATCATTTCAATTTCGGATCTAAGGCTTCAATATAACTCGTACTCCTCATCTTCAAGAATTGTACCATCATTTGGTAGATGTTTTTT
Organism: Pocota personata; assembly: GCA_963082735.1. Classification (NCBI taxonomy): domain Eukaryota; kingdom Metazoa; phylum Arthropoda; class Insecta; order Diptera; family Syrphidae; genus Pocota; species Pocota personata. The sequence continues at coordinate 262,465,609 of OY720429.1, read as the reverse complement.
TTTTTAAATTCCCTTTTAATTTCGTTTCTATGTTTTAAGCTTTTCTTAACTTTTTTCATTATTACGTCTATAAATTGTTTTAACGTACGCGATTTTTTTTTCACGCCGCACTATTTTATTTCGCGTCACGTAATTTTATATTTCTGTCCCATAGTACAATAGACATAACAGTTGACCCAAATCATCGATATTTGCACATGAATGTCTTGAAAGTTGACTTAAAAGAGAGATTGTCCGAAATTGAAACGATTGTGGGCGTGGCAGTAGGCGTTTTTCAACAAATCAAACACTCTATTAAATCTAAAATCCAAGGAGTACATGCACCAAGTTTGAATTGTCTAGTTCAAAATTTAAGATGGACAGATGGACAAGGCTTAAACAATTTGCCTATTAACCATGATCATATACAGGGTGTATCTTTATTATTACCATATGGTGCAAACTAAAAAAATAAGAATATTTTGGAGCAAACACCCCATTCAAGTCCTGTTCTAGCTTCTCGCAACCATTCGTACTGTGCGTGTTATATCCCATAAAGTATATTAATATTGATACATAGTTTTGTTATACAGAAATAGTAAATAGCGATAGACCCCGAAGAGCATATACGTACATTTGTGATCAGCATCGATCGATATGTCGATCAATCCATGTCCATCTGTCTGCTTGGGCTTTAAATTTTCAGCAAGGAACGTGGAATTTTATATATAAGCTTTTAAGAATCCGAAACATTTTTGGAATCCATCCATAAACACGCCCACCTTTCAAAATATTTTGTTTTTTCAATATTTCACTAGAAACTGAAAGATATTTCCTAATCAGAATATATAGACGTTGCCATTTGCTACAATTGGTCCATGAATTGTACAGGGCCACGCCCACATTTCACCAGAGTCTCTGAACTTTGGTTAAAAGAGGCGACAGACACGCCCACCTTCTAAATATTTTTTTAACTTTCCGTTTGCCCTCTTTTACCAAAAGATATTTTCATAAGGAATCAGATCTCGATTTTTCTCCAAAGGAAAAAAATATTTGCGTAGAATCTACAATCTGCTAACACATAGAGCTTCTAGATCCCGCTTTCTTGCCGTTGTGATGTTTCTAACATTCTATTGTGGGGAACTCGGTTCTATATTTACTGACAAAGTTGTAAGTCTGGTTAACAAATTCACTTGTATTTTCGATTAGTGGAGTACCTATTTTCTCTCAGCACCTCAATGAACTTACAATGTTCTGTCTTAGTTATTTTCTCAAAGTGACCTAAAGCTTTCAATTTACGGGCAGAAATTGAACCTAGATATACAACAACTCTTAGATTTCAAGTTTCATAACTTTCCAAAAACTTTCTGTGATTAACTCGATTCTGTTCGGAAGAGACTTTGAACTTTGTCAGGTTGGTCTTCGTCCCATTCGATGTGTGGTTTTCTCACATGCTCCACTAAGGCAGGAGTTTCCTGATTGCTTGTTGTACCTTCATTGTTAAAAGTAGCCCTATAACATTGCAGTTTATATTCGCAACAGGAACTCGTAAAGATATATTTCTAGTTTAAACTATCAAAAATAATTATGCAGCTTTAGATAGTTTTGGCAATAAATATTTCAGCTTCAAAGTTAAACATTTTTAATTAAAATTCCTTTTCTATAGAGTTTTTCAGATTTTTACTCCCAACAACATCAATCTAAAGTAAGAATATTTCAATGACGACGGGGTAACACTGGAACCAATGTTTCAATCTTCGTTTACTCACGCCTTCATGCAATCAAAAACGGTTCAATTCATGGACCAAATTGTTGCACAATAGTCCACTTCTTCATATCTGCCTCCAGGTGATACTTACAGACCCGACAAAATGTTCAATTTGAATTCTATGTATGCGATGAGAGCTAACAACGACGATGACGACGACGACGGCGTCGTCTTCCTCGATGAGAAAAACAACAAAGATGAGACTCCAACTCGTAAGATGATGATGGTGATGGAGGAATATGAGGCACGCTTCAGTGTGCACGGAGCCATTCATCATCGTCGGGTCGGGGTATTGATGGTGATGGTGGTGGTTCTCAAGAGTTTATGTGCTATTTTCCAACATGATTCGGCTAAAACTGTCCATGCTCACGTAATGCCATGAATATGATGCGCGATGGAGAACAACTTTATCCACCGTGATAACACTTCTGCTGGCTTCAATATTATACATCATCTATCGACACACAAGATGACATATTACACGGCACTGCTTCAGCTCTGCGACCGCTGAATACCGTGCAAATTAATAGTCATAGAGTCCGATCATCTTAGCTATGGGTATTTTGCATTTTTACTGCTTCTTATGCAGCAGAAAAAGTAATAGATACTTTTTTATACACTACTCTCTGGTGAGGTTGTGAGAAGGACCACTCTGGTATACTGGCACTACCCTCATGTCGTGGACTATGATAATGAATTATGTTTACCCAATTGATTCAATTTACATGATTAAGGGCTTCTCACCATCATTGCAAAGCTATTTTAGAAAATGAAATGAAATGCAGATACAGATTCACCTCACGCGAAGTGGTCATTGCTGCCCAAGTGAATTCCAGGCATAACTTGATTCAAGTTATTACGATTGCAATAAGTCATTCAAAGTAAGGGGAAGTCATCTCGAGGCGACTTATCGAATGTAAATTGATTTATATGAGAAGAAATTCTTTCAGGCACTTGTTAGTCGGAAATGCGACGAATGTTGTGACTTTTAGTAGATAGAATGTACTGGTATGATGTTTTGATGAAGTGGTGGTATTGTGATTCATCGTTGGAGATGGTTTGAAGAGATGCAACTTAAGGGGCTGAGTATAATCTATAGCGGATGACATTCCTAGCAGTTTGAGCAAGTTTCAATTTAAGGACTTGATTGGACTTATAGACCGTACTACCACAATTGGAGGGAATAATCGCACCTCTTCCATCCTAGATATGTGGGCTAGAAATTTGCTTTAACTCAAATCACCTACGGTGCTCTAACTTTTTAACAATGTTAAATGTAAATTCAATTTTCTATCCAACAGTATGCATTACAGCTGCGCCAGATTTGGTTAATAATCCATCATAAATCTTCGATATGTATGACAGCATATTCTCAAGAGAGAAACCAATTTATAACTACAGATGCTGTGGTGTATGTATGATGATGTATGAAGTATTTATTTCTTATAAATTCATTAAACAAGCAAATAATTTAATCAATGTAAAACAGTTCAGGAAGGAACAAAATATAAGAAAGGTTGGTGACATTCAGTATTTATATACAAGTAAAAAATAGAGTTGAATGCCACTTCAATTAGTTAAAGTAATACAAACAACATTTTTGGGTAGGGTGATTCTTTAAAAATTCAAAGTAAAAGAAAATAAAAAATTAACTTTAAACATTTCAAGAAACATAATCCAAAAGTAATTTAATTCCAACAAAATGCAAAACGAGAATGGAAATAATGAAGATGAAGATTAGACCAAAAAATCAGAAATACGAGATTCTAACGCAACATAATCAAAGCTGAAGAGCCACAATTTTACGCTTTTTAAAAACATTCCAGGTATTGTTATTGTCCTGATTGACTCAGGGAGTTCATTAAATAACCGATAAGACAAAATTGAAAAAAAATTCCGATATGCAGTGGTTCGGAAATAGGGTACAGATAAAAAATTTGAAAGGTATCCACGAAGATTATAACAAGAAAATAAACGAAAATTAAGATTGCCAGACTTCATAAAGAAAATTTTTAACACCTTAAAACAATACAAATGACTAACAGGAAGAATTTTCAGGGCACATAACAAAGGAAAGCTAGAATGTCTACCAGATTTTCGACAAATTTTTCTTAGGACATATTTCTGCAAAATCAACAGTGATTGTATTTTATATCGATACACACTCCCCCAACAAGCAATTCCATATTGCAACTTGGAATGAAAAATACCATAGTAAATTATCCTTAAAAACTTGGTAGAACATAAGTTACGCAGATAATGAAAATGTCGAAGGGTGCATCGGAAATACTTTTTCAAAGTATCAGCGGGATTCGCAAAACTCATCCTAGAATCAAGGGTAAGCCCCAAATATTTAAATTCGTCAACACTCTCTACTTGGAAACACTTATCACTACAGTTTAAATTATGACAATAAGAGGGAGGGGAAAAACCAGAAGAACAATAGCAATTAGACAGTTTATATTTAAGACACTCAGGTGCGTGGAAGTACACATTTGCACACACAGGTTGTATGCAGAAGATAAGCCGAAGAACATTATCTTAGTTTTTGAGCTTATTACTAAATTATGTTCAGCAAACCAGTGTCTCAGTAAACTTAGATCCCAATTAACATCAGAAACTAGGTCTAATGGACTGTTTAAGCCATAAGTGAAACCAATGTCATCAGCAAAAGCTGTTGGTGAACCTTTAAAACAAAGAGCAAAGAGTGAATTGATATAGACCAAAAACAGAATTGGACCTAAAATGGAGCCTTGAGGAACACCGAGGTTAAAGAACATTATATCGCTCCTTATATCATCTATCTTCACTCTTTTCGACCTGTTTTCAAGATATGACCTAAACCAGTGGAGCATGAAACCACGAAATCCAGCTTTTTCCAGTTTCCTCAACAAGAAATTATGGTTGACCATGTCGAATGCTTTGGTAATGTCAATAAATAGACCAGCCGTAAATTTTTTCTCATCAAGGTGTGACATTATTTGGGAGCAAAACTGTAAAACCAAATTGAACTGGATTGAAAAACTTAGTTTTCTCTAAAAAACTCACTATTCTATTTTTCATTAGTTTTTCAAAAAATTTACTAAAAACAGAAAGAAGTGAGATAGGCCTGTAGTTACCGATTTCTGCAGCGGAACCTTTTTTGAGTAAAGGAATGACATCTGCACATTTAAGACCTTCAGGAAAGACACCTTCAAACACGCAACGATTAAAAACAATTGCCAATACATCCACTATGAAACATGCAATTTTTTTAAGCACACAATTTGAAATACCATCAGTTCCGCATGAAGTCGAATTAGGTAAATATACCAATAACTTTCAAGATTCCAAGAGAAGTTATGGGTTGAAAAACAAAACTACTACTATTTAACGGTTCAGCACGTCCACAAATGGAAGGACAAGTACAACAAATCGATTGGACAGGAATCGGTTGAAGACTGCAGCCAACATTAGCAAAATAACAATTAAAAGTATCAGCAATAGCGAGTTTGTCATATACTTCAGAGTTATCAACACGTAAAACAGTAGGTTTTTTAGAAGCCGTGGATTTATTCAGTAAGCTATTTACTACTCGCCATTCATTTTTCAAATTTCCCTGTGCAGAGATGAAGTGGTAACATCATCGCTTGTCACGCTGTTGATTCACGGTTCGAAGCCTGATGTCAAGAATCATCTATTTATTTCGCATGAAATAAATAAAAAAGTCGATCACTTGCGAAAGCTAAGTCAACTCTACTGTGAAGGCATAACACTGGCAGTAGGGTGGCCATATGGCTAAAATACAACTTGATCGTGATGATGACATCAGGAGGACGGAGAAAAATACTGAGAATCATAAGCAACGACAATAATAGCGAAAACAAACAAAATACTCCCCAGTTATCTGGACAGCCACCCTTGGAGTTTACAGAAACTTAATACCACCTGAGTTTCAAACTACACCACTCTGTCTTTCTCTCTGTCTCTTCCCCTTTCCACAAAAAAAAGAACGTATGTGTTCTAAAAAAAATTAGTATAAGGTTATTCATTCCCCTTTAACACGTGCAAATTATAAAAAAAAAAAAGATGCACGTCATTACACAACACAAAGCTATTTTAAAGAGATTCTAGAAATGTACTTTGTGGCATGCTATACTTTGAAAATCGAAAATCCATTCCATTAGGGTTCTGCACTGCAAGAGATACAAAAATGTTCTTTGTCACGGAACGTATTTTGGTAATTGAAAATTAGGCTCTACACTGTCGTTTGTGCTATGAGTGTGCAATGTTGTATATTTTAGATAATCAGAGGTGTTGTCAAAGGTCAAATATTAGCAATTTGTATAAAATTTGAATATCATGTTTATTAGATTCTACCACTTGGGCTATGCTGTGGGTTACAATGTTTTATCTTTCTAGGTAATCCAAAGGATTCTTGAAATTGTGAAAAGTTACACTCTGTATTTGGAAAATCGAAAATATTTGTTAGTTATGTTATTCTCTGTAGTCTGTAATATAAGTGTCTGGGACTTGTGGATAACCTGGACAAATTCACAAACACATTGAGAAAACGTATTTAAGAGTTTCGAAAAATATTCTTTAAAACACCCTGTATTTCGAAAATCGCAAATTCAGCTACGTTTCACTATGCACCTTAGTCTGTGCTATAATTGTGTGCAAATGTTTACCTTCCTAGGTTGCCCGGAACTTCAGTCATTTACTAAGGTCGCGGTCTGAGCACAACTTAGTATAAGATTCGACTACGAAGGCTAGGGAGAATAAGTCTTCAAAATCTCTTACTTGCAAATATGATTTCCTTATGAACGTTTCTCAGAAAACTTATCTTTTTAGTGTTCGGAATACTAATGGATTCAACACGTTGTCTGTCTGTCCGTCTGTTCATTTATCTGTCACACACATTTAACTTTTCAAGCGTTTGAGCTAGAAAGCTGAAATTTTGCACACAAATATTAGATGGTAGACCAAAAATAAAAGGGGAAACAAAATTTGTAAGAATTTATTTTTTGAAGAGGCTTTTAAGGGTATAACCCCAATAAAAAAAAAAAAATATTTGTAAACTTCATCAAGTCATCAAACAAATTTCTTGAAACCTAAAAAACCATGACATAGGCGATATCTCCAAGAGGCGTCTTTGTCGGGGCTTCGTCCGTAATTGTGCGGCTTCATGCGAAATCGTTCGTAATTGTGTGACTTTATCCGGAATTGACATTAAATAATTGAAAAGAAAATGGCTGAGTTGTTAATGTGATTATTTATAAATAAATATAAATATTTTGGCGCTAAAAGCCCAATGCCAAGCTCGCAGTCACTCGTGCTGTGCACCTCACGAATGGTTGGGACCTACAGTTTTATGCCGTTTTTCAATTAAGAAAAGCTTTTTCTTACAGTTTTACTCTCGGATGTTTGTTAGACGTTCGTGAGAGGTGGGACCGTGAGAAAACCCTTTGTTTTGTGTTTTCTTGGATTCGAACCTTGAACCTCTCACTCAGCGACCGCGCACATAACCACTGATATGATATGATTATTAATTATATAAAAAATATTAAAAAAAAAATATGAAAAACAAATCATCAGTGCCGACGGTATTTGAACTTGCGAGTTTCGGCACTGGTTTGAATAGTCAACACAAGCGTAAGCCAACTCGGATACGCGGGTGTTGTTCACTGCATGGTTAAAAGCTGTACTAGTCATTCTAGCATTAGTTGCTAGTTGCTGATACGTCAAATATTGTTCAAATATTGATTTCGAACAAAATCGATAGAACCAAAGCCGAGAAATAACAAATTTTAAAAAAATCAGCTTATACCCAATTAAAAAAAAAAAACACTGCTACGCTATCTATTTATTTTTTTTTAAGGAAATTTCCAAATCCCGGAACACTCAGACTCACACGAAATCCATTGTACTACCAAGCACAACTCCTTTTGTTATATTGGTTGGAGAAACTTGGCAGCTGTGGTTGCTGTTCCTCGTCCGGGCTTGAACCTGCACAATTCAGGTCACAAGCGAACACACTACCCACTACACCATGGCCACCCTTTATATCCACAGTAACTAATATGTTAAATTTGAACAAAATTGTTGGTGCCGTTTTCGAAAAAATCGTTTTTTACTAAATCGGCCATTAGTAACGTACCGTTAATTTCAGGGTTATCATGAAAAATCCGATTTCTCCTCGAATTGTGATCACATAGATCGAGATGTGAAATTCAGCGCACAGACATAAAGACAGATAGACAGACAGAATTGCGGGACCCTCTTTTTTGAGATTCTCCATTAAAATAATACCAAGATTGATCAAAATCTCGAGGTCAAATGTTTTCACGAAACCAATACTTGCCCTTATAGCTGCAAGTAAAAATTTGATTTGTATTGGTGTCTAGCTAGCTAGCGCTGGAAATCTGCAAAGAAAGTTACAAAGATTTCCCTTCTCACGTTCATTCTTGCAACTGCGGCAATTTTGTTAAGGAGTTCGTTGTGTTAGCTCTGTTTTAGGTGGGTCATATGATCTTCCTTGGTAAAACGCAGCAAGTTAATTCACTTCACAAAGCTGACGTTCGGTTAGTAGTGCGATAGTACATGTAACCTTAACAGCTCCCCCACTCTTTATGCCAATGACAGATACTGACGTTGTATGTCCTCTATATCGTGATGCTCCATACTGCTGTGTGCGACGTCTCTGACGTAGTTGAGTCGCCTATCCGTAGCTGTCCGAGCAACATGGAAGATTAGCGGCACCGCCAATCTGTCCTGGATCAGACTTTTCTCATCGAGATAGTGGAATGCCTCTCGAGGAACAAAGCTGTTAAGGCGCACTCTCTCGTGGTACCTGTAATTGGGGTAATAAGCCCCAGAGATCAAGTTATTCATCGAGCTCATTGCTCTACAATATGCCTTCGAATCAGCTTGATCAGGAAATTTTCCGCCCTTATTAGGTTAGTCATGTTGTACAGGACCTCATTGGAATAGAATTTTATGTACTGGGACTCTGGTGTTCTGTATAAATGAAGGCAAGCTCTCTGAAACACCCGAATCTTTTCCAACAAGCTTGCTCCCACGTCGAACCACACGGGACATCCACATACGAGCATGGGCCGGATAAGAGCCGTGTAGTAGATTACCTTTATCCTTGCATTGAGTTGCAAGTCTCTTCGTAAGGGCAAACACAGGTACATGTTTGTTAAAATATAGATATTGGTCTAACCATAGCCTCAGATATCTGACTACACTTCGACACGCAAGTGGCTGTCCGTGCAGTCCCATGATTGAGAATTTTCGCCAATTCTTTCTGGTATCCCTAGAGGCCCCAGACAAAGGTGTACTAGTTGATCTTCAACTTCCAGTCATCACAATATCGCTGAATCTTATCGAAGCCACGTTGCAAGAGAAGTGCAATGACCTCGATTTTTGGTCCTGATCTGTACGCGATCAAGACGTCTGCGTACGCTGTGGCATAATGAAGTGATCCTATGAGATCGCTCGTGTAAATGTTGAAAACGATCGGTGAATTCACTGCACCTTGTTGCAGACCGTTTTTAATTTGAAATGTTCCAGTAGAAGTTACATTGCCATTTTTGACAATGAACAGTCTACTGATGAGCATGTTGTAAAGTATGTCAAAGTATGTAAGCCTGTTCAGCTTGTAGAGTAGTCCCTCTAACCATACGATGTCGTAGTCCTTCTCCAAGTCAATCAGGCTGGCACCGTGCATTGGTTTTTGCTTTTGTTCCATTGGATATCCGATGCCAGTTTAGACGCGGCATGTATTGTATCATACCCCGCCTTAAAACCGAATTGGTTATGCCAAATTATTTTGTTGTCCTCAGTCCACTTAACCAGGGCTCTATTGCATTGTTAAACAGAGTGGTGTACATGTTCACCGCTTCTAGAGGGAGATGTCGAAGCACAATATTCGATACTTCGTCGATTCCCACAGATTTCTTCCTCCTCAATGAGTCGAAGTTCCACCTTCGATATGTACGGGGGATATACCCTTTCATCGGCGATGACACTATTTACCGAGAAAACCCATGTTCTCGGATCGCCAGTGCTCTATATCATTAGTCCTGAACGATTACCAGTGTGGTGTCGTTCAATGGCGGAAAGATGAAGTCAGTTTTTTGGTTTTGTTAGTGAAGAACATAAGTTCCATTTTGTCTAGATTAATTTGTCTATCTTCCCTCTGTTCCTAGCTATAGAGGCTAGAAGTCTGAAACCCCTGAACCTATTACTCAAACTAAATAGTCGTCGAATTCAATCTGTAATCTACAGAATAAACTCTGTAGAGTATGCTTTCGGTTACCTCTTACTTGTGTGCCTGTAGAGCTTCCAGTATTTTCCAAGAGAGCCTATTCACCCTTCATGGCACATCCTCCCTCCGCTAATGAAATTGTTATAATCACCACAAATCATTAAACTATCAATTACCAGTCAATCAATGAGAAAAGTAATCATTTTACAACCTGCCAATCAAACGTAATAATCTCGACTGAGCTCCCACTGTTCCAATCGCAAAACTGAATGCGGAACTAATCTGCTGGCGGCGGTGCGCGGCCAATCATTTGCACAATTTCCATCCAATTCAAGGCAATTAGCCAAAATAAACAAAATACATTCCGCAGAATTAACCTGCTGAAATCGAAATCCAAGAAAATTTCTTCCGCGGATAACCAAAGTGCAGATTCAATCTACTCGGGATCTGCTCCAATGGTATGCCAATTGTCATTATCATTCGCATCGTCGGTCGTCGTCATCGTCGTCATCGTTGTCGTCGTCGTCGTCGCCGTTGCCTATACGCTGCTGGAGTCGATCGGAGCAATTTAAATTGTTTGCTTTCGAAATCAATTCACTGTGGTGGCGCTGCTTGTGGCCATTTCATCTTCGGTTTCAGCTTCGAACGATTGCCCGAAGCAGGATACCCCAGCTGCGAGATTATCCACGCGCATTCATATGTCAGCCGGAAGATAATTCTAGAAGAGTGCATATGTGTGTACAAGTACATGGAATGGTGGATAATGAGCATAACTGTCAGATAGACAATATTGATTTGTAGCGGACACAGATCCGCCCAAACATCACCGAACCCACATCGAAACATGGTAAATTACAGCGATTGACATTTAAATGAATCCCAGGACGTGAACCCATCCTTCAAAGCCCACGCTGTCCAAAAGAATTCTTCCGCTGACCATTTTCAAAGCCAAACTGACAAACTGACATTCGAATAGTAAAAGTGTAGCGACCCAGAGGTTCCCATACTCGCGAAGTATCCCATTAAATGTTGTCCCACCCATCAACGATTGACTGAGACTCTTATCTATCCTAGCCTTGTTCCGCATGCGCTCCGTGCAGTACAGTGCATGCAGTACAGTGAACTATGGAACGACAACATTGGTTTCTATTTCACTTTGGGCCGCTGACATGCGCCAGGCACACTGTGTATGGTCATTCGTTTTAAATATGGTCAACGGACAAAGTTGAGCCTTGTCACATGGCTGGCAGATCAATTTCACTCACAGCCTGACGACGACAGGTTGTTAGAAGGCGAAAGCAGCAGAACAAGAGCCCGGTGTGGCTGATTGCATCGACGATCATTAGGCAAATTCCAATGCCCAGTTGAAGTTCGAGGATATTGTCCTGGGTTACAACATTTCGAAGATTGACATACGTGGAGCATTGCATAAGGTAATGAGCGAGACGTGGACAATCTAGCTGAGGTTAACGAACCGGGTACAACTTCGATTTCATGTAATGCATCTTTAATGATCATTATATTGATGAGCAAGGAAGTGCCGATTCCATGCGTTTTAGGTTAAAGGATGATATATTCTGCATGACTACTTGAAGACTAAGTGCTGCTATTCTTTCTCTACCTGCAATGGTTCAATAATTGACAATATTCTGTACCTTCAACGAATTTGATAGAACAAATCTTCCATTGTTACGGCCCGGCAGATGCTGCAAAGTAGGTTGATAGGGTTAGCATATTTTATAGACAACTGGATGCCACCTATAACTCAACACCATATGACGATATTGTCATTGTCATGAAGCACTTAAACGCCAAACAACACCGCGCTTATTCATGGATAGGAAACTACGGTCTCGACGATCGAATTGACAATTGCGAACGGTTTGTGGACGTCTGTCAACCGCCTTGTTATTGGAGGCACCCAGTTTAAGCACAGGGTCCACCACGAGCTTAGTTGGGTCTCAACTAATACGAAGCGAACATCCAATCAGATTGACTAGGCTGCACTTTAGAAGTTACCTCCTAGACTTCCGGTAAAGCGTAGGACTGTCGTTAGAATAGAATCTTGTGATGGCTCTGATACGTCTTCATACTGCATCCATTCTTAACAATCAAACCAACATGATCCCTAGGTACAAAACAAACTCCCTACGGACTTCGGATTCCCGTAGTATGTTAACAATTTAGGAACCCTTTCGCCGAGGTATTGAACCGAAGAATTAAATATCCAAATTCGCACCAGGCCTTAACGTAACGGGTACGCCATCTGCTGGTTTCATTTTAAATCACATGTTATTTTGACACTAACAGCTCTTTCGCGCTCAAGAATTTTACAGAAACACAGTATCATATCTCCGCAGTACGAAATGAATCGATTTACGCTTGAACAACGTTGGGAAACAGTGCGAATTTTGAAAAGGAATTTCGGTGGAAATTATGCACCAACCGTATCTGTCGGTGAGATTGTCACGCTACTCGTAATTGATAACACAAGTTATGAGGTTACTGAGGAAGTAAACTTTTGACGATCATACAAGCCGTCCAACAATCTATCAAGTTCAATGTCGTGTAATCAGCCGTTTGGTGATGTTGCTTGTCCTCCGCGGAGCTACGTCTGGCCAAAACGGGCCTTGGTTAAGAATACCATATCCTAAAGTTTCTGGAATTATTTTTAATTCCCTGCTGCCTGCTTTTTCATTGTAGTTCGTCGACCCTTTCGTATCTCGGTACCTGGGTGAGTCAATGAGGTTCAGTTTGAGCCTTACAGCAAAGAAAATGTAACTCTGATGGGCCAGGGGGAATACAATGGCGCAATTTTATTTTGTTATGCTTTTTAATTTTAACATTTCCGCTGCTCTTTGGATCCAATTTGTATGGTGGGGGCCTCATAGAGAGCACGAATTTGCGGGTACGCCACTAAGTACAAGTATGCCAAATTACCTGTGATTAAGATTACCCATAAGATAATCTTTACATCTCAATGAAAGTCCAATCCTTTTTGCTCAAGGCAAGCTTACTGTGCAAATTTACGTTCAAATTTCAACTAACAAGACCGGATAACAACGCATCCATCAAATAATTAATAACCATCTAACTGTACACCATTACGATACGTTCGTTTATCTTTATACGATCCTCACTTCAATTCATCGCTAGCATAGATACCAATGTCGAATAGATAAAATTGCTTCCAACCATCAATAAATTCTCAACGAGGGTATATCATCGCAACCACACCAATCCCCCCAAAGGGCCAACAAGGAAATTACATTTACTCATCCAAACTACACACTAGGTCACTTCATGTCCTCCAGTCACGTCATCAAAGCCATAATTAAATGATAGTGATTATAAATTCTGCATTGGGCAGCACTCGCATTCATCACACCAAAGCCTATGTACTGTGGCTAGCTGCTGTTGCTGCGAATCGAAAATCAGGCTATGAATAGTGTGCATCTTGACGGCGGAAACATATATCAACGCATTATAATAGCATACCGTAGCTCACCAATCCATTCATTCATCGAGTCTTGGCAGTGAAGCAGTAAGTGAGTAATTCGGCTCCTAAACTACCATGAAATCGAACCCCGACCATCTACCATCATCTACCACGGAAGAGGAAGACTTTCTTTGCCGAACCAGTGTGCCAGGAATTGTTCGCATCCACGCGGAGAATTTATTTCAATTACATTCTCCGTAAAACATGCATTCGACGTGGCAACTTAATGATGGCATTAATCAAAGCAAAACATAATTATCATTTATTATATTCGAAGCCAAAGTTGAGGCCTTGGGTAGAATGCAGAACTTGCATATCAGATTGAGAGAAGCAGAACTGAATTATGACCTCGGAATGCTTAATGGGAAGATGATGCTACCTCGGTGAACAGGTTCTACCAATCGAATTCGGGCTATAATAGAGTCATTTGCACCTCACATAAAGTATACGTAGGCAAATTATTCGTGGGGTAGAGGCATAACCACAGGCTCCTGTTGCCTGTGGTTAAACCTCATGGACCTATCTGCTGAAAGGTTGCTCTCAAACTGTTCTACTTCCGTATTTTTATGCTCACTGACCACTAAATATTGGCTTATGATTCATAGGCGAGTAGATACCAGGAGCTGCACCCCTATTGCTTCGAAATTATTAAAATCCCGTAGACGCAAATTTCACAAGGAAACACCACTCGTTAAGTCTAAAGGTTTCAGTTAATTACTTATTCAGGAGCTCCACAGGCTACTGCGCGATAGGAGAAATAGCTGCCAGACTAGGCATCAACACACCCGACCACTGCAGGAGCTGTCAAGATATAGAGGAGACAGAAACCATCAAACACTTGTTATGTGATTGCCCATATCTTCAAAACCGCCGCCTCCGTCATATGGGAAACAGGCCTTTTGATGAACTAGGTGATCTCGTATAAATTCCACTTACGAATATGATAGGCTTCATGAAGAGCTCAGGCTGGTTTGCGATAGAACCAACCGTAAGACAAAGGTTTTAAATATAGGTAGGTTCCACACAACAAAAAGGGAAACACAATGGACCGTATGACCCCCGTGATAGCACTTAGGTGAACTTCCCTCCAACCTAACCTAACCTAGGAGCTTATTACCAGTTTCTTTCTATCTCAAGGATGTTAGATCTGTAGCCTCAGCCTCAGTCTTGCTCGCCATCGTTGCTGTGCTATAAGTCTTATATCAGCCTTAACTATGTCCTACAGTTGGGTGATAAATGCCAGAAAGAAAACACATCGGACTGAGATCATGTTAGTCACATTCACAAGTAAAAGTAAAACTCTAAGTGTAACACCTCCAAAGCAGAAGGGCTCTACCCTCAACAGCCCGGCCTATCCCTAACTCAGTTAGACAGAATGGAAAAAAAATGTTGTTGTATTTATACTCTTAACCTAAGCAAATACCCTGGTTCGATACTCACCTACGGTATAAGTGTATTACGCGGTACTCTTTTTCCAACGCTTGCGACCAGTGTAATCTGCAAACCGTACTTCACTAATTCTCATCATCACAACCTCCTGACACTAAAGATCTACTACCCACTTAAATTGACTATAACCTGGGTTTAAATATCTAATACTCGTACTGTACAGAAAGGCGTGCAACCGCTGAGACCAAGTCCCGAATCATCCTTCCACTAATTGTCTGGAATAAGAAGTATGACTCGTGCTCATCTCAACCATGGGGTGCGTGTTTTTTTTTTTTTTTTTGGATTGCGCCAGGGATGTGTAATCTTCATAGATACTAGTAGCCCGAGTGCTACTAGCATGCACGATTCGCAAACCTGAGTACTCGATGCCAGGAATACGCCTACGTACTAAACACACACCCTACACACTTCAACCACTCTCCCCGCGGGACTGCCGTTAGGTATTACTTCGCGGGGCTGGTTAGCAATTCATGCTATGCTTCTTGTATTGCTGCTTCTGATGCTTCTGCTGCTCTTCTTAGCTTTTCTATTCTCCGCAACTCTTTTTGTAGAGTTGTTACGAAAGAACATATTGCCATCCAATTTTCTTATAACCGTAACATATGGTCGAGGAGTAATGACGGACTTGGCAGAGTAATTCTCCATGCCGTGAAACGTGTGCAGTAAAACACTGCGTGCTCCGTATCCTCATCTTCACCTGGGCATTCCGGGCAGGATGGTGAGTTGTCGTGTCCGAATCGGTGTAGATATTTGCGGTAGCCACCGTGGCCAGACAGGAACTGCGTTAGATGGTAGTTGCAGTCTCCATGCTTTCGACTTATCCAATCTTGGATTGTCGGTATAAGTTTGTATGTCCATCTGCCTTTTGTTGTATTAGCCCAACGAGCTTGCCACATAGCTGCTGACGCTGCCCTTTCTTCAATTTTTATCACCTTGATACCAGTGGCGTCGTGATGACTCAATGCTCTTCTGTTATATATCCTCAGCATTTCATCTGCGAGAATATCGATGGGGACCATTTCAGCTATGACAAATGCAGCTTCGTCAGAGATGGTTCGAAAGCCGCTGATTGTCCGTAGCGCACAGAGTCTGTATGATGACGATAGTTTCCTTTTGGTCTCCTTCGTCCTCAGTGCCTCCGCCCAGACTGGGGCGGCATATAACAGAACTGAGGTGATAACTCTAGAGAGTAGAATCCTTCTAGCGTATCCAGGTCCACCGATGTTAGGCATGATACGCGAGAGAGCTCCCTGCATTTGCGATGCTTTTTTGGTAACAAAATCAACATGCGTTTTAAACCGTAGCCTGTTGTCCAGCATTACTCCAAGGTATTTAACTGCCTCTTTCGACCTGATGGTTTGGTTACCAACCTGAAAGTTGGCAAATTCGACAGTTTTCCGGCTGGTTATAAGAACAGCTTCTGTTTTATGGTCAGCTAGTTCTAGTCCGGCGGATACTAGCCAATCTTTTATCAGGGCAATTGCTTCATTTGTAGCTGATTCTACTGCACGGATCTGTTTAGCTACTGTCACGACTGCAATGTCATCGGCGAATCCAATTATCGTTACTCCCCCAGGTAACGCTAATCGTAGTACTCCGTCGTACATGATGTTCCACAATAGTGGCCCTAAAACCGATCCCTGTGGAACTCCCGCAGTTACGTTGTAGTATTTTACGCCTTCATCGGTATTGTACCTCAGCTTTCTGTTGTTGAAGTAGTTCGTCACTATCCGTAGCAGGTAATATGGCGTATCCATCCTGGCAAGTGACCTTCTAATAAACGACCAGTTCGCAGAGTTAAATGCGTTTTTAATGTCCAGCGTTACTACTGCACAATACTCCTTGTGCCGTAGAGCCATCTCCTTCGATGGCACCTTTGGCGATATCGACTACCGCTCTTATGGCATCAACAGTAGATCGTGCTCTTCTGAAGCCAAATTGGTGATCTGAGAGGGCTCCTTTCTCTTCTACTACTGCGAGTAATCTATTATAGATTATCTTCTCGAGGATCTTTCCCATGGTGTCTAATAGGCATATTGGGCGATAGGATGATGGTTCTCCTGGGGGCTTCTTTCCTTTTGGCAGTAGGACCAAATGCTGCGTTTTCCATTTTTCGGGAAAGGTTCCTTCTTCAAGGCACTGCTTCATTATTGTTATGAAGAGGTCTGGTCTTTTTGTTACAGCTGCCTTTACTGCCTTGTTCGGGATGCCGTCGGGTCCCGGAGCTCTGTTGTCACCTATCTTGCTGCATGCCCTTAGCAGTTCCTCGTGAGTAATTAAAGGAATATCTTCTGGATTGACTTCTCGTATAATATTGCACATAGCAGCAGGCCTTTGAGGGAAGAGGTACTCTACTATGGATCTCAGCATTATCGGACATGTTATTTGAGGAGTCCTATAGCCCTTTAATTTTGTCATCACCATTCTGTATGCCGAGCCCCATGGGTTGATGTCGGCTTCTTGACAGAGACGTTTAAAGCATGCAGTTTTGTTTTCCTTAATGGCTCTATTTAAGCTACGTCTCGCCAGTCTAAGGGTGTCCAGGCATTGTTGGAAATCCGCCCTCCTTCTTGATCGTTGGACTTTACGCCGGGCTTGCAGACATTTTGCCCGGAGTTCGAATATTTCCTCGTTCCACCAGTAACACGGTGATGTGTTCCTGGTGTTTGCTCTCCTAGGCATTGATGCGTCGCACGCTGTGGTGATGGTGCCTGTGAGGTGGTGAGCGAGGGTCTCCGCTGTTCCGCTTGGAGCTTGATCACCGTTCAACATCTCTTCGAATGCATCCTTATCGAAAGATCTGTCATTCCATTTTGGGCCAGTAAGTTTTGGGAGCTGGACTGGTTTTTTCCCTTTTATTTCCAGTATTATCACCTGATGGTCGCTGTGTGAATATTCCTCACTGACCCTCCACTTTATGGTTTTCAGGATGGAGTTGCTCGCAAAGGTGATGTCAATAATGGACCCTACTCCAGCCTTCCGGTAAGTATTTGTCCGGCCCTTATTAGAAATGCCTATCGCTAGGGGAGCGAATGTCTCCAATAAGACCTGTCCTCTGGTGTTGGTGAGCCTGCTGCCCCATTCTGTTGCCCACGCGTTGAAGTCTCCTCCTATAACCACTGGGGCTCTCTGGAGCGCATCCGTGGTTAGATTATCCAGCATTAGTTGGTACTCGCTGGCCGTCAAACTGGGTCGGGCATAGCAGCTATAAAAATGGATCCCATTTATTTTCGCCCGCACGAAGCCGACTGCTTGGTCGTTTGTTTCTTGAAAGGCATAGCGTCCACACATCCATATCGCCGCCTGTTTTGCCTTATCGCAGATCCAATTATTGTTCTCTTCGGGACATTTATATGGTTCACTGATCATAATAACGTCAGCGCTTTCGTCCTTGGCCGTTTGTGCTAGGATGTCCTGTGCTATTCTACAGTGATTAAGATTTTTCTGTAGAATCTTCATGGTATTTTGCTTGTAATAGCTCTCCGAAATACTGGGCATTTGCTACTGCCGGCTACATGCTGCGCGGCGTCCGGGTGGTCTTTCTTGCAGAACATGCAGGATGGATCCTTGTTGCAATTCTTCGCTATGTGGCCTTCTCCTCCACATCTCCTACATAGCTTGGAGCGGTCTTCCTCGCTTTTGCATTGCCAGGCAAGATGACCAAACTCTAAACATTTGAAGCACTTTTTAAGGAGGGTTCGTTCGCGCATGCGACAGTTAACCCAGCCGATTTTAATCCTTCCTGCTTCTAACAGCTTTCTTACGTCTACTGCGGGAAAGCTGATCGTTGCTGTTTGTGTTCCTCCGTACGCCCTCCGCAGGGACAAAATATCTGCCGGTGAAACTTTCACTCCAAACTGGGCACCATGGGGTGCGTGTGTGACTGCCAATTTGTGTATTAATTGTGCACAAAAAATTTGTGCACAAAGCATAATTCCCATAATGCAATTTGCTAGAAAGTTTGACGAGTTGACATTTGAAGTATGTACATACCTTTGGATTGAAGTAAATGTAAAGCAGTTTTATCTGTGAATACATACATATCTAACAAAAAAAATTGGAGGCACTCAATCTTCCAAAATGTTCGACTTAACCTGGAAGTTCAGGGAAATCATTTTTCAGTGCGAATATCTAGCAAATGGTGCGTCTAATGAAAAAAATGTTTAAAATTAAAATGAAATTCTCTACACAGCTCCGACCTCAGTAGCGTTTGAGTAACTTTATGATAACTTTTACGTTTTTCCTCAAAGCGCGAAGGCTGTAACGCGTCATTGGGATTGGGCCTTTCCTTTTTTCTGAACTTATTTGTTTTTTTTTTTTAATTTTAAAATAAGAAAATTGGACGTATTACACTTAAGGACCCATTTGTGTGGTAATTTATAAAATCTTATAATGTTTCCAGTATTTTCGACTCCTGGGTTGGTGTCAGAATCCAACTCTAAAGAAGTTGATCGGAGTACTATTCGCTTTTCTTTTCTTTTATTTTTCTTTGGTATTGTAGAATGTGAAACTCCAATACCATATCTCACGATACGCCATTGACTTTAGCCAGGGATGCATTTTTACGGGGCTATGGATTGGAGAATCATTCTGTATGTCGAATGCTTTCTTCGAGTTTTAAATATCTAAGAGAACTCATGGTTCTAGACGTCACTAGCAACAGTCTGTTGTTCAAGTTGACGTGCCCGGTGTACAGACCAACTATCAATTTCAATTGCTTTCGGGCTAGATTAAGAGCTCTTCTTGGCCTGAAAACAGCTAAGGCACTCTATCATAACTTTGCAGCTTTGCAGAATTGCAACTCCTTTCCCTAGAGCTAATGACGTCTAGTAAACGTCTTGACAACCTTTATAGCTTTACCTTTGGATAGATAGGGTTAGGAACAACTACTTTGCACACCTTCCGTGAGAAACCGGATCCTTCACCATATAGCTTAGCTTACGCAGATATGGCTGGAAATAACTATTTTCGAAGTGAAATCACCTCATCCTTATGTCATAGTCGGACTAGTGTGCTATGTAGTTCCGCAAGTGTTCAAAGTCATCGGTAATTGAAAAGACTTGTTTATGCAAACAGAGATGTATTAAGATGTTGAAAAAATGTGCATAGGACTAGGGAAGCACATTTTAATATACATTGGCGCCCAACGCCGGCAACATTTGTTGCCCATAGTTGTCCACTTATCAAAGTCATTTCAGCTTCTTAACGATTCCATCAAAAGTTGGGTGTATCCACTACATGAAGTTCCATGACAGCTAACACCTTACAATACCCATGAATCTTAAGGATACAAGAAAATTACAGTATCACTCTTACGACAGCTATGCAATTTTCCAAGAATCCACTACAGTTACTAGAGCGTTTATCATTTCCTAAAACTATTTGTCTTTCGCTACACTTTTGTCTGCTGCGGAAAAACAACTCCACACATATCTCAATGATAATACACCGTTTTCATTTGAATAGAATGCACCACCTTCCACCGATTATCGTTTGCATACTAAACGATATAAATCAAATCCATGCAACTGAAACCAACCCACCCCATCTCGAGTGGATAATTTATAGACTTGGAACGCATAAAAATTCCAAACAGTCCATCATTAAACTAGCTACAAACTCGGCCAATAAAAGAGTCTATAACTCATCAGGGAGTTTAGCTCCTTGTGTCTGTGCTGGGTACACATTCTGGAAATCCTTGCATGCGAAGCCTATCCGCAACCTGACCACCTTGCCGCCGAAGCTTGATAATGCTAACAACACAGCGCTATCTGATTATCATGCATGGTCAACGATGCGTATGATCGCGTCGATTGTTCTGGCCATGCTCAAACTAAACCACGCCAGATGCGAAGGTTCTCATTATCCGCCACACCGAGCCCGATGAAATTACCTCCCGGGCGCAAATCTTTCCCCAAGGAGTTGTCAGTCGGCCCTCTATGCCGGTCTCGTCGTCGTGGTACCAAAAAAGGGAATGAAAATTTCACGCGTCTTAAATCGTCCACCAGTTTGCATACGTGCGCCGCGCTGTCGAGATCACGGTCACGACATAGCGGCAATGGCGCGCACTACTAAAACGAAATCGTGGACACTTTGTGTTCGGTCCACACCAGACGAAGCAGCACACAGGTGCGCTCAAATGCATACATACTACGGCTGCGCAGCGCATGCATTCGTTACTGACAGCCAAGCTGACAGGCAGTCGACGACGTACTAGCGGTACGGTTTATCGGCAGTCGCAGCCTTGTTATTACAAATGATCTATAGCTATCACGATGAATGCAGTACTCGTAGCATAGGCATTCGCTACATTTTGGTCAAGAATTGTTTTAGTCCGGTTCCGTGTGTTGGCTCTACATGTAGGTTCCTTTGTTTCGGAACTCTTGCGCTGTGTACATCATCGCTTCCTTAATATTATGATTTATTTAGTGTAATTCCATTGGGAGTAATAGCATGCTACTGTGGCTACCGGAGAACACCGCCACGATTCGTGCACGGAATGGCGTTGACTTAATTGCGTGCGACGTAGTTCAGGGCAGTGAATTTTTTCGGCCGTTAATCTAATGCGTATGCACCAGGAAGGATGCTGCTAGGGCATTTGGTATTATGGAGATCGCTCACAGAGCGATTCAGGTGCTCTGTGATTTTTTACATTTAATTGGGCGGTGTTATAGGGTGGTGAGTGTGTGCATAATTCCATGAAATCTCAGAATTATGATGGAGAAATATTATTACAGTGATATAAGACCATTAAACCTTGCCCTGTCCAATTGATTTGCTTTGTAGTTTGCAGAAAGGTGTGCTTGAAGGAAAGTGTACGAGTACTACCATCAGAAACTCAATTATATGTTTCAAAACTATCTTTCTCACATTGTCAACCACAAGCCCAACTTTAAAAACCGGAGCTGTGGAGAAAGTTTTTTGAAGTTTGCTGAAGTCCCATGCTTCGAGTTTTCTCTACTAATGGCAAACATTTCTTATCCCATTCTTTGTGGTATGATATTCTCCACCAAAGTAGGAGCACATGTCTTTCGATATGCGTCTTCAACAGCCATTTAAGGTTTGCCGCTCTTTCCTATTTATCACTACTTACTATTGTGAAAATTTGCATAGCTACCAGGTCGACTGTTTGACCTGATAATTTGAAAATAACGGAACTATACATTTTGGAAATCAGCACATCTTGACCATATTGTAATTACAAACAAAAAAATGTTACTCTAACTTAGACACCTTTTTTTCACTTTTCCAAAAATTTTGCAACTGTCTGCAGGTCAGTAAAACTCCAGGTCCAAAATTGAATCTTCTACTTCTAAAGGTTCAAAAGTAATGGGGCTATGACAGACAAACGGACGGACGGACAGGCTTACAGATTACCACTGTAAAGTTTCCGTCTCTACTTAGTAAGTACTGGAACCCTGAAAAGATTCTAGATACCATTGCTGACGCTGACTTGCTATTATGATGATACAATTGGCATGCTCTAAGGCACGGTGCTATGTGATTTCCGCAACACTGACTAATCTCTAGATAGATTGCTGCACCGTTATCGTTGTAGATTAGACAATTGTTTCCATCGGAATCCCTCCATCCATATCTTCAAAACTTTCTACCATACCTTCGAAAGATTTTGATTATTTATTTTTACAGTTTTTCTAAAAAATAACCTATTTGGTATGAAAACAAGTTTGGGAAAGGTAGGCAGGTTGGTAGAGATAACCTTACCTACACTACACAACAAACTTTTAACAGAAGAGTAAGCTGTCCCTGAGGACACGCTACTAGCGGTCTGCGCTCCAGTAGTAATGACTCTGACTAATTGACCTATTCTTAGACTATCTGTCTCCCTCAGCAAGGCGTCTACAACCTTAAAATAGGGTACCTGGCATAATACCTTCACGAGACTCTACTTAAACCCACCTACCGGCAACGAGGTGGTATCTTATACTCATTCCCAAGGCAGGAAAAGCCAGTGCATGAGTGACTCTTAGAGTTGTACGGTGAAGCACCTAAGATCACTAGATAGCTAACAATAATCACTTTTTTACATTTTCAATATTTTAACGTTCAGCTTTCACATCAAATACCTTAAGAACGCGTGAACCGATCTTAATGTAATTCTCTGGGAAAAAATGAAACTAGATTTCATTACTGGATGACATCAGAAAGCTGAGCGCTCAAGTCGGGAGGAAGCTATTTGCCTGCTTAACAACTAAACTATTAGCGATACACCAAGTCGTTGTTTCTGAAACTCCTAAGAATTAAGACGTTCTATAAAAAAGGCCACGAGCGCATATATCTCAGATTAAGGAAAAACTCATAATAAACATTCACAAACCTCTGGAAATATCGGAAAACCGTGCGCGTACTGAGAGACTTAACGGAATGAAGAGTAATACGATTTTTTCCGCATTAATTTTTCTATAATTTTCTGCTAGAGAAATTTCGCCTCACGAAAAAATTCAAACTGACAAGCATGTAATAGCTAATAGGCTTCACAGCAAAAAGGATTTAAAAGGATACGGGTACTTTTCTTGCAATCGAGGCAATTCTGTTTCAATTTCTGAGATTTGACCTTATTTATTTGTGTTTCAGAAAAGTACCGGCGCAAACCTTGTTGTTTTAAAAAAAAAAAAAAAATAATACGCTCTTCTTCTTTTCCTTATTATTAGGTTATAATCCGGAGTAGAAGGATCACAACCCTCCCACTTTACTACATCCCTACTGGTCCGCCTGTGGGGTTTGCCGGTTTGACCTCAGGAAGTACCCGCAAGCTTCCCGGTTTCGGATCACTTCGTCACTGAGGCCAATCAAATGCTGGTATTTTTACATTTGTGTCTAGTTGTTTTATGGTCTACCTTTTTTGTGCGATTGTGTGGGTACGTTGATTGATATTGTCATTTTGACGGGGTTCGAAGGATCTCTCCTTTGAACATGACAATACCAACTGAGCCGGTCGTGCTCTATCTTGCTTGTGATGGGTTCTTTTACACAAAGGCTTCCGCTAATCCTTGAACTTCTTATTCTATCAAGCTATGTTACTCCTGCTGTAATGCGAAGCATCTTCATCTCAGATGCCGTTAATTTGCCCTCATACATTTTGTACATTGTTCAGCATTGTGAACCGTATGTGAGCGCCGGACGTACAACTGCGGTGTTGAGCCTTCCTTCAGCTTAGGGGACATTTTTCGGTCACAGAAGATTGCGGAGTTTTCCCGCCACTTCATCCACCCTACGCTTGGGCGATGATTGATATCATCATCAGTTGCTTCGTTATTGATCATAGATCCCAGATATTTGAACTTTTCGCTCTTGGGAAGGACTTTTGCATTTAATAAATGTCTGGAATAGGCCGGTGTGGATCAGAGAATGGGCAGAACAGATACTCTGTTTTTTTTAACTAATACGGTACCCATTTCTCTCCAAAACAATCACCCATATATCAAGTGCTCGTTGCAGGGACGTTTGATCTTCACTTATGATAGATTCATTGCCAGCAAAGAATAACTGATGCACTTTGGGGTCCGTCACTTTTCCTTCAACCAGATAAACAAGGTCTGCAATAGCAAAGGACTGAGGACGCTTCCCTGGTGTACACCGACTTTGATTGGGAACTCTTCGGTGACTCCTGCTAACCATCTTAATCTTATCCTTGCTCCCTTATACATGTCCATGGTCATGCGCACGTAGGTTTCTGGAACTCCTCGTTGTCTTAGCGCCACCCATAAGAGATCTCTTCGTTGTCTATCAAAGGCTTTTTTCAAAATCAACCAACACTATATGCAAGTCCTTTAAGGAATCACGATATTTTTGCATTATGATCCCTACTTTGGATTGCGTCTGTTGTTGATTTACCCGGGACGAACCTGCACTGGTCATCAGATAGCCGTATTATTTTCCGCAGTCGGCCATCTAATACCCGTTCAACGATCTTCATGGTGTGTGACATCAGCTTGACAGAACGGTAGTTATCGCAGTTTCGCGTATCGCCCTTTCCTTTGTACAAAAGAAGAAGATAACTTTCCATCTACTGATTAGGCATTGGATCACCGCTCATAAGTTTGGAAATAAGAATCATGAGCCATCTGGACCCGATGTCTCCCATCTTTTCCAGAACTCAGATGGTATCTCGTCTGGCCCAACCGCTTTCTTTTTTTTTTTTTGAGTATTTGACCGCATTTCTAACTTCTTCGACAGTAATGTCGGATACTTCGTCATGGTTAGGAGTGGCTCTTTAAAAAAAAAAATACGTTAAAAATAAAAAGAAATATATTTTTGAAGGTTTTCCAAAACTTAGTATTTCATAAACCTGCATGTGTCAAATATAGCTCGAGAAATAAAAAATTTTCAAAAACCAGCGACTAAATAAAGTACCGTTATACGCATTTTTTTTTTTTTTTTTCTAAAAACTTGGTACGCCATCTATTGGCATATACATGAACTAACGTAACTGAAATATTGAACTTGATCAAAACTTTTTTCGAGAAAATCGATTTTTTTTTGTTTTGAATCAAGTACCTAATTAGTAAAGTAAAAAACACTGACTATTCCAAATATTTAAAAAGGCTGTAACAACAAGACCCACCATTGATGGCACACGAACCCGATGGTAAACAGGTATGCTTTGCATTATTCCTGGATATAGCGCAAGCCTTTGACAAGGTGTGGCATAAAGAGTTGGAGTTCAAACATAAGGACCTACCTAGACAATACTATGAGATACTAAGATTATATGTAGCAAACCAATTTTTCGAGTACTCAGAGTTGAAAGACATAACGACAGGTGTCCCACAAGGCAGTGTTCTCGGACCAACTCTATATTTCTTATAAACAAAGGATAACACTAGACAATAACGTCATGATAGCAACTTTGCGGATGACACCGCAATACTTGCAGTCGGCGAATGTGCAGACAAAGCTACTGTTAAGCTGCAGAAGGCAGTCAATAAAGTAATAGATTTGGACGCAACAATGACGTATTAAACTTAATGAGACAAAGTCTACCCACTTTAATTTTACAAACAAGAGAATAAGCTCTCTGCCCGTTTTTCTATTCAACAACTAAATAGTTTCATATGCTAACACATCAAAGTACCTAAGAATGACCTTATATGCCAAATTAAAGTGGAAAGAACACGTTAAAAAAAAAGCAGAAAAATTAAAAGAGGCAATGGTAGAGGGTCTGGGGACTTTTTTGGCACGGGGAAGCCATGAGGGTCTACTTGTTTTATACGAATTGGAAATCAAGAACGCGTCAGCCTTAGATTAAACGAGATTACAATTTAACTATTATTACCAAGAAGAGGGACATTTTTTAATTTAAATACAATGGTCGTAAAATCCATACACAAGGATTAGACCTACGGCGCCACAGTGTCCGATTAATATCTACAGGAATCCAATTTATACGCACCGTGAAATGTTTAACAAAACTTTGATTAAAACATAAAACTGCAGCGAAATGTAAGAACCTAGGGCAGTATCACTCGGCGGTACCTTGGAACACAGTAATTACAAGCGATTAAAAGTTCTTTACTCGCACTGCCTGTAACATAATTAAAAAAGAAGAAGGTTTCCCCAACAGCTACTAGCTGATATTAGTGGCTAAGTGCATTCTGGACCATCGGAGTAGAGATCATAGTTCTAAGACGTTGTCGTTGAAGTAAACGTAAAAGTTAATACATATTAGATGTTCGTATTTATGAGCATGCAATTTTCATGCATCTAGTCATTTTCGAAATAAATTTTGTTTAACAATTAAAAGAAAAAAAAAAAAACAACACATAAGGCCATCTATCATGTCACTATACACCAGACACCACATTTAACATGCAACACATTACAGCAGCAGCTTGTGCCCCAAACAATAGAGCCAGTATGTCTACCATTTACAGTTTGCTGTCAACACTTGTACCCGCCTATTGTGGTCCACTACCAAATACGAAGACTGAATCAATAGTGAACAATGAAATGCCACCGCATAAATTATGCCATTTGCCATAATGACAGTAAAATTCCACTCTTGTCTGCGGGCAAACACGCTATATCTACCGCAAATGGAAGTCCAGCCGGTGTTCGCTGGAACACACTCAAACGGTGCGACGACGTGACTCAGAGGCGCAACTAGCCTATTGATCAAGTGTTATAAAGCAGTTAATCAATCGAAAACTGCTTAATTACTTTGAATTACAAGCAGAGCAATCGAGAACGCAGCTGCCGCACAGGTGCGCAGTCGCGGCAGGCGACACTAGATACATGGGGAATACCATATTCCCCACCGGTTATGGTGTGGCCGGGTTCGTTAATAAAAATAATTGTTGTTAATTAATAAATTTCTCTATTTGAGATGAATTCCAGCGGAGATTCCAAGCCAACTTAATGCTTCCACAAGCTCATCGCGTATCCAACTAGTCTAGTGGTGAAGCCTTATGCGGTGAATGTGTTCTGCCCATTTTTTGACGCATCTAATGAGCGCTCAATACATGTAATACGTCTGCGCGCTGAATGCAACGCGTGAGCAATCTAGCCGGTGCTTAATACTCGTAACGCGCCGTGTGACCAAGAAACTTGACTAAAACCAAACTGAAAACTAATTGAAAAATTTCCGTTTCAATTGGCCATTCAAGGCGTTGTACGCCGCCGCATGGACGACAGTGATCTTGGAATTTCTTCCTGAGAAAAAAGCGGACCAGTCCC
The DNA here is from genome assembly GCA_963082735.1 of Pocota personata. Taxonomy (NCBI): domain Eukaryota; kingdom Metazoa; phylum Arthropoda; class Insecta; order Diptera; family Syrphidae; genus Pocota; species Pocota personata. The sequence continues at coordinate 262,437,964 of OY720429.1, read as the reverse complement.
TTGTGTCTGCATAAGGATTGTCAACATGTGTTAACAAGCCAATACAATGTCCAGTCGTCGCTATAAATGGTGCATCATCGAGCTTGTCATCGTCGATGTTACATGATGATCGGCTATTGTCAGATTGCGGAAGAAGGGATATACTCGTAAGGTCAGGAATAACTCCTAACTCCTTCTAACTCCTTTTCAATTAACCATAATCACGTTGATTGTGCGTTTATCTTTTTTCGATGAGTGATTACAACACCGGAATGATGTAATCTGTTCGGTAGAATGTGTGAAAAAAAAACACACAGTACCACGAGTTTTTTTGAGGATGAAATTCTTGGCAATTATGCCCTACGAGAGAGTTGTTTGCCATTTTTGTATTGGGTTTCACTCTCCAATGAGAATTTATTGTTTTTGCTTGCAATAGCCGGGTTCAGTGACCAAGGTAGGAAGTGGCTTTTGTCATTTTTTTTTTATTTTGTAGCTATTGATAGATGAAATTGTTTGTTTTTATTTGTATGATACTCGTACAATGTGAGAGAATTTCATGAAGAGATCGTATTCTGAACGGAACGTCATCGGTCCAAAACAAACAGAGCCAGACTTTAGATTTGGAATTAATGAAGTCAGGCGACTTTGTTCGTTCAGCTTTGCAGGATTTGTCTTAACGAATACGAGAAGATCAGTACTCCGATATCAAACCAAGCGGATTATTAAAAATGACAAAGACAATACGAGGATAATAGGTGCAGTAAAAGAAGTGGTCCCTTACTATTTTTTCGGTGTGTTATCGATAACTTCCAAGGAGATGTCACAAATGGCTTCACCCACCATTTTTAAGGACGCCATTACAAATCAAGGAGTATGGATGAAGTGTTTTTGCTTCCTGCAATACATGTTTTCTTTCACCGAAATTATATGATTTGTGTTTACTTTCAGTTTTACATCTTATTATTATTTTTCCAAACAATATTCTTTTTTCTAGTTATAATAAACAGCTGATTGTCAAACTGTCATTGGGTACGTTCAGTATTCTAGGGAATAACTTATCAGTCGGCTCTGATTGGTCGAGAGTCTATGGTTTGATTGCAAAACTAGTAGGCTTTCTGTGAGGTAGTGGACTGATCCTAGGCCAAACAATTCTTTTTAAGGTTTTAATCAGCTCTAGAAATATCAAAATCAGCTGGTTGCGGACTAGTGAAAATCATTATTTTTCGTTAGAGTTTTCTTCTATAATTAATTTATAATTATTTTAATGGTAGATACATACTAATTAAAATGATTTCAGCTTAAAAAGAATATCAGAATAAAGCGGAATGAATAAAAAGCTCCCATTAAACAACTTTGCGTTCAATATATTAGGATGTGATAAAAATGCTAGGCCCTAAAGTACTGAACGTGCCCATTGAGATACATGTGCTGCCAAGTTTTTATGATGATGTTCTTAAGCGCGGGTGTGGTTTTTTTTTTTTTTTTTGATTTTCTTTATTGCTTATATAGGATATCATAAACCACACCTAATAATGGCAAATGCAGTTTCTTTTAGTTCTTATGGATGTAACGTAAGCAAAAGCTATATCTCTGAATATTTTTAACAAAAATTTACTCGTATTTAGGCAATGACGGCAAAACGGTAGACCTACCGCAAGATATTGAAAATGGAGCTGTTCTGTTCAGTTTGTATATCGATTTTACATATATGTAAAACCTGAGCACCAGGTTTGAAATATGTAAAACTAAAACAAAGAAATGAGGGGGATTTCGAAATTCCAAAAAAAAAATGTGAACAAGAGGTTATTATGAAATGACTTCAACCTAAGCTTTTTGTAGTAAAAATCCTCATGCTGCAAAATTAGGTATAAGACGGCATCATAATCGAAGTTTATATTTACAAAATCCCGTTTACAAGATTTCGACTACAAGATCAAGATTTCGAAATACAAAATCCCGAATTTCGAATTCCCGAATGGTAGTGCAATTTTGTATGTCAATTAAAAATCATATTGTTTGACAATTTTCTGAATAATTTATAAAGACAGCACCATCAATTCCGAGATATGTCATTTTCGGACAATAAGTGTTGGAATTTGTGCTGCTTTTAACATTTTTAAATCATGAAAGACGTCCTTTTCTTTTTTCAGGACGGACAATCATTTGTTAAAGATTATTATATCGAAAAGAATCATCTTGTATAATTTTAGATACAAATTATAAGTTTTTTTTTTTCTAAAATCCTGTTGAAAATATGTCCGACGTTTTTAGTGATCTTCCAATTCTGGGATTCTGTCCTTGATTTTTAGTTTGGGATAAATCTAAGCGGGTGGGTTTCAGTTGCGGGATTTTGTAGTGAATAATGAATGAATATGTAGATTCTGGAAACTATTCGGATGACTACGACATTGGCATACATTTAAATCAAAAATGGGTTGGTGATTCGGATCAGAATGAGGTCTATATCAAAATATAATTGGAATCAATTTAGTCGTAATCAATTTTTTAATAAAACATACTTGATTCCAAACAGAATTGATTTTCATGAGATTTTGTTAAAACACTTTTCGATGATGTAGACCCAGGCCTACACTATGATTCTAATATTCAGTTTTGAACTCCAAACATTAATGTAAAAATCGCTTATACAACGTTGTTCAGCCACGAAAATTAGAAAGATTTAAAAGTGCCTCAAGTTCAACTTGTACAATGCTTTTCAAAATATAATTTACAACATGTTTAAGTCTACTTACGCACATAAATAACTTAAATTTGTCTGAATCTATTTTCCAGCTCGTCGCGTTTCTTTTTAACTTGCGACTTCCATTTGAGTTTCGCGTCTAGTTTTATTCCTAGATACTTGCCTCGTTTGCATAAAGTTAACATGAGTTGATTTGGTCTCGTTGAGAGGAATGTGTCAAATCTTTGTCCAGTCGCAAATTTTGTCCAAAGCTCGTTGGTGCTTTACAGTTGCTGACTCTTCTAATTTATCTGTTGTTAATATAACCGTATCGACTGCTAACGTAGCTACGACAGTGCCTTCTTCTTGCTGTATATCTTACCTCGAGTGTACAGTAAGAATAAGACCGGACCAAGAACACTTCCTTGCGGTACTCCTGCAAAGATTTTCTTAAAATGGGAGTACTCCGATCCGAGTTTAACACGGAATAGTCTGTTCTCGAGGTAGGATTCTAAAATCGTATATAATTATTCCGGAAGAACCTGTCTTAACTTAAACTACAAGCCTTCATGCCATACCTTGTCGAAGGTAGGCATGAAGGCTTGTAGGCGCTAGAACGTATCTTTTTCTCCTCTAAGGTTAACCTGATCAATCGTGAAATGACTTGTTCTGAAGCCGAATTGATGGTCAGAAATCAAACGTCTTTCTTCAATCACCGGTTGTAGGCGTTTTAACTAAAGCTTTTCAAATACCTTAGATACTATCGGCATTAGCGATATCAGTCTGTACGATTTTTTGTTGTTTGGAAGATTTCCCGGTTTTGGAACTATTATAACCTCGGCGGCTCTCCCTTGCCTTGGAAGTTTCTTGAGGATCTGTCCGTTTATTAAATCATATCCAAGGGCCTTGTTATTTTTTAAGATTCTTTATTGTCTAGCAAAGTTCGACCAATGACGCGCTCTTTATTTTAAAGTTGTCAGGTGTCGTAATCGTACCACCAAGGTCTTCTGTTAGCGCCTGTCCGTCAAATGGCTTAAATGTTTCTTCCAGGTACACGGCAAATAAATCCGCCTTCTCTTTGTCTCCTTTTGCCTATTCGCCATTGTCCAAGCTTTAGAGATACGACGAGATCTCTCGATTTTTGAAATCTTTGGCTGGTTCATCGATCATCCTTTGCATGAACTTCTTTTACACACGCCCTAATCTATAAATCAAATCTTAGTGGCAACAATTATTTTTACTTGCCCGAAAACTCTTCCACCCGAATGTACGTAAACAATCCTAAGACAAAAATCCAGCGTCACGTGAAAGCTATGTTTGGATATCAGGAGATTGCTGATTAGTTGGTTGTCCGGAATCCCAATCTCTCTGTCTTGCAATTTACTGATCTTATCTACGAAGCTATCCGATTGCAAAGTGATCAAAGTCTTTGAATGGTTTTCCCTCGGAGTCTTAATTCTGGTTCCAGTGTCTGTCCCAAGAGAATTTTCATTTTCCTTCCATACCTTCAACACGATGAGACACCGCAACAGGTTTCGCGAGGTGTTTAGTGGGAGATCCTCGGGGATTTAGTAGGTTATCACGTAAAAGTTTTTTTCTTACAATTTTATGTGATACAATTTTGTTGTTTAACTATAGACCGGAGGCAAATGGCCACGATCACCTGTGGCAAAATATCCATTCAATCTGTTGACAAGAATTTCCCATCACTTCGGCTTCTGTTAAAGTCAAGTTCTTAGCATATTTTCATAATATGCTTCCGCTTACAGTGCTGATGTGATGCGCGCGCGATAAGAATCTTGTTGAACCTCTTGTTTGTGGTACGGCTTCCTATCGCATACCCATCGTGTCCACTCGCTTGTGAATCGCAACCATAAAGATAAGACCACTATCGACATATGGCTAAAATGTCACATGAAATAGCAAGATGGGTTCCCCAATGTAATTACGGAAGTCCATTCAAATGGCCAGGCAAATGCAAGCAACATCTTTTGCGTCCTAAGGAGTATTAGTTTTTTTTACATCTAAATGTGCCGATCGCATGCCAAATGTCCGATTGGGAATTTATGATCTCAGCAAACATTTTCCACTTCGCCGATAGTTTCACTTTTTGAGCGCTGCTACGAGGAGGACCTGCCGCTAAAAGGTTTCGCAACATTATTACCCTCCGCATGGTCTACCAGGCTAATGAATCTATGATCAGGACGTGATTTTGTGTGGACATGGATTTGTGGAAATGTACTTGACCGAATCATAAATTTAAGGAAATGGATTAATTTCATTCAGCTTCAGAATTGATGATATTCTGTATGGGATAGAGATGAATGAATTTAAGGCACGAACATGACCTTGTTTAGATGGGTTTTTGTTAAATTTTATTGCGGGTCACATAATGGAGTAGTGTCAAGGAAGAAAAATGAATGAGATGTGATTGCTATCATTCATGATAAAAAGAAACTAACGCATGAAGCCTGTTATTATTGTAGGATCTGCAAGTGGAACCTTCGCGCCCGGAACAGATCATGTGCAACCCATGATTTAGAGCAGATCGTTGATTATGATGAGAAAATGTGATCCTTATTTGGGGATTTGGATGGAATAACCTCGGCTTGAGAAAGATATATGTAGACCGTCGGGTACAGTGAGTATAAACATCGATTATTTTGGTGCAGGTTTGTTGTCACAGGCCTATTTGAGCAAAGCCCGAAAGAAGCCACCTTCTGAAGTAGACCCAAGTTTATCAACTAGACATAATATTAAAGGGCGTATCTCGAGCTTCCTTGAGGAGGGTCGAAGTACTCTTCATACCGAAAGCTGGTAAGACCTCGCACACATTCCCTAAGAACTTTTAAAAAAACTGAAAATACTGATAAACGTCTGTAATTTGGAGGGTAATCTCATAAAGATTTCCCAGCATGCATACTGTAAGTTGAAGTAGGTGTAGACTGCCCTTCACTTACTAGTAACCATTGTGAGGACTTTTGGGAACAAGGTATTTTTTTCCTTGGCATTGCTATATCTGCTGCACTCTTCAACCTGTAGATTGATAGCTTCTAAAAAGCAAGCAGATCAATGTTAAGCTGGGATGCTTCACATAGCGGAGTATTAACGCCACTGTTCTAGTGAATTAATTTTCTTAATATTTTAGGAAATTAGGGGAACAGTGCTTTAACCTATTCGGGCGACATTGCAATAGCCATATCGGGATAGTTTCCTCTTACATTAAGAGACCTAATGAACTCATAATATGGACAGTCATGGTCGGTCTCTCAGTTAACCCCGCAGAGACTGAACTAGTTTTGCTCGCAAGAACGTTCTGTGTATCATTTCAATTCGCAGACCATGCCAGATACTTGGGGGTCATTCTCGATAAGAAACTCAGTTGGAAACCGAATATACAAGACTGTGCCAGGAAGGCCTACACTGCCCTTTATTCCTTCTTTTATTCCTCGTTTTTTGCAATAAATGGGGCCTTCAGCGTAAATTAGTCCACTGGATTTATACGGCAATAGTAAGGCTCATCCTGTGGTGCTAAAGTTTCACTTTGATACTGAAACCAGAAGAATGACAAATAGGAGGTGGATTGGTATCAGCACTTGTATTTCGTCGAGGGAGATCTGGCCTGGATTTGAAGAGCACGAAAAAACTTCTATTTGTAAACAGGAAATGCTTCAACTCTATAATATGAGCCCCCATGGGGCACTGCTTGATAGATATGCATGCTATTATTATGGGTGTCCCCCCCAACGATTTCTGTAGAAGAAGAAGAAAAAGTAACTCACCTTTTGTTCCCCAACCCAGGTCTATCAATGTTCAGATCGAAAACCCTCGGGGAGTACGTCAGAACTTTTGTAGAAAGCCTATTGGGACAAAATATGGTTTGAAAATATTGAAAGCTCGATTTCCAGACTGTTAAAGACAGACCACCCTAGTCAGTCATACTCTCTGGATTTGCAGTTCTTCCACGACCCCGATTCCTCGTACCAAAGGATTTACTAGAAGGATATCTGGTTAATCCTTTTAGTTTCCAACTAGTCGTAACCTGCGATACTCTTCCTTCACAAGTCCACAAGCACTGGAAGTACTATTTTGTTTAGGTGCTACCTACTAGTAAATTACCATGCCCTGTGTTCCATCTAATAAATGACGAATACTGTACGTGCATACGTATAACTTAGATAGCAGATAATAACAGAAAACAAAGTTCGCTGCAATTAAAAATTCATTCAAAGTGACTACTATATGTGTTTTATCTAAAGCAACACAAATGTATCTAAGCATTGCTAAAATGAGTACGGGGTACAGAACACCTTAACGAACCGATTAGGATTAATAACTGAACCTATCACCTCACATGTACGAATTAAATGTTTCAATATCGATCTGCTCTCTATCCATACGATTAAATGTACAATCTGTGCATAATCTCGCACGCATACCCTTAATCTGCGAGTTGTCCTAAATAGTAGAAGTCTAAAATATCTCTTGCATGCGTAATCTTATTTCTTAAATCGCATCTATGCTTTGTAAATGCAGCTAAGTAGGTGTTAACCTACTGCAAGGTATTTTCCAGTCCTCATCGACAACACGTTCCACACTCAATTTTACTCGATTATCAGCAGCTCGCAAATTGAACTTCTTTAATGTGAGCATTCTTAAACACCCCTCTTTTATACGGAAGGATAATCAATTATTTATACTCATTTTACCGTTTCATATCGCATGAAATAAATGTTTCACATTTATCCGCGTGATATCAGATGTTTGGTTAGCTTCCACAAATGTTTCACAAACATGCCAGCCGACATAAAAATCCATTCGGCTATACAAATGACAGCAATCCGAATCAGATAAGAAACACTTGTGGTAAAGTATCCATCGAATACGCAAGAAGAATTTTATCTTAGATTAATGCCATCGCGCGTAGCAGCAATAGCATTTTACGCCTCTCACCTAGCAGCGCACAGAAGTCATGGCGCTCCGTCGAACTTCCTTCAACATTTATCTCTACGACACGATAACGTCGCCTCTCTATACCTCGTGGGCTGTTGGATATTTATTGAATTTAATTATAAAATCACCTCCTAACTTGGAATTATCCATTTTGAACCTTACCAGCGATAAAGTATCTCCACGCCAATACAATAAACAAACCGATCCACGATACCGCAGAGGCTGTCCAAGGGTTGCCTTTTCCGCCCACAGTCTAATTCACATACTTAGCGGGATTAATTTCAATAATATTTTTTTTTTTTTCGCTTCCTCTGCATCCCGCATTGAGTCAGGAGGACAGAAAAATCCCGAATTAGATTCCAGATAGATCGTAAATTCCACCCGAACCGATCTTCACATTCTCGACAGAGCCTCAGAGCCTCAGAGCCCGATAATGTGTGGTCATAGATAGTACCTAGTTGGCTTCCTGACTTGTAGCTGTGTTGTTCTTCTTCTTTTGGCCATCGTGGGGCATAAATTTCCACGATTCTTAAGAAATGCGTCTTCGGAAATCCTCCAATGGGATAGGTCCCGCGTGGTAATAATCGCAGCTACGGGATCGACTACTGGGTGCATATTTATATTTCGGCAGGCAAACTCTAAGATAGAATCGGGCAAAGAATCAACATCGCTTAATCTTATTGCATGATAAGGGGAAAAAGCGCACGAACTACGTGTGGTTAATGGGGATTGGATGTGGGATAGGAAGCCCGTGCGCCCATAGATTCAACCGTTCGGGAAAGATATACTCTTGGCAATTTGCGTGCTACTGCTAATCCTTGGTAATAGTTGTCGGCACTAGGGAAGAAATATGTTTTAATTTACTACTCGATGGTAATTATTCTAAAAGGTGGTAGGGCGTAGGAAATATAATAGAGACAATGTAATAAGTTATGGAACGAGTTGTTGTAATGCATTGTACTCGTATTCACCAGGTGCATTTATAGTAAAGATTGTATCTTTGAATCTCTCTTTTGGCCATAAATTTACTATCAGCTATGGGTCTACATAATATAAATAATGAAATTAAACCAGGGATATTGTTAAGATAAGGATGTACTACCAAGAGGATTACAGTCTGGCTAATCGCTTAAGTACGTGCTACCTCCATGCTTCATGAAAAGACTTTCTCTACTTAAACCTATTTTAGGTTCACCACACAAGAATAAAAATTAGAATAGCAGAATTACGAGTGCAGTAGATCTGTAAATCACACTTTTGACAATACGAAACAAGAAATTAGAGTATAGTTTCTCACGCCTTCTAACTTCTCAAGTAAAGTTTCCATGAGAAGTTAAAGTTTCCGGAGTGGGGCCGGAGAGGAAGCACTAACCTTCGTCTCTATCTCTCCTACAGGCAGTTTATTCTTTTACGAATTAGTCACCAACTGTCACTTCTAAGCTCTAGTTCCCTAAAGTTATTTTTTTAGTTTACAATGCCCTTTGAGTCCATTGTTTAAGCTGATTCAAACTTAGAACATGAGAAAAGTGCAATCAGCTCAATGACGAAGTGTCATGTTGCCATGACGAGTTATAGGGCAAAGGGTACAAAGCCCGAGTAGAAGGCTGCAGGGACAGACAAGAAAACCGAGTGGTAGAGTCACAGTTGGTGCTGAGCGGTATACACCAACTCCTCCATGCCTGATGCACGATGTCCGTTGTCCGATGAATGAAACCTTAACATCGTTTGCCGTGGTGTAGTGGTAACATCATCGCTTGTCACGCTGTTGATTCACGGTTCGAATCCTGATGTCAAGAATCATCTATTTATTTCGCATGAAATAAATAAAAAAGTCGATCACTTGCGAAAGCTAAGACAACTATACTGTGAAGGCATAACACTGGCAGTAGGGTGATCATATGGCTAAAATGCAACTTGATTGTGGTGATGACATCAGGAGGACAGAAAAAAATACTGTGAATCATAAGCAACGACAATAATAGCGAAAACAAAACAAAAGTACTCCCCATTTATCTGAACAGCCACCCTTGGAGTACAGAGAAACTTTGAAACTTAACTACCACCTGAGTTTCAAACCAACTGCACTAATCTGTCTTTCTCTCTGTCTCTTCCCCTTTCCACAAAAACGCACGTGTTCTAAAAATTAGTATAAGGGTATTCATATCCCCTTTAACACGTGCAAATTATAAAAAAAAAGACACCTTCTGAACTGTGCCAACTACAGAGATATAAGCATGTGAACCCCTTAAACCATTTATCAACCACCTGACTGGTCCATATCAACAGCTTCAAATCTATCCTGACCATCTTTCACCGATCTTAAAGTCACAATGGTAAATGGGTAAGCGTAAGATAGCGTTTATATAGAGCGTATACAGAGCCGTGTTTAATCTTAGCATCCGTAATTGAAAGATGGCGCTGGAGAATGAGCCCGGTTCTATAAAGTTTCGCAACAACCTTTCTGAGATCACCAATTTGACGCTAATGACACCGGCACAATCGAAAAACGCAGCTTTCTGTCACTGATTCGTTAGTGAGTATTGAGACGGAAGCGGTAATGTATACATCGGTTAACGAGACAAAAACAGAATATATGCTGTCGTGAACACCTGCTATTTGTAGGTATAGAACATCAAAATAGACAGCTAACATTTTGCAGTAGTTAAGGACTATTTCCATCTAAACCTAGGCTCAGCTATAAATACTCCAAACGACACCAGCGCAGAGATGAAGCGTAGAATTTATCTTGATAGTCGCTGTTTCTTTGGACTGAGAAGGCAACTAAGTAGTAAGATCTCTCTTATTTAGAATGTAATGTAAGATCCTCATCCTTCCAGTCCTTTGCTACTTACTTACATATACCGTTATATTGACGAAGGAGAAGATACAACAATGAACGCTGGTGTAACATCGATTTAGTCAGGAAGGTTCGAATTCATCGCCTAAAGGAAGGCCACGTGACAGACCTCAGCCAACTTAGCTTGTAAAACTGGAGGCAGCTATCTAGTTAGGATCGGCTATAGAAGCTTGTCCATGGAGAGCCAAGACCACCCAGGACTATTCTGATTTAGTTAAGTAAGTAACAAAAGTTGCAAAAATTTAAAATTAATGCGCGTCGTTACCTCACTCTTTATCCTTATCCACTCTTTAACTCTTCCCTATACCTTTTTCTTTCACTCCATCACTGCGTTTTACAAAACTTCAAAGAACTGTGTGGTGGAGAACATTTTTTCGAACTTCTCCTCTCAACACTACTCTTTTCGTATGACGTGTTTTCTGATGGTACAAAAAGACTAACCGGCCCTAGTTTTGCAAGCTTGCCGACTTCTTTATTACCAACCACACAAACTTGGTCTGATACCCAGTTAACCGCAAAATTGTTGATCTTCTCAAGGCTCTACATCACCATTTTTGGGATGTTCTCTATCCATGCATGTACCATTCCTGACAAGGAGACAGGATTTTGATTTTGGCAATCCTTTACTCAGTGTTCCCAGTTTATCTATGAATTATGAAAATTTTCAATCTCGAAATTTTGATCAATCTTGGTATTCGAACTCGAAAAAGTAGGTCTCACTGTTCTGTCCGTCTGTCTGTGTGTCTGTCTGTACAATTCAGTAAAAATTCGAACCACGGACTTGGTTAAAAAGTTATATAATGGTTACACGGCTTGATATTTAGGTCATTTTTGACATATGTGAGGACACTTTTCTTTGAGTTTTTTTTAGCCACAGTGTATTAACATCGCTGCCATATGGCATCTGTCAAATCCATCTGTCATCCATAGTGACATATAGTTAGTTCTTGCCTTGCCATTTTACAATATGGATCATTTAATCTCCGCTCAACGCATTAAAATTGTTGCATCCTACTATAAAAATAATAGGTCTGTAATATTTGTGTATCGCGATTTAAAGATGGTCATCATAATCACCCAACTGAGCATACAATTTGAAACACAATCACCAAATTCGAAAAATAGGTAGTGTTTGTTATCTCGTAAGGCCTGTATATCATCGTAATGCTCGATCAACTGAAAACGCTGTGAGTGCCTCAGTGGCCAAAAACTCGGAATTGTCAATTCCACTCCGCGCTCAGCAGTTGGGCATTTCCTACAGCTTCGTTTGGCGTATTTTGCACCTTCATCCCTATAAGTCAAATGATAACCAACTTTATTTTTTGTCTGACATTGATGTGAGCGACCATTTGTATCAACAAGACGGGGCTACTCGTACGTCCTGTTGTAAACAGCACATTTGAGCAAATACGCGCCCAGTCATGCCCTTTATTAATCTTTGAACCAGGATTCTTCTGAACCTAAAGTGGATGCTTTTCTTTTCCTTCGAGATAAACCCCAACCCTGTTTGCTGCACCTGAGGATTTAGATGCGGGTGTTCGGCACTGCACATCTGTGACTCAATCAGTGCCAAAAATGTCTTACGATCTTAGCCAGCACTTGAGTGGATGCCCTGAAATTTGGATTTATCTACCAATTGGCCATTTCTCCCACTAAGCTATACTTGAGTAGTGAGTTCTTTAATAATGAGTGCAATGCATAGAATGGCCTTGGGAACATTGACATTTCGGGCTACGCGAGCCTCTTTTAATATTTTTTTGAATGCTTGTTCAATTTCAGTCGCACGAATACCTGGGGAAATATCAGTCCGCCATGTCAGAGCCCCGCATAACTAAGGATATTGTTACTTTTTGATGTGGACTTGTTTCAAAGAAGTTCCGTGCAGCTGCAAAATTCCCAATAGGCACGGTCGCACATAACAGCTCCGATTAGAGCTTTAGTCCTTAATGGGCAAAACACAATGTGGCGCTAGCGCGGTCAAGCGTTTGTCACGCATTCTACCGACTTACGATAATATTTGTCACAACGCGCGACATCAAAATTTGCAACACCAAATGCGGCTTCAAGACGGTCGGGCGTTGAGAGGTTAGGAATATGACAGAATTATGTTCTGTTCCCTCAAATTTCCCACACACGATTTCGAGGCAGAAAGAAGAGTAGAAATGTACTCTTTTTATTTTTATGGTTTTATTAGGAAACACAAATATAAGAAGTAACTTCGCAAGCAATTGTGTATGAATAAGAAAATAAAAACCTCTGCATACTCTAACATAATTAATTTGGGTTAAAAAAAAAAAAAACAATTGGCAATTAAAAATGTTTACATATTAAATAAAACAATTCGGAGTATAATACATACTCGACACAATGACTTACCTTGTTGCTAAAATCAAACAAGTCAAAAACTAATTTTAAGCCAAAACAGCTGTATACTGTCAAAACGCGCGACAATAGTAGAGACTAGATCTACTCCCACGTTCAGGTGGCGCTTACGATATTTACGATCAAAAACCGACCAAACGCCGGAGATCACATTTGGTGTTACTGCATAAGATCCCATTGTTTCTAATCATTCTGTCAACGCGCGAGCACCACATTGAGTTTCTACTTCAATTCATTGCGATAGTAAAGGGTTATTCATTTCGAGTTATTCGTTGATTCGCTTGAGCACATTCCTTGTCGAAATATTGGTATCGCCTCAAACCCGTACTGCTTAAGGCTCAAGACTTATGTGACTGTAGATAATTGCTATGGTTTTACAATTCAGCTGACGCATTAAAGTTGAACTTATTAAAAGTATGTTCAGCTGTGCAGGATTCATACGTTCCAATTCCAAAGCCTACAAACTATTAGATAGTAATGATTGGGGAAGCATCTCTCAGAAAGTGGCAAATAAAAGCAAAAGTTTGCTTGCGAATGCATTTCGAGTAAAGCTACCCGCAGACTTTCACCAACTCTTCATACCCTCTAAAAGATTTCAAACTTCTTGGACGACGTTTTCATGTAAAATCCATAAATCTAACATTCCTGGAATCAGCATTTCGTTTTCAACTGGATGTAAGAAATCCTTTTCACCCACTGTGACACAAAAATCATGACCCAGATCGTTAAATCTATTCCGCCCACATGCAATCCACTTTCCACATTTCTCATTTTTTAACTCACAAAGTTTTTATCATAAATTGGTCTACAATTCCTCTTTCTTGCGCATAAAAGAACACCGAACGCCGTCTCTGCATCATGGTATTAACAGACGCACGCATGCGCAACGCATATCTACCATCTGTGTCCGCCGAGGACAGGTACCTACGTAACTCCTGCGAAAAGATGACAATCCACATTAGACGCACCATAAAATAATATCCATTGAGTTGTCTCGACGAAAAGGAGTATTTTATTACCGCCTTCTGAGATTATGACTTATGCGTCATATGAGGACGGGACTCCAGCAAAATCGCCAGGCGGTATGCTTTCAATAAAATTGTTCTGCATGACATGCACGTCATCTTTGGCTCCTTATCGGTAGTTTCGATTTGGAATGGTCATTGGTTTACGAGCCGCCTTTGATATGAAATGTGTAGGTATCGGGTGGAGAATTCGAAGACCTCCACCAAGGGAAAATGAAAGGAGTTCAAGATTTATGAATGTGTACAGGCTAATCCCTTATTCAAACATTCCGCTCCTTCATTTGTTTCAATTAGTTTTCTGATTCCAATTGGATACCTTATAGTTCCAAACCGGGACCTGACATCGTTGCCGCCTTCGCGCACAAGTAGACATGGCAGGAGCAATAAATTTTACACCACGTCCACCGATCAGCAGTGTTTTGCACAAAGATTATGCGCTGGATATGGAGCGTTTGATAAATATCCAATTAAGAATCAATGCAACTGTAGGAGAACCGTTTCTACAAGTACTGAGATGGGATTACAGGCAGGGCGCTTCCACCCCGATCCACACCGAGAGCAAAGATTCAATCAGCATGCTAGGTGTTTGGAATTATTAATTTAGATAGAGAGCCATGTGGATAGGCGAACACGCGCACCTTTCGATGGAAGTCTCTTTATTAGCACGGGAGTAGAGTGTTGAATCTGGAAGAAAGAGAATATGTGCTTCGTCTTTCAGTTTAATGAGATCCTGCGATTGGTGTCTGAATGCATCGGTATTATACGCGGTAAATTTATTATGACTTTCAGCGGTAACTTGAAGATTATGTAGACTTTCCTGTGGGAGGAGGCGGGATGGAGCTTATGTAAATGTACTTTACGTACGTAAATTGGAGTTGGTGGCTAATCATGCTGTTTATTTGAATGGTTGTTCTACCATAATTCGAAAGCGGCAAAACATATTACGACAAGATTTTCATAAAGATGTTGACATCTGTTGACGCCAGACTTCTTGAATTGGAAAAGGAATTAACCGGAATAAGCTGGACACCTTGGGAATAAATAAACTGAGGTCCAACCTTCCGGATGTGGACCAAAGTCAGGTGAGCATGTAATTTTAACTCCAAATACACGTAAATACCACTTGCCCCTTAAATCTTTTTAAACTGCACTGTACCCCGCACAATAAGAAAGAGATAATTGCTGCGATCAAAGTTTGGCAGCATTTCCGCTGAGCTCTACAAAGCTTCGCGACGACATCGGCAGATCTTCCACATCCAATCGTAGAAAAGACTATGGATACTGAGATATTTACTCACGAGTGGAGGAAGGGAATTAAATTGAAGCTTCTCAAGTAAGGTAACTTAGCACACTGCAAAAACTAGAGAGGTATTTGCGGACTTTCCACTATCGCCGAAATAATAGCTAAATTAACTCTCTATAGTAATTGAACATCTGGATAGCACTCCTGAAAATGAACAAGTAGGTTTCCATTACGGGTCATTATGACTATCGAACAATGCGTTTAGTATACTCGTAGATAAACGCTGTTATTCAACCATGTCACCTTATGTTGGGTGCCTGGTCACGTTGGAGTGGAGGGAAATAAGAAACTCGACTGGCTAGCAAGAAAGAAAAAACGGCTCGACCTCCTTCGTACAGTCAACTGGAAAAAGCTGCGCAGAGGGCACGCCGCATATATGTATTGGGAAGTGTGTAACCGATGAAGAGCATGCTCACCGCTTGCCAACGTATTTATTGACCCGCATGTGTGGGAAATGACTAACATGTTGGGTCTCGTGGTTCGGCTCGGCAAACATATCCGAGCATATGTGACTACCTTTAGAATTTTAATTAGCTTCCTTATAGGCTATTGTAAACTCAAATACACTTGTAAGGAACTAAGCCTAGTAAGTGACGGTACCTAAAGATACCTTTAAAATAACTTGAGAACACTGTTCTACAAAAGGGATAAACTGTCTGTATGCCTACCTGAAAGATGAGATAGACACCTTGGCCAATATGCCACGATGGACAGCTGTAACTTAGACGTCAAAGCAAGGATTTCGCCTGACTAGGTTTTGCTATTAACTCTACGAACATTATCAGTGCGGAGATCAAACAAATAGCACTGTTGACTCCTTCCAACCGCTGTTTCTTTGAGCTCAGAGAACATTATAGGTTAGCCTCTTCTGAGAAGATTATAAACAATTTGAAAACAATGCCTCATCGAGAAGAACTAAAGGCCCCAACCCATAGAATCCATCGACGTTGTTCTGTTGAAGATTGACGCTGACGCTCACGTATTGCATACAATCTGTCGCATACCTTCGTTGACAGATTGAAATGTCAACCGATTGTCAACGGCGATGGCAGTTTCTCTTCTCCCTCAATGTTTCCACCAATGAAAGTGGTTACTCTCAATTTGCCGATTGCCAACGGATCAACGGACTAAAAAAGTAGAAAGTAAACCTACTTTATCCGTCGAACTTCTTGCGTCGGTTATGTAGCCCATAGGAATACGTGTATTGTATCTATGGGTCAGTTAAAAACGACGCAGCAACGGATCAACGGATTCTATGGGTCGGGGCCTTAAAAGGTGATTCAGTTGGAGGTTACAATTTATATCTGGCACTACTGTCGTTCTGTGAATACTAAGCGTTGAAATTTTTAATAATGAATCGGTATACGAGAGAACAACGCATTTTAATTGTTAAAACTGAGGAAAATTTACTCAACACTATTCGCGCATTGAGAAATAATGTCGGTATACAAAACCTCCATCTCGTGCCGCAGTTAAAAAAATGCGTGAAAGTAGAAACATAACGTGGCTCTCGAGCAAAATCAATGGAATCTTATGGGTAACACCAAATGTGACCTCAGGCGTTTGGTCGGTTTTTGATCGTAAATATTGTAAGCGCCTCCTTAACGTCGGGGTAGAGCTACTCGCAACTATTTCGCGCATTTTGACAACTCACAGCTGTTTTGGATTTACATTATTCTTTGACATGTTCGATTTTAGCAACAAGGTAATTCATTGTATCTTGTATGTACTCCGAATTGTTAGCATTTAATATGTAACAATTTTTCATTGCTAATTGATTTTTTTAACACAAATGAATTATATTAGAGTATGCAGAGGTTTTTATTTTTGTTGCTTTCTTATTCATACATATTTGTTTGCGAAGTTATTTCTAATATTTGTGTTTCCTAATAAAACCATAAGAAAAAAAAAAAGTACATTTCTACTCTTCTTTCTACCACGAAATCGTGTGTGGGATATTTGAGGGAACGGAACATAATTCTGTCATATTCCTAACCTCTCAACGCCAGACCGTCTTGAAACCTCATTTGTTGTTGCGCGTTATAACAAATATTTCGCTAATAAACGCGAGAGCGCCACATTGTGTTTTGCCCTTGACATTGTTCGTGATAATCCGTCAAAACCCATTCGCCATCGTTCTCAGCAATTGAACCTTTACTACAGCACCACGCAGCTCATTTTAATAAAAGATTTGTATATGTATGCCCTTCAAAATCCAACTGACTCAGAAATTGCCGAAAGGTAATGGTAAATTTCATCAAAATGGCGGAAGTCTCCTATGCCAGCCGTGGCGCCCTTCTGGCCGATATCAAACACTTTTTGTTCCTTGACTCGTTCGCATGTTCTCAAATGACTCGCTCGAAAACCACTAAAGAAATTTTAATGAAATTTAGTCTCGTAAGTTAAGATGGTAGTTCCCTCACCTGTAAATGACCTAAATCGGATGAAGTGGGGGTGAGGTATGGGGAGAGATTTTAAAAATCTTTTAATCATCCTTCTCGCACATCATACTTAACTTTCGTTGATAGAGGGGGAACATCACTTTTTCCTTGGTTTTTGAGAATTATTGTTGAACAGAATTTATCCAAAAACAAATATGTTTACATTTCCGAATTTCATGGAGGTTCAGTTTTAATATGATATCACGTGGTGGGGTGGATGCCCCAAATGCCCCAAATATTTTTTCCGGGTTATTTTCAAAATTTCAGTTTCTAGTTCTAACCGCTCAAAAATTACAGGCATATAATATACTGATGGACATTATTGTTCCGTTTTATACCATTCTGGTGTTAGCACTCAGTGCTTAAGTTGACAAGGGCATATGGAGAGGTAGAACACCAGCACGCTGTCCTGGGATCCTAGTGCTCAAACGATTACGCAAAAGTGATACACCTTACCGCCAATGGCGCCCGGAAGCCTTAATCATCTTGAGGCGGTTGGCAAAGTATTTAATATGTGGTAAATCAATTATAGATTATTGGCTCTAGCCCAATGTTGGAAACTTATATTTTAGCGCGATACACACGTATATTATCTTTCCATTGGTAAACCTGGATGTCCCGCGCTACCACAGAGGTCTACGATGTTATTCCATTGACACTTTCACTAACAACTAAGATGTGTGCCCCAAAGTAGCCCTCTTCGACTGCTGACAGGCTGTCGCATGAACTGATACCAAAATAGATCCCTCCTACTATTCTCAATCGAAACCAATACTTAAGTTTCAATATTTTGCAATTAAAATTAACCTTAATCGGTGCAGTAATATTCACTAAACGCTCAGATGGTACTGTTAGCTTTCCTTTTAATAAAAGTCTTACGCTTAAGCTTCAATCTATTGTATATTATGTTCCAATAAAGGAAACACTTTACTTATCCAACTAAAACCACAAAAATAGTATAACAAAAAAACAAGGCCACTTTAAATGCACATTCCCATCTAGAATCGGTATGACCCTCTGTTCCACTTTACAGCTTAGCTGAAGCAGATCTCGAGAGCTGCATATCCACTGATGGTGTATTGACAAACTTCCTCACAACGTCAAACTTAGGATGATTCTTATCCTGCATTAGATTGAAGATTACACTTTCGCTGGTTGTGATGATGCAGCCCAACTGCCTCAGGCGTTCCAATGCCAAGTCACGATCCTGAGTCAGCCTCGAACAACTACAATCCGCTACAATGTAAACCTTATAATCGTTCTCTATCAAATCAATCGCGGTCTGCTCGACGCAAATGTGAGACTAGAACAAGGTACAAACTAGTTTAGAGAAAATTCAAATTCAAATTCCAACCGTTATGCACCTCCAATCCAAAGAGCACAATATCAATTGGTTGCTTTTGAGGGAATAACTCCTTAATTTTCGATTCTAACTGCGGTACCATCATGCTAAACTTTGTCTTTGGGATAATTCCAGCTGCATGGCTGAGGTCCAATTCCTTCACAATTCTTCCCAGTTTCTCTGGATAATGTTCGGTGGCGATAATTGGAACGTCCAATGCTTTTCCAGCTTGAACCTAAAAAATGGGTTAGAGAATCGGGTGGTTTGTGCATTAGATAGACAGAATTGTGGTGAAAGCTTTAAAAAGCTCCGACGAAACTTTATCTTATCACACCACCCTTACCAACTTGCTTGCGTTTTTCACCATGTTATCGAACAACTGCATTCCTGGACGAAATTTGTCTTGGATATCGCACAATAAAAACAAAGTTTTCTTTGAATCCAATTTACTGAGACGCTTAATTTGATTGGCCATCGTGTAAATTAAATAAGCAAATATATTGAATAAAGTAAACTTGTTACACGATTCACTACACCACAAGTGGTTTTGCAAATTGGAGGAGTGTCAAAGTCCCAAGGTTGGTCCGGTCGGTCTGGGTTATTTACCTTATTCATAGAAGGAAAATTTATTTATGTCTGAATGTTGGCAATGCGGATGAGTGTGCTCAGAGCATATTGAAATACCTGCTTTAATAAATAGAGTAAGTGCATTTACACTTAATCATGCATAATATGAAAAATACAAACGGTAGTTCGAATATTCAATAAAAGAAAGTACCTTTTTTCGTGTTGGATTGGGGTTTTTAAAAAAATCACAGAAGAGTGATCGATCGCAAATTTTAATACTAGTGCGTGAATTTTTCAATAACCTCATCTTATTTTGTCCGGAAAATGTTAGTATTGAAGGAAAAAAACTGAGGCGAACAATTTTAGGAAAGAAGAGGGAAAGTTTTTTTGATGAGTTTGTTTGTTCTTTGTTTTTTCACGTCTGACATCAGAGAATAAAATTGTCATGAGAAGGTTAATTGCAGTTTTTTTTAAGACTAAGCCCTGTCTATGGGCTATTTGCGAAAATTTTTCGGTTTTAAAGGACATAATATACCCTAATAAAGAAAACATTTGACTAGTAATAGCACAGCGCTTTCTCATACTTGTTTTTTCAACACCATCTATAAATCTTATCTGTGCTCGAAATTGATAAGTTACGAACTTATCAGAGCAAACCAAATTAGCTTCAAAAATCGTTCATTTCGAGTTAGGCCTTTCATTTCGAATTAGGAGTTTAAGAAAGATTACTAAAACGCTGCGCCTCATATCTTATCGTCACTCCTCCCAATTTCAATTATTTTCATACCTATCTCCATAGCTCTCAACACTTAGATACCTATGGTTCTCAAGTTAGACGAGCGACGGGGACGATATTTGATAATTTCTACAACCTCACCCAACATATCCTACTCTACTTTGTTTGCATAGTTTTCAAATGGAACCTCCTTATGCACCAAACCAAATCAACGACTAAATTTCATAAAAATTCTTTTTTCTTGAGTTTCAGGAACCATTTTTTTTAAAGATTTCTGAAACTCTACCTTCAATAACTTACCACAACTTTGTTAAATCTGCAACAGGATCAAACATAGAAGCCACATATTATCTTGAGGTAGGCGTGTGATTAGACCGATGTAAATGTTTTTTTTTTTTTTTGTAATACCATCTAAGGTACAGGCGTTTGATGGTTTTTGAAATAAAATTGTGGGGAGGACGAAAAGAACAAACAGACGGTTAAGCAGACCAAACATCTGTTGGCTTTCGGAAATGATTATGAACTACAACTTCCCGTATTCTCCGAATAGCGCGGAAGCAATTGAAGATTCCTTAGCTTTTTTCTAATTTTTGATTTTGACGCGGAAAACGGGTACATATTTTTCTACGAAAGAGAAGCACGCATTATTATAAATGGACCAAGTGTAATTTGTAAATGTCTTAATTTCCATTTTATTAAATTATTTTAAAAATTATTTAAATTAGTTCCCTTTTTTATTATGTAAATGCGAAAAATTTTGTTTACGAACATCTGTTTTGCGAAAATTTACAGCTTCGCAAATTCGTTAAAATACGAAGCTTTGTAAAAGTCTCTAAAATATGACGCTTACGACGCCTACGAAATTTTAAGAAGTAAAAGGAGTACATTATTTATTATTTGTCAAATCTTAATTTTCGTCTTTGTTTTATTTGATGGGTTAGATTGTAACTGAAATTTAAAGAAGTATTCACAAATAAGCGTACTGGGTACTTTTAAATTTGTGTATTTCTAACCAGGTTTTTTTATACACAAAATTGTTACGCGAAATGAGTAATTTGATCTTGGGTGAGAGTATGCTTTTTGAGAAAGGCGTCATTTTTTTACTATTTCATTCTCAAAATTGTTACAACGGGAAATAAATTTAGTAAAAAGATAAAAATAATAATAAGGCCACCAAAATGTACCATGTACGGTTCATTTATTATTGAGACATAGAATTAATCCATATGATTCACATTTCTTGAACCAGCTCAACGTCTGGTTCTTGTGTTTCAAGCACCAATTTATTATAAATGAAGTAGAAATCAGCAGTGCATTGGCATTATTCACTTATTACCTCGAAGATGTCAAATATGACACTAAACAAAACCATGTACTGTTCCCATGCTGGGACATTGAACGACCTCCTAATTGTATACCCTAATTTTTTACAGTTTTGCATTCCATTCAATTCAATAAAGGGTATGTTTACATGTTTACCTTGTTGAAATTCGTTCTGTAATCATCTCATTTCCTGTTAATGAGATGATTTATCAAATGGGGAAATTTATATTTAGAACTTCATTTGCAATTTTTTGTCGTAATCATCTCATTTGGCTCTAGTTAAAACGTAGTAGCTCAGTGCGGACCAATATACGTTTGCTCGGAAACATAAGTTTTCCACCAAACAAAAGTGTCTAGAGTTTTGTGGTTTTCAAAAATCTTTGCTTGTTGATTTTGTAATTTCCACCATTTTCGTTACTTATCAGAGATGACACATGATATTTTTAATCAAAATTTCTAAACAGCTTTCACGTTGTTATACAGTTTTCATACATTTCTTAAGTGTTTGCGGGCGAATCTATATGTACTGCGAGATAAATTAAGAAATTTGTTTATTCTGTTGGGTTAATTCTGCCAAATCTGTTATTGTTTATTCACCACAACCATAATACATTTTGTATAATTGGCATTCTGCTTCTACACCTTTTATGAAGATCTGTTATGGATCTTCGAAAATGAGATTCTGTTATGAATCTGTCTAAGCAAACAGTTGAATTGTTTGAAATTAGCCGAAGATTCTTAACAAAGAAATAATATTAAGTGGATAATGAAGAGTGAAAAGAGTAAGTATTAATTATTTAAGAAAATAATGATTGAAGAAATGATTATTTGTTTATTGGTTGTTATTAAAGAGTTTAATTTTCTTGCAAATACATGAATTTCAAATGGAAACTGTGTGACCCCTGCAAATAGTCCCAATTTACTTATCAGTACCATTGCATTCACCTTATCGAATTTAAAAGGCTGCATAAAACGCCATTCTGGAAGACAGACGGCTTGCTGTGTAATCTTTGCTCCAGCAAAATTGCTCGATGTTTTCCTCTAAATAAAAAATATTAAAGTTTATTTACATTTGATTCTTTTAAGTGGATGTCCTTTCAAAATTCTTCGAAAGATATGTCTTTTTTACTAAGCATACGAAATAAAAATCTGTTACAATAAAAAGCACACAAATTTATCTCTTATAATTTCTAACAGATTGCATAACAGATCTTTTGATGTTTCGAATTTGTTTATGGATATTCATAACAGAATGAATATCGATTTAATTTTGTTCGACCTTTCGCACAAAATTCCGCTACTGTGCTTCAACCTTAATGACCCACTTGCAGTTGCACCAATCTCTGCTAGTTAAAATCCACCACTTTTAGAAACCGTCCCACCCTTAGCCAGAAAGAGACAGCACACACGCTTCCAACTGACACTGGTGTAAAATCACCACGAAATTCTACCTCCATCTTCCTCGCACGTACGAATTTTTTTTCAACACACAAAAAGGTGAAGTCTGCCACAACACCACGACGAACGACAGTCAAACGGTCTCCGTGTGAAAATTCGTTAAAATCGCCAAAAAAAACGCAAATTAATCATGAAAAATGCTCTAAAAGCGCCCACCAAGTGTTTCTAACCGGATTGAGTGCAGTACAAACCTTCGGAATATCCAAGTGATCGCGATAATGCAATATTTTGGTGCTGTGCCTGCGACACGATAGTACGACCTCTGCACGCACCAGCCACAACCATCCATCCATCCTCATCTCCATCACACAAGAGCAGCAGCTGCTGTGTGTACGACAGCAACAACAAAACTAAAAGGAATTCAGTGCAAACTCCCTCAAAAGTGCCCCCGAAAAAAAGGGAAATTTTCCGTTCGTCTTTTTAAAAAAAATTTTCGTGAATTCGTTTTTTTTGTTTAAATGTAGAAAAGAAAAAAAAACGTAAAAAGTGTACTCTGTCTCAACGTGAATCCGTGTGTGCATAGTCGTCAATCTCCGTGTGAATAGCGAGAGGAAAAGCGAAACCAAGTAAATTTTCTTCAGGTGTATATATGTGCCCAAGTGTTTGCGTGTGTGTGATGAGATGTAATTGGTTTTGTTGCTCGTCTTTCGGATTCGGAGTTGCCCTGAATTTTCCGCGAATGAAAATCCTTTGGGCGCCGAAATTAATTGTTTTATATTAAAATTGAAAACCGCCAATGAGTCGACGACAGTCCTTGGATCGACCAGGTGCGCTAAAGTGTCCTTTTTTTATTTTTAATTTTTTTAAGTTTCATTCAAAAAAAAATATTTTTATTCGAAGTAGAAAGTGTCAGACGAAAATGCAGGAGGAAAAACTAAACGACGAAAAAAGAATCTCAGCGAAAGAGAGACGCAAAGAGGAATGTAATGAGAAAAAAAGAGTTTCCTCTGCGCTGTGCTAAAAATAAATGCGTTTTTTCAACTGAGTGTCAATATTTGTCTCGTTCACTCCAACGGCAGCAGGTTGTCAATGCATTGATCTCTGTCAAAAATTTCGTGTATATTTTGTTTGATTCGCTTCGCGCGCGCCCTCTGTATTTGCTTTCGCGTGTGATTTTGAATTTGACAGTGACAGAGTAGTTGGCAACCCTGCTTTGTTGGAAAATAATGGATGGATTTTCCTCAATGAAATATTTTTTTTTTTTCTTTTACGAACTGAATGCAAAACAATAAAAAAAGAAAGAGATCTAATTCGTATTTATAGATGCAGCATATAAATTTAAATGTTTTTTTTAAGACAAAATTTAGACAGAGCTAAGTAGAAAGTGTCGCCATTTTTTTTTTTTTTTTTTTTTTTTTTTTCTTCATATTTTCTGTCTGATTTTTCTCCTTTTTTTTCTCTGCGATGGAAACAAGAAAAAAAATCGTATGTATGTATGTATACTTTGTTGTTACCTGTTTTTTAAGCGGCGTTGCCTATTCTCTATAATTTTTCCATGTCCATCTTCGCCAGTTTGAAATTTTTAGGAAAAGAAAAATGAATGAAAAAGTGGTGACGATCGAGAATATTAGGCTAAAGGCAAGTATGTGTTGTAGTGTAATTGAAAAGATTTCGATTCACCGATGGAAAAAACGAGAAAAGAATTTCCATTCCACTGTGAGATAAATGTAAACAAATCGTAAAGTCAAAGGGAAAAATCATGTAAAATATGTTTACTTTATTTGTTGTTATTTTGAAAAACACTTGGAATGTGTAGGAGGAGGATGATTTGTTTAAACGGTTTTTTTTTTTTTTTTAATGGAAACAGCGAAGTAGTTTGTAGTGTGTGGGAATGGGATTAGGGTCATGTCACGCGTACAAGGATCATGACCGAGAATTTGATAAAGTCTATATGTATATTCTTTTTTTGTATTTTGTTTTAAACAAAAAAATTTGTAGCATTATTGCGAAGTTTAAAAAAGCAATTTGGGAAGTAGTAAACAAGTACATTTTGTGTGAAGCAAATGTTTACGATTTGTTTATTTTAATAAGAAGTAAGAAATGTAGCCAAACTTAATTTAAGAAGGTGATTAACAGGAAAGCTCTAATGATGTAGTGAAATGGCGTGTTTTTTTATCATATAAATTTAAAAGCTGTAAAATTGTTCCTATATTAGATAAATTATGCAAGTAGTATTTAACAATTTTTAATTTAAGGTATACGATACTCTATATACATACATATGTAAATAACGGCCGTTATTGGTTAAGAACTTGACTTAGCTCCAGAGAAAATAATCGAGGGGTGCCAAGCCGCATGATCGCGGCGACCAATTTATGAACGCTCGCCTTGAGATGACCCAGTCACCAAATGTCTCCTTCACCACTTCGAGCGTTGTGTCACTTGTTTGGCATGTAGCGCAGTCTTGTTGGAACCACAACTCGAATATATCGATGTTGTCGAGCTCTGGCCACAAAAAGTCGGTTAACATCGTTCTATACCGAGGACCATTGACGGTAACGGTGTATCCTTCCTCATTTCGAAAGAAATAAGGTCCGATGACGCCGACGTGCCATAAACCGCCAATCTTTGTGTATGCATTGATACTTGGTCGAACACTTGTGGATTGTGATCGCTCCAACAACGGGAATTTTGGTTGTTGACTCAGCCGCTGAACTGAAAATGGGCCTTGTCCGAGAAGATGAATTTTTGGCCAAAATCTGGATCTCCGGCCAACCAACCTCATGACGAAATTCACGTTGCGTATTTACAACTGATCCGGAATTTCGATAATATTTTTTAATAATTTCCACACGTTGGGGAAGCGTCAAACGATGCATGATGAAATGGCAAACCTTACTGAATATTTTGACGGCTGGGTGTCATTGGTAACTTTAACAGCTGCTGAAACATAACAATTGGAAAAACTATCATTGGTCACCCTTTACATTTCGAGGTTGAAATGCCATATGTCAAATCCATCTGTCATCCATAGTGACAGTTATTTAGTTCTTGCCTTTCCAGTATACATAATGGATCGTTTAACCATCGCTCAACACATTAAAATTATTGCATCTTACTACAAAAATAATAAATAGTTCTGTAATATCTGTGTACAAAAAGTTGACCCGCGCCCAGCGGCTACGTAAACAAACAAAATTGCAGAATTTGTTGTTCTGAGAATGCAAATGTGATCGTTTTATTGCATCCACCGGTGACAGTTTGGTGCGCGCTGTGGATCGGAGTGATAGGGTCATATTTTTTTATGAAAACGATGAAGCCGCCACTGTTATGTTGAATTCTCTGCACGTCAAATGATAATCAACTTTTTTTGGCCTGAAATTGAAGACATTGATTTCAGTTACATATGGTTCCAATAGGACGGCAAATTAGGCTTAATTACATGAAAAGTTCCCCGGTCGTTTAATTTCAAGATTTGGCGACATCAATTGACCACCAAGATCGTGTGATCTTACCCCATTGAATTTCTTTTTGTGGTGCTATGCTAAAGATCGTGCAGACAATTCCCGAACTTTGGAACACTTAAAAACCAACATCCGTGAAGTTATGGCCGCAATTAGCCAGAAATATGCCGAAAAGTTGTCGAAAATTATCTCAGAAGAATCGAAGTTTGCAAAATCTCCTGTGGGCCATTTAACCAATCTTGTATTCCATACATAATGTCATAGTCCAAAATTTAAAACAGTAAACAAATTTCATTGAAATCTTTAATACTTTTTATTTTATTTTAAATTAAAATTTTAAAGCACAGAATAAATAACCCTGTATCGATAGTTATTGAAAGTTTTGAATTTTTGTTTAATTGTTTTGTTTTATCTGTTTTTATATAAATGGTTAGCAAGTGCATATGTTGCCCCATCTTCGCTGCGATCAGCAGAAAAATGTTGAAAATGTAGTGTCAGATGTATTTTAACGAACCACATAAATCGATTGCCCCTATAGTAATTGTTGATCAGTGATCGACTTGGCTGCTGTCGATTGAGTCAAATAATTTTAATATTGTCTAACTCAATCGACATAGATGGGCAAACTTAATAATTTCCCCAAGTTGGATAGCTTCCACCTGGGCGCCGTGGTTCAATGGATAAGTGCGGGATCACTGAGCGGGACTTTCGAGGTTTGAATCTAAGGAAACACAAAAAAAAAAGTTTTCTCACGGTAAGATTAGCAAGTAAAATTGTCAGGAGAAACTTCTGTCAATCGAAGAAATTGTCCTTCGGAAACGGCATAAAATTGTAGGTTCTAACCATTAGTACGGCGCACAGTACGAGTGGCTACGAGAAGCTAGACCAGGCTCTGTATTGGGCTGTTAACTCCAATATATATACAGTGGTGGTCATTGAAATAGAGCCATTTTATGTTACTCATAACATTATATAAAAGCAATTGTTTAGGAGACTGAAAGAAAAAAAACCTATTTGAGTAAATCTTAAACATAATGTAGTTTATTAATTCCTAAAAAAACATTAACTCGTAGAGGAATAAAAATGATCCGAAAATAAGAAAATAAAAAATTATGAATATACTCCTGGTCAATGAAATAGAGCCAGCTAATTTTTTTGCCAGTAAGTTGAACTTCGTAAAGAATAATATTCAGACCAAAATTTAACTGAACGACCTTCATTCGTACTTGGTTGCGAAACCTTTGTTTTTGATCACAGCTTCACAACGTCTGTGCATGGAGTCAACTAACGATTGACACCGTTCTATGGATATGGATGACCATTCTTTTTGCACAACTTCCCACAATTCTTTTGCATTTTAACGTGATGCTTTCTTACGGATGGCTTGAGTTCCTGCCATAAGTTTTCTATCGGATTTAAGTCCGGTGATTGAGCTGGCCAAGACAGAACTGCAAAGTTGTGATTCTCAAAGAACTTTTTTGCCTTTCTCGATGTATGCTTTGGATCATTATCCTGCTGAAATGTCCATGTCAAAGCCATGTTATCCTCAGCATAAGGCAGCATCACATTCTCAAAGATATTGACATATTCGTGTTGATCAATGTTTTGCTTAATGTAATATATTGGACCAAGCCCATACCAGGAAAATGATGCTCAAAGTTTAATATTGCCACCTTCATGTTTTACACATTTTTGTGTGTATTTGGGCGAGAATTCTTCATTTGGAGGATGTCTCACATTCTTTTTGCCATAAGACCCAATTAGGCTAATCTATCTTTCGTCACCCCATAAAATATTTATCTATTTTTTAATTCCTTCTGTGCCTGTCCATTGGAGGTGGTCATTTGCAAACTGCAAACGTGCCTTTATATGCCGTTTACTTAAGAGTGGAACCTTTCTCGCATTTTTCCCATGAAGATTTGACTCCTGCAATCTTCGTCGAATTGTTCGTTCACTTATTCGAAGGTCTACTTCCATTTTAATATTATGCGAAAACTTAAAAGGGTCAGACTTCGCGGCACGAACAATTCTTCGATCGACTTTGTCTGAAGTTTTTCATTTTGCCCCTCGATTTTCCATATTTTCCTTTGCTTTCAAAACATTTTCCACCATCTTCTTCGATCGTCCGATCATTTCAGTAATTTTCCGTTGCGATTTGCCTTCATTTCGCAAGGTCAGGATCAGTATTCGCTCGGTACAAGTGCAATGAATTCCTCGACCCATAGCTACTAAAAATGTTTACGCAATTAAAGCAAATTTAAATTGCTGAAGTAAATTTTATAGCTACCTTTTGAAATAACATCGATATGATATTTTTTAAAACACTCTGTGCTAAGAAAAGATGTTAAATCACTACTGCCTCTATTATTCTGACCAGAGAAAACACACACTTCGACTTGAAAATTAATTTGTTTTGATAATTGAAAGATAGTCTAACAGCAATTTCTTGTGCAAGCCCTTGCAAACAATATAAAGATTCTCTCCGATAGATAACGACATCATAAACTAAAGCGAAATTCGGAAAATATTGGCTTTTCCTAGGAGTAGAGAGGTGGCTCTATTTCAATGACCACCACTGTATATGTATATAATTATTGAAATGAATACATTTAAATGTAAAAACTTGTCTTTTGGTAACAAAAAAAAAAAAAAACAATTGTGAATGATATGATATGATCAGCAATCGACATTATAAATACCAAAGTCCAAGATCGATGGATGACGATCGATAATATCATTTGTTGACCAATAATCGGATGTTTTTATTTACGTGATAATATATATGTTGGTCGCATTTTTGGAAAAGTACTTCGTTCGTACACTGACGTTTACCGCGTCTGTGGCTGATCTTTATGCGACACTACATAACTTAACTCCAACTAATGTGATTTTGATGATTTTCAGAAGGACCATTCACACGCTAGTCTAAATTAACGAAAAATTTGAAATCCTTTAATTTGTTCTCGAGCTAGGCGTGTGGGAAGGGTTTAGTTGACAATCAATATTTTCGAGGACTTTTAGCTCCCTACCTCCCTCCATATCAAACCATCCGAATTTAATGATTTTTAGATAGAACATTCGAGGAACTACATATATCAGACTTATATGCTTGACATCGCGAAATTCGAGACTGTACTTCGTTTAAGATTTATCCAACTATCGATTTAAAACCATCGATATGTTTGATAGTACAAACTAATGGTATTGCTATCCATAGTTTTCCACCTCTAGTCGACTGACAGGAGTATCAACCGGCAGTCCCCGACTGGACTCGCTTCACAATCTACCAATCTAACAATGAGTTGGGTTATTGTTTGAACTTGGAATGCGGCCCAGATATTTTGAAAACACCCTTATCTCGGAGGAGTTCTCCTATGGGACAGCATTTAATCCATCGGTTTCTATTTCAATAAGAGAAGTAATAGGAGATCGAGTTATTTTTTTGTGTTGTTTTTAACACCAGTTTCAGATGTAAAGTCAAACAAATATAAACACAAGAAACAGAAAATGCTATGACCTGTCAAGTAGTGTAGTTCGATAGAATGTATGATGAAAAGTCGTAAGAGTTCTGTGGTAGTCTGAAGTGTCAAACTTTATTTGGAAAAGCACGAGAACTAATTGAACTTGACACACTTTTATATCTCACTCTTGAAGTTCGTAAATCTTATTTGCAAGTCATTTGAATGGCAACATTTTTAAATTCAAATTACATCAGCATGGTATTTGTCTTTTGCGCATTACTTGCAGTTCAGAGAAGCAGACGAGAAATTATTATAGAATTACATTTGTTGTCAAAACTATTTGTTTTTTTTTTTTTTTTTTTTTAATTTATACATATGCCCTTGCAAAAAAAAAAGAAAAAAAAATTGTCAAAAGTCAGCTGAACCAAATGACATTTGCAAATTTGGTGTTTGCAATTTTTGTTACATGCATGGACGATCAAATGACAAATGAAAAGTTAAATTTTCCAATTTGGTTAGTTCTACCCTATATATGTACATATAACCTACATATATGTTTTGATGAACCTACAGCATACTGATACACGCACCCGTTGCTTATTTTTTGTAAACCATATTTAAAAACTTCTTTTATAAATTTTGTCCTTTGTCCAAGCGTTACCTCTTTACTAAGTTTCAAGATTGCCGTCTATTTAACTGGTATACCTTTTGAACAATATCGAAAAGTCAAAATTTCGGATCTCTTTTCTTTGTCTGCACTTCAAGTACTGCCTGTGACAAAATTTCAAGGTTCCATGTTTACGGGAAGTCAGTGAGTCAGCCCCCAAAATAAGCTTTTTTTGAAGTCTTGTATCTTAGAACCACTTAAGTTAGAAACGTCAAATTTGGTATTATTGCTAGTATGGCTCATCTCAACCCCCTCCCCTTGGGTCGTACTATAAGTGTGCAAAATTTCACAATTATGTAGACAATTTCTCAGGAAATTATACGTATATTGTGGATGCATACCTACATGCATAAGTCTTTAGCTGAATGCATTCACTCTCAGAATACAATGGTGACGTTAAAGTTGAAGCGCGAAGCTCTGTGAGTTGAAACACACAGTAAATCAGCAATGTGAACACAATAAAGCAGAAGCGAGTGCTAAAGTAGAAGTAATGTCAATTTCAGCTCCACAGCTAGTTTCATACACGCTTCAGTTTCAGCTATAACTAACTTAACGAAACACTTGTAGGATATTCTGCTTCACTTAAAACTGTCTTTTTAAGTTTATTTACCAAATGATGGAGGGTATAGAAGAGAATTAAAGAGGAAAGGATAGTCTTTGGGCAGATTAAAAACGTCGCGCTAGTCCTGCATGTTGGTGACTGTGATTTCAGTTGCTCCTAACCTGGAGAAAAAAAAACTTTGGAGAGGATCATTACTTGATGCTTATTTGAAGGCGACATCTGCTCCCCTTGTCGATATTTGACGCATGTATTAGTGGTTTTGCATAGGAACTCGCAGAGCCAAACAAAGACCCCACATCTATCCGCTACTTGTAAGTACAAACTTATTCACAGCTAACCTTTATATCTAAAGACCGCTCCACAACTCGTGGACCAGTCCGGTAGGTTGCAGCTCGGCCTTCACAGAATTTTCCCTATTCCAAATGCTTTCCGGCAGAGACCAGAACATCATGCTCTCAAAGCAGATTTTACTGGCATGGCATCTGCCTCAACACCAAAACCACACGCTCATTACGCTAACCACACCTCCTCGAAACATCAAAAATAGTATCCAAAACTACCAGCAAGACATCGACCAATACCTACACCACCCCGTCTTCAACACCGAAAGATGCAAAGAAGGAATAATTCTCATTCACTGACACATACATAGTATCTGACCCGGCGGGTAAACACCTTCAAACATAGTCCTTGGATTCCGTCCCCCACCCATTACTAACAAGGAACGGCGTCTGCCACCCCAAGCAAGGACAAGTCTAGCCCATCTCCGCTCAGGTTGGTGTCTTCTGTAAAACAATTACCTGTTTCGTTTTGAGCCGTAGACAGATGCCCCGATTGTCACAATGGCCCACATGATGTAAAACACATCTTCAACTGCCCAGCCCAACCCACAAACTTAAGCCCCGAAGCGCTGTGGACCCGTCCTATCGACGTGGCCCTGTTCCTTGGATTAGAAGTGGATGAAGTGACCTGATGAAAGTGTAGCTGCTAAAAAAACAAAAACAAGATAGCTATCAACCGAGTAAATCAACTGAGTTCGCTTTTAACGACTTGGTGACTCAAATTGAATCAGGGTTGATTTCTTTCCTGAATATTGAAAGAGTATTGAATTGCCTTTACACGAGTCCGCCAGGAACTTCTTAGCTAGCTCACTTAAGTTCTTTTTTTTTATATATTTTATTTATTTTTTATGAAAATTCATAAAAACGAAACTTGAGCTAACCCACATAGTGAGTTAGCTCAATAAAGTAAGATGAGAGTTTGTCGCAGAGCTCAAAAAGTGTGTTTACACTTAGGCTATGCTGACGAAATAATAATCATTGTCAACGGAAATAAGGGTTCCTAGCAAACCTATAAAAGCAAACCTTTTACAAGAAAGAGAAAAGTTGATCTTCGCTACCCTATACTGCGAAACAATTCCATCCTGACAAAAAGTGAGTTATCCTGGAAAGTAGAGATGTATACTTCCTGACTGACTTTAGACGTTAGTTTCTGTCAATATGGTATATTGTTTGCCGTCGTCATAACATGGCACGTAGGCTTCTTAAAGGCGCAGTAGCAGAGCCAGACCTGCTCAAAAAGGTTATCCAATACTCCAATTATCCCAAACGGTGCAGGTTTAAATCCCAGTGGGGAACAGCAAACAATAACCTAAAAGAGGTGCGAATAAACTATTGATCTCTCCAACCACCTTCATCCACTGTTTCTGCCAGGTAGTACAATAGATCAAATGTCCCTTTGATAAAAAAAAAGAAACAATTATACTGAAAGAGAACCAATTCCATAGTTTAATTTTTATCCGGCAGATGATAGCAGTTTTAGATACTCATAAGTACCAGTACATACACTGCTTTAGTTAATTTCGATACACGTTACCTCAAAATTGGCACCGATTTAGTTTACTTTTCACCTGAACCATTACACATGTCAGCTTCCTCTTGGTTCTCACATACTCTGCAGGCTTTAGAGTGTCACTAACATCATTTTCTTTTCTTTATGTTCGACCAGTCGACTGATCTAGTCTGCATCGAAAGTTTGGTAAATTTGATATTCATTGTACAATCGTTTAAAAAATGGTAAACCCTGAATTTAACTAATTGCTACTAAATTATGAAGGGTTATTCATTTCGAGGTTGGGATTTCACATCCCTGCCATATGGCGTCTGTCAAATCCATCTGTCATCCATAGTGACAGATAGTTAGTTATTGCCTATTCATTAATATGAATCGTTTAACCACCGCTCAACGCATTACTGCACGAACACAATGATAAAGCTGAAGCTGGAGTACTCAACGCTGTCAAAGTTGAAATACACGTACTCCGTAAAGCATGAACAGAATGCGAAGCTGCACACGAAAATGGCAGAGCCGTCTACGGAGAAATTCATAGCATGCGATTTCTTCTTCCTCAGTCATTATTATAAAATACACCCACCACTAAAAACATTTTCACGAAACACAGCGCAATTATCTTTCCGTTTTTGCAGCTTGAGCAATCGAGCTGCGCTTCACCATTGTGTAAGTGCATTGCTACTTCAGTGTGCGACTTATTTGACAGTTTGTACTACAGCGACTTCATCTGCTGCAGCGCTCTTCTCCATTGTATTCGGGCTGTGAATATTGTTGCAACTTACTTCAAAAATAACAGTTCTGTAATATCTGTGTATAGCGATTGGGTGTTGGAAAATCAGCAAGTTGACGCCGTTTTTTAGAACAAAATCTTTTTCGGTGGCTACGTAGACAAACAAAATTGCAGATTGATCGTTGAGAGGCCATTGCATTCACCACGGGTGACAGTTTGGTGTGCGCTTTGGACCGACGACGTGATCGGGCCGTATCTTTTTGAAAACGACGAAGGCGCTACTGTTACGGTGTGCTATGCTCAAATGATAACAAACTTGTTTCGGCCTGAGACTGAAGATATTGATGTGAGCGACGACATGTGGTTTCAACAGTGATAGGATAGTGATAGTGTGACTTTATTGCACAGAAAGTTGCCCGGCCGTTTAATTTCTTGACCTCGTTTTCTTTTTTTTTTTTGAGGGGCTATCCTAAAGTCATCCAAACTTTGGAGCACTTAAAAACAAATTTTCGTGAAGCTATGGCGACAATACAGCCAGAAATGTGCCGAAAAGTCATCGAAAATTACCTCATAAGAATCGAAGTTTGTAAAAACTTCTGTGGCGGCCATTTAACCGATGTTGTATTTCATTCATAATAGCATAATCTAAAATTTAAAACATTTAAAATCCTAAAGCCCAAAATGAATAACCCTGTAGTTCAGCTTACAAAGTAGCATCAATAAATGAAAGAAAGACTTTTGCTACCATTGTATATCTTTAAAATGACGAATTTTGCCAAATGTCTCTAATTCTAAATATTAACAGTACCTAATTTTTCAGAAAATCGTTTACTTGGAAGCACTTTTTTTGTATTCAATTGCTTCAATGAGGTCACTGGTATTTAACCCAGAAATATCATTAACAATCATGTGAATGTCATAATTTACGTTCATTTTGTCACTAAATGACTCTCTTTTACTAAAATACCAGTGGATTGTTAGGTAACAATGCAAAAATCTTCACACTCCAACCCAATCGATATCACTGATTCCATATCGTTCCATTTCATGCGTACTAGAGTCATTCATTCATTCATGTGGAAAACAAAATTCATATATCTACAACGAGTGTGTCCCCCCCTCAAAACAAAAAAAGAAAATACCCAGCGCAATAAATCAAAACTTATCGCACGCTCAATTGCCACCTAGTATCTTAACTATATACCTACCTCAATCCATCGCATTCATCAGACTATACATTCCAATTAAATAACAATAACTCAAACCACAATTCTGCCGCCATCTAATAATAGAGTGGTCGAGAAAAATTCTCGACTATATGAGAATGGCACGTAACAATACAGTATACGTACGCACACCTTAGTTGTGGCGGCGCACCTCCCTCTAGAAAAAAAAAATATAAGCTACCTGTGTGTTTGGTGTCTGACTACTGGGTTGATACATGAGACGTCAAGCATAATAAAACTCCCTAAACCGGCAGTTGTTCGCGTTGGCGGTTGTAAAATAATAATAATCGAGCGCAAATATACAACAAACAGAACTTGACATCTAAGCGCAATATTTAAATTATTATAATTTATTCCGGCATCCATAACCCTGACCTACAGACAATAAATCGTGCAATTTATTGTTTTTTTAATTTTTTCATGCAGGCACCCACTAGTGAATATTGAATTAAGATTCATCATTTCGTTGTAACCGTGGAAGAGAGAGAGAGATATATAGAATGAGATGTAGGACATATCAATCATCAACATCTTTGAACGTCAATCATTCATTAAAGTTCAACCATTGTCTGTTAAATAATGAAAATTATGTCAAATAAATGCTAAGTCTGACATTTACCATCGAACACACCTAGGCTAGGCAGACAGCCCTATTGTTGTTCCTCCTCACACCACCCACTTACTGGAAAATTAGACACAAAACCCCCAATATGAAAACACTGCCTGTCTGAACTTTGGACAAAATATTTGCTGTCGCGCTTATCTTTGATTATCTCTTATCACGTGATTGGGGCTCGCACTGTTTTCTCTCTCGTATCTGTCGTTTTCCTTCTTATCATAGACTTCTTGCGATTAAAAAAAAAAGTAAATCGCAATAATTTTTTTTTTGTTTTTCTTTAGGGTGTTATCAAAACATTTTATTATTTAATTACCTTCTCAACATTCCCTTGACATTTTTTTTTTTTTTTACAGAAAAAAAATGTGTATTTGGGGGTTTTTCCTGTCGTGGCGGATGTTATCGTTCTCTTTCTATCTCTTTGGGGATTTTTTGTGGTAACTCTCTCTTTTCATGCATATATACAGAATTTTTTCTGCTTTGTTTATTTCGAACGACAACGACGGCGGCATCAAAAACATTGATTAATTTTTTATGCCACTCTCTTCTTGCGTTGCGATAGGAAAATGTAAATTTTTTGTTCTCGTTACACTTCGTCGTAATTCGCATGTCACAATACACACAGAAGAACCAAAACTACACCACCGGATCCCCTACTCGTCCTGAATAAGAGGGATGAAGACGAACTTCCAATTATGATTACCCTTTGCGCTGTAGTTGGTGTTGCCAATAATTCGAAAGTGTACTTAACACTTCAATTGTAACTAGCACGTTATCGTATTAACATTATACGAACATTAACTTTGACATTAAGTGACAGATCGTCGCCATTGGAAATTATGCGAACTTTTTATGAGGGAACAGACATGTTGTAGCCTCAATCTTGTGTGTATTCTCATAGTCACTCATAGACATTTGTACCTGTCTGTCAACTTATTTTCAGGTGACACGACTATGAGAATGGGGGTGTATGACTCTTCAAGCATTTTTGTAGAGTGTCAACTTGTTTAGTTCGGTTTGGCGAAGTTTTTTTCTCATTAGTTGCTGCTCTTTTAATTCGTACATATGTATGTGGCAGTGTAGGTTAATGAAGACAATGAGATTATCCCAGTATTATGAACGTACTGGGATAATGTCCGCATCCCTACCGAATAATACCAGCTATTTGAAACTCAGCAATGGAAGAAACAATTCACTAGACATGTCAGAGTCTTATCGATTTGCCGTCGTATTCCTAACCTCACCTGTTTACCGAAAGAATTTGTGTTACAAACATTCAGTACCGGCCAAAGACTGGTCGATTTTTATAGATGAGTCTAAAATCAAAAACGGAAACCGTACAGACGTCGTCTGAGGAATTAGGAATTCACCTCTCCCTTAACCTTTCGAATCGCTACATGTTGTCTGAGTAGAATCACGCCTTTTTTTGTGTAGTATATATCTACATATATTGACAGACATGCTCCAATCAAATTCCTGAAGCCCAGCACCATAAGATCTAGGGCAGTGTAACCTCACCCAAGAAAATTTGCAATGGGATAATAAAACGCAGGAGAAAACTCATCTCTAGGCTTACTAACTCATTACGCAGCACAGTATTAAAGGTAGGCATTCTCAGAGTCTGGCCATCCACTGTAAAGTCTTTAGAGATGAGGAAGAAGAAAATACCATAGTTAGTTGCCTACATCAGGAAAGAACAAATAAGCAAGTTCAGTTTTTTAGCAAATGAGAACAAAACTGTTTCTGACCATCAAAAATCGCAAACTTCTGGGAACTCTCTCGAGAGAGAAAATCCTTTTGGGAGATATTTCCAAGTATCCAGTGGGTGAAAGAATAAGAGACAAATTTCCTTGGGATTGATAGACCATCAATTCTGTAAATCCATGTTGACTGCCATGTTGGTACTTGCTCAATGTAACCATCGACTGAGCTTTATCCATTGACGTACTTGTTAATTATTTTTTCTATGTTCTCTTAAGTATAAAAAGGACATAATTGATAGGGTGGAAGGAGTTTGAAAATGTATTCAAATTACGTGCTTCCTGCGTAGAATAGTATTTTACAATATTAGGGATGGTACTACGGTGCCTACAGACCTTTGAAGCGTAAGGAACCTAATGCATTGTAAGGCTTTAGCAAAGGCTAAAATTCTAACCGAACAAGCAAAAATAAGTTACGAATACCAACTGGCTTTCTCACAGGATACTGTAAGCTCAGGGACTCTGACTCGGAACAGAGTTGTCTATGAACCCATCAGAAGTCGAGATAAACTAAATCTTGTTTGGGGCAACCATTTACAAAATTTGTACATTTGTACAACCATATTTCCTTGTTGCTTAATTTTATAAGAAAGAGAGATGACTTATAGATAAAAATCTTCGGTAATTAATACACAACAATTG
Organism: Pocota personata; assembly: GCA_963082735.1. Taxonomy (NCBI): domain Eukaryota; kingdom Metazoa; phylum Arthropoda; class Insecta; order Diptera; family Syrphidae; genus Pocota; species Pocota personata. Next base: position 262,399,999 of record OY720429.1, on the reverse strand, counting down.
CTCAGCTTACACAAAACGATGCGGTATATTTAGCTATCACCAAACTATTGTTGAGAAATTCTCTATAGAACAAAGTAAACGTCAGGGAAATCGGTTCAGCTGTTAAATCCCTTATTGAACTGGTGTTTCTTGAATAGCCATTCTACACGGATATTCTTTTCCACAATTCTAGTGTTGAATCGTTTGTCGGATTCACGTTATCTGCAATCACCGTAACGTCTTTGTGTATATAGTCCTCCATCCTCGATGCTCTATTTTGTTGTAGTAAAGTTCCATTCTTTTTAGTGCAAAAAATCGTAGTAAATACGTAATATTTGCACCACATGGCAGCATTGTCACCGGTAGAGGGTGGTTAAATTTTGTGAAATGGTGGCAGTGAGCATTTCTCTATATGAGGATTTGCACACACTTGCACGCTGCGTGGTGCCTTAATTCTAATTTGTGTGTTGATGACTGAACATGTGTGTCAGCATACTCTACTGTCATATCATTCGCGTCGCGCGGTGGTTTTGTGTCATCGACGTCGCATAGATGGAAGTTCATCTTAATCGATTTGTTGAGAGAATATACCGAGTTAATCGTCGTCGTCATTGTTGGTTGACATCGTGTTTCGTTTTACGTTTATCGTTTTTTATTATCGGTCTCTTTTACTCGCTCTCCATGAAATGGATACTTAATTTTGGCCTCTTGGGGGACGCTCATCAGTTCATCTATATGTGTGCGGCTTTTGTTGTCCTGCGTATCCTGTTTTGAGGGCGAATTCAAATAAAAGAATTACAAGTCGATGACAATTTTGGGAGATGCTCAACTACGTGAGCAGTTTTTGATGAGAAAACTCCTCTGAAGGAGATAGTTAGAGAGGGAAAGAGAGAGAAAGAGATTGTATGTGTAAAGTTTTGGCAAAGAAAGTTTTCCTTGTTGAAGGACACAAGTTTCGAAAAAGAAAAGTGAAGTTTTTTTTTTTCTCCTGTGTACCTACGTATAAAGTTTGTGCCGACATTTTCGGGTATAAATGTAATTATTTGTTTTAAATTCTCTCATAAACTGCAGGAGAGTGTTGTTAACTTATTTAAGAACGAAGAATGTTTACAAGGTATTACCCATGGCCTTGTGACCTTTCTTTTTTAGGATACCACCTCCAACGAATTTTGTTTCGTTTAAAAGGAATAACAATTCAATAGAATCGAATTACCAACCAGGTAGGTAAATTTCTTTATTTACCTACAGCATCCTTAAAAGGTCGTTGTGGGTGTGGTATCAATGAACACAGACCCTTTTCCTGTGCAAACATGACATATTGAATCTGTTTTTTTTTTTTTTTTTTTTCTTTTTTTTACCTCTGATTGTAAACTTTATGATGTCCTTCTGTTGAAGGAGTTGTTTTGATTATAATTTATTTTTTTTTTACATCGATAACAGTTTGATCTATGGATGTACAGAGGAAAAACTTGTTTTTTCTGTTCATAAAAATGAGAGATGATTTCGTGTGAACGATTAAAAAGTTATCAACAGAGTCAAGGTTAAAAGTTACTTGGACCTTGTTTCCCTTTATAAAAGTCTGGAATGTGATTTTATGTTTATTCTCTGTGTAAAACGGGTGAATAGACAGATTACATTGAGAATATACGTCTGGGTTCATGGTGGAATGAGATCAAATGTCTAGCAACCCAAATGTGCGTAGACACCCTTTGGGTGTTTAATTGGATAACATAACATGTCTGCTGAATTTGTAATTCAAATAAAGTATGCTTGAAAAAGTGTACACATACATACCTGAGGTTAGGCCGACTTTTATTAAAACCCATTGAACTTAGTTTTTAGTGTTTGGGTTATCTGTCTACCTTATCACTTTAAAAAAAAAGTCTTATTATCAGTAAGAGTAAGGTGACTATAGCTTACACACTTATGAATCCCTTCATTTAAAAGTTGAAAACAGCTGTACCTCAGACGGAAGCATGGTGGTCTGGAGATCTCATAAAGTACTGCAAGAAAGCTAAACAATAAAGCCCTAAACATCGTTAAAAGATCAAATGAGGAAACCGAGTGGGGATCCTACAAGGTCGATATCTATGAGTTAAAAAAAGCAAATCAGAATGGCCAAATATATTTATAGCTAGAATTGGCACAGTGAAAGAAAATCTTAGAAAAATAAACATCATACTAGAGTTTCTAAAAAGTTGAAGAATGCTATATAAAAACACATTTCTCTGCTTACTTTCAACGCGACGCACGCACCTCAAATAGGTAAGATCCCGTCTGCCCGTTGTGTATCATTAGCCGATGCAAGGGTCCACGTTAGTTATGTATGGCCAAATGCAAGAGCAAGATAAATGGTAATAGAACAAAGAATTTCTATCTATCTCAAAACACAAGACTTTGAGCGAATGAGTATAAGTAATAAGGGGGTAATGCGGCAACAGTCTGTTCCTCCTCTCCTGAAGAAGAGACAATTTCTGTTGACTTTGTAAATGTCAAGCCTAGACAATCACTTAGACTTTCGTAGGAACACTTGCCTAGGGTTTTGCTTTTCAACGTTGATAGAGCAGAACGTACCATTCGTTCCTCAACATCGTTACTGTAACTTGTACAGAAATCCTTGGGCACTGCCTGCAAGGTTTCTAATTATAAAGCTTAAGCTCTATTTATACATAGTAGTCTTTAAATTTGTACAACTCCAGGTCTGACCAGATGTGCCTTTTCGTCATTTTTCTAGCTGCTGCAGTTCCAGGTGGAATTTTATCGAGGATTTTTCTCTATTATCGGAGACTCTCTGTCCGCCACTTCAGATGCCTGAAAGCTCTGTCTAACCAGGAATTCAGTGGATCTGAGCCATTGATTTACTAACTTCTGCGTTAAGTGAGAGAAAAATGCATGTTAAAGGCAGACAGCGTAGAAACATGATAAATAAACCCACACTACAAGTAACGTAAACATTGTCCGTCTATTACTTTACGATTCACTGAAGCTTAGCGCTAAGGTTCAGCTGTGGTGGTTTCAAAATACTCAAACCTAAGGCAAACTTTATGAGGAGCTTGTAAATATGAGAGCGACTAATATTAGGCGTGGTTTATCGAAAAATGTATCGACAACCGCCCGATTGTTAGTGTAATTGCCAGCCGGATTGAGGCTGTCATAAGTAGTAAGGAGGGCTGCAAAGAAAAAAAATGTGGGAAGAATATACACTTTCCATTAATTTGCAGCAGGTTCATGCACTACAGTAGTTTGAAATTACCTACAAATTCCGTCATAATTCTATGCTCCTTATGCCCATTTGCTGATACTAGTCATAAAATTGTGTCTTATCTAAGTAATACTTAGTGCTATGTTGAACTTACGAGGACAGGGTGAAAAGTTCTCGGCCTGACAATGAAAGACAACGATTTTCAGTTAAAAAATGATTTTATTTTTCTACATAATCTCCCTTGACTTCAACACACTTGGTCCAGGGTTTCTCCAACATCAGTATTCCTTCTCGGAAGTGAGAGTCTGGAAGGCTGTGAAAATATTCATCTACGGCCCTCTCAACTTCTGCATTGGATGCGAAGCGCTTCCCAGAAACAAGATGGAAGTTAGAGGGTGCCAAATCAGGTGAATAGGGGGGATGGCCTAGCAAATTGCACCCCAAATCCCGCAGTTTTCCCATCGCCAACGCACACTTGTGTACAGGTGCATTGTCCTGGTTAAAGATGATTTTTTTCTTCTTCAAGCCAGGCCTCTTCTCGCGAATTTTGGCATCCAGCTGGTCAAAAAGGTTGGAGTAATATTCTCCTGTAATTGTTCTGCCTTTCTCAAAGTAATCAATTAACAGGACCCCTTTCGCATCCCAAAACACACTGGCCATGACCTTTCCGGCAGATGCGATCGACTTCGCTTTCTTTGGCGCTGAACCACCGGCTTCCACCCACTGCTTCGACTGCTGTTTCGTTTCTGGCGTGTAGTGGTGGACCCATTTCTCATCCATGGTGACAAATCGCCGCACAAAATCGGTCGGATCCCTATTGAGTCGGTCCAAAGATTGCCGCGAAAATCTTTTGCGCATTTGCTTTTGATCGGCATTCAGCAAATGCGGCACCCATCTTGCGCAGAGCTTTCGCATCCCTAAGTTTTTGTGTAAGATGTTTCGCACCCTCTCTTCCGATATACACACAGCCTCAGCTATCTCACTCACCTGCACTCGCCTATCGTCCAACACGATATCATGCACTTTTTCGATGGTTTCGGGTGTGGTTGCGGAAACATAAATTTTTGCTGATTGGGACGCCATCGCTGCGTCAGGCCAAAAACTTTTCACCTTGCCCTCGTAAATCTAAAGATCATCATAGGTTGTTTCCAGTTGCTGGAAAATATGTATTTAAGTGCGTCTTAGCAAAGACGCATTTTTGTTTTTGATATTTAAGACTTACTTTGTATTTCGTGCAACCCGTTAAAACTATTACTTAGGTGTATAAGTGATACTTAAATATTTAAGACTCGTATCAGCAAACGGGCCTTAGTAATATAAATTCTAAGAGTGACTCCTAAACTCATTTAGTAAGGGGCTTCTAAGTCAATTTTAAGGTCTCATATAATAATAAAGCATTTTTAATAGAGCTCCAATTCAGAGTAGCTATTGTGATTCATTGGTCACAGCTGACTTTTGACAGATCAGAGAAATTCAAATCAGACTACAAATTCTGCATCAGTCTAGTATTCTAAAGCATTCAATAATTCTTTTATAACCTTTCATTATTCGTTGTGAATGTCATGGATAATATTCAAACAACGTTAAAATGGTATTAACTGCCACTTTAAATTCGACTTAGTTGCCACAACTAAACTGATTCCTATTTAAGAAGTGAGATTCGATTTGGAAGCTAATTTTAGATAATTGACTCTATGGTCCATCCAGCATTTCGTAAAATTGAAGGAAACTTAGTAATGTCAAATTTTCATCATTATTGTGAATAATTTTTGTATTTTCACTATTGTGAATTAGGTTTAACTGTTGAAACTTTATCGTCAGGGATTAATGGAAGTTGAAAATAGCAAGCTTCATAGCAAAGAGGTTCTGACCCCTAACAGCTCCTGAATTCGCGTGTCAGCCTTAATAGTAGTAAAATGACGCCCGTTTCTCTCACAACAGTAATACACTGATTTGCGTGGAGATGCATGGAGATATGAGATCATTGATCAAATTAATACCTGGATACAATACATACATATGTATGTAAGAAATCAAGTTTTAAATTATGACATTGGATTCTCATCCAACAGCCAGAGAACCCCAATTTGAATTTCAAAGGAAATCAATATACTTAAGAGTATACAAGAAAAAATCATCGTGGGCATATAAAGTGGGGAAATCCCTGACACTTAAATCGATGTAAATGAGCACGTAATTCAAGGTACGGTGTTAAATTCGGGTGAATCGTAAATCGAAAATTCTTTAAGTGGGGACACATAAATCGAGGTATTCCTGTACAGTAAAATGGCGTTTGGTTGTAGGTGGACGTTTCTTTCACCCCAGAATTGAATCAAACGATTACAATTGATCAAAAAGAGCATGCAATTGTTTGTTGATGATAGTGTTCCGCAGATACTATGAACCAGTGATACCAAGTAAAGATTTCTTTTGGGAAATTAGCATAGATCTTCATTACGTAATTTAATTACTTCCATTATTAATTATCAATTGAACGGAACTAGTAAATCGATCCAGCTTGCGATTCAAATTTCGAAGTATCCTAATTTTCCTACTGATTTATCACGTCTCCGTAATCCGGTGACAAAATTCATTAACTCACAGGTAATTAGGTATTGTACCGGTGTTTCGAATTCGACTACACGTATAAGTCACACACATTTTCCATTCGACTGAATAAGGGTTTTGTATTTCGTGTGCGTAAAATCAATGCCCTCTACAATTTTCACCCAATAATTTGCAAATAAAAAAAAGCCTACAACCAAACAAAAGATTGAATGAACCAGTCCGAACAAACAAAAACGACAATAACTTGGCAAACATAGAGCAGTTCGTATACTCCTCTGCTAAGTTGTGAATTTTACCATACGATTGCGATAAATTGAAAAAGTAGAAAAAAAAGTGGAAAAAAAGGGGCGCGCGAACTAAAGACGTCACCACCATCTGGAGTAGCGTAATCAGCACCGCCCTACAGCACACTCAATTCAGCTCAGTGTGCTATACACTTCAATGTTTTATTAATTTATTTTCATTTGCATTTTTATTGTTGTTATTTGAGTGCGAGGCAACCCATGTGGTTGCGAATTCGTCAACCTACCAAACGACAACCGTATCGGGCTTTGCATGCGGTTGGTTCCCCTTTCAGACAAACGACACACTGAAAAAAGCCGGCTGTAGTGCTCCGCAGTGGCTACACAAAGTCTGGCGGTGACGATGAAGATTCCTCTTTGTTCTCTGCTGGCTGGTAATCACAGAAAACTCGTCAGCAGAAGCTGTTTGACCATATTTAGCATGCGATAGAGAGTGAGAGCAAATACAGAAGCCAATGAAACATTTTTGAGACATCTAAACATCATTATTCACTTATTCAGTTCATATTTATAATGTGGGTAGTTGAACGGAACCAATGCCACCGCGCCACCGCTCCATGATTCAATAATAAATAATTTAAATTGATTCGTCTAATGTTTACAATTAACCGCTTCAATGAATAGATCCAACGATGGGAAGAGGCTTCCCCCAGATTTTTTTTTTATTTCTTCTTCCGCACAAACCACATGTGCGATGTGGGATAAAGTTGATTCACTTATACCGAGAGGTACGTAGTAATGTAATGGAGTAGCAGTTTTGTTTGGGACGGGGATTAGAAGGCATTTGCGGCTCGGATATGTGTTAAACAATTTTTTTTTTTTTATAATAAAATGAAGAGAGATATCAATGAGATAAATATAAATGTTTAGTAAACAAATGAAGTGTACTTGAGATAGGCATATGGCACGACATGCCGTTTAATGGGCTTTTTACACCCACAACTTTGAGATTTCTTTTGAAGTTAGTTTAAAAAATCGTTCTTTTTTTTTTCTATGCACCTGCAAGGAAAATTAAAAATAAAACTCTTATAGTGCCTTTATACACAGGAGACCCCACTGAGACCAGTGTTATTTATAATTGGTTGAATGATATGTAAATTGGTTTTGTTCGCACATCTTGTGCAGTTTTTTTTTAAACTGAAATTGTAGGCCAATTGAAATATCTATATTTTCGAATCTTTTTCATGTATGCTTTGAAGCAAAAAAGCTTGAAAAGGTAATACACTTCTGACACCATGGAGAAAACCCATGTTTTACCTGATTTCAGATGTCAATCCAGTTGTATGTATGTGCTTAGCATCTGGAAAGTGACCGCAAATGGTTCACAAACATAAGAAAAAGTTACAATCTGCCTGGAACGGATCTTATGATACCCTAGCCCTGATCATCAAACCCATCTCTACTAAAGTCGGTGTGGTGTTGTGAACTTTTTAATGCAAATACAGTGACATATTTCTACTCACAGGATATTTCCGCAATTTTTAAATGATTTTACCAGCAAAACTGTTATTGCATTTTTTTCTTACAAAAAAGTGGATGTGGCTGTCACCATTTGTAACTGAAGTTCACGAGTTTTGATCAGATATTCACAATAAAAATTAACCATCTCCGGCATATAGCTTTGAAAAAACAAAATATGTTCTTTTGAATAAAACGCCCCCAAAAAGTGGGCATGACTCTGTACTCTGTAGCTCAAAATTTAAGACCCAAAAACTGTTAACATACATAGAGACGGACGCACGGACAGACATACATAACTTTCGATGCTGATCAGAAATATATACATATGTATACTTATGGACGTGCAAAAATGCATACGTCGAAATTAATTTCAATTCAAATTATTTCAGTACGGTGGGTCTCCAGACTAATCGGCCGAAATTGTTAAAATTTGTTTCATTCTGTCATGTTTTCTAGTATTTTTTTGTTTACTTAATCCTATAATGACAATTATGTGTATGTGTTGGTTTTGTGAAAATGTTCAATCTCGAGATTTTGACAGAGAAACTCAAAAAAGTGGGTCTCTCAATTCTATAGTCTGTTTGAACTGTAGCCTAAACAACTGGACGGATTTACTTCAAAGTTCATATAATAGTACTGTTACAGACATCTATTGATATAAAAAAAAAAACCTCAAAAGATAATGTAATAAAACTTTCTGGATTTATTCAGATATGTAATCTGAACACAAAAGTGAAAACATTATTTAAAATGAATTCTCTTGGCATTATTGAAAGTCTAGTCATTTCGACCACTCATAAATCACAATACGCACCTCATTAATTGGAAAATTGATCACAGCTTCGGTCAGAGCTCGCTTTAAGAGTTCCATGTTAGAGTATCTTTTGTGGGTCCTTTAAGACATTTGTGATCCAGTAGACTACCCGTCCAGGGTAATGGGCGGCTAGTCTTTGTACCAATAAAACTGAGTATGCCAGGTATGGGTAGTTTTCGCCTTATGAGCTGGCGCACGATCTTGCTGGAATGTTCCTTCCTTTTTTTTTTATTTGAAATGGTATGGTTTAGATGTTTCACAAAAGGTTCTTTGTACACTTTGGCCTATGTTTTGATGCTTTTTTTTCGCAAAAATGCAGGTTAATGAACCCGTCATAAGAGACACCCCAACACACTAAATCTGCGGAGTGTCCTTTACGGACCCTTGCGATTAGCCCGAACACTTTACTAGATGATCGTGCATGTACCCTGTCACTTTATTTGTACCGTGAAGATTTTCTCATCGGTAAACAGAATTTTTCTGTGCAGAACAGCAGCGTATTCCACCAAGAGTCGCTTTGATTTTTGGACACAATTTTTGTAGTCCCAGCCCCCATCTCACGAAAAAGTCTTTTCTGCTTTTAAAGACGGTTTGCCTTAAAGGTTTTGATGACTTGTGGCGTTCTTACCGTGAGAGGGGGACCAGATCGCAGGCGGCCTTTAATGTCGCCCGTATCCCCGAAGAATTTTATACACTAATAAGCAAACATTAGGTTAATACCTAGCTGATGCAGTGTCCTGAAAATCGGACCTTTGTTTACGCTACACTGAAGCGCTACGACAGAGATGCGATTAATTTTCTCATTTCATTCCAGAGCGAAAGTGTATAATGTGTAAATATGAAATATTTTTATAAAAAAATAATTGTGACGTTATCTGCTGCAAATGTTACGTCAATCTATGGGTACGCCTAACTCTTCCATTCTGGCCAAATCTCACAAACGAAAGTTCTTTCGATCACTGTAAAAAGCTAAGTGTTTGACAGATCTATTTGATTTTTTTTTTTTTTTGTCTATGCCGAGAAAGAAATAAAGATGTCAGAAAAAAATCCTCTATGCGATCCGAGCGCCATCTTGCATCAAAGTCACTGGCTTATCGAACAGTCCTCGTATTTCACGAATAGTTCTATCAATATTGTGCTTAAGTGCCTGAATTGTTTCTGAATTGTCAGCATAACATCGATCTTTAACGACATCCCATAAAATAGTCCAATGGCGTCAAATCGCAACTCCGCTGAGGCCAAGCAACATCACCAAAACAGCTGATTATTGAACTTAGTACCAGAGATCGTCCAAATTCATTCCCTTAGTTGCTGGCCAAAAAAATGCTTCTGTAGCGATCTCCGTTGCCCATCAAGAAAAATGGGCCAATAATGTCGCCAAACCACAAACCACACCAAACAATCTAGATGTTAGTACTAGCACTAGTCGTCTAAGTGCAACCCACTCTTCTGCTGACCTTTAGTAAAGTGATTTTTTGTCATCGTAATGGCTTTCCTTCACAGAAAGCTTCGTGTTTGAAGTAGGATTAGTTCAGAAAATGTGGCAGGAAGCAGCTTAGTATTTACGAATGGCAACTGCTACATACTTACAACAAACCTTTCGATGTGTTTAATAGACTGAGCAGCGAAAATGCTTAACACTAAACATGATCAAGTAAACTCAGGCATATTGTGCTACATATAGTTTATACCCAAATAGCATTCAGATTACCATTTCCAAACGCATGTTCTTATTGTCATACTATTAGTGGTATTAGAAACTTATCTCAAATCACAATTCATAGTCGTGTGACGTCGAATATTGTGTGAAACTATGCGTGTTTCGATTCGGTATTCCCAAATCTAGTCACAACGTCTGAGATTTTGAGTGACAATTAGGTATTCCCATACTAACATTTCATCTTAAAATGAGAGTAGATGTGACGATTAATGTCACACTTTTTACATAGAAATTGGGAATATTCAATTTTATTTAGATTTTATTTTTAGAATGGGTGATCTACGGATCACGTACGCGTTTTGTACAACAATTGTGATATTGACGTATATAACTATTTGCGATCCCATAATGACTCTTGCGATGAACATTTTCCCTCGAACGCATTAATACTCTCACGTTGTACTTCTTATACTGTCTGGCCTGGCGGAGGAAATTCGGAGTGGACCACACCACTTCAATCAAAGAAAACGGTCAACAAAGCCTTGATTTTGGATCGACTCTGTTGTGGTTTTTTGGGTTTTGTCCAAGAAGCTGAGAAGTGCCATTCCGATAATTGTTGGTTAGTTTCGATGTCATATTCATAGACTCATGTCTCGTCACCGGTAATGATGCCATCGATAACATTTTAGCCCAAAGAAAGCATTTCTTTAGCGACATAAATGCGATGCTGTTTCTGCAACAAATTCAGCAAATTCACAGAACACAACAAACACTGACTTGTTTACAAAGCTATCACGCACTTCCGACAAATGGCGCTCAAACCGATATTTGAGCGCCAGATGACAGATGTACCAAGCTAAAAAAAAAAAAGCTTTTTTTGACAATATCTCAAGCGCGGTTTGTTTGAATGGGAAATTCCGGGTACTTTTTGATCCGAAGGCACATGTTATAAACGTTATAAATTCTCGAAATTAAGTTTGAGGTGCTCCTATCGATAGTATAGCTATAGATATTTACTAATGTGATAAATTAAAAAAAGCTAAGCTTACACTCAATGTAATTTTACATGGAGGGCGCCTAATCGTTACTTCGCAATTGCTATGGTAATGCCGAAACTAAAGTGAAGTGGAAAAGAGGTGAGGCGACAATTCTATTTTTGTCGACTACTCAAAATTTACCCTTAGGCCCATTTCACTCATATTCGACATTGGATATCCGATTTCAAGTATTCCTAATGTGTCGTATATTTGACGACGGAATACACTCATTAAGAAATGACATAATTGACACTTGTCCAGGAGCAGATTGTCTGGAGTAGATTCATTTAAAGCTTCTGTCAGTGCTTTTAATTAGATGTTGTTTTATATTAAAATTGTGAACGTCTGTAAGATTCACATGCATAACTCCATATGACGTGAGTGAGAGTATACATATGAATAATTAATACCAGAATAAAACTGTTGCAGCAAAAAGGATATATGTATGCGTTAATAGAAATTAATACTTCCAATGTATAATGACATCAATTACTATCAACCAAGCACACTAAAATAATTCTTCTCGAATCTTCTTGATTTTAACTCAAATTAATTGGATCCATTAATCAAAAACTGACACATTTGGGCAATTAAATTTATTTTAATGACAAATGGTTACAGAACCCTATAAATTTGACTTCAATTTTAAATGCAGTATAACAAAAAATCGATTTAAAGAAGATATGGTAAAATTTAAGAAGCATTCTAAATTACGCCCGCCTCCCTTGTGTGAATGCCACCAAATATTATCTGCTCTTAAAGCCTCACAACTGTTAAAGCATAATCCATTCTTTATTGAATTTATTATCTTTGTAGAAGAATAGAACAAATATGAAAAGGAGCGCGTAGACACGTGCTTGTTACCAACGTTTTCAGCGCAGCACTTAGCGGATGGACACGTGTTCATTACTCGTATCTAAGTAACTTGAATGAGTTGAGAAGGAAAAATTATTTTCATTGCCTAATTTAAAAATAGAGCAATGGATAAACTATATATGTATTTCCATATCACTGTCATTGACTCAATGCTAATAAAAGTATATTTAATTGTATGTATTTATTGTGCCAGGTTACATGTTATTGAAGAGAACTATTCTTATGGTTTGTTTTGGTTTTAATAGATTCATCAACACCATAGAACAGATTGTATGATTGTTTTTTTCAACTTCATAGATTAACATACTGTTCTCTAACTTCAAATTACGAATTATGCGTCTGATAGACGTGAGAGAGATGCCCAACTGCAAAGAACGGCCACGACTATTGTCAGTGATCTTTCAACACTGGCCTGTACAGCCTCATTGTTCTCATCAGACCGCCTCGGACGATGTTGGCCTTGATGACTGGCATTACCAAGATTGCCGATGGCGATAAATTTTTGGTGTAAACGCCTGACGGTGTGGTCTGAAGGTGCTTCCCTCACTCGATATTTTGCACGATACGCACGATACGTTGAGAAGGAAAAATTATTTTCATTGCCTAATTTAAAAATAGAGCAATGGATAAACTATATATGTATTTCCATATCACTGTCATTGACTCAATGCTAATAAAAGTATATTTAATTGTATGTATTTATTGTGCCAGGTTACATGTTATTGAAGAGAACTATTCTTATGGTTTGTTTTGGTTTTAATAGATTCATCAACACCATAGAACAGATTGTATGATTGTTTTTTTCAACTTCATAGATTAACATACTGTTCTCTAAATTTTAAGCAATATTTTGCAATCAGATATGTATAAAATAAAATCTATTTAATCATTATTGTTCGTAACTTTTAGAACTAAGTATCCACGCGTGCAAATATTTTATAGTTTATTGGAAAAAAATTTTTTTTTTCTTTTTGATTTCAACGAAAACTTGCTGGAAATAAAACGCCCCGAAAAAGTGGGCGTGCATATACCTATACACATTATATCACAAGATTGAGCACATTGATGTCTACAAGAAGGCGTGGCGACGGACCTGTATAATCCTTGTTTTCAGAAATTGGTCAAGTGCGAGTCGAGTCTTGCGCGATCCGTAGCATTATTTTAACTCTATACTAATTGGAATTTTATTTATTTGTATGTACAAGGTGGGCCATTTAAACCTTCAGGATGTTTTATGGTAATAATTTAAAAAAAAAATGCGCAATGTGCTCGTTTTTCGGCATTTCCCATCACTCTTCGAATAGCGGCTATTTCCTGTCGTATATTGTCTTTCAAGGCTTCTAGGGTCCGTGGCTTGTTGACATGAACTTTGCACTTCAAATAACCCCACAGGAAGAAGTCGGGTGATCGCGATCAAATGACGCAATAAAGCGATCGTCACTCGGGCTGTATGAGCTGTGGCATCGTCCTGTTGAAACCAACGGGTGTCCATGGCGTTATCAGTCAGAATTGGCATCAACAAATCCGTTATCAGAACCCGATAACGCTCTCCATTGACGGTTACGGCAGCTCCAGCATCGTCTTCGAAGAACAGTCTAATGATTCTTTCCGCACAAATTGCAGCATATGGAGAGATTCTTCGTGATTTAATTGACTCTTTTCATTGGCAATTTTGTTTATTTACGGTCCCATTCAAAGAAAAATGAGCCTCATCGCTTATGATAATTTTTGCCAAAAAAAAAAAAATATTTTCTTCACCATATTGAAGTTTGTGCGGAAATAACTTCAAATTACGAATTATGCGTCTGATAGACGTGAGAGAGATGCCCAACTGCAAAGAACGGCCACGACTATTGTCAGTGATCTTTCAACACTGGCCTGTACAGCCTCATTGTTCTCATCAGACCGCCTCGGACGATGTTGGCCTTGATGACTGGCATTACCAAGATTGCCGATGGCGATAAATTTTTGGTGTAAACGCCTGACGGTGTGGTCTGAAGGTGCTTCCCTCACTCGATATTTTGCACGATACGCACGTTGCGTTTTCATAATTGAGAACATAATTTCAATGTAAAACTGCTAACTAACAGCGCTTTATGGTGACGTGTACTGTTCCATGGCACAAATTCACTTGGACTGACGCTTCGTACGCGGACTGTCATAAGCCGATCTAAAAACAGATGTCAAAGTTATAGGGTTACCAGATGCCGAAGATTTAAATGGCCCACCCTGTAGATATGTACATATATCCTGATACGTAGGTCATTTTGTCTAAAAACTGTTAAAATTGGATCAAATCTGAATGGGAATCAAATCATGTCACCAGTTTTTGCGTCTTAAAATTTTAAATGAAATGTCAACAAAGCCCACTTTTCAAAAAAATGGAAAAATATTTGCTTTACGAAATATAAAAACATTGCCATTCTCTACAATTCTTCCAGGCATTGTACAGAACTTTTTCTTCAAAAAAACGTATTTTGCTATCTCAAAACTATTGGTGATTATTCTGAATATTTCAACAAAATTCGTTATTTTTGATTACCAATGGCGACTTCGTTAGCAAAAAATTATCTGGTAAAATCTCTTAAAAATCGCGAGAATACTCTCATGAGTAGAAAGATGTCATTGCATTTCAATCAAAAAGTTCAAAACGCGCACGTGGCCACTTTATTAGGGATGGTTTACAAGACAAGAGATAGGGTATCATACGATCCGGTTCATACGGCTTATGACTTTTCTGTATGTTGTAAACGAACACTAATGGGTTCAACGTTGTGCCTGTCCGCGGTGCGATTGACTTAAAGACCTGAAATTTTGAACAAATATAGTACGTGGTGGCCCAGCAATAATCGGAAATCAAAAATTTTAAAAGATTTTTTTGTGTGGTGGCTTTTGGGGCATAATGTACCTCAAGGAAAAAAATATATTTTTTACATCCCTTCATACGACTTATCAAAGTCAAGTTGAACCTCCAAGGAGTCCAAATATATAACTCCCACTTTATTCGATTCCGATCAATTGCAAGTGGAACTACTAGCGTTTCATTTTAAGCCTACATGCCAAATTCCATTGAAAACCGTTCAGAATCTCTTGAGTTAGGAGTATAATAAAGATGATTTAAAAATTGTTGAAAACTCAGCCGCCGCATACCACTCCCATTTGATCAGGTTTTGACAGTATTTAGACGAAATGACCTACACATGTGTGAGGGTATACATACGGCCATGTGGGGACAAACATACACTTGCGGTCATAAAAACCGCACCATATCAAAATTATTGAAAAATTGTTAATAACTACGATTATCCTTTTATAATGAAATGAAGTTATTGTTGAGTACTTCGTAGTAGTTTATAAATATTTCTACCTAATTTCCATCTGTTTATTGAATGTCTCGAAAAAGATATGAACAAAGAAAGCAAAAACAATAAATTTTCTTATTTTTTGACAATTTATTAGTACTGTTATTGGTTAACAAAATCAAACGATATATTTTTTATATGTGTATATATAAGATGTTGAGATAAGTCACTTTTAGCACAAAATGATCAATACAGGGTTGCTCCTCTTTTGGTGGTAATAACCGCTTTTATTCTAGAAAGCATCGGGTTTACAAGAAGTTCAATAATATATCGTGAAATTTCGGTATCTTATACATGTTCCAGAACTTATTTAGCGTTTCTTTACTCTCTCGCTTATGTTCAGTCACCTTACGTTTCATTACATGCCACAAGTGTTCAATTGGGTTGAGATCGGACGAATTAGCTGGGCAGTATAATCTGGAAATTCCGAGGTCATCAAATGTAAATGTGTATTGTATTTATAAAGTAAACTTCTAGAAGTTCATTTATAACACTTTACTTACCGATTTGGCTGGGTGACAAGGTGCAGAATCGTCTTGAAAAATGCACTTATCAGTATACGAATAATGCTGTTCAATGGCTGGTACCAAAAACTCCCTTATTACTTGTCCATACCTTTGAGCGGTCATAGTTCCATTAACAAAGTGCAAAGGGCCCAGAATGTAAAAAGAAAAACATCTCGAAACCATTTGGCTTTCAGAAAACTTCACTGTCTTACCTATGCACTCGTCCTTTCACCTTTCACCTGCTTACCGTTGTACGTATGGCAAATTTTCGGCACGTAACAAATTAAATTTACTTTCGTCGGACCATATCACACATCGCCAATCATCCTGAGTCCAATCCTGATACATTTTCGCCCAAGTAAAACGACCTGTTTTCATTTTTGTGCTTAGGATAGGCTTTTTTGCTGGTCGTCTTCCACATAAATCTATCTCTCGTAGCTTTTTGCGTATCGTTTCGGCGCTTAGGTCAACTTGATGGAATTCATGCAGCTCTGCTCTTATACGGAAAGCTATTTAAAATGATCTTTCATGCTAATTCTTTGTAATATTGTCGGTCTTCTGGGTTGTTTTGCGTTTTCGCCCTGAGCCATTTTTTTCGTATCCAGTGGATGTACATTTTTTTTTTCCTCATCAGTCGTACGATGGTTGAATGACAGCATCCTATTTTAACCGCAATTTGACGAAAGGATAGCCCTTGCACAACCAAAGTCAATACGAGTATGTTAACTTTTTCGTCTTAAGTCAGTCAGTTGAGTATTTACCGGACATTTCACTTTTATTTACTTATCTCACTCACAACTCAATTCAAACGAAGCCAAATGCCGATGTGGGAAATACTGTTCATAACTATTGGAAAAACCATTGCACTCTGGTGTAATTACTCTTATTCTGAGAACTCATTACGTGGTGCGGTTTTTATAACCGCAAGTGTACATTTAAAATAATAGTACGGAACACTAGCTGTTGTCGCATAATGTCAAATTTTATTATTTTTTTCTTGGGGTACATTATGTCCCCAAAAGCCTCCGCCTCCACAGAAATATTTTTTTCCGGATTGTTTTCGTCTACCACATACTTTTTTTGTGTAAAGTCTTAGCTCTCTAGATCGAAAGGTTGCAAACGTGTGACAGACACACGGACAACAAACAGACACCGTGCTGAATTCTGTTTACCAAATTTGCTTTGCCTAGCTCAAGATTCAAGGCCCCAAAACCTACTACATACCGACGAATGCTTCATTGTTAGAAACTACGCATTAAAATTAATATATAGGATACACAAGCAGAAAAGAAACTGAGAGTGCATCCCTGCAAAATAAACCAACCCTGACAAGGCAATGAAAGAGCATAATCCAGGCTTACAAATGTTTCTGTGATCTAAGGAAGAGTACTTTGCATTCATAAGTAAACAAGGTAACAAAGGCTGTGTAGTGTAGTGTGTTATTGTTCATCCTGTCGAAATTAATGCACGCATCAGATATTTCGGCGCAAGGTAAGGTAAACACAGACCCTCGGACGAAGGTAGATCCTCCCAAAAGGTACTCCAAGGAAAGACAAATAATAACAGATTAAATTAGCTATGACTCAAAGTCAAATAAAACCACCCGTATTCCACGAAGCGCATCCTAATTACAAAGACCACTGAAAGAGACAACTGATAACAAGGTTCAAATTAAAATAAACAGATTATGACTGTGTTTGCAGCGTTACAGATGAAGGACATAAACGAATCTGGATCGGGAGTTTATTAACCGCAGAGGGTTGACTTGATGTTATGTACAACTTCAAAAAGTAATAATATTCAATCCATACCTAGTAAAAGGTTCTTAAAAAAAAATAAAAACTCAATTGACTATCTATTAACGCAGGGTCATAAACGAATACAAAAAAATAAAAAAATGAAAAATACAATAAAATTAAAAGCCACTAAAACACAGTTTTATCGCCTACCATTTTTAACTTCTATTTCTCTCCCTCTTTTGGTATGTTGTGTCCCTGTTCTAACAAAGGAGCAATAAAGATACATTAACCCATCATACCAGTAACCAGCTGTGTTCAAAAGAAAGAACAAAAAAATACTACAATGTAAGCCCCCTACAATGTGGATGATGATGTCCTGCCGGGCTATCTATTGCCGGAAAAACTGGTTCCTGACAAAGAACACACACTCACATAAACTGAACTATACCCTATTCTGTAGATTATGTCCTATTTTCCTCGTTTATTTTTATGCAAATAATCTGGAATTTTAGGGTTTTTTTTTTTTTTTGTTGACTCAAACACGTTTTGAAGTTTATGGGCAGAATGATGTCCCTGTGGGATTTCTTTTTTCTATGTCCGGTTATTATAATATGACATTCCATCGATTCCATAAGTGCTTTTTTGAAGCAAAAAAAAACAGAAAAACAGAAAAAGTATTTCAATTTAAATCAAATCAACTTGACCCATTTGCAATTGGAATGCATACACACCACTGTGTCTCGGAGAAGAAGAAAACGCAAGAAAGCAAACAAAACGGCTCCATCAACGACAATGAACATGAAACGCCATTAACCCAATGACCAACTGAGATAATGATAATAATAAAAATAAATAATTTATGTGTTTTAATACGGAATGTTTGCCGAAATTGAGCCAAAGCCAAAAGGGATCGGATCTCTGTCTGGAATTGGGACAGTGAATATAGGGGTAGAGGAAGTGTTCCGGCAAACACGCAAATCACACACAAATCCCTCAGTGCTAAAACTCACACAGAAAGCTCTCTCTCTCTCTCTCTCTCTCTCTCCCCCCAGAAAATACCAGAAAATACACAAAACAGTGATACTTCTTTTTCGTGCTTTCGGTTAAACGACCTCATAATAATAAATTTATCTTGATTTTGTGTGTTTTGTGTTCGGTGTGTATGCGTGTGTGTATGTGACTGCGATTTCTTTTTTTCGTTTTCATTAATAACACAATTTAATTCGCGTCCATGAAAAACGGAATATAAAGTCACGAACCTTATCGGTGCACTGATGGTTGTCGGCGAGTTCCGACTAGTTGGTGGTTTCTTGACAGGAATTGCTGCCACCGCACCGCCACGGGCAGGTGCGGTGTCGTGCCACGCTACCAAGGGATGAGTTTCGTTTTTACGATCAGAGTTTTTATTTTCAGTAAATTAAATGAAAAATACAAACGAATCGTTTGAGTTCCGTTTTGGAAAGGGTAGGGTTCGGAATCCACAAGTGTTTGCTGAGTGAAATGTGACAACAGGTTTTCCCAGGGAGTGGTTATTTGATCTCCAATTGCAATGGTAATTTGACGCTTACAATCGAGAAATCGAAAGGAAACACAATGAACAGTGCACCCAAACTGTGCCATAGACTGAAGAGTCAAATTTGACAGATTTTTTTTTTTTCTCAATTCTTATCGCTCAATTATGAAATGAATGGATTTTTGTGGGAATTGTTTGTTAATAGATAACAATTTTAAGGCTGACTGATAGTTGAGTCTACTGAATAGAATATCATAAAAACAGGGCCAGACGGGCGTCTCCTCAAGATTTATTGCAACAGCAAGCAAGAGTAAATACGAGTATTATATATATGCCCATAAATATCGTTACATTCAAAGTGTTTATGTAATGTTGCTTACTAGTTGACAGAGGTAAAGTGTTTGCGATATAAAATGGTTATTCATTTCTAGGTTGGAATTGCACATCCCTGTCATGTGGCATCTGTCAAATCCATTTGTCATCCATAGTGGCAGGTTATTGCCTTGCCATTTTACAATATGGATCGTTTAACTACCGCTCTACACGATTAAAATTGTTGCATCTTACTACAAAAATAACAGTTCTGTAATAATTGTGTACAACAAGTCGAGGACGCTTTTTCGAACAAAATCTTCTTCAGCGGTGAGGCTAATTTTTCGCTCAGCTGCTACGTAAACAAACAAAATTGCAGAATTTGGGGTTCTGAGAATCCAAATGTGATCGCTGAGAAGCCATTGCATTTACCATGGGTGACAGTTTTATTTTTTTTATTTTTCACGGGTGACAGTTTAGTGCGCGCTGTGGATCGTTGGCGTGGTCGGACCGTATTTTTATTTTTTAAAACGACGGAGGCGTCACTATTACGGTGAATTCTCTGCACTATGGTCAAATGATAAGCAACTTTTTTTGACCTGAGACTAAAGATATTGATGTGAGCAGAATGTGGTTCCAATTGGTTGGGGCTACATTCCACACAACACAGCCAAATTTGGCTCTATTACACGAAAAGTTCCCCTACCGTTTAATTTCTAGATCGTTTAATCTTGGTGGCTCAGATTTTGGTTTATTTTTGTGGGTCTATGCTAAAGATTGTATCCATGCAGATAATCCCCAAACTGTAGAGCACTTAAAAACCAACCGCGAAGTTATGGCCGCAATGCAGCCAGAAATGTGCCGAAAAGTCATCGAAAATTACCTCACAAGAATCAAAGTTTGCCAAAACTCCCGTGGTGGCTATTTAACCGATTTTGTATTCCATACATAATGGCATAGTTTGAAATTTAAAGCAATAAACAAATGTCCTTGGAAACTTTAATATTTTTTATTTTATTTTAAATTAAAATCTTAAAGCACAAAATGTAAAATAAGACCAAATGTGTCCTAATTTCCATATAAAAACTGAAATAAGACAAAATGAGGAGAATATATGGCCGATGGACGTTTTTTCGTTCTGACAAGCCTCGGACAGGCAGCTTAACTGCTTCCTTCCCCTTATTAACACGTTTCCCCTGATTGAACATTGATGATGGACAATTTTATGAACAAATTGAGTTTATTTTGCTGATTACTCAGCTTCAGGGTAAAGAATAAAGATGATGATTAATCTTTTGAAAAAATTCAAATTTATTCAAATCGGATAAGTTGTTATCGAGTTAAACGAAAAATATTATTTCCATTTGAGTTCCATGCAAAACTTCAAGTTTCTAGGTCTAACTATGTTGGAGATATGGTGATGGTCAGTGGATTTTTCTTGTAATAACCCTCACAAAGTTTCAACAAGGTTAAAAAAAACAATACAAAACACTGCTTTGCTACTATTGAAGATAAGGTAGCGGGGAAGAGGAATCTGTTCAGGGTGAGTCAGGCCATTTCATGGGGTTTCTACATACTTAAAAATTCGAAATGGTGGACTAATTAACATTAACCTTTTCCTTTCGGAAAACAAGGCTTATAGCCAGATATTTTTTTGGTGAGAGGTCAGCGGTGGGTCTTTGAATTTTATCCATGTTAAAGTACATCCTAGAATTTTACTACTGCTACTTCAACATTCGTCAACAGTACGTTATTTGTCACTGTGACTGAAGCGTTGAAGTGTACCTTTCATTTTTACCACCAGTGCTGCTGCCATTTTGTTTGCCCTTAAATTAAATTTCAGGGCACGTGCGTTTGTAGAAAGTGGGAGAGAAAGAAAGATTGGTGTAGTAGGTTTGAAACTCAGGTGGTATTAAGTTTCAGTAATCTCCACGGGTGGTGTCCAGATAACTGGGGAGCATTTTTGTTTTTCTGTTATTAACGTTTCTTATGATTCACAGTATTTTTTTCAATCCTCCTGATGAAAATCATTACGGTTAAGTTGCAATTTCAGCCATATGACCATCCCACTGCCAGTGTTATGCCTTCGCAATAGAGTTGACATGAGCCTCGTAATTGGTCGACTTTTTTTATTTATTTCATGTGAAATAAATATGTAGATGATTCTTGACATCAGGATTTGAACCGTGAATCTGCAACGTGACAAGCGATGATGTTACATTTAAATTTTTGGTCAGTTCCTTCAGAATAGTCGGTTTTTTTTTCGATACGAATAAAAGAGTTGTGAGTAATTCTTCTGCATTTACGTCGCGACGTCTTAACAGCTAAGTCAATTCAATTTCTGCACCACGGTTTCCCACTAATCGTCTTTTTATTATAACTTGAATAGCTCATGGTTATTTTGGAGTGCGAGTAGAATTGACATCTCAAAAGCGTTGTTTTCTTACTTTTCATTATCTGTACAGGATATTCCCCACCACGCAAATAAGATTTTGACCGAACTTTGGCAGAAAGTAAAATAAAAACAGACCTAATATAACGATTTTTAGGTTCCTTTTTTGTCAGTTACAGCTGTTATAAGTAATATATTTTAATGTTTATGCTTGTGTTTTTATTTTGAATTACTTTTCTAATAACGTATCTGTTGTTAAACTTTAGCATATTCCGTTTTCTTCCCCTAATCTGTCATCTTCTGTTTGAAAATGTCTGGCATCACTGTTTACCACTGCTTTGTCCCCTGCTAGCTTAGTCAGAAGAGCGTGGGACTCTTAACCTCAGAGTTATGGGTTCGACCATTACGTTGGGCGCCATTCTTAGGAATCAACGATTCACCACAGAACTTCCCCCGCCTGACGAATTCAGCGGAGCAAACGTGAGCTTTCCGTCGTCCTCCATAGTTGCCATCCGGGCTTATAAGGTGACATAAAAATTTGTCAGAAGTCACCGCAATCGCTGCGTCCACCTCTCTCGTTCACAAACTAATCCTATCACATGTCCACACAGCTACACTCGTACGATAACAATGCGTTGTGGTCTTTCGCTTTGACAGCCACGACAGGAAATTCGTATTATAGATTTTCCTATAAGCCCACAATGGGTTCTGATCACTTGTTCGTTGTGAATACATTTTCGGGGATAAGTCATTGCAGGATGGAATTGACCGCCACCCAATTTAGATAGATTATAAACGGTTGGGTTCATGCACCTGCTTTGCGTGCATAGTCTGTGCTTTGACGCATACTCTTGACTAGAGGAAATGACCATCATCTGTAAATTGTTCATCTCATTTGAATCGGTACGCTACATAAGCTTGCCCAGAAATAAACGTTTTATTTCAGTGGTTTCCATAATTACTGTAACATCCTTTGTTTGTGTATTATTCAATTTAAATTTATCCTACAATGGGAATCTATAATTGGCTTAACGTAATTTCATAATACCACCATCTACAGTCTCCCCAACTTCTTGCATATAAATGTCACAATTTCTGGAAATCAATTTTGTTGAATACGTGGAAATCCTCTCAGTGCAATTTAAATGTAAATTTCGGTTTATACAATAATAATTTTGACAACAATTTGGTAATGGTTTGAATTAAAAAATTAAATTCCCATACGAAGCATGCAGTCAATTCAAGCAACATTTTGATATTGACACAACTAATTTTTCAAATGTCATATTTATAACAAGGATTATCTGTCAATTTCAGCCAATCAGACATCTGAAAACTGACAGCAGTAGTTAACAATAAACATTTTCTTTGATAAGTGATTCAGTGAATAATGTTTACCAAAATAGAAATAAATTACTACTCCCTGAAATCTAATCGGTAATTGGAATATACACCATAATTATAGACCAATTTAATAGGTTACCGTGACTTTGTTTAAAAGTCAAAAAAAAATAATTTGATTCTGTCATATTTTTTCATTGTAGGTACCAATCTGAATTATATATTATTTTTTTCCGGATCAAGATAAATTTAATAGGTCATTTAATAATTTTTCCATTAGCTTTTTTTTTTTGCTGAAAAAATGTTGTTCTTTATTGTTGTACAAAGCACTTTGCTTATCAGCGTTTTGAACGATTATCTTGCTCACAATAAAATCGATAAAATGATAAATGAACTGTTTGCTATATTTTGTCCAATGTCGATCGTCAGTGCTCGTTTATCAAATGCAACTGCGGGACTTTCAGTCTTTTAATTCTATTACGGATTTTGGAAATTCGTTAGAACTTTTCCGCTGCTATACATTTTGATAGATTGACGATTTAAGAGGGGGAGTTCTGTTTGAATATTGTTGTAAAATCTTTTCTCTGATAGCTAGCTTGTACCTAATTTAGGTACCATAGTAGAAACTTACACGACCAAAATCCATGAATGGCAAACAAAGTAATTGAAACTAAATTATCCAGAGATATGTCATTATGTAAACAGTGTGCTTTCTCTCGCCTGTATTGTGTGTTATTTATGACAAGAAATGTAGGATGTGCGACCTAATATTCCAGTGGGACAGTAAATGTTCCCTTAATGTTTTCATGTGGGCTCATTGATCCCAATGGGATTCTCCACACCAGTCATTTCAATAATTCACGATATCTAAGCATAGACTAATGCAATCTGACCGGCTGTTGCGTGTTGCATACAATCGAAATGTACTCCAGAAACATCGAAGTATAACGGAGATAATAAATGTTTTTATTATCTGTTTTTGTTTCCTAATGGTTCACTTTAAATTTCAGTGGGATATACACAACACTCCCAATGGAAGCGATAGGGGTGAGTTTTCGGATCGTTAAATTCTTGTCATATGCTTTCGTCAATGGTATTTACGACCCCTATATGTATATGTGTTAGGTATGTGTACACAAGTGTGACCTTTAAAACAGAGAGTGAATCTTGCTTTTTTTTTCCCTAAAGGATGGATGTATGAGTGTCGTTAAAAAATTGTTCTTTGTCGAATTGTTTTCAAGTTGTCTTTTGACCTATGGTAAAGCAAAGTTAGTTTCTGCGCGACCAACATTTTAGTACCGAAACATTAGCAGAGTTGCAAAAATCAGTATGGAAAATGTTTCTATCATGACCAAAAAGTATTGGCCATAGTACACAGCCTTGTGGTGCTTGATTTGGATTTAACTCTTCAAAACACAGGCTTCATCGACTTTCGCCGAGTGCCCCTAAAGCATTACCAGTTCTGTCTGTTCGTTTTTGTATGCTAATCACCCGCTCAGACGTGTTGAGTTTCTACAGTCAAGGCCGGCGGCGCCCACGCATTTGACTACTCTATTCAAAAATGTGTCAGTCTTTCCTGCAAGTTTACTTGTATTTGTTTGAGTAAATGACATAAATATTTACCAGCTCACCTATGTTACTGAAAAGAAATGCTTTCAATTGCAGAGTTCTGGATGTATACAAAAAAGATTAAGAGTTATATCTGCCTGCCTATTTGAACCAAACGGGTTTCCTAACATTCCTAGGAACCGGTTGTTTCAGTGGAGATCCTTGGCTCCTTCAGTTTCTTGATCTTCTATCTATGCTTAGGGTTTCGAGTGTGTCCAGGACCATGTTCTTGGTCAGCTCTCAATCCAATCCTTTAACACGACCTTGAGCTTCACGCCTTCTGAAATATTTTGTAAAGATCAAAAGATCTCTAGCCTACACAAGCGATCACCTTCATCCAATTCTCATGCCACCTGCCGTAGCAACTGGTGGGAGCGGGAACAGCTGGTTTGCAGTCTAAATCCCACTCTCCTCCGGAGAGATGCTGCCGTGTACATGGATCTCGTCGATGACCGTCAGTATCAGATGGCCTTTGAGAATCTCGACTAGCCCTTTTTGCGTACTTGGGTGATTCATCCTGCGAACTTTACCGTAGGAGACGTTCCGCGAGCTCTAAACAGAACTACGCGAAAGTTAGAAAAAATGGAATAGGAGAACGAAGGCAGGATTGAATATTTCTTAGTTGCAGAGTCCTATCTGGGGACTGGAGTCTTTGACTTTACTCAGCCACTAGAATGCGACAAAGTAAACCAGTATCGCTGCAGTTTCTTGAAAGATGTCGCGAAGTCACCTCCGCTACATTGCAGAATCTTTGTCAGTTTCTAGATTTGTACATACGTAGCTCTAAGGCTTTTCTTGACTTCACAAAGGCTTCTGAGGACATTTCGACTGTTCAAAATAGGCGACAGATATGATGGCTTGAATCCTAAACATTTCAATACAGTCTCCTCTCCCAGCAGCGACATCTGGCGTTAATTGTCAATCAAATCCAATATGAAAGCCAATATACCACAGATGTTTTTTACTCAAAGCAATAAGCATTCGTACCTTTGTACCTTTTCCCGTGAACGTATTACCTATTTTTGAAGAATTACCCGCTTTTAAATTTTTAAAACTGGGCGTGACAGACTAACAACTGGGTACTAAATGTTGAGCAAATCAGACATCCTTTGACGAGACATATTTTTGCATAGAGAAGAATAGAAAACCACTTACGCTTCAATGATTAATGAATTAAAAACCCTATAGAGAAAATTGTTTCAAGGCAAAACGTCTACATACATATGTACGCCTAAACGTTGTCTGGATTTTGTGTGGTTAGCCTGCAAACCATTGCTGTGGAGGGTTGGAGTTGTTCCAAGAATCTATTACCGCATGGATACCATTAAAAGCAATTTTATTCGTTCCAATAAAATTGATTGACTTCACAATTGTCTGCAATTCCAGCTGCTGGATGGCCATTTCATTTAACATTAGCAGACCAGCTGTGCGGATTTGTTTGCCATTCTTTGATGTTTTCATTAACGGCTTGCGGCGTAATGATTTCTCAGACCCTCTTTCCAAAGGTTCATCCAATACGTTCTCTGGAAAAAAAAATCAATTTGATTAATGATGCCCACAACTCCCAACTTATGATAGGTGACAATCAAAAAATATATTTAATCATAAATCAAAAAAATAGAAAAATAAAAATTCCTGCTAAAATATTCTCGACACGCAAAAACTGTTCACTATTCCCAAGAGAACACACAAAAAAAAACGAAAACTCGAACAATGAAAGGAAAGTATAACAAAAAATATTAAGCGAAAATCTCACCCCAATTTCCATGGTAAGTTTCAAATATCGACCCCGAGAGTAGCAGCCAACTCTGCATGCAAAGCAGAGAATACAACGACGACCCCTTGCTCCGAATACGCACCAAATAGCAACAACACCAGGAACTTCCGTGTCATGTGTTGGTATATCAACTTGCGGTACAGTGTGGTGCGGCAATACTTTCCATTTGGTTCGGTTCTACTCCTAGCGCTGCGCTGCCCACCGAATAGAAGAACGACACATTCATCGGGTGTACCACCAACATGGTCGTCCATATAGCGGCCCATACCATCGGTAGTCATCGTTGTCGTTATCCTCAATGCCCATGCCCAGAGAAGTCGCAATTAATGTAATCTGTTGTTTGAGAGTTTCGGTTGAATTCAGTAGCAGCAGCAGCAGCAGCAGCCAGCAAAGCAACGTGTGAGAGAGAGTAACATTCTCAGTCAAGAGATCAATAAAAATGAGCAGATTTCTAGAGTGTGTGCTTCCTCCTTCGTCGTCGACTTGATGCTATCTTTCCTTCGTCCTTTTTAACAAAAACAACAAAAACAAAAAAAAAAAAAAGCGGTGCAAAATCCTGTGTGGGCGGCAATATATGTACTTGAGACAAGAGGGATAACCTAAAAGGGACTCCTCAACCATCTGCTCCTGGTTACTGTTGGAAGCCGAGGTCACAGTGATTTGTATCTATCCTAATTTTTGGCCTTTTTGCACCCTCTCTCTGTGTATACCTTGTTCTCAGGTAGATACACTTTTAATGTATTTTCTTTCAATTTCCTGTTTGGAAATTCGAGAGAGAAACACAGACCGCGCAGGAGAAAGGTGTCCTTAAGGTGGGTTGAGTAGAATCAATCAGCTGCCTCCTGTTTTTTTTTTTTTTTTTTGTCCTCCCTATTGTCAAGGGAAACAAAGAAAAATTATTATTAATAATCTCTACACTAATGATATCCATTTCTGAGGTGTTTCATCATTATTCTCCGAGCAGCAGCAACAGTCTTTTGCCTTTTCCCTTTGACAGAGTTCAGGAGATCACCATGAATGGTAATTTATTTTGCATTAAGGGCCTTGTCTATACCCACGAAACTCTGTGTGATTCTTTATATCGAAAACTATTTTTAGATGCGCAGAACATCACAAGAAGAAGAATAAAAACAGTGGCTAGAGTATAAAAATAAAAAGGAATATTGCTCCGAATTGGGGTTATTTGTCTATTTTTATTTTCCTTTCATTTGTTTGTTTTTCATCTTTATATCGATGAATAAGCTTTTCTGGTGTCTATAAATTTTTTTAGGCGATACCATTAATTAGTCAATATTTTGCGCGCACACACACACATTGAGAGCGCGACGAAGGAGAAAATGCAATGAAAGTTAATCTTTATAGCGTTTTTGACATTTGAATAGCATGTGGGAGACTTTGTGAGTCATTTTAGGGATATGTAACATACATATTATGTTGTTTTTTTTCTCGGTTAAGCTTTTGTTTCTTTGTTCAATATATTGGCATGATAATTGAATTGGCATCGCTTGGTAATTTGTTTGTGAATAATATTTTACATTGTCAACAAAATGACAAATGTGACAGATGTCTGTCAAAGATAGTGTCTCGTATGTGTAATTTGTTTTCTGTAAATTAAACATGTGATGAAAATGCAAATTGTCAGGTTTTAAAGAGGTAACTTGTGTTAATTGCAAAAAAAAAGTATTTTCTTTTAATTTATCGCGATATTCTTTTAGTCGTTTGCATAAAGTAAATCTATTTATAAGTTTATTAGCTGACCCACCCATGTTCGTCCAAGTGATCTTAATTTAATAGTTGACATTCGCATCGGTTTCAAAGCAAAATGAAACAAAATAAAAATCACATCATGATTTACCATTGTGGACAAATAAAAGTTACCACATCAGAATTTTAATCAAACTTCGCTGAGACTCTCTGGATTCGAATGGTTATAAAATTGAGAGAGTGGTACTGTCAGTAAATATTTTCAGTAATTGTTAGCAAATAATCTGAGACTAAAATTTTTTAATTTGGGAAGTCTTGTGTTCAAAACAATAATGGGATGAAAACTGAGCTGAACAGATTATCATTTTAATTAAATTTGACAGAATAATTTATGTTTCACTGCATTTCATTAGCAGGATTTAATTGGAGTATAATAGATGAGATAAGTATTTTGTGTGACCACCGCGGGCCTTGATAACGGCTTGAACTCTGCGAGGTATAGAAGTTATTGATTTTTGGCAGTATTCTATTGTGGCGTCATTTTACCAAGCTTTCTAAATTTCTGTTTTAAATTCTTCTTTGCCCTTTGGATTTCTCAATGCTATTTTGGCCTTTAGGAAGCCCAACAATTCTCAATGGGATTTAAATCGGGGCTATTGCCAGGCCAATCCAGTGTTTTTAACCCAATACTTGAGACAAATTCTTTTACCTAGCAAACACAGGATTCCAAATTATGGCTTAAATCGTACAGTTTTGTTTGTAAGATTCAAAGATGGGGTCAATAATAATTGGATTGTTCTATTGAAGGTACCAAATGGTCCCTTATGATATTGTAATATGCGAGCTACGGCTCGAGTAGATAAAACGTTATTCTGTGAGATTATTTCTTTATTTTCTAGTCTATGGAACAATTCAAGTTCACACTATACTATTCTTCGCAAATTCCTTCCTAACAAGGACTTCTTCTTGTTAACTCTCAACTTTCAATTTATCACAAAATTACAACTTCGCCGTTTATCACTTTTCCAATCTCTTCGTGCGGTTCGAAAACCAACTGCCTTGCTTCGATCGCCATCTGTCCTTATATAGTCGTATTTCTGATAGCCAGAACTTCTAGCAAATTCTTCGACCACTGGAACAAGAAAATTCTGATGTAATAATTCCAAGATGACAGCTGCAGCCAATAATCTCTTGCGGTTATAATTCTCTCTTAATTCTGCGGCGTCGTATCCGTCTCTTACTGTGGACACGACACTTCGGAATGTGTTGCCTGTTTGATGGCGTAGTTATTATGCTACATTATGTTACAATATCAATGTAGCTGTTATCATTAAACCAGTGCAAAACATTAATTCCCCTTGACAAAAACTGCATAAAACTAACGGGAAATTTATTTCTGGTTAAAACCCACTCCTTTTTTAAATCTTCTCCGGTTCTCCGTCGGATGTACTGGATACCATCTGATGAATTGAGGTTTCATTTGGTTTCGTCAGTGAAGATTACAGCCTTCCAATCATTTTCAGTCCAATTCTGATGAGGTCTGGCAACCTTTCAGCTCTCATTTTTAAAGTCATCTTTTGTTTTTTTCTTGGTCTTCTGGCTAACAATCCGAACGAATTTAGCCTTCTGACCGTTCTGTTACTAATTTTTTTTAGATGTTCCTTCGAAAACTCTAAATTTACTAGCTTTACTGTCTTTTTTCGATTACCACATGATATTCTTTTTAAAATTCGATCCTCCTTGCAGACAACCTTCTTGTTCAATTTACCGGTACCAGTTTTGCGTTTTGTAGTACGAAACACCTTATTTTTTTTAAATAATTTTCTTATTGTCACGTGGCTGCATCCAATTTTTTTACCAATAGCCCTTGCTGACAAAACCTTCTTTATTTAAAAAAAAAAACTTTACAACCGTTTTTAACTCACTTGTAAGCTGTTTACCCATTTTAACTACTCTGAAGCAAAAACGAAACTGAGCTTCATACATTATTTAACCGTTATACAATTTTCTATAGAAAAAAAATGCAAACGTAGTTCACTTCGAGGACAAATCAGAGCTGCAACTTTAGTTTTTTATGAAATAGTATGAGGGTAACTTTTTTTGTCCATTACGGTATATTTCTTTGGATCAGAAATACAAATTATGAAATCGAATGTGGTATTCTATGGCAACCAACATCACACCAACGGACATATTTCGGTTTTTTGGTGTGAAATAAAACTTTCTTTATTCAAAACTTTAATCAATTATGTACGTATATATTTTCCATTTTGTTCGATGACCTTCTGCCATCTTTGTGGCAACTTCATTCCGTGCTCATAGAACTTGTGGCCCTTATTAGCACAAAACTGAACTAAATGCGATTTCAAGTCATCATTATTGGTGAAAATTTTACCATTCAAAGTGTTTTGCAAACTTCGAAACAAATGAAAATCTGATGGTGCAAGGTCGGGTCTGTATTAAGGTGGATGTGGCATCACTTCCCAACTAAGGTTCAATAATTTTTCACGAGTTACCAAAGATGTGTGTGGTCTAGCGTTGTCATGGTGGAACACGATTCCCTTATGATTTGCCAATTCTGATCATTTTTCTTTGATTGCTTCCTTCATTAGTTGTTGACAGTAAACATCTGAATTGATCGTTTGGTTCCTTGGAAGCAGCTCAAAAGACACAACACTTTTATAATCACACCAAATTGACAACATAACCTTCTTTTGATGCAGTTCAGCTTTCGATGTGGTTTTCGATTGATGTTGCTGTAGACGATCCATTTTTCATCACCAGTAATGATTCGTTTCAAAAAAGGCTCAATTTCATTGCGTCTGCGATGTATATCGCAAATATTGATTCGTTGTATTAAGTGAATGTCTCTCGATTCATGTGGAATCCAAATATCGAGCTTTTTTACGAGTCCAAAACGTTTTAACTGATTTTCAATTGTTGCGTGTGATGCATTTAACCTCTACAATTTCTCGCACAGTCATATGGCGATCTGATTCAATTATGACTTTGACAACTTTAGTTGGTCATCTTTGAGTGAAAAATCTTCAGAACGGAATTTCGTAAACCAATTCTGACACATGCGTTTTGTTAAGCTGTCAACACCGTAAACTTCACATATCTCTTCGTAAGCTTCAGCAGCTTTCTTGCCTTTACGGAAATAAAAAAGCAAAATATGTCCAAAATTTTCTTTTTTGCACTCCATGGTAAAATTGACACTGTACTAACAGGTGTAAACAAAATTAAACTCGATTTGCTTCCAAAGTAAGCTTAAAGTGACAGAAAGAAAAAAAATCATAATATTGATAAAAGCGAGAATCAACAAACATAACGCCATCTACTTGTAAAAACCAAAATTACTTTCTTGCCAACCCAATATTATGAGTATGGTTAGCTCATTATGTCTGTTATGTCATTTTGATTTGAAAAATAAAAATTATTAGATGTTAATAACCTGACCTTTTTCTTGGACTCTTTAAATTAAAAATCATGATTTGATTACGCCGAAAAATACTCATATATGTTCTGGGCATACACAACTATACAAACTCATCTACTGGATACATTGCACTCCAATTAAGACTGGAAAATTATAATTTCTCCATGAGGTGTGAATTCATGATAATTGCTCAGCTTTTACACTACGGTGAGTGAATTTTAATTATCTGTAAACCTTCTCTGGGAAATTCCACAATGAATAATGTATTGGAATCGGTTCAGCAATTCTTGAGTTATAGCACTGCAGCGCATGAAACAGAAACGGTTTTAATTTTATATCGATAATATTGTTAGTGACTAAATAATTAAATGACCAGTGAAACAATTAACCAGCAGAAAAAAACCCGATCTTTTGGTAGATATTTAGGTTATGTGGTGGTAGTAAGAAGAAATAACGAAAACGAAACGTTTTCTTTGTTTTTTGGAGCATTGTTTCTTAGTTTTTATTTTTGCTGGAAAAACTATTTTTCAGATAATCTATTAATATATTGATGATCTTCTACTTTTTCTTTTTATAAAAATATTGCCTTCTGCTCATCAAAAAATTATATTTTGCTGATCAAATAATTAATTTCAGCTGGGAAAACATTTATTCAATAATTTTTTTTTTATTGTTTTTCTTGCTAATCATTTATCCTTTCTGCTGATTTTTAATCAAATAATTTAATTTTGCTGGTCAAAAAACCCATTGATGCTGATCGATTAAATGGTAAGCATTATATTAGTACCTTTGCAAACCTATTTTAAGGATTTTTTTTCTTACAGTTCCAGTCTAGAGTACAAATCTCTTGACGCTGGACTTGTTTGTAAAGTCGCTTACAGTATCTATCCCCGCACACTGCTCCTAGATCTACCTATTGGGCAGCCTTTGACATTTTGGCACACATTAACGCGGACACCCTGTGTATCAATTAGTGTTAAGTCTTGTTATAACGTAAGGAGGACAGTGATCGCATATATGATATTCGCTGATATTCTCAAATTGTCATCAGACCTTCGCTTAGAAAGGTTTGTTAACAGTAATATCATTGTATTGATATATTTTCGTCACAAAAGCCTAGATACGACGGGCGGCTGATAAGTTCGCGACCTGAGATACTCAACAACGAGTCATCTTCTCAGTAGTGATAGCACTAACTGCGGCACTCTTTCGTAGTATAAATATCACCTCGTTTCAATAATAATCTCATTTTGTTATTATCTGTAGTTGGATAAACATCACCATGTCAGCTCGGAAATTCTTGCACTTTTGAGCACCGCACCGTGATAAAGTACCTCGTGAAAGAAGGAAAATCGCCTAAAGCAATTTTCGAAGACATGTCATCGACTCCTCGGGATTCTGGGCCTTCGTATACCATGGTCAAAAAATGGGCTCGCTTATTTCAACAAGTGCGAGAGAGCTGTGAAGACGACCCTCGCCCAGGGCGTCATATGTTAGTGGTCACTGAAGAAAACGTCAGAAAAGTTGACAAATTAGTTCTGGCCGATCAAAGAATGAAAATGTGACGAGTTGAACATCAGCAAAAAGCGGATTGGAGAAATTTTGCACGAGCATTTAAACATGAAAATATTGTGTGCGCACTGGGTACAGAAAATGTTTACGACGTTCGACAAGCAACGACGACTCGAGTGCTGCAAAGATTTTTTGGGGTTAGCCGGGGACAATCTTGACGAAATTTGCAACCGAATCGTAACTGTAGATGGGACTTGAGTTCGCCAATGCAATCCGGAGTCCAAACAAAAGTCTATGCAGTGGATTGAAAAAGGGGAGAGGCCGCCGAAGAAATTCAAGGTGGAAAAGTCGGCTTCGAAGCTTATGGCGACTGTTTTTTGGGACACCGAAGGTGTTTTACTGATTGATTACCTGCCAAAGGAGACTACGATGAATGGTCAATATTACGCAAATTTATTGACTCAGGCACGTGAAGCGGTCTTATGGAAGCGGCGTGGGAAACTCAGGCATGGAGTGTTGATTTCGCAGGATATCGCGCCTATTCACACGGCGCGGGTTTCGAGACAGGCCTTAAAAGACACAAGTTTTTCAACGAAAGACTACCCATCCTATAGCCCAGACTTGGCCCCGAGCGACTTTTTTCTTTTTTCGAAATTGAAAAAGGAGTTACGAGGCCGGAGATTTACGAGATCAAGGCAGCCGTAGCAAGTCGTTTTGAAGTTAAAGAAAAAGAATATTTTCTCGCATCGGTATGCCCGATGTGAGACATGCATTTCACTCGAGGGAGATTACATTGAGAAATAAATTTATTTAATCGGATCTCTTCTCTCACCAAATGCCTTAGGCCGCGAGCCTATCAGCCGCCCCTCGTATGTCGCAGTTTTTCGCTTTGATCCATTTTTCGCGAAAAGAGCAATCATTTTTATCACCGAAACGGATCAAGTGCCCTTATTAGACAGTATTTCCATTGAAACCATCAAATATTTCGAAGCATAATCTTGGTCATCATCTTAAAATCCTTAATTCTCTGGCTGCGATTTAATGCCCACTCCAAGTCTGTAATAAATTGACAATTAACGATGCTCAAATAATCTGCCAAAATTAGAACTGTTATCTTTATAATCGACTTATGTATAAACCACCCAATTAGCCATAAGAATAAAATTTAAGTTAATACTCATAAAAAATGGATTATGTTAGGGATGGGTAATTCGTCAAACTAAACAAAAAAAGTTAATGTCCGCCGCTTTAACACGACATTATTTGCATGTTATTTTTTTTTTTTATTTTTATTATTCAATCTCTTAAAATATCCTGTAAACAACACAATTTTAAATCCAAGCGTAAATTAAATAACTATTACGTACGCATAAATGATAAATGATTGTCATAAAACCGTTGCATCCATTCTCTGAGAAGAAAATAATAAAATAAAATTCAGAAACTTTTATTAATTACTTTGCAGACATTTTTCAATAAAAATCTTAAGCACCAAAGTCATTATGACCACGGCAACCGACGTCACTTTACAACGCATTAATTCTGATTTCTTTAACTTTTGCCCATCGCTTGTTTGTGTCGTCCTGTGAGGTCATAGTAATTTCATTTCATCACAAGCACTTCGTCAACACAATCCACTACACCGGTGATGATGGTGTCTTCCGGTGCCGCCGACTTCACTTCCAAGCAAAAAGGAACAAAACTCACCTCACCACCGCGTACTTTCTGAAACGGAAGGCAATGTCGCAAGAAAAAAAAAAGGAAACTTCGTTGGGTTAGTATCTTCGTTGACCTCGATTACGCACTCCTTTTGCGATAAATAAATGAACTTTCTTCTTGTTCGAATTTTATGACTCATTAGGTGTGCAGAACCCTTTACCGTGTAATAAAAGAAAAGGAACAACTTTATGTTATTAATTGATTAAAATCGAGAACGCATATCTGAAGAGATGTTCGAGCGAAGTTGTTGAATCAACAGTGCTGCCAAAAAAACAATTAATTACACAGATGAGCGTCGCGAAAGAAATTCATGGTGCGGGCGCTGCTTGTTGAGGGCTCTCCTTAGAGTAGCCATTTGGCTTGAGAATTTATGTGATTAATGAAGCCGATGATGATGATGATCACGATACCGTTATCTGATGTACAAGTTTGTGTGTGTTGTTGCTTTTGTACTTTTCGATCATTGATATTGCGATGACTTTATTTTTGGGACAAAAGCCAAAAAATGTATGACGCTCTGCACAGAATTTTACATTTAAACGCAAACAGAATTTTAATGAGATTTAATAATTATTTCCCGTGGTTGGATAATTTATGAAACAATTAGCAAAAGATGACGAAAGTGAGATGTTTTATTGCGAACGAAAAAACTCGGTGACATGTGAATCAGCGGGATTTAAATTTGTCCAATGGGGGCATATGGGAATTGAAAAGCGAAAGTAGTACACGGGATTTTATGAGGTGCGACGGTTTGTGAAACTTAATTCAATGCGATTTCCGTGACTTGCGATGGTGATCTACTACATGTTTACCATTGTAAGTTGTGGATTGTTCGTGTCAACAAACACGAATGCCACCCAATTTAGAGGTAATTAATGTTGTAAATATTCTAAAGCTATGATGTACGTACGACAAAAAAGGGTTAATTGTTTAGTCTTTGGTCAGCGACTTTGGGACTGTATGTACACCAAACAGGAACGTTTCTTGTGTTGGAAAACTTCATTTTTTACTTTTTGCTGTATAATATGTACACCTGTGTCAAAATAGACTTTCTTGTGGCATCCCTTGCTTACACTACTATCGTATGGTGATGTTTGTTTACTGGTATATTTTACACTCGGGATGTTATGCAGGATGAACAAATATGTCAGAAGTTCTAATTTGACGACTCTTGCTTCGAATGGTTTATCTACTCTTACTGGATGCAAATTGTTTAGTACACGACTTTGTCAAAGATGATGCCTTCTATGCTCTTGGGTTTCGAGCTAGTTGTATTCAGCTTATTAGGCTATATTTGTGATCGCTTGGTTTTTAAAATGGAGTTTCGGTCTTCCCCGGTCATCTCCATCCTCTGGACTGGGATTCGAAGGCTCTCAACAACCGATGAAAATGTTTTTGACTATTCACTCGATGTGGCGAAACCAATTTAGTCGTCGGGCCATGACTTTTTGAATTGCACATTTTGCTGTATCTCGTAAGGTTCGCGGTTGTATTTTCTCCCTTCCTTCGTTTCGCACACATCGTTATCCTTTAGCTTTAAGACGTTCTCTTCCTTCTGCGCAGTATTTTATTTTCTTTCAAGAGCAGATCCTGATCGTGCGCATTTGGTAAAAACATAAACGAAAATGATCAGCAATGTATACTTGGGGTTGTGTTAGAACGGATCTAATCAAGGCGTGATCTGGGCTCAGTTAGCAGTGGTCGTGCAGGAACTGAATATCCCAACTTTAAACTAGGATACCGTTTTATGGTAGTTGTACTTTCCTAATTATTGTATTTTCCTAATTTTGCACTGCTTTGCGTCAAGTGTTTTGTTGACTACCCACTTTTCCTCCCTCTTGGGTAAGTCGGTTTCATTAAATTGCCTGGCGGATTATGCAATTTCCATCCATAGGGGCTGAATTCTCATCTGAAGAGGTGCCACTCATCAGCAAGCACGATTTTCAGGTTCAAGGTAGTGGTCTTCTAAGAACACCAAACGTCCATTTACTTTGTACATGTTTTGGTGACATTTGTTACAACTAACATTCCTGGTCCGAATCAGTTCAAATTGTAGGCGCATTTTTCTTACATTATTTTCACCAAATAAGTTCATTTTCGATCGGCGTTCTATTGTTGAAAGGAATTAATTACTTAACGAAAAATATTTAGACAACCAAAAGAATGCTTGTAATTTCTTTATATAATTTGTTTTTACCCTAACTGGCATTTGTGACATTGAACTAGTTCTCAGACAGAATTTTTAATCAGAACCATTTTCTTTTTTCAATTACTAATCCTCATTAGCGTCTCTTTCAACCGAATAATTTGACGTCATTTTAAATCACCCGCCCACCCACTTGTACCAAAAGAAAGGAACGCCCATCTGTCACATTTATTTCCACTGCAACTGACTAAATTGTCAACCGCACACCTCTGTGCCGTATTGTCACCCAGCTGTTCACTTTTGACATACAGAAAATAAATCAAACAAAAGTCTTCATATCGCCGCTAAACTATTTGCCCACTCAAAGAGAATAATGAAAAGTGATGTCAAAACATATAATTCACGACAAAATCCACTGACGTACTTCCTGGCACATTGTCAAAGATTCACACAAAAATTTCACGTGCGAAAATTTTCGCAAAGATTACCATTGTCAACTTGGTCTTAAATAATGGCATCCAACACAAACATTGTGAGCTCTCGTATATCAAACAAAATGGGTTTTTTTTTTTTTTAATAGAATCATTCAAGTCACTGGCCGCAATCAATCTCTTTTTGAGACCCGATTTTGTTTTGCCACTAAATTACCCTTATTAGATACGAGAGGCGACCAAAACAAAAAAACAAAGTGTAAGCTCAGCCTTACCTGGGTCATGATTTTTTTTTTTTGTATTTTTTGGTCTTATTTTCTCACAAAGGTGCGCTTATATCTTTGGAGAATTTTGGGGGAACCCAGAGTTTCTTGTGACGATGACTCCCCACTGGAAGTGTAAATAATGATGTAATGATATGGCAGCTCGGAAACCCTTCCATGTTATAGATGTGTATCTAAACAAAATGCACGAGTATATCTAAATACAGCAAAGAAAATAAAAATTGAGAACCAAAAAAGTGGCCGATTACCTAGTTTATTTCTCGCTTTTTTTTCGGTGGAGGGTCATTAAACTTGGGTGGTAAAAAATATAAAAAACTTCAGGTTGTTTTTTGTGGTATTTTTGAGACATTTTCTTTTATTTTGTTGGTTTATTTTCGTTTGGAGGAGGTGAGCGAACAATGGACGCGCTCGAATTTCACATAAAAGTGGTTCCGCTTACCGCCATTAGTAGCAAACCAGGGAAGTAGAAACAGAAAAAAAAAAAAAAAAACTGTTACATGAGCACTAAATTTTGGTTTCACCTTTTGCCATGGCAAATAATGACGGAAACCTTTGTTGACAGAAATTAGGATCTTGTCATCGACAGAGGGGGCGTTAGGTCGGTTGAGTGCTAGTAATCGATTGAGTTATGTATTCGTAACAACAAAGTAAAACTATGTTCAGTTTAGGTATACAAATTTGCATAACATGACTCAATCGATGATGATGATGTAGAATGTAGAATGTAGAATGTAGACCAACTCAACATACACATTCTGTTACTTGTGGAACTCCAAGGGGCATTTATGTAAATCGGAATTAGCTGGTGTATAAGATCCTTTTGTTCTACAGGGAGAGAGAAATGTAATCGGAGAATGGTTTTTCAAATACTTCAGGGAATTCTTGTCATTCTGGTTGTGAACAAATGGGAATTAGTTTCCATTTAATTTGTTTTTGATAGTAGAACATTTGTTATTTATTGCGAAGAATATTATGAATTTGACATGAGAGTGACATATTTTATGAGAAGGGGGTTTTCTTCTGGACATTGATGGTTCATATAGACTTAAACAAAGGTGTTTTACCACCATCCCTAGATGGAACAGTAACAATTTTTAATATTGAAATATGAAAACATCGTTGGCAATATTGTTGGATACTCGTACATACTCGTACACTCTTAAATGTGTAATAAATCTTTCAGGAGCTGCGACCTTGTGCAAGCTGTGGTTGAAATTTTGTGCCACCTTACACTTTAGAGCACTCAAAACAAATTTCAGAACTTTCAAATGACGTCTTTCTACTCGGAGGATATTTCCTCGATTTTAGTCGTTGTTTGTACGTGGCTATCACCAATTGTAACCAAAATTCACGGATTCTGATGAGATATTCACAAAAAGACTTAACCATAACCGCAAATAGCTTGGAGAAACAAAATACGGTTTTTCGAAGAAAACGCTTCCAAAAAGTGGGCGTGGCTCTGTAGAATGTATAGACGAATTATAAACAACGCCGACGTCTACATAAGACAATAATTTTCAGTTACAACTTTCCTGTTGGCAACTTTGGTGATTGATTTCGAGATTGCAGTAAGCTCTCCGCTAATTTGTTGAATATAGAGATGAGTGATATTTTATGTTTCATTTTTAACCTTCTTAAGACTTGATGCTACGTTTGACCATGCCTAAGAT
Organism: Pocota personata; assembly: GCA_963082735.1. Lineage (NCBI taxonomy): Eukaryota > Metazoa > Arthropoda > Insecta > Diptera > Syrphidae > Pocota > Pocota personata. The sequence continues at coordinate 262,360,645 of OY720429.1, read as the reverse complement.
CCAGGGAGAAAACCTTAGGATCATTCTTGCAGATGAGTGACTGAATTGGAATGGATAAGTGAAAGCCCTGCCAAGATGTTTTGCCTTTCTAAGTTCCTTGTTGGAGGGTTGAGCTAAAAGTTGCTGTTTTAGAAATGCCAAAATTGGAAATTTTGAAAGCAAAAAGGTGGTAACCAGAAATGGAGAAAGCAAAGTTTCCAACTTGCGGCTATGTTACCATTTAGATTGGAGAAGTTTCCTCTTGGCTTAGCTATTTTACCCCTTAATCGTGAGAAGGATTACTTACAATCAGTTGACCTACGCTCATTTGGCATAATGATCTGTGGACTGATAAGAAAGGAAAGTAAGAAGGTGCGCAAGATATGGTGGAAGAAGAGGGTAGGAGAAAGGAGGGAGCAAAAGTGCTTCTACTTTTATTTAAAATTCCAGAAACCAGTCATTGTCCGATACAAAGATTAAGTATAATAAATTATCTTTTCCACTGCAAGTTTTTAAATGACAGTTTATATTCATATTTAATTAACTAAACTGGTTCATCAAGTTAATATTTATAAAAGAACAAACTAAAGCAACTCATTCAATATGCAAAATACCCCTGTAGTCGTAAGGCACACTAAATGGACTTACACCCCTGTATGAATATGCATTCAACTTCAATTAAGTAATTACTTCCGATAATTTAAACGTAGCGACAAATCATATTGTTATACATACATGTTTGCATTTTTCTTTTTCTCTCTCATTTTTATTCTCTTTTCTATTTTTCTGTGTGAATTAATCGTCTAGTCTGGCAGCAACGGTGGCAGCTCGGTGCTACACAACAGAATTCCAGTTACAGTTCGTTTAACTTCGAACCGCTTTTTCATCATTGCACCATCATCACCACTACCAGCAGCTATTATGTAGCTCTACTATATAGCCATGTTCTGTGAATAGCTAATGTCAAGTGCACGCCGAGAGCTACATGCAAAATGCAAAAAGCAAACACAAAAACGTGTGCAAATGGAAAATGTCAATCAGAAAATCGTTTTCCCGCCAGAAGTTGGTTTACGCGCAAAACTGTTCAGTTTATTCCATTTTCATTTTTCATGATTTATTTCACTTGTAATTTACTGTCAATAAAACAATGGATGTTAATGGTGAAATCATATAATTGTGACAGTCAAAACAGTAGCACGAAGTTAGTAGCGGTGTAACAAAATACCAAAGAAAAATAAAACCATCATGGCCGCACCACACAATTCGTGACGTGAGAAATCTTCGCCAAACTATGAGGAAGAAGAAGGAAAACCTATCACACAAAAAAAACACTGCAGCGAAGTAAAATACAACCAAAGTGAAACAAAGAACGATGGATAAACGATCATAGAAATATCGAAATGGTAGATTAAAAAAAGAAGAAAAAAAAAGAAAGTATCTCATGTCATGTGAGTGTGTACGATTCACACACTAATACCACGATTACACTCTCGCAAAGAAGTCGATTTCAAAATCGATTTCACTATCGCTTGTTGCTTGTCGCTATTGCTGCTCCTGCACTGTGTTATTGCCGCACGAAAAGTCGATAGTTATGTTGTTAATAATTTATAAAGTATTATTTAATTATCTTCACTTTTATCGTGTTGCGACGACCACTTTGGTGACGTAGGTCTTTTATTTTCATTTTTTTTTCTGTCTTTAGTTGGCATGGCAAAGTAGTCATTCCACGGAGAGATAGAACTTGAATTCGCAGTGTGGCGCGAGAATAATTTGCTGACTGTTGAGGTGGGACGAAAACATGTTTTAACGTGAACTCACGAGATTAAGTATTTTTTTTTGCATTTTTTTTTTCTTAGTTCTTTGTTTATTGCGAAATACAGGAATTTTGTTTCGCTATTGGTTTGAAGTAAATTTTGATTTTAGCGCCATTCCCGTGGGGTTATTGTTGTCTATAAAAATAAATTATAAGTAATTTTAGTATTAGAGGTCAAAGACTGGAATTTTGTTTTTACATACTTAATTATAAAATTTGATTTATGTATATTGTATTAGTACTTACATATTTAGAACTTGATTTATTAAAGATACACAATTCTTGGAATGCGGAACAATTGAACAGAGCTGTAATTACCTATGACACCTACATATGTATATGTCATATTATTGCAACAGTAAAATGTACTATTCCGCGCCATCATTGTTCTTTTCAAGTTTAACCGTGTTTTTTTGTAAGTGTAACTATATAAAGTTCAATTGGGATTCACAAAAAAACGATATTGTTTCTTTGATCGTTCTATATGTATGTATATATGTTGATGATCACATTGAATGAAATCTGAAATTAAAGGTATTATGAGCGTATAAGCCTGTCGTGTTATGATATGTACTAATTTTGCTTTACTGTTCCATTTATGTACAAAACAACGCATGCGGCAATGTCAGATAAATGAAGGAATTGTTTAAGTCGAAAAACACTTAAATTCGAAATACAGAAGTGACAAGTTGCGACAGGAATTTTAAAGTACTGTACTTATGACTGAAATACACACCACTGCCAACATTCCCGTATCCAAAGTAGCCCTTTACTGCGAATGAAACCCTCAGCAAGCAGTTGCTTGCAATGCAGTCAATTAAATTGTTTTATTTTACATGTACATTTCTGCTGTACTGTATATAGAGATACAAATTGTATTAAATTGAATTTGAATAGCAGAGTTCTGCTAAATAAGTATGAAATTCATGAATGAATGAAAAAAATAAAAATACGCCTATTGTTACAACTCTATCTGAACTCATCCATTTTCAATTGACAGAGTTGAAGAACCTACTTTCTCACTGGTAGCCGATAAAGTTTGATCAAAATCTCGAGATTGAACATTTTCACGAAATACCAATACTTGCCATTAATAGGTGCAAATATAAAAAGTACTGCCTTCCTATCCTAGAGCTGTTTAAAGAAGTTTAAAATCAATATCTAAACAAGCAAAACGTCCGCCTAATGCCACTGTCTTTGATAGCATTCAAGTGCTCTCAGTTATTTGTTTGAATTAACTTTTGATTGCACCACTTGAGGCAAATGTACTAAGCGCCCATCAAATAACGTTTTATATCACGATCACATCTTATAAGTTTTATGATTAGATTATGAACGGGGTCATTGGCAACTGTCATCTTCGGTTCATTTATAATTTCAAGTGCTAGTTTGTAGCTAAATAGTTTTGCTTAGATTGGCATGCTGTAATTGCATCAATGGACATTAAAAACATAAAATATTTGAACGCAAGTGTGGTAATCAAATTTGAAAAATCTGTAGGCAGATCTGTTCGCATAGTTTTTGTGAAAAAACGTGTTAAACGTTAAGAGGCAAAAGTACGCAGATTGTACTAAAACTAACCAGATGACAAATTCAGTTGCTCACTCTCTGGCTATTCCAAAACCGGCATGATTTGAGGCAACAATATTGTTAGTACTGTGCAGATATTCTGTCAAATATTGAAGGCGATATCGACAGTGTTGAATATACCATGGAATTTCAAAACTGTGTTTGACAGATCCAAAAACCAAAAGAGTCACATTTAATGTTTCCAAAGACGGCAGAACATTTTTGACATCTTCGGATTATTAAAATTTTCTAGTTTCCTAATTTCCATCCTGAAGTTTGGTTTCAGTTATAAAGTAAGAACACTGATGATGAAATGAAAATTTCTGTTCTTGACCACTTATGTGCTTTAAGAAATGTCAACAAAAGTCAAAATGAGTCCAACAAATTTCAGATATCTAAATATCCCACACGTGGTTTGTCACCGTCCCACTAACCCCTTATCTGTAGACGTCAAAACAAATCTTTGTACTAAAGCTAGTGTCAACATCAAAGCAACTCAAACTGACAGCTCTTAAATGTCAAAATCAAGGGAATACATGTATGTACATTTTATTAATGTGGCTTTTCATCTAATCTAATTGGCAGATAAATTGTTTTAAAAGCAGTTTCCGTTCTTGTTACTGAAATTAAGTGACCTTACTCAATTTGATGTAATTCTCTTAAGAAAATCTGTAAATTTCTTCAGGTTTTTTTTTTTTTTTTTTACATCCGAAAAGGTCAAGGATGACACTCCACCTGCACCTGTTACTCCTCTTCACTGCGACGAAATCTCATAAAATATTTCATTCTTCAAACTACTTTTCATAAATGCAGTCTTACACAGTCATACATATCCTTGAAATTGATTTTTCCTTGAGGGCACTGACAACCGCCCCACATTGTGAGTGACTACTTCTGCCACCTACAAGTCGATTTGTACCCACAGAAACTACACTTCAGTCAAGTAATTCCACTCGAAAGGATATCGTATTGTTGTTACACCACACTGTCAGGATTATGCGTTGAATAACATTCCATTTGACTTCCTTTGCCCCACCCGCTGAGCTCATAATAAATTAACCTTCGTAGTGGAAATTTTCATTACACGATGTGTCAGTACCGTAAGACTCAGCCATACATAATCCCACTCATCTGCAAAATGCAATTACGATGATGATTGTCCTTTTCTCTCTGTGCGAAGCTAATATGTAGGTAATAGTGAGCAGAATGTCCTTACTGTGATGGAAGTTAATCAAATCATGCATCCTTGCATCCTCCACTCATCGATAATTGGGACTTTCCTTCCTTTGTCGCTCCCTCTCTCTCTTTGTCCTTGTAATGAATAGTTGCAGAGGAGTCCTTCATTTTAATTAATGAAAATCTCATTGATTGGCACTGTCACCTTTTTGTTGTGCTGTATGCTTCCACTAAGGGTCAAGTGAGTGCATTAACGAAAATGAAACTTACGAGGTTGACCTGTCAATATTTTTTTTCATATTCCAGTTTCGCAGCAACTCTTGTGGTCTGTTCGCATGTAAGTGCGCATTACAGGTTTTTATAGTATGTGAGCGCGTTTAAAGTTGCGTGGTTAACACTAAGATAAGACGCAGTTGTGAGTTTGCTTTTTTTTAGTTGTTTTGTTCATGTCTGGTGTTCATGTTTTGTAATTATCCCAACAGTTATTGATCAACAAGAAAAAAATAAATAAACAAAACGATATTAAAACCATTCCTCCTTGCTTCTTCCTGATTTCACTTTTACTCAGAGATGTAGGTTACGCTGTTGAAGCGGAAGTGGCAGACAAACGTTTTCGACTTTATTTCTGGTCTGAGTTTTTGGGTGGTACGAAAGGAGTTTTATATCATCGTGTTGCACCAATTAGAATTTGCATAAAGTTAATCGGTTATTACATTAATAAGATCATGGTTAGTGTAATTATATTTTAATTAATGGAATTAAATCGCACAAAGTTGTCAATTTGCAGTCAGACTGTTATTGACAAAGTCTGAATAATGACTTAAGCTACTTACATAATTGAGTTAAAACAAAAGGAAAACTTGCACTTTGCACAACTTGATGGTGGTGAAATGATAAACTCATGTATTGAAGAGGTTATGACACGATGAACACTCTGTTACTGAATTGAAATGGCGAGAATACTTTCATTACTGTGAGTTGAAAAATAATTTCCGCTTTGTCATTTTTTTTTTCAAATCAAGCGCTATCCCGAAATTTGCAGCTCATTTTGTAACTTATTAGGTGAAACGCCGTAATCCGTCAAAAGGTCATGGAACCTACATTTGTTGCGTATTTTGTGTCATTTCACGGACTGGTAGCTTTTGCCGATTTTTTTTTTTTTTTTGAACTTACAACTTTTTACCAATATTTCCGGCGTATCCCTAAGAATGAGTAACTTCAAATTGTTTTACCAGTACCACTCTTCCCAAGCGTGGAGTATTATTTAGGACGCAAACCTACCTTATCAATTTTATTTAAGTCGCTTCATCTATTCTCAAGTCTTGCAATTACAACACGAAAATAGAGAAACTACCAATTTATTTTATACTAGCAGCCCCGCCCCAGCTTAACATATATCACTGTAATTCATATTGAAGCCAGGGATCAGGTCCACCCCAGACTGTAGCGCTATCGAAAGTAATAATTCATAACTGACATCTGCGTCGGCTTTTTACGTACATATTGCCCGTATAGATGAACACAGTATTGGATAGGTGTGGAGGAATTTGCAGTTTGGCTTAGCAGTTTTGGCGACCGTGAACACAGTCTGTTTCTTCACGTTAGGAGCGGCTGAAATTAGAAACTCTTCAACACGGCAAAATCGATCGTCTCTTCTTAAATCTTTAATTCTTCTCTATATTCTTTCCTCTCTGTCCATTACTGGGTTAATAAACTTTAAAACAACGAACTGAAGCAGAAAAAAACATACAGAAAAGTTAAAATTCGTCTGGAACGGATTATCCCTCATCTTCTAACCCATCCGTAATAAAGTGGGCGTGGAGGATGATTCTCGGTTTTTAAGAGATTTTAACACATAATTTGTGCCTTAGACTTCTTCTAAGGCGGTCACCAAATTCAGGTGAAATATTCACAATAAGACTTAACAATCACTGTAAATAACTTTGTGAAAGAAAAATACGTTTTTTTTTTTAAAGAAAAAAATTACGTTGAGGCGATATTTTACAGTTTATAGTAAAAAAAATGGGCGTGTCTGTGTGGGCGGATCATAGAATTTATAACCGAAGTTCACGGATTCTGATGAGATATTCACAATAAGACTTAACTATTACCGTAAATGGCTTTAGGAAAGCAATATAAGGTTTTTCTTAGAAAACGCCCACAAAAAGTAGGCGTGGGTATGTATAATATATGGACGATATATAGAGAAAGTTAATGTCTACATATTTTACCTAGACAATATTTTTCAGTTTCTAGCAAAAATAATGAGAAAAACGAAATATATCTAAAAGTGGGCGTGTCTGTCTGCGGATTTCAAAAATTGTTACATTTTGTTATACCCTATTGGATTTAGTATAAAATATACAGCAGCAAAGAAACAGACAAAAGAGGAGGAGAAATCTATTCTGAGGAAACAACAAAATCACCCAAAAATTACATTCAAATCGGTGCACCACTTTTGACAGCTCTAAGCGAAGACATATTATCCTTATTAATCAGCTTTCGAGTAACGTACAATGATGATTTCCAGTTGTAAGTGTTTGCTGATTAAGGTCCTAATCGTTAGCATTTTGACAGTATAAATTTGAAATTTGTGCGTGCTGCGTGAAGTCATCAAAATTGGCCAGTTTTTGCAAGACGGAGCGTAATGTTTAGCTATCAATAAAGCAAACGGGATTGAAATCGGTTCGGCTGTTTTTGAGTTACATAGCCACAACAATAAAATTTTATATTATCTGTAATAGGGATTATTACAAAATTTTAATTGTTATTGATCTCAGTTTATAATGCTGATATCAAGTACTTCGTAGCTGAAACTGGTTTATGTCTTTGCGTTAGGCGTCTTCCCAATCAGGCATACAATTTCTCTAGACTGGAACTCATACAGAACTATGGAAAGTACAACATAAATTTAATTTTTTAGGATAGTATAGAAAACACTTCTCTTGCGTTCAGCTTCGAAAAATCATCTATACTAATCTAATCATCCCCAACTGTTTGAAAAAATGAATCATGGATCTCCTCCAATGAATGGTTGCCTTTTAGACAGGACTGAGAAGGAGACGCATTCTCTGTTTGACTTCACAAAAAGTGAATCCGTACGCTTTTAAAAAAGTTTTCTCCGACAGGCTAGAATCTCTTTTTATTTCCCAAATTACTATAGCGTAGCGATCAAGAAGGTTTTAGTATGCCGGATTACCTCATTGTGCTAAATTTTCTACTATATCAAAGGAGCTACTTTAAAGGCAAAATACTTTTTCTTCTTTTCCACCACTTGGCTTTTTTTTCCTTTGACTTTAGATTCAAAAGCAGAAACTTCCCTGGATATTTAATACTGCATAGTAGGACACGTCGCAGAGTCAGCACTCTTTACAGAGCTTTACTTCTCATCGTTCGATCCAATTATACGTAGGTTTCTCGGTCTGTACTATATAATTCTGCTTCTTTTCGACTAAAACTTTCTCTTCGAGCAAAACTGTCGCGGAGAAGTTGAGATATCGAAATAAGGCTTGCAAACGATGGGCTTACTATATATAAACGTTTTATTACAGATTAACGATTTTCGTTAATTACATCTCTGTATTTAGAACCTTATCCGTGGGTTCTACGGCTTGAAATTTTTATTCAATTTCTTTTGAAGTTGAAGTTCAAACACATAATCTCATTGAAAAATTAATCCAATTTCATCAGAGTTTTTAATTTTGTTTCTATTCCATTTGACAGTCACATAGTTATCATCAATTTCCATTACATACATGAGTGACAAATTGTGGTTGTTATTGTGACAGTTGATGTACTCACGATCAAAAATTGCAGATTACGAAAAAATATCATTATTTGATTAATTTTTGACAGTTCAGGTCAATGCTCGAAATTACATGCAAAACTAATCACTATTAGCACTCTTGAATTAATTCGATAATTTACAAAAAATGTAATACCTTCCACTTCAACCAATACCTTCCACTCAATCTTATGCCAAAGTTTGTTATTACCATTATTAGGTAAGGTTTCACTTTTACAATATAAGCACCTAATCCATATTGATTGCTCGCCAGTAACTCAACGTGTGTACATATTTCACTTAATACCTAATGAAAATTAAATGAAATGACGCATCCACCTAAAACGCACGAAATTACCATGAAGATTCAGCGGCGTAGGCATAACGTCGCCGTTGTCGTAGTCATTCCCTTTCGGTTAAAGGCCATTATAATGTTAAGCAGGGTTATATTTATTTGAAATCTGACTCAACATCCTAAACGCATGTATAATGTGGGTGAATCAAAACCTGTTGATACGGCTGGGACATTGGTCCAGGTAATTCCGTTCAAATCTCTTCTTTATCCCAGCATACTAATAAATAAAGATTTAGGGACTTGAAGTTGCTTATGGTGAGCAAGTTGTATATAGCTTATGGTGAGCTTCCGTTTCAATTAACCTAAAAATGATTTTGTAATGGCCATTGTCGGAAAATAATAAGTCTAAACCTTCAGCTCCCCCCATCATTGAGAGCTAATTACTTTAACATATGCATTTCATAGATTAATTGAAAATAAATTTGATTAATTCACACGACAAAGCTGCCATTGCACTCAACATAATTAAACTCTGCCTAACGTTGGCATAAGCATCGCTCATGAATATTGATTAGCTCATTAGAGCTTGGATGGTGTCGTTGGGGTGTTAGGTTTTAATGCACTTCAATAAGTTTCAAATAAAAATAAAAAAAGATGAGAACGCAAATGTTCGAGGACAGCGCAAAAATGCGAGCGAAGGATTTAAGTAGTCATGTAATGGCATAAGTGTCCTGCACATCCCTAATTGCCTACGAGCAATTACGGTAATTAGTTTGCAGAGGTGGAATATTTTAATTTCGATAAAAACAAGCAATGCGATGATTTGTCCTTAAAAGTGGTTTTTGTCGGTAATTCTGTGACATGTCCAAAAAAAGGGGGATTTTACCTTTATGGAGATTTAATTGAGGATAATGTTAAGAGATTTGGGAATTAAATCCACGCGATTTTTTAATGTATTTTAATTGAAAAGTTTCATCTGCCAATGCTAAGGTTTATGAAAAATGTATGCGGTAAGGTCTCTTCTAATTGATAGAATTGCTATTGCGTTTGTATAATGTGTAAAAAAGCTACCAGCCTCGGACACATGCTCTGGCTTTTTGTCTATTGCACGCACCTCACCTCACTCTCGACATGAGATGAGATGAGAACTAACTACTGTGGGGCCATTTAGAGTTTCCCCTAAAATAAATCACGTTTTGTAAACGCGGTATAACTTTTTTGTTTTTGGGACTTGACGACTTTTACTGCTTGTGAAAGTATCCCCGAACACTTGGACTTGTTTAAGCTAATATGAAATGACTGCAAAGTCTTGAAGATGGTACCTTTTACTACGCCGCACTTTCCAAGACTTTTCACAATATTTTTATTTTCTTTATTAATTAATTTTAAAACTTTAGCAAGTAATGCACTAAATTCGTACAGGTTTTGGCAGCACTTTTATTTTCTCGGGACAAGAAAAAAGTACTGCCAAAATACTAAGTTGCCTAGTATCATTCGATTGTGATGTTGTGTTTTAGACTAAATACTTTGCGTTGTATAGGCAAATATTATTGAAAATGTGTGCTTAATAAACACCAAGGGAGGGTGGTTGACATGAACTGTTACCAACTTCTTGTCGCTGTGTCGGCCAAACTACGAATGACAGCGTACTGAAAATTTGAATTTTGTTTTGTTTGACATCGCGTAAAAAATGGCAAATGGAAAATGGCTTCTGAGCTAAACATATCCAGAGAACGGATGTAACACATTTTAAAAAATGAGCTCGGAGTTCCAAAAAGTGCACGATCTCACACCTGACCAAAAAAAGTTAGACTGGAAAGAGCAAAGGAGTTGATCCGCTTGTACGCAAGTGGCCAATTACCAAACATCGTCTTCTCTGATGAAGCACCATTTCCAATTGAGCAACTTGTCAACAAGCAAAATGATCGAGTTTACCTGCCAGAGAGGTCATACGATAATTTCGACCAAAGAGTGGCCACCAGGAAGCAACCGCGACCGTTTTTGATGGTTTGGGCCGCAGAGACTGCCGATGGTCGGTCTCCGCTCGTATTTTTGGACCGTGGCGTTAAGATAGCCATGGGCACGCAAACATTCTGGCCAAAAATCCTGGACATTCCAACAGGACTCTGCACCTTCCCACAAAGCCCGACAAAACGTTCCGCACTTCATTTCCTCGACACAATGGCTATCGAATTCTCCCGATGCGAATCCATTACACTTTTCTGTCTGGGACATTTTGAAGGCCAAGCTTGGAACTAAAAAATACCAAACAACGGACACGCTCAAGTTATCGCTTCACCGGGAATGGAAGCGCATTCCACAGACAGCGTGCAGCATGTGATAAATTTATTGACTGTCTCAAGGAAATTTTTCATGGCAAAGGTGGCCATATCGAAAATATTTATTAAATCCTTGAATTTGAGTAAATTTCCAACATTTCTTTCTTTGGATTCAATAAAGAATATTCCCAATTAAAAAAATACAGCTATTTGAATTAGTAACAGTTCATGTCAACCACCCTGTATAATGATATTTTTTAATGTCAAAAAAATACAGCAACATATTTTCGTTTGATGTAAAATAGCATTTCTGGATGTTGTTATTCATAGCCATGCAAAAGGCACTGACACTACTACTTGGTTACTACTTAGTACTGGGGACATCGAATCTAAACTTCAACTGTCAAACAACAAGTTGATTTACATGAATACGTTAAGACTTTCGTTCATAATGGTGCGTCCAGAGCTTAAACTTAAACGGAAGTTGCAATTAAAAAAAATTAATTTCTTTAGAAATTCAAAAAAATCAAGTCGTCAAGTAAATCCTTATGAAACGCCGGGAAAAAATACTTTCCTGTCATTGCATACTCTTTCTCACATTTAAATTCGAATAGATCAATGTCAACCGAATCGTAAAATTAAAGCCCGCTATTTTCTAATATTTTCTTAAAATATCGAAAATAATTACACCTATCGAGTTGTCTTCTTCTGGCAACCCAATTGAATGTATTTATTTAAAGATTTGTCAACGAGTGTTTTCCTCATTATTATACGAGTATCTGCTAGAAAGTCCATAAACTCCCGCACTTCAATTGTCGGTTAATTAAACAATCTCACACTGTCTATTTCTTGTTAAGTGATCAGTTCAAGGACTACACACTCCCTTGATTGCTTCTATTCAAGGCGCCCTCCTAAAGCACTTCGTTGTTTCAATTGATTTGGGCAGATGTTAGATGTGGAGATCACTTATTAACCTACGTGAAGTGAACGCACTTTGACGCCAGGTGGACTCGTTGAAATATAATAATTATGTGTTTGATATTGAATCACATTCCTTTTAAGAAAAGTCACAATTCTTTGCTTCTTATTAGAATCGATGGTACTTTGCTTCGTTTAATTTTTTTTATTAACTATTCACGATCTACCTTACGCTTGCTTACGATGAAACCGTAAGACATTAAATACATTTTCTTTTTAAGAATGAACACATGTTGCCATACAACAATGGATTTATACAGGTCATAAACTAAAGGTGCAAAATGTTCTTGGAACGATGATTGGTTGGTAGGTAGATACTTACAAGGGATATAAATGGAATCACTTTTGTGGTATCCTACCTGGTGTTTTATTATTGTTGTTAACCCTGGTCTTGGAAGTGGGCGGTGTTTGAAGAGAATTAAAGGACGATAATATGACCGTTTCGTTTGAAATTTTTATGGAAATTTCCACTTTTGATAAATAAAAAATGTCAATGAAATTGACGAACTAAAAGTTCAGTCGATAGGCTGCTGAATTTTTAAAAGAAAGTCGTTTCTTTCAAACTCTCAATTATTAAATATGTATAAAAAGCACTTAGGGATTCCTAAAGAAGCAACCATAATTAACTTCAGTTAGCTTACCTTAACCTTAACCTTATGTCAAAACCGAACGAAAAGCCCACTCTATTTCTGTCAAGCTTTTCAGTTACCCATAACAAACCTACGCAAACTTCAAAATCTATCAAATTATTTATACTCGCTTTCTTCGTTTCAGTGCTGAGGGTGAAAAAAACATGGAAAATAAGCTAGAAAATTAAATTTTTTGCATCTTGCAATAAAAAAAAAAAGTATTTATAAAATCGTTTTTACTTTTGTGTACGGAAATTTTAACGAAAACTTGACGAAACCACGTATAATCGCATTATGATCATGACATAAGTTGAAGGTCAATATACATAGACAATCTCTAGTGTAACGCTACATGAGGAAGTTTTTGTTTTGACACCGCAATGCCCTAAGCGACCTTGAGTTGTTGTAATACTCGCACAATTTTTTTTTTTTTTTTATAATTTTCTCAGGAGAGTCGAATTTATAACGCTAAGCAATCGCCCCGAGATGTTTGTACCTGCCTGTTGATTCTGCTCTTGAATTGTTAGAGATTAAAGTTTTCTGGAAATATGTCTCCTGGGAGTAAATTCCAAAGGTTACTTGTCCTGTAGCAGAAGACGTTTTGATAAAGGGATGTCTGAGTGGCACAAGTTTCTTAGTTGAGTAAGGCTCAGTGGCTCAAATATATCGCAAGACACTTTCTTTCCTCTCTGTGCAATTCTTCAAAAATTATTTTAAGTTTTCTCACGTGAAACTTATCCTCTAGAAGAATTTAGCTAAGTATACGTGTTTTAAGGAATGCCTTAGTTGCTTCAGATATATTTTTACTCTGGACGGGGTTCCAATCCGCGATTTCAGCGTAGCCCTACTGAGTTCAAAGAATCTCCGGACGGAAGTATTATTGTTCACCCCAGGACAGATAAAGCTTCCAACTATTGAGTAATGGAGTGTTCTATAAACGGTTTTACTCTCTTATTTGCTTTTGTAATGCGTTGTGCACTCAAGGCTTTGACATGGTTACATGTTTGACGCATTGCATTGCATGAAAGCTCCACTCTCTCTGGTGCTAACTGCAAATCTAGCTTTCCGTCATCAGGTTATGCCATGTCTACAGATATGGCACATGTACTACCTGCACATGTATGTTTGAACTCTGTGCTGCATCAGCGTTAGAATTGGCGCCCAACGTGAGGCCCCGATTCATGTCTTTCTCAGGGTGCACAAGACATTTGCCCTCAGCAACCGGTAGGATGATCTAAATGTCAGTGAATCTGTGGTTCCGTTTTTCGAAGACGAAACCGACAAACAATCCAAAACAAATTCAATTCTTGTAGCTAGCTGGATATTGTAATTTGAGAACTACGCATACGAGTAGCATGCTATCGTGTTACGCTTTGCTGAAGCCTATCAGCTTACTTCCGCGAACAGTACTGCAGCCGTACAGACTATTTCTCCCAATGTTTCTGCCAGTGGCGTTCTAAACGTCACCAAGTGATCGTCTGAGACCAACTAACAAATCATTACTGTTTTTTTTTTTTTTTTTGTAATATAAAACAGATTTATTGCTTTCAGCTTCAAAATTATTCATCGACTATTGGCGTAGCGGTCTTTAGACTATTTTCTTTTTATTCATTTTATCGTATAACATCACTTCCAGCATAAGATTCGCAAATAATCTCTCCGTTCCGGCATTCCATTAAATTTTGTTAATTTAATCAATATATCAAACTGGAATTCCCCACCTGCGTATGTAAATGACTTCACGTCCTTAACTCATATGTCATTATGACACTTAACGAAACCAAATTAAAAACAATATTAAAATATGACAGATGTCATTACTTAATGTTTCGGAAGTGGTTTAAGGTCAATATTAGCAATCAAAATAAGGTTACCAATTGCACTCATCGTCTTAGTGTTTTAAAACTTAAATTTAAATTTTTCTGTTGTATTATTGTCAATGAGCATTTGCAAATGCAGGTAAAAAATCTTGAACTCAATTTTTCGCTCCAAATAATGAAAAAGATATAAAAATCTCAACATTATTTCAATTACGCTCTAGTCAATAGCCTAAATGAATCACTATTTAGACGGAAACATTTGCCCCCCAACAACCGGTAGCATGATCTAAATGTCAGTGAATCTGTGGTTCCGTTTTACGAAGACGAAACTGACAAACAATCCAAAGCAATTGCTGCTGTGTTGCTACTGCTGCAACAAATTCAATTCAATTTCATTATCTTTCCTGTGTCGTTCGCTATTGGGGTTGCCTTTTCTGCTGCTGTGGTATACATTTTCAGCAGATAAAAGCCGCCATATCATTTTAAAAATAACCAAACCAAAAAAAAAAATGAGAAAAAAATCGGGGTCACTGTCTCCCCTCAGTCAATTTGCATGTCGGAATGCAATTTCATTTAATTTAGTGTACTGTCGTCGTCGAGTTCGGATCTTAATTCGATTTCTTTGCGACAACGACATTCATCACAGATTGCACGCCTTCTTCTACTAGGTACTCCACTCTCTCAGTCGTCTTTGGATCACAAAATTAGATCTGGCAATGACCCAATTTTTCAGTATCTTTTTGCGTATCGCGTATCTCTTCGGTTCGACGATGGTGCTGCCGTTGTACTCGTACCGATGCTGATGATGATGATGAAAATCACCAAATCAAAGGTAGTGCAAGTATTTGCGAAATTCCTCTTTAACTTGCAAATTCGCAAGAGTGTGGCTGGTCAGTGGTTCAAGCGGCTAAAACAAAGATGGATGGTTTTTTATGGAATTTGTTGGCAAACGAAATCTCTAGAATCAATACACACTGACAGATGTATCAGTCTGCGGGGCTGTGTTCATAATCTATGACCACACAAAGGCAAAATGTCATTATACTCGGTGTAGTCGCTCTTTGCCTTGCGCTGCGCGCTCTTTTTCCCAATTTTACCATTATACCTATGTACATATATAATTTTTCTGCAGTTCTATTAATTTGTGCTTCGTACTGTAATCGTGCATAATTGATATTCACGACACCGTATGGGTAGTGAACTGCAAATATTTTGTTAAAGCAAACAGGGGGAGAAATAGTGAGAGAAGAGATACAGGTTGTGTTATGATGATAGTACGAGAATTGCCATGATGCATTTCAGTGTGACGGAAGGAAATAATTGTAAATAGAAACCATTTTGGTGTCAATTTAATTATTGTTTGAGCGAGAGGGGTTCCGTATCATTATCCCAATTGTCATAACCATTTATTAGAGCCGGTGCAGGTTATGAGAAGTATGTCTATGTTGTGAACATCGGAAGATGATAACTGACAGTTCGTAAGAAGAATTTTGACAGATGTCAATTTGAGGATATGAAATCGTGATTCTTTAACAATCAACCTTATGACGATGTTTATATTAGCCCCAGTGCGCGGTTTTTTTTTTGTGAAGTTTATAAATAAAGGCGACAATTCGATAGAAGGGGGATTTATATATATGGATTTTCTGAGATCATTCTGACAGTTGTTGATGTGTCATTTCATTTTTTATGTCATAAGTAACCATTATGTACTGATATTTACACACATTTGTGCAACTCACATGTCAAAAACAATGAGTAACATTCTCGCATTCATTCGTTCAACAGTCTTAAAAGACCACGTCGGGTCTAGAGAATAATTTTGGGACAAGCAGGCCACAGGGTGGCCATAAACATTAAGCACATTATAAAAAAAAAATATATATATATATATTTTTTTTTTTTTTTGATTTTCTCTCAGATAGAGGCAACTTCACGGTCGAATGTTACTTAGGTCACGGGTCAACTACTCAATTGTAAGAACACAGCTAGACTTCCTCCTTTATTTAAATATCAGAAAAGGTCCACCCAAAAACACAAACCCAATATTTCTCGTTTTTAAGATAAACAAAACTATTATCGATCATGAACCAACTGTGAAAAATAGTTTGTAGAGAAAATAAGTCACGTCGTACATGCGTCTCCTGAAGAAGAGGCTATCACATCTACAAGGCGACCATCGTCCCAACCAATCAAAGCCGGTTGTTAATGACCCATTAAGTGGTCGATGTAAAAAATCAAAACCATTTCTTTTTGTAAAAATTAAAAATGCCAGATGAACGCGCAAAAAGTGTTATATTGCCCAGTACTCAGACACCCAAATGCAGTAATACTCATATATCGCCCAAAAATGTTGGGTACACTTGTGATCATAAGCTGAAAGAGCAGTAACGGATACACTAAATTGTAACATAGCCTAAATCCTTTGTCATACCGCTATTCCAAACAACAATTCCCACCTTAGAGATTACCTAAGTCAGGAAAATATGTAATTCCATGGTGCACAAAATTCTTCTTTTCAATCTCTGTCTGGTGCTATATTGCGACCGGAAAAGTGATGAGAACATCATTACTTTGAAAATGATAAAAGCGATGTAATACATGTGATGTAGACTGGTGAAGCATACAGATCTGCGACTTATGTTTTCAAAAAAATTTAGCTCGCTTGCCAAGGTACATATATTTTTACTTGTGGCTTTTCTAATCAAAAGTTCAAGAATTCTTATGGGCCTAGTTATACGATCCGGATAACCCATTGCACAGAAAAACTGACTTGATCGGATCTCATTGGAGAAGATTCTCGTGTAGTAACAGAAATTTCTTCTGTGACTAAGCAAATGAAAACATACAACGTTTCCACCATTGCATGCCTTTCACCAATGGCTTTCGATTGATCAACTTTTCCGGTGAGTCAATTAACGCTGGTACATATCCAGGTTCCTGGTTTTGTTGAAAACACATTTCAGTTCGTCTAAAAAACTTCTCACTGATGATTATTATTGTTTAACCATGGAAGTGTATAAGTTTGAAGTTAGTAAATCTCAGATAGTGTAACGAAGCAATGACACTGGCGCGGTACTGTCTATGGACATAGGAAAATCCTGGAATTCCCGAAAAAGGAGCGAGAAAATAAGGCAATAACTATCTTTACGGAAGAATCTATAAAGGATGGCAAAGCCGGACATATATCTTCTCGAAAGACCTAAATCCAGCCTCCTAATTAATCTGCGTGCAAACAACATAGTAAGCAAAGCTAAAAAAGAGCCAGGTTGTAGCAAAGACTATCTTCATGGCACTGGATAATCAAGCAGCGATAGAGCTCATGATACAAACAAGTATTAACATATCACTGTCACCGGCGATAAAATGTATGCAGAAACGCAACGAATGTGCAATTCAGATTGAGGTGACATTAGCTTGAGTAAAGGTCGCATAGTAAGCCCTAGTAAATCAGGGTTCAGCCTCGAAATTTCTTTGTTTAGAAATGGGCCACTGCTGAAGAATGTGGAGAAAAGAAGGTAAGCCAGAATGGTAATGAAATCCCGGTAGGTTCTAGCAAGAGATTCTACAAAGAAAAAGTCGAGAAGTTGGCTATCAGCGGAGGAGATATCGCAGGCTCTCTCTCATTGAAAGGCAAGGGGATTAGACTCGCCTCGCTATGAGGAAGAAAAAGAAAGTATTTCTGGCTAAGCCCGCTTGTGCAAGAGAGGCGAAACGTGGCCCATAAAAATCTCTCTGAACACTTACATACCTACATATCTGCTTGAAAACTCAACTTTTTAAGCGTCAAGCTCTTATTAATCGTATACTCAAAGTAAGGGTTTTGTGCAGAGATTTTCACTAATCCTGCTAATGAGTAAGACTTATATCCTGTGGCACTAGTTGTGTTCTTTCAGACGCCCAAGTTATCTTGCCTTCTCAAATCTATATTCCACCATTGTTGACGGTTGCTTAGCACTTGAGATCAAGTTTTAAACTCATAGTTGGAGTTAATTTACTTAGGGCTGCAGTAGTAGGGTGAGGTTGACAATCTAAATAGATATTTGGCCGCACTATAGTATATTTCTAGTACCCTTATTTAAACTCTGCTTTCCATATAACCTTCACCTAATTAAATATACAAAGACTCATTTTTGTCGGTTTTATCGTTGCTGGCCCCCTAAATGTTGTTACGAAACAGTCAGGAAGTAGTCACACCTTTTTGCGAATGACTTCATGATACTGGTAATTGGTATGCTTCTCAATGCACAATTGTTTGACATTGAAATTCTTACATCAATAAATGTCACATTTTTCGACAGTTCCTATGATACTTTGTTTTCGTAAAAAAGAAACATAATAAAAATTCAATTTTCTCACCCTAATTCCTTTCACCCGAGTTCAATGATCTCGTAAATACCATTCTCAAGTTACAATAAACTAAGTTTTCAATGTCCCGCGTGCGTGTTATACTCCATCCTCACGCACATGTGGCTGAGTGCCTGAGTAACCCAAAGTATCTAATTCCAGTGTGTTCTCTCGTGCCATTCGATTCTAATTGTGGATCCCTCTAATTGTAACAAGAAGTTATATTTTCGTTTTCATTGCACAAAAAACACTTCTAAAGGTCTATAAAAGATGTGCGCGCCGCCGGGGGGATTAACTAAATTGTCGTCTCTTCATGAAATCCACTTTCTTGTAACTATTTTCGTGTCACTCACCACACACCGCACACGACAATGTGTATGTGTCACTCCTTGAGACAGGAAATCAAATGTATTTATGGACAGATTTAGAATGTCCTCCCTCACAAAAGGAAGGACAATTTACTTATTCCAGTATTAAGGATAATCTCCAAACACATACGTGATCCTGACACCGTAATAATTTATAGCACACAAAATTCATTGAGGGTTAAATGTTAAACTCCATCTGGCAACATCCGTATTGCTTGGCACAGATATTGCCTCTCTTCAAATGACACAGTAGTTAAGTCAAGTCTCTCGTGAGAGAGCGAAATTTTAGATTAAGTGTAGAGAGGGAGAGGATAAAAAACGGTCCGCACCGTGATAAACAAACAAACAATGTTCAATTGTGTTTGTTTGATATTGCATTTGTGGTGTATGTGTCATAATTTATATTATGCGAAAGAGAAACGATAGAGGACGATAAGATTGTAGAGAAATTCAATTTCGTCACACATTCCGAGGGAAGCATTTGACATTTAACTTTTTTTTTTTTTTTCAAATACTACGCGCCAGAATTTTATAGAAATAATTATTAATAAAAATTTTAATTAATTTAATTTCTTTAGAAAATAAATAAAAAATATTTTGACATTTGTTGTTTCTGTCAACTAAAAACAGGTGTCGCTGTCCCAATTAGATTTGACATTACTTCCCTATTTGACTTTTTAGGGTTGTTTCTTTTCCACTCTCATTCTTTCTATGATAGGTCTCTCTGCTTGCATCTCTCTCACTAACACAGAAACAATGTACCACTCAATAGATACAGAGCACCACATATCGTCAAAATGACGAGGGGGAAAATTGGAAAAAAATATTTCTACGTTCATTTACACACATTCCGTGTCGGTGAAGTGATTTTTTCGTGAACACAGGTCACCGGGAGTAAAAGAACAAAAAAAAAAAATAAATACTTAATAAATAATGCAATTAATTAAACAATTAGTGGTAAAATAAAGGAATGAAGAAACGTGTAATTTTCTTATAACGAAAACAAACAAATTGGCGGAGAATACAGAATAACGTGCAGAAAAGTGATTTGATTGAATTCTTTTTTTTTTTTTTCTATATTATCCCTTGTTCGTCGTCATTTTTTCTTCTTTATGTGAGTAGATACTTAAACATTTTTTTTTTTGTTTTTAAGAGGGAAAAGATACACTTTCGTTGTTATTCCTGTCTAAATATTTTTTTTTTCTTTCTTTTAACTTGTGATTACATTTTGTGTGTTTTCGTTGTCGTTTCCGTCGCCATTGCCATCATCAATATCCGAATTGGAATCGAAATCGTTCACCACCACACCATACCAAAACGTCATCTTCTTGGTTGTGTCGATTTCTTGTAAAGTGAAACACACAGTGGTGGAGAGTGTTAAATCGCGTTGGAGAGGAGTAGTCAATTTGCATTTAGTACCAATTCGGCATTTACCCGTGTATGATATTCTACTCAATGGGGTAATATGTGTTGTCCTAGAGCTAGGAAAGAGATGATGGTGGCGAAATCATAGAACACCATGACAGTGAATAGTGATACCACTAGTGCTCTTGGCAGCGCCTACCATGCAGCAGATATGTACATGTCGCTGTTCTTGCGCTTAGCTCTGTGAGCGATGTTAATGATGGCGATGAAGCCGATGATGATATTGGTGGATTAATATCGTGATGAAGTGATGTGTTGTGTGTTGTGCATAAAGCTTGTTTTGTTTTCACCTTGTTTTGTCAGTCGCGATGGCGAGCGTGTTGTCCCGAGATGAGTTTTGTTTGAGATGTTGCCAGTTACAAAGAGAGAACTCATGTGAAGTTGTTGAGTTAAAATGGTGTGATAATTAACTTGACAGAACTAAAATGGATATAGAACTGTCAGTTATTTATTCTAGTGAAAAGTGAACGCACCCATTATGAAAGAAAAATAACAATGTACCTACTTGACTTGAGAATTGAAGTTAAGAGTTTATGTGTCATGAAATCAAATTCACCATAATCTGTTGCAAGTGTAGTTAAAAGTTTACAAATTGCCAAGTCAACATTACAAAATGTATTCTCTAATTTCCGCAGAACCCTAAATATTGAAAGCAAGCACGGATCCTATCGAAAAAGTTGTCTAGTTCATAAAAAACAAACAAAAACTCAAAGGGCAAACGTCATTTTTTTTTTTTTTTTTTTAATAAGCCTAACATTTCCGTAAGAGATGTTGAAAAGTCAAACAGATCTATATTTTAGCAGAAATAATACATTTATAAAATGAAGTAGATATTATCCTTTGGTAAGGAGAAGCGAGAGTCCTTGATCTTTGAAGAAGAAAAGATTTGCAAGACCAGAGGCAGAAATCTGTACAAATATTTATGTTGACAGTATAATTTTGGATGAAAGCCGATCTTAAGCTATTACCGGAAGGAGAATCAACAGGCATCTCGAAGCTCTGGCCCAATGTTATAGGTTCGCCTCTCCTGAAGGGACATTATAAAGGGTTTTTCAATAGGGACATAACAATTTTGTATTTTAATACAAACGCACCCTTAAACTTTTTTTTATGATCTGTCAATGTCAAAAAGTCAGTCAAGGTTTTCTTATCATGGTGAAGTTCACGAACGAGCAACGTTTGGAAATTATTAAAAACTACTACCGAAATTCTGAGTCGGTGGCCGCAACAATAAAAGCGCTTACTCCAATTTTCGTTTGTAATAATCGTCCCACCAGACAGGCTGTGCGTGCTATAGTGGATAAATTCGAGTCAACATATTCACAACGCACCAGTCGAAGTACCGAAAATATCGCAGCCGTAAGTGCTTCAGTTCAAAATGAGCCAAATCAGTCGATTCCATGCCAGAAATTGAGAATCTCTCAGTCCACATTGTGGCGAATTTTGCGTAAAGATCTTGGCCCACACCCTTACAAGATCAAATTAACTCAAGAACTGAAGCCTTTTGATCATTTGAAGCGCCGAAACTTTTCCGATTGGGCTCTGCAAAAGTTTGAAGAAAATCCTGAATTTCATCGAAAAATCATCTTCAGCGATGAAGCTCATTTTTGTTGGCTGAATGGCTTTGTCAATAAGCAAAATATGCATTATTGGACGGACAGCAACAAACCCACATGTGCTTCAAGAGACTCCATTGCATCCTCAAAAAGTGACTGTGGAATGTGGATTTCATGCCGGAGGTGTGATTGGACCGTATTTTTTCGTCGATGAAAATGATAGCCATGTTATGGTCAATGGATTCGCTATCGTGCAATGTTGGAAGACTATTTTTGGCCAGAATTCAACGGACTCGACATCAGTGATATGTGGTTCCAATAAAATGGTGCCATATGCCACACATCTGGTCAAACAATTGATCTATTGAAGGGGAAGTTCGGTAATCGTGTAATCTCGAGAAAGGGTCCGGTCGAATGGCCAACTCGTTCATGCTATTTAACGCCGATGGATTTCTTTTTATGAAGTTACGTTAAGTCGTTGGTTTATGCCAACCAGAGGAGCTCAGTAACAATATCAAACGCGAAATTGCCATCGTTTCGGCCGATATGTATGGAAGACTGGTAGAAAATTGGCTCTAAAAAATCGATCGCTGCAAACGTGCTCGCGGTGGTCATATGAACGAGATCGAATTCCATACTTAAATTTAACATGTGACCTACACCTAGAATAAATTTCAGCCCGATATCTCAATTATTCTGTATTTTATTTAAATACAAAATTGTTATGTCCTTATTGAAAAACCCTTTACAAGAATGGATTTTATAGACCTTTGAAACCTCAAAAATCCCGATATGTACTTGCAGTGAAGAATTTGTTTGCAAAGTCATTGTCAATAGCGCAATTTCCATTTTCGGGTATCTGCAAAATTTATTTGCCGCCATTTATTAATGCCCACAAAGGATTAGTAAGTTTGAGCTTTATTTGGCTATTTACTGCAAGAAATCTTGGTACGATGGAGACGACACCAGTGTAATCCCAAGCAAAGGAAACTCTTCAAAATGTCCAGAGTTTCATCCCACTGAGTAATATTGAGCTTTAATGAATTTAAGGTTTCCAGAAAAATGGACGATCTTAACGAAACGATGCGAAATTTGTATGTACAGAAGTAAAATTTCATCAAAATTAAAAAAAACAAACTTGAAAATACGAAAATTGCGGTTTTTACACAAGTTTTAATACGACCATTTCCCGCACTTGTGCCGAAAGTTCAGAGCGGAGTAATTTAAAATACAAATATGGACCTTTCAATAAGAATCTATCCTAACCATAAGTAAAGTTACCCCAAATTTGTTAGCGGTCATCTGCAAGCTCCGATCCGAATGCGATGCATTCCAAATTATCCAAAGTATATAGCGCGTATTGTAAGAAACCAGTACTCAAGGAGAATCTCAAGACATGAATGGAGAAAGCACTTAACAAAAGTCTGCAGCTCCTTTGTGAAATAAGTTCCCACTTTCCTGGGTATGCACTCATATAACTATCATAACTCTTTGTATTTGAGTGTTTTCCAATTTGTTTGTCACTACGGCAAGTAGGTAGTCCTTTCAACTTCTTATGAAGAATTTCGTATGAGGATCATATTAAGAAACTATTTCTCTGCAATTTGGAATCGCGCAATTGAATGAGTAAGCATCACAGCACTGTAACAAGGAAGACATAATGGATCCGATGAAATCATACATAACTCTAATTTCAGTGTATTTTGATTTTTACATAAATGGCGCCCAACGTGGCACTATTAAATAAAAATATTTTATGTATTTTATTATAGGAAATAAGTGAGAGGACGTATCAGGTCAGTCATTTCTTTGAATTTCTCTTTTTTTGTTTAGCACAAATTTATTTGATGAAGCGGTGCAATATTTTCTGACTCTAGTGGCCAGTTCAGAATTGTAATTCTGACCTACGGTTGAACTCAACCAACCCATTGAGCTTGTGTTGAGAGTGTTAGTTATTGAGAAAATACCGAATTGACACTTGTCGGACTCCACCATTAAACTGTGAGATCCTCAACCACGTTGATTTATTTATCTTTTCATTTCACAGAATAGTCATGTGATATTTTGATTTTTTATTAAATGGCTCCCATCGTGGACGTTGACACATTTATCTTTAAAGTCCACTCTGAAAAGCGAGTCACAGAAACCTGAATTCTCTGATGATCTCGACTTTTAAGTGAATGGCGCCCAACGTGGGACTATTTTAATAATCCCATTCTTCTATATCTTATCCCAGATTTATCTCAATAATATATCATAAAGCAAATAAAGTGTAACCAAAGTTTGCAGACAACCTTAAATAATCCCCCCTTCAAAAACACTTAATCTCTTATAAATAATTCCAAAAATGTTCACATCCTCTATCCACTTCTGATTTCGATCTCTACACTATGACAGGATAGAATATGAAATTAGAATAACAACCAGACTGGTGTTAAAAGAAAAAGGGAACATTATTTAAATATTCACCTCGAAAACCCTTTTGTGTGTAACTTCACCGAATATTATCTCCAGTACATCGTTATCCTATCCTAACCATTTTCAACTCGTCAAGTCCCGCAAATGGGAAAAATGGTGAATACATAATAAAAAATCATTAAAATCCGATACAGAACCTGAACACCCCGAAGAGCAAAAAGCATAAACCTCATCATCATCATCAGCAGCATCATCATCGTTGTCGTCGGTGTAGGTCTGTCCATCTACGTCCCGATACGCTCTCTACAATTGCGGTATACCCATGGTTCCTTTTTTTTTGTGTGTTTTTTCCCTATGTTGTGTGTTAGTTTTCTTTCATTTTCTCCTCGTGATTTCCTTTTCATCTTCGTTTTTCGCCTTTTATTTATTATTACTATGATTGTTTTACCTCTTCGAGAGTACGTACGTACGGGTGGAACATACGTAACCCGCCACAGAATTAGAGAGTACGAATGCTGCCGATTGTGGCGCGGCTACTATAACACACACTTGCAACGTTAAGATTTTTTCAGTGTTTATTCATGCTCGTAACTGTGTGAATGTGTCAATTATCTTTCCTAAATCTCTCCACTCTTTGAAAAAAATAAAAAAATAAAAAAAATATTGAGTGGAATTTTTCAGCAGAAAATTAAAATTCAATTTGTTTATTATTCCACCACGAAGTGTTGTTGTTAACCAAAAACGCCAAGTGCAATTGTTTGTGAAAGAGTGGGGGGGTAGGGGAGTTTCTCGGAATGTCAATCGCCGGCTACTGTGTTTACAAATCACTTTTATCGCTTCGAGATATGAAGAATTAAAAAAATATATATTAATCTCCCATCGCGTGTGGAATTTCATGTGAATGAGGTGCTGTAACACCAAACGGAACTCATGCACACCGAGAGTGTCGTGCTGACATGGGATCCGGGATATGGATACCCCATCGGCTAGACTTACTGTCAATTACAATTTAATTATGTCACACTAAAGGTGTCCTCTGTTTGTTTTGCTAATGAGACTTTGGTACAGGCAGGCCAAATGATTAGGGGGAGCCTAAGTTTCAAAATCTAATCAAAGTTTTGAAAAAAAAAAAAAAAAAAAAAATATATATACGGACGAGCCAAATCAAAAAGAATTTAAAAATTTTATCGCGAGGACGAATTTGCAGGTACACACACAAAATTATATATGTATGCCTACATGTTTATTGATTTTTATTTCGTTTCGGTTGTGTGTTTTATTTTCTTCTTTTATTCTCATCATCATCTCTTGCCCTCATCAGCAGCAGCAGCAGCATCCACATTCAGTACCATCATATCAACCCTATGGCGAAAAAAAAACAGCAGCGCGGCAGCTACAACAGTCACTTTTTTTACTTTTTTTTTTATTCTTCTCTTCATTGTATGTCGATACACAGTGGAGAGTATAGCTCTAGCCTGTATAGTATTGTAGCCCTCCCCCGACGACGCACGGCAGTATAAAAATTGTAATAGGATTCGCGTTGTCGTCCTTTCCGAGCATACACACGACGACGACGACCCACTCTCTTTGGAGTTTTGTGCGCGCCTCCCCCCTAAGCGCTCGGTGATGTGGTATCCATCGCTGGGAATATAAACACTGAGGAGACACCGGCGACATTTGCAGAAAGAATGAGCAAAGGATATAAAGACCAGATGGAAGTATATTCCCATTTCCCAATTCCGTGGATGTTTTTTTTTTTTTTTTGTGTTCCTACCATTTGCCAGAGATCTTTGTCTCCTGTGTGTGCATATTTTTGGTGATACACACGCTTTGGATACCATTAGTCCTCATCCAGGTCCTTACTCCTTTGTTTTATACTATCGCTGTTGAGAATAATGCGACGCAGAAAAATTAACTCCTCTAAGCCATCATTTTCGTGGTGGATTTGAATTCAGTTGCAGCTTCTTCAAGTTGGGTTGTTGTTGTGCGCTGTTTTTTTTTTTTTTTTTTTTAATCCTCTTTTTTGACTGTTTCTCTCTTTTGAAATAGTTTTGCTGCTGCTGTTACGATATATTAACCAGTTTTACGTGACCAGACCACCGCACTTAAATCTGACTTTACTCTCGCGTGCGCGCTTGTTCTCTTTTTTCTCCCATTCTCCGAGAATAAGTGTATTCAATTATTTTATATATCCTGTGAATGTACTCTGATTTGGGGATGACACTTGTGTAGAGCACTTTGAATTCATGGAAATTTATGAACTTCTGTAAGCCGTTGGGAAGAATTATGGATTGTGGTAGGTAAACCTAATTATTTTTCGCAAACCGTGCACTGATTGTCCAAGCTGTTCGTCGTCACTAAACCTTATCTTGTATGATCTCTGATTATATTTAACTTTGACCACTTTGTACAAATATTCTTTAACCGGGTGGTCTGCCTGTGTCTCGACATTTCTCACTGGAAATATTAAAACTCACAAAAACTGCTAACAGTCTTAAAGAGTTATCCAACATTTCACTAGATGGCGCTGCAATCTCATAAACGTCTTAAGTTTAAAGTCAATTTCAGTCTTTTCCATACCTTTATGTGATTCTATGATTTAAATTAGGTTTTGGTACAAGTTTCTTAAGCCAGTAAGTGATTGGTATAAAAAACCACAAGGTTCTCCGGCTAATTTAGTTTTAAGACAAGTGTCAACAATAAACTCTACGTTGATGGAAGCTCCTTAAAAGTATTGCAGACATGAGAACTTTTTGTCATTGTATAATTTTGGATCAATTTTTAGCCCCCAGTTCGGCACACCAGCTAAGTTCACGGCAAGGGAAGTCTTTCTTTACCATGTTATGCCTCCCGTGTGGATCCGTCCCAAGTCCTATACACTTTAGACAATCACCCTTATTCTCATAATCTGTCACCCGGACAGGTAACATTTCTTATTCTTATTAACCCATGTAAGTTAGCCCGAAGTGAGGCTTAAAAAGGCCTGTTCCCGTATTGCAACTTCTTAAAATTTTGCAGTAATACTCTCGTAACGGAGACTGACTTAAAATAAAGTGGGGTGACAATTTGTCACTTCGACTATGGAAATTAATTCGAAATTTTTTAAGCCAATTTCGCTTCAGCTCCAGCTGTATTGTATATTGCTTTCTTAACTTACGTTGTCCTGTTGAAATATTGGTTTTCATGATTTATATTAAGGACACCTGTCTCACGGCAGAGTTTTGGTCATCATCACCGGGTGTTCGGTACGTTCGGACATCCAAAATACTGAGGGTGTGCCTTTCGTCGATAGATCTGTTGATCAGGAGACCGCCAAATCCTCTATATGAGTATATATATTAAGGTATGAGAATAAGGAGTTTTCGCAAGGTCTTAATGTAATTCATATGACACTAGCGGGTACCCGGCGTACGTTGCTGCGCCTAACAAAAAGATGTGAACAAACTGCTAGACCGATTTTGACCAAACTTCACAGAAACACTGTCAGGCTAATACCGAAGATTGTCTGAAAATTTGAGCTCAATCGGTTCGGTGGTTTCGAAGTCCATAGCATACATACAAACATAGATACATCGAGTTTTATATATATAGATTCTCGTAGCTATCGTAGAATTCATTGAAGAAGCTCATATCGGATGATGTTGCTGGTTGTTGTTTTAATGCAAGTTGCCATCAGGTGTTCTTCCACATGCTTGAATTTGAATTTATCTTGCCCAAGTCTACCTTATATGACAAATACGCATTCAAATAGATCTTTACTTATTTCATTGCATGTTGATCAGATTCCTCAATACTTTCTCTTGCGGAAATTTCGTTCAAGTTCATTCCATACTCGATGGAAGTGAAATGATTGTCAGCTCATAATTCGGAGTTTTCCTTCCATCTTCAGTTGGTTCAAATATCTGTGCTTTGGATCGTTATCTTGCTAAGAACAAAACAAAAAAACAATCTTTCACAAACGAGTCTTGTTCCAGATGATTGACGTGTTGCTCTATAATATCCTTCTTTCGCTTCTATTTTGATAATGTTTCCTAAAGGCTGAACTATAATAGAAGAATGGTTTCGTACGACCACTTCCGAAACAGTGCGAATACAAAGGATTTGTATTGTGTGACCATAATAGCTTTTTGCTTCGATTCGTTAAGTTTTCGTTCACTTTTGCGTACGTATGAAAATTTGACAAGCGGTCCCCCATCTAAGTACTAACAGCGCCCGATAATGCTTGATTGCTGTGATCGGGCGAGAACCTTTGCTTCCGAACACATACGCCTATTATGGGCTACTTTAGCAATTGACAGTACTGAAGGAAATTTAACGTAGAATTATGACATTAGCTTCCGATTGCTTCCGACTATTATAGTTCAGCCTTAAGACAGTACCAACAAACAGCTCCAAATCACAATGGATCCACCGCCGTGCTTCAGTGAAGGAATTATACACGCGTGCGACACTCTTTACCTGATCGCATTACAAAAACACGTCTATTTGAGCCGAAGACTTCAGACTTAGACTCTTCTGACCACAGCAACCTGCTTCAATCACTTATGTTCCAGTTTTTTCTGTCACTCTATATATATATATATTTTCCGTAAAAACCCACTTAACCTTCGGCTGCTACTGATCGGACGGCGGTTTCAGGTGCTGTTAGTCTGTTCACCAGTCCATTACGAATGAGCTGGTAATTTAGCGATTAGACCATCTGTTTGGTAGCCCTATCTGACTTCGGATTGCCTAAACCTAAAATTGTGATCTATTTTTACGTTAACAGATCGTGTTTTTTTTTTTGAATTGCGCTCTCCAATAACTTTACTTACATATGTAGACATCTAACGGAAGTCCTTCATCCTAATTAAGTTCAATGCTCTAGCATACTACAAAATATC
Organism: Pocota personata; assembly: GCA_963082735.1. Lineage (NCBI taxonomy): Eukaryota > Metazoa > Arthropoda > Insecta > Diptera > Syrphidae > Pocota > Pocota personata. The sequence continues at coordinate 262,331,326 of OY720429.1, read as the reverse complement.
TGATTTTCTTAGAATGTAATCAATTCATGGCACTTATCACGAAACATCGCTAAATACCTGTTAACACTACCACCATTCACAGACTTTTCTTTCTTTTTTTTCCACTTTTTATTCAATTTTCTTTTCGATAAGAACTCAAAGAGTTGTTCTTGCCAAATATTCCACCGAATTATTGAAATGACACTTGACATTCGGCTAATGGCTAACTAAAGGCTCGTTCAAAAATCATTCACAATAGTTATGTAAATAATGAATTAAAATTCTAAAATATTAAAAATTAAAATTTTTTTTTTTTTTTGTGTAATCGAACTAAATTAAAATATGTACTTTCGTCCAAATGGCATCGTTGTGAATTTAATATCTCGCGCTTCTCTCTCTCTCTCCCTCGCGGAGTGTATATTTGAAACTCTCCCTTTCAAGGAGAATTGCTTTACTTCTCTCAATTTCGCTCTATAAAAAAAGGAAAAAGGAAGACAATCCCACAGAGTACTCAAACTCAACTCTGCTCATTGAAGAATCCTTTGTTTGACTTCTTCTCGGTAGTGTTGTACTTGTTGGTGTTTGCGAAATTGCCAATAAAATCCCCTTGGGATGTGGATGGATTTTCAGATATCAAAATACCTTTGTTCTCTCTCACTCTCTTTGGTTTCTCTTGGTTCACTTTTTGTCTTCTTTACTTGAATATCTATTACAATAGGTTTTTTGGTTTGGTTTCGATTTATTTATTTTTTTTTTAAGTTGGAATGATTTACAGGAAATTAAATTAATTCAGCAGAAGAAAGGAAAAAGTTTTTTTATTTCTAACTTTTGCACCACGTGCTTGGCAAAAAAAGTTTTTCTTCCATAGAGAGTGAAGATTTTGTGGTCTGATAGAGTCCAGGATAGTCTGTCGGTTATTCCTTTTTGTTTTTTCTGGTTAAGGTGTGGAGAGATGTATAATTAATGGATTTTGGAAAGTTGTTTATCTATTTGTAGGGATCATTTGATCCTTACACCTTGCTTGATGTGATGGTTGATCATTTGTCAAGGATTATGGTGAAGAAAATCCTTATAAACGTGAAGAGCACTTTGTTATTGAATTTGTCTGACTTGGAATAGTCATGCGTGAAATTCTATTGAATGACAAGTGGTGCTTAAGGATCGTTTGAAATTCAATAAATGGGAATTTAAGACGGTGTCGGGAATCAGTAGTACCGTTAATCTCCGGAAAATATTCAATTTACTGTGCTCCGTTACCTGCAGGTGAAAAAGAGTAGTTTTTCGGTATGCTCAAAGGGAATAACTAGAATTCCATAATTAATCTCCGTAAAGTATGAGAGTTGAAATTTCATTTGAGTGGGACGATTTCTTTCTGTGTAGATTCCCGATGAGATAAGTGATGTCCTAATGGGTGTAAGTTAATGTAAGTATTGTATGAAAACTGTGTTAGAAGATTTGTATCTTCTCATAGGGGGTAACTGAATGTTTTCTAATGTTGAGAATTTATTTATTAGACTGATAACTTTTAATAAAGGCGTTCTGGCAAATGAGACAAATAAGAGTCCTGCATAATATTTAGACAATTTCTTAGCAAATTATATATTATGGATATACTTTACAACGCAATATATTTCGAAAATAAAAAACTCGACCCCGTACAAGGTCCTCCTCTTAGTTCGTACTATACACACGAGTGTACAAAGTTTCAGTTTTCTAGGTCTGTTATCCGAGGTCAATATTGTTTGTTAATGGTCATAAAAAAAAAAATATTCGTGTATCTCTGACTCGGAATAGCTGTGATCCTTTTCGTTGAGTTATTAGTATGCTGACTCACTGACTCAGTCAATATTACGCATTCATTTTTTTCTAGGTCGGTCATCCAAGGGCTTCTCTAGATCAATATTGCTTGTTAATTGTCATCAAAAAATAAAATAAAATAAATCCTCGTGTACCCCGGTCTTGAACTCTGAGTCAGAATAGCTGTGATTCTTTTCGTTGAGTTGTTAGTATGCTGACTCACTGACTCAGTCCATATTACGCATTGATTTTTGAGATTCCCCACCATGCCTCATACTAGGGTATTTTCCAATTTCGTACACCCTGTCCCATAGGGTATATTAATTTTGATACATAGTTTATAATATAGATAGACTCCCAAAAGTATATACAGTGATCAGCATAGAAAGTTGTGTCGTTTGAGCCATGCCCACCCGTCGTATGTCCGTCCGTATGTCACCAGTTTTTCGGCCTTAAATTTTGAGCTAGAATGATGAAATTTAATACATACGCTTTTTAGAAGCCGAAGAAATACATGTGTAAAATTTTTTTTAAAATCCGCCCACTGACACTCCCACTTTAAAAAAAACCTTTTTTTTTTAAATATTTTTACTAGAAACTGAAAAATATCACCTTAACGAAATATATAGACGTTCACATTCTCTACAATTCAATGTCACGCCTACTTTTTGGGTCCATTTTCTTCAAAAATCCTGGTGTTGTTTTTTTAAAGATACTTACGGTGATGGAGAAGCCTTATATCTCATCAAAATTCATGAACTTCGGTAGAAAAGAGTTACAGCCACGCCCACTATTTGGAGTTAAATGTTTTTACCTTGCTACGGTGACCTGACCCTATGAATTTGGATCTCTAACTATTGGAGAAGACAACTTGGTCTTTAACCTTACCCATTCATTTGGTCAGCAGAATTTGCAAACTCCCCATTTTCTGTAGAGGGCGTAGATGGCATACATCACCATCATTCCTTACATGGTATACATTACGTATTAACTAGGGAGTAATTTGGTGGATACATAATGCCATATAGGCAATTCTCATGGAAATTCTGGAAAATCTTTGCAATATTTTGCTTGCAAAGCCTATATCAATCGCAGTTGCATGTAACACACATTCCGTATCTCATCTTCCCTGGAAACTGAGTTGTAAATATTATCCTTAATTCCCTTAGACGTATACTTTTGTCTGCAATTCGTCCATCAATTTTCGTCAAAACATTCCGGTTTTTATCTGTCGTAAAGGCGAAGGACAACTTGGTCCATCTGAGTTTTTCTCAACAAGGTTGGAATATTTATGTCATAAGACAATAAACGAACCAGCTCGATTCTCAATACAGAGGTTACATTGATCGTTAAATTTTCACTTAAATTTGTTTTCAAAACTGAATTTTCTTAATTACATGTTGTTAGTCATGTAAAATCACCTTTAAGCGTCAAGGTCTGATTAGGTTCATCTTTACGCTATATTTTATACTGTTGTCAGGGCGGATCAAAAATACAGCCGTCCGATAAGTTAAGCAATGTGTAACAAAGTGCATGCCACCGCCCTCGTCATTTGCGCCGTGGCCCTTACCCTAGCTCATAAAAATGGCGCCCAATGTGAGGCGACTTGATACTATCCGCATGTTTGTTTGCGGAATCGTCAAATTAAAATTAAAAGGGACACATCAGTACCGCAAGATAATTAAAGCCGTTAAGACTTGACTCGATCGCTATTCGATTACTTCTTAGACAGAGCTTGTCATATTATTTAATGTTTGAGCATATGGTGTCATTGTCAGTGGTGTGCCCTTATCTGTGCCAAAGTCGTGCTCGCAGCCATACAAAAGCTCCTAACAATAGCGCCCAACGTGAGATCACATGGTAATATTCTAATGTTTGTTTACCAATACGTCAAATTTATTCTAGGATTCTTGTATAGTTAAAAACTTCCAAGGATCTAGAAGGACTGCATTGAACTGTCTCCCTTATCTGTGCCAAAGTCGTGCTCATTGCCATACAAAAGCTCCTAACAATGGCGCCCAACGTGGGATCACATGGTAATTTCCTAATGTTTGTTTACCAATCCGTCAAATTTCTTCTAAGGTTCTTGTATAGTGAAAAACTTCCAAGGATCTAGAAAGACCGCATTGAACGGACACCACAAGTAATTAAAGCAATCAAGGCCTGAATCGACCGCTATCCGCTTGCATATTAAAAGAGAGTTGAGCTTAAGTGCTTACAAAACACACCAGAATCTAGTTCACCTTGGTTTGAAAAAATGTTAGCCACGATGTGATCGAACTATTGGTGATATGTATTTGTGTGAGAAAGGGATAATAACATCGACCATGTTGTGAAGCTTTACAAGACATTGTTTTAAAAAAATCAAAGCTAAGCTGACCTCCATGAACCTGTTGGACTACAAATTGTGGTCCACTTTAGAAAGCATAAATTGCAGTAAACAAATTTCTTTGTATTCCTACAACAAGTCGAGTAAACGGCGTAAAACGTAATTTTATAGGAATATTTTTTGATAGGAATCTCGTAAAAATACCCCATAAATCTTAAGCACATTCATACACAGAATTCAGCAAATCTTATTTTGAAAAATTGCCTGCTACATTCTCGAATGATGTGCACAGAGCGTTTCAAAGGTGGGTTCACATAAAGTAACGACATAAATATACGCCAATACGTGTTTGTGAGTTTACTTTATACCTTTTCAGACGTATTACAGCTTATTTGTGTAATTCTATGGTAAAAGAGTTGAAAAGTTTTATAAAACCCCATGTTACTGACCTGAATTTCAATGGATTACCCAAAGGGTCATATTATCACGTGTCTGGGGGAATTATTGAATGAAATACATTTTCCTTGAAATTCAACACAATTTCGAAAAACAAACTTTCAGCCATAACACGGAATCACATTACACATGCTTCCGCACAGCCTTGGAAAACTTTCGACGAAAACAGTTGCCAATGGAAAACTCATTGTCTAGCCGTAGACATTTTTTTGTGAAAAGTTTTCATGTAATTTTTCTACAAATGTGGCTTTTTTTTCAGCAAATCATTGACATCTGTAATTTATTTTACATCGGCCTTTTTAATAACCTTAAATATTTTACTTATATATAACATTTATATAATTTCCGCTGCAAATTTGCTTTCGTTAAAATTCGTGCATAGATATCCATCTCTGACCTATAAAATCGGAAATCCTCCATTTGACGCATGTCAAAACATATTTCTTAGAAATACTCCTTGTGTAGGTACTTGTTTCGTTTTGTATTCCACCATCCACCGCCCGTAATGAATGGGATGTAATCCTTTTGCCAGGACTCCTATGTGGGTTTGAACGAAACAAAGGATGCGCACAAAACCATTAGATAGAATGGGAGAGAGCAAGAGAGTCACCATACAACACATCCGCTAATCATTAAACGAATGTCAGCAAGCGCGTCAGTTGATTACCTTCCATGTGGGTGTGGAGAGAAATCATTTCCTGGAATGCCAGCCACCACACAGAATTCCATGTTTCTTCCTTCTTTCACAGGAAACAGCAAAAACAAAAAATAATCTATAAAAAAAAGGACCTGCTTCATCCCTTATTCACACATGCAGATAGATAAAATTTGAATAGAGAATTTTCGCGCACTTGTCCTTTTTCGCATATACTCCCGTATGCAAACGAGCGCTTTCCGTGTCATTACCATCATCGTCGTCATAGAGTACAATGGGAGCAGTTCAGCGCTGTTAGCACAAATAACAGTGCTGAAGTTGACTCCCTTAGGAGAGAAGCGAGAAAAAAAAAAAAAAAAAATCGCCAAACTAGAGAAGGACTACAAGATGAGTCCGAAAGGATAAGCAAGCGACAGGAAAGTATTTCGTGTATTTGTGCCCGATTGTGGTCGTGGCCGGAGAGTCAGAGAGAACGCGTGCCACAATCAAATGAGACAACAAGGAATTGATTTTTCTTTCCAGCTTCTAACTGTATTTTGGAGGGTAGAAGCAGCGCGTATATTCCCTTGTGGTACACGATGACTTTGTCGTTTTAACCAACTCACCCACCGTATGTGTGGCTGTTGTCTCTCATGGGTCGTTGGAAACTTGTATCCTTTCTCTCGAAGTCGAACTCTTCTCCGGATCCATTTCATTGCTATGCTAAGGGGGGTGGGTGGTCGTCGTTGTCCTTCTTGGCATAGCACAATCTCCATTTTTCTTCGCGCTGTTTCCAAATAAGGGATCTATGCGAGTGGGATGCATCTCTTCTTCTCAATACACTGGGATGATTGTATTGTGTGTAGTTCATCGTTTTATTTATTTGAATGTGTATGTTATTGAAAGCAAACGCCCGGAAATCCAAGCGGGGGTGGATTTAACCCTTTAACCTGAGTAAAACGAGAAGGGTGGTGGAGAATTATATTCTGTGTTCACCCCTTTTATTATTCTTTCGTTTTCTCGCTGATATGGTGTTGATGGGATATATTCCAGAGAAAAGAGAGAGAGATGTAAATAACTAAACGACAGAGAGAAAGGTATTATAGAATGTTAATGGCATTGCGTGAGAATTCAAGTATTCTCGGGATATGTACCACCAACTTCTTGTAGGACGCTCTGTCACATGGGAGAAAAATGAGAAAAGTTTTGTGGTGAACTTTGTTTTCCAAATAAAATTTATTACTTGATATTTTGTGTTGATAAAATGATAAATGCGAACTCTGGGACTTTCATGGGGTATAACACAGAGTGCAAAAGTCATTTTTATTGCTATTATTTTTGAATGGTAAACAGATGAAAGATTTTACGAGGTTGAATTTATAATACTTTTCGTTTCGTTGAGTTATGTTCATCTCATTTAGAATTATGGGTAAGTCTGGTACTTATCTTTCTCAATCTTCCAGATCTCGTAATGAGGTCAGAAATTGTTCTCAGTTAATTTAGATTTTCAAAAGAAAATCTTTCGTATTGTAATATAGTTGTTAAAATCCATGACAATGATCTGACAGCTCGATATTAGTATTCGGGTATACCCCATTTCGAGTCATGTGTCAAACTAAAGGGTTTTTCAATAAGGACATAACAATTTTGTATTTAAATAAAATACAGAATAATTGAGATATCGGGCTGGGATTTATTCCAGGTGTAGTACACATGTTAAATTTAAGTATGGAATTCGATCTCGCTCATATGATCACCGTGAGCACGTTTGCAGCGATCGATTCTTTGAAGCCAATTTTCCACCACTCTTCCACACATATCAGCCGAAACGTTGGCAATTTCGCATTCGATATTGTTCCAAAACTGCGCTAACGTTGTTGGCTCGTTGACATAAACCAACAACTTAACGTAACCCCATAAAAAAGAAATCCATCGGCGTTAAATCGCATGAGCAAGCTTGGCCATTCGACTGGACCATTGCTCGAGAATACACGATTACCGAACTTCCCCTTCAAAAGATCAATTGTTTGACCAACTGTGTGGCATGTGTCACCATTTTGTTGAAACCACATATCACTGATGTCAAGTCCATCCAATTCTGGCCAAAAATACTTAGTCTTCCAATATGGCACGATATCGAACTCCATTGGCATGGCGATCATTTTCATCGACGAAAAAATACGGTCCAATCACACCTCCCGCATGAAATCCACACCACACAGTCATTTTTTGTGGATGCAATGGAGTCTCTTGAAGCACATGTGGGTTCGTTGCTATCCAATAACGCATATTTTGCATTCAGCCAAAAATGAGCTCATCGCTGAAGATGGTTTTTCGATGAAATTCAGGATTTTCTTCAAACTTTTGCAGAGTCCAATCGGAGAAGTTTTGGCGCTTCAAATGATCAAGAGGCTTTAGTTCTTGAGTTAATTTGATCTTGTAAGGATGCAGGCCAAGATCTTTACGCAAAATACGCCACAATGTGGACTGAGAGATTCCCAATTTCTGTGAACGGCGTTGAATCGACTGATTTAGCTCATTTTGAAAGCACTTACGAGTACGGCTGCGATATTTTCGGTACTTCAACCGGTGCGTTGTCTCACTGGTACAGGAACATTCAATAGTGAATATGTTGACTCGAATTTATCCACTATAGCACGCACAGCGTGTCTGGTGGGACGATTATTATTTATTTATTTATAAAATTGGAGTAAGCGCCCTTAAAGTTGCGACCACCGACTCAGAATTTCGGTAGTAATTTTTAATAATTTTCAAACGTTGCCCGTTCGTGAATTTCACATGATAAAAATGTAAACCTTGACTGACGTTTTGCCAATGACAGATCATAAAAAAAAGTTTAAGTGTTCGTTTGTATTAAAATACAAAATTGTTATGTCCTTATTGAAAACCCCTTTATAAGCAACAACGGTAGTGATTGAACTTCGAGACAAGCGGAGTCACTTATCGAGATGGGTTACAATCCGTATTCTCTAAGCCCGATGAGGCGACAGTGGTGACTGGTTGTAAGAAAAATCTTAGATTAAGCTCAAAAATTGTTATAATTTCGTTAACAGGCAGAAATTAGGCTAAGGTGCACTAAATTTGTCTTCTGCTCGTTCAATTTTAGGCCGTCTTTTTACCACAATAGGTTAGATTTCTGGAGCTGAATTCAAAAGCATTTATCGTAAATACATAGGTAGGCACGAGTACTACTTCTCTGCGAATTTCATATCAATGGAATTGGAGTAGTGGGCGAGATAGAGAGACTGTTTGGGCTGCTCTGGCATTGTGGTTTATAAAAGAAGCCTATTGTGCCGCCCCTTTATAATATCTAGACTAGACTTTTTCTTCACTGCAGTGGATGTCAGGAAGTTGGACCTTCTGTGAATAGATTGTAGCAAAGTTTGCTGACGAAATAATTTCGTCATCGAATATTCGCCATCGCAGGCGAAGGACGTACATATGTATATTCCATGGAATGTGGGTTGAGGTTTGCTCAGGCTCTTTAGTATTCTGAGGAATAATAGTCTAAGGCAAGCTTGCCGCGTTGAGTATAGCCAGGCTTCGGAGGTTTCATCAATATCGTGGCATACCGGTCTAAACGAATCTGTTGATAGATTAATGCAGTGTGGTAAGGTTGTTCTTGTCTAAGATTTCGTTGAAGTTTAATTTCCGATGTAAGAATTTGAGCAAAAATTGTCTGGTGCAGGCTTACCCCGGTGAATTTAGCTAGACTATATTGAGAATATGATTCAATTCCCAAGTACTTGGCTTCTTGTGAAATTCTAATATAGTCACTATGTGTAAGGAATGAGAAGGTCAAGTTTTCTCTTTTTAGTAAAATTGACAATTGTTCCCTTTTTCATCACACCATATCAGTACTTCAGATAGTGCGAGCTGTACAACCTTTGAGACGATGCTTTCAAAATTTCCCAGACAATAATTGCGAAGTCGCCAGTTTGCTGATATACCTGATATATAAGCATGTAAAGATTCGCCCAATGGAAAAATCGACAGAAAAATCAACGTGAACTTATAAATGAAGCAAATGCAGTTAATGTTATGGTAGGGCTAACTCTTATCCTGCGCCAGGCTCCAGGTACATATGTACATACGTAGCCATGGTATAGCCATCCATAGCCTTGATCAGATTGGATAGAGTTCTTATGTACGTGCTACGATATCAGCTCGCTATTACAATAATGTTGTCGTCTTTGTAGGTCTTTAGGGAAGATTAGCTGACTCTCGTCCGTCTTCACTGGAAAGTCTTCGCCCTTCCAGACGCATGGGCATAATGTATCCCATCGGATGATTTGTAAATTCTCACACGTTATGCATCTCTTTGAAAATGCATATTTCCTGTACCAAAAATTTAATCAAACGATAAATGTTCGAAGAAATCGGTTCATAATTCTAAACACTATTCAAACAAAAACAAAAATATTTGTGTAACACCCAACTGTGGTTTCCCATTTCTGACGTATGAAAAAAAAGGAAAAGGAAAAAAAAAATAACAAAAACAAAATGTTCCTCGCTGTATTGAGCACACACAACCGCACAAATCTATCCACTGCTGCACCGCTGTTGACGATGGTATTCCCTGATTGAAAATTTTAGTGAAATAATTCAACGTCATTCTAAGATATCCCTAATTTGTGTCTTACATGACTTATTTCCAAAAAGATGATGTAATGGCGACACTTTCTAAACAAAAAATAAACAACAATTTTTTTTTTACATATTCCTGACACTTTCTACGAGCGTTAACAATATTTAAAGGAAATAAATCTATCAGATCATAAACTACAAACAAAAATCTCTAAAATATAAATTTATTAATTTTTTTTTTATAGGAATACTGTCTCCTCCGGGTCCGTTTTTAACACCCAGTCCATCGCCATCAGTTTCAGCTAGCCCACGTTTGCAGCCATCACCGTCAATATCGCCATTCCCTCAAGATGTTTTACTGGTAACTGGCAATACAATTACCAACACGACACAGGAGCAGGTAAGATATTTTTTAATATCTTTTTGGAATATTATAAATTTATATTTGTTTTGTTAGGAACGCAAGGCGGCGACGCCTGGCAGACGTCAATCAATCCACCAGTATACTACTGGCAGCCCAAATGCTGGTACAGTGGTGTTTCAACCAAGTCCCTCGCAATCACCAGCGGCTGCAACGACGGTCATTGGTGTCACGGGCAATGAGTTCAATACGACACTCATTGGATCCAATAACATCTCATTGAATAAGGTTTATTTTTATCTCTCTCAATTGAGGCAGCTGGATTCTAAATATATTCGTTTCTATTTTGCAGAAAGGTAACAAACGTACATCACAAGGATACACTGGCTATGGGGGGCAGGCACAAGCAATCAATACATCCAATTCGTTTGCGACAGCAAATGTGGCTAGTAGCCCAAAAGGGCAAACGAAAAAAGCCACAATACTGCCGACATCGATAATTCACAATAGTAGCAGTAATTCAGCGCAAATTTCAAATAGTCAGCAGCAGCATCACCTTCATCATCAGCATCATAATCATCACAATCAGAACCATCCACATCCTGGCAGTAGTCCACTGATAGCCGATAGTCCAATTGCAAGTCCAAGTGGTGGCATAAAACCACCAACACCACAACCGCCACCGATGTTGCAGCAATTTCCGGTTGTCAGCGCTGCTGGCAATCAAATTTTTCAATTAATACAATCGCCACAATTGATAGCGGCGGCGCAACAACAACTGATCGCACAACAAAATAGTCAGCAGCATAGAGGCACTGCAACAGTTCAAACACACCATCATCATGCGAACAATCAGCATCAGCTGCAGCAGCATCTCCAACACCAGCTGAATTTGGCGACAACGATGGCAACCAGTTCACATCTAGCGAATGTGAGCTCGTCAGCGGCGTCAGGTGGAGTTTTGCATGCGGTAACCCATACGACAACCAAATCAGCGAAAGCCCCACAACAGATTCTACCAAAACCTCAGTTGACCAATGATAAACTAACGAAAGGTCAGATCTCGCAATCACCTCAGCTGCAACAGCAATCGAATTCAGTCAATACGACGAATACTACAGCACAATCGTCAGCGCATGCCACTGGTCAACAAATACTTCTGCCCACGGGCAACCTCAACACGCAACCTCTTTTGCTCAATCAGATGCCAGTCTTAGTCCAACAGAATACACCGCAGGGCGTTCAGCTCATCCTTCGACCGCCGACACCACAGTTGGCGACACCATCTCTGGTCATTCACAATACCCGCCCACAGTTGCAGCAGCAACAACCACAGCAACTTCTGCGGATTCTAAACACAAATGGTGCTATGCAGCTGGCAACTACGCCAACATTCATCGTCTCATCGCAGGCGAATCTCATTCAGCAAACAGCCAATCTACAAACGATCAAGACAAACACAAATCAGCCAGCCATAACGCAACTCAGCGGGCTGCATGCGGCTTTGGCGGCATCTTCTGCCGCTCCTCGATCTCAGCAATTCATAAACAGTCACATTCTGGGTCAGAGTGTGGCTGCGCAGCTGCAAAATCTTCAGCTGAACGGCAACCACCTCGCTCAAATTCAAATGCCAAATGGTCTCAATGGTCCAATACTCTCTCAGCTGCCGACGCAATTTCAGCAGAGTTTGGCTGGATTCAATCAGCTCAATCAGAATATCAATTTAAATCAGCTGAATAGCACAAATATCCAGCAGATAGCAGCTGCAGCTGCAGCAGCTGGTGCTGCCTTTCAATCGCCTCCGCCTCAGCATGTGGGAGATCTCCAGATGTCAGCAGCCGCGACTGTCATGCCCTCGCAGAATATACAATTCTCCAGTATAGCATCTCCGGCGGTAACTCCTCAGCCGCAGTTGGTTCCATCTGTAACACCGGAACCAGCGCGCAATCCTACCCCAGTGAGTTTGCAAAATGTGATGTCAAGCCCGCAACATTCAAATAATATGAATGTCAGCGGCGGTGCTCCACCAGTACAAACGAAGACCCATGAGATTCCCATCCACGAGGTAAAGATGAGGAAACCTAAGCCACGAAAGAAGAAAAGTCAAACCCATCCGCCGCCAGTGGTTGTGTCGTCGATAACGCCTTCCATCGGAATGATGACCTCAACAACGACAACGACAACATCGCCTCAAACCAATACATTGTCAACTATGAGTGATCCAACGAGCAATTTAGCGACAACCTCGAACAATCCAGAAGCATCTCCACCCCCAGTGGCACGTACAAAACTCGATCTCGGCAATGTGATGAAACTCTGCGGCATCATGGAGGACGACGACGATTTTATGGACTGTGACGAACAGTTACCAGCACCGTCGCTGCCCCAGCCGCCTCCCCAGCAGGAGGAATCAAAGAGCGCACCCTCATCCAGTGATATAATGATATCGATTCCAGGTCAGAACAACGACATTCCTTTCACGTTCTCAATACCAGCCTCAGCTAATCAGCAACAGCAGCAGCAGCAGAATAGTGAATCCCTTAAACAACAACCAGAGCTGCGATTGCAGGCCGGAAATTTGGTCGATGTGAATGGCATGGACACCGGGCAGAACATTCTAATTAAAATCGATCAGAACGACTCAACGCAGCCGTATACTATTTCGATTCCACGACTCCCCACCGCAGAAGAGATTCAACACCAGCAACAGCAACAAATGCAGCCGCAACTGCATCTGACCACGCAACAAAGTCAAAAAACTATGTCGGCGACCCCAGGAATTACATATAGCCTCGCCCCGGCGCTGACAAACTCCTCAGTGACTACTGTCACATCTGGTAACATTACTGTTCCGACACAAATGACTGCAGTCACGACGGGACATCATATGACTCAGATGATGAGACCTTCGGGCACAATCCAGTCGCGCATAAATGAGATTCAAAATCAGCTCATCGCTGTGAGTGGAGTTAATCTCCAGCAGCAGCAACAACATCATCCGGTCAGCAATGTGAGCACAACTGGAACAACAGCTGTGACAACCACGAGTACACCAGCAGTAACGACTACAGCCACTGTAAAACCTCGCCGAAAGCCGGCAGTTCGTCGAAATGGAAAGAAAGTGGAAGCAGCACTGGCCGCTGCCAATGCCGCCGCTATTGCAGCAGCAACTTCAGCCGTCACAGGAGCAATCGCGACACCGACAACAACAACAGCAGCAGTGGGAAACACCAATAGTCAGAGCCTAATGACGTCCGTAGGTCAAGTTCCTAGCCAGATTGGCAACATTCAGATATCACAGGTAAGTTACATGCATACATAGATGCACCTAATGTGTTCTACTAATCTCTTATAAATTACACAGGTTGATACAACAAAGGCAACAACCCAAAACCAACCACCAGTAGGTGGAGCAGTTGAGAACAAAATTCAGATTATGCCAATTCTGGACAATGCTGGCGTAAAGATCGGAAACCATACGGCTTCTCAGCAGCAAAGTCACAATCATCACCCACCGCATCAATCATCGCAAATTGTGTTCAATCAGCAACAGCAGCAACAGATCCAACAGCAAGTACAGCAGCAGCAAGAAGCTAATGCCAAAGCAGCAGCAGATATGGCAAACGCCAGGCAAACTTTGCAACAGATTCCACAAATTACTGGCAACGTATCAACAGCTGTTTCGGCTCTTATTCCCCAGCTCACAGGGAGTCTTAGCTTAGCTTTTACCGAACACTGCGAAAGACTGATACTGAAACATGATCCCAATTCACCACAGGATCAGCAATCTCAATGGATTTTGCAGGCCTTACTAAAAGGAGCGTTGCCTAATTTGACAATAATCAATGAGCCTTCTGCTGGTGGTGGCAGCACGTTGGATAAAAGTAAAATTACGCCCTTCGTCATGGCTTCAAATCCGACCCTGAAACAAGCCAACACTCCGCCATCCACTGGTTGTGTGAATAAAGCCAAATCTTCGGGTATGCAACTGCAACTAAACATTCAGCAACAACAACAACACCAGCAGCACCAACAACAGCATACACAGGCCATGTCATCGGAGCCAAAGAGGGTAGTGGAAAACAAGTCAACAAACAAAATCCATCAGCAGAAATTTCAACAACAGCAGCTGCAACATCATTCAACCCCTCCAACTCCACCAATTCAGCAGCAGCAGCAGCAACAACAACAACAACAACAGCAGCAACAGCAACAATTACAACAACAGCAGCAGCAGCAACAACAACAACAACAGAAACAAAATACAACAATTGTCGTCAATCCGAACGTTCAGAAATTTGTTTCTCTTCCCAAAGTGGAACCCAGTCAGCAGCTTTTCTGTCTCAACACAGTGACCAATCAAATCACTCAAATCAATCCTGGTCAGACAACGGCTACATTAGGCCCAATGGAGCGACTGCTAATCGCTCCGGCTGGCATTAATGCACAACAACTAGCACAATGTTTGTCGCAAGGTCAGATTCATTTTGATAATGTGAATCCACAGCCGCCACCACCTACAACGCCGACAGCATCTACTGCACCACAACCGCGCATTCAGCAGCAACAAATCGTACATCCCCAGCAACATCAGCCAATTCAGCCGATTCAACCGCTGCAACAACCTGCTCAACCGCCCCCTGCTAAGCAGGTTGCCAATGTTGCGCCAATTATCGATCAAAGTAAAGCGAAAATGGAACCAAAGCCGAAGAAGTCAAAGCCACGCAAGCCAAAGATTTGTCACGAAACGAATGCGCCACCGAAGAATGCTGTCAAGCCGATGCCTAAATTGGATTTATCCGTCAAACCAAATACGAATCCCGTACAAATTGTCCAACCGAATGTCGCCAAGTCTACGCATCATCTACCGCCGGCGACGACAAGTAATACTCCGACCACAACAATGATTCATCCGTTTCAGAGTCAATCATCGACGGGAACGAAACTAATCGGAGTAACGGCACCAATGCAGCAACAACATCGAAATGTTACAAGCAATACTAACAGCAATAGCGGTAACAACATCAACAGTAGTGTCAACTTAACCACCAATCAGTGCAATAATTCAAATAACAGTATCACTAGTAACAGTATCAACAGCAATAATAATAGCAATATTAGTAACACCAACCTGACTCATCAGGCACCAGCTACATCGTCACCGCCACAACAAGCCCAATCACAACAACAACAACACCAATCACCGCCAATGCCTGTATCAACCTCATCGACGAGTCAACTGATCAATTCTACATCCATGGCAATGGGAAATGCAAATTCAGCTGGTCTGAATTCGAATTCAGCTCCTCAACAACAACAGTCGCAAATGCAGCCTCAGCCCCAATCACAACCGATGCCACAACAACAAACAACGACAACTGTTTCGCGAGTTCAAACAATTCAGCTAACACCAGAGCAACAGCAATTATTGAAAACCGTTCAAATGCATATTCAGCAGTTGTCAGCAAAGATGCAGAACAAATCACTGCTCTCAACCTTAAATATTCCAACGGATTTGGATACGCACAACCCAATCTATAGCAAACCACTACCATCGCTGAATAATCTGCAGAATATGAGTGATGCTGAAATCTATACCGCGCTGCAGGGTCTATTCATTGAACAGCAAAGGATATTGGCATCTGGAAAATTAATACCAACACCGGGAAACTTTGTTCCAGGACAAAATGGAAGTTTCACATTGGTTCAGCAACCGCCATTTGCTATTCAGCCTCAACAACAACCACCAGCACCACCACCACCACCTCCGCAAGCTCCAGTTGTGAGTGAGCAGCAAAAGAGTGCGGGAAACTTTGAGAACAAAGTTTCTCCAACAACTTCCGCTGCATCGCATAACATTGGAGTTATAAGATCGGAAGGGCAAACCATACCAGCGAACATTGTTCAGCCGAATAATCACAACACAACGGTCGCTCTCTCAACATCGAATTCGTCCACACAAAGAATACACATCTATCCCATGCAACATCATCAACAACAGCAGAACAAACAAATTCAGCAACAGCAGCAAATTCAGCAAAAACAACAACATCAACAGATACAGCAACAACTGCAACAGCAGCAAAAACAACAGCAGCAGCTAAGCATGCAAATACAACATCAACAACACCAACAACATCAACAACAACAACAACAACAACAACAACAACAGCAGCAACAGCAGCAGCATATTGTCAAATCAATTACGAAGGATGCAAAGCATACTATTAACATTCCTCAACCACAACAGCAACAACAATTGATTCAAACAGCAAAGCAGGCTCATCAGTCATCAACGGTTATTCAGCAACATCCCAGCCAAGCGAGCGATTTGCCAAAAACTGTTATTACAACAGCAACAACGGCGCAGATTAGTTCAATTGTCACCGCAAAAGTGGAAAGTGAAACAAAAGCAGCAGGTCTGACCGGAGTACATGCACAACAGCAGCAGCAGCAACAACAACAACAACAACTGCAACAACATCAGCAGCAACAGCAACCGTTTCAACATCAACAACAACCACCACAACAACAGTGTATGTCTGGATTGATTCCATTGACTCAATGTGTAACTGTGTCACCAGCTGCATTGACCACAACCACAACCACCACAACAGCAATATCATGCGCGAGTACAGTGCCAATAGAGAGTCCCAAACCGAAGTTAGCCCGACTTTCTTTGTGAGTGTGTTATTCAAAAAGTTGAAATCGTTTCGTTCCCTGGGAATCATTCATTAACATATTGTATTTTCTCTTTCATTTCAATTACAGATTCATTCGTCAGCTGGAAGTGGATCAGCACAGTTGCCTGAACCCGGATTATGTTAATCCATTTCAGAGTAAAGAAGAAGCGGTCAAGAGGCTTGTTCGGTGGGTATTAGACGATTATGCCAATTTGCTGAATCAATTGAAATTAATATCTGACCTTCTCTAGATACCATTGTATGTATGAAAATGACGAGGATATTCCCAACGAAGAGGAAGTGGAATACGAGAAAACAGCCTTGGAATTGGAGGATAAATTTAAGAACATCGCTGGAAAGTATAAAAAGATACTTCTCTATGAATCAATGGTGAGTAGACAGGGCAGCAATCAAGCTAGCGATTTATTTCACTAATCCATCTAATCGCAAGTAAATCATTTTCGAGGTTTCACACAGTAGATGTGCCCGTGCCATTAAATAACTTTCTGGCATATTATGTGTCGTAGATCTCCTAGGAGTCTATCATATTAACCAAGAAACACGCTTGGTAGGAGTATCGTCAATCCATTGAAATCGTTAAAGATTCCCCAAGGCACAGTAAGACTATGTTCATAGAAAATTCCAATTCGTTGTTCTTGTAAAGCTTGAATGAAGCCTTAACAGCCTTAGCGTCGAAATACTCACCCTTCAGAGTTTTTAAAGCAATTTTCACCGCGAAAGACTTCCTTGGCTATTACCAGTCTCTCTCTATATAAATCTATTGGCGCCGACGATAGACATAAGAAGCCCATTGCAAGTCGCGATTTTTCGAAGCTGCATCCCTCCAAACATAGCTGGCAAGTGAAACCATGAATTCGCAAATGATTTTAGGCCAATTGCCTTTACCTTTTCTAAGCTAAAAAGCTAATTTTAGTCATCCATTATGCAACACATTCTCAGCATGCGTACCTTATGGAAAAATCTACAGAGACGGTTCGTCACGAGGTAGTGCGAGTTATTGAACGAACAACTCAAGCGAAGATGCTTTCAGTAACGTGGATACTGAATCTTTGCAAGCTTTAAGTGTTACGTAAGGGGTTACTTCTCTAACCAGACGGTGCAAAAATTGACGATCCAAAGCCCGATCGAGGTCAATGCCATAATAAGTTAGCATGCTTAGGTTCTTCGGTAAAGGTCATCTTGCAGTGACTTCCAAGGCATAGTGACATAGAAGCAGAATAGAAAACTGGCGTGTTAGGCAGGCAGAGATAAATCGTTTACATTTCACTACCAGAAGAGTTCGCATTTTGCAGGGAACTGTTGAAGCTTGAATACTTGTGTGCTGTAACGAGCGATTGAACAGTTGAAAACCACGCTCCAAGACCGTAATTTTGAGGATGTAAACAAGAAGGAAATCTTATGGGAAGAATTGCAAAGATGATCCTTTTATTAAATTTCAAAGGATGAGTCTAACTTGCATATCTCTGATGTACTAGATGTACTATAGTCAAGAATCTTCTGTGAGCCAGAGCAGGGAATATGCAAACCAGGTGGCGAACAGGTATAGGGCTATATCTCGGTTAGATGCCACTACCACTGACTGTAAAGCCCTAAAGTTGACCATGTGGTTGTCAACATACACAGTATGGACCTGTCCGAGATGCCTTTAATACAGGATAACGAAAACTACATATTAATATGAAAACCATTATATATCTCCGAAGACTAAGTAAGAAATTTATTTCTACTAATATTTATAGACTTATGGACTTGTAGTTTTGTATTATATGCCCCAGTTTAGCGCACTACTGCTGCCGTGAAGGTGAGATCATCTACGAGTAGATGGCTTTTTCCAAAGAAACTTCTGAGTTCCCCGTACAATTTTTCCTTGTAAGCTCTTCACGAATTTACCCGCAGTAAAATCATCGAAGAGCTAGTGCTGTCCCCTAGCTTCTTGTTAGATGCTCTATTGAAGATACTTAGTCACTTTGTATTCCATAAGTCCAGAGAGGAAGCAATTTAGTTTTTTTATTTCTGTTTCTTACTAATTACAGAAATTGTCAATCTAAATGACAAATTTAACCCCAGAAGACTTAGCTTTAGACAACTGCTTCCTCCTGATCGATACCTAATAGCAAAAGCTTGCCGAATTTCCTGTGGAAACTACACTTAACTAAACTAAACTATTCAACATTATTTTGAACATTTCCTAACGCATTTTCTCTTGTTTCCCCAGCGTCACCATCGTACCTCAGAAGTCTGCCAAATCAACCAGTTGCTAGTTAGAGATCTTCAACAAGAATTGCTCGATATGCGTGCAGAAACGTGTCCGCAAAGTCAACACAATCCTTATACACACAACAACAGTGTGATATCGAATCCGCTTAGCGCTGTCAGCAGTTTCAAACCAATCAAACGTGAATTCGACAACCAATCAAACGATTCGAGCCGTTCCACACCGATTCAACAACAGTCACATCACAACTCACAGTGGAAACATCAAGTTGAACTAATTAGCAGCAACAGTAGTAGCAGCAGTAATGGACAAGTAAAGAATGAAGTCAAATCCGAACCATGTGAGTACGGTGATGGCTCAAAAATGAGTTTCCATCGTGGCCTGACACCAGTGTTTAGCAATGCGTCGCATCCGAATAATATGCAAACGCAATTCTTCAAACAAAACTGCTTGATGAACATAAAGAAGGATGAAAAGGATTCATTTGGTGATAAACATGTGTTCTATCCCTGCAGCAAGATGTCAGTTAACTCGCAGTTCAATGGCATAAAGAAAGACATCATCGAAGATGTTAAGAAGGAGTTTATCGATAACTTTGATATTGAATCTGAGATAACTCCCAGTTTCATCATGAAGAAGGGTCATCATAACCCTCTTCATCAGCCTGCGACTCTGCCGCCAATGCAGAGTGTTAACACAAACATGGTGAATGCGTCGTCTTGTGCCTTTAATAATCTCAAAAATAATCGAGATATACCGCTGAATGACATCTCCTCGGAGTTTCAAGTGAATTGCTTTACTGCGGCTGCGAATTCGAGTGGTGCATTCAGTAACCATCAGAGTAGCGGCACTAGTTTCGACATTGATAAGAAACAAGAGTCCTGCGATGAATGGTTGTGCATACAGAAGGAATTGAATTTGATTACCGAGAAGAAATCCGAGCAGCAACACATTCAGCATCAGAGCTCACGAGAGGCGAGTTCAGCCACGCAATTGGCTGATATCTTCGAGAATGCCACAAGTCCCAAGGATTTGTCGGAGCTCTTTGAGAATGGAAAAGATCATCAGCAAGACAATGCCCATCACTCACATCATATTCAGCACCTGTCGGAGTTCTTTAACCCCGAATCGGTGGGCAACAAGTCGGTGGAGAACAGATTGGAAGCAATGTTTGGCGAATCGCCTGTCGTGGATAAAGGTGATGCCACTCAGGATATGGTTGAATCTGGCTTGGATGAGCTTTTCAGCGAGTCACCATCACCTGTGGCAGCTACCAATTGTAATCCTATCAACACACCCCAGCATTTCAATTCAGCAGCTGCTGGCGGAGCGGTTTCCTCTGGAAATCCAACGGATAAATCTCGCTCTTGGAACAATGATTTGATCACTCCAGCTGCAAGCTCATCACCATATCTCCAAGGTGCAGCTCCACGACGAACTCAACAACAGCAGAGCTCTTGTAGTTTCATGGAACAGCAAACGCATCAAATTCAAATGTCCAACAATCCCCAGTGGATGCAAACGATGGAGGCGCAATTTCATGAATTCATGTCCAGTACTGTGCAGGATCTTAATGGCGCAACTGATGCAACCGACGGCCGCAAACGTCAATGGAACGGTGATCTTCTCGATCATGCACACCAGGAGATGAAGAAAATGTGTTTCGCCGCAGGATCGAAGTCTGATGATCAGCAGCTAGTTGATCCTGATTTGCTGAGCCTGCATGACCCCACCGGTGAGATAATGCGACATGCGGCTAACATGCAACACAATACCGCGATGAATAGCGACAATGGCCCTGGTGGCTTCCAGCAAATGTTGAATCTTCATCAGCAGCAACAACAACAGCAACAGCATGCACAATTCCACCGTCATCATCTCCAACAGATGCACCATTCACAAATGCACGGCGCGGGAATACTCGATGCCGCTGTCATGGGTATGGGTGGCACTGGCACAGCTAATCTGAGTGGCGGCAGTAGTGGAAGCCTTTCGTCGAATTTTGATGACGACATCAGCCGGCATGTACAGAACGCCATCGATAGTATACTAAATCTTCAAAACAGTGAAGGAGATTCCCTGACTTTCTCACTGGATCATTCGATGGGATCGTTTCTAAGTGAGAGTATGCTCGAGCATAGTCAGCATCAAGCCACAGCTGTTGTGAACTCACATTGTGCCCTCGCAGGAAGCGTGCAGGATCCTTCAGACTGTATGATCAGCGGTGGAGGACCAAATGCCACAGGCGACAACAGCAACATGATGGTTGACTCTCCAACTTCATCGGTGATGTCTGGTTCAACCACCGGCGGCAGTGCTGGCGGTAGAGCCGATGTCGTCACAGCCGGATCGGGAGTCGGCGATTTTAGCTGCGTAGCAGGAATGGATGATGCTGTGAAGTCGATTATGACCTCCTGACAGATGTCCGCTGCCAATGTGATAATGGAATTCAATGCCGCTGCACTTTGAAAGTGAGAGCGAGGGAACAGGGTATAAAAAGGGGTAGTTTCTTATGAATGGTTTTATTTTATTTTATTTCTTTTAATTTAAAAATTTTAATTGGACCCGACTTAATTTTCTAAACAAGAAAATCAAAAGAACGTCTTAAAAATAAAAAAAAGAAAGTTGCACGTAACTTTATTTATTTCCCGATTCGTGTTTGTATAATTTTAAGTTTTGTTTCCCTAATGTTCGCATTCCTGTTCATTCCTTCGGTTAACTTGTAAATAGTATTTCCTTTAAAATCTTTAAATACTGGTAGATTTGAAATATGTTAGCGTCTACTAGGTATGGTTTGATTCAACATTATCCGTTTGACTTTTAAAAACAATATTCGTTTACAGTCGTTCTTTCCCACCTACTGTGGCTGTGGTTAAATGTTTATTGAAGATACCACTAGGTCATAGGAGAATTATAGCTTAGCAACAATTTTGTAATGTATCAGCACCTATGTGGTCTTTATACTTAAAGAGATTTGGTCTGGCTTAGCTTCTTGCAGAACTATCAAGTGTTTTGTGTAACAGTACAGCGAAATTCCTTCTCAATTTCTTTCCCTCCATTTAACATGGCGAACATAGCAATTATTGTAAATCCAACGTATGCGTCCTGTCTTCAAATCGAAGATACGACGGAGCATTTCCTCTTCATATGCTCTATCCCTGGTTGAAATTTGTATAGGGGTTTCTTCAGGAGTTGAAGTGCAACGGACCGCTTTCCCGCCTGAGTACCTTTATTTTCACCGCCCACACCAATTCATTTAGGTCAGAGCAGTAGCAATACACAGCGTTATAAATCGCGTGTGTTGTAAGTTTTTCGCATTACTTCGACACGTATTTGACAATATTGAGCACTTTTAAACGCGATGACTCGATACGAAAGACACTTCCTTATTCTCTTTTGATGTCGGGTGTTACTTTTACACGTCGAGATTCTACACAGGGTATTTTTGGTATTTCTGTTTCTCGCTTCATTCGTATTCTACTGTGTTCAGTGGTGGTTGCCGTGGTAATATAGATACCGCACGATACGCACTCCGCTCTGAGAAAAAAAAGAATGAAGCAAATGAAAAGAATTACGAACGAGGAAAAAGAAAAGACACGAAAGTTCTCACCTACCTTACCATCACTATGTAGTGTCTTGCGTGTCGATTCTTCGCGTGTAAAAGTGCTCATTCCAAGCGCATGCTTCGCTGACGACCAGTTCTGATGACTGTGCCGTTCCACATTCAGCCGAGCCAATACTTCCTTGATATCTCAATCTCTAGACTGGTTGTGCAATACTCGGTAGGAGCGAATTAGTTGCTTGCAAAGCTGAAAACTTTGTGGGCATCGTAGTGTCGGCTTTACTACGTTCGCATCCCTCTCCACACTTGACGTCACCGTGCTTCATGTAAGAGTCAACACAAAGCAAGTCAAGAACGTTGTTGCAGCAATAAAACTGTAGATCCCTTCCAAAATATAAGAATAGCCTGCTAGTTATCTCGGCCGCGTAGGTATTATCGTCGAGATGGTCAAAAGCAATACTCGTTATATTATTCTACGAATAACTCTGGATCTCGCGAAAAAAAAAAGTTTTCCACTACTGTATTCCTTGAAGTTTGCCAGACCCGATCTCCCAATGTGAATGGAGAGCGTGGTCTTTCTAAGGGTGAATGGAAATTAGTTCTATATTCGGCTTTTCGGCCTCACTCTGCACTTTGATCAAGCGGCACTCAATGTAACTCAGTAGTTGCCAAGTCTAGCTCCCTGCTGCATTTGAAAACAAGGCCGGAGTGATTATTTACTTTGCGATTTGGGACAGTTTCCGCAAGATATGTATTATCCGACGTGTATCTAACATCTTTCGTGCTGTTCATACTCATCCGACGTACGCACGGAATATAAAAAAAAATTAATGTAAAAAGTTCTGGCTGAAATATAAAAATCCTCAAGCGACAGACAGTTAAAATAAAATGAACACCTGTAACGCTACAGGCAATAAACTGTAATATTATAAAAATTTGCAAACAAACCAAACGATCATCAAACGGTCACGGTTCCAACTACTTAGATCCGACCCAACAAGCAAACCAGTATGTCCAAAAATCATATATCTTATAGCCTACTTCAAATACTAAATTTGAAAAGATTCATTAAAGCCGTTTTGTGATAGCGAAGCGAGCAACATTGCGAGCAGATGCATTCTGCCCTGAGTTGTGAGCAGTCGTTTGTTCATTTTTCCCAGATTGAAATAATGCTCTTCATTACAACGAGGAAGCTTCCTCAAGTGATGCATGTATATATTTCGGGACACCCAGATATTTAGGATTTCCTTCTGGACACCGAGTTAAATTTTGCAGAAGGGACCTATTTTTATAGGGACCCATTTAAAAAAGGCCAACAAACATTCACTGGCAATGTAGTAGAATTTTCAACTAACCCTTGGGACTAAGTCTTTAAATGGTGTACTCAACTTATACTAGCATGGTTTGACCGCTCATTGCGCGAGTTAGTCTTACTGGTGCTGTGAAAGGAACGTGGGCGAACTTCTTATGCAGATTTTCCTTACTTTAATCCCTCTACATCTTTTCACAGAGAGTGTAGCCAGGAAAGCAGTTTGTCGCATAGGCAGACTTCTTGGGGGAAAGGAATGGGTAACATCTTAAAATTCTTCAGCTTCGGAGGTTGAAAAGATTGTTTCTTTGTGACGCCTCTTAGTATTTCTGTTGTCGAGAGATTAGATTTGCTCCTGTCTCTCTATCATTCTTCTTCCTTCTATCTTGTTTTGTAAAACAATTTGAAGTAGTTGGTACTTGCTGCTTCTGAGATGGCAAAATATATTAATTCCTTCTTTCTGCTTCGCCTTAGTATTTCTTCGTTTGTAATGCTGTCAACGCAAGGCACGCAGTATTCTTCTTTATATCCACACTTCGAATGCTTCTCATCTTAATTATGGTTGCTCTAAGCACCGTCCACGTTTCTACTCCATAAAATAAAAACCACTAGCTAAATAGAGTACTTTGTAAACCTTTGTCTTTAGATCGGAACTATGAGGATCTATTTTATACTGAAGGGCACGACAGTCGTTGCCTTTTGTCAGAATGAGCTCTCGGTGTGAGCGGGGTCTAAGATCTTGCTTGGACCTAAAAGACTACTATTTATATACATAACGACATGATAATGTCTGCACCAAATACCCAAAGTCAAGTTATTGCCACAAAAAGTAATTTTTACTTTTCATGATATATTACTCTAAACTTGGACCAAATGTGTTTTACAACTCAAGTCTATGTTCGTGTCCACCAATACCATTCACTGTTTGCACCCTTCATATAGGTTTAATAGATAAACATATTTTCCTTTTTGTTAGCCCGT
This sequence comes from Pocota personata, assembly GCA_963082735.1. Taxonomy (NCBI): domain Eukaryota; kingdom Metazoa; phylum Arthropoda; class Insecta; order Diptera; family Syrphidae; genus Pocota; species Pocota personata. Next base: position 262,306,391 of record OY720429.1, on the reverse strand, counting down.
TCCTCATTATACGATAATAAATTTCCCATTTTTACTGCATTGCTGCTCCGCTTATGGAGTTAGCTATTGTCGCGGACCTCAGAATTTGTCTACATACCGCTCGATCCTGGATCGTATTGTAACTAAAGCCAAGATGCTGCTGTACGTTTATCATTTGTCCGATCCATGAGTTCTTTTTAATATTCGTTGGGACCTCAACTGACAATGCCTTTCGTATCAAGTTTGTTGTGGTCATTTTTGCACGCGGCCATACCAACTGATCCTGTCTGCTTGGTGCTTTTTAAGGTAAAAAAAATTGTTTGCACGATTTAACTCGAGGTCCGGAAGGGAATCCTAAATATCTGGGTGTCCCAAAATATAAGCTAAATTGATGAAGCTTCCTCGTTGTTATGAAGTGCATTATTTCAGTCTTGGAAAAATGTACAAACAGACTGATCACAACTCAGTTACTTGTAGACTGTAGATTGATTTTAGGGATATAAGCGCACTGCGACCTTGTAGATCTATTGTGCTCCCCCTACTTTTGTCTTAGAGCACCGCCTCCAGTTCAATTTCCTTGATGAACCGGACCGGGACCAACGATGGTAGATCTGCTTCTGATAGTTGATAGACATCCGGGTGTTTCCTTCTTTTGTGGATTAGTGTTCCACATTCGTTAAGAAGGTGTCCTGGTGTTTCCCCATTTATCTGATGAAATCTAAACCTTTACAGGTTCTCTCTTCTCAGTGAACCCAAATAAAATCGTTAAGACTTCCTCGAATACAGATAGATCTGACACAATCGCGTTTTGTTACTCCTGTCGGCATTCTTTTTTTTATCATTTTCATCTTCGTGCCCCTTGTATTGTCCAACATTGCGAACCGAATGCGTTTCTAAAGACTCTTATTTTTCATTTTTGTGGTATCGTTAACATTATATCTCGCTGAATCCGTAGAACAAATAACAAGTTATTTCAGCCTTTACACTGATAGACGTCGCTTTAGAATTTTGATGCTATTCTGAAAATGTCAGTCATATCTTGATATTGTGACATTTTTCTTGTAAAACACGACTTGCAACAAATGTTTATAACATGTTCCATTCTAATACATGTATTATATTTTTTTTTTTTGTTAAAAACCCCTTTAACTTACCCAAGACCCTCGATCAAAGTAAACCAAAAGATAAAAAATAAAAACATGACTACATAAAATCAAAATTATGGTGGCTTCTATAACATTTTCACAAGAAACAAATCCAATTATATAAATGTAAATATATAACACTTGACTGTATTTTATATTTTTATAAGCATTGAATATCAGATACAAAGAAACTTTGCAAAAAAAAATAAACAAAAACCAGTTCAAACAAACAGAATCCTTCTCTATACATAAAAAGACACTTAACAAATGTTTATAGTAAACCATACCAAAACAGAAATACATAATCTTGTAAATATTGGGATCAGAAATACTTTTCATGATTGCTATATATTAAACAAACAAAAAAAAAAATAAAAAAAAAACTTAAATGTATTTTTAAAACTTAACTTACTATTTCAAGTTGTTTACTCGTAAATTGTAAAAAAAATAAAAAAAAAAACACGTACTTTCAACTTATTCACATATTTCTTACAAAAAAAAAAAAAAAAGTTAGAAAAAACGCAATAAAATCAGAATTTTATATTAATAGTTTAAAATGAAATTAAAATAAATGCAAAGGGCCCGAAGTTTTTATCAATGTGGACAAAAATTATCTTAACTACGTAATTTTTAGTAAGGGTAAATAGTTTATAAGTAAAAGAAAAAAAAAAAAAAAAAAACATCAGACAAAACATATGTTAATAATAATTTATTAAAAGAAAAAAATATTTGAAAAAAAAAACAGTTTATTAAATTAAACAAAAAACAACAAAAAAAAAATCGAATTAGCCATAAGTTTTAGCTGTAGAAATTTTAACAATTAAAAATGAAAAACAAAACAAAAAAAAAAAAAACTATTACTAAGCGTAAATTACAAGGTTAAGATTGAAACTTAAAAGCAAATAAACTCAAAATAAACAAAATACCTAGTAAAATGTAATATGTATTTAAATTAATATTTAGTGTACAATTATTATAAATATAGTATTTTTTTTTTTCGTTCGTTGTTTTGATTTCATTTTTTGATAATCCTTACTATAATTAAAATTTGATTTGAAAGACAAGAAAAAAAATTAAAATTAAAGTTAAGTGAAAAGAAAATAAATAAAACTAAATTAAATTGTAGACTATATGATGGTATATTATTAAAAATAGTGTTTTATAAATTAATATAAATGAAGGTAAACAAAAAATAAACAAAAAAATTGATGATAATAACTACTATAAATATTGAGACGATAATAAAGAGAATGGACAAAAAGTTTTAATTACTTATAGTGTGGTAGTTTTGATTTTTTTTTTTTTTTTTTTTTTAGAAAATATTTAAACACAAGAGAAAAAAAAATAGTTAAAACAATTTTGTCGATGATTGCGAGGAGAGATAAACTGATTTAGTTTCGTAGTTCTTTTACTATTAGTTTATTTCTTGCTTTTGTTCATTTTTTCATTTGTATTTTATTTAATTTTATTTAATTAATTTGTTAATTTGTCTTGTCGTCAATTTGTAGATTATTAGACAATAATTTCTATTTTTTATTTTATTTTTAAATTAAACAAAGAACCGTTATAAATATACAAAGTCAAACTAAGACAACATTATAAACAAAAAATATTATGCTGGTTTTATTATTTCAGTTTTTTTTTTTTCTTTTTTTTCATAAGTTTTATTTCGTTTTTGAATGGGAAGATTATTTCGATGTTGTTTTTTTTTTTTTTGCAGTGAACTCAACTTTTAAAGCGTGAGTATCTTAAGTATTTTTTTTTTAGTAAGAACCGTGGTTCAGTGGTTAAGTGCGCAATCACTGAGCGAGAAGTTCAAGGTTCGAATCCAAGAAAACAGAAAAATAAAAAAAAAAATTTCTAACTGTCCCACCTTCCGCGAACGTCTGACAAACATCCATCCGAGAGTAAAATTGTCATGAAAAGCTCTCTCAATCGACAAAAAAAAATTGCCGTTCGGAAACGGCATAAAACTGTAGGTCCAATCCATTCGTGAAGCATCGCGTAAGCGTTGGGTGGATGAAGTGGCGGGAAAACTCTGCAATCTTCTCTGACCAAAAAATGTCCCCTAAACTGAAAGGAAGGCTCTACACGGCAGTTGCACGTCCGGCGCTCACATACGGTTCACAATGCTGGACAATGTACATAAAGTATGAGAGCAAATTAACGGCAACTGAGATAAAGATACTTCGCATGATAGCAGGAGTAACAAACGAGGAAGCCTTCATGTAAAAGAACCCATCACAAGCAAGATAGAGCACGACCGGCTCAGTTAGTATTGTCATGTTCAAAGGAGAGATCCTTCGCAAAGAAGGCAGACCAAAAAACAACTGGATCACACAAAGGTAAAAACATCAGCATTTGATTGGCCTCAGTGATGAAGTGATCCGAAACCGGGAAGCCTGCCGGTACTTCCTGAGGTCAAACCGGCAAACCCCACAGGCGGACAAGTAGAGATGCAGTAAAGTGGGAGGATTGTGATCCTTCTACTCCGGATCATAACTTCGCCGTAAGGAAAAGAAGAAATGCTCGTGCAAAATTTCTCCAATCCGTTCTTTGCTGATGTGTGACTCGTCCGCTATCTGCAATATTTTTATTTTTCGGTCGGCCAGAATTAATTGTTCAGCTTTTCCGACGTTTTTTTCAGTGACCACTGACACAGGACGTCCTGGGCCCTTTTTGAAAAAAGAACGAACCCATTTTTTGACCATGTTACACAAAGGCCCAGAATCCTAAAGAGTCGATCACATGGCTTCGAAAATTTCTTGTAGTAATGAGATGCTATACAGAGCCAGGATGTGCTCCTCTGGTGCTTAATAGTAGTGAGATTCACCGCAGCTTAAAAACATGTTTAACAATAATTTGCCGGTAAATTTTCTGTTTTTTTTTTTTTTTTTTTGGCATATGCCAACAAAAGCGAAGTTAGTTGCACTTCGTACAAGTCGTGGGTATCGTCATCTGGAAATCGTTCGTCATGACTTTCATCTCGTAATACGTAAAAGGCATTCGAATAGAAAAATAGAGAAAGGGTACATTCACGCCTGAAATATTTTGTGAACAATCTGATTAGACCGAATCAGTGTAGTTTTAAGCCAATAAAGTCCACCATAGATCAGATGTTCAAATTGCGGCAGATCTTTGAAAAAACTTATTAGCTCCAATAATACTCGCTACTTTCTCATCGATTTTAAAGTCGCCTATGATAACGTCTACAGAGATAAGCTTGGCAACTCTGTACATTTGTACAGGATGACGATGGAGAATCACGCTGCTCCATCAAAGTTGTTAACAATATCCCCTAGGATTTTAATGCCAGGAAAGGACTACGACAAAATGACGTGCTCTCATGTGATTTATATAACATTCATACTTGAACGGATTGTACAAAATTCTCAGACTAACATTGGATTTACAATCTTTCAAAAATCTGGTCATGTCATCAAAGAAAGTCAGACAACATCGGCGACTTGCAAAGAGCGTTACAATAGACAGCTAAAATGTTGAGGTAGTTAAGGACTTTGTCTACCTAGAGTCCGCTGTAAATTCAAATAATGAATGGAGGAGAAGACACAACCAGGAACTATACAAGTTGTACAGCGACATCGATCTAATCAGAAGGATTTAATTTCATCGCCTAAAATAGATCGAATGGACATCAATGCTCCGACCCGGAAAGATTCATCCCGCAGGAACGACGCGATAAAGGAAGACTTCACCTAAGGTGACACACACGGGTGGAAAGGAACCTCAAGCCAACTTCGTGTAAAAAACTGGAGGTGGCTAGCACAAATTCGAGCTGGCTGGAGACATTTGTTGGTTGAGTCTTAGGTCCATCCCGGACTGTAGCGTCATCTAAAGTAAGTAAAGATAACATAAAAAAATGCTTAAAGAACTTTTATTAGACGCCCCGTGGCGTGAAACTCTCTTACTGTTGCACACCTGAAATTCACCGTTATTCCCATAGTCGAACTCACTTCATTTTAGCTACTTGAAAATTCATTAGAGATTGTATGAACTTTCAGACCTTTTGTATGAAGTTGAGACTGTGATTGCGATAGCAGCTGCTCATCACTCTGTTCTTTGCACTAAACAGAGAACAATTGCGATTGCTCTGGAGGAAAACTTAACTGCTCTGCTGCTCAACACTTTTTACTGGGTCGAACAAACAAAGGCAACACTAAACAGACACACTGCTCCTCAATATCGAGTATAATAATTGCTCTTGCTTCAAGCGGTCGGTCCAATATGTGCGGCGTGGCAATAGCGTCTCGAATGTTGGCCTCGAGCTCGTCCAAATTGGTTGGCTTGTTAGTGTAGACAAAGGACTTGACGTAGCGCCAGAGAAAATAATCGAGGAGTGTCAAGTCGTATGATCGCGGCGGCCAATTGATGAACGCTCGCCGTGAGATGACCCAGTCGCAAAATTTCTCCTTTACAACTTCGAGCGTTGAGTCGCTTGTATGGCATGTAGCGCCGTCTTGTTGGAACCACAGCTCGGATATATCGATGTTGTCAAGCTCTGGCCACAGAAAGTCGGTTAACCTCGCTCTATACTGAGGACCATTGACAGTAACGTGTCTCCTTCCTCATTTGGAAAGAAATAAGGTCCGATGATGCCGCCATGCCATAAACCGCAGTCAATCTTTGTGGATCCATTAATGCTTGGTCAAACACTTGTGGATTGTGGTCCAATAATGCGAATTTTGGTTGTTGACATAGCCGCTGATCCAAAAATGGGCCTCGTCCGAGAAGATGATTTTTTTGCCAACATCCGGATCTCCGGCCAACATTTCTAGCGCCCAATTAGCGAACTCACGGTATTGTCTATGGTCGTCTGGCTTCAATTCTTGCATCAGTATAATCTTATATGGATATAGGCCTAAATCGAACCGCAAAATAAGCCTGGTTGACTCTCTGGCGATGCCCAATTCAGCTGATCGGCGCCGAATCGACATTTCTGTATCTTCTTCGATACTGGCCGCTACGGCGGCTATGTTTTCTTCTCTTCGAACCGATCTCTGTCTGGTTAGTGGCTTAAGGTCCAAAAGAGTGTACTCATGCTCAAACTTTTCCAGGGTGCGACGAATTGCCTTCGCACTGAAGCCATGATGACGACCAACATCACGACGAAATTCACGTTGCGTATTTACAACTGAGCCCGAATTTCGATATTTTTTTAATAATTTCCACACGTTTGGGAAATGGCAAACCTTACTGAATATTTTGACAGCTGGGTGTCATTGGAAACCTTGACAGCTGCTGAAACATAACAATTGGAAAAACTATCATTGCTATGATAGCAATCAAACAAAGCAATCAAACGTTAACTCTGATCTTAAGAGCAATTTAATCGTTGCCTGTCTTAACTGCTCCTTTAGCCCATCTTTACTTTTGTAGCCTCACTTCTGTGTGTGTTCCCATAGTCGTCCAAGGTAGTACTAGAACATTTATATCTGTCATCTTATTTTCGGGTGACACTATTGTGAGAATAAGGCTGATTAGTTTACCTGAAGTATGAACACAAAAGACAAGACCATTTTTTTGTTTTATTTTAAAATTCGTTTAATTCTTTTTTTTTTTATTACTCAGAGACAAAACAAAAATTGTTACTACAACTTGATTAAAGAGAGAGAAAAAGAGACCTATATTTTGATTACAGTTGATTGTTATGACAGTCATTACAAAAACAAAAACTTAATTATTGCGCATTAGGTGGACGTATAGTAGGACTAAACTTAATAAACTTGTATTGCAATTCAATATACACATAATACATAATTACATACAAATTATTAACATCGACATTTATAGTTTTTCTTTAAAATTATTTATTTAATCATAATTAGAATCTACTTAGTCTTAGTAAAATATTATATTCTATTTAGTTATTACTCGTAAAAATTATGCAACGTGTTTTATTCGATAAGAAAAGAAAATAAAAGAAAATTACTAACTTAAGAAACAAGTTACTTTTTGAGACAAAAAAAAGCTATCACCAAATCATTGACCAATTGAAAAAAAGAGAGCAGGAGAATAGAGAATGTCAATGGAATGAAAAAATAGTTAATCAAACCACTTTTGAATAAAAATGTACAACGGTGGCAGTGACAACTTTTTATAAAACAATTTTACATAAAAGTTAAAGAGCAACGAAACAAAACATAAAATAAATTAAAATCAATCAAACAAATAATGTTAAATACGAGAGTGCTGAAAGTTTTATTCTTTTTTTTTTTATTTTTGTGCAGCTGCCCCCGTCTGTTTGAATAAACCTTTAGGTATACAAAAGACTTTTTCATCATTTTATTTGTATTTATTTTATTTTTTTTAAGTAGACAATTGAAAATCTCTAGGGAAGCATGGTTTTAACCTAATTCTTCATTTTAAATATATAAATGCATTCCTATACTTTGTATATCAAAAACAGATCAAGAAAAAACTATAAAATTTGAATCTAAGTCTAAAGACAGGCATGCTATTGAACGAAGCTAAGTACGAGTACCTTGCTTTAAGAAAAAAAAAAAGTTATACAAAAGATGCCCTTAATATTTATGTGTTAAGCTCAATATAACGGACGATGTAACAAATATCAGTAGTTCATAGCAACTCACAGATCGCATCTTACACTTCGACTAGAAAGTGATGTAGCAATTGGCGATGTCCCCACAAATTAAAATGCTTAACACTGTCTAAGTTCCTAAACAATCCTACGTTCTGGTTTTGATAAATCTGTTTGAGAGTTTCGACGCAAAGCTACTTACTTAGTTATGTCCCGTTTCTCCATCTAATACTACTGAATATTCTGAGGATCTACTGTGCTAAATGTATCTCTAACGGACACCTCCATAAGAGAACGGGTCAGAAGCCAATAGACACCAAGAGGCAGTGGAGTGGTCATACATTTCGAAAAGGCGACAGTTTTGTAGCGAACTATGCGATGAAATGTAATCCATTATTGAACAGAAAAAGAGCAGTTCGACCGCGGAATACGTGTGATGCCTTATGGTAGTTCATATCCTGCCTTCGTGATGCAGCACTACAAACAAGGGGAAACACCCCGCTACTTAGAGATCATTTTGTTTATGAAATAAAGACAATCAGTAGTGCCATGCATCCAAATATAGAGGAGCACCAGAGTGATGTATTGGGTTATACCACATGATATGTATGAAAGTGATCCTTAACGTGACAAAACTAGTGCACAATTGTGAAAGTTTTACTGTAATTTCAAAGCGCTCGATTTTTGAATACAATAATTAAATATGTTGTCTCTTAAACAACCCGCAATATAAACGCTGTAATTGGGGAAAATATTGTAAATGAAAGGTTTGTTTAAGACCAGAAACCTTTGTTGATAACAACCTTATGAGAGGTTCCGCGAATCATTATTTTTGCACAAATGAATCCTTTATGACAATTCCGGATAGCGGCTTGATGCAGAGGAGAAAGTGTTATCTCCCCTGCATCAAGCAGGGAGATTTTCCCGTACCCACCTTATTCTCTGTGTATTATAAACAGATTATCACCTTCTCAAGAATTTGGAGTCATTTCTTCGGAACCTAAACCAATCAGCTGTTCAACAGGCTTTCAATGATTTTATAGCGTCCAAAAACCAATTATTTTTGTAAAAAAGGGTATCAGCAAAACCGTATACAGACAGTCAAATATTTGGATGGTCCTCTTCCGGCTTCGGATGAGGATCAGCTAAGATGAATGGTGTATCTTTCCACCGTATGAAAATCTGTCTATTACCAAAGCAATCTACGAAGGCGTGAAATATTACATGCTGCATAGAACTAGGTTGTTGAATGAATTTAAGACTCGACGCGGAGTCCACCAAGGTTGTAGACTATCACCAATACTTTTTCTTATATTCGTCAGTGACGTCCTCTGGAGTGTTTTGTCGGTCTTAAAGTGGTCAAATCTTCGAGACGAAAGAAAGTAAAGTTAAACTAAGATTTAATACGAACAATGCAAAAGCCATGTAAGCATTGCCAACTTCCTTTATGCCTAGAGAAATCACAAACTTTCGGAATGTTTTGCAGAGAGCACAATTTGATTAGGCTGAAGGTATTTTTCTGGTTGACAATGACACCAAATTGGACGATCAGCCCAACGACTTTTGTAAAAGCACCGCGACAGGGTACGAAACTAAGCTAAGACCCGAAGGGAACAGTTGGAAGAAATTATTGGCACGCACAACGCTTCGCTTTAGTTTGTTGCTCTTATTTTAAGCTAGTAATGTAAACGATGATTGTACCGCAATTTCTTCCAGGACGAATCAATTGGTCTTTATCCGCCTAAAAGTAACCAGAGACGGTTGCTTTGCAGTTCAATTAATAACCGTCCCATAAAATGAATAATGTTACTAACAATATGATTGCGTCTCTTATACGCTATTTCCTAAGCTCATTTCAAAAATATTTACAAAAAATGCATTAATTTACATAAAACATACAATAAAAATAGACCTGGTTTCTCTATACAATGATCACCAAGTTAAGCTCAATTTTTGTTTTGGTATTCAACTCTTAAACCCTACTTCTAAGATCAACAGTCGTAATGTTGATCTTTATTCGGACTTCAAATAAAACTTAATTTTAAATTTGGAACATGAGTTTACAATAAATTATTTTAATCATGCGTACCAGCCTCCCTAGGACTTGTATACTACCAAACCTTAGTCTACACTATTTAGTGAGAAATATATAAATTGTTTAAAACAACTACCTAGTGAGTTTCAATTTTCTCTACAAAAAGGACACTACCACTGTCCATTCCCATTCGTGTTTTTTTTTTTATAAATAATTTACATTCATACAAAATCGCAGTTTATCGTTTTTGTGTTCTTTTTTTTTTGGTTCTATTTACAAAGACCGTATTAAGATTTAAATACATCGCTCACGTTTAGTTACTTCGAATTGGAAGTGGATGGGCTTCAGTGTTAAAGACAAACTTATTCAAATCGATCTCATCGCGATCGTCACTAAAGAGGAGATAAAAATATTTTAGAGTTTCACTTAACCAAAAACTCTCCATTAAATCTCGCAAGCGAGTGTTAAAGATACTCTTGACATTCCCAATGGAAGAATATCCATTGGCGACTTTGGTATATTTCTCAAACGACTGGAATATGTTCCAGCCCATGTCCTGATATGTACGATTGCCAGTGATTGCATAGAAGTAATACAAACTTTCAATGAATTCCGGCCGCAGAAGATTGTGAGCATCGTTGGATCTTACTTGAATCTCTGGATCATCATCTTCAGTCGTAGAGAAGTAAGTAATTTCAGGTGCTAGTCCTGTGGGCTGTTTCATATAGGTTTGATAGCATGTCTCAAGGAGATCTCTGGCCAGTGTTAGATGAGATTCTGGCATTCCAAACTTATGACCAAGGAGAAGTGTTCCGGGGAAATAGCATGTTAGGTGATCCATTTTTGCTTTGAAATCTTTACCGTTGATTAGTTCACCGATATAGACGTGATGTTCTTTAGGGGTCTTGCGTACAAGTTGTGAGATTACACCATCAATGGCGCGTTTATAATCTTCAATTAAGCTAGAAGGATTTCAAGTATCTTATACAACAAACTATTAACATAAGCTAATGGGCTATACTTACAAATCGCCATCTTTTCGGCCTGTTTGAATCCATTGTTTGAGCAAGTACTCATAGTATGAATCACCTCTGGCTCCCAATGAAATCGTTGCAAAGTTTCTGAAAGTTCCGGTATTTGCATTTATAAATATTGGAACCAGCCCATTATTTTTCTCTAGGGCGTGCACCTTTTCATTGACACGATGGGCAGCCTGTAATTACAGAGTTTGCAATATATAAGTGGAATTAGATAAAATGAACAGTTACGGCGATAAGACAAACTAAGGCACTCGGTGTGGTTGGTCAGCGAAAATACATAATATGAAATCGATAAGAGTTTATAAATCAAACATGAGAGAGATAAGAGAAACATAATATTTTAAAAATGAATTCTGCTATGTTAAAGTAATGAGAGGGTGGGTCATCTGCTGTTGGTGTCTTTTTAAAGTTGCTATACAAAAAAATGCATTTAAAAGTTGTTTGCTATATTGTAGAGAGTACACCTTCCGATTATTTATGGAAAATAATTTCATTTACGCATACTACCTTGATCAAATAAGTTTCAGGAATGACTACCGTGTGGCGCTTTCAGTCATCTGAAAGGTAGGTTGACACATCTGTCATTAACATTCCCTCCAAATTTTAGTGTCGTAGCTTGACATTTGTAAAAGCTACGCTGTCGAGAGTTCTACACCTGGCTCCATGTGTGTTTTCGATTTTTTACGATTTTAAAAATGGGATCAACTTTGCAGCAACAAGTTTGCATCAAATTTTGTGTTAAAAACGGATTCGACTGTGCGAAGACTTTGGAAATATTGAAGAAGTGTTTCGGCAACGATACTCGTACTCTATCGAAAACAAACGTTTATGCATGGCACAAACGCTTCAAAAGTGGTAGTGAGTCCGTCGAGGATGACGAACGCAGTGGTAGGCCGTCGACATTGAAAACTGACGAGAACATCAATAAAATCAAAAGCAAATTGACCATCAGAGAACTGGTAGAGGACTTGAGCATTGCTTATGGATCCATTCAAGACATTTTGGTTAAAGATTTGGGCACCAGATTTGTGGCTGCAAAGCTGGTCCCGAAAGACCTGAATTTCAAGCAAAAAAGGGAACGCATTGACATCGCGAAAGACGTGATTTTAGCGGGTGTTGTGCATCATGAATTCTTGCCACAAGAGCAGACAGTCAACAAGGATTAATATTTGGGCGTTATGAGACGTTCGCGTGAAGCAATTCGCCGAAAAAGACCAGATTTGTGGGCAAACAACTCGTGGGTTTTGTACCATGATCCGTCACACAACGCCATCCTTATTCGTGAGTTTTTGTACGAATATCAAAATGTCCGGGGCTCTATTTCATGAATAGCTCGATCAATATTGTGATTGTCAGCATAACATCAATATTTAATGGTACCCCACAAAAAAAAAAGCCCAACGCCGACAAATCGCAGCTCCACGGAGGCCAAGCAACATGTATGTATGTATTTTATTTATTTAGTATCAGTTACTATTACAATTCATTTGGTATATCTTAATTTATATAATAATATTTAATTTTACTTTTAAGTTACTGTATTCCGTATATGTGATATTAACAAATTTTTAAATCTTCCTAAAACAGTTTCATTCCTTATTTCATTGGGTAGTTCGTTAAATAATTTTAATCCACGATATAAGAGCATATTCTGTGTTCTAGAATCCCTATACAACTGTAATCTGAAATCGTAGTTGGATCTTAAATTATATGGTTGAGCGTCCCTTGTATATATTAAATTTGTGGTCAAGTATTGTAGCACCATGTTGAATTTCATCTTAAATACAAATGTTAGTACATTGAAGATGATACGCTGCTTGATGTTTAGCCATTTCAAACAAGATAGCATCCATCTACTCGAGGTATAATAGCTACATCGAAGGATTGTTCTCATCGCTTTATTCTGCAGCACCTGCAGTTGATCTACGTGTTCATTATTCCCCATAAACAAAATAGTAGAGCAGAACTCAAAGTGTGGTTTAATTATAGTATTATATATGTTAATTGCACAAATGGTTGTTATATTTTTTCTTATTCTTGCAAGAAAGGACACTTTTTTGGAAATTTTTTTAATTATGTACATCATATGGCTATTCAAATTCATTTTACTGTCTAATATTACACCGAGGTATTTTATTTCAGGAACTTATTCAATCTCTTCACCATATATTTTCAAATTAATACATTCGTCACTATTTATAACCATACATTTAGTTTTGTTTACATTAATTTTTAGTTTGTTTTGTTGCAGCCATACACAAAGGTTTTTTAAGTCATTCTCAATATGCACTTTAAGGTCATTTAAAGCTTTACCACTTACAAACATTAAGGCATCATCAGCGAACAGGGACATTTGACTGTTTCTTAACACTTTACAGATATCATTTATGTAAATTAAAAATAATAAGGGACCGAGTATAGTTCCTTGCGGTACACCGAAACATGTATTTTTGGCACTAGACATTGCACAGTTTACACTAGTTTTTTGAGTACGATCAAACAAATAAGACTTAAACCACATAAGCTCGTTACCTTTGACACCATATTTTGACAGCTTTTGTATTAATATATCTCTATCAATTGTTTCAAATGCTCTCTGAAAATCTAAAAATAATGCTATAATTTTGTTACCACTGTGTCTTTGTTCTTTAAAGGTCATCACTAACCAATTTAGAGATGTTTCACATGAGTGATTATGACGAAAGCCCGATTGGTTGTCGATCAATAATTTATTATCACACACATATTTATAAAATTGTTGATGAGCACACTTTTCCACTATTTTCTCTAGAATAGGCATCATGTTAATGGGCCTAAATTTGTCACACATTTTTGTACCGGACTCCTTGGGTATTGGAACAACTATCGATTCTTTTAAGTTTCTAGGAAATTCACCACGATTAAATGACTCGTTTACGATTTGAAGTATTATTGGACCAATAATATCAAAACAATTCAAAATAATTTTTATATTTAGATGTAACGCATTTTTATTGTTAATCTTTTTGCATATTAACCGTAGTTCACTCAAATCTATTTGTCTAAACTTAAATATCATTTGATGTTCCGTTAAATTAAAAATCGAAGAGGTATTATTTGTCGCTATGGAATTACTGATAGCGTTTACACTTTCTATAAAGTAAGAATTAAACTTGTTGGCAATTATAGAGCTATCACTTTCCAATCTATCACCGAACCGAACTTCACTGATTTCTACTTTTTTCTGCTTTAACACCAAGTCCTTTATAGCTTTCCACATAGACTTTTGGGTTTCTCATGATCCGATTTTGTTACATATATAGTTCTTTTTAGCAAAATGTAATTTATTTTTGTACATGTTTCGTATACTTCTATAACTTTCCCAGTCTGATGCAAAATTAAATATAGTCGCCTTTTGAAAATATTGATTTTTTTTGCATTTTAGAGTTCTAAGTTCAATGGTGAACCATTTGTCCTCACAAAGCGCGATTTTCTTACGAATAGTCTGTTTTTTTACACAATACATTAAACTATTTTGTAATACTTCAGATAACACATTAAAGTCAGTCTGATCAGTCATTTGGGCGCACTTATCACTAATTAGACTCAGGAATTCAGCTTTCTTATACTTAAATATATCGATATATTTGTTAACTTTTCTAATTTGTTTGTCAGCCACATTTACTTTTATTACAATTGATTCGTGATCACTAATTTTTAGTTCAGGGATTGTATCTGCCCAAATATTTCTCTCAATAGGTGTTATTACAAAATCAACTAAAGATCTTGTCGATTCTAAAATCCTGGTTGGTTTGTTAATTATTTGTTTACAATTGTTTTTTATTAGAATTTTGTTGATAGCCTTTGTATACGTATTATTAGTAGATAGCAAATTAATATTAAAATCTCCAAACACTATTATATTAAGATTTGTGTGCAGAGCCATATCAATCCATTCAGAAAAAAGAGTACAGAATTCGCGTTCAGAGCTACTAGGTGATCTGTAGAACACTGCCACCATTTCTCGAAAGGAATTTGAATAGATTTCAACACACAAACTCCAAATTTTCATCTCAATATCTACTTGATTTATTAATCTATACTGTAATCCTTTTTTGATATATAGAACCACACCACCTGTATGACGACTAGTACTATCACACCGCACTTATTTCTTCGTCACTTATATTTTCTGTTAAATGGGTTTCACAAAAAGCAAGGATTTCAAAACTGTTGTCCTTCACTAATACTCCAATTTCGTTGAAGTTGTTTGTAAGTCCTTGTACATTAGCACACAGATAAGACAGTTGCTTTGGTTGCTAATACTGAATCCGTTCTTTCAACATCACCAAAACGACTAATTACACGATTGTTGAACTGAGTGCACAAAAGATCGATTGTTGGACGGCTTGTATAGCACGTAGCGCCATCTTACTGAAATATTCTCGGCAGAACACACAGGACGAACACGAGGATAACTTGTGCTATCAATTAGCATGCCAATGTCACGAATTTTCTTCACAAACTTTGATACTGCAGGAACGGTTGGTGCATTATTTCGACAGATATATTTCTTTTAAAAAATCACACTTTGGTTTTCAATATTTCCTAACGTCGTTCAAGCGTAAATGGATTCATTTCGTACCGCGGAGAATTGATACTGTCTTTTTGACAATTTTTTGAAGGCGAAATAGCTGCCAGTGTCAAAATAACATAAGTATTCAGTATCATTTCCATTGTCTGAGGTATTGCAGCATTCTATAATCGTGGATCTTTGCTTTTTGCCTCTACTGCTCTAAACTAAGATGTCTGGCATCCGCAAATACTTGGTCTGGATGTGGGACTCCAAGATCGTCTTGGCTAGAGCATTGTTATCCATTCGATCGTTTTTGTCGAACCAACCTTGACCTTTATGATTACATCCACATCTTGGCTCAACTGTTGTATATTCTCCTCCATTCACCCTTTTAGTACATAGGAATTTTTAAGCTCGTTGTTTCGGATAATTTGAACACTTCTGCAATTTCTTTTAGCTTGAGTCGATTATCTTCCATGAGGGCATACTCGACATTTAGAACTATTTTTATGTGTAGTCACGTCCCTTCACGTCTTCCAGGCCAGTCATCATCTTCTAATGACTCTCTACCCTGTTTAAATAAGCCCGACCACTTGTAAACCATGATTTTGTCAGGGCAAGAAGTTAAATAAACTGTTTGCCATTTAGTATATTTTCCACAATTGTTCCTCGTTTTGTGAGGAATTTAATTACGGCGCGGAGGTAAATATTTGATATTTTTAAAATTACCACAGACTTTAACTTATTCTTTTGACTATTGCGAACTAATTGGTAAATCAAACTTCACATTTACTCATATACCTAAAAAGGATTACCTGACAATAAAAAGGATAATTCGAACCCCACTCCTTTCTATCTTTGTCTCTATTCTGCGAACTTAAAAAATCCGCTGCGTAGATGAAATCTAACCACTTTGAAGTTGGAGTTGTCAGCAGTGACAATTTGTCCTGAACCTTGGACAAATGCTTCTTTATTTGTTGACAACATATTTATTTTTCTTTTTAAATGGATGGCTCAAGGCTAGGCAACCAACATAGTGTGAATGAAAAAGATTTCAATTCCATAGACTTAAATGCTACTTATTCTGCCCCCTGGGAGCAATGCCGTCTGATCCAAATGAAAAAGTAAAGTTGTTTCAAACTATTTTAACACAATTGTTCGATCAATGTGTACCAACTAAAACAGTAAAAATACATAACAGAGCATGCCCTTGGTTTACGCCCGAAGTAATTAGCAGACCATCTGATGATAACTGGTCCTCATTTAAAGTGGCACGTAACCATGCCACCTTCGTTGTACGCACTTCAAAGAAAAATTATTTTGCATCCAAATTAAATATATCCCTCCCTGAAAAAAAACTTTGGAGTAACCAGCGTAAAATTGGTGTTTCCAGTGGCCTCAACTCCAAATGCGTTCTCGATCCTGATGAACTAAATCATGCCTTCCTAGGGGATGATTCCAATTTTAACGAATTAGATTTTAATCAGGTCGACAGACTGGAAGATTTTATAGTAACCACTGAAGACGAAATTGTTCAATGCGCCGCAGCTATCAAGTCTGATTCAATTGGGGAAGATGGCCTACCAATACGCTTCATCAAACTCATCTTACCACAAATTGTCTCCCACTTTACCCATGTAATAAACTGGTCTATAACAACATCAACTTTTTCAGGTCTGGAAAAATGCAAGAGTTCTGCCTATCGCAAAGAAAGCTAATCCAACATCTCCTTCCGACTATAGACCGATCAGCATTCTACCTTGCTTATCGAAGGCTTTCGAGAAAATAATAGCAAAACAAATCACAAAGCACCTGTCTATCAATAAGTTACTAAGTTCTCACCAATCAGGTTTTAGAGCTGACCACAGCTGTTCGACAGCATTCTACCTTGCTTATCGAAGGCTTTCGAGAAAATAATTCCAAAACAAATCACAAAGCACCTATCTATCAATAAGTTACTGAGTTCTCACCAATCAGGTTTTAGAGCTGACCACAGCTGTTCGACAGCCATGGTCAATCTACTCGAAGAAATAAGACAAGATTTTGATAAGGGTTATGTTTGATTTCTTTGTCTGCTGGATTTCTCCAAGGCCTTTGATAAAGTAAATCATAAAATTCTGTGTTGGAAACTGAATAACAATTTCGGTTTCAGTGATAGGGCAGTGAAATTGTAAAGTAGTTTTCTTTCCGGTAGGTTGCAAAGGGTTTTTTTCGGGTGAAAGTTATTCGTCCCTAATGAAAATCAAACAAGGTGTGCCACAGGGCTCAATATTAGGACCGATTCTCTTCTGCATGTTTATTAATGACCTCCCGTCTGTGTGCAAACATGCTTCAGTACATCTATATGCTGACGACCGACGTTCAACTACACCTAGCAAAACCATACTCCAACCTTAATGAACTCACTTTTCTCATTAACGATGATCTAAAACGCATCTACACTTGGTCAATGGCAAATGGTTTACTATTAAATCCGTCAAAATCGCAAATAATTCCAATATCCCAGAAAAAATTGAACCTCAATCTTCTACCTGATCTGTATCTAAATAGTAATAAAATCAAAGCTGTTGAATCAACCACTAGTCTCCGATACACAATTAATCGAAATCTGTCTGGTTACAACCACACCAACGTGGTCATTGGACGTATCTACGGATGCCTTCGCAAGCTGTGGCTTAGTGCTTACTCCACTGGAAACACGACGAAAGCTGGTAACAACTCTAATCTTGCCCCTCATAATGTATGCTAAAGTTGTATATTGTAGTCTAGACTCGTTATCCCAGCACAAATTGCAAGTAGCCTTCAATGACGCGGTGCGTTATATCCACGGCATTCATAGATATGACCACATATCAGCATACACTAGGGATTTACTAGGTTGTGATTAGCATCATTGTTTTGAAGTTACACCACTAAGTACTAAAAAAGATTCTATCTTAATGTACAAATCATTTACATAAAATAAATGAAATATGAAAGTTCTACTACGGCACGATAGTGTCAATATCGTCCGCGTATCTCACGCATCACCTTGTCGAAATCAGGTGCACGTTCCGAATAACTCGGAATAGTCAGTTATCGCCTCTTTAGACGATGAATCCTATCATATGTAAATTTGAAGTTTTCCACGATTTGCTTCAGTGTTAACATTTGACCGATTGTCGATCTGCCGGTTCCGAAGCCGCACTGGTACGTATGAACCAATCAGTGTGGTTCAGACGCTGAATAGGATTTTGTATGCAACATTTAACTCGATAATTCTTACAAAACTACCTTTTCGCCTGCAAATTGAAAGTAAAGTTCATTGTTTAACAACGCTTTACGATATAACACCTCCATTAATTAATTAACCTTATTTACTCATGGCACGTACAAAAAAAAAATAAAACAATTCCCCATATCAATATTTGCGATATTAAGCAATAGCTATGCAAAGTAGATTGCACAATATTTAACATCAGTTTCCAACTGAAAGATAAGTATTATAATTTCGCATACTCACCTCTTCATAAATTTGACTGCCGGTACTTCTACTCAAATCCCTAAACTCTAATTGTAGTGTAGTGACTTCACTAGTTGAACTATCTGGTGACCACTTCGGTGAATGGGCAGACATCGATGCGAGATTAACATCTGAATATGGAATACCAGATGGTGATAGGAAGCACGGAAGCAAACGATTTCCCAATTCCATCTTTTAAATAAATAGAATTGTTCTCATTATCTTTCAAAAATTACAAATGAATTAAATGAGTTCGTACAGATTTCTTAAGGAACATCTTATCACCGCTTAAGTGGTATGAGGTCAATAGGCCACCCAATACCCGGATGGTTACTTCAAAAAGATTAACATCACGATTTATGTCGAAATTTAGGAATTGATCAACCCAATTGCGTGCTTCTTCGAATTCTAAAAAAACAAAAAACAAAAAACTCATTACAATCACTTTAGCGTTTGACTACATTTTCTTTGTACCTTCTTGCAAGTCCATGATGTACATTGTGTCCAACGAATCGACAATCGTTAGGCCCAAGCCAAACCAATCATGTGAACTCATTGAAACTGGCTTTAGGTTGTCATGACCCCATGCGTATTCTTTGTATCCTTTCCATGAATGTTTGAAAGCTTCCACCACGGCTCTTTGTCGGTCATTGGATGGTCCCTGAAAGTCCGCCGGGGTGACATCTGTTGTTTGGTCTAGATGATTTATAAAATCGTCAATGCCACTCTCTGGTGCGGCATTTGCATCATTTTGTATGAGGTCGATATTTGGTTCATCTACAACATTAGATGGATCGGCTTCAACGGCTTTTACAGGTTCGATTAGAAGATTGTTATTTTCTACTGTTGGACGTGGTTCTAGTTTTTGTTTTGATGTATCCGGTGCTGTATCCGGTTGATGGTGTTCTTTTAGATGAACTTTGTGCTGCAATGAAAAATAAAAATATTTATTTAAAGTCAATAAAGACGCAGAATGATATACGAGTACTCATGCTGATATTTTCTAATCAAAACCCCAAACAATATTTTATCTCGTAACTAGTAAATTTTAATTGGCAGTTTAGATACGCTATGATAATGCATGCGGTAATATGGTTGGATGGTATCACAGTTGCAATAAAAGAAGACTACACATCCAGTGTCAAGTCAATTGGGTGATCTAATCAAATATGAGAAAGCTAGCAATTTATATTGAGAATATATTACCGACAATAAGATTTTAGTTTTAGGATCCATTTCCCATGAAGCTAAGCCTTTTATTCTGTTCACGAAAGACCTACCTGCAGTAATTTGTGTTTCACTTATTTATCTCGCAGGTGTTTTGCGTGGTTTAATAAGGTTTTACTGTCGTTTCTAGTGTTTTTCTCAGTCCCCATTCCTTCTTTCGGACAGCAATCGCACACTGACGACATATGTTTGCTTCCTCATAGAATAGCGGGCCTGCACCAACCATTCAATAGGTTGGAAGCAGAATGTCGGCTATTATTTAAGCGATCACTGATCGGGAGACTCAAGGTTCAAGTCCTGGAAATTAACAAAAAGTTTTTTCACGATCCCGCCTCACGCGAAAGTCTGACATCCGAGAGTAAAATTGTCATGAGAAGCTTCTCTTAATTGCGGTTCTTCGGATAAAATTGTGTTTCGCACACCAGGGTCTTGTTCCACCAAATAACTTTGCAACTTTCCACATAACACTCTGCGATCTATTTGCCAATGATGCGTTCCACTAACAATAAATTAACTCTAAAATGTGCAAAATTGTAAAAAGAATTTGCTAAAATGTTTGGTGGAATAGGGCCCAGGAATGGCAGCGAGAAGGTAGGCCAAGCCTTGTATGAGCGGTTAGCGCCGAAATTATTATTATTATTTACTGACCAACTTGCTATAAGAATTCGATTACGATCTCTCTCTTATGGGTTAAACTAACTGGGCTAGGAACACTACTGAATGTCGAACACGTAGATTTACTGTGGCATTGTATTTGCTCGAATGCAGCAATGTTGTGTAATATGTTTTTTTTTTCGCTGGGAGATGGCAATATTTCGAAAACGAAACTGAGTCCGTACCCAGTAAGGGTGTGAGATTTCCACCCACTAAACCCACCTTCTAAGATGGACGTTCTATGATGGACGTTGGCACGGGAGCCGGAGTTTATTGTGAGGCCCTAGGAATAAGCAACTCCTTTAGAATTAGCGACGACTGCAGCGTCTTTCAGGCCAAAATCACAGCCATCATACAGGCTGCAGAAATTATACGCGAGAGTAATATCGTTGGTAAAACGATAACTGTCTATATAGACGGCCAGGCAGCCATTAAGGCTCTGGACTCTGTTGTAATTAGATCAAGGCTTGTGAGAACCTGCAAATCGGTCTTAAATGGAATATCCAGAGCCAATGCGGTGACTCTCTGCTGGGTTCCAGGGCATATGGATATCGAAGGAAATGAAAGGGCTGATGAGCTTGCTAGGAAAGGGTCGGCGCTGCACTTGTTAAATTGTTAAATAAAGAAATATATTATTAAGGGGACTATCCCCGGTAATAGGCATTGTCTGCAAGCTGGTAGAACGGTGTTTCTTCGTTGTTCATTATGTCTTCGTCGGCGCTGCACTTATCGCGGGCCCTCCCTTTTGTAGTAACCCCAATCAGTTCCCTACTAAAGAAAATAGAAGACGAAACCATCGATAGAGCAAACAGCCGATGGATTCATCTGGAAACATGCGCAACCGCCAGGGCGCTATGGCCGGCCTTTATCAAGAAGAGATCAACCTCTCTGGTGAAACTTAGTCGTTATAATACACGGGTCGTTTCTGGAATAATTACTGGTCATTGTGCCATTGGAGTTCACGCGGAGAGACTCGGTGTGCTACATAACGACTACTGTACAAGCTGCAGGGACGAAGAAGAAATTGAATCAGTTCGCAGGTAACGACTTGCTGTGTGATTGTCCTGCCCTATTCGTCACAAGAATGAGGACTCTCGGAAGTTACTTCTTCTCGGATTTGGAGGACTTAGGTAATATAGAGCTTACAGACCTCCTGAGATTTATATCATTATCTGGGTGGTTCTAACAGCAGACTTTTTAACGTTTCCAGGGTTAAACTATTGGGCACAATGGACTCGAATTTGTTGGTCTAAGTGAGCAGTGACTCTAATTGTCACAAGGCACCCATCTACCTAATCTAACCTAAACCCACCTTCCCTTCCTTGCCTTTTTTGTCCCACAGTAGCACCGTCTTGGCATTTCATCGTAGAGAGGCGAACAATACAACATGTTCACAATCTTATTAAAATTTCTTCACTTTGTCGCCTTTCTCGTTCAAGGTGTTAACTGTGTCGTAATTTATTGTGCACAATTACTTACAGTATTCCATGTCTTCTTCGATTGGGTCATATACGAGTACTTCTGATCAAAAAGTTCCCGGAAGGCTTTGTTGACCGTTTTCTTTGATTACCGTGTTGTTGTCCACTCCAAATTTCATCCGCCAGGCCAGAAAGGGAAAGGCCAGTTTAAGGGAAAATGTTCGTCGCAAGTGGCCAGAATTGTAGAGAAACAACTCGTGGTTTCTTCACCACGACAACGCCCCGGCTCACGCATCTCATCTTGTACGCGACTCTTTTATCAAAAACAACGTTCATACCGTTCCGCAAGCTCGGTATACACCAAACATGGCTCCTTGTCACTTTTTCATATTCCCACGACTCAAGACGAAGAAGGATTTGAAAGCGATTCTAAAATCGGCCTATGAAAACTTTATTGCTTGCAATAGAGATTACTTTGAAGGGAATAAAATTAATATCGATGAATAATTGAACCGTTTTCGTTTTACTGAAGAATTCCGGGTACTTTTTGATCAGAAGATATTGTACTATGTTCCCGGCGGTTGGGATTTCCCCTAGCTCATAACTCAGTGCCTGCCTCTCGGTTTTGAACCGCGAAAAGTGAACAAAAAAAACACACGTTCCACATCTTTCTGAACCAGGATGTAAGATGTAATACAGACAGTAGGAAGAGTTGTCATGCTTAAATCTGTGGAGATTCGCACGAAAATCCAACTTCACCCTGCTTGCGGCCTGCAGCTATTTCGCCATGCTGTTTGCTCTCTCTGGTGAGTTTGCCTCACTACAGATTCCTGGTTCCTCTTTTCATATATTTTTTTAAACTCTTCGTCCAATATGTCAATTGGGAATGCTGCTGGTACTACACAAACTGCATCTTCTGATATTGTGCGAAATGCAATTCATATTCTAATTGCGCAGAGTTGGTATGTCGATTCAATTTTACCACCTCGGCTATGGAGGTGTTGGTCTGGCGATGTCAAGTCATACTTGGCCGTTCTGCAGACATGCAATAACATACGAGTAGTCCGCTGATTCAATTTTACGTCTATACGACCAACCACAGTGGTGACTCATAGAACACCACAGATGTAACCTTTCAGGCCAAAAACCTACATCATTTGGCATTATGCATATGAGTGCATTATAAGGTGACCACGAACTGCGCAGGTTCGAACACAGACGGGGAACGGGGTACAACGCCCGAGAATAAAACAGAAACAAATAAAATCTAAGTTTCTCCACACCAAAAGGAGTTCTGCATGATAGTACAATGGATCAAACATTGAGTCTGAGTACTCCGGGATTTGGAAAACAAAAAAATTAGTGCATTATTCACTCCTAAGGCTTTGCCACTGATATACTCCAGAAAGCCTTGTGTCAATCATGACACCTTGGTATGACGTGCTTCGATGTAATCTTGTGCAGCCTATTCGTAAGAGTGATTGTTTCCCTTTTTTTTCTCTAACTTATTAGCATCACTTTCGTGCTGCTAATTGTAAGCCCACAGCAGCGTGGAAAAATTCCGATTATTGTGTTTGTGTGTACTATTTGTGTCAATGCTCAAAGGTAGCTGTGAATCATGCATTTCGAAATTATTTCCCTAGATTATCTATTAACTTTTAAGTACTTGTAGCACAAACAAACTACTTAGCGTGAATAAATTGAATGAATATGTAATACACATTCTAGACATACACTGCTTGTCATAAGTCTGAGACCACATCATGTATCAACACATTTTTTCACATGGAGCCTAGGATTGATTTGAAAATAAATTTTATTTTTTACTTGAATTATTGTCATACATTGTGGAAATTCCAGAAATAAAAATGTGTCGCAGAACAGTAAAGGAGAAATACAGAGCGTTTTGACTTGTGCATTTGAAAGTAGTAGGCGATTGGTGTACACAGGCGGGAACATAATCTATTTTGAATTTTATAACAGGGTGCGTTTCGTATTATTTCTCAGTTTTACGACATTTTTTTTATTCTTTTCTTGGCTCTGGTAGGCATGGTTTATGTCAATAATTACCTACTTTGGGTGGAAGGGCTTAGTATTAAACCCATCGCTCAGCTAAATAATAGTTAACCTAATTGTTTTGATTCTAAAGTAAAGTAAAGTCGACGAAACTACGGTGAAAAAACGATATAAAATAATTACTCTTCATAACGAGGGAAAATCTTAGCGCGAGATTACATTCCAGATGAAATTATTGAAGTCTGAGGTTCCCCGTACTATTTAGCGACATCGTCGAACTGGTAGCCTTCAGGACTAACCTCGATCAGGAAGACCGAGAGATACCAGCAGCAGAGAGGATATTATGATAAGATCAATCAGCAAGCGGAACGGAAGAAAAACAGCACCGGATATCCGTTCAGAGTTCAATGAGAGCCGCTCTAAAACTCTATCTGTCAGTAGAGTGCAAAGGTGGTAAAGAGAAGCTCGACTCTATAGAGGAAACCCTTGCTTCGACCTGAGACATCAGAACTAGACAGAAGAAGGCTTCAGGAGAATGGTCTGGACTGAGAAAGTTTGAAATCTTTGAGTCGAAAAGGCAAATTTTTGTCCGACGTGTTTATCGAAGAGAACTACAAACTCATCTTAGAAGACAATCCTCTGACATCTGGTCTGAGGTTAATTGGAGAAGTATTCGTAATACACCTCAAAATTATGCAGATAATTCCTCGAAGAGAAAGAATCCCAACCTAAATTTTAGAAAACCTGATCTGGCCGGCACAATCACTTTAACAGTCTCAACCCTATTGAACTTTTATGGGACGAGCTGAATAGACGTGTCCGAGACCGGTGTCTATCGTCAAAACATGCACATTGCTGAATTGTTGGAATTCCTATCACAAGACGCAATCCAAAAATTTACTGCAAGAATGCCTCGTTTGTAAACTAGCTCTCCTTGCTATAGTCTTAAGAAAAATGACTTTAAAAGCATTTTCTACATATTTCATAGCAGATTTATCACAGGTGGAGATTTTATTGCCAAGAACAAATATTGAGGATCAAGACTAACAAATACAAAAGCAATACATAATTATACGAAATAATAAATACGAGGGTGGGTCAATAAGTCCCTGAAAATTAACACAAATTGTGTCGTCACCTTAAATTTAATTTTTTTTTGTCAAGAATCATCTTTGAAAAGAACGCACCCAAATTTTCAGACAGATCTGTCAAATAGTTTTGTTGTGGCAGCCATTTTATATAGACGCCTACTAGCATTTTCGTTAAAATGAATTTCGCTCATTAAACACTATTTTTTACGAGAAAAAACTATCACGCAAACCAAACAAATGCTTGACAAATATTATGGGGACTCTTCACCATCGATTGCAACTATTCACCACTGGTTTACACAATTTCTGTGCGGTCGTTCAAGCACAAGTGACGCCGAACGTTCTGGTCGCCCAATTGAGGTCACCACACGAGAAATGGTCGACAAAATCCATGGTTTGATAATAGACGATCGGCGAGTGAAAGTGCGCGAGCTTGAAGAAGCCACATGCTTATCACACGGCTCAGTGATTTCGATTTTACATAAATATTTGGACATGAAAAAGCTTTCCGCAAGATGGGTGCCGCGTTTGCTCACAATCGACAACAAACGCATTCGTTTGACAACTTCAAGGTGTGTTTGGCGGCTGAGTTTTTGCGCCGTTTCGTAACCGTGGATGAAACCTTCACCACAACACACCAGAAACCAAGGAACAGTCAAAACAATGGACTTCTCCCGGTGAATCGAAGCCGAAGAAGGCCAAGGAGGGTTTGTCAGCAAACAAGGTCATGGCGACAGTTTTTTGGGATGCGCGCGGTGTTATTCACATCGATTACCTTGAAAAGAGTAAAACGATCACCGGCGCATATTTCGCAGAGCTGCTGGATCGATTCCAAGCCGATTTGAAGCAAAAACGGTCGCATTTGGCGAAGAAAAAAGTTCTTTTTCACCAGGAAAACGCACCGGCGTACAAGTCCGCAGTCGCAATGGCAAAATTGCATGAGTTAGGCTACGAACTCCTCCCTCATCCAGCATATTCCCCACATTTAGCCCCCTGCGACTATTTCTTGTTTCCAAACATGAAGAAATGGCTCGGAGGTAAGAGATTTGGGTCGAATGAAGAGGTCATCGCTGAAACTAACGCTTATTTTGAGGGGCTCGAGAAATCGTATTATTTGGAGGGCATCAACAAATTGGAGAAACGTTGGATGAAGTGTATAGAGCTAAAAGGAGACTATGTTGAAAAATAAAATGTTTTTATACCGAAAAGAGTGTTCCTTATTTAATTTTTCAGGGACTTATTAACCCACCCTCGTAGAACTGGCGGCAAGTATCACTCGACGGGAAAACCTACTTATTGACCTATAGATAGGAATAAAACCCCTGATCTTGTCGACTTTTTCATAGCAAAGAATATTTCGTCAAATAATATTGGGTTGGCAAGAAAGTAATTTCGGTTTTTTCAAGTAAATGACGTTATGTTTGTTGATGCTCGCTTTTGTCAATGTTATGATTTTGGCATTTGATAGCTGTCAATTTAAGCTTACTTTAGATGCAAATCGAGTTTAATTTTGTTTACACCTGTTAGTACAGTATCAATTTTCCCATGGAGTGCAAAAACAAACATATTTTGCTTTTTTATTTCCGTAAAGGCAAAAAAGCTGCTGAGGTTCACAAAGAGATATGTGAAGTTTACGGTGTTGACAGCTTAACAGAACGCATGTGTTAGAATTGGTTCACGAAATTCCGTTCTGGAGATTGTTCATCCAAAAATAACCAACGTTCTGGTAGAGACCAACTGAAGTTGTCAAAGTCATAATTGAATCAGATCGTCATATGACTGTGCGAGAGATTGCAAAGAGGTTAAATGCATCACACACAACAATTGAAAATCACTTAAAACGTCTTGGACTCGTAAAAAAGCTGGATATTTGGGTTCCACATGAATTGAAAGAGATTCACTTAACACAACGAATCAATATTTGCGATATGCATTTCAAACGCAATGAAATTGATCCTTTTTTGAAACAAATCATTACTGGTGATGAAAAATAGATCGTCTACAACCAGATGAACCAGCACAAACCACATCGAAAGCTGAACTGCATCAAAAGAAGGTCATGTTGTCAATTTGGTGTGATTATAAAAGTGTTGTGTCTTTTGAGCTGCTTCCAAGGAACCAAACGATCAATTCAGATGTTTACTGTCAACAACTAATGAAACTGGAGGAAGCAATAAAAAAAAAAAAAAAACAGGCAAATCGTAAGAGAATCATGTTCCACCAAAACAACGCTAGACCACACACATCTTTGGTGTCTCGTGAAAAATTATTGAACCTTGGTTGGGAAGTCACATCCAGCATACAGCCCCGACCTTGCACCATCAGATTTTCATTTGTTTCGAAGTTTGCAAAACTCTTTGAATGGTAGAACTTTCACCAATGATGATGATCTGAAATCCCATTTGGTCCAGTTTTATGCTAATAAGGGCTATGAGCACGGAATGAAGTTGCCAGAAAGATGGCAGAAGGTCAATAAGCAAAATATGCATTATTGGACAGCAACAAACCCTCATGTGCTTCAAGAGACTCCATTGCATCCACAAAAAGTGACCGTGTGGTGCTGATTTCATGCCGTAGGTGTGATTGGACCGCATTTTTTCGTCGATGAAAATGATCGCCATGTTACGGTCAATGCAGTTCGGTATGGTGCCATATTGGAAGACTAAGTATTTTTGGCCAGAATTGGATGTACTTGACATCAGTGATACGTGGTGCCACATGCCACACAGCTGATCAAACAATTGATCTATTGAAGGGGATGTTCGGTAATCGCGTAATCTCGAGAAATGGTCCCGTCGAATGGCCAGCTCGCTCATGCGATTTAACGCTGATGGATTTCTTTTTATGAGGTACGTTAAGTCCTTGGCTTATGTCAACAAGCTAACAACGTTAAAGCAGCTCAGGCATAATATCGAACACGAAATTGCCAACGTTCCGTCCGATGTGTGGAAGAGTGGTGAAAAATTGTTCTTTCCTTTTTTTGGAATGGAGTATGGTTTAGAGGTTCCACAAAGGGTCCTTAGACGGTTTGCTGGTACACCATGGCTGACCCTTGGCTGTCATTCTCAGACCCTTGGGACCGGCTCGAAAGCTTTCCTAGGTGACCGTACATATAACCTATCACTTTGCTTAATTTTTTCTGCACCGTGAAGATTTTCTCAGCAGTAAACAAAAGAACAGCATATTCCATCAAGAATCGCTTTGATTTTGAATCCAATTTTTGTAAAGGCCCCAGTCTCAAGCCTATCTTGATATGCGACTCATTAACTTTTGCGTAACATTCATATCACGAACCAGTATTTCCTGCTTTTAGAGACGGTTTCCTGCCTAGTGACTTGTGGCGTTCTTACTGTGCCTCTAATGTCGTCTGTGTATCGAAGAATTTTGCACACCGATAAGCAAACATTAGGTTAATACCTAGCTACTGCAGCGTCTCGAAAATCTGAACTTTGTTCACACCACACTATGACAGAGATGTGAATCACTTACTCAATCCATTCCATAGCGAAAGCGTAAATAAATTTTAAAGATTTTTTATAAACAATCAATTGTGAGTATAACTGCTAAAAATGTTGTCAATCTATGAGTACGCCTAACTTTATTAGCCTTAATTGTAGTGTAACTCGACTTTGTTCGAATGAACTATTGGTGGTCTCAAACTCATGACAGACAGTGTACCTACTACCTTCGTGCTTACGTGCAACATCATGATCAATGTGAACAACTACATGCGAATAGACATCTTCCAAAATACTGTCCCATGCAAAGAGAACCCAACATTCAATCAACGGCACGCGGCGACAACAAACAAGACTTAACTATACACCCACTTCCTTTCTCCAGTGTCAAGTCAATTGGGTGAACTAATCAAACATTTAATTATGTATACGCTTGCCTTATCCAACAACTGTAACACCTGATTAGATAAACATTATTCAAGTGCCTAATGAAACAGCCAATCAATAGCAATAGAGCCCTTATCTGGACGTCGTTTCAATTTGCTCCAACACCGAAACATGTTTACATATCCAACGGCGCATGGCATTCGCCACAACAAAAAACAGAAGAAAAAAAAGAAGTAAACAACAAAAATGATCCAAATACCTCAGCTCGACCTTATTTTTAGCCAACGAAACAAACTTTAGTGCTACTTACATCTTTGAATGGCGCTACATTTATATGACCAATGCCAACTGCACCGCTCCCGCCAGCTGATCCTCCACCTCCGGCAGCATCGGCTGCTGCTGGATCCTTTGCACTCTGCGAGACAATTTGATCGCCAGGCAGAAAGAGCACTAAAGTGATGCACAGCGCTGATATTGTGAGAATTATAAGATTCCTCTGGCAGCGAGGCAATTGATTCCAAATCTGTAAAGTCTTCACTTTATTAGTTCTTTTTCGTTCGCACAGAGTATATATAGAATTTGCTTTTTTTTTTGCGATTTTTTGTGCGAAAAAATTAATTTTATTTACTCACCCGGCGAAAGCTTTTTCGTTGTTGCGAATTCTTTGGGATTTCAATGCCAGCGCTGGCGCCACCAGGCACCGGTAGAGTAAGGGAAATGTGATCGCTTTTCTCCAGCATATTATTGGAGTGAATATATGGGAGATTTCCAGAGAAGATTCTTTTTGTTTATTTAAACAATTTTCACCTCCAACATGGTTCGATGGCTGACGTTGGAATGTTGGCAATTTTTACTTCTTCTGCGTGTGGATTTGTGTATCGAAAGAATAATATGAACGCTGGAGTGAATTCTTTCTTTTTTATTACTAAGCTAATGGGGACAAATGAATTTATTTTTATAAAACATTCGATTTTTCACAAAGCAGCACACGAAATACCACAACCAACCTCTGCAAAAATTTTCCCCTACTAAATTTCATACAAAACGTAAGGAAATGTCAAGTTAACGTATGATAGCACAGTTTGGCAAGTACTGTTATACAACAGTAGTCCTATGAAGTGCAACAACTGCTCTCAAACCATAGGTCTGTGAGGCACTGGTCTGCAAAACTCAAATTTTAAAAATCAAATTGCGAAGTAGATTAAATGAAAAAAAAAACCCAGTTGATTCATGTTTTTTTTTTTTTTTGCAGTAGATAGTGCGAGCATAATGGGTAGTATACTTGAAAATGAACTCATAGGAATAAGTAAAAAAACATCCTTGTGTGTACAAGTGTTAAAAAACAGAACAAACTACTGTTATAGTGAAGTGTTGAACATTTTGAAGCCAAATACCAGGAATTTAGATTCTCCAATAGTGAAATGTGCTGTAATAGTTATCGCGAAATAAGAAATCTGTATAAAATAAAACTCTTGAGGGCAACAAATTAAAACATAAAATGAAAAATATCAATCGCTCGTGACCAAAAATCTGTGTGGAGAACAATAAAGTTGTGTGCCCTTAAGATCTAAATAAAAAATATAAATTTTAACGGTGCTTATATTAAAGATAGTAAGAACTTAGCCGACAAATTCAATACATTTTTCGTAAATAGTGTAACATAATGTAGCATAATAACTACGCTCCTACCACTATGCAACACATTCCGAAGTGTCTTTTCATTCGAGCATAATTTCGTTCCGAAGTGTCTTTTCATTCGAGGTTCGTGTCCGCAGTTCGTGTCCACAGTTCGTGTCCACGATAAGAGACGGATAATATCTAAGACAACGTCACGGATTTAAGAGAGAATTATAACCGCAAGAAATTATTGTCATCTTGGAATTATTACATCAGAATTTCCTTGTTCCAGTGGTCGAAGAATTTGCTAGAAGTTTCTGGCTATCAGAAATGCTGCTATATAAGGACAGATGGCGATCGAGGCAGGGCAGTTGGTTTTCGAACCGCACGAAGAGATTGGAAAAGTGATAATAGGCGAAGTTGTAATTTTGTGATAAATTGAAAGTTGAGAGTTAACAAGAACAAGTAATTAGTTTGAATTAAGTAATTGAAAGGAGATAAAGTGATTTGAGAAGAAAGTGACCTTGTAAGGAAGGAGTTTGCGAAGAATAGTATAGTGTGAACTTGAATTGTTCTATAGACTAGAAAATAAAGAAATAATTTCACAGAATATCGTTTTATCTACTCGAGCCGTTGCTCGCATATTACAATAGCTTTATTGAAATAAATAGTTCCATTCCGGTTGATCTTTTTACTCCCCAAACTGAGTACATCGGAGCGACATTTAAATTTAAGTTTATTAATGTTACCACATTAAAACCATTTTAAAACCTATTAGCCAAAAAAAAGACTTTAATCGTATAGGCGCTAAAATGCTGCTGGATGCATTGAAGATAACCGGAGATATTATCGTGCTTGTAATAAATAACTCCATCTGCAGTGAATTTCCTGAAACGTGGAAAGATTTAGTAGTGTCCCCTATAGAAAAAGTCCAAAGTACCGATTTATGTGAAAATTTCCGTGCAATTAGCGTCCTTCTTGTACAGGAAAACATTTTGGAAAAGTTAACAATATATTCCTCGAAAGCCAGTCTGGGTTTAGAAGAAGACACTACTGCGAATCAGCTTTAAACAGTGTCATAATTATCTGGAAGAAGGCAATTGCCGCAAAAATCACGGCATCGCTGACCATTGATAGAGACATTCTTCTCCGCAAATTAAGTGGATACGGCGTAAGAAGTAGTGAACTGATGTACTTTAAGTCCTTTTTGAGCGGGAGAAGACAATGAATGGTGGCAAATGGTGTATCTTCTGCAAGGATCGAGTCAAAAACGGGCGTTCCTCAGCGATCATTCCTTCGAGCATTACTTTTTATCATCTATTGTATAACAACGACATGAACGATGTACTCAAATACTCTCAGATCGCACTATTTGCAGACGACGCCCTCCTCTTTATATAGGGTTACGAGATAAGAACGATAGCAAAAGAAATTTAAATAACACAACAACGGTGTGATATATCAAATTGATTCTGATTTATTTTGAAGTTACATTCATGCCATTATGTATGGAATAGCACATCATTTAAACGGCCCCCTTGGCTTCGCTGGCAGTGCTTCAAGTGGTCGGTCCAATTTTTTATGACTCGGTCTAATATGTGCGGTGTTATTCCGGCAATAGCGTCTCGAATTTGGCCTCGAGCTCGTCCAAAGTGGTTGGCTTGTTACCGTAGACTAAGAACTTGACGTAGCTTCAGAGAAAATAATCAAGGGGTGCCAAGTCGCATGATCGCGGCGACCAATTGATGAACGCTCGCCTTGAGATGACCCAGACGCCAAATGTCTCCTTCACCACTTCGAGCATTGGGCCGCTTGTATGGCATGTAGCGGCGTCTCGTTGGAACCACAGCTCGGATATATCGATGTTGTTGAGCTCTAGCCACAGAAAGTCGGTTAACATCGCTTTATACCGAGGACCATTGACGGTAACGGTGCCTCCTTCCTCATTTCGAAAAAAAATAAGGTCCGATGATGCCGCCGTGCCATAAACCGCACCAAACAGTCAATCTTTGTGGATGCATTGATGCTTGGTCGAACACTTGTGGATTGTGGTCGCTACAATAACGGCAATTTTGCTTGTTGACACAGCCGCTGAGCCAAAAATGGGCCTTGTCCGAGAAGATGATTTTTTGACCAAAGTCCGGATCTCCGACCTACATTTCCAGGTCCCAATTAGAGAACTCACGACGTTGTCTATGGTCGTCTGGCTTCAATTCTTGCGTCAGCACAATCTTATATGGATGTAGGTCCGAATTCAACCGCAAAATAAGCCTGGTTGACTCTCTGGTGATGCTTAATTCAGCTGATCGGAGCCGAATCGACATTTCTGGGTCTTCTTCGATAAGGGCCGCTACGGCGGCTATGTTTTCTTCACTTCCACCGACCTCTGTCTGGTTCGTGGTTTAAGGTCCAAAAGAGTGTACTCACGCTTAAACTTTCCACGGTAAATGGCAAACCTTACTGAATATTCTGACAGCTGGATGTCATTGGTAACTTTGACAGCTGCTGACACATAACAATTGAAAAAACTATCATTGCTATTTGGTCACCCTTTATTTAGGAAGTCGGTTGTTTTAATTTTGTTGTAGCCTGGCCACATCCTTCTGGATATGACACAGTTTGTTAGCCTACTACATCTGAGGTTGGCTTTTTAAGAAATATTGAGGAGATTTCTGCCTTGACCGCTCCAAGCGGAACATGGATTGATTCGGCAAGTGAGCGGTGCAGGGCTGAGCCTTGTCTGGCCAGTTCATCAGTAAGTTCGTTTCCACAAACGTTACTATGTCCTGGAATCCAGATCAGGGTTACTTTGAATTGTCCATCAAGCGAGGCTAGCTCATTTCGGCATTCTAACACTAGTTTAGAGGATATAGTAATCGAGGCGAGGAGTATGGCAAACCTTTGCCTTGGCTTTATATTTGTGTGTAATTTGATCTGGCGACAGGCTTCGTGGATAGCGAGTAATTCCGCCTGGAAAGCATTGACATTATCTGGAAGTCTATAGGATTGATTTTGAGATGTTTAAGGATTCGGAAAACACACCTGCACCAACACCGCAGTTCATCTTTGAAACCTCTGTGTAGATTGTTACGTCAAAATCCTTAATCACCTGCCTATCTTCCCATTCTGATCTTGTGGGGAAGCATGTCGATAGTCAAAAGGATTTCAGGATAGACCATAGACAATAGCCTCATTGAGCGACATAGTGCTACAGCATATCATCAAAGAATAAAATACATCCTTTTTTACTCTCCCTGTGACAGCATCTTTTGATAAATCGCCGAACGAATATGATTTGCTACACGAAAAACAGCTTAGACTAAAATTTTGATCTCGATAGTATAACTTTCAGCGAAGCACACTCTCCTCTTTGCATCCAATGAAATAAAACAATTTCATAGTTTAGAAAATGCATGGTAATTTTATTTTTGAATTTGAAAATAAACTTTTCATTATTATTTTACTCAAAATAAATAAATTTATATTTTCTATCTGCAAAACATACACATAATTATATACAGTAACAATAAAACTAAACTTAACAACATTTACGATAAAATAGAACCATTTCAGATCATCCGTAACGCTAGGATTATTTCCTTTTTGTTAAACTCGTGTAGCAGTTGTCACAAACTCGCACAGATTTTCCCAACTGCCCAGACTCATTAGGCAGCGGATACGTTTGTTCGGAGCAGTTTTTACAAAAAATCTCACCACACTGCCTACAGTGATGCTTTCGGCGAGTCAAGTTAAAATCCTTTTTGCATGCAGTGCAATTACTCGCCGTATTATCTGGTGTCCATATACTCACCTCACTAGGGTTGGGCTTTTCAACTTTGTTAGCTTTCTCTTGAAGTTCTGAAACTTTAAGCTTATTTACACTCAACTGTATGCCAAGCTCTTCGAGTGTTGTCTGTGCTTCTGTCCATTGGCGACGAACTTTTTCCAATTCAACTTTAACAGCATCATTTCGTTTGGCTTCTTCATTCAGCTCCTTGATGTAGCTTTGTAAACTTACGATTTGTTCCTTTAGCTTTACTTCTTTTTCTTGTAGCGACACACGCCATTCCCTTTCGATGTGAGCTTCGGCTACAGCACGTGCTGCTCTCTCCTCGGATGCTGTCACTTGACTTGAGAGAGTTTTCGAAGTGTCACGAAGGGCTTCGCCCAAGTTTGATTTGTCATTGGACCATCTGTAGAATGGATGTAATGGGGATAAAAAATAAAATAAAATTATATGGGGAAATAGAAATAAGAAATAAATAAATTAAAGCGAATAATACCTTTTGGTAGCCTTTGAAATAATTTTGAAAATAATCAGCCTTAATACAGAGGATAAACATTGATAAATTAATTTCTTCAAGTTTGCCATGAGGCGTATGCATAACTTTTTTTTTTTCAAAAACATTTTTCTTCCCCAAAAATTTGAACTTGGTCTAGGTACTCGTATACTATAGCAGTTGTTCAAAGATGTTGTGAAATACAGAAGAAATGAAGAAAAAATAATAATTATGAACTAGACGTGTAGAAATCTTATCTTTAATTATCCGTGCAATTTTTTATAATACAAAGGTATATGTGTCCTTTGACTCAGCAGATAGATAGAGAATTGTTTGATACGTGTGCTTTTTTCTTAGTAGGATTAGCTGCAGTCAACATTTAAGTTGGATAACCTCGAGAATCGAATTGTATGTGTAGCCCGTTCAGATGTACACCGCTTAAAAAAAAAAAAAAAATATTTGGCGCAACAGCTCTTTAAGTGCCAGGGCCTAACTTCTCGCAACCACTCGTGTTGTGTGCGTTATATTTTTCACACGAATGGAAGGGACCTACAGTTTAGTGCCGTATCAGAACGGCAATTTGTTTTTAAGAAGCTTTCTCGTGACAACAATACTCTCGGATGTTTGTCAGACGTTCGCGAGATGTGGGGTCGTGAAAAAACTTTTTGGTGTTTTCTGGGATTCGAACTTGGAACCTCTTGCGTAGTGATCCGACACACTAACCACTACGCCACGACGCCACACTACACCGCTTATTTTGAGTAATAAAAAAAAATTGTCATTTCACCATTTTCGCCTTTGACTTTAAGAACTTTTGCCTAAAGACTCGTACCTACTATCAAAAATGGAAGCCAGCTGTAAGGACTCTCCCCAACAGATGTCATTAAGCGGTCTAGAGTTTGAGAAGTTTAAGCTCATAAATACTGTCTGGCTATATCGTAAAATGCAGATCTTGGGTAATTAATTCTAAAATGGTGAGCTACAGCATCTTACGGCGACAGCAGCTGTGGATATTTTCCTAACTTCACCTCTTCTACATCGCTGGGACATAAAGAAAGTAGCTTTCATTCGATGTTCTAGATGGAAGAAAGTGGAAGAATTCTTCAATTGTACCCCGGGTATGAAAGGTGGCTGTTGAATGAATGTCCAAACTCGAGTGATGTAGCTTTGTGACGTTACCCGACGCTGTATCGAGAAGAGGATCAGAGGACTCATTTGTAGGTACTCAATCAGTTTGTAATTTTTTAAACATAGAATGGCTGAACTGCTATGAAAACAAGACTACGAACACTGAGAATACTTGACTTGAGTCATCATGGAATTCATCAAGGCCTTCACTCCTTTAAACGATCTGAAATGTGCCTCCAGGAAGATGAACTATCTAAGTTTTCATTTGAATTAGAAAGCTGGCCTTAAGGCCGCTATACAATACACTGCAACTTATCGAAAAAAAAGCCTGTACAAGGAAAAGCCGGATAAAAAATGTGAAGTCGGAAGGTGTTTATACAAGTTTAACCTTCCCCGGTAAATCTTCTCATAATTTGATTTCCGTCTATATTGTCAAATCGTCAATATTTCCGAGTCTATAAAAATCAATCATCTGGATCTTTGATATTGCTTTATAGAATAAGTTGATGCGTTCAAAATGAAATGATCGCATGTTGACGACTCCTGACTATCGTACCAAGACAATGATTGGTTTCTGGAATATGATGAAATTCCTTGACTCTTGAAAAAAATAATTTTCAAAAAGGCTGTTTCATCCACTTTGGGCGAGAGTTTATGAGATAAAAACTGAACATCCTGGAACTAAGTATATAAATACGCCTTACTACATACCTACTGCTCTACTCTATTCTTGCAAACTATCCGGAATTATACGAGAATCTCGAGTGGATCAGGTTACTACGATAATCACAAAAGGCTCGTGAAAACCTCTTACACTAGAGCAAGAAAAGTCACCGTAGTCCAATGTTACTCGTACGCCCTGATCTAGCTATCATCTGAGGACTAAAAATACAAAACAGAGACATAAGTGTTGTGATAATGCAAAGTTCAGCAATGAGAACGAAACGTTCTAAGGTGTCATTGTGAAACGGCATCGGTGACTGTAATGACAATAGTGAAAGGTTTTTAGATTTTTGTAACACGAATGACAAACTAGAAACTGCCACAAAGTAAGTCAAGTATCAACAGACAGACAGAGAACATTCAAAGTCGATGTTTTATAAGTCCACTCTCCGTAATCTGTATCTTACGGTCATTTTTACGACTTTGTATAGCATCCTTTGGAGAATATCGTGACATCACTTGATATCGACAGACTAAGGGATCCCTCAGAACGTCCGGAGTATTAAGCATTGAGCTCAATGCCACAGTGCATTTGCTTGTGATCCGATCTTTGCAGGTTCGTTTCCGAAAGGGGAAAAGCAGCCAAAAGTCATAGAGAATAAAATCTAGGTTTCTCCAACCTTTACCTGGTATTACAAGGGACCGAGTGCTTTCGAATTTGGAAATGCCGTGAACCAGCTAAGATTATTGGAAAGCTGTGCAAAAAAAGAGTTTACCCCTGGAACTGTCGAAAGATCGCAGTTAAGGCACTACACATAGGTTGCCGAAGATACCTGGAAATAGATCGAAGAACGCAGTAGTAGGGAAGGAGCGAACTCGAGTCGTAACCCGTCCGTTCAGCAACATCGTTCTATGGTGTCCCAACTAATCATAAGCTTAATAGCCGTTGCATTTATAACGACGTATGCTCATATGAACATATTGATTAGTTGCTACGCCATAGCACCATGTTGTCGAACGCGTGAGATATTAACCATTGAAATTGAAGTGACCAAGCAGCATATTCGCTATGTTTGGTTTTTGAATGGAAAGCCAATTGCCCTAGACCTACCTAATGATCTACTGCTTAACATACTGGACATGGGTTTACCCATTCGCATCTGTTGAAGAATTCGCAGAAAAGTTGAATTCTTTCAGCTGCACAGTGCAGAGATACTTAGCAGTATCTAAGTTCGTAAAATGTGTATCATGGCTTCAAAACGCCGGATTCCACCAACTAGAGCGTAAGTTCACGCGATATAATATAGACATCTTGGGGCTGAGTGAGATAAGATGGTTCGATACTGGAGAATACCACTCCTCAAAAAAAAAAAAAAAATCACTGTCATATTCTACTATGGTAGACCAGCTGGGAGCACACGGAGGTCCGCAATAGGACTGAGTAAGAAAAAATACCATCATACAGTGCTGTGCTCCCATCGAAGACGCGACGGTGATTAGGACAATTTCTTCAGCCGCTTAGGCTTCGTCTATAACCAAATGCCTAATGGAGGCATCATAATGGTGATGAGGGATTTCAATGCCAAGGTAAGAAGCGACAACCCTATGCTTAAGCACGTGATACGAGTTCACGGTCTTTAGACGTCTAAAACAGACGTGAAGTCGACATCGGACAAGAACGCATTCGTCAACAGCGACTGCTCAAACTTGCTCAACAATATCAGGTTCAATACAGATAGGCTCAGAGATCCCCAAGTGCGCCAACAATTCAGAGATCATCTTGCCTTAGAGCAGAAACAATCAGCAGCAAAATGCAGGAGAGCGTGGATGACCACTGTGAAAAATGTTTTTGCAACTGGGGCATACACCTACGTCGGTAAAAGGCAGAAAATTCACAAACGGATTATGAGCGAACAGCAATCAAGGTTCGGATTGCAGCAGCCTTAGCAGTAGAAAGAACCGAGCTATAAGCCTAATATCGCAGAAAAAAAGGGCGGACAGCGTATTACGAGACGTGACAAACGCCAGTATATTGGCTCACTTGCCTCAAGGTGTGAACAAGCACCAGGCAGGTGTGACAGTAGGCTCATTGGTGGTCGGAACTCCAAACAACATCCAGTGAAGAGTTTAGATGGCAATCTTCTGATTTCGGATGAGAATCAGCTCACTAGATGGAGAGAACACTTCGCTACAGTTCTTAACCACTTAGGCGATGGTGATATGATCTCGAACTCTAATGAGCCTTCCGAAGCAATAAATTGCCAAATTCTCAGCGGATCTCCCAGTAAAACCGAGATAACGACAGCAATCAAGTCCCTCAAGAAAAACGGCGGTGGGTATTGATGGCATCCCTGTTGTGCTGCGCCAAATACATGGGCAGAACTGCCAAACCAGCTCATACGGATAGCGTGGGAAAATGAAAAATGTACGCAGGTGGAAAATAGGCTTGAGCATAAAGCTTCCGAAAAAGGGAAATCTGATGGAATGTGGAAACTGAAGATGTATATGCATTCTCTCAGCCGTCTAAAAGGTAATTTTAAAGAACATTTAGATTCAACTCTCGTCGACGTCGAACAGGCAGGCTTTTGCGGTGGATAATCCTGCATCGACCACATAAACGTCGAGTACAAATCTCCGCTACATCTATTGCTTATCGTCTTCGAGAAGGCTTTCGACAGCTTGAATCAAGATGCTCTCTGGTTGGCTTTGTGCAGGGGAAGCACCTGAGAAAAACTTATAGCTATTACCAAGGCTACATACGAGCGTAGTAAATGTCACGTGTCGAAAGATTTTGAAGTCCAAAGTGGAGTACGTCAGGGGTGCATATTGTCACCGCTGTTGTTCTTGGTGGTCATCAGCGAGTTACTCCGTGCAGTATTGACAGAAGGTAACTATGGAATTCGATGGACTATGACATCTTAAACACTTTGATTATGCTGGCTATGTCTCCCTACTTTCACATCGGATAATGGGCTTAGCACTTTTAACACCTACGCTCAACTCAACATTACCGGACAGGAAGTCGGGACAGTAGGAAGTGTGGTCTCAGATAACTGGAAAAGCAATATTCTCAGCACAAGAACCAAGTAGAATAAGTACTGCCGTATGGGTGCAGTACTTGGGAGGTGGATACCACTAACATACGAAAGCTGCAAAGCTTCGTTAATAGATGATTTTGAGGCTTTTTTTTCTTTGCCCATTCGTATCTCCAACGAACAACTTTATCTGACAACGGGTCAAGAACCTATAGAAATTACTATACGTAGGAGAAAGTGGCAGTGTATTGGACACACCCTACGGCGCGAAGACAACTTTATTGCGAAATATACCATGCAGTGGAATACCCTCACCAAGGTAGAAGTGCGGGATGCCTTAGGCAAACGTGGCGCATGACAGTTAATCAAGCTCTTTGGGAATGTGTCGGAAGCAGCTCAAACGCGTTGCAGAACTCCGAACAAGATGGCGCGTAGGCGTTGATGCCCCTCGAGGTGTGAAAGGATATAAGCAAGTAATTAGTTAGTTTAGAAAAATTATTTAATTTCTGGAATAGTTAAGATGAAGATGATGATTATGTACATAAATCAAATCGAAGGCACTACACAGCAATACATACCAAAAGAATAGTGCGTTATTTTTGTGTCGCCATCTACTAGTGAAGTGAAGATACTACAATTGGTTTGTGAACTGAATACTTACCAACACCTAACCTCTAAAATTTCTATTTACCCACAAATAACAAATCTGACTCTCTAAATAAATGACTTTAATCAATAAAACTTATTCATTTTCAAAATAGAATTTTATTACATTATTATAATAATTTTTATTTAAGATGACAAACAAAAACTACACTTTTCAGTTTATACTTTATTGTTTTTTTTGTATCATTTAAAATTGTTATTTTTTTTTTTTTTTCTTTAATGGAATAAAACTTGTTTATATTTATATTATATTTTTTAAATCATTTTAAAGGCTACCAAAAAATATAATATGTATGTATTATATAATATAAATAGTATAAGACCCCATATTACTTATGTTTTATCTTATTAGTTAAAAAAAATCAAATAAAATAAATAAAAAAAAAAAAATTAGAAATAGAATAAAAATAAAAATAAAAAAGATAGCAACTCTTACTTCTTTTCTAACTGGAAAATAGTATTTGCCATATCTTCCTTTTGCGATTCAACTTTCGCTAACAACTCAGTTTTGTGCTTAAGTGATGCTTCGCATTCCTAAAAATTTAAATTCTTCATTATATTCTTTTCAGGATGCAAATTGAATGTTATGCTTAGTTACATAGTACATTTTCTTAAGAGTATGTATTGCCATTGATATAGATTTTACTTTGAGTTATGCTGTTTTTTTTTTATATATATATTTTGATTTTCTTTACATACAAGCAAGCAACAAAAGATACAGCGAAAGAGAAGTCGAGAAAATAAGAAAAAAAAAAAAATAATAATAAATGACCACGAAAAGAGAAATAGGTACAAATTACAGCAGTTAGTCAGTATTAGTAATAGAACGCATTCTAGGATGCCCTGTTAGAATATAGTTAGTAGCAGCTAAAAAGTTGTTGTTTTCTTGTAAAGCTTTTTCAGTAATTTTTTTTTTTTTTATATAATTTCTCATAAAATTATTGTTAATTAAATGCATTTATAAACAATTTAACACTGCTCTATTGCGTCACATGCTCTATCATCGTTTAGTTAGCTGCCTTTTCGGTGGCTATTTTCGCTTGGGTCGTCGAAGAGAGATTCGAAAGGATTTCGAATTTCTGTTCGACGACAGTAGATGGCAGGGCAGCGCCATCTGAATCTGGGTCTCTCGATGGTGGTGTCAGGGGCTGTACTCCGACTGGTGATTTACGAAGCTTGCTGGGATTGAATGGTGGAATAGCGTCCACCTTTAGATGCATTCGCTTCGATGGTGGGCCAATGTCGTTCTTTTGTTTTTTGCTAAGAGCGTCGAATTTTTGTAGATTCTGTTGTCGTCTGGTTCCAGGCGATTTGTCGGCTGTGGAGAAATCTTTGAGAACATCGTTTGGCCCCAATTTGGCTTCGTATTTCTTTTCAAGTGATTGAAGGATGTGTCCAATTTGTGAGGCTTTCGTTTGCAGACGTGATACCATTTCGCCTTTTTGAGTGAGCTCTTCTTCGCATTCCTATGGTTTTTTTTTGGGGGTTTGGTTTGGTGATTTTTTTTTTTTTTCGTTTGGAGTATGGAGGTTGATGTTGATTTTTTTTTCAGATTTTAATGACAGTAGTGGGGGGGTATTGTAAATTTTGATTTTAGTACGAATTTATTGATTTATCGAGAAATTACAACGGGGAGATGAATGATGATGTTAGTGATTTAGGTAAGTAGTGGTGAGAAGCTAGCCGAAGGAAACTCAAATTGGTTTTAATATTACTAAAATATAAATAAATACTTGTCTACATTGTTCGAATATAAATTAAAGTCCGACACGACACTGCATTTTCAATATATTGCAGACGCTAAATATTTGAAACGAAAAAAAGGAAGATACGTTTTAAGTCTACTCGTATCATAAGACCCATAATTCTGCTGAAAATCCAGCGAAGACACAATCCCGTGTTTGTCATAACATAACAATGCACTTCATTTAGAACAGAAGTGCAAACATGAGCTAGAAGGTAACATGAATCGATTTTGGATGACTTTCGGAAGTCATTTAATAAGTTCTTGCTTTAAAACCATGTATGAACCTTTGAATGAGATTCTACTCCGGCTCATAATGCAAAGTCGACACAAACATTGCATACGACTCCACGTGATGAAAGGAAGAACTCTCTGCAATGAATTTGGTTGACATTCGATGTCACTTGGAAGAATGAAACACTATGTGCACTCAAAAGTATGCAAACAAAAAAACACCTTTGATAAACGCTGGTGACTGCGACCATATGTAATCCATTAAAAGAGCACGGCATTCCTCTGACTCATAATTAACTACGGATCTATAGTAAAGCGGAGAGCAACACGACAATTTTGCAAATTCATCAGATCTTTGTGGCCAGCCAAGTAACAACCAAAACATTAGACAGTCAGACATTCAAATGGAATGGTCTCAAGGTAACATACTCGTAACTTATATCATCAGTAAGGCGCGATCTTACACGGGTGACAGAAACCAACACATAATTTGTCAGTCAATGCTTAAATCTTTGAACCCACGCTATTTCCAGGGAAATAGACTGTTTTGAGAACTAGAGCAGCTTGTGCAAGTACTACTAATAGAAATGATAGGATTTATTTGGAGTACAGACTAGTTCGAACAAGGATCAACCACATATTTAGGAATAGTGTTAGAACTGAGACCAAACAAACAAAATGTAGCTCTATGTTGCGCCAGTTTTAAATAAGAAATTTAATATTGATATATTAAACCATTACTTCATTCAGCATTGACTTGATTGTTGAGAAAAGTATGCCATGAAGCCCCCACATTTGCCTGAGACTATATTGTCACATTTTCAGCAGAACTCTCACGCTTCACTATGATTCGCGCATTTATCCCATCTTTAACAAGTAGTATGCTTACATTCGTTAGACGGAATGTAAAACTACGAGTTTCATTGTTGTGTAGCAGGATTAATAATTTCGAGTGATAAATTGATAAATTGAAATCAATTATCGTTGGACGAATTAGCAACCTACCTCCTTCTTTGCTATCAGATTCTACCCATAGAACTCTTTTCAACATCTACAATGTCTAACGATGCCTAAATTCATTATATGAATACATTTTCTTTCATTTGCGACTTTTTGTTGTACACTGACCTCCTAGTACCTCTAAAATAAGGTTGCTTTATTTTTCATAACTTGTCCATCGATATTGCATTTTTAGTAAATCATATTTTAAATATTGTGATTCTTCGAAACGTATAAAAAAAAACTGCGTTAAATTCTTCTTTTCATAGTCGAAGTGACAGTTTCTCTCGTCACACGGAAACAGACCTTTGGTAGCCTCAATCTTGTAACCTCTTCCCGCTCAATATGTCCCTTGAATGAACAAATGAAAGTAGAAATTCATATCAATATATTTTCTGGTGACACGACTATGAGAAGTGAATATGGGCAATTTTTTTGTAAAGTTGTAAACATACGCTATAGTCATAAAATAATTTCTGCCTAACCTTATAGATAATTAAATACAATTTGCTTTATACTGACTCGGAGACAAAATAACTTAATTTTTTTTCTAAGACTATTGTGAATGCCTTCTTCAACCACGTTTCAAAAGTCCTCTCCGATCGCACATGTGCAACGTCAGCCATTTTGGAAAAATAATGGATCAGTGAGTACTTACATCTGTTTTTTGTTTGTAATTTTCTCAGAAACCCTTAATCTAACGTAAAAAACAAATTAATTTCCTACAAGATAGTTGCTTTGGTTTTTCTTGCCTTGTTTTCCATGTCTATGAAAACAAAAAAAAAGATAGCGTTTTCAAATACAGAAACAAATCGGGAGAATTAGCATCAATCAGCCGCATCACTAATAATAGTGATAAGACAAAGTTCACCATATTCACAAAACGGCTGATCCAGTTTTTCGGCAATATACGCCAAACTAATACATTTTCACAAAAATACGCGCAATTTGCTTCTTAAGCAAAGTATGACTGAAAGCTAACAAATGTCAAAAAGGAAAAAGATACGTCATTGACAGAAGTCATTAAAAAATATGGCCAAAGACATCTATATGTGAAATCGGAAAAAACTTAGTTGGCAACCTGATAGTACCAAAAATAAAGGTCCTACAATTTCCTGTAAGATAAAGGGTTTTATTTTTTTTTAGAGGTATAGAACTTTAAAATTAAATAAAACACATAGTAATGGCCATGGTATTTTCTTTACTGGAAAGAAAATTTCTTGACATTAGTGTTTAAATATGATTTCGGCCATATGGACGGGACGACGCGGCAATCTGGAAGTTCAATTTTCGACCAATTTTTCGAGCAGCTGGGGCCATATATCGGCAATAACGCGGCGAATGTTGACTT
This sequence comes from Pocota personata, assembly GCA_963082735.1. Classification (NCBI taxonomy): domain Eukaryota; kingdom Metazoa; phylum Arthropoda; class Insecta; order Diptera; family Syrphidae; genus Pocota; species Pocota personata. The sequence goes on along the minus strand of OY720429.1, from coordinate 262,261,608 downwards.
CCAAGTCGTTCATTGTCATTGGTTTATCGGCGTAGTCTAGCGACTTCACATATCGCCACAGAAAATAATCCAAAGGTGTTAAATTATTACGCGAAATGGTGGCCTTTGTGTGGCCCATTCGCCGAACGTACGACGCACGCGATTCTCAAGCGGCTTCATTCTTGCACAAGCTGGATCTTCTAAGCTCGTAAATCAAGATTTTTCCGCAAAATCTTCCATACTCATAAATGGACAAATCTCCAATTGCTGTGCACGATGGTGAATCGACTCATTTGGGTTCTCCTCAATACTACATCAGCTTCTTTGGTGCGCACTGTATGTCTCTGCGGGTGAGTATTATCAATTAGAGTATGCGTAGTGCGAAAACGATCCATAGTTTTTCGAATTATTTGCTCGAAATGGACGATTATTTGCTCGAATGGAAGATAATGGACGTAGCGCACGGTAAGTTTCGCGAATTGAAACACGATTTTCGAATTAAATTTGTAATCGTTGTTCTGACGTAAGTCTATTCATGATGAAATGACAAACCAAACCGAACACAAATCAGCTGTCAGATGTTAAATTGACTGTCGCTGTAAAAAGTATTGCCAATTCGAAAAACAAACGTCTAAAAAAAATACCCTTTAGTTACATACTTTGGTTTTTTTTTGTATTTTATCACAGCCAATCAAAAAATGGCGAAAAACGAGAATTTTTTAATTTTTTTTTTTTAAGAAAGTTATTCGTTTCCTATTAACGGAAAACAAAACTATCTGTCTTGCAAGAAATTCCATGCTATTTAATTTTCCACCTAAGCTCAACCGTTTCTGAGCTAACTGCGAAAAGCTGGAAAAGAAAATAATTGGTTCACCATTTTTCCAAGATGGCGGAAGCTGCGGAGTTCACGAAGGCAATGCAATTTTGTCGCCGATGGATGCTAATTTATGAACCTGGAAAATGCATGTCCACAGATTTTTTCCGACTGTCTTCCCGTTAAAATTATCAATTTAAATTGGAATGTGAATGAGTTGAAAGAAAATTTCATGTCAGATGTGGCAAAAATTACCGATCCGAATGTATTACTTTCATTTTTTATTGCTTGAGAGTTAATTATCGTTTTTTTACGGTTTGTTTTGTCATAGACTTAATTGTATGAACGAAAGAATTGCACTATTTTAGCTCAAATTCATACCCAACCGCGCAAAGTTGCGTATGCTTTTCTCAGATCCCTGGTTTATACTCGTAATTGAATATTTATCATTTTGACGATAAGAGTGATTGAATTTCTGAATATGAACAAAATGTTCAATGGTTTTAAGATGGCGGTACTGGAATAGTTAAAATATTTCCTTTTATGAGTCAAAAAATTTCCACTGCGTTACTGACATTATGATCACGTTTTCGTTATTTTTTAAATTAAAGAATGGATTATATATAATAAGTATGTTCACACCAAAGAAGTATTTGAGAAACGTTTTCAGAAACAATTTGAAACATTTTTTCGGTGTGGACGCGATTTTTGTTTCTTAAATGTTTTTCAAGTTTCCCATTCATTATGGAATACAAAAGGCTGTACGTGCACAAAAGACTGTTTAAAAATGGAAATGAAAATAATAAGATATTTCAAGATGGCGTGGGATAATGGGGAAACCTTCCATTTCACAAAGTTGTACGCACTGATTTTGAGATCTTCTAATTACTTTAAACTTCCAGAAATTAAAAAGGGTTTTTGTTTTTCCTTTTTTGACAGTTATAATCACTATGTCTTTTGGTTCGATCATCTTGAGTAAGAAAATGCTTAAATAAGAAACATTTCAGAAACACTTCTATTTCAAGAAGCAATCGGGAAATATTTAGGAAACAATGTAGAAACCGAAACAATTGGAAAGCAATTGGGAACTGTTTTTTAAACAATATTTTTCAAAGATTTCTTTGACGTGGATATACTTTAAGACTTGGTTTTAATTGCTTAATTGCAATTAAATTTAACTTAGGTCTGAGATAAGTGAGTGTATTAAGATCCGGCAAACCCCACAGGCGGACCATTAGGGGGGATGCAGTAAAGAGGGAGGGTTATGATCTTTCTACTCCAGATCATAACTTCGCTGTAGGGAAAGGAAGAAGTATTAAGATTGATTAAAATAAAGGTTTAATAGTACGAATACACATATATTAGTTAGTAACGCCGTTAAAATGAATTTATAGATCGGACAACATTTTTCCTTATATTTTCTAAAATTTTTGGAAAAATGCACTGCTAGTGACTGAATTTTATACTAATTTCATTGATAATATTTAAAGAATTAAAATTTAATCTAAAAAACCTTATTTATTTTGGAAAATTTTGTTTTTGAAATGTTACAACTTTACAAAAAAAAAATGACCTATATAAGTTGATGTCGTCGTTGCAGTTTCCGCTTCGTGGCAATAATTCTCAAATCCTACAACAAGTCCTATCGCATAAAGTTGTAGTATTTTATATGTTAGCAATGTACACTACCACTTATAAGTATTTGCCTATCATTGCTATTTTTTTTTTAATTTATGCGTTTTGAGGAAAGGGGAAGAGACAGAGAGAAAGACAGAGTGGTGTAGTTTTAAACTCAGGTGGTATTAAGTTTCTGTAAACTCCAAGGGTGGCTGTCCAGATAACTGGGGAGTATTTTGTTTGTTTTCGCTATTATTGTCGTTGCTTATGATTCACAGTACTTTTTTCGGTCCTCCTGATGTCATCATCACGATCAAGTTGCATTTTAGCTTTTAAATTTTGGACTATGCCATTATATATAGAATACAACATCATTTCTGGCTGTATTATGGCCATAACTTCACGGATGTTTTTTTTTTTTTTTTTTTTTTTATAATTTTTTGCGCGCCAAATGGGATATGAATACCATTAAATTATTTCAGGGCACGGGCGTTTTGCAGAAATTGAGAGAGAGAGAAAGGAAGATTGGTGTAGTGGGTTTGAAACTTAGGTGGTATTAAGTTTCAGTAAACTCCAAGGGTGGCATCCAGATAACTGGGGAGCTTGTTTGTTTTGCTTTTTGTCGTTGCTCATGATTCACAGTATTTTTTTCCCTCCACCTGATGTCATCATCACGATCAAGTTGCATTTAAGCCATATGACCACTCTACTGCCAGTGTTATGCCTTCGCAGTAGAGTTGACTAAGCTTTCGCAATTGATCGACTTTTTTATTTATTTCAAACGAAATAAATAGATGATTGTTGAGATCAGGATTTGAACCGTGAACCAAGAGCGTGACAAGCGTTGATGTTACCACTACACCACGGTTTTTAAGTACTTCAAAGTTTGAAGATTGTTTGCAAAGGCACGATCTTAAGCATAGCCCCAGAAAAAGAAATCCGACGGGATCAGATCAGACGATCTTGGTGGTCAATTGATGCCAAATCTCGAAATTAAACGGCCGGAGAACTTATCTTGCAATAGATCCAAATTTGCCTATGTTGTGTAGCACGTAGTCCCGACCACATGTCGCTCACACCAATTTTTTTCAATCTGAGGCTAAAAAAAGTTGGTTATCATTTGACCATAGCGCAGAGAATTCACTGTAACAATGTCACATTCGTCGTTTTCAAAAAAAAAAAAAAAAAATACGTTCCAATCACGCCGCCGGTCCACAGCGGATACCAAACTGTCACACGAGGTGGATTCAATGGAATCTCAACAATCACATTTGCATTCTCAAAACCCGAAATTCTGCAATTTTGTTAGTTTACGTAGCCGACGAGCGAGATATGGATCTTATTGTTCAAGATTTCGTTCGAAAAATTGGACTATTATGACGACCATAACCTGTCCATAAATCGCCATACACAGATATTACAGAACTGTTATATTTGTAGTAAGATGCAACAATTTTAATGCGTTGAGCGGTGGTTAAACGTTCCATATTGTAAAATGGCAAGGCACGAACTAACTACCTGTCACTATGAATGACGGATGCCATATGGGAGCGATGTGAAAATGAATAACCCTTTATAATGGAAACATAAACGTGTACTTTTTCTTTATTATTTAAGACAACTTATGAATAAATGAGATTTTCAGTTTCCATTTAGCTTCCGTAAAGAACTTTCCGATTTTTGAGACGAGGTACTTTTTGGAAATTTCAGTTTGTACATCTTAAAAATGCCGACAGCGAAAGAACTTTTAAATGAATTACACTCTTTAATGATTGCTTATCATCAAAATGGCAAAATTAATCGTCACATTTCGAAAGAACTTAAGACATCCATCCAGAAGAACAGTTGACTATAAACGTTAAAAAATTCGATAGCTATGAAAGTGTTAGCAACAAATCACCTGTTGGACGATGATCAAGACTTTAACTGAATATTGAAAGATGGCGATAACAAGTAGGCATAACAGACGCCTCACCGCACCGGAGATAGCAGTCCTAGTGAATCTGCGGAAGGTTAAACCAATAAGTGTTTCAACCTCAAACGTAGACTTCAAGAAGCGGATCTTTTTTTTTTTTCGAGCCGTGAATTATTAGTAGAGATTGCAATGTACACAAAAATTGGACACTTGAAGACTTGAAAACATTTCTCTGGAGTAACGTGTCTAAGTTCGAGGTTTATGGTTATGGACCGAAGAGTCTTCGTCCAGAAGAACAGACATCTAATTAGCGTTTGATGCCTTTCATGAAACATGGTGAAAGTTCTGTTATGACTTGGGTTTGTTTTTGTGGAGATACAATCGGCAATACTTGCAGAATCAAAAGTATAATGATGAAAGAACAGTATCGGGAAATTCTTGAAAATGCTCATTTTTGGACAATAAATTTATATTTGAGCACTACAATGATCTCAAGCACTCTTCAAAGCTCTACAGGCAATACTTGAGACATGTTATCAGCTGAAGGAACACTAGTTACGGTTTGCCCATTACTGTCTCCGAACACATAAGAATAGTCCACTTCCGTAGAACACTTATGGAATATTTTGCAGACAGAATGGCGCAAAATTTTCACAGAAATCCTTTTGAAAATATTAGAAAAGAATGCCGAAACTTTGCGAAACAGTGATTAAACAAAATTGTCTACACATTGATAAGGCTACGATTTAGTAACACAAAACTATTCTCATTCACACAAATTATACTTTAATCCTTATTAACAGAAGTTTTGTTCTTATTTTCCTTACCTGATTGATTGCATAGAGTGGGCAAATACTTATGAGCGGTAGTGTATGTAAACACATTGTTTCATTTTGTATCAGAAATGCATGTACCTTAGTTTCAATACCATTTTTGTCTTGTTATTCAACGGGCTACATCGTGCATCCGCTCAATAGCACCTTGCAGGGCCTACGCAAACTGAAATAACTAAATCTCCTAAAATGTTAAGTCAACTGCAGGCTGAATAAATAAATATTTAATGGGCGTGGCCAAAACTTTGGATGTATCTATTAAGTGCATTACATACGAGTGTATGTATTGTACTTAAAACACGAAAATCACTACATCGTCAGACCCAATAGGAATAACAAACTATAGGCCTAAAATCTGATTTTACAGGTCCAAGAGTCAACTTAATTCTACTGGTTATTCTAAACAGAGACATTTAAACTAAACCATTAATTCCAATTTGAGTTTCCTTTGACAAATGCCTACTGCAAGCTATTTCGGTGTTAATGAATGAGCATGACATAGAAAAAAGAAAGAAAAAAATATCTAAGTGTATACCCATGTTTCAGGATGTATTACAACAAAAGCATACTTAAAATTGTCGGATATGCGAGTATGTACAAATAAAAACTAAGTGTTCTCGGCTTTTGGCACAATACAAACCTGCAACTTCCTATACATCTCCAAGTTAATCTGCTTTATATCGTCCAGCTGTCTTCGCAGAGAAACAATCGTATCCTGTTTCTCGTGTATGTCCTTTTCTAGCAACTTCATAGCCATATCGGACTCAGCCTTAAGGGATACTTGTAATTTTAGTTCCTTTTCAAGTTCTTGAGTTTTTTTCTGTTCATCGACGAGAGCTTCGGCTTGTGCCTCTGCGTTTGCCTTATCACCGGAGCTTGAGCTATTGTCACTATGTACCGATTGCATGGAAGCTGCAGGAACTAATTGATCTATGAAATGACATGCATTAATTCTAAACAAGAAACACATAAGGATTATACAACAACAACATACTATGGGCATGAGTGTTTTGTCGTAGAGCTTGATTCTCAGCTTGCAGGGCCAGAAGACTATTTCTAGCAATAGCCAAGTCTTCTTTCATTAAAGCATTTGTGGTGGTCAAGGATTCAACTTTAGCCTGTAAGTTGGCTACTGTCGCACTGGAATGATTGAGATTAGGTTTCGAACCACCATGACTACAACTACAACTTTACTTTAAATGCCTATTCAGCTCCTCGATGTAGTTCTTTTGGTCAAGCACTGCTATCATATTACCACCGGGTCCTTCGAGTGCGTTATTACCGTCGTCATCGGTTTCAGCGGCGCGTGAACTCGAACGTAGGTACAGAGAGAAATCGATTACACCCTGTTGGGAGTCCAAGTCTTCCTCTTTCACACATAAGTTACAATCTATGACATTGAGGCCAACCAGAATACCCATTATGACCACAATCTGAAAGGCGGAGTCAAAAACTACTTTTTATATACAACCTCATAGCACATTCGTACCTCATCGCTCATCATTAAGGCGTGTGGTTCGTAGTATTCCACCAAGGCGTCGTCGCGATGTCCTATTAGTGCCTGAAGGTAATCTGCTAACTTCTTCTGCATCAAGGCTATTCGAAGCCATGCTCGGGCTCGACCGATGTGTGTCCGAACTGTCGGTAGATCACGGACACTAGCTGTTATGTCTTGTGCCTCGATGCAGTAGTTTTCCACACTTTGTAGTAGATCCCAGAGTTCTTTACGCGGCCCAAGAAGACCCTAAATAGGACCAAGTGTTTATCTTATATCTACTCGTAACAAAAGGGAGCATATCTTTAAAAAAAAAAAAAAACGAACCTTCTTTGGTCGTAATCCGTGACCCAAGACATGTTCAATGACAATGAAAAAATGCTGCAACGGTAAGTGATCCGAGTCCAGCATTCGACCATATCTCAAGGACTGTTCGAGAAGTTCCTTGACCACGAGTTTACAAATATTAACCAGATTACTTCGTTCGATTTCGGAGGGTTCGCGTGCTGTAAATTCAAAACAAAAAAAAATCTTTGAAAATCACCATTTCCAACTAGAGACTTCAAGTTTTCGAATCAACTTCTCTGAGCACTTGCTGTCGCGACAGTTTTCATGATAGAAACGCAAACAATGTCAGTGGGATATAATGAGAATAATTTGTTTTATATTTTTTACAATTGTTTGGCTGAGAATACATAAGATTTCAGCAAATAATGACGACGACAGATATGAAGCTATAGTCGATGCAAAGCTTGTGGAATATGACGACGACGATGATGCGGAGGAAGAGAGACCAATTAGGAAAGAACGGGTAAAGATGATCAAGAACTTTGTCGGAACGAATTTATTTGGAGATAGTGGATGTCGGAAGAAATGTTTTTCAACAGCGGATATTGCAACATTGGCCGCAAGGCGGGATTTTGAGGTAAGACATTTTAATGTTGTTGTTTTTTATAATTCATTAAAATAGTTGATTTTTTCCATAAATTTTGTAATTAATTTGATAAAAGTGAACAGGACAATTTGTAAAATTAAAATAAGTCTACTTCCACGCGTAAACTTAGGGTTCCTACGAGAAATCGTTGGTTTAAAATATCATAATTAGAAAAGGTGACGAAAGAACGGGTTGTGATGTACATCCGAAAGTCTGTACGGGGCATAGCTTTGCGCGGAACTCGAAACTATGAAGAGAGTTGTAGAGGTTAATTAATTTGCAACTTCTCAAGACGAGCATATTATGTAGAGGGCATAAAAGAGAAGGGCAAAAACACTAAAGTACCTCATTGACTACAGTGTACGACTCGCCGTCACCATATCTACTTCCTTCATGTCAGAAAACGTAAGAGATAAAGCTTTTTAGAATACATACATCACTTCTCCCAGCTCAAAATATTAAATCCTGACGATGAGCCAACTTGTATCACGTGATAGAAAGACCAAATTATCGATACCACCATACCAGATGCTGATCAGAACCAAAACTAAAGAGGTTGGCATTCCTATGTCTACTGTGATTAAGAAAGAATCGGGAAACTATTTATCAGTTACGAGAGCCAAACAGTTCTCTGATTTAAAGATCTCTTGAAGTGAAAAATTAATAATTTCCCTCAATGCATTTAATTCTCCCACAAAGCTACCTATCGCCTCTAGGTTACTGTAGGAGTAACTGGCTAAGTATTTCATTCTAGTACGAATTATTCCTTGGCACTCACATAACATGTATGTGTGTAATGTCCACAACAGCGCAGATATCATTACAGTAACTATGCGTTTGAGTCTGTAATTCCCAGCCTTTTGACATGGTTTCACAAGAGGTAATGACCCATTATAATCCCCATGTCCATTCTCAGGGGTTTCCTATACAGTTATTGAATTCTCCTGGTTCTTTCAATGATTTAAAAAGCCCAAACGGCTTCAGATACTACATGCCAGGCCAGCATCGGACCCCCATTTTAGTGACACTGTCTTATCTTATAATATCCCACCAAACAAACTACATAACTGGTATGTGCAGACGATAATTTAAAACGATGAAGTCTTGAGGTTAATAAATAAATATAAATTTGTCGGCGCTAACAGCCCATACCAGACCTGACCTAGCATCTCGCATTCTCACACGAATGGTAGGGAGCTACATACTTATACCGTTCCTGAAGGGCAGTTTTTTTGTAATTGAGACAAGCTTCTCATCAGAATTCTACTAATTTTTTTGAATTTTCTGGAACTCGAACTGTAAGTGTCTCGCTCAGTGATCACGCACTTAAGCACTGAGCCGCGGCGAACACAGTCTTGAGGTTTATTGGGACAAAACCAAATACATGTTGACAATAAACAAAGAAGCATTAGTTCACCATCTAGAACCAAATTTCACTGAAGTAAACATAAATTAAACAAAGGACTATCTAGTGGAAATCCGACGAACCTAGGAAATCGGTACTGAGTTTAAAAAAAAAACGCATATTTAAAGGACAAAGTTGATGTTCTACAAATCGACGACCCTTCCTGTTCTACTATACGGTGCTGAGTACTGGACTACAAACAGGAAAGCTAAGCAGATATTAGGGTGTTTTGAAAACACCTCGTCGGATATTTGGTTCTGCGTGCGAAGAGACACATACAATCGCGATCTCTATGAGTTTTACCCATGTGTATATGTAGTCCAAAAAGCTAAGGCCCATCATCAACATTGGCTCGGTCAAATAGAGCGAATGGACAACATCATTCCAGCCAAGAAGATCTTCGTATTTCAGACCAAGAAGTCTTCTTTTTGAAGATCGCAATTAATAGGCACCTTGGTCTAGAGATTTGGACGCAATGTGCAAGCGATCGAGGATTACGGAAGGCTGTGGTATCTCAGGCAAAGACTCTTCACGGGTTGGGAGTCCGTTAAGTAAGTATCTTTAATCCTACTTTCCTACTATTTTGCGGAAATATTTCTAAGACACCTGAACTTACTCGTACAATACTGAATCTGTTGAAAATCCATTTTCGTGGAAACACCAATTGAAGTCCACAGTAAGTGTTGGGACGACAGAAAAGTAAAACGAGTCTCACTCCTTTAAACGGGAATCTAATGATCATTGGGCTCTGAAGAATTGGGCTTCAAGGGGGACGAAATAGTTCTACTTGTTTAAGCCTAAAGCATTGATGACCAACAGTCTACTTCTCCGTGCTTAATTGCAGCATCTACCACCCTACTATTGCAATTGATGGGTCTTTCCATTTTAGCGACTTTGTCTTAACTCTGGTGAACTTTTCATTTAATAATGACTTAAATTTACGTTAGCTAACGTTCAAATACGTCTATTCAGTTGGATTTTAAGACCTTACACCGAATATTGAACATTGACAGCAGGGTCCTATTATACCGTAGTCGAGTTAGGCGACCGCCTACGGTCCCGAACCTACATATGTGTGTATTAATCACATACATGTTGTACTTAAACTTCATTCTAAAAATTTTGTACAATAGGTAGATTAACCGTACTCATCGAATTCGCATTGCATTAGTGAACACATCCCATGTACACAACTTCACTTGAAAAAAATCGTTGACAGAAAAATGCGTCCCAACATGCAACCACGTATCACTTCACATTGGTGATTCGTCTTGCCAATGTGCTGGTTGAAGTTGTCACGTAGTACTTTATACTTACACCTATAGGGCAGGTATTTTTTTTTTAGTGAAATTTTGCGACATTTTAATAAACTCGAAAGGAATGTCTGCAAATTTTGTACTTCTGTCTATCTGTAACCTAAACGACTGCACGGATTTACTTCAAACTTCATATCTAGGGTCTGTGAGTTCACAATTCGAAGCGAAATTAGAATTTATATTCTAACCTCAAAATTAAAGGTACTTCACTAATGGCTGCCTTTGAAAAAGATCAGTATTTGGGTTAGGTTAAACGTATATCATACAATGCTTCTTTACTTAATAATGATTCTTTGGTAATTGTTTATATCTCGGATATAACTGAAACGATTTTGTTGAAAATCGACATCTAAATAAATTTTTTGCATATCCATCCATGTGGCACACTAGGTTCTAGAAAATTGTCACAATAGGTTTTATTTCCAACTAACGGGTAGTTTCTTTTTAAATTACAATTTTATTTTGACACTGACAGGTGTCACAGAAACATACTGTGTTTCTGTGACACCCCATATCACCGCGGTACGAAATGAATCGATTTACGCTTGAACGACGTTAAGAAATATTGATAACCAAAGTGAGTGCTACATATGTTGCCGAAACAGTGCGATTTTTTTAAAAGAAATATATCTGTCGAAATAATGCACCAACCGTTCCTGCAGTACCCAAGTTTGTGAAGAAAGTTTGTGAGATTGGCATGCCAATTAATAACACAAGTTATCCTCGTGTTCGTCCTGTGCACTCAGCCGAGAATATTGCAGCTGTTGCTTCAGCTTCGAAAATTAACGTTACGGTCAACGGAGAGCACTACAGAGGCATGGCCAGAAACTAAAGAAATTAACTGGGGCGATCTCTGGTTCCAGCAAGACGACGCTACGTGCCATACAAGCCGTCCAACAATCGATCTTTTGCGCATTAAGTTCAATAAGCATCAACCGTTTCAGAGCTGCGATTTGATGCTGTTGGACCTTTTATCTGGGTTGCCATTAAAGATCGATGTCATGCTAACAATCCAAAAACAATTCAGGCACTTAAGCACAATATTGATCAAACTATTCGTGAAATAGAGCCCCGAAAAATCGAAAATATACTGCTAAATTGGGTTGACAGGATGGGCTACTGCCAAGCCAGCCATTTAAATTAAATTATTTTCCATAAATAATCGGAAAGTGTACTCTCTTCAATAAAGCAAAAAACTTTGTAAAATATTGAATGCGTTTTTTTTTATAGCAATTTTAAAAAGAAACCAACAGATGACCCACCATTTATAAGCCCATTGCTAAGTTCTCTTGTATACCGAAGCTCTTTGAAAGCATTGTATACTTTTATTGAAATCATTTTGTTTTACTTAGCAAAATGGATTTCTAAACGGTAGATCTACAAGTACTATCGAACTGCATTTGTTTCCAGTAGATTATGAGCTTTAGAGAAAGAAAACTAAACCTCCTCAAACTAAAATCGCTTTATAGGTATATTGTGGATTAAGTTCTATTTGGAAGCTCGTCGGTATTAAACCCAATTAGTGCTAACTCTGCGGTACCACAGGTTAGCCATCTAGGGCCCGTGTTCTTCATTTTTATTATAAACGTTAATGATGAATCGGACCTATGGGTTTATGCAGATATCATGAGAATTTCTAGATACATTTCGTCTTTTGCCGGCTCATTTTTTTTTTTTTTTTTTTTTTTTTTATAATTTACACGTGTTAAAGGGGATATGAATACCCTTATACTAATTTTTAGAACACGTGCGTTTTTGTGGAAAGGGGAAGAGGCAGAGAGAAAGACAAAGTGGTGTAGTTTAAAACTCAGGTGGTATTAAGTTTCTGTAAACTCCAAGGGTGGCTGTCCAGATAACTGGGGAGTATTTTGTTTGTTTTCGCTATTATTGTCGTTGCTTATGATTCCCAGTATTTTTTTCCGTCCTCCTGATGTCATCATTACGATCAAGTTGCATTTTAGCCATATGACCACCCTACTGCCAGTGTTATGCCTTCGCAGTAGAGTTGACTTAGCTTTTCGTAAGTGATCGACTTTTTTATTTATTTCATGCGAAATAAATAGATGATTTTTGATATCAGGATTCGAACCGTGAATCAACAGCGTGACAAGCGATGATGTTACCACTACACCACGGCCACCCTTCATTCTTAAGCTATTATGCGCTGACTGTGGTAAGCGTCTTTCCCACCCAAACAAGGAGATACTACTTCGTCAGTAATGATCCTGTTGCCACTGTAACGTCAATTACCTCTTTCCCATCACTGTATTGACCATGGCCAGTACGAACCTAGCCAGAATGCTACGTAAGCAAATAATGTATTTAACATTTTTGATGTTAATAGTAGCAAGCTAACATTGAGTAGTTTTTTCACCATGAACTTCCACCTAACTGCTTATTTCGTGCAGTTTTCTCGACTGTATAATGAAAATCTAGTTTCAAGTTTTTAAATTAGTATTTTTTGTTGATACCAAAAAACAAATTCTTTGGGGGCCCCCGAAATGGAACTTGCCTAAGGCCCCCGGAAGACATAATACGCCTTTGATTAACACACAGTCGCTACATTCATGTGCAAAAAAATGATTTACTTAGCCTCAGATCTAGAGCAACATCTAAGCAAATTTCTAAGAATTCTTTACGATTGAATCGGTTATACATATTAGAATTAAACGAAAATGGAATGCAGCACTTCATAAATAACGTAACACCCTTGAAATGACAATTGACCTCACTTGCATTGTACATCAAAAATTAAAGCAACTAGGTTACCGTAAAAGCAAGAATGCTTTCATTGCACTCATTGATGCAAAATGAGAAAAGGACGATTAATCAATAAATGGAAGAATAAGGAGTTACCTCACATTATTTAAAATAAAATGCAGCGAAAGTTGATGAACTTACAGAAAAGGGTCAACACGACTGGGGATGAAAAGAGACTGCGACTCAATGTGTCACCTACAATTCAGCAAGGATTTCATTATGAAATTATGTACTAAACCGAAGAAAGTATACTCACATAGATTACGTAACCGCTGAAGGCAGTCTGATTTAACAAAGAATTCAGCAACTGAATCCTGATCCTGAATTCTAGAAAAAAAAATGTGCTGTTCATTAAATGTTCCTCCCTTTTCTTACAGTCACTGATACCAAAGGATCTCCCCAATTGCCTTCTGGATGATGAGCTTGCTAAAATTCTTATGCAATACTTCTATGGAGCAAACCAAGTGATCGACAAGATGGCAGGGGGTCAATCCAAATTGTTTGCACAAAAAGCTTTCTACGACACATTGGGAGGGTAATTTTCCCACAGCTTCCTTCATTTCCAAGACGCTCTAATGACACCTAATTTCAGATACCTAAAATACTACATGATACCCATATCAAGGTATTCCTTCTATGCTGGTCTAGTCAAACTGAGAACTGCTCAAAACATCCTGGAATTATATACCCAATGTAAAATTGCCCTCAACACAAATGGAAATGGCTGGCGAGCACCGATAACTGATTTCACCGATCTTGACGTTCAAATAGAACCACTTAGGATAGTCATAAGTAACAAGGAAGAAGACACATCATGCACTCAATTGGACATGTTAGACGAACATAACGGTGAAGACGATGACATGATAGTCTCATTGCCACGCCTAGATCCAGAAGAGCGGGGTGAGCTTGGAAACATTTGGCTGCCATTTAAACGAAAACGTACCTTCAATCTACAGTCATGCATGTCAGCCTTTGTCCTATTGAGATACTTTGAGCTAACAACTAGATGCTACAACTACCAAGGTATCTGTCAAGATACATTTAATAAAAAGTTCAAAGAGTGGATTTTGGAGAATCTAGAGATTCATTTGGGAGATGATGTACTCTATCCGGGGCTGGGGGCCGTATTGAGGATCGTGGAGACTCTTCGCAGAAAAAATAAAGACACAGTAGTCATTGCTGATAAAAAGAATACAAAGCGTCAGAAAACACAAAAGTACAATTCTCTCGATAATAAAGCAAAGCCAATTAATACTTATTCTGAAGTTTGGGTGAACGATGTATTCGAAGCTAAAGATACAATTGACTCCATAGAAGAAACAAATATTCAGAGCGTTAAAAATCGTCGAATGAAATACATTTACATCGCCATTGGTGTATCTGTTTTTCTTTTAATACTCGTATTCATCGGCATTGCGCTGGCATTGTATAATAGATGGCACGGCAGAAGTACCCAAGACGAGACTAAACCTCCACCTACTGGGACAAAGACTGGTTGGCGTTTTTGGTGTTGGAAATCTCGAAAAGACGACGAAGAATTGCTACTGAGCTCTAAAGACTCATCTCATAAATCGTCATCAAAATCATCAAAGCCATCGAAGAAGGATTCAAAGAAGGGCGCTAAGTCTTCCAATGTCTCACCGCCAGAATCGAAAACGTGTTTCGGGATGTGTGCGAAAAAAAATAGTCCAGCCATTATTGAAACTTCATCCATGGATTCCGATTCGGGAAGGGAGAGTAAAAAGAAAAGGAAAGCACACTCATCCTCACCAGCAAAGCCAAAAACGACCAAGGCATCAACTGTAGATGAGAAGAAGCGGTTTAGCATTTCGAAGAAAAATAAACCAAAGAAACCGGAAGAGAATCAACAAGCGGTCAAAAAGGGTATTCTAAAAAAGGAAACTTGGTAAGAATTACTCGTAGATGAATTCTTTATGGATGTCCAATTCAATTCAGAAAATATGTTTTCTTTTTAATACAGATCTGTCATTGTTCTTAAATATTTGTGATTGTGAAGACTGGGAAAAATCTACATATATTCAGTTTGGTCATATGATTTCTGTTAAGAATTTTATTTTTATATTTAAACATTTTTTGTATGGAAAAGCTTATAATACATTTTAAATAAAATATTATTTAATACAATTGCAGTACTATTATATTGTAACATAATGCAGCATAATAACTACGCCCCAAAAGTAAGCAACACATTCCGAAGTGTCTTCCTTCTGAACACATTCGAGGTTCGTGTCCACGGATAGAATAGGATTATGTCTAAGACGACGTCGCGGAATTAAGAGAGAATTATAATCACAAGAAATTATTGGCTGCAGCTGTCAACTTGGAATTATTACATCAGAATTTTATCGTTCCATTGGTCGAAGAATTTGCTAGAAGTTTCTGGCTATCAGAAATGCGACTATATAAGAACAGATGGCGATCGAGGCAGTTGCAGTTGGGTTTTGAACCGCACGAAGAGATTGGAAAAGTGATAATAGGCGAAGTTGTAATTTTGTGATAAATTGAAAGTTGAGAGTTAACAAGAAGAAGTAATTAGTTTGGATTGGTGAATTAAGTAATTGAAATGAGATAAAGTGATTTGAGAAGAAAGAGACCTTGTAAGGAAAGAATTTGCGAAGAACAGTATAGTGTGAACTTGAATTGTTTTATAGACTAGAAAATAAAGAAATAATCTCACAGAATAACGTTTTATCTACTCGAGTTTTATCTATATTAATGTGGGACTTTTTTCACCTCCCGAACAAAATTAAGGTTTACGACCAGAGCGATAAAGATACATGACTGTGCATATCTTGAGTGCATGTGATTACTCGCCGATTCTCAAAAAGTTATATGTCTTGGGAATTCTAGGTTATGAAGTACTTCTGCACATTTGGGATTAGGGGTTATCTGTCTATAAAATGTAGTCAAGGTTATCTTCACACCTAAAGCAAACAGTTCCAGCCATGCGGTCAGGAAAGATTTTAGGCCATGAAAAATCTAAAATGATTAATGAACCCTTCACACTAGCTCCAAGCTAAATTGAAAGGACGTGTCGCCAGTCCAAAATGTGTAGATACATGAAGGCAGATCGATAGATATAGAAAGGACAAAGAAAATATACATCGACTTCTACGAATGTTACAGGATTTGTAGTAAGATATGGGGCCCAAACTCGACATCATCCACTGGATATGCAGCCATATTTAGACCGCATTTCAACATAGACTGTTGAAAAATTAAAGAGACTACGGAATTAATTCGAACCATTGACCAACCAATAAAGTTTCCAAATCACAGCAGTGTCTTCCTTAGAGGTAATTTTAGGCGCTGTCCACACAGAATGAACGGGCAATTAACCGCAGTTATCAAAACATTGTTTGTAATACATGGTTACAACATCATACTCTATTGGGTCTCAGGATATAATCGAAAAGGTGTCTTCGAATCCAAGAAAGCCAATGTAATAGCTACAAATGGTTCGGAAATTAACCAAACAATTTTCGATTGAGATAGTATGGTCCGCTGTGCATGCACCTATACAGCCCGCCCTACAAATATATTCGTTCCATCATTTTTGAGAAATAATTGTCATAGAAAAAAATGATTGGTTAGTGAGGCGAATCCTTTTTTCATGTTAAGATATACAAAATCAAGGTAGTCCCAAACCTAGTAACCCGAGCATTTCCAGTACTTGTGTATTTTCAACTGCCCTGCCTTAGAGTTACGTATGATGTATGTACCTATATAAAATATGACACTTTCCGCCTTTGGTTAAGCCGCAAAAAATTAATTAAAAAAGTACATGGGCTATAGCCCATAATAGTATAAACGAAGTATTCATGCGTAACCCTCATGCCTTCACCTCTGGAGACTTTCCATCATCTAGTATAATTTGTTAAACCACGTTTTCTACATCAAGTGGTTGAAATCCACTTCTCCTTATCATAGTTTTTTTTTTTCAAAAAACTTTAGAATGTGTTACAAAATAGTTTTTTTCCAACATTTTGTCGCCATAATAAAGGGTGTCCCAAAATTCAGGAAAGATTTGAATTTTGCGGTAGTGTTGCCAACGAAAAAAAAAAGAAGACAGCGTGACAGCTGACAGTTCAGGGTTATTAAAAATGGAGTGCTAAACGAAAGAACAACGCGTCTTCATTTTTCAGCAATATTAATAAAATAATGAAGGTTTAGCAACTACAGTTCACAATTTTCGTACAAAATATGGTCGGAATAGTGATTTAACTTCATCAACTGTGAAGAAATTAATTCACACACTCTGGCCGTCATTCAACACAAAACATCGAAGCAGTTCGTGAGAGTGCTGATGAGAGTCCATGAACATCAATTCGGCACCGTGGTCAAGTATTGGACATTTCGAGAAGCACTCTACAGCGTATTCTCACGAAAAATTTGCATCTTCATGCATACAAAGTACAATTGACTCAAGAATTGAAGCCTACTGACCACGCACAGCGAAGAGAGTTCGTTGAATGGATTATGGAACAACAACAAGTGGATGCTAATTTTTCAAACAAAATCATCTTCAGCAATGAGGCTCATTTTCATCTTGATGGCTTTGTTAATCGTCAAAATTGTCGAATTCAGGGTTCAGAAAATACACGAGAGATTGTTGAGAAGCAAATGCATACACAACGTGTCACTGTTTGGTGCGAATTTCGCGCTGGAGGCATCATCATTCTTCTTTAAAAATCCGGCTTGTCAGGAAATAACAGTTAATGGTGCTGGCTATCGCCGCCCAGATCATCCGATTTAACGCCGCTGGACTTGTTTCTTTGGGGTTCTTTGAAGTCTAAGTTTATGCTAACAAGCCCACGACCACCCATGCCTTGAAGGAGCAAATTGAGCGCTGTATCAACGAAATTCAGCCACATATAAGTATTCAAAACGATCATGGAAAATTTCGACAAAAGAGTGCGTATGTACCAGCAAAGTTGTGGAGACCATTTACCCGATATGCTATTCCATACCCTATACTCTATACTTTATGAATTAATAAAACGTTTACAATTTTTAATTAAAAACCTGTGTTTTCTATCAAAATTCTTGCGAGAATTTTGGGACACCCTTTATATCCGACATCATCTATTATAACTTCAGATTTTTCTGTACACTCTTTTTATATTCCAGCTGAAATAAGCTTGTATTTTCGCTTTATGTCGAACATTCGAATAAGCTAATAAATAACTCGAATAGTTTAGATCACTGTAGTGTCCACCATTTTGGATCTTTCGCGGTTTCTACAAGTTGCTCTATAAGTTGCCTCAAACACTTTGAAAAACTAAATGCTTCTGGGCGCCCTGGCTTAGTGGTTAAGTGCGTGATCACTGAGCTGAAGGTTCGAGGCCTAGAAAACATGAACAAATTTTCTCACTGTCAAGCCTCTCGCCAATATCCGACAAATATCTGAGTAAAATTGTCAAACAAAATTTCCCTCGTAATTGCGTTAAAACTGTCCGCACCATTTGTACCTATATGACACAGCAAGAATGGCTGCGATAAGCTGGGACAGACAATGTATCGGTTGTTAGCGTCAAAATATTTATTGTGACATTATCAACTCTATACGACGGTTTCCAAGGCTTGCATGAGTAGCTTGTCCCAAACAAATACTCTCTTGTATTTTCCACAGCTATAGATTTCTTCTGCTATGTTTTCAAAATTGTCTACAAGTGAGTAGAACCTCCTGCCTTTACGACTTTCAGTTTTTATCAATTATCTAAATAAATAATAAATAACTTTTTGAAAAACTGTAGACCTCCATATTGTCTCCGCCATATTGGTCATTTTTATGATTTCAGATTTTTCTACAAGCATATGCAAACCTTAAACTCTCCGACTTTTAGTTTTTCTCGAAACATTTCAATAAATGTAGAATAAGATTCTCGAAAAGTTTGGGTCGCCATCTTGAATTTGTGTGTGGTCTCTGAATTTCCCCAAAATGCCTTCAAATTTCTTTATGAGGAGGTCTAAACCACTTCATCCTGCTACATGTAGTTAGCTCCAGCAATTCAATAAATTTCAAATAACTCTCGACAAGATTGGGCCACCATATTACGTTCGCCATCTTGAATTCTTTACGGTTTCAGAATTTTCATGTAACGCTCTTAGCTTGGTCTACAAATAGGTGAAAGTTCTTCAAACATTTAAAGAAATTATAAGTAACTTTCTCGAAAGTTTTAGACGATTTTTTCATAGTTTTATTTATTTAAACCTTTTGTCTCTAAAACTTGAAGTTTGTCTTAACAAATTAAATCGCTTAATAAAATATCTTTTGAAATGTATTTACCGCCATCTAGGTAAAAACCGTTTTTCCCTGCCACTTGTAGTTTGTCCAAATAATTCAATATGAAATAATTTATCTTCTATAACATTTTGAGCCGCCATATTATCTTCGCCATTTTGAATTTTTTATGGCTTCAGATTTTTCTTAGAATTTTATCAGCTCTAGAAGCGGTGGACATTTACACCACTCTGTTTAACAATGCACTGAATAATGCACATTATCCAGCGCATTGGAAAACAGCAGTGATACAACCCATCCCCAAAAGGGGTAAGGACACCTCCAATCCGGCAAATCTCCGGTCGATAAGTCTCCTTCCGAACATCAGCAAGGTATTCGAAAAAGTGATCAATTAAGTGGACTGAGAACAGTAATATAATTCCGGATAACCAATTCGGTTTTAAGGCGGGGCATGATACAATAAATGCCGCGTCTAAACTGGTTCGGATATCCAATGGAACAAAAGCAAGAAACAGTGCACGGGTACCTGCCTGATTGACTTGGAGAAGGCCTTCGACACCGTATGGTTAGAGGGACTCTTCTACAAGCTAAGCAGGCTGGGCATAAGCAACTGCTGTACATACTTCATAACATGCTCACCAGTAGACAGTTCATTGTCAAAAATTGCAATGTGACTTCTGCTGGAACATTTCTAATTAAAAACGGATTCACCGATCCTTTTCAACATTTACACGAGCGATCTGATAGGATCACTTCACCATGTCATAGCGTACGCAGACGACTTGATCGCGTACAGATCAGGACCAAAAATCGAGGTCATTGCAATTCTCTTGCAACGTGACTTCGATAAGATTCAGCGATATTGCGATGACTGGAAGCTGAAGATCAACTAACAGAAATCGGAAACTATTCTTTATAGGACGCCGTTGTCTGGGGCCTCTAGGGATACCAGAAAGAATTGGCGAAAGTTCTCAATAGTTGGACCACACGGACAGCCACTTGCGTGTCGAAGTGTAGTCAGATACCTGGGGCTTTGGTTAGACCAATATCTATATTTTAACAAACATATAGATGCTGCTCTGGCCAGAGCCAAAGGTGCTTTTGCCCTTACAAAGAGACTTTTTTATAGCAAGCAACTCGATGCAAGGGTAAACGTAATCTGCTACATGGCCCTCATCCGCCCCATGCTCGTATATGGATGTCCCGTGTGGTTCAACGTGGGAGCAAGCTTGTTGGAAAAGATTCGGGTGTTTGAGAGGGCTTGCCTTCATTTGTACAGAACACCAGAGGCCCAGTACATAAAATTCTATCCCAATGAGGTCCTATACAACAGGGCTAACCTAATAAGAGTTGATAATTTCGTTATCAAGCTGATTCGAAGGCATATTGCAAGAGCAATGAGGTCGACGAACAACCTGATCTCCGGGGCTTATTACCCCAATTACGAGTATCACGAGAGAGTGCGCCTTAACGGCTTTGTTCCCCCAGAGGCGTTCCTCTATTTCGATAAGAAAGGTCTGATCCAGGACAGATTGGCGGTGCCGCTAATCTTCCACGTTGCTCGGACAGCTGTGGATAGGCGACTCAACTACGACAGAGACGTTGCACACGGCAGTGTGGAGCGTCTCCGGTTTAGTAGGGCGGTATCGGGTCGCGATATTGATGACGTACAACGTCAGTACGGTCATTTCTGGTGGCTAGCCGAAAGAGAGGAAACTCCTTCGTCGTTTCCTCCTAATCCAGGGTAGCCTGTTGGATGTTTGAGGTTGGCTGTTCTTGACCATGGCCGACTTACATAGTTTAGGTGTTGGTAGTTTAGGTAGGTTTAACAGGGCCAGTAAGTTAGAATAAGAATAGTTAAGTTAGTTAAGCTAGTTTTAAGCGTTTTTTGTCTAGCAATTAAGTTACAATGAATTGAAATGAAAAAAGTGTGTCGGATCACTACGCAAGAGGTTCCAAGTTCGAATCCCAGAAAACACCAACAAGTTTTTTCACGACCCCACCTCTCGCGAACGTCTGACAAACATCCGAGAGTATTGTTGTCACGAGAATGCTTCTCAAAACAAATTGCCGTTCGGATACGGCACTAAACTGTAGGTCCCTTCCATTCGTGTGAAAAATATAACGCATACAACACAAGTGGTTGCGAGAAGCTAGGCCCTGGCACTTAAAGAGCTGTTGCGCCAAATATTTATTTATTTTTATTTTTACTCTATAATCAGGAGAAAACTGTTTGTGTTTACGAATTGCAGTTTATTACAATACATAACAAATACGAGTTACCTTCTTGAAAAGATTAGCCAGCTATAAAGCATTCGCCATCTTGGGTTTCTCATAGTATGAGACTTTTCCAGATACCTCCTTAACTTGCCCAATTGGCTTATGGAAATCACTTGTTTTTACAGTTTGTATCTTAATATAATATCTTAAATATTTAAATATGTTAATAAAAAAGTATTTAAAAAGTATATATAGACTTTTTTTTTAAATTTTCGACTGCCATTTAGTGTCTGCCATATTAAATGGTTTTATAATTTGTCTGTAACTACCTTAGCTTGCTCTACAAGTAGGTGAAAACCGCTTTAGTAGTTTATCTTGACAATTGCCATTTAGTAAGAGTTGATGCAATAAAAATTAAACCTTGCCTGTTCCGCTGAAATACTAAATTGATGGGGTGTACTTGTATCACCTAGCGGTGGGGTGGTCAGGTGATATTGATAGTAACAAAATTAGTTTTATACTTAGCCGTTGTACGGAGTGCTAAGCTCTCGTATAATGGGAAGGACACTATGGATTTGGAAAACCTTAACAGAGATCAGTAAAGGACGAATCACGAATTATTAGTAGATATTTATTAATCTATCTGGAAATGCAGGTCATGAGTGATCGCAAACCACATGATCTTAAGATATATAATATAAAGTGCTGATTTGTTGGTTCTCGTGTTAAGAAGTGTTTTCTCCTTTGTTTTCATTGCAGTCATTAATACCAAAGGACCTCCCCAATTGCCTTCTGGACGATGAACTTGCTAAAATTCTCATGCTGTATTTCTATGGAGCAAACCAGGTTATCGATAAAATGGCAGGTGGACAATCGAAAATTTTTGCACAAAAAGCTTTTTACGATACATTAGGAGGGTAAGCTTTCAGCACCTTACTTTATTTCCAAGACCCTCTAATGACACCTAATTTCAGATACCTAAATTACTACATGACTCCCATATCAAAGTACTCCTACTATGCTGGTCTACTCAAACTCAAAACTGTCAAAAATATCCTGGATTTGTACAGTCAGTGTAAAACAGTCCTCAACACAAATGGAAATGGTTGGCGTGCACCGATAACTGATTTCACCGATCTTGACATTCAAATAGAACCACTTAGGATAATCATAAGTAACGATGAAGAAGACACATCATGCATTCAGTTGGACACGCTGGATGAAAGTAACGGTGAAGAGAATGACATGATAGTCTCATTGCCACGCCTAGATCCAGAGGAGCGGGGTTTGCTTGGAAACATTTGGCTGCCATTTAAACGAAAACGTACCTTTAATCTACAGTCATGCATGTCAGCCTTTGTCCTATTGAGATACTTTGAGCTAACAACTAGATGCTACAACTACCAAGGTATCTGTCAAGATACATTTAATAAAAAGTTCAAAGAGTGGATTTTGGAGAATCTAGAAATTCATTTGGGAGATGATGTATTCTATCCTGGGCTGGGAGCAATGTTGAGAATTATGGAAACGCTCCGAAGAAAAACTAAGGACACAGTCGTAGTTGTTCCTAAAGCAAATGCAAAGCGTCATAAAACACAGAGTTACAAGGTACTGGAGAATAAAGCAAAACAATTGGAAACACCTTCTGAATACTGGATTAAGGATATCTTTCGAGGCATAGGCAGAGATGTCCCGAATGTCAAAGAAGAAAGTACATGTGGAGGAGACAAACGTCGTCTGATGTACATTTACATATCCGTCATTCTGGCTGTGTTACTTTTGCTATTCGTTATTGTATTCGCTTTACTTATTAGGCGGCGCCGCAAAAGATCACAGACTGACAAATCTCCGAAAGAAAAAAGAAGAAAAAGATTAAATATTTGTGGATGCTTAGGAGGGAGTTCGAGAAAAGACGATGATGAAGAGGTGTTACTGAGTCCTGAGAGCTCATCGATTGCATCATCTAATAAATCAAAATCGCCAGCAACGAAAGATCCCTCATCAAAGAAAGATCTCAAATCAAAAAAAGATCTCAAATCAAAAAAAGATCTCAAATCAAAAAAAGGTCACCCATCAAACGATGATTTCAAGACAAAGAGAGATAGCAGCTCTTCATCATCATCACCTGGAGTGCCGAAGTGTTTCGCGCTCTGTACAAGAAAGAGTAGTCCTGATAAATCAGCTTCTTCCAGACATTCTGATTCAGAAACTGATAACAAGAATAAAAAAAAGGCAGAACCATCATCAACAGCGAATCCAGACTCAAACCCCAAAATAGGGACTGTCGACGAGAAGAAACGTTTTAGTATTTCCAAGAAGAAAAATAAAAAGAAAGATGAGGAGGATAAAACAACCCCACCTAGAGTGGGTATTCTCAAAAAAGAAACCTGGTAAGATTTACACGTCATATGTTGTTTTTGAATGTTAAAGTGTGTCTTAATTTATCTTGTGTTTTATATTAATTTATCTTCCTTAGATTCCACTGACTATCTTATGCCTGCAAAATGGAAATTCGTCAAAGATTATATATTAATGAAGTGTTTGCATTTTCTTATAGAAAATTATTTTATAGAATTTACGCATAAGCAGCAAGCTTAAGCTCGAGATATTTTCTTTTCTTTTTTTTTTTTTTGCTAAAATAATAAATATATATATTTTTTTTTAATTTTGCAAAATAAAAATAATATACATTGTGTGGTAAAATGTATAGGAAATTATTAACAAAAAAAAATTATTAAAAAAATTTTAACAAGTTTTTCCTTTTGTATTAGTGTGTATGTGCCTTAAGCGGTGCGTATCTTTTTGAAGCTTAAATAATAATAAAGACATTGTGTTGAACAAATTTACCTAGTCATGTCAAAAATACTGCTACAGCTTTAAACACACTCATCGTGAAAGTAGTATTGAACACACCCATTCTATATTGACAGGTATTCAATGAGTGACATTTATACTAGGTTAACGCGCAAAAAGATTTACACAAAATTCGTTTGTAAATATGCAGTGATATTGAAAACCGTGTTGTGTTAATTGGCCTTCACAAGTGTAATAGAAAAAAAGCGATATTTTTCGTATCGAACTGTTAAATTGTTTGAGGACACTGGTGGAGTAACTGACAGTCAAAGATCCGGACGCCCTAGCGCTGTCAGAACACCACAGTCGAACAAAGATGTTAAAGTCACGATTAATTGGAAACCGCTGTGAAAGCAGAAAATCTTGTCACGAGAAGTGAAGATATCGCAGAAATCTATGTCTCGCATTATCAAACAAAATTTGGAACTCAATGCATATAAAATGTACACTGGCCACTTACTCACAGCCCAATTAAAGGAAAATCTGAATGAAAGTTCTACGCCGCTGGTACGCGCAAAATTATCACAGGAAAATTTTGTTCACGGGTGAAAAAATGTTTACTATTGAGGAATCGTTCAATAAGAAAAATTACAGAGTCTATGCCCGGTCATCCAAATAAGCATCAGAACTCAATCCGCGAGTTGAACACGCCAGCTCATAAGGCAAAAACAACACCACATAGGTGGCTCCAAAACAATATGCTGGACTTCATAGCAGCAGACGATTTACCGTCATGCAGAACAGACTTCAATCCTTTGGGCTATAAGCTGTGGTCTATTTTACAGGCGATGGTTTGTTCTACTCGACACCCAAATATTGAGTCGTTGGAGCGCGCACTTATCCGTGCAGTGGACAATTTTCCAATAGACGAGGTGCGTACTGCGATCGATGAGTGGCCAGAGCAACCAACTCAAGGCCTGCATAAATGCAAATGATGACCATTTCGAACAAATTGTTTAAATATTATTTCCTTGATAAGCGATTAAAATTTTACAGAAAAAAAAAATCTAAAAATACTTGTTCACCAAAAATACGTGTACCAGTATTTATAACTTGACTAGGTATAGTTCTTATAAAATATAAATTTGTCAGCGCTAACAGCCCATACAAGGTCTGGCCTAACTTCTTGCTGCCGTTCGAGCTGTGAAAAAACCGTGAAAAAACGTTCTAGTATTTTCTGGGACTCGAACTTTGAGTCTCCCGCTCAGTGATCGCGCATTTAACCACGGCACCCACATCTACACTTTTCAGATAAAGTACTTTAGGTTAGCTCAGAAAATGCTGATCCATTCTAGGTTATCTGACGTATTCTTGATGATGTGGTATGCATGATGAAAAGTTGTACATAGGCCTGAAGAGAAAAAAAAAGTTTGCGACACCCTGCATTTCGAAATTCAAGATTTTAATTTCGTTAACATCTTTTGTAAGACATAAGTTGTAAGTGTATAATGTTTCACCTTCGTAAGTCATCTAGGAGCTTCTGGAGGGATGCTGAAAGACCAACTCATATCATAAAATTGCATATAAAGCAGAAGAAACATATTCACTGTAACACCCTGTACCTGGAAAATTAGAACTTTACTATTTTCTAATTTTGCACGATACTTTCTATAAATCTGCGAAGTTTGACGTCATGCGGAAGCTTCTGGAGGAGTGCGAGAATGTCACGAACACATGTACTAGGTGGCTACGTTTCAGTTTTTTGGGTCACCCAAGAACTTCTGGAGGGTTGCGAGAAGACGTTTAGATTTATATATTTATAATTGTCTGTGCAAGACTCTGTATTTCAAAATACAAAATAGAATTTTCCTATTCTGTATTTTGAAATACAGTCTTGAATATATAAATCGGAAACAAAAATACAGGGAATTCCAACACCCTGCACTCATAAAATCCACTCGTACTTTGAGTCTGGGAAGTATCAGATTTTTAGGTAGCCCCAGAACCTCTGTGGAGATATGGGAAGATCTATACAAATAGTCTTAGTAAATCTCTATGAAAAAATAGAGTAAATAGTTAGTTCATGTTCTATCCCCACTTTGTCGAATTGAATTTAAAGATTTTGAGACGCAGCTATATGTACATGCTAAAATTTTGGACCAAACTTCATCAAAAGCAGTCAAGAACATCGCCAACTACAGAGGCATCCCTTAACATTGCGAATGACTTCTTCCATATGTGAATGCCTTTAATATTTTGTCAATAATCTGATTGGCCCGTTCAGCGTGGTTTCAGAAAAGTGTGTTTAGTTTTAGGAAAGATGAAATATTCACGTTGTAGCAGATCTTGGAGAAAACCCAGAACTGGCACACGGAATTTAAAGATAGTGTGTATGGCATCATTATTTGGCATCGTATTAACGGCACAGAAACATAGATGTTACCAAAGGCGGATCCCTGGTTGTTTGGAAAGAATAATTGTTCAAGTTATGTTGTTCAATGGATCAGGCTATGGAGATTCCAGCAGGACTTAGCATCATTCCATAAAGCCGGTGAATAACAACAATATCTTCGCAGGGACTTCGCGCGGTCATATTGGCGCAACAATGGCTCCCATATTCATCGAACGCCAATCTGCTGTGTTTCTCTATTTCAAATATTTTGCAGCCTAGGGTGGACAAAGACAAGAAGGTCGGTTTACAGAGGTACTCCTCAGGGCGGCGTATTATCGCCATTACTATGGTTTGTAGTAGTCAATGAATTGCTTAACATTTTACAGAAAGACGGATACAGTACGAGTATCTTAGCCTATGCGGACGACATTGCGATAGCCATATCGGGAGAATTTCCTCTGAAGGGATCAGTTCTTAATAAACACGTAAAGTGAACTGTCAAGGTGAGTCTTTCAGTTAAAGCCGAAAAGACCGAACTGGTTTTGTTCACAAGAAGGTGCAAGGTACCATATATCATCCCCCCAAAGCTCAATGGCATGGAACTTCAATTCGTAGACCATGACAGATACTCTTAGTTCATTCTCGATACGAAACTCTGTTGGAAACTGAATATCCAGGACCGTGCCGGAAAGGCCTCTGAAGGTCTCAGCTAAATCTACTTTTCATCGACTTCGAGAAGGCTTTGGGCAGTGTAATTCAAGATTTAATTTAGTTGGCCTTGCGCAGGAGAGGCATTCCGGAAAAAAATTACAGCAATAATAAAGGCACAGCATGAAAGAGCTAAGTGTCATGTTCTTCACAACGGTAAGGTATCAGAAGCAGCACTTATAGAGGAAAATCGAGGGATGCAATGGACACTGACATCTGGACTATACTGATGATATTTGTCTGTTTTCACATAGGATTTTGGACCCACGCCAAATGGCCCACAATCTAGAAACCGAGGCAAACTGAATAGGGCTACAAATAAATACGGCCAAAACAAATCTTGAGCCTTTCAAACTCCAACGCTCAATTGAACATTTCTGTACAGGAGGCCGGCAGAGTCGACAACGTCCTTTACTTGGTACCGAATTGGGTGTGGGCAGCAGAACCGGTAAAGCAAAAGCTGCGTTCGGAATGCTATCCAAAATAAGGTGTATTTCACTAAAATCGAGCTATAACTGTTTCGCTACAACGTGGAATCAGTACTTTTCTATGGGTGTGGGAAGGTGACCACCGCTTTCACCCGTAAACAGCAAACCTTCGTAAATAGGTATTTACGTATCTGAGGATTTTTTAGCCGAATCGTGTCTCGAACAAAGAAGCTCCATACGAGAATGGGGCAGGAACCGATAGACATCACAGTGGATTCATCGCATCTTTGGGGACGAGTTAAATAGAGCTGTAAAGCGTTGTAGGAAATCGCCCTTATGCTTCACTAGGGGTAACAGGATATAAGTACGAGTAAGTAAGTAAATGTTACAAACCTTTATGTGACAGACACAACATAAATGTTCCGTTTTACCGGGTCGGTATGGAGCACTAAATATAAAAGGTTGTACATTACAAATTGGAAGTTGTAGAAAATGCTATTCGAATGCTACAAGACCCAACACTCAGTACTTTTATTTTGCCTTGAAGTATTGGGGCAGTTCATTGACAGAGCAAGAGAAAATGATCCGACGATATCGCTATGACTCGCGACTATATGACACTGTCATACCTCACTACTCAAACCTAAGTAAGTTTATGGTTACTCAACAATTTTGAACATCATAATGCACCTGATCACTTCACCCCATCCAATGCAAATCAAAAAGTGTAACAAATAATCGCAAACAATACAGAGAACCATAAGAAGAAAAAAATTATTAAAAATTTAGTGTCTGGTGTTTTTGAGGAAAAAAAAAATTTGAGTAAAGAGAAAAAAAAGCAACCTACAGAAATTAGCCCAATCACGTTCGTATCTATTTAAGCCTTGTGCAACATCGACATGACGTTCATAACCTTTGTGACAATGTATACCATTGTTATCATCGATTTGATTGTTTGCCTTCTTCTTATTCCTGTTCCTGCTGCCATCGTGGATGTCCAGGTCCTGTAGTTCCTTTAAACATAACCACTCTCCGTCTACCGATACGCGAAAGTTGCACAAATAGATTGTATCTTGAACTCCACCGGCTATCTCTTCATTGGTATTAGCATGCGAGGCTTTTGGCAGAGCAATTGTTGTCGACATATTGGAGTTGTTGTTTGTTGCCGTCAATGCTGTTGTTGAGGAGCCCCCCGATGAGGAGGATGCTGATGTGATGGTCGACGACGAGGATGCCGACTGCATAATGTACTTGCCAGACTTTTTGTTACTATGATTGTTGTTGTTGTTGTTATTGTTTAAATTTGATTTTTTCGTATTGGCGACTATGATAGTAGTATCCTCGCCAAGGGCACGCATGTTATTAGTTTGGAACTTGTTTTTGAAATATTTATTTCTGTTTCCTTATTCTCTTTGCTTCCTTTTCTTCCCTTGTGCACTAGAAACTAAGTCTGTTCCGTAAAAGATAGAAGGGGAAAGAGAAATCGCGAATTAGGTGTTTCTGCGAAAAATCGAAATCGTATCTGACAGATGCGTCTTTACCTTGTACTGAAGTTCATATTCTATGGAAAACTTTCAAAACCAAATTAGCCAAAAGTACACGTTTCGCACTTTACACAAACACAATATTTAAATAAAAACCGATTAAGTAATTCAATTTTCTAATAGTTCCATCGAAAGAAATGGAAAATCCTTTGTCCTGTTTTTTTTTCCTCTATCCTCTGACTGTGCACAGTGAAATATCCTGACAATGACTGGTTTTTATTTGCAAATCGAGTAAGGAGAATACGAAGAACCGTCTGAAATTGGAACTTTGGAAAACCCAAATGAGTGGAGGAGTGACAGTGTTGAGAGTCGCTATGTGTGTGGTGGAAATGTGGTATCGATTTTATTTTTCCATACATCAGGTTCAGAAAATGCTTGAGGGGAACAGTGGAACCCATCAGGGGATGAAGTGGTTGCAAATGAATGCTTTTGTTTAAGGTTTTCATTTCTTCTCTTCTCTTCTCTATATATAGGGTGACCAGATAAGAACGATAGGAAAAGAAATTTAAATAAAACAACAACGGTATGTATGAAATAGCACATTATTTAATTAGCCGCCTCGGCTTCGCTGGCAGTGCTTCAAGCGGTCGGTCCAATATGTGCGGCGTTATTCTGGCAATAGCGTCTCGAATGTTGGCCTCGAGCTCCTCCAAAGTGGTTGGCTTGTTACCATAGACTAAGGACTTGATGTAGCCCCAGAGAAAATAATCGAGTTTTGCGATCATGCGACGGTCAATTGATGAACGCTCGCCGTGAGATGACCCAGTCCCCAAATTTCTCCTTCACAACTTCGGGCGTTGCGTCGCTTGTATGGCATGTAGCGCCATCTTGTTGGAACCACAGCTCGGATATATCGACGTTGTCGAGTTCTGGCCACAAAAAGTCGGTTAACATCGCTCTATACCGAGGGCCATTGATGGTAACGGTGTCTCTTTCCTCATTTCAAAAGAAATAAGGTCCGTTGATGCCGCCGTGCCATAAACTGCACCAAATAGTCATTGATGCTTGGTCGAACAATTGTGGATTGTGGTCGCTCCAATAACGGCAATTTTGTTTGTTGACATAGCCGCTGAGCCGAAAATGGGCCTCGTCCGAGAAGATGATTTTTGGCCAAAATCCGGATCTCCGGCCAACATTTCCAGCGCTCAATTATGGTCGTCCGTCTTCAATTCTTGCGTCAGCACAATCTTATACGGATGTACGCCCAAATCCAACCGCAAAATAAGCCTGGTTGACTCTCTGCCGATGCCCAATTCAGCTGATCGGCGCCGAATCGATATTTCTGGGTCTTCTTCGATACTGGTTATCAAACTCTAATTAAAAAACAAGAACAAACTGGCAGAAATACTAATTGGGAATGCTTCAAGAAATAAATTGAATAGAATATTGAACTCAGCGCATCACTTGAATACTCGTTGGAATCGTGCAGTGTGCCGCGTGGAATAATACTCCCTATAAAAGAAACACACAAACAATTTGTGGCCTAAAATATCCACCGGAAATAAAAGAAATTAAAAATGGTAACAAAGTTGTGCTCCACAACATAAGGCACACTTGAAGCACTTGTGTAACCTGCTGAATAACCAGAGTACAAAGAATGGCGTGCATTGGTGTCACAGGAGCTATGAGAGCCACACCAACTGCAGGATTGGTGACTATACTAAATCTAGATATCTAGATCTATTTGTACAGGAATCTGCAGCTAGTAGTGCTTTAAGATTAAGCCAATCTGAAGGTTGGAGGTCAAACTTGACGCAGATTTTACGCACATACATGGGCTGAGATGTTAGCACAGACTACATAGTGCCCTATTTAGACTTTCATAAGCCGTTTTCCAGTTCATTCAGAAGAATGGTAAACTATGATAATATCCCGCTAAATGATAACTCCATCTCCATCTACACTGATGGATCCAAGATGGACTTGGGAGTAGGTACAGGGATTTTTTCTGAAAAGATCAATTTGAACATGTCAATTCGACTTCCGGACTATAGTAGTGTTTTCCAAGCGGAGGTCTTGGCGGTGACAACAGCTGCCCGAAACGTTGCAATGAATGCTATACCACCCGATAATATTACCTTTTTCATTGACAGCCAGGCAGCGATAAGAACGATTTCCGCCACGCAAATAAAATCGAAGCTTGTGCGTTGCTTGCGTTCTGGGTACGCAACACAATGTAAAGCTCTGCTGGGTACTCGGACATAATGGCGTTTCAGGAAATAAGAAGGTTAACGAGTTGGTAAGCATTGGCTCAGCACTAAATCCTGAACGAGCTGACTCGTCAATTAAGACACCATCCTGCAACCTGAACCTAGAATTTAGAAATAAAATTATCGCCATAGCAAATAGCAGATGGAGATCACTAGAATCCTGTGTAATTACAAGAAAACTTTGGCCGCTCTACGATAAAAATAGTACCGAGCAAATTCTACACTTACAACAGATACTCGTATACCTTATCTGGTTTAGTGGGGATGATAACTGGATATAACTTGTTGCCTTACACAAAGAAATTGGGAATGTAGAGGCTGCGGCAATGAGGATGTACACGAAGATACACCTCACTTCCAGTGCCATTGTAGAGGACTCTACCACCTTAGATTCAGAATAAGAGGTAAATATTTCTTCCAAGACTTAGAAGAACTACGAGTATATTTAGAATATACAGATTTAAATTAGATTTTTTTATTTCTTGCAACAAAAACAATGTTTTTAGTTAGGTGCAACAAACTTCATGCAAATATAGTTATAAAAAAAAAAAATTATTGTTATATTGTATGATAGTACTGGAAATACTGGACTTTTTTCTCTGCGGTTTTAAAAAAAAAATATTGTAATTGTTGTTCTAAATTTAACAAACAGGGTGTTTATTTTTTACAAATCCATTTTTAAAGAATCTAGCCATTTGCGTTTTCTTTCGATATTTTCTTTCAAATGTCAGATGTAATGTCACTGCCAATGTAAAAAGTCAAGCACACAGCAAAGTTTCTTCGCGATGGCGTTTAGTTCACTTAGTTACTCGTATGTATGGAGTCATATTCGTTTGAAGAAATAATGAACACAATTGAAAATAAATTTATTTTTACTATTTGAATACTGGTAAAAATGCATTTTAAATTTAATTAGTTTGACTTTTTGCTTTTCGTTTTCCCCGTTTTTGACGATGATTTCCTTTCCTACTTTTTTTGGTTCTAATTTTCACTATGGAGGAAGTTTTTAATAAACAAAACGATAAAAAATATGTAAGGACATCTAAAGAAGCAAAAAATACCGTTCCTATGGTTCAGCTCGGCCGTCATTCTGCTTCGGTAATGTTTTTTTGGGGAATACCCCACTGCTCTCAATTTTTGTGAAAAAAGGAGGCAAAACTGGGGCAAAGGTGTACCAAAAAGATGTCGTAGAAAACGTCGTTAAAGGCTTGAAGAATATTCATTTTAATAGAACAAGATTGGTTTTCTAACAAGACTCTGGTCTAGCACATAAAGCCAAAACAATTCAGCAGTTGCTTAGAATCAATATTCCTGCTTTTATTACATCCGAGAATTGGCCTTCAGGAAGTCCAGATTTAATTGATTTGTGGTCAGTGTTAGAGAGATCCCGCCAAAATTTGGAGAACCTCAAAAGTGCTTTAACTACAGCAGCGTTCTTCAGTGGCCACACAATTTGTCACTTTGAATAAACTATTTAAACAAATAAATTTCATAAATACTAATCCAAAATGTTTTGTTTTTTTTTTTTATAACGTTTTGAACTTGTAACAGAATTTGTGGCAGGTATAGACTTTCTTAGTTACGTCACTAATTTTATGTACTTGGTCAATGGTTGATTGCTTGCTTTTGAACCCAAACTGGTGATCAGGGATCAAATTTTGTTCCTCAATAACCGGCTGAATGCGCTTGAGTAATATCTTCTCAACAATTTTGGATATAATTGGCAGAAGTGAAATGGGTCTATAGGACTTCTTGTCACCATTATGATTTCCGCAACTTTCCATTGACTAGGGACGTATTCCAAATTAAGCGCACCATTTATAATATTGAGAAGCTTAATTAATGCTTTTCTAGGTAACATTTTTAGAACTTCTCCAATTATTAAATCGTAACCAGGAGCTTTCCAAGGTTTTCATTTCTTTATTTCTTTTTTGAGTTCCGATAGCATTGCACTTACATATATTATGTGATTGTTAGGTGCTATTTCCAACTCATTAATATTATGAATAAGCGCTTGACGATCAAACGGCTTAAAAGTCCTTTCTAGATGGATGGCAAAAATGTCCGCTTTCACTTTGTTTCCCTTCGCCTATTCGTCATGATTTTTCATGATTGGCGGCGCAGAGATTTTAGGTATTTTAGTGCTTCCCAAAGCGAATATTTGGATTTTGTTTTGCTGTCAATCTTTCGAGGTGAGTACCTATTACACTGTTTTTAAAATTCCTAATAGTCTGTTTCAGCAGGTTAGTTAGGTTAGGTTAGGTTTTATGTATAGAAGTAAAGAGTGAAAGACCTACGACGCCACACTTAGATCAATGTAGATTCATTGTGATGTTATCTTATTAACCGATTCATTTGATACTCGTACCTCTTTTAAAATAGTGAAACAAATTAATATTTGCAACAAAAAATGGGGAAATTCATTAAGACGATCTGGGAACTCTGTCTCACCTTCAAATAAAAAACAAAATACTTGGGTCTTATTTTGAATAGGAAACGGAACTACAAAGCCAGTTTACTAGAACTCACTACTCGTGTAATAAAGGCTATGTATGGTGGTCGATCCTTGAGAAAAAAAAGTACACCTCAATCGCCTAGGGAAAGTGCTAATGTTTCATCATCCAAGATAATTTCGGCAAACGGATGGACGCTACTGGGGCCATTCGTCTAAAGACCTTCTACCAGTGGTTCTACTACCAACCTGGCCACCTTCCAAACCTTGATCAATCGAATTTTATATCTGATAACACCGAGTGTAATGTAATATCTGTCAATTTTATTCGAATTTTCTCGGTCAGCTACCAATGGCTACCAAGTGTCCGGTAGAGTGTTCACTCACATACTTCAAAAACCTTCAAATGGCACAACCATTCAATATTCACCTATGCTGGGTATTTGAAGAGCACCACCCTTAGAACTTTCCCGGAAAGCCAAAATTAAGGTATGCCTCTCGACACATGTAAACATTTACTCAAGCTAGCAATAACTCATTATCTTTAAAAGTACTGAACCGATTTTAATGAAACTTTTAAATAAATATTTGCGGTGTCTCAACACTCTTGACAAAGTATGGGAAACAGTTTTAAATAAAAAATGGTACTTTAGTATAGGGAAGAGTTTCTTAACAGTCACAGAGAGATGCACAAAACTAGTCCAAGAGTGCTCCATATTGTGTTATCTACATTTATCTGTCAACCTACTAACTTATGAGTGTAGATATAGAATTATGTAGGTCAATTGCGAAGAATAAACTAATAAATAATTCCACGAATAGCACGTGTACAATGGTTAATCAGCATTGCAGCCAAGGCTACACGACTTTGCATGCAACAATAGCCAATACTTTCTTCTTACTCCAAAACCATTGTGTGACGTGGCAAGATCTGGCCTAAGCTAGATCAAAAACGCTCCAATGGATCGGTTTTGATAAAGTGATGGCAGGTTTTGCTAAAGTGATGGCAGTACAATTAAAGGGCACTATACTGTAAGGTATACACGATAAAAGATTTGGGCTCTTTTCGAACGATTTCTGTAGGAGTTGAAGGGACGAGGAGGAGGAAGAATCAATTTACCTTATTCAAAAAATATTCCTCCATCTGGAGGATCTTCGCATCGACCTCAACCACCAGGCGAATATTGACGTCAGAAACAAACCCAATTCGAATTGACGTTTTAATGATGAAATAAAACTTCCACCCCTGATTGGTTGCACAGTGAATAAATTTTACGAGGGGTGAATAAAAACATTAATCGATGGATTGCGGTGGTTGAATAGAGGGTTGACATTTCTGAACCCCTTCTGAGTTCATAATACCCTCTCTCTTCTATGCCTCTAATGTGGGTGAGATCTGAGATGAGAATAAAAATAAAATTGAGAGAAAGAGGAAAAATTAAAAAAATAAGAGAAAACAGCAGCGTTGAACTATTAACCGCTTTAACTTGTTGTTTTGTCGAGAATTTAAAGCTACTAAAAGGACAAAAGAGGTGAATCAACTATTTTTAGAGATGTGTGAAGTATAAATAGCGCCATCTCTGGGTTTTTTTTTACTTTTTGTCATTGTTTATATTCCCTTGTGATATGTTTTTTTTTTTTTTTTTGCTTTCCGGTTTTTCATATTCCACATGAGTGAAAAATAAATTGGAATACTTCATAAAGGATGTCGTTGCCTTTATTGCGCATTTAATCCAGCGAGGAAGTGAAATGGGTTTAATAGCTAGATGGGGTATGGGATTTTTAATTACTTTTTTTACGAAGTAAACGACGCAATTTTAGGAGAACATGTGAACTGCTTAAATGACTTGTTGTCATGTTTAGTTTAATGCAAATATATATGTACTTATTGCCGGAATCGTAGACACAGCTAAGCCTTTCTAATTGGTAGGAAGATTAAAGGAAAAAGAGTTATGGACTGGGAATGTGCGGCAGCGAGGAAAAAAAAAACACTCGCCTGCTTGCGCTTAACACGGGAAGTAGGCAGCAGGTGGGCAAAAACCATGTGCAAAGAGAAGCAGACAAAAAAAATACACTCAACATCTGGCTAGGACACTTGTAGGGATTAGAGACAGTGGTGCATTCTGAACTCTTGTCAGAACCA
Organism: Pocota personata; assembly: GCA_963082735.1. Classification (NCBI taxonomy): domain Eukaryota; kingdom Metazoa; phylum Arthropoda; class Insecta; order Diptera; family Syrphidae; genus Pocota; species Pocota personata. The sequence continues at coordinate 262,225,382 of OY720429.1, read as the reverse complement.
TAAACGGCACGACTTTTCACGGGTATCCAAATTGATGCATCGGTTTTAGTCAAACATTTTGAACAGCTGCTTAATCCACCATGTAGTACAATCTAACTGCAAAAAGTATATTGTCTTCAGAAGCATACTGATTTGCAGAGAAATACTGATATGAAACTTAAATAAAGTATCAGAAGAGGGCCGTATTCCATACGTATTTTTCAAATACTCGACAAATGAGTTCCTTGAAAAACTAACAGTGATGTACAACTTTATTTTCGATACGGGTGACGTACATGCCAGTTTCAGATGGATTATAATGATCCCCATATTTAAAAAGGGATATCACTGTGACCCAAGCAGCTATAGAGGCATATCATTCCTGAACTCAGTAATGAAAATATTCAGGGGCATTATCTTGGAATGGCTGACAGCTTGGTTGCAGGCAAATTCAGGAAGAACTACTCCATGGGTGACAATATTTTTACACTGTCAAGTATCGCTAGGTCTTATCTGGACAAGGGTAAAAAACTACACGCGTTCTTCGTGGACTTTAAGGCGGCGCTTGACACCATTGACAGAAAGCCTTTTTTTCTATAAATTAAGCAAACTTGAGGTCTCAACAAAAGTGCTTAAAGTCATACAAATTCTCTACGAGGAGAACAGGACTGCAGTATGAAAATACGCTTCAAACTGATTTGTTTTGCGGATGAGTGTTAAGAAGGGTTGTCTTATGAGTCCCCTATTCCTGGATGACCTAATAACTCTTCTGCCAGGAGGAAGTGAGTTCGCCGGGATTAAGATAAAGCTTTTATTGTACGCTGAGGACATTGTAACTTTGTCTGAAACGCCAACGATGATGCAACAGTATTTCAGTCAATGAAACTTTCAAGTGAACACCAACAAGTCCAAAATAATGGTCTTCCGAAATGGATTTGGTCGCTACTATGAGGAACTGGAGAAGATGAAAGTGAAGGTGTATTTCGGCTGGATTTTAAAAAGCATCTACAAGAGAACAATCAATTTTAATTGGAAAGGCATACTGCGTAAAAGGAACATTGCACCAAGCACAAAATATAAGTTCTATGATCCTGTAGTGAGGTCGATAATGTGCTACGCAGCGGAAATATGGGGTATTTGTCGAAACGAAGAAGTGGAAAAACTCCTTAGACTAACTACCAGAAAATACTCCAAACTATGGGTCAAATAATGTCATTCCCAAGCCAACGCCTTCCATACATATGTATGATAGTTGCGATGCACCAAATGTAAGTAACAATTTTTCAATGAATGGATTAGATTGTGTAACCTTTAATGGAGTATGATACAGCATAATGGAAAATAAATCGACTGTAACTGTTCGTAAAGTTCGAGATAAACACTCGTGCAACTTCTACAGCGAAAGCCCTGCAAAGCCAATCTCGGTATACCTATCGAGTACTTCAATACGACCTAGGGGAGAATAATTACTTCTATGATCGAAACAACAATCTCAACAATTTGTAAGGCTAGAGGCGAACTTCTACAGTTGAACCTCAGGGCACATGAAACCGATCATGATGCGAATGCGGAATGCACTTTATGCAATCTACGAGCTATTAAAGACGTGCATCACTTAATAGAAGCATGTCCAATATTCAACGAAATTGGGGAAAAATCACACTATCAACAAACTCATTGCTATATTAAATGGGAAAAATTGGACTACATTATCTGGCTATTTAAAGTCATTCTTAAAATAATATTAACATGTTTAAATCTATTTTTGAGCTTAATTTCAATAGCTATGTTATAAATTGTAAATCTCTCTTGCTTGGCTGACGGCGAATGCTATGCTATACTTTGTGAACTTTGTAACAAAGAAAGATCTTTTTTTGCACAATAAAATCACATTACTACTGCTACTACTTAACATAAAATGTACGAGTACGTACGCGTTATATATTTCAACAATAAAAGAAAAAGAAGAACAAGTGTATTTCCAGGTTCATTCAAGCTCGTTATAATCGATTTTCACTGTATTTCACTTTATGTGTAGCTGTGTTTCTTTGTAACTTTATATAAAGTTCAGTAAGGTTTCACAAATTCGTAATTTGGCACTACTAATTAGTAGCGGGTTGGAGAACTAAGAAAACTAGAGTTTCTACAATCGTCCCGCTTTTTTCTTGTTAAAGTAATCATTCAATGATTTTACATCGAATAGAATATAATATCAAATTAAAGATTTAAAATACGCTTTCTTCTTCCTTGTTAACATTATCAGTGTTTCTTTGTGAAAATGATCCTCAGTTGAAAAAAAGTTCGCATAACAAACAAGAACAACTAACTGGGTATACAGTTTCAGTAACTTTCGATATCATCCACAAGTCATCCACACTTATCGCTAACTGCGTAGAAAATATTTCGACTATCGGTGAACAGATGGCGCAATGTGTTTTGCTCAAGATGTTGGCAGACAAGAAAGCGTATTTTATATCTTTAATTTAAAATTATATTCAACGTAAAATAATTGAATGTTTAATTCAACAAGGAAAAAAGCGGGACGATCCCCTTTCAACTGCGCACGCCACCTTAAGTAAAGTCTTCCTCTACCACGTTGTCCCTTTGGAGTGGATTCAGACTTTCCAGGCTGGTGCGTTGGTCTTTATACGATGTACGAGTGTATATCCAAACCATATTTTTATTTTATTTTTATAATTTGCGCGCGCCAAAGGGAATATGAACACGCTTATACTGTTACAGGGCACGGGCGTTTAGGAAAATGGGGAAGAGGAACAGAGAAGAAGCCTTTGCACGTTGGTTTTAAATGTTTTAAGGTTGTAGTAATGGGGAAATACAGAGCTTGGTCAGACTTTGACTAGATCTATATAGGTGTACAGCCCGTACAGCTCTTCATTAAACCTTTTACTCCACACTCCGTCGATACAAACAGGACCGAAGATCACATAGAGAATTTTTCGCTCCAAGCAACCTAGAATATTTTCATCCACTTTTGATAATATCCACGTTTCTGCGCCATACAGCAGCACTGGAATGATAAGTGTCTTGTACAAAGTTTCCTTAGCTGCTCGTGAGGGGGCTTTGCTGCTCAATTGCCATCTTAGCCCATAGAAACAGCGATTGGCAAGAGTAATTCTTCGTTTGATCTCCGCACTGATGTCATTGTCAGACTTCACCGTAGAGCCTAGGTAGACAAAGTTCTTTACCACGCTGGTGTTAAGTATCCCTTCTTGTAGACAGCATATATTTCGTGTTGCCTTCGTTCACCGCTAAATCCATCTTTGCAGAATGCACCACTGACTGCCCGCTGAGTTCTTCCGATTACGTCAATGTCATCGTACCTCTGGTGTTGGCTTGTGGGTTTCGTACAATTTTATGTTGAAAAAATCGTACGATACCGCGTCACCCTGTCTAAGCTTTTAACCTTTTCTGACATTAAACTCTGTGGTGGTATTCTTATCGCCTTTGATGGAACAGCGGGAGTTTTCCATCGTTATCCTGCCCAGTCACACGAGTTTGGCAGGAATGTCAAAACTAGACATGGCTCTGTACAGCTTGTCTCTATACACGATATCATAAGCAACTCTAAAATCGATAAACAGGTGTGGGTATTAATTTGGAATTCCTGTTTTTCCTAGATCTGTCGTAATGTGAGTATGGTGGATGGTAGACTTCCCGGCCTAAAACCGCACTAATATAGTGCTATCAGGTTGTTGACGTTCGGGTTTAAGCGCTCACATAATACGGCAGACAAAATCTTGTATGCGACGTTGAGACTTATGCCTCTGTAGTTGGCGCAGTTCAAAGGGTCTCCCTTCTTCAGGATCGGGCAAAAATGCTGAAATTTTATTCATCGGGCATGCTTTCATCCGACCAGATTTTACAGATCAGTTGGTGCATGCTTCTTACCAAGTCATCTTCTCCAGCTTTAAAAAGTTTGGCGACTAGGCCGTCGGCCCCTGAAGCTTAGATATGGCTTGTCTGTCATCGTGAATATTGAATGGCTCATCCTCCCTGACAACTGAATGTTCTGCAGAAGTGATTCTTTCAAATGTTCAGCACCGACTGCAATTCTACTAGTAAGTTCCTTTATTCATGTTTGCAGGCTTTGGTTCGGGCTTTGTAGCTTTCTTTTACCTTTTGGTAACATTTTCGCACCTCTTTATCGACTTGACCGCGTGTTTCTCAAATTCTCTCTTTTTTCTTCGGAGGAGTTTGGAATCTTCACCCTTGCATGCAGCGTCGCAAAATATGCATCTTGTTTGGCTGAATGCGCTCACCGGTATTCTTCATCAAACCATGGGTTTCTTCTTTATTGTGGCTGGTGTAACCTAGTACATCAGAGGCGACACGTCTGTTGGGTTCCTGGCAGCGTTACCACTAATCTTCTGCAGTCTGTTGCGATTGCAGTCCTTCAACGTTGAACTGTCTTACAGTACTTTCTTGGCGTTGGACTGCAACCAGGAGTGGACCAATTCAATATTGACTCAACGGAAAGTGCGGACGTCCAAAATACTGGATGTGTATTTTCCGTCGATCTCAATGTGATCAATCTAGTTGTTCGTGTTTCAATCAGTGGACCGCCATGTGGCCTTGTTAATGTCGATGTGGAAAACGCGAACTTGCTACGACGATGTTTCGTCCAGTCGGAAAGTCGATTAGCCTGTGTCCGTTTCCGGGTGTGGAGTCGTGTAGGCTATGCATTCCGACGTTATTACCATACTGCTGCTATATCAGTAGTGCCAAATTTGCCGAAAAAATAGGAAATGTTTTTTTTTTAAAAACCTAACTAAATTGTATATACTGTTACAAAGTAACACGGTTATTCCTGAGCAAAATACCTTACTGCGTCATGTGTTGTCCGATAGTTGAAATGTGGTATACTCAGCGATAACAGTGGATAATATCGAAAGTTGCTGAAACCATATACCGTTAGTTGTTGTTCTCGTTTGTCATGCGAACTTGGTTTGAACTGGTGATCATTTTCACAAAGAAACACGGATAATATCAGATGGAAGATTATTAAAACCAAATACGAGGGTGGGTCAATAAGTCCCTGAAAATTAACACAAATTGTGTCGTAACCTTAAATTTAATATTTTGTTTGTCAATATTCATCTCTCAAAAGAACGCATCCAAATTTTCAGACAGATCTGTCAAATAGTTTTGTTGTGGCAGCCATTTTATATAGACGCCTACTACCATTTTCGTTAAAATGGAAAAAAGTGAATTTCGAGTGCTCATAAACACTATTTTTTGCGAGAAAAACTATCACGCAAACCAAACAAAAGTTTGACAAATATTATGAGGACTCTTTACCATCGATTGGAACCATTCACCACTGGTTTACTCAATTTCGGTGCGGTCGTTCAAGCAAAAGTGACGCCGAACGTTCTCGTCGCCCACTTGAGGTCACCACACCAGAAATGATCGACAAAATCCATGGTTTGATAATGGACGATCAGCGAGTGAATGTGTGCGAGCTTGAAGAGGCCACAGGCCATCACATGGCTCAGTGATTTCGATTTTACATAAATATTTGGACATGAAAAAGCTTTCCGCACGATGGGTGCTGCGTTTGCTCACAATCGACAACAAACGCGCATTCGTTTGACAACTTCAAAGGTGTGTTTGGCGATGTTCCAGAAAAATTCGGCTGAGTTTTTGCGCCGTTTCGTAGCCGTGGATGAAACCTGGATTCACCACAACACACCAGAAACCAAGGAACAGTCAAAACAATGGACTTCTCCTGGTGAATCGAAGCCGAAGAAAACCAAGGCGGGTTTGTCAGCAAACAAGGTCATGGCGACAGTTTTTTGGGATGCGCGCGGTGTTATTTACGTCGATTACCTTGAAAAGGGTAAAACGATCACCGGCGCATATTACGCAGAGCTGCTGGATCGATTCCAAGCCGATTTGAAGCAAAAACGGCCGCATTTGGTGAAGAAAAAAAGTTCTTTTTCACCAGGACAAGTCCGCAGTCGCAATGGCAAAATTGCATGAGTTAGGCTACGAACTCGTCCCTCATCCAGCATATTCCCCAGATTTAGCCCCCTGCGACTATTTCTTGTTTCCAAACATGAAGAAATGACTCGGAGGTTAGAGATTTGGGTCGAATCAAGAGGTCATCGCTGAAACAAACGCTTATTTTGAGGGGCTCGAGAAATCGTATTATTTGGAGGGCATCAAAAAATTGGAGAAACGTTGGATGAAGTGTATAGAGCTAAAAGGAGACTATGTAGACAAATAAAATGTTTTTATACCGAAAGAGCGTTCCTTGTTTCATTTTTCAGGGACTTATTGACCCACCCTCGTATATAAAACTAAACAGAAACAAAAAAAACGAAAATCATTTATAAACATCTTTTGAATATGTATGCAACACGCAGCAGACTATCTCCTTTTATTTTGTTCATTCACTTTTGTTTTATGTGTTCCCCTGATTAAACTGCAACATGCTACAGTAGATACACTATTTGTCTCATAGCACTATCAGCTTCAATTTCAATTAATCGTTGATAACAAATTACTGTGCTTGTTTTGTTCTACTTACTCAATTTAATTTGACTGTACGCAGTCATAATAGTTATTCAAAATTTTGAACCCATCTCCAGCAATCAGCTGCAATCCTAAAACAGGTGTCCGCAGCCCTTCGTCATAGCAAATTCCCACACAGGGCTCCGATAAAGAAATCAAAAAAAAACATCACTTACCAGACTTCTTCTTTGGCGTGGATTCAGTACTATTTCCATGATTATTCGATGAAATTATTGAACTAATTTGTGAGGTAAAACTCTCCGAACGGCGGAAAGTATCGCGAATACGATTCAGAGACGAAATTGATGGTGAATTGGATAAAATATTTGAAGATTCTTCACTTTCCGTACGAAGAATTAATGCGCGACTTCGATCGTTGCTCATGGTTCAGTTTGTTTTGGCGAATTGTTTGGCAGTTTTGATGGAGAGTCTATAGCAAAAAATCTGTATAAAAGAAATGCAATTATTTTTAATTACTAAAATAAGAAACTCTCCGAAACACTTTGCATATAAATATTTATTTTTTACAAATATAACAAAAAGAAGACCACACAAAAAAAAAATGTAAATACGCCCGTCCGATTTTGATTGCTCGATTCTGACAGATGTCAGATAGGGGAAGCTCCCGTCCTTATCTACAGTGGAGACTCGTGGCTCTCAAACTTTTTTATCTGGAGACTTGTTAAAAACAATTTAGTGAAATGGAGAAATGAGTCAAAACTTGGAATTTAATATCGTTTTCCATGGATTTCACTCATGATTTCACTCCTTCTGTTTTCCAATGGAACATGAGCATTACTCTTGCTGAATTCTAAAGGTATATTGGAGAAATGTCAACAAATTCAAGTGTTATCATACCAACTAAGAGTTACATTGACCACATTTTCACTCCAGTTCATACAAATAATATGATTTTGTTTAGTGCTCAACCCTATGATTACAAGCTATCAGATCATCATGTGGTTGCTCTGAATATTTGTAGTAATATTGTTTTTAACCATAATGATATTCCTTGGGTAAAAAAGATTCGCACGAACTTTTCCATGTTGAAAGAACGCTTAAAATACGCATTTTGGGAGTCAGTTTACTCGGAGAGTGATCCTAATGTTGCTTATGATTCAATGACACTTTCACTGTGCCTAGCTTAGATCAAATAAAAAATATATTGAGCCATGGATGACTGATAAACTTTTGAAGTTAGTAAAAAGAAAAAAATGTGTACGCGGTAAAATGCATTAAACATCCACAGAACACAAAACATTATTTTTATTATTAAATTACGGTAGCCACGGTGTAGTGGGTAGTGTGTTTGCCTATTACCCGAACTGTGCAGTTTCGATCCCGAACGGAGAACAGCAATCCAAAGTCAGACGAGCATATAAGAGAAACGAATAAAATCTAAGTCTCCCCAATCACTACAGCAGAACAATGGACCGAAAATCGAGTCTGAGTGCGCTGGAAACGTTCGCGAGAGGTCAGAGGACATTAAGACACCTTTACGTTTTTAAAGTTCTCGGATAGTTTTTTAAGCAAATTGGTAACATTCCAAATCAAGAATCTACTGCTTACACGTTAATCAAAATTTACTCGTTTTTACGCTATAATTGCGCCATCATTTTTTTAACAAATTATTGTTTTCTATTAGAATAACTTTCGGTTTTCATTCATTTGTAAAAAAAAAAGTTAAGGATTGGTTATTTACAATCAACTACGCTAACACTGAATCCTTGTTATATTGATTACTAATGTAATTGGAATTTTGCACTTTCTCTTCTCTCTAACCATCGGCCTGGAACATAAAAAACACCCTGTAGAGAATCCATTCTGAGTATATAATAAATAAAACCTAACGCACTCCTCTCAAAAATTCGATTTCCTCTGATTCCATTCCACACCAGCTATTGATTCCCGATGGTCGTAGCATTTGTAGCATTTTCTAATGACGGACTCTATCGAAAGCTTGGTTCGTTGGTTGGTTTTAGAAGGTGAGCTTATGATCTTCACTTAGGCCTCCACTGGCCCTGTTGTGTTCCCTCGTCTGTCGAACTGTAAGGAATAATACTGTGATGTGTTAATTATGCGTTGAAAGGGGATGTAGGTATTGGGATCATGGGGAGTATCAAAAGGATACTATGTCATATAGTAATCTGGAAATCGTCTTGTTCGTCTGGCGAACTCTAATACATTACTGATTCTTTTTTTATTGAGGTATGTTAGATCCGGTATCCCTGGGGATCCCAGTATCTTCAGACCTAACCTCGCTGTTGCAGGGCAGTGGCAGAGGAAGTGTTCTGTATCTTCCTCTTCCTCTTCACAGTTAGCACAGATTGTTATATCAGCTAGTCCGAGTCTAAACTAATGTTTGTTGAGATTAATGTGCCCTGTTAAAACTCCCTCCATCAATCTCAACTGTGTTCTGCTTGAATACTATCAAAAACTTACTCATAATCTATAAAACCTATAAATAAATATGTATAGAGTGACCAGATAAGAACGATAGGAAATTAAATAAAACAACAACATTATGAGATATCAAATTGATTCTGGCCTTATTTTGAAGCTACATTCATGTCATTATGTATGGAAAAGTACATCATTTAAATTGCCGCCTTGGCTTCGCTGGCAGTGCTTCAAGCGGTCGGTCCAATTTTGTATGACTCGGTCCAACATGTCCGGCGTTATTCCGGCAATAGCGTCTCGAATTTGGCCTCGAGCTCGTCCAAAGTGGTTGGCTTATTAGCGTAGTCTATGGACTTGACGTAGCTCCAGAGAAAATAATCGGGGGGTGTCAAGTTGCATGATCGCGGCAGCCAATTGATGAACGCTCACCGTGAGATGACCCAGTCCAAAAAATTTCTCCTTCACCACTTCGAGCATTGCGTTGTTTGTATGGCATGTAGCGCCGTCTTGTTGGAACCACAGCTCGTATATATCGATGTTGTCGACCTTTGGCTACAGAAAGTCGGTTAACATCGCTCTATACCGAGGACCATTGACAGTAAATTGTCTCCTTCCTCATTTCGAAAGAAATAAGGTCCGATGATGACGCCGTGCCATAAACCACACCAAACAGTCATTGCTGCTTGGTCGAACACTTGTGGATTGTGGTCGCTCCATTAATGCCAATTTTGCTTCTTGACATAGCCGCTGAGCCAAAAATGGGCCTCGTCCGAGAAGATGATTTTTTGCCCAAAATCCGGATCTCCGGCGAACTGACGGCGTTATCTATGGTCGTCTGGCTTTAATTCTTGTGTCAGCTTAATCTTATACGGATGTAGGCCTAAATCGAACCGCAAAATAAGCCTGGTTGACTCTCTGGCGATGCCCAATTCAGCTGATCGGCACCGAATCGACATTTCTGGGTCTTCTTGGATACTGGTCGCTACGGCGGCTATGTTTTCTTCATTTCGCCGATCTCTGTCTGGTTGGTGGCTTAAGGTCTAAGAGGGTGTTCTCACGCTGAAACTTTTCCACGGTGCGATGCTGCGCACAGAAGCCATGATGACGATCGACCTCACGACGAAATTCACGTAGCGTATTTATTTCCACACGTTAGGGAAGCGTCAAACGATGCATAATGAATATTTTGACAGCTGCATGTCATTGGTAACTTGGACAGCTGCTGAAACATAACTATTTGGTCACCCTATACATCTGAATAGGTCTATGAAGCTATTAATTTATTATTCCTTGGTAACTACCGCCCTTAAAAATAAATTCACGGCAATGCCTGAATGCATCCACTATTTGCAATACTCTCCACTCAAAACTAAACAAAAGTCAGCTGGTAATTTTTCTATACCCGCCTCGCTCATTCTACACAAATGCCTTTTGTACGCAAATTTTTTTTGTTGTTCATTGTGCGGTCTAAACGTGTGTATTGGGAAAAAAATTAAGTTATTGCGCAAAAACCTATTTCGGGGAAAGTAACAGCTTAATTACCTAATTTTCCCCGCCCCCATCTTTCACAAGTAAGTCTGTCAACAAATCGGAAATCGCTAATTTTACGCATTTGGCCACTCGCATCGGGAACACTTTTGCACTCAATCTCAGCGTAGATTGGTGTACAAAATGGAATTCCATCGTTGTTTACATATTTTTCATCGTCTGTTTCAGCTAAACTAATCGTTAAAATCAATTCAGGTAATCGTTTCATTAGTCGCGCGCTATCACTCTCGCCGATTGCTAAATATCAGAGTTATCACCACGAAAGCCAATTTCCTTTGTGAACATCGCAAAATGTCTGATTTGAGATTTTTATCAATAAATCGGCCATGTTTTTGCCTCCGTTACTGATGTGCATTGGAAAATTCAAGGGACACCATGTGAATCTGCAGAGCCAGAGAGATTCTCTTCCCCTTTGTGCCTGCGGCTTTCGCGGTACCTATGAGTGGAAGCACTCACCGAACACGTTCTGTGTGTGATAAACAACAGAAGCGTAGTATCTGTACAGCTATAGCTTGTCTCTATAGTGCAGAGTGCAAAACAACGTCTGTACACTGTTGTAGTCATAGGTACCTACTCTTGGTATTGGAGCGTATCGCAGCTTCGTCATCGCGGCATATGGAGGAGTTAAATGGCTGCCAGTACTTTGATAGCTCGTTGTCGTCGTAATGGAAAACAAATAACCAGCAGTCTCAGTTCATTTTGGATTAAATTAAGTGTTGGTCGTGTGACTTGGGTTGAGTCTTAACGTTTGGTGCTGTTGTCGCGCGTTGTATTGTACCTGAAACTGGTCGACTCTATGTCAAGTCGAAGTAAAGTGTTTCACAAGGACGTTTTTGTAATCTCGGTCGAATTTATTTTTCACTCGTTACGACGTAATCGGGTTGTATAGTTGTAATTATCGACGCCCACGAGTGAGTAATTTTTGTTTATTTACCTTTTTCAAAGCGTATTACTGTCGAACTTTATAAGGAGAAGTATACAAATTCTTGTTTCACTAAATTTGCCTAAAAAGTCACACGGAAGTATGCACTGGTGAACTTTGTGGTCGATTTAATGGGTTTTTAGGCTACTTGGGGGGGAAGTTATTCTGAGGAACTGGCATTGCATAATCAAAGTTGACTTTAGTTCTTGATTAGCGTTATTCTGTTTTTCTCATTGGCAAGTTGTGAAAGGCTACAATAATTGACTAGATACGGTAACATTTCCATTTAAGTTAAATTAAATTTAATCGTCTTCGAATCGTTTATTCCCCATCGACACACTGTTGTTTGAGTCGCGTATTTGTGTTTTTTGTGTCCGTAATTGTTCGTTACAGTCCAAGCAGAGGTTTTAAACTTATAAAAATGAACTATAAAGTTATTCACCAGTAATTCACACTAATTTTCTTTGAATCCCAATCCGTGACAATGTCAGTTGTGCCAAAATTCAAAATATTAATAGAATATCGTTTTTTTTTTTTTTTTTGTGAAATCGAACTTAACAAAGTTACAAAGAAACACAGCTAATATAACACAATACAGTTACAGTGTACCTCGACGCATATACTACTTTGATCAAAAAGTTTCAGGAATTTATTCAGAAAATTGAAAATACAAGTTTATTCTTGATAATTGATATTGTTCCCTTCAAAGTACTTTCCATTGACTGAAATGTACTTATGCCAGCGCTTGATCCAATCCTCGAAACATTTTTTATAATCGGATTTTGGTATAGCCATCAGAATTTCGATTTACCTATTATCTCCTCTCAGCTGCTAAAAGGCGTTCCCTGGAGCGGTTTCTTGAGTTGATCGAAGAGGAAGACATTACAGGGAGCCAAATGAGGCGAATTAGTTGGCTGTTGAATGGTATTCATACTATTCTTGGTCAAAAACTTACGAATAATGATGGCATTATGCGACGGTGCGTTATCGTGGTGCAAAACCCACGAGTTGTTTGCCCACAAATCCGGTCTTTTTTGGCGAATTGCTTCACGCAAAAGTCTCATAACGCCTAAATAATAAACCTTGTTGACTGTGATCTTGTGACAAGAATTTATGATGCACAACACCGTTTTAATCCATGAAAACCGTAAGCATTGCCTTCTTTTTCGACCGAAAACGACGTCATTTTTCGTTCTTGGCTCATTCGGTGTACGCCATTCGCTCGCCTGATGCCTGGATTACGTTTCACACTCATAAACCCACGTCTAGTCTCCAGTAATTATGCGTTTGATGAATGTTGGGTCGGATTAGCACCGTTGAATCCGATTTTAACACAAAATTTGGTGCAAACTCGTTGATGCAAAGTTGACCCCATTTTTAAAATCGCAAGCACACACGGAGGTAGACGTACTCTCGACAGCGTAGCTTTAACAAATGTCAAGCTACGACGTTAAAATTTGGAGAGAATTTTAATGACAGATGTGTCAACCTAAAACAAAAAAACTGGAATCAGATGACTGAAAGCGTCACACGATAGTCATTCCTGAAACTTTTTATTCAAGGTAGTATACGGTTTCCTTCTGAGTTCCAAAGATACACATAGGCTCTCGTAAGTGAACAAAACTTGGCTTGCATTGATACAGATTCTGTTATCGGTGTTCTTGGCCAAACAAACAAATTTGTTTTATGAAAAATTAAGTGGATAAAAGAGAGACAAATTTTCTTTGACTGACTAACGATTTTCAATATTTTGTTGGACTTCCTTTGGCTAGAATTACGGCTTGAATCCTTTTTGGCATATTTTCGTTCAATTTTTAACGATCGCTAGAAGCGAGCAATGTCGCTTCCACCTCGAACTCACGTTTTCCATTCGAAAAGAAAAATGTAATGCTACGTAACGACACTCTAACCAGAGACAGAAGTTGAGATGAGCTGAACTTTTGCTTGCTTTGACAGATGAGCAGACAGAAAAAAAAAAAAAAAAAAAAAACAGGAAACAAATTAATTCAAAGCGCTCACAAGGCGAATGGTAAGTAACGAGACGAAGTCGAGGTCGAGGCGATGTTGTGTTTTAGGCATAATGCTGTGATTCTTTGTTCTGAGGTCTGGAGGCAGCGAATCAGTCTAAGAGTTGAAACCAGGACTTTGATTGTCCAGCTGGAATATTATAGACGGCAGTGTTGCAGATTCAAATATTGTTTTGGTAAAAGCTTCCAAGACCGAAATATACAGGACCCTCATCGTGTATGACGTCAATTGTCCAGCGATATCGTTTTGGCGATAGTTTTGGTTGATGTAAACATCAAATAATAGTATCGACTAAACGATAACGTTTTAGCGATTTAATGTTTGCTTCACGTAACAAGACACGTTACGTGAAGCAAAGTGATACTTTTAATTCTGAAAATATATTTTTAAAAAAAATGTTTCCCCACGCTGAATTATTGTTTTCTTAAAAGCCTAATGAAAACGAAGACAAATTAGAAGCGTTACGTATGAATGACAGCACAAATGTGAATGTTCACACCAGGAATATTGTTCTCAGTAGCAGTCGAACTTTAGAAAAAATAAACGGTAAACGACACTATAGTGATGAAGTTACATGAAGCAAACAATCGATGATAGCGTTTAATGCTATAGACAAGACAAAGATGGCCTAATACATTACGTGATGATAGCCAAGGGTTATTCATTTTGTGCTTTAGGATTTTTATTAAAAAAAAAAAAGTATTACAAATTTCATTGAAATTTTGTTACTGTTTTATATTTTAGACTATGCCATTATATATGGAATACAACCGGTTAAATGGCCGCCATGGGAGTTTTTGCAAACATCGATTCTTTTGAGGGAATTTTCGATGACTTTTCGGCACATTTTTGTTTGTATTGCGGCCATAACATCATGAATGTTGGTTTTTAAGTAGAGACTGCCTCAATCTTCAGCATAGCCCCAAAAAAAGAAATCCAACGTGATCAGATCACACGATATTGGTGGTCAATTGATGTCGCCAAATCTCGAAATTAAACGGCCGGGGAACTTTTCGTGCAATAGAACCAAATTTGCCTGTGTTGCGTGGCACGTAGTCCCATTCTGTTGAACCCACATGTAGCTCACATCATTTTCAGGCCAAAAAAGTTTGTTATCATTTGACCACAGCGCTGAAAATTCATCGTAGCCGTGGTGCCTTCGTCGTTTTCTGAAAAATAAGGCCCGATCACGTCACCGATTCATAGCGCGCACAAAACTTGTCACCCGTGGTGGATGCAATGGCCTCTTAACGATCGCATTTGGATTCTCAGAAGTCTAAATTCTGCAATTTCGTTTGTTTACGTAGCCGCCGAGCGAGAAATGGATCTCAAAGCAGAGGAAGATATTTTGTTCGGAAAATCGGCGTCAATTGTATACAGATATTGCATCACTGTTATTCTTGTGGTAAGATGCAACAATTTTAATGCGTTGAGCAGAGGTTTAACGTGGTGGTTAAATGAATAACCCTTTAGCTGTCTCTGTTCATTCTCCCATTGCATATAAATAGTTCCCCAACTCCGTTTGTCGCCATTCAGCCCCAAACCATTACACCTCCACCACAATATTTTACTGTGGTTAATCTAAATGATATGCTTCTCACAAATGTGGTTTAGCATAAATATGATATTAATTTAAAATTCTCTAATTGCAAAGCGGTACTTAGCTTGAATCTGGTTTATACTATTTTTTAGCGAAAGCTGTATTATACTTATACACTCCGTGACAAAATTAAAAGACTCCCCCACAAATTCTTAAGAAAAAAGAGTGTGTGTAACATTTCCCAAATCAGATTGAATCATTAGGTAACAGGATGTTTTTAGACCGCACTACCATAAAATAAATTCTGGAAAAACTCTTAATTTTCTTGTTTTTGGGGAAAAACCCAAAACTGGCTGAGACAAAAAGATAGGACAGGTGGATTTTAAAAGTAAATGACAACATGAAAATTTCAATATTTTGTTTTATTAGTAATGTTGCTTACTCCTTTATTTTTTACCACTTCTAACATTTTTTTTAAAAATATTTTTGATCCATCTTTCCCCATTCTATATTAATGGGTGTTTTTAATTCTGCAATATTGTTGTACTGATTTCCACTTATAAATTTCTCCGACAAGCTCTCCCAACATGTTCTGAATTATATTCAAGTAAGGTGATCCTGCTGGTCAGTTAAAAACGTATATATGTTTTGAGTTAAAGATTGCCGCATTATCCTGTTGAAAAATGAAGCTTTCCTCGACAATAATTGAAACAAACCTCTCAATTTGTTCGTTAATAAGTTCATTATATCTGGTGCTGTTAATTCTGTCACTGACAAATTTTATTTCTTTCCTGCCGTTGTAGCCAATTCCAGCTCATACCATTACAGAACCACCTCCCATTTTACAGCGGCTTAAAATTCGTTGCTTACGCAGATCGTGAAAATTGTAATTCCTGCCATCTGGTCCATATAAATTGAACTTTTTTTCATCTGTGAATATGATTTTTCTCCACTTTTTCTTTCAATGGTAATGGCTGCGAGCAAACTCTAAACAACACGTTTTGTGACCTTCTGTTAAGGCTGGCTTCCGAAACAGTTTTCACCTTTGGAGATGCATTCTTGTAAAACTCTCCTCACATTTTTAAACTTTGGTTTTAACTACCGCTTTAGATGCGATTTGACGAGCCGCTAAAGAAGAATTTGAAACTTCCCGCAAAATCGCACGTCTTTTGTTTGGAATTAATGCTGGTGGTCTTCCAGGGGACTTTCTTTTGTCATAATTTTCGGATCGTTTATTAAATTTGTCAATACTGTTCAACTTCTCTTCACTGGCTTTGATATTTTTGCAATGTTTAGCTAAAGAAGGCAACGCAGAGAAAAGAAAAAGAATCGCTGCTATTAGGGGACTCTTGTCCATCATTTGCAACAATTAAGAACTGGTCCAAGCTGTTTTGCTGGGGACGAGAATCATTAGAAGGATGCCCTGTAATGGTGATTACTACCAACATAAATGCCAAAGCACAATGACATTTGACGCCATTTGCAAAAATGACGGCACATCCACATTATGACATTACTTTTGCCCCACCTTGTACTGCGGCAACCGTGACAGAAAATTAATAACTGGCGAGTAAAACTCAGCCCCAGTTTACATAGCTGCGATTTCTAAGACTCACTTTACTTTGGGTGGCGCTACAGACCGTGGTGGTCCAGGGCCTCAGCCAACAAAACTCTCCAGCCAGCTCGATCTTTCGCTAGCTGCCTCCAGTTTCGCACGCCAAGTTGGCTGAGGTCAATTGTTCGCTGCACCTAAGGTGAGTTCCTCCTCTGCTGCGTCATCCCACAGTTGTGGACTGATGACTCGCCGGGCCGGTATGCTGGTGTCAATACGTTCTACATGTGCTAGCCATCTTAGGGGCATCTTTCGATGTCGCTGTTGAGCTCATTTAGTTCGCTGTTCAATCTTCTCCTCCACACACCGCCAATACAAACTGAACCATACATCACACGAAAATTCTTTCTTTCGGAACAACAATCTGCTTTTGTTAGCGTCCATGCTTCTGGACCATACAACAAGACTGGGGTGATACTTCTCAATGGCCTTCTTAGCCCAAAGAAACGGGTTGGCAAGAGTAATTCTTTGAACTGGTGTCGTTCTAGGTAGAGAAAATCCTTAACCACCTCGGAGTTATAGTTGTCTTTGGTGACGTTTTATCCCATTCGATGACGATGTTGTGTGTCCTTTCTTGATGAAAACATATACTTCGTTTTGTTTTCGTTCAAGACTAGCATTTCAGAATGCAAATTGACCATCGCCGTATCGTCCTGATTTGTCCCCTGGCGACTATTGTTTATCATCATTCGTTATCTACAAATTTCAAAGTGTAAATATACCTATAAAAGGTTCTCCATTGATAATAGAGGTCAGGTTTTGGATGCATGCCATTCATCAATTAGCGTGTGCTCTAATTGGTTGAATGGTTAACCACCTGAGAGTAGAGTACAGATGTGTGCTACTTATCAGCGTAGTACGAACTGTCAGTCGAAAGCTGTAATGTGTTGCTTCAATTCACATTTTTGATCGGCATTCATGAATATTAGACTTCACAGAGTGAGGACCTCGAAAACCGCTGATAGATATGAGGGTGGGTCAATAAGTCCCTGAAAATTAACACGAATTGTGTCTTCACCTTAAATTTTTTTTTTTTTTTTTTGTCAAGAATCATCTTTCAAAAGAACGCACCCAGATTTTCAGACAGATCTGTCAAATAATTTTGTTGTGGCAGCCATTTTATATAGACGCCTACTAGCATTTTCGTTAAAATGGAAAAAAGTGAATTTCGAGTGCTCATTAAAAACTATCACGCTCATTAAAACTATTGCGAGAAAAAACTATCACGCAAACGAAACAAAAGCTTGACAAACATTATGGGGACTCTTCACCAATGGTTCGATTGGAACCATTCACCACTGGTTTACACAATTTCGGTGCGGTCGTTCAAGCACAAGTGACGCCGAACGTTCTGGTCGCCCAATTAAGGTCACCACACCAGAAATGGTCGACAAAATCCATGGTTTGATAATGGACGATCGGCGAGTGAAAGTGCGCGAGCTTGAAGAGGCCACAACCTTATCACATGGCTCAGCGATTTCGATTTTACATAAATATTTGGACATGAAAAAGCTTTCCGCAAGATGGATACCGCGTTTGCTCACAATCGACAACAAACGCATTCGTTTGACAACTTCAAAGGTGTGTTTGGCGATGTTCCAGAAAAATTCGGCTGAGTTTTTGAAACCTGGATTCACCACAACACACCAGAAACCAAGGAACAGTCAAAACAATGGACTTCTCCTAGTGAATTGAAGCCGAAGAAGGCCAAGGCGGGTTTGTCAGCAAACAAGGTCATGGCGACAGTTTTTTGGGATGCGCGATGTTATTTACATCGATTACCTTGAAAAGGTTAAAACGATCACCGGCGTATATTACGTAGAGCTGCTGGATCGATTCCAAGCTGATTTTTCAGGGACTTATTGACCCACCCTCGTACTCGTAGTAAATTTCTTGAATACGGGGATTTTCTAGTATCCGCACCTAAAGTTCGCTAACATCGAAGATGGGCAACAAGGAGCCGATTAAGTATTTCTTGGTAGAACATTTGCTGCGTTTGAATTTTCTTATTTACTTTCAGAGGCGCTAGTCTCCAATTCTGTTGACTTGAATTCATTGTCGCAACATTACGTAACCAATAAACAATACTAGGCAAGCCAAGCAGTCTATAAATTTAAATAAACATTAAGAAATGCAAACACATACACAAATATATTCCTCAGTAAATGGTAGGAATAAAATCGAGAGTTAAAGAAGAATGGATTGTCACAGAAATGGAAGGTATTAGGTCGCAGATCTATTTTTTATTTCGACTAGACTTCAGTACTTTTACTTGTTATTCGTTATTCGAGCTATGGAAACCTTTTGAATACAAAATAATCGCTGAAGTTCTCTCGTGAAAAGATATCTGTTACTCGTATGCTTGGTATTTCTTAGAACGCATGCAATATTCTACACCCTGCACTTGTTAACGTAACAAGTGTACGAGTAGTTTAATCAAATCAAGTTCTAACTTAAATAACAGGTTCTTTGAATATTCTTAGGCATCTGACCATCAAAATATGCATAACAATGACCAAGCAACACTTTTTCACAATTAACAAACGATCAACAATGCGAAATTCTGAATAAATTATCAACGAATTTATCTATGGAGTCATTGGCTTTTGTTGGGCTATTGTAATAAACAATATTCGTCATCACCATATATTTCTCTTCCAAGAAAAGAGATATCTACTACGAAGCGCAGAAAAACATTTTGATACTCGTACTCTCAATAGCATCTCACGGCCTCCGTGTTGGCAAAATTTACTCAGGAAGTAGCAGAAAAGATGCCGGCTTTATATCGCCTCTCTCTCTTTGTGTATAGGTATATTCAATTGAATTGAAAATAAATGCTAATTTAGTTCACAGTCGATCGCAGCCAGTGATAAGACGTAGAAGTATCTAACACCGAGCGGCTGTAATTTTAATTTCGACAAGTTTTTCGTAATTTATTTTTTGTTTCCTTTAATTACAAATTTCACATTGTCATTGTCTGATATAGGCATAAACGTGATCAAATAACGATAAAATAATTGCGGTGCAAAATATTGTTTAACAATAACAACATCTAGTTGGTTGGCCTTCCTATTGAATTATCATATATTTCACCAGACCAACGCATGATCTGAAAGAAAAGTGCCGGTAAATTAAGTGCGTCAAACTATCCACAAGTGATCATTGAATCGAGAGGCACTTCCTGATAGACTTCTAGGTATGGCTAAATTAAAGTGGCATTTAATGTACTCGCAGACGGTTTTAATTTGTATTTCGCTATCTATTTGTTGCAGCTGGGAAAAAAATATTTTACTGCGCTTATCAATTAATCTCCTTTGGTGACATGTTCGTCTGATAGTTGGGAATTATTTCATCATTTTGTTTTTGTTCCATCGAGCAGAGGAATAAATCAATAATACTCGTAACATTGCAAAATCAAGTAAAGCTGATATGATTTTTGTCGTAGTTTACCTTTTGTTGCCACCTCAATTGGTAGTTTGCTTAAGGTGTAAGTAATAACTTTTAATTAGAGCTATTAGTTAATCCATTAGTGCTACTATTCATATAATGTAAAAATCACATTCAATTAAGGGTTTGAATACGAATAAGTGCATTTCTATCATATCTATACATTGGTGATTGCAGCTAGTGAGCTTGATTGTGTTGAAGTCTGAGGTGTCGTTCTTATTTGGTTTCCCACTCAGTGTACGATTATTTATCGTTAAATTTCAAAATCACTTTAGTGACCTTTATAAATAATTTCATACGTCTATCGATATTCTACATTCGAATTTTTATATTATTCCACTGCAGCATACTATTGAAGGACGTACGACAATAGTGGGATGAATTCATTGATGAAAATCTATTTTTATCGAAACTATCTTTCTGAATTTGTGTTGAGAGAACAAATTGTGATGATGATTTTCGTTCATGTCTTGATGTTTGTTTATAATTTTTTCTTTTCTTTCTTTCTTGTTTTGTTGATAAATTCTTTTGTGATTCGGCGAACTGTGATTAGTTCAGATAAACCAGACGTATTGAGAAAGAATATAACCGTCTTCTGTAAGTCGTTATCACCCAATTCATATTGTTGTCACCCAATTTATGTTCTGTTAGTGCGCTTTGGTAGTCAAATTTAAAGTGATAATGGTTACTTTGCCACTATGTACATAAATTTTAAATCTGAATACTACAGGCGAACAGCAGATATGGAGTAAGTACGTGCGATCCAGTTGTGGCCTATATTTTGCTGTGAAATGCACTCATGTTCTTATTCTTGTTCGCACTAATCGGGGAAACTATATGCACCATGTACGCATAGACTCCCATTACCTACCCTATTTACAACAGGGGAGTGAGCTGCATCGGAGGAGACAGCACTAAAGCTCAAATTTCCTTTGAACCCTTAGGGTTATAGAAATTCACAGATCTGTCTCTGTGGTCGACAAAGCCATCTTTTTCAGATATACGAGTATATCTAAACGCCTCGCTTGACAATGACAGTGGAGACTGGATTATGACGACTTTTCTCACTCTTCGAAATTAGATTTTTAATATCACATCGCTGTTAGGCTTCTAGGATATAAGGCTTACAGACCGACAAGGTTACGCGTTCATATACCATTTATGTTTCAACCGTTTCAATAATGATCTTAAAAAAACGAATCTGTGAATTCAAAAATGATTCACTTAGCAAATTTCTACGAAATTTAACGATGGATGCGTCCCCCGATTACTCCTTGTGGAAAGCAGCTACGTATTTAAAAAGACCTCAGTTACAAAATCCACTCTAAAAAGCACCAGACGGATCGAAAACCCAAAACAAAAGACTGACCTCTTCGCAGAACATCTGTCTAACATTTTTAAACCATTCTCGACAAGTGCAGCTTCCGAAAACCTAAAGTTCGTTGATAAATGGACGAACGTCATATTCCCCTTGCCACGCTCAAAGAAGTTAAAAGCATGTGTCAACACAAGTTATCAAATAAAAAAGCATCAGGGTACAATCTAATAACTGCCCAGGTTTTCAAACAAATGCCATCAATAGCCTTACAAAAAACTCCAAAATAATCGCATGCCTAAAGCTCCGTCCTCCTGCTGTCATCATCACCGACATATGACCGACCACCCTACTGCCAGTGTTATGCCTTCACAGTAGAGCTGACTAAGCTTTCGCAATTGATCGACTTTTTTATTTATTTCATGCGAAATAAATAGATGATTCTTGGATTCGAACCGTGAACCTGCAGCGTGACAAGCGTTGATGTTACCACTACACCATAGCCCACATGATTGGAAAAATGCTGAAGTGATCGTAATACCCAAGTAAGGAAAGACGCCAACGGAAGTGACATCTTATAGACTAATATCGGTTATACCAATTATGGTAAAAGTTTTCGAAAAATTGTTGTAGCAAAATCATAGAACAAAGTGGTCTACGCGCACGATAGAGCAAGTGCATCGAATTACGGATGTAGTGGCAAAAACACTGCAAGAAAAACAAGTCTGCTCGGCACTATTTTTAAGTGTTGCTCAAGCCTTTGATAAAGTTTGGCATAAGGGCCTAGACAGTGTTACGAAATACTGAAGGCTCTGCATTGGGCTGTTAGCGCCAAATTATTTATTTATTTTTTTAAATACACTGTAAAGGCAACAGAGAAACTACAATTCCGAGATAGAACCCGTTTTAAATGTACGTGACAATGAGCATGATCTCGGAGTCAGAGCTGACGAGCTTGAACTCACATGTGAGATCGATTGTGCAAAGCGGAACTCGGACTCAATTTCATACGAGTATGCAAAAAAGAGATCATTCTCAACGGCTCTGACCAGATGGATTTGAGTCAGACCTTAAAGCTCTCTGTCTTATTTAGTTGTCATTAGAATTTCTTAGCGGCAAGTTAAATAAAAAAAAGTGAAAATATCTTCTGAGAGTGAAAAAGAGAGGTTTTCAACAGTGAATTGGATCATTTTTTTGGTTAAAAAACTGAAGGAAACTGAATTACCAATGGTTATGGTTAAAGCGAGGAAGAGGGATGTTGTGCTAAAAATTATACTCGTAGCTGCTTATACAGCCGACGAAAATATTCACCAACTGGACTTCTTCTGGAAATTTAGATTAAATTCGGCCATCTTGGCAGTTGTAAGGGATATATACAATACCATGCTTAACTATTTATGAAATCGATCTCATGCAATCAATCTTTTTCTCGTCTTTTTGCATATCAAAACAAGCTCTGTCTCACATCGAGCTTTCAATTTTGAGATCGAGCTCACAACATGAGATCTAACTCGGTCAGTGTATTTTTTATTTTTATTTTGCATACCATATTAAGAAAGATCTCAAAAAAGTGAGTAGCAGCTTGAACTCTGTCTGGAGATTGAGAAGAACCAAGCCTCATGAGGTAATGGTCTAAAAGCTTTACTTCACTTTAAACTTTCCTTAACGCGATTTTAACTATAAAAAAGAAAAATCATTTGTCGATCTTTCATAGATTGGTCCTGATTATGGAGGAGTGTTTTTAGTGGCGTTAGAGTGCCCTCCCGCTAACTTGGTAACCGAGACCACCAACTTTAGATCGCTTATATATGTATTTTTGCAAAACTTTTCCCATGTGTACTACTACTACATTTATTAATTATTTATTCTCCGTCTTTCCTATGGTTATTAGTTTAATAGTGATAATTAATTTCAACAAAATCTTTCCGTACTGGCAAGGTCATTTAGATTCGCTACATCGAATCTAATAAAACTGAAACAAATTTATCAAGAAATGTTTGTTTGCATGCAAATTACTCATTTGCATACACTCGATGTGCACAAGATCGTGACAATAATAAAAAAAAAAAAATTCACATGGCCAATGTTCAGTATTATCAACTAGAGCTTGCAGTACCACTAGAATAAAGAATTCGACTATAAATTAAGTATTGGCTTTGCATTACGGATGGTAATTAAATTGTTCTTGATTTCATTTGAACTATGGGTCTTTTGAGATACTTGAATCATGACTAACCATTTGTACACCAATAGTATGTGTTATTCGTACTTAGTGAAATATTTAAAACAAGAGAAACATTTGCCAATACATAAATCTGTTTACCTTAACTTGGTACGTGCGCATGACGTAGGAAAGACATTTTGTTCGCTGTTCACTTGTACCTACGCATGATTTTGACGAATTTCTTTGTTCTAAAAATACTTCAATGGCCTTTACAAGGGCGAAGAACTTAAATATTAGTACTGCTTAACCGTTGGCGTGTTGCTATGATTTATTTAAATATGCATAGCGTTTGCACTGCGTACTCAAGAGATCTACGAGTACTGTACCACTTCCTGGTGCTAGTACCTGGAGAGGATTAAGGAAGCGTGAGTCTTCTTCGTCTGGCTGGTAGGTCTTCAGCTAGTGCAGACATGTTTTGTTCGGAGTATCTCCCCACTTCGTACAGAGTCTGTAGGTATTGTTTCTTTCTATTCTTAACTGCCTAAGGTGTTTGTTAAGTTTGCAGTGTTCATTAAGGAAGCTCGTTAGCAGTCGCATTATATTTTTGCAATACGAGAGTGGGTCAATAAGTCCCTGAAAATTAACACAAATTGTGTCGTCACCTTTAATTTAATTTTTTTTTGTCAAGAATCATCTTCAAAAGAACGCACCCAAATTTTCAGACAGATCTGTCAAATAGTTTTGTTGTGACAGCCATTTTATATAGACGCCTACTAGCATTTTCGTTAAAATGCAAAAAAGTGAATTTCGAGTGCTCATTAAACATTATTTTTGCGAGAAAAAACTATCACGCAAACCAAACAAAAGCTTGACAAATATTATGGGGACTCTTCACCATCGATTGCAACCATTCACCACTGGTTTACTCAATTTCCGTGCAGTCGTTCAAGCACATGTGACGCCGAACGTTCTAGTCGCCCAATTGAGGTCACCACACCAGAAATGGTCGATAAAATCCATGGTTTGATAATGGACAATCGGCGAGTGAAAGTGCGCGAGCTTGAAGAGGCCACAGGCTTATCACATGGCTCAGTGATTTCGATTTTGCATAAATATTTGGACGCGGCACCCATCTTGCTTTCCGCAAGATGGGTGCAACGTTTGCTCACAATTGACAACAAACGCATTCGTCTGACAACTTTAAGGTGTGTTTGGCGATGTTCCAGAAAAATTCGGCTGAGTTTTTGCGCCGTTTCGTAACCGTGGATGAAACCTGGATTCACCACAACACACCAGAAACCAAGGAACAGTCAAAACAATGGACTTCTCCTGGTGAATCGAAGCCGAAGAAGGCCAAGGCGGGTTTGTCAGCAAACAAGGTCATGGCGACAGTTTTTTGGGATGAGCGCGGTGTTATTCACATGGATTACCTTGAAAGGGGTAAAACGATCACCGGCGCATATTACGCAGAGCTGCTGGATCGATTCCAAACCGATTTGAAGCAAAAACGGCCGCATT
The DNA here is from genome assembly GCA_963082735.1 of Pocota personata. Taxonomy (NCBI): domain Eukaryota; kingdom Metazoa; phylum Arthropoda; class Insecta; order Diptera; family Syrphidae; genus Pocota; species Pocota personata. The sequence continues at coordinate 262,200,372 of OY720429.1, read as the reverse complement.
TGGCGAAGAAAAAAATTATTTTTCACCAGTACAACGCACCGGCGCACAAGTCTGCAGTCGCAATGGCAAACTTGCATGAGTTAGGCTACGAACTCCTCCCTCATCCACCATATTCCCCAGATTTAGCCCCTGCGACTATTTCTTGTTTCCAAACATGAAGAAATGGCTCGGAGGTAAGAGATTTAGGTAGAATGAATGAGGTCATCGCTAAAACAAACGCTTATTTTGAGGGGCTCGAGAAATCGTATTATTTGAAGTGTATAGAGCTAAAAGGAGACTATGTTGAAAAATAAAATGTTGTTATACCGAAAAGAATGTTCCTTATTTCATTTTTCAGGGACTTATTGACCCACCCTCGTAGCTGATGCAACATTTAAAAATTGTTAGGAAGCACTCTTGATGAGTTGGCCCTTTCGACTTCTTTCTCTCTCCGTAGTACTTCGCGTAAAGGAGTTTTGGTCCTAGAGGGATTAGTCGCTTCTTCCACTCCAGCGTGACCTGAAATTCAGTCCGTGTACAACATTTATGCCCTGGTAGGTGTACTCTATGGATTCTCTGCACTGCTCTTTTTCATTACTTACTTCTTACTCAGTTTCCTTGTTGTCAAGTTGTTAAAAAATCTATATTTCGTGATCATTTCTTCATTGGGGTTTCAAAATCTAGCTTTCTTAATCAATCTGTTTTTTGTTTGCCATTTTGTTCCGGGACAGCATAGTTGGTGATGCTATCATTCTTTGCAGTAGCTTCTAGCGATCTATGCCTATTGTTAATACCTGCCAATTTTGTTGTAGTCTTTCTTGGTCATAAATTGTTAGGAGATCAATCGTGGTGGTATGCTCGTATGGGATGTCGTTTTTCAGGCGCGCCATCACCTCTAGCTCCTTCTAGGTACTACTCGTATTTTAATGCAGATTATCTAGGGCAATTCTCCAGTAGCATTCCTAACTTAAAGCGGATACCCTAAAATTGGAATTTATTTTCCCGACCGATAGTCATTTTTTAGACAATAACTTTCGCAAGAGACCTTCCGCACCATGGGAATTCCTTTGACACCACTGCCTATCTGACAGTACTGGCTTCTCTAGCATAATGTGACTTCTGATCTTTGCGGAAGGAATATCTGCTTGCTCCCTCATTTACCTTGCTGAGGCTCCTTGAGAGGTAGCCTCATTTGGCTGTAGCTTCCCTTTTACTGTACTCATCCTTTCTTCTCTCGCATCTGTCTTTCTGCCTTCTTCATCATGTTTTGCCCTAAGTCTAGGTGCTTCATTTATTGTGGGGGTCGTGCCTGGTCGTTTTCCTTATCTTCATCTCTGTTCTTTGTGGAGGAGAGATTTACTTGCTCCCACTATCCCCCTGTAGAGGTAGCTTCATCCCTCTGCCTTTTCTCATCCAGTCATTTCTTTCGCTTTCTCTGGTTCTAGGTACCATCTAACGCCACCTCTACTAAGACCCCTTCTCGTCTAGGCTAGAACATTCGGTCGTCCTAAATTCGGAAGTAGGGCGAGGTAGCGGGCTCTTCTCATGTGGGTTCGATACTTTTTCTTGACCTTGATGGTTTGAAGGCAACTGGTATCACTGTTGGTATCGCAAACCTTGGCATGTCCTTACAAAGTCCTAGGAGATGTGCTCCTCTTTTGGTTAGTACTAAATCTCGCGGGAAAATCTTGCTTCAGAAAAGTCTGTTTAGTCTTTGAAGCTTAAGCCCTCGCATCAACTGCCACGGGAGTAGAGCTGAATGGTTGCTTTCGACGTTATCCATGTGTTGCCAATTGAGATAGGTCCACAGATTATGTGAAATAATTTTCTCTTGGAGACGCTATAAGACTATAAACTTACATCCGACTTTGACAAATTTCATACTTTTCCAATGCACCGCAGCTGAGATGATAAAGGTAAATGGTGTCCTTAGTTTCTTCTATAAGGTCTTGCTACTCAATTATCATCTAATTTTTATAGGCTTTAGTTCAATGACTATGCCTACTTATCCTAAACATACTTCAGATGGACATCAACTTCTGTTTTATCGGATGTTCCTCCCCCCGCCCTTAAACGTTCTTGCTTGCAGTGTTTTACTTAATTTCTAAATGTTGCATTGCTATAAGCTGCTACTGTACGTTTTCCAAATTTGTTTTCATATTTTAACAGCTGTTCAAGTTCGGTTTCATCATTCACTTTTATTTTTTTACCAAAATATTGTTCATACATATTCAAATGAATATGTTGACAAAGCACATGTGTTTCTCTTGAATGCCCCATGAGAGAATTCATCCGGTTGAAGATCAATTTTCATATGATCTCCAGCCACCTCTCATGTCAACCGGTTTTGAACACAGACAAACTTTAACAAAATCTCCCAAAGGTCAATAGTCTCATCATTATTCCATGTATCCATCCGACTACTATGTATTTGTATGGAAAACTTGAAAATTTTCATCGAGCTTATCATAGATCACTGGAATTACCTTTAAATTCCAATCACTTCAAATGGCATATCAATTTCGACCACTTGTTAAATGTGCAGTTGATTTTTTTTTGCAAAACAACCCCGAGCCCCCATTTTATCAACATCCATATCTGTTGCGTAACTGGCTCTGTCTACTTAGTTACTAAGTACTTCCATGCCATGAAAGAGTCTCGGAAGCTTAACATTACTTCAGTCATAATCATCAAAAGCATCTGGCTGTCCATCAAGCCAAAAACAAAAATCTATTGTCGAGCATTCTTCAAAATTTGTTTTTGGATTTTATCCCCCGCAGAATATAAATTTAAAAAAAAAAATTGTTTATGATCGGCGAATATTTATTATTTCCCACTCAGTGGTCAATCTAAGAGACTTTGTATCTTATCAAAGACAAAACCACGCAGTGATAACGAACGTCAGAGAGGAATCAGCCGGGAAACCGAACTGACGTGGAGCCAGATTGAAGAAGGTTCGCCTTTCAGTCGGTGTGCAGTCATCCGTTGAGGAAGTTCGTAACAAAATTTGTTACATTACGATTTTTTTTTTTTTTTATATATTTCCACCATACATGTGTAACAATTCGTTCGATAGAGAGAAAAGGTAATCAGGCAGAGAAATAACAAATTTACATTTCAATTGACATGGACGTCTTTTTCCGGTTTTTCTTATATCTAATTTCAATAATTTATCGATTGTAAGTGCTACAGCCCAAAAGCGGAACAAATTATTGGAATAGAAAAAAAAAAATAAACAAACCGAGTTACGATAAATGAAGTGGTGCAGTGTTCTTTGTTTTCCAATCACAAACAGGTGATATTGGTATTTTAGGGAGTTAATTTGGTGACACTATCTAATACGTTTAATAACGATCTAAGTACGTATTTCGGTGGTGAGTTGGCAATGTATTATTATTTCTGTTGTCGTTGTTATATTTAAATAGCTGTTTCCTATAATTGGAGTACCTACGTGACTACCGGTAGATGTAGATAAACTTTTCGTCTAGAAATATTGACAAAACTTAGAAATTTATAGACTTACGAGTACCTGTCGGATATACCTATAGTGTGTGGCAGTTGTAAAACTAGTACGTATCCCTTATAGAATGAAGTTCTGCATTAAAATATGTTTTAAAAAGTGCATCGCGAAGACTTTTGGGTGTTATAATTGCTAGAACATAGTCAGTTAGCGATATATTAATCGTCTTCAAGCAATACAATCCTCTAGAAATCCTGTCACTAAAAACAGATATTTGCAACTGTCGTTTACCAGAAGCAAATGTCTAAAATCGTCATATCTATTCTCATTTTCTGATGAAATGTCACTGATGGTTTCACAGGTGACTACACTATCATTGTCACCCGATTTTAGAGGTGACACTATTTTGCAAATCAAGCTAAATAACTTTTATATCATTCGCACACGGAGCTATGCAAAAGAGACTGAAATCTGACCTTAATTCACTAGCTTGTAGTTTATGTATCACCGGTAATGTATTTTAGTGGCAGTTGGTCTACATTTTACTGATCGATTTGCGAGGCGTTCGTTACAAATTATTGGCGGTTGGAGATTGCCAAAGTAAGCACTTCAATGAACAGGTGTTTATGTATGCGTCTTGTAACATTTTTTTCTGCGGTTTTCTGCCATTCACTGGCCAGTCCATGACTTCAATGAATTGCCAAATTTCATCAAAATCCGTTCAGACGTTCTTGAGTTAGGTGACTTACAAAGATGACTTAAACATTCTGGCAACTCTGTCCCACATCTCACCTACACATCATAAAAGGGTGGACCATTTGTTGGTTTCTTCTTCAAATTGCTATACAAAAAAAATCCATTTAATATTTTTCAATGTTGTTTGCTTTATTGAAGAGAGCAACCCATTTTTTTTAGTATATTTTCGATGGTTCTGGGCTCAATTTCACGAATAGCTCGATCAATATTGTGCTTAAGTGCATGGGTCGTTTCTGGATTTTCAGCATAACATCGATCTTTAACGGCACCTCACAAGAAAAAAGTCCAACGGCATCAAATCGTAGCTCTGCGGAGGCCAAGCAACATCATCTATTGAACTTAAAAAGCAAAAGATCGATTGTTGGACGGCTTGTATAGCACGTAGCGTCGTCTTAATTAATTTAATGGGACAGGCAAATAATTTATTTTCGACTTGTGAAATACATTTATTTAGCGTTAAGCTTCCTGATGTCCAATCCAACTATAATAAAATGTAGCTTCAATCCTTCCCAAAGAAATAGTCAATATGTGAAATAAAACTGCATTGCAATCGGTTCAGTCGTTCTGAAGATATACTCGTATGCTTTTCCAGACTATTTTGTAGATCTTTGTGTTCTCTAAAAGTCTATCATACATATTTTTGGCATACAACCGCGCTGGTACTCAAAAAATGTTCCAATTCACTGAAGAAAACAGCATCAAAATCGGTCAATTGTTTCCTCAGTTATAAACGGTAACGCAGCCAGCAAGGGATAGAAACATTTTCAACATGAAGTTAGTCCTGACTGGTTTAAGTCAGAGTTAAAAGTTCTGCAATGATATCTTGCAACGACATAAGCACACAGACAAAATAATTGACAGGAGTAATTGACGAATAAAGCTATTTAGTGACAAATCACTGCCAGTGTCCCGCACCTACTCGTATATTTGACGCTAAAATTTGACGAAAATATCCACATACAAATAATTTTTTCAGCAAAGTGGAACCTATTACGCTGGCGCCGCACTCCGAAATGACTGTAGATGCCTATTGATTCAGTTCTTTAAATGCTGAGGATTAAAGAATTCTGGAAATACGAGTATGTCTGTTCGGAGTAAATTCCAAAGTTGAACTAGTAAACTTTGGAACTAGTAACGAACTAGTCGCGCGTGTTTGAAAGGTAGACTAAGGTGATTGGTTTTAGCGGTTTGCCTAGTAGAACGCTTAAATGGTTTCAAACAGAGGCAGTGCTATGACCTTGCATAAGAAAGGAACGAATATACCGCCTTAAGAGCTTAAATAATTTTACTGTATCTTGTTGTATACTCATTTCTGTCATCAGGCTTCATCTCTTAAACGATTTTGCATGGTTAAATTCTGTTTATTTAGTACTCTCTGCAGGATGTCATTGATTACAAAATCACCAATAGTTGACATACATACATATGTAGCAATCTAAATAGAGTCACTTTTAAGTAACTGAAGTCCCCTAAAGTTTGTCTGATTAACATTTAAAATAAAAACAAATTTGGCCTTCAATGCGTAAGACTCGACAACTAATCCTTTTGATTTAGAATTTGATCGGCCACTTGAGTCTACCGTTTATCTGTGTACGTGAGAATTTCTAATTTACTACTAATTTATTTGATTTATACTTAAATTGACAATAAAATAGAAAACGCACGGATTGTGAAAAAAAACTCATTGAAATGACATAATTATCTTTAAACGTTTATTGGTCACGTTCTGGCGTTAATATTGAACTACTATAAAACGATAATGCTCCCTATAATCCTACTCAAATAATGATAACGCATTAAGCATGAGATTCTAATATAAGACAGGAAGGTATAGTAATTTATATGTCATCATATAGCATATTAAGCATGAACGCCGTCGGTTGAAGAACCTATTCAATATTGATCGTACTAGTACAACCGGATGGATACTGTTCGGGCGATTGTTTAGTCACAGCGTGTCGTGTTTAATGCGTCATTCCCCGGACGAGTCGCCCGGCCAGACTACTGGATCTGAGAGTTCGATAGTGTAGCAAGCGCACCAGGTTATTCTGAGGATTAAGTCTTTCAGGCTGTATATCGAGGTTCGTTTCTATCACAGGTGTCCACACTTATACTAATCAACAATTTCATAATGCCACGCCTACTTTAATGATTTTGAGCTACGTTATCTACAAGCTAGGCAGCAAACAGGGAATTATTTATGTTCCTTCATCTTTAAAATAAAACTACCTCCAATCACTTTATACGTTGGCCATTACCACTGCATAACAAACAAGTTGTTGGATAGTATTAGACGTATATATTTCAATTTCAAAATTTTATTTTTCAATATGATCTCCTTGAACATAACGTACACTTCTTAGATCTATAGATTATATTTTTCAAAGCCTTCATAACAATAATTCTCCGGTTTGCCTTCAAAATAATCGTTTACGGTTACCAGTAGCTGTAAAATGTTTTCCACATAAGTCTTTGAACAATCACCAGGTGCCAGGTCAAGACTGTAAGGCGGATGAGCCATGGCTATTTGAGCCTTGTGAACCGGTGCGTTGTCATGAAGTATGAGCACGCCATTTGTTAATCTCCCCCTCCTTTTTACTTTAATAGTTTCTCTTAAGCGTCTTATAACATTAGCGTAGTATTCTCCTATGATGCTGGTAACTTTTGGGTTATAAATTAATATTGACAGAATTCCTTGTGAGTCCCAAAACACTGTCGCCATGATCTTCCCAGCCAATGGTATGGGGATCTTGGGTGTTGGATGACCCCTGTTACTCCATTCCATGAACTCCTGCTTTGACTCAGAGTCACAATAATGAACCCAAGTTTCATCTCCAGCAACAATTTTGTTGATAACTTCTGCTGGATTGTCGCCACACAGCTATTTTTTTTTTTTTTGATGAGGTGTAAACATTCTGGGCATCCACCTTTAGTTAATTTTTGACATCTCAAGATGATCGTGTAGAATTTTGGAAATCATTGTTTCCGATATTTTTAACCTTTCTGTAATTTCTTTTAATTTGAGCCGACTATCTCCCATGAGGGCATATTCGACTTTTAGAACCATTTCATGTGTACGTCACTTAGTCTTCCAGGACGGTCATCATTTTCTGACTCTCCCCTGTTTATGGAAATATGTATCGTGAAAATGAGTTCTAAACTTTACTTGTAGCAGGAGGAATTTTGATAAGATGTTCGCTCGATTACCAGTTGAGTACTAGGCCCTAGTGGCTTGTCTAGTAGGACGCTCAAATGTCGCATTTACAGGGATCACTCCATTGATATCTTTGTTAGTGCGGAATCTGTTAAGCGAACTGCTCGTTTCTGTAGCTGTCGAGTAGATAAAGAGAATGCTTTGGGGCCGAACTCCAAACGTGAAAACAATACCCAAGACGCGATCTAACTTGTGCATTGTGTGACGCCAAGAAGACGCATGGTTTCCTTGGGTAGGCAAATTTGGTCGTCTATTTGAAGCTATCGTACAGAAGATGAATTTTTTTCATAAAAAGGCGGTGAATTGGGTTTTCTGCAGATCTTTGTTTAATGAATGGAATCTGTCACATTTCTAACGTTGTGAGGTTGGGTGAATTCAAAAACGTCAGCTAACTGTACAGTGTTGTTATACAACACTTTGTGTTGTGTTGCCCTACGCAATTTTTTTTTGATATTTATGAACTCTTGTGGTGGCAATGTTATATAAGGTAGATACTATTAAAATATTAAAATTGTTATAAGTTACCTTTCATCCGTTTTTTACACAAAGTATAAGGTAAAATAAATAATAATAGCTAACGAACTGTAAGAAACAAAAGCTTATCTAAAACAAACGAAAGCAACTGTTGCGCAGGTTGCTCTGCTTTGACGTTTAGTTGCTCTGGCATTGCGAAAAAAAAAACCATTTGATTTGAGCAGTACTGCCAAATTGTTGCTTTTTTGAATTTGTTGTTTTAAGAGTATGTTGCCGCAACACTACAATGTTTGCCATATTTACATTCACGAGCATGTTATTCGAGCAAGACTATATTAGGGTCCTGTCATCGGCAAAACTAAAGATCTTGTTGTTTGTCCGCTCTGTATGTCATTGATACATTTATAGAGTTCGTGAAAGTATATATCCCTGTGACACGCCAGTGTTGTTTTATTTCGTGCTTATTTTCTACGTGAAATTAAACCATCCACAAAAAAATTTTTATTAGTTCATTTGTTCACGGAGCATTATGCCTGATGATTTTTTAAGATCACAATGAAAGCTTGCGCAAAGGTCTACATTTATTATTTAGTTATTCTAGACCATTATTTATTTGAAAACTATTTGAAATATACTTAATATAATTCTCCTAATTTTCTTTTCAGAAACCTGAAAATTTCTGACATCTAAATACTCAACATCATTCTCATCTGTTTTATAGAAAATAAAACCTAAATTATAGCTCTGCAGTTAGCCATTGTGTAATTAAATTATCTAGGAAAATAAATCGTATATCATGAGAACGACATCATAAATAAGAAAACAATTAGAAAAAATAAACCTTTCGTGCCACATAAATTTTTAAGATAAAGTCAAAATTAAAATTGTGATAAATTTAGTGTGTGTGTATAGAAATAAACATAATGAATATGTCAACCAGCTTCATCGATGACCACATTGTGTATGTGTACACACAATTGGTTAACACGTATATGCCGGATTTTATAAAAGCATTCGAGTACACACCATGGATATTCTCATTGCTGGGTTCGGCTGTCATTGGATTAGCTGGGATATTGCCTTTGATTATAATACCAACACATGATGAATCGAAAAAAGGCGCAACTAAAGATCGTAAGTATTATATTTGGACTAGATTAATTGATAACGGTTTTTTTTTTTCAATTCTATCCCACCATTTTTACGGGGATGTTCACTTCGTTTGCCAAATACGACGTTTGACATTTTAATCGTCAATTTGATTTCTGAATCGGTATTGCGTAACTATTTAGCTATGACATATCTGTTGTAGAATAATATGTAATCTCTGTTTTATTTATTTAGCGTACATAAGTTAAGTTAAATCGTTTCAAACTTCGAGAGGCATAGGGCGTCAAGAACGCTTGCCCGCCATCTTGTTTGGAGTTCTGCAACGCTTTTGAGCTGCCTCCAACTTATTCCTAAATTCTTCATTTTTCCTCAACTGTTCTGCGCCAAGTTTGCCTAGGGCGTCCCGCAGTTCTGCCTGCTTGGGTGAGCGGATTCCACTGCATGGCATATTTCGCTTTGTCTTCGCGCCATAGAGAGTGTTCAATCCACTGCCACTTCCTCTTTCGTATAGTAATGTCTAGGTTCTTGCTCCGTTCTCTGAGAAATTTTTTCGTTGGAGACACGATTGGGCCAAAAAATCATCAAGATGATTCTTAAACATCTATTTACGAAGGTCTGCAGCTTGCGTGTGTTTGTGCTATCCACCTTCAAAGTACTGCACCCATATACTCGTAGCAGTACTAATTCCACGTTGGAGCGGAACAGTCGCAGCTTGACTCTTAAGCTGAGAACATTCCTTCTCCAGACTTTCGATAACATTCCGAACGCAGCTTTTGCCTTCCCGATTCTGCTACACACATCCAGCTCGGTGCCACCGCGGTTAGCCGAGATCACATTTCTTAGATATAGAAAGTTGTCTGCTTTCTCTACTTCCTCTCCGACAACGTTGAGTTGAGGGAGTTAGGTTAGGTTAGGTGCTGTTGAGGTGGCTGTCGGCTAAAAGCCAACACACTTAGACCAGTAATAGGTCCATTGTGATACCACATGGGTTTGGGAAGCGGCTTCTAGCCTACTCCTTGAACCATTTGGAGCTTCTGATGAAACGTAGGAGGTCTCTAACGTCTATTTCATTCAGAAAATGTAGGTTTTTAAAACAGAAGGATCCCTAGTGGAGTTTCCTTCTTTGGGAGAGAACTGGGCAGGTGCAAAGAAGGTTAAGAATAGTCTCCTCCTCCTCCTAGTCCATGCAGCTTCTGCAGAAATCATTTGAGAATACACCAAGCCTTGTTGCATGCTTGCCCATTAGACAGTGTCCAATGATGACACCAATTACAGCGCTGATATGCAATCTAGTCGTATTGAGAGAAATCAAATTTCAGATCCAGGTTAGGCCAAATCTGTTTTGTCGCTAGACACGTTGTACCAATTGTCCAGCTAGAATGTGTCCTTTCAATAGCATCCAGCTTTAATTTAAGTTTGCAAGTTGCAATCGGCATACCCAGTGAACGTTTCATGTATGGCAAGTTCGTCAGCGTTACAATTTCCCGGCACCCACATTAGGTGAATATTGAATTGCTCCGTCATCTCTATAAAAAACGATCGGCAGTCTAGAGATGTTAGAGAATTTATTGAGGATGATTCCAAGGATTTCATTGCTGCTTGGCTGTCTGAAAACATGCGGCTATCAGCGGTTGATATCACGTTTTTCTTCAGCCAAGACAAGACTTCCCTTATTGCCATTATCTCCGCCTGGGACACGGTACAGTGGTTTGGGAGATGAAAAGAGAGGTTTAGATTAAGCCTTTCAGAGAAGACACAACCACCCACTCAGTACGGGTGTTAGAAGTGGCTTTTGTTTTGGCTGTGTTTATCTTAAGCGCCACTTTGTTTGCCTCAGCTTCTAGTTTTTGAGCCATCAGATGAAGGTCCATTATCCCATGTGAAAGTAGGCTCGTCAGCTTAGTCGAAGTGTTTAAGATAAGTTGTCATAGTCCATTGAATTCCATTATTACCTTCCGTTAATGCTGCACGGAGTACATCGCTGATGACAGTATGCGCCCCTGACGAACTCCACTTTGGACTTCAAAATCCTCCGACACCTTACCATTGAGTAAGACGTGACACTTACTACCCTCGTATGTAGCCTTGATAATAGCTATGAGTTTCTCTGGGATGCCTCTCCTGCGCAAGGCCAACCAGATAGCATCTGTGTGAAAGTGTGGGTCATCTGTTGGTTTCTTTTTAATATTATTTTTCAAAGTTTTTTTGCTTTACTGAAGAGAGTGCACTTTCCGATTATTTATGGAAAATAATTTCATTTAAATGGCTGCCGCGGCTGGCTTGGCAGCAGTCCATCCAGACAATCCAATTTGCCGTATATTGTCGATGGTTTCGGGGCTTTATTTCACGAATAGCTCGATTAGTATTGTGCTTAAATGCCTGCCTTGTCAGCATAAGATCGACGTTAAACAGCACCACACAAAAAAAAAAAAATCCAACGACGTCAAATCGCAGTTCGGCGAAGGCCAAGCAGCATCACAAAAACGGCTGATTACACGATTATTAAATTTTAAATTAGTGCGCAAAATATCGATTGTTGGACGGCTTGTATGTCGCCGTTTTGCTGGAACCAGAGTTCATCCAAGTACATTTCTTCAGTTTCAGCAGCAATATTATCGCCTGTGCGCACAAGACGGACACATGCCAATCTCACGAATTTTCTTCACAAATTTGCGTACAACAAGCACGGGGTTGATGCATTATTTCGACCGAAATTTCTTTCCAAAATTCGCACTGTTTCGGCAACACGCGGTCTTTCCAACATTGTTCAAGCATAAATCGACTCATTTCGTACCGCGGAGATATGATACTTAGTTTCTGTCAATTTTTTGAGCGCGAAGAGTTGTTAGTGTCAAAATAACGTGCAATTTAAGGCCCATAGAATCCATTGATCCGTTGCTGCGTCGTTTTTAACTGACACATAGATAGAATACACATATTCTTATGGAAGGTGGCCCATAAACGACGCATGTATGAACTTCGACGGATAAAGTAGGTTTACTTTATACTTTTTTAGTCCGTTGATCCGTGGGCAGTCGGCAAATTGAGAGTAAGCACTTTCATTGGTGGAAGAATTGAGAGAGAAGAGAACCTGTTTTCGCCGTTGACATTTCAATCTGTCAACCAAGGTATGCGACGGATTGTATGGGACTGTTCCTTCCGGCAATACGTGAACGTCACCGTCAACCTTCAACAGAATGACTTCGACGGATTCTATGGGTCGGGGCCTTTAAAAAGAAACCAGCAGATGGCTCACGTGTTATATGTAGTTTTAGAGAGACCGCACACGAAAACCTTTTTGTCTTAAGACAGATTTGTCTTTAGAGCGAGGTCTATGAGCTTATAGAGGAGTGGAGACATTGAGGACAAAGCTGTCTGCCGGGAGCAAAACTCTAAGCTAATTTAACGTAGAAAATCTTCGTTCGAAGTTAATTGAAGAAAGAACCTTTAATTGGCCCCTAATTGGGTAGTGTTCCTAGAACAATTGTCTATTGAGGAGGCAAGCTTTTAGATTCGTAGTCTTGATTGGTAATCTTCTGTCGCAGTTGTATTAACGAAAGAGAATAAGTCTAAGTCAGTCTTTCATTATCAGCGATTTATGGATCTATTAACCGACTTCCCCGAGCCTGATATGCTCAGCTCGGTTTCTGACTACGCCGAAATCACTTTACTTTGGTAGAAGGTTTGAGATTGAGATCCGAAGCCGTGATATATGGAATAGTGGCGGACCGTTGCTTGATACAAAAGGAATCGTTTGGTATACCGATGGGGAGTTGGCGTCGGTGTGTATGGATCCAATTACAAGATTACGAAATCACTTTAAAAGTGTCCTAGTGTTTTCGAGGCTGAGCTTTACGCTATCGAGACCTGTGCTAATATAAACTTTCACTCAGGCATCAAAGGTGCAGCTATACACATACTCACCGACAGCCAAGCGGCGCTTAAAGCACTGATCTCCCATCTGATCAGTTAAAAATCTGTTCTAAGCTGCTTCGACAGTTTACAAAATTTGGCCCGATGCAATAAAGTAAAATTGTGGTGGGTACCGGGTCATGTAGGCGTTGACGACAACGAAACTGCAGATCTGCTAGCCAGAAAAGGTTCCTCTGAGTTGTTCATTGGAACCCTGAACCCTCTTGCGGAATATCTGATTCTGCCTTTAAACTGACAGTTGGGAACGCAACATGTGAATTTCCCAGTGGAATAACTGCCAAGGTCTCAGACAAGCTAAAAGAGCTGTCCAACCCTTCCAAAAAAAAGGCAGTTGATGTCCTAAAATGTAGTAGAAACGATATAAGAAGGCTTGTGGTCACTGCCAATCACTCTACCACCTAAATAAAATGAGAATTTCAGAGGATATGACCTGCCGCCTCTGCCTAGAAGAGGGAGAAACTGCAGAATACGTACGTGGGTGGGTCAATAAGTCCCTGAAAAATGAAATAAGGAACGCTCTTTTCGGTATAAAATCATTTTATTTTTCACGATAGTCTCCTTTTAGCTCTATACACTTCATCCAACGTTTCTCCAATTTTTTGATGTCCTTCAAATAATACGATTTCTCGAGCCCCTCAAAATAAGTGTTTGTTTCAGCGATGACCTCTTCATTCGACCCAAATCTCTTACCTCCGTTTTGCGACCGTTTTTGCTTCAAATCGGCTTGCAATCGATCCTGCAGCTCTGCGTAATATGCGCCGGTGATCGTTTTACCCTTTTCAAGGTAATCGATGTGAATAACACCGCGCGCATCCCAAAAAAAACTGTCGCCATGACCTTGTTTGCTGATAAACCCGCCTTGGCCTTCTTCGGCTTCGATTCACCAGGAGAAGTCCATTGTTTTGACTGTTCCTTGGTTTCTGGTGTGTTGTGGTGAATCCAGATTTCATCCACGGTTACGAAACGGCGCAAAAATTCAGCCGAATTTTTCTGGAACATCGCCAAACACACCTTTGAAGTTGTCAAGGTAGGTAGGTTTGATTGTGAACAAACGCGGCACCCGTCTTGCGGAAAGCAAGGTGGGTGCCGCGTCCAAATATTTATGTAAAATCGAAATCACTGAGCCGTGTGATAAGCCTGTGGCCTCTTCAAGCTCGCGCACTTTCCCTCGCCGATCGTCCATTATCAAACCATGGATTTTGTCGACCATTTCTAGTGTGGTGACCTCAATTGGGCGACCAGAACGTTCAGCATCACTTGTGCTTGAACGACCGCACCGAAATTGAGTAAACCAGTGGTGAATGGTTCCAATCGATGGTGAAGAGTCCACATAATATTTGTCAAGCTTTTGTTTGGTTTGCGTGATAGTTTTTTCTCGCAAAAAATAGTGTTTAATGAGCACTCGAAATTCACTTTTTTCCATTTTAACGAAAATGATAGTAGGCGTCTACTCGTATAAAAAATGGCTGCCACAACAAAACTATTTGACAGATCTGTCTGAAAATTTGGGTGCGTTCTTTTGAAAGATGATTCTTGACAAAAAAAAAAATTAAATTTAAGGTGACGACACAATTTTGTTAATTTTCAGGGACTTATTGACCCACCCTCGTACTACGAGTATATGAGTGTGTAGCTCTGTGTAGAAGTAGGATAAGCTTCTTCCTTAAGGAGATAATATCTCCATTAGATTTAAGGAACCCTTCCGCAGCCGTAATTATAGCTTTCATAAGGAAAGTAGAAGTACTGCTGTCATAAAAAAGCGGTCTGTAGCACAATAGATTTTTCTGGTCGCAGTGACTACTCGTACACGCCGTTTGGGCTTGGCCACATTCCACATTTAGAGATTTCGCCTTTCGAAAAAACATTGCGTTTTTAACCCAATTGCATCATTACAATTTTTAATGCAAATCTTTTTTTTTTATTGCTTACTGATAACCTCGTCTTTTTCTCAGAAACTTAAGTGCGACCTTGAATAGTGACTAATTATCTATAATTTGATTTCAAAATTTGTTGTTAATGTCACACACAGTTTCTTATCAGTAATCTTAAATTAATCACATAAATATGGCTTCTGTCTACCAGCGAAAGACACGAAAATATGGCTAACCTTATTGTTTACTTTTCGTTGGTCGTTCTTATCACTTGACCGCGGTTTATTAAACTCAACGTTTGTGGACCCTCATTCTCGTGTATTTAGGTGAAAAGTTAGTAAATGTGCTTGTTTTCCATTCAAGAGACATTAATATTGTTTAATTAAGAATTGAATTCATCGTCTCTACAACAGGCCAAGATAAGATGCATATTAACTAATTTATAATTTCAATTTGCCAACAGCTGCCGAATCAAAGTTCCTAAAAGTTTTGCTAAGCTTTGCAGTGGGTGGTTTGCTAGGCGATGTATTTCTACACTTACTGCCAGAAGCATGGGAGCATGACACTCAATTAGGTAAGTGACTTGAAAGCTGTTTAAATAGCTTTCATTATGATTAGCAAATTTATTGCAGCCGCTGGTCATCACTCAATGCGCAGTGGTCTCTGGGTGTTATCTGGGATTTTAATATTCACAATTGTCGAGAAGATTTTCTCTGGCTATGCGAATGCTGATGAAGAAAATCCGCAACCGAGGTGTGTAGAGATTGCTAATTGTCTACTCCGAAAGACTGGTGGTAAATTCATTGAAGGACAAACATCGAATGGTTGTACGGGAACGTGCGATATAGAAGATGTGCCAAACGGTTGCTTCCTGCGGGAACGCGAGAAGAAGAACAAGGAACAACCGAAGAAAGTCGCAGGGTATTTGAATTTGTTGGCAAATTCAATTGATAATTTCACCCACGGGCTGGCGGTTGCTGGATCGTTTTTGGTTTCCTTTAGGCATGGAGTGCTGGCTACTTTTGCTATTTTATGTAAGGCGGCGACTTAAATTTAAAGAAGATTTTTAGAACTAATTTAGTATGTTGTTATTTTAGTACACGAAATTCCTCATGAAGTTGGAGACTTTGCAATTCTATTGCGTTCCGGTTTCAGTCGGTGGGATGCTGCGCGGGCGCAATTGCTAACAGCTGGTGCTGGTCTGATGGGAGCGCTGGTTGCTATCGGAGGATCGGGTGTTACTTCAGCAATGGGTGAGTTGTAAATTACATTCGTTGAATTATGATAGTAGATAAGGAATTTATTTATGATTTGCCACACATTCGTTGTATGATTTTTGTTGCCCACCATTGGCAGTGAACTAAAATATGAAGGACTATTGAATTGTTATATCATAAATCATTCTTATCATCGATTTTCGACAAAAAAAAAATATTGTTGGCGATGAAGACTCGTACATACGTTTAGCCCACGAATCGCGAGGAGACATGACAGTCACTTTTGAAGTACTAATACAAATTCGTTGTTGATATGTCTATATAGAATATTTGAGGTAGGTTTTCGTTGTCCATTATATTATACGGCCTTATAGCACCCCCAAATTAGAATTAGTCCTTCGACACCTTTCAGTTGTACAAGACGTGACACTCAGCACTTACTTTTTCATGGATACCTCTCCTGTTCAAGGCTTTATAATGATCCACAAGGATGTGTTGCCGATGCAGACATCTTCCGAACGAATCAAGTTTTCGTTTGAGTCATTACAGAATTGTTGCAGCAAATGTTTAGGCAATCGCCGGAAGAACTCTCCCGTTGCCGCACTCAAACGTTTTACCCTTCATTGAAAGTTTCTTGATCACTTTTTCACTCTTTTGGAAAGTTTTCGAATTGTCACGGATTCCTTATGAGTAGATGCAAAATCTTTCGCGACATACATACATACGAGGGCAAGGTGAAAAGTTCTCGGCCTGACAATAAAAAACTGCGATTTTCAGTTAAAAAATGATTTTATTTTTCTACATAATCTCCCTTGACTTCAACACACTTGGTCCAGCGTTTCTCCAACATCAGAGTCTGGAAGGCTGTGAAAATATTCATCTACGATCCTCTCAACTTCTACATTGGATGCGAAGCGCTTCCCAGAAACAAATTTCTTTAAGTTTGGGTACACATGGAAGTCTGATGGTGCCAAATTAATGGGGGATGGCCGAGCAAATCGTACCCCAATTCCCGCAGTTTTCCTATCGCCAACGCACACTTGTGTACAAGTGCATTGTCCTGGTGAAAGATGATTTTTTTCTTCATCAAGCCAGGCCTCTTCTCGCGAATTTTGGCATCCAGCTGGTCAAGAAGGTTGGATTATTATTCGCCTGTAATTGTTCTGCCTTTCTCAAGGTAATCAATTAACAGAATCCCTTTCGAATCTCAAAATACACTGGCCATGACCTTTCGGCAGATGCGATCGACTTTGCTTTCTTTGGCGTTGAACCATCGGCTTCCACCCACTGCTTCGACTGCTGTTTCGTTTCTGGCGTGTTTTATCTATGGTAACAAATCGCCGCACAAAATCGGTCGGATCCCTATTGAATCGGTCCAAAGATTGCCGCGAAAATCGTTTGCGCGTTTGCTTTTGATCGGCATTCAGCAAATGCGGCACCCATCTTGCGCAGAGCTTTCGCATCCCTAAGTTTTTGTGCAAGATTGAGAGAACAAGTTGAAACTGATCATATGAACTAATGAGAAGTGCACCCATGCAGGAAACATAAATTTTTGCTGATTGGAACGCCATCTCTGCGTCAGGCCGAGAACTTTTCACGTTGCCCTCGTACGTACGTGCTTTGTCTTGCCCGGGAAAATGCGGCAAGAGCTCTGTCGGGATTTAGCTTCAACAAACCAAAGGTTAGATTAGTTGTGGGGGGGATCTCGAAAGGTGCTTAAACGGGGGCCTATTGTTCCATTGTGGTTCCCCTTGGGTTATTTTACCGCATGTAACAATGTTTCTACTTGGCTGGTGCTTACTCGGACCAGAGTGTGCTCCTTATAAATCCCGTTAAATCCATCAGCTGTGCATGTGCCAACTGACCCAATTCCCCGAAGAGTTTCTTTTCCATATGGAGAAAGCGACGGTTGTGGAGATTTGGGCAGTCGCAGAGCAGGATGTTGATGGTTTATATTTCTTCCTCATCTTGACAGCTCCTGCAGTAGTCCGGGGAGTCTATGCCCAGCCTTTTGGTCATAGTGCCGATTGCGCAATGTCCCGTCAGTACACCTATCAAGATGTAGATTTCCTTTTTCCCCATAGCTAGTAAGCATTTAATTCTCCTCTCATTTAATTGTGGCCATAGGCTGCGGGATACTCGTATAACATAATCACCTCTTGATAACCAAGCAGTGTTGGTTCGTTCCCTGGTCCTAAGATTTATTTTCTCTTTCACTACACCAATAGGGGTGTCTTATTTGTGTGTGGGTATGCTGTGTATCTAATGCTCATCCTTTTCTGACTATTGTCTCGCTGTCCAGTGCCTTGATTGCTACCTGACTGTCCACAAGGATTGTCAATGCTGCTCAATCAATAGCAAAGATTTTAGCTTGAAACACTGCATTTAGCTTCAATCAATAGCTCATTTGAGTTTGGGACCGTAATACTGTCGCTTTAACAGTTCAGTACAGTGGCGAAATACTCCTGATTCTCATTTGAAATCAGCAAAGGAACTGGGTGTTTGAAGTTCAGACCATCTGTCAGTTTCTTTGTGATTCTTAACTCTTAGCTCAACTCTACTATTGAAGCAGGTGTAATTTGAGTTAAATATCGATACATTCCCAGATATGCATGCATTTTGTATTCTGTTTCATAGTTGTCCAGCGCTCATGTATGTTCGGTAGCATTGAAATGCTAATTGTCTCGGTAGCTATGCGATTTCAAATCCTTTCGGTATTGTACCTAGTTATACGAGTGTAGTTCGTTTGATTACTATGAGCAAATGAAGTATGAAGGCGCTTGTAAGCTCTCGTAAGATGTTGATAATGTTGCATACCAAAATATACCCAACGACATTTCTTTCAGGACATGGAAAAACTATGCGACATATGTAACTATCAACGACATCTGTAGGTTTATCAAAGCTTCAAGATGGTTCGAATAGGAGAGTACTTTAGGGATTGCTCGGCGAACAAGGTGATGCAGACCAATTAGCACTTAAGCGCCACTTTGAGTATCACAACTCTAATGACCTTGTTTGTTAGATATAGATATACTCGTAGATATAGATAATAGTTTGTTGAAAGGAAGCGGTTTCAAATCCATCCTGTGGCATTCAAGAAACTGATCAGCGCTCTGTGATACTTTTCTCTGAAATTTCCTTAAGGTTGTCGCAAAAGGATTTGCCTAGAGTTCGATGTCGACTTCTACTTAAAGTCCGACACCCGCAGAGGAAGTGGAAGAGAGTTTCTTTCGTAATTACATTTTTACAACTGAGGCAGTGTATGTTAAAATGGATGCCCAGTCTGGACGTAATCTGTGCTTATGGCTGCAAATTCTTGCAGCTTCTTCCCGAGTCCTTTTCTCGTGGTAATGCGAATGAATAACAGAGCTACAAGCTCTTTTTCGTCAACTTTTTTAAACGATGTATCATGTCACTGAAAAGAAATTCCACAATCACCCATGTTGGCATAGTTGATGTGGTAGTCGATGTGACAGATTATACAAACTTTCAATGCGGGAACATACCTTTTGTGGCCTCACTTTTGTGTGTATTCCCATAGCCGCTCAATAAAAACTTTGATGGACCTATGAGAACAGGAATTTGGACTTGTCACCTAATTGCGGGTGACGCGACTATGACAATAAGGGTGAATATATTGAATATGCCTACAAAACTCGATTTAACTTTAGGTTACCTCTATTTTTCATTCCCTCTCAAATAGTAGTATAACATCTGAATTTGTATTTATTATCAATTAATGTAAATTCTATTAAAATTTCAGAAGCGAGAACGTCATGGATTATGCCCTTCACCGCAGGCGGTTTCCTGCACATCGCTCTAGTTACAGTATTACCCGACCTGGTCAAAGAGGAAGACCCACGGGAGTCTGTCAAACAAATATTCGCCCTAATCTTTGGTATTGCGTTAATGGCAGTGATGACGATACTCTTTGAGTCGTGAGCTGTGACCTCTCTCAGTGATAAAAACCTCTGAACATTTTCGGGAACAAAAGAAATATAATGCGTGCATCACGCGTGAGTCCACCAGCCCTCTCACACCGATACTCATTGCGATGCAGTGTGACATGCGTAATAGTACAAAAAACTAAAACCAACTAAAAAAAAAAAAATGTTCTACCGTATTGCGCAGACGTACTTGTTATGAATGATACCACTCTATGAATATTATTATTTCTGTTGATTTCTATTTTTTACATGTGTATATGTATACATACATTATAGTTAATATAATTTACTATTTATAAATAGGATTGCGTAGTTATTTCATTTTCTCGCGTAAGATTTATTTTAATTTTTTTTTTCTTTTGTGCTAAAAGTGTAAATAAGGAAATTGATAAAAAAAAACCAATGTGTATCTATATTGACATGAATTTAAGCACAAAATGATAAAAATAAATATGTAATATAATACATATATATATTACATGAGTTAAGAGCCAACTCAAACAACTGAAATTAGAAACGTATTATATACATATATATAAAAAGAAAAATAATAAGCGAAAACTTGAATGTAATGTAGAAATATGAAATAAAGTTATTAGGCATTTGCATTGTGATACAATTAAAAATTATTATATACCTAAAATAAAATATCATTTAACGAAGAAAACATAAAACTGAACATGGATTATTCGATGTGTTAAAGACGTAAGAAAATATCGAAAGAAAAAACAATAAAAATACAAAAAACATTATCAATAGCTGTGTGTTGTTATCATTGTTTTAGGAAAAAATACAAATTTGCGGGATGCTATGAAGAGATAGTTAACTTCGAAGGCCTCTCAATACGCCCCAAACTTTTTATTCGTATGGCATTGATGTATTCCTAGTCATGTCATAAATACTGGTACAAGTTTAAACACACTCATCGAGAAACTAGTATTGAACACACCCATTCTATATTGACAGATATTCAATAAGTGACATTTGTACAAAGTTAACGCCGTTTGTAAATATGGAGTGGGGCGATATTGAAAACCGTGTTGTGGTAATTGGCTTTCATAAGTGTAATATGGAAAGAGGCGATATTTTCCGGCCGGTTACATACAAATTTTGAGTACAAATATTGGCAAAAATCGACCAAGCGGATGTTCTGGAATGCGTTGTGGAGGAACTTAACGGACAATTGTTTTCAAACAACCGGTGGACTATCCAACAAGACTCCGCAACAGCTCATAAGGTAACAACAACACAAGGGTAGCTCCAGAACAATGTGCCGTACTTTATAGCAGCAGGCGATTGGCCGTCAGGTGGTCTGTTATGATCCAGGGACGGAGGAGGGGGATGGTGGTACGCATGCGGTTGCACGGCTTAACTCATCGGATGATGACATCAGGTGGAGGAAAAAAGTACTGTGAATCATGAGCAACGACAAAAAGCAAAACAAACAAGCTTCCCAGTTATCTGGACACCACCCTTGGAGTTTACTGAAACTTAATACCACCTAAGTTTCAAACCCACTACACCAATCTTTTTTTCTCTCTCTCTTAATTTCTTCAAACGCCCGTGCCCTGAAATAATTTAATGGTATTCATATCCCATTTGGCGCGCGCAAATTATATAGAAAAAAAAAAACTAAACCTAATCTGCTCTATAACTTACAATAAACTCTAACCTATAACTAAACTAACTTATAGCTATCCTATTCTAACCCTATACTATGGTATCCGTATCCCCAGGTCTCTCCAGGATGTGGGTTCATCTCGTCCCAGAGACGTGCCAGATGTTGGTGACATTAGCATGGCCAACTCACCCTTGTGTCTGGATGACACAACCTTCGCCATCTCCTTGGCCAATATTCATTGGAGACGGCACCTAAGATGCCTCCGTGGCCTGCCCCTGTTTCATAACAAGTCCAGATCTCAAACCTTTGGATTATAAGCTTTGATCTACTTTAAAGGTGAAAGCTTGTTTTACCCTACACCCAAATATTGAATCTTTGTAGCGCGCACTTATCCGTGCAGTGAACAATTTTCCAATGAATAATGTACGTACTGCGATAGATGAGTGGACAGAGCGACTCAAGGCCTGCACAAAGGGAAATAGCTGCCAAAAAAAAAAAATACTTGTCCGTTTTTATTTTATCACCAAAAATGAGAGTACCAGTATTTATGACTTGACTAGGTAGGTTCCATTTGAATGGCATTGGGTCGCTTTTTGGGAGCATTCGGGTTCCAAGTCCCTAGTTAGGCGTAATTAGAAACTTTCTCTTGATTGGTCGATTGGCAGACGTGACCGTCTAACAATTTCCCCTTCGAGTGATGGTATAAATCCTACCTCACTTATAAGGAACAGCTGATTTTAAGACCAGCTGGTCTTTGGTGTATTTAGTATTTATTTGGTATTTGCAAAAATTCTTCGAAAAATTGGGTTTTTAACGAATTATGGAAGTAATTTAATGCATATTAAGGACAGCAATTATGTGTCCGTTTACGTTCAATGAACAATAGTAAATGTCCATATGACTCTTTGACAGCACTAAGTACGAAAGCGTCTGGAAAGCAAGAGAAAAACTAGTTGGACTTTCCAACACGCCCATTCTAACCGTTGCTATAGCCAAAATAATGACATCTAGGGAGATGTTATATGCAGCAATTGAATGCGTAGTTTGAGCTCTTATTGCACTTAAACGGCGAAATTGATTTAAGTGTTTTATATTTTGTTAGAAAGCAAGTTTTATTAACTTAATTGCTATACTAATTGTAACATTGTGTTCAATCTAAAGTGGATTAGGCAATTTTTATTCCTTGAGCTTCAACAGACACGTCATTACTGTCCTCTATATGCAGTAAAGTATTCTCATATTTCATTAGAACACTCATTTTCAAAGAAAATTTTAAAATATATTCTTTAAATCCGCTGTTTCCTATAAAAGGTAGGATTTTTATTCTATCTAATATGGATCAATCTTTTCAGTTTAAGTTTAATATTTTGTTCGATCTAGATCCATTTACTCAAATCTCATTTTTTGAAAGTTTTACGCCGCCATTTTCTAACACCAATATATTTGACAGCTAGTGTCGTTTGTTTATCGTATTGAAAAATCTGCTTCACTGCAATGAATTATTGAAGGAATTTTAAAACAAAAAATAGGCAATGCAAACTGACTTCATTGAAATTATTTCCTATTCATCCTGTTGAAATCCAAGCAAACATAAAAAAAATAAAAAAATAATAATAATTTTGACAGCCTCGCCAATGCGAATCCAAATCCATTTCCCATTTGCAACATGGGGAGATTTTGTAATTCGGATTAATTTAATGCGTTTACACGGTCTTAAAAAAAATGAAGGCAGGTACGGCTTTACGGTCATCCTCATCAAATAAGTTTTTTTTTTTGTGTTTTTTTTTTTAGACAATTTCACATTTAAGAAAGACGATCAAGCGTAAAAGTGTTTCATATGCCAAAGATTCCGGAGCAAATAAGAAACATTTTATTAAACATCAAATAAATAGTATTAAACTAAGCGCACTATTTTAGCTGATCTCAAATTTCTTTTGTTTTATTACTATAGCCAAGCCGGAAGTAAAGAGTTATTCATTTTGTGCTTTAGGATTTGAATTTAAAGTAAAATAAAAAGTATTAAAGATTTCAATGCAACTTTTTTACTGTTTTAAATTTTGGACTATGCCATTACGTATGGAATACAACAAATCTGAAATCTTGTGAGGTAATGTTCGATTATTTTTCTGCATATTTTTGTCCGTATTGTGATAATGGCCACGGATGTTAGTTTTTAAATACTCCAAAGTTTGCAGATTATCATAGACACGATCTTTAGTATAGCTTCACAAAAAGACGTCGAACGAAGTCAGATCACACGATCGTGGAAGCCAATTGATGTCCCCAAATCGCGTCTCGTTGGTACTACACGTCGCTCACATCAATTAAGGGTGGCCGTGGTGCTTATCACGCTGTTGGTTCACGGTTCAAATCCTGATGTAAAAAATCATCTATTTATTTCACATGAAATAATTTAAAAAGTCGATCAATTGCGAAATCTAAGTCAACTCTACTGTGAAGGCATAACACTGGCAGTAGAGTTTCATGGCTGAAAATACAAAATCATCATAAGGTGCACGGAAATCATCATCAGGTGCACGGAGAAAAAATAATGTGAATCATCAGCAACGACAAAAGCAAAACAAACAAGTTCTCCAGTTATCTGGACGCTACCCTTGGAGTTTACAGAAAACTTAATACCATCTGAGTTTCAAACCACTACACTAAAATCTTACTTTCTCTCTCTCTCTCTTCTTCACAATGCCCGTGCCCCGTAATAGTATAAGAGTATTCATAACCCCTTTGGCGCGCGCAAATTATATGAAAAAAAAAATGTCTTCAATCTCAGACCAAAAAAAGTTGGTTATCATTTGACCATAACTCAGAAAAATTACCGTAACAGTGGCGCCTTCGTCGTTTTCAAAAAAAATATGGGGCTGATTAAGCTGTCGGTCTACAGTGCGCACCAAACTCTCACCCATAGTGGTTGCAATGGTCCCCCAATGACCACATTCTCAGAACCCCCTCTGTTTGTTTATGTAACCGCCGAGCGAGAAATGGGCCTCAACGCTGAAGAAAATGTTGTTCGAATATTACAGAACTGTTATTTTTGTAGTGGGAACCGTGGCTCAGTGGTTAAGTGCGCGATCACTAGTGCAAGATCACTGAGCGAGAGGGTCAAGGTTCGAATCCAAGAAAACACAAAAATAAAAAAAAAGTTTTCTCTCGCGGACGTCTGACAAACAAAATTGTCATGAAAAGCTTTTCTCAATCGAAGAAAATTGCCCTTCGGAAAGAGCATAAAACTGTATGTAGGTCCCAACCTTTCGTGAGGCGCACAGCACACGAGTAGCTGCAAGAAGCTAGGCCAAGCCCTGCATTGGGCTGTTAGTCCCAAAATAACTGTTTATTTATTTATTCTCATCCTTGTAGTAAGATACAACAATTTTTATGATTTAAAAAGTGATTAAGAGATTCATATTGTAAAATGCCAAAGCAAGAGCTAACTACCTGTCACTATGGATGACAGATGGATTTGACAGATGCCATATGGCAGAGTCGTGAAATCACAACCTCGAAATGAATAATCCTTTACTTACGAATTTTCAACAATTTATCGGTTCAGTAGTTTCGTACCTTTTTGAATTTTTTTTTCCAAATTTTGTAAACTAGAAATAACGGAACTATACATTTGATACCAATATTTTATTATATTTTTTGCAGTTTATTTTCTAATTTTACTCTTAACCTTTTACAAAAATTTTTATTGTAGGACCCAACTCTAGTCGAAATTTCAACTCTCTAGGTCTAGCAATTCAAAAGTTATGAGGGTGTGACAGACAGAAGCGCAACTCACTATAAGGGTCCCATTTTTACTTTTTGATCCTGAAACCCTAAGTACAGCCTTCTCGCCCCACTGTTGCATCCAGATGTCATCGGACTTTCACTCCATCGATCATATGTTCACCATCTGTTTTTATATTCACCACGCTTAAGCTCTGCGGCGTCGCTCGTCTCCACCGCCACCACACTAGTAAACTTTTTTCATCCCCAGCGCATAGAAACAGCAGTTTCGGCTTGCCAATTTCATTTTAATCAAAATTTCCTGTGACCCTGTTTATATGTTTAAATTATTTATTTATTAATTTAAAATTTAGTGTTAGTCCAGTGTAAAGTGTATAAAGTGTAGAAAAGTTTTGCAAAAACAAAAGTTATCTACCAATTGGAGGGTTTACTGTAAAAATTCTGTGACAACTTCAAAACAAAATTGGCGGTTCCGCACGTAATCGGATTCCAAAATCATTTTAAATTCAATTTTCTGCAGTGACACCCTCAGCAAAAGGAGTTTAAACATAAGTTTCTTCGAAAAACAGTCGATGGTAAGTTCTAGCAACAAAAAAAAGAAAAAAAATGCTCATCTCAATTTCCACTTGATTCGACGATTCGTGGAAACGGTATAATTCCAAAGCTTCTAGGCTGTTGTGGGTGACCAAAATGTTTTTATTTATGATTTGGAGATTTGGCTGTACCGTTCAGAAGTAAACAAAGATTTTCGTTTATCTCGATGCAAAAACAGTAGGCTGTGACAAATAATGGTTTTGGGTTTGTGTTGCTAACAGAAAGGATACGACTGTCTCCCTTTACAGTAGTGGCGACCATTTAATCATATTCCTGCAATTCATACCATCATTGCATTTTCGCGCGCCCTTTTTGAACGAGGTGTGCGATTTGGCGACTGTCTGGCGGGACACATCAGGATTGTTGTTAACCACCAAACTGACACTTACTAATGGAGTCATGGAGGTGGGGAATCCCCATACATGCACCTGAAGCGTATTGATATGTAGTATTAAAATTAGAATTAGAACAACCAGATAAGAGAACGTTTTGCGAACAATGTTAGACTTAACAAATTGGAAATTTTGTTAGTGGAACTGACCTACATACACTCCCAATCAATAGGATAGATCCACGCTTAATTTCTTGCTAATTTGAAAAGTATAAACTGTATCAAGTTGCAGGCTTGTAAGATTATCCACACTGACGCACTTGTTAGTTTTAGTACATGATACGTCAAAACGTTAGAGTTTGGGTACGATTTTTGTAAAAGTGGTGTAAAAAAATCAATCATTAGGATAGATCCAGTAGGCTAAACACAAGAAATAAGCGAAATGCGTATGACCTCCGTTATTAGAAATAACCTCAAAAATTCTGTCAGGAACAGAATTGTATAAAGATTTAAGGCAGCTTAAATTAACGTCTTTCCAGGCATCCTTAATCACAATTAATAGCTCGTTCGTGTTATAAAATTCACGTCCACCGCTATAAACTTTTCTGGACATCCATCCCCAAACGTTTTCTAGATCAGGAGAATACGGTGGCCATTTCATAACTTCAATAGATTGCCCGCGAAACCAGTCTTTCACTATTCTTGCATTATGAATGGGCTCATTATCTTGTTGGAAAATGACAGGAATGTTATGGAAAACATTTTTAATCTTGGGAAGTACATCATGCAGAATATTTTTGTAGGCCTTAGCATTCTGTACGCCTTTCATTTTCACAAGCTCAAAGGTCCCATACCAAGATATTGCACCCCATACCATAATGCTACCTGTTCTTGCGTGATGCCTGGACAAAATCTTTTCTTTTTTTCTCAAATAATGAAAATAATAATTATATGCATCGGGCCCATCCAGGTTAAACTTTTTTTCATCGCTACTTTTTTCCATTTGTCCAATCCATATGATGTCTGGCGAAATCCAAACGAATGACCTTATGATGTTCTATAAGAACGGGCTTGCGCTTCATTTTTATCCGTTTGAGGTTAGGTGACGCCTTCAGAATTCGTCGGACAATTGAGATGCTAGCTGAAGTACCGGATTGTGCAGCAATTTCAATTTTCGGTGCCGAATCTCCAGAATTGGAAGCAATTCGTAGAATTCTTCGCCTTTCAGCAGCTGTCGTTGCACGAGAAGTGCGCCCTTTTTGATTTTACCCATAATTTTGGGGGTCAGCAAGAAAAGAATTAACCACTTTATGACTTCGACCAATTCGCATTGCAATATTGCTATTTGAATAGCCTTCTTCCTTCAAGGTTTCTATTATTTCTATTTACGATCTCCTCTTTTGAAAGACATTTTCCACGTCCCATTTCTTGAAATAAACATTTAAACAGATCAACAACATTGAAATACCACTTGAATTAAGAATACACTACCTGCTTTGTCAAAAAAAAATCAATTTCTCGCAATAAACAAACAAAATCTTCTTGTGGATCTATCCCATTGATATATTTTTTCACACCGTTCAGCAAAATAATGTTATTTTAAATCTAACCGTACTTTATTTTTGACGATCCATGCACTCAGATGAACAAGTGCATTATTGTTCACATTCTAACAGTGCTGCCAAATTTCAAAATTGCATACTTATCAAGTTTGAGGAAAATTTAATGTGGATCTATCCTATTGATTGGGAGTGTATGTACCTACGGTGTTCTTCTATACCTTAATTAAGTGAACATACATAATGTATGTAGGTATGTAATTACAAAGCATTTGATTGCTTCTATCTATCAACTCATGGTAGAATTTTGCCCAACACGTTTCTAGATGTGCTCTCTGGCCCAGCATAAAAACGACTGTCAGCCTAATGTTAGATGCCGTTTTCATTAGTGAAAGTATTTTCCAGCAACGAGCATTCTATAGAGAAGGTCGATTGATAATTTGATGTCAGTATTGGTTATTTGCCAAAGTCAAGTCGCTTAGTTTCTGTTAGGATTATATCCGCTTGGGCAAACATCTTCATCGGATACTGTTAGCCTTTTAGCTATGGTCAGGGATCTCTCATCGGCGGCCTTCTATCTCAGGCTAGCTATCTTATTGTGGATAATGATATTGTTACGGATAATCACCTAGCTGTGGGATGGCATTCTACATACTCGTACATTCCGTGCCAATAAAAAAAAACGATACACCCATGATTTTTTTCTGAAACGTATTTGTATTTCACTGAAATTTGAATATATCTAAATATAATTTTTTTATGAGGCATTGTTCTTCCTAACACTAACTCCGTATGTATGTATTTGTGGCCAAATTTCCCACAAATGTGTGGGTGGGTGGCCGTGGTGTAGTGGTAACATCATCGCTTGTCACGCTGTTGATTCACGGTTCGAAACCTGATGTCACGAATCATCTATTTATTTCGCATGAAATAAATAAAAAAGTCGATCACTTGTGAAAGCTAAGTCAACGCTACTGTGAAGGCATAACACTGACAGTAGGGTGGTCATATGGCTAAAATGCAACTTGATCGTAATGATGACATCAGGAGGACGGAAAAAAATACTGTGAATCATAAGCAACGACAATAATAGCGAAAACAAACAAAATACTCCCCAGTTATCTGGACAGCCACCCTTGGAGTTTACAGAAACTTAATACCACCTGAGTTTCAAACTACACCACTCTGTCTTTGTCTCTGTCTCTTCCCCTTTCCACAAACCGCACGTTTCTAAAAATTAATATAAGGGTATTCATATCCCCTTTAACACGTGCAAATTATTAAAAAAAAAATGCGCAAGAGCAGGTAGACGCTAGCAGACAAGGGTATAAAATAGGAATTTTTATGGTAGTGGTGGGTCAATAAGTCCCTGAAAAATGAAATAAGGAACACTCTTTTCGGTATAAAAACATTTTATTTTTCAACATAGTCTCCTTTTAGCTCTATACACTTCATCCAACGTTTCCCCAATTTTTTGATGCCCTCCAAATAATACGATTTCTCGAGCCCCTTAAAATAAGCGTTTGTTTCAGCGATGACCTCTTCATTCGACCCAAATCTCTTACCTCCGAGCCATTTCTTCATGTTTGGAAACAAGAAATAGTCGCAGGGGGCTAAATCTGGGGAATATGCTGGATGAGGGAGGAGTTCGTAGCCTAACTCATGCAATTTTGCCATTGCGACTGCGGACTTGTGCGCCGGTGCGTTGTCCTGGTGAAAAAGAACTTTTTTCTTCGCCAAATCCGGCCGTTTTTGCTTCAAATCGGCTTGGAATCGATCCAACAGCTCTGCGTAATATGCGCCGGTGATCGTTTTACCCTTTTCAAGGTAATCGATGTAAAGCTTTTGTTTGGATTGCGTGATAGTTTTTTCTCTCAAAAAATAGTGTTTAATGAGCACTCGAAATAAACTTTTTTTCATTTTAACGAAAATGCTAGTAGGCGTCTATATAAAATGGCTGCCACAACAAAACTATTTGACAGATCTGTCTGAAAATTTGGGTGGGTTCTTTTGAAATATGATTCTTGACAAAAAAAAAATAAATTTAAGGTGATGACACAATTTGTGTTAATTTTCAGGGACTTGCTGACCTTCGTACCTACATATGTATGTATGTATGTCTTTAAAATATGACAAGAACGCACCCGGAAGTCATAAAATCATAAAATTTTCGTAGTGCGGCGTTTTTTTTTTGTACATTCCGGGACAAAATGATAAGACACCCCCAAAAAAATTTAAGAAAAAAAAGTGTGCGTAACATTTGCCAGATCTGATTGACTCATCAGGTAGACCGCTCTGCCATAAAATAATTTCTGGAAATCAATTTGCTTGTTTTGGGGGAAAACCTAAAACTGCCTGGGATAAAAAGATAGGACAGGTAGATTTTAAAATTAAATAACAAAATGAAATGCTACTCGTATCTTCTACAATTCACATTCACTTAGGCATACTTTTAAATAATTTTTTAACATATTTTTGATCCATCTTGTCCCATTCTATACTAATGAATGCTTTTAATTCCGCAGTATTGTTGTACTGCTTTCCACCTGCATAATTTTCTCAGACAAGTTCTCCCCACATGTGCTCAATTATATTCAAGTCAGGCGATCTTGCTGGCCATATTTGACTTGGCGGGAAGTATGGATTAACCTGTTCAAAAATGCGTTAACCTGTTGAAAAATGAAGTTTTCCTCGGCAATAATTGAAGCAAACCTCTCAATTTGTTTGTTAATAAATTCAGTATATCTGGTGCTGTTAATTCTGCCACTGACAAATTTTATTTCGGTCCATTTGACGGCGGCTTAAAATTTGTTGCTCCTTATAGCAAATAGTAATCCCAGCCATCAGGTCTATATAAATTGAATTTTTTTCATCTGTGAATATGATCTTTCTTCACTTGTACATCCAATGGTAATGCCTGCAAGCCAACTCTAAATGGCACGTTTTGTGAGCTTCGGTTAAGCAGTTTTCGCCGTTGGAGATGTTCGCAGTGTTGTAAAACACATTTTTTTATGTTGGTTTTAACTTCTGCTTTAGCTGCGATGCTAAAGCTTTGACGACCCGTTAAAGAAAAATTTGAAGCTGAACGAAGTATCGACACAAAATGATCAACAAATTAAGGATTTTTCCAGAAATTATTGTATGGCTGTGCGTTCTAAATGGATCCTGTTACCTAATCATTCAATCAGAAATGTTACGCACATTTTTATGAAATTGTGGAAGTGTCTTATTATCTTGTCCCGGAGTGTATGTACGAGGGGCGGCTGATAAGTTCGCGGCCTAAGGCATTAAGTGAAAGAAGAGATCAGATTAAAAAAAATTTGTTTCTCAGTATAATCTCCCTCGAGTGAAATGCATTTCTCCCATCGGGCATACAGTGCCTTAATACCACAGAAAAAATAAAGGCAACAACAATTTGAAATCCCCTCCAAAAAGTATTTATTTTATTTTTATTTTATAAAACTAACAAGGTAATTACAAATTACAATGTTACTGTACAAATATAGGAGCACTAGCTGCATAGACTTGCGGCTCAATGATAATATTATAGCAGTGATGACTATTATAAAAACTTATGACTAAATTTATAACTTAACTTTTAGATTAGAGATGAATTTTTCAATGATACAAAAATAAATGAGGTGAAACAACTAGGGATGGAAAACTGACTTTTCCATTTGTAAAGATCCCTACTAAACGAGATAAATGCCAGACATTGAACATTATGTTATGTTAAATTTGTTTGAAAGAAGTTTCCACGGTGTTTTGAACCCGGTTCGAGTCCGAGCGGGGAACAGTAACCACTGAGGCACTCAAGCAAATACAGCACAGACGATATCATTGATCTATTTTTCAATTGTGTACTATCTTCAATGAGAATATGCTATCAGACTCTGATTCTCTGCTCTGCTGATTCTGTAACTCGAAAAGTCTAAAAGTAGCGAAATAAGAGATGAGACTTAAAATTAGCCCACTTGGCTCGGCCCAGAGCTGTTGCGCCAATTTTTGTTTTGTTTTAGTTACGATTATGCACAAGGTTTGGAACTAATATCTCAATCTTCGCCGCCATTTGAAATGAAAATTCTCTGTACCAATCGGATTGCCTAAAATATAATACATGCATACCTCTCCCCACGACAATTTTCTTGTCAATCTTTTTTTTTTTTTTGTGCTCTCTTTCTACTGTGAGGAATGCACAAATATTTTACCGAGTAATGGAGCTATCGGCTTTGATCTTGTAGTAGAGTTGTCTGAATATCACAAAAATCGTTGCGCCAAATATTTGTTTTCATGGTAATTCTGTCTCGAAACATAATATCTCTGGGTATCTCATATCAAAACTCAGAGCGATAATTTTTCTTTTATGCTATTCGTCTCTGAAATTCACACCCTCTATTTCGCCGTTATACTCGTACAAGGTGGCGCAAAAGTAATGTCATAATGTGAATTGGCTGCCATTTTGTTAGAAATTAAAAAAATTGGGCTCTGTTTTCATGAAAAGTTTATTTGAAGGTGTAAAATTGTAAAACCGTACTACGAAATCCATATCTTACGAATCGAAGCTGTCTAGCGTAGGTTCATCCGCTTTGCATTACGTCGTCTTGCTTAGACTGATAGTTACAATGTAGCCCCATACGCTGACCGTTTGAAACTAATCAATTTACAGCCTCTCGATAAACGTCGCGAAGATGCTGACATCTTCTTTATTCATCAGTTATTGGCTGGTAACATTGATTCCCCCGCGCTGCTGCATATGATTTCTTTCACTACCAACCTACGTAACCTCAGGTCCTCACCCCTCTTGCGTCTTATTCCTCACTGCACCAATTATGGATACCATGAACCAATGTCCTCATAAAGTCGTTTCCCAGTTCACAATGAAGGCGATACAGCGAGCATGTATTATCTGTGTTAAAGTGAAAAAGCAACAACGGCAACACACCATCTTTCTCTTTCTGGCTACATAACAAAGTCGCATCAGCCTGCTGACAGGCTATCTCGTCGCGAGAGTTTTTCAATTTTCTGAAAAGAATGCGTTGCCATAGAACGAGTCTCGCATCATTGTTTATTGCTTCATATATTTGCATAGATCGAAACCTTTTTTGACAACTCGCGCTAGACTCGTCTCGCTCTCGTCTCGCTATCACGCTGCATTGTGAATCGGGCATTAATCTCTATTTGGCTACAACATAAACGTCAAAGCACAATGACATTTGACGCCATTTGCAATAATTATGGCACATTCACATTATGACATTACTTTTGCCCCACCCTGTATACGGCGCGTTCCCAGCACACTGGTAGAATCTAGCAAAAGCCATTCGTTTGATCCAGCTGCGTATCTCATAGAAAAACCGAGAGCTATAAATTTTTTTTTATGCTATTCGTCTCTGGTATTCACCTTCTATTTCGCCATTATATATGACGCGTTCTAAGCACGCTGCTAGGATCTAGCAAAACAATTTTTTGTACCAAGATGACAGGGAAATGTGGAGATCAGAACAAGAGAAAAACGCCATCTGTAATACAAAAAACAATCGATATTGTAATATGCTGGCTACGGCTCGAGTAGATAAAACGATATTCTGTGAAATTTATTTCTTTATTTTCTAGTCTATAGAACAATTCAAGTTCACACTATACTATTCTTTGCAAATTCTTTTCTTACAAGGTCTCTTTCCTCTCAAATCACTTTATCTCCTTTCAATTACTTAATTCACAAATCCAAACTAATTACTTTTTCTTGTTTACTCTCAACTTTCAATTTATCACCAAATTACAACTTCGCCCATTATCACTTTTCCAATCTCTTCGCCACGGTTCTAAACCAACTGTCTTTTTTTGATCGCCATCTGTCCTTATATAGCAGAAGTTTCTGATAGCCAGAAACTTCTAGCAAATTCTTCGACCACTGGAACAAGAGAAATAATTCTTGCAGTTATAATTCCCTTTTATCCCTGATATTATTCGTCTCTTTCGTTGACATGAGCTGTGGAGACTTCGTCCCAGACACGAACCTCGAATGAAAGGACAGTTCGAACCAAAATTCTGCCAGAATGAAGTCACTTCGGAATTTGTTGCGTCATATTTTTAGGGGGCGTAGTTATTATTATGCTACACTGCCCCCCTCTTAGACATGTTCGTCCCGAACAAGTGCATCCTCATTTCGGCCATTGTATCGACTCAGTCGGTCCACATGAACCACTTTCATTTTGGCCCTCGGTCCTCGCTGGATGCGGTAGACAACATCGTTGATGCGGGTTACTATTCTGTAGGGACCTTCCCAGTTCCGCTGTAATTTAGGTGATTTCCCCTTTTGGCGATGGGGATTATACAGCCACACCAGATCTCCTTCCTGGAATCCTGACGTTGTTGCCTTGGCATCATACCTGGTCTTCATGCGGTCGCTCGTCATCTTAATATGGCTTCTGGTCCTTTGGTGTATGTCCCTAAGCCTTTCCCTAAGGTCCGCCACGTACTCTTCTTCATTTCTGGGCTCATTGGTAGGAGATCCAAATTTCACCTCACTGGGTAAACGAGCTATTCCACCAAATAAGATTTCGAACGGCGTATGTCGAGTAGTGCTATGCACGGCACTTCTATAGGCCATCAAAAACAAGGGAATCTGCCGGTCCCAATCCCGTTGGTAGTCACCTACGACCTTCGAGAGATGTTCGTCCAAAGTCCTATTGAAACGCTCCACCATACCGTCCGACTGTGGATGAAGCGGGGTTGTCCTTGTCTTTTTGATTCCGAGTAGTTGACACATCTCTTGGAAGATTCTTGACTCGAAGTTCCGCCCTTGGTCAGAATGCAATTCCAAGGGCACACCGAATCTGCTAACCCAATTGTAGACGATCTGCTCCGCCACGGTTCTGGCTTCCTGGTTAGGGATCGGAAACGCTTCCGGCCACTTACTGAAGTAGTCCATCACTACGAGGATATACCGATTACCATTGTCGGTTTCCGGAAAGGGTCCTGCGATGTCAATGGCGATTCGTTCAAAAGGTGCTCCCACGTTGTATTGGTGCATCTTACCTCGAGTTTTGATTCTCGGACCCTTGCTAGCTGCACACACGTCGCATTTTCTGCACCAGTCTTCGATATCTTCCTTCGCTTTTAACCAATAAAAACGTTCTCGTACCTTTTCTAGCGTCTTATTCACTCCCAAGTGGCCTCCGGTCGCCCCGCCATGCATTTCCTGTAACACCTCCTTGACCCTCGTCCGCGGTACGACAAGCTGCATTACAAACGACTTTCCGTCGGAGGATTCCCATTTTCTTCTCAGAACACCTTCTTGGACATGGAGGGAGTCCCACTGCGCAAAATATGCCTTTAAGGTCGGGCTTCTGTGAGAGATGTCCTGATGATCCGGTTTCTCCATGTTCTCCTTCCAGGCCAGAATCGGCTCGATATCCGGGTCTTCCTTCTGAGCGTTCCGGATCTCATCTACGCTCCAGCCGGCGATAGGTTCGGCTCTCATTCTTTGGATGGAAACCAGCTCCCGTTCTTCCTGACGCGCACAATGTTTACAATCCGTTCTGCATGGTCTCCGGGACAGTGCATCCGCATTAGAGTGGAGTTTTCCTTTACGATGCTGTATTTCGTAGTCGTAGATTTGCAGCCTTTCGATCCATCTTGCGACCTGACCCTCAGGACTCTTGAACTGTAATAGCCATTTTAAGGCTGCATGGTCTGTGCGAAGAACGAACTTCCTCCCGTAGAGGTATTTGTGAAAATGCTTCGTAGCCAAGATCAAAGCTAGAAGTTCCCGCCTTGTCACGCAGTAGTTCCTTTCTGGCTTAGAGAGCACCTTGCTGAAGTACGCAACCACCTTCTCTTGGCCGTCATGCACCTGGGAGAGTACGGCTCCTACCCCGACATTACTAGCATCTGCATCCACAACGAACGTTTCCCCGGGAGTGGGGTAAGCCAGTATCGGGGCATCGCATAGCCGTTGTTTAAGTGCCTTGAAGCTCTTCTCGCACTCAATTGACCATTTGAATTGTTTTCCCTTTTCCGTCAACTGGTGCAGGTTCTTTGCGATCCCGGCAAAATCCTTCACGAACCGTCTGTAGTAGGTGGCTAGGCCCAGGAAGCTCCTTAGTTGGTGTTTGTCTTTGGGGACTGGCCAGTTTTTCACCGCTTCGACCTTCTCCGGATCGGTTCTCACTCCTTTCGCTGAAATTATGTGTCCCAGGTACTTGACTTCCGCTCTAAACAGGGCGCACTTCTTGGGGTTGAGCTTCAGGTGGGCACTTCGAAGCCTTTGAAACACATCCCTTAGATTGTCTCGGTGTTGCGCAAACGTTTTTCCTACGACGATGACATCATCCAAGTATACCAAACAGGTTTTCCATGTTAACCCTTGCAGGACACATTCCATCAATCGCTCGAAAGTCGCCGGAGCATTGCACAGCCCGAATGGCATTACCGTGAATTGCCATAGCCCATTTCCTGTGGTGAAGGCGGTTTTCTCCCGGTCTTCTGGATGGATCTGTACCTGCCAGTAGCCACTCTTCAAGTCGAGAGTGGAAAACCATCGGGCTCCTGATAGTGTGTCTAGCGTGTCGTCAATCCGTGGCAGAGGGTAGCTGTCTTTCTTGGTGACGTAATTGAGCTGCCGATAGTCCACGCAGAACCGCGTGCTGCCATCTTTCTTCTTAACCAGTACAACCGGTGATGCCCACGGACTTTTGGAACTTTCAATCAGACCTTCTTTCTCCATTGCCGACACCATCTCTGCAACTTCTGTCTGCTTTGCCAATGGAAGGCGCCTAGCAGGCTGACGAATTGGTCTAGTATCACCAGTGTCTATTCGATGTTGTACCAGGTGTGTTCGGCCGTATTCTCCGTCCTGTGAGGCAAATACATCAGCGTACTCATTGATAAGATTCTCTGCCATAGTTCGCTGCTCCTGATTCAGCTCACTGGACTGGAGAATCGTCTCTCTCACTTCCGCTGTCCAAGGTGATGGGAGAAGTTTTGGAGCATCACGTTCAGATATTGTTGCGACGGCGGTAATCGGCGTGCATTTTCCAGTCACCTCCCCTCGCCTTAGTTTGACAGTGTGTGGTCTTGCGTTCAAAACCCTCACTGGAACCATGGTGTTCTTTGGTTCGACTAACGTCTTTCCCACGATGTAGTCTTGAGAATTCTTCTCTGGGTCTGGTTCTACTATGTAGAATCGGTGGCTCCCAAGATCACCTTCCAGCTTCGTCCAAATGATTGTCTCTGAAGACGGCGGCAAAACTTCGTCTTTGCTGATGACTGTCCTGAGAGTTACGGCATTCTCATTTCCGTACACCATCGGAATCTCCACATTTCGATACCTCAGTACTTGCATCCCGATGTCCAAGATTACTTCATTTGCTTTCATGAAGTCTACTCCGATGATGCACTCGTCGCATATATCTGCCACCAGAAACGCATGGGAGAACGTCAGTCCTGCCAGAGTAATCGTAAGACGAACTTCTCCAAATACCTTCGCCATTTCCCCTGTTGCAGTCTTCAGGCAGTAGCTGTTGGTGTTGTGCAGCCAGGAGCTTTTGACGATATCTCTTCTTACAATGGAGGCAGTGGCACCTGTGTCGATGGTGGCTACGCACTTCTTCTCGTTGATTAGTGCCTCCACTGTCAGGCTCTTGTTACCCCGTTTGGTTTGCGAAACTTGAATGGTGGTCCTGGGGGCCTCGATTCCAGTAACCAACTTCTGCCCCGCGAAGTTGGTCCTTACGCATTTCCCGACTGCTGGTTTTGGGAAGTCTGACTGACAGGATGGATGTTATCACCGCCAGATGCTTCCTCTCTGCTTCTCCTACTTCCGCAATGTGAACAATTTCCTCGTCTAGGTGCACTCCTGCACTGCCGTTGTAGGTGTCCGGTTTGGTTGCAATTCCAGCAACGGATTTGACTTCCGCGAGCTCTGTCTTCATCCATGACGGCTGTTCTCTGGCATGAGCATTCCACGACGGACATTTCCCTGACACGGTGTATTCCCTGGTATGCTTGGTCCGCAGCCTTCATTGACAAAGCGAATGCCAATGCCTCGGGGAGTGTTCGCTTTTCAGCCATCCTTACAGCCATTTGCAGTTGTCTGTCCTCTATGGCCTGAATAAAAGCTTCCACCGCCATTTCGGTGATAAGCTCCTCACCGGCTTTAGGGTATGAAAGATGGGCTAGTCGCTCTATATCCGCTTGCAACTGTTGGAGCGTTTCCCCCCTTTTCTGGACTCGACTACGCAGCTGAACCCTGTACACCTGCTGCATGTGTTCATCCCCAAACCGCATCTCGATAGCCTGAACCAGAGAGTCGTAGTTCTGCTGTTTATCTTCCGGGATGGTCTGCAAGAGCTCCGCAGCTGGACCCCTCAGTGCAAGCGTGAGTGCAATAGACTTCTCTTCATCGTCCCAGCTATTGGTCATTGCGGCCGCTTCGAATTGCCTCTTATAAATTGGCCATGATGTTTGACCATCGAAGATAGGAGGCTGCATCTCCTTTCTTCTCAGACCGTCAGTGGAATATTCCCGTGCTTTCTGTCTCTTCACGTTGCTGAGCTCCTTAGCAAGATTTTCGACTTGCTTTTCTACTTTTTCAAACTGAGTCTCTATCTTCCCGAACTGAGTTTCATGTTTCTCAAAATTTTCATCGAATCTAGTTTCGACTTTTTCGAGTTGCGTCTCGACCTTCTCGATTTTCTCTTCGATCACTTCGAATTTGGATTCCAAGTTCTTGTTTTGCTCATCAAGTTTACTTTCCAGAGCATCTAGAGAATTCTTTTGTTCGTCTATAGCTTTCTTTTGTTCGTCCATTGCTTTCTTTTGTTCGTCCAGCTTAAGTTCTAGAGAATTCCTCTGGTCGTCCATTGCTTTCTTTTGTTCGTCCATCTTAAGTTCTAGAGAGTTCTTTTGGTCGTCCATTGCTTTCTTTTGGTCGTCCATTGCTTTCTTTTGTTCGTCCAGCTTAAGTTCTATAGAATTCCTTTGGTCTTCTATTGCTGTCTTTTGTTCGTCCATGACTAACTTAAGTTGCAGGAGCAGACTTGTTATACCCGGGTCGGCTGCTGTACTTGCTGGTTCCTCTTCCACGTCAAACTCTACGTCGTGCGGATTTTCACCTTCCTGCGTTACTGCTTCTTCCAGACGAATCAGCAGGGCATCTTTTCCCCCAGTTGTGTCGAGGTTCCGCTTACTGAGTTCTGCCTTTAGTTGAGTTATAGTTAGTTTTCCCAATTTGCGACCCATTTTGCGCAACTAATTAACTCAACACAGAAATCGTTTTTTTTTTTTTTTTTTTGTGCAATTTCACACCACGGAAATAGTTATTCACAGAATAAGTTTTATCCCGCTTCTGACACCAATGTAATATGCTGGCTACGGCTCGAGTAGATAAAACGATATTCTGTGAAATTTATTTCTTTATTTTCTAGTCTATAAAACAATTCAAGTTCACACTATACTATTCTTCGCAAATTCTTTTCTTACAAGGTCTCTTTCCTCTCAAATCACTTTATCTCCTTTCAATTACTTAATTCACAAATCCAAACTAATTACTTTTTCTTGTTTACTCTCAACTTTCAATTTATCACCAAATTACAACTTCGCCCATTATCACTTTTCCAATCTCTTCGCCACGGTTCTAAACCAACTGTCTTTTTTTGATCGCCATCTGTCCTTATATAGCAGAAGTTTCTGATAGCCAGAAACTTCTAGCAAATTCTTCGACCACTGGAACAAGAGAAATAATTCTTGCAGTTATAATTCCCTTTTATCCCTGATATTATTCGTCTCTTTCGTTGACATGAGCTGTGGAGACTTCGTCCCAGACACGAACCTCGAATGAAAGGACAGTTCGAACCAAAATTCTGCCAGAATGAAGTCACTTCGGAATTTGTTGCGTCATATTTTTAGGGGGCGTAGTTATTATTATGCTACAATATTTTATAAGAAACTATCGTTTACTATCGACTACATGCAATAACTGTTTGATATTATTTGTTTCTCAATTAAAATATTCTAGGCTAAGTTTTCCATTACAGATCAATAGAATTTGATTAAACCCACTTTTAGAATGCTCCTTGAAATCGATGGTTGGAAAGTGTTATCGAAAGAATCGTAATTAAATCCACTAACTCTTCTGACTTTTCGACAACTACTCAAATGACATTGTGCGCGTGCAATATTGTAGACACTAACTATTTAGTCGTCGTGAGACCTCAAATTGACTGCAACTAGCTATTTTATTGCATTAGTTGATTGAATTTTGTTGTTCGAACAATTCTACCTGAAATTTTAGTGAACTCTACAAAATATCTAAATCAGTTAGTTAGGAAAAAATTATCATTTGGGTTATAATCATTTTTATATTTAGCTATGTTTACACATTGAATTGTAATGGCAAGGCAAAAATGAACTACACTGTCACTATGAATGACATATGGATTTGACAGATGTCATATGACAGGGATGTGAAATTCCAATACTCGTAAAATACCATTTAATTCAGAAAATACTGTGCTTAACATTTTTTTTAATAAAATATTTTTATTTAAATTTTCCTTTGCAGATAATGTCGCCAGTAATATTTGAAAACATTTCCCAGCGGAAGCAATTCAGTATTTTATTTTCTAAATAATTTTTTAAACGTTTATTTTAACCTCTTATCCGTTGTATTTTTTTAACGTCGCGTTATCGTTATTATTGCCGTTTTCTCTTATTTTCGTGTTTGATTGATTATTTTTCTAATTATTTTGTGCGTGAGTGTTTTTCGTATTTTTTTTTTCTTTAATTTTATTTTAAACGCGTGTGCGAATTTTGTTGCCCGCTTTTTACAAAACAAATAAAATAACAATCAAAACCAAACGCGAAGACCATGAGTGCAACTACTACCACGCCCATACACGATAATAACTGGAAACTCCAGAAACGTATCTCTGAATATTCAGCTGACTATGTACCGGATGCAGAGGATAATGAGAATAATCCTGAAGACAGTATGAAGAATCCTTTAACGAAAAGGCATAAGACTGTTGGTGAAGGTGGTGGTACTGCTGGATTGGAATCACCAGTTATTATTCGAAAGAAGAGATTATTTGATTTATCCAAGGAAAAGTATAGTGGAGCAATGTTGTCACCTGTTACAGAGATTTCTTTGAATTTATCTGGCACTAATTTGGGATCTCCAGTAGAAGCATGGAAGAAGCAGATTCATCGTCGGAGATACGAAAGTGATGATAACAACAATGAAAAGGGTGAGTGAAGTATTTATTTGAATTGTGTTGTTTTTAAATTCTCATTTGTAACGGATTTTAAGAAAGCGGATATACGTCACAGTGTGGATGAACCACACACACACACACACACACACCGCATTTAAGCGAAGATCACAACCAGACGTAGCATTTTTCGTACATGTCGTGTATTTCTGCTATTTGAAGATAGGTGTCACTAGAAGTTTCGGTTAAACTCCGTTAGTTTTTGAATGTTTTCCATGCTATTTTGGTTGTTGAAATTATTGATAATGTTCTTAAAAAATAAAAAAAATAAAAAAATGTGCGAAATGGAAACATTTATGCAGTTAGAACAGGAGAACACGCAATTCACATTTCGATTTGAAGAAGGTCAGACTCAGATTCAGATTTTAATTCGAAAATCACGATTTTGACCTGACCTTCTTTGAAAAATTAATAACAAAGGCTTCGTAGAAGTAGGTGATAAGAAAAAGCCACGGACAAAGTATAGCTCTGTTAGAAAGTCCTATTATCACATCCTCGTGGTACAAATCGGAATTTCTGTGGAAATAGCGAACGGGGAAGGGCGAATGACGAGCTCCGTGTGCTAAATAATAGCCTTAGCCTCGGTTTAACTGTGGGTCAGCAGTAAAACCCATAAACTTCGAAGCACAAAACAATGCCTCGTAAGTACAGTGTGCGGCAATATAACTTTCTTTTTTCAAAACGCAATAAAACCCATTTTATGAATCAGAAATTTTTTAATTTTATTTTTATAATGTTTTACACAGTTTTGAAAATCATATTAGGTAGGTGACGCCCCGCATTGCCCATACACTGAATAAACCGATTTCTGGCGTTTGTCATGACCCTCACCAGCATATCAGCGGGTATGTTGGCAATTTCTACCCAGATGTTGGCCTTCAGGTGTTGTAGGGTCCTTGGACGGTTGACATAAACGCGGGTCAAATCGGGGGACCGATCTGGTCACTCCAAATCGCCCCTTATTGAGATGAGGCACTCCGGGAAGTGTTCCCTCAAAACAGTCATTGATGCCCTTGAAGTGTTAGCCGTTGCTACGTACTGTTGGAACCAAATGTCCCCAAAGTCCAATTCATCAAGTCGTGGAAAAAAAAAATTCGCGCAGAACGCCATGGGGATCGTAAGATTGAAGCTCTCATTGTCCCAATATTCTCAGGTGATCTGATTGGCCGAGGGACTCCAGTTCTTTGTCTTGTCGTACTCGCGGTTTGTCTGAACGTAGCGACCGATGTAACAATTGGTTTCCGATCCGCGATAGGGCCCAACGGTGCTTCATTGAAGTGATTTCGGAAGGCGCGCTGGGTTGCGATCACAGAATTTCCGGTAGAAAAGTAGGCCTCGACGGTAAACGCACGCTCCACACGGTTTCAACGCATGATGGCGACTTACCGGGAGAGGGAACAAACTTTAGAACCATACATGCCTGATAAGACCACTCCCATCACCTCAATGGCGCGCCTTTAAAAAATGGAAGTTATGTTGCCGCACCCCGTAGAAGGTTACTTTGTTGACAACTTTTGGCTATCGAATAAGGACTAAGATATAATTCTGGAACGTTACTCTTGATTCTGGAAATAAAAGTCCCCAAAACTCCAGAATACTCTAAGAGGAGAGTGAGTTCACGTGATACTAGTCAGACATCTAGAGATTGAGCGAAATAAGATGGCACGACGCTGGGTGGGTAGCCAACTGAAAGCATTCTCGAATCCGACGTAGGATAGGTTAAGTTGCGGGGCCTGTGCACCTCGAAAGGTGCTTACACGGGGACCTATTGGTCCATTTTGGTTCCCCTTGGGTCATGTTACCGCATCTAACACTGTTTCTAGTTGGTTGGTTCTTACTCGAACCAGCGTGTGCTCCTTATGAATCTTGTTAAGTTCATCAGCGATGCATGTGCCAACTCACCCAGTTCTCCGAAGAGTCTGTTTCCCATATGGAGGAGGCGACGTTTGTGGAGATTTGGGCAGTTGCAGAGCAGGTGTTTGATGGTTTCTATTTCTTCCTCATCTTGACAGCTCCTGCAGTAGTCGCGGGAGTTTATGTCCAGTCTTTTAGCCATAGGGCTGATCGCGCAATGTCCCGTCAGTACACCTATCAAGACGCGGATTTCCTTTTGTTTGTTCAGGGTTCTACGATATTTACATACTGTCCTAGATCTTATTGTCTCGCTGTCCAGTGCTTTGATTGCTGCCTGACTGTCTACACAAATTGTAATCCGAGATGGATTTATTTTCTTTGTTAGGATTGTCAACGCTGCTCTATCAATGGCAAAGATTTCAGCTTGAAAGACACCGCATTCATTTGGGAGTTTGTATGAGTCTTTAATCTGTAAGGGTTTGCAGAATACTCCTGCTCCGGTTCCTATTTCCATTTTAGACCCAAAATCCGACATGAGAATGCTGCTCAAACTCAAACGGCCCTCAAATGCCTTATAACTTGAAAATCTTATAGTGATCGGATACTGAAAAGGGTAAGAAAAATATCCTTTATTCAGTGTTACGCCCCGACAGAAGTCGAAACGGACGATGATAAGGATGACTTTTATAGCTAATTGATTGACGCCTGTAACTCAACTCCATACGGCGATATCGTCAGTGTTATGGACGACTTAAACGCTGCGCTCAATCAAGTGATGGAAAACCAGAGCTTCGGAGACCGAAAAGACAATGAGAAATATTTTGTGGACATTTCCAATGTAGACAGCTTTGTTATTGGAGGCACTCTGTTCGAGTCCCTGCAATAAAACCTGCCATTCGATTAATTGGGTCTCAACTCAACAACCTCTTCGGCATCAGCCGGCGCTTTAGACCATTTAGGGACCATCTCGCCAACAGACCCGAAGCAATCAGAAGCCCAGTACAGCCCAGCACAAATGTTCACTGAACAGCTGTGAAAACTATTTTTGAAAGTGGTGCACCAACTGA
Organism: Pocota personata; assembly: GCA_963082735.1. Taxonomy (NCBI): domain Eukaryota; kingdom Metazoa; phylum Arthropoda; class Insecta; order Diptera; family Syrphidae; genus Pocota; species Pocota personata. The sequence continues at coordinate 262,156,364 of OY720429.1, read as the reverse complement.
GGCAAAAACACCACAACACACAGTTATGTGCAGGCACCTGGAAACGGATCGAAGAGCGTATTCCACTTAAATCTCGAATTGTAGTTGCCTCGGCAGCAGGGAGGATTGACCACGAAGCGCAGTGCCGCATGAACACAATAGATGTAGAGCTTATTCACAGCACCCAGCAAAGAGTTTCGACCGTTCTTTGTTGGAATCGGATGAAGAGCGGCGGTAAACTGTGTATTTGAGCGACACTGTTACGGCCCCAAAACTCAAATGAGACCTTTAAAGCCGTAAACATCCTCTAAGTAAGACTGGTTTTAACCGCGATCAGAGCTGTCAAGAGAAATAAAGCGGTTGGGCTTTTCCAAGCCACGCCAAATTTATCGGGAGAGCTTCTGCATTCTCCCGCAATGAAGGCCTGAGAAAGTGAAAGCTCCCAAAACTCCCAAAGAAGGGTGACTTGATGGAGTGCGGAAACTTCGGAGTTATTTGCGTTCTTCCTGCCTTTGCGAAGTTCATAGCTAGAATAACTCTGGATCGGGTCTTAATTCAACTCTTTGACATCGAAGAAGCAGGTTGCCTAGCCGGTCATCATAGAGTAATGCGTCGTGTTGCCTGTAAGGTGGGGTTATTTACCTCAGCAGCTCTAACCTCTACGAATAGGTTTACGCGTATGTTGCGTTCTTTCTGTCGGATTATGCCTAGACGGTCCTAGACGTAATCGACGGTGCCCTAGAAATGTGATTTAGGTTAATCCTATCAAAACTGAGGCTCTTCTTTTTACGAGAAATGGAAGCTGATCGGGCTGACTCAGCCAGAGCTCAAATGCGTCTGAATCTGAAATCCTAGATAGTAAGCTTCTTTGGTCAAAACATGTTGAGTCAAAGACAACCAAGGCGCTCTCAGTTTTCTGACAGTTTTCGGCAAGTCGTGGCAATGTTAAGCCTTTTTTTAGTACATGCGTCTGTTGTTTGGTTAAAAAAGCTTTCGTGAAAATGTGTCACTGCTTCTCCCACTAAACTCGAAAGAATGGTTTGTCTCGCCTGCACAGGGGGCTTACCGAGTACGTCTGTCTCTGAATTGTTGAACCTCCCTCTAATCAAGACATCTTTAACGTTTTGTCGTGGGCAGCACTATTAAAACAATATCCCGTCTTAAACGAGGAACACTAGTCCATTCGATGTGATGAGTGTAGATACCATAAGCTCCTCATTACTGAAGCTCTAATAAAGGCTATCTACGAGGCTGCTAACATCTTACCTGAAACATGTAGACTCCGCTGGCGACAATTATTTGCTTTCGCACAGAATTATGGACCTGCACCAAATGGTTCATTGTTTAGAAACTGAAGCCAGCATTGTTTCGGTCCAATGTAGAGTCAATATTATCAGTCAGCCACTATCACTCAGCCACTATCACTCGTAAGCTACAGTCCTTTATAAACAGATGTCTTTCCAGCATCTTAAGGATTCTCCGGTCGAACCATATATCGGATGACAGCACATAGGGACCACAACAGTCGAGGAGGAATCGATATCTTTTCGTATGAGTTGGTTAGATTTGAAAAACGTTACAGAAATCCGAACACAATGTCGAGCAGGAATTGTTAACTCTCGAATTCGAATGCATAGTTTGTACATTTTTGGGAGTACACAGAGGAACTCTACGCCACACTACTCGTATATTTTGTTTGCGATACATGTACATATCTTTGGATTTAATTTCTACCATTGCAACATAAGAGAGTAGCACATAAATTCCATTTAGATTTGTTTGCCACTTAAATTTGAATTCTCCTTCGCCATGTGTATTATGTTTCACATTTGCGCGCTATACGTACATATGACCTCCCATCGAAGCGATTATAATCAAAATTTCCAGACCAGTTTATAATACAGTAAGAAACATTTAATCTGACCATATGGTGTTAAAAATATTGGGTCACATATTTCTTGTCGCAATGGACAATATTAAAAGAAATAATACCCCTACAATGTCATTGAAAAGTTTTCGGGTTAATGGTTTGTTGAAAACGCCGCTGTAGTCACGCACATGTGTATCCAATTCAAATGGTCATAAAATTAATTGATATACATAATAGCAGTAGGAGTACTAGAGGGTGCCGCGAAAAGGGTGACAATATGTAAACAGAAATTCAAAATTCATTTCTGTTGATTTTTACGGTTCAGTGGATCGTTTAAGACTGAAGTTAACTTTTGAACTTGTTTAGTTAATTTGTGAATTTAACAAAATGCAATTGTTGAAGATGAAACATCTTGATTCAAGAAAACTCTCCATCACTTCAGTTGCATTTGACAGAGTTTGGCATCAGGCTCTTTTGTCGAAAATGCGTGCATATGGCGTCGATGAGTCTCTTCTTCATTGGATTAAAAATTACCTTTCGGGGCGTACAATACAAGTTGTCTTGGATGGCTTCAAGTCTGTAATTCACCATATAAATGCTGGTGTTCCGCAAGGCTCTGTTTTGTCTCCCACTCTCTTTCTTATTTTTATAAATGATCTTTTGTCTGCGACTTCTAATCCAATCATTCATTCGCTGATGACAATGCGCTCAGTTTTTCATATTCGTCCCCTAACTCACATGTTAGCTCTTCGGCCGTAGAAGAGGAACGGCAACGCATGTTAAACACATTAAATTCCGATTTGGAGAGCATAATCCAATGGGGTTCAACTAACAGAGTGGAATTTAATGCTTCTCTCAAGAGAAACCAAAATTCGCAACCATTATCCATGATCGTTGAAACTGAAAGACTTGCCCTCGGTATGTGCATTAATAACAATTTTCGATGGACCGAACACATATTCGAGGTCTCCAAAAATTCTGCAAAATGTCTAGAATCTGGTCTGGCGGACCCAACGAAACGTCAAACCAACGTGAAGTTAGTAATGGTTGCTCGGTTGTGTTCAGAGTCGTAAAACTCAGCTGATGTGAGAAATTCTCATTCTAACTCACCAATCTATATTCGACTCGACCCTGTCACTCAACTCGAGTTTACAATTAGGTCCCCTTGTTGAGTTTTATGTGCGCAAAGTTGCTTTGAGATTGCATCCTCTGTCTAAGGTGAATTGAATGCGCGGTTTCGACTCTCTGCTAAACATTCTTAACAGCTCTAACATCTACGCTCAGCCATACATGGATGATGTTCCTGGTTGTTCTTTCTATCGGATCATGCCCAGAGACTTTCTGTTCTAAGGCGTAGATAGCTCAAGAAGTGATTGATGAATGTGCTCCTCTCAAAACTGAGGCTGTATATACGAGAAAGGGGAAGTTAATCAGTCTGACTCAGCTACTTCTCAAAGGCGTCACAATCCAAAGTATTTCGGAGTCATCCTGGATAGTAAATTTATTTGGTCAAAACAACGCTATCTCAGTTTTTTGGGTTCTTTCGACAAGACATGGGGTTTATCACCCAAAAAGGTCCAATGAAAAAGCTTTCGCGAAAATATGTTACTGTTTCTTTCACTAAACTCTAAAGAACTGTCATGCCTGGTCCTGCTGTAGATGTATTATTGAGCCTCCATAAAAGCAACCTTCCATCTTAAACGAGGTGACTTTTGGCACAACCCACACTGGAGTGTTGTTGACCTTTCGACCCCTGTCTTATGGATATGTCGTCTGACGTAATGACACCAGAACTCCTCGCATTCAGGACTGATTTTAGTCAGAATTAAAGACTTAGGCTGAACTCAGACAGTTTTGTTTGGATCTCCGGTCACAAAGGGATTACTGGAAAAGAGATCTCCGATGAACTTTCTAAACAAGGTTCGGAGGAGGACTTCTCAGGACCTGAACCTGCGTTGGGTTTTCATGCGTCCTCTATCAGGGCTTCCTATGAACATATGACATGACTCGCTAGGATGTAGACAGAATGAACAAATACACCCGGAAGAATGTGAGAATTTTGCTGTCATCAGTGGAAAAGACTGCAGACAACTTACTGGCGTTCTTACAAGACTTTTACCAAGCTTAGCAACAGCATCGTTTGCGACGCCTGTTTAGAGGGCGACAGTATTGGGGAACACTTCCTCTGCGATTGTCCTGCCTTTCTTCGTGTCAGGTGGCAGATCCTTGTTGCTGTTGTGGTGAGTTCGGAAATCATTATTCAACGAAAGGGGTTTACATGGGTTTGTTTCTTGGTAGTGCAAGTTGTATTGAGTAGGAGTGCGCCAATGGAGTGCTTCCTACCGCGACTAGAACTGAAAGATAATCCTCTTAAGTGAATGTCTCAGAGTATCCTTAAAACAAAAGTAGGCTACAATGCAACCAAATATTTGACCGGTCCGAAAAAAAGTCTCCGACATCACCATAGCAGCTTTGGAATTAAAACAATTTACTCACTCTATTTTAGATGGCGCTACAGTCCTTTGTTGACCTGGGTCTCAACCAACAAGCCCCTCCAGCCAACTCGAAACTTTTCTCTCACGTTCCAGCATTCTAATTGGCTCAAAATGATGATTACGCGTTCGCGTGCCATTGTGGCCGCATGTATCGCGTATGTCCGCCTGTCTTTGCATCTGCGTAAGAAGCCCTCTGGCTTCCACTCTGTTGCTTCTTGCGTTTTCTTCGCTCTCTTTTCTTTCTCACTCTAGTCTCCTTTTGAGCCAATTAGAATGCTGGAACGTGAGAGAAAAGAGACAAGAGTCAAAGGGACTAACACGAATCCAGATGACAACTATGTCAGATATAACGGAGATAACGGTCGGAAGAGAATTGGATGGCAATATGTTCCGTCGTAACAACTCTACAAAAAGAGCTGCGGAGAATAGAAGAGCTAAGAAGAGCAACTGAAGCAGCGGAAGAAGCTGACACAAGAAGCATAGCATAAACTGCTAACCAGCCCCGCGAAGTAATACCTAACGGCAGTCCCGCGGGGAGAGTGGTTGAAGTGTGTAGGGTGTGTGTTTAATACGTAGGAGTATTCCTGGCATCGATTACTCAGGTTTGCGAATCGTGCATGCTAGTAGCACTCGGGCTATTTGTATCTATGAAGATTACACATCCCTGGCGAAATCCAAAAAAAAAAGCCAACTCGAAACTAAGTTACCCGCCGGACACTGCTAAGTTGATGTCGATGGAAAACCCGTACAATTCGTTGTATCTTCTCCTCTATATGTTGAGGTGTCCGAAGAAGAGTGCCATTCACCCCGCTTCGATGGGCTATTTGGCGGTCCCAATCATGTTGGAAATTGTATGTAATCTCAGAAAGATTTTCGTCAATGGTACTACTTTAAAGTTGCACCACCCTGTTGGATTGTAAATGAAGCTGTATTATTTTTTGACTCTAAATTTCACCCTTGGTCAGAATGTAGAAAGGCACGCCAAACCTCCTGATCTAGTTACGAGTATGTTGGCTTCTTGGCTAGGAAAAGCTAAGGCTTCAGAACACTTACTAGAGTAGCCCATAACAACTAGAATATAACGTTTGCCACGGACCTGCGGTGTCGGCATTTATTCGTTCGATAAGTGTGTTCACACATGGCATTTTATGTAACAGATTCTGACGCATATTCTACCATGAAGCTACTAAAAACGTTCTCATACTTTCTCAACCTCTTCCTCTAACGACAGCCTCAGTTTCGACCGTGGCACGATAACCTTAATTATGAAGATTTTCCACGGCTTTATTCATAATCTGCTCAAGTCGTCATCTTGAACCACTACACCCAGTATGCGTCCAGCCGGCAATAGTTCGTTGTTATCCTTTCGCAATTGCAAAGCTTGCAATGCATTCTTCATAATCCCAGGGACAGTGCATCCGCATTGGATTAGAGTTCACTTTTATTCCGTAAAAAAGTCAATGATCCTAATTAGACTTGAACAGAAGCTGAGTTAAAAAAAAAAAAAAAAAAACACGAGCGCGCTTATTCGGCTTCTGTGTCATTGACACCTGGATATTCTGCAATTGCCGACTAGACGGCAACTACTCGTATTCACCAAATAATAGTTCATTGCACGGCCGATCGAAGGTGAACCTCCCTTAAGACGCAAAAGCAAAAGCATATGTGTTCTCCTTAACGCCAGCGCATACAATAAATAATAAAAGGACCTTTTGTGTTCCTTGCACCCCCGAACAATAAGCAAACCTAAACATTAGTCGCACATTGTCCCCGTGAACAATGCAACGGAGTCTTAAGACCCATAACCGAACTAAGCCAAACTGTATTCTCGTTTATACGATCAGGGTGAAGAAGTCAATGAAATGCATACACCCCCTTCACGATGCATAGGCACATAGCACGCGCCAAAATGGGAATTCCGCTGAAAGTAATAGCCTTAAAGAAAAAAAGAAAAAAAAGAAAAAGGACGAACATGCTATAATGCGCAGGGGTGTTTTTAAGACTCTCTTTTCCCCTACGATCTGAGTTGATAAGAAAACACTGACGCGTCACCAAAAATGAAGGAAATCTGAATTTTTGAACATTTTATGAAATCCAAAAGGAGATGGCGCAACCAACTGTCGTGACACGCTTTCTGCGTTGTTGAGATCTCTCCAAATTTGAATAAATTCTTTTCAAATGAAAGGTAGACTAATTACTCGTAGTCCGTTGACAGATAACAGCGGGAATATCCCGCCGTAGCACATGTCCACATTTATCCTTAGAGTGTTAAAGGATTCCCCGTTAAGCCATCTGTTTTCCTTATCATCGTTTTTCATTAGGTTAATTTTGACAGTTTTTTTTTTCAATTTCTTTGTGTCAAAATTAAAGTCATTGTCTCCGTTGGTATAGAAGGAGAGAATTATTAGCCAGATTGCAATGGATCGGATACACCTCTAAGGATGGCACGAGCCTCCCAACATTCTCGACTCTGAAGTGAAAGAAATCCTAATTGCAATCTATTGAAGTGCGACTGCATTTCTCTAGTGGCTATCTTAATAAATATCTGACCGGTGTTGTGTGTGTTTTGGTTGACACCCGCACCTGGATTGAGGGTGAAAGGAAGTAGGATAGGTTTTTTTTTTTTTTGGGTTCCCGTTGTCACGCCTTTTTCAATTGGCTGGCGATTTATTGTTATTTTTTTGCTCGAATATTTGTTGCAATTTATTATATTTTTGTTGATTTTGTTTCTCTTAAGCCGGCTGGAAGTTAATCTAAGATCGGTTTCTTTCTAAATATGATGGAGAAACAATTTGATCAAATATTTGATATGAAAATGAAAATGAGTCTATTCACTACTCGTACTGCGTGTTTGCATGGTTTTAGAATTGTATATTTGAGTAAAAGGTCGCCAACTCAGCAATGCTCCTTCGTAAGTTATGATCCCTGAACCTGCTCTTCATGCAGCGTATAAAAAAATCCAGCTTTGTCTGCAGAAGTATACCAAGAGATCGCTTATGGGTGGCGCTAAGACGACGAGGAGTTCCAGAAACCTACGGTCGCATGATCATGGATATGTATGAGGGAGTAAGATGTCCCGCAGGAGTCACCGAAGAGTTCCCAATCAAAGTCGGTATACATCAAGGAAGTGTACTCAGTCCTTTGCTATTTATTGCAGTCCTTAATTATCTGCTTGAAGGAAAAGTGACGGACCACAAAGTGCATCAGTTATTCTTTGCTGGCGATGGGGCTATCATAAGTGAAGATCAAACGTCTCTGCAACGAGCACTTGATGTATAAGTGCATGTTTTGGAGAGAAATGGGTACCGTATTAGTTCAGAAAAGACAGAGTATCTGCTGCCCGTTCTCTGATCCACACAGGCCTATTCCAGACATATTTGAATTTAGAAGTGTGTTATTTGTTAAGAAGTGATCCGAAACCCCACAGGCGGACCAGTAGGGATGCAGTAAAGTGGGAGGGTTGTGATCTTTCTACTACGGATCATAACCTCGCCATAAGTAGAAGAAGAAAAAGATTACAGATAAATCCTCAAAAATGTTATCTCCGGTGTTAAAGTTTGGCCTTTATTTTATCACTTACGGTCCAAATATTTCGGCTCTTTTTTATGTCTCAAAATTATTCTCATTATGTATATTATGCCCCTAAAAACTGACCAAACATTGCTAGAAAACGTTGACTCTCAAACAGGTAATAGTAAACAACCCAAACTGTGCTGGTTAGAGCTTCTGCGGGGAGCAGCAACCAACAGTCACCGAGAATAAAAGAGAAGAGAGAAAAAGGATAAAATCTAAGCTTCTCCAACCACTATGACAAGCATACATGAAAGTTATAATCCGTCTGGAATGGATCGTATGATACCCTATCTCCCATCTTCTAACTCCCCCCTAAAAAAGTGAGCGTGCCGTTTTAACATTTTTAAAATTGATGCAATGATATCTCAATGCAGAGGATATTTTTTCCGTGATTTTTAAGAAATTTTATCATAAAACTGTTGTTACAACTTTTTCTTAGCAGAAAGTGGGCGTGGCTCCCAAAATTTTGATGAGATATGCACAATAAGACTAAACTAGGCTTTAAAAAAGCAACACACGTCTACCTAGATAATATTTTTCAGTTTCTAGCAAAAATAATTAGAAAAAAAAACATGTTCTTAAGAGTGGGCGTGTCTCGGATTGTCGGATTGTAACAATTTTTACAATTGTTCGGGTTCCAGGAGGCTTATATACTGAATTTTATGTTCCTAGCTCAAAATTTGAGGCCTAAAAAGTGGTGACATACGAACAAACGGACATGGTACGTAATCGTTCATCTTATGTTAAATATTTTGCCCACGTATTCGCTTGTGAAGTGGGCTAAGTTTGTGAACCTCAATATCATTCTACAGGCCGCTCTATTCTGGATCACATTATCGCTGAGGACGAGAGTTTTCTGTTGTTTTTTATCTTGAGTGATCCAATTATATCGTCTTCTGCTTTTCCTTCGAGATTCGGCTTGATCTTGAGTCGCTATTGCTTTTCGGACAGGATTTTCCGACGATCTTCTTTATATATGACATATACAATATATCAGTACCAGGTGATGCGCTCAGCCTGGAGTTTTTCTAAAGGATGATTCAATTTAAATCTGACACTGCTGTGTTCTGTCATAGATAAACAGCTGATATTTGACGTTTGTGAATACAAAGCATTGACATTTGAAATTATGAAGCGGTATACGAGAGAACATCGTATTTTAATTGTTAAAACCCATTTACGAAATGAGGGAAATTTAACCAACACGGTTGCGTGCCGCAGGTAAGAAATTAATGGAAAAATTCGATCGAACCGGTTCCAGTGTTTTCGTAGCTGTCAGGTCATGCGAAAATATCACTGCAGTGAGTGACAATGTTCGTGACAATTCGTCAAAATCCATTCACCATTTCCTTGAAATCCATATAACTTAACATCCTCATTTACGGGAAGTCGAGTACAGCATGTCTTAAAGAATCGTGTCTCAAAAAAAAAAAAATTAAAACTATTTAATAAAATTAACATCGAAATTAGTTTCGCAATTGCATTTAATATTTGGTAAAGTCGCCATTATTCTGAATAATGCAACTTTCGATCAATTTTTCAGCGTAATCTGTGCTCAGACTCTTCCAAATGACTCTAATGGACCGAATAAGTTGTCGTGTAGTGTTTATTTTTTCCTTTTGAGCCTATTCTTCATGTCCACACAATAGGGTTCGAATCTGAACTCTACGACGGTCAGTCTAAAGTTGTTATTCCTCCTTCTTCCTTCCATGAATAACAGAGGCGACTTCGGTATTTAGGATTGTTGTCCTGTTGTACAATACAGTCATGATTTTCGGCTTCATATAATATGTAACTCTAGAGACTTCAATAATAAATTTGTCTAAATTCAGCATTAAGGTTTTGAGTAAATGCAATCAATTTTCCAAATCCAGAAACACCTGTAAACGTGGTCCTTTTGCTGGATGTTAAGCTGTGCGTTGCAACAATTTTTCACCTTCTTTCGTCCATGTTTTCTTTTTATTTTTGAACATAATCACATTTCAGAGCAATACACTTTTCCCAACGTCCCTTCCATATCTTTAAACGTTCTAAAATATACGAGTTGTCAAACTCTTCGAAATAGGCTTCTGTCTCGACGATGACCTCCTCGTCTGAGCTGATTTTTTTTTCCCGCGAGCCACGTTTTCAGGTTAGAGAATCGAAAAAAGTCGCAGGGAGCCAAGCCGGGTGAGTATGGTGGATGCGGCAAGTAGGTTAGGTTAGGTAGATGGGTGCCTTGTGACAAATGGAGTCACTGCTCACTTAGACCAACAGTTCGGGTCCATTGGATTGATGCTATTTGGCCGCAACAATTCCGGATGAGTGAGCTGGTGCGTTGTCATGGTGGAACAGTACTTGTTTCTTTGTCAAATGGCTCCTTTCATATTTCAATTTCTTATCAAATCGGTCTATTAATTCACTGTAGTACTTTCCTGTGATCCTTTGAATCCCAAAAAAAATGTAGCCATGACCTTTCCGGCCGATGAAACCGTCTTTGTCTTCCTAGGACCAGATTCACCTGGAAAAATCCATTGTTTTGATTGTCGCTTAAGCTCTGGCGTGTAGTGATGAATTCAGGTTTCATCAACGGTGACGTCTGGACGCAAAAATTCCTGCGAATTTCGCTTAAAGAGGCCCAAACACTGCTTTGAAGTTGTCAGCCGAATCCGCTTGTTGTCTACCCTGATCCACACACGCCTATTCCAGACATTTATTTGAATTTAGAAGTGCTTCCCAAGTGCGAAAGTTCAAATATCAGGGATCTATGATAGCGAAGCAACTTGTGATGATGACATGGGTGGATGAAGTGACGGGAAAACTCCGCAATCTTCTGTGACCGAAAATGTCCCCTAAGCTGAAAGGAAGGCTCTACACTGCAGTTGTACGTCCGGCGTTCACAATGCTGGACAATGTACAAAAAGTATGAGGGCAAATTAACGGCAGCTGAGATGAAGATAGAGCACGACCGGCTCAGTTGGTATTGTCATGTTCAAAGGAAAGATCCTTCGAACCCCGTCAAAAAGGCAATATCAATCGACGTTCCTACAAAAACACCAGCATTTGATTGGCCTCAGTGACGAAGTGATCCGAAACCGGGTGCTTCCTGAGGTCAAACCGGCAAACCCCACAGGCGGACCAGTAGGGATGCAATAAAGTGGGAGGGTCATGATCCTTCTACTCCGGATCATAACTTCGCCGTAAAGGAAAAGAAGAAGAAGCAAGCAGCTAGGAAGGAATAATTTGAGACACACTTCTTTGGAACAGGCTGTACATTAAAGTTAAACTGAAATTCACAGGGACGAGTAGATTGTATCGCTAATAGGTCAGTACGCCTTGTAGCCTAATTTGTTGTCAGACACATTTTTTAGCACTGAATATCATCTTGGTCCTCTTAGGTAGGTAGGTAGGGGTTCGAGCAGCCTTGTTTTAAGTCCAGTCGGTTTCAAATTACTACTCACGTGACTTTGATGCAATTTGTCAGTATCTATAGGAAATAAATTGCAGACTTACAGTTCCATTCTGTGGTGTTTAGGAAAAGCATAATTTCCTTGACCATTTGATTTATTCAACTGTCATTCAATTTAATAGAAAAACAATTCAAACGTTTCCCCTTTACAACAAAACACCACAATAATAATCATCGAAAATTTATGCGGTTCCAATCTCTAACGTCTTTAGGCAACGAACCTTGATTCCTTTTACGATGTCTATGTCAAGAAAAACTCAACCAAAAACATGACATGCCCTCTTTGCAAGAAATCGAACTCCGTAGAAGACTCCAACTGAAACGCATGCACGCCTGCATGCATTCATGCATGTACGCCTTTTGAAAACACATAGGAGCCCTCTGACCCTTTACGGTCAACAACAACGACAGCGAGACCCGTCATTACGCTTGTAAATTAGCGTCCACCAAAAGAGGAAGTCTTTCAAATGCCTTTTGCTCTTTCCTAAGAAATGACGACATATTTTTTTCTTCCAATTCATTCATTTGACTCATGCGCTTGGCTATGCTACAGTAGACACCACCGCTGCGATATCGCCAACGCCGCCACCCTTAATGAGAAGGAAATTGCATTTTTTTTTTAGTCCCTAGTGTCGCTCTTATAAGACGCGTAATCAAGTTTTTCGTTGATGTGGATCGAAGGAGAAATGGGCGCGACAAAACGCGATCATTGTCCTTATGTTTGAAAATACTAGGTGGGGGGGAACCTTGGAGATAGTTTTTCCTTCCCCCTCTTTATTGCATTCTAATACCAAACAAACTGAGAAGGAAATTCTTTAAAAATATGAAACTGTTTTTTAATGGAAGCCCGGTGGTTCAATGCTCCTTCCACCTTCAAATATATATTTTTTTTTTTTTTATAAACATTTTGGCACGAGTCAAGGAAGGAAGAGAAGAGGAAATTCCAAAGGACTTGTGTTGGAAAAAAAGAGGGAATTTCCTAATGCACCTGGAAGTTTTGTTACTTTATTTCGGGAGTCGTAGGATAATAGATTTCTTTCCTTCTTTTCTTGATTTTTTTTTGTATTGTCCTTAGATTTTTGATTTTTTTTCCCGTTTTTAGTTACATGCGGATAATTTGAGGGGGACGATGTAATGAAATTGAAACAACTGTCGTTGTTTTCGTCGAGGGTGACAGAAGTGACAGTTGATATTGTGCTATATGATATCATGGAGTCAATTAAAACTGACTTAAGTAAGCATTGACATATGTTCTTAGTTTGTTTGTAGTAGTCCTACGAGAGAGTACATGAACTCTAACTGCTGCCAAAGTTGTTTGTTAAACCCTTTGCTGTTGTAAGATCTGTATTAGCTTTGTTGACTTTCTACTTGTAGAGTGAGAGATATAATCAACATTCGCCTGCATATTCACGCATGTGTAAACCCACGAATAATCACAATCTTTTCATCCAATACATAATAAGCCCAGCGTCGATTCGTTAAATGTTCGTTCACTTTTGCAAACATGAGCGAACATAAGGGAGAGAGGTCTCAGTCGCTCATTGCATATGTAAATCTGACAGAAATTTTCCAAAAAAAAAATGTCGGACTAAGTTTATAAAAATGGTTGCCTTTTCGATAAAAGAGATGCATTTTATTGTAATAAAATGAAAAAGGAAAGGGCATGGGATGATGTTTCAAAAGAAACGGGCAAAGATTCATTTGACAGATAGGTATGCAGGCAAAAGAATTATGGTCATCGGTTGGAATTGACAGAACATAGGGAAGCATTTCGTTCAGTTATGACATTAGCTTATGTTTCCCAATGTTGATTATGGTTGAGCCTTATGTCGAGTGAAATGCATTTCTCACATCGGGCATACAGTGACTTAATACCACCGAAAAAAATATTCTTTTTCTTTGCCTTCGAGAGAGTTGTGAAGTTAGTACTCTTCTCAAGGAAATATAAAATCCCATCCATTGACCCTGCATCCCTTAATGGAATAAACTTCCAACCTCAACCAACCAAGGAAGCAAAATATCTGGGTCTTATTTTGGATAGGAAACTAAGCTGGAAACCTAACATACAAGAAAGAGTAAAGAAAGCCACTGTCGCATTCTTCTCTTGCAAAAAAGCCATTGGAAACAAATGGGGCTTTCAGATTAACTCACTGGCTCTATATCTCGGTCATCAGATCAATCTTTGTGTACGGGGTAGTTGCCTGGTGGATTGCCTTGGAAAAGGCGATAAACCAAAAGAAATTAAGTAACGCACTAAGAACGACACCTTCTGCAGCAATGGACACTATTTCATTTGACACATTTTTGGTAGGCAAATAGCAGCTAGGTCAGCTATTGGCCTTAAAGATACTTTACAGTGGTGCAGGAAAGTATATGGCCACGCCTTCATTTTAAACAAGTTTAAAATCTTCCCTGAAAACATTGACTTGAAGTCTTGTCTTGGCTAAAAAAAAAAAACGTGATATCAACCGCTGATATCCGCATCTTTTCAGACAGCCAAGCAGCAATCAAATCCTTGGAATCATCATCAATAAATTCTCTAACAGCTCTAGACTGGCGATCGATTCTTATAGAGATGGCGGAGCAATTCCGGGAAATTGTAAGGTTGACGAACTTGCTAGACATGGAACAACAATACCCATCCTTCCCGACAAAAGTTCACTGGGTATGCCGATCGCTACATACAAACTTAAATTAAAGCTGGATGCTATTTAAAGGACAATTTCTAGGTGGATAAGTGGTACAACGTGTCTAGCGACAAAACAAATTTGGCCTAAGCTGGATCTGAAGCGCTCTAAGAATTTGATTTCTCCTATATATAGCCTGCATATTAGTGCTGTAATTGTTGTCATCACTGGACACTATCTAATAGGCAAGCATGCAACAAGGCTTGGCGTATTCTCAAATGATTTTTGCAGAAGCTGCATGGACGAGAAGGAGGAGGAGACTATTCTTCAGCTTCTTTGCACCTGCCCAGCTCTCTCCTAAAGAAGGAAACTCCACTTAGGAGCCTTCCGAATCAACGACCTAAATGATCTGGAATAAATAGACGTTAGGGACCTCCTACGCTTCATCAGAAGCTCCAAATGGTTCAATGAGTAGGCTAGAAACCGCTTTCCAAACCCACGTGGTATTACAATGGACCTATTATTGGTCTAAGTGTGTTGGCTTTTAGCTGACAGCCACCTCAACCTAACCTAACCTAACCTAGCCTTCAAAATTACTTTCTACGGCCGCCTTGATCTCGTTCTCATCTGCAAAACTCCGGCCTCGTAACTCCTTTTTCAAATTGGAAAAAAAGGAATAAGTCGCTCGGGGCCAAGTGTGGGCTGTAGGGTGGGTGGTCTATCGTTGAAAAATCTGTGTTTTTTATTAAGGCCTTTCTCAAAACCCGTGCCGTGTGAACAGGCATGTTATCCTGCAAAAACAACACTCCATGCCTGAGTTTTCCACGTCGCTTCCATACGACCGCTATGTAGAATTGACTATTCATCGTAGTCCCCCTTTGGCAGGCAAAATCAATCAGCAAAACACCTTCGCTACCCTAAAAAACAATCGCCATAAGCTTCGAAGCCGACTTTTCCACCTCGAATTTCTTCGGCGGCCTCTCCCCTTTTCAATCCACTACATATGCTCTTGTTTGGACTCCGGATCGTATGGGCGTTTCATCTACAGTTACGATTTGGTTGCAAATTTCCTCGAGATTGTCCCTGGCTAACTCCAAAAAATCGTTGCAGCACTCGAGTTGTCGTTGCTTGTCGAACGGCGTGAGCATTTTCGATACCAAGCGCGCATACATTTTTTTCGCGTTTAAAAAATGCTCGTGCAGAAATTTTTCCAATCCGTTCTTTGCTGATGTGCGACTCGTCCGCTATCTGCAACATTTTTATTCTTCGGTCGGTCAGAACTAAATAATTTTTCAACTTTTCCGACGTTTTCTTCAGTGACTACTGACACAACACACAGTTGAAATTTGCGAGCTCATTTTTTGACCATGGTATACGAAGGTCCAGAATCCCGAAGAGTCGATGACATCCTTTCGAAAATTTTTGTTGTAGTAATAATCTGATTGGTGAATGTAACATCAATTCCCAACCAAGCTCCAATAATTTTTGGCGAGTGACCAAAGATGTATGTGGCCTAGTGTTGTCCTGGTGAAAAATGACACCTTTTCGATGGACCAACTCTGGCCGTTTTTCGTTGATCGCTGTATTTAATCTGTCCAGTTGTTGACAGTACACATCCGAATTGATCGTTTGCTTCCTTGGAAGCAGCTCAAAATGCACCACACCTTTCCAATCCCACCAAACTGAGAGCAAAATCTTCTTTTGGTGGATATCAGCTTTCGAGGTGGATTGTGCTGGCTCATCACGCTTGGACCAAGATCGTTTTCGATTGACGTTACTGTAAAAAACCCAATTTTTCATCGCCAGTGATGATTCGTTTCAATAAAGGGTCGGATTCATTGCGTCTAACATGCAAATCGCAAGCGTTGATGTGCTTCGTTAAATGAATTTCTTTCAAATCATGTGGAACCAAATATCAAGCTTTTTGACGAGTATGTGACACATTTAACTTTTTTGGTATCTCTCGTACAGTTACATGACTGATCCGACTCGATTATGGCTTTAATTTGATCATCATTAAGCTCATCTGGTCGACCTGATTGTTGTTCATCTTTCAGTGAAAAAATCTCTGGAACGAAATTTGTCAAACCAATTCCGGGACTGTCTTTCTTTTAAGGTTTCTTCACCATACACATCACGTAACCTTTTAGCAGCTAGCGCTGCGTTCTTTCCTTTACGGAAATAAAAAAGTAAAATATGACGAAAATGCTCGTTTTTGCACTCCATATTAAAACTGACGCCAAACTAATACCTTTTCACAAAAATACGCGCAATTTGCTTCTAAAGCAAAGTAAGACTGACAGCTAACAAATGTCAAAAGGAAAAAAATATCTCATTGACAAAAGCCATTAAAAAATATGACCAGAGACATCTATGTGTGGAATCGGAAAATACTTAATTGCCAACCTGATAGTTTTTATTCTTTGCCAGGTGAAGTGCCCCTTGGTTGTCGCAGTACAAAACAATTTTCTTCGACGCCTCCAAAAAAATCTCACATTCGAAGCGTTTTAACCAAAGCGCCTCTTGGATAGCTGCGATCATTGACATAAATTCGGCCCCGGTTAAAAATAATACAATTGTTGGTTGACGACGTGTTGCCCAAGAAATTGCACCACCTTCGAAAGACATAATCAGTGGTTGAACGTCGCTTGTCGACGTCTCCGGCCCAATCTGCGTCACAGAAGCCAATCATGTCCTCATTTCCTTTTGGATGAAATGTCAGCTTGTAGTCAATGGTTCAAATATCGCAGCACCCTTTTTACTGCTGCCCAGTGTGCACTGCCATAATTATTGTTGTACGAGTATCTGCTAAGACTGTTAACAGCGAAACATATAATACATCCAATCGCCTCTTGATACGGAACATTCGCCATTTCTCGGTGCTCGGCATCTGTCTTTGGGTTCATCTCCTCTGATAGTTTTTGATTTGGATCCATCGGCGTGTGGACTGGCAGTTCTCCATGTTAAACCGCTTGATAACAGTAGAAATGTAGTGACGCTGATCAATTGAGAGTGATCCATCTGAGTTGCGAATAATGTTCATTCCAAGCAACGATGTAGCCTCACCTATATCTTTCATCTTAAAATGCGTTGACAACTCCCTTTTCAATTTGGTATACATCGTAGCGTTGCTCCCACACATCATTATGTCGTCGACCCACACTGCCAGGATGATAATATTTTGGTACGAATGCTTGAAATAGATGCACTGATCAACTTCATTTCCCGCACCAAAACATCATTTAGTTTTTCATTCCAGATACGATTTGATTGCTTCACACCATAAAGCGCTCGCTGCAGACGACAAACCTTTCCGGATTTATCATCGACTACATCTGGTTGACGCATATAAATTTCTTCTGTCAGCTTGCTTTGGAGAAATGCAGTCACTGCATCCATTTTGTGTATCAGCATCTTAAACTTGACTGCCATCGCCAACAGGAACCGAATCGACGAATAGCGCACAACAGGCGAATAAGTTTCATCATACGAGGGTGGGTCAATAAGTCCCTGAAAAATGAAATAAGGAACACTCTTTCAGGAACACTCACTTTATTTTTCAACATAGTCTCCTTTTAGCTCTATACACTTCATCCAACGTTTCTCCAATTTGTTGATGCCCTCCAAATAATACGATTTCTCGAGGCCCTCAAAATAAGCGTTTGTTTCAGCGATGACCTCTTCATTGGACCCAAATCTCGTACCTCCGAGCCATTTCTTCATGTTTGGAAACAAGAAATAGTCGCAGGGGGCTAAATCTGGGGAATATGCTGGATGAGGGAGGAGTTCGTAGCCTAACTCATGCAATTTTGTCATTGCGACTGCGGATTTGTGCGCCGGTGCGTTGTCCTGGTGAAAAATAACTTTTTTCTTCGCCAAATGCAGCCGTTTTTGCTTCAAATCGGCTTGGAATCGATCTAGCAGCTCTGCGTAATATGCGCCGGTGATCGTTTTACCCTTTCCAAGGTAATCGATGTGAATAACACCGCGCGCATCCCAAAAAACTGTCGCCATGACCTTGTTTGCTGACAAACCCGCCTTGGCCTTCTTCGGCTTCGATTCACCAGGAGAAGTCCATTGTTTTGACTGTTCCTTGGTTTCTGGTGTGTTGTGGTGAATCCAGATTTCATCCACGGTTACGAAACGGCGCAAAAATTCAGCCGAATTTTTCTGGAACATCGCCAAACACACCTTTGAAGTTGTCAAGGTAGGTAGGTTTGATTGTGAAAAAACGCGGCACCCGTGGGTGCCGCGTCCAAATATTTATGTAAAATCGAAATCACTGAGCCGTGTGATAAGCCTGTGGCCTCTTCAAGCTCGCGCACTTTCCCTCGCCGATCGTCCATTATCAAACCATGGATTTTGTCGACCATTTCTAGTGTGGTGACCTCAATTGGGCGACCAGAACGTTCAGCATCACTTGTGCTTGAACGACCGCACCGAAATTGAGTAAACCAGTGGTGAATGGTTCCAATCGATGGTGAAGAGTCCACATAATATTTGTCAAGCTTTTGTTTGGTTTGCGTGATAGTTTTTTCTCGCAAAAATAATGTTTAATGAGCACTCGAAATTCACTTTTTTCCATTTTAACGAAAATGATAGTAGGCGTCTATATAAAATGGCTGCCACAACAAAACTATTTGACAGATCTGTTTGAAAATTTGGGTGCGTTCTTTTGAAAGATGATTCTTGATAAAAAAAAATTAAATTTAAGGTGACGCCACAATTTGTGTTAATTTTCAGGGACTTATTGACCCACCCTCGTAATCTATGCCTCTTACTTGGCTGTAGCCTTTGATGACAAGTCGAGCTTTATAACGCTCGGTCACACCGGCAGCATTGCGTTTTAGGCGCCTGCCCGAAACTAACTTACCCTAAAAACATCACTTTTTGGAACTGTCAACAGATGGCCCACCCTTTATTTGATCAAAACTTTTCTTCCGTTCGAATACCATTAAAAAGGCGTCCAGGCTGTGAGATTTGAAGTTCAAATTAGTGAAACACCGTGCAATGGAAACGTCAAATTCAAGAAAATAATATTCTCATTCAAAAGCCATTATTTTATTTTATTTCCAATATTCTATTGCCTATGCAAGTATTTATATTTGATACTGTTTCTGCCAGCAGCGATTGTGTATTGAGAAGAACATAAAATGAACATTCCTGAGCAGTGCGTGCAAGTACATCGGCTCTGCACATGGCGCCCTCAACCTCTTTGATAGCCGCCTTCATAAAATTGTTAAAATGTATTTCGCGAATTTTTAACTAAAAAAAAAAGTAATAAAAAATAACAAAACTGAGATACGGTTGAAATCTTACCTTATCCCTGACACATTCAGCAAGCTTTGCTAGATTGTTGCCATGATTCTTGCGACATAGAGTCAAATCAGTGTGCATTAGCTCGTGCAGATGATTCCTTACGTTCTTCAATTGATTTCTTGCACCATCAGCTATAGTCTTTGAATTCGTCTTGGCAGCATCAACACATGCACGCAATTTAGTTTGCAAATTAACATTCTCCGTAGACACATTACCCATAAAATGTTGCACGCATATCTTACCCTTTACGGTAAGAGCTGCAGTGCTTCTCATGCGTGATTCTAGTTGTCTGGCAATTTTTGCCGTCAATTCTTGATTGTACGCTACAATGGAGAGTTCTTTGTTAAAAGCCAATTCCATATAAGCAATCTGAGCTTCAATCATTAGAATCTCATTTTTGTAATGTGCCGATATGTTTTCGATGTAGTCATCTACACTAGTCTCAGGCGTGGTGTCACAAGTGCAGCTACAAGTGCAGATCTAAAGTCAGATGCGTCAAATAAATATTGTTATAAGCACTGTCAGACTGAATACTCACGTAGCCGGTAACAAGTATAAAACTAATGAAAGCAACCTCCAGAATCTGTTTAGCCATGACCGAGCTTTAAGGTTGACTATGGAAAACTACTCGAATTGTTCGTTATTTATAATTAAACGAGTATTTTGTTTCTTGCAAAACATTATCACTTCTTTGAATTTGAATTTTCTTATCGGCAGCACCGGGGATTTTTATTCCTCTCATGACGAATGTACTTTTGGAATAAAGCTTCATTATCATGGTTTCGTGGTTCCGCAGTCAAAGCCTGCTAAGTGGATGATATGAGAGAGTACTAATTTTCTTATAGAGAAAGTTATCAAAACGCTAGACTTTAGTTAGACTACTACTATATACACTGGGGTACCAGTTTTATAAGTTTTGTTTGGGGTTGCTGGAAGGAAAAATCATCGAAAGACATTGCAGAGCTAGTACGCGAGGGATGCTTCTGCAATAGTGAGGGACTTTCCCGGGGGGACTGACTTTCGTCATCCCATCATTTTTGAATTATTTGAAAAATAGATAAGAAAAATCCGCCGTTTGTCGGATTTTAAGACTTTTTTGTTTGAAAATATTACCTAATTTCTTGGCCTAGCTTCTCATACAGATCACGGGGTTTTACCCATCTTAGTCTCCTGATTACATTGTCAGTATTTAATAGTTTTGTGTGCCTTTGAGCAGCTTTTTTAACGTCACCTTCAACCATTTCAATATTAAGATCTCTATCTGGAGTGGCTCTATGAGGGTAGCCGTGGTGTAGTGGTAACATCATCGCTTGTCACGCTGTTGGTTCACGGTTCGAATCCTGATGTCAAGAATCATCTCTTTATTTCGCATGAAATAAATAAAAAAGTCGATCACTTGCGAAAGCTAAGTCAACTCTACTGTGAAGGCATAACACTGGCAGTAGGGTGGTCATATGGCTAAAATGCAACTTGATCGTGATGATGACATCAGGAGGACGAAAAAAAAAATACTGTGAATCATAAGCAACGACAATAATAGCGAAAACACACAAAATACTCCCCAATTATCTGGACAGCCACCCTTGGAGTTCAATGAAACTTAACTACCACCTGAGTTTCAAACCAACTACACCAATCTGTCTTTCTCTCTGTGTCTTCCCCTTTCCACAAAAAACGCCCGTGTCCTAAAAATTAGTATAAGGGTATTCATATCCCCTTTAACTCGTGCAAATTAGAAAAAAAAAAAAAAAAAAATTTGACTAGCGTTGCGTATGCATCAAGGTGCATCAACTATATTCCTTAGTACCTTATTTTGGAAGACTTGGAATTTTTGTAAATTCATTTGGCATGTGCATGCCCACGACTGGAGCCCATAGGTCCATACCAGCTTCAGAACCTGCTTGTATAGCAATAACTAATTGTAGTTGGACAGAGATGAGTATCTCCTAATACTCGTAAGCCAATACATTTTACTGTATTCGCATGTTCAACTCATCTCTCTTTTTCTTTACATGCGTTTTTCAACGCATTCTAGCGCCTAGGTTCATGCCTAGATATTTGGTTGTATTTAAGTATTCCTCTACATTGTTGTTTATGAATACAGGAATATGTGGTACGTTTTTATGTGTAAAATTAATATAGACTGACTTTAGGTCATTTAATCTATCTGCCATTTTTTAGTCCATTCTGAAATATTGTTTATTGCCATTTGAAGTTTTTTTTGTTGCTATTTCGACAGTTGCTCTTACAGCAAGTACAGCAGTGTTATCTGCAAAAGTTGCTATAGTGGTTTCTCCACTTTCAGGCAGATCGCTAGTGAATAAGAGGTAAAGCATAGGACCCAATACACTGCCTTGTGGTACGCACGCTTTAATTTCTCTTAATGTTGAGTACTCTGTTTTTTGTTTAATTCTGAAGAATCGATCTGATATTTACAAGGTCAACTGGGTCTCAACATCTAACCAGATCGATTACTCGTATATTGCTATTATCCGGTGCTTTAGAAATTGTATCCAGGACATCAAAAAGAAGCGCGTATATGCTTGCTCACTACAGCACACGGCTTTCAGCAGACCCATGGCTTACGGATCGATGCCTCTTACTTACTTTAATTTGGATAGCGCTACAGTACAGAGTGTACCACGGCCAGGATCTTTCGCTAACTGCTTCAACTTTCCACGTCAAGTTGGCTGAGGTCCCTTTCCAATTGTGCGTTTCACTTAAGGACTGGTAGACTCTCCGGGCCGGTAATCTGGTGCCCTAGCCATCTTATCGTGTTGGCAGCCGTCTGCACGACGTTTCGCTCCTGTCTTCGTATTTCTTTCATGACGGTAGCCACAGTTTCTCTTACTGCTTTCCAAGCTTCTTGCGTGCTCGTCATCTGTCTGGTGGTGTTCACTGGTGTTAAGTCCACACCCAGTATGTTCGCCAGCAAGTTACGTTATTCGTGATATCGTGCAAAGTGGAACATGGTGTGTTCTGCATCCTCGATTGCTTCCGTGCACGTTGGGCAAAAAGGGTTGTCTTCGTGTCCAAGTCTGTGGAGGTAGGCTTTGAAACATCCATGACCAGTAAGCATTTGCATCAGATAGAAGTTCAGCTCTCCATGCTTCCTATTGATCCAAGGGTCTATATTGGGGATCAATCTCTGCGTCCATCTGCCTTTGTCAGAAAAGTTCCATCTCTTTTGCCATTCTTCGAGGCTTGTTCTTGGCGGTACTTCGGTGTCACTTCGACTCGCTTTTGACACCATTATCTTGTTGGCACGATATTTCCGTTCCGCTTCTTTAACGAGGAGGTCTATTGGCACCATTCGAGCTTGTTCGAAAGGCGCTGCATACTCTCAAGACATTGGTTCTGTAGACCGCCTCCGTCTTCCTTCTGTACGATTTCGTTTTCATGGCAGCTGCTCATATTTGGGAGCTCGAAAGCATCATCGACGTCGCAACTCTAAGAGCAGTGTCTTCTTCTGTTTAAGTCCTCCAATATTTGGCATAATCCTTGCCAGGGCAGTCGTTGTTCTTGCTGCCTTCTCAGCTGCGTGTTGCAGATGTTGCTTAAAAGTCAACCTTGTATCTAGAAGGTATAGTAACGCCAAGGTATTTCAGCTCTGGTTTTGAAACTACAACGTCATCACTTATGGTTACTCTTCTGGTCTCCATAACTCGTCTGCTGCTGATGAGCACTACTTCGGTCTTTTCCTCTGCTAGTTTTAGGCTCATGCTTACTAGCCAGTCCTGTACCATCCCGAAAGCTTCATTACAGTCGTGTTGCAACTCCTCAAGAAATTTGGTCACTACAACGATTGCTAAATCGTCGGCGAAGCCAATTATTTTCGAGGACCTTGGGATTCCAAGTCTGAGGACGTCATCGTACATTAGATTCCACAGTAGTGGACCTAGTATTGAGCTTTGGGGGACACCGCCTGTGACGTTATACTGCCTCATTCCGTCGTCGGTGCAGTAGTACAGTATTCTATTTCTAAAATAGTCCTCCATTATTTTCTGCAGGTAATCCGCTACTCTCTGGGTGGTAAGTGCTCGCAGAATGTTACTCCAGTTTGTGGTGTTAAAGGCGCTTTTAACACCCAGCTTTATGATTGCGCAGTACTGTTTACTTCCGCCCTTCCATCGTCTTCCTTCGATGGATTTTTTCGCTGTATTTACGAACGTGCCTTACGGAAGCCATACTGGCAGTCAGCGAGACCTCCCGTTTCATCGATCGCGCTTTCCAATCTGTCACTTATTATGCGCACCAGTATTTTTCCCATGGTGTCCAGCATGCATAGAGGCCTATATGATGAGGGATCCTGCGGTGGTTTATTACCTTTTGGTAAGAGGACAAGTCTTTGCTTCTTCCGCTAATCGGGGAATACTCCTTCCTTGATGCATGCGTTGTATACGTCTGCAAAGATGTGTGGGCGCCAATCCATAGCTGCTTTTAATGCAATGTTTGGGATTCCATCAACACCAAGTGGTACTAAATCCTTGATGTTTTTGTAGACTTGTATGACTTCCGCTGCTGTGACGAGAGGTATTGGTAACGCCCCCGTCGTGGTTGTCCTATCCGTTTGTTCCTCTATTCCCCCAGTATCCTGGGAGTAGATGCAAGTTTGCTGTTTTCTGCTGCAAGAAAGCGTCACAAGCTCTTGTCATTCCACTCTAGAGCTGCTTCGCTTTATCGGCAGCAGATTCGTAGAGGGATATGTCTAGGGTGTGAGGTTTCCACTCTGCATTTGTTTCCTCTGACCTCCTCTATTTCCTGTATGACTGGGTTGTAGATGAAACTTAATTGCCTGGTGATCGCTGTGCGTGTATTTTTTGCGTGTATGGGTGACTTTAAAATCGATAAAAAGATGGTGGGTATCAATCTGAAATTGCTGAGTTTTCTCCAAGGTCTGCCGTACTGATAAGGACCAATCATGATGCTGACTGAAGGTTTCATGCGTTCATACAGCAAAGCGGACAAGATCTTCAAGGCGATGTTTAGCAGACTCACTCCTCTATAATTTGCGCCAGTTCAGAGATTCCATTCTATTCATCGGGAATACTATCGTTTGATCAGATTTTATAAATGAGTTGGTGCATGCTCCTCATCAAATCATAGCCCGCTGCTTTAAAACTCCAGCAGCCTTGTTTGATTTGAGCTTCGATATTGCTATCCTCACCTCATGTTGATCGGGTGAACGGTTGGCTGTGATCGTCCAAACTGAATGATTCGTTCTGCATGACACCGGACTATTGGTCATCAACGCCGTTCGACAGTCTGCAGAAATATTCTTTGGAGATTCTCAGCATCGACTGCGGCTCTACTACCTGGTTTCCTTCTTCGCCTCTGCAGGCTTCTATTTTATGTTTTTACAGCACCTAGGGCTATTAATTTCGGCAACGCACATACGAGTATCATGCAAATATTACTAATAACTGAAATTAATTTCTGTTTAATGATCTTTATATCTGAACCCCTACACAAATCCTTTGTGTCACAGGAGCCCATACCGGGCTTTCCTGACTTATTGAGCGGTTCCTGGTGTTATTTGAACAACATGCGGACACATAACACTTCTCCCGCTCCATATGTGTGCCACACAAAGTCAAAGAACTAAAATGTTCTCCCTTTATCGGACGAAATGTGTATTTTATTTCCCCATTCTTACGGTTATCCTGTGTCAAATTGGCAACCAGACGTCGAATTTTCGTTCCTTTTCTTCTTTTCATTTTCAGAAATAAGAAACAATACGAGATTTAGAAATCAGAGCACACGCAGACGACAACGACGAACTGGAACTTCCTTTCTGGCATTGCACAATGCGAACAATGAGCACATGCAGTGAAAAATTGCACAGTTTGAGACCTTTAAGAGGCATTTTTTTTTTTGCCCGTCTCTTAGAGGGCTAAAGGCGCTCAGTCACCTTGATTTCTTCCTCCTGTACTCTGCTATGACTTTCTTGATTTTTGGCACATGGACAATAACACCTTTTCCCCCGAATGATTTATCGCAGTAAAAACAAATAAAATGTAGAAAATCGATTTGACAGATCGTGGTTTTGTCAACGGGACAGACAGAAAGGGATAGAGAAAGGTATCCTTTCAAAGAGGGGAACCTCCTGTGGGGGACAACTGATTTACTCTGATATGTGGTGAATTTAGGATGAATGAGTTGATTCTGAACTGCACTTTGAGTGCGAAAAACCATCGAGAGGGGCATCCCGCTGGTAGTTACCTTACAAGGATATATTATCCTTGAAAATTGCAATCGAAAGTGGTGTTTGGAATTAATTGGGAATTTGATTGTCCTGTTTTGACTTTGATTGACTTGCTTATGTGTGATATAGCTGCGCCCATTGTCTGCAGTTTAATTCTGAATCAGTGCATTTTGGCGCAATCGGTTAGAAGTACATACTCGTAGTGCTTAAGAAAAGTATCTACGATGTTGTTGGTGATGTGGAAATGATGTTGATGGTGCAGAAAAGGTAGAGAGTACTAAACATGTCTATATGGTTCCTCCAAGATCATCGTCTTTTCCTTCAAACTCTAGGTAATCCATAGCTGTAGCAGACCTTTAGTCTTTTTAGTTAAGTGGTCCATCTACAGTCATACATGGAGCGGAATTCCATAGAATTGCGACATGATTTGGAACAAATAATATTTTCAGGGTTCCGGTACTTAAAAAGTTGGAACAGAACCCTTATAATGAGAGTCAGTTGTTTGTTCGTCTGTCTGTTACACTCGGGTATAAATACGAGTACAATACGGATATCAAATGAAATTTAACGATACGCCAATTCCAGAAATAGTCGTTATTTTTACTTCATCAGATTTCAAAAAGAATCCTAAGAACTGCCAAAAAAAGGTATGTCTCACCCTTATCACTGTAATTACTGAACCGACATTTTTTTCAAAATTCATAAATATGTGCCATCTTCCAAAAATTAAAACTATTTGTTTGATATTTAGTAACGTATTTATTTTAATTGCTCTGGAACCCTCGGCTGAGGCACTTTAATGCTTTACCTTGTCCTTTTTTCATGGTTTTGTATAGAATACCTTTACTAGCAACACTATTGTTTTGAAGTATAATAATTTGTTAAGACTAACAGACACCCATATATACGAGTATGTAATGCTGCGACAAATTCATGAAGTAACGTGAGTTACCGGGTTCATGTAACGTAAGTTACTTTTGTTTTGAATTGAAAAAAAAAAAAAAAAAATATTTTAAGACTTGGTAAGCTTTAATTCAATCATCATTTGATGGACAGGCGCTAACAGAAGGCCTTGGCGGTACGATTAAGACACCTGACAACTTTAAAATGAAGAGCGTGTCGTTGGTCGAACTTTGTCAGACAATAAAAAATCTTAGAAATAACAAGGCCCCTGGATATGATTTAATAACCGGAGAGATTCTCAAAGAATTGCCAAAGAAAGCCCTGATCAAGCTTCTGTATATTATAAATGCCGCGCTAAGATTATCATACGTTCCAAGGCTAAGATTATCATACGTTCCAAGGCAATGGAAAGTCGTCGAGGTTATAATGGTTCCAAAACCGGGAAAGCCTCCAAACGACGAAAAATCGTACAGACCGATATCGCTCCTGCCGGTAGTATCTAAAGTATTTGAAAAGCTTTTGTTAAAGTGCCTACAACAGGTCATTGAAGAAAGACGATTGATTCCGGACCATCAGTTCGGCTTCAGAACAAAGCATTCCACAATTAATCAGGTTTATAGAATAACAAATGAAATAGAGAAAACCTTAGAGGAGAAAAAGATATGTTCTAGCGCTTTTCTGGACGTCTCTCAAGCCTTCGACAAGGTATGCCATGAAGGATTGAAGTTTAATTTAAGACAGGTTCTTTCGGAACAATTATATGAGATCTTAGAATGCATATATACATTCGAGTATAACAAACTGGTTCTATACAAGCAAGTGCTTAAACACATTTGGACATATGGTATACAACTTTGGGGTGGTACCAAACGAAGTAATAGAGATATCCTACAATCTTTTCAAAACAAAGTATGCCCCACATTCCTAATCTTCGCAAAAAGTAAAACAAAAACATTAACGGGGCAAGTTCTCTAGTACGAAAATCCTTTAACAATTCAGTCATGAAAATGAGTGAGACCTGAAAGTGTGCCAAAGTTTGACTTGTTCCAAAAGTCTATTTATGTTGGTAACTAATCGTAAATCATTGACGAAACAAATGAAATCACTGTCTTAGCTGGAATGACTTTTCTTTAAACAGTTGCCGCCCTTTCTCATCAACCCTCTAGCACCCAAATTATGTTCTTTTCTTTTGCGTTAAGACTTGTTTTTCTCCACAAACCATGAACAATCACAGAAAAATTACCTCGAAAAAAAAAAAAAAAAAATCAAACCAACAACATGTTAACGCAATTTGTCAGAGTGGTGTCTCCCGAATCTTGTCTCCTGGCTTTTTCTTCTATATTCCACGGAAAAACTCATCTCAACCTGTTCCTATTCATTGAGCACTGTCTGGCATTATATTCTTAATTTCAATCGCATGAATCTTAGTCATAAAAAGTTTGCGCGCGCGCCAAAAATTCAAAGATATACGGTAAATTTTGACAGCAGGCTTTTTGACGGGGGTTACCGATCTGCATAACAACGAGATTGCTGCACATTCTAGAAGTTCTATTCCATTGTGCTGTGCTTTTCTGTCCATATTCATGTGTTGCCTCGTTTTTCTTTGCATTTTTTTTTTTTTTTTTTTTGTTTAATCGCCGGTGAATGGACACAGAGAATAAAGAAAAATCAAGAATAGGGTCAGAGAGGACATCATGAAACTATAAACTGGATTTATTTTTTCCTTATGAGTATGTGAGTTTAACGTGCATTTTGCGCCCCTCAAAAGGGTGCAAAGACCGCGCAAAATCTTAAAGACATGTTCTTAAGTGAGTAGATGGAATGGGGTGGCATTGAATTTATAAGATGTGCAGCGCAAAGACGAAAACATGCAGCTTTGTTATCTAAAAAAAAAAATTCATTTTTTGAACAACAATAAGTTGCTACTCTAAGCTCTAGGTGACACTATTTCGAAACTCAGTAGCTGAAACTTTGCACAAGACTTCAAATACTGTCCATGTATAGTGGTTCAATCACATTTTGTATTGTATGTATGCAAATCGAGTATGATGGCAAATCGAAATGATAACCAGGGTAACTCCTATGTAACTTATGTTACATTTTACATCGAAACTACTCTACTCAACTGTCTCATACATTATAATATAAATTACGAAAATATGGCTAACAATTTGTTTTATCCATAAGGGGAATAAGGAATTTAGTTAGGGAAACACTCATTTCCTACCTAATGCGTTACCAGAAGCTGTCCTTCTGGTAACGCAAGTAACATCAGGCGACATAGTATCCTCAGTCTAAATGAATAAGTTTCGAGTTCTGTTCAGCAATTTTAAAAATTATAAGAAAATTATTGGTTTACTACGACTAAGTTCCCTTATCAAGTAGTTTTAATTTCAAAAATATTCGCATTGGACAGGTAGCTTTCCAGCAAAAGCACCTGCTAAAGCCCGCCATTAAATGCGGCTGGTCCTTACGAGTATTGCGCTAGATCGAACGGTTTCGTTCGTTGTAGTCGGCACACAAGGTTTATTTCGTTCAGAATTTGGAGTATAACGTTGTTGCAATGACCATGAGCAAAGTTCGTTATTTCGTCATCGACGGTAGTTACTCCTAAGTCTCTGTGGATATCATTGTTTCTGATATACCATGGGCCATTTACTATGACTCTTAGCACTTTTTTTTTTTTTTTTTTTTTTTTTTTTTTATAATTTGCACGTGTGAAAGGGGTTATGAATACCCTTATACTACTTCTTAGGACACGGGCGTTTTTGAGGAAAGGGGAAGAGACAGAGAGAAAGACGGATTGTGCAATTGGTTTGAAACTCAGCTGTTATTAAGTTTTCAGTGAACTCCAAGGGTGGCTGTCCAGATAACTGGGGAGTTTGTTTGTTTTTGCTTTTGTCGTTGCTCATGATTCACAGTATTTTTTTCCGTCCTCCTGGTGTCATCACCACAATCAAGTTGCATTTTAGCCATATGACCGCCCTACTGCCAGTGTTATGCCTTCACAGTAGAGTTGACATAAGCTTTCGCAATTGATCGACTTTTTATTTATTCCATGCGAAATAAATAGATGATTATTGACATCAGGATTCGAACCGTGAACCTGTAGCGTGACAAGCGATGATGTTACCACTCTATTGCTTCGTTTGGTACAACCCCAAAGTTGTATACCATACGTCCAAACGGATTTAAGCACTTGCTTTTATAGAAGCAGTTTGTTATAAATGCTTAATTTGGAATGTCTTCCAAGTAGCCAATACATTTGTCTGAATCTATTTTCAAGCTCGTCACGTTTCTTTTTGGCGTGCGATTTCCATTTAAGTTTTGCGTCTTGCGTCATTCCTAGATACTTTGCCTCGTTTGCATACTGTCTTTGTACCGAGTTAATGGAAATGGGTAGGTTGTTAATTTTTTTGTAACTAAAGTTAACATGAGTAGAGAGCAATGCGCCAAATCTTTGTCTACTCGCAAATTTTGTCCAAAACTCGTTAGAGCTTTACAGTTGCTGACTTGACTGATTTATTTGTTGTTAATATCTTATCGTCCGCGAACGTATCTACGACAGTGCCCTGTTGTTAAAATCTTATCGTCCGCGAACGTATCTACGACAGTGCCTTCTTCTTGCGGTATATCTCGAGTGTACAGTAATAACAAGACCGGACCAAGAACACTTCCTTGCGGTACTCCGGCAAAGATTTCCTTAAATTGGCAGTATTCCGGTCCGTGTTTAACACGTAATAGTCTGTTCGCAAGGCAGGATTCTACGATCTCATATAATTGTTGCGGAAGAACCTGTTTTAACTTAAACTTCAAGCCTTCACGGCATACCTTGTCGAAGGCTTGAGAGACGTCCCGAAAAGCGCTAGAACATATCTTGTTCTCCTCTAAGGTTTTCTCTATTTCATTTGTTATTGTATAAACCTGATCAATTGTGGAATGCTTTGTTCTGAAGCCGAACTGATGGTCAGGAATCAAACGTCTTTCCTCAATGGCCTATTGTAGGCGTTTTAACAAAGCTTTTCAAATACCTTAGATACTACCGGCACCAGCGATATCGGTCTGTACGATTTTTGTCGTTTCGAGGCTTTACCGGTTTTGGAACCATTAAAACCTCGGCGACTCTCCATTGCCTTGGAACGTATGGTAATCTTAGCGCGGCATTTATAATATGCAGAAGCTTGATCAGGGCTTTTTTTGGCATTTCTTTGAGAATCTCTCCGGTTTTTAAGTCATATCCAAGGGCCTTGTTATGTTTA
This sequence comes from Pocota personata, assembly GCA_963082735.1. Lineage (NCBI taxonomy): Eukaryota > Metazoa > Arthropoda > Insecta > Diptera > Syrphidae > Pocota > Pocota personata. The sequence goes on along the minus strand of OY720429.1, from coordinate 262,125,686 downwards.
AGATTTTTTATTGTTTAGCAAAGTTTGACACACGCTCTTTATTTTAAAGTTGTCAGGTGTCGTAATCGTACTACCAAAGTCTTCTGTTAGCGTCTATCCGTCAAATGGCTTAAACGTTTCTTCCAGGTGCACGTCAAATCGCCTTCTCTTTGTCTCCCTTTGCCTATACGCCATTGTTTTTTCTTATCGATAGCTATTGCATTTGGGGTTTTTTAGTACATTTCATAGCTTTCCATAGTGACTAATTCGAACTTTTTTCGGCAGTCAAGCTTTCAAGATACGTAGAGGAGATCTCTTTTGAAATCTTTGAGTGCTGTATGAACTCAAAACACAGATGGTTTAAAAGAGTTTTGTGCTGGGGAGCTTGGGATTGTTGCCATCTTTTGCTTGCTCTCCTCAACAATGTTGGCTCACAACAACCCCCTGGCGAACAGTGAGAGTAGATTTCGTACCGAAAATCGGTAGAGATGACTACTCTCTCGCCAAGAGCTTCCTGCGAGACTGCGCTTCAAAATCTGGTCAGTAGAATAGAATGTGGAAAGAATACGCAATACGCATTTTTATAGACATTGAGGGTGCATTTGACAATGCGACTTTTGACAGCATGTGTAGCTCCGCCAGAAATCAAGGCGTAGAAGGTACACTAGTGTTGTAGATCAAAGCCGGTGTGTTATGGCAGGTGTAAATAGGGGCTGCCCACAAGGCGGTGTCCTGTCTTCACTGCTTTGGTGCATGCTGGTTGACTCCCTGTTGAATACACTCAATTGTTCTAATGTCTACGCTCAAGCATATGCAGATGATGTCGTCGTCCTTTCTGTCGGATCGTGCCTAGCGACTGTCTGCTCTAAGGTGCAGATGGCCCTAAACGCTTTCAGTTAATCCTCTCAAAACGGAGGTGGTTCTCTTTATGCGAAGGAGGAAATTGACTGGTCTGAATCAGCCAGTGCTAAAAGGCGTCACTATCCAACTCTCCAAGGAACCCAAATATTTAGAAGTAATCCTAGATAGCAAACTTCTTTGGACGAAACATGTCGAGCTTAAAACTTCCAAAGCTCTGTCAGTCTTTCGGCAATGCAATGGTGTTTTCGGCAAGACATGGGGCCTGGCTCTGCTCTAAACGTCTTGTTGAACAGGTGGAAGGGGCGAAGTATCTGCGTCTGTAGTGACAGTCAGGCTGCGCTTAAGGCCTTGCTCAATCCTTTAACCAAAATAGTTTGAGAATGCAAGACATCCTTGAATTCAGTCGGAAGGCTGAACTCACTGAATCTTGTTTGGGTCCCAGAACACAAAGGGATAACAGGAAATGAGATCTCTGACGAGTTTGCTAGACAAGGCTCGGAAGAGAGTTTCTCTGGACCTGAACCCACGTTGGGTTTGTCAGCGTCCTCGGTTAGGGCTTCCATTGACGACTGGTTTTTCAGTGAACACAATCGAAAGTGGCATGATTCTCCAGGATCCAGGCAGACTATACGGATAGTCCCCGTCGTCTGTAAGAAATCCGCGGCTTTCTTGCTATTTCTTAGCAGAAAAGACTGCAGACAACTTACTTGCGTTCTTACGGGCCACTTTACCTTTGCTAAGCACCTCCATGTGCTAGGTTTGAGCGCTACCGCTGTCTGCGACCCCTGTGGAGAGGGCGATGACACTGTGAAACAACCTTTGCTCAGATCAGGTGGCGAATTTTCGGTGCTGATGAGGTGAGCGCTGGTGACCAAAGCTCTTCAGCACTGAAACGTCTACTCGTCTTTTTACGAAAGACGAGGGTTCTCTGCCTGATTGTACAATGGACCTGTTTTTGAGTCTTGAGTGCTCTAACGAAAAAAAAAGAAAAAGAAAAGTGTCTTAGCTCTTGGCTCAGATTATCTCACTTGAAATTTATAGTTTCAGTGTAAAATAAAAAAGTTTTCTGATTTTCCTTTTCATGAAGGTGCAATCCAAATTTTACAGAGCAGATGTTCACTGCTAGATAACCCAATCTACATAATTCAACCTTTAACCCAAAACAAAATATACAAGTTATGCAAACATCTCAAACCATACCTAATGACAGTGTTTTTTCAATTTCCTTTAATTTATTCACGCAAATTGCCAAATGCACGCATCATTGAATCGATATCCTACATCCCTGACGGGGAATAAAAAAGCAAATCACACAGATATGCAACTTGAAAGAAAGCACAACCACTGTACGAGTATGTATACCAATTGCACATCAAATCAATTTATTTATGCAAGGTTGCATTGAAATGTTAATGTCCTTTGCATTCATCCTTTGTTTGTGATCGTATTGATGATGCACATGGTAGTTTGATTGCTGTTGCACTGCTAAAACTACGACTCTCTAGAAATTCTCCAGGTGGCCAGATTACAAAAAGACCGTTGGTACGTGCTCAATTTTCGACGGGAAGCACAGGCGGGAATCAAGAAAAATCGATTTTCATCCAAGGATTCAATCACATACTCGTAGATCGAACGATCGGTGCAATTTGCAATCTTCTTGAGTCCCTTTCGATTCGCGTAAATAAATAAATTATTAATCCTATTGCACATAGTCACTACGAGTATGGATATGTGTGTGAGTGTTGCGCAAATGGCATTGGCGCCAAATTACCCTTCGTGCATAGGGCCCTTTCCTTTCTCCCTTTTAATTTTTTCTTGATCATTGATTCTTCTCATTTTTCATTTCTTACTCGTAATCTCAGCGCGGAACCGGGATAAGAAAAAATAAATGAAACTGAAATTCAAAATCATCCTTTTCGTGATTTCCTTGCTACGTGCTTGGTCAGTCAATTCTTTTGGCGATGATCTTCCAGGGGTTCCTTCGTGATTATGGTGAATTAATTCCGCACATAGAACGGTCTCCTGTTGCATTGTGCACAAAAGTACGTGTATACTGCCCCATGCATACTTTACGAGTATGTGACATTTAGATAGGGAGTAGTCCTTGGCGCACTAGGGAATCTCTATTGCACGTCATCATCACTCTTGGACATTCTATTGTGTTCATTGTCCACGAATGTCCAAGATTTATGCAAAAGATACTCTTCTATCCCATTTGTGACACAACCCTCCATTATTCGAAGATCGGATCTCCCTTTGGTTTGATGTAACCCCTCAAAACTTGGATTTCCATTTTGATGGGCTTACTCGTACACATCATAACTTCGTCGCCTTTGTCTTTTGCAGAAAAGAAAATTCGTGATGGATGCCAAAGGATATGCCAACAGATAATTTTTCAAAAAAAGAAATTCTCTCACAAGCAGTGTTAAAGTTGGATTGCAATTTATTTTCTCAAATCCGTGCAACAATATGTACAAAGGTGTGTTCTTAATGATTCTCAGGAGATAAATGTTGACGTGTTGTTTAGGGGTGGATCTAGACGGGACATTGTTCAGTTTCACTCTCGGTGCCTTGGAATATTTATGCAATTTAAGAGTCTTCCGGGTATAGATTTGAATTTAAATGCAGATGCGGGATATAATGAACTTTGGAAGTGGTTCCCATGGGATGTGTTTTGCGAAAAAGTGCGTTTTTAATTTATGGAAATGTGTTTTCTTTGATTTTTTTCTGGTACTCGTAAGTGATGAAGGAAATGTTTTGTTCGGTACATCTGCATCTTTCTCATTAGTTTTGCATTTTAGATTACAATGACTTGATAACAACTTCACCGTTTTTTTTTAAAAAAAAAGTACGAGTAAGTACGAGCCCTGGGTAAATATCAAACTCGATATGCATTCTTGGATATCATATTCTTTTGCTCAATTCTTGTGAGAATCAGAATCATTCTCAGTCAGAAAGAAATCAAATGTTTACTTCGAAAATTCCAATATTTTTCCCAGATTTTTCTCCTCTACTGCAACAATCAGCAAACAAAATATGCAGATAACGGAATAAGTCCACACCATGTCCTTTACCACATGAAAAAGACGCTTAAGAAAATCTGGACGCTTTCGATGCATAACAGTGAGAAAATCCCTGCTTCGACCTCAACATAGAAAAGAAGTTTAGAATGGGCACTAACATATGAGGTTTGGACAGAATTAGACTTTTAAAAAAAAGAAACATACATAAAAGCTTCAACTGATTGTATGATACCCTATCCCTCATCTTCTAACCCATCCCTAATGAACTGGATGTGGTGTTGTGAACCTTTTGGTTCAAATGCATTAAAATCTTTCTACTCAGAGGCTATTCTCTTGATTTTTAAGAGATTTTACCACATAATTTGTAACTAAGACTTATTCTTAAAAAAAAGTGGGCGTGACGTGATGGTCGCCATTTCTAACTGAAGGGCAACAATTCTGGTGAAATATTCACAATAAGACTTAATCATCACCGTAAATTGCTTTGAGAAAGCAAAATGTGTACTTTTTTCAAAGAAACACCCCCCAAAAGTGGGTGCGGCATTATATAATGTTTGGACGAATTGTAGAGAATGTGAACAGTTTCTAGTAGAAACATTTTCTAAAAAGTGGGCGTGTCTGTGGGTGGATTTAATAAATGTTTACACTTATACTGTTTCCGATCCTAAGAAAGTTATATTCCAAATTTCATCCTAGCGCAAAATTTAAGGCCCAAAAGTGATGACATATGGATTTATGGACGGACATGGCTACATGCTGGTCGCAAGTATATACGAGTATACTTTTGGGAGTCTATCGTTATTATTTCTCTATGTTACAAACTACGGGGATTAACAAAAGTTCGTTTAGTTTGTGTCAATTTAGAATTTTTTGGTAAGAAAAGATGCATTTCTGTAGCAAATTTCAGAACAATAGGTAAAAATGAAGACGAGAAAGAGAAAAATTAGTGACGAAAGCTCGGCTGAAGTTCCACCGCCAACACAGGAAGAAATTCGTTTTGTCATTCTCTTTGGATTTCGACACCAACTCACGCCAGTCAAAATTCTGCACGAATGCCAAAATGCATACGGAATAAATACACCATCTATTGTTACTATTTCAAAGTGGTTTCAAAGATTCTAGACTGGTTATTTTTCTGTGGAGGACGAATCTCGCGAATGTCGGTCCAAATCCTCGACCGATGATACAAATGTGGCCCTGGTGAAAGCTAAAATTGACGAAGATGCCAGCATGACACAGGAGATGATAGCGGATGAACTGGACTTGAGTGCCATGGATGTGTTTGAAAAGTCAAGCTGCTTCAATAAGATCGTTACAGGTGATGAATCTTTGTTTTACAAGTACGACCAGGAAACAAAACAGCAGTCCATGGTATGGAGCCCAGAAGGTGCAATTCCTCCAGTAAAGGCCAAACAACAAAAGTCAGCGACAAAAGTTATGATGTCGATGTACTTCACCAGGGCGAAAATGGTCGCCGTCATCCCGCAGCTGTGTTTCTTTCATCGAAATCGACCAAGTAGTTTTTGCTCTGGAGCATATGGAGCTATCATTATGCCACCTGGCGACCGAATCTAATACCTATTTTTGTAAGAACACTGAGATTTAAAGAAATACATCTGTGTTTGTTGGATCGAAATCGTTTCAGTAATTTTCGGTCCAGGTGTCATCGTTTGATCTTCTGATCTTTTAAGAAGAGCCCTATTACATTAAAATCGGTTCAGTAATTGTTGCCTAGGTGGTAGCAAACAAATGTTTGTATTTTTTAATAAATTTTTGACATATTCAAAGTCTTTTAGCCTTCAGCTTACATTTGATATTTCAGCTCTCTGTAATCCGAGAACTGACATCAGACAGACAACATTTGAATCTACAGGGTGGCTGACATGAAGTGTTACTAATTCAAATAGCTGTATTTTTTTTTTTTAATTGTAAATATTTTTTATTGAATCCAAAGAAAAATTGTTTGGACATTTATTCAAATTCAAGGATTTAATTAATATTTTTGATATGGCTACCTTTTGCACAAACAATTTCCTTGAGATGGTCAGTAAATTTATCGCACGCTGCACGCAAGTGTGTCTGTGGAATGCGCTTCCATTCCCGGCGAAGCGCTAACTTGGGCGCGTCCGTTGTTTGGTATTTTTTAGTGCCAACCTTGGTCTTTAAAATGCCCCAGACAGAAAGGTCTAATGTACTCGCATCGGGAGAAATCGATAGCCATTGTGTCGAGGAAATGAAGTGCGGAACGTTTTGTCGCAGCCATTCTTGATTTGCTCGGGATTTGTGGGAAGGTGCAGAGTCCTGTTGGAATGTCTAGGGTCTTTGGCCGAAATGTTTGCATGTCCATGGCTTCAACACAGCTTCCAAGACAGGTTCACAATAAACCACAGCGTTTATTTTAATGCCACGGTCCAAAAATACTAGCGGAGACCTACCATCGGCAGTCACTGCGGTCCGAACCATCAAAAACGGTGGCGCTTGCTTCCTGGTGGCCATTCTTTGGTCGAAATTATCCTATGACATCTCTAGCAGGTAAACTCGAGATCGTGCACTTTTTGGAATTTTAAGGCCTTGAGTCCGAGCTCATTTTTCAAAATGTGTTGAATCTGTTCTCTGTATATGTTTAGCTCAGAAGCCATTTTTCTTCCGCTACGTCGAGGATTTCGTTCTATTCTGGCCTTCACACTCCGAATCACTGTTGACGATGTTGCTGTCTTTTTCGGACCACCTCCATAGCGTTTTGCAATGCTGCCGGTTTCGTTGTAATGCGATATGGTGCGATACACAATCATTTTGTTCACTAAATGTTTCAGCTCACGAACAATACCTGGTTGTGATTTTCCAGCCAAAAAAAGTGCAATAACACTTTTACGTTTGAATTCCATTGTTGATAGAACAAAAACTAAACACGCCATAAAAAAAAAACCTTTCACACGCTTGTCAACAATGAAATGAGTTAACAACTGTCAAATTTTCAGCGCGCTGTCGTTCGTAGTTTGGCGTGAAGATGGTAGCAGTTCATGTCATCCTGTGCTTTCAGTTTGACCGTTCGTTACATTTTGTGTTATATTAACAATGCGGTAAAACCCACTAAGAGAAAATTACACGCCCTTTTCCCCCTTTTTAAGTTTAGCATTAAAGTCTGAATACGATTTTTACGTCATACTTCGAACAGGATCCACAGCCACATTACACTGGGCTTTAAATTAAGGCCTCGGTTCCTGGGCCTAGGGGAACATAGTTGTAAAATTGTCTTAAATTACAAATAAAAGAAGAAAATAGAAGTAACTAGTATAGACAAACGCCCATCTCCTAATAAAATGCAATCCCACGACGTTCCAGTGAAACTACTGGAAACCCAACAGTTGTGACACCACAGCCGATTTTAAAAACATCTCAAAATGTTTCCATTACTTGAGATTCTTTCCGACAAAAGAGGTTATAAAATCACTCTTTCAATACACTCTCCATCCTTTTCCAATAAATCACCGCAAATGTTGTATAGAAATTTCCATTGAATTACACCAATTAATTTGCATAACAAAACCTGCCTGCATATTTCACTTCAACTGCAATAAAATCTGATTCCAACCGACATTTAGAACGATCCGCCCATCTTCATTGTCTCCAGGACAATACCCTACCAAATTGGCTGGCAATAAATCTCAACACCTCGAATAAGTAGTAAATTCCCAAACCTACCGATAAATCAAATATTGAATAATCGCACCACGAGAAGACAAAAGAAAATTCAATTTCCCAATCCTAGCACGCAATAAAAAAGAGAAAACTCATTCCAGCGAAAGGAATCGCTCCGGAGGAACCCTTTGATCTTCTTGAAAAAGAACTGCAGCACATTGAGGTCATTCGTTAATTTAATTTTTCACACATAGGCCAACCGTACCACCACCGCACGCTGAACGCGGACTTTCTCCTCTGACCATAGATCCTTTGAACCCTATTCCCCATCGCGTAAGTCATAAAATTTAAATCCTAAGCGCAACGAATTCTCACGGGACCTCATAAATTTTTATAAAAACGCCGAGTGTCCTTCACGCGAGTTGCTCAGTTTTTATTACCCACACGCACGTATTTGGTGGTCATTAAATTATAAATCGTCTTTTCCACACTTTTCAGTGCGTAAACCTGTTCAACTGTTTTGTGTCCCTAGCAAGGACATTTGGAGAACAGTTCTTAAGAAATCCATACCACAATGACTTTATAACTTTTTTATTTAATCAACCAGCGGTTTTTCTCCGCTGACCCTTTAGTGGACTAAATCCTGCTCGTTCGCTGAAGCATAAAATGAGCGATGACCAACAGGATGTCTATTACATTGTAAATCATTTATCTTTATTGCATCGAAGCAAGTAGAGTGGAATAAGCCCTCCCTTCGTTTGCAGTATAAAGACAAAAAAGGATTCCTTTCCCAAATCATACATAAAATGTAAATTACTCCCAAAGGACACTGACCACCATTGGTCAGTGTTGATTTTCTATTAGAATGCAATTTTTCGGAAAAAGACAAAACACGAGCACAGTTGCTTTCTTTGAGGTCGGCTGTATCTCAAGAGCGCAAACAAACCCGGTGGTGACCTTATTAGGACTTTATTGAAAATCGCCCGTTACCTGCGATGCGATTATGATCGCGCACACACTAAACAAACATTGGATATGGATATCCTTTATTTTTGTTTTTTTTTTTCTGCGAGCGGATCCCTTGTTCTTGACTTATGCACGGTCAAATTATTTGGAGAGGTCATTATATTACCTCCCAAGGATACTACCTACTCGTATGTATACTTTCTTATGGACTTTCTTAATTTTATTGGTGTTATTATTGCTATCACGGCGCGGACACCGTATCAAGTTCTGTTTGCATAGGATTGTCTCACACAAGATTACACCGGTATGATTGTGGACATAAAAAATCCTTTTTATGGTTCCTTGAATCGATTGTTTGGATAAAAGTTTAGTGGTCAGTGTGAAACACAGTCTTAATGCGGTTATTGTGTTATTGTGTCGAATTCTTTGGGTTTGTGTGTTCGGGTTAAGTTTCTGTTTACTTTTTAGAAATTTCGAAATTTAATTAGACGTTTGACTGGTCTGACTAAAGGTGGGCATACTGATTGAAAGTTAAGATAAATGGAATTTATATCATCGGTTATTGTAGGTAGACATCTATCTATATTTAAATGTTGTGTCATACAAAAACTTGTTTCCTTATAACCAGCAGAGACAAGTCTGGTCGAGGTCTTAAAATAAATCAAGCGACCTTTCGGGAAAAATCGAAACTCATAAAACGCAAATGTAACGATTTTTTGTGCGGAAAGGTCTTTTTTTTTGTAAATTACGGTCTGTGTCTTCCTTTGTGGATTTTTCGCAATTCCAAACTAACTGTCCCAGCTACAATACATTTAGTTAATGTTCCAAATCATCACTTCCATCAGCCCTATGTTAAAATTCTTGTCACATGTGAAGTATGGTGTACAAGGTTCCGGTACGAGTATTACAACAAATCTTATTGAAAATGTTGGTTATAATTACAACTACATTTTAATTGCTGGTAACCTTAACACCAGCTCCTGTTAGTAAAAAAAAACCTTTTGAGTAACGTTAATTTCAATGTTATTTTTGAAAATCCTAGCATTACTATCGACAGTGCTCTTGCTTTGTTCTACGCCGAAATCTTCAACTGTTTCACACAATCTGTTCCATTCGTGCTCCTGAAGAACTCCTCGTCGTCCCCACCCTGGTTCACCAAAGAATTGGTGAACCAGAATCGCTTCGCAATAGAAGAAATAAACTTTGGCACACATACCTTAAATCTCGTTCGCACTTTGACTTTTCCAATTACCTCCACGCATATACCCACTTTTCCGAACTCTGTGAATCTCTATACCTCGAATATTTAGACCAAATCCAACATACTTTGATCTCCGATCCGAAACGAAGTTTCCACTTCATCAACACAAAAAAAAAATCTGACAACTATCCACCTACTTTAAAATTGTCTAACCCTTCCTCCGGTGATCCTAAGGTAGTCGCAAATTTATTTGCTCACTTTTTCAGCCAATCATTTTGCAAGCATAGGCTTGAAGTTGATCTTGAATACTGTGCCCAAACCTCGTTAGTCTACCTTGACATAACCGTGGAACACGTGAAAGAAAAGATAAAAAAACTCAAGAACGAATACTCTCCAGGTCCTTCAATAGTACTGAAAAATTGCTTGAACCATCTGGCCCAAACCCTCACGGTCCTCTTCCAAATGTCTTTTGCACAAGGAGTCTTCCCCAAGCTTTGGAAGAGCTCTTACATAATTCCCTTTCACAAAAATGGCCCGAAGAATGAAATCTCCAACTACCGGCCCATTGCTAAACTCTCCTGCGTTCCTAAGCTCTTTGAAAGCATTGTTTACGATACAATGTTCTTCCATTGTAAGTCTATCTTTTCCCCTAACCAGCACGGATTTCTTAAGGGAAGGTCAACAACTACTAACTTAACGGAATTCGTATCTAGCACTCTGTGTGCATTAGAGGATGGCAAAGAAGTTGATGTAATTGCCACAGATTTTAGTAATGCCTTCGATAAAATCTCGCACATAATCATTCTTTTTAAACTCAAATCCCTTGGCTTCCAACTGGGTTTCATTGGGTGGATTAAATTCTACCTTGAGGAACGTCAATACAAAATACTATTTAGGTCGGCTATATCCGACCCCATTAAAGCCACTTCCGGGGTCCCTCAAGGTAGTCATCTTGGTCCCCTGATTTTCATTTTGTCAATTAACGACGTTGACTTCATCATCAAAGACTCTTATCAATCCATCTACGCTGATGACATGAAAATCTTCAGGCACATATTAAACCCCGTTGACTCTCGCCCACTTCAAGCTGACTTGAAGAACTTTTCAACTTGGTGTCAAACATTTTTTTTTGAGCTCAACGTCAACAAATATCAAGCTATTACATATTCCCGAAAGTGTCTTCCAGCCCCTAGATCCTACTTCATCTCTGACGAGCCCTTCCCTTCTGTAACTTTATTGCACGATTTGGGTGTTATCTGCGACAGAGAACTAAATTTCCGCTGTCATATTGATAACATTATTAGCAGAGCCAACTCTATGCTCGGTTTCGTAAAACGCTGGTCTAAAGAATTCTCGAACCCCTACGTCACGAAATCTCTCTACTTCACATTTGTTCGGCCAATCTTCGAATATGCTAGCCAAGTATGGTCCCCCTATCATGATACCCATTCCCTTCGAATAGAGGCTGTTCAACGCAGGTTCATCCGTTTTGTTCTTCGTGGTCTTTCTTGGTCTGTCAGATATAACTTACCACCCTATGAGAATCGTTTGAAATTAATTAACGTACAGCCACTTGAAATACGTGGAGAAATTGCTGACATACTCTTTGTACATCAGCTGTTAACAGGAAACATCGACTGCCCTAATCTGCTCCAAATGATCTCCCTTAACACTAAACCAAGCCTCCTGAGGTCTGTACCAATCTTCCGTCCCAATTTTCATCTCACCAATTATGGCTGTAACGAGCCAATGTCTAGAATGCTACGTTTGGCCAACGGCGCGCACAGCTTTTTTGATTTCCACTGTAGCAGATTTGCACTCAGAAACGCCCTCCAGAATTTCACTTCCACTCCTCCGCCCTAATCACTTTAGTTTTAGTTTTTAAGTACTTAGCCTTAGTCTTAAGTTGTATTTAGTAATAGTCTAGTTTTAGTGTAGCACGAAGTATTTCCCCATCACACAACCTTCAAATATTTAAAGCCATTTGAGGGTGCCCGTGGTGTAGTGGTAACATCATCTCTTGTCACACTGCAGGTTCGCGGTTCGAATCCTAATGTCAAGAATCATCTATTTATTCCGCATGAAATAAATAAAAAAGTCGATCAATTGCGAAAGCTTAGTCAACTCTACTGCGAAGGCATAACACTGGCAGTAGGGTGGTCATATGGCTTAAGTGCAACTTGATCGTGATGATGACATCAGGAGGACGGAAAAAAATACTGTGAATCATAAGCAACGACAATAACAGCAAAACGAAAATGCTCTCCAGTTATCTGGACGGTACCCTTGGAGTTTACAGAAACTTAGTACCACATGAGTTTCAAACCACTACACCAAATCTTTCTTTCTCTCTCTCTGTCTATCTATACAACGGCCGTGCCCTGTAATAGTATAAGGGTATTCATACCCCCTTCGGCGCGCCCAAATTATAAAAAAAAGCCAACGTGCACGGGCTTCTCCTCTGTTCCTCTTCCCCATTTTCATTTCATTTAGTATTCCCTTTGGCGCTCGCAAATTATAAAAAAAATCTGAGTGATTTATTGAATGACGTGTTGTTGACTGATTGGCAGAGTATCTACCAAATGCCTTATGTTGACGAATAGGTACAATGTTTAACATGTTCAATAAATAATCTGTTTCAATCCCATGTCTCTTTAAAACATATAGTTATTCGAAGTGGTCAATGGAGCTGATGCGTTTAAAGCTGTTTATCGCAATTAAATCGGATGCGATTGATCTTGTTCAAATGCACGCTAGTTTTTAAAATATATTTTGCCACAAATACTGCCTTTTATTACACACATTTGCAACAACATTCTTACCACTTCAACATACCCTAAAATTTGGAAAATTCTAAAAATGTTGCCGCTGTCAAAGAATATGATCGCATATCGATCTTACCATACCTATTCAAAGTTTTTGAAAAGTTAGTTAATCAATTAATGAAGACAATTTACTTACGATGTGTCAGTCAAGTTCCCTAGCTCGCCATAGTTGTACGACTGTTATACTAAACTTGGTGGAAGACTTGCGTCAGGAAATGGATAAAGTTGGCTTTTGCTACTGTTCCGTACAAGATACTGTTACAGAAACTTAAAAACTTGGTCAACTTTGCTACTACTGTACTCAAATTGATAAATTGAAATTGATTGTCTTGGACAAGGCGATAAACCAGAAGAAATTAAGTAAAGTCCAACGTTCCGCGGAGCACTACGAACGACACCTTCTGCAGCAATGGACACTATTTAATTTGACACCCCTCGACATTTTTGGTAGGCAAATAGCAGCTAGGTCAGCTATTCGCCTTAAAGCTACTTTACAGTGGTCCTCCATTTTAAACAAGTTTAATATCTTTCCTGGAAACATTGACTGCATCATACTCAAGTTAAAGTTTGACAAAAACTTCCAAGTTACCATCCCATCCAGAGCATTCTGGGAAGACACCGACGCGACGGTTCAAAAACTAATGACGGGGTGGGTGGTTGTGTTTTCTTTGTTAATATAAACCTCTCTTTTCGCTTCCCAAACCACTGTAGCGTGTTCCAGGTGGAGATAATGGCAGTAAGGGAAGTCTTGTCTTGGTTAAAAAAAAAACCGTGATATCGACCGTTGATCCACATCTTTTCAGACAGCCAAGCAGCAATGAAATCCTTGGAATCATTTTCCATAAATTATCTAACAGCTCTAGAGAGCCGACCGTTTCTTATTGAGAGCAGTTCAATATTCACCTAATTTGGGTGCTCGGGCATAGGGACATTCCAGAAAATTGTAAGACTGACGAACTTGCCAGACATGGAACAACAATACCCATCCTTCCAGACAAAAGTTCACTGGGTATGCCGATCGCTACATGCGAACTGAAATTAAAGTTGGTTGCTATTGAAAGGACAAATTCTAGGTGGATAAGTGGTACAACTTGTTTAGCGACAAAACAGATGCGTATCAACGCTGTGATTGGTGTCATCACTGGACACTGTCTAATAGGCAAGCATACAACAAGGCTTGGTGTCTTCTCAAATGATTTCTGCAGAAGCTACATGGACGAGAAGGATGAGGAGACTATTCTTCACCTTCTTTGCACCTGCCCAGGTCTCCACTCCACTTAGAAGCCTTCTGTTTCATCTGAACAAAATTGACGTTATGAACCTCCTACACTTCTTTTAACCTTGATGTCTGATGGTTTTCAAGACATTTTTTGAATATGGTTTGCAATGTCATTGTGATTTATTGGTGGTTTTCCAATGCTGGCTGTGTTTCCGCCTTCAAGTTTTCTCAGCAGACTCCATGCTTTTCGGCTTGAGTGAGTAAAGTCAGGGCCTTCCGTCGCAGTTTGCCACTTATCCAGGTGACTTGCCAAGTGACCTGAGTACTTCATCAGCAATTTCAAATGAAATAAACTTTTTGGAAGGAAAGTTTATTGAATGAAAATAGTAATGAAAGTCTTAGACTTAATTCCTGGGGTCTAATTTTTGCTGAACCGCAAGAAGTCGATCGCGTGGGAGTGTAGCTGATCTGTTGCGAATGCATTATTTGCAAAAATTTAGAACAAGTTGAAAGCCGCAAAGTGCCTAGTTATCCAATCATTTTCAATCTCAAAAATATCCTAGCATTTCACAATTTTTCTCATTTTTCCTCCCCTACAGCTACGCACCTTTTATTAAAATTATTACTAAATACAATTTCTTATCGGCTCTGTATTCTTTAAGGAAAAACGGTCTTGAGAAACTCATGTTTGACACCAAAAATTTATGAAGGTATTATTATCACGTCCTGTTATAAGCGGAGCATGACACCCGTATCCCTTTCAATTGAAAAATCCTTTTTCAAATCCTTTTCGTATGAGAAAATCCGTTACGAAATTTGAAACTAATTGAAAAAGGAATTGTTCATATAAATAGATCAACTGGGCTCTCGATCGTCGAGACACCCCCATCGATTGGTTTTCCATTAATTATGTCGGAAACCCCATCTGAGATTTCAATTTCTAATTTTAGTTGATTTAATGGAAAATTAACTCTTCCAGCTAGCATATCCTTTTATCCTTGTTTCCTTCCGTAATCCAATGCAACTACAGAGAAAATGTCTAAAAATAAATTAAAAATTAAGAAACCGGGATATTATGAATGGGGATGATTGTATTTACACTACTCAGAGTGTGACATACATATAGGGGAACACCGCACAGCAGACACAATCCTTTTTGTGCTGTTGCCCGTCTCCACCATGTACAAAATACAATGCCGCGTCTTTCATTTCAAATTGCTCCCTAACCTAGGGTAAGTCGTTGCCCTCGTGGTTGTTTGGTGCTGTTAGAATTATATGGTGGCAACTACCACTACTGCAAAGACAGTGCTGCTATGCACAGCTGGCATGTATTACCTTATGCAAAAGGGAAAAGTGTACCTGCGCGGGTTTCTTTACCTTGAGTTTTCTGTTATTTTAAAGAGGCATTTCTTTGTATTTCCCGTTATAAGGCGAGGATTACAATGTCCTGCAGGGACGAGGAATGAATTGATTAATAACACGGGACATTATTTGGTTGCGCGATTAGTTTGTGGGTATTTAAGCTAAGTGTAATCACACATTAATGGGGCTTAAAGGGGGCTTCCTTTGTGAAGTTTACCGCCAATCATTTTGGAGACAGGACTCTTCACCGCCTTTCATCGCAGCACAAAAGTTCTAACAGAGATTGGAAGCTTAAAAATGGCTGGGAAGAGCAAAATTTTGAGTCAGAGACGCAGTGATCCATACCACGTCACTGCGTCTCTGACTCAAAATTTTGCTCTTCCCAACCATTTTTAAGCTTCCAATCTCTGTTATGCAATTGAAACCAATATAAAAATATGCCACGTCACTTCAGTGTATGTTGATGCAAAGGTCTACATGGGTCTCAATTGAAAAATGACATGCAACCGCCACGAAACTGCAATGTAACTGCCACGCAACTGTAACGCAACTTTCTCGCTACTGCCAAATTTTTTCACTTCGGTGTTGGGCAACAGATTTCGAAAAATACGTGAATCTGCTTTAAAATTACGTCCGCGCCACAATATTACCTACACAACGGCTTACAAAATCTACTTAGGAATTGTTAAACACTTTACAGACTTCCTAAGGTAATCCATAACCGATCAACCCAAAATCCAGTGATCGTATAGCACAATCACCTCAGCAAGGACATACCTCTAGGGCAGCAGTATAAGTTTCGGCTTCTGATTCCTTAAGGAGCAATAACACGTCTCTGGTGCACAGTACATATGCTTACTTTAGATATTGGGTAACAATATATATATAATTTCGAACCCTCTTCTCGAATTGAAACACTCTGGGGAGAGGGTGATTTTTGTACTGTTCTCCTACCTCACCACTTACACAAGTACATCATCATCCAAAGTGGAAGTATAGCTGTTATAGTCCTGCATTTTTATTAAGAAGGTTTTCTGGTCGATCTGGCTTAGCTGGTCGTCATCGTCGTTTTCGTCTCGTCTCGTCACCCAAGGAGCAGAAAACTAACCATCGTCAACGGTGGCAGATGCAAGTATGCGAGCTAAAGAACATTTATATTAAAAACCATTATGCTCGAGAGGAGCAGCACACACAATACGGTATGGCATATTTCGATTAGATATAGTAGAGTCCTTTAGCATGCGACAAAAATATATACACATACAAGTATGTCAAGCATAAGAAAAAGGGAACTTTGAAGTGTGAGTAACAACTATAGAGTGCAGTATAGAGGGACCCTTTTGGTCTCTATTGCGCCACTTTTGTGTAATTGTACTCTACGATTCGGTGTGTGTTATCTTAAAGGACACCCTTGGCATAACGTAACTATAGTAGCTTTGCAAGAGTGTATTTTTAATAATAAGAAATAATAACTAGGGAATCTACTGATGGGGGTCTGCTCTGAGCTGTGTTTCTTTATTTTTGGGTGCAGTTCTCTTTAGGGGTTCTCTTTCAGTGCGATTGTTAATATCAAAAGAAAACAACAAAATCCCAGAAACAATAGGAAATAATTCGTTAATCAATGACGAGTTGCAGAAAGTTTAGAATATTAAGATGTGTTTGGAGTATGTCACATGAATTCAAATTCAGAATGTTTGCGATTAGCATGGGACAGAAATGGGGAAAGTAAATATGTGCAATATCTATTCCCGGACTGCCAACACCATCTGTAGTAAACTGTTTAGGCCCCCACAGAGACTAATTCCAGACTTAGTTTCTGCGAAGAATGCTGCTGTTCATTTAGACTCTTTCTTCGAGATGGTGCATTAAATGTTGGCGCATTAAAGGTTGCTTTAGGTTTGTTTAAAACCAATTATGGCCCTATTTGCTGCAGTCAATTAGGGGTAACATCACTTGAAACACCCTGTATTACTGGTACACCTAAGAGGAAGTGATAAGAGGATAATTCAAGGACTAATCACATTTTCCAAAAAGGTCTTTGATTTTCCGCTGAGTAGTGCCCTTTTCAGGATCCCGGTTTAAATTTACATTCAATCTTTCAACATGCCAAAGCGGGGGACTTTAAAAGCATGGAATCTTTCAAAAACCGAAAAATGTTTGGCCTTCCAGTAACAGCTGGAATTACAAGTTCAACTGTACATATTGTAATATGCGAGCTACGGCTCGAGTAGATAAAACGATATTCTGTGAAATTTATTTCTTTATTTTCTAGTCTATAAAACAATTCAAGTTCACACTATACTATTCTTCGCAAATTCTTTTCTTACAAGGTCTCTTTGCTCTCAAATCACTTTATCTCCTTTCAATTACTTAATTCACAAATCCAAACTAATTACTTCTTCTTGTTAACTCTCAACTTTCAATTTATCACAAAATTACAACTTCGCCCATTATCACTTTTCTAATCTGTTCGCCACGGTTTTAAACCAACTGCCCCCTCTCGATCGCCATCTGTCCTTATATAGCAGAAGTTTCTGATAGCCAGAAACTTCTGGCAAATTCTTCGACCACTGGAACAAGAAAAATTCTGATGTAATAATTCCAAGATGACAATCATTTCTTGCAGTTATAATTCTTTCTTATCCGTGATATTATCCGTCTCTTTCGTAGACATGAACTGTTGAGACTTAACCGCAGACACGAACCTCGAATGAAAGGACACTTCGGACCAAAATTCTGCCAGAATGAAAAGACACTTCGGAATTTGTTGCGTTATACTTTTAGGGGGCGTAGTTATTATTATGTTACAATATATTTATGTATGAAGATAGATAGTAACGCGAGTTGGCAAATTTATGTAAAACGTGTTACCATGAACAATTTTGATTTTATTTTCAATTCCTAAATCGTAATTTTTTAGTTTCCAACGAGACAATATTTGCGAATTTGAAATTGTTAGATTAATTAAGCAGAACTTGCTAAAAAAAAAAAGCTTTGTAAAGGAAACATTATGTAACAAAGTTGTAACGTGAGTTACAATAAAGTTAAATGCTTTTCTAAACAATTAATTACAACGATAGTAGATTTTCACACTTCTAGCACTACAAATATAACCAGTCCTCCAAAAAACAAGGAATGGTAATATCTTGAACATTTTGCGATAACTAATTCGAATAATAGTGGCAATAAGAGCTCTAAATGTAACGCGAATGTGAAACACATACGAGTCTTTATTCTTACACCTATGCTCGATCTTGAATAATTCTGATATTACTAGTATGGAGAAATTCGAAAAAGTTGGTCTACCAATACTGTCTGTCTGTACGCACGACTGCAGCCTAAACGTCTGGACAGATATATGCACTTTAAACATCATACGTATGTGGGTTCTGTGGGGTCACAACTTGAGACGAGTTTGGGATTTTCAGGTACTTTACTTCTTCTTCTTACGGCGAAGTTATGATCCGGAGTAGAAGGATCACAACCCTCTCACTTTACTGCATCCCTACTGGTCCGCCTGTGATGTTTGCCGGTTTGACCTCAGGAAGTACCGGCAGACTTCCCGGTTTCGGATCACTTCGTCACTAAGGCCAATCGAATGCTGGTGTTTTTGCATTTGTGTGATCCAGTTGTTTTTTGGTCTGCCTTTTTTGCGCGTTTGTGTAGGAACGTTGATTGATATTGTCTTTTTGGACGGGGTTCGAAGGATCTCTCCTTTGAACATGACAATACCAACTGAGCCGGTCGTGCTCTATCTTGCTTGTATAGCATCGAATGATTTTACTCAACATTGACGCACCAAGTTTTGGAATAATTACAAAATAAAGTGCATGACTGTGTTGTTTATCTGCAAAAACTCGGATTTCAAATTTAAGCAAAACAAAGCTTGGCTAGTAGAATGCTCAAATATCGCATTTCTAGCGACCATTATATTGAGGCCTTCAAAACATCTGCCTACGTATGTATATAGACATAGGTCTGCAGGAGATTGGAAGTTAGCGCGGAATTTCCAATTAGCGGACTGCTCGTCAAGCAGATGAAGAGAATGTTTTGCGGCTGAACTCCAAATATGAGAACATTACTCAAGTCCTGGTTTATGAGGAACTTATGCTTTGCATAGGAGAATGAGCTGTTGCGCTGAAAAAAAGTATGTATTTGTTCTAATTAGGTAGTTCAACTTCAGCGATACCGATTGTGCAATGTTGAATACTCGTATATGGTCGTGCCATGTTACACCAGAGTTGACTGACGCCAAGAAGACGCATGGTTTCTTTCGGATGGATAATTTGGTCTTTCATTTGGAACTGAGGTACAATAGAAAAGTTCTTTCTGGAAAACGCTATAAATTGAGATTTCTTCGCTTGCTGTCATCGACAAAACTGAAAGTCTTGTTGCTTGTTGAACAGAATTGGTGAAACTATAGAACCTTGAGGCACCCCAGCTTTTACAGAAAATATATCGGAGGGCACACCATCGACCACAACTTGAATTGATCTGTTATGAGGAACATTTTCCATCCAACCAAAGATGTACAGAGCAACGGCTCTTGATTCTCCGTGCTGTACAATGGCTGAAGCCAATAGGTGGGTTACATAACTCAGCAGGTCTCTAGTTGAACGCCGGCTGCGAAAACCATACTGCTGGTCACTTGTCAGTCCGTGTCCCTCAAGATATTTAATTTAAACGTGGACAGCGACGCATTTCTTTCTTTTTTTGGGTATCTGTTGAATGCGGGCAGTTTTCCAGCAAAAGGTAAAACTTTTTTTTGCGAATAAGTCATAAAAAAGTCTTCAAAGAATGGGCGTTAGTTCTTGTGCACCGTTTTTGAGGACTATGACTGGTATTCCGTCAGGCCGTTTTGCCTTTTTGCAGTCCAGATGACTAAGGATGCGCCGAATTACACGAGGTTAAAACTTTACATCTGGCATCAATGACTGGACCTCCGTGATAGTTGGTGGCTTCGCTGGTAAAAAGATATGCTTTCTCCTTTGGAATTGTGGCTAGTGACCCGCCGTCTTTCACCAGAAGTGGAAACGAGAAGTTACTGAAGTTGTTGTTTATCACTTTTACGATTGACCAGAAAGGATGAGAGCTACTGGGACAATCTAGAAGCTTGTTAATTCCTTTTCGCGGATTCGACTGTTATACTCGTATTACACGTATTTTCAGAGACTGACGAAGCTAAACCTTGGTTGCTCTGTTGGATTGGAGCTCCATTGTCTATAGGCTGTGTTCTTGCAGCAATGGTTTGCTTACAATTTCTGTTTAACCATGGTTTGCTGGAGGTTGATTTTTTGTAAGAGTGGGAAATGTACAATTTCATTCCGAGGGAAATTGCATCAGTGCGACCAACTTTATTTTACCCGGAAAGACAACCGCCGATCTGAAGGACCAGTTAGCTCAAGAGTTCATCCACCACCATCTCTTCTTCAGAAATCCTGACTTAGCCTTGAAAATATCTTATAGACCTGAGCTCCCAGTAAGTCAGGAGTAGTACATATAAGATTTATCTAGAACTAGAACGAAATACTGTTGATTTCATTTGAAATTTGGTTCCGAATAAGAATGTCTCAGTGGGAACACTCCTCTCACCATCAACTGTCTTCCAAACGGTTTAAAGCCTAATATCCAGTCTAGGGCCTAACCACCTGAGGTTCTTGGCATTAAATAATTTATAAACGACTACTTTACGATGTGAATTAAATCTTATGTACCTAATCTTTGTTTCTAGTACAGGGTGTCCAAAAATTCACGCAAGATTGGAATTTTGCGCCATTTGTGCGAAAAAAAAAAAAAAAAAAAAACAGCGTGACAGCTGACAGTTCAGGGTTATTAAAAATGGAGTGTTACATGAAAGAACAACGCGTTTTCATTGTCGAGCAATATTTTAAAAATAATGAAAGTTTGCCAGCTACTGTTCGCAATTTTCGTACAAAATATGGTCGGAATAGTTATTTAACTTCATCAACTGTGAGGAGATTAATTCAAAAATTCAGAGAGACTGGATCAATTAGTGATCTTAGGCAGTCCGTCAACAAGTCGTTCAACACAAAACACCGAAGCAGTTCGTGAGAGTGTTGTTGAGAGTCCAGGAACATCAATTCGGCACTGTGGTCAAGATTTGGACATTTCGAGAAGCTCTCTGCAGCATATTTCATGAGAATATGCTTCATGCATGCAAAGTTCAATTGACTCAAGAACTGAAGCCTACTGACCACACAGCGAAGAGAGTTCTTTGAACAACAGCAATTGGATGCTGATTTTTTAAACAAAATCATCTTCAGCGATGAGAGGCCCATTTTCATCCTGATGGCTTTGTTAATCGTCAAAATTATGGAATTTGGGGTGCAGAAAAACCCACGAGTGATTGTTGAGAAACAAATGCATCCACAACGTGTCACTGACTGGAGGCATCATCGGACCATTCTTCTTTGAAAATGCGGCTGGTCAGGCAATAACTTGCAAGATATGGATGTGGACGATATGTGGTTTCAACAAGTCGGTGCCACATGCCATACAGCCCAATTGAATAACTGCATTAGTCGTTTCCTAATCGTGTAAGTTCTCGTTTTGGTGATCAGAATTGGCCGCCCAGAACATGCGATTTAACGCCGTTGGACTTTTTTCCTGGGGAGTTTTTTGAAGT
The DNA here is from genome assembly GCA_963082735.1 of Pocota personata. NCBI lineage: Eukaryota > Metazoa > Arthropoda > Insecta > Diptera > Syrphidae > Pocota > Pocota personata. The sequence goes on along the minus strand of OY720429.1, from coordinate 262,103,965 downwards.
TTAAGGTTTATGCCAAAAAGCCCACGACCATACAATCCACGCCTTGAAGGAGCAAATTGAGAGCTGTATGAACAAAATTCAGCCACATTTTATGCAAAATGGTCATCGAAAACTTCGACAAAAGAGTGCGTATGTGCAGACTAAGCCGTGGAGGCCATTTACTCGATATGCTATTCCATACCTTATCCTATACTGCATACTTTATGAATCAATAAAACATTTATCAAAATGCTATTAAAATTACTTCTTGCGTGAATTTTGGGACACCCTTTATCTACCTGCGCCTAATCTTATTTTTAGTACTCTCTTGTGCTGATGAACTTGTGGACATACGCACATTTGTATTCACTTATTTTAAATACCTGAGAATATGATTTCTGCGCTATGTAAGCCCCGATAAAATCTTTCTCGTTTTCGTTCATCCCGTCGAATCGTGAGAATGTCAAAAGTCAGAACTTCACAAACAACTACCACACAGTATTTCGTAATCCATACGTAATTTAATTTAATTACTCCATTGCCATTCAGTCATAAATCGTAATTTATCCCCGCCTATTAATTATGCGCCCATATTACATACTCCTTCCACAGTCCTCGTCGTCTTACATATCCGATATCCACCCAAACGTGAATAATGCCAATTCGAAATCCTTTTCGTCGTCGTTGTCGAACAAAGTTTGACAAACAACGAATATGTACACCCATAATTTATTTCACTATTCGCCTGCAGGATAAAGGATCAAGAATCACAAGTCATATATTAGCGTGCCATTGTCAACTTCACTGGTTTGCCTACCCTTAGGACGCTTCAGAACTTTCTCCCAAGAAGCAGGCGTTGCGAACTCGATTTACACAGGATGTAATTAGGAAATTTATTGTTGTAACTGTGGGCAGGCGCCTGGAAAAAATTAAAGAAAAAACCCAAAAAGAACCTCTCAACGGAAGGAAATCTGGTGGACATATTTGCAACACGTCTGTATGTAGGTACGAGTATCTCTTGAAATTTTTATGAATGAATTTTTGTCTTAAGGACAAATCGCAAACAATTGCCAAGGACCTGCTGCTGCAGTTTAGTTTTAAACAATTAGCACCCAAATTGACCGGAAAGCAGGAAACAAAACAAAGCCCGCACATGGCGAACACATTATTTGCACTTGCGTGGGCTGGTTTAGAGTGCACACTCTGAAGGCCTTTAAAATATTATTATTTGCACAATTTATTGGTGTTTTCGTTTTCAAGAATTCCAATTGACCATGAAATGGTGAAGGAGCAAGTAGCAAGTTGCAGTTGAAATCTTTTAGTTTTGGCGCCCACATCTGCCGCCACACTCTCGCACATGTGGAACGGTTCCGAGCCCAGAACATATACATTATGCGGCTTAATTAGCAAACGAACATGATGCTCTTTAACCCCGACTCTCTGGAATGGTATTTGCGATACGAGCAAACTAATTATGTATGTCAAACAAAACTGAAGATTAATTGACTAAATTGGGTCAACATTTCTAAGATAAGACCGGGACCGTTGGTGGCAGTTCATTTGTTTACTGGAGGAAATGTGTGGCATCATATTGATGGCATACATTGCTTGCTCTAATTTTTATTGATTGATGTGTTTGCAACAATTTCAAATTGAAACTGTCAGTTTGTATTATTGTCGATGGTCGTCATAGACGGAGTTGTTATTAGAAAATTTGTTTATAGTATTACAAGTGGATGTACAGCGGGTGGGGCTGACGACATTAATACATATGTTCTGCATATGATTATCCGATTAGTGGTATCGACACAACTCTTACTGTTGGTGAACCCCTGGGTCCTAATACCTATTGGGTTAGAAAGGTAGTTGAGATACTTTGTTTTTCCACAAAGACACACTTAGATCCAGACGATAGTGGAGGAGTGCCTCAGATGGTATTAACGATTACGTCTAGAGTTTCAGTCAGGTTGAATTACTTAGCCTAGTTTCAGACATATCCGGCTTAGTACAAGAATGAGGATACCTGGAGACGGATTGACGAACGGAAACAGCTGAAAGCTCGCATTGCCGCCGCTCCAGTAGTAGGGAGTAATGAGCTAGAGTCCCTATATCACAACTTCAGCGTAGCGTGCAACGTGACAGGCGCAACTACATCAACGCGCTGGCTACAGAAGCAGAAGATGCTGCACGAAGATGCGATAGTAGGACCATCTACAGAATCACTAAAGATCTGACAGGTAGTCGCAGCTTCAGCCAACACCCAGTGAAAAGCCTAGACTGTTCTTTGCTTATTTCGGATGAGGAACAACTTAAGAGATGGAAGGAGTATTTTGCTACGGTTTTAGACTGAGGTGCCCGATGTAAGAAATGTCTGAATACGCACCGCGACTCCCAGTAAGGATGAGATCACTACCGCGATCAAAGCACTTAAAAACAATAAGGCGGTCGGACGTGACGGTATTCCCGCAGAGTTCTTACGAGCAGCGCCAACAACATCGGCTGAGCTTCTGCTTCCACTTATAGAGAGAGCTGGGGAAGCCGAGAGCTTTCCTGACGAGTGGAAAAAGGGAATGATCGTTAAGCTTCCTAAGAAAGGCACTTTAATGGAGTGCGGAAATTGGAGAGGTATCTGCGTGCAAAGATATTAGCTAAAATCATCCTGGAGCGAATCAAACAACATCTCGAAGACACACTCGATGCCGAACAAACAGGTTTCCGCTCTGGATCCTCCTGTGTCGACCACATCAACACCCTGCGGATTATCATCGAACAGTGCGTTGAATATCGATCGCCACTTCACCTGCTGTTCATCGATTTTGAGAAGGCGTTCGATAGTGTTAACAGGGAGTTTATTTGGCGTGCCTTACGCAGGAGAGGTATTCCTGATAAATTAATTGCTATTGTCAAAGCTACATACGAAGGGTCCAAATGTCACGTTCTGTACAGAGGAAGGTTGTCTGAGGAATTTGAGATCCAAAGTGGGGTAAGACAAGGCTGCATTCTTTCACCAATACTATTCCTATTTGTGATTAGCGATGTGCTTCGTGCAGCTTTGTCAACGGGAAACGGAGGAATTCGATGGATTCTTACATCCCTACTTAAACATTTTGACTACGCTGACGACGTATGCTTACTCTCTCATAGAATTATGGACCTCCACCAAATGACAGCAGAAGTGGAGACGGAGGCTGGCGTCGTCGGGCTGAAAATTAATACCGCAAAAACAAAAATTATCAGTCTTGGAACGAACTCATCGGCTTAAATATGCATTGCTGGACAACCGGTAGAGAGAGTAGAGGATTTCCAGTATCTTGGGAGTATTGTCTCGACCGATGGTGGAACCGAACTGGATATAGCCTATAGAATCGCCAAATCAAAGTCCGCGTTAGGGATGTTGTCCAAAATATGGCGAAGCAATGCAATCAGTTTGAACACCAAGCTAAGACTGTTCCGCTCCAACGTTGAATCCGTGCTGTTATATGGATACAGCACGTGGAGAGTGACCACTGCTATCACCAGAAAGCTGCAAACGTTCGTTAATAGGTGCCTGCGCAACATCTTAAGGATTTTCTGGCCCAATCGTATCTCTAATGAACACCTTTACGAGAGAACGGGTCAGGAACCAATAGGCACAACCATCCAACGACGGAAGTGGCAGTGGATTGGTCACAAGTTCCGAAAGGGTGACAGCTCCATAGCGAACTATGCTATGCAATGGAACCCCTTAACTCAGGACGGCAGAAGACCTGGTGGTCCAAGGAGAACATGGCGCAAAACAGTCGAGAAGGAAGCACGGCAGTTGGGGAAAAGTTGGGGAGAGCTGAGACACATTGCCAGAAACCATACACGATGGCGCGTAGGCGTAGTCGAGGCCCTAGGACCCACAAGGCGATATAGGACATAAGTAGTACAAGTATACCTATATCCGGCTCGAAATGTATGGAACCGCCACGTATCCGGCGCTGGAGATATTCTATACACGCTAGCGTATATCCGATGCCGAATATGTGTGAAGCTATGACTTGTGTACACATTGCAGGGACTATTTCTATATATTTGGGGCTTAGGTCTTTTCAAGTCTGATTCCACGTCACGACAACAGGCGACAGCTTTTGAACAACCGAACCGCAGCAACTTGCACGAAATAACCTACCCATGCATAGCACGCATCCAGCACATAGTTCGAATCGCGGAATATGGGGAATTCTGCCAAGGCCGGGCTGCAAAGTACCGACCTGTGACTGAGTATGTATCTACAAATAAACAGTCCGCACGTTCGATAGGCGTGGAGAAATTTTGAATTTGGATCTACGACTTCCTAAGAAAAATCACAAGGCTAGCATATGTCACCTTCAGATAAGCATTAAGCCATAATCCGTTCCGCAGCGTCTGACTCAAAATAGCCGGTTGGGAACAGCGTCCGTTTTCCCAGATTAGGTGCGGCATAAATTATGACCACGCCAACAACCGTGTTTTTATCATCCTCTGCCCTGGTTGGTTGGTTTTAGAGGGTGAGGTTATGCTCTACACTTAGGCCTCCATTGGGCCCGTTGTGTTCCCCTCGTCTGTCGAACTGTAAGGAATAGTACTGTGCTATGGGAATTATGCGTTGAGAGAGGGTGCCCCGGTATTGGGATCATGGGGAGTATCAAAAGGAAACTATGTCGTATAGTGATTGGGGAATCGTCTTGATCGTCTAGAAAATTCCACTGATGTGTGTGATCCCAGCATCTTCAGTTTTAATTTCGCTATTACAGGGCAGTGGCAGAGAAAATGTTCTATATCTTCCTCCTCCTTCTCCTTACAGTTGCCACCAGATTGTTGTATCAGCTAGCCCGAGTCTGAACGAATGTTTGTTGAGATTGATGTGCCCTGTTAAAAGTCCCACCATCAATCTCAACTGAGTTCTGCTTGAGTTGAAAGCCCTTCTTGGTGTGTTATTTGACTCGGTTCTATTACAACAGATCTGGCCACTTTACACGTGTCTAGATTCGTCCAATAGTTATTGAACTCCCATCGTATCTTCTCATTGATTATCGTTTCAATAGTTGTCAGAGGGACTCCGATTGTTTTTTCAGGATTCAGTTCTATGTTATTCGCTCCTTTCCTTGCCAGATCATATGCTTATTCTTTTCCCGGTACCCATGTAAGACGGGCCTATTCAGGTCCTTGGATTTTGACTATGTGAGAGTATTTCCCTCGCTCCTTGCTGGGTGAGCGTTAGCCCGACCTAGTGGGGCAGAGGTAAGCCTAGTTTGTGGTCGTTGGTCTTTGACTACTCGACTTCTTTTACTCTGCTGTACTTCAGCATTGGGCGCATCCTTCTCTTGCCATCAGAGGAGGCCGAGTAAGTAGTGTCGACTTGGAATGAATATTCCTTCCACAGGATTTAGCTGGGCATAAATCTTAAGTTGCATTGCTTAGTTCTTTTTGTCCTACCCATGAGACATCGGTGACTCCTGACGAAATGTCTTAGTTCGACCAGCTCTTTCCCAATTACCAAGATTCTTCTTCAATTTTCCTGCGCCATGTTTTTGGCGGTGTACTCTACTTCCCTCTTGGGTGAGTGGGTTCCATTGCATGTTCTGGCAATGGAATATACATACATTCCTGATCCATTCTGTTATAAAGCTGTTACTCTCTCGACCTATTGCCCTTAAATGCTTACTTGTGAGGTTGATGGGTTGTCTGGGTACGAGTATTGGATTCCACCATGACGCACCGACAAAGAACTCCTAAGCATGTCGCTGAAAAGGTAGTGGCCACAGCATACAACCTTGTTGGGTAGGACACAGCTTCGAATCTTAAATTCCTTCGACAGACGAATCCTATACAGCACATGATAATTTGCTTCTTCGTTAATAATAATAGCCACTAGTTTGTGGTTCAAAACATTAGAAAATGTTACCTCAATCTTCTTAGTTAATTCTCTTCCCAAACCAGCAGGGGACCATCCGATTACTTGACGCAAGCTGCAGATCGTTGGTGACTCTGGATTGTTTTGCTGGTCCTTCAGCAACATGATATCTAGGCTGTTAGCGTACTACGGGGGGATCCCTTAGTCTACCGCGGTGTCGTAATGTAAGGTCTAATCTAAAGGATTTAACCTTTATCTTGAAGTTGCAATCCTAGGACATTCTTCTCGGATTATCTGAGATAAAGTTAAAACTTCAAATATGTATCTTCCATTAAGAAACAAATCTAATTCGGTACAAAATCTTTCTTAAGGTCAAAGACGCGGACATTTAGTTTAGCACATGTCAATCAAGTCCTTTTGATTGGACATTTGATACAATCAAATTGAGGGTTCGCTTCCTCTTTGGACGGACATACCCCCCGCCGGATTAACTATTCAAATGTGTGCAAATCTGTCCTTTGTCTTCCACACTGTGGAAGAACTACGAGTATAAAGCGAAAAACACATCCTTTTGGCTCGTGCTGTGTTCAATAAGAATATCTTTTGAGAAACCCCTTGAACTTCTACCAAGAAAAAGGTCTTGGATTCATTTAAAATTCCAACTTTCACGGTCGACGAACACACAGCGCGCCGAAACACTTCACGGTATGCCCCCGACACGATTGGACAGACGTGGTATTGTTTTAAGCAGACCATAGCGCGGGAATTGAAGTATTCATAACCATATGGTTGAGCAGAGGAAAGGATATGTGTGCTAGGACACGTCGTCGTCCAAAGTCAAGTTATTCTGTGAGGAATAACCAAAAATTACACTGCAGCCATCCACACACAAGGATAATTTGTATAGTCACCCCTGACACGTGAAATTTCTGTGTTGTTTTCTGGTGTTTCACAAGGATAATGCAGGACATTTAGTTCGGAAATATGATTATTGGTTATGTGCTGGTTCATGTGACCCCCGATCGAAATAAAGTTGGTTTCTGGTGCATAGGGGTGGCATATGCAAAAAAGGTAGACCACGACGTAATACCAGTTGTTGCACCTGGACTGTATGTGAAATTCCTGTCGAAATGGAACTGAAGGATATTGCACCGGATTCTCGTATTGTTTGAGAGAAATTTTTGCATTTTATTTCGCTTAATAAGTGGAACTTAATTATGCATGTATTCTGTCCTTAATTCACTTGTTTTTGTAGTCCTTGCATTATGCATGCACTTCAATTTGTCAAAAAGTTCATTCGAGTGTGTCTCGAAAGGGACATATGTACTCTTTCGTTTTTACCAGTTCATTATTTGTTTGGTGTGAAATGACCTTTTGCCTGTAATACATTGAATTGTCTTACCTTTCATTCTAAGCTTGTAAGTTGTACAAGTTATAGAAAAAAATAAAGCCACCTCCGACGCTAAGCTTGATGAGTTGGTAAAAGGATTTTATGGTATCGAAAATGTCGATTCAAAGGTTACATTTACTCTGACTAACTATGATGCGAAGGCAGAGTGGTGAGTGTTAGAAGAAAACACGCCTCGAATTGGAAAACGATTTTCGGTTCCGCAACTGTGGAAAATTGAACGAGTCAAGAACGTGCTAGATAGCAGATCAGCAGCTGTATACAGAGGTCATTACGCGGTATCCCCCAAGGCTCCGTACTAGGTCCACTACTGTGGAATCTAATGTACGATGAGGACGTCTCAGACTTGAAATCCCGAGGTCCTCGAAAATAATTGGCCTCGCCGACGATATTGGAGCTCGACTGTAATGAAGCTATCGGGATGGTACAGAACTGACTAGTAAGCATGGGCGTAAAACTAGCAGAGGAAGAGACCGAAGTAGTGCTCATCATGGAGTTATGGAGACTAAAAGAGTATTCGTGGGCGATCACGTTGTAGTTTCCAAACCAAAGCTGAAGTACCTTGGCGTTACTATAGATGCAAGGTTGATTTTCAAGCAACATCTACAATACGCAGCTGAGAAGGCAGCAAGAACAACGGCTGCCCTGACAAGGATCATGCCAAATATTAGAGGAACTAAACAGAAAAAGAGACTGCTTTTAGCAAGAGTTGCGACGTCGATGATGCTTTACGGCTCCCAAATATGGGCAAATGCCATGAAGACGAAATCGTACAGATGGAAGACGGAGGTGGTCTACAGAACCAATGTCTTGAGAGTGTGCAGCGCCTTTCGAACAATCTCCTACGACGCGGCATACGTAGTGGCTAGAATAGTGCCAATAGACCTCCTCGTTAAAGAAGCCAAACGGAAATATCGTGCCAACAGAACGATGGTGTCAACAGCGACGAGTCGAAGTGACACCGAAGTACCGTCAAGAACAAGCCTCGAATGAAGAGAGATGGGACTTTTCTATCAAAGGCAGATGGACGCTGAGATTGATCCCCAATATAGAGCCTTGGATCAATAGGAGGGAGAGTTGAACTTCTATCTGATGCAAATGCTTACTGGTCATGGATGTTTCAAAGCAAAGGATGTTTGTCCAATGTGCACGGAAGCAGTCGAGGATGCAGAACACATTTTGTTCCACTGTGCACGATATCACGAAGAACGTAACTTGCTGGCAAACAGACTGGGTGTGGAGAGAACACCACCAGACAGATGACGAGCACGCAAGGAGCTTGGAAAGAAGTAAGAGAAACTGTGGCTACCATCATGAAAGAACAACGAAGACAGGAGCGACAGCGAAATGTCGTGTAGACGGCTGCCAACAGGAATGAGCCAAGTATGTAAGGCTGAAGCCCCCCTCGCGATGAAATGCTTGGCGGCAGTGCCGCGGGACTAGGGGTAGGAGGGGAGGTGGGTTTAGTGGGTGAAAATCCCATACTCTTACAGAGTACGGGCTCAGTTTCGTCTTTGAAAGATTCCCACCTTCCAACGCAAAAAAAGGTCATTACACTTGAAGAAAAGGCCTGAGTCAAACATTAACCAACAGATCGATGAGTACATAAGGAAAGAGAATGCCTGATAACTTATTAAGAATAAATTACAGATCGACGAAGAGAAAAACGTTTGATAGTTGCCCGTCTTTAATCCGAACAAATCGCATAAAATAAGAATGGGGTCTCGGAAGCTTTGGTTAAAGTTGACGGAGTGTCGTTAAACTCATTGCTTTTAATTGGTGCTGATAGCGTTCCTCTACATCCAACAGTTTTGTTCCAATTTTGCCAACAAAATTTCTCTCTATGCCTCGCTGTACTCCTGGCGACTCACTAGGCTGGCTAGATAGATTGGAGAAAACAGTGCAGCCAAATTTGCCTCGAGGGTAGCTAGGCGACCGCTACCTGCTATCCTCCCAGGAAAAAGCTCTCAGTGCGGCCGGAGGTGGTTGAGAGATTCGCTAGTCTTCACAGACGTTTTTGGATCCTGATAAGTGAATGTTCATTGAAAGCCAGTATCCCCCCACCACAGGGGGAGTATTTTCTTACTACTAGTGGGCAACATACACAGCATTTTCTAAGGTCTTGAATTTACTATGGAGTTTCTCAGCTGATTCAGTTTTTGATTTGATTTTTGAGTTCCTCTCAAGCTCGGGTTCACGCTTCTGGTTAAACTTCGCCATTGTGTTCTGGAAGTAACGCTATATCACTCTTGCTGTAGGGCTACGATATCAAGAAGAGTTTAAATTTAACGGGCTTCTACAGGGGAACGGCGCACATCGTTTTCGAATCCCCAAATCTTAGCTTCTTCACTTCTTCAGTGAATATGGTTGAGGGAGACCTTGTAACTCAATTCCAAAATTGGCTAAATCCTTTTCTTCTCCACAACACGTATAGCAATGGATCCACAGAGATTCGAATGAGGCCACATGACATACTCTGCTGCAACTTCAACAATTTGACCTATTCTCAGACTAAAGCACCTTCTCCAGACTAGTGTCCTTTAGAAACCATAGCATCTAGAATGGGTTTAAAGAGGAGGCCTAGTTAGGCCTACCTATTTGTGAATCAGTGCCAGAGTACCCTAGAAAATAGTCCAAAGTCTTTTACGTACACATTGAGATGCATAATGCTCTGAAAAGAAGCCCGGTAGAATTTTTCGTTTGCTTTTGCTTCAGCTAAGAAACAAGCTTTGAATCTTCTCCTGTTAAAGTTCCCAAGGAGTGCCTTGGCTTGCCTTGATTTTGTGTTGATTAGGTACTCTCCAGATGTTCTCCTCACTTTCCGGATGAAGTATTCTTGTAATGGTTCTTTTCCAGAATATTCCTGCCCCAGCTTTTCTCTTCCTTAAACATATCCTCAACACCGAGGTGTAAAGGGTCTGTACTGTAAGTGAGTAGTTTGTAGGTTTGATGCTATGTAGAAGGCGTGAGATACCTGTATAGTGGCACTACCCCTGAGGTAAATTACGGCGAAGAGGTTTAGATGCATGAAAACCGCCACATGTTAGTCAGTCTTTACACTTTCCGAATGCTGTTCTTAACTGAAGTCAGTTATTAAAAGCGTCATTATTATAGTGTCCATCCATGGTCGAGTACTGCTGTGGGATCGCGATTGGTAACTCACCCATGTGCCTACCCCAGAGGAGTATTTGTCCTTCAGTTACAGATCGGCTTTAACTCTTGCCAATCAGATCTGTGTCAACTATGAACTGGATCGACTTTAGTCAGGTTTTAATATAACTGACTGTAGCCCCCTTGATGTTGACCACAGGATAAACTCAGACTATGTCATTCCATATCTGGATTTCAATAAGAAATACTCCACCTCTATTCCCAAAAGACAAGAATGGGAAACCAGCTCATTGATGAATGAACAGGACATCCAAATCTACACTGATGGGTCTAAAATGGAAATAGGAACCGGAGCAGGAGTACTCGTATTCTGCGAACCATTACAGATTAAAGTAATTAAATTAAAATACTCCCAGATGTACGAGTACGCAGTGCATTTCAAGCTGAAATCTTTGCCATTGATAGAGCAGCGTTGACAATCTTAACAAAGAAAATAAATTCATCTCGGATTACAATTTTTGTGGACAGTCAGGCAGTCAATCAATTCGTGCAATGGACAGTGAGACAATACGATCTAGGACAGTACGTAAATGTCGTAAAACCCTGAACAAATTTAGCAATATCCAAGTGGTCAGTCTGTGCTGGGTACCCGGACATAGTGACATAGCAGGGAAAGAGATAGCAGATGAACTACCCAGAGAAGGATCAGCACTAGGTACAGAGCATATTCACACACAAATGGACATCCCTATTGGTGTAATGAAAGAGAATATAAACCTTAGGACCAGGGAATGAACAAACACTGCTTGGTTATCAAGAAGTGATTGTGTTATATCCCGCAGCCAAATGCTTACTAGCTATAGAGAAACAGGAAATCCGCATCTTGATAGGTGTACTGACGGGACATTGCGCGATCAGCAGTACGCCCAAAAGGCTGGGCATAAATTCCCCGGACTACTGCAGGAGCCGTCAAGATGAGGAAGAAATAGAAACCCAAATCTCCACAAACGTCGCCTCCTCCATATGGAAAACAGACTCTTCCGAGAACTGGGTGAGTTAGCACATGCAACGCTGATGGACTGAATGAGATTCATAAGGAGCACACGCTGGTTCGAGTAAGAACCAGCCAACTATAAACAGTGTTAGATGCGGTATCACAACCCAAGGGGTATTACAATGAACCAATAGGCCCCAGTGTAAGTTCTCTTTTGAGACGCACAGCCCCCCAACCTAACCTATCCTCTTTGGTAATTTGTAACTCCAAATTCCTTGTAAGAGGCTCCTCCGAATTTTCACTCACCCAGTTTTTCGGATGCCAACCATCCAGATTTGAAGAATTAATATAGTTCGAGACTACCATTTCAAAACTAATCAACTGCAGAAGCTCAGATAAGACTAAACGTACAGTTTGGGATCGCGATTGGTAACTCATTGTATTGGTAGCGAAAGTCCCTGTTGATGAACTTAAAGGACAAGGCTCTCAGAATATTTTTTATTAAAATTCTATGAAACTGAAGCCTCTACACTACTCAACCAGATTCACGCAATACAAACAAACCCCTCTATGTTTACAAAACAGTTTGTGCCCTCAAAGTTCACTCAACCATTCCGCCGTAAACATCAACCTGTTATGTTGGCCTCCTGTGCCTTGTCCACAACTCTACAGAACAATGAACAAATGTCCTTTTTCCCATATTCCGCCAAAATTCAAAAATCAATCGTCCACCATACTCGTACGAATTGTTTCCGTCTGAGCGGGACTTTAATACATAGAACGTAGGTTAATTATGTTTTTCAAGAAACCTCCTGACCGGGTGTTGTTTTACCGCGACACACATCGGAACAACAAGTGTTTACCCAGAGGTTACCTAGAGGGGCACACATGAAGAACACAATTTTATGCATCACGGGCATAGAATGCGTTATAGACTTCGTGTCGAGTTCAAAGTGTAAGACCCCCACCACTTATAGTCCGAATGATATCCATAGTTACTCGAGTGAAACTATATGCTAAACTGAGTTCTCCTGCGCGTTGCAGTTATGTGCGGTGACGGTTATTGGCGACCCTTCACTCCGAATGGAACAGCGCAAGCCTATTCCTACGGTCGTTGAGCATTTCTTTTTCTCAATTCCGTCAGTTCCGTGATGTAATTTCGTAAAAATTACCACGAAAAAACTGAAAGACACCTCAACTCGGTGTATAATGAGGACAATGGGACAGGTTGTGTGCGCCAGGGTCAATAGAACATCAAATAGAGAAGGAACAACCAACTTGTGCCGCAAGAAAGAAAAAAAGCGCAATTACAACGAAGACGTCGTCTCTAATGAACTTCCGTTTGCCGCCAATTTTTTTAAAAAAAAGGATAGGTACTCCTTAATTGAGCAATCCAATTGTATTTTTCCTCCTACCTTCGCAAGAGTGAATCACATTCATTTCCGTCTTCCGAACTGGTGATGGTATAGCTCAAAATTTGCATGATAAAGTTACGAGTACACGTCACCAAAGGATTTGTGCTGAGTGTTACATTTGCGAGGAGTTGAAGGAAGAGAGGACTTGTTATATACGTTGGAGGTAGGATATCACATCAGAGCGTGTGCAAGGGAAGTTTTGGTTTTATGCTCATTGAATCGGATCGCATGTCTTCCTGGATCTGGTTTCAATGGAATTGATGAAAGGAGAAACCTTGTGGGGTATACACGTGTCCTTTTGCAATTTTTTTTTATTTAAATTTGTTTTTTTTTGTGTTTAAAAGAAAAAATAGAAAAGTAGGTGGATTCGAAGAAAAAGTGTTTGAAATGAAGTGTATCATTTAACACGTGCCGAATGTCTTACACGAGTGTAAAGATTTGAGGTCCTTTATTAATGTTCTAGGCTGCTCGATTAGTGGCCCATGTAGTACCAGTAGTGATCCTCTCTTCGACAACAAGGGGGCTTCTGTCCATAGTCACAGGATTTCACAGGAATATTTACTGGCCAAATTCAAGAAACACCATAACCCATCCAGAATGTGTAAACGAATTTAATTCCCTTGAAAACTATTGAAGTAAATCAGGGTACAATATAAGCAAAGGGGTGTTAGGATGCGAGGTGCCCAAAACTTAAATCGTGACGACCAAATTCGAGGTTCTATCTGTGCAGCTGTCGGGCTTGAAGTATACACTATTTATAGCTCAGGAATTTTAGGCAAAAACTGTGTTAAACTTCGGATTTTGATGAAGTTTGGTCAAACATTTTTGTGTGGGGCATAGACAACTGCGTCTCAAAATCATTAAATTTGAATGGTTGAATGAAGAGCCGATTTCCAGGAGCGTCTAGACACATTTAAGCTGGCGCGACGTGATCTAAAAAAAGCGATCAAAAGGAATAAGACGATATGTTTCAAACGATTCTGTAACGAAGCAGACATAATCCCTTGGGGGATTATTCAAAGCTGAAAGGCTGTAGGTCTCTGCAGATAACTTGCCCAGCTATGTTCCGATCCTTAATAAAGCATCTATTCCCCCATAGATCACCTACTCTGTGTAACATAATCAGGGAGACCGGAACACAGAGCACATCCCCGTTATTAGTCAACAATAAAGCCCCCGGACCGGATGGCATCCCCAATATAGCAGTGAAAGTGGCTATCCAAAAGAGGCCCGATATCTTTATAACGATGATGCAAAAGTGTCTAAACGAAGGAGTTTTTCCTGATCCATGGAAGATCCAACATTTGGTGCTGGTACCAAACGGAAACAAGCCGCCAGGTGAATCATCGTCATATCGCCCAATATGTCTACTCGACACTTTGGGAAAGATCGTCGAACGAATAATATATAACAGACTGCTCGTGGTAGCAGAGGAGAAAGAAGCACTGTCAGATCAGAAAATCGCGTTCTACCGTTGATGCCATAAAAGTAGCAGCTGAAGCGATCCAAGGGAAAAGATATCGAGTCAGACATACGGTGCAGTAGTGACTCTGGACATTAAAAATGCCTTCAACTCGGCAGATTGGTCGTTTATAAGGAGATCGCTGTCCAGAATGGATACTCCTTACTACCTGTTGAGGAGAATCACAAATTACTTCACACACAGGAAGTTGATGTACCAAACTGACGAGGCGGTAAAATACTACAACGTCACTGCGGGAGTCCCACAAGGATCGGTACTAGGCCCTCTTCTATGGAATATTATGTACGACGGAGTCCTGCGCCTAACACTGCCACAATGAGTTAGGATAATCGCGTTCGCTGATGACATCGCCGTAGTTACCGTGGTCAAACACATCTACGAAATAGAGTCAGCCACCAACGAAGCAACCACAAAAATCAAAGACTGGCTAGTATCCGTCGGTCTAGAATTAGCAGACCACAAAATTGATTAAAACAAGTCGAAAGGCTGTTGAATATGCGAATATTAAAGTCGGCAGCCAGACTACAAGATCAGAAGCAGTTAAATATTTAGGAGTAATGTTTGATAATAGATTGAAGTTTAAAGCCCACGTAGAATACTCGAGGAAGAAAGCTTCCCTACTGCAGGCGGCCCTCTCTCGCTAGGCGGATTTTACTATCCAGAGTCGTCAGTTCGGTTCTCCTGTATGCTGCCCCAGTTTGGGTGGCGTCGTTAGCGACGATGGAGATACGGAGAAAACTGTCGACAATATACAGGCTCGACCGCGATAAGAACAGTCAGCGGTTTCCGAATAATATCGGACGAAGCAGTATGTGTCATAGCTGGAATGATCCCTATCAACATCTTCGCAAACGAGATGGTAAGGATCTACGAAAGGAGAAGCTCGAGCAATCAAGAAGTAGGAATTGTAAAGAAAATGAAAGAGGAAGATGGACCTACAAGCTGATCCGCTCCATCGAGGCTTGGATAAGCCGAATGCATGAGGACTGCAACTACCACCTTACACAGTTCCTATCGGGTCACGGTGGCTATCGGAAGTATTTACACAGATTTAGGCACGATAGCTGTCCAGATTGTCAAGATCAAAAGGAAGACACAGAACACGCAGTGTTCCATTGCAGTCGCTTTGCAGAATGGAGAAATAACTTGCCGAGTCCACCGCTCCTTAAAGACCACATGTTACGATCAGAGAAGAACTGGATGGAAATTTGCGCACTCGTAACGAATGTGCCAAAAGAGCTTCGTATAATTGAGAAAGCAAGGAGAGCAGAAGCAGCAATACAAGAAGCATATTCGTAGCATGAATTGCTAATCAGCCCCGCGAAGTAATACCTAACGGCAGTTCCGCGGGGAAAGTGGTAGAAGTGAGCTGGGTGAGGATTAGTACGTAGGCGCATTCCTGGAATCGAGTAATCGGATATGCGAATCGACGACTATGTCGTGATGTCCCAAGAGTGACCGACTAAAAGCAATAATAATTGGACGTTATGCAATCCATATGGTCACAGAATGTCAGTGATTGATCAAAAATACCCCCGAGATCTTTTATCTTATTTACCCTATTGGACTTGAAGATCTGCAAAATGTAGTGACATTGTATTTCTTTGTATCAAGTAAAAGACAATTTTCTTTGCTTTAAATTGAGAGAGCGTCAAAGTCAGATTGTACGAGCACCTTTCAGCAATCGCTTATACTTGAAATTCTGAGAAAGAATTTTAAATCATCAGCGTATAGCAACCATTCACTATAGCTCAGAACAGATAGATAGATAGATTTATATCATTTTATATGAAAGTAAGGGCCTCAGGTGACTACCTTGAGGTACGCCTGAACACCAGTCGAATGGTTTTGAATGAACGGAATCAAGTTTAACCATTCGCACGCTATTATTGAAGAAGGATGTGATCCATCTCAACATAGATGAATGAAAACCGAAGCAAATTAACTTATTTATATAATACACTGTGATTCCCGGAATCAAAAGCCTTGCCAGCGTAGACTTTGTCAACCTGATGACCTTTTTCAATCGAGTTTAGAAGAGGCGACGTAAAATAGGGGAGTTTGGAAGCTCTAGTTGTCCCTGAAACAAATCCGTATTGAAACTCGAAAATATGCTCTATGGCAGTTTTTTTTTTTTTCGTAGTAGGGCTTTGCAGCTCAATTGACTTCTTAGCCCTTAGAAACAAGAGTAATTCTTCCTTGATCTTCGCACTAATGTTATTGTCAGAGTTCACCGTAGAGCCTAGGTAGACAAAATTCTTTATAGCTGTCCATCGTTGTGTTCTGTCCAAGGCGCTGATGTTGATTGTCCCTTATTGTAGACAGCATATACAATATTTCGATTTGCTTTCATTCATCGTTAAACCCATCTTTGCGGCTTCCGCCTCAATACTCACGAATGCACCTTTGACGGCCAGCTGAGTTCTTCCGATTATGTCAATGTCATCAGCGTATACGAGTAGTTGCACATACTTTTAAAAAATTGTACCTCTGGTGTTGGCTTGTGAGTTTCGTACAATTTGTTCAAGTATGATTTTGAAGAAATCGCATGATATCGCGTCACCCTGTCTTAAGACCTTTTCTGACATCAAACGCTTCGTTCGTGTTCTTACCGACTTTGATGGAACAGCTGGAGTTCAACATTGTTATCCTGCCCAGTCGGATGAGTTTGGCAGGTATGCCAAAACTAGACTTGGCTCTGTACAGCTCGTCTCTATACACGCTATCATAGGCAACTTTAAAATTTATGAACATGTGGTGGGTATTGGGTTGGATCTACCGCAATGTGAATATTTGGTCGCCGGTAGATTTTTCCGGCCTCACATAATTCGGCGGACTGAATCTTAAATTCGACGGTGAGGAGACATGCCTCTGTAGTTGGCACACTTCAGACGGTCTCCCTTCTTCAGGATCGGGCAAACGATGCTGAGATTTCATTCATTGGGCATGCTTCGATCCTCTAAATTTTACAGATGAGTTAGTACTTGCTTCTTACCAAGTCATCTCCTACAGCTCTGAAAAGTTTGGCGGCTAGGCCTTAGGCTTCCGACTTAAGCTTAAATTTCTTCACTTTATCCCGATCAGGTTGACAGGATTCTTGTCTATCGACTGCAACGTGGAAATTCATAGTGCAGTCAAATTGTAGCTTTTCAGAGTACAGGGTGTTGGACAAAGCATGATTCTTCCGAATTATATGGCATATGGCTGAAAATGCAACTTGATCGTGATGATGACATCAGGAGGTTCAAAAAAAAAAATACTGTGAATCATAAGCAATGTCAATAACAGAAAAACAAAAATGCTCCCCAGTTATCTGGACGCTATCCTTGGAGTTTACAGAAACTTAAACTACACCAATCTCGCGCGCGCAAATTATATATACATATATGTAAAAAAAAAATGTCCGAGCGGAGTGCTTACGTCGTTATTGTTCAACTAATACAAAACAGAGAGAGATATTTTGCTATCTGTAAATTTTCTCTGAAAAATATCCTAATGGAAAAAGCAAATGGCATCAAAATCGGTTGAGCCGCTCTTGAGTTACGTGGCTACAACGTGTAATACTGAGCAATAGGAATCAACATTGTCCATCTTCTGCGTCTCTGCTTTCCTGTTTATTGTCTGCCTCTTTATCATCTCCAAATTTAATCCAAATTCTGGTGGACGCTCTCTGTAAAGGTAACTACTTTAGTCTTTCGATTACACATTGATCTTTTGGATGTTTAATGGATATTACATTGGTAGGCTGGAGTATGGTTCATTATTTCGCAAAATCATGTCATCTCCTTTCTTTGCAATTTGTTGTTGGTTTCTTTTTTACCACTCACACCAATTCACTATCTTTGTATCCTGGAGTTGGATCAATCCAAAATTCTCATAGTCAAGGTCTCTTTCTTTCGGCAAACAACGCAGACTATCCGTTTATAAAAGAAATATACCACTAATTTGCCAAATTTTTTTTCTAATTTTTAAAAAGAAAGTCCCATGAGTGTACATGTCTCCTGCCACCTGATTCTGGAGTAGATACTCCCCCAAAGAAACATTACCCATTATTAACGGCAAAATACCACGAGAGACATTTTCCGATTTGCTTCGTTGCATCTTACAATGAAAACAGCTAACCGCTACTTGTACTAGCACCAGTACCATCACTGCACCACATTAGAATCTTGGAAAAAATTAAAAAAAAAAAAAAAAAAAACATGCACCTGACATGATGGTCTCGGGTGCGTAGATACTATTCGACGACGAGGAGTGTGCTAGAGATGAATAATTTGGTTTCGGTAGAGTGAATAGCGCGCGCGTGAGCTATTCCCTCATATTCTTGCAAGGAAAACTCGCAGCCGAAGGAAAATTATCATTCGCATTGGGAAAAGGCAAAAGGACAACTACTATTACCAGCAAAGAGAGCGCGAGAATTTTCTTCATTATGGCCACAAGATGTGTGTAAAGTGGACGACATATGTGGATCTCCTTGAGAAGAGATACATTAAAACTAAATGTGGCTCGTGCCATCATCATTTTCAAATTTCATATGTAAAAGGTGCGTTAATTACTTCCTAGGGGAATTCACAAAAACAAAATTTAATGCTGGCGTTAGTAACTGGTCTGAGTTTAATGAACCCTAAATGAGATGGAACTGGGTGGACATGAACTAGAACTAGGTTTTTGATAAGTCATCGTCCAGCGAACAGAAGTGTTAACACTCGCGATAGAGTGGTTTTATGTCCTTTTTTTGTAGAACAATTTAAAAACTATTCCGTGTAAGGTGTAGAGGGTGTCATTTATCGTTAGGGTGACTCTTTCATGCAGCTGTATTTAGTAATAGTAGTACTAATGTTTATGCTTCAAATAGATGAAAATCGGTAGTAAAGTACTCTTGGCACCTTCAACTCCAAAGGACTTAGTATTCAGTCACCAAAAGGACTGCGCCCTGCAAGATTTCAATTCTTCTTTTGGATTGAGATTACATTTCTGGAAAAGTTGTCACTTTATTCCCAACAGAGCCACAAAGTCACATAGTACGAGTACCTACTTGTTCCGCAGCCTTGTCCTCCTCTAGACGGCCTCATGATCGTAGAGCCTTCGGACAATCTCTATGCTATATTTCATTGCACTTTGTTCACGAAAGCCCTAGTCCCCTCCTCGTGAACTCATCGTTCATTTATTTCTACTGCCAGTCATATTAGCATTTTCATATCGACAGCTAACCGTCCTAATCTGACCTAAATTATGTCAAAGTCGTTCCAGAGGCTTAGTTTTGCTAAAGCGATCACAGGTCACTGAAGGAATTTTTTTTCGACGACCTCGTTGATCTGTCGAACATTGACGTCCCCTTCATAAAAAAGCTTCGGCCGTTCACCCCTCTCAAGTTCACCACTGTCAAGTCGCCGTAGCTGAAATGAGACTGCATTAAAATTTTAAGAATCTTTTTAGCCACGATATAAGCCTAACCTTGCCAGCGTCACTTCTATAATATATATTATAGTCTTTTGACCCTAATCCCATCACGCGATTGTTGAGAATCCACGGTTCCTGGATTAGGCCGGAGGTACATTCTGAGGATGATGAATCCCTTGGTCCCATTCTTCGATTCTTCCTCCACAACGACCTCCCAGCTCTTCATATCAGTAGAAGGGTTCTGGGCTTTTAGGAAGCTGAGGATCTTTATTTTGTCCACACCCCAGTCAGGAACACAGAGCCTTCCCTTGGGTATGGTTGGGATTTCATCGGGAGGTACCGCTCGCAGTGCAGCCCCTTCCCATAGTTTAAGACCGCGAACCGTGGCTTTCGTGAATTCAAGCGATAACTGGTCTTTACAGTCTATCAGAATGACTCCACGATACCACTTCGCTCTCCCGAATGTGGGTGCAGTTCCACCAGTATTCTTTCCAATACGGTCAAAGACTGCTCCAGCTAAGGCCTTCTCAATCATTTGACCGCGTTCTTGGGAGTACTGGCCACTAGGTTTTCCGAAGTTCACTACAGCTAGTTGTACTGAACTACGAATCGCCCCGCTGAAAAGCATCTCCGTATCAGCCTTCAATCTTTTGGGGGGATTTTTAGTGTCCTCCGAGGATCTCAACCTTTTTGACCCAAAATTCTCCCTTTTGGTCTTGGCCATCCTACGAGAATGTTCAGCGGCCCTCGAGATTTCTGGCTGACCAGTAGGACCTGCCTTAGCGGCAGCGGTCTTGCTGGCAGTTTTTGTGTGAGCTGCTGCCTTCCTTCTGATGTCTGCCTTAGGGGCATCTACCTTACGGTTGGCCTTGGTTTTTCCAGCAGTCTGTTTAGGCACAGGCTTCGTCAGAGCGTCCTTTTCTATTATGTCAATAGCCCAGGCCAGGGAGTTTTGTTCTTTCTCGGAGAGGGAAGATGGGTCCTTTACCTCCAGGATCGATTTGATATGCGTCGCTCTACGGAACAACCGCCTTCTCGACTTCCGGGTACGCTCGGATGGATCTGCTAATAGCCGCTCCTCCATTTCCATAGAGATCTCCTCATCCGGGTTGGCTGCCGATAGAGACGTCTAAAATGCGGTTAGCCACTTTATTTGGGCCGATACAGAAACTTGTGGTGTTTTAGCTACTACTTCCTCCAAGTTTGCGTAGAAGGATCCATTCTTTCCTGCTAGAGTGGGTGAAGTTAAGATGGTTGACAGTTGATGTCCACTTCTTTTTGCGAGTCTCGTCAAGCGATCTTAGCGATTCGTGGTCCATCTCTGGGTCTCCAGATGCCTCAAAGTCCTCGTAGAGTTGTTCGCTTTCTTCATTCCATCCATGAAACCACGGGGAATATCTTTTTTGGCGATTGCTTTTACAATTCCTACGAATCTATCATAGTTTTGAGATAATGGTGGAATGAACCGTAAGCATGAGTCGAGTTAATTAGCGAAGTTATTCCAATTTGCTTTTGAAAAGTTCCATCGCGGCCTTTGAATCCAATCTGTTAGTGGTATCTGAATAACGATATCGATTATGACCGGGCGGTGTTGGCTTTTTGGGAAATCCGACAGCACTGTTCTGGAAGCTGGCAGAGGGTGATGATCCGCATCGCAAGTAACGAAACACAGACCTGGGTTATAGCCTTTCCGCCATCTGCGGGAGTGAAAAGTTGATTTATCTTTGGCGTCGAAGATTAAATGTAAATAGTTTGAATCCCCCCATTCTATAAGCCTATCTCCATTGTCATAGTTATTTTCATATTTTCATAAGCCATGATGGCTATTGAAGTCACCAATGGAAACTATTGGTTGAGCATGGTGTAGCGGGGAGTTTTTATATGTCTACAATTTGGAGGCCTCCAATTTGGATAGTAATTGTAAAGATGTTGTTTCCGGAGTTAGTGCTAATAAGTTTTACGCCATCTGTACCGTTTTTTTTTTACATAGGTTGCTGATCCATATGTCTGGTGGTAGTTGGATCCTATCTGGAAGTAACCGGCGACAGGCTCTCTTACCTTTTGAGCAGCTTCGGTGGCAGTATGAGTCTCTTGGATGACGGCTGCATCGATGTTGTTAGTCAATAGAAGTTCTGATAAGTAATCACTTTTGGCTTTACTTATAGAAGGTCCGATGCGCCTTGGCAATTGGCGCTGAGAAGCACCGGTTGCTTTGGGCAGGGTGTTTGTCGTTGATGTTCACTAAATTTCCTTTTGTTTAGTTTTAGTTCAGTTGACTTCTTATTTGTAATATGGCCAGGAGAGTAATCTTGCTTGCTTATTCTGGCTTCCTCTTGTGATAGATCATTTAGCGTTATCCAGGGTGTACCACGGGGAGGCGATCTATCTTTACACCTTTACAGGCGGTAACATTCTTTTTGCAAATGACAAATCCATATTGAGCAAAGCCTCCAGCGTTTCCGACCTTGTGGATGTGAGGGTAAAATCATATTTTGGAAGCAACCCTACATCGTTTGCAGTCGAGTTGCTGCTGGTAATTCAACAATGCTTTGGCGGTTCTTGCTCCATCTCTTTGATCTTCTCTATTTTAAATTTGTTCAAAGTAGGCTTAAATCGAATTCACGCTTTCAGGTGGTTTCTCGGATAGGGTAAGCGTTGTTTTTTGACAGATTGACATTCCAAAGATCAATCTTTATCCAAAAGTCGTGTCGACGTTTGATAATTGTGTATCCACAGCGTGATAGACGATTCTAAGACTCATTGTTATTTCAAAGGCTTTAAAGATGCCACCATGAGTTATAGAAAGACAACAATAAGGCAAGAATGTAACCACTCCTCAAATTATAAAAAAAATTTCCCTATGTCCTCCACCATCAAGAATAACACATCTGTGTCGTCCCCTCTGCTAAGGTGGTCTCCCTTCAAATGTGATTTGTTCCATTTGATAGGTTCTCAGCGGAAATTGTATACTCTTAAGGCACTGGGCATCATTACAACAATAATTAACAATAACATATGGAAATTTTCTGCTCACTAAACAAAAGGCGTTTATTTAGGAGAAGTAACGAGAGACCCCTCCACCCTCAACATAGAGGACAAAAGATTCGGTCAAGTGATTGAATTCGTTGCTCAAGCTAACTTCCTCTTCACTCTGGATGAGTACACTTTGATGGGGGCATATTGAAATGTCTTTTGCTACGCCAGGAGGGTCCCTCTTTTTATTTCGTCTTTATTATTTTTTGGAAGAAGACAATGTGTGTACTGTCTTGTCTCTTGTTAGTGGTGGTTGGGCCTGTTTTGTACCAAAACTTTGGTACCAC
Organism: Pocota personata; assembly: GCA_963082735.1. Lineage (NCBI taxonomy): Eukaryota > Metazoa > Arthropoda > Insecta > Diptera > Syrphidae > Pocota > Pocota personata. The sequence goes on along the minus strand of OY720429.1, from coordinate 262,080,998 downwards.
ACAAAGGAAAGGGTTAAGTGGCGGCTCGGGAAGTGAAGATACACACAAAATACGATACTTCTGTCGAACCTTGAAACGAGAACATCTACACCGCATACTCCATGGAAATTACCGACAAATTTCATGCGTTCCCATGCGCATTTGGTATCCCGACAGCCCCGAAATACCGAAAGAGCTGCGTAGTTTGATTGCTTTGGTTCTTCGTGTATCTGTCAGATACTCGAAAAAGAGTGAATGAATAGCCAGAGAGATTACATGATGATGATGATGAGAATTGGATCATATTCATTGTGGGAGCTTTTCATTACGAGTACTCGTATATGTGGGAATGAAGCCATAGAAGAACTTCCTTCGTGGAGATTTGGTAGAGGCTGCTGCTGGTGATTGTATCTGCATATTTGATGAAATCTGTGTCCCGATGTAATTAAGTGATGAGTGAAGTTTTATCTTTTATGGTTGTGAATAAATTTGATTGTGTGTATCACGATCGTATTTTGAATGAAATTGCTTTGTTCTCATTGTAGACTCAGGATTGATTAAATTTTTTTAGAGGGTGGGTAAATTGAATGACTCAATTTGTTATCATAGTTTCTTGTTTCTTTTTGCTGTTCATATATAAGATTAAAATGTGGCCTTTTAAATAAATAAACTTCAGCGTAAACGAGTGAGATCTGTAGACGATCTACAACGTCTTTGTAAAGGGCGTCCCGAAATTCACGCGATAAGTAATTTTGATAGAAAACACATGTTTTTAATTAAAAATTGTAAATGTTGTGCTGATTCATAAAGTATACAGTATAGGGTTATGTATGGAACAGCATATCGAGTAAATGGCCCCATGGCTTAGCCTGAACATACGCACTCTTTTGTCGAAGTTTTCGATGACCATTTTGCATAAATGTGGCTGAATTTAGTTGAAACAGCGCTCAATTTGCTCCTTCAAGGCGTGGATTGGATGGTCGTGGGCTTTTTAGCATAAACCTTAGACTTTAAAAAACCCGAAAGAAAAAGTACAACGGCATTAAATCGCATGATCTGGACGGGCAATTCTGGAATTACACGACCAGGAAATGAAGTAATTAAGTTGTTTTTCGTGCTGTACGGCAAGTGGCACCGTCTTGTTGAAATCACATGTGGTCCACGTCGATATCTTGCAATTTAGACACAAAAAACTGAATTATCATGTCGCGATAACGAGGACCATTAACTATTATTGCCAGACCAGACGCATTTTCAAAGAAGAATAATCCGATGTGCCTCCAGCCCAATATCCGCACCAAACAGTGACACCCTGTGGATGCATTTGTTTCTCAACAATCACTCGTGGATTTTCTGAACCCCAAATTCGATAATTTTGACGATTAACAAAGCCATCAGGATAAAAATGAGCCTCATCGCTGAAGATGATTTTGTTTGACAAATCAGCATCCAATTGCTGTTGTTCCATAAGCCATTCCAGGAACTCTACGCTGTGAGTTGTCAGTAGGCTTCAAGTCTTGAGTCAATTGAACTTTGTACTATATGCATGAAGATGCAAATCTTTCGTGAGAATATGCTGCAGAGAGCTTCTCGAAATGTCAAAATCTTGACCACGGTGCCGAATTGATGTTCCTGGACTCTCAACAACACTCTCACGAGCTGCTTCGATGTTTTGTGTTGACTTGTGTGGACTTGTTGAAGGACGGCCAAAGTGTCTAAGATCACTAATTGATCCAGTCTCCCTGAATTTTTGAATTAATCTCCTCACAGTTGATGAAGTTAAATAACTATTCCGACCATATTTTGTGCGAAAATTGCGAACAGTAGCTGCCAAACTTTCACTATTTTTAAAATATTGCTCGACAATGAAAACGCGTTGTTCTTTCGTGTAGCACTCCATTTTTAATAACCCTGAACTGTCAGCAGTCACGCTGTCTTTTTTATTTTTTTTTTCGTTGGTAACACTTTACCGCACAAATGGCGCAAAATTCAAAACTTGCGTGAACCGGAGAATCCATCGTCGTTTCCACATTTCTGTTTGTTGAACATATCCCATAAGGTCCTGGAGTATGTCATCTGCAATATATTGAAAGTAACTAACGATAGACGCCATTAAAGTGGCAGTTGAGAGTGCAAGCCATAGTTGGCAGAAGATGGAAGGGAGATGCTGAACTGAATTCTGTTACGCTACACGTCCGCATTCTGGAAGTACTTTGAAATGAAATGATTATACCAACGTATATCACCAATGTAGTGGCGGACGGCTTCAGCTAAAGAAGCTGTATCACAAGATTTGGTTTTAGGTCTTCGAATACCCATAATAGAAGGAGCCAAGTTTGAAGGAACATCATCTTGATGGCAATACTCCATCTCAACGCTAAGGTTGGCTTTGAAAATTTGAACTGAGATAGTATGATTGCGAATTTTGGAGTTGAGGAAAAAAAAAAAACGCAAATGAAGAACTCATTTGTGGGTGGTATAATATTTTCACACAAGGTATGTCACAAAGCTAGTTGAGTTCTCTCTAGATACTAGATCAGAAAGCAAACTGACTGCATTAGGAAGTGTGAGCAAACTGACTGCATGGATGACATACTTTTAAAAAGAAGCACTTTCATATGACCTGATCGCGGTTCTATGTCTCAAGATATAGCAAAGGAACTTCACGCAAGATCGACATAACAATGTTAAAGGCCGATGATATTCGAGCACCCTTCGTAAAAATAAACTTAAGTTATAGGAGCAGCACGATCTCAAATCTAATAGCGAAATGCAGCACCACAGAAGATGCATTTCTCAAAGTATCTTGAGACTACATCAAGATCCCAGAAGAACGCTACAATAAGGTAAAAGAGCAAAATATGATGTCTTTGCATCTGAAGCAAAGGCGGCTTCCGTGTATAAAGATCTCAGGCTCTAACATCACATCTGCCGAAAATTTGTGGGAAATAAGTTTCAGCAAAAGAAGCCTCACGAGACAAGCGAAGTAGAAAATCTCACCATACTGCAATTACTAAACACAAATAAGTCACCTGGCCTACACAATAGGAACTTCATACCGAAGATTGGAGCTGAATGTGGTCAAAAAGAGATTGTTAAGCACGGAGTACCACAAGGCTGAAAGCTGGGACCGATCCTCTTTATTCTTTATACAAACGAACGAAAGCTGTTCTTCAAGATTCCTCTCACCCATTCTTTTTCTAATCGTGCCTTATGAACATCGTTGGATCCAGAACACAGAGGTATTCGCTGAAAGCTCATAGAATATCTAGGGGACCCGACTACGCCGATGATATTTGTCTATTATTGTTCAAACATATGCAAAACATTCTGAATACAATTTCAAGGCAAAAGCTTACCTCTTATTTTAATCAGGACAAAACTACATATCTCCAAATCTAATGCGAAATTATTCCTGCAAGACTTGGATGGTGGCGCAAGTGCTAACAAGCAAACTTCTGGTGTTTGTCAGCAGATGCATGAGCGAACACTGTATCTAAAGAGGAAATTCACGATAAGTGTCAGGAGCGCTGCTATTCATGCTCTAGAGTGGAACCGTCAGGGTAGCAGACGTCAAGGGAGATCAAACAATTCCGATTGGCGTGGAGGGAAATTAAAGCAATCGCAAGAAATCGCATCCAATGGAGAACTTTCATTGAGACTCTATTATCTCCTAGGAGTAACAGGTCACAGCAGTGGTAATGAGAGTGCAGTCGTTCATTAAAATACTAAGAGCGGCGTTTCGAGTCCTTTTGTGAAAAACATCAGAGGCGATGTATAAATCCCTCTCAGTTGTTTGCTCATTCTAACAGACCTCAACGACAAAATCTTTGTAGATCAATAGCTGAAGCGCTAATAGATCGAAGCTATTGCTTTGAATCTGTTCGTATCATTAAAAGTGTTGCATTGTTATTAAGTTTGAATGATCCCTTAAAGACCCGCTTCAGATTGATGATTAATACAGTAATTACATTACATGCAACATCAACATCCTTTGTACTTTGTGGTTTTATATCTCTTCCCCAGAAACTCGACACCTTTACTATAAGATTATTAATATTTTGCAATTTTTCTTTTCTCTTTTGTATCCTTACAGATACCGCAAAACCATTCGATGAAGGACAACCACCTGAGGATCAGGTTCATGGGTCTTCAAAGTGAGTACCAGTAAACATTTTTTTTTTTTCTTCGATTACTCTGGGAAAATGCTGAAAACAAAATCAGAACCTTTCCTTGATGGCGCCGAAACCTTTCTATAGGATGAAGGTTGTTTATCAGTTTTGAAAAATCACCTGCAGCAACACACAACACAGGTTTGCGAATTTCAATTGACAATTGGAACAGAGACCCATAAATTTTTGTATCTATGTTCAGCCGAAAACTGTCAGTTTGCACTAATGGGCTTTTTTTTTTTTATAAAAATAAAAGGAAAGAAATTCCTTCGATCATTGTAAGGACTAAAAGGATGGCAGGATTCTGTAAAAAAAAAAAAAAAAACTTTTTATTTGTTTTGATTTGAAATTTATTACTCTGGGGGCGGAATCGAATCCTGACAACACAACTTTGTCCAACATCTGGGCCACCAAGAAGTCTTGAATTTGATTGCACACCAGATTGTTGAGAAGTATGAAATCGCCTTTGATGCCATTTCAAAGGATATTTTTCCGCATATTAAAGCGGCGCATTGTTCTCATTTCGCATATCGAATTCAACTTACAATGAAAACTAATTATATTCTGTCCTCAGAGGAGAAAGATACAATTTTGCGCGGCCTACTTAGGGGTTCTCCTTTCCTTTTGTAATTAAAGAAACCATCAGCACCACAGGATAGGCGCCAGGCTTCATAAATCGCAACAATGTACATCGTCTGGCTAGCTTGCTGTGATCTGCACTTGACTCGTAGGAGTTGTACTTTACCATGTACCTGATGAAACTGACGCTTAAGTGCGATACCAATGCAAGGTGTTATGGTCAATATCGTAACTCTATTGTTTTGTCCTTAAATTTGAGCGGAATGATGATCAGTGTTAACAATGAAATGCGTTTTGGAAAATCCTAACTCCTGCCAAGAGGCTCACGATGTTTTGGTCAGAGCTAGCAATGGGGGAGCGAAAGGACTAACATGTCGTTGCACGAATTGTACCTACTAGGTTGCGAAATTTATCAAAACACCGGGCTTCTGGGTAGGTGTTTCCTGTGTCGTCCTTACAAAAAACAAACAGCTCACTGTGGATGAAGATAAATCACTGAGTTTGCGCGGGCGATTTTGTTTACACAATCAATCGTCACCTATGTCGTTTTTTATTGGTTTTGACATAAAATTTTCTGCGAAATTTACTAGGATTTGTGTTGTTAAATTGGTGTTACATATGGACTATAAAAAAGGTATACACAGACCGAAAAGTTTTGAGCCTCAAGCTAAAGGTGGGGTTCCTCGTCGAAACTATTCAAGTACTAGAATTGTACATGCCTTTGAAAGGCACCTTTGAAAATGTCAGCCAACAACGATGACCACCATCGACAACATCGAAAAAGTTCCATCCAAATGATACTGAATGACCGTCGAAGCAAGGTTAAAAAGAGGGCAGAAGTTGTGGGCAAAGCTGTTCGTGCATTGGATGTCGTGCTTTCTCACTTTGGACCCAAAAACCCAGTCGTGTTGCGACTCACACTTCGTCGATCGCCATGATCAAAATTCACGAATTGCGGTTTGAACTGATAGACCACCCACTGAGTTCACCAGATTTGAACTCCTGCGCCTTTTTTCTGTTTCCTGAGGTCAAAGTTTGCCTTGGAGCAGAGAGGTTTTCATTGAACGAAAAGTGTATGGAAGTACAAGGAGATTATTAACTGGATTTGACCGAAAAGTACTTATTTCTCTTTTAGGCTCAAAACTAAGCTATTTGGCGTTCCAAGAAAAATGGACGAAAACTTTGAACCCCCCTTCACACGAAATGGATTTGGAGTTAAGTTTCGAACTTGTACTTACCATAGACATCAAGCCCGCAACAATTATTCCATACGAATAATTCTGCTGGTCGCTTTCTTGTACAGGGTGCACCATCTTTTATGTCGATATGTGAATATTGAATAACTTAAAAAAAAAAACAACCGATTTCCATATATGAGGTATTTTTATTTAATTTGGTCCTTTACAATTTATTTGGACTAGTTTTTGAGTACAACATCAATCAAGTGGCCGCCGCCTCTATTGACCAAAGCAAAATGTACCCTTTTTCCTGCGTTTTCCATCACTTTTTCGAGCATCTCGAGCGGTATAGCAGTGATTTCGGCACTTATGTTTGCCTTGAGCTCGTCAATGGTCTGAGGCTTGCTGGCGTACATTTTGCTTTTCAAATAAACCCACAAAAAGAAGTTCGGAGGGGTCAAATCTGGACTCCGCAAATGCGCCAATTTTGCTTGTTAACGGCGCCAGAGAGTACGAAATGAACCTCGTCGGTCATCAAAATTTGCTTCCAAAAATCAAGTTCAGTGTTAACCATTCGAGCGACTGTTTGGCCGTATTCCAAGCGACGTGGACGGTCCGTCGACATTATTCTTTGAGTCAATTGCACTTTATACGGAAACAAATTCAAATCATCCTTCAAAATGCGCCGCAAGGTGGTTCCACTGACGCCAAAATGCGATACGACACATGTGGGTTCTCGGCAACACTCTCTCTTACCGCTTCAACCAGTTCATTGGAACGTCTTGGGCGTTGATGAATGGCATGTCGACGATCTCCCACTGTCCCGTGCTCAACAAAATTCGACACCAAACGACGAATAGTGATGTCAGACGGTGCTTGTTGGCCACGATATTTTCGACGATATGCACGTTGAGTTAACAGCGTCTCATGGTTAAAATTTTACTGAATTGACGTTTCAAAAATATGTCTACTACATGTCAATCGGTTGATAAATGTCAAAGTTATTCAATGTTTTCATACCAACATAAAAGATAGCGCACCCTGTATAAGGCTTATTTTTGAGATCCCATCAGAATCCATGAACTTACACAAATAGTTACAGCCACGCCCACTTTCTTATAAAAAGAAGCCATGAAATCTCTTAAAAGTCCCGGAAGTATATTTTGAATAGAAAGATACCCAGAGCTTTGAATTTGGATCGAAAATTCCAGAACACCACGCCCCCTTGGGATAGGGTATCTTACGATCCGTTCCAGGTAGAATGCAATTTCCCTGTAAGTTTTTTTTTTCTTTTTTTAGTTTTGTCAAGGGGAAATGTAACATAAAGCGCACGACTGGGTCGCACGAACTTGGACCTATAAAAACTAAAATTTGAGTTACCTGGGACTTTATTGCTGCTTCGGTGTCCGTGAAAATGCTAATATCCTGAGCCGATATTATGTACATTACATTTCAACCAGGACAAGACTTCATTGAATGGGAGGTACCTGATTAGCAGCTTCGTAACCGTCTGTGTAGAAGTGAACTTATACACCATCGTTAACGATAACATTTTCCCACTAAATACGGGTGGGAATTGATTATTTTGCAGATCACGGATCGAGGAATGACCAGCTAGGAAGTTGGACCACATTGAGGAGGCTTTCAGACGGAAATATCTAGGGGCAACAGATGAGACATTACAAGCCATGGTATCGTCGATTGTCGCTCTTCGGGTCTGTGCTTTTTTAACGGCGTACAGATGTTGGTCTTCCATAGCATTGTGGTTCTTTCTACCTCTTTCTCAAAATTCTCAGTGGTTCTCCAAAAAAAAGAAAACGTACGAGGGTGGGTCAATAAGTCCGTGACAAATGAAATAAGGAACACTCTTTTCGGTATAAAAACATTTTATTTTTCAACATAGTCTCCTTTTAGCTCTATACACTTCATTCAACGTTTCTCCAATTTTTTGATGCCCTCCAAATAATACGATTTCTTGAGCCCCTCAAAATAAGCGTTTGTTTCAGCGCCAAATGCGGTCGCTTTTGCTTCAAATCGGCTTGGAATCGATCCAGCAGCTCTGCGTAATATGCGCCGGTGATCGTTTTACCCCTTTCAAGGTAATCCATGTGAATAACACCGCGCTCATCCCAAAAAACTGTCGCCATGACCTTGTTTGCTGACAAACCCGCCTTGGCCTTCTTCGGCTTCGATTCACCAGGAGAAGTCCATTGTTTTGACTGTTCCTTGGTTTCTGGTGTGTTGTGGTGAATCCAGGTTTCATCCACTGTTACGAAACGGCGCAAAAATTCAGCCGAGTTTTTCTGGAACATCGCCACACCTTTGAAGTTGTTAAACGAATGCGTTTGTTGTCGATTGTGAGCAAACGCGGCACCCATCTTGCGGAAAGCTTTTTCATGTCCAAATATTTATGTAAAATCGAAATTACTGAGCCATGTGATAAGCCTGTGGCCTCTTCAAGCTCGCGCACTTTCACTCGCCGATCGTCCATTATTAAACCATGGATTTTGTCGACCATTTCTGGTGTGGTGACCTCAATTGGGCGACCAGAACGTTCGGCGTCACTTGTGCTTGAACGACCGCACCGAAATTGAGTAAACCAGTGGTGAATGGTTCCAATCGATGGTGAAGAGTCCCCATAATATTTGTCAAGCTTTTGTTTGGTTTACGTGATAGGTTTTTCTCGCAAAAAATAGTGTTTAATGAGCACTCGAAATTCACTTTTTTCCATTTTAACGAAAATGCTAGTAGGCGTCTATATAAAATGGCTGCCACAACAAAACTGTTTGACAGATCTGTCTGAAAATTTGGGTGCGTTCTTTTGAAAGATGATTCTTGACAAAAAAAATAAATAAATTTAAGGGGACGACACAATTTGTGTTAATTTTCAGGGACTTATTGACCCACCCTCGTATCATGAGTATACAGCAGATACAAGAGCGGACCTACAACACTTCCCTGCGGTACCCCAGCCGCTATTTCTTAAAATTCTGAATAATCGATACTGTGTTTGACACGGAAGAGTCTATTAGCGAGATATGACTCCAAAATGTCATATAAATGTGTTATCAAAACTTGTCGCAATTTGAACTTCAAGTCTACGTGGAACAGCTTATCAAAGGCCTGAGATACGTGTAGAAATTCGCTTGAGCAAATCTTCTTTTCTTCAAAAGCTTTTTCCAATTACATTGGTTATTCTACGTACTTTATCAATTGTAGAATGCTTGCATCTAAATCTGAACTGATGATCAGGATTAAGGTGTTTTCTTCTATAATAGGCTTAACAATATCCTTTCGAAGACTTTGGATATAATTGAAAGAAGCGAAATCGGTCTATATGACTGTTTTTCATTCGGTGGTTTACCGGGTCTTGGAAAACTTCAATATAAGAGCAGCATTTATAATATACCTAGTATGGGCAATAGTACTGTTACACATATTTATTGTTATAAAACAAAGACCTTGAAAGATAATTTAATAAAACTTTCAGGATTTATTCAGATATGTATTCTGGATATAAAAATCGAAACTTTATTTAAAAGGACTTCTCTCGGCCTTATGCAAGTCTTTAGTCGTTTTAGCCACTCATCAATCACAATACGCACCTCATTAATTGGGAAATTGTCCACAGCTTCGGTCAGAGCTCGCTTTAAGAGTTCCATGTTAGGGTATTTTTTGTGGCACGTAATGTCATTTAAGACAGTCCACAATTTGTGATCAAGTGGATTAAGGTCTAGGGTGGTCGAAGGCTAGTCTTTGTATCAATAAAACGGGGTACATTTCTCTGGGGTCAGGCATCGGTAGTTTTCGCCGTATGAGCTGGTGCACGATCTTGTTGGAATGTTCCTTCCTTTTTTTGGAATAGGGTATGGCTTAAAGGTTTAACAATGGGTCCTTAAATAGTTTGCTGGAAACATAGGTTTGGCCTATGTTAGAGACCCCGTCATAAGAGACTACCCAGCACACCATGACTAACTCTGTGGAGTGTCCTTTACGGGCCATTGAGGATGATTCGAACTCTTCCCTAGATGACCGTGCAAACAAATAAAGTGATAGGGTACACTTTATTTGTTTAATTTCTTCTGCACCGTGAAGAATTTCTAATCGGTAAACAGAATTTTTCCATGCAGAACAACAGCGTATTCCACCAAGAGTCGCTTTGATTTTTGGACCCAATTTTTGCAAAATCCATAGTCAGCATTTTTCCAGTATGGCGTTTGAAGGACCCCAACCTTAAGCCTATCTTGATATGTGAATCATTGACTTTTGTGTTACATTCATCTCACGTACCAGTGTTTTCTGCTGTTAGGGACTTTTTTGTGCCTTAAAGGTTTTGATGATTTATGGTGTTCTTACCTTACGAGGAGGGGCACAATAGACCATTAGGTCGCAGTACAAGTTAACCCTACACAAATAATAATACTCGTACCTTACGAGGAGGACCAGATCGCAGGCGGCCTTTAATGTCGCCCATATCCCCGAAGAATTCTATCCACCTATCTGCTGCAGTGTCTTGAAAATTGAACCTTCGTTCACACCGCACTTGTGAAGCCCTACGACAGAGATGCGATTCACTTTCCCAATTAATTCCAGAGCGAAAGTGTAAGCAAATTTGAAATATTTGTATAAAGAAACAATTGCGAGGTTAACTGCTACAGTCTTTGGGTACGCCTAACTCTTGGCCGCGCAATGGGTGAAACAAATGTAATAATAGTATTTTTGTCCCTACTAGGCACAAAAGTTTAATTACCACTTTCTTAAGTAATTAAAATAAGTCTGTCAAAATATAGTTAACAATCGTGAGAGGTTATTAACAATTGTATCATCATCCATGAAAGCAGTTGTGTCTCTTGGAAATCCATATTTGAACCGAAAATTCAATCAATCAAACAGTTCCCCACCCTTAGAATCAGAAAATATCGAAGTTAAACCAACAGAAGAAAATACCCATATCCAAAAGGATACTTTATAATGAAAGGACACCACAATAAATAATAGTTAAACGATTCTAGAGACAATATTTGCGTTTTTTCGAAAACAACCTGTGTGGTTTCATATCCTTTTCACGCATCAAAACACACACAAGAAACGACTTGTTCAAGTCAATGGTTTACGAGTAGAAAAAAAAAACGAATCAATTTGTACCCTAAATTGTCATGGTTTCATTTAATCTCAAAACCCATAAAAATCAGCGAGCGATAGTTTCAAAAGTATTGTCTCTTTTCTCAGCACTTCAAATAGTTTTTATTACTTACGAGTTCAAAAGAAAAGAACTGATTTTGAGAAGAAAAAAGCGCGAAATGATCACAAAAGTGGAAATTATTGAATTCAATTCAAACATTGACCTTTTCTTTTCCAATTTTATGGAGGGGAATTGAGTTGAGACTTTTATTCGAGAGAAGAAGAAATCTAAAAAACGGATACCTACCAACTGTGTTTTTCTACAATGTGGTACTACCAAGCAGTGTCCCAGAAGTTAAATACCGAAAAAATTGAGTGGTATACTTTCGAAATCAAGTCAGAAAGGCCACATCGTGTTGTTGCAAGGGGACTCCACCCCTCATGCACCAAAGAAGAGATTATGACTGACCTTCAAGACAAAGGCTTTAAAATTCTTGATGCTGTTAATATCATCAAAAAGGAGAAGCAACAAACGGAAATAGATCAAGACATCTTGGTAAGTCGTGGACTTCCGCTCTTTATGCTTACCTTCGAAAAGTCTGACAATATCGACGATATCTACCGAATTAGGACAATACTAAATATCGTCGTCAAAATCGAGCCAATGCGTAGAAATATAAGAATGATTCCGCAGTGCAAACGTTGCCAAGGATTCAATCGTACGCAAATGTACTGCAAAAGAGAACCGCGATGCGTGAAATGCGCTGGAAATCACCTCTCCCAAGTTTGTGGAGTAAACAAACAAACCTCCGCAACCTGTGCTAATTGTAAGGGAAAGCACCCGGCAAATTATAGAGACTGTGAAGTAGCTAAAGAGTTACAAAAACGTAGAGATGCGCTCCTTGAGCCCCTAAATGCAAAATCAAAACCGCAAACTAAGCCAAAGCGTAAGGTCGCGGAGGAGAAAGAATGCAAATTAAAACTACCGGGTTCAGAGCGCAAAAAGAAAGAAAAGCCCTCGACCTCTGTTCCTAAAAGAAACAGTACAGAAAAGTTATCATTGGAAAAGCGACCTTCGAACAGCAGGAGTGCCGACTTACGCTCAGGCCGCGGCATCCGAAATGCCAAAAAATATTGAAATTTCGAAGGACCCTGTTTCTCATGTTTTTTCAGTTATTCTAGCGAAACTTGAAGAACAAAGCAAAATAAATAAAATTATTCTCGATAGGCTGGTTAAGCTCGAAAGTAATTCAGGGAAAACGCGTACTCCAACTAGAATATGAATGAAAAACGAATTTTAAAAATATGTACTTGGAATGCAAACGGACTTCTGCAAAAACTTGACGAATTGGAATTATTCTCGCGTGAAAAAGATATCGATATTTGCTTGATTTCTGAAACCCACGTAAAAAAACGAATCGCATTTAAAAATAAAAGGCTATAATGATTACCACGCTTGTCAACCTTCGGGAATCATCATTGTTTATTAAAGACTGCATCGAACAATCCGAAGACCTAAAGATCGAGCTTGACACTTTGCAACTGTGCACGATTCGAGTAAAAAATAGTCAGCGTACTCTTAAAATCTCATCTATCTACTGCCTTTCGCGTTCCGCGCTTGAAAAAAGTGATTTTACTAATTTGTTTAAATTGCTGAAACCTAATTTCATTATTGGCGGCGATTTTAATGCGAAACATACATTCTGGGGCTCAAGACACAGCTCGCAAAAAGGCAGAATGCTCTATGAGGCAGGTACTCCATCAGTTGTGATTTCCATTCGACGGGTAAACCGACCTACTGGCCAACTGATACTTCGAAAATACCTGACCTGATCGACTTTTTCGTCGTGAAAGGAATTTCTACCAACCACATTAAAGTTGAAGAGAGCTTTGATCTGTCGTCTGACCATTCCCCAGTTGTTTTGACATTGAGCGAAAAACTAGTCTATACCCTAGAGCCAGCGAAATTAATCGGTAGAACAACTAACTGGGAAGGAACGAAATTGAAGATAATGTTGAACTGAGCGTCCCACATACGACACCCTATGAACTTGAGGTTGAAGTTGATCGCTTCGTTGAGATCGTACAGCTCGCCTCTTGGAATAATACTCCCAATCCAAGGAAAACTCCGGACAAATACGGTCTACGATATCCTACGGAAATAAAAGAATTGGTCAAGGAAAAAACTTGAATTACCTGTGCAATTCGTTGAAGAAGACTATAAAGGATTTTAAGAATCGTGCGATAGGTTCTTATCTTGAAAATTTAACAGCGAAAAAAGATTCCAATTATTCACTTTGGAAAGCTATAAAATGCACCAAAAGACCCAAGGTCCCCGCGCCGCCAATTAAATTAAATCACAATGAATGGGCAAGGGAAGATAAAGAAAAAGCGGACGTTTTTGTGGCCCACCTGGAAGACACCTTTAAACAGTACGATGGTCAAGTGTCTTACGACAATATCAATAGGCCGGATTTACCATCTGACGATTTAGCACTTACAAGTGCAAACTCAAACATGAGATCGGGAATCTAAAACCTAAGAAAGCTCCTGGTTATGACTTGATCACCGGAGAAATTCTCAAAGCTTTACCTAGAAACGCATTGATTAAGCTTCGTCATATTGTAAATGCTGCGCTCAGATTAAAACACGTGCCTAACCAATGGAAAGTTGCGGAAGTTATAATGGTTTTAAAACCAGGAAAGCCGCCAAATGAGGTAAAATCTTATCAACCAATTTCGCTACTTCCAGTCATATCCAAAATTTTCGAGGGAATATTACCAAGGCGTCTCCAACCGGTTATAGAAGGAAATAATCTTATCCCTGACCACCAATTTGGGTTCGACGATTGACCAGGTGCATAGAAATACTGACGTAATCGAGAAAGCACTTGAAGAGAAAAAGATATGCTCAAGCGTATTTCTTGACGTCTCACAAGCCTTTGATAAGGTGTGACATGATGGCTTGAATTACAAATTACGACAAGTTCTCCCTGTATGCCTATACGACATTCTAGAATCATATCTCGGGAATAGACTCTTCCGTGTTAGACATGGAAATGAATACTCAGAGCTAAAAGAAATTTCGGCCGGTGTACCGCAAGGAAGCGTTCTTGGGCCACTTCTCTATCTGTTATATACTCAAGATATACCGAAAGAAGATGACACTATCCTGGCTACGTTTGCCGATGACACCTAGCCGTAGGTAAAACAATCGAAGAAACTTCTGTAAAACTGCAAAACGCACTGAATTAAGTAAATGAATGGACGAGGGACTAGCGGATCGCTCTCAACGAATCTAAATATGTTCACGTGAATTTCACTTATAAGAAAACTAATGTCTTGCCAATTTTCCTAAACTTGGCCCGAATACCTTTTGCAAACGAGGCCAAATACCTTGGAATGACACTCGACGCAAAACTGAAATGGAAATCGCACGTGAAAATGAAACGTAAAGAACTCGAAATCAAATATAGAGAAATGAACTGGTTGCTCGGAAAACACTCCCACCTCAGTATTGAGAACAAACTGCTTTTATACAAGCAAGTGTTAAAGCCGGTGTGGACTTACGGTATACAACTTTGGAGCTGTACCAAGAAAACAAACGCCAATATTTTACAAACTTTTTAAAGTAAAGTACTAAGAGAAATTGTCCACGCACCGTGGTATACTAGAAACAATGATATCCACAGGGATCTCGGAATCCCAATAATCGAAGCTGAAATTAGAAGCTTCGCGAGAAAGCATAGAAACCGACTAATCGGACATACTTATGTCCTGTATCCCCTTGTGGGTCCTAGGGCCTCTACAACGCCTACGCGCCATCGTGTGCGATTTCTGGAAATGTGCCTCAGCTCTCCCCAACTCTTTCCCAGTTGCCGTGCTTCCTTCTCAACTGTTCTGCGCCTCCTAGGACCGCCGCGTATCCTGCCATCCTGGGTAAGCGGGTTCCATTGCATCGCTTGGTTACCTATGGACCTGTCACCCTTTCGGAGAGTGTGACCGATCCACTGCCACTTTCGTCGTCGTATGGTTGTGCCTATAGGTTCATGGCCCGTTCTCTGATAATGCTGTCCGTTAGAGATACGGTTTGGCCAGAATATCCTTAAGATGTAACGTAGACACCTATTGACAAACGTTTGCAGCTTCCTCGTGATAGTGACGGTCACTCGACAGATTCAACGTTGGAAAGGAACAGTCGTAGCTTGGTGTTTAAGCTAATTGCATTACTTCGCTAAACTATGGATACTATCTCAAACGCAGATTTTGCTTTACCTATTCGGCTGGCTATATCCAGGTCGGTTCCGCCATCGGTTGAGACAATACTCCCAAGGTATTGGAAACTCTCTACTCTCTCAACCGTTTGTCCAGCAATGCATATATGAGTTGATGAGTTTGGTCCTAGGCTGATCATTTTTGTTTTTGCCGAGTTAATTTTCAGCCCAACGACGTCTGCTTCCCTCTCCACATTTGCTGTCATTTGGTGAAGGTCCATTATTCTGTGAGACAGTAGGCATACATCGTCGGCGTAGTCGAGGTGTTTGAGTTCAGATGTAAGAGTCCATCGAATTCTTCCATTTCCTGTTGATAAGGCCGCATTCAGCACATCGCTAATCACCAATAAAAACAATATTGGTGAAAGTATGCAGCCTTGCCGAACCCCACTTTGGACTTCGAATTCCTCAGACAGACTTCCTCTGTGCAAAACGTGACATGTGGACCCATCATATGTAGCTTTGATAATTGCTATTAATTTATCCGGAATGCCTCTCCTGCGCAAGGCACGCCAAATAAATTCCCGATTGACACTATCAAACGCCTTTTCAAAATCGATGAACAACAGGTGAAGTGGTGATCGATATTAAACACATTGCTCGATGATGATCCGCAGGGTGTTGATGTGGTCGACACAGGAGCATCCAGAGCGGAAACCTGCTTGTTCGGCGTCAAGTGTGTCTTCAAGGTGTTCTTTGATTCGCTCCAGGATGATTCTAGCTATTATCTTGGCCACAGCAGGCAGCACGCAGATACCTCTCCAGTTTTCGCACTGCATTAGGTTGCCTTTTTTAGGGAGCTTGACAATCATTCCCTTTTTCCACTCATCTGGAAAACTCTCGGCTTCCCATGTTCTCCCGACAAGTGGGAACAGTAGCTCTGCCGATGCTGTTGGCGCAGCTTGAAAAAGCTCCGCGGGTATGCCGTCAAGTCCTACCGCCTTATTAGTTTTCAGTGCTTTGATTGCGGCAATAATCTCCTCTTTACTGGGGGTTGTGGTGCGAATTCGGGAACTTCTTTCTACGAACACTTCAGTCTGACTTGCGTGAATATTGCTGGCGAATACTCGGTTTAGAACCGAAGCAAAATGCTCCTTCCATCTCTTCAGTTGATCCTCATCCGATATTAGCAACGAACCGTCTAAGCCTTTCACTGGGTGTTAAGTAGAGCTTCGGCCAGTAGAGCTATAAGCTCTTTAGTGATTCTATAAACGGTTCTGCTGTCGCACCTCGCTGCTGCTTCTTCCGCTTCCGTAGCCAGCGCATTGATGTAATTGCGCTTGTCACGTCTCACGATACGCTGTACTTATTTCATCTTCATGCGATATAGGGACTCAAGCTCGATCCTCCCTGCTGCTGGAGTTGCTGCAATTTGAGCTCTTAGCTATTTTCGTTCGTTGATCCTTCTCCAGGTATCCTCGGAAAGCCACGCCCTATGGTTTCCCTGCGATCGACCGACAATCCTTTCAGCACCTGATGTGAAAACAGTTTTCACAGCGGACCAATGGTCTGGCGGGCAGGGAGCTGCTGATTGTTTCCACTCCACGTGAGAGATGGTCCCTTAATTCTTGGCGCACTGGGGGAACTCTCAATCGGTCTACGTTGAACATAGGTATCCTTGTGTCGTTAGATCTACGAACGGCAGCAGTGCGTAATCGGAGAGTAGCTATCATAAGATGGTGATCTCGTACCAACCCCATTTCGGCACCTCGCCTGTTTCGGACGTCTAGGAGACTACTTCTAAAACGGCGACTGATGGCAAAATGGTCAATTTGGTTGGAGGTTGCTTGCCTGTCAGTTGACACCCAACTGATTTTATGGCAGGCTTTGTGCTCAAACATGGTACCACCTATGACAAGACGATTTGCGTTGCAAAAGTCAACAAATCTTTCGCCGTTGTCATTGTGATTGCCTAGTCCGTGCCGTCCCATAACATGTCTGAGCCCTTCGTTGTCGCAGCCTACCTTGGCATTCAGGTCCCCCATCATAATGACAATGTCGCCGTTGGGTGTTGCATTATGAACAGCTCCCAACTGGTTGTAGAAGTTCTCCTTTTCTTCCTCAGACGAACCATCCGTGGGGGCGTAACACTGTATGATGGTGACGCGACGTACTCTCGTCTGGAATCTGGCCGTTAAAATCCCATCACCATGCGGCTGCCAGGTAATTAGGCCTCTGCATGCTATTGGCGTTAGCCAACTCCATATCCACGGGGGTTTCCGGTTGGTCTTCCGGAGTAGAGTAATACAGTGTTACGCGTTGGGGATTGGTACTCACCCGCATCTAACCATCTTATCTCGCTTACTCCCAATATGTCCAGCCTATATCGCATGAACTCATGCTCCAATTGAAGGAATCTGACGTTCTGAGGTCCTTCACTCTGAGAGTCAAGGAGCGTCTTCATATTCTAGAAACCAATCTTAGTCCGGGTACGATAGCCAAAGGTCCGTCAACGTGTTATCAGTCCTTATCCGAGGCATTGTGTCGGTTTCCGTAGCGATTGAAGTTTCGGTAACGCGGGTTGCTGGCCCAGGTTACCTAGCCTAGGCATAAGACCCTAGACAATCTCACACTTGCAATTTTGGCCTACATGTATAAGGATTTATACATGCAGTTGCCCGGGGACCACCACGAGGAGGTAAAGCAAGCACTACATTACGAACTTGATTGTTGCGCTACTGGTCCAATCCATGTTTTGGACAGTCAGTAGTTTCCCGATCAATCGCCATGCAGAACCCTGACCAATCGCCATGCAGATCCCCGACTAATCGGACATGTCAACAGTACAATCCTACAAATTCTGGATGAAAGCAATTTATTGCGCCGACTACAAAGGACGAAACCTTTCGACTTGGCGAGATAGGAATCAATCGCGCCTAGATTGCGGACCATGCAGGATCTTTCAGTGGAAAGTAACCTGCCAAAAGAGTTTTTTTTTCATGATAGAAAAATTGCTTGATAAGATCCTTCTTAGTTGCAATATATAACAAATTAAATCGCAGGTTGGTGTTTTAAGTAGAATCTGACACTACTATGAGCACTTCAAATAGTTTTTATTACTTACAAAAGAAAGAACTGATTTTGAGAAGAAAAAAGCGCGAAATGATCGCAAAAGTGGAAATTATTGAATTCAATTCAAACAATAAATTTTGTTGTCATTGACCTTTTCTTTTCCAATTTTATGGAGGGGAATTGAGTTGAGACTTTTATTCGAAAGAAGAAGAAATCTAAAAAACGGATAAATTAAAATATCCTTCTACAGTTTTTACACTTTTTTTTTTTTTTTTATAATTTGCACGTGTTAAAGGGGATATGAATACCCTTATACTAATTTTTTAGAACACGTGCGTTTTTGTGGAAAGAGAAAGAGACAGAGAGAAAGAAAGATTGGTGTAGTGGGTTTGAAACTTAGGTGGTATTAATTTTCTGTAAACTCCAAGGGTGGCTGTCCAGATAACAGGGGAGTATTTTTGTTTTGATTTCGCTATTATTGTCGTTGCTTATGATTCACAGTATTTTTTTCCGTCCACCTGATGTCATCATCACGATCAAGTTGCATTTTAGCCATATGACCGCCCTACTGCCAGTGTTATGCCTTTACAGTAAAGTTGACTTAGCTTTCGCAATTGATCGACTTTTTTATTTATTTCATGCGAAGGAAATAGATGATTGTTGACATCAGGATTCCAACCGTGAATCAATAGCGTGACAAGCGATGATGTTACCACTACACCACGGCCACCCTTAATACTTAATACCTACCTACCAACTGTGTTTTTCTACAATGCGATGGAGATTTCGAAATCAATTGAACTTTAGGGTGCATACAAATATTTTCAAAAAAAAGTGAGTAAATACTAAGTTCTTCTTTAAATACTTTGTATAATTCATTGATTGATGACAAAGTATTGAAATCAATTTTCAGCTTCCACTTGAAATTCCCGCCAAAAGACCAAAACAAATATTGACTCTTGCCGACAATTCCTTATCCCGTATTGACCACTCGTAAAATTAAGACCATTACCCTTGAGATAAATTTATCATACTCGTCTTAACTATCGAAATATATGAGTATCGCTGCAATTCTCATTCATAAAATTCAGTTTTCCGCCGGAAAGAAATCTCTGTTTAATCAATGCTCTTGAAGTTCAGAGTGACCTTGTAGAAAGCCTTATCAGACTGCGGGTGCATATATGCAAATAATGAACTTGAAGTTTGCAAACAGACTTCTAAAGCCGATTAAGCTCTCGTTCAGTCAGTCGCATTTCTGATAAAATTGTATGCCTGCTGTATTTGCACAACGATAAAGTTTGCCGGTAAAATTGCTTTGTAAACAATGTAAAACGATCGGAGGCACTGGCTAATTTTTCATTCATAAATCATAATTTTACTCGACGTTTAAAGTATTTAACAAATACGGGATCGATCGCAGTTCGTGCCAATTGAACAATGAATTTAGGCTGATTTGACTGAATTGCGAGGCGAATGCTATTTCCGTTTGATACGAGTATCGATGGGCAAACGAACAACAAATATTTACAAAGCGTGGCTTTTAATATTTAGGAGATACAATCTTCCATATCTAGAGGGCCATGTGGCCCAGAGCCAAGCAACGATGTAAGAGATGTCGAACTCACATGTTTGAGTTTAGTCGACCGTGCTTGGCGACAAGCAATATGACAGATTGATCGGTGATCATCGGGATTGATGGATGTTTAGGGCTCCTGTGGCAGTAGTTCAGATGAAATTTATGGTTGTGTCACGCACATACTCGTACGTCTGTTCAATCGTAATACTCGTGCGGCATCCCCTCATATCTTTAAGTCTGAACACCTTTCCTTTCCTCACCCACATTTAACTCTCCGTTATAACCTTTCCTTTCACTCCATCACTAGGTTTTATAACTTTGAAGGATAGAAAATTAGGAAAGGAAAAGGCGAAGCTTTTATTACCATCATGACAAATTACCTCGTTACCATCATCGATGAGGTCGGTGGTGAGGAGTGTAGAGCACAAGATATGTGGGATTCCCTACAGCGATCTTGCTTGGAGAGAGCCAAGTCATTGCTTGGAACGTCGAAAGGTCCCTGCCAACACGCCGAAGAAACATGCTAAAGTCGTGATACGGGAAAAGAAAACGGCTTTCAAGGCTCGGTAAAAGTGATCTTCTACTAATAGAGATGAAAAAGCTCGCGTTGAAGTGACATATAGATGTTGCAAAGGTCTCTCGAAGAAGTGCGCCCAATTTCAAGCAAACAGTATGGAAGGCCTCTATCGGTAGTCGGAGGAAATATCGTCTTCGGCGTCTGATACGAACCAGGCTATCGAGCAGCTTCTACAAATCAACTTGAATAAGTGAACAAGTATCTTCAAAATTGCTGAAAAAGAAATGCTCAGGAGATTCGTTTCCCAAAGTTCATTAACAATATTCAAGTTCAGCTTCTTGTGGAAGACGACAAAATTCTCCACAGATGACGACAGTATTGTGAAAGACTTCTGAACGAACAGTTTCCCCGGGTACACTTTCCAAGAGCCGCTCCTAACCATGACGAAGTATCCGATATTACTGTCGAAGAAGTTAGGAATGCCGTCAAATACTCCAAAAAAAGAAAAGCGGTTGGGTCAGATGAGATACCCTCTGAGTTCTACAAAAAGATAGGAGATATCGGGTCCAGATGGCTCCAAACTTATGAGCGGTGATCCAATGGCTAATCAGTGGAGGGAAAGTTATCTTCTTCCTTTGCACAAAGGAAAGGGCGATACACAAAACTGCGATAACTACCGTTCTGTCATGCTGATGTCACACACCATGAGGATCGTTGAGCGGGTATTAGATGGCAGACTACGGAAAATAATACGGCTATCTGATGACCAGCGCGGGTTTGTCTCGAGTAAATCAACAACAGATGCAATCCAAAGCATAAGGACGATAATGGAAAAACATCGTGATTCCTTAAAGGACTTGCATATGGTGTTGCTTGACTTTGAAAAAGCCTTTGATAGACAACCAAGAGACGAGGAGTTTCAGAAGCCTACGTGCGCATGATCATTGACATGTATGAGGAAGCAAGGACAAGAGTAAGATGTCCCACAGGAGTCACCGAAGAGTTCCCAATCAAAGTCGGTGTACACCAGGGAAGCGTCCTCGGTCCTTTGCTATTTATTGCAATCCTTGATTATCTGCTTGAAGGAAATGTGGCGGACCCCAAAGTGCATCAGTTATTCATTGCTGACGATGGAGCTATCATAAGTGAAGATCAAACGTTCCTGCAACGAGCACTTGATGTATGGGTGGATGTTTTGGAGGGATATGGGTACCGTATTAGTTTAAAAAAGACAGAGTATCTGTGCTGCCCGTTCTCTGATCCACACCGGCCTATTCCAGACATTTACTTGAATGGAAAAGTGCTTTCCAAGTGTGAAAAGTTCAAATATCTGGGATCTATGATCAGTGATGATGACGTCAATCATCGCCTAAGCGTAGGGTGGATGAAGTGGCGGGAAAACTCCGCAATCTTCTGTGACCCTAAGCTAAAAGGAAGGCTCTACACCGCAGTTGTACATCCGGCGCTAACATACAGTTCACAATGCTCGACAATGTACAAAAAGTATGAGGGCAAATTAACGGCAGCTGAGATGAAGATGATTCGCATGGCAGCAGGAGTAACAAAGCTTGATAGAATAAGAGTTCAAAGGTTCGAGGAAGCCTTCATGCAAAAGAACCCATCACAAGATAGAGCACGATCGGCTCAGTTGGTATTGTCATTTTCGAAGGAGAGATCCTTCGAACCCCGTCAAAAAGGCAATAGCAACCAACGTTCCTACACAATCGCGCAAAAAAAGGCAGACCAAAAAACAACTGGATCACGTAAATGCAAAAACACCAGCATTCGATTGGCCTCAGTGACGAAGTGATCCGAAACTGGGAAGTCTGCCGGTACTTCCTGAGGTTAAACTGGCAAACCCCACGGGCGGACCTGTAGGGATGCAATAAAGTAGGAGGGTTGTGATCCTTCTACTCTGGATCATAATCTCGCCGTAAGGAAAGAAGGATTGAACATTAGAAATGCATGTGAAATCTCTTACATCGCCACTTGACTTTTGATGAGCCGCTCAACTATGTTTTTACCCTTAAAATGTGAACTTTAAAGATCACTTTGCTAAGTCGAGTCTACTCGTACAGTGTGACTGGTTACTCTAGTTTGGTCACTGAGATTCACTATGCAGCTGAATTACTTAGAATTTAGAGAATAAAAACTTTCATAGTTCAGGTTCTCCTGGTGTACTTAATTGTCGGAGAGGCCTCAAATGGTTTCTGAAGTATCCAAAACCGTTGCTGGGGTGTTATGCTGTTACACCATCTTTGGCCAGTGAGTCTTTCCAGCAAATCCGCTGTTAGCTGGATCACGGTTAAGGATGACTAAGTTATGCTTTGTTAAATTGGCAATGCCATAAAGGTTTCCAGAACGAAATTATAGATACAGCTGAGTGCTATGGCACCGTACATTACTATCTGTCTGATGGTGGAAGGTTCTACCTTTCCACAGATTTGTTTGCTAATAATAGTAGGTGCTGGCTAATAGTAGGTTCTAAGGATGATGGGGTCCAAGTTCAGATCGGTTTGCTGTCCATTATAATTACCTACCATATAGGGAGAGGAAGATAATGGTTATCTTTTTTTTTTTTTTTTTTTACAAAAAGACATCTTATGTGCAATATCTTGAAAGTATGAATTGTATCAATCCGAGATTTACATAGCTTTCACTGACTAATTTAGCTCTACTTGAACATCTATATACGTGATTGGCATCAAATCAGATGTTATTTCGAGCAAATCAGAGGGTAAAACCAAGAATTCAGATGCTGCTTTCTAAAAGTCTTGCCACAGGTCTTACATATTTTCTACCATAATATTATAGTTCTAAAAATAATCGACAATTGCTCTCACTGGCCATACAAAGCTGACCAACCGATTCTGTTTCTGGATATATTGAAACATCGACCGACTATTTTAAGGTCGTATCTATAGATAAATTTGGCATGAAAGCCAAGCCCTCTCTCTTCTTTTTCCTATGGATTATCATCGCTTGTTCACTAACATGTCGAAAGCTCAATACTTTCTGGCGTCTTTTAAAGAAATATCCTACGCCCACTAAAGAGAAGGCTACCGCTACTTATATTTCAAAAAAAAAGTTTGGGTAAAGTCCCAAGGTTTTACCCGCTTGTCTTTTAGAAAAAAAGAAACTGGTTGTCAACTGCCATAAACATAAGTCAAGCATCATTGAAGAAGTTATAATATTCACAGCGAATGAAAATTCACATTCGATACCTGTTAACGATTTGAATTAAAAATAAACCGTGAAACCGCTCTGAAATACTCTACAAAATAGATGTTGCACACAATCCTCCAAAATGTCCGACTTTACCCTGAGGTTAATGGGCTTATTTTTGCAATGTGAACTCCTGCTTTCTGAATGAATGAATGAAATCTGTGCTCAACACAGTTTATAGTTAATCTTCTCTTTTTCATGTATACGAGTATGTATGCACGAGTGTGTCAAAAATATTTATGCCGCACTGTCGTGAATTTCCAGTCACAGTGAATCAAAAATCACAGTTATACCTGTGAACGTAAATTCACGACTTAGCCCAAATCTAAATCAAGGATTGACATTTCGAACGTATCTGAGCTGAAAAACAAAATGATTCATGATCATTCTTGGTCTTGCTTTCAGACTTGTAGCTGTGAAGAGTCCACTCAGGATTTTTTTTTTGCTTTAGATTTCCGCCAACGATTTTCAATCATGCAGGACTTTTTTTTCCTTTTGAACGTCAGGTGGTTACTTTATGGTTTTGAGTTTCTTTTTAAAAATTTGATATTCCACAAAAAAAAAAAAAAAAAACTAAGCAATACCTCCGTAATATGGGATGCTGTGTCCTGCCGACTATTCGCCAACATCATTATGGTCTTGGCCTGTTGTTAGCTCACATAAATCCATTGTCTTCGCTATTTCTCTCTTCGTCTACCCCTAAGGAATTCGACCTTTCTCAGTGTAGGATAAACAAATCGGACATATTGCGTCTGTAACGGTGGCCACCGTGGCGGCAGCGGTCGACTATGCATCACCATCTTGGGCTTCGCCAAATAATGTAAACACAAAATTTCCTAAGGAGGTGTATCCTGCTTCTAGAATATCCCAGCAACGGTTGATTGTCTTTAGTTGGTAACATATGGTGCTGATTTTGTTTTTTATTGCCTTGCCATAAACGATCAATTTTATACGTTAACGGTTTCACGCTACTGATTTTCGAGTGATTTCCCAAAACTCCTCTAAATCGTCCTTATGGAGGGTAGGGCATTAAAAAAAAAAAAAGGAATAACTCAAGTGGATGTGATGTCCCTAGTGGAAAGTGGCCGAGATTTTGGCGCGAGATTTGTGGTCTTATTGGTATCTAGTGTCAGTGTTGCACTTGCTCGGACACAAACAAGTGTAACAAAAGAGATTAGGGGTAGTGCCTTGGTGTAGGGATTCCCTACACATGGTTGTGTGCGAGCACACGACGAAGTCATGTGCCACAGAGAGTGTGCGAGTAGGGGAAACACTTGTCGTGCGCTACTTGATATGTGATGGTACGAGTATATTTGATGAATTTTTGTAGGTGTGTCGGACAAGGGGTACTGTGATTATGTTGCACATATATACTCATATGTAGGAACGACAAGTTCCTGTTGGATGTTTTTCAGATTTTGTTTTGATTACTTGTTCTGTAGAGAAAAAGATAAATGAAGGAAGGATTGTGGTAGATACATATGTATTTGGGGAAATAGCATTTGATTTTCCCCATTTCAAATTAGAATTTGAAGTACATAAGAATTGGTTGCAAGAATTCGTCGATAGAGGGAGTTGTAAGCAAGTATTATTTTGTCTTAAGGTATGATTTCCAATGAGTCTTTGGTGTTCTTCTCCGACTTGAAATTCAAGTGAAAGATACAATTTGCAATTTTTTGAAATTTAAATATCTGTTCAAAAGCTTTTGAAAATTCAACGAGTTTGGAATAGAACAAATGTCTGCTGCTGTCCTAAGTGAGACCAGCAGTACTCCTCATCAACTGAATATCATTTTTGAAGCTTGAGACAGTTGTACTAGAGGAGAGCCAAAAACTGGAAAGTGACGCAGTACAAAAAGCGCATGAAGAAGTGCTATGATAGAACTAGTATTTTTGGGTTGGGAACTGAGCTGAGAAAATTGAAGAAAAAAAACTTTCAAGAATTCCCTGCAACTCGACCATGTGTCAGACAAAAGTGGTGTCAGACAACGGTCAGATCATCGATGTTTAATGTGGAAAAATGCTGAAAACTGAAAGTGACGAATGAGTAGAAACACTTCAAATTGAATATTAGGCCTCATGCCACTCCTAACCGAAACCCAAGTGAATTTAGCAGTCGAATCTACCTATTTTAGTTTCCTGGCTATGAACTGCATACCCGGTTTTGTTTCAAACGTTGCCTCTGTTGGAGCAAACTTTGCTTGTCACAGGGAAGAGTCGATAGAACCGGCTCGGTTTCATCGACGATATATGGCTGGAACTCATCCTTCACTGTTCCATCAAGTTTTTCTTTTAATTTTCATTTACCACTCACCGAATGACGACCAACCGATTAGGCTATTTCAATGTCTATCGGACAAGGTCGTACTATTCATTACCCGACGGCCGATATCATTGTCCTTGACGACTTTAACGTATACAACTCAAACTGGCTACGATACTCGAGTAGAAATGATGATGCAGAAGACAAGCTTAAGCCTTTGCTCTCAGTCTCGTTCAGCTTGTCGAAGTTTCCCGATAATCCAGGTTATTTCGGTAGCCTATGGACATTGGCGTTCCAATCCAACAGAGCAGAAAAGATCTAGCTCGTCAGTCTCTGAAACACGTGTAATGTAACAGTCGATTCCGCGAAGAAGAACTCTTCTTTCCCACAACTGGTGAAAGACGACGGGTCACCAGCCACAACACCAAAGTTTTCAGGCAATTCGACACTAGATCTGGCACAAGCGAAGCCGCCGAATACCACAGAGGTCCAATCATCGATGCCAGATGTAATGTTTCGACCTAGCCCGACACATCCTTAATCATCTAGATTTCAAAAAGGCAACATGACCAACTATATTCCTCTAAAACTGTGCACCAGAACTAACATCTATTCTTTGTAGAATTTTTTCTATGTCTTATGCACAAAAAATGTTTCCGTCTTGCTGAACCGCATTCAACCGACACCAATAAAAGGAAAGAAATGTTTACCGCAGAACTGTAGTAGCGTTGTTGTCCATCCTATTTAAAGTGGGGAAAAGTCATCAATGCTGACGTAAGTAATCAAATATCTGGAGAGACGCGGACTAATAAGTGACCTACAGTACATTTTCCGCAGCCGCCGTTCAACTGGAGACTTGCTAAGCAGTGCATCGTACAGCACGGGGAATCAAAAGCCGTTACTGTGGACATCTCCAAGGCATTGGTATAATGCTCTATTAAATAAGCAAGCCTCTTATGGACTACCACAACAGCTCTGCGGTCCGATGGAAAATTTTCCTCATAACAGATCAATCCAAGTCGATGGTGTGCCTTCCGATACATTTGCTGTAAGCGCTGGGAGTGCCTCAAGGTTCTATACTTTCACCAACTCTGGTTTCACCTTATACAAACGACCTTCTAGAGTTAACAAGATCTTCAGTTTTGTCGGTGACAAAACCCTACTCGTAATTCATCTTGCTCTAACATGCCCGTGTATGCAAATATCATACATCACATCGTCAGAGATGCGACCAGATCAACTCAAGATCTGCAGAAAATCTTGCGGTGGGGAAAAAGCAAACTTAGTCGACTACAATGCGAAGAAAATCCAATTTACCGCCTTCTCTAGAAATCACTTTTCTACTGTCCCACAGTTCCAAATGAAAAACTAAATTATCCATCCCAAGGAAACCATGCATCTTCTTGGCGTCACAGTCAACTCTGATGTAACATTACACGACCACATATCCAGCACTGCAAAATCGGCATCTATGAAGTTGAACTACCTATTTGGAGCAAAGAGATACTCTGTAGCGCAACAGCTTATCCTCCTATACAGAGCACAAGTTGGACCCGTACTTGAGTACTGTTCTCATGTTTGAAGTTCGGTCCCAAAACATTCTCTTCATCTGCTCGACAGCATATAGGTACAGAGACGAGTAGTCCGCTTAATAGAAGATCCCGCACTAACTTCCAATCTCCAACCATTAGCTCATCGAAGACTGATAGCAGACCATTGCCTATCAAACTATACAAACATTTCGTTGCTATACCCTTAACACCACTTATTTTAAGGTTAAGATGTTTGGAGTACTTCTCCAGATGTTAAGCAACACATAGAATGTGGTCTCTGCTTTCTCGACTTTTTGTCGTTAGTAGGGCAGAGAATTTTGATTTTGGCTGAGTTTACCTTCAATCTTGAAACCACTCCAAGTCCAAATCCTGTGCGATAGTAGACAAACATTATAGGCGTTGTCATGGTGTTTGATGTTGTAAAACTTCACTTGATTCCATCACTTTCCATCAACAAAGCACGCTACTGATCACCGCCACAAACAGTAGTGGCGATAGTATACAACCTTGTCGGACACCGTTTTGATTTTCGAATTCCTCTGACTGAATGGATTTCAATCCTACGAATAGGGTTACGTCCCCCTTGTTACGATCAACTCCATCGTTGCATGCCACCATAGAGCTGGTTTCATAAACTAGCTTCCGATAGTTTCTGTCGAGGTTAAAGCATTGGTGGTGGTTCACCAAAGTGAACGTAAACATGAGCGTGAATGCCAATTATGTAACACAGAAGTCCGCACAAACTGCCCGTCAACAGATGTATGACATTGAATTGCAACCTCTGTGTTGGATAGTTCGTGTTGTGTTGGCCACATCTTTTGATTACGTGAATAATCGCCTGAAAGGTTCTGGAGAATTTGCCCATTCATAGCGAGATTGCGGCCAAAATCTCTTAATGAATGGGCAAGTCCCCTTAGCTGTCCTCAATCTATCCAGATACCATTTTATGATGTGGTCTTTGAGGATACACATATATCATAGTAATTATTTTACAGTGCTAAGTTCCGTGGTGAAATTTCTGACGATGCTGTGTTTCTTTATTCTTGCCTGATCAAAAGACACCAATTTGTTGAAGCTGTTTCTCTTGCCTTTTCGAAAGCTTGATAGGAGTCATATTGTCCGAGTGCTTTGATTGCAGCAATGAATTCGTCGTTAATGGGCGTGCAATGCGAATTTGAGAGTTTTAAGCATCAGGTGGCTGATACAGTAGAGAACCATCGAATCATTTCACCGGACGTTACAGCAACCTGTTACCTCTTATCAGGTAAATTGTCTCAATGTTCTGCTGTTACATTTACATT
Source organism: Pocota personata (assembly GCA_963082735.1). NCBI lineage: Eukaryota > Metazoa > Arthropoda > Insecta > Diptera > Syrphidae > Pocota > Pocota personata. The sequence continues at coordinate 262,052,250 of OY720429.1, read as the reverse complement.
CAGCTTCTTTGGCTTGTTATTGTTCAGTCAGGGCTTTGGTGACTTTGGTACTGGTACTCAAACTCTCTTCCAACCTTTGTATGGATGACTAGCATGAATTGTTTTCGCATTTTGATGCATCTCTAAGTATGCATGTGCAGACAACCATGCGTTATAAACTTTGCGATATTGATTGGAAAATCTGTCGTTTTAGGGATTTTGGGGATTTCGGGGATTTTCTTTGGCATAGTCAGTGAGAGTCACAATGCAAAAAAAGAGGAATCCCTTATCGTTCAGAAGAAGCAGGCATCTGTAATATGATTCATTTGGCAGGCAGGGTAACACCGCACCAGTCAATTCAAGTCAGGTAACACACCTAAGCAGACTGTCACCAAAACGAACCGTCTTACTGGCTGCTCTTACCGAGATTGTCTACAGTTATACGACAGATGACCTACCACCACTAAGGGTTTGGGAATTATAGTCTTTTGCATCCGCAAGTCGAAAGAAAAGATTGCAATAATCACTTTGACACTTTCCATTCTGCTAAATGGCAGTTGGCATCGGCATCGGCATCGGCATCAGCATCAGCACCATCACTATTGCTCAATTAACAGCATCACTGAGTTCCATTCTAAACCGTGACCAAAAAAAGGATATAAAATGCCCGTTCTGTAGATAACAGTCAATAAGAATCCACAATCTGCAACACCGATTCCGTTCTCAAGCAGAGAGTGCACTTTAAGTGATGATAGACTCGATGATAAAATTGCCAGCAACCACTTATCTGGATGCCAAGAATCTTTTGGCGCGCAATTCTTGCTCTGCCCATAGGAGAAGGTTCGCCAAAAAGGATTTGAAATGTAAATTGTTGGTTATATGCAGGTACTCTCAGTATGCGGTCGATTGCCTACACTTGGTCTACTCATACTCGTATCTTTTCCTTCCAATCAGGATTAAGACCTAACAACAATTTCTACGCAAAAACAACGGCAGCACCAGAGAGGAGGAGTATCCTTAGTGACAGCAAAAGATTTCTTATCTTCATTAAATGAGTAAACAATATAAGGATAAGCAATTCGTTTTTCTTGTTCAGAAACTATTCGTTTTTTTTTTTTTTTGGCGCGCTTTGCTTATCTCCATCTTAAGACCTTTCGCAAAAGGACATTTGTCCTTTCATTCTATACATAATTTTTAATAATGTTTTGCCTGAAGCTTTTGTTTCGTTAACTAGATTTGAGCTTATATTGTCAAGTACAAGAAAAGGACTCGATGCTAGAAGGAGGATGTGTACACGTTTCGTTGTAATTTCTTTACACAGGGACACTACTCATTCGAAAGAAACATTCCACCTACTACGATGGTCAATGAGAGATAAGACCGGTAGAGTGAGCATAGAACCAGAAGAATATTATTTCAGATGCATTCTATGTTAGATGGGATTTTTGTTACAAGGCACGTATATAGGTACATGTCCAGCTAAGGTATATCCTTGAGAATACGAGATTGTGAAATTATTTGGAATGCCAAATGTGCGAAAATCCTTATTGTTGTCACAAGACTCATCCCCAGTATTGTCTCAGATCACATACGCGCAAATTTTCTATGATCTTAGAACAATGTGACATTTTGCAATATTCTTTCGGATAGTTGAACAAATAATTCGGCAGAAAGTAAAAGGATTCTTGGAATGAAATCGGAAGAAGAAAGTTGTTTTTCGTAACATGTTAGGTAATAAATTAGAGGAGTTGAGCAGACCTGGTGAAAGGAATAAAATAGTCTGGGGACTTGCTAAGTCCAGATTAACGACTATATGGGAAGAATGGCTTAATATAGCCGTCAAAAGCTATAAATGACACCATTAGGCACGTTACTCGTATCTGTCAAGTAAAAAACAGATTAATTAACGGCCTGCAGACCAATGAATAGCTGGTTCCTAAGCTCAGTTTCTTTGTTCTTTAGAAACGAGAGAGATGCCACATATCTCCCTTTTGCTATCCTCGTACACGAGGTAGATGAACTTCTTAACAACTTCGAAGTTATAGCTGTTGACAGTGACATTTTGTTCTAGGAGGTGTTTTTTACAGGATCTTTATTGACCTGCATTTGTTAGTGATTTATCCCAGAGCAGACCTGCGCTCTAAATCTCCATGCCTTTTACAAAATGCCACATTCAGTTCCTGTATGGCGAAACTATTACTGTATGGCGAAAGCTCGGACCCAGATCAGCCCAAGACTTGTCAGTCTTTCGACAGCGTCGTAATGACCTGTGTACTTGCGATGGCTAGGTCATTTTTACGGGCAAATAAAGTGGGTGCCTTCAACTTCTCCCTAGAGTCATATCTAAAACCTACTTTTCATTCCAGCAGTGTGCCTATGCGATACACTGCCTCTCTGACTTCGATCTAGCAACATGAAAGCCTCTATATTAGCTCAGCTTTGAGCGCCAGCGAAGTGCAATTAGAATTGAACTGATGATGGTTACCAAGCCTAACGCACCTCAGACAAATAGGAATTGGTGGTTTTCCCGATCACTTCACCTCGTAGTTTTCATCTTTGAACAGATTCTAGTGCAGCTAGTACCATCAAAACCACGACCAACACCGTCTACTCACAGCAGTAAATTTTAAGAAAATCTAAAATAAACAAAATGGCGTGTTACAAAATGGCCGCCATTTTATCTTTTCCGAACATCCGCATACTTATCTTCACAATAAGATGCGCATGATACCTTTTCATAAAAAATCAGTTCTGACGTTTAGGCTCTAGAACAACTACAAAAGAGAGGACGTCCTAAACACGTCCCCACTTCATTACCGTCAACATGCATACAGAGCGGGCAGATCTACTGAGAGACGGCTCTATTCCAGTTGACGGAAACCATACAGAAAGCTCTTGTAACGATAGAGATTGTTCTCTGCGCCTTCCTTGACATCGAGGGGGCATTTGATAACATTTTACACGAAGCCATTAAGCGAGCCCTGGACAGAAACTCAGACGGCGCGTAGAATCATTAAGGTCAACACAACAAGAGGATGCCCACAAGGAGGAGTACTATCTCCTCTAATGTTGAGTCTAGTTGTAGATGAATTATTTGAAAAGTTAACTAACCTCGGAGACAACTATTAAGCCTATGCTGATTAGTTTGAAGGAACCCTCTGTGACAATGATGTCATGAACAAAGAGGTCTAAAAGCAACTCAGAAATGGTGCTGCACGGCTAGGCTCAACATAAATCCGGCAAAAACTACAATAGTACTATTTACGAGGAAAAGGAAGCTTGAACTGAAGCTAATTCGGCTGTCGGCCACGGAACTGACACCAGTAAAAGAAGTGAAATATCTAGAATACTGAAGAGAAGAGAAGAGATACCGAAAAAGGCCACCCGTGCTCTCATGATATGTAGGAGCCTAGCGGGTAAGTCTTGGGAACTTAACTAAGAAACTTCTGGGGCACTACAACTGCAAAAGATTCGAAGCGTGCATCTGCCTTAACAAGAATAACCTACGCATCCTAACAGGCTTTCTACCGGGGCACTGAAGGGAGTATTTAAGGAACCTAGGTATAGTAATCGAAGGCTTTCGCAGATTCTGCAATGAGTCCAGTGAGACTCCAAAACATCTTCTAGAATCTTATGGGGCACTGACTCACAAAGGATTGAAATGCTTGGACAAGTACCAACTATCAGATGAGAATATGCCAACCATAGACAGACCACCGGATTAGAGAGGGTGCTCTAGGGCGAACTATCCTTGCCAAGGCAAAGAAAGAGTGTTTGACCCTCGGTAACAATTCTGAGGGAAACTCTAATGAGGGAATAAACCTCTCCTAGGTATTAGCAAGGGGCACAATAGACCATTAGGTCACACTGCAAGATAACCCTACACAAATAATAATAAGCTCTTGAAGGTAAAATGTGAAAGTAATCACTTGCCTGCGCGATTAAAAATGTGGAACACATAAGTCCCTGAACTTTTCTTCAAAGTGTGCATTGCATGCCCATGTTTCTGCTCTGACGGCTTTTTGGGAGTGACTCCAGATCTGCTCTGCGGATAATTGAGCTGGTATCAACTCCTTCAATATGACATTAGTTATTCTCTGTTTTGATACCAGTTGCTCTTTTTATTTTTTTTATTTTTTCAGTGTCCCGTACCAGAATGGTATAAATGGAACACTAATGGATTCAACACGTTGTCTGTCTGTGTGCTTGCCACATGGTTGAAACTTTTGAACTGTTTGACTTAAAGAGCACAAAAATAGTACGTGCTGGACGAAAAATAATCAGAACTATTTTTTTAAAAATTTGGTTGTATAATGGACCCCATGAAATTTTTTTTTATTTTTACACACCATCATGCGACATATCAAATTAAAGCTGAACTTCCAAGGATTCCAAAAAGTAAAAAAAAAGTTTAAACAATTTTTTAAAAAAGTTCAAGTTGACATTTTCGATGTTCCCTTTGATCTGACCTGTTTCTTTCAAGTCCAAATGAGCAGTAAATTATACGTTACTAAAATCTGATCAAATTTCATTTCGGAATCACGAAAATCCTGCAAAAGGACATGCGGCTAATTCTTCGTTTTTCCACGTGCACATGTTTTTACTTAACATAATGACATTCGAGCTCATATTTCACAAAAAGACCAGCGTAACCGTCGAACAGCAATCCTTATTAGGAGCAATTTCAATTTGTGTTCTACATGGAGCACAAATGAAACACACCAGGTAACCAAGAGATAAAGTTCTTCTTATCTTCCATTAAATTATGATCTGCAGGATTAACTGACCGTTGATAATGTCAATTGATTTGACGTTCAGTTTCTGATTGTTGGTTGTGCATTTTTTTTTTAATTTTCTGCACACAAACATTTTCAAAATCTTACCTGCTGCACCTAGTTTCAAATTTCCCATTTGCATTTCTCGAAAGAGATGGACATCTAACATCTATGCCGAAGGATGTACGCTGAACACAGATGAACCGTAGATAATCCTTCTTCTTTTGCTTGCATTTGACAAAAGAGTTACCATTGTATCCTTTCAGATTTACTTGAATACATAGATTAACGCCTTTGTTGTGGGTGGCACGGAATTTTGTGTCCTTTTGCACAGTTCCGTAACAATAAGAATTTTTAATAAGAAATTACCATACAAGAATACCCGACAATAGGACGCAATTTTCATAACAATAAACGGGGTCAGCAGGAGACTACCATGTTTCGTTTTCCCTACATGCAAGTCCTTTTAGCGCCAAGTCGAATAGTGATGTTGATGTATGGATTTTTTTTTGATTGAATACTTTTTTGGCGCAAAGTGTCGTACCATGGTATGGTGATGATGTATTGCCTGTACGGGGAATATTCAAAGTACGAGTACGTTACCAGAATTTAAATGAGAATATAACCGATTATCGTACGGTATTTACCAGGATATTCTGTTTGTGATGAGTTTTCAATGATCTTGCATAGAATCTCCAAACAGCGTGTATCCTGTCAGCATTGTTTTTCTGCTGATGATGGACAAGTGTATTCCTAGATCGAGCCATTAGTAGAATATACAAAAGGAGTATCTTTCATCCTGAATAAAGGCGAACCACGATTTTGAAACTTGATAATATAGGTCCTCCTCATCTCTCCTCCTTTTATCTTTCGGACCTTTTACATCAAATCCAGGAGCAAATTTTTCTCTCAAATTTTCTCTCAGGAGAGGCGAACCTATAACAGTGAGCCAGTGCCCCTAGATGTTTGTAGATGTCTGTTGATACTGCTTCTAAATTGTTGGAGAATAAAGGTTTCTGGAAATTCCAAAGCCTACTTGTCCTGTAGCAGAAGGAGTTTTGATAAAGGAATGTCCGTGCCGTTTCCCTAGGTGGACATAGAGGTGATGGGCCCTGATGGCTTGCATAGTAGAACGCTCAACTATCTCATTTCTAGAGATCATTCTATAGGCATAGGTCTGCTGCCAGTCTTTGATGAGTTAACGGTTGAAGATTGGAGGTTAGTGCGTCATCTTCTATTGAGAGGTCTGTATATTGTCGAGCAGATGAAGAGGATGTTTTGGGGCCGAACTTCAAAGCTGAGAATAGTACTCAAGTACGGGTCTAACTTGTGCTTTGTATAGGACAATGATCTGTTGTAGTTTAACTTCATGAATACCGATTTAGCAATGTTGGATATGTGGCCGTATCGTGTTACACCAGAGTTGACTGTGACGCCAAAAAGATGCATGGTTTCCTTGGGATGGATAATTTGTTCGTTCACTTGAAGCTGTGGTGCAGAACAAAAGTTTTTTCTGGAAAAGGCGGTAAATTGGGTTGTCTTCGCATTAAAGTCGAATTTGCTCTTTCCCATTTTAGCATCACTGACGATGTGATTGACGGGCATGCTGTTAGAGAAGGATGAAATTACGGTGCTGTCATCGGCACAACAGAAGGTCTTGTTGTTAGTTGACTCTGAAGGTCGTTGATATGAAGTAAAAACAAAGTTGGTGAGAGTATAGAACCCTGAGGTACTCCAGCGTTCACAGCAATTGTGTCGAAAGATACACCATCGACCACACACGTAGACCGAAAGGTAAGTCCATTGTGATACCACAAAGAGTACCGGAGTACCGTAGTAAAATTTTCCGCTAAAAGAAGAAAAATGTTGGGTAACCGTAGCAGTGTTTACCATTTGCTGCTCCGCATTTATATGCAGAACCACTTAAACCCGGAGACAAATCTCTCTATAAATCTCTGAGATCTTCGAAGATATACTCCTGCTTAACATTGGTTGCCCTATCAATGCGGACATATTGGTAAAAGGAAAATATAAATTTACTGGAAAATATTGACATATCGAAGGCCCTAGATACTGTGCCTATTGGATACGACCGCAAAGACTGCAGCAACCCTGTATAGAGGACATTCGTCATGAAAAAGTAGTTATAACGGCCACTTTCAGACACTCTTTGACAACCTTGCTGATGGATGAGTAGAAGCCTTCTTGACCATTTTTTTCCGGATGGGAATATAGTTTTTTTGTTTTTAGTTGTGACGCCTTTCACTGTGATTTTATTGCACTACCACTACTTTTTTACTTCAGTTCATGCCCTTCCATCCTTTTTGTGGGGAGTCCCCAAATCAGTTTGTCAGTTTGATTTAAGGAGATTTCGCTTTCAGAATCTATTGACACTGGGACTACATATTGTGCTCACACCACTCCTGGAGCAGGATTGAAAACGTGTCATAAAATGACAACTGGTCTGCTCCCTCCAATATAATTCTGAGGAATTATAGTTACAATTTGATATATTTAACCGCGTTTATGGCTAGTGGTATCCGTTTTATTATCTTAGAGTAGAACCAAATGTATGGCAACAATGTCACTGGACAACAAAGAACCTAAAAAATAGGCCACCCAAAACCACAACTACTTCAAAGACAAGCCGACCACAGAATTGACAACAATTAGCACAATCAATTGACAAATTGTTCCATCACCTGTTCACCCTAAAACTGAGTCTTTCTTACGTCAAAAAAATCCAAATTCTTTCATTCACAATGTCGACGGCGGCATGTCTTCGCTTTGAAATCTAACCACAAGCCACACTCCACAGTCAAGTCACCAAGAAGTCACTGACCAACGACAAGACTATTAATTTGCATAGTTCAAATCAATCCGTCGTGTCTTGTGGTCAAGCCCACTGACGATGGGTCATCATTCCTGTCCTGTCATTGTGCACCATCATTATTCCCATTATCATCGGTTTCGACCACAAAACATCCATTAGCCATCCCAAAGGAAACGACAACACCGACCATTGACCATTAAAGAGTAGTGAAAAGGAATCCTTTTTTTTGTGGCCGCGCAGTTACCAGCCACCATGCTGGCTCCAGCATCATCACACTCCGGTGTGTGCATCCTTTTTAGATGCTAATAAAAATTAATGACGTTTTTCTCGTCTCCTCCTTCAGGCATCGGTCGTCGTGTGCGTATAAGTTTTGGTGTTGGACGTTATGGTTATTTGTGGTCAATCAGACAGAGGGTAGATACATTTGAAGGAAGCGCATTTTTATACTCGTATTCACCACAAAATTTGCCAATACACCTGAGAGAGATGCGAGAAAAATCAATTTATACGCTTGATGCCGTTGATTTGTTTGTAAGAAGAAGGATGCAAAGGATTTGCGGTCATTTGGTGCAGGTTAACAACGCACAACTTTGAGGCAGAGTCGAGGTTTTCTATTCCATTTTACGGGCTGCCTTTCGGCGCATCCCTTCGCATCATGGATTTATGCCTTAAATCTGCTCGACATAGTCCTCTGGCGAACAAAATAAGTTTCAGTGAAATTGGTTCAGCTGTTTTCAAGTTTTAGTATTACAATAGCAAATGTCTCTCCTGATACAGCAGTGTACTGCCGTATTTGACATGGCTATGTGACTCATGGAACGCCCCTTGAATAAATCTGATAACCCATCGAAGGAAAGACAAACATCTGCTCTTACGAGTACACAAACTATGCAACTATCGTTAATTATGATTATTCTTTCTGGCCAACCAGTTTCTGGGTTCGAAGAGATTCAAGATTTATTATACTGTTCACCCTGTCACATCGAGATATGGGGTGTCACTTCTGTGAGGACTTGATTGGTACCGCACTACCATCTTGAACCGCACTATCGTAATCGTCATCATAGTCATTATCATACAGCACGTTACATGAATTCGTTTTGATGGAGAGAGAGAGAGAGTCGATGTAATTTCATGGTTTCTGTGAGGTGTAGCAACTTGATTTCGGTCCTAGTTTTGGAACCTGAATGTTGTAAAGCTATAAACGTTCTGGTACACCGGTTTTTTTTTTGTGTTGCATAGGAGTAATGATGTGCTACCACCACCCCGCATAACGCTTTCATTTCTTACTTTTTGCTGATTGCATGGGATCTTATCTTTTGGTTTTTCTAGTCGTAAAGTGGTTTCGAGAACACGTGTCATAGAACAAAAGATACAAAAAAATGAGAAAATAAACAAACGAGTTGGTGTCGGTTGTTTGTTATAAATGATATTTCTTGTTTATATCCCTTGGAGTGAAAGGTTTTGAATTCAAATTTTATTGTTTTATGAAAGCAAATAGCATGACAGTAAACTTACAGTTGTTTGGAAGAGAATTGCCTCAGATGATACGAGTACCTTAGACTAGAGAATTCTCCGATGCGTGAGGTTTAACTGGTGGAAGACAAATGTTCATTGTTAGCATCTAAAGGGCGAACAAACTTCGCTACTTCCAAACGAACGATTTCACAGGTTTTGCTGAATGCAATAACACCTACATCAGTTACATTATTTGAAGAATGCATCCAAAGAAACAACCGACGCATATTCTTGTTAAATCTTGTTGGACAAATTGGACTTGATGGAATCACTTCCAATGTTGTGCTAGTCGTCTTCAATTTTGCGCACGAATTTGGATGAGGTTCCATTCCATTTGTGTCTGTCACCTTAGGTGATGTCTTCCTTTACCGAGCCGTTCATTCGGGATGGATTCAAAAACTTTCCGGGCGGGAGCGTTGATGTTCATTCGTTCTACAGGTCTCTAGTCATCTTAGGCGATGGTTTCGAACCATTCTGAGTAGGTCGATATCCAATTTCGTTGTTGCATCTCTTCCTCCATTCCACGTCTATACAAACGGTACGAAAAATCACTAGAAGAATGTACGAGTATCTTTCAAAACAGCCAAAGGTGTTTCCATCCGCCTTTGATAACGTCCATGCTTCTGCACGGTATGCAAGGACTGGGATGATGAGGGTCTTATAACGGGTTTTTCAATAGGGACGTAACAATTTTGTATTTTAGTACAAACGCACCCTTAAACTTTTTTTATGATCTGTCAATATTGGATAAATTCGAGTGAACATATTCACTATTGAATGTTCCTATGCCAGTGAGACAACGCATCGGTCGAAGTACCGCAAATATCGCAGCCGTAAGTGCTTCAGTTCAAAATGAGCCAAATCAGTCGATTCCACGTCGTTCACAGAAATTGGGGAACTCTTAGTCGACATTGTGGCGAATTTTGCGTAAAGATCTTGGCCTACACTCTTACAAGATCAAATTAACTCAAGAATTTAGGCCTCTTGATCATTTGAAGCGCCGAAACTTCTCTGATTGGGCTCTCCAAAAGTTTGAAGAAAATCCTGAATTGCATCGAAAAATCATCTTCAGCGATGAAGCTCATTTTTGGTTATTGGACATCAACAAACCCACATGTGCTTCAAGAGACTCCATTGCATCCACAAAAAGTGACCGGATTTCATCCACAAAAAGTGACCGGATTTCATGCTGGAGATATGATTGGACCGTATTTTTTCGTCGATGAAAATTATCTTCATGCTACGGTCAATGGAGTTCGCTATCGTGCCATGTTGTAAGACTATTTTTGCCAGAATTGGATGGACTTGACATCAGTGATATGTGGTTCCAACAAGATGCCACATGCCACACAGCTGGTCAAACAATTGATCTATTGAAGGGGAAGTTCGGTAATAGTTGTAATCTCGAGAAATGGACCGGTCGAATGCCCAGCTCGCTCATGCCGTTTAACGCCGATGGATTTATTTTTGTGGGGTTACGCTATACATTTAGTCTGTGCTAGATGGATACCACACAATCTGACCGATGCTCAAAAAAAAGATCGTGTCAAATGATGCAAAGAAATGATAAACAAAATTCAATCGTGGTGCTTCAAAAATCGTGTACAGCATAGTTACGGAGATGAAACCTGGATATACTCGTATGAACCCGAATCTAAGCGACAATCGGCAGTTTGGGTATTCCAAGGTGAGCGATAACCGACAAAAGTGACTCGTTCTCGAAGCACTTCGAAAAAAATGTTGCTACTGTGGCTTTAGAGAATCGAAGAACTGTTAATGCCGATTGGTGCACAACAATTTGTTTGCCGGAAGTCATCAGTGAATTGCGTAAAACAAATAAAAAACGACACACAGCCAGTCAAACAATTGAATTTTTGAATTTCAAAACGTCGAATTATTGAGCCATTGTCCATATTTTCCTGATTTATCCTGATAATGACTTCTTTTTGTTCCCGTTCATAAAAAAATAAAATGCGTGGTCAACGTTTTTCAACGCCAGAAGTGGCTGTAGAGGCGTTCAAAAAGCATGTTTTCGAGGTGTCGAGTTTAGAGTGGAATAAATGTTTCGAAAACTGGTTTTATCGAATGGAAAAGTGTATAAATCTTGAAGGACAATAAACCATTAAAAGTAATAAATTTGTGTTTTTTCTTACTTTTTCTAAAAAACTTAACGGACAACCTTTGTATTTAACTACAAAATTGTTATGTCCTTATTGAAAAACAATGTACTCGTACAATGTCACCTTAGTCGTCCGTGAGAGGCCTTTGCTACTCAATTGCCTTCTTAGCCCAAAGATACAGCGGTTGGGAAGAGTTATTCTACGCCTGATCTCTACGCTGGTGTCATTGTAGACATTTGCAGCGGAGCCTAGGTAGATGAAGCCCTTAACTACCTCAAAATTTTAGCTGTCTATTGTAACGTTCTGTTCAAGTTGCCGATTGACTATCCTTATTTGATGACAGCGTATATTCTCGTTAACCGCTAAACCTATTTTCGCCGCTTCTGTTTCAGTACTCATGAAGGAATCTCTAACATGTCAATGCCTTAGTTGTGTAGACTAAAAGTCTTTTAAAAAAAGATACTAGCCCTGATGTTAGCTTAAGAATTTTGTATAATCCTTTTAAGTGTGATCACCTCGTCGTAGTCCTTTTCCCTTTTTCCGGAATTGCGTTCATTCTCTTTCACTTTTTCTCATCCTGTACAGGAGAACGAGTTTGACAACAGTGTTGCCAGATGATTAAAAAATGTCTCACTAAACGAATTAAAAAACCCCTAGGATTTTTTTTTTTTTACAGAAACCCCCCAACAAAATTGTTCGTAGTAGAGAAAATTTAATGTGTTGGAGTTAGAATGAAAATTCTGTTTTTTCTTTGCATTGTGACCACACAGACTCCAACTTTAAACAGGCTATCCCGGATTGTGAGGAAACGACGAAGGAGTTACCCTGTTTCAGCTAGCCACCAGAATTGTCCGAACTGACGTTCTACGTCATTCAAATCGCGACTTGATACCGCCCTACTGAAACGGAGACGCTGCTGTGTGCGACGTCTCTGTCTCGCCAATCAGCAGCTATCCGAGCAACATGGAAAATTAGCGGCACCGACAATCTGTCCTGGATCAGACCTTTCTCATCCAGATAGAGGAATGCCTCTGGGGGAACAAAGCCGTTAACACCCACTCTCTCGTGGTACCTGCAATTGGGGTAATAAGCCCCGGAGATCAGGTTGTTCATCGAGGTCATTGCTCTTGCAATGTGCCTTCGCATCAGCTTGATCACGAAATTATCCACTCTTATTAGGTTAGCCCTGTTATACAGGATCTCATTGGGATAGAATTTTATGTACTGGGACTCTGGTGTTCTTTGAACTCGTAAATGAAGGCAAGCCCTCTCAAACAACCAAATCTTTTCCAACAAGCTTGCTCCCACGTTGAACAACACGGGGCATCCAAATACTAGCATGGGCCGGATAAGAGTCGTGTAGCAGATTACCTTTACCCTTGCATTGAGTTGCAAGTCTCTTTGTAAGGGCAAACGCACCTTTGGCTCTGGCCAGAGCTGCATCTATATATTTGTTAAAAGTATGCCGGGTATCTGACTACACTCCGAAACGCAAGTAGCTGTCCGTGCGGTCCCACGATTGCGAACTTTGGCCAATTCTTTCTGGTATCCCTAGAGGCCCCAGACAACGGCGTCCTAAAAAGAATAGTTTTTGATTTCTGGAAGTTGATCTTCAACGAAAAGGCCCTCTAACTATACGGTGTCGAAGGCATTCTCCAAGTCAATCAGGTAGGCACCCGTGCATTGGTTCTTTCCTTTGTTCCATTTTTTTTTTTTTTCGTTTTTTATAATTTGCACGTGTTAAAGGGGATATGAAATACCCTTATACTAATTTTTAGGACACGGGCGTTTTTTTGTGGAAAGGGGAAGACACAGAGAGAAAGACAGATTGGTGTAGTTTGAAACTCAGGTGGTAGTTAAGTTTCAGTGAACTCCAAGGGTGGCTGTCCAGATAACTGAGGAGTATTTTGTTTGTTTTCGCTTTTATTGTCGTTGCTTATGATTCACAGTATTTTTTTCCGTCCTCCTGATGTCATCATCACGATCAAGTTGCATTTTAGCCATATGACCACCCTACTGCCAGCGTTATTTCTTGCGAAATAAATAGATGATTCTTGACATTATGATTCGAACCGTGAACCAACAGCGTGACAAGCGATGATGTTACCACTACACTACGGGCACCCTTGAATCCATTGAATATCCGATTCCAGTTTAGACGCGGCGTGTATTGTATCATGCCCCACCTTAAAACCGAATTGGTTATCCGGACTTATATTGTTGTCCTCAGTCCACTTAATCAAGGATCTATTGATCACTTTTACGAAAGGAGACTTATCGACCGGAGATTTGCCGGATTAGAGGTGTCCGTTCAGTTATTCAGCGCATTGTTAAACAGAGTAGTGTAAATGTCCACCGCTTCTAGATGGAGATGTCGAAGCACAATGTTCGATACTCCGTCGATTCCCACAGATTTCTTCCTCCTCAATGAGTCTAAGATCGCTTTGAGCTGCTCCACCTTCGATATGAACGGGGGATGTACCCTTTCATCGGCAATGACATTATTTGCCATAATATTGTCATTGAACTCAGTAAAACATATGTTCTTGGATCGCCAGTGTTCTATATCATTTTGAAGGTAGAAGTTCTGCACAAGGACGTGATTTTCCAAGTCGTGGTTTGGGCAAATGGTATCATTCACCTTGTACACTTCCTGGAAAGTCGCTACTAGAGCCTCTGCCTTCTTCTGTGGTTCTTCGATCACAAAGAAGATGTCATCCTCTACTGCGTTATCTGGATCTATACCTGCTGTTATCAGTATTTGTCCATTGTTCGTCGTTCGGGGGATCTTAAAAAACGGAAGGTCGTTTTGATCTCCGAAATATTTTATTTATTTGCGGGAACATACTCGGGTTGTTGGCTTTTACAGCCCGAATTTTGTTGTTCCAATGCAAATTTATAGAAAGAAGAATTAAAAGATGTTTTTAATCAACAACTTTATCGTTGTCTGTACAAGGTTTTTAGTCTCGACAGAAAGTACATACTTTTATGTTGGTGTAGTGTGTCAATTGTTGCATTGCGGAATACATCGTTTGTCTGCGTTGTCAGTATGTTGATACCGAGGTGTTTCGAAAAAGTGTCTCGAGCTCTGAAAGAAATAATGTAAACTGAGTAGCTTCAGGTGCATAGAATGTTACGCGTATCACAGCTTGCATATGCTGAAACTAAACAAAGTTAAATAAAGTGTATCTATAACCTCTCTGGTGTGTTGAGTACACATAACCGCACAAATCCATACACTGCTGCACTGCTGTTGGCAATGGTACGAGTATCTGCTAAGTGCAAATTGATGATGATGACTTAAAGAAAAATCTGCGTTATCATGCTCACTGTTCAGTTTGAAGTACCCAAAATTTGGTCAAGTACGAGTTGAGGCTCGCGCTACAGTTATTTAATTTCGCTTCTACCTTAACACAGAGAAAAGGATTACATACGATCGTACTAAATCGGATGAAGTAAGACATGGGGAGGAGTTTTAAAAATCTTTGAATCATTCTTCTGACACATCTAACTCAAGGATCACTTAACGGATTTTGATGAAATTTGTGTCTTGAGCTAAGCTGGTTATGTGGATGTGTTTGCCTTAAAATCGTCAAAATCGGCTGAAACAGGGGTAAGATACGAGTATATTGGGGTGATTTTTGACCCCACATCTTCCAGCTTTCAAAAAGGCTTGTGCCAGGAGAGGTTTTATATTTTTCGCGTAGCCCTCATGAGATTGTAAACCCAATTTTTATCCAATGAAATGTTTATTACATATTTGAATTCCTTGGAAATGCAGGCACACGGACAGACAGACACCATGTTGAATCCATTAGTCTTCCATCTTATACCATTCTGGTGCGGTGTTGAACGGTAAATTGATCCAGTGATTTGTGCTCTAGATCTCAACAAATATTTATAGCATTACCAGTGGCAACGAATATTTTTGCACGCGTTGCACTACCTAGCGTTCGAATGGAATTGTGAATTATCTAAAAAAAATTCCGGGGACTCCGAGGAACACATTTCTTTTTCAGGGTTTCGGTACTTATAAGGTAATAAAAAGTGAGAACGGAACCCGTCTGCCTGTCATAGCCACATTACTTTTGAATCGTTAGACGTGGAAGGTTGAGTTTTACTAACCCGCAGCCAGACCTAAAGTAACATTTTTGGAAAATTGGAAGAACGTTTCGGAATCCCATACGACGCGCTGATTCCAAAAGTCTTTACCCGACCGTAAGTTGTATGATATTCGACCGCCACCATCATCAGTTTCGTTATTTCTGCTTTATCAGGCATCGAGAAAATTCAAAAATCATGCGCTTTCTGTTTCATCGAAATCGGTTCGCATATATTGACTTTTTTTCGAGACCAAATCCGATCGGGTGATTGTTTCAGTGTGGGTGGCCGACGAATGGATTAGAACTACACGATCCAGTAATTGTTTGCTATTCAATTCCACGTAATTAATAAAAAAAATTAAGAAAAATCCCCAAAAATATCCTAAAATTCTAGTTCCACATCAATGCCATGCAGGTATTAACTGACAGCAGCCGTTAAAGATTTTCAAATCGACTAATCTGAAGTTGTGTTCACCTTGGCATTCACTTGCACTTGACTCCTTTAACCCGTTTTTCCAGACGCTTTTCCATTTCCATCAACATAATCGTCATTAAGATTCTTTTTCCCCCAAGAGACCAAGTGGGGAAAGTTACGTAGCAAGGAAAAAAGGGAAAACGCTAGAAACTGGATAGAAAACGAGTTTTTTTTTCTCTCCACCTCCTGCTCCATGACCGACCATAAACAATGTTAGTAGCATTACCACGACTCTACCCGATAGAAGTGATGTTGCACTTGGGGGCTCCAATATTCATTAAGATCAGATGTTTGTGTACAGGAATCGTGATAAAATTGACGCCTCTCCACGCGATCCCAGCTGAGTGTATGTGGATGCACATCTTGTAGAGCAAAACCTGTCTACGAGCTTCGTAAAGGGATCAAATGTTTTATCATAGTTTTCCTTTGTTCAGGATTTGTTTATGGTTGTAGTTTGTCTTTGTTTGAGTTTTTCCCCATTCCATCCCCAAGTCGGGCGTAGAAGAAGGAAGATGTCAATCACCTGTTGTACTCGTAGATCATTCGGTGGAAAATTTCTTCTAAAAACCGTTTTTGAATCAAACGATTTAAAAGGATTGGGATTGTTCTTCTTTGCGGCTCACAGTGTTTTATTTGAGGTGTTTTACGACAAACCCCCGTCATGGGTAAAGGATTATATTTTGATTGATGTGACGCAATTAGAATTCTGACGGGCAATGAACGAACATTCGTTTGGCTGCAGTATCTGGATTGAATTACAATTCTTCTTTTTTCGGAGTTCCACGTTTGAAATTATTATGGATGTCAAGTTTCGGGCGGTATTGTATATCCTGTGTGTGTGTGTGTGTGTGCTGTGCTGTTGTCATGACACTTCTAGGAACGCGAACAATTTACCGAACATAAAATATATTGAAACGGATGAATGTTTGTGTCTCAGGAATATCAAATTAGAGTTTCATTTAGGTAATGATGGAAGTAGTTTATGAATTGAGGACATGCAGAGGATACGAAAGAGACTTTATCGGTAACAGGTCTTTGACTAAAATTGAAAATATAAGTATTTGACGATATTTCTTCAAAGTCCCCGCAAGAAATTTCATTGTTTTAGGTCAGTATTGAAGGCCCAACAATTTGAATAGTTGCAGAAGATTGGTCTGATTTGTTGACCTGATCTTAAAAGAGAAAAATCCAGAATGCGCAGGATGTGTACGGACGTAATTGGAATCGGACGAGGAATAAGTTTTCCAATTTAAACCATCTCATCATCCAAGGCCTAGCGAATGCAGGAGGGCCAATAAGCATTTTCGGACGATAAATTCACCTAGCGAATACCTTTAAGCCTAATGATGGTCATTTGGCTAAAATGCAACTTGATCGTGATGATGACATCAGGAGGACGGAAAAAAATACTGTGAATCATGAGCAACGACAAAAGCAAAAAACAAACAAGCTCCCTAGTTATCTGGACAGCCACCCTTGGAGTTCACTGAAACTTAATACCAGCTGAGTTTCAAACCAACTACACTAATCTGTCTCTTCCCCTTTCCTCAAAAACGCTCGTGTCTTAAAATTCGTACAAGGGTATTCATAACATCTTTCACACGTGCAAATTATAAAAAAAAAAATCTGGAATGTGCTCCTAAAATGCATAAGTTAAAATATGAGATAAGGCGATTAAAAAACAAAAAGCTCTAGGTTTTGACTTGATCACTGCGGAAGTCTTGAAGCGACTGCCAAACAAAGGGTTAGCTAAACTCTTGCGGTTAATGAATAAAGCAATTAGCTTTGAGTCTGTACCAAGTGTCTGGAAAGTAGTTGACGTGATAATGATCCCTAAACCAGGTAAGGACCCTCACGAGGTATCCTCATATAGACCAATATCTCTACTTCCTTCAACATCAAAGTTGTTTGAAAGACTGATTTTTAAGCGTCTCAAACCAATCGTAGAGTCAAGAAACCTAATCCCAAATCACCAGTTTGGCTTTCGAAGCAAACACTCCACAATAGAACAAGTTCACAGAATAACAACTGAAATCGAAAGAGCACTAGAAGAAAAAAAAGTACGTTCTGCAAATTTCTTAGACGTAGCACAGGCTTTCGATAGAGTATGGCATGAAGGTCTACTCAATGAACTAAAAGCGTACCTACCAGAATAGTTCTTCCACTTAATGGAGTCTTATTTAACATCGCGATACTTCCGTATAAAACAAGAAAACTACTACTCTAATCTAGATCGCAGATCGAAGCCGGAGTTCCTCAAGGAAGCGTCCTTGGACCTCTGTTATACCTTCTTTACACTAAAGACCTACCTACAATGCCCTACACCAAGACTGCAACTTTTGCCGACGACACGGCAGTCTTAGCAGTGGGAGATACAACGCTAGAATCGACGCAAAAGCTGCAAGCTGCTGCAGACCAAATTATCAGGTGGACTCAAAGATGGCGTATAAAACTGAATTCGAGTAAATCTGTACATATTGACTTCACAAATAAGTCTATCTCGTACTCCCCTATAGCAATATCAGGCACGACAATACCATATGCAAATACAGCGAAGTATCTAGGTATGACTCTAGATGCCAAGCTTCGTTGGAAAGAGCATATTAAAATCAAAAGACTAGGCAGGAAGTCAGGACTATCAATTACTAATAAAATTCTTTTATATAACCAGATCCTAAAACCAGTGTGGAACTATGGCGCTCAGCTCTGGGGATGTACCAGCCAGACCAATATTGCAGTCATCCAACGATTCCAGAATAAGGTCCTTCGAAGTATTGTGAACGCTCCATGGTACATCAGAAACAGCGACCTCCATCGGGACCTAGGCATTCCTACTGTTCTTGAAGAGATCAACTCTAGGGCCAAAGCACACGAGAAGAGACTTCAGGAGCATATTAACGAGGAAGCAACAATTCTTCTAAACGTATATGGCGTGAGACGACTGCAACGTATAAGACCGTGCAAGGCAACCGAACAGGACTTACCACGTACTCTACTAGATAGTAACAGAGCGACAACAAAGAGCGAAAGAGGCGTTCGGAGTGAACTTAACCTCAAACGCTTTGGATGGATTAAATCCCGTCTATGCTCTTGTTACTGTCATTAAAAGTTAACATACAACAAATTACAATTATAATGTACCTTAGAAATAGTATAGTATAGATATTGATGAGATAATTCGTAAAGGTAACGTAAAGCTAACACTTAGCTTTGTTAAAGGATGGTCCAAAGAATTCTCCGACCCTTACGTGACCAGATCCCTCCACATTACCTTTGTTCGCCTCCTTGAATATGCCAGTCAAGCGTGGTTATTCTTTCAGCAAGTTCATGTGACCAGAATCGAGAATATTCAACATCGATTACTTCGATTTCCCCTTCGAGGTCTTCCTTGGAACACATTCTTTTCATTCATCGACTTCTTTTAGGCTCTGTCGATTGCGCATCTCTTTATAACTCAATTTTCTTCAATACTAACCCACGACATTTACGATGCCCTCGTCTTTTGTATCTACCGTCGCACCGCACTTCATATGGATCTAATGAACCAAGTTCCCGTAAGCTGCGAAAAGTTAACTCAAACTTAACCCATTTTGGTTTTAACCACACCACTCCCTGCCTCAAAGCCGAAGTCTTAGTTTTAAGTTTTAGAATTAAGGTAGTTGTACCTTGCAATAAGCCAAATAAATGGGACCAAAATTATTATTAACTGCAAGGAACACTCCAGGGAATATAGGTATCTCTGCGTCATATTGTTCTCCGGAAATTTTTTCTTTTTAAATAATCCTCGAATCGGATGGTTACGTCAATTTGGAGATTCCGTCATTTTGTGTGCCCAAAGCACCACAATGCGTCGTCTCTAAGGTGTTTGTACGGGTCTTAGTGTTCTGACGTTGCTCGGGCCAGATTTTGGGGGCCAAAGTCTTTGCTGGTGGATAGAGATATGTCTCACTTTCTCTTGGCTTGGGTTTGAATCCCAAGAATCTTTCACCTAACTCAGCCCCTATAGCATGAAAAAGTAGATGACTCTCCATTAGAAGACTATTTTATTTCGTATTAGTAGCTCCAACTACTTCTGCGGGTGCGACTGGAAAATCTCAAGGCCGTAGTATACTGGACGACCTACTTCTGTACATAGTGTGCCTGTACTTTATATGCAGACGTCTTGATAAACATTTGTTGGACCCTAAAAGGTTCTAGCAATGTATAGTTCCGAACAAATCGTCGCTAAAACGATATAACTATATCTATTTGCATGTTCCACATAAATTCTATCTGCAATGATAGCATCTATGTCAACTCTGTATACACATCCTTCTTATCTTGTAAATGAAAATGAAACATTTCATACAATTGTTTCATGTATAATTCCAACTCACACCCGAAATTCCTATCATTTACAACCGTCTATGTATCTACAGGTTGATCCAAAGCCCATCATAAATCTCAACCGTATAAAATGTGTTTACTTCTTTATCATGGTTTATTTTCGGATTCCATGTTTACTCCTTGGATGCTCTTTTCCCCGACCCCAAAAAAAAAAAGGCTTGGCGGCTCCAACTGCATCCATTAGGAAAACATGTCTATCACGCGTTTCATTCCATTATGAAAGCCCGACAAATGCTGGTCTTTGTTGTTGCAACGCACCTCGAACCAGACAATCTAACGTACAAAGGGTTCAGTAACCCCAAACATGGA
Source organism: Pocota personata (assembly GCA_963082735.1). Taxonomy (NCBI): domain Eukaryota; kingdom Metazoa; phylum Arthropoda; class Insecta; order Diptera; family Syrphidae; genus Pocota; species Pocota personata. Next base: position 262,031,752 of record OY720429.1, on the reverse strand, counting down.
AGTTATCTATAAAACTGGGGAAAAGTCGTTAGACGCATCCCGCGTTTTTCCTTTTTATACGAACTGGTTAGATGGCTCTCCGGTGTTGATGGTGTTCTGTTGATTCTTCTTGATACCAATAATGGGGTAAAGTAACTTGTTCCAACATTCTACTGGATGCCACAACACGCACAAACTATGTAAGAAGAGGGAAATCAATTCGTTACAATTCGTTTTTTTTTTTTTTTTTGTAGTGAGAGTATCTATAGGTAAATAGAATGGAATTCCGCTCTGTTTGAAGAAGATTGCAGGAAGAGATGTCTGGCATGTGTGTGGGTTCGATAGTAGGTTATGTTGACAGAATTGTTAACATTTCAGCGCATAACTGGACTTCCTGGTTCATTGAAATTAAATTGATTGATTAACAATTGAAGGAGCTTTGAATATTAAAAGATAGACTGACCGAAATCGAGTGTACTTAAGAAATTCACTCGTATACACGATTGTTTGTTGACACTTCCGCTACTACTGCATTCCATAGCTGAAGCCAGGTAATTGAAGCTATCACGCGATAGACACGAGTCCATCGTAATCTCAAATGACGGCAATTCTCAGAATAGGAATGCGCGCAACGACCACCGCCTTGCCTCGCGCGATGACACCCACCAGAAATTTTTACATCTCTCCATAGTCATACAACACATGTACGAGTACGAGTACGAGTACGACTCCGGTCGGCGGCATTAGACTTGGCTGCCGCTCCATTAACCACACCATCACCGCCTGGAAGATTAGATTCATCAGAAATTCATTTGCGGAAGAGACAGATACTTTTTGCGTATGCAAATTCAACGCCATGTCCATATCACAGATATTAGATACGACTTCTAAATCTATTCATCAACCTGAGCATTAGAGATAACTCCTCCCTAGGAGAGCGCGACCATTACTTTTCTTAGATAAAAAAAAAAAACATTAAACAGAAGAAAAAACAATCCATCCCACTGGACGACAAGCCCTTTCGGTCGGTCGGTGGTGGCGGCAATTGCCCGGGTCCGTGTGAAGAATTCTCGATTGACCGGCGCGCACACACGACTAAAATTACAAATACCTGGGGAAAATAACTAAATTCGCTTGAATGCGCAATCTCTATGCGCGACTCGTCTCGGGCTTAATACACTTATAGGGCTTTGGCCAGCATAGAGATACTTTGTAAGAAAAAGGTAATAAAAGTTACAAACGACCCTCTCCGTGGGCATTGTGTAATCTTTGTCAGCTCCTCTTCGTCTTCGTCTTCGCCTTCTGTAGGGATATTTGAATATTTTCACGTTTGCATGAAATGACAACGATACCGGCACCGGATGATGGCCATTACAAGTGAGTTGAGGTACGAGAAGGGAACCCTTACGCTACTCATTCATTATTTTGTTTGTAAATTCTATGCAGTTCAGTTGTTGGTGCAGGCAGTGATTACGAGTAAGTGTTGAACATAGGTTTGGACGAGTGTTGGAGGAGTTACTCCTTTTCAAGTTCATGGCAGTGGGTGTGGTTGGGTTGGTAATTTTTGGGAAAAGCGAAAGTGTTTTGGAGGAAATGGGTACAATTGACGGTCTATAGATATCACCGGACGGGTGTGGACATGAGGTTTAAATAATTTAAATTCGAATAATTGGTATTTTTTATACGTAGATACATACTCGTACATACGTCGGCTCCTCTCCTGTTTCGGATATCGCAAACAGAACCACTAACCATATTCGAAATTCAACTGGCAGGCATTTTGTTCATAGGTTCATGGTGCCACCTATCATTGTAGGTAGACCTTGTTTTTCAATAATATTGTATGTCTAAGCGTTTAGTTATCATTGCAATACCATCAAGTGTTCAATTGTTGGCAGCACCTAGTGGCTTATATAAGTCTTTTTTTTTTTGCGTTGGGAGGTGGAAATCTTTCAAAGACGAAACTGAGCCCGTACCCAGCAACAGTGTGGGATCTCCTCACACTAAATGCACCTCCCCTCCTACCCCTGGTCCTCGCGGCACTGCCGTCAAGCATTTCATTCCGAGAGGGGTTCAGCCTTACTCGGCACGTTCGTGTTGGCAACCGTCTGTGCGCGACCTTTCGCTGTTGCTCCTGTCTTCGTTGTTCTTTCATGATGGCAGCCACAGGTTCGCTTACTGCTTTCCAAGCTTCTTGCGTGCTCGTCATCTGTAAAGTATTCCTTGTTAAGTCCACACCCAATCTGTTCGCCAGCAAGTTACGTTCTTCGTGATATCGAGCACAATGGAACATGATGTTTTCTGCATCCTCGACTGCTTCCGTGCACGTTGGGCAAAAAGGGTTGTCGTCGTGTCCAAGTCTGTGGAGGTAGGATTTGAAACATCCATGACCAGTAAGCATTTGCGTCAGATAAAAGTTCAGCTCTCCATGCTTCCTATTGATCCAAGGGTTTATATTGGGGATCTATCTCTGCGTCCATTTGCCTTTGTCAGAAAAGTTCCACCTCATGCCATTCTTCGAGGCTTTTGACACCATTGTCCTGTTGGCACGATATTTCCGTTCCGCAAGAGGTCTATTAGCACCATTCCAGCCTCAACGCATGCCGCATCGTAGGAGGTTGTTCGAAAGGCGCTGCATACTCTCAAAACCTTGGTTCAGTAGACCGCCTCCGTCTACCTTCTGTACGATTTCATGACATTTGCCCATATTTGGCAGCCGTAAAGCATAATCGACGTCGCAACTCTTGCTAAGGGCAGTCTCTTCTTCTGTTCAGGTCCTCAAACATTAGCCAGGGCAGCCGTTGTTCTTGCTGCCTTCTCAGCTGCGTGTTGCAGATGTTGCTTAAAAGTCAATCTTGCATCTACGAGTAAAGTACCGCCAAGGTACTTCAGCGGTTTGGAAACTGCAACATGATCGCCCACGGTTATTCTTATAGTCTCCATAACTCGTCTGCTGCTGATGAGCACTACTTCCGTCTTTTCTTCAGCTAGTTTTAGGTCCATGTTTACTAGCCAGTCCTGTACCATCCCGATAGCTTCATTATAGTCATGCTCCACCTCCTCAAGCAATTTGGTTACTACAACGATCGCTATGTCGTCGGCGAAGCCAATTATTTTCGAGGACCTCGGGATTCGGAGTCTGAGGACGTCGTCGTACATTAGATTCCGCAGTATTGGACCTAGTACGCAGCCTTGGGGGACACCGTCTGTCACGTTATACTGCCTCATTCCATCGTCGGTGTAATAGTAGTATTCTATTTCTAAAATAGTCCGCCATTATTTTCTGCAAGTAGTCCGGTACTCTCTTGGCGGTAAGTGCTCGCAGAATGTTACTCCAGTTTGCCACGTGTCACAACAGACGCTTATATGATACCCCGATTGACTCCGGTAGTCATCAGGGAACCTCGGCAAAGATGACGACAGGAACATCGACGTTTCCATAGTAAAGAGCGGAACATCGCAGACTACAATCCAAAGGTCAGAGATAGATCTACTACCACAGGAGTTGTGTCTGTTTCATTTATCGACTTGCTGAAGGGAAGAAAACTTAAGGCGGGTCTCATTCTTTCGGAACATACCACCGTCAGTCCACGTCGCCGTAACTTCGTGAGAAACATATGGTGACATAGAATGCAACTACTAGGAGTCCCTCCTCTGTGAGACCTGCTAGCGGGTGTGATATCCAATACGTACCTTAGCTCAGCATGAATGAGCGTGATTTTTATTTTTAGCATTTGCCCGAACCATTAGCATAGGCATTTGTCAACTTTAAAGGCCGTTTAGATACAAAAGCTAGACAGTAAAATTTGTCTATGTAGGTCAGCCAGTCTGTTTAGGATCTTTCAAAGAAATAAATCTTTTCAAAGACTTGACAGCTCTTAAAGATAGAGAGAGGCACTTACTCGTAATATGCTATAAATCTGTTGCAGTTCGATCGACACTTACATCGAGTCCAGGTGATTTGTACAGAAGGCGCTCGTTTGACGTTCGGCTTTCGGATGATTTTCTACGAGTACGTTGGCTATGTTTATTTCCGCGAACGCGGCAATCCATGATTAATTTCAGTGTCCCTTAGGTAGGCATAATCAGGTTTCTGATAGTCCTGGTTCGAGGTATTTCGAGATTTGGAGAAGGCTTTCATTATAAATAAGAGTACTAGGGGAATCGCTTGTCTTTTCTATATCCCGGCTTACATTTCCTTAGACTGTCCTCGTAGAGAACCCTTTGAACGATTTGATTTGTTGAAAAACTTTCCGCGTTCTTGTTGGAACTTGTCGAGTTCCCTATAAAGTGGGTCAGTCTTTAGTCTGACAGTTCCAGTGAAGTGGTGATGCGTTGAAGCCCAGTTGTTGACGGAAGAATTTAACTTTATACTCTCTTCAATCCTTTGTCCTAGATTGATATGTTTATACTAAATTTTAAGCTATCCTCGTTCAGCCGTTTCCTATACTTTATTGCCTAATCTTCTTCTGACATCTTGTTGCTTCTATAGGAGTAAAGGGCCTCTATGAGGCGCCTCCATCTTCTGCTGCGCTGTGGGTTCGATTTCAGCGCTTGACTGAAACACTTTCGGCTGTTTGCGCAAGGCTTAACTGACGGCTGATGACATTTTTTATACAACTTTTCGCTTGTTGCTGTGAATCCTTAAGATGCTTAGATGATGGCCTCAATATTTTCCTTAAATAGTTGCGAGAAGGTGTCTTTTGCTTTGGCTATCATTGCGGTTACGCACGTAAAAGTCTAAGCGTCGTCTATGTTTACGTACCCAACCTTAAAATTGTCAACGCATTTGGATGAAATTCAGCTTAGGCACCTGCCTTTCCGTATTCCTTCACTATGGCCATCGAGCTTGCTTTATATGTCTAAGTATTTGGATGAGAGGGGGCATTTGTACAGCACAAATCTTCCGATTAGTCTTTATAGATCCGCCGGGTTTCTACATGTCTAGTATAATTAAGAAGAGTATCAACAAGATGGAAGTTTGGGACACTGCGGCCTGAAAGACTTATTGTATCCCTTCCTTGTGTTAGCACCTCCTTCAGACTGAAGCACCTCGTTTAGTTTACTTAGAAAACTGAGAATCTGAATAGGGTCTAGACAACGAAGGACGGTTTCGTCTATCTGGTAGGTTCCCTCAAAGCTTGCTCTGCCGCTCAGCACATAATCTATATACGCGTCGTTTTATACTAGGATTATATTTCTGATGTGTTCTTTGTGTTACAGTGCCCTGTGAGGAAGCTCATTAGTATTCGTAGTCTGTATGCTAGTATAAGCTTTAGATCTTTTCCGGTTAAAGTTTTCGAATATTTCTTTCGATGTATTAGTTGTGGATATTCTTTCTACAACTTGGATCTCTTCATCTTGGCTCTTTTTGGTGTTGGTCCTACTCCGTTCCCTTTTTCGCCAGCTTATTAGCCTCTTCAGTACCATTTCGCTCAGCGTTTTAATTGCAACTTAGCTGTCTGATATAATCGAAATGTATTGCTGCTGGGTGGCCATGATGTAGTGGTCACATCATCGCTTGTCACGCTGCAGGTTCACGGTTCGAATCATAACGTCAAGAATCATCTATTTATTTCGCATGAAATAAATACTAAAGTCGATCAATTGCGAAAGCTTATGTCAACTCTACTGCGAAGGCATAACACTGGCAGTAGGGCGGTCATATGGCTAAAATGCAACTTGATCGTGATGATGACATCATGAGGACGGAAAAAAATACTGTGAATCATAAGCAACGACAATAACAGCAAAAAAAATGTCCCCTTTCAGATTAGAAGATGCTGAAGAATGTTAAGAACTGGATTCGAGTGTTTAGTTCTTGGCCACAATACTCCTGCTACAGGCCCTTCAGCTTAGGCTAACGTCACCTTTTTTTGGCTATCTTGTCAAAGATTCCTTTTCCTTGATTTAGACCAGCAGTGGTTACTGTCATCTCGAGATATGCTTTTAACATTTCGTCAGATATTTAATCTGTGCTACGAATGAGTTGTCCTTCAGTAGAGGTTAAGCGTTTTCCTCGTTTGTCTTATGGGTTGGGGTTGTTGAAGTGTCGCCTTACGTTTTTGATTCTGCACCGGTAGCTAAGTTGTCGTACATTATCTCCTCGTCTTAGCCTTATCTCTGCGCCGGTCTTTTGTTTTCTCCAGAAGTCTCCATAGTTCTTCACTTGTTTACAGGTTTACAAGCTTTCCGCTTGACATCGATGTCCGAGTTTTGACATTGAAAATCGTCAAGGATGAGTTGAGTTCGTTTACCAATGATGTGGTAGTGGTTGAGCTGTTCAGGTTCGAACCCCAAATGGGGAACAGCAAACAAGAGCCACCCGAGCATATAGAAGAAAATAATAAAATCTAAGTTTCTTCAACCGCTACATCAAAAATGGGTTTCCGCTTGGTAGTACAATGGACCGAAAAACGAGTCTGAGTGTTCCGGTATTTTGAAGATTACTTTTTACAAAAAGATGCGCTAGGCATCCAATATTTCGGTCGTGTTTAAGGAAAGGAGTTTTGCTGCAGAGATTTACATGGTGACTCAATCATATAATTGCAGCTTCCACCCTACAGATCGGAGTGAGACTTTTATTGAGCCATCCTTCAAATTTAATCTAAACTTATATTCACGGCGTACGTAATTCTTCAAGAGATTCAACTTCCTTTCGTTCGTACAATTTTCTTCAAAGTCCCCCTAACTTCCTCTTTGTTAAATCGAAATCCCATCAGAGACAATGCCGACATCACTAGAACTGATTCTAATTTCCATTCAATCCTTAGTTCTTCCCTTTCGCTTTCTTTATTTTCGATCTGCCGCCTTTGAATGGAATCACTAACCCATTCCATCGATTTATCCATTCAAAAATATTCATCTTGGCACGTAGTAGACAAAAAGGATTGCAATTGAAAACCCTCGATGCTTCGCGGCTGATAGGTATCTGCATCCCGTCAGATGTACGTGGATGTGTTTTGTGCGCATGCAAAAAGGGAAACCAAATCTAAATTGAAGAGATCGCTCTAAGGTGGAAATAATTTATTTCCATCCCCACGCCCTCCTGTCGCTCCTTACTATGACGGTGCTGTTGCTGGCTGTTGCATTTGAAGTAAGGAGTACGAGTACCTTACTTTGTACTGGTATCCCTTTGCCTTGGTAGGTACGTGACGTAACGACTGTTGATTTCAGTTGCCTATTCTAATTCTAGGCATTGTACTGTCTTCACACGGGGAGAACGGGAGGCAGAAGGAGCGCAACGTATCCAGTCGCTGCACAAAACTATGCTGTGCAAGGAGAAAAGTTGTTTTTAATTTATTCACCTCGTGTATGGCAATCATCCGCAGTTATTTGCATCAAATTTCCTTTTCTTTGGTCGTTCCTTGCGCGTTGGAATGTTGTTTGGAAAATTGTTTGCCATCCACATGTATGGACGGTCGTTACCTTGGACTGGTGGGTATGAGTTTCCTTTTTCATTTTGTTGATTGTATGCAAATATGTTGGGTGGAGGAATTTTGTTTACAATCGTCGAGGAGCAACAGAAGTTGTATTGTGCTGATGTTGTGTTGAATTTTCCTTTATTCGAATCACGAATTCGTTGTCTGTTTTTAATTGAAGCGGCAATTGTGAATGAAAGGATCTAATGGGAGGAATGGGAGGTTAACTCAACGATTATTATAGATGCATATATAGGTAGAAGCCATTACTGTTGGTTGGTAGACTAAATCAAGTTTGTCCTTGCGCAAGGTATGGGGTGGCGATCGATCGAGTGGAACGATTGACTGGCGAAGACATGGGTTGTGGCAATATCGCAACAAGTTCGTAACCAAGTCCTTGATTTACATCGCCCACCATAGTGGAACGTCTGGAAAGTACTCTCGTCAATGGACAAGTAGGTGTGTGTGTTCTGGGTTCTCCTCCGTTGACTACATAAACGACTTACGGAGCATCATTGAGCAATGTATGGAGTATATGTAGATCTTTGCTTTCATACGAGTAGACTTTGAAATGGATTTCGAAGATAGAGAGAGAGAGAGAGAGTATAGAAATTCCAGTACAATGTATGGATTGTCTTGATTGACAGAATCTTGTCAAGTATCTGGATCAATCAACTGTAACTTCTGGCTAAACGTGGAGTTCAAAGTGCCTCACTGCCTTAAGAAAGATGCTAAGTTTTATCTTTGGGATCCCAAGATGGAAGAATAATGGTTGGCCCTTCAAAATTTGACGCAGAACTATCGAAGAGGAAAATAGAAAATAAGGACAGGGTTGGATAGAGCTGAAACAGGAGAGTTACAGAATATACTTTTGAAGCAGTACTTGAGAAGAATGCGTTGTATTATTTTTCTTAGTTCATTATATATGGCTAAAATGCAACTTGATCGTGATGATGACATCAGGAGGACGGAAAAAATTACTGTGAATCATAAGCAACGTCAATGATAGCGAAAACAAACAAAATACTCCCCAGTTATCTGGACAGCCACCCTTGGAGTTTACAGAAACTTAATACCACCTGAGTTTCAAACTACACCACTCTGTCTTTCTCTCTGTCTCTTCCCCTTTCCACAAAACACACGTGTTCTAATATTTAGCATAAGGGTATTCATATCCCCTTTAACACGTGCAAATTATAAAAAAAAAAAAAAAAAATCAGGATTACATCAGTCTTTCAAACTACTCGCGTACGCCAACGACATCGATATAATTGGAAGAACGCAGCGGGCTGTCAGGAGAGTATTAAAGTAAAAGCGCCGAAAATAGATTTGACGGTTAGCGAGGGCACAACAAAATACCTATGAGTGCTGTCATCAAAAAAGGACAGTCAACATCTGCGACTTGGACAGAATGTCACAATAGCCAGCTACAATTTTTAGGTAGTTAAGGACTTTGTCTACCTAGGCTCTGCTGTAAATTCAAATAATAACAGCAGTCACTCTTGCCGACCTCTGTGACTAAGGTGACTTTATATAAGATCCTCATCCTCTCAGTCTTGCTATACAGCACAAAAGCATAGATGTTAAAGGCACCCTTGGTTGTTATGAAAAAAAAAAATTCTTTGAGTAATTTTTGGTACGATTTGTATCGACTGCGGTTGAAGAAGGAGATATAACAACTAACTATACTGGTTGGATATCGACCTAGTCAGAAGGGTTCGAAACCATTGCATAAGATGGCTAGGACATGTAGAGTGATTGGATATCAACGCGCTGGCCCGGAAAGTCTTCGAATCCGTCCTGAAGTAACGACGCGATAAAGGAAGACCTCACCTAAGGTGCAGATCCACTTCTGCACACAAGTTGAAAGGGACCTCAACCAACTTCGTGTGCACAAGATCAAGCTGGCTGGACACGTTTGTTGGTTGAGGCCCAGGCCCAATCCGGACTGCAGCGCCATTTAAAGTAAAGTAAATAAGTCGAAATATTTAAGAAACGAAATTGTTTTTAAATATTTTTGCGCTTGTACTGCTTTGGATTCTAAAAAGCATATACGAATTGCGTCTGATAAGTTCGCGGCCTAGGATACTCAACAACTAGTCATCTTCTCATTAGTGATGACACTAACAGCGACACTGTTTAGTAGTATAAATATCACCTCGTTTTAATAATAATCTCATTTTGTTATTATCTGTGGTAGGATAAACAGGTTGGTGACGTTTTCCGAAAGACATTATCCCCGAAACAAAATCCCCGAACTCAAGATTCCCAAATTGAAATCTCCAGTAGCAAAATCCTCAAATAGAGAATCCCCACAGCTAAAATCTCCTATCCAATAAATCCAAAATCCTGAAAATCCAAAATCCCGAAAAATTGAGTTGGGTACGATTGACCCAACTTTGCTTTGTTGTCTGGCAGGCGCCTGTATCTTAACAGTACTTGGGTGGCCCGCTTTACGGGATAAAAGGATATCACACACTATGGGACATCTCTACGACGCATACACCGAACGGCCTTCGGCCTCACAAGCAGGTTCTCAGGGCGCCGCTATGCGGCAAAACAATGATGCGAACAAATCAGCGCTTAGTCTCTTGCGGCTATGAATACACATGTCAGAATAAAAAGAGTTTCGTGAGATTTTAGTTAGATTTTGTCCAAGGGAGATTTTTTTGTTTTAGGTTTTCGTACGATTCCTAGGATAAATATCACCATGTTAGCCAATATCGGAAATTCTCGCAGTTTTGAGCACCTAATCACCTAAAGAAATTTTCGAAGACATGTCATCGACTCTTCAGGATTCTGGGCCTTCGTATACAGGAATGGATTGGATAAATTTTGCGCGAGCATTTAAACATGAAAAAAAATTTGTGCGCGCTGGGTGCCGAAAATGCTCACGCCGTTCGCCAACGACGACGGAGTGCTGCAAAGATTTTTGTTAGCCGGGGTTGTTAAGGACCGGAACGCGAGTAAATGCAGTGACAGTGATTTTTTCTCGATAGTTTTACTTCAGAAAATTGAGAATGATTGCGCCTTTATTGCTTCCAATCTCCAAGGAGTGAGTCAAATGGAGTCTTCCTCCGACTTCCAAGCTTTTCAGATCCTGAAGAATTTTCTTTAGTCGTCAGTTAGTCTATACTATTTTTTTTACAGTAAATACCAACCTCTTTCGAACGGATTCATTAAGAATTATCTTACACCTTTCTTACATTCATAGAGTAATTACCATATACTTACCATCCCGAAAGAGCCCACAGCTATCGAAAGGGCATCTTGCTTAACTGGCAATACTAGTAATTACATTGACATGCAACTACCACAATAGGCACTTTGACTAAATGTCTTCCTTCAACATATCCCCTACCACAACCACATATCAAAGCCATGGCAGCATGATTACATGTCCGACTATTTCCTTTGAAAATAGCGATCAGTTACACTTTGTTATTCGCCAGCACTCAACCTTCAATAGCAACATTAACTTTACTTAGCAAGGATCATTGAACTAAGATCCTCCATCCGCGGTCTTGAGAACAAGGACAGATACCATTTCCAATCAAAGATCGTTGAATCTAATGTTCTATGGCGAAGTAGCAATTTCTTCCAGCTACTACCATCTACAGGAAACTCAATTTAACTTATACACAGCATCCTCTTCATCTAGTAGTAGGTAGATACTTCTTTGACGATGATCTCGCCATAAAGGGTTATATTCCTGTAGAACCACTGATTATGCAATTACAACGATCTCTCCTTGTGGGGTGTTTTTTTTTTTTTTTCTCAATTTTTTGTTGCCCATTCTCAGCATCCTCCGTTCCAACGTAATGTGTAATAAATTCGCATTGAAAATTCTTTAATGATCATGCGCGTTGCTCCTTCGTTGTCCCGTCTTTTGTTTTGTTTTTGGATTTATCGTCGATGTTTTTTTTTTTTTGTTTTTGTGTCCTCGTTTATTCTTTTAGAATTTAACGACTTAAATGTAAAAAAAAAAAAAAAGAAGAGAAAATCCAACGATCTTTCGGCGGGATGCTGTGTGTTGCGAGTATCACCTCCAAAACAATAGCATTAAAGATACGAAAACAATCTTGTATCTAGTGTTGTATATTTTAATTCGGGTTAATGGGGAAGGAGGCACAAATCATTCGCACTTTAGCAGGAGTATATTATTCCTTAAAAAAAAACGCTTTTGTTTATCGATGCATGTGTGATTTTTTTGAGATTTTTAAGAAGATGCATCTTAGGTTAGGGAAAAAAGGGTCGATTCGCTTCACCAATTATCCGGAAGGAGAGAAAAACTATTAAAAAATTCTATTATCGGAGGCTTACTAAGCGGAAAAGTAAATAAAAAGGAAAAAAATTAAGATGCTGGTGATGGGTGAAGGATGAGATGTACGTTGCATTTGTTTAGTGTGATTTCGGGAAGCCGGAAGGAAATGCGGAAGAACTGTGGACCGCACGGCGGAGTAATTTGGGTGAGTTTATGTCAATGCGTATGCAGTTCCTTTTCTCCTCGAACTGATTTATGTTTTGGGTGAAATACGAAAGATTTTACGCCTTAATTTGAAGAAAGAAATGCGTAATCTTCTTAGAAGAGCTTTGGTGGGTTTTAATTAGGACTACATTCATACCGAAATACGGTGGACTTCGTTAGAATTTTTAGAAATGTGATATTGATTGGATTGAAATTCTAGTAAGGGCGCAATGCCGGGACTCGTATAGAGAATTCCACTTCACACACTTCTTGTTGCTCTCGTAAAGCAAGCCACAACGATGAATACAGTTAAGGACTGGTATCGATCTATTGCTGATTGTAAATATCTCTTGAAAGTGTGCATGGCTTTGGTGCTCAATAAGGCGATGTCTTGCTAGTCCTAGGTGTAAGAAAATGCCACAGAATTGGGATCACTCAGAAACAATTTTAAAAAACTTTTTAACAATACCAAAAGCACAAGATGTAAAAAATAAAAAAGTAAAAAATAAAAAAGTATTGAGGATAGCCAAACAAAGATATTGGATACCCTTTTGTGGCAAAATAGACTAATCTTCTGAAGCGTCTAGACTAAGAAAACCATCTCGACAAATCCCAGCTATTCTGGGATAACTTCCAGAGAAAATACATTAAATTTGTTACTAGATACGCACCTCCCAAGTATCCCCCAAGTTGCTAACAACAATGACCATAGCAATTATGGAGAGAAGTCAGTGACGTTTTTATACCCAAAGCTGGTAAATGTTCTCATGTTACTCCAAAATCCTGTCATCAATCCTTCTAAAGACTCGACTCGAGTATTCCCTGCATCATAAGGAGCGATAACAAATCCACTGCCATATCTGTAGGTGGATACTTCACTTTGCGATAACCCATCCATCTCTTTCAGGTCATTCTGGGTGGTAGATGTATGTATTTCTAGAAGACAAGTCAATATTTTTCTACATCGACACACGGTAAAACTAACGACGGACCAGGTGGAGGCATCTTCTCTGAAAGGTTTTATCTTACCCTTTTCTTCTAATGGCTGTTAAAGTAGTGCTATCCTGGTTAAAGGAAAAACGTGATATCAGCAGTAGATATTCGCATCTTTTCAGACAGCCAAGCAGCTGTCAAATCCTTGGAATCATTTTCTCTAAACTCAATAATAGCTCTAGAAAATAGATTGCCGATCGTCTATTACAAGAGATGGCCTAGCAGTTCAAACTTCTAGATTGCCGATCGTCTATTACAAGAGATGGCGTAGCAGTCAATTCGGCTTTTTTTGGGTGCCGAGGCCTAGGGATTTTAAGGGAATTGTAAGGCCGATGAACTTGCCAGACATGGAACAGCGATACTCATTCTACCAAATAATTAGAGGCCTCCTACGCTTCATCAGAAGCTCCAATTGGTTCAACGAGTAGGTATGGTGTTCCCCAGGGTTCAGTACTCCTTCCGACTATTTTTTTTTTTTTTCATCTGTTACTTGCAATACGAATTCATTCTTTTGCGGAAGTCAGCACTCTGGACTTGGACTATTCGCTAACGACATCACGGCAAGGCCCCCAAATCGTTGGGTCTCAGCGGCAGCGAATGTCTACCGCACTCAACTCTGACATTGATGCAATCATCAATTGGGGTCCAAACAAGCGAATTGTATTCAATGCGTCGAAAACTCAGAACTGTCTCCTGTCTATAAAGCGGGATACGAACATAGTCAAACATAGAATGGGTGATACATTGATGCTTGTCAATGCTTGGTATGTATCATTAGCCTAGACCTTCGTTGGCACCAGCAGATTACTGATGCTGCAAAAGGTTGTGCTAGAACCCTAGGACTCCTCAAAAGGTGTTTCACTCCTGCGGACTTGGCCAGAATCCATAAAGTTTATATTCGTCTAAGACTTGAAGATAACTCGCATGTTTGGGCGGGACTTGCCTTTCACAGTGATACCACGGAATCTATTGCTATTCTTACTACCCAAGGGTGTAATTGAACCAGCGAATTCAATATTCGCCAAGTGGCGCAGGTCGTCGAAGAGAAGAGGCCCGAGATGGAACAGTTTTCTTTTGGACATGGACAGGTACAAAGGAAATGGAGAATCGTTTCTTCTTCCTATTCGTCCCGCAGAAGCCGTTTGAAAAAGGTCTAGTCTATAAGCGAATAGACCTATAATACAGTGCCCCTTGAGGACATCGATGGCGGAGTTGATCTGCGATCGTTCTAGCAAAGCCAATCAATTAGAGTGTTTTTATTTAGCTTGGATCAGATCAGTCTAGAGGTTAGACAAGTCTTGAGAGTTTCATATCTATGGTTGGCATAAGTGTTTACAGAGAGAGATTCCTAAATTTTGATTTTCCTTTTCTGGGGAGCTCGTCAGCCGTAGCAAAACTAATTAATTAAAGCGTTTTTGATCTAGCTTAAGCCAGGTCTGTCTAGAGACTTGACACGTCTCCTATCTATGGTTGGCTTTGCTGATTGCATTCAGCATAAGTGTACAGAGAGGCATTCCTAAATTTTGACTTTCCGGCAGAATACTGAAGGTGGTACCTTTTCTTTCGAGCTCGTCAGCTTTACAGTTTAACGCAATGTCTTTGGCCTGGCGTCCAGCATAGGTGAATGTTGAATTGCTCCGCGATTTCCATGAAAGACGAGCGACAGTTTTAAGCGACCTTCGAAGTAAGTGAGCATTATACCAGGGACTTAATTATTCGTGAAAATGTTTATGAAAATCACCCTTATCGTGGTCAAGATTTAGGAGGGCTTGGCTGTGTTTTACACGTGATTTTCGGTCTGCAGGCAATAGCTGATTCACTGTTTGCACTTTGTACGGGCACATCTTCAAATCTTTTACCAAAATTCGCTGCAAAAACCGTCTATCGATGCCCAATTGACATCTGCAGCCACAGCAGCGATATTCTCGGCCGGCCACGTCTGATACTGCCTCGTGTTGAGCCAGTCTCCTCGAGGCGAGCGACTAAACGTCTCAGTGTTCGCCCAGTTGGTGCTACACGACCAGGGAATCGACGATGAAATTCACGTTGAGCCAAAACCACCGACCGATTATTTGTCAAAAACATTGACACAATTATTTCGCATTCTTGAAGAGTATAGCAATCATTGGTTTGTTTACGTGTATTCTGCTTCTGTTTACTTCAACAAATGTCAAAGACGCGATGACATAAGACGCCATTTGCAAAAATGAGAGCATCTTCCGATAGGGTGATGACTTTTGCGCCACCTAGTAGTTCAAAGATTGAGCGACAGCCAGCTAGGAAGTTGAGCCGCATTGAGAAGGAATTTAGATGGATGGCTACACTGGCTGGCAACCGGATTAGATTTAAATTTTAGGTATGCTCAGGACATTTAATTCAAGCTTAAAGATTCCTATAGGAATATTGCTTACTGATTACGTCTGATCAAGTATTAAACACATTTTTGTTAGTTTTACGAAATAGAACGACTTTCGACCAATGTAAGCTAATTAGTAAAACACGAGTTACACATACGTCGACGAAGGCTGATTACCTGTAAACTCAAATAAACTGCACTTCAGTTACTATACCTAAAAATCAACGATGTCCCCGCCTTAGTCGCTTCTGCATGAAATAATCATCAATGTGATAATTTTAAGAACCGATTCGAAATCTTTAGCATCCGCCTATTGTCCTGTCAATTCCTTAAAGAGGAGTAATAAAATATATATCCAGTTTCAACAACATGTTTAGAACACCCACACTTTGCCCAAAAACGCACCCATCACATCCCGTCTATACACAGACAACAGGTATCTCTTCAACATATTCCATAGTCGGTGTCCATAAAAACTATAAACACGCCATAACCTTATCTTTGGCAACGAATCGCAAGCAAAACCCTCAAGAGTCCATAAAACTGTCGTTTTTTCTACTGTGTGACATCGCAAGTGAATACACCTCCCCCCTCTCTCTTACCGGCAACACTCATATAAAAAAAAACTGGTCACTCTCGTCCTTAATTCCAAGTATTCCAAGCAACATTTCAAGAAATTGAATATTTTGTCGGCATTCGCAAAAGTGCCAACGAAAAAGGTACAACAACGATCGAAAAGTATGTATTTTTGGGAAAAGGAGCAGCTCCTGCTGATCACTAAAATGTTCATCCTGAGTATCATGGCATCCGGTTGAAAATTTTATGTAGTCTCTAAGTCTCTTGTTTTGATATGAATACGCGGCACTTGTATCCTGTGGAAGGTTATAACATTTTTTTTCTCGAAATTAACACGATCCTCAGCAGCATGAAAGTGATGATCAGTCGGATGATCTTTTTGCTAAGATCTTCTTGAGAGTGTGGATGGAATTTTAGGATTTCCGCTGAATGCTATGTGAGAAGATTCTATAATATCTCTACGATAAGGATCAACAAATGGCAATTGGGGAGATGGATGGTACGATTTGTGTCGATTGAATATCAGCTGAGTCTATACCGAAGTTCTGAAACTAAACAGGATGCACTTAAGATGAACGTGAAGACAGAGCAGGAGCGTTAGGTGAACGGCTTTGACAAAAACCTTACACTGCAACTATTTCTGGAAAATTCAGAGATACGACTGCATGTACGAGTACATTCGTTTTTTTCATCTGGCATCCCTAAACATTTTTGCCACTCAGTGCGACGATTGGACTCTCCTCAAAGTGGTCCAGCATCTAAGCAGCATATACTGCTGGGGAATACCCTTCCTCAACAAAAAAGCACTGTCATGCTTTACTCTGGTACACCAGCTGTGAGCTCGTCAGGAGGTGGACTGGTGCTAACTACAGCAGTACGAAGTACCCTCATCCTGGAAACCTCACAGTGACAATATATTGACGACTAGATTCCAGAGCAGAGTAAGAAAACTTACCATCATACAGTGTTATGCTCCGATCAAAGACGCGACATCGTAATGGTGATGGAGGATTTCAACTTCAAGGTAGGAAGCTACAACACTATGCTTAAGCACCTGATGGGTGTTCACGTCCTTGGAGACCGGAATGACTACGGTGAGCGGATTGTGGACTTCTGCAATACCAACCGCCTATTTAAGTATAACACCTGTCACGAGATTAGTTGGGTCTCAACTGTCAGTCGGCGAACATCCAACCAGATCGATCACATTGCGATCAGCCGTCGCTTCAGAAATTCTCTCCTAGACATCCGAAACAGACGTGAAGTCGAGATCGGACTAGAACCCGATCACGCTCAAACTTTCTCAACATTACCAGGTCCAATACCGACAGGCTCAGAGATCCCCAAGTGCGCCAACAACTCGGGGGACCATCTTGCCTTAGAAGCAGAATCAATCAGCAACACAATGCAGGCGATAATGTTTTTGTAAAAAAATATTTTTGCAGGCAGTAAAGTCACCGCACATGCATAAGAGTATAGGCAGACACCTGGAGACGGATCTATGAGGGTACAATCAAGGCTCGGATTGCAGCGGCCTCAGCAGTAGAGAGAACCGAGCTAGAAGCCCAATGTCGCATGAAAAAGAAGGAAGTGCAGCGAGTATGAGACGTAACAAACGTCAGTATTGTCTTATGGGCTGAAAAAACAGCAAGCAGATGTGACGATCTTCAAGCTTCTGAAAAAGGGAAGTCTTACAGATTGTGGAAACTGGAGAGGTATATGCGTTCTCCCGGCCGTAGCCAAGATAATTTTACAGAACATTTAGATTCAACTCTCGACATCGAACAGACAGGCTTTCGCGGTGGATCCTCCTGCATAGACCACATAAACACCGTACGGATCATAATAGAGCACTGCGTATACAGGACTCCGCTGCCTCTACTGTTTATCGACTTCGAGAAGGGTTACGACAGCTTGAATCGAGATGCTATCTGGTTGGCTTTGCGCAGGAGAGGCTCGTAGATACTCGTATTATCAAGGCTACACAAGATGTCGGAGGATTTTGATGTCCGAAGTGGAGTACGTTAGGGATGCGTAGTGTCACCGCTGTTGTTTTTGGTGGCTATCAGCGATGTACGAGTAATCCGTGCAGCATTGACGAAAGATAACCATGGAATGACATTTTACCTTAAACACCTTGACTACCCTCACAATGATCGTCTACTTTCACATCGGATAATGGACCTTCATTTGATGACCCAAAATCAAAAAAAAAAGCCTTGAGCGCTCAACTCAACATTATCGGACAGGAATTCGAGAAAGTAGACAACTTTCTATGGCAGACTTAGTCTGGATTCTGTAGCATTTCAGCGTTCTTAGCGAAAGAATATTCGTCTATTTTACTCGCAGTGATGGTCAATCACCATGGCTCAAAGGAATCATTTCAAAGCATGGAATGTCTCTAACAGGTCTGTAATACTTGTTAGTTGATAGTTTTTTAGCTTTCATTGGCCTCGACGTAGTGCATAGTTTAGTGTTTCTTTATGACCTTTACATTGCCCGTTCGAGCACCAGCGGGGGACAACAAACAACAGCCAGGCGATCATAATAAGACTTTTTGCAACCACTACATCAGAAAGGAGTTTTTGTAGGAAGTCCGGTCTGGTTTCCATTTTCGTCATTTGGTATTTCCCATAAAATATTTAATTTTAGCCCCACGGTCTGTAACATTATTGAGCAGGTGTTCACCCAGGGAACATTTCCTGGCTTTGGAATGGGTAAGGCACTTCCAGAGAAAATGTACAATGCAGCCCTTGCGATTACAACGTCCAGTTAACATATTAGTAAGTTACGTATTGGCCAGGTCATAGTAGTCTTGCGGTCTTATCATCTAGATGCTTAAATCTGTTTTTTACCTTGTCTGACACCGTCGTCTTGCGTAAGGTGCGCAGTAGTATGAGTTTTGTCTCTAAATTGGTCCACAATACTTTTATATACCATTAGAAAGAATCTGTCTAACTAACGACGTTTACAACCAGCTTTTTATGTCTGGCCATAGGTCGCATGTGGATCCTTCAGTCTTTTTGCATGAAGCAGAGATTACCTAGATATCTCCATATTAATTTCAGTCTTAAATATCGGGCGCATTATGCCAAAGGTCATCATAAGCTTGAATCTAAATGAATGAATGCGGGGTAAAGTGCACTATGACCGGGTGTCAGCCGAGGTTATTCTCGGGCTAAAGCACTCCGTTCAACTTGTATTCAATTACAAATTTAAGAACTGTCTTTTTCCTCTATTTGGTGGGCTCCAAGACAGTTCACTCTGTTGCAAGCCGATGTCCCACAGTTCCTAAGGATGTGATATGAGGTCTCTTCAGTTTCATTGTAAAATTAGCATGTTCTGTTGATCTCTAAACTTAACTTCCTGACGTGCTAACGAAATTTACAAAAGCCCATGAGTATACGAAGCCTGTTCCTACTTAACTTTAGATCTTTTCCGATTGTAGTATCCTAGAAGTGCCTTAGTTTTGGGAAAATTTAGCTCTTTCGATTTCCTCCTCTTTCTGTAGGTCTTCGCGGATAAACCATCTCTTCGCTGTTGTGCTTAGCCTAGTTCTTTTGACTCAAGCGACCACCATGGTGTACATACATTGTAGAATATTCTAACTACACCAAGTTTTACCTACTAGGCGCTTGGAAACTATGAGGGCTCAAGTGGCTTTTCTCACTATTTCTTCATCAGTTTCCAGTTCTTGACCATTTACTTCAGCATCTTTTTACTAATCAAGGGAATAGTCATTTGTGGACGTGCAGTGCAGTCTAGAACAGAGCGTCTGTCAGTGACAAGTATGCAGAACCAAGAACTATTTACATTCTTTAAAACACTCTGTGTTAATGAGTTTGGGACTTGTAGGTGTCCCAGTTCAAAATACGGATTTCGTTCCGCTGAAGGTCTTTCTGCTTTTGTAGCGCTTCACCATACCGGACGTTTACCCTCTGACCGAAAGATAAGGGTATAAGAGAGGCAGAGATCGGCCGCATGCAACAGAGCTTTGAAAACAGTGAATGCATTTTTGGGTTCTAGGTTTTTAAAAGGAAGAGTGCCACAGCTTTCACAACATATAGCAGCATTTTGTGCGTGGTCTATTCAAACGTTCAATATAAGCTGGCCACTCCAAATCGCCCCTTATTGAGATGAGGCGCTCCGGGAAGTGTTCCCTCAAAACGGCCATTGACACCCTTGAAGTGTGAGCCGTTGCTCCGTCCTGTTGGAACCAAATTTCCCCAAAGTCCAATTCATCAAGTCGTGGAAAAAAAAAAATTCGCGCAGAACGCCTTGGGGATCGCAAGATTGAAGCTTTCACTACCTCAATGTTCTAAGGTGATCTGATTGGCCGAGGGACTCCAGTTCTTTGTCTTGTCGTACTCGCGGTTTGGTTCAACGTAGCGACCCATGTAACAATTGATTTCCGATCCGGGACAGGGCCCAACGGGGATACATTGAAGGGATTTCGGAAGGCGCGCTGGGTGGCGATCACAGAATTTCCGTTAGAAAAGTAGGTCTCGTCGACAAACGCGCGCTCCAAACGGGTCCAACGCATGACGACGACTGACCGGGAGAGAGAACAAACTTTAAGAGACCAGTCCCACTCCGCTACGCCCCCACCACCTTAATGGCGCACCTTTAAAAAAAGAAAGATACTCGTAGATATCAGTAGCATCTTTAACTCTGGCTGGCACACTCGCTGTGTTGGGCATAAGAGCTCTTCTTTTCAAAGCTATTCCCTTAACAAGGTCAAAGTACAACGGTCTACTTATTCTATATTTTTTTCCCCCATTTATCAGTTGCCAATAGAGGATTGTAGTCCTTACTTATAGTATGAGGGCGCCCATGAGGTGGCATTTTATTACTTTTATTTATTTTTTTTAGTACGCCTTACCTTTCAGATGTGCTAGCTACGACTGTTTACTCAATTATTTAAACTTCTATTGAGCTACACAGGGCTATTTGTTTGTACAACACAAAGAGCTGATTTACATTCTAGCAGTTCAAACATTAAAGGTTATTCCAACACATCCAACACTCTTTGAAATGAAGTCAATAACAGACGCACATCAATCTTTTACCGGCCTTTCTAACTACAATGGACCTGCATATCAATAAATTTACTTCATAAGTACTCCACCAAGAAGCCAAGAAATGTTTAATAAATCAGAGTGAACCTACAACCAGCGGGAGGTTCCTTAAATTGTCGTGCCCTTAAATCATTCGATTAGCAATAAATCTCTAACAGGCTATTCCACGAGTGACTTTATATTGTACTTCACATCCTTTCGTTAATTAATTAATAAAAATCCATTTCAATCTATTTGAAACCAAAAAGAAAAGGAAGAAGATCGTAATTATATGTTCCTGAGACATCGTCCTTCACAATCTTAACCAAATAAAAATGCTTTGAGTGGGTTTTTATTTTCTTCTTATTCTTCGGCATTTGAACTTCTAATGACCGTGAGAATGAAGGTACAACCAAAAAAGGGTTCCAAAAAAAATCTTGGAGCCTATAATTTTGTTACAAAAAAAAAAACTATCCTCAGACAAAACAGGGAACCTCAATCAAGAAGAGGTCGTTCTGGGGTTCATATCGGGTTCATGACTACGTGAAAAGCGTCATCGCACACGTGTGAGGTTATCTACGAATATTGTTAAATATTCCGATACCCTGTAGGAGTGGGGAATCAAACAACCGACCACGCCAAGGTTTACAATGAAATGGAAAGACGCACAATCGATTATAAAATACAACAAAAGAGGAATAGAACCTGATTTACATCAGAGAGTAGTCGGCTTTTTTGGTTTCTTGGAGAGTTTCTATTGTTTATCTTTTGTATCCACTGAGACTGACTTAAATCCCCGAGGATTCATTCCCAAAAAAAAAAAAAAAAAATATTAATTACAGTCATTCGTATTCCTGAGATGAAGGATACAGATTCTATGCGCATAATGGGCGTGTGGGAGATTAGTTTTTTCTTTCATGTTTTCGTCGTTAGGAAATTAAATTTCGATAACAAACGATTACATGGAGTTTTCGAAACTGATTTCCATTTCGTAGTTCATAATGGAGCCACGTGCAGTATTTTCATTATCGTTTTTTGACCAATTTCTTGGAATACATTACAATTATCTTCGCCAGATTAGTGTAATGCAATTGTGGAGAAAACACTTTGGGCAGCTTCTGAAGACAGACAAATTAAAGACTCATGCAAATGCAAATATGTTTAAATCATAATGAAAGACTGGTACTTCAAAGTACTTAAGTATATGGTGCTTGGTCTTTATTCGAGTACCCATACCAAGTATACACTAGGGTGGATTGAAAAGTTCTCTCCTTTTATTTCCCTATATTCTAAGAGTGACTCTAAGTACTTTCATTCATGTGCTGCATTTACTAGTAGTTTGGTTCATGCACGTGCTTAAAAAAAAAAAATGGACAAAATCGAACATCACACTGTCGAAGACCATCAACCTCAACTACAAAGCAAAACATTGAAAAAATGAACAATAATTTACAAACATAAACACCTGAATCACGTACTAAAAATGCACAAAGAGATCCATCCACTGCTGCACCACTGTTGGCAATGATACTCGGTGGCATGGAGATCAATGATGTGACATAAGAAAAATTGGGAAGTAGATTTGGTTCAGACATCATAGATTGATAAATAATGAAGCAATTTTTGAAATTCAAAAATTCTAATATGATAGATGGTAAGCAAAATTAATATATTTGGCTATAATGTCACTTCGCATTCGCACTAATATAAGGTTGTATACCTACATTCTTTGAATACATGTATTACAAATTGTATCTCTAACGATACAAGGCAGAATAGCTAGCACTCTTCCTAGGAAGAAATAAGCACACTTACTTCTGTACTTATGGGACATAATCCTAAACTATAATAGATTAAGCCAGCTCTTATACATATTATATACGCTTGAGTGACAGCACTTCAAACTTAACTTACAGAAATGGTCCACAATCCATACATACGTAGTTTACTAACTCCGTCACATCTAGAAAGATATGGTTCATACTTAGCTAGGTCAAGATAAGTCAATTTTAGTCAGTTCAGATAGTTGGAAACCACACAGCTCGGTATTCAAAAAATACATTGTCGTTGTTGTGAGGATAACAATGAGAATAAGAAGGAAATACTAGCTCAAAACGCACTTTAGTAAGACCCCGCTTTGAAGATTTTAAGGAGATCCATGGAGAAATGACTTGGAAGTTGAGTTTCTTCTGTAAATGTACTTGGTAAATCTAAAGGTCTCTGATTTATTATACCATACCATATTTGATGGGATATGTGCACCACTTTTATCGATCTATGTACTCGTATATACAGAGTAAGGAGTTACGCTTGGAGCGTTGGCTATGTCCATATCAGGAGGTTACAGTTTAAATCTGGCACTACTGTGGTTCTGTCAAAGATACTCGTAAACAGCTGATATTTGACGTTTGTGAATGCTATGCATTGACATTTGTAATTATGGAGCGGTGTAAATCATCTTCAGCGATAACGCTCACTTCCAACTGAATTTGGGGTCATGAAAACCCATGAGCTATTCACGAAAAGCCATTGAATCTACAAAATGTCACTGTTTGGTACGGATTTTGGACCATCAGCGTGATTGGGCTGTAGTTCGAAAATTCTCGTGGTGCTGCTGTATCAGTTAATGGTGAACGTTATCGGGACATGATATCAAACTATGTTTGGCACCAATTGAACGATATTGATGTGAAAGACATGTGGTTTCAACAAGACGGTGCCACCTGCCACACAGCGCGAGATACAATGCAGTTATTGCACACAAAGTTTCACGGCCGCGTCATCTTTCGTTTCGACGACCAAAATTGGCTACCAAGATTGTTCGATAACTCGCCGTTCGATTTTTTTTCTATGAGGTTATGTGAAGCAGAAGGTGTGTGTCAATAACCCCCACACGATTACACGGCTAAAGGACGAGACTCGATGCGTTCTTTATGAACTACTGCAGGATTTATACCGAAAAGTAATGGAAAATTTCATCAAAATGACCAATCCCATTTGAGCGATATACGAGTAAGTTTTCATTTTTTTTTTTTTTTTTATAATTTGCACGTGTTAAAGGGGATATGAATACCCTTATACTAATTTTTAGAACACGTGCGTTTTTTGTGGAAAGAGGAAGAGGCTGATAGAAAGACAGAGTGGTGTAGTTTGAAACTCAGGTTGTATTAAGTTTCTGTAAACTCCAAGAGTGGCTGTCCAGATAACTGGGGAGTATTTTGTTTGTTTTCGCTATTATTGTCATTGCTTATGATTCACAGTATTTTTTTCCGTCCTCCTGATGTCATCATCACGATCAGGTTGCATTTTAGCCATATGACCACCCTACTGCCAGTGTTATGCCTTCACAGTGATCAACTTTTTTATTTATTTCATGCGAAATAAATAGATAACTTTTGACATCAGGATTCGAACCGTGAATCAACAGCGTGACAAGCGATGATGTTACCACTACACCACGGCCACGGCAGTTTATCAAAAACCATGCGATTTGTTTAAAAATTTTCCAATTGACTCATCCTGCACACCATCCAAATGATTTTGAAGCCCATGCGCATCATTTTCGAGTTAAAACCGATTTCTATTAACCGCAACCTGAAGGTACATATTGTCGGGTTACAAGCAGTGCTAACAATCCACATTTTTCAGGTTTTCTGAAATATGTGGAGGCAATTTTTCATTATGTTAAGGAAACGTATTTGTGCATGTATCGAAATTCGAAAAAAAATCCCTGTAATTTTACATTTGACAAGCGAATTATATAATGGGAATTATGCTTTGGGCACAAATTTTTTGTGCACAATTCCT
Source organism: Pocota personata (assembly GCA_963082735.1). Taxonomy (NCBI): domain Eukaryota; kingdom Metazoa; phylum Arthropoda; class Insecta; order Diptera; family Syrphidae; genus Pocota; species Pocota personata. The sequence continues at coordinate 262,007,095 of OY720429.1, read as the reverse complement.
TTCCATATAAAATCAACGTAACTATGCAATGTATTGGTACGTGTTAGTAGACATACGCACTGCATGTTATGCTTAAGATGAGATTAAGAGATGATTTCGCAAAAAATCTAGTAAAATGCGTTGTTGTCAACAACATAATGCACATGATAACATACAGGAAAGATACGTCCATCCTCTAATCCACCCTTAATAATGTGGACATGGCATTGTGAAATTTTTAAAGCAAATGCAGTAATATCTTTCAACTCACGGGATATTTCTACGATTTTTACGAAAACTTTTCATAACATTTTCTTAGAAAAAAGTGTGCGTGGCGTCGCTGTAACAGAAGTTCACAGATTCTTAACTTACTCGTAACCATCACCATTAATAGCTTTGAAAACTAAATATATATATTTTTTTCAAGAAAGTGCCCCAAAAAGTGTGTGTGACCAAGTACAATGTGTGGGCGAAATGGAGACAAAGTTAGCACCTACATATTTTTTTAAGACAATTCTTTTCAGCTTCTAGCAAAAAAATTGAAAAAAAAAAAAAAAAGTTTACAAACTGGGCGGTCTTGAGTCGTCTGTTGACTCCTGACTCGCGTCCTAACTTTTGCCTCGGCTCTGCACTATAGGCTTGTCCTTAGGAAAAGATACAACACTCCATTTATTTCTGCAGATACTTCCATGAGGACTCGATGGCTCTATTGGTGATCCGATCCATCTGCGTATAGTTTGGTCGGAGAATGGAACCGTTTTGAATAGGCAGACTGGTTCTCCTGTTTGCTACATTAGACCTCTGTGGGTTATCAAATCACCACTTCGTTGTCCAGAATTCTGAATTAGACAGATTCGACGCAGAGTATCTAGCATCCTATTTAAAAGTATCTTTTCTTTCCTGTGAATGGTAGGTGGGCTGCACTCACTAATCCATAAAATACTTAGGAAACCCACAAAGTAAGTCAATTTCTTGTATATAAATACCATTAATTGCATTTCGAACAACATTTGTTTCGAAACTTATTACAAATCGCTCTAATTCTACCCATGTCGTCGTGAGTACATTCTTTTGCGATTCTCACGCAACAAACTCATGACTGTCGAGTCTACTCAAAAAAAAATCGGTTTTACATATCCCGCCAACCTTCATTGTATTCAAATGAGCACGAAATCCTTTTCAATATCCCAGACAATCCTCCAGACTTTTCATTTCCAAAGAATTCCATTTAAATATTCCTCTGAGATTCTCTCTAAACCATTGAAGACAGGTTGTCAACTTAGAGAACGATTCCTCAAATTTATGGCACCGCAAATTAATTTGTCACGAGCTCCCTTTCGCCAAACGAAAGAAAGACGACCATCAAGCTGTGCGTTATATTAAAATCTTTTTTTTATCGATTACCTACCAATATCAACTTTGTATGTCAGACAATCCAGTAAAAAGCCAGGTCAGGGGCAAGCCCATCCATTACACAATCGAGCAGCAACGTTGGAGGTGAACCCCCACCCAGGAAAAGAAAATACGTTATCAACTCTGTTTTGGTGTTTCCTTTCGTACCTCCAACGGTCGGAATTATCTGGCAGAACAAGTTCCAGAACCTAATGCGGGACGGAAGGCATTGTTTAGTTGCCTGGATGAATGAAGCTCTTAGAAGGCGACTGGGTTTCTGTTTGGCTTGGGGGTATTCTTCTCCACTCTTTCGTTGTTAGACAGTGTTTGGGATTATGGGAAAATATAAACATGTGTGCTTGGATAAGCTGGTTCTTTTGGTCCATTCCTCGCTGAATTGGTATCTTTTACTCTTTTTTTTGTCGTTACTTGTCGTTGTTGTGCCCTTTTGCAAGATAACGGAGTAAAAACGAACGAAAGTGGCAATCAAAGCGAAGAGCGCCAAAATGTGGAATTTCGCAGACGTTACAAAGAGGAAAGGCGTGAGTTGCCTGTAGATGGGCAGGCGTGAGAGAATTGTAATTCAGACCGCCCACACGTATAAGGTATAGGCTTTCTGAAAGTGCATGTGCGGGGTGAGATAATTGTTGATAGGGCAATGCATTTGTGTGTGGCGTCATTTAATTATGTAATTTTATACATGCGATGGCAAGGGTATGTATTCAAGCGAATAATAAACGATGATGGTATGCCATAAGGTGGTTTTGTGGGTCCCACTCATGTTTGCATTTTTTCTATGAATAAATCAAGCTTTGCCAGTTGTCAATATTAATTGTTTTTTTTCTCAGACCTTACTTGATCCTGTTTTTTTTGTAACACATAACTAATTAGAGAAATATCTCGGCGTAGTAACAGTTGTTGTAGAATTGATTTTCCTCTTCCATGTACTCAAACTCAATTGGTTGTATCGCCACAACCTACAATTAATAAATTAAAGCATTTAATTCAATTGTCGGATTCTCCTCTACTTTAATCGAATCTGTTCACAATTCTCCATGCACTCACTATACCATAATTGTAAAAGATTGATTGTAATGATTGATAATTGCACTTTAACGAAGCAAAATAGAGGCGTTAATTGAGATATTAATTTCAAGTAGGTACCCGTGGGTACATCTCTGATTTCCTTTGGATGTAATCAGTGGTGAATATATTGGTGGGACATTTTTTATATTCTTTTCGTAAAAAATATGTATAGGCATGCGATATATAGCAATCCAAAATGATTCGAATTATAAATTTTATAGTTATACTCACTGTCAAGTCATGTCTGGGAAAAATGGGCTCCTCCCCCATCCCTCTCTTTTTCACAGTACGTAACCGAAAGATAAGCGTTTTCAGATTTATTTATAACGACAGATCTGATTTCGATACTAATTATATCACATTTGTTATGTAAGTAATGCGTTGTTTATTTCATATCGCTTCTCGATGCTCCTGAATGTGTGCCCGAACAAAAATTATCTCGTTCTTTAACCAACAAACAAATTTCACGAAAATCGGTTCCAAAAGGCATTATCTCGTATAGCAACAGTTACAATGCTTAAGCATCTTTGTTCAAACGGAACCCTTTATGTCTGAACAAAGTGGCATATGACCAATTGTGTTCGCGCGATCGCGTCAAAAAATCGTATCCGAGGTAAGGTCAGGCTCCGAAGGTCTTTTCCATCGCTGATGTGCGTGTGTTTGTCTGTTGAACCGTCTGTCTGTGTATCCGTATGTGTTAATCGTATCGTTCACGTCAACTTCTTTAAAGCTGCACCGATTTTAATGATTATTTTTGGTGACTGTAAAATTAGATGTCTGAAAAACTCCCACAATCATGTTAAATATCGTACACCTCACCTAAGATGATGCACACAAGTGGAATGGGACTTATTTCAAACAAATTCGTTTGCAAAACTGGAGGCGGCTAGCACAAGATCGAGTTGACTGGAGATGCTTATTGGTTTAGGCCCACGTCCACCACGGTCTGTAGCGCCATCTAAAGTAAAGTAAAGTTAGAAATTCAAGTCCAGGCGGATTTTGGTACATATTCGTAGTTTGTAAAATACAGCGTGGCTGACATGAACTGTTACCAACTTCACGTCGCTGTGTCTGCCAAACTACGAATGACAGCGCGTTGAAAATTTGAAAGTTGCTAATTCTTTTCATTGTTGGCAAACGTGCGTAAGGTTTTTTTTTTTTTATCGCGTGTTTAGTATTTGTTCTATCGACAATGGAATGATGGCTGGAAAATCACAACCAGCTATTGTTTGTGAGCTGAAACATTTGAAAGTGAACAAAATGTTTGTGTATCGTACCATATCGCGTTACAACGAAACTGGCAGCACTGCAAAACGCAATGGAGGTGGTCCGAAAAAGACAGCAACATCGTCAACAGTGATTCGGACTGTGACGGCCAGAATAGAACGAAATCCTTGGCGTAGCGGAAGAAAAATTACTTCTGAGCTAAACATATCCAGAGAACGGATGCAACACATTTTGAAAATGAGCTCGGACTCAAGACTCAAAAAGTTGCAAAAAGTGCACGGTCTCACACCTGACCAAAAAAAAGTTAGAGTGGAAAGAGCAAAGGAGTTGATTCGCTTGCACGCAAGTGACCAATTGCCAAACATCGTCTTCTCTGATTAAGCACCATTTCCAATTGGAACTTGTCAACAAGCAAAATGATCGAGTTTACCTGCTAGAGATGTCATAGGATAATTTCGACCAAAGAATGGCCACCAGGAAGCAAGCGCCACCGTTTTTGGTGGTTTGGGCCGCAGTGACTGTCGATGGTCGGGGTCCGCTCGTATTTATGCGATGGTTTAATGTGAAACTGTCTTGGAAGCTGTGTTGAAGCCATGGGCACGCAAACATTGCAGGCCAAAGACCCTGGACATTCCAACAGGAATCTACACTTTCCCACAAAGCCCGAGCAAATCCAGAATGGCTGCGACAAAACGTTCCGTACTTCATTTTCTCGACACAATGGCTATCGCATTCTCCCGATGCGAATCTATTAGACTTTTCTGTCTATGGCATTTTGGTTTGCACTAAAAAATACCAAACAACGGACGCACTCAAGTTAGCGGTTCGCCGGGAATGGAAGCGCATTCCACAGATACACTTGCCTGCAAATTTTTGGTCCTAATCGTAAGATATTTAGATATTATGTAAGTGGAAGGGAGCATAATCGTCAGGTCCTTTAATAATTTACTTTTTCTGCGTCTCTCCCAGTCTGTGTAAAAAGTAAGTAAAGTAAGGTTCCTCGTATCTACAACGGATATTCACTGAATAAGAACAATGATGATCTCTCATAAACTGTTTGCTGGAATATCCAAATGAATCCTTTTTCTTAAGATGGAGCAACAAATTCTTCAGGAGCAAAAGTGAGTACATCTTGACAGTTTTCGCATTGTGCTCCACCACGGATCGACGGTTTTATTAAATAATGCTACAAATTAGCAGCTTTTTTGCGTACAATATTTCTCGCTTTGAGTTACAGAACGGGGCTACTGGTTTCATAACTCTTTGAATAAATACATATTATGTACTCGTAATTCGTATTATGTATTATGTTGTGACCAACGTGGCTCAGTGGTTAACTGCGCGATGACTGAGCCGGAGGTTCGAATCCCAGAAGGCACAAAGAAAAAAAACTTTTCTCCTGATCCCACCTTTTTCGAACGTCTTACAAACATCCCCGAGTGAAGCTGTGATGAGAAGTTTCCCTTAATTAAAATAAATGGCATAAAACAGTAGGTCCCAACTATTCGTGCGGCTCACATCACGAGTGGCTTCGAGTAGCTAGCCCTCTATCGGCTGTTAGCACCAAAATAAATTATTTATTTTAAGCACTTATGTACATACTCGTATATTATGCTAGAAATTCCTTCGCATCTCTTTACCCTCTTTTTTAGAAGTGCCCAGAGGTGTTCAATCGGGTTCAGGTCTGTCGATTGAGCTGACCACTCCAAGACATGAATGTTTTGATTTGAAAACCATTCCAACGTTTTACGAGATTTATGGCATGCAGCATTATCTTACTGAAAAATTAGCCTTCGATGAGACCTTTTTCCAGATATTTTACGATAGGATGCCTATAAGCTATCATTCTTCCCCCGCAGGTGAATAGCTCTTCTCTGTTTCCTGCCGTCATGCAGTCCCACACCATGCAAATACCACTCAATCGGGATGGTACTTTTCTTACTTCTTCCTGCGAACGTAGTTCTGTCAGGAGTCTCGAAAATCTGTAAAGAAACATTCTGACTTAGTGTTCAGTTTGGACCCACTTTTCGTAAGTCCGCTTTTGATTTTGTTTTTAGAAGTATGCCTCGTCTGATCACACGACATTGCTCCAATCATTATGCATTTGGGCCCACTCAAGACGTCGTTTCTTGTTCTCTTCAGAAAGCCAGGCTTTTTTTCTTGCCTTGCAACCTCTAAGGCCGGCTTCTGTTAGACTTCTTCTAATCGATCGCGCAGATAGCGCAACATTTTGGTGTTTCTGAAACAGTTTAAGCTTAAGAGTTTTTGAAATTTTTTACTGGGACATGCCTTGAGAGGTGAAAAGGACAATTTGAGCTCTTTCAGCTTCACTTACTTCGTGTCTTTTTCACTTAGTTATCTTTAGGTTGATTACTTTTATTATTTAAACACAAAGAAAGATGAATGAATAATGAGATATCCGGAAAAAAATTATGTGCACACTTCCACTACTATTTTCAAAATTATATCAATTTTACCGCACACAAAAAACAATCGTGGAAATTCCCCATAATTTAGCCATTAGTGGGCAACGGATCCTGTGAAGTCCAAAATATTCAACTAGCTGCAGTAGTTTTTTATAAAACGTATTTTATAGACGGTGCTTTTCATTTATGGTCAAGGCGTCGATAATTTCTACAATTCGTTCATACATTGTGTATTACTACGCCCACTTTTTGGGGGCGTTTTCTTCGAAAGACCCTATTTTGCAGTTCAAAATCTATTAACAGTATATAAAGCTAATTTTTGGTTAAAATTAGTGACAGCCAGGCCTATTTATTCGTAAAAAAGTCTTTATACCTACAACTTTTTTGATAAAATGTTATAAAATCGTCTAAGATGCCTGCCTATCTGATCTCGAAACTATGGAATCAGTTTTGAAATCTAATTAATTTACATAGGTCGGTGAAAATATCTAGAAATAAACAATTCGCGCGAACGAGACAACCAGCTGTGTTTACATTTTTATCTGAATATCAATCGACGGTTACATTTTGAATTTAAGCAATCCTTCCACCACGATAGCAGGCATATAATTTCCATCAAACTATTCTCCCATAAATAACTTCTATTTTATTAATCGTAGAAAATTCCTTTACATTGTTATCTCGCAAATAAAATCATGTTTCCCACAACAACGATTCCATTCATCCACTCAATGAATGTCCCCTCCTCCTGTAATATGCGAAAACAATTTCCTGTTACACATTTCTCAGAGCGCCACACTTCTAACGACGACGTTGTTCGAATGAATGTCCTCATTGTAAAATCCAAAAAAATAAAAAAAATAAATACAAATTTTTTTAACAAGAATTTCACAGTTCTCAGTGATAAAGCCCTCTCCAGAAGCAGAGAAAAAAAAGTGCCGAAAAAACGGTCCCCGGATTGTGGATGAAATTCCTTCCAGGAAGGAAGGTCGTTTGGTACGTGAAAAATAGGGCAGTAGAACACCCAAATAGTATCGATTCCAATGTGGTTTCCCTCTTTTTTAAGGATTATTTCCCAACAGGAAGATTTTTGCTAAACGAGTCCTTTTTTGTCTGTTTTGGAGGCTCAATTCAACAACGATGGTCTGGGAAAGGAATTGTGTGAAAGGGGCACATTCCAAACGATGGTGATGGGATCTACGAAAATTGTTGCCACAAAGTGTTGCCGCAATTTTTCTGGAAATTCACTTTACCAGAAGAAATTCCTTAGATTCGAATTACCTTCCGATAGAAAAAAAAGGACGAAACAGGCTCTGGTTCATTCATAAGCGTGAGTACTTTGGATTCCACTTTTTTTTTTTTGGCGAATGGAATGTGGGAATCGTTGCAAGAGATAAACAGGGATAACCACTCGCTCCATGATCCTGTCAGTGGTGGTCCGGATAGACGATGGAAACTTTTCTTGTACTGAACGTGACCTCAAGAGAAAAGATATTCTTTCATTATTATCCTTGTAGTACTTTATTGTAAGGAAGAGAACACACCTATGTACAGAGGATCAATGAAATATTTCCGCAAACAAGTTCATGAATTTTGCACAAGGATAATAGACAGCACGATTGGGTTGTCAATAGATTATCCTCCTTATTTGAGTTTAATCCTTAGTTCACAACTGTGTTACTGAGTCCATTCATTGCAAGTGTTCTCAATACAAGAAGTACACATCCTTAAAAAGGATGAGAAACATGATTATTATAGGCGCGGAGTCTCTTTGATGGTGTATCTATTCTTTAAATGCACGTTACAGCACGTGAGATGATAATGAAGCATGTTGCATTCAAATTTCCAAAGTCCTAGAAGGTCATATACCGAGACGGTTAGCACCTGTGTAGGAATTTAGAAAGTTACATAAACCTGTCCGGAAATTACTTCCTTTCGTGATGCAATTTATTCAAATTTCCTTGATGGAGGTGCGAAATCCTTTTGATTCTCCAATTTCTCAAGGACATTCGAGCGTTTTACTACTCCTTTCTGTGTGATTTATCCTGCTGGTGTTGTTTGGCAAAATCAGTTGAATTGATTTTGTTCGGTTAATGTCCTGAGTGAAATCTTATGAATGACGAAAGGAGTAACGATAAATGTACGAGTACCATGAACATTTCATTCATAAAAAGCAATTTGTCAGTTGGAATGAAATTATCCTAAATTCGTGTCCTGGGAGTTGAAGATTCATTCATAGAATTCAGAGAAATTTTGCCAATTCTGTCTGTTCTGTAAGGATGTTTGTGCAGAACAACAAATGAAGATTTATTGACTTTAGTTGGCGGTTGGGTTTTACGTTTTGCAGCGTTATCCTTTGGGGAATAATATTTGTATGCGGATATATTTTGGCGCAAAGACAGTTCACAAAAACAGACGGTTGAGTGTGGGATCAATATTTTAGTATGCAGGTGGATATTTTTTGCATTTAAGGTGGGAATGAATGGTTATTTGGTTTTTGTATGGCAATAGTTAGGCATTTCCAATCTCACAGTGCATCTCAAAACTAAATTCGCCAAGAAAGTTATATTTTAAGGGTTCTATGGTATTTAGAATTTGTTTCTGGTTTGCAATCCGTCGTAGATAAGGGTATTTCGAGTTATCCTTCCAAATGACAGTTTCATCATTCTAGTTCTTCCAGGGGCTTTCAGTGCGATAAGTCAAAACGACTTATCTATCTTTCCCTTTGAATAGTACGGGAGAGTTAAAAGCGAAGCCTGATTTTTGGTTTTTTTAAATACAGTGTGTGCAAAGCATTTTTCTTTTCCTTTTGACAATGATTTCCAAATGTAAGCGCATTGCATAGTCTCCAAAAGCTCTTGGATGATCTTGAGAAATAAGATTTTGCAAATGGACCACAAGAAGGATCCTGATGCAGCTTGATTTTTTGTATTCCATACCGGTATTGTATAAAACAAAATACTTACCATATGTTTTCAATATAGTGTCTGCCTGTCCGTGTGTTTGTCACACGCATGTAACTATTGTGTATGTAAAATCATGAGGAAGGTTAAGTGCAAATTATAGCAACCCAAATAGTTTTTGAACAAAAAGGGAAGACGTGTGGTTAAAAATCACTTCACCATATCCCCCCGGCTTTATCTGATGGTTTTCCGACAAACGCATCTAAACGTCTAAACCCCAAGTTTCACCAAAATGTTGCCAAGTGGCTCTTGCGTTAGGTCTCTTAGAAAAATCATTCTAAGCAGGAGATGTACTCCCCCTACTCGATTTCGTCAATTTCCAAGTGCGACTGCTAGCGTATCAGTCTTAGCTTATACAAGACAAATTCAATTAAAATCCGTTCTGCATTCTTGAGGTGTTGTCGAGCGAGCCGCGTCATGATAAAAGGACATGGAACAAAAGCTTTCTCTTTATACTCTATCCACAGATGACGGTATACTATAATTGTTTTAATGCATAGTTTGTAACATAGAGCAATGAACAAATTGAGCGATGTCCCTCCGTCCTTGTGTAACAGGTTTTGAGGTCTTAAGTTTAGCCAGGAAAGTCAAACTTGGTACATATGTATATACTTTGAGTCTTAGATTAAATAGTTTTGGAATTTTTGGAAACGCCCACTGTCACGCCCACAATCGTGTTAAATATCGGAAATACCTCTCTTTTATGTTTGTTTTCATGTGAAAATATCAACAATTTAGGTGATGCCTATTTTAAAACGTGACGCGAAACAACATCGGGTGAGTGATGAGGCTCATTTCCATTTGTCTGGGTACGTAAACAAACAAAACTGTTACATCTGGGGCTCCGAAAACCCAAGAGAAAAAGTGGAACAAGCTCTCCATCCACAACGAGTGACAGTTTGGTGCGGTTTTTAGGCTGGCTTTGTCATCGGGCCATATTTTTTCAAAAATGATGCCGGTGCGACCGTTTCAGTGAATGAATTGCGTTACCGAACGATGTTGACTGATTTTTTTTTTGCCTGAAATTGATGCTATGGACGTGGACGACGTTTATTTTCAGCAGGACTGCGCCACATGCCACACAGCTGGTGAAACAATGGCTCTATTGCGTGACAAATTTCCTGGACGTGCGATTTCTCGATTCAATTGGCCGCCGATATCGTACGATTTAGCACCTTTAGAAATGTTACTTTCGTGGTATGTTAAAGATGAAGTCTACGCCAATGATTCATGCACTAAAAGATTATGCAATTATGTGAAAAAGAGTTGAAAAATTTCATCAAAAGGATGACTATTTGTCCGGCAGAGTCGGGACGGACACTTGACAGATATTGTATTCTATTACTAAGCTGAGAGTTTGTACTTTAGATTAAAATGAAAATATAACCACTTTCATAAAAATTTTGCGTTTTTCTATTGATTTAAAATGACACCTATTGTTGGATGATCCTATACATATGTACATACGTTTGTAGTCAGAATCAAAAGTTATGTCGATTTTGAAATGTCCTTCCGTCTGTATGTCACCACTTTTTGGGCCTTAAATCTTGAGTTAAGGACCCAGTTTTCGGTTTTTCCGCCCAAAACAAGAAAATTAAGGGTTTTTCCCGAAACTGTTTTATAGCAGTGCGGTCTAAATACATCCTGTTACCTAATGATTCAATCAGATTGGGCAAATGTTTCTTAAGAATTTGTGGGGTATCTTATCATTTTGTCCTGGAGTATATATAAGTTTTATGGAATTCGAAGCGGTACAAGTGTCAACATTTTTAAAATCCACCCAATATTTTGCTAGACATTGAATTGAATTCTCTATATTTCGTTCATACATTACACATGGTCACGCCCACTTGTTGGGGGCGTTCTCTTTAAAAATCATGCATTGCTTTTTCAAAGCTACATATTTGCAGTGAAAGTTAAGACTTATTGTGAATATTTCGTTAGAATTCGTGAACTTTGGTTACAAATTTTTTTTTGGAGCCACGCCCACTTTCTGCTAAGAAAAAGTTGTAACAACAGTTTTGATAAAATTTCATAAAAATAGTGGAAATATCCATATTTTAAGTTCCAAATTATAATTTTCTATTTTTTTTTTTAAGGAAGGTGGAAAGCATCGAAAGCCAGAGTGTGGGACTTTTACCCGAACTAAAACCACCTCTGCTTTCAAGCCCATTTCCTGACTATGTTACCAAGGGCATAAAGTCTTCTGGGGGAGTTTTCAGCCATGGATTGCGGGAAAACATCCCACACAGAAAACACCTCCTATTGTTACAACTGAGAGGAAGTCTCATCCAGTAACCCTGAAATTAATTTTTTGACTTGTATATTAAGGCTACGTTTTTATATTTATATCTAGATTTTTGTTAATAAATTAAGTCATACGGCCTTAATCTTTTAAGCCGCCTAATGGCATTGGTGTTTTCTTCCACCATGTATTGTATTTGAGGATTTACATGATCTTGAAGTTGTTGGTAGTGCCTAAATGCATATTTTTTTAACGTTTTCACTAACATTCTCTACTTGTAAATTCCTGTTGTCATTTCTTATATACCAAGGTTTATTAACGATGCTTAGTACTTTGTAAAGCTGTATCCCATACTTCCATACAGGTTTCTGAACTTGCTTGTATAATAGGAGTTTGTTGCAATGCATTTGTCTGAGTTTAATATTTAGCTTTTTTTTTTTTTTTTTCTTTTGACATGCTCCTTCCATCTGAACTTGCCGTGTTATACCCAAATATTTTTGGCGTACGGAACTTCTTTTCCATCAATATTAACTCTTACAGTATTTATTCTTCTGTTAGTAAAGTCAATATGGAGCTTAATTCTTAATTTTTTTATGTCCATTCACTTACAGATTTTATGGCCTTTTGTAATTTTTTGGCTGCTTCAGCAGTATTGTTGCTAATAGTCATAATTGCGGTGTCGTCAGCGAAAGTCACCAAGTTAGCTTCTTCCTGGTGAGGTAGGTCTCTTGTATATAGGAGATAAAGGATTGGTCCAAAGACACTTCCTTGTGGAACTCCTGCAGATATTTTCTTTAAATTAGAGTATTCATCTTCATATCTTACTCGAAAGTAACGATCTGTGATATAAGATTTTAAGAATCAAGTAGAACTCTTCGCGGAGATCTCTTTGCAGTTTAAGTTCTAGTCCTCGATGCCAGACTTTATCAAACGCTTGTGCTACGTCTAAAAAGATGGCTGAGCAGACTTTTTTATTCTCAAGTGCTTTTTCTACTGTACTCGCGATTCTATGCATTTGCTGTACAGTACCTATAGTGTTTCTCTCTAAACCCAAATTGTGGGAAGGTTTGAGTCTTTTCAGTACACATTTACAGTCAGTTGTAATATAGTTGATCTACCTCTGAATCCTTTAGTGGGTGGTCCGGTTTGATAGTATAACAATTTTCCAATATTTGAAACTTTGAAATTCGATTAACCCTGTTTTCATGAAATTTTGGAAATCGACATTCCCTACAGCGTTACCTGAATTTTTCAAAATTTTCGAATATTCGAAATGTTCTACTTTTGTTGGAATTTATGAAAATAGTTTTTGAGTAGGGATGCAGTAAAGTGGGAGGGTTGTGATTCTTTCACTCCGGATCATAACTTCGCCGTAAGAAGAAGAAGAAGAAGAAGAAGAAGAAGAAGAAGAAGTTTTTGAGTGCAAACATTGGATCGAAATTTTAGGCTTCGAAATACCCTACAAAGTGAGTACATAATTTTTCGCAATTTTTGAAAATTGTATGGAATTTTACAAAATATCCGACTCTTATCCGTAATTAATAGAAATAGTTTTCGAGTGAAAATATTTCCTCTCTTCAAGAAAGGTGTCAAAATTTCTGAAAATTGTTTCGAAAATGTCCGACTTTAAGAACTTTAAATACGCGGATACGTACACTGCAGACCAAAAGTTTGAAGCCTATCTAGACAATTGACTTTATTCATGCATGGAGATTGAATTTTATGAATTACATTGGGTTTTTTTTACCTAATTTTTCTACCTGAACAATGCACAACAGATTCAGATAATAAAAATCGAATTTTACACCCACGTTTTTGAACGGTGGGCGTTTTGTTTACAAATGTGGGAAATACCGCTTTTGTGGTTTATTGGGAAGTGTTTAGGTTTTTCATAATTATTAAATTTTATGACTTTTAGTTGTTGATTCAGTATTTGTTTATGACTCCTTACATCAAAAGGGTTCTCGAATCCTAAAATTTGTCGACCTGTGTTGCAAGGGTTTTTGTAAGACCCTTGCCGCACTTTGAAGTCAGACGAATTTATTTGAGATTCTTCACGTCTAGAGTAAACAACTCGTTAAAAATGGGGGAAGTCGCGGAAACCACAATCGAGAAACGGTCTACAATCATTAAAGAAGACACATCGCAGTGGGAAGTTGCTTCGCAGTTGAAGGTATCAAAGTTGAACGACACGCTCAAACCGGAAGTCTTGAGGATAACCAACGGCCAGAACGGCCTAGAGCTACAACTAAATACGAGGATCGGCTAATAGTCACAACAAGCAAACGAAGTAGATGAAAAACAGCACCCGAAATAAATGAAACACGGAATAAACCACTGTCCTTGACAACGGTCAAACGAAGACTAAGACATGTTGAACTATTTGGGTGAGTTGCTGTTCGAAACGCCTGCTGCGACCACAAAACAAGCAGAAAAGGTTAGAGTGGACCAAAAAGCATAAAGACTGGACGGAATAAGATTTAAACAGAGTTTATGAAGCGATGAATCCAGGTTCGAGGTATTTGGCTTAAAACGAAGAGCTTACGTTCGACGCAGCGCTGAACAAAAGATGCTATCAGACTGTGTGGTTCCTACCGTCAAGCATGGAGGTGATTCTGTTATACTCTGGGAATGGTTCTCTTCAAGTGGAATGGGAGATCTGGCTCGAGTGATTGGGGAAATTAATAAGGAGGCATACAAAACAATATTGAAAGAAAGCGCTATGATCTCTGGACTAAGATTTGGCGAAGGATTCGTATTTCAACAGGACAACGATCCTAAATACACCTCAAGTCTTTATCAAGACTATCTGAAACAGAGGGAAGATGAAGACATCTTACAAATCATAAAACCTCTGGAATGTGTCTCTGTTGTTTAATTAAAATTATTCCTATTCTATTTGAATATCTATGTATCTACTTTAGTCAGCATTCAGTTGGCACAGTGAATAATCTGTGTGTCGGAGAAATCAACTTTTAATCACGTTTTCCATTTCAAAATAATTGGACATGTGTGTCCGAAACATGTATTCTACCCCTCCCCCTTCTACAACTGACCGACATGATATATTCGCAACATTAGCATTAAACATAATTTTACTTCAATTTTAAATGACAAAAGAAAACAAGTTAATTTATAAAGCGCATTCACAGTCCCTAGAATGACCTCTAACCTCGTCCGATGTCCTCCGCAGTGACACCGCATTTGACATATGTACTCACCGACATTAAACAATCCAAAGAAGAGAAAATCGAATACCCAAAGCATTATTGTGCTCATTTATTGCATGCAGATAGCATTTGTGGTCATGTTTGACGATTCAACAATTTCCTTCAAACTTGACAAGCGGCCAGAAAGACAAAAAACTTATTATTTGTTGTCATTCGTTGTAACGTTCGAGAAAAACTAGTTATGCTGATTGCAGCTCAATATGACTAAATCCAAACCTATGGCTAAAATTCATTTCCCATCCTAATCGGCATATGGTGTGTCGGTCGCTCCTTCCTTTTCCATGGGACATAACCGGAATTCATTAAACGGGACACTCTTCGTGCGATATTTCCCAGTTTGCCCATCTGCATTATTTTGCATTATTAAAGATTCATTCCTTCACAACAAGCTCAAGAAATATATATATATATTTTTTTCATTGTAAATGAGTGTGTCAACTTCTCGGAGTCTAAATACTTGTTATCCTTTATATGGGTGCGGTATAGATACTAATATACATATGGATATATTCTCAAGCGGGATGACAGGCGAATAGCACAACTGGGGCATACATACTCGTACTGACTGTAATCAGCTGAGGTATACCTGAATGTGAGTCGGAGACCCTTTTTTTTATATCCAATAGATATGCAGATACTTTATTAAATGGGAACATATAGCTGTACATATACTCGTAGATACCCAAATCCAAGGTAAATGTCAAAACGGCATTTGGAAAATGATAAAGAGGGTTCCCTCAAGTTCTCGATGAGCTTCTAAAACACCAGGCTTCTTGCCATTTTTCTGCCTCTTGTACTACTCGTGTGTTTTGAAAATGAATGCATAATACGATGAAATCATCGATTAACATTTTATAGACAACTTCTGCAGGAAGGGTGGATATGGGTGCTGAGGTGTGTGAACCAATTAAAGATTGTACTAACTGCTATGGGGGAAAGTAATTATTTACAAAATTTACTACAACAATATTGAATTTAAGAATAGGTAGTGACATTGTTATTTAAAGATGATTAAATAGTGGTAATGGCACTTCCTACAAAAAATATCTTTTTAAATGTAGGGTGACAGTATTCAATTCATTTATAAACAAAAAAAACATTTTTCTTACAATAAAAAAGAGAAAAAGAGATAAAAATGTAAAACAAAATTAACTCTCTACTGCATGAACTATGAAGGAAATGAAATACATTTTTTTTAAATATATATTTAGCTTTATTTGGAGTTAAGAAAAAGTACTACATTTAATTTTTATTTATTTTTTTTTACATACGAGGGTGGGTCAATAAGTCCCTGAAAATTAACACAAATTGTGTCGTCCCCTTAAATTTATTTATTTTTTTTGTCAAGAATCATATTTCAAAAGAACGCACCCAAATTTTCAGACAGATCTGTCAAACAGTTTTGTTGTGGCAGCCATTTTATATAGACGCCTACTAGCATTTTCGTTAAAATGGAAAAAAGTGAATTTCGAGTGCTCATTAAACACTATTTTTTGCGAGAAAAACCTATCACGTAAACCAAACAAAAGCTTGACAAATATTATGGGGACTCTTCACCATCGATTGGAACCATTCACCACTGGTTTACTCAATTTCGGTGCGGTCGTTCAAGCACAAGTGACGCCGAACGTTCTGGTCGCCCAATTGAGGTCATCACACCAGAAATGGTCGACAAAATCCATGGTTTGATAATGGACGATCGGCGAGTGAAAGTTAGCGAGCTTGAAGAGGCCACAGGCTTATCACATGGCTCTGTATTTACGATAAATTTATTACAGTCGAAGAAAGTTTTGATCTCTCTTCTGATCACTCTCCGGTAATTTTATTACTTGGTGAAGCGTTGAACAAGAAAGAAGGACCTCTAAGACTTACTAGCAATAGAACAAATTGGGAGGGCTTTAGAAATGATTGCGAAACAAGTATCGCCTTAAATGTATCACTTAAAACACCTTGTGAACTAGAGGACGAAGTTGATCGTTTCGTAGAAGCAATCCAAAGAGCGACATGGAGAAACACTCCTTCTAGAAGCTATAAAATTAACCGCAACGAAAAGTATCCAAGTGAAATAATTGAACTGGTGAGGAGAAAAGAAAAGCAAGAAAGAAATGGCAAATCACTCGTGTACCGCAGCATAAAAAGATCCTTAACCGACTATGCAATCGCCTTAGAGATAGTATTCGGGAATTTAAAAGCAATAAGATAGCGACCTACCTTGAAAATCTCTCCAATAGAAGAGAATCAAATTATTCACTTTGGAAAGCGCTAAAAGGCATCCGGAAACCTCAAATGCAAACGCCACCAATTCGGAAAAACGATAGAACTTGGGCCAAGAGCGACAAAGAAAAGGCGGAACTTTTTGCTTTGCACTTAGAAGATACGTTTAAGCCATTCGACGGCTTAAACGCCCGACTCCCCAGTCACGACATCTGACAACTTTAAAGTAAAAAAAGTTGCATTAATTGAACTGAGGGAAGTGATTAAAAATCTAAAGACTAAAAAAGCACCGCGTTACGACTTGATAACGGCGCAGGTGGTCAAGGAATTACCGAATAAAGCTCTTATCAAACTGCTATATTTTATTAACGCTTCGTTCAGATTGCTCTACGTTCCGAGACAATGGAAAGTCGCAGAGATTATAATGGTCCAGAAACCAGGCAAACCTTTGAATGAGAAGAAATCATATCGGCCTATTTCCCTATTGCCGGTTATCTCTAAAATATTCGAAAAACTACTTTCAAAACGACTACAACCCGTAATCAACGAAAGACGTCTCATTCCTGACCATCAGTTTGGATTTAGAGTCAAACATTCAACAATCGACCAAGTCCACAAAATAACTGACGTGATTGAGAAAACTCTCGAAGAAAAAAGGATTTGTTATGGTGTATTTCTTGACGTCTCACAAGCTTTCGATAAGGTTTGGCACAAAGGTTTGGAGTATAAATTGCAACGACTACTGCCGCGGCAACTCTTTCTAATTTTACGATCGTACCTCACCGAAAGACTTTTTCGTGTTAAGCACGGAAATGATTGCTCTGAGTTTAAGGAGATTGCGGCCGGAGTCCCACAAGAAAGTGTCCTCGGCCCGCTTCTATATGTACTCTAAACACGTGATATCTCGCAGGAAAGAATCTGCGTCGTCGCCACGTTTGCGAACGATACGGCGATATTGACAACGGGCGATACAATTGAAGCAGCAACTGAAAAGCTGCAACATGCTATTAACAAAGTCCACGCTTGGACGAATTCTTGGCGTATTTTACTGAACGAAAGCAAATCTACTCACGTCAACTTTACCTACAAAAAAGTGGACAGATTACCTGTATATTTAAACTCGGCTCAAATACCGTACGCGAACGAAGTAAAATATCTAGGAATGACTCTAGATGTTAAGCTTAAATGGAAATCGTACGTAAAAAAGAAACGCGACGAGCTCGAAAACAAATACCGACAAATGTACTGGCTACTCGGAAGACATTCGAAGTTGGGCCTACATAACAAACTGCTTATCTATAAGCAAGTGCTAAAGCCAGTGTGGACGTATGGTCTACAACTATGGGGTTGTACCAGGAAAAGCAATAGAAACATCCTACAAACTTTTGAAAATAAAGTTCTTAGAACGATCGTTAGCGCACCGTGGTACGTACGTAACGAAGATATTCATTGGGACCTGGGAATTCCTAGCGTCGTCGAAGAGATAACAAATTTTGCTCGTAAACACAGAGATCGTGTTCACGGCCATTGTAACAGTACCGTCATTCAACTACTTGACGCGAACAATTCAATTCGTCGTCTGCAAAGGTCAAAACCTTTTGACCTCGCGTCATAGGATATGCCGGTCGTGAAAACAGCAGGAATTTTCATTGGAATTTAACCTGTCTAAAGCGCTACATTCTTTTTAAATTACATACGAACATCTTTTTCCAAAAATCACGAGTCTCGTAAGCGAAATAAAACTGCTGGATAAGCGTCGGCTTAGTTGTAGTATTAATCTCGAAGAGTGGTGTTTTTAGTGAGTAAAAATCTCACACTACCATAAGCACGCGCGGTCGGGCCTTATGGTGTCTTTAGAAGATTTTCACCCTCTCGGAAAAAAAAAAAGAAAAGAAAAGTGATTTCGATTTTACATAAATATTTGGACATGAAAAAGCTTTCCGCAAGATGGGTGCCGCGTTTGCTCACAATCGACAACAAACGCATTCGTTTGACAACTTGAAAGGTGTGTTTGGCGATGTTCCAGAAAAATTCGGCTGAGTTTTTACGACGTTTCGTAACCGTGGATGAAACCTGGTATCACCACAATACACCAGAAGCCAAGGAACAGTCAAAACAATGGACTTCTCCTGGTGAATCGAAGCCGAAGAAGGCCAAGGCGGGTTTGTCAGCAAACAAAGTCATGGCGACAGTTTTTTAGGATGCGCGCGGTGTTATTAACATAGATTACCTTGAAAAGGTTAAAACGATCATCGGCGCATATTACACAGAGCTGCTGGATCGATTCCAAGCCGATTTGAAGCAAAAACGACCGCATTTGGCGAAGAAAAAAAGTTCTTTTCACCAGGACAACGCACCGGCGCACAAGTCCGCAGTCGCAATGGCAAAATTGCATGAATTAGGCTACGAACTCCTCCCTCATCCAGCATATTCCCCAGATTTAGCCCCCTGCGACTATTTCTTGTTTCCAAACATGAAGAAATGGCTCGGAGGTAAGAGATTTGGGTCAAATGAAGAGGTCATCGCCGAAACAAACGCTTATTTTGAGGGGCTCAAGAAATCGTATTATTTGGAGGACATCAACAAATTGGAGAAACGTTGGATGAAGTACTGTATAGAGCTAAAAGGAGACTATGTTGAAAAATAAAATGTTTTTATACCGAAAAGAGTGTTCCTTATTTCATTTTTCAGGGACTTATTGACCCACCCTCGTATATATATTGTTTTTCATATATAAACCATATATGGGTTTGTGTGCATTGAGGCGATTTTCAATTAAAAATTTACTGGCCATATATGGTTTAGTATGCATTAATTAGAATTTTGTTATCGATTGATTGATCGGAATTTTCTTATTCGTGGGATTGTATCAAACAGTTCCTTTTATCATTGTAGCACAAGAACACGTTACATTTTCTGCACTTTGTATATGTTTTCTGTCCTCAAACTTGGCGTTTTTTTTTTTTTTGCCTTTCGGGCATATGGTCAATGGTCAACACTATCAGTTCTTACTCAGTTCAACGGAAAATCCTGATTCCTAGCTCTTTTTGCTCTGGATGTTTTTGGCGGAGTTGGTGTTTCGGAAATGGATGGAGCAGGACTTGAATGACTTTCGCACCTTACCGGCGTTACGTGACACTGCAGCTTTGCCAGCTTTGCATAGGTGTTCGGCGATGGCCTGCTTAAAGTCAAAAAGAGCCATATATGTTTCAGGATTATTCCTTTGCCACAGAATCCAAGCATTGAGAACGCACCTATCTACCATATGAAAGAAAATTCTCTTGTACCATTTTTTGAACCGCAACTGAATTTTATATAAACCCAGAATAGAATCTAATAAATCAACACCTCCCATATGCTGATTGTAGATTGAAATAGCTTGAGGGCAGTTAATATTCTTATACTGTTTTTCTTTACTGAAATATCTCTGTTTCGTAGTGGCTGGTTCGCTCCCTACATAAGTTGAAATCATATGAACTGGCTTGTTATCGAACCAAGTGACGGCACTAACCTGAACTCCTTCTATGGTAGCAAGTTTTTCAATGTAGTATCCACGTTCTTTCTTTTTCAGTTCTTTTTCTGAAGGCATTTCTACATTGGGGACACGGTTCAGACGCACAGTTCCTAATGGTAAGAGCCCATATATTGTAAGATCTACCTGGAGTTTAGGACTGTTGAACCAATTGTCAAAGAAGATTTTATGGTTAACATTTCTAACAACAACATTACCACTAACACCTAAGTCGGGAGCTCCTTCAGGACGAGTGTTGCTTTGGTCACAAGCAAAAATATCAAAATCATAACTGAATCCTGATACCCCACTCAAGACTTGATTTTTGTATCCCCACTTATGAGGTTTTGCGGGATTATATTGTTTCAAGTCATGTCGAGCAAAAGTTGCTGCCTAATCCCGTCCAAAAGTGGTAGCACTTTAAAAAGCTTATCATGTCCTGGATTGCCGTAGGGAATGGAATTACTGTTGTCGTTGAAATGTAATTTTTTTTTATGGTTTCAAATCTATTGCATGTCATAGTTTGGTATATATTGGGTTGTCCTAAAGCCACGTTCCAATAGTGCCGCGTTGCAGGTAATTTTACTATAGACATGAAAATCACCATACCGATAAATTGCTCCATTTCGTGTTTACTTATGTTTGCTGGTTTGTTTATATTGTCTTGTACAGCTTTTAGATTGGATTGTTCTACATTAGTTCCAATAAGATCATTAGAAAACAGGAATAAAAAAAATCAGCTGTTGGTTCTAGTTTTTCAATAAACTCCGGCAGTTGAGTTGACGACAACATTAATTGAATAGCTACACAAATTGCGGTTGTTAGTTATGGGTGGAGTCCCACAGGGATCGGTCTTAGGGCCGCTACTATATAATATCATGTACGACGGAGTTCTACGATTAACGCTGCCCGACGGAGTAACGATAATTGGATTCGCTGATGACATTTCCGTCCTCGGAGTAGCTAAACAGATCAGTACAGTCGAATCAGCTACAAATGAAGCAATTGTTCGGATGAGAGATTGACTAGTTTTCGTCGAATTGGAACAAGCCGACCATAAAAGAGAAGCTGTCCTTTTAACCAGTCAGAAAACCGTAGAATTCGCGAATTTTCAGGTTGGTAACCTAAGCAGTTAAATACCATGGAGTAATGCTGGACAATAAACTGAACTCGCGCTACGAACAATTAGCGGCTTTCGAACCATCTCGGACGAGGCCACCTTTGTTATATCTGGAATGGTCCCCATCGACTCGCAGACGAGATGTTCAGAATATAAAAAAGAAGAACCCTGAACCAACACGATGCCAATTGTATCAAGATAATCAAAATGGAAGAGAAAGTAGCGTCAGGAGCTATGTGGCAAACTCGTTGGGCAAAGGCACGTGGACATATAATTTTTTTTTTAAAAGGAAATTTCCAAACCCCGGAGCACTCAGACCCAATTTTCTATGTCCATTGTACTACCAGGCAGAACTCCTTTTTTGGTGTAGTGGTTGGTGAAACTTAGATTTTATTCGTTTCTCCCCGTCCGGGCTTGAACCTGCACAGTTCGGGTCACAAGCGAACATACTACCCACTACACCGTGGTCACCCACTAACATATAAACTAATACCGACAATACAAGACTGTATAAGTTGAAAACTTGAGGAATGCAACTACCATCTTATACAGTTCCTGTCTGGTCACGGCGGTTACCGTAAATACCTCCACCGATTTTGACACGACAGTTCACTATCCTGTCCCGAATAAAGATGAATATACGGAGCACGTAGTATTTCAATGCACACACTTCACGGCTTGGAGAACTACTCTGCCCAGTCCTTCCTTACTCCTCGACCATATATTGCAGTCGAAAGAGAATTTGATGGCAATATGTAATTTCGTAACAACTCTTCAAAATGAGCTGCGGAAAATAGAAAAGCTAAGAAGAGCAGCAGAAGCTACAGAAGCATCAAAAGCAGCCCATACAAGACGCATAGAATGATTTGCTAACCAGCCCAGCGCAGTAATATCTAACGGCAATGCCGCGGGGAGAGAGGTAGAAGAGTGCTGAGTGTGGATTAGTACGTAGGCGCACTCCTGGCATCGATTATTCGGGCTTGTGAATCGTACATGCTAGTAGCCCGGGTTACTAGTATCTTTAGAAGATTACCACATCCATTGGCGCAACCAACAAAAAAAAAAGATCATCGGCAAAGGCTATAACTTTTCCTATAAATGGTTGACTAAATAATGAATTTATATAGATAAGAAGCAGTATGGGACCAAGAGCTGATCCTTGGGGCACACCTAAGTTTAAAGTTTTCGAGAGCTACTAACAAAATCATATATTTCAACTTTTGGGTTCTAAAGAAGAACGCTGTGGTTGACCAAGTAAAAAGCTTTGGTGTTGTTCACGAAGACTGCGTCGCAACATTTATACAGGACACTGTGTGATCAGCAGCACCGCTAGGGTTACCTCATAACGACTACTGTAGAAGCTGCAGAAACGTAGAGGAAATAGAATCCGTTTATCATCTCCTGTGTGACTGTCCAGCTCTGGCCAACAAAAGAAGCCTTGTCTTTGGCAGATACTTCTTTCCAGAGCTGGTTGAGCTAGGCAGCATTTAGCTAAGAAAACTCCTGAGATTCACATATTTATCTGGGTGGTTTAGCCTAGTGGTCGAAGATTGTAATTTTTAGGTTCCCAGGGTTCTACTCTGGACTCATAGTGGTCTGAGTGAGCTGTTGACAACCCTGTAAAGAAGGGCACCCAGTTACCTAACCTAACCTAACTTACCATTTTTATTGATTTAGTATTGATACTATTCCACGTGTTGTATGCCATTTTTCTGCCTTCAGTATCAAGGCGGAACTTTATGGATTCTAAGAGAGCGGATGGTTCCTGTCTATTTTCAGTGATACGCACCCTTTTCGATCCGCACCCTCTATTGCCACCTCATCTGCTCTGCAGTTGTCCGGAAAGTCGCCAAGTCGTGGTACATAGAAATATCGCAACTGTTCGTTCGATCTCGTTAAGAGACCAGCGGCATTGCTTTACCAATTTGGATCGTATTGTCGGCGATCCCAAGGCTTTTATCGCTGCCTCACTATATATAGTATAATACAATACAATAGCGCTACCCTCTACCGCGTTAACTGAAAGCCAAGCCACAACCTCACGGATTACCATCATATCCGTTTGAAATACACTGCAGTGATCGGGTAGTCGTCTGGTAATATGTCCATCAGGTGCACTGGAGAAGACTCCTGCAGCCGTCTTAGATTCATCTGTGAATATCTCTATCGCAGAATTGTTCAAAATTTCTTCAGATTCCCAAGCGCTTCTGCTAGGAATTCTGGTCATCAAAGTCAATGTGAGGGACAATATAGCCCGTCTTACTAGGAATAATATTCTTGCCTATCTGGACCCTGGAGTGGCCTGTATTAGCGTTAACCAACTATGAGGATTCCAAGCAAATGGAGCATTGTCTCTAGCGCAGTGTTAGGAGTTGTTTTTAAAGCACCCGTTTTATAGACGCATGATAACGTTTGAACTTTCCTTAGAAGATCAGAATTTGTTTTCTTGTCCAGTGCTGTCCGCCAGACTAGTACACCGTACATCAGGATAGTCCGTATAAATCCAATAGACCACTTTAGGCTGAAGACCCCACTTTGGTCCCAAGGCTCTTTGACAGGAATGAAGGGCAACCGAAGTCTTCCATACACGGTCTTTTATATTTAGTTTCCAACTAAGTTTCTTGTCGAGAATAACCCCCAAGTATATGGCATGATCTGCGAAATGAAGGATCGGGCTATTTACCTTACACACGCTTGTCAACAATGAAATTAATTAACAACTGTCAAATTTTCAGCTCGCTGTCATTCGTAGTTTGGCAGACACAGCGACGTGAAGTTGGTAACAGTTCATGTCAGCCACCCTGTAGTAACTAACAAACAACGTGGATTTCGTCCTGAAAAACGGTAAAGTTAATCAGTAGGTTAAATAAGAAGTTTAGGATCCATGTATAAAAGTTTGACAGTTATTCGTTGTAAAGGGTTCTTCTTTGTTTTCCCCCGAAATTGAGGTAGAAGGTCTATGACGTTAGATGGACGATGAAATATCGATAAGACTCTGCAATATCCAGTGCGTCTAACCATCAAGCCTATCAAAGTTAATTAAGATTGTAGTCTTTGTTTTATGTCCCCTCTGACGTATGCTATTTTAATTTTCCCAGCGCAAGGTCATAAATTAAGAAGTACATCCTTTTCACAACTTCTCTCTGCTATTTAATGACACCATTCTTATATTTATTATACGTAAACACACCGAGCCACACCCACTCACCTAACATAAACAATTAAATTGCAAAATTCATTCACAGAGAATGTCCTTTTTCTACTCCATAAATCCCTAATGCGACATTTATTGCTTATATGTCATTATGTACCTGCACTCAATATCGCACCCGCACCAACAAGTCGTTCAACTTGCCAAATCGTTGACAAAACCTTCTGCATAAAAGGACATCGGGAATTTATGCATCATCATTGTAAGGATACCTGCCAAACGTCTGCTGTTTTGTGTTTTTCTTGACACCTTTTATTTTCGCAAGTACTCCGATATAAATCAGTGTCCTTTAACACTAATTGAACTATTTGTATAAGGATTTGTTATAACCGTAATTGTGGGTAGAAATTTATACGTTCCACAGGATATAATAGAACCAACAAGAAAAAGAAAAACCGTCAAACCTCTTAAAGGAATCACCGTTGACGTTTGCCAAGTTGACATGAAATATGAAGTAGGAATCTTCGATTCGGACATTTTCCCATGGCAAAAAAAAAAAAAAATCACAAAAAATATCCTTGTAATCCTGTGGATGAAAAAAAAAAAGACGAAGACAAATCAGCTGATTTGGGGAGAGTTGTTTTGTTGCATTGTTCCTCTCCTTTCAATTGAATTCGAGTCTTTTTCTAGTTCCAGTCCCATTGCCATTAATAATCCTACTCCTACTCCTACTCTCGATAACTTGTCTGATTTTATGTAACACAACTCTAATAACACACAGAAGGAATATTTCGCGCCTTTTTTCGAGTACTGTTCAACACCCTATCAGGACCAACTGATCAGGGATACTACCTGTTGCAGCGCAGGGGGCACCCAGCTCAAACTGAAGTCAAATAAAAATGAAAAGAAAATTGAAATTAAATTTCCTACAGGACCTGTTTGCTTCAATAATCATTTAGAAAAATCTGAAAGAAAGAGATTTATTCTCCATCCCTTGGTCTCCTTTCTATGAGGTTAAGTGATGATAAACCCACAACACACACCTACGGGAATTAATAAGAGGTAACCGGCGAAAGACTGATGCACAACAAAAAGGATCATAAAGGATACATTGAGTGAAATTCCCGAAATCAGCTGATCAGAATAGAAAAAAAAAAATCAAAACAGGTTCGTCGTCGATTCGTTTTGGATTTAACGATTATTGGCCTTTATCCTTGGGAGAAGACAGTGGATAAGGTGCTGGTGCCGACCATCAATTTCACCGGGACTTGGGACCGATAGAGATCCCCGCTAACAGTCGGATACCTGTTCGGAATCCAGTTTTGTTTTTCGTTGTTATGCTGTTGTTTGGGGATTCCATAATCCTGATCCCTTTTTTTCGTTAATTTTACTATTTGTTATGCGGCACCCAAGAGTGTGTATCTCAGCGATCAAGGTGACTTTGAAGAAAACGTTCTTAGAATAACCAAATTCCATTGGTTTTACGGGCATTAAAGGTTTTGCCTGTGTTTATCTTAATGTGGCGGCGAGGCGCATGCAACACACTTTGGAATGGTGTTAGTCTTGTGCCATTTGATTTATCTGATATCTACAGATTGATTGTCTAGAGTTACAGGGTTTTCTTAGGTGAATACAGAAAAAGTCAGAGGTAAATAATTTAGTTAATTTAATAGTATCAGGAGGGAAAGGTTCAACATTTTTAAAGATGGGTCAATACGATTTGATAACGGATGACTTTGAATATTTACTGACAGGTTTTGCACGAGAGCAAACAAGCTCACCATTAGCCAAGCATAAAAAATCGTATTATTCCATACGAAAAGCGATAAAGCATTCTGCCGGTCATTTTTGTATAACTTCTGAATTATTGAACCGATTTTGGTGAAATTTTGTTGGTCAGATGACTTTCTTGGAAAGCCTCTTGATTTTTTCTTCTCAATCGCTCCTCCAGAACGTGTAATTCATAATTCCTCGGTTATTGTAGACATCGTACAGGTTATTGTCGATTCTTCATCTTAAAATATGGTCCTCACAAACGGGACCATAGGTTAGTAGGAGCAATAGCCTTTCGAAGCATCCAAGAGTTACGCATCGGACCTTGATAGTCTCCAGCATTCTGAGCAGCTCGTTTATTCTACCGATGACGACAATCTTATCAGCGTAGGCTAAAAACTGGATCGTCTTACGAAGGATTATCCCACAGGTGTTTGTGTTAGTAATCCTTTCCAAGGCAATGTGGAAGTAGTCCCATAAGAGCACGCAGCCCATCCATCATATTTTACTTATAAGTCAGTGCATACAGCTAAACAGGTCAGTGTTTCTATCCGATTTAGATCTTCTTCTTCTTATGTCCTCTGTAGCATAGGGCGTCAACAACGCTTGCGCTCCACCGTTTTCGGAGTTCTGCAACGCGCTTGAGCTCCCTCCAAGTCATCCCCAATGATCTGGATTTCTCTTCGACTGTCCTTCTCAATGTCTGCCTAGGGCGGTCCGTTCGTCTGCCTGATTGGGTAAGTGTATTCCATTGCATGGCGTAATTCGCAATGGAACTGTCTTAAGGTGTGATCAATCCACTGCCACTTTCTGCTCCGTATTTTGATGTCTATTGGCTCCTGCCCGTTATCGTGTGTAGTTGGCATTTGATATACGGTTCGACCAGAAGATCCGTAGGATGTTGCGAAGACATCTATTTATGAAGATTTGCAGCTTCCATGTGGCAGGCTTTAGTTGCCTTGTTTATATAATAGCTTCTGCAACTTATCATAATAAGGTGAAAGAGAGGTAGACCCAAGGTGACTTACTACTAACACGTGCTAAACAGATGCAACTCTTCCAAGGAACTATCTGGACCGCCCAATCTGTTTAGTGTCGTAGAGTACTCTCCTTTTTTTTTACTTGTGTGGCTCCCAAACGGCGGATACATAAATACTTGTAAGTATCTACGATTTCAAGTTGCTCACTGTCAGACACACTGGGACATTTACATGTCTTTAAAACAATTTGTGACGTTGGATATATCGGGCTTCGAATGTGCATTAGTGTTGTTTTCGAAACGTTTATTACTAGCCCGTTATCTCGACACCATTTTGCTGATTCATTGAACTCCTCCTGCATCACTTTTGTGACGTCTTCCAACGACTGACGACACATAACAATTACCGTGTCATCAGCACATGCAAATAGTACACTTTCCTTTAAGCAGTTGAGTATTTCATTTGTGTGCAAAAAAAAGTAGAGGACCAAGCTTTTAGCATTGTGGTACTCCATATTAGACTTTTTGTTCATCACTGCAGCATTATATTGAATAAATATTGATCTTCACTCGAAAGGCTCTATCTGCAGGATAATATCTTAACCAATCTGTCAGCTTGGCTCTATTTTCTACTTTATGTAAACCGCTGATAAGTTTGTTTTGGTCGAGGGTATCCGAATGCATTACTAAAATCCAGAAGCAGTACGAGGACATGGTGACTTTTTGCTTTGCGTACAACTTTCGATGCAGAGTATATGTATATCATCCATCTTTCATATTAGAGAGATGAGTAGTCTTTTTGGATCAGTTTCTTCTAGCCTTGTCTTTGTCTTGTCTTGACGGAACCTAGGGAAGTGTCACTTTCATTTATGTGCTCTTTGTAAATTTCATATAGGGTACTGTAATGGTCAGATATACCACAGCTGAAAACATTCTGACCTCTTGAATACCGACCATGTTTCTAACTACTGCTTCACAGATTTAGTATTCTCGGCAAAAATGGAAATCCGAGAACCAGGAATTCTGCTCAATCTTCTGCCTACCGCCTAATACAGTCCATTGCATAAGTTTACTAATGATATCCGCATAACTTTGGATGATTTTTTAATGAATACGAATACGATCGAGTAAGGCGAAACATGTGACAGGAACTTCTGCCTAAACAGGCGAGCTGTATTCCGTTTATCAATGTATTTTGGGCGTTCATGTCTACTAAACGCTTTCATCAGAAAAGACAACAGACAAATCGGTCTGTATTCCTTGGAATTAGATAAGCTATCCTACTTTGCAGAACTAAAATTACACGTACCTACTACGAAGCTTTAGAAGCCCAGCTCAGTCTACAGAATTTCCTCTGACTCTTGATACTACAGGAGTCGGAGGAAGACCACTTGAATGTCTTCTATCTACTCCTGGTGTCTTATATGGGCTCATCGATTATTTTGTTGATTATATCCAAATCCATTTCTGTTCTAGTATCAGCAATATATGGATTATCCTTGAATATCTCCATAAAGCCCAACAAGTGTTTGTTTATCAGACTGTTTAGCATAAGTCAGTCAGAAAAAACGTCGAAGTTGGTGCTTTGCCCCGGACTTTTCTCAGGCGTGACGCTTTAGTGGCGGACTTGATGCGAGTTGTTTGCCAATCTAATATCCTTGAAAATGATCACTTAAAAATGCGAGTAGTTTTTCACCAGCTGTGAGTTGAAAACCGATGAATTTTGTACTTCCAAGTTTTCGTATGGACGATCTTGCTCAGTGGTTAAAAGAGCGGAAAAAAAAGAGTCTCACGATCCCACCTCTCGCGAACGTCTGACAAACATCCGAGATTGAAATTGTCATGAGAAGCTTCTCTCAATCTAAAAAAACTGCCTTTCGAAACAGCATAAAACTGTAGGTTACCGTTCGTTAGCGCCAAATATTTATTTAATTTTTCGTATAATGTCTCTAGCCGGGTAATCGATCTCATTTCGCTTCCTAGATAGCAGTGATGACTTACTTAAACAGCGCATTACTTTCGACAGGTTTTGAACTTCATGAGGTTAAGAGAGTGAACCTTCTAGGAGCAAATCCAATAGTTACTGCAATCGTTTCAATATCTGAATTAGCAAGGTATTTCTGATTGCTTCTAACCGACTATTAGCTCTGGAAGGCAACAAAGAAAATTAACAGGCCAATAGCTCACATTCCACCAATAAAAAACAGAGAAGGTAACTGGGCAAAAAGCAGCCAAGAGAAAGCAAACACTTGCGGAGTATCGTGAAGACGTCTTTAAACTTTATGAAGACAAAGGTTATCAAGGTCCCAGGGTTTGATTTAATTACCGGGGGCATTTTAAAACAATTTCCACGAAAAGGTTTGAAAAAACTAGCGAAGATTTCAAGTTAAGATATGTGCCAAGCATGTGGAAGGTCGCGGAGGTAATAATGATACCAAAATGCATGGTTTTGGTATCATTATTACCTCCGCGACCTGGCAAAGTAACTTCATATCGCCCAACATCGATACTACCAATGAAAAATCGATAGTCCCAATTCACCAATTTGGATTTAGAAATAAGCACTCTACAATTGATCAGGTGCATAGAATCACAGATAAAATAGAAAAAAGCATTTGAAGAGAAAAATGTGTGCTCTACAATATTTTTTGATATAGCACAAAGGATTGATCCACAAATTACAAAAGCAACTGCCGATGTAGTATTCGAAAATTGTGGAGTCATATATATCAGAACGATTCTTCAGAATTAAACAAGAAACAGAGTACTCAACATCAAGAGAAGTTAAAGCGGGGGTACCACAAGGCAGTGCATTGGGACCTTTGCTTTACCTCTTAATCACTAGCGATCTGCCTGAAAGTGAAGAAACCACTATAGCAACTTTTGCTGTTTTAATCGTTTTATGATACTTTTAGAGTAGTAAAATTTTTCACACGCGGTCACGGGAGCAAAAAGTTGTTAGACCGAAAAATGGGCTTTTTAGGTACCTGCCTAATGCCTGTAGGGATTAAAGAAAAATGCTTTTTTGGTGCAGTGTTTTTGTTTTTTTATTGCTTCTCAGAAACATTCTCTATCTAATTAGTACTTTATTGGACCTCCTCTTGCTTTTACTACAGCTGCACATCGTCGAGACATTGACTCAGATCGGTTTTTCCATGTGGAAGCAGGTATGGTGTTCCAGGTCCGGATAAGTAAATTTTGTAGGTTTTCAATTGACTCTGGACGCTTCTTCGTAACCTTAAGTTTCATTATTGACCAGTTATTCTCAATTGGATTGAGATATGGACTGTAGGGAGGCCAACTTAATACATCGAAATTATTTTCTTCGAAGTACTTTTTAAATAAGAAAAAAATGCAAATATTATTTTTAGTCATAAAAGTTCTAGCATATTTAAAAGCTTAGTCTTTTATATTAAAAAAAAAACAAGTTCATACTCGTACTTACAATTTTGGCTGTATGGCCGGAGCATTGTCCTGTTGAAAAATGAATCTCCAAGTGTCACCAAAAAGCTCCAGCGCAGAGGGCTCTAATATATTTTCCAGAACCCGTAGGTAAACTTCTGCAGTGACTTTCGATTCTAGGAAGACCATTCTACCTTTAGCAAGCATCCCCAGACTATAACACCTTCAGTTTTAGGGGGCATCCGTAAGATGCATACAGAGCTCAGTCTTTCCTTTGGTTCTCTTCGTGCAAGAATCCTCCCATCTCCAACATGCAGCGTAAACTTTGATTCGTTGGAAAAGATAACACTGTTCCACATGTCTTGAGTCCAATTAAGATGCTCTTGAATCGTTTTTCTCTGACTCTTTTTGGAAAATCCGGCTTCAGTACTGGCTTGAGTGCTCTAAGTCCAGCTTACACGAGCCTTTTCCTCACTGAGCTTGATGAAATTATTTTTCCCATAGCTCGACACAGATAGTTTTTAGATCCACCGAAGTCTTGAACCGATGTCGACGGCTGTACAGCACCAAAAAACGATCTTGCGCTTTTTTGGCATCCCTACATTTAATATTCTAGAAATTCCACGTGTTGTCAAATTGAGACGTGACAGATACAAAATATTAACTTTGCAAAAAAAAAAACCCTGTAGCTCACATAAATTCCAAGAACTGCGCCCGAAAAGGGTAATAAAATGTTTGACCAACATTTTTCGAACGGCACTGTATAAACAACAATGTACGAGTAGTGAAATACTCAAACACCCAAATATCTAGGCATGACCCTAGACGTTAAACTGCGTGGGAAGGGGCATATAAAGAAAAAGAGAAATGTATTGGCTTATTGGGAGATACTCATCCCTGTCCAACTACAATAAGCTATTGCTATACAAGCAGGTTCTGTGGGCATGCACATGCCAAACAAATTTACAAAAAATTCAAGTCTTCCAAAATAAGGTACTAAGGTGCTTTGGTACATACGCAACCCTGATCTACATAGAGATCTTAATATTGAAATGGTTGAATATGAAGTTAAAAAAGCTGCTCAAAGGCACAAAAGTAGGCTTCTCAACCACGTTAACATAGAAATAACAGAACTTAAATACTGACAATGTAATTAGGAGACTAAGACGGGTAAAACCTCTTGATCTGTAAGTGTTAGCTAAGGCCAAGAAATTAGGTAATATTTTCAAACAAAAAAGGCTTGAAATCCGACAAACGGCGGATTTTTCTTTTCTATTTTTCAAATAATTCAAAAACGATGGGATGGCGAAAGTCAATCCCCCCGGGAAAGTCCCTCACTATTGCAGAAGCATCCCTCGCGTACTAGCTCTGCAATGTCTTTCGATGATTTTACCTTCCGTGGAATCCCCCCCAACAAAAAAAATAAAAAATTGTTTCTAACAGAGGTGGCTTTTGTATTATTGTGTAGGTACACCCGGCATGGTTGACGTGTGTTGGATCCGCTCCGCTTATTATTTCTTGAAAAGCATTTCAGAGCACACTTTGAAATCCAAGTTGATTTTGGTGGTCCCAAAATCTATTCGGTACTATCTTTATATAACCAAAATTGCATTCTTGCCCCGCCGGAAGCCGTTTATCCCTTCATTATTATAAAAAAAAAATGCATCAACATACTGCAATTTCAAATCTTATGAATGAACTTTTCAATTTTTGCATTTTCACACTTTGTTATCTCAAGGCCGTTTCTGCTCGCTGTTCGCACACAACCACTATAATCTTCTTGGTAAGCCTGCTGTATTTGCATAACGATAAAGTTTGCCGCACAATTTGTTTGCCAAAAAAGAAAAAAAAAAAAAAAGGATTTCAATCAAACGAAAGGAGGCACACTTGATGGTGTCATTCATGAATTCATGATTTCAACAAAATGTCTAAAGCAGTTGGCAAATAAGTTATTTATCTCGAACAGCTGATTTTGTCTGGATAGGATTATGTCGGGTTTATGCTATTTCCGCTGATAAGATTCAAGATCTCCCTTTGGATTGGTTATTTACATAGATTGTGCAAATGTTGTTCGATGTTGACTTTTTTAAAATAGTCAAGAGAGCGGGTTCTAAAGAAATAGTATCTTTTTGTGGTTTTCTAGATACGGATATTCGACTGATAAGCCATACTCACTGGTATATCGGCCTTTACTGATCATTGAAGAAAGGGAGATTTTGTGGTGACATTTTACAGAATTGTGTTGTAAAGTAATAATGAAGTGATTATGATCGATTGGATGGGCAAGTAAATATAGGTAGATAGAGAGTGATCAATAGGTACAATGGCGCCTCAGAAGTATGTCTGCTTTAACCTTAAAATTTATGTAAATTACTGTTGACATAGGTTCTACTATAAATTTGCTTCGACAACATACGCTTCTCTGAAGAAAAAGTGAGAAAGAATATCCAGTTTTATTGAAGAATTTTTTTGTTTTTTTAACTCTCCAACTGGGCAACTACAAAGAAACCAAAAAAAGGAAGCGTAAACCAAAACACAAAACTTTATCACAACAACATCACCTTTGTTCCTCTCCATCTAGGATGACTTCTCTCGACTTTTCACATCTTTAATCTCTGCGTACATCCTCTCTTTCGCTGATGTGGCGCATTCTTTGTGCTGTTTCCCCCTGTAATCAGATGTTTCCTAGAAATCCCAACCCGAACTTACCTATCCTGAGAAGTCAGAAGGAAAACCCGCTGGAGAGTCAACAAAAAAAAAAGGAGCACACAAAACATCAAACTCCTTCCAGGCCAAGAGTGAACCAAATCTAGATTTTGTAATTAATGTGAGTTTCTTTCCTTCTTTTTTTTTTATTTGTTAATGAATACAGACAGGGATCAGAGTAAAAAAAAAGGAGCTCCCCGAGATTAGGATGGGAATCTTTTTTTAGCAGTTCTCTCTCTCTCAATAGATTGGAATGATGTTAAACATTGTATCAAACATTCTTTGGCTAATTGTGATGTGATGATGAACCAGTTTTAAAGGTTGTGGCAATTATAGGTTCCAGAAGGATTTGATTATCCTTACGGATAGAAAAATATGTGTGGGAAAACCATATCGAATTTGTAGGTCATTCAATAAATTTTATGGTTGATTGATTGTTAAATTTATTATGAATGGAGGGAGGGTGGATCAAGCAATTTGATAACTTAATTTGTGTTTTTCTTTTCTTTTTTTGCAGGTGTGGTGATTTGAAAATTGGGTGAGTAGATGTACTACATCTAGTTTTGTTTTCATAGTAATATCCAAATGATATAAGAGCATTTGTAAGTCATGTCTTTCCCAAGCGATATATTCAACAACTTTCATGCAACTGGGCGCTCAGATAAATCTTCAGCTATTACAGTCACTGAGAATCGTCTGTCATCCCCACGCTCATTTACAATGACATTCCAGCTGTGAGCTCCTTAGACAAAGCCAATCTGCTTGCTGCTCACTTTGCAGTGAACTCCACGCTGCCAGATAATGCTTTGTTTGTCTCCACCAGTATTTGAGAGCGTCAAATTTTTCTTTTCCAGTTTCGCACTCGTACAGTTGGAGGAGTACTCAAAGGTCTTAACATACACAAATCCGCTGGTCCAGATGGTATCCCCTCCATAGTTTTGAAGAGGTGTTCTTCTACGCTCTATTCTACTTTTCAGGGCTCTTTCCGAGTAGATGGTAAACAGCATTTGTCCAGCCCGTCCCTAAAAAAAGGCTAATCTTCCTCCCTGTCCAATTACTGATCCATTGCACTTACGTCTCTTCTTTCACGAAAACTCCTTAATGACCGACAGTATGGTTTTCGTAGCAACATATCCACTGGTGATTTGAAGGCATATCTCACCGAGAAGTGGAACCAATCTCTACATCACTTCGGCGAAACTGTATTTCAAAGACATTTGACAAAGTTTGGCATCAGGCTCTTTTGTCGAAAATACGTGGATATGGAATCGATGAGTCTCTTCTTCAATGGATTAGAAATTACCTTTTGGGGCGTTCAATACACGTTGTCTTGGATGGCTTCAAGTCTGCAATCCACCAAATAAATGGTGGTGTCCCTCAAGGCTCCGTTTTGTCTCCGACTCTCTTTCTCATTTTTATAAATGATCTCTTGTCTGTAACTTGTAATTCAATACATTCCTTCGCTGATGACAGTACCCTTAGTTTTTCATACTCGTTCCCTAACTCACGTCCTTGCTCTTCGGCCGTAGAAGGGGAACGGCAACTTATGTTAAACACATTACGAGTATCTCCGAGAGTCATGCCACCCATTATGTTCATAGGAAACCCAACTGTCAATAGAATCACTGACCGATGGTGCAGGAAGACTCCGAAGCTTGTCTAGCAACTTCGTCGGAGATCTCATTTCCAGTAATCCCATTGTGACCCGAGACCCAAATAAAACTCTTGAGTTCAACCGTGCAACCGAATACAGAGAGCATTCTCGAAGTATTTTGGAAGTGATTAAAGGAGCAAGGCCTTAAGCCCAGCCCGGCTGTCGCTACCTACGCAGATACTCCATCCCCTCCACCTATTACTTAAAATGTAGTTCGTAGCCATAGCCATAGTTTCCGCTTTTTGTCGTCCTCCATGAAACACCAGGAGCAGACCTTTACTGCCTTACTGGTTTTGGACTAATCTGTGAAAATTCGACTACAATTCCTTCCTGGCTCAGGTTCCGGACAAATCGAGTCATGAGCGCGAGGAAAGACGACTTCAAATTTACGAAGCAGTTGGAGTTCTGGTGTTATTGCGTCAGACGACATATCCATAAGAGTCGAAAGATAAGTGTCGCGTAAGGTCAACGAAGCTCCACTGCGTGTTATACCAAGGGTGGCTGTGGTGTAGTGGTAACATCATCGCTTGTCACGCTGTTGGCTCACGGTTCGAATTCTGATGTCAAGAATCATCTATTTATTTCGCATGAAATAAATAAAAAAGTCGATCACTTGCGAAAGCTAAGTCAACTCTACTGTGAAGGCATAACACTGGCAGTAGGGTAGTCATATGGCTAAAATTCAACTTGATCGTGATGATGACATCAGTAGGACGGAAAAAAATACTGTGAATCATAAGCAACGACAATAACAGCGAAAACAAAACAAAATACTCCCCAGTTATCTGGACAGCCACCCTTGGAGTTCACTGAAACTTGATATCAGTTGAGTTTCAAACCATCTACACCAATCTGTCTTTCTCTCTGTGTCTTCCCCTTTCCACAAAAACCGCCCATGTTCTAAAAATTAGTATAAGGGTATTCATATCCCCTTTAACGCGTGCAAATTATAAAAAAAAAACTACCAAAAGCCACCTCGTTTAAGACGGGATATTGATATTATTGTGCTGTCTACTAGAAAACTGAAAGCCCTTGGTTGTCTTCGACTCAACATGTTTTGACCAAAGAAGTTTACTATCCAGGATTACTCCTAAAAGTTTCATTTGACCCTAGTGAATGTTAAAGATCTGTTTCTTTTCTTTTCCAAATCAACCGCACGTACCTCCTCCTAAAAGCTTTTTATGTTTTTATAGTAATAGTTGTCAATCTCCGACGGTATCAATTTCCCACGTGAATATCGGTCAATTCTTCTCCTTTAATACGTTAGCAGCGGTCGTCAACATTGAGGTACGACAGTTTGGATGCTGCTGGATGTACCTACATCGAACTGGAAGGGGTCAAGCGAAGGTGTATATACCTATGCATTAGGATAGTTTTTAATACCATTCGTGTAGACACCCTCTGGTCAATTCCAAGTACCATGGTTGTCTTGACATTTCCATATTGATTCCACTCAAAGTTATTAAATAACACCCATCGGCCCTTCAAACCGGTCCGCAAATAGGTACATACTTGCATTTTTTTCAATGTCATTGCTCTCGAGAGACACCCGCTGATGTGCGGCATCTTCTCCAAAATGGAACCATAATCACTACAACAAGCACCGCAAACAGTGTTACATAACATTCACATCATAATGTCAGCACCGAAAGTAATTTAAATACTCTCCTCACAGACGTTTTCATTCATGTTGCACTTGTTGCACGCACATCTCACTCCGTCCACCCAATCCAATTTAATGTGACTATGCCCCCACCCCTCACCCTCCCCCACTTAACCGACGACCACTTCGCCGAGGACTATCTTTCCACATTAAAACCTCGTTAAGCCCAAACAGAATCCCATAAATTCTCATCAACATAAAAACCATCCAACAACGTCGTCATCACCGTTCTCCTCCACCCGATCGCCGTCAACGTCTTGTCCATCGTTCGTGCATCCTCTGTCGATTTGCCGACAGCGATAGCAATACCCAGCTCCAAATACACACACACACACGAGATGTGTTCCGTAAACATTGCACGTTCCCGAAGCAGCATCCAGCACTTCAAGAGTCTGAGGGCCGGTCGCGCTTGCGCATACACATTAGCGGGAATGAAAATAACGAAAACTGTTGACACAGTGATAATTAAACGGTTGTGATCGCCGCCACATCCTCTTTTCCTCCAACCTCTTATCATCCATCGTCTTCTTGTTTCACCCTTCGCTGTGTCGTTTTATCGCTATGTTCACGTGCACGCGATGGTGTTGGTGCGGATTTTGGCGCCAAAATTGTTGGTTTTCCCCCTTTTTTTTTTGCACTTGCTTCTTGTTTCTTCTTTGCGGGCCCATAAAGATGAGAAAAAAAAAAAACACAAACACAAACCTCATTCACTTTAACACTCTTTGGGCAATTATGCTTTGGAGGGGCTTCGATTGAAGAGTTTTATAGCCTTTGACACCCCAGGCACCCCCGTCTTCGATGTGCTTTATCAAAATGAACTCATAACAGCCTCCAGTTGCGGGTGTGAAATCCACGATGTTGAAATTTTTGCGGTTTGCTGAGAGCGATGCGGCTGATTTGTTTTGGTTCGAAGCCGATTCTAGGAACGATAGCTTTGTTCTTTTTCAAATGTCAATCAATTTCTGTCATAAACTGGATTCTATCGGAGTTTTGTGGCAATTAAACGATACGAAGATACAAGATTCGGGGATCATCTGGAACGGAACATAAAAATATTGTTCGACGAGTGTTTAAAAGGCCCTGCGAATGAAACTGATGTCAAGGTTGCCGAGCATGATGTCGGGCTATGATTGTTATGTTGGTGATGTCACTTTGGGTATTTTTATGGGGACCAACGGGGGCTGTAATTTTTATGTTTGCGAAATCTACATTGGATATTGGAGGAGGAATTCACATAAATGATATTTTTATTATAACGACTTTCGTTTAAAGCGATCGTTCGCCATTCACCCAGGATTAGGGAAACCTGATCCAAAATGAATTTTCACTTATTATAAATTGCTTTTGAATTTTGTATCTACGTAACTTCAATAGTCAGTGGAAGTGACCACGGTGTAGTTGGTAGTTTGCTTGCTAATGAGCCGAGCTATGCAGGTTCGAGTCCGAACGGGGAATAACAACCAAGAGCTATTCAAACATAAAACAAAGTGGAAAAAAGAAAACAAAGTTGGTAGTACAATGGACTGAGAGTCGAGTTCGAGTACTCCGGGATTTGGAAATATCCTCAAAGAAAACCTCAGTGAGAGGAGAGAAAGCCTACTTTTCAA
Organism: Pocota personata; assembly: GCA_963082735.1. Classification (NCBI taxonomy): domain Eukaryota; kingdom Metazoa; phylum Arthropoda; class Insecta; order Diptera; family Syrphidae; genus Pocota; species Pocota personata. The sequence continues at coordinate 261,968,767 of OY720429.1, read as the reverse complement.
GACGTCTTTAGTTTTACCACTTAGATATCTCTATTACCCAGTTGCAAATTTGTTCTACTATCGACTTATGGTAGCTTTAGTTACGAACTTTGTAATTGCGTAAAAAGCTTTTGATCTTGTGAGTTTTCTCGTAGATCATTTTCTATCACTTCGATCACTTCATTTCGCTAGGTATTGTGGTTAGCTTCGAAGTTGTACGTAGTGCGACCCATGTGTCAAACTGGTCAAAAATAGCTTGCTTAGTTTCATTATCATTGTTTTCCTTTAGGTTTAGTTTTTAATTTTGAAAATAAACGTGCAGATAAATTATGATCCGTCTGGAACGGATCGTAACATACCCTACGAGTATTCCTTATCTTCTAACTCATCCCTAATAAAGTGGTCATGGGAATGTGAACCTTTTAATGCAAATACAATAAAATCTTTCTACTCGGGGATATTTCTCCGATTTTAAGAGATTCCTTCAGAAAAACTGTTGTTACGCTTTTTTTTTTTTTAGAAAAAAGTGGGCGTGGCTATTACTACTTGCAACCAATGTTCATGGATTCTGGTGAAATACTTCCCAATGCAGGGCCTGTCCTAGTTTCTCGCAGCCACTCGTGCTGTGCGCCTCATGAAATGTTGGGACCTACAGTTTTATATTATTTTTTAGTTTTGTGTTTTATTGGATTCGAACCTTGAACCTCTCGCTCAGTGATCGCGCACTTAACCACTGAGCCACGGCTCCCATATCAACATAATACTTAACCCTACTTAACCATCGTCGTAAATTGCTTTGAAAAAGCAAAATAAGGATTTTTTTGAAGAGAACCGCCCCAACGTGGGCGTGGCCCTATACAATATATGGGCGTTTTTATAAAGAATGGTAAAGTTTGAAACTCCAATGGGTTATCGGTATATACAGGCGCCTCTAACATATCAGGGGAAGCAGGGATTGGCATCTTTTGTGTTAACCCACCGATTGAACTTGCTATTTACCTAGAAGCATTTGTAACGGTGTTCCAAGCAGAAGTCTTTACAATTATGAAAGCAACTGAAATACTTGCGGAAGACACCAGTGAAGAGAGACAAATCGACATCTCGGATAGCAAAGCAGCAATCAGCGCGATCGTAAACACCATGTCGAAATCACTACTAGTAAGGGAGTGCAAAATTAGATTAAACTTACTTGGCCAGGCGCAACAGAGTCTGTCTAACATGGGTACCGGAAAACGAAAAGGCAAATAAATTGGCAAGGGAAGGAGCGAGTAACATAGAACTGAATCCCGAAAAGACAGTTGAGGTCCCACTGACAACTGTTAAAATGATAATCAATGAGAAGATACGACAGGAATTCAATAACTACCGGACGAATCTAGACACGCGTAAAGTGGCCGGATATGTTGTAATAGAACCGAGTAACAACACAGCAAGAAGGACTTTCTACTCAAGCAGAACTCAGTTGAGATTGATGGTGGGACTTTTAACAGGGCACATCAATCTCAACAAACATTCGTTCAGACTTGGGCTAGCTGATACAATAATCTGTACCAACTCTGAGGAGGAAGAAGATATAGAACACTTTCTCTGCCACTGCCCTGCAACAGCGAGGTTAAGACTGAGATCCCTAAGGATAGCGGATCTAACACAACTCAGTAAGAAACGAATCGGTGATATATTGGAGTTCGCTAGACGAAAAAGACGATTCGCCGATCACTATACGACATAGTTTCCTTTTGATACTCCCCATAATCCCAATACCTACCTCCTCTCAACGCATAATTCCCACAACAACAGTACTACTCAGACGAGGGGAACACAGCGGGTCCAATAGAGGCCTAAGTGATGAGCATAAGCTCACCCTCTAAAACCAACCAACCATGGCAAAGTTTATTTATTTTTATTTAGGGGATTTAACTTTAGCTTTTTGTTTCACACCAAGTTTGTATTCGTTGTAAATCTTCATTTAATCTTGCCACACAGTCTTCCATTAATCCTAAGGGACGCGAAATATAAATAGCGACATCATCAGCATTCATGTGAACTTTGCAATCAGAGACTATTTGAGGAAGATCAATTATAAATAAAGAAAATAGCAGTGGCCCCAACACAGATCCCTGAGGAATGCCAAAGTTCACAACAGAAGGAAGTTTCAGTTTCGACTGTTTGACGTCTGCTTTTTTTTTTTTTTTTTGGATATTTACCCACAATTCTAAGAGCTGCATTTGAGATACTAAAATTGTTTCCGAGTTTCATCAGCAATAAATTGTGATAAATTCAGTCAAATGCTAGTTCAAAATTGAAAGGCCAAAAACTGGTGGCATACAAACAGAAGGACAGACAGACGGGAGGATGGATGGGCAGACAGACGGTCACAGTCTCATCTATGGTGACAAATCGTCGCACAAATTCGGTCAGATCCCTATTGAATCGGTCCAAAGATTGCCGCGAAAATCGTTTGCGCATTTGCTTTTGATCGGCATTCATCTTGCGCAGAGCTTTCGCATCCCTAAGCTTTTGTGCAAGATGTTTTTCACCCTCTCTGCCGATATACATACGCACAGCCTCAGCTATCTCACTCACCTTCACTCGCCTATCGTCCAACACGATATCATGCACTTTTTCGATGGTTTCGGGTGTGGTTGCGGTTTTTGGCCGTTCGGTGATCTTCAAGGGACGTGCGACCACGTTTAAATTTAGCGGCCCACTTTTTAACGGTTGACATGAAAGGAGCAGAGTCCCCGTAAACTTTTGTCAACTTTGGATAAATTTCCTTAGGGGTTAATCCATCCAAAATGAAGAATTTTATCACCGCACCCAGGCACGAAACATAAATTTTTGCTGATTGGAACTCCATCTCTGCGTCGAGCCGAGAACTTTTCACCTTGCCCTCGTATATGTTTTTTGGGGTCTACTGTTATTATTTCTCTATGTTACAAACTATTTATCAAAACTAATATATTCTGTGGGATAGATAAAAAAAAGTAGTCGCTGGGAGGCAGATCAAGGCTCTGAGAAAGATGATAAATTTTTTTAAAACCAAATTTTCAAAGGGCCGCCCTAGAAGTCGTAGGTGTGTGAACTGAGGCATTGTTATGTAACTGGCATATATTTCAGCTGAGCTTTTCTCATCTGCCTTAGTTGTCGCGGTAAATCCAAGTAATAAGTCTCGTTGCGTGCTGTGCGCCTCACGAATGGTTAGGGCCTACAGTTTTATGCCATTTTCGAAGGGCAATTTATTTTTCCCGATTGAGAGAAGCTTTTCATGACAATTTTACTCTCCGATGTTTGTCGCGAGAAGTGGGACCGTAAGAAAACTTTTTTTTTTATTATTTTTCTTGGATTTTAACCTTGAACCTCTCGCTCAGTGGTCGCGCACTTAACCACTGAGCCACAGCTCCCACGGTGGGCCTTTATCTTCTAATATTTGTCGTTTGGATCAGTTCTTTTCATCTGCGGTGTTGGTAATCCTTTTTTAGTTAAAAATTGCATCGATCTTCGACATTTTTTACTCAAGATTTTGATCAATCTTGCAAGACAAAATAAGTGCAAGACTGCTGGATGGATTTTCTTGAAATTAAAAAAAAAAGAAGATTTTCTCGAAAACGGGTAACGATTTTGATTAAATTTCATATTCTAGTTGGGGTGGACATATTCAGATCAGCAAAGGTATTCCTTTGCTGAAGATGTTGTTATACAGCGGTATAGCCTTTGTTTTGCTGAATCAGGCGGATTTTGTATCATAGGATAGGAGATTCTGCCCTGTATACGAGTACAATTACTCGTATACAGGTTGTAGAATTATACTGAGACTTTCCAATTTCTTGGTATTAAAAGTCGGTGGGAAGTTAGCATAGGATGACCAGGTTTGGGCAATGAAATTGTAGATTTCATTCGGGTCAGTTACAGAGCCAGTTGGAGTGTTAATAGGTATAATAAATTTATGTGTGGAGTAGCCTGTTAGAGTCCTTATTTGTTGCCAAATTGTGCTTGTGGATGAGCCTGTGAATTCCTTAAAGCTATTTAGCTTGCTGATTTTTAGCAATCTTCTAAAATGATCGTGTCCTCGTGCGTCGTTCCTTAATTAATATTATGCTACCAGTAAGAGTGCATGTGTACTGGCAACCTACTACTACTACCTACCAGTAGTATCTATTGGTCCATATTTTGGACAGACTTGGGTTTTTCTTTCAAATACTTTCAGAGGTTTACACGCTTCCCCAGGGATATTGAAATCCTTCCGCCAAATATACTCGTATGAACTTTTATTCAACTTTACTAACAACCCAGACACATAAACTCCCACCAAAACGAATGGAATCTAACATCATTTGCATTAATCTTGGTTTTTTTTTCAATTTTCAAATAAAAATTCCATAAATATAGTTTATGCTCCCATGCCAAGAGGCCATAGCATAACCCCCAACAACCTACACCGCCGACAACTGAAGAATCCATAAAGCACTCCCCAGGAGAGGACAAACGTAGAACGTTTGAAAAAGTGAATCTCAATGGTGCTGCACGATTTCGGGCTTCCAGGAATCCACAAAAATAGAATGAAAACAAGTCCCATCATCACAGTGATGGAGAGGACAACGATGACGATCATCAGCGACAATGTCCTCGTTTTGTCGTCGACATCATCGTCATCGTTGTGGTCTCCTCTCTGTGTCGACATTCATAAACATGCCAAAGTGGAACAAAAACAATGGAAAAGAATAACCTTTCTCGAAATCCAAAAGAACGAAAGACAAGTCGTCTAAACTAATAAAAATAAGGACATAACCTTACAGCGCTCACAGGAGGAACCTCTCTTTCACTCTGCTTATGGGAAAAATTGAAATCTTCGACAGTCGGGCGAGTTTTTTTTTTTTTTTTTTAGAAATCCACCAACAAATTGTGGTCTCTCCTCACATATGAGGCCCCCTGAGATGGAAGTGAGGGCGAACGCGTGTATTGGCTGCAGGTTTGGCGCAATTTTTATCATATTTCTCATTCCCAGATTGCCTTCTTGGATCTTGTTATGTGTGTGCACACGCACTGGCCTGGCCGATGTCCATATGAGAATATGTATCTGTGGAACCAGAGATAATAATAAAATGCAGCATAACAATAATTACACTGACAGTGGACACAAGAGACTAGTAACAACAACACTGGCCAAGACCGTGGAAAAATATCAGACTGAAGACTGGGAATACGCAGTAAAAAGACTGGAGAAAAAGGAATGAAATTATAATAAACAATCCGAAAGGAGTCTGTGTAGTGTATTCTCCTCCTGCTGAGATGCAATTTTGTAGGATTTTTTTTTTTTTTTTTTTTTTTTGTTTTCTTTAGCCAACCAATCTCATGTGTCGGACTGCAGCAGCGAGAACAAACAGCTCTCGACAGCGATAAAAGACAAACGACAATTTAACACTTGAAGTATCCCAGGAATGTGGTTTTCAATCGTGGGATGGATGGATGGTTTAATGTTTGAACCGCGATGGTTGGTATCTGGAATCATATTCAAGAAGAATTACGTTTTTTGTAATATTCATGATAAATCATTAAAATTCTAAGAGATGCGCCTTACATAACCTATCCTTAATGATGCCTGCAAACCACTTATTAACGTAACGTACAAGAGGAATTCCCTCAACAATCGGATCATCGGGTGAAAGTTTTATAGCTGTAGACCTATCAAATTGTCTTACATTTCCGTCAGACGTAGAGTCTGCTCACGTTTCTGTAAAAAAAATAAAGACTACAATGTTGCAAAAGATTTTATCTCGAAGATAATGTTAAAATTGGAAGGCAAGACGTATTTGGAATATCCATCGGAACCACTTCTGAAAGTCTGGACATTTCCACGTCTCAACATCCATAAGGCTCCCCCAGTACACTGAATGTTCGAACGTTCTCAGATAGATGGATATTGTGGCCAGTGCATTATGGCAGGTGTAAATAGGGGCTGCACACAAAGCGGTGTTCTGTCTCCACTGCTTTGGTGCATGCTGGTTGACTCCCACTACACTCAATAGTTCTAACGTCTACGCTCAAGCATATGCAGAAGATGTCGCCGTCCTGTCTGTCGGATCGTACCTATGGTGCAGATGGCCCTAGACTCAATCGACGATTGGTGCGCTAGGAATGGGCTTTCAGTTAATCCTCTCAAAACCGAGGTGGTTCTCTTAACGAGAAGGAGGAAATTGACTGGTCTGACTCAGCCAGTGCTAAAAGGCGTCACTATCCAACTCTCCAAGGAAGCCAAATATTAAGAAGTGATCCTAAGATGTCGATCTGAAAACTTCCAAAGCTCTGTCAGTCTTTCGGCAATGCAAAGGTGTTTTCGGTAAGACATGGGGCCTGGCTCTGCTCTGTGGAAGGGGCGAAGTATCTGCGTCTGTAGTGACAGTTAGACTGCGCTTAAGGCCTTGCTCAATCCTTTAGTTTGAGAATGCAAGACATCCTTGAATTCGGTCGGAAGGCTGAACTCACTGAATCTTATTTGCATCGCAGGACACAAAGGGATAGCAGGAAATGAGATCTCTTACGAGCTTGCTAGACAAGGCTCAGAAGAGAATTTCTCTGGACCTAAACTCACATTGGGTTTGCCAGCGTCCTCGGTTAGGGCCTCCATTGACGACTGGGTTTTCAGTGAACACTGTCGAAGGTGGCATGACTCTTCAGGATGCGGGCAGACTAAACGAATGGTACCCGTCGTGTGTAAGAAATCCGCGGCTTTCTGGCTATCTCTTAGCAGAAAAGATTGCAGACGACTTACTGGCGTTCTTACGGCCCACTTCGCCTTTACCAAGCACCTTTATGAGCTAGATTTGAGCGGTACCTCTATCTGCGACTCCTGTGGAGAGCGCGATGACACTGTGAAACAACCTTTGCTCGTATCAGGTGGCGGATTTTCGGTGCTGATGTGGTGAGTGCTGATGACCTAAGCTCTTCATCACTGAAACGTCTACTCGGGGTTCTCGGTTGTACAATGGACCTGATTTTGAGTCTGAGTCCTCCAGTTGTTGCACGATGAAGGTATCTGTGAGACTATGTGTGTGGCGTACAGAAGCATAGATGTGAATAAGTTCAACCATGATGGGTTGCAATCGCAATACTGCCAACAAGTCATTCAAAGTGCCGCAACCGATGGGTTATGTCTCACACCACAATAAAGTTACTGATTCGCGGAAGTAGTATGAAAGCTGTATGTGGGATGAATTGAAAGGCAGCTTCCTTTCAGCTCATCTGTAAGATTTAGTGGGATAAATTTGCGCGCTCCAGTAGAAAGAGATTTTGCCATCAAATTGACTCCAAGAAAATACCAAATTCATACCCGCCCTATTTTCAGTCTCATTGACATCGACATCATCGACAGAATGATGCGAACTAGAATGATAGGTCTGCTTATAAAGGAGACGTGCCTTAGATAAAACACTAAGATGAACAGATACATATAGCTTCGTCTACGTTGCATCATTCAGCGGGAGCTTCAGCTTCAAATCCCTAAAAAAAAATCCATCTGGAATGGATCGTATGTTACCCTATCAATTTTTAATAATGTTTGCGCGGTGTTATGTAATTGTTGATGCAAATGCCGGTATCTTGCTTCTCAGGGAATATTTCTTTGATTTGTAAAAGATTTTAAGAGAAAAAAATCTATTGTTGTTCTTAATAGAAAGTTAGCATATTTCCCTGTCTGAATCTTTGCTCCATCACAGTTTAAAAAGTTTCAATCTGCCCCACATGTACATAGGCGTGTCTCTCATTTAGAAAATGCCACTCTTCATATTGAGCTCACCCTACTTTTGAGCATAGCTCCTATAGAGGTCCAAGCGGTGTCTACAATTTTGTAATCGCAAATGAGTCGAATTGGGTACCAATTTAAAGGACGTGATCTCTTGATTCCAAATGTACCTTCTGATCAAAAAGTACCCGGAATTTCCCATTCAAACAAACCGCGCTCGAGATATTGTCAAAAAGTGTTTTTTTTTTAGGTTGGTACATCTGTCATCTGGCGCTCAAATATCTGTTTGATCGCCATTTGTCGGAAGTTTGTGCGTGATAGCTTTGTAAACAAGTCAGTGTTTGTTGTGTACTGCGAGTTTGTTGCAGAAACAGGATCGCATTGATGTTGCTAAAGAAATGCTTTCTTTGGGCCAAAATGTTATCGATTGTCGGTGACGAGACATGCGTCTATGAATATGACATCGATACCAACAATCATCGGAATGGCGCTTCTCAGAGGAGCCAAAACCCAAAAAACCACGACAGAGTCGATCCAAATCAAGGCTTTGTTGACCGTTTTCTTTGATTGTCGTGGTGTGGTCCACTCTAAATTTCTTCCGCCAGGCCACACAGTAAATAAGGAGTATTACGTGAGCGTATTGAAGCGTTTGAGGGAAAATGTTCGTCGCAAGAGGCCAGAATTGTGGAAAAACAACTCGTTGTTGAAAGAATTTTAAGTAAAACAACAACGGTGTGAGATATCAAATTGATTCTGTCTTTATTTTGAAGCTACATTCATGCCATTGTGTATGGAATAGCACATCATTTAAATGGTCGCCTCAGCTTTGCTGGCAGTGCTTCAAGCAGTCGATCCAATTTTTGATGACTCAGTCGAATATGTGCGGCGTTATTCCGGCGTCTCGAATATTGGCCCGAGCTCGTCCAACGTGGTTGGCTTGTTAGTGTAGACTAAGGACTTGACGAAGCCCCAGAGAAAATAATCGAGGAGTGTCAAGTTGTATGATCGCGGCGGTCAATTGATGAACGCTCGCTCCTTCACAACTTCCAGTGTTGCGTCGCTTGTATGGCATGTAGCGCCGTCTTGTTAGAACCACAACTCGGATATATCGATGTTGTCGAGCTCTGGCCACAGAAAGTCGGTTCAAATCGCTCTATACCGAGGACCATTGACGGTAACGGTGTCTCGTTCCTCACTTCGAAAGAAATAAGGTCCAATGATGCCGCCGTGCCATAAACCGCACACAAACAGTCAATCTTTGATGCTTGTTCGAACACTTGTCGATTGTGGTCGCTCCAATATCGGCAATTTTGCTTGTTGACATAGCCACTGAGCCAAAAAAAAGGACCTCGTCCGAGAAGATGATCTTTTGGCCAAAATCCAACATTACCAGCGCCCAATTAGCGAACTCACGGGCGTTGTTTATGGTCGTCCGGCTTCAATTTTTGCATCAGCACAATCTTATACGGATGTAGGCCCAAATCCAACCGCAAAATAAGCCCAATGCAGCTGATCGGCTCCGAATCGACATTTCTGGGTCTTCTTCGATACTGGCCACCGATCTCTGTATGGTTGGTGGCTTAAGGTCCAAAAGACAGTACTCATGCTCAAACTTTTCCACGGTGCGACGAATTGCCTGCGCAGTGAAGTGTTTACGTTTTTGTTTATTTGCGTCGCCATTCACCAGATTGGTTGATTTTTTACGTCAAATGTCTAACAAAAATGGTTCGCTAATCCAATCAACGAAGTCATGGCGCTTTTTTCCTGGGTCAATTGGATCTTGTACGCATGCGCAGATCTTTTGTTAAAATGCGTTGCGTGGAGCTGTAGCAAAGGTTCAATTGCTCGGATTGTCTCCAACACTGTCACTCAATGCGGCGATATTTTCGCGTGATGAGGACGCACTGCTCTTTGCACATCCAATACGGATCCGGTTCGACCGAATTTTTCCATTAATTTCTTAGCTGCGGCACGAGATGGACGGTTATGTGCATGCACCGATATTATTTCGAAATGCGCCAATCGTGTTGCTTACATTTTATCAATTAAATGGCGTTGTTATCTCGTATACCGTTCCACAATTACAAATATCAATGCTTGGCACTCACAGATGTCAAATATCAGCTGTTTATCTTTGACAGAACCACAGTATTGCCAGATTTAAATTTCGTTCGGTTCCTATGTTGTTGCCAGAACATCATTTTCAGACATCGTTGTGGCAGATTTTACCGAGTCTCCCGTCCTAACGATCGGTCAGAGGTGGTCTCCTCATAACCCCTCTTCCTCCATCATTCATTCTTTCCTGTTTTGAGCTCGATCCTTGTATGTACATTTTGCATTTCTGATTTTCATTTTGGAATCCAGATTTTGGTTCCGCACGTAACATGAATGAACTGAAAGTCACGATTTATTTATTTGTTAAACCCATCCAATTGAGTTCAATGAATATTTCAGGGGCCACAATGGAGAGCCACAATGGAGTCCTCGATGACCAAAATACTTGTATTTTGCTACTCAACAAGGCACTTGAAACTAAATAAACAGGATATTTGAATCCATCGATTAAGTTGTTTTTCTTTTTTTTTGAAATGCCAATCATGTCTTCAAAATGTTACTCGAAACCATGCGCTCCAATTTCAATTCTTACGTCAAACCAAAACGGATTTCAAGTGACCACATTATCCTGGCTTGCATCACAATGGAATCTACACATCCCACGATAACATGCAATTAAATCTTTCTCAAGTGCTGGACATTAACTATTTACCACTTGAAATGGCGATTTTAGAAGGAATCCTTGTAGACTACACTCATTCGCCGATAATTGTTTATGTCTATCTCTGGAGAGAAAGATTTATGTGCCAAACCGCCACCAGAGCAACAGCATTTTATAAAATTGCATTCAGTTCCTCTCTCCTGGTAGCCGCAGAACAACTCAACGCAACGACAACTAAAAGTGGGTGTTAGCAATATTCTGTAATTTGATTCCCATGCCTTTGGACCATGCAACGAGATTTTCGTCGTAGTCGTGGTCGTTGTAGTCGTCGTCGTTTGCCGTTCAAGATCAAAGATTCCACAAAATCTGGACCACTCGAGAGAGGAGAAGACGGTGAAATGCTTTAAGGTATCCACGGACTACACATCAATGGAACTTGTCGGTTGGTTCTCTTGGTGCAGTTCTAACTTTGTGCATTTCGCATGCCATCATTGAGCATCCTATGGAATCTCGGCTCGTATTGCGCGTCTCCATATGATTCTTTAGTTTTTGGGGCTGCACTCCAATGAAATATTACGTCTGGTAATCGCCTTGGCAATGAATAAATTCCATCGCAATTTCTTTATTTTTCTTTCCATCGCATTTCGTCCTGCAAAGAGTTGGGCTTACAGTGTGGTTTGCAAGTAAGATATGACGGGCGGTGTCTTACCTTTTGGGTTTGCTCTCTTTCTTGGTATCTTGTCTAATACAAATTATTGGACACAGCAGGATGACCTCTGTTCAGTAGAAGTGGTAAGCTGAGCGAGGAACTCTTCGAGTTTGGCATACATATTCTGAGCTCCACTTTAGTCTTCCTCACCAGCTTGAGCTATAGTTCTTTGGTACCAGCCTATAACTTTAAAGAATGGAAGCGTTACCAAAGTGTTGGCATTGCTAAGATACTTGAAAGCTGTTTTGCAACTTAAAACTTGCAATTTCTCGCGGGTGGTTTCGAATTATCGTTGTCACCTGCGGCCTTGACCAGGATTGAATGATGTGGTAATGCTTCTAACCTTCTTTGAATTGCACAACTTGGTTGTAAGTAAGTACACCATTTTCGAAGGCTATCAAAAAAAGTTCCGCGAATTAGAAGCTTAGCTTAGAGGCTTAAAGCTGGACTGCTTACGCCAAAGCTGCTATTTATTTTGCGTGAAGATTGACTGGAGTGAGTTGAAGAAATGCTCTAGGAACGAACTGACTTATGGCTTGACACTCACTCTAGCACAATGTTCCAATTTAAGACTGAGCTGGACGTCTTGGGACTGAGCAAAATAAGGTAGTTAGAGCATCAGCTGTAGATATTAAGAGGCTCTCGACAGATGGAGGGCATTTACATTTGGGTACCTCCTGGTTTTGAATTTATTAGTTTGGTCGTCAGAATTCTTCGATGTACTCATAGTTCGTGGATGCCTGATCTGTACCCAATAGGTTAGGTTAGGTGGCTATCCTCTGTATTAGGTAAGATTCACTTAGATCAGAGGACGTGCATTGTGTTGTCACATGAGCCGGTTGGAACCATTGTGATTTTTGGTTTTAGTTTCCAGATTTGATTGATATCCTATTCGGCAGTATCTAAAGCCACCCAAAATCTGCTTTCTTACTGATTATAATGCAAGGCAGTGACATATGTATGTAGGTAGTAGACGGGAAGTTTATTCTAGAACCACAGTATGTCTTTCTAGTTACCCGACCACGGTATCAATATGTTCTTTGCTTATACTTCCCTCTCATGGTTCCATATATCTGTGCTTGTGTACAGACTTTGTCTATCGGTATATGGGGGCCCCCCATTCACAGTCAAAGTCCCCTGTTATTTAGTGCGATTTTAAGCTAATGCGTCTGTTTTGCAGTAACCGGGAATATCTTTATGCCAAGGAATTCCCCACAGAGTCTAGGTTCACCCAATCAATATACTATTCAGGGATGCGCGTTAGTGCTTAATCAATTTTGATCTGATTGTTCGAGTGCTTTTATCGTCACTTGGCAGATTCCCAGTAGTGACAGATTTATGCCAAAGTGTATGAGGGATATTACAGCCTCTACGCCGAATTAGAGAAGATAGTGCTGTATATTCTGTCGGAGTCTATAAATGATATTAGTGCTGATTAAGCTTAGAATTCGGGTGTGGTCTGTGTCATTATTCTGATCTCCATAATCGACCCCAAGAAATTTTTTCAATTCATAAATGTCAAAAGAAAATCTGATGGCTATCCATCTGCTCTCACTTTCTCGGACTCTACCTCGACAGATCCTAAAATAATTGCCAACCTATTCGCTTAACTTTTTGGCCAGTCGTTCGCTGCCCACGTATATGAACTCTGCACAAACCTCCTTTGTCTCTGTGGACACAATTCCATCAATGGTTGCTAATAAGATTAACCAACTGAAGGATGACTACTCCCCTGGTCCTGACGGTGTCCCTGCCACAGTACTAAAGTGATGTATGAATAATAATGAGGTATGCTCTCATGCATACCTATGCTCTTCGGGAACATCGTGTACGATGTAATGTATTTCCACTGCAAGCCAATCTTTTCTACAAAGCAAACATGGATTCATTAATGGGAGGTCAACAACCACTAACTTAACCGTATTCGTGTCTAGTACACTGAACGTTTTGGAAGATGGCAATGAAGTTGATGTCGTAGCCACAGATTTTAGTAAGGCTTTTAACAAAAGTGTTCATCATATTATTCTTTTCATGCTAAAAGCCCTTGGATTTCAACCGCGGTTCATCTCATGGATCAGATCATACCTAGTGGACCGTCAATACAAAGTTCGTTTCAGATCAACAGTATCGGTCCCTATTAAAGCAACATCGGGCGTTCCTCAAGGCAGCCATTTTGGACCACTAATCTTCATCCTTACAATAAATGATGCTGAGCGTATCATCCGGAACTCTGAGCTTCTGGTCTACGCTGATGATATGAAAATCTTTAAATGTATATCATCTGCCACTGATTCTCACCTTCTGCAGGATGTTCTAGATAGTTTCTCCATCTGGTGTATAAACAATGGCTTAGAACTTAATGTCAATAAATGCATGGAGTGGCACCTACTCCCGTAATCGTCTCCCACCACCACCTAGGATCTACTTCATTCGTGATGAGCCTGTACCGTCAGCCTGTAACGTCAGCACGTGATTTGGGCGTCATCTGCGATAGTGAACTCAACTTTTGATCACATATTGACAATATTATAAGTAGAGCCAACTCAGCACTTGGATTTGTAAAACGCTGGTCAAAAGGGTTCTTTCGTTAGACCCCTACCGGAGTATGCTTGTACTAAGCTAAATATAATTCCAAATATACTCGCTATATACCCAGTATATTGTCTGGGCACAGATATGATACGTTCGTACATGTTCATTTTTCAGTTCAGTTTTCTTTCAAATACTAGACGTAAGTAAGTATTTGGCGTGATCTTAAAAATTGAGTGGTTGAGTGATGATCGCGTCTTCCTGTCGTTTTCCTTTTTTTTTTTCCTGAACTGATGACTACCTTGTACCTTCTTGGAACTTGAAGTTCTTCTGTTGCTCTGAGCAAGCGTATCATCGTTCATATTAACTGTGTTATTCCAACGAGGTACCTAGGACTGACCTCTCATTAATGAAGTCCTTTACAGGCGGAGTAACATCACTCATCGAAAGAGTTGTAGATTAGGTATCTTATGCCCTTCTGACATGGCTTACCCCCTACTCAATCCTTCTTCCAACTGCGGCAAGGTACCTAAAAGTATAGTCCCCCTTGTACGAAATACTGTAGTCTCATCTGATCTCATCTTCTCAACGGCACTGCGGGCCATCAAAGGCTCAAAAGACCCCAAAAACCCAACCAACTAACGATCAACGAAAGGAGAGAATCGACTGAAACCCGCCGAAGATAATACAAAACGAAAAACCAAATATCACTTAAAAGAGAGACGAAAAGACGATAAAAGATAAAACGCAAAAGTGAATTGAATATGTGCAGCCCAATCATATGTTTTTTGTTTTGGAAAAGAAGCAATGGGCACTTATCCTTGTATTGGTGACCATGGTATGTGCTATGTGCATTGCGATAACTCCTTTTATCCTTTCACTCACATAATAAACATAGCACCATCAAAGACCAGAAAGATTTCTAAGTTTTTTTTTTTGGGAGAGCATCTTTATTTTTGAATGACCGCGCGCAGCCACACGAAGCAGTAATCCGCCGGGGGTTTTCTTGGAATTTCTGTGCCATATACCCGCTCATGAGCGGTACCACCACTACATACCATCATCATCATCAGTTCAACTCAGCAGCAGCATCAGCAGGAACACTTTGTATTCACTTGTGGTGGCACTGTTTTGGATTTTATTTATTTTTATTCCAAATGTGTGTAAGAGGAGGCTACGAAAAATCGGTTAAAAGATCGCGAACCCATACACATCCATGATTCCATCGGCAGAGACGGTACAGGTTATATTTGCTGCCGCAGCGATTCTTTCGTGGATTCATTTCCATCCTCACATGTGTTTTTTGTTGTTCGTTTTCGGGCAGCGAAGTTTTCCCGCCAAAAATGTAAAATTGCTGTGACTTAGACAGGAACTTGGGGGAGAGGGGTGGGTTGAAAGGACCGGCTAAGTGGTAGAGTGTCGAGGGCTTTTTTTTTGCCCTCATCGGCATTCTTTTGCTGATATGCTGTGTTGTTGTGAATTAAGTATATTGATCTTCTTAGGCTCCAGAGGTTTTCGAGTATAAGCAATTGAGTGCCGGTGGTATTTTTCAGTAAG
This sequence comes from Pocota personata, assembly GCA_963082735.1. Lineage (NCBI taxonomy): Eukaryota > Metazoa > Arthropoda > Insecta > Diptera > Syrphidae > Pocota > Pocota personata. The sequence goes on along the minus strand of OY720429.1, from coordinate 261,953,542 downwards.
TTTTTGCGAGATATAAAGGACTGGGTATCGGTGGAGTGTTATTAATTTAAAGAAAGAATTAGGTTTATTATTCGGTCTTTGAGGGATGTCGGCGCTGTGGGACACTTTATAGCAGCATTATGTTATCCGAATTAACTTTTATTGGCATACCTTATCAGTAAAGGTCTCTCCGGTGTGATTTCCTTCATTCGTCCTTTATGGTCCTCCAAAATAGGGATTCTATTTAATTTCGTTCTTCTTTGGTTAGTGTAGGGTAGGCTATTTTATTTTTAACAAGAACATTAAAATGTTCGAAAAGTTATTACCGCTTTCTGAAAGAAAGATATTCTTTATAGAGAATGCACTATTAAATTATTTCCGAGCCCCACATAATCTATCATTACTCTGCGTATCTCATTCCCTGTATTCCTAAAACGGTAAGGGTGGCCGTGGTGTAGTGGTAACATCATCGCTTGTCACGCTGTTGATTCACGGTTCGAATCCTGATGTCAAGAATCATTTATTTATTTCGCATGAAATAAATAAAAAAGTCGATCACTTGCGAAAGCTAAGTCAACTCTACTTAGGGTGGTCATATGGCTAAAATGCAACTTGATCGTGATGCTGACATCAGGATGACGGAAAAAAATACTGTGAATCATAAGCAACGACAATAATAGCGAAAAAAAATAGAAAAAGGCGAAAGGCTCCGTAAGATTCTACCCTATTATCCATTCTACCGTACAAAGTTTCAGTTTCCTATTTCACGACGGGAATTTTTGAGAAAGGGTGTTTAAAGGCGTACTCACATTGGGAAATTGTAGGAACATACAAATAAGTCCGAAGAAAAAAGTTTTTCTTAAAATTTATGCTATAGGTGTGTAAAGTTCTCACTTTGTAAGTTATCTAGGAACTTCTGGAGAAAATTGAAATAGAAAATTGTGTATATGTCAAAAGAAATATGTTCACTGTAACACCCTGTATTTCTAAAAGAAACTAATTTTGGGTCTATTTTATAATTTCACGTTGTACTTACTGTAAGTCTATGAAGTTTGAGCTTTTTACGTCAGGCTGGATCTTTTGGAGCAATGCGGGAAATCGAAAGAAAAATGTACTGTGCAACGCCCTGTATTTCGAAAATTAAACAGCGGTTAGACTTTATTCTTCCGCGTGATCTGCTGTTTTTAGGTCAACCAAGAATTTCGGAAAGTTGTACAGCAATAGGCAAATTATATACAAATGAGAAGAGAAACAGCAGCACCCTGTATCTTACTAAAAAGTCGCTAAATTTCGTGAGTTCTAGTCAAAAATTCAGCAACAGTGGTTCTCACTAAGTGTATGCAAAGATATAACTTTCTATGTCATCCCCAGGCTTCCGTTCCGGAGATAGCAATAAAAAGCACGCACATTGCGAAACTTTTTGGGAAATTATTATTCAAAAACAAGACACAATCTCTGCGCAAAAATAGAGTAAATCCTTAGCTGATGTCTTATCTGATTTTAGTGGTTTTTAGATGTCAAAGCCAACTTATGAACCAAATTGCATCATAATCCTCCAGCCTTTTCTACTTTTGAATTGAACGATTTCCAGACATGGCTATCTATATACCACACTAAAACTTTTGACCAAACTTCATTAAAATCCGTTCAGTGGTTCTGGAATTAGCTAACACTTAAATCTAGCACTTAAAAATTGTTCCACTTTAAGAGTCATCTTCATTTCTTCGGATGAAGCAGAGTTGGACATAATCAATCACAATTTTGATTACAGGTAGTCAGTAATTAATTACTTTGGTTGCTAGAGTTTTTGCAATTCATTTACTACAACGGAGTCTTATAATATAGTTTCGCTAGTATTCATTTGGCGAACTTTCGTGAGGTTGCAAGTTGAATTATAAGGGACGTAATTCATTATACGTTATTAAGGATATCTGGGTGGAAATGGAGGAAATATCATCCCCCCCCACATGTCCAACTACACCTTTCGCACTCAATTTTCCCTCATACTCTTGAAACTTAAATGTAATATTGTTGTAATTGATTACAATCACAAATTACAGTAATTGTAATCTTCTATAATTAACGATTACTTCGTAATTGTAATTTGGGTAAGATAATCACAGATTACAAAAAGTAATTGTAATTTGAGGAATGTAATAGATTACGTTGTGTAATAGATTACATTTTGTTATCATGTAATCGGTATTAGATTACAATTTGCTCTGAAGATTCCCCTGGTAATTTCCATGGCATGAAGCAATATTTTTTTTTTAATTTAGCAGGGTCTCATACAGAGAGAATTGAAAACAAATTATTTACCCAAGAAATATTTACATATACAGGGTGCGCCATCTTTTATGTCGGTATGTAAACATTGAATAACTTTGACATTTATCAACCGATTGACTTCAGTAGACATGTTTTTAAAACGTCAATTGAGTACAATTTTAACCATGAATCGCTTCACATCGGAACAACGCGCTGAAATAGTGACGCTGTACATTGAAAATAGTCGTTCAGTTGTGTTAACTCAACGTGCATATCGTCGAAAATATCGTGGCCAACAAGCATCGTCTGACAACACTATTCGTCGATTGGTGTCGAATTTTGTTGAGCACGGGACAGTGGAGATCGTCGACATGCCGTTCATCAACGCCCAAGACGTTCCAATGAACTGGTTGAAGCGGTAAGAGAGAGTGTTGCCGAGAACCCACATGTGTGATATCGTCACCGCGCTCAGCTTTTTAGCGTCAGTGGAACCAACTTGCGGTGCATTTTGAAGGATGACTTACATTTGTTTCCGCATAAAGTGCAGTTGACTCAAAGAATATTGCCGACAGACCGTCCACGTCGCTTGGAATACGGCCAAACAGTCGCTCGAATGGTTGACACTGAACCTGATTTTTGGAAGCAAATTTTGATGACGAGGCCCATTTCGTAATCTCTGGCGCCGTTAACAAGCAAAACTACCGCATTTGGGGAACGGAGAATCCACACGAGATCCATGAAACACCATTGCATGACCAAATAGTTGGGCCGGCGTTTGCACCAAAACCATCATTGGGAATGGATATCGGTGGATGTTGGCTCATTGTGTCTGCCCACAAATGTATGAAAAAGGTCTGGACGCTTACTGGTTTCAACAAGGGGCGTGTGCTGTCAAAAAATGGCCACATTGACTGGCCACCCAGATCTCCAGATTTGAAAAGCAAAGTGTACCCCAACACTGGTTTCCAATTGACTGAATTTTACGCCCTTTTGATCAATTATCTAAGAAATTGCCAAACGTAGCAGACTCTAACCGTTTACAAACAGAAAAAAAAATTAAGGGCCTTTAAATGGAACCTTGTGGTACTCTTACGTTTACACCGAATTTCTTCTACCATAGCACTTTTTATCACCTAGAGTGCCCTCTCTGTCAATTGTAAAAAATAAATATTTGATGAAACACTTCATAGTTAGGCAACTCGGGCGACTTTATCGTAAAAAATATTCATCTTCAATGGTAAAAGATAACAAAGTGTTAACCATCGACTGGAGTGCTGCCGACCATAGAGTAGCTAAGAGGTATTTTTACTCAGGCTTCTTCAGTGGAAGCCGACTTAAAGAAGACCATTGATTACACAATATACAAAAAAGAGAAGCAATATATGGCAAACAAAGGAATTACTTCTTTCTTAGAACGCTTCCTTCTTGTATCTCATAAACAGTGCATCAGATTGTTGTTGAGTAAATACAATTTTCGCAGTTAAATCTACGAAAACAAAGTTGAGGCTTTAAAAAAAAAATACTTCCACAATGGTTTTGTCCCATCGTCCTATGGTGATAAATAATTAAAAAAAAGGATGGAAAAATATGAACTCGAAAAATGATCCTTTGTCAATGAATGAGAAGAGAAAATCCTTTCCTCCATTCATACTCGTAGTCTGCAACACTTTCAGTAGGACAAAGTGACAATGTGACGCAACAGTTTCCAAAGCAAAGGATACACGGACCAACCGCTGTGACCAGATTGAAATTTTACGGTCAGCTGGTTGCATTTCACTGAATGAAAACAAAATCAGAGCACGTGTGGGGAAATCTCGCGATCTATCTAACAAGGATTCATGTTAATTTCGATGTCATTTTTGATTAGGATGGAGATGCTCATCTAAACCTCATCTATAGGTAAACCAATTGCAATTTAAATAGAATTTCCTTATGTGCAAATTTGCACTCAATTCACTGCCAGACTTTGGTGAGTTTATCTGAATGCAGATATCCTGCTGGCAGGTCCTTAAAAAAATAAAATAAGAAATTCCTTTGTGAAGTGTTTCTCTTTTCTCTCTGTGTACTTTCCTCACTCACCCGAATGATGGAAGAAATTCATTTCTATGCAGTTTTCGCAAGGTTGACGTTGGTCAAACACTAAGGCGTCCATTGTCTCTCTTCTTAAAGTCCTTAAGATTCTTAAAGTGGAATTTCGGCATTTTTTAAGAGGTCATGGTGAGGTATTCTTTTTTTTTCTTTCACTGGTTTGCAATAATTGACATACGGTATCCAGCTGAAGGAGGAACTATTTCTTGGTCTCGATCAAGTGTTGCAATCATGGTTGAGTCTGTTTCGTTCAGACTCATTCAGCTCATTGTATTCTGAGAAAAAGGTTTGTGTTCATTTTTTTGTTACAATTTTTAAGATTTGTTTGATCTCAAAGTGTGTGCTACAGTCATAGGAATGGAGGCGGGTAACAAATGATTATTTCATCACCTCTCGGTCATTGTTTGAGATAAAAAATTAACGAGTGGTAAATTTTTTGTAACGACTCTGCCAAATGAAAATAGTTTTATATAAATCTCCCTCAAGTCTGATAAGAGACGAGACGGCTTTAGCTTCATTATTATACGATATGAGTCGGTTGAAAAATGCCCTTGAACAAATGAAAGTTTTGTTCATAAATGCTGCGCAGTAAGCGTATCTGTACTTTTCGAAACTTTTGTTTTCCCTCAGCTTCTCAAGCTCTCCCTATGAGTGAGAGCAATAGCTCAGCCGTGAGAATATAGGGACTCTAGCTCGCTCCTGCCTGCTGTTGGAATAGCTGCAATGTGAGCTTTCAGCTGCTTTCGTTCGTCTATCAGTCTCTAAGTATCCTCGGAAAGACACGGCCTATGTTTTTCCTGCGATCTACCGACAATTATTTCAGCTCCTGATGCAAAAACCTTTTTCACAGCACACCAATGGTTTTGGATGGTTGCGGGCAGTGAGCACATCAATACTCTGCGCGGATCGTCATTGAGCAGTGGGTTCACCTGCTGTTCATCGATTTTGAGAACGCAGGGAGTTTACTAGTCGTGCCTTACGCAGGAGAAGTATTCCCGATAAATTAATTGCTATATCCTACACAGAGGAAGGTTGTCTTAGGAATTCGAGATCTAAAGTGGGGTAAGACAAGTAGGAGAAATTCGATGGACTATTACATCTCAACTGAAACGTCTCGACTACGCTTGCTCTCTCACAGAATTATGGACCTCCTCCAAATGACAGCAGATGTGGAGAGGGAGGCAGGCGTCGGCTGAAAATTATTACGGCAAAATTTAAAATTACCGGACCCGGAACAAACTAATTAGCCGATGGTGGAACCGAACTGGATATAGCCAAAGGAAAGTCAGCGTTCGGGATGTTGTCCAAAATATGGCGAAGCAATGGAATCAGTTTGACCACCAAGCTAAGAATGTTCCGCTCCAATGTTGTATCCGTTCTTTTATATGGATACAGCACGTAGAGTCACCATTATATGTACTATCACGAGAAAGCTGCAAACATTTTAAGGTTTTTCTGACCGAACCGCATCTCTAACGAACACCTCTGCCAGAGAACGGATCAGGAACCAATAGGCACAACAATCCAACGACGGAAGTGGCAGTGGATTAGTCTCATGTTCCGAAAAGGTGACAGTTCCATGGCTAACCATGCTATGCAATGGAACCCTTTAACCCATGATGGCAGAATACCTGGCGGTCCAAGGAGTACATAACGCAGAACAGTCAAGAAGGAGGCACGGCAGTTGGGGAGAGCTGAGACACATTGTCAGAAGCCGTACACGATGACACGTAGGCATAGTAGAGGCCCTAGAGAATCCACAAGGGGATAAGGAGATAAGTGAGTAAATAAGCAGTAGCTTGACATTATTCAAGACCGTCTTTGTTACGTGAACTTTAAGATTTTATACGTGGTGGCGTTTACTGGTTGATGTTTAAGAAGATCTAGTTAATAGTAGTACATTGGGCGTTATCATCGCATAAAAAAGACGAAAGTTGTCGCATCACTTTCTGGGAAGAAACCAGTCCAACAGCGGACTGTTTCCCTTTTCCCAGATATCTGGAATGAGATTTCGCACGTTGAGTTCATTCACTTTTCGCCCTCTAGCGTACTCACTGAAAACTACTTTTCGTCCTAGCAGTGTACCTATCCAAAATAGCTTCGTTCATCAGAAGGGGTTAGGAGAATCTCCATAGCAGCAGTCTAAGCGTTCCTATCAGTGCAGCAGTAGTAAAGGTACTAATGCACGCAAGGTCCACCTTTTTAGGAATTAATTCTCAGGACCTGTTGAAAAAAATAAAGTTACCAAATCGAACTAAGTGGGTGACAAACGAAGTCTGTTCACGACACCAAATCTCGACATTACTCAGAGCGGTGGCATTCGTTCGCATGTGACAATAATTTGCTTCCACTGATTGCAATATATCCTGCGGTACCAATAGCAGGAAAGCCATCCTCAATAGTGAGTGAACGAATAAGACTATCGGATCGTTCTGTCCAGGACATTTGCAGATAGAGATTCTAGTCACTGCAGACTTCTGTACGGATTCCCAGGCAACATAAAAGTTGAGTTAGGCTTTAGACAATTTAGCTTAGCTGACAATCGACTGCAATCTGCTGTTTGGCTTATTTAATCCGCCTTTTGCATTCTTTCTATGCATTTGCATGTGAAGTCTAGTCGGCAGTTGGTCCACATTTCACGGTTCAGTTAAATAGTTTTCTTAACACCGTTCCTGATCTGAAACAACAAATGGTTCTACCAGCAGACTAACGCCGTCTCCAATTTTCTTCTCTAGGTTGTGTGGTACGTTGTTGTAACATCGTTTTACAGACTGACAACTGCAATGTCAAGAGGAGGATTGTTGTTAAAATTGATCCCGCAGTCCCCATTCGTAGGCATCCCAATCTATGCCACAATCTGATCAATCTACGAGTATCTGCAATATCCTCTTCACCAGTATATGCACATACTGATCACATTTGTCGATTGTAGACAATCCAGGTAACGCCACCTGGTCTGTAGTACTGCGAGTGAACAATATTGCAGGCAAGAGGCTATTTATATCCAAGTTTCCACGTTTGAGGTGGCGAAAAGACTAAGACTCCATTTCAAGTTCGAAGCTGACACCAGGAACTTATAAAGAGACCGTTAAGTTAGAACCACTCAAATAAAGATATGTATCTCTGGAGGCCTCTTAGCCCGATTTTGGGCTCATCAGACGGGTAAGTGCCGAAGGGGATATGAATACCCTTAAGCTGTTTCAGGGCACGAGCGTTTAGGAAAAGGGGAAGAGGAACAGAGAAGAAGCCCGTGCACGTATGGAGCTTACCTATGAGTTTTAACGCGCGATTCTGTACCCTGTCTAGAATGTGCAGAACGATATTGGGTACACCAGACCAGATAGGGCGTTGAATGCCTTATAAATTGAGGCCAGATCAGACGGGGTGAAATATTTCTTGCACCGCTTAAGGAATCCTAGACATTTTACAGCATTTTTAGCGACCTCGAATATGTGATCATTCCATCGAAGATAGTTTTTAATGCACATACCGAGAATGGCAAGTCTTTCGGTTTCAGCTATGCAAGTACCATTCATGGATAATGGTTGAGGATTTTGGTTTCGCTTAAGAGACAGAAGACGGCATTGTGTTGCCTGCTTGATAATGCTTTCCAGGTCGGAACTTAATGCGTTTAACGTACGTTGCCGTTCCTTTTCTACGGCCGAAAAGCAAGTAAGTGAGTTAGGGGACGAATATGATAAATGAGGGTACTTTCATCAGCGAAAGAATGGATTGGATTAGAAGTTACAGACAAGAGATCATTTATAAAAATAAGAAAGAGAGTGGGAGACAAAACAGAGCCTTGGGGAACACCAGCATTTATTTGGTGAATTGCAGACTTGAAGCCATCCAAGACAACTTGTATTGAAGAAGAGACTCATCGATGCCATATGCACGTATTTTCGACAAAAGAGCCTGAAGCCAAACTCTGTCAAATGTCTTTGAAATATCAAGCGCAACCATCTTAGTTTCGCCGAAGTGGTGGAGAGATTGATTGCTGATACGCAGTTTCAGCGTCATCCTCGCTCTTGCAACTTTTATTTTGGGCTTTTGACCGTACACTCAACCAAAGGCTAGATGCGATTTCCCCGGGCTAGAGGGCAGACAAGAAAATCTTTTTAACTAGAATCCCTGCTGACTCTAGATTTTTTACGGCCTCTTAGCCGTCAACGTACACAATTATGACCTGCCCACTTATGTTGTCGTGTTGTGTTTGCGGACTTATTGGTGGCTGCGATCTCGGGTTTAAAATTTGCTGCCTTAAGAACTATTGATACTTAGGAGTCTATCTTGCAGCCTTCAGTGGATTTGTACAGTCATTCCTGTATATGTTGGCTACTCTAAAGCCCGTTTCACACATATCCGGCATCGGATATACGTCGGCGGGTATCCGGTTTCGAATTGTATAGAACACAGTGCGAGCGTTAACACATTTCCGGGGTTGGATATACGAAAAGGGGCCGGATATTTGCCTGTCGGATAAACCTAAATTCAATCCGGCGACGGATACATTGAAGTGTACGAGTATATCTGTTAGATACGACGTCTCATTGCCTTGCTTACACCTCTCCGACGCCGGATACATGACTTGCTTATTGCCGGGAAAGTAGTTCTGTTTTATCTTTACAACCACTGAACAGATATTCATTGGGGTTGGTTTCTAAGACTGGTACGACTATAATGTGTAGATGGTTCCATTAAGAGTCATCAAAATTGTGTGGATTAAGACAAAATTATGGATGGCTGAGTGCCAGTACTCTTTAAAACGGTATTAAGAACCCTCTTGGTCAATTTTAATGGAATTTAGTTGTGTAGTGTGTTAACTTCATCAAAATCGGATAGAGTAACAAGATATGACGCGGGTCTTAAACTTTCATAAAATCGTGTATACGGCATCTGTGTCTTTTATCTTACGCCGGGAATGTATGAACGTTCTCATTGAGTTCAATACACTTCGAACCGGATATCCGACTTCATATATCCGTCGTCGGGTATGTGTGAAAACTACTAGAAACTGTGTATCCGACGTCGTATATCCGATAACTAGACTAGAGTTGCAGTGGAGATCCATCAGAGTGGTGAGAGATTAGCTTAACCTCCCTTGCAGCTGTGGGTGTCAATATTCTGATGTAGCTTGCCATTTGGTTCTCAGTGCGGCTTAGAAGAGAATATTTCTTCTCAAGAGTGCGACTAGATCGCTCAGATATATTTATATTTTTTTTATTATATGCTGCGGCAATGAAACTTGGTCTTCAAAACATTTACAGATTAATAGCTGATTCAATACGATCACCCAGAAGTCTATTGTCAAGTCGACTGTGCTAAAACATGTATCTTTTGCGAAATGTAGAATCTCCAACTCATCATGCATGTAGAAAACAAAGGAAAACTACTTATTGACAAAACAATATGCACGTAAAATGCTAAAGCAAATTAAACCATTCCCAGTAACAAATGGCAATCTGTCAAATATCTTTAATCAACAATCGCTTCGTATTCGTCACACCGTTTTATAGCAGCCCAACATTGTTATAACATTCACATCGCCGAAGTGCCACCCAAGCAGAGTGAAAAATGGGGAATAATCTCAATACCGGATTACTTGGCTTACCTGGACTATCAAACTTTGAAAAGGGTTGACACATCTGCGAAATGGATTACAAGATCGGTCATACCAACTATCAGGGTCATCGTCCGATGAGGGAGGAAATCGTATCTAAAGAATTCCACTCACCTACAAAACAACTTGGGGGCTAATTAATAACCTACAGATGTGTTCTGGATTTAACTTCGATTTTAGGATTTCCATTGCTCAAAATATCCTCAATTTACCCACAAAGATCAATCGTTCAGTCGTGCATAACTTCACGTAGAAGGATTTGTTTCCCACTCTGACTCTGTGTGTGAGTGTGTTGGGTGTCCAAAAATACATTCTCCAAAGATCGTTTTAAATTTTCGCGCCAAAATTCCATCCACGGTTCGAGATAAACAAGTTCTTTTTTTTTTTTTTTTTAGTGCGTTTTTGTTCATTTTAACTTCTTGTTTATTGTTGTTATGTATTGGGTGCTGTGCCGGTCGACTGTTGATTAAATTTCTCTTCTTTATTGGTTTCGGGACGACGCGACGGACGTTGGGAATGTTGTTAGGTACTGATTTGATCTTGAGCCGCCACCGCCGCTATTCTTTGCAGAAAAAAAAAAAACAAAACCATCAGAGTTGGTTCGATAAAATGGGTTTTATACGTTCCAAAACTACGAATCGTCGCGATTTGATCTTTTCGAATGATATCATTATTGTTATACTGAAATCGGTTTGATTTCGAAGGAAATGTCAAAAGGTTTAAATTAGATATTTTGGTGACTGGGTGTAGTAAATATTGGACAAGGTTACGCGGGTTATTTGTTTGAATTTTTATTTATGTCAATGCAGTGTTTGTTGTCAGAGGTTTAGAAATAATCTCGACACACGGAGCATTGTGAGAGAGACACCTTAAATTTTAGTGATTTTGAGATCTCAGCTGATTAAAAGAAGCCATCATGGGGACTTAGTTGCTTTAGATGATAGCAATAAGGTAGGAATGTCGGCCATTGGCGGCAATTCTTCAAATTGCCTTAGACAAGCTGAGTTGCGTAATGGTAAACAAATCCAAATCAACTCTACACAGAACAATATTTTCCTGTGCAATACAATGTTGATGAACATAAGATAGATAGATCCTTATTTCGTATAAAAAAGAATAAAAAAAAGTTAAAACTTGTACAAAAGGATTGTTACCACACATTTTAAATTGCAGAGATATGATATTACAGGGTGACAGGGCTGGCATGAACTGTTACTAATTCAAATAGCTGTATTTTTTTTAATTGCGAATATTTTTATACTGAATTCAAAGAGTTAGGAATTTATTCAAATTCAAGGATTTAATTAGTATTCTCAATATGGCCACCTTTGGCACGAACAATTTCCTTGAGACGGTCAATAAAATTATCGCACGCTGCACGCAAGTGTGTCTGTGGAATGCGCTTCCATTCCCGGCGAAGCGTGAACTTGAGTGCGTCCGTTGCTTGATATTTTTTTGGTACCAACCTTGGCTTTCAAAATACCCCAGACAGAAAAGTCTAATGGATTCGCATCGGGAGAATTTGATAGCCATTGTGTCGAGGAAAGTCCTGTTGGAATGTCCAGAGTCTTTGGCCGAAATCTTTTCGTGCCCATGGCTTCAACACATCTTCCAAGACAGTTTCACAATAAACCATCGCATTTATCTTAACGCCACCGTCCAAAAATCCGAGCGAAGACCGACCATCGGCGGTCACTGCGGCCCAAACCACCAAAAACGGTGGCGCTTGCTTCCTGGTGACCATTCTTTGGTCGAAATTATCGTATGACTTCTCTGGCAGGTAAACTCGATCATTTTGCTTGTTGACAGGTTGCTCAATTGGAAATGGTACTTTATCAGAAAAGACGTACAGGCGGACCAACTCCTTTGCTCTTTTCACTCTTTTTTTTTTTGGTCAGGTGTGAGATCGTGCACTTTTTGGAACTTTAAGGCCTCGAGTCCGAGTTAGTTTTTCAAAATGTATTTCATCCGTTCTCTGGATATGTTTAACTCAGAAGCCATTTTCTTTCCGCTACGCCGAGGATTTCGTTCTATTCTGGCCTTCACACTCTGAATCACTGTTGTCGATGTTGCTGTCTTTTTCGGACCACCTCCATACCGTTTTGCAATGCTGTCGGTTTCCTTGTAACGCGATATGATGCGATACACAAACATTTTGTTTACTTTCAAATGTTTCAGCTCACGAACAATAGCTGGTTGTGATTTTCCAGCCAAAAAAAGGGCACACTATTACGTTTGAATTTCATTGTCGATAGAACAAAAACTAAACACGCGATAAAAAAAACCTTACACACGTTTGCCAACAATGAAAAGAATTAACAACTGTCAAATTTTCAGCGCGCTGTCATTCGTAGTTTGGCAGACACAGCGACGTGAACTTGGGAACAGTTCATGTCAGTTATGTATCCTTCTACTGAAACATTATTTTGATATGATTTAAAATTTAGAGGAAAATACGACAAAAGCATTTGGAGAATTACTTTATGTACGAGTGTTATAAGTCTATTTTGGTTTGATAATGTAAGCTTTCTGTTTATGAAGGGGATAGTTTCATGTCCTCATTTGAAGAGGTATTCTCTGAAACAGCCATATCCCTTCTGAAACTGAGTTCAATAAAAGTTCGTTTCGCTATGTTTCCGTTTTATCAATACAGGCGATGCGTCCATCTCCCCTTTACGAATACGTTCGACTGTTGCTGCCAGGTTGCAATACTGCGGATTCTTTCGTTGTCTACCCGGCCATTTCGAACTCGTTCGCTTTTTAGTCTTGCCTTTTCTTCAGCGAGTAAGTCGATGGGTAGCATTGAAAATACGACAAGTATAGTATTGTTCGAGGCAGTTCGAATCACAGTGGCCATCCTTAAAACGATGGACTCCACGCACGTATGACTTAAATTTCGCGGCACTTGACCATATTTCTACAGCTCTTGCAAGTAAAAGTCTTTCATCTTCTGTTTTGGGCCTCCGATATTACTCATTAGCCTTGAAAGTGCACTAAAAGCTTTTGAAGATTGCGAAACTTAAACGAGCATCAGAAATCACTCCAAGATACTTAATAAACGGTTTTATGGTCGGCAAACTGCAAACCAGTCTCGTTGCAGTGGTGCTCAACTTCTTTTAGAGTTTTTGCTACAACCACCACCGCGATGTGGTTCGCAAAGCCTATGATTGACACTTCTCTTGGAATCGGTAGGCGTAGAATTTCGTCACACATCGCGTTCCACAGCAGGGGTCCAAGGACCGAACCTTGTGGGACACCACCAGTTACTTCGTATTTCTTAATTCCCTCGGCAGAATCGTAGAGGAGGGTTTTGCAAAATAGCTTGTTATTATTTCCGGTATTTGTTTCCGATAAAGACAGCTCAGAATGCGTTCCCAATTCGCTGAGTTAAACACGTTTTTCACGTCCAAGGTTATAAATAGTGCGCCTATTTTTTGGTGCCGCCTTTTGCAGCGTCTGCCTTCTACAGCGGTTCGGGCTCTCATTATTACCGCGTGGAGCGTGCCTTACGGAAACCCTATTAATGTTCCGATAGACCTTCTGCTGTTTCAATTGCTGATAAAAGCCTATTGTAAATAAACCTTGTCGGAAAGAGGACGATAGGATGAAGGTTCGATTGGATTCCTCTTTCCTTTCGGCAGTAGGACTAGTCGTTGGCACTTCCAAGGCTCAGGGAAAACGCCTTCGTGAAGACAATCAAAAACTAATGTAACGTGGTTCTGTAGCGGTTGCCAGTGGCAGTTTTCGCGTTGCCAGCAGCGTCTTCGAAAAAGTAGAGCCCAACCACCTTTACAGCACAGACGCGTAGTGACCTAAAAGCGAGTATTCTGCTTGTTGACATGTCACTCATGCCTAATTTTGAAGGAAAATCGTTCTCTTCATAGTTGAGGCTTATGATGCGCTGGCTGTATTCCAGACGGCTTGATGCACCACCAGAGTTTTATACGGAAACATGATCAAGTCTTTCACCAAAATACGCTGCAGAGATTTGATAGCCTGAAAATGCCCAATCGCGTAGACTGTCGTCTCGTTGATGTTTTTGGACACTCTTCCACATCCTCGCGGACAGAATGAATATTCTCGTCCGAACGGGCTGTTCTTGGTCTGCCAACCCTTACCCTATCTCGTGTTGAGTCAGTCTCTTCAAGGCGTGCGGCTTAGCGTAGAATTATGCCACCAATCGGTGCCGAACAGTGAGGAAATCTCCAACGAAATTCACGTTGTGTTCTTATTACTGATGAATTTTTCCGCAAAATTATTCCATGTTCTTAAGGAGTCATTGTGTTTTTCGAATCTGCTATACAACTCTCAATAACACGATGACAGGAGACAGGAGTATATGGTCATTACTTTTGCGCCACTCTCTTTTGTCATCTGGTAGGTAGGAAACGGTTTCGAATCGATCCTGTAGCATTCAAAAAACTGATCAGCTGTGTGATGCTTTTCTCTAAAATTTCCTTAAGGCTGTCGAAAAGGGTTTGCCTAGAGTTCGAAGTCGGGCTCTACTTAAAGCCGGACACAAGTGGGAGAGAGTTTCCTTCTCATTTACATTTTTACGGCCGCGTCCTTGTTCCAAGTTTTTGTGTTCTGGCCCATTTGTAGTTCGGCCAGATCTGCCGAAATATGACACAACTTTGCAAACTGTTCCACATTTTGTTTACCACTGATAGAAAGTGTGAAAAGATTTTGCTCTTGACAGTTCCCATCGGAACGAGGACTACGTCTGCAAGAGATCTGTCAAAGGCAGGAACCCACCTTGCCAGCTCATCGTCTCGTCCGTTCCCTTCTATGTTGCTATGACTTAGCACCCAGAGAAGACTAATTTTGGTCCGACAACCTACCACCAGCTGGGAATATGATGTTGAAATCAAGCCTTGATAGCAGCCTGACTATCAATGAGAATGGAGATATTATCAATGGGTGTAGACTTGTGTCTATTATCTGACACGTTTCACGTATTGTCATCTGGTTACTTGCTAGAAGAATACTGAAGAGCCTGCCTGACACACATGTTTGAAGTACCTTGTGTGTCTGATATCCAACCGGCCTTCAAAACTGAGCATGTACATTTTTTCCTTAAATTTAAAATTTAACGAGACCTAGTAGCCACTTACGCAATAAACCTGTTTCAGTTTTTTGTAAAAAAAATAATCCACTTCTTCCGGTTAATTTCCCAAGCCTTCTTATCAATCGCAACTAAAACTAAAACCGACGATGCAAGAGAAACGATCTAAAAACGGAGATGACTGGGAAAAAATGACCGTTACGAATCCCAAATTCTTCTCAAGGTTATCGCCATACATTCGCAAAGCGAACGAGACACAAAGCACGGCTCCAAAAAAATAAAATCCAAAACAGCATAGCTCAACATTTAAAATGCAAAAATAAAATAATAAAAAAAAGATTATATCACAGCAGTCCACAATTCAGAATCTGGCTCATTCGCATTCTCCCGCTCTATTGAAAACGTCGTCTATGTATAGCCTGTCACCGCCGCACATGTGTTGCTCAATGTGCAAGCAACATATGACTTCTCCATGCAGATACTTTTAGTTCGGCAAGTATCTGCAGTACAAACATTTGTTTGTGTGGATTATTTATATCAAAAGTGGATATTTCAGGAATTGTTACGTTGAGCTGCAGACCCGGGCTATCGGTCAACCCGCATTTTATGAGCTCTGCTATCAGTTGAGTAATAAATGTGTGACGTGGTTTGAACATTTTCAAAGTTTCAGAGTAACTGAGCACTTATATTCAATCGGTGGAGGCACGAGAGATCACCACAACTGTCTGCGACTTGTTTTCTTAAATCAGCTGATTGGGGGTATCAATTACTAGGCAAGCCATGTGCATGCATTTTGACAACAACTAATGAATCGCTCTCATAACAGTTCAAGTTCAATGATGGCACATAACGATTTGTTTATTTTGTGTAGTACTCGTCCATGCATAATGTTGAGTTGTGTATGTTAGGTTAGGTTGTTTGGAAAATGTCGTGTGCAAATATTGTTAAAGTTAAGAAAAGGATTGCTTTTACATTCTTTGCTTCCCAAGCTACGAGCGAGTACAGAAAGACTACCTTCACTTGCTAAAGCTGAATGTGGTCGTAGATAGATGGGTGCGACCTTTATAAATCTATCTACCTGGAGCTCTAATCGATGGCAGCCCCTCCTCCAGCCCAACTGCCTTTATGAACCGGAGTACCTGCGATGATAGACCTTTTTTCCATTCTTGTGGATCAGTACTCCACATTCTGTGATCAGGTGTGCTATTGTTTCTCAACGAAGCTGACTGTCTGACAATATCGCGATATTTCCTATTCAAGTTGAATTGAGCGTAAAGCAGAATGGGGGATAGTACTATTTGCAGTAGACTCAAAACAAATGTTTGTATTTCTGTAAGTCGTTTGAATAAAATCGTCCATCCGAGCAAGTAATTCGAATAACCATGGATTGTTTTCGCACCACGCATACTCTAATTGATAATACGCATCCGCAGAGAAGTCTTACATCGCGCACCGTTTGAGGAAGACCCGAATGAGTCGATTCGTCATCGTGCACAGCTATTGGAGTTCTGCCCATCCACTTTATGGAAGATTTTGCAGTTTACGAGATTACAAAATCCAGCTCGTGAAAGAATTGAAGCCGCTTGACCATCGTGTGCGTCGTACGAGATTGCTCTTGATCCTCATTTTCACCACAAAATTTTGTTCAGCGATGAGGTTCATTTAAGGGTTGAATGGCTACAAAACAAACAAAATTGCCACACTTGGAGTGAAGAAAAGCCATTATTGAGACACCGCTGCATACATAAAAAGTCACTGTTCGGTGTGTTTTATCGGCTGGTTTAATGATTGGTCCATATTTCTTCAAAGGTGATGCCGGCCAGAAAGTTACTGTTAATGGAGAGCGCTCGTAGATCCATGATTACTGACTTTTTCCATCTCAAATTGAATGGCATTAATGTGGAAGAGCTGTGGTTTCAACAAGACGGCGCAACATGCCACACAGCGCGCGCCACAATCAATTTATTGAAGGAAACATTTGATGAGAACATAACTTCGCGTAATGGAGCTGTGAATTGGCCTCCAAGATCGTGTGATTTAACACCTTTGGGTTGTTTTCTGTGGAGAGAATAAAGCCAATATCATCACCGTTTTTATGTGTTTTGTTTGATTTTAAATTTATAGGGTGCCTCTAAAAATGCACCCTATACTTGGTTTTGGGTGACCTTTGGATCTGGTTCTCCCTCTAGCGCCACTCCATTATATCCTTTTTCGACATTGGATCATAGTTAACGATCATAATTTCATCGCTTGTAGCAACAGATTCAATAACTCCCTTCTGGTTTTCGCTGCAAAACTCTTCACTGCATTGAAGACGTCACTGTGTTTTACCTGCACTGAAAAGTCTAGGCATCCATCTTACACTCATGCTTATGCTCATGAAGGATGCGAAAGACACTTCATTCTAGAAATGCCAGTGCGGCTATTTCTTTTGGTTTTAATCAGCCAGCGGTCGCTCAAAACAATAACTAATTCAGATACATGGAGTCTTTGATACTAGAGAGACTTTGAGGAAAATGCAGCCACATTTTCGAGACTAGTTAGTATTGGAGAACAGTTTTGATGGCATATTCGATGGATTTAAGTTAAAAAAGTTCATCTAAATAAAACTTCTTCCATGATACTCGTATTAGGTGCGCAACTAAGTTCTCATCAGTCAGTCAGTCAATAGATGGCTCCAGCAGTAAGTGCTGGTCGATTTTGACATATCCAAAACGTCATGAACCGAGCTTAGACATATGGTAAACAAACTGTTTTGACACATTAGCGATTTTGTTTTGGCGTCATATACTATTGGTTGTGTGAAAATGTCTGATTTTGTGCTAAATAATCGTCATTTGCGGGAAGTTTTGATTTTCTTCTTTTATTTTGAAGAAAACGGTAGCTGAAGCTCATCCAGAGCTCCAAAAAGTTTACGGAGATGCTGCTCTAAGTGAAACAACGTGCCGTGATTGGTTCCGTTGCTTCAAAGACGGTGATTTCGATGTTGACGACCGTCCGCGTGAAGGAAGGCCAAAATCCTTCGAAGACGCTGAATTGGAGGCATTGCTCGATGAGGATCAGTGCCAAACGCAAGAACAACTTGCTTCAGCATTAGAAGTTACCCGTCAAGCCATTTCCAAGCGATTGCATGCGTTTGGAATGATTCAAAAACAAGGAACTTGGTTTCCTTATGATTTGAAGCCAAGAGACGTTGAGCGTCGTTTTTTCGCCTGTAAACGCTGCTCCAGCGGCAAAAATGGAAGGGTTTTCTTCATCGTATCATGACAGGTGATGAAAAATGGTTTCATTACAGCAACCCAAAGAAAAGAACTTCATGGGGTCTTCCCGGTCATGCTTCTACGTCGTCGGCTCGGCCGAATATTCACGCTGCGGGACCAGGTCGGTGTCATTTATTATGAACTGTTGAAACCCAATGAAACCATCACTGGGGAACGGTATCGACTTCAATTGATGCGATTGAGCCGAGCACTGTGCGAAAAACGGCCACAATACGAACAGAGGCACGAAAAAGTTATTCTACAGCATGATAATGCTCGGCCTCTCGTTGTCAAACCCGTTAAAACCTACCTGGTAACGCTCAAATGGGAAGTCCTACCCCACCCGCCATATTCCGATTATTACTTGTTCCGTTCGATGGCACATGGTCTGGCTGTTCCAGCAGTTCCGCTCATATGAAGGCATCAAAAAATGGATTGATTTGTGGATAGTCTCAAAAGATGAACACTTTTGCCGTAACGGTATTCGAGCTCTGCCAGAAAGATGGGAAAAAGTTGTAGCTAGCGATGGACAATACTTTTTGAGTGATTCATTTGTAACCATTTTTTCACAATAAAGTTGCATTTTCATCAAAAAAAGAACTTAGTTGCGCACCTAATAAAACTCTGTCTGATCTGGCCTCAATTTATAAGGTCCGCCAAAAGCTGGAATATAACGCCCATATCTGGTCTGGTGCACCCAAGACCGATTTGCACATTCTAGACAGGGTACAGAATCGCGCGTTAAAACTTATAGGTGATAGATACATTGTAAGCTCCATACATTCACTTGAACATCGTTGAAATGTCTCGTGTCTTCCCTATTTTATCGTTTTTTTTTTTATAAAAAATGCTCCAGCGAAATAGCATTCCTCTCCTTCAAAATTTCACCCGCAATATGCGTCATCACATCAGTTCACCCTTAAGCCCAACTTCGGTCGTACTGTCAATTATAGGGATTCGTTTACAAGCCGAACGACACGAATGTGAAATGATCTACCAGGCTCTGTATTTCCCCATCACTACAACCTTCAAATATTTAAAGCCTACGTGCATGGGCTTCTTCTCTGTTCCTCTTCCCTTTTTCTTAAACGCTCGTGCCCTGAAACACCTTAAGGGTATTCATATCCCCTTCGGCGCGTGCTTATTATATAAAAAAAAAAGACACCAGTTTTCGATATCAGTTCTGGGCCCGGTCCCGTACACTCTTGCTGATGTATTGGATACGTCCGCGTATTATTTGATTATGTTCTATTTAAGTTCAAACTTGTCTCTTTTAGTGTTGCTCAGCTTTGAATAAAGTCTTCCAAAGCAGTGTCTCTCAACCATATCAGGTGGGTCGGTCCAAAACACTCATAGAGTGTTTCTTACTTTTTGTATGCGATGCATTTGCCTCTTTCAATACCCTCTGTGACTATTCTTAGTACAATCTCCTTGGTTATCCTTTCTAACACTATCTGTAGGGGAGTCTATTAGTCGCAAGATCGCCTCTTGTGTCACTGCTAAGCAGGTCTCCATACCCCTATATGCAAATGCAAGCCAGTCTTCGCAACTTTTCAGGTGTTTTCCTTGTCATGCTCAGTATACTGGCTCGATAGAGGTATACTGTCAAGTCAGACCTTACTGGCAAAACTTGGAAGCGTCTTCTAAACATTTTTGTACAGGTTTTCTGCGCAGCTAGCGATTTACAAGCTTTCTTGTATTGAGACGTTCAGTGAGTCAACAATATGAATGAACCACATTCTCGGGACTCCAAACTTCGACTAAGAAGAAGTATAGGCTGACCAGACAAAAATGATAGGAAATAAATTTAAATAAAACAACAACGGTGTGAGATATCAAATTAATTCCGGCTTATTTTGAAGCTACATTCATGCCATTATGTATGGAGTAGCACATCATTTAAATGGCCGCCTCGGCTTCGCTGGCAGTGCTTCAAGCGGTAAGTCCAATTTTTGATAACTCGGTCCAATATGTGCGGCGTTATTCCGGCAATAGCGTCTGGAATGTTGGCTTCAAGCTCGTCCAAAGTGGTTGGCTAGTTAACGTAGACTAAGGACTTGACGTAGCCCCAGAGAAAATTGATGAACGCTCGCCGTGAAATGACCCAATCCCCAAATTTCTCCTTCACCACTTCGAGCATTGCGTCGCTTGTATGACATGTAGCGCCGTCTTGTTGGAACCACAGCTCGGATATATCGATGTTGTCAAGCTCTGGCCACAGAAAGTCGGTTAACATCGATCTATACCGAGGACCATTGACGGTAACGGTGTCTCCTTCCTCATTTCGAAAGAAATAAGGTCCGATGATGCCGCCGTGCCAAAAACCGTACCAAATAGGCAATCTTTGTGGATGCATTAATGCTTGGTCGAACACTAGTGGATTGTAGTCGATCCAATAACGGTAATTTTGCTTGTTGACATAGCCACTGAGTCAAAAAAATGGGCCTTATCCGAGAAGATAATTTTTTGGCCAAAATCCGGATCTCTGGCCAACATTTCTAGCGCCCAATTAGCGAACTCACGGCGTTGTTTATGGTCGTCCGGCTTCAATTCTTGCGTCAGCACAATCTTATATGGATGTAGGCGCAAATCCAACCTCAAAATAAGCCTGGTTGACTCTTTGGCGATGAACAATTCAGCTGATCGGCGCCGAATTTTTTTTTTTTTATAATTTGCACGTGTGAAAGGTGTTATGAATACCCTTATACTAATTTTAGGACACGGGCGTTTTGAGGGAAGGGGAAGAGACAGAGAGAAAGACAGATTGGTGTAGTTGGTTTGAAACTCGGCTGGTATTAAGTTTCAGTGAACTCCAAGGGGTGGCTGTCCAGATAACTGGGGAGTATTTTGTTTGTTTTCGATATTATTGTCGTTGCTTATGATTCACAGTATTTTTTTCCGTCGTCCTGATGTCATCATCACGATCAAGTTGCATTTTCAGCCATATGGCCGCCCTACTGCCAGTGCTTTGCCTTCGCAGTAGAGTTGACATAAGCTTTCGCAATTGATCGACTTTTTATTTATTTCATGCGAAATAAATAGATGATTATTGACATCAGGATTCGAACCGTGAACCTGTAGCGTGACAAGCGATGATGTAACAATTGGAAAAACTATTATTGCTATCTGGTCACCCTTTACTATTGCATCTCCGATCAATTTCAATTAAAAAATTCATCTTCCTACAAATACGAGACAAAATCCAAGGTCATGAACATTTTATGGATATCGTTCTTCAAACGTAACCACATGCTCGCTTTACCTATTCAGAGCATCGAGCTCAATGTTCATATTTTCTCCGTTTAATTTCCGGACTTATATCCATTGATCGACAAATAGAAATTCTTCTCCCAGCATTATATATACTCGTATCTTTGAATATCCGAGGTCAAGGAGAGACCTATTCAATATCAATACAATCCAACCGGCTTACATACCACACCGATGATTGACTCTTGCTTTCGCTGTTAATCCATTAATAAGCGCCTGATTCTTTCAATCTCTCGGTAGTCCGCGAGGTTACATAACTTGATTCAAAAACCACCACCACCAGGCATGACAATCGATGAATTGTTAACCACTTTTTTGTGAGATTCATTGTTATAAAAAAAAAAAATAAAAAATGCCCAAAACAATTAGAATCGAATAAAAATTCCATCTCACGTTCATCAATCATCAATTACGAAGTAGAAAAAAACCGAGCTCTCTCAGTGTAAAAAAGTTCTACGAGGTTCGTGATTTGAAAGTTGATAGTGGCCTAAAGCGATCTTCAATGAACTCCTACTGTCGTCTACTACGACTGTCGCCCTGATTTTTATCAACAAGTGTGTGCGTCATATATATCAAACTTGAAGCCTCGTAAAATTAATGTGGAAAAGGATCTCATCCCATGCCATCCTCTCGTATCCTATCTAGTGACCTCAAAATTGCACAAAGCGATTTTTTTTTTTCTTCAATCGTCTGGCAACTGGTGTAATTGCATTTCTTTTTACCCGGACAATCGGTAGGACATCAAGTGTATCAATGCACTCATGCCTGACACAGGTCCTTTGACTTTTACACTATTCACAAAGGATGTCCTTTCGATGAATTATGTCCATGTGCCTTGCTTCAGCCAAATCTGCTGAAACTATCGTGGGAATCTCTCTTTCTGATTGCGTAGGACTGCGTGCAAAATCCCAAAACAAGTAAAAGAGGTCCTTTATCTTTGAATGTACATTCGCTCCATAGTCGTCATACAAGTCCCATTTTCTATTTTCTAAGAAATTATTACTCGAGTACTGATAGTGTGTCAGTTAGTTTATACAAGGATATTAGAATGTCGACTTTGTGTTTAAAAAAAAGGACTCACAATGGAATACATAGCATGACCTCTTCAGATGGAACAATGATGCAGGACATTTGTTGTCCACATAATTATCTGACCAAAGAGGAAAATTAGGCGGAAATTTAAAGAATTTTCTTCCCATCCACGGGTTGTCCACTCTGGCCCGCTAAATGACAATGCAACGATACTGATGACAATACCAAATGTTTTCCTTTGTAATTAGGGCATCGTTAGTAAACAATTACATACATGAGGGTGTAATTGAATTGAAGACAGTCTTGGAAATTTATTAGGTCTTACTCGTATGCGGTCGATATAATGATTCTGGTCCAGACCTTATTAAGAAGCTTTGGATGCTGAGCTATGATGTTAGAACGGAGGGTTGGAGTGGACTTGACTACTATACGTATCTAAATACCATTCAAAATATTGGAAAGGAAAGTAGAAGAACTGAGTGAAATTCTTAACGTATTTTTGGCTATAAACCTTTCCTTTAGACGCTAGGTGAGATGAAACTGGCATCCCTTTGGTTTCGACCCATACACAAATATACGATCCAACGACTGCACCAGAAGCTGGCAAGACCTTATATATATGTGGATACATAAGTGTCCTACCATGTATATCAGTCTTTAGAAGAAAAACTCTCTCTCTCTGGGTTCAATTAGTTTCACGCATTACCGAAGAATGGAACCATTGTGTTTAGCTTCCATAGCTACCAAATCGATATCATGGAGCAGCTCATAAAGTTTGCGGTTGTATCTTCTGTTTCATTAATTTTCTCTTTCGAGTACTGAGTTTTAAAAGCAATTCCTTTGTCCAACCGAAGTGCCAGCGGTTTCCTAGGCTCAGTTTTCTGAGGGAGGTAGATAAACTCCATAGACACACATTCAAGTGTCCTGTTTTTCCGTTCTCCACTAATAGCCTAGTCTGCCATAAACAAATTCGTCAAGCGCGACTCTGTTCGCAAATTGTAACTATTATCCATACGAATAATAGACACGGATATCTGCCATTCGTTTTCTTGTATAACTTCGAAATTATTGAACCGATTTTGGTGAATTTTTTTTTTCGGCGTTTAGAGATAGATATTTTGTTCTGATGCTTTTTCAGGACGCGATATGAAACAAACAAGAAATGTAATATTTTGCAAAACTATTACTTCTTCTACTGAAAAAATTCAGAGTAATAAAATAACAATTAAGAGTTGAAAATACGGCTAATTAGCCGTTTCCAACATTGCAAAATCGACGTCCATGAAGTTGAGCTATCTTCAGCTACTTCTTTTGTACAACAACAGCACAAGTTACGCCGAAGCGTTAGTATTGTCCTCATTTATGGAGCTCGACCCTGCATTACCATTCCCGCATTAACATCCAAGCTCCAACCTTTGGCTTATCCAAGGCTGTTCTATAGATACTTCTATGACACATGTTCCGAAGACCTTAATGGAATCATTATCAAGAAATGCGACATTTATGTCCAGCTGATAATGATGTGAACATCTTTATACTAAAATTCCTTTTGCTACATCGACAAATTACCTTTGGAATTCACTCCCACGAGACATATAGGGTCATCCAACAAGAGGTGTCATTTTAAAGCTCATGCTTTCGCATAATTGCGGCTGTATTTCGCGAATAACTGCTCTGATATTTTCTTTTGGTGCAAGAATCGTTGGTGGAGTATTGGCGTAGACTCTATCTTAAACATAGCCCGAAAGGAAAAAGTCTAAAGGTGTTAAACCGCAAGATCTCGGTGGCCAATTGAAGTCTCCATTTCGAGAAATCACACGTCCAGGAAATTTGTCACGCAATAGGGCCATTGTTTCACCAGCTATGTGGCGTTTGGCGCCGACCTGCTGAAAATAAACGTCGTCCACGTCCATAGCATCAATTTCAGGCAAAAAAAAAAAAAAAATTTAGTCAACATCGTTCGGTAACGCAATTCATTCACTGAAACGGTCGCATCAGCATCATATTCGGAAAAATATGGATCAATGCCACCGCCAGCCCAAAAACCGCACCAAACTGTCACTCGTTGTAGATGGAGAGGTTGTTCCACTACTTCTCTTGGGTTTTCAGAGCTCCGGATGCGACAGTTACGTACCGAGACAAATGGAAATGAGCCCATCACTTTATGTAAAAAATCATGATCTTGTTCATTCATTTCCAGCACCCAATCAGCGAAAGTACGGCGTCTTGCGTGGTCTGTTGGCTTCAATTATTGTGTCAACTGGACCTTATAAGCATGTAGGTTAAGATCTTAATGCAGAATGCGGTGCAAAGTGGTTGCGGATATGCCCAATTCCTGTGATCGTCTCAAAATGGACACACCTAGGTTTTCAGTCATACTCTCAACTACAGCGGCAATATTTTCAGATGACTTTGCCGGACGAAAACGAGTTGGAGTCTTCACATCACTAACCTGTCCGAGACGTTCAAATTGATTAAAATTAACTATTACTGTGCGAGAATGTGCTTGGTGTTGACCAAAAAGCAGGCGAACTTTATGAAACGTTTCCGCGATATTTTCACTTTTTTTGTAGTGAATTTTCACTATTTCAACACGTTGTGCGAGTGTGTATCGATCCATATTTAATAACCTCCTAGTTATTACTTATCAGAAGTTATCGCAATGATAGTTGAATGTTGACAGTTCAACATTGGCGCAAAATTTAAAATGACACCTCTTGTTGAATGACCCTATATTTCCAGAAGCTTTTAATCTCCAGCTATTCAAGAGCAGAACCAACAGACATGCGTTAACGAAAAGATTACAAAAAAAACCTTAGAATATCATTAAAGATACTTACATAGCAATTGTAGCTGTGTGTGTGGATAGAAAAGCTAAAGCAGCTATTTAGAAATAGCAGTAATAGCTATTTTTATACTACGGGAAATGTCTATGAAAAATAGCTATTATTGCACAAAGAATTACTGATTAATATATTTCCATTACACAAAAATAGCAGTAATGGCTATTTTTAACAGCTAATTCTACTACAAAAAATAACTAAAACAGCGGTTCAAGATATTTTAAGAAATGAGGGAACTACAGACGATTTTCTTCTCCACATTTTGTATTTTGTTTGCATAAATTCTTGTAGTTCTAGTTGTCTGTAATATAAAAAAATAGCACATATGGCTAGAATATTCCACTATTCCTGTTTCGGCTATTTTTGTGCAGCAAATCTTATCAATGTATCTTTACGTTAGTAAATAGGTCAGCAAGCGTTTGGATATATTTGTAAGACCTGACAGAGTCCCCATATCAGATGGGGCATACAGTCGCCATAAATTACCTCTCATTTTGATTATTTACTATGTTTGTTTATCTAGCAAGCCCCACGTCCATCATAATTCCTCAGAGAGCTTCACACATTAATACTTGCGCAGACATACCATGCGTCCTTAATTAATTGATTGCACATCTAACAATTGACAGACGGAAGAACAAACCCCGCCAATCAATTAGTCACTCAAAATTGTATGTTATATTCAAAATTCTTTTCACGAGTCGCGCACATCTAATCCCTTTTGCCCCCCACTGTACGCGTGCACAAGTATCTAAACGCACACACATCCCTCCCCATCATCCATCCAATTCAAATCACACAACATCTCCGTAATAAATTATTAGAAAAACGTACAAGAATCTTATCAGCCCAGCACATCAGTGTATGAGTGTCAAATGTATTTTTAACCAAAACGAACAACAAATACAAAAAAAAAAAAAAATTATATCTTTGATGGTGGTATCCACAAGTACACCACACCTCAAGATTTTTCGTAACGTATTTTCCATTCAAAAGAAACAGAACCAACAGACGGGTGGAGGAACCCCAGCAAGGCATAGAAATAGTAGCTCCTCGGAGAATAGGAGGAGAACTTGTAACCGTCACTTCAGATTGAGCCTCCATGTGGCTCAATATAAATTATTCTCCCACTGTTGTGTGGCATTTTATGTTCTCCTCTCCAATTTCTATATAAAAATATTCTAAGCATAAAGTCTACACTCATACAGTGGAGCTCGAAAGTGCTCACAGTTGGGTATATGTAATTTATGTATGAAGAGGAACTTTTGGGGGCCTATAACAAACGAAACGAGTTTACTTTCGTTCGCCTTTGAGTGTTTGTTTCTATATCTACCCCCATGGTCTGGCTGGATACATACTCGTAGAACGAATATCAGATACGAGTACAAGAGAACGCTCTGATCACAGACAGAAATCCGAGAGTTCTCATTGAGCTCTATGCGCGCTCAAAATTACCTCTGTGGTGGTGGATGGTGCTGTCGTTTTCTTACTTTTAACGGTCGTCTTGAGACCTATGGTTAGGCGCGGGGGTTTAAGAGGCGCACGGAATCCCATTTCCATTCCTCATGTGCCAACGGTCGTTTTTATCGACAATCGTCGGCGGTTAATTTTGCTTTTGTATACTTTTTTGCGCCCTATGTGATAACACACGACCACATGCGCAAGTGCGATTCCCCCCAACCAGTTCGAAGGGGGGGCGCTCAACATAAAACAGAACAGATACTGCAGCCATGGCACATGTTTTGCTTTTCTAGAGAGACGATTGAGGAACGAGTATCTCAAAGTTGTCATGGTAATGGTGGAGCATATTTTTGGAGCCAGAAATGATGTGGGTCAACGGACAAAAAGAATGTCTCCAACTGCATTGCTCTCGGTGTATATACCTACTTGCTGGAACGGCCGTTACAGACCACCCCATTGAGCCGCCAATCGGTGGCGGAGGAATTTCTGGCCGTTACACACGTTCAGATTGTCCCTGAACTTTTGCTCAACGAGAAAGGGAATGGAGTGATGCTGGCTAAGGCGGGGGAGGGGCTTTTATTTCATCTTATTTTCTAGATTTACATTAAGTGATTAACTTTTCAGAGTGGGTTGTAGTTTTTACTAATTAATCAAATAAAAGAATTGTTTTATTTCTTTATTCAAATGTCGGAGTAGCTCATTTTTATTAGTGATGGCAGGCGTCCTTCCAAAACGAAGGTTATGACATTGTAGTGAAGTTTTATGAGATATAACCGATGTCGAATGAGATAGTCTTTCCGGAGACTATAGTCATAGGATTATCACCCTTAAGTCGGATCTCGATTAGACTGCGCACTCATGCAACATCAGTTGAGATAAGCTCTACAAATCTTGTCGAAATGCCTGACAATCAGAGGTATTCTTTGAATATGAACTGGAAGGTCCGCCCAGTACAGTATGTTGCATAAATTAGTTTCCACTTGGCATTTTTCGATTTTTTCCACGAGACATGTCATCATCATATTTCCTTTAACCCCGGGTGAAGTATAGAACGGAACAAATCTCTTTCATCTTTCTCGGCCATGTTTTCCTCCGAGTTGTTGCTTTTGCCAAGACTGTTGATCCCCACGTTGTTCTTGGTCTTCCAATCCGCCGTGCATCCTGAGAGTTCCATTCGAAGGACTGCTTTGCGGTGTTTTCATTTGGCTTCCTCAGTGTTGGACCAATCTAGCGCCATTTTCGCTACTTTATCTCGACATCCAACAGCTCCTAGTTGGATATAATTTGCGGCCAGCGAATCTTTAGAATGTATTGCAGACAGCGCTTAACGAAAGCTTGTAACTTTCTCGTGATGTTTGCCGAGACTTTTCAGGTTTCACGGGCATACAATAGCACGGTTTTAACGTTGGATTCGAGGAGTCTGAACTTAGTGCGTAAGGAGATTTGACTGGATTTCCAAACAGAATACCATAGGCTGCTCCGCCATCAGATGATACAAAAGTTCTACAGGCAGACCAAAAAACAACTGGATCACACAAATGCAAAAACACCAGCATTTGATTGGCCTCAGTGACGAAGTGATCCGAAACTGGAAACCTGCCGGTACTTCCTGATGTCAAAGCGGCAAACCCCACAGGAGGACCAGTAGGAGGGATGCAGTAAAGTTGGAGGGTTGTGATCCTTCTACTCCGGATCATAACTTCGCCGTAAGGAAAAGAAGAAGAAGCTCACTTGCATGACTTGTGTAAGAGTCGTGCATATAGCTCTTATAGTTTAGGAGGTATAAGGTGGCGACAGACAGACGGTCTGTATATGGAACCCTGAAAAGACTTAAACATTTCGTTGAATTTCAGTGCTTTAGACATACGTTTGCAACTTATCAGGCTAAAAATAAAGTGCACGATTGGGTCAGACGTACTTGCATCTATGCGGGTAGGAAGCTTAAATCTAATTTTGGCGATTTTCCAAAAGAGGTACCTTTACCATATCCTTGCATTGTGTCAAATATTGTTTAGAAAAGTTGGTACGCCATCTAGTGGCTTATGTGTGCTCAAAGAAAAAACTTTGACATGCTATTAAAAAATCCACGTTTGCTAATCATTTACTTTTTCTGCTGATTTAATTTTTTGTTTTCTGCTGGTAAAAAAAAAACGTTGCTGATTGGAAAATGGCTTTTTGCTGATGATTTATTTTTATTTTGTTTGCTAGCATATTTTACTAGTCTTTTGGTTATTTAGCTTCTTTTTCTTTTATTACCCGTTGTACTCGTACATCTTATGTTAAGTATTTCTCTCACGTATCTGCCTTGCTGCTGCGCTGGTTATGGGGCCTCTCCATCACCATCACTGAGGCCGAGAATTTGCTGCATTTGAGTGATCCAATTATTTCTATTTCTTCCCCTTCTCGGAACTTCGGTTAAAACTTGAGTCGCTATTGCTTTTTGGACAGGATTTTCCAATGATCTTCTTTATAAATATCTGGCTGTACCTACCAGTTGATGCGCTTTTCTACTCGTACTATCGGTTTCTTTACACGGAAGCTTCCGAGGAATATTTTCATTTCATTATTTTTCATACATCGTCCAACATTGCTATGCGTATGTTAAAGCCAGACGTACACGACTGTTGTAGAGCAAACCCTTGAGTTTTTTTTTGGTGTCGTGACAGGACACTGTGTGATAGGTAATCACGCAGCACGACTAGGGTTACCTCTTAACGACTACTGTAGAAGCTGCAGGGACGTAGAGGAAATAGAATCCGTTCATCATCTCCTATATGATTGTCCAGCTCTGGCCATCAAAAGAAGCCGTGCTTTTGGCGGATACTTCTTTTCAGAGCTGGATGAGCTAGTTAGCATTGAGCTAAGAAAACTCCTGGGATTCATATATGATATTTATCTGAGTGGTTTAGCTTAGCGGTTAAAGATTAAAATTTTTAGGTTCCCAGGGTTCTAAATATTGGGCACAATGGACTCTTAGTGGTCTAAGTGAGCTGTTGACAATCCTGTCAACTGTCAACAAAGGCACCCAGTTACCTAACCTAACCTAACCCTTGAGTTTAAGTGGCATTAATCTATCAAAAAAGCCTGGAGTTTTCGCACCATTTTAAGCACGTCACTGGATGTGTAATACCGTCATCATAATTTCCCTGCCCATTTACGATTGAGCCGAGGTATTTCAATTGCATTTCGGAACGATAACTCCGTCTAACGCGATATGTGGGTTCGGAAAAACGGCAATGGAAATATTCTGTTCTCGTGCGGCTAATTCTACAACCGTTATCTTCCAATGCTTAATTCAATAATTAAGTGTATTCTGAAGAACAGTCGCATCAGTACTTACGATAGCACTATCGTCGGCGAAAAGAATATAAGTCGTTCCAGTTGTATCGATGTGTCCCTTTAACAAAAAATCTTGCACGACATTGAAAAGCAATGGACTTAGTCAACTCCCTTGGTGCATGCTTACTCTAATTTTTAATTCATCGGGCTTTGAATTCCGCGCCAAAATGGTCTTTTCATCTACTCGGCAACACACACAGAGACGAGTAGATGATCCCCAATCGTAGACTCTTCGAAGACTGGTAGCAGACTTAAGCCTTTTATATAGATACTACTACGGCAGTCGTTCAGAAGACCTCCATGGAATTATCCCTAGAAATGCGTTCTCCTAGGCAAGCAGTTAACGCCGATCGTCTTTTTGTACACCTTTCTGTTAAAATTTCTTTTGCTACAAGACAAGTAAATTTCGGAATTCTCTCCCAGGGGGTATATTTCCAGAAACTTTTAATCCTCAGCGATTCAACAGACATCATGGGGCGCTGTCTCAGCGTTACAGGTTCGCCTATCCTGAGGGATGATTATAAAATAAAAATTAGACAGCTATGATCATTTGTAGTGAAAAACCGCTGAACAGATTTTGATGAAATTTGGTTTTTAAAGCCATCAATCGATGGAATGTGGCAGTTTTTAAAAAACGTCTCTGCGCTTTAATTATGTCGGACGTGCGAGAAGAGGCGGAAATATTTTTGAAACATTTCAACTTTTTAGGTCAAATGGTTCAAAACTTGTGTGTGCCAGACAAATGAGAGAATGGATGGACAACAACGTGATGTTCCGTTTTTCACTAAAAAGGACAACCATTTTTTTCATCATTATAGTCGGAAAGGTAAACCACATTCAACGTATGCCTGAATCTGATCCTATGAAAGAAATATCTATGTATCTATTGGATCATTTTGGAGAAATTACAATCTTAAGAAGATTCCCCTTTTGTAAAATTCCACATGCGGATTCACACGCCCCAAACATGCTCTAGGTAAACGTTAGCGTTCTAAAGGTCATTAACCTAACCAGTAACGAATTAAGTTCCGCACCCATAGTTACTTTAATTCTCCGGAACTCGAAGCAAATAATGGCATCTCTCACACCACTTTTAGAATTTCCTTCCTGATTTTCTAGTTTTTCTTTAAAAAAAATTCCTCCACGTATTTTCCTCGATATTTGCATAGTTCACACAGCTGATCATCACCCAAGGAACTGTCACCCTAAAAACCCACTGCCTGTTTCTCATGTTCACAGTTCCCGCTTAAAAGAAACAAGGAAGCTGACTGTGGATCAAAAAAAAAAAAAAGGTCATGAGAACGGTCAAGGAAGTAAACAAGGAAGTGCGACCCCAAGAAATGTACTTCCTCATCGAGATAACCTCGGTTCATAGCGATGAAATCTTACCACCTTTCTTCCTCGATGAAAACTAAACGGGAGTGTGAATTCAAGAGGAAGAAATCAATGACCGAAGATGATGAGAAGTTTTCTTCAAAGATGACATGCAATTCTTTCAACTGTAACTTTACTAGTTTCTGTGACAAAATTGAGGGGGTTTCTACCCGTGAGAAACTAAAATGCCACACATCACAAGAAACCATTTAGTGTTAAGGTGATAATGACGTTTCTCCCATACCCGATTCAGTTCTTTGAAAGGACCATAAGCATAGAAAAATCTCTTGTCAGCTGATCGTGCTAACATAAAGGATCGCAGGTAGATCCGCACTGGATCCTTTTTCTACCTCTCTACAGGAATAAAGAAAACAGTAAAAAACCAACAGGTTTTCATTTCCTTCTTCTCTCGTTTTTATCGCTCCATACACTAATATCCCTTGATCGATCAGCTGTGATCGCAGGCCAACACCGATCGTTTTGAAATCAGCTGATGTTTGTTATTCTATACGAACTTCGGCTCGGACAAGGACTTTTTTTTTATATTTGTTTTGAAAATGTCGATAAGAAAAGAAATCACATTGGAGCCGGAGACTATTCCAAATGGACGAAGGATTTTTTTATGGCCGTGGGAGCGATGTGATAACGTGTGAGGATCGTTAAATTGCATGTTTGTATGCGTTGTTAAGAAGTTAAATGGTGCTGTTAGTTTTTAGTGTCATAAATGTTTCACAATTTTCTTATCAAATTTGTATGCCTTTTAGGCTTAATTTGAATGTAGATTGATCCTTTGATTTACACAGGATGTTGCGACTTGAGGTCTCGGCAATAAATTATGAGAGAGTTTGAGGGATATTAATGGACGGCATACTTTATGTGATGATTTAGTTCCACGATTTTTGTGTAATAGTCTGGATAATGTTGCCCACTTATTATCGTGTTGGAGATTTATTTGGCGTCAATTGGTTCAGATAGGTTGAACTAATTCGAAGTTAGATTATTATTAGTGTAGAGGAGCGTTTGATGTTAAGGGAACATACACTCGTAGGAATCTGAGGATTAATCCAACCGTTTCTTGATCTTCGGGCAAAGAACTCTGGACTATTGTTTTTGAGATGGTAGTAGAAGTAGTATCTCCGGACTATAGCGCCATATAAAGTAAGTAGATGTAGCAGTATCCAAAAAGGAAGTTTTGCCACACAATGAGTCATTGTATACTTTAGCGATTCTTCTGAAGACATCTCCTTCGGTGCCATCATCAGCCTGGAAAATACAACATGAGTGTTGGAAAATCTTGTCAAGCAGTGCATATTTGAGCATACTTGCAGGACTGTAAGCCATGCTACCAAATTTTGTGACTTCTAACTGGATGTGGCTCAAACTATGATTATTGCTTAAATTACCTTTGCCTAACTGGCCCTTTGGGAGCTTGACGATTCATCCCTCTTTCCAGTCTTCGGGTAAGTTATTTGCTTTCCAAGCTTTCAAGCAACGCCAACTTCGTACTTCTAAGTGCCTTGATCGCAGGGATCATCTGTCAGTTGTATGATGATTCTCTAAAGAGTCTTGCGGTCCTTTGGCACTTCTCTAACTTCCATATGTTATTAAAACTCAAGTATGCTAGAGTAGTTACGGGTGTTAACGGAGATCCGCGATCTAACGACAATGCTTCCTGCACCTCCCTGATCGCAAAATTATCGATCAAAAAGAGTTGCCGTCTTATTCTGTACAGGGTGATACACTCACATACAATCTAAACAGAGTCAGCATTTAGTTTCAAAAAAAAGGTTCATCTTGTGTAGATGATAACCGATTCGGCAGTGACCGAAGATAAAGCTCACTATAGCCTTCAGAGATCCTTTCTGTTCTATTTCAGAATATTTCCAGTAGAAGGGTCACATCTAGCTTGCTGACTGTTTGTGATTGCCCTAGTTGTAGACTCTGGAATTCCACACAAAGTTTCCGGACTAGTGAACCTTTTCATGAATCCTACTCTTGCAATTTCGTTTCCTTCAATACCCCTGAGCTATCTGTGAGTATATGAATGGATTCGCCTCTGATAATCAGTATTCAGATAGTTACTGTCGCATAGCTTAATGACATCTACCTCGCTTGAAAAACATTTGGACGCTCCAAGTGGTTACAAGATTTTACGATTGAATCCTAAGATCCCAAAACCAAATGCAGTGTTTATCGTTGAACCATCTGTATACCATATGAGTGTCACGGTTTGAGATCTCTTCCAAAACAATATAAAGTTTGAGGCCTTGCAGAGGTTACAGGTTGTGGTGGGTAGTGTGTTTGCTTGTGGAGGACCGAATTGAATCTGAGTGTTCCTTGATTCAGTTTTTTTTTTTTTTTTAAGAAGGTCTCTTTAACAGTCGTCGGATAACCGATGCACCCGACGTCGGAATCGTTTGAACGTGTTTCCATGTTATTCCATGCACATAATTTGATGGACCGGAGTTGATGAGATTGGTTCAGTGTTACCATAACTTCTTACGCCGTTTGCTTGAAACGAGAGATTGTATTGACTTAATGAAAAGATTAATCTCGTGCTGGGATTGTGACCCGAACCGTGTAGTTTCAAGTCTCACTGGAACAGCAACAAACAGCCATTCGAGCATGAGAGAGAAACGAGTAAAGTCTAAGTTTTACGAGTACAAACAACACTGTCTCGTGTTAACATTTTTTTTTTTACACAGGGTGGGCCATTAAACCTGCGGTATCTGGCAGCTCTATAGCTTTGGCATCTATTTTCAGATCGGCCTATGACAGCCTGCGTTCGAAGCGTCAGTCCAAGCGAATTTGTGCCATGGAACAGTACACGCCACCACAACGTACTGTTATCGTGCAGTTATACATTCAAAACATGTCCTCAATTGTGAAAACGCAACGTGTGTCTCGTGCAATACATTTTTCTTTGAATGGAACGGTGAATAAACAAAATTGTCGGTTCTACGCCAATGAAAACCCTCAATTAATTCACGAAGAACCTCTGCACAACCAATGCGTTACTGTTTTGACTGGAATTTGTGCGGAAAGAATCACTGGACCGTTCTTCTTCGAAGACGATGCTGAAGCAACCGTAACTGTGAATGGACAGTGTTATCGGGCCGTTGTAACAGATTTTTTGATGCCAATTCTGATTGAATGGACAACTTTTGGTTCCAACAGGATGGCGCCACAGCTCATACAGCCCGAGCCACGATCGCTTTATTGCGTCCTGTGTTCTTCGGACGCCTAGTTTCGAAAAATGGTGATTTTGACGGACCTCCGCGATCACCCGACTTAACGCCTCCAGACTTCTTTCTGTGGGGCTATTTGAAGTTCAAAGATTATGTCAATAAGCCACGGACCCTAGAAACCTTGAAAGACAATATACGGCAGGAAATGGCTGTTATTCAGCCCGAAACACTTCGAAAAGTGATAGGAAATGCTAAAAAACGAGCACATTGCGTCATTCGCTCTGGCGGCGACCATTTACCCGATATCATATTCAAAATGTGATCAGAACAAATTTGCAAGGTTCAAATAAAATCCCGAAGGTTTACGAGTAAATGGCCCACCCTGTATAAATTGAACATCCAACTCGGAGTATCAGAAGATGATAGGAAGCCATTCAACTATCATCTTCTGAAAGTGTTGTGTAATCACCATAGAACTTGGTGGTAGGATTTGTCCATTGGCAATGGTACTTCTTTGTCAAATGTTGATTCGAAATCGTACCACCTTGGCAGTCTAAAAATGATTAACATTTAGCTAAGCGATAAGAATAAGTATGGTGAAGTCTTAAAAAATATTCAAAAAGAGTCCTTGTAACGCTGCTATCTCGAGTACACATTGAATAGATTTTTACGAAATTTATTTCGTTGATTTGGTCTGATGCATAGTCTCATCGTCTCATCTGAAAATCATCGAAATCGGTTACAGTGGTGGTAAATGGTAAGGTTGTAAAAATCTTCAAAAAACGTTGCTGTCATTTTTGATGGTTGGATGTGTTTGGAATAATGTGTAGATGGAGATTAGATATGAGCGGTTGATTTTAAAAAAACTTTACTAAACGCCTAACTGGAGAAATACTGAACGGGTTTTGATGAAATTTGGTTTCTAAGTTTTCTTTGACATGTAAATAATATATATGTGATTATAACAAGTCTAGCGACACTCCACTGCTCAATCTATAGACATTTTATTCAACTTCAGCGGCAACACTGCAGTGGAAGCAGTGTTGCCGCTTTTTTTTTTGTTGCTCCAATGGATGTGGTAATCTTCTAAAGATAGTATCATAGTAATTCGGGCTACTATCATACACGATTCGGAAGCCCGCATGATCGATGCCAGGAATGCGCCTACGTACTAATCCACACCCAGCACCCTTCTACCACTCTCCATCTGCCTTTGTTGTATTGGCCCAACGAGTTTGCCACATAGCTGCTGACGCTGCTTTCTCTTCCATTTTGATTATCTTGACGCAATTGGCATCGTGTTTGTTCAGGGTTCTTCCATTTCATATTCTAAACATCTCGTCTGCGAGGACGTCGATGGGGACCATTCCAGGTATAACAAAGGCGGCCTCGTCTGAGATGGTTCGGAAGCCGCTGATTGTCCGTAGCGCGCAGAATCTATATGTTGATGATATTCTCCTTTTTGGTCTCCTTCGTTCTTAGTTTATGTGCCCACACTGGGGCGGCATATAACAGAGCCGAGGTGACAACTCTGGAGAACAGTACCTTTCTAGCGTATCCAGGTCCACCGATGTTAGGTAGTATACGCGAGAGAGCTCCCTGTATTTGCAGTGCTTTACTTGCTGAATAATCAACGTGCTTTTTGAACTGCAGTGTGCTGTCCAGCATTACTCCAAGGTATTTAACTGGTTCTTTGGACCTGATTGTTTAGTTACGAAGCTGAAAATTCACGAATTCTACGGTTTTCCCACTTCTGTTTTATGGTCGGCTAGTTCTAGTTCAGCGGAAACTAGCCGATCTCTTATCCGAGCAATTGCTTCATTCATAGCTGATTCGACTGTACGAATCTGTTCTTCTACTGTGACAACGGCAATGTCATCAGCGAATCCAATTATCGTTACTCTGTAGGGCAGCGTTAATCGTAAGACTCCGTCGTACATGATGTTCCATAGTAGCGGCCCTAAGACCGATCCCTGTGGGACTCCCGCAGTGACGTAGTATTTTACCTCTTCATCGGTATTGTACCTCAGCTTTCTGTTATTGAAATAGTTCGTCACTATACGCAGCAAGTAATATGGCGTATCCATCCTGGCGAGTGATCTTCTAATGAACGACCAGTTAGCAGAGTTAAATGCGTTTTTTAACGGTCAGCGTTACCACTGCACTCCTTTGTGCCGTTGAACCATCTCTCTCTTTCGATGGCACCTTCTGCTATATCAACTACTCTTATGGCATCAACTGTAGATCCCGCATTTCTGAAGTCAAATTAGTGGTCTGAGAGAGCTCCTTTCTCTTCTGCTACTGCGAGTAATCTATTATAAATTATCTTCTCAAGGATCTTTCCCTTGGTATCCAATAGGCATATTGGGCGATAGGACGATGGTTCTCCTGGAGGCTTCTTTTCTTTTGGTACCAAGACCAAATGGTTCCTTCTTCGAGACACTTCTTATGATGTTGCACATAGTAGCTGGTCTTTGGGGGAAAAGGTGCTCTATTATGGATCTCAGTTTTGATTGGAGGGGTCATACAACCCTTCAGTTTCGTCATCACTATTCTCTATGCCGAACCCCATGGATTAATGTCAGATTCTTGACAAAGACGTTTGAAGCATGCTCTCATTGATGGCTATACTTAAGTTGCGTTTTATCTGTTTAAGGGTGTCCAAGCTTTGTTGAAAGTGTGGCCGTGGTGTAGTGGTAACATCATCGCTTGTTACGCTGCTGATTCACGGTTCGAATCCTGATGTCAAGAATCATCTATTTATTTCGCATGAAATAAATAAAAAAGTCTATCAATTGCGAAAGCTAAGTCAATTCTACTGTGAAGGCATAACACTGGCAGTAGGGTGGTCATATGGCTAAAATTCAACTTGATAGTGATGATGACATCAGGAGGACGGAAAAAAATACTGTGAATCATAAGCAACGACAATAATAGCGAAATCAAACAAAATACTCCCCAGTTATCTGGACAGCCACCCTTGGAGTTTACAGAAACTTAATACCACCTAAGTTTCAAACCCACTACACCAATCTTTCTTTCTCTCTGTCTCTTCCTCTTTCCACAAAAACGCACGTGTTCTAAAAATTAGTATAATATATACCTTTAACACGTGCAAATTATAATAAAAAGAGTCTGCTCTCCTTCTTGATCGTTGGACTTTGCGCCGGGCTTGTAGGCATTTTGCCCGAAGTGGCCTTATTTCCTCCTTCCACCAGTTATTAATCCTTCTGAGCATTTCAAAAGAATGATGGTCGCACTCAAGTGTTCTCCTTTTCTACACACTCGTGTGTATATAGAAAACATTCGATGGCTTTGGGATATACTGCAGGTTTTGCTTTGCGTAAGAAGTCCTTGGGTCAGTTGTCTATTCTTTCTTACGTCTGAGCAGTGACGTAAAAATTTGATAGCTATCACTGAAAATTTTTCTCACTACATCCTTTGAGCTAAAATAAGGATGTCTTAGCCATTAGAGATCGCATTTTTTGATGAGAAGTGTTCACCGGAAAACTCCCTATATCTAGTTCCGGCTTTATAGTGATGATCTAGATTAATGTTGGTACTTAATCGGGAAGAAAAAAATTTACGTCAAAATTCACATAATCCCCAGATTCCCATCATCATTCCATCACTTAACCGAATTTTTATCAAATGCACTACATTCACGAAAGGAAAATGAAAGGGAAAAAAAACTAAAACCCATGAGAACTACTCCGCACAGGACAACTACACGCCGCTGCCATCATAATTTGCTCCAATTCCTAGAATTCAACAGATGATCGTGTCTCCTTTTTGCTTTTGCCGATCATCATCTTTTTTTTTGATGAGAGAGAGAAAAAACTGCCTCTTTATCAATGGACACTGGAAGGATGGAGCGGAAGGCTATCAACATTGAATAGCGACTTCCAAAATTGAGTTCTAGAGAATCAACAAAAGTCCACTCTGTACATTAGCAGAGGACGTCTGTAATTGTAGAAAGGACATCCTGAACCAAATTAAAAGAAGATTTTGATTCAATGAATTTCGCGGAATGAAGTATTTCTCTTCTGTGTCTGTTCTTCCTTTGAATATGTGGATCATATTGAATCTGGATTCCCGAAGGATCTTTTCCTTGTCTCAAGTGGTCTGGGAATGTTTGAGTTTATTTTTTTTTTACGCAAAGAATTTCTTATCCTTAAGTGCCAATAATCCAAAGGATTTTAGGCACTTTTTCCTTTGATCGATGTTTGCGAAAATACAGATTTTGAATTGTGTCGGCGTGTCCTTGTGGGATATAAACCCACAAGGGGATCGTTTCATTTTGTTTGTAATCCCAAATAAATTTCATTTGATAGTAAATATTTGGCAATATCATTTTCATTGTATCGAATCACGTAAGGATAATAAGCCACTTCATATCCACACAACAAATGTCCTTTGAAATTGAAGCCAATTATGGGAGTTTTAGATATTTTCCCACCGCTTCTCGGGATGTTACTCATGCAACAATTTTGCTCAAGAGTTAGGTATTGTTCTTCTAAGAAGCACTAGACCACATCCTAACGGCTGTTACGGTATCCCAGGATAAACAGAAAGAAATAACTTAAAATTAAAACGGAGAAAGGTCATAAACTACCGTTTTGAAGTGATATCTGATATTTTCATATTTTCTGCGAGCAAGGACATTTCACTTAAAAGGAACATACATGCGAGTATTAATGTCGGCGAGAAAGGTGATCCTTAAAAGACTACTCTCTCTCTACGGGTATGGTCAATTAATATTTGTCTGCCAGGATCTCCTAAGAGATAACGGACGGAAAATTTGTTTGCTCATCTAGCCACTTGGAAGGAGGAAGGTGTATTCCTTCTTCGTTTCTTTTGTTTT
Organism: Pocota personata; assembly: GCA_963082735.1. Classification (NCBI taxonomy): domain Eukaryota; kingdom Metazoa; phylum Arthropoda; class Insecta; order Diptera; family Syrphidae; genus Pocota; species Pocota personata. The sequence goes on along the minus strand of OY720429.1, from coordinate 261,913,891 downwards.
TCTTTTGGTTCCCACTGATGTCCTATTTTTTTTTTATTTTTTTTTTTTTTGCGGGACCAAGTGTCCTGTTAACCAAACACTTAAGGAATCCACCTTCTTCGTATCATCTTCGGTTATGGGAAAATTTCTGGGCAATCAGCTGTTGGTGATCTTGAATGCTTTTCTTTCTTTTTTTTTGCTCACTTTTCCTCTCAATTGGACCGATGAGAATGGTCCTTTCTTTTACTTGTTGCGAGTGTCAGGTTTATGATGGTACATCCTATTGTATCTAACGCACTTTACGACATTGCACAAGCATTTTTCAAGTTTTCACCTGTCCACAGACTGATGATGATTGCACAGGTTACTTTGTTTGAACTGTGATCCTTTGTCGATCGGTATACGCTAACTCTATACCAAATGGAAGGTGGTTATGGAGCTGATTTAATTGTTATTTTTACTGGTTTCTTTAAGGCGCGCAATCAAAAGAGATCCTCCTACATGAATGGTGAATGAGAGACCACCATCAAAAATGGACCACAATCGACGATGACGATTTGGGCGCGTAATGAATTCAAAATACTTCAGCGTGTTTGTGATTGATAGAGAAGAGCATGACAAGCAGAACAGTGACAAAGGACTTTTTATTGACCCGATGGTTTTGAATAAACGTTTAACTGGTTTCGAGAGGGTTTCAAGTAGTTTGACAGTGAAAAAAAAAGAAAAGTGTTATTAATTGATATTCAACAAAGATTTTTCATAAGGTCCTTGAAATAAAGGTGTGCCTACGAGTAGTCCCATGAGGAGAGTTACTTAGGCGCATTTTTCCTTCTTAGTCTTTTTTCATTGCATCCGCGATCTATTGGTTCTTCAAATTGCCGCCTAGGTCCTTAGGGCTAGAATTTACAGGCCCTTTTCATTGTGGGGTACCAATGTGTTCCTTTTGTTAATTTTTTTTTCTTCTTCGTTACTTATGCCTGATCATCAAAAAGTCCATTTTGGATAAACATATGTACGTACTCATCGATGGACAAACGCGATAGTTGCCCGAATGCATTTTGAGTGACTGTGGTCCAGCTGGTAGTGTTGGCTTGATGTGCCGAGGGTTGTAGGTTGTTCGACGAAGTTGTCGATGTCTCGGACGCCAATAGAAGGACAGCTTGGGGGTAATGAATCAAGACCAATCAATCTATTTTTTACAACCTTTTCTCTAGACAGGAGTACCTATAACTCTGTGGCAGTTCCCGAGATGCCTGCAGAACCGGCCCATCTGCCAAGCCTCGAAACGATTCACGGAACCTATGGCAAGATGTGGTGGTATCTTACAGGGAGACAACGAAGTGGATCCTTGTCTATAACCTGTGTGTGTAGCAACCGATCCTCCGGAGTCAGACGCTGATCAGTGACCGCACATTGTGTCACAGACCCGTCTAGATTTTACCTTTAGTTTTGCTTTTCAACTATGGCCTTACTGCCTAGGGAGGCCGTGACAGGGATCGGGATCCCGGACAGAATTGCCTGGTGATCTGACGAGGAGTGCCTTCTACTCGTAGACCTTAACACAGACCTGGTGCTTATTTTTAGTAGGCAAGGTAGGTTCACAACCGGTGTTACAGTCTTACTTAAAAAGTTATCAAAAAGTGACGCACCAGTAGCAGTCCTTCGTGATCGTGCGGCATAAACGCCGACTTGATCTTACCTTGACTGCGATGATGTCTTGATCGCTGTAATTAAGAACTAAAAATAAATTTTGACAGCTCTTCTCGGTGAAACAGGCTCTTCTCGGTGAAACAGGCTCTTTAGTTTCCCTTTACATCCAACGTATATAAGTCCATGCACCATTTTTCCTCGCTTTTCGAACTATAACCAGACGTAGATACTTCTACCACTGTGATGTTAGAGTCCGACGCAAGAAGTTCTTGGTCATAGGATAGGCTATGGCGTACATCTCCGTGTCCACGGATTTAGAGTCAATCACCTCTAAAGATGCTTGCTCGAACGAGAGAGTAGGAGTGGGTGCCATGCCAATCTATGATACTTCGTTTCTGCTGCAGAAACAGCCTGATGACCGCAAAGCCATAATTGATCTGCCCATCAGTATTTGCCAGAGGAGTCATTTCTTCATTAATGACAATGACTGCATAAAGAGTTTCCCCTATAGGAACTTCAAGATTACCGATATTTAGGTTTGAGGTTTGTACACCTTAACAATCTCTAGGATCGAATCATGGCCGAAGGGTTCCCCTGGCATCCGAGAGCGAGTTCTCTGCTTGGTCCCTCGACACGACCCCAGTTGAATAATGGTTATCTTGAATAAATCTATGCATCTCTGGGTTTAGCACGCTACAAGAGGTGCTGTCGTCCACATCGCTTTTATCAATGACCGCCAACGCAAAATGGTTCTTGAGGAGCGCATTGAAAGATTAAATGCCTATCCTTAGGAGCATCGTTAAATGTAGTGATCAGGCGGTCTTAGTCGCTTGGATGCATTATCCTTGGTTTGACGAGGAAGTTGTAAGTGTTTCTACAGAGAAGAGAGCCCAAAGTAGCATTTGATCTATTTGTGTTCTGACTTTGCTCGCTTGAATCAACGTGGGAGGGAAAAGTACTTCCCCGCTCGAAGCTTAGAAAGTCTAAGGTCGAAGTGTACAGAGATCCACTGTCTGCATGATAAGTCTAATACTGATTAGACTTACTGAAGTTACGAGGTACATATCTGTAAATTTGTTTAAACTGAGCCTCCCAGCGAGATTGATTCTCGCTGGGACATATCCGGTCCATGGAAGGGGAAGTGAAAAAAAGAAGTATGTTGGAGTATCATGGGGGGAGAAGAATCTTGAGAATCTCTGATCTTACTCAGCTGCTACATCGCAACTACTCTTACTTACTTACTCACGTTCCGGAAAGAATTTCTGCTGACACAAACCCTTTGTTCACATTTCGCTCAATAAAAAGCCAAGCTTCATGGCATCTACTATCGTGAAAACAGAGTTTCTGTCTGGACGTAAAGATTCCTTGTTTGCAATGTTCACGACTCCTTAATTATCACAAAGTTGTAGCTTTTTATATCCTACCTCATAGGGTAAATTAATTTGGGCTCATTGTTTGTAGCAATAGTGGTAGATCCCTATAAGTATGCTACCACTTTTTGGGCCTTTAGTTTTGTGCTAGGAAGGTTAAATTTCATATATGAACTTTGTGCAGTCAGAAGCAGTACAGGTGCATACGGGTACATTTTTGAAATCCTCCCACAGTCACGCCCATTTTTCAAAAAAGTTTCTTTTTTCGATATTTTTGCCAGAAACTGAAAATATTCTCTATATAAAATATACAGGCGTTGACTTCCTCTAAATTTCATCCATTCACTGTTCTTGGCCACGCCTACTTTTGGGGGCGTTGTCTTCAAAAAGTTTTTTTTTCTGCATTTCCAAAGCTGTCCATTGTGACGGTTAAGTCTTATTGTAAAAATCTAATCAGAACCCGTGAACTTTGGTTAAAAATTATGACAGCCCACTTTCTTTTAAGAAAATGTTGCGAAATATTAAAAGCTACGAGTATAAAAAATTGCGAAAATATTCTCCGAATAGAAAGGTATCATTGCATTGCCCAAATTATTAGGGATGGGTTAGAGGATGGAGGAAGGAATATCATACAATCCGTTCCAGAAAAATGGTAACATTCGTGTATGTTGTTGGTATTGTTTAGCACTGCGGTGACGCTTATATCTTTAGTTGTCAGGTGACACTAAAAAGTCTTCGATGTATGGTGGATGCTTAGTACTACATCCGGACGTAGTAATCTCTGTGAAGATAACACTTCAAATTACTCAGTTCGAGTTATGTATCCTCTTACTCTTAGATGAGTCGGATAGAAGTTCTAATAAAAGCCAAGAACATGCTTATTATGTGGCTTGGAAAAGATCATCTGTGAATCAGATCAATTTGCCAAAGCAGTGATAAATTTTGCGTACTCAAACAACTTTTATAATTGACACTGGGAGTGATTACCACGTCGCATGTAATCCCACAATCGATCCTCATCGCCAACTCAATCCTGCAACTATAACATCCTCGATGTAATGAATGAAAGAAATTCCCTTGAAAAGCAAATAAAAGTTCAACACATTCACTTCAAGCCAGATACCTGCAGATACTAATAACACTCAACTCCACCCAATCCACTTGCTATCCATCTCTTCCATTAATCAACTGCAAACCGAAACAAAAAAAAAATTAACAAATCTGCAAGAGATACAATCATACAAACGAAATTCCGAGCTGTTTCGGACCCACCAGACACTCAGACGAACAGACACACTGACCAAGAACACCGCCGACCATCGTCCAATTTTATCATCCCACCGATTATCATGCAAACAACGTTCCGATAAAGAACTTGACAGCACTGATGAAGTGAGGAGGAGTGTGGTGGTGCAGGACGACGACGAGCTACAACTTTTATTGAATGAAATTCCAAAAATTACGAAAAAAAAAAAAAAGGAGCAAAATACACGACAAGAAGAAGAACCTGCAGCATAACACCACCGCTGCTCGTTTGCTCACACGAAAAGCTTTAAAAACTCATCCGTTCTGGCACCGTCGACCGCATGCTAATTTGATTTCATCCTGTGGGAAAGGAATATGAAAGATACGAGTATATCGTGTTATTTTTTTTTTTTTCTGGAGGATTATTTGCACCTTCGCACGTTCTGGTTTATGTCATGTGCAGATATCCCATTTGTGGTTTTTTTCAAACGTTCATTCGGTTTAAGATACTTTTTCTTTGCTCACATACAACTATCAGTGCATGTACTTCATTTAAATGTCCACTCTGTGTGGTTTGGAGGGCAAATAATTGAATTGAAATGCTTAAATTTATTAAAAGGACACTGGAGCATGCTCATGCTTGCACATCGAATGACCCCAAATCAGTTCCGGCCGCAAAGATAATCTAAAGCAAATATGCCGCCACCGCTGCCACTTGGAATCAGCGACTACTTTGTTGCTACAGACACGCCATGCAATAATGTTAATTAAAATTTGATTTGGATTTAAAGACCTGTGAAAAAAGTCCTTCCAGCGGTGTATCCTTTGCGGTTTCGGGTAAAGGAAAGTTTTGCAACATTGTTGCTAAACAATGCTTAATTTGTTTAACACCTAGGGCTAGAGGGCAGCATATTTCTGTTCGTGGTTTTGGTTTGGTGGTTTTGTGAGTTTCCTTCTTTGAACCTTTGCTTTCATAATTTACCTGTTTAACATCCTTTTTTTTCGTCCGTGTCGGTGAGTAATCCTCTCTGAAGGCCAAGAGAGGGGACACATGAGAAGTTAACCTGTTGTAAATCCTGAATTTATAGCTGGACGTGATTAGAAATTAGAAACTCACTGCCTGTTTGTCCCCCATCAGAGCGGCAGGGTTCAATCGAGATTCGGAGATTTCTCAGAAACACAGAGAATTCCTTTGGATAAATATTTGTATTTCACTTGCGTGGATAATCAAAAATTACCTATCGAGGGAATTGATCCTTTTTTATGATGTTTGTGAGACGCATTCTCCGGTTGCACAGGGTAAATTATTGTAAGTGTTGGATTTAGCAGGGTATATGCTTCTAAGAAGGATATTGCCAGGGGGATTTGGTTTGACGCAATGTCTTGACTTTTTTTCGAGAAAAGTGCAGGTGTGTCCTTTAATTTGTCCGGAACAGCATTACATGTCAAAGATGGCAAATAAAGTGGAATTACGGGTAGTATTTGTTCGCTCTCTATTTTTACATTTGCTCCTGCCAGTTCCGTAAACCGAACTCATTAGTATCCGCAAACATTTGTTCTGTAAGCCGGAAATACAGGCCTGGTATTCGACGACCCTTTTCGATAAAGTATTGTGCACAGTTTAATCCATTCAATTTATGGGTTCAAGCTATTTAATTCGTTTAAGCTAGGTCCTTCCACTTTGTCCTAGTTAATTTACGGACACCATTAGTTACCAGCAGATATGTAGTAGTATCTTAGACGATTGGGCAGATTTCTCGAAGGTTGGTGGACCAAATATATTTACTCTAACAAACCACTACATATAAGTTTACCTTAATATACGACCAAGTTTCCTATTTACCGCATTGGTTATCGTTCAACGTACATGATATTCTAGCGAGCTTACTTTTGGATAATCACTGTTCATCATAAAAATACTAGCACCAAAGAGTATGCAATAAAATTTGAACTGATAGCACTCGGTAACATACTTCCAGGTGCTAGACACGATTACAATTTCAGTTTGCGATGCCATGAAACTCAGGGGCTTGATATTGTCTGGCTTTTGGATATATTTAAAAGGAAAAGTTCCAGTTTAAACAGCAATCCTGTTTTCAAGAATACGCTCGAGTAGTATGCTTAGCTTTTGTATAGATAGACAGATACCACTATGGATCAGGGATTTCGATTCCAATCCATTCCTCTGTCCATCTATAACTCTTGATGAAACCAATGTGTTTGGCAGTGAAGGTTTTGTTCGGATCGTAATCGCTTAGTTCCTTCGCGAAGTATTCTCCTAGAGTAGCTCTTCTGATATGACTTCTCTTCGTTGTCTCTTCTTGTCATTTCTTGCAATATTCAGTCTTTGATAATGTCTGCCGAGAACGCAGTGTCCGGTGACGACATCTGTGATTTTACCTTTGGTCTGTTATGGGACTAGGGTACTTTAGCAACGTACGAGTAATCTTCTTACAGGACAGCGCCCCAAAACCCCTCTCTTAAATTGCAAAGTTTAATTGTTCTGTAGCAGAAGAAATTTTGATAAAGTGATGTTTGCGCAACTGTCAGGTGGACATAAAGGTGCTGGACCCAGCGGCACGCCTAGATGGACGTCCAAATATCATGCATTTCTAGCGAACATTCTATTGAGTTATTCAGAGCATCTGTCATAGTAGTATGTATCTACAGTACTACTGCTACTAGTCTTGCATGAGCCAACAATTGAAGACCGAATATTATTTCTAAACCTTCTATTCTTCTGTTGGATAGATAAAGAGAATGTTTTGGGACCGAATTCGAAACGTGAGAACAATGCTCTACATTGGAACTACCCCGATGCGAAGCATTTTTTTTTTTTTTTTTCTAAGCAGTAGACGTGTGGAAATAGAGTTGGTTAAAATACAGATCCCTGAGGCACTCCGGTGTTTACAGCGAAGGTATCAGAAGACACATCATACACCACAATTTGAATTGAGCTGCATTTAGCAAAATTGTCCATTTAATCGAAGAACTGTTGAGGTAGTCTGTAGAAAACTAGCTTCCTTAATTCGGCTTTATAGAACGCCTTTAGCAAGCCCAGCACAATGGCTCTTCGATTCCGCATGTTGTTTGATGGTGGCTGCGCATATCATACTGCCCGTCACTTACATATTAGTCCATGCCCTTTAATTTATCTGAGGACCACCAGCCTGACCATCACATTTTTAGTAGATACAGAAACCTCTTTTGATATAGGTGGTTAGACTGTTCCGTCATTGACTAGATTTGAAATCGAAGTCAGCCGCCAGTTGCTTGACTTTCTTATATACGTAAAATCTACAGATGTTTCGATCGAAAGACTCCCTGAGGCTCGTTGCTCTTAGCTGCTCTAGTTATACGTTGCGGACTTTGTAATAATCATACGATGATCGTGGAGGCATACTGAAGAGTTTATTGGTTAAGGACCTCACTTAGTCTCCTCACTGGATACCCTCTGTGGGTTTGGCTGCTACCATGAAATGATCAACCGTCGATCTTTGCTCTAATCCTATTAATAAAAAAAAATCCAGCAACAAAAAATCTCTTATCAATCAATCCGATCTCAATTGAACAATTGCCTTCAATTCCATAAAAGTTCCATAATTTTGGGTCCCTTTATCTCGTTTCTTTCCAACGCCAAAGTTTCCCTCCAAAAATGAGTTTTTTCTCGTCTCTTTATTACAATTTGTCCACGAATTAGATACGATTCTCACATTATTTTCTTTATAGTAATCCCAATGCTGAATAAAAAGTCGAGGGTCCTTTGTTGTGTCCCCCCGCCACTGTATAATTGAAGATTCTCGTCTCTCATCAGATACGAGAGTACTATGATTCGAAATTGATAAATCCTTATCTCCTTCGAAATTATTTTATTAGGTTTTTGTTAGGAAAAAATTGTGTTGAATCTTCAATGAATTTTCGGTCGAAAGCCTAAATCACCATAATAACCGGATTAAATTTCGCCATATTGGTCCCCGATCCTGCATCCTCATCTGGTTTCATTCATTTTTTTTTTTTTTTTGATACTTTTGCTCAATTTTCTACTTTATCTCTTGTCATCACCAGGAAATCTTCCTCCAGATCAGGTGGATTAAGTCGTCATATTTTGTTTCTAGGTCAGAGATACACAGATTCATCATTTTCTCAGGAGACACATTGGCTTGCCATTCTTTGCGATTGTAACGCTTTTTGCCATCGTATCTACTTGAATGTATCAATAACTGATGATAATCGTCCTTCAATAAGGACGTCAATTATGGGATCTTTTGTAGCGGAGATACGGTCTGCAGTGTTGTTTTGTAGGTCATTTCACCATTGTCCGGTGAAAGGAAGTCGGACGTTGATAATCCGTGTAAGAGCTGTCATGAGATGCAGCTTACTGTGTGGGGTATCCTTTTTTTTTTGAGTAAGAACAATCTGTTCTTCCTTTCTTCTCTTTTTTCTTTTTGCAAATTGGTGAGTTTGTGGGCGGATTTGTAGGTTTTTCTTTCATTCGTTTTTGTTGGAAGTAATTTTTGCTTGTTTCCCTTATTCTTATGACCACCGGGGTTGTTGCTCATCGGTTATTCACTTGTATTCGATGGTGATGTAATAATTTCTTTATAGGTTAACTTAAATTAGGTTGTCTGGTTTGACTGTGTGCTCTGATTGCAGGGAATGTAGTCGAAAATAGAACTCGGCCTCCAAACAATTAAATATATTCATCATAATTTAATTGAAGAACAGCGACCCGCCAGGACTACATTTGCTCGGCTTTGTCAAAACACATACTTGAAGTTGATAGGCCTGCAAAGAGAAAGCGGATAGTTAAAGGTAATTCTGCCATAATATAGCTAGGAAAAGCTATCTGGGTCGAGGTGATCGAGGTTTAAAGATTGAGGGTGTTTCGAATTGTTTATGGGCCACGGGTGGATACATCCTTAACCCAAACACCGCTTTAGGAAGCACAAAATCAGCAAAAACTTAGTCAATGTCATCAATTCAAAACTTCCAACTTATAAGCTTCCAAAGGCAAATTTCTTTCAGTCAATTGTCTTGAACGAGGCACTAATCTGGACAAGGAAAACGAATTCTGTGTACTGACTTACTACAATGAGAGAGCAGTGCATACCACACGGTATCCGATGATGCGATATGCGTCACTGTAGGAATAACACCAGTTGATATCCTTGCGGACGAGATGCAGCAGCAGCACAAAAGCTGCGTTCCTAGAGAACGAGGCATTGCAGAAAGAGAGTAAAGTATTATATGATTGAGTGGCAACAAGGGTCAATAAGTGAACTTTTATCTAAATCAACTGCTGACATGGACACCGATTCTCACAAGATGACTATTCGTCTAGCCTTAGTTGGAGCAAAGTGTAGGAAGTAAAATTTGAAAAACTTCGAGTGAACAATCGGCACGTACCCAACTCCGAATAATATTGAACTCTGTCGAATAGAACGGTGAAGGCTAGAGAAATAGGTAATGTTGAATCCCACCTCGCGATGAAATACCTAATGGTGGTACCGTGGAGATGCTAGGACTGGACAGGAGAAGAGAGGTGGTTTTCAGAGGGTAAAAATCTCGCACTCTGGTGTCTTTTAAATATTTTCAACGCTAACACCTGACTGTCTAAAGATCTGCAAGAATTTTACCACAACTGTCAATCCATTGAAACCATCACGGATTCTAGAAGGGCCGATAAGAATGTGCCAACCCGTCGTGAAACCTGCACAAAGTCAGTCTACCGCTAGATTTTTTAGCTTTTAATGAGTCCTTACTTTCCGGAATGTAAGGACAGCCGCATAGAAGCAATCAGTTTTCAGCATGTGCAGTTTATCATGGGACAACATTATGCCGATTATCAGCAATTAAATGACTTCCTGGGTTCTGTATCCCCTCACCACGAAGAATAGTCGTAGATACTGCCCAACTCACTATGCCGCAAAAATTACACGACATATGTAATCATATAGACGTCTTCGGTGGTGTGCTTCAGAAAAGTTGCAAACGAGGCTATAGATTCGAAAAGGATTTTAAGTCAAATGCATAGTTTAACACTTTGAATAGCTGAACTGCTTAGGGTGGTGTAGTCTCTTCTCCACATACTATGGCTGCTTGTTATGACTAGATGCATGATGATGGTATATGTTGGTATGCGGATGACGACATGTCAGGAATGTTTCCTCCTTGATCAGTGAATTCACGTGGAATTTCAACTTGCTTCGACAACGGGTTACCAATTTTAATTTAATTATTACAAAAGATGTGGCTAAGATCACAGCTGGGATGTCTACTCGTATGTCATAGTGCCCTTTCGTAGAAGTATTAGCGTGAACAGCTCTTTTATGCCTCGGTGGTAGCTAAAGCTTTGACTTGGAATACATACGCTGCTGTGGTGTGAAAGTTTTATGAATCAATTCTCGTCCGGAAGACTCTATCACAAAGTTTTTCCTAGAAAGTGGACGTTTCAATTTTTACACACCTAGAATGTGCTATCTACTCGTAGTTGCCCCAGAAATTTCGATTTGTCAAGGTATAGGACGCTTTTTGTCACGGTGTTTGATTTTTTCTAAGACAACATGTTGAGATGGGCCTAAGGTAGATCCCCATTGCCTGTACGTCATTTTCAACAAAGATCCTCAGGAATGGGAATAACAGTCCTCCTTCACGGGTTTCCCTGAATGCCAATACTTTTGTTTGACATTTTCCTAGTTCTGAGCTAATTCGTGTGGTTGTGGACATATCCTCCATCCAGCCCGAAAGTGGCAGAGATTCTAGAGCTTGTCTAATTATTAACTTCAACATTGTGGCTGGTCCTTTAATGTCCCGGAATACTGCAAGAGAGTAGGTATGCTTTGTACCTCATGCAATGTTGTCTCTATGGACTTATCGTGCATATACGTCTGTTTGAATTTTTGAGATACTGGTGGGCAAAAAAAACTGGATTATCATGTCGCGATAGCGAGCACCATTAGCTGTTATTGCCAGGCCAGCCGCATTTTCAAAGGAGAATGGTCCGATGATGCGTCCAGTCCAAAATTCGCACCAAACAGTAACACGTTGTGGATGCGTTTGTTTCTCAACAATCACTCGTGGATTTTCTGAGCCCCAAATTCGACAATTTTGACGATTAACAGAGCCATCAAGATGGAAATGAGCCTTATCGCTGAAGATGATTTTTGTTTGAAAAATCAGCATCCATATCAGTTGTTGTTCTTTAATCCATTCAAGGAACTATCTTCGCTGTGCGTGGTTAGCAGGCTTTAGTTCTTGAGTCCATAGCACTTCGTATTCATGAAGATACACATCTTTCGTGAGAATAGAGAGCTTCTCGAAATGTCCAATTCTTGACCACGGTGCCGAATTGATGTTCCTGGACTCTCAACAACACTTTTACGAACTGCTTCGATGTTTTGTGTTGAACGACTTGTTGAAGGACGGGGCCAGAGTGTCTAAAATCACTAATTAATCCAGTCTCCCTGAATTTTTGAATTAATCTCTTCACAGTTGATGAAATTAAATCACTATTCCGACCATATTTTGTACGAAAATTGCGAACTGTAGCTGCCAGACCTTCATTATTTTTTAATTATTGCTCAACAATGAAAACGCATTGTTCTTTCGTGTAGCACTCCATTTTTAATCACCCTGAACTGTCAGCTGTCACTCTATGTTTTTTTTTTTTGGTTGGCAACACTGCACCACACAAATGGCGCAAAATTCAAACGTTGCGTGAATTTTGAGACACCCTTTATATTACAGAAATTAAAAGTTTGACCGATACTGTACACTAATATGATATTGACATAAAATACCAGTGCATAGCAATTGTTAAGCCACCTACTAAACAATTTGTCCTAGCCACAGAACAATTCGTTTGTTTGCCTTTATGCAGTCCTGATTACGTTTCGAAGCTTGGGGGATGGCATTTTGGGGCGCTGTCATAAAATTATAGGTTCGCCTATCCTGCTAGAAACACTACAAAACAGTTTGCTTTGCTACAACCTCATGCAGTGCAGTCTCTATGACTTTAGCTTACACGAACGCTGATTAAACTTGAGGGATGTATCTCGTACCCAATTCATAGCGAATGTGTATTGCTTGCATATTTTCGGTTCAAGTGGTTAGGCGTGGGTATGAAAATGACTTTCACTTCTCTCCAAGTAAACGGTGCTTAGGTACTTTTGAGGCACGTTTTTAAAAAATATGTACTATCCATGAAACAATGAGTTTTCTTGTTCTTCAGATGGAGAGAAAGAGTAGCCACTTTGTTTTCATCAAGTTTTGAGTTTAGACTGCTCTCTTTGATATCAATGTCTGTTTTGAGACTTCCTCTTCTTAGATAGGTTCTGAGATAGTTTATATCTTTTGTGAGACTTATCTTAAATTTAGCTGTGGTGTTGTAGCTCCTTTCCATCTCTTTTGACATACTTATCGTTTTCTGCTTTGTGTACCTGCCTTTGCTTTCTCTGTATCGGTTTCTGTAGAGTCTGACAACATTTTGATGATCATTAACTGGACCAACAAAGTTAGTCATTCTTATTTTTACCTTCTACGGCCATAGAAAAATGTCATTTCGTTGGTTTAGATTTAAAGAAAAGGCTATGTTAGCTACTTCACCTTCGTCTCTGTCTATCTCTACGGCTCGTTTGTGTAATCTTTCAGAACTTCCACCCGTCACTCAGAAATTCCTAGTTCAGGTTGCGAAATAATAGTCCGTCGCAACTTGTCCTTGGTTATGCGTTAAACTGTCTTTCTTTTGAGTGATTTGTACTCGGATACCCGTCAAATTGGCTCCATCTTTGGGAATGCACCGATCAAATATTTCATCTTGTCATGCAAGAATCATAAAACCCTACGGTTCCTTGGTCTGAACCGGATCTTCGACAGATGTTACCCGGGCCGGCGTCTAGAGTTTTTTTTAACTTGATTTGTTCACGATTGAGCTTGATTTGTCATTTCAACATCTCATCTTGTCTTCGGTACCATTGTAACTGGCTTTGATTTAGGACTTATATTGCGTTGCTTACTTGTCCATTGGTACATTTTTAGTTGAATTTATATTTTGGTTGCCTTTTATGTTTACCGTGTGTCCAATAAAAGCAGCACCGTTTGTTGTTCCTTCGAATGTAAAAGTCATTCGTCAACTTGTCGTTTCATGAACCTTTGTTTAAAAAATTATTTTTCAACTTAATTTTGATTATCTATGTATTTTATTGAAATATCTTCTTTTCCATTTCAGCTGTCATGTTGACAATCCAAAGTCACGGTAAGTACTTTCAATCACTTTACCCTAAAAAATAAAAATTCTAAATTACCCACGGGGCTACCTTCTAATTTACCCCTGTTAGCGTCAATCTTTCAACCAAAGTAGTTCTTAGTCACACCTATCTACCACCATTCCACTTATGTATCATATAAATCAACATATATCTTTTGTATTCTCCATCGTGGTCCCTAATCTGCGCAAAAAAAAAACCCTCCTGCCAATTTTGATTGACAAGCCATAGAGATGTCTTCTGCTCCTCCAGCGTCCGATAAATTGTCCCATGATTTGCATAAATTTTAACCAAAAAATCGCACAAATTACCATTAAAACGACATCGATAACAATGTAAGCAACAACACAAAACAAAACAAAAAGAAATTTCAAACAAACGAACAATCAAATAACAAACACTTCAGATAGCGTTTTGGCGCGCAAATGAATTTTAAAATGTACTGCACACTCCAAATCACCGGCCGGCGTTTTGCACTTTTTTTTTTTTTTTTTTTATTTACAATATCTAGCTAATACTAAAAAGTGGAGAAAAAAAAAAAAAAACTGTCTAGTGGAATGAAGGACGTTGAGTAAGAGAAAATAAAAATACAAAACCACATCGTTTTCCGCTTCAATTGGAATGCTTGGCTGTTTATTCTTTAGATACTTTTTTTTTCTTTATTTTTTTGTTGTTCGCGCGAATTCACTAATCTTGGTGTTGATTCGCAAATTGTTGTTATTACCCATGTTGGGGATGTGTTAATTAAATGGGATACGTTTAAATGCTTTGCTAAATGAGTTTTGGATTTGGATTTGGATTTGTATTGTCCCTTTGTTGTCCGAACAATGTTCTAACTAATTTCGCATAATGAGTGTGAGTTTTGTAAAAATATCTTGATATGACGTAAAATAAATTTACATAATAGGCTTTTGTATATCCTCATGTTCGTATAGTCACGTCACGATAACGATTGTCACTTGTTTAGTGTCACATAATTCACTACTGAGTAAAGATTGTTTATCTCGATAGCAAACCCTTCAAGCTTAGCTATAAAACCGGCAGAGAGGTAGCCTTTCGCATTAATTAGAATTTTATTTTACTGCCTCGCCCTGGGCTCTTTTACTGGCTCATGAATAATTTCTGCTTCATTTATCATGAGAGATGTCTTCAGGTCTTTTGGACAAAAGGGCCTTTTTCATATAGAAGCTGATGTAATTTTGGAACTTCCATTTAAGCTTTGATTGATTGTTTTGAAATCCAGTGCTTTTCAGGTAAAAAAAAAAAAAACTGGTATCCTATTCCTGTATAGAGATCGATTTCTACGCGTTTTGAAAGAAGGTGCTCACCACTAATCGCTTTGTAATGACTGAAGCTATAACAAGATTTCGAACAATTATGTAAAATTAGTATTTAAAGGATTACCAGTGAATTTTCTATCTTAGCCTATGAAACATTTGACGATTTGTATTAAATTATCCATTTTAACTCCAGGGACAATTATAAAAGAGCCACATGTCAAACCAACAGTAAGCTAGACACTAGAAGCCATATATATTAGAATTTCTCAAAGCTCTTCTAAGAGATTGTTTTAATAAATTCCTTTAAAAAAAGGTTTGTGTCTTAAATACACGAATCCAATTACTCTCACCCGTCAATTTGCGACACTCAGCTGAACCTCCTGGCAAAGGAATTATCATTCGTTATCAACAAATTGTTTTCAGTGTTCCGTGCCAGAATAGTATGACACGGAATCAAAATCTGTTGAGAGGTTTTTGAATTAAACGGCCAATAAATATGATATAACCCGCCCAACAACTGATTTTTACAATTTGTTGACGAAACTACATATCAGGACAAACATACGAACCAAATTTCATCAAAATTTCTCTAGGGGTTCTCGGCCCTGCCTTCTCACATGGTTGGCCCGAGAACCCCCAAATGGACAGGTAGGACATGGAACAAAACGTTTTTACTTTGTTCTGACCCCTACAAGTAAAAGCCTTATTAGGTCTTCGCAACCTTTAAAACGAGTTTATAAATCGGGCTGCAGATACACTCTCCACGAGCACTATATTGTTGATTATCTTTCAGGGTGGCTTCCTACCTAATGATGGCATTAGATGACGTAGGTGACAATGGTATGTAGATCAACCTCGATATTCTCTGGCTACCTTAACCTCTTTGAATTCATCTCAACTTCAAGTGCGTCTTCCTGAAACCACTATATATAGGGTGACCAGATAAGAACGATGGAAAAAGAAATTTAAATACGTAAAACAACAAAGGTGTGAGATATCAAATTGATTCTGGCTTTATTTTGAAGCTAGATTCATGCCATTATGTATGGAATAGCACATCATTTAAATGGCCGCCTCGGCTTCGCTGGCAGTGCTTCATGCGGTCGATCCAATTTTTGATGACTCAGTCGAATATGTGCGGCGTTATTCCGGCAATAGCGACTCGAATGTTGGCTTCGAGCTCGTCCAAAGTGGTTGGCTTGTTAGCGCAGACTAAGGACTTGACGTAGCCCCAGAGAAAGTGTCAAGTCGCGTGATCGCGGCGGCCAATTGATGAACGCTCGCTGTGAGATGACCCAGTCGCCAAATTTCTCCTTCACCACTTCGATCTTTGCGTCGCTTGTATGGCATGTAGCGTCGTCTTTTTGGAACCACAGCTCGGATATATCGGTGTTGTCAAGCTCTGGCCACAGAAAGTCGGTTAGCATCGCTCTATACCGAGGACAATTGACGGTAACGGTGTCTCCTTCCTCATTTCGAAAGAAATAAGGTCCGTTGATGCTGCCGTGCCAAAAACCGTACCAAATAGTCAATCTTTGTGGAAGCATTAATGCTTGGTCGAACACTTGTGGATTGTGGACGGTCCAATAACGGTAATTTTGCTTGTTGACATAACCGCTGAGCCAAAAATGGGCCTCATCCGAGAAGATGATTTTTTGGCCAAAATCCAACATTTCCAGCGCCCAATTAGCGAACTCACGGCGTTGTCTATGGTCATCCGGCTTCAATTTTTGCGTCAGCACAATCTTATACGGATGTAGGCCCAAATCCAACCGCAAAATAAGCCTGGTTGACTCTTTGGCGTTGCCCAATTCAGCTGATCGGCGCCGATTTTTTTTTTTTTATAATTTGCACGTGTGAAAGGGGTTATGAATACCCTTATACTAGTTTTAGGACACGGGCGTTTTGAGGAAAGGGGAAGAGACAGAGAGAAAGACAGATTGGTGTAGTTGGTTTGAAACTCAGCTGGTATTAAGTTTCAGTGAACTCCAAGGGTGGCTGTCCAGATAACTGGGGAACTTGTTTGTTTTTGCTTTTGTCATTGCTCATGATTCACAGTATTTTTTTCCGTCGTCCTGATGTCATCATCACGATCAAGTTGCATTTTCAGCCATATAACCGCCCTACTGCCAGTGTTATGCCTTCGCAGTAGAGTTGACATAGGCTTTCGTAATTGATCGACTTAAATAAATAGATGATTATTGACATCAGGATTCGAACCGTGAACCTGTAGCGTGACAAGTGACAAGCGATGATGTTACCACTACACCACGGCCACATTTCTGGGTCTTCTTCGATACTGGCCGCTACGGCGGCTATGATTTCTTCACTTCGCACCGATCTCTGTCTGGTTGGTGGCTTAAGGTCCAAAGGAAGCGTCAAACGTTGCATGATGAAATGACAAACCTTACTGAATATTTTGACTGCTGGATATCATTGGTAACTTTGAAAGCTGCTGAAACATAACAATTGGAAAAACTATCATTGCTATTTGGTAACCCTTTACTTGGCTTTTAACTCATTAGCTATGAGGCTAGTGTGCTAGTAGTACCACACCAGTATTCGTATGTCGGATCACACCTAGAAACGATATTAAGAGTCTGCACGAAAATAGCACTTCATCCTAATAATGGCTGCAGCTAGTCAAATCATTGTGTGAGATTGCCCCCCGCTCATCTGAAATCCACTCACGGTAGCAGCGGTGTATAAACTTGCTGGGGATGCTTGTTTCGAAATCCACGATCAAATGGTTTATTCATGTTCTTTCATTCACCTTTGGGCATGCAATCGCAAGTACATTTAGCTGTCACCAAATAGAACGCATACGTTGGGATTTTCTTTGTAACAAAGTGGAGCCTTCCATAGTTCTATACGAAATTATATGTGGCAGTCTTAACTTTGTATGAAGAATCCATATGAAAGGAGTACATAGACTCAGAAAAATCTTTCGTTAGTTTGTCAGAGATTTCATTGCTCAAAATTTGTCTGTGACCCGGACGCAACTTAAAGAAAGGCAAAATCAGTTTCGTTTAGAAAGCCTTTTTCCAGGATATGAATTTTACTAACGCACGTACGGCGAGAACGAATAAGAAGAAGGAGATAATTCTTTCAGCTAGATTCAGAGTTACCTATGCAGTTACCTACTGTCAATGCCCGGCAATCATTACACGTCTTAGATTTGTATTCTCACCCATAACACTCAAAGCCTTAAGCATTTCTAAAGGGAACCATGCGAGTATAGAAACACTTAACCTGGCTATTTAACGACTTGTTTCCCACGATTGATTTATGAGACGCCCTACGCATGTCTCCCAAAAACATCACCTTACAGCGTGACAAACAAATATTTTAATAACCATCCTAATGGCAAACGCATGTAAATTTCTCGCACTTTGTTTCTCAGATCCATAAAGAATATTTTTCTGAATTTTAACTAGTCTTGCCTTCGTAGCAAACGTCGTCTTCATCGCCACCATTATGTTACAACAATTGTATTCTTATATTTTACTCATAAAATATTATTCACTCTCTGGTTGATAATAGACCTTGTACAATGTATCTTGTATCTCTGGCAGTCCTGGTGTACTAAATATTTATTACTTGGTAAATATCGGATCATCTTAAGCGCCGCCGCACTTTTTAGTTGTTTGCAAATCCATTTCTCGTACCATTGTGTCGAAATTCAATATTCATCGATCTGAATTGACAAGCACGGTCCAACTGAGAGACAAAGGTAGACAGAAAATCTCTGAGCCAAATATTTGCATTACGCGGTTCGGCTACGTGTGTATCTTCGAGTTCAATGTTAAATCTCAACATCACATGGTGGAGGTTGAGGTTGTTTTTTTTTTGTTGTCTGTGTGCTGTTTTCTGGGTGTCGGATGTGTGCCTTGTTTTGGAATTTTTTAAGTTACACTAAATCTAGCTTTCAGGAGAATTTATGACTTCCATCGGAATCTATTTGAAGCCGATAGGTAACGTTTTCACAATCAATCAGGTTTGTATGTTAAAATTTTTCGGGTGGCAAACACAAATTTCCATTCGATAATATTTTAATAGTTTCGTAGAACTGGAAGTTTCGATCTTAATTACGGCTTTTAGATACATAGTTAAAATGGTTAATATAAATCTTTTTGAGAAGGTAGGTATGTCGATATTTATTTTACTTTTTTGAATTCCTTCATGGGAATCTAAACAAGAAGCGATTGAGAATAATTTTATTAGATACTTTAGTTGGATATGGTAATCTTAGGGCATTTTAGGGTCGTTAAACATATAGGTGGGAATCTTGTACTTTAAACTTGTAGACTAGTATGACTAGTTGGTGACATTGATAAAATATGCCTTAATGTGCTGAAACCGTGGCTATAACTTGAATGGGTTATTAATTTACATTATCATTTGTACCGCATCACAGTTCGATGGCCTGCTTTATATAATATACATTGGTGGATTGGAATGGGTTTCTGGTGATTATGGAGATGTCCTGATGCTAGCCAGTGTCCTTTGTCCTTTCGTGAGGTGGATCAGCTGTGCCAGTTTTAAAATTCTTACTACTCGTACATCAGCGAAAGTGGCTGCCATTTCCTCGGATAATGATGGGTCTTCGTCATCTAGGGGAGATACTTTTTTTTTATAATTTGCACGTGTTAAAGGGGATATGAATACCCTTATACTAATTTTTAGGACACGGGCGTTTTTTTTTTTGTAGAAAGGGGAAGAGACAGAGAGAAAGACAGATTGGTGTAGTTGGTTTGAAACTCAGGTGGTATTAAGTTTCAGTGAACTCCAAGGGTCGCTGTCCCGATAATTCGGGAGTATTTTGTTTGTTTTCGCTGTTATTGTCGTTGCTTATGATTCACAGTATTTTTTTCCGTCCTCCTGATGTCATCATCACGATCAAGTTGAATTTTAGCCATATGACCACCCTACTGCCAGTGTTATGCCTTCACAGTAGAGTTGATTTAGCTTTCGCAAGTGATCGACTTTTTTATTTATTTCATGCGAAATAAATAGATGATTCTTGACATCAGGATTCGAACCGTGAACCAACAGCGTGACAAGCGATGATGTTACCACTACACCACGGCCACCCACTTTTAGTCAGATATCGGTGTGGACTTCGACAGAGCCTTATCTCCACTTTCTTAAGACTATACTTATTCAGAAATATCGTAGCATTGAGGAGGGGAAGATGCGGCTTCCTTGCGTTTGTTAAGAGATTTTTTAGAGCTAATAATTTTATCTACAGTATGTAACCTTCTTTTACTGGAAAGGCATCCCTTGGTTCGATTTGGCCACTACGTTCTTGGCTTCTTTCCAGATTTCATCAATATCACCGATTGTAGTTTTTATGAAATCTATAGATTTTTGATCCTCAAACGCAATCAGTTCTACAAAACCCTGATGTTAGGCCCCATCCCTAAGTGTAGAGCCTCTTCGATCGCCTCCACTTGTCGTAGTAAATACTCCTTTCATCATAAAACCGTCTTGGTCAAGGATTTGGAAATTGTTCCCGCACTTCTAGCTTTTTTCATTGGAGAGGCTAATTGTCGCAGGATCTGTCACAACCGCGAATTTGCGCCCAGCTCTGTTTGATAAAAAGGTGGCATGGATGCGTCTCATTCTCGGCGAGGGATTAGGTATCTTTTTCGTGCGGACTGGTGAGTCGTTATTGGTTGGAGATAGACTCTGGTCGCGCTAAACTTCTTTTATTATTGAGGTTCGGTCTCAAGATCTTTTTCTTCTTCTTGTTTTGCTTACGTCGAAGTTATGATCCGGAATAGAAAGATCATAACCCTCCCCCTTTACTGCATCCCTACTGGTCCGCTTGGGGTTCGCTAGTTTGACCTCAGGAAGTGCCGGCAGGCTTCCCGGTTTCGGATCACTTCGTCACTGAGGCCAATCAAATGCTGGTGTTTGATCCGGTTGTTTTTTGGTCTGCCTTTTTTGGGCCATTGTGTAGGAACTTTGATTGGTATTACAAGTACCTTTTTGACGGGGTTCGAACGATCTCTGCTTTGAACAATACCAACTGAACCGGTCGTGCTCTATCTTGCTTGTGATGGGTTCTTTTACATGAAGGCTTCCTCGAATCTTCGATCTTCTTATTCTATCAAGCTTTGTTACTCCTGCTGTCATGCGAAGCATCTTCATCTCAGCTGCCGTTAATTTGCCCTCTTACTTTTTGAACATTGTCCAGCATTGTGAACCGTATGTGAGCGCCGGACGTACAACTGCGGTGTAGAGCCTTCCTTTCAGCTTAGGGGACATTTTTCGATCACAGAAGATAGCGGATTGATGTCATCATCAGAAGTTGTTTCGCTATTGATCATAGATCCCAGATATTTCCACTTTTCCCACTTTGGAAGCACTTTTCCATTTAAGTAAATGTCTGGAATAGGCCGGTGTGGATCAGAGAACGGGCAGCACAGATACTCTGTCTTTTTTTAACTAATACGGTACCCATTTCCCTCCAAAACATCCACCCATACATCAAGTGCTTGTTACAGGGACGTTTGTTCTTCACTTATGATATCCATCGTCAGCAAAGATATCCATCGTCAGCAAAGATATCCATCGTTAGCAAAGATATCCACCGTCAGCAAAGAATAACTGATCCGGTCTCAGGATCTAAGTTAATTTTATGAGAAATAAAAAGGGTGCTCGAAATGCACAGAACCCGTTCTACAAACAAGACTCGATTTGAACCACGTATTCCTCAGCTATTCGCTATCGCGGCAAAGAAGGTGCAGGATTCGAATTATTCCCCAGGATCTAGAGGTTAGTTGTCAGCGTAATCTCCATTTTCTTCCTCTTCTCATGAGAAATGCATTTGGGCAAATTGTAATCGATTACCAATTACATGATCACAAACATGTAATCTATTACATTTCATAAACTATGATTACTTTTTGTAATCTATAATTATTTTGCCGAAATTACAATTACAAAGTAATTGGAAATCATAGAAAATTATAATTACTGTAATTTGTAATTATAATCGTAATCAATTACATTTCAGTTTCGACGGGATGTATGTCTTGGGTGCGATGGATATAAAGTATGGAGGGTGAAGGGTGGTTGATATTTTGGACGATGTAAGGGTTTAGATTGAGTTTAAAGGATGTGGTTGGACCTTTTTAGGATGCGTGAGTGATGGGGGGATGAAGTTTCCTACATTCCTACGCATAAAAAAAATCCAACGAATTATGTCCCTAAAAATTTAACTTGCAATCTTGTGAAAGCCCGCTAAATGATTATTAACGAAACTTAATTGCAGGAACCTACTGTACTACGAGTAAATGAATTGTGATAACAATTGTCATCAAAGTAATTACTTACTGATTACCTGTAATCAAAATTACATGTAATGAACACTGCAATTACTAAGTAATTGCGATTATAATGTAATCTATTGATTATTTGTAATCTTGATTACCAAGTAATTCGATTACTTTGTAATCGTTTGTAATCTCTGTCCCCAACAAAATATGGCACTTAAGTTCTTCAGTAAAGCGTGTTGTCTTTCAGTTTTACCTTCTTTGAGAAGCCTGATCTCCAAGCAACTGTCACAATACGTCTGCTTAGAAGGTTCGATTATGCCGGGAGGCTGTAAAGTCTTTCGCTTGACGTTCACTGTGATCGTAGTCTACTGGCTGGCACTCCGATAACATTGAGCGAATTCCATCGAGCTTCTTAAACCATATTTTCATAAAGCACCTGAAATCATCGGCTGCCGTTGGTCAATCAGTGTTCTGTTGTTCTGCTCGAGGACGTGGTTGCACCTACACGTTTTTATGAGTTCCGCACTTTGAAGTTGTTAAAGTTTTTATATTTTGAGAATTCCACGAGTGGCAGAGAAGCATGTTTCAAACCGGATACTCCGTTTTCTATAGGTCTTTTTTGACTTGGGTGCCAGACACGTTTGACAATTGCCCTAGGGCGCTCCAATTGATAAATACCCTTGCTTGAGTTCATTATTATTCGTAAATTGCTTCAGGGCTACGTTTGTAAATGACAAGATACAATCTGAGACCAATATATCCATCTGTCTTGTTCGCGGTGAAACCAAAGCATACTAAGTAGAAATTTCGCTCAATTTAGATACAATTCGCAGACAGTGTCAAGATCCCCGCTCTCTCTAATCAATTTCGATTTTATTGGACACTTTACATTTTAATGCTGGGAACTTATTGAACGCTGAGCTGAATAAGCCTAATCCATTACACGCAGAGCCCTTGACTTTACATGGTTTAACAGTGAATTACAATTCAAGAGCAGTCGCCGCAGGAAAATAAACGACATTTTAAATTCCGCTCAAGGTCATGCAAGGCAAACCCATGAAAAAGTCCCACCCGAAGGCGAAGACTTAACCAGAAAAAAGTAAACAACAACAAAAGAAGACCGCTCGCCATAAAAGAGAATCAGAAATAAAATTCCATTTCATCTGACACGCGAAGTAGAAGATGAGGATGGCTGGCAGTGGTGACCAGCAAATTCTCTTGTGCTCGTATCTCAGCGAAGCCTCTCAATGTATCTTTTTTAGTTCAATGAAATGGAAAACAATTTTATATATCGTGGATGCTTTTGACAGGCACACACTCTGGCGTTCTTTGTTTTTCTATTGACGGTCGATTAGACACAAGGTTTTGTTCGACAGGCTATCATCATTATTGGTTTTGCAGGCTCTTCTTCTAGAGACAGCGTCTCGCCGCTGCCGCCATCAGCATCACCGTCAACCTTCATTAAATTGCTTGACATATGATAAAAGCGGCGCAACAATGTTCCCAATCTAAGGAAATGCATCCAAAGAGAATAACTTCACAGATACAAACATCCAATAGGAGACGATGCAATGGTTTAATGAACTGCCTGCCGATGTAGTGGTTTTAATAGATGTACGCGCGTACATAGGCGTATAAGGAATGTGCGCGCGCGGTTGCGTGAAAACCTTACACCCATTCCTATGATGGAAAGCCGAGAGTCCTTCTCTACATGAAGGTGTTTCGCAAGTAGAGAAGTGGGTAGCCAAGGAACTAGAACTAGCTGCCGCCTGGCTATCTATGCAGCGCGATTTATAGCGATTTATGTGCGAGTATTATTCCCTCTGAGTCTGTCGTATAAATCTGTTGCGTTGGCTGTCGTGGCTTGACTCCGAGTATGTATTGGATGTAAACAAAGAAACGGAACGGAAGTCGTTAAAGGGTCCTTGGTCTTTTCCTTGGATTTGTTGTTGCTGCTCCTCCAAGTGCGTTGGCCGGCCGGAACGACATGTGGGAATAGAAGTAGAATTGCAAGAAACAGCTGCAGTTTCTAGTCTCATCGGTGGAGGGGGAGAAATATTGCAACCATCAGAGGGACGAAGAAGGTGGTAACAAGGAGTAAAGTGGGCGAGAGTTCTTGTTTACGATTGTAATCGGAGTTTTGTGTACGGCGACGCTTCTTGAGAGTTTTTTTATTTTTTTTTTTTTTTTTTCGCTACTATGAACCCGTAGTGGGTTGCGCATTACAAGGTTTTTGTAGCTCAACAAGCACAAGCGGATTGTTATCCTCGTGGGTTTCCTTTAATTTTTTGTTTTTTTTTTTTGTTTTTAGTGACTTTTGTATTTTCCCTTTGTTTTGGCATCCGAGAATAAAAAGGAAGTGGCAAATTAACGTCGGATTAAGTGGAGGTTTGTTTTGACGAAGGGATTTAAAGTTTGATTCGATGTCAAAAGTATCTACCAGTTGACTATTGAAAGTGCGCCGCGAATGCTGATTGTGGGAAGGTCGTTGAAGATATTGTTTACTTTATTCGGAGAGTATGGTGAGGAAATATATGTTAGTATATCCATAACCCTTGAGCAAGTATTTGCGAGTAGATGTTGAAAGGAACTAATTGTTCTAAACCTAAACTCATATTTATTGTTTTCCTCGACATGCTTTCATTTTGTTAGCAAATGCACAAACCTTTTTCCAGTATTTCCTTAGCAAATTAATCGCCGATCTACACACTAGATGGCGCTGATACAATATCCTTCTAGTGAAAAACTTAACCGTACTAGGTTTCTCTCTCTTGATCGAGCCTTAAAAGACTGGGTTTCAAATACAAATTGAAACCTTTGTCATAAAAAGGACGTAGCTGAAGGTGCTGCCTTTAGGTTTTTAACTTCCCGTACCTTAATGATAAAACATAACATTTATTTAGCATCTGTAGGCCATGTGTGCTTTTACTGATGCAAACCCTTGTTATTTCCCAGTTGAAGTTCCCAAGGAGTACCTTTGTTTGTTGCTGTTTTTTTTCGTTACCCTCTAGAGGTTAACTCTTTTCGGTTGACATGTCTTTTTTTTTGGTTCCTCGTTACCATCAAAACCAACATGCTCTGGCACCCAATGTAGGGTAACTTCAATAACTTGCAAGGTTCTGCTTGCGATGTTTAAGTTGAAGATACCTTCCGATTATATTAATCTTTACTTGGAAGATGAACACTCCTCCCCCAATTCCTTCACTTGTTCTTGATCTGGATATGTACCAGCTTATGCCATGCTTTGGAATGAAGTTTGGTTTCTAGGATTACCCCTAGATACTTGACCTCCCGTTTGTAGTCGATTTCAAGTCCTGCGTACCGGTTGGGTCTCAAGTGCAGTAGAAGTCTTTTCCTAGAGAAGTGTTGCATAGATGTTAAAACCCACCGAGAGGTAACACTCCTTCGTTATATTGTGTCAACAGAGAGTCTTCTCGAATTAGCCAGTAGTTATTAGTACCATATCGTCGGCATAATCTGTGCAGATTATAACTTGACTTGTTTACCTTTTCATCCACTACTAAGCTTCACATTTAAGGTGCAAGGTTTCTTTTCTCCCTGACTATAGTAGAGTTGTCCCAGCGGAGGTTCCAGCAGTGATGAAAGCCACTAACCTAGCCTCAATGATGGTAATACCACGAGATGACGGTACCTTCTTCTAAGACCTACATATGTCAGCTGTTAGAATAAAATCGAAACTTGTCTATTGTTAGCTCTACTTGGTTAAATGGAACCCTGGAAGGTCCTAGGTCATAACAGGAAATGAAAAACTGACAAGAGATTGGTCTGCTTTAGACCGAGAATAAGCTGGCCAAAGAATCAAATCTCTACTTTGTTACCCCAGGGAGAGACTTGTGTAGAATCCTGTTGGAAATGAACAGCAGATGGAATTCACTGATACGTCCTGATACATGAACCAGTAAACTTGTACAACAGACAGAAAGTCACCATCAATGTCGGTAAGCTTACTCACAGATCATAACCTGCTAAGGTAACTACGTCTTAACAATGACATATGCAGAAGCCATGGTGACGAAGAATTTCATTCGAATACATTCCATTTTCTGGGTCACTCTTCCTCTGTTTGTTGCCCTCACTACTACCATGAGAACCTTACCTTGGGTTTTTTTTCCGATGGAAGGTGGGAATCTTTGAAAGACGAAACTTAGCCAGTACTCAGTAACAGTTTGGAGTTTTTACCCATTAAACCCACCTCTCCTTCTGCACCTGATTCTCGAGGCAATGTCTTTTTCATCAACCCACTAACCTATCCTTAACCTAAGGATGAAAGGATTCTACCTTGGGAACAGAATCGTATCCCCATTGGTCTCCTACGTAGACTGTGTTTGTACAATGCCAAACATGTAACACAATCAATTTCAAATCGTGCGATGCACCCCCTTCTTACTTGCACCTATAAGGGCAAGTTTTGATTTCCTATAATAGAAAAACTAAAGAAAGTGAGCCCATCAAGCCTGTACGCACAACTGCAGCCTAAAAGGGCGAATTTATTTAAAACTTTATGTTTGAGGTCTGTGGGATCAAATCGGACTTTTCATTCTAATCCCAACATGGAAGTCTTTAGAAGAAACCCAGGTTAAGGAATGAAGGCTACCGTTTCTGGAGATTATGTCATACAGGCTTACCTCGTCATGGTGGTCTCCGGTAACAATTTTGTACACAACTTCATAAAGGTAAGCTATAATAAAAAATACTAGTCTAGGAACGAAGTGTGGCATCCTACCTGTGTACAACCCGCCACAACGCCTTGGATAGGAAACGATCACACGTTGATGGCTGTTAGCAATTTTAGGCGAACAAAGATTGATTTCTGTAATGGGAAGTCCCTCCCTTGATTCCAGAGGGTCTACACAATGCCAGATTCCTTCAACTTTCAAGCCATGGCCAAGCCATACGTTTAGATGTTCCGTTTCCTGGGTGAAGCACATGACTGTAGTTCTTAAAACGTTTGCTGGGGTCGTTAACATTGAGATCAATCCTTGGCTGTTGTTTCGCAAAGTGGAACCTACACGCAATGTTATATAACGTCACAGGCGGTGTCCCCCAAGGCTCCGTACTAGATCCACTACTGTGGAATCTAATCCAAGGTCCTCGAAAATAATTGGTTTCGCCGACGACATAGTGATCGTTGTGGTGACCAAATTGCTTGAGGAGTTGGAGTATGACTGTAATGAAGCTATCGGGATGGTATGGGACTGGCTAGTAAGCATGAACCTAAAACTAGCAGAGGAAAAGACCGAAGTAGTGCTCATCAGCAGCAGACGAGTTATGGAGACTAGAAGAGTAACCATAAGTGATAACGTTGTAGTTTCAAAACCAGAGCTGAAGTACCTTGGCGTTACTATACTCGTAGATATAAGGTTGACTTTTAAGCAACACCTGCAACATGCAGCTGAGAAGGCAGCAAGAACAACGACTGCCCTGGCAAGGATCATGCCAAATATTGGAGGACCTAAAGAGAAGAAGAGACTGCCCTTAGCAAGAGTTGCGACGTCGATGATGCTTTACGGCTCCCAAATATGGGCAATTGCGATGAAGACGAAACCGTACAGAAGGAAGACGGAGGCGGTCTACAGAACCAATGTCTTGAGAGTATGCAGTGCCTTTGGAACAACATCCTACGACGCGGCATGCGTAGTTGCTGGAACGGTGCCAATAGAGTTCCTCGTTAAAGAAGCCGAATGGAAATATCGTGCGAACATGATAATGGTGTCAACAGCGACGAGTCGAAGTGACACCAAAGTACCGCAAAGAACAATCCTGGAAGAATGATGACAAAGACAGATGGACGCTGAGATAGATCCCCAATATAGACCCTTGGATCAATAGGAAGCATGGAGAGCTGAACTTTTATCCGACGCAAATGCTTACTGGTCGTGGATATTTCAAAGCACGATATCAGGAAGAACGTAACTTGCTGGCGAACAGACTGGGTGTGGACTTAACACCAGAGAACACCCCCAGACAGATGATGAGCACGCAAGAAACTTGGGAAGCAGTAAACGAAACTATGGCTACCATCATGAAAGAACAACGAAGACAGGACCGACAGCGAAATGTCGTGTAGACGGCTGCCAACAGGAACGAGCCGAGTACTCGTATGTAAGGCTGAAGCCCCCCTCGCGATGAAATGCTTGACGGCAGTGCCGCGCGGACCAGGGTTAGGAGGGGAGGTGAGTTTAGTGGGTGAAAATCCCATACTACTGTTACTGGGTACGGACTCAGTTTCGTCTTTGAAAGATTCCCCACCTCCTAACGCAAAAAAAAAAAAAACCCAATGTGTATCGGATTCCTAGCTTTCTTTTCGTGAGAGTTGTAGCACATAGGATTCAGTTAGAGTTACCTTTACGAACTGCACCCCTATACTGAAACACGAAACATATGTTCTGGCTGAGATTGTGTAATCTCCCCAATAACGTACACCCCAACAGTCAGCAGTCAACATTTATCATTGTCTTGTTTCAGTAATAAGTCACAATATCAAGGATCTTGTCATAATTCCCCGTATCCACTTACTTACCACTTAGCATCGATTTAATTTGCCCCACCTTTCGGATCAGCTTCTAGGATTTAATCTTCCCGCACTGAGAGTCCTCCGAGTTGAAGAATCCAGCGCATTGCCGCCACACACGTTCTTGCGAAACTATTTTTGCACTTCCTCTCTGCCACAATCGTGCATCGCAAGGCACAGATCTTAGCACAAGTTGCACATAATGCGGCCATATGTGGCCTACGCACTTCCATCATCATTAGCAGAGTCCACACCACAGCAGAGCAAAGGAATCATCATCAGAGTCCCTCTGAAGTTGATGCAGCCATCATAACATTCAATCATCATCTCCTCCTGCTTTTGCACACACTCAGGAGGATTTCAGCAGCAACCGTAACAACAACAACGACTACAGGCAGAGCATAATTCAACTGACGTTAAGATGTTGCGCTTGTTATGAGGCAGCGTTTTGATTAGCTCTGCATTTTAAGCCCGTCTACCGCTGCTGTTACTGCAGTGGCAACAGTGGCGGCAGCGGCGGACAACAAAAATGCAAACTCAATAATCGGCGTCAATTAAGTTTCATTAAAATATTACTTCCCGCGACGACGATGTGTTCCTCTTGCAACTCGTCATCATGCGCATCCCATCCCCTCTGCGCCTGCCACTTGAGTCAACCACACTGTGCGGATGTGACCATTGTCAATGGGATGCTGGTGCATCGGGGACAACGATGCAGTTCAAGTGGTATGGTAGTGGAGAAGAGAGTGCCCGCAGATTAATGTTTTAAGACACCGCCGACCACTGTGTAATTTTTTGTCTTTGCGACAAAACAGCGTGGTACGTTTTGATTCGTTCCTTACCACCGCGGTCCACCCCCCACCCCCCTCCGTTAAAGCTTCTGCAAGTCGGTCTTAAATTCTTAATCCGACAAAGATACAAATGTGGAATTACAAGAAACACACACTCAACGATGTGCTGCAGTCGCATCTGCTCGCAGAACAGGCTAATTGAAGGCTTCGCTTAATGTTGCACACTAAGTCCGCTGCTGCTTAAGTGTACGAGTGCTGATAGTAGGGCGCGACCAATGCAGTGCATTTAATTTAACCATTGTCACTCGTTAAATTTATTGAAATTGCTTGTAACCGTTGTCGTCGGTATTGGTGTCGGAGTCAGAGTGGCTAGTGGTCGGTTGTTATCGGCTTTGTTTCGCTTGTATCGTGCTACATGATATTTCAAAGTAGTTCCTAGGGAACTGGAGGGTAGTAGATGAAGAGAAAGTCGTCGAGAAATCTGTCGCAAATTTGAAAAGGGTAGGACCGCTGAAAGGATTTTCTGTCCGATATGACAGCTACGACGCAGTCATTATGTCAAAAACTTGAATTTGCTATTAGTCGCAAATTTAAATAATTTCTACTGACACGATACACTGGTGGCAATAATTTGAGACTGTTAGCAGCATAAACAAAACATAGTCACTGAGCTAGTCGATGTTTTTCGATGTTTTTCGATGTCTTTCAATGTTTTTCGATGTATTTTCGCCAATTAAGAAATTCAGTGAATGCAAAAATTGAATTAACCAAAAGACGTTATTATGCAAATCACTTTACTATTAAGTTGCCTTCCAAAACGCTGTGGAAAAATTTGCGAGAGGTAGGTCTTGGGCGTCCTTCCGAGAGGACTATTCGTAGTGTGGTGGATAAATTTGAGTCCACTGGTTCAGTAAACGATCAACCAACACCCGTACGTCGGCGAAACGTAATATCTGCCGAAAATATCGCCGCTGTCCGTGAGAGTGTACAGGAGAATCCGAGGCAGTCGATTTCGCGTCGCTTACAAGAACTCGGCCTTTCGCAAACCACAACTTGGGGAATTTTGTGTCGTGACTTGTGCCTGCACCCGTACAAAATTCAACTGACCCAGGAGCTGAAGGTAAACGACCATAGACAACGACGTGTGTTCGCTGAATGGGCTCTGGAGCAGTTGGAAACTGACCCTAATTTTCATCGAAAAATCATCTTCAGCGATGAGGCCCATTTCTAGATGAATGGGTACGTCAACAAACAAAATTGTTAAATTTGGGACGATACCAATCCACATGAAATCCAAGAGCGTCCAATGCATCCCGAAAAAGTCACTGTTTGGTGTAGATTTTGGGCTAGCGGCGTCATCGGTCCATATTTCTTTGAGAACGACGTTGACCAGGCCATCACCGTCAACGGCGAGCGCTATAGATCGATGATTACCAACTTCAACGAGGGCATGGTCATCTCACGTGGAGGTGATATGATGAACTGGCCACCGAGATCGTGCGATTTGACCCCGTTAGACTTTTTTCTGTGGGGTTTTCTGAAGTTACAGGTCTATGCGAATAAGCCACAAACGCAGCGACCCTCAAAGCGAACATAACCCATGCCATCGGTCAAATTCAGCCTGATTTATGCGCCAGAGTCATGGAAAATTGGACATTTCGGATGCACGCCACCCAGAGAAGCCGCGGCGGACATTTGAACGATGTTATATTCCATACATAATGGCATCGGTAGGCCTTTCAAACAAATAAAAAATTTCGATGATATCCAACACACGGGTGGGGTCAAAATCCCGAAAACTAAAATCCCGAAAATCCAAAATCCCGAAAAAAAATCCCGAAAAATTATAGATAGGAAGTGCTTAATGGAAGACCCTTTACATAAAATTATTATCAGCAAAGAACTAAAATATTTATTTGATAAAATTAATTTCTCACAATCAAATCGCTCCTTAAGTTTGATTCCCCCGCATGTTTCATACCAAGTTTCTGAGCGACAGTTTTTCGTCAATGCCATCCGCCTCTGGAATTCACTCCCTCTCAAAATCAAAAGGCTTTATGATAGGAAAGATTTTTGTGATATTTTATTTAAACAGTAAGCAATAAGCAAACTACCTACCATTAGGTATATGAATTTACGCCATCTGATGGTACATATGGTAAAAACTTCGTAGGCTATAGTCTGTCGCACAGACAGACAGAATTGAAGACCCATTTTTTGAGTTACCGAGGTTGAATGAGTTTCGTATTACGTAATTGCTACTCAGTAGATGATTTATAATTGTCTCTACCAGCGCCAATGCACAAGTAAATCTTATAAACGACCCTAAGTTATTTTTTTCAATTCGTCAACTATAAGAAAAAAAAATCTGACGGTTATCCTCCGTCCCTCTCTTTTGAAAACATATCATCAACCAATCCGCATGCCAACGTTTTTGCCACCTATTTTAAACAATCTTTCGCCAACAACTGTTTTAAACCAGACCCCTCTTACTTCAGTCACCTTCTTAACTTTTGCGTTGGCCCCTTTCTGTCTCTGCCTTTTGATCCTACTGTAATTGAAAATAAACTACGAAACCTTAATGATGAATTTTCACCCAGCTCCTCCATTCTTTCCCTCCCCCTCTCTCATCTCTTTTGTTTGTCTCTATCACTAGGAGGATTCCCTCAGATTTGGAAGACCTCTTTCATAACCCCCATACATTAAAAGGAATCAAGTAAAAAACTATCGCCCCATTGGTAAACTTTCTCATCTACCCAAACTTTTTGAAAGTATTTTATACGAAGCCTTAAGCTTTCACTGTAAGTTTCTTATCTCTTCTACCCAACACGGTTTTCTGAAAGGTAGATCAGATACCACTAACTTAGTCGAATTCGTGTCCTTCGCCCTGTATGCCAAAGAAGTCGACGTTATTGCAACTGATTTTAGTAAGGCTTTTGATAAGATATCTCATAACTTAATCCTCTTCAAATTGTCTGCCCTCGGTTTCAAACCTATGTTGTGAAAATGGTTATCTTCTTACCTGGGAAACCGTTCTTACAGAGTTTGCTTCTGATCCGTCCTATCGACTCCTTTCTTGGCCATCTCTGGTGTTCCACAAGGCAGCCATTTAGGTCCCCTTCTCTTCATTCTAACCATAAACACTCTTCCCTCTCTCTGTACGATGATGATACCAAATTTTTCAAATTTGACTACTGTCTCCTTCAACAAGACCTTGATAGTTTTTCGAACTGGTGCCTACAAAATCGCTTAGAGCTCAATATCGCCAAATGCCAATCTATTACCTTATCGCGTAAGCACCACGTGTCCTCCGCCCGTCTTTACCTTCTCCATCGTCAACCTATAACCATCGTTCAATCTCTCCGCGATCTTGAAATATTGTACGATAGGGAACTAAATTTCCGTTCACATATTGATGAGATAATTCGTAAAGCTAACACTTGGCTTTGTCAAAGGATGGTCCAAAGAATTCTCCGACCCTTACGTGACCAGATCCCTTTAATTTATCTTTGTTCGCTCCCTCCTTGAATACGCCAGTCAAGCGTGATCACACGTTCAGCAAGTTCATGTGACCAGAATCGAGAATATTCAACGTCGATTTCTTCGATTTGCCCTTCGAGGTCTTCCTTTGAACGACTCATTAATCTTGCCTCCCTATCAAGACCGCCTCAACCTCATCAACCTGAGTGCCCTAGAGAAAGGCAGAGATGTTGCAGACATTCTATTCATTCATCGACTTCTTTCAGGCTCTGTCGATTGCGCATCTCTTAATAACTCAATTTTCTTCAATGCTAACCTACGAAAGTTACGATGCCCTCGTCTTTTCTATCTACCGTCCCACCACACTTCATATGGATCTAATGAATCAATGCTGCGAAAAGTTTACTCAAACCTCACCCATTTTGATTTTAACCACAGCACTTCCTGCCTCAAAGCCGAACTCCTTCACCACTTTCCTTAGCCACTTTTAAGTCTTAGTTTTAAGTTTTAGCCTTAAGTTAGTTGTAACCAAATAAATGGGGGCTTACTCGTATTACAACCCACCAAAATTAAAAATTAAATTAATTGAAGCCTTTGATGCTGGAAGAAAATAGTTTATATTTTTTGGATGGTTTTTGTGCAGAATTTGAAAATAGAGAGAAAAGAAAAGGTGGAGGTGTAGCGATGTTTATCAAAGATCACTTGAATTATGAAAGACTAAACATTGCATGCACATCTTTTGAAAATCTGACTGTTAAGATTCTCTCTCCTTAAGATTGTCAGTGGAATATACAGACCAACAAAGCACAAGAAAAACGAATTCATCGCCGAATTCGTAAAAATAGCCAACATAAAAATGCACGATGATATTATTATACTGGGTGATATAAATATAAATATGCAAGATACCACAAAAACATATGTGCACAACTATAAGGAAATGCTAGCATCGAGTGGATTATGTAATATCATTACGGTTAATACAAGAGTTGATTTGAATGTGGGAAGTGAGACACTAATTGACCAAATATTGGTGAACCTATCGGAGCGCAAAATATTCTCGGCTGTAATTGAAAGTGACATATCCGATCACTACAGTACCCTATATGGAGTTTATGATGCGGGCGCAACTGAAAGCGACCTACCGGAGCTCTCAGTAATTAGGACTAGCGAAGTAAATCAGTTGATCAGAGCAACGGATTGGGAACCCATAATGCAAAAAAATGACACTACTACGCTTTTCAACTCGCTAGCTGAAAAAATGGCCGAGATATATGAAAAATCGACAGTAATTTACAAAAAGAAAGCCCGTCGTAGAAATACCGCATGGATTACCAGGGACATAATTGAGAGTTGCAAAGATAGAGACAGACGGAAAAGATGGAAAAGCAACCGAAACAACTTAACATACGAGGCCGAGTACAAGATATTACGTAACCAAGTGAACAAAAAAATATCGAGGAGTAAGGATCAGTACTATAGAGATAAATTCGAACAAAGTAAATGTGATCCTAAAAAAACATGGGGGCTAATCAACGAGATACTGGGAAGAAGAAAACCGTCATTGGATGCAACTATTGTGAAGAACTTTTCATCCGACGTAGATATGGTTGTGTTAGCTGAGGATTTTGGATACTTTTTTTCACGTCAAGCAACATCCATCATTAATGCATGCAACTCAGTAGTAGCAAATCATCAAAGCCCAACTGTGAGGAACTCTATCTACTTGGGAGAAACTGACTCTATGGAGGTATCAAACTTATTAAGCCGGCTAAACGTCCAAAAAGCGCCAGGAGCAGTAGTATCAGAGCGATTGACCTCAAAACAAATGCCGAATTCTTTGCTCCTATCATCACCAAGCTCATCAATGTAAGTCTCGAAACCTCGACAATATCAAAAAAGCTCAAAGAGGCACTTGTTAGACCAATTTACAAGGGAGGAGCCAAAAAAGAGATAGCAAACTATCGTCCGATAGCAATATTGCCAGTCATAGAGAAGGTATTGGAGCAAATAGTATCTGATCGTATATGGAATTTTGTTGAGAAGCACAATCTGATATGCAAAAACCAATACGGATTCCAGAAGGGAAAATGCACAAACAAACTCCTTGGTGATTTTTCGAACCTTGTAAACAGCAGCCTTGATAAAAAACACCATGCTCTTGTCTTATTTATTAACTTCAGCAAAGCATTTGACACCCTTGATCACAACAAGTTAGTCAATGCCCTAAAAGGATTGGGATTACGAGGAAAACTGATGGAGTGATTAAGGGACTATCTGACAGAGAGGACCTTTCGTGTCAAAATCAACAACTGCTGTAGCACCGAATATGGAGTCCAGTATGGGGTTCCGCAAGGATCCAAACTCGGCCCGCTACTCTTCATACTGTACACAAATGGAATGCTGAAATGCTTGAAAAAGAGTGTTCCATTCGCATACGCAGACGATACCGCAATAGTTGTATGTCACAAGGACATAAATGAGGCAACGAGGATGATGCAGAACGAGTTCGACGAAATAGGGAAGTGGTGCCATGACAATGGACTTGGGTTGAATGCATTAAAAACAAAAGTTATGCACATCCGCAGTCCTCAATACCCGGCAGCAGAAATCAGGCTTAAGACATTTACTTGCGCCAACCAGGTTAACCGTGAAGTTATTGAAGTAGTGACTACTTATAAATACCTAGGAGTCACTGTTGACAACCACTTCCTCTGGGAGCCACACATCAACGATCTGAGGAGCAAGCTAAGAGGGTCCCTATTTGCGTTAGCTTGCCTGCAGAACAAATCAACAGCTTGCGTGCAAAAGCAGGTATACCATGCTCTTATTGAGTCCAGGCTATGATACGGCATACTAGCCTGGGGAGGTGCTGCGCAGACACATATTGATAAGCTGCAAAGTATTCAAGATCGGGCGCTTAAACTCATATCGACAAGAAGCACACAAACAACAGCAATCAGAGTGAGGGTCCTAAGTGTAAACCAGATCTTCAAAATGACGGCGGCGTTAGAGTATTATGATGATCAACGCTTCCGAATACAAATCAATCATGCCTTTAACACCAGAAGAAGAGCGGAAGGAATGTACCAGCTACCACACTTCTACAACGCCTACGGCAGGAGACAACTAATGTACACAATTCCTAATGTATTAAACAGCCTTCCACAGTGCCTAAAAAATATCATTGATGTCAAACAGAGGAAAAGAAAATTAAAACAGTATTTTTTAGAAGATATTAGGTAAATACCAATTCCCACCATTCCAATTAAATAAAATTTGTGTCAATTTAAAGTAACATACTATCATATATGTATTTAAATAATCATATTTAATTCAATTGCTCATTTTGATGACTAGAAGCAATTTTCTAAACACAATCTCCTGCAGATAAGCCATGTGGCTTCGCAGGTCTGTATCAAATTGTAATAACAAAAATTAGAACAAATAAAACATTGAAACATTGAAACATTGAAACATTGATGTGCCTTGCCCATCATTGTAGCGACTATGGTCAGTACGAACCTCTGAGTAGAATGTAACGTTGTACCTAGCATTTTGAGTTTTAATTGTAGCAAACTCAAAGCTCGCCGAAGACCATCATAATACGCATCCGAGTCCAGACAAGTGGTCCCTACAGAAGGACGGGTCTGGACGCAACTTTCGAAGGAAAGAAAAATACCTTCAGGTTTGTGGTACCACCATGGAGCAACTTATTGCCAAAGGTACAACGAGATTGGGCTGCTAAAATACTCGTAATAGGTTTTAAACTGTTTTCCGGTGTTAATGACATCACAGCCTCGTTAATGTCCTTGGACCACTTTTCTTTGGTGGTAGGACGTGTGGCATTTCCGGAATTAACATTTAAAATTCAAGGCTTAACCATCGTCCACCTTTCAACTGCCAAAAATACTTTTCTACTTACAATGTAACAACGTAATTTCATTCTGAACTCAAGCAACACAGAAAAAAATCCAGATCAAATGCCATAGATATAACTTATCCCGCTGAAATTCCGGTCTTTTTCCATTAATGACACCAAATGACCATAAAAACTTTTCCCATCGCATTTTGCCATTCACAAAACTATGGAACAAACAACAATTAGCCTTTGTGACATCGCGCGTTATCCTCTCGGGTTGAAAAAAGGGACTAAATACGCGGAAGTTAAACGCGTTTCAAAATCCAGTTTAATTATTAGGGAATTCCCGAGTTTTTTTTTTTTTTTTCTCTTAGCTCAGCAGCATCCTTCCTGCGGGATAACATTTTCGAAAAGAGATCACTTTATTTTGATAGCAAACGTACAAAACAAAAGGAGTGATACGAAAATTCCCTCTTCTGTCTGTCTTTGGGTCGGGCCTCTCCTCTTGTTTATCCCATAAGACGAGGTCAAGATCCCTTTTGCTGCAGATGCTGCGCCAAAGAAGGGTTGCATCCATGCGGTTTATGATGCAAAAATGCTGTTGCACGCTAGACCTCGCGCACAGATAACATTGACATTTGACAAACAAAGGGCAATCAGGACGATAAGGAAAAAAAAAACAACACAAAAAAACGCAAAGAAAACAAAAGACAAATCAGGATTTGTTTCGAGATTCCGATTCTGGATGCTTATCTCGCGCGTCTCTTCTCAACATGATCACAGTGATGCCATTCATGATCGTGATCCTCTTAATGACTTTGTCTCTCTCGGGGGATGGGAATGGGTTTTCGTTATTCTTCCTCTTTATGGACAAAGGGACGACTATTTCAGTCCACGTTATTACACGGATTTCAAGAAATGCTTAAGCTAATTTACATTCTTTATCGTATCGCAAGGTCCTGTATCTAGATACGAGGCAGGGGTTATGATGTAACGAATTTTTTCACACGGTATGCGATGCTGTGTATTGTGTAGGTCGAGAACCGGACTCATTACAATGTATTAAGTCGGACTTAAGGGGTCAATGGCTATTTTGGGAACATAAATCTTGTTTTTATTACGAATTATCCACTAAAGTGGGTAGACCCAGACCCCATCCACTCGGCGGAATTAGCCGGGATGTGAATTATGGGACCACTCGATTTAGAGGTTTTTAAGACACGCGCCAAGACCGGATATATTACTGAGTCTGAGTGTGTACTCGTACAAACAGGAGGGGGTATTGTATCCAAAAATAAAACAATCCACACCCTTGTTTGGTTGTATCGTCAGTTGTCAGCAGCACAGTAAGTCTTGGTTCAGTACTCCCTCGCAGGAACAAGGTGTTTGTTTCGGATTGGGTTTCCTCCTTCCTCTGTTTGTATTTGTGTTTGTGTAATTAGCTGAAGTCTTAGATTAGAATTGTAATTATTTTGAGAAAGGAGGGTGTGCCGTCTTGAGAGCCGTTACAGTGTAAGCATTTTTAGATACACTTTTTGGGGATGGTGCGTTCCTGCAGTATGACCTCTGTTTTGGGGTCATGGGTTATTTTTAGATTTTATTTATTTTTCTTGTACTCCCAGTTGTTGGGCGCTGCTTTAATAAGACTTAATTGTGTAATTGAGGTATATACACGCAACGCGCATGGGTGGGTTGTTTATCTTCGTTAACTTGGGGGATGGAAATGGTGCATCTGCAGTATCTGTGGTGTGGATTGAATTAATTCAAATGTTCGAGGGTCTAGATACACATATTTATCCGAGTAATTCGAAGTGGTATGGAATCTAATCGTTGTTAGTTCGTTTAAAATTGCCGTCACCCCTCGTAAACACACATCTTATCTTATCTAACGAACAACTGCAGCTCACGATTGGCAATGGCAGTCACCTTCGAAAAAACTGCATCCTTACAGATTGAAGAGAACAAGTTAAAACTTTTGTTTTAAGAATACGGATATTTTAGATTTTTGAAAGCAGTTTTTGTTTCCCCGATTGTGCTACCAAAATCAAGTTCCATGCAGCTACCTTGGTATAAATCCAAAGCAAGCAAAATTACACCACAACCAGAATAACCACCAGAAACAACATTGGTACAAATATGCAACCATGTGGTACCCCACTTTGCACTTGGAAATCCTCCAACACTTTACTCTTGTACAGGGTACTTTTGGTAGCCTTAACAATTATTGCTTCAAGCTTTTCGGTGATATATCTGCACACCAAATAGAATCCTAATTCTCCTTAAAAATAAGAATAGATGCAGTAGATACCGATACTCGACACATTGCTTTATGATGATTCGCAGGTCGTTTAAGTCGTCAAAACTGCTTCGATATTGAGAGCTGAATTCTCTTCTCTACTTTAGATAGATCTACAGTCCTACATTTCTCTCAAGCCAGCTGCCTCTAGTTTTGTGCGCCAAGTTGGTTGATGTCCCTTTCCAACGGCGCACCCCACCATAGGCATGGGCTTCCTTAACAGCGTCAGCCTTCTGGAGTGGATTCTAAGACTGACCGATATCGAGCGCTGGTGATCATTTGATCTACATGCTCTAACCACCTTAGGTGGTCTTTTTGATTAAGTCGTTGTCATTATAGAGCCCCAGTTCATAGCTAAATCTTTCCCTCAATCTTTTTTTAAGACAGCCCAAAAGATCTTCATCATTTACGACTCGATGGCGGTATGTTTTCCGACGTTAATGGAGAACCTAGTGTTCTTCAACGTCACCCTGCTCAGACAGCCAAGTTTGGCAAGGATGTCAAGAAGTATAGTTCGTTTCTATAAGCGACTTTCAAATCGATAAACAGATGGTGCGTGTCGATCTGGAAATTCGGGATTTTTCCAAGATCTGCCACATTGTTGAAATTTGATCAATAGAGGCCTGTTATGGCCTAAACTTATACTGATTAGAACCAATCAAGTTGTAAATGAACAGCTATAGATGTGTACACGGTACTGCGGGTAGAATTTTGTACGGTTCCCCTTTCTTCAGGATCAAGTAAACGGTGCTGACCATTTTGTACAGATCAGTTTGTCATGGGACAAGCCATGTTCCGCTGCTTTGAATAATTCAGCAATTAAATCGTCAACTCCAGCAGCTTCGTTCCGTTTAAGCTTTGATATTGGTATTCTCACTATTACCGAGCAACTTTCGTCCTTCTTTGCAGCGTTGCTCTGTAAGCCTTTCGTTTTGGTACATGTCCTTGCCTTCTTTGTCGCCTCGTGAAACCTAGCATATCAGAGTTGTTTGATGATGTGACACTGCATCGTGGAGGCATACTGAAGTGTTTATTGGTTAAGAACTCACTGTAGTCTCCTCATTGGATACCCGCTGTGGGTTGGGCTGTAACCATGAAATGATCACAGCCGATCGAGGCGGCACTTCTGATGGCTTCTTGGCAACTGGCCTCCTGTACTTCTGGCCACACTGGGGTCCTCGAACTATTGAGGGGCACACAATTTGAAAGTCACTTGTTTCTGGAAGTCACTTGTGGTTGCAGCCATTCAACATTGAACTTTCTCATAGTATATTCCTGATACTGCAACCGGGTAGTGCGCACTTCTAAAATATCCACCATCCGGATCGAATTGTGATCAGTTTGGTTGGTAATGAGTTGATCAAGGACCGCCATGTCGCCTTGTAGATGTCGAGATGCGCCGTCGAATCTTTGGTAGGCATACTACCTTCTTGGCATTGAAATCAATAAGAACAATTTTTATGTCGTACTTAGACTTCCAACGTTCCTCGTACGTCCTGTCGAGAAGCTCAAATAAGTTTTATTTGGTAGAGTCATCTTTCTCCTCTGTAAACCTACGACCAAGCTAGTAACCTGGAAGGCAGTGGGTAGCGAGTCGCCAAGCTCGAGGCAAATTTCAATTGCACGTAGTCATGCAACGGCGGCCTCACTGCTTCCTTCAATCTATCTAACCAGGCTAGCTAGTTCTAGGCGTGTAGTGAGGCTACGTTTCAGTCATAGCTAGGTGAACTCGATTATTTAATCGTACCTACATACAGTGCGACCAGAGTATATCCACTCATCAAGTGATGAAATTCGAGATCTTCTAGTCTCCAAACTACCTACTATCCACCTGAAATGCGGCCTTGGGTTAAGGGCGTGTGCGCACAAGTTTCTGAATTTAGCTTTAATTCAGACTGGTGACTCTTTCTCTTACATGTCTAAAACCTAAAATTTTCTTATGACAAATCCGCATCCAAATAATCGCTGCTTCTGTTGTCGATAGTAATCACCGTAGTAAATGTCACACCATTTTTCATCCTCTTTCTGTGCCTGGCCCATCCCATCGCACTTCTTGGATGTTAGTGATGCATACTTTATAGCAGGCTAAGATCTTTGTTAGTTGTTCGGCTGCACGTAGACTGTTAAGGGTCCAAACATTCCACTTGCAGATCACAAGGTCGTCACCCTTCTTTCGTTTGCTACGTTAGACTTCAGTCTTACCAAAGCTGTTTGTTATTTTCTCATCGCGGGATTATTCCATTTCAGTTGGGATTGCGAGTCATATGAACGACGTAGAAAAGTAGATCGTGCCTGTATTTTTGAATCACTGTACGTCCTCTTTATCAGGACTTCTGAGATGCATATTTCTTCCAATTAGGCCTTACTGCAAGTAACCATTCACAATCATCCTAAAATTATTTTACGCGGCTCACTCTGTATTTCCTTGAGGGTTTGTTGATCATTCCATTCTTCCAATATTGGATGGTGACGCTCTGCAGAAAATGCTTTTTGAAAGCTCGGCCGAAAGCCATACCGCTTCATTTCTACTGAGTGCATTATTCTCGCTTCAGTTAGTACATTTGAGTGTGGTTTATTAGCGCTAGCTCCCAAACTTTTCATCTGCTAAGCTGATGTGAATGAATCGAATTTATGCAGTTTTGTTCGACAAACTTAACAGCCTACATCTGCTCCTGGGATTCTAGCTCAACCCTCTTGCTTCTGATGCGAATGCAAATCGATAGTCAATCCTTCTTTATGTGTTGCAGTGTTTCTGCCTTTTTGCAAAAAGATCTCCAGCTTCACACTCTGCTCTAAAGTCTGATCGTAAATAGCTACAAATGAGGTGAGCTACAGCTTCTCATTTCCCGAACTAAAAGCTGTCGGAATGGTTATCGTGACAGTTATTCTTCGATGCGATACAATTTCTAACATTATTTGTGCTGCTCTTATATTATTCTTCTTGAATAATCCCTTCACCTGATTATTAAGAATCCATGGTTCCTGAATTTGGGTTACCTACAGCTCCCCTAAGCAGCGACTTTTCTCGGAAGTTAAGTTAATTTCTGGAACTTTTATTGGTTGTCACAATCAACCTATCCACAGTATCTTTCGCCTCTGAGTAAGTTTTGACAATTAGAATACATTTAAGAAGCTTGAATGTATGATCACCTGTTCATTCATTTAAATGCTGACGACATTGGCAGAATTCTTGGCTTCCTGCTCCATGAAGACCCCTAATTGCTAAAAGATTGCAATCCACTTTGTGTTTGAAAGTTTGCACCTGACATTACAGAGGTGGTGTAAGCATTGCAGGAATATCTTACACTTGACAACTTTTTCTGAAGTACCTACATTCTCAATGTATCCATGAACTATTCTAGAAGAGATACTTTCTGCTAGCATTCATTGTTCACTTAATTTGTTAACAAATTTATGGTCATAGATCTAGCATGCATGCAAATTATCATTGTCTATTGTGGTTTTGATCTATTGCACTTTATTGCCCACGCAGCATGCGAAGTGGCCCGTGCTTTGAGATCAGTCTCTCAACTTACATAGTCTCAGAGTAGATAATTTCTAAGGCCACCGCCACCGCCACCGCCACTGCCACCTTCCGCTTCTTGCATGCACTCCAGACTGAAATTCAACTGAATTTCACGGTGATCCGTTGGGTACTTATTTTCATTCTTAAGAATTTCATGGCACCCACATGTTGGCGGTCTGTGCGGAGTGTGCTTATCCAATATACTATTCTCCACAAAGTTTGTTTATGTTGCTCCCTCTCCTCGGCATAGCCAAATGTAAACATTGAATGTTTTAGCTGGAGCCGACTTCTTCCTTTGCCAAGAACAACATTGATGATGATGATGACGATGATCATCATCATCAACAGCAGCAGCATCATTATGTGCATCCTCTGCGCTCACAGAACAATGAAAGGTGAGGTTCGTTAGAGAGAAAGAACTACTATACGCCACGACTCACACAAATCAGAGATGGAAGCAATAAAAGGGAACGATGTACCCTGTGCACGATTCCGGCCAGCCATCGAAGGCGGCACAAACAATGACGACAACAACGACGGTGGCGGCGCGCAGCTTATGGCTGACATTGGAAGACATGCGAAACAAATGCAGCTCCTTGCATCTTTCAAATCATCTTAGCGTGCCGAGCCCATTTTCTTTTCGGATGATTAGAGGCCTGGAATGAGAGCCCCCCTTTAGATGGGAGAGGTGGAAAAGGTTGCACGCATAGGGCAGTCTAATTGCAAATGATTTAAAGGGACTATCGTAGATACATTTCATCTATTGCTATTCGAGATAGAAAAAAGATACCCATACGAGTAACTCAAGGATTGGCTTGGAATTGTTTTGAAATTGCACGATTCGTTTGCCATCATCATAATCATCATCATCTCAACAATAACAAACCATCGGAGAAAAACGCAACAGAAGGAGACTATCTGCGGCAGTATTCCTCCAGCCAAAGGGGGACTGTCGACTGTGTCTTGTGTTTTGAGTTTCCTGTGACTCCTCCGTCACGGAATAGATGTTAAATATGGGCTCACTGCTGCAGAATGGTTATGTATTTAATGGAATACGGCCGCTGTGTGCATCTTCGTTGGGGGGGAACACAAATAGATGGTTGTGTAATTGTTGTTGGTGTATTTTCAAATCTTCTGACGACTACGACTATCGTGGGGGTCTGTCTTCTCCAAAACTAAAAATAACAAAAAAAAAAACAATCTTTTCGTCTTTCGATAAAAATGAATGGCAAAAGGATGTGTGTGCAGGAAAAATGAAAACAAAAAAAAATGGATGGGGTGCCAGACGAGTCTCATTTTGGACCCATGTTGTTTTTATAAAGCAAACAAATGACGAAGACTTCGATAAGGTGTCATACAAATTAGCAATGGAATTGGCGGCATTCCATTAACAAAGATGTTAGCTCAATAACATCAAGTGGGTGTTTAAATGTTTGAGGAATGCAAATATGTAAGTGAAGATATAGCGGCTTAGAGCAAGTATTTGCGTTTCGGTATAGACGGCTAATTGATCGCAGTTGTACCAATATATGCACAAGATATGTGTAGGCCTAACTATGCAATTGGATACATACTTCAGACCATAGTAACAAATCACCAAATAGATGCAAATTAATAGTTGCGACTGTAGAAAGGAGGAAGTGCTATGGTTCATTACCAGTAAATGAAATGCTAAGCCTGATGCATTCAAGTCTGAATTCTTATTTTTTGCTTTTTTTTCCGGTAGGCTGTAAGTGCCTGGCTGCGAAAATAATAACTGACTTGCCACTAGCTTTGGGTTTGTGTTAGATTTCTTAGCTTGCGGCATCTATGAATGTCCCGTCGTTGATATGGATTGATTGATTGATACAGATTCTTCTTGATTCACACATTCGTATCACGGGGATGCCTTTTAATATTAGATATCATGTCATGGTAGACTAAATATGATAGATTGACAATCTGCGGTAAGACCAGTAAATCTGAACCAATCGCTTTGACCAGGTCCTTCGAAGTTGTGGGTCCTTCTTTGACCTCATTGTGTACATATCTTGTCATACTTTCTTTTGCAAAAAAACATCCTCAATGTCATTCTCTATTCTTCTATTCTCTAACGAATAGA
Organism: Pocota personata; assembly: GCA_963082735.1. Classification (NCBI taxonomy): domain Eukaryota; kingdom Metazoa; phylum Arthropoda; class Insecta; order Diptera; family Syrphidae; genus Pocota; species Pocota personata. The sequence continues at coordinate 261,869,230 of OY720429.1, read as the reverse complement.
CCAGATAGTTTGTTAGGGATACCAGATTGAGACATGATTACTCTCAACATAAGACTGGAGTAGTGTCCTGTGGTTGCTTAAGAATCAGTGTTCATCCACAAAAGAAGCAATCACCTGGGGGCCTATTGACTATCAGAAGGATTTTTACCATCGTTAGATCTATTCCTGTTGGACTGGAGGAAATGCTCTAGGTCGAGTATCTCATTGACTAAAGCTCCAAGTCGAGGAAGAATAGTAGATCTACAGATGTCGCAGAGCACTTGGACCCCATACAACGTATCTGTTGTTGTTTGATCAAGGGGTTATTATGTCTCTTTCTGAACGATGAAGTGTTCCTCACTTCTTGCTAGATTGACTTGCTAGAACGAAATCTATTAGCCGGAGTTTGTTTGTTAGAACTTTTGTCACCTTTTCCTATCGGCAGATCTTGGTGAAGCTTCCCCAACGCTCTTGTTATATTCATCCTTCGCACTGAAGGGTTACTTTTTTTACTTTTTTGTCCTCCGTGCCTACTGATCCCTGCAACGCTTTAACTCTGTCAGTAGGGTGGTAAATCTTTTTTAAAACACCACTTACTTTCAACTTGAAAGAAGTATTTTCGGTAATGACGTAACAACTCCTCAACAAGACACTTCTCCCATTCAAAACTTTCGTTTTTTCCCCAAAAATAACTCCAATCCATCCATCCATCATTTCCTCTACGTTTCGTCGTCCCTCCAGACCAGTGACATCGATGTCTGATGAAAAAAGACTCTCCAAAAAGACACTTTCGAGGATTCTTTTCAGATTTGGAATTCTCTATACGTAGCCCGTATCTGCACAAGACACGAAAAGAAGCAGAAAAATCATCAAAGTACGTTTGCGTCCAAGGCCAAATAACAACTCGAAGACCGAAGCGGAATATTAAATAATTTTCCATAATCATTCCTGAACCTAGGCATTAATTCACACACAGCGAAATGAGCTCGGGAACAAATTACCGATTTACTCATGTCGAAGACATGATTCCATTGAAATTCCTCAGCGTCTGCGTCTGCTGCGTGTGGAGTTAAGGAGGATTTTTTTTTTTGGGTGCAGAACAACAAGAAGGGCCGGGAATTTGAGACGCCTTTCAACAGATGGGTTGGCTCAGTAAGTGGTTTGATCTAAATAAAGATATAGCTTGTGATTTAGTGTTGATGTGAAAGTGTTCTCTATAATTTGCATAAATCGTAAAATTAAGATTACGAGCCGAAAACGATTGAGGGCTTTGCTAAGGGTGCGATGAAGATTTATCGAAATTTGATAAGAAGTTCGAAATAATAGTAAAATTGTCAAATAATTTTTATTCTGCACTTTTGGTGGGTAAATTTTCGTGGTAGGTACAAACTAAGTTGGGTGATAGACTACGACTATGTTGTGGATAATCCTACTAGTACTAGTAGACTGTCGACTTTGCAGGTATTAAACTTGATATCCCGAACTCTATCCGCTCCATTAAAAAGTTTCATTCTTGGAAGGACTATTTGTAGACAGCGAGGAGTCTGAGGATTATTTTTTGCGCTTCAGAACTTTCTGTTGCTCTTGAACTTTGATCGCCAAAATTAGTCGATCCTTCATTACTTCATTGATGCGTTTGCATCCTGTGGCTTTATTACAAGTCTCGGGGAAGTACATCGAGGATCATCGTATTATAACGTTGAACTCTTTGAATGCAAATACTCTTCCCATTCCCTTTTTCAGGGTTCCGTATAGATACGTTGCTCTCTCCAGCGCTCCGTCCGTCAGTTCGTCTGTCACCACCTTCTAATTAGCACAACAGTGACCCAAACACGATGTCCGTGTCATTTTTGGACAATACCTTATTTTGGAGGTAGCTCCAGTCAAGCAAATGAGGCACTAAACAAGTTTTTGCACTTATTTGGATTTGACACTTCGTTACCTTTCATTTGAAACCCATATTGTATTTACACAAAGAAAACATTTTTTTTTTTCAATTTCACTCTAACCTCCAAAACTTTGTTGTTTTTCCACTTTTTATAGCTATTTGCGGGTAAATTAAACTCAACTCTGGTCCAAAATTCATCGCTCTAGGTCTAATGATTCAAAAGTAATGAGGGTGTGTCAGACAGACAGACTGACTCTCACCACAAGGGTTCCGTTCTTATTTTTTTGAGTACCGGAACCCTAAAAAAAGAGCTCTTTCAGAATACAACCTTTTTTTTCAATTAAATTCTAAAACTCTGCTCTTAAAGTAGAGAAATAACTGCGAAAAAATGAGTGTATCTCGGGGCGGCCAGGAAAGTCATTAACAAAAAAATTCACCAAAATCGGTTCAATAATTCAGAAGTTATACAAGAAAATGACCAGTAAACGTCCTCCTTTTTTTGTCGGGGCGGGTACACCCTACTAGAGCACTCAGACTCAATAACAGGTCCATTGTACAACTCCATTTTAATGTGTTTTTTTTCGTCTTTTGTAAAAACGAGCACTCACCACATCACCCACAGAAAATCCGCCACCTGAACTCACCCTCTCCGCAGGAGCCGCAGACAGGTGTAGCGCTCAAACGTAGCTCCAGTGTGAATCGTGACAGAAACCACTTCTTTTTAAACTAAAGATGGCTCTGAGTGTACACCCCATGATATAAATAATATCAAGGAGGGGAGGTTCATCAAGGCGTCCAGAGCAGAGCCAGGCGTACTGGGGAAAGCTCCCAATTAGCCGAGACCACAACCACACTAATACGGATATGTTGTTGAACATAAGGTTTAGAGTTGAAGCTGCTTATGTACTATGCGTACTACATAGTATTTCTTGAGACATTTTTGGTTAAAATCACATCAACTGCATGTGGTTTCAATATTTATTCGAAACCGGAAAGAAAACTGCCGACAAAATTGTTTAATCGTTTGTTTTCGATGCTCTTAAGAACTGCTAGACCGATTGTGATGAAAATTGTATTCCTCGCTTTCGTGCAATCCCTAAAGTGTTATAAGCTACATATTCTATGTCTTTTCATTGGGGGGCGTGTCCCTATGGGGCGTAAAATATTTGTAGTCATAATAAGTCGAGTGATATGTCATTTGATAGGGCTTGATGCGCCGACCTTCATAGAAGTTTCATTGACAAATATATCAAGCCAACCACTATCACTATATAGTGTTATAGAAAAGGAAATGTCGCTATGAACGAGATGACCTTCTGACGTGGGGTCTGAGGCCTGCTGTAGTATACTGGATGTATCATACTCGTACATAGCGATAATCAGACCTATCTTCTCATATGCGTCTGTCTGTAGTATGTTGACGAAGTATTGTAGTTAAATCTGCCTGTTTTACGCTCACAAAGCTGCAAAGTTATGTCTGCCTTGGAATTACTAGTGACGCCCTAAATACTTTGCTAAAATTGCTACCACTGGACTTATCCGTTCAGAAGGAGGCAATGTAAACTATGTTTGCCGGTTTAGGAAAAACGGAAGTCTGGGACGCCGAACATCACTTTGGACATGGAACACAATTTCGTATGACTTCGGAGCAATATTATTTGTTCATGTGTTCATGATGCCCATTGATAATATTAGCCCTGTCGTCATGTTTGGGAGGTGATATGAAGTGTATTTCCTGATCTTCTTAAGGATTTCATTAATCTCTTCTACACAGACGGCTCTAGTAACTCTAGCGGAACTGCAGGTGGTTGGTATTTAGACAATGAGACCAAACTCGTCTGCCTTTCAGACGGAAGTTTTTGCCATACACAGAGTAGTAAACTGGGTAATTAAAGAGAGATGGCGTGATAGATGTATCAGCAGGATGGACTTAAGGCACTCGAGACTCCCTCAAATCACTCAAAGATGTAAGAATAGTCTAAACAAGCTTTCCCTCTTATTATGGTCCCGGGTTATAGAGAAATTGATAAGGAAACAATAATTGGTGTCAGTTTAGCAAAAATTCTATACTGGACCGACTCTCAAATACTTCGATAAATAAGAAGAGAATGCCTAGTTTGGTTTCCTGTGAGACCACAAAGCACTGCAAAATTCCTTCTCAATTTGTGTAGGAAGAACTGCAGAACTATTGAGCTAATCACAGGACACAACACATGTGGTCATCACAAGAACATGGGAATCATTGAAGATCGTACGTGTGAATCTTGTCTCGAAAGCGAACATACGACGGAACACTTCCTTGGTCAGTGTGTTGCTTTTGTTGCACACCTTGGGTCTCGATGTATCATGGCGATATTCTGCGTTTCACTAAGGGTACAAAGAAATTTGGCTAGATATTCTCTTCAGGGGTTTTAAGTACAGTGGACCGCTTGATAGACTAACCTTAAGCTTACCCCCCAGACATACGAGTAGCTTCTTAAGTGTTGACTCAGTAGAGTTGCCCGGCTGATATGCGTTTTAGGATTCGCACAATGCAAATGCAGTTAGTGTGCTTCCTCTTATTAGACATAAAGCTGATGGGACGGAGAGCTTATGGATTTGAGTCTGAAGCTCTAGCAGCTTCAGGATATATTTGACAGTTACCTAGAGCTTCAACACCGGTAAGTGTACAATTCCTGAGCTACGATATCAGATCCCTGTTGAAGAAATTCCAGACAAATGTCTTCACAGGAGGCATTGAAGGATTTTATGAAAGAAATTGGTCAACTTGGTGGCGTCGTCATTGTGCAAATTTCTCTCGCAATTTTCCAATCTCTCCAGATCTGCAGATTGGTCGTTCTCGCTGGGGGTGATGGTGTAATCGGGAAAGGATCAACTATGATTAACTCTGGAAAGGGAATGTTAAGTAAGAGTTCGAGAGTCCTTAGGGTGGGTCTGACTTTCATCCTCTTTGGTAAGTCAGGCCATGGTCCTGTCAGGCAAAAACAGACAGTATACTGAAGTACTTATCTCGTAGAAGTTACCCAAGTTGAACGGTTTAATCGCCTAAGCGCCTTTTTGACTGTACGGTGCAGTGGGTCTTGCTAAAATCCGCTGGAAATGCATTTAGAGAACAAAATTATTCATTTGCTCTATAAAATTATCTGCCAACAGTGTGGGCTCAACAGGAATATAAGCCTAGAAGAAGAACGCCTTAAGGTAGCTAACTATGAAAAAAAATACACTGGCCGGGAGAAGAAGTTATTTTCACTCACGTGCTCAGGGCTCATTCAACTTGGAGACGCTGGTGGATTGTGTCCGACCTGAGCTCTAACTGTAGGAAAAGTAGTTGTTTACTGTGTCCTACGCTCAGCATTAATCCGGCCATTTGGCCGCTCCTCTTTTTTTTCCTAGAAATCAGCTTAAGCCTCGACTCTCGATACCAATTATCACGTCTTCTTGATCACGTTCATCGCTGTGGCTATTTGTAATATTACATAACGCAAAAACTAGCTTTCAACCCTTGTAAATGTAGATTTCTTGTAAAACGAAAAAACCTTGATAAGATATACAGAAAATTTTTCATTCTAATTGCCTAATCCGCAGGCTTTTAGTTTTTATCAATGGGCGAGCGAACTTGAAGCCAGAAATGTCACATCCATTAAGAATGTAAATTCCCCACTTAAAAACGATTTTTTATTCCTGTTAATCTGTGCGCGGCATTTCAGAGGAACGCAATAAAATCTCTAAAACACGTAGGAATTAGCATAAACTATGAATAAGCTACGGGTTCGTCTTAATGATGCTACATAAATACTAGTGGATGCGAGATGTTGTGTGATCTTGCGTGAGGCGCGGGTATAGCTAAGAATTTCGTTCAGCGGAAATGGCATACAAATCAATGTCAACAAAAAAAATGTATCTATTGTCCATTCACACTTTGCGCGCCCAAAACAAGTTGTTTAATGTAGAATCGACTTGTGTCGGAGTTCTGAAGAATTTCAAGACTATAGCTGGTGAGTCTCTTAGTTATTCTCGTTAATCGATTGACTGGGATTGATTCAAACGTAAACATCCTCAAGAAGAACCTGCGCTCAACTTTCTCACAGGAAGCGGACAATTTGAACGCTGGGCAATGTGTGCAATCGTGTACTACACAACATGCACGCACTGTTGCATTGTTGTGCATTAAATAAGCGATCATGCATTGCCGCGATATAGTGTATTGCATTGACGTCGTTGAAGTCGTCATAGTGGTCATCATCCATCGTCTGTGTTGCAATGAGTGGAATGCAGTTTTTTTTTTTTTGTCCAACCAGCACTAGGGAAGAGAAGGGTTCATTTACTCGAGGGTCATTGTACGTATACAGTTTAATTGTTTGCTTAGCCAGATAAAAAAAACGAGAACTATGTGTATATGACAGACAGACTAGTCGACGGAGGAGAATAGACAAAGAAGGGCTGTGAGCAGATAGTTACAGGGTGATCTTCATGTTGACTTACTTATTTAAACTCCTCAGTCTAAAACTGTAGAAATGAACTGAGTAATATCATGTTGAAACTAGTGGATGAACTTTGTGATATGTTCAAAACAAATTTTGATTAAAAGAACAATCACAAGAGAGCTGAGTTTCTGGGTTCGAACTACAAAATTTTGGGCTTAAACCCACCATCAGCTGATCTACACATTCAATAATGCCAATTCAAGTGATTTTCATCCGATAGAAGATCTGTGCCAGAGAGTGCATCAGATGCAACATCGGCAGATCACACATACATATGTATATAGCACAATCACAGGAGAGCTGAGTTTCTAAGTTTAAACCACAAAATTTGTGGGCTTAAACCCACCATCAGCTGATCTACACATTCAATAATGTCAATTCAAGTGATATTCATACGATAAAAGATCTGTGCCAGAGAGTGCATCAAAATCAACCTCCGCAGATCACACATATATGTATTTGTATATATAGCACGATCCCAGGAGAGCTGAGTTTCTAAGTTTAAACCACAAAATTTGTGGGCTTAAAACCACCGTCAGCTGATCTACGCATTCAATAACATCAATCCAACTGATCTTCATGCGATAGAAGATCTGCACCAGAGAGTGCATCAGATGCACCCTTCGCAGATCACACGTATATATGTACGGATACATGTCTTCTCAGACAGCCTGTCCGCGCTAAAAGATCTAGGTTCCTATTATTTTTAATCCAAACTAATATGAACTTGTCTCAAAATTGTGAAACAACTTGCTGCCTTAAACGTAGTCTCACTCTTTTGGGTACCCGATCATCATGGTATCGAAGGCAACGATATGCGTAATATCAACTTCCAAAGCAGGATTTATAACCCTTATATGGGGTCTACCTAACGGGCATTTGGCGCTCCATGAGCAACTGTAAAAGTGGAGTTCTACTTAAGGACTTCTCCAAACCAACACAACTTCTCCTCAAAAGAAGAAGCCAATAACTATTTTCTTTTGGCAAATGCGATATAAAGCTCTTAACGAACTTTTTCACCAGTCATTGCTCTCTCAACTACTTTCTCGAGGAACTAGGCAGAAGTTCTTCGGACACATGCCGACTTTGCTTTGAAAGACCGTATAATACATTTTATGTGAACCGCCAGTAGATCAATACACTTAAGTAGGGGGTTTATCTCCGCAACAGTTATCAGCAAACAAACTGGCTAGACGATTCTAAGATTCCTACGTAACCATGATCTCTCAGTTTAGGTCGGAGTGTTGTAATAATAGGAATAAGAATAACTTACTGAAGAGACATTATATGTGTATGAGCTTATTCTGATTCGAGTGGCGTTTTGGCCACCTTCACACTGATCTTCCTAATTGGAATTGGCGGAATTGAACCTTGACGGATGTGTCCATGTGCTATTCCTTGACATCATGTGACTTATCTTAATAAAAAGTGATCTTCAAGTCAATGGTTAAGTCGTAATGCCAATCGATATTCACAGGATCACTATGGTTGGTCGCAGGTGATCTTCATGGCAATAAATTCGATATCTCAACAGTTTTTCATCCTGATGACTGTTGATCTTATCTTATCTCAAGATTAACACACGATCTCTATTAAAATGATCCTCACAACTGAAATTTATCAACTCTGATGTTCATAACAAATAACTGATCTTAACTATTATTTCTACGAAATATGTAGTTTTCTTCGCGGCTATGAATTCGTATATCAAATGATCACTAAAAGTGCTAGTTTTTATTACAACTTGTCTGCATGATCACTGATACTTATGGCAACACATCTTTACAAGTGACGATCCTTAGACGTATTGATTTGTATGCCGGGTACAGACAGCAGGGAGAAAATACCATCAATAAGTTGTTTAGCATAAAGAGGTCTAGCAAAGAATCCAAGATCTTGCTAAAGGGATTTGTAGAGCATACGAACTGCAAAAGTATGTATAGTTCTCCTAAAGATAAATTATGGTCATCAGCATCTACCATCTATCACCTTTAAGATATCACCGAATTAAATGAGATAATATTTTTAGTTCATACCCCTTGATGTAAGGCTTCAGGGTAGTGCAAACTGAAGTTGTAGCAACATCGAACAACTAAACGTTTATCACTGAATGCGATTAGTTTTGGTTTCATTACATACTCCTTGGTGCCAGGGTTTCATTATATTGAACAGGGCCACCTATGCAGGGCTTAATTTGTTTAAAAAGGTCAAAGCCTACTGCAATTAAAGCTGCTTTATAAAATCTATAAGCTGTGGGTTAAAATAGATGGTATTTGGTGGTAAATACATACTAAATGAGGGGTGGTATGCTAAGTTATATTGAGGTATGTTGTGGTATGACTAAGTATTTGGGAGTAAATATTATTCATTAGTAGTAGAGTACTCTAGATCATACGACGATTTGTTAGATCATTTTAGATATGCATTGATAGGGAAAGTATATATTTGGTTTCATATTACTCGCAAATGATGGGGTGGTAGATATGGTATCTGGTAGTTTGTCTAATATAAATCCGATATATTATAAGTCTCACATACAATAGGTAGGGTAGGTAAGAGTGGCGGTTCTGTTCGGAAGTATTAGCACTAGGTTCCGTTTTGTTACCACAGCTCATGTAACCTGGGTGTTACGGTGTGTTGGTGAGGAGTCTCTAGATCCAACCTGTGGAATTCAAAAAAGTAATAAGTTCTTTGATGTTTTTATCTGAGCATTCTTCTAGAGAATTGAAGAAGGCTTTTCCTAATGCTCTTTGTCTGACCTTAGCTAGTGCCGGACAGGCGCATAAATAGTGGATAAGTATTTCTCTTTCAGCTGCGACAGTGTGTATTGTGTGGGATACCTAGTTTGACTGCGTGGTCTCCTATAGGCCAGTGACCCGTAGTGATCGCTGTTAATCTGGCGACGACTTTACGCGTTCTATTTAGGAAGTCGGTTGTTTTAGTTTTGTTGCAGCCTGGCAACATCCTTCTGGATATAACACAGTTTGTCAGCCTAGCCCATCTAAGGTTGGCTTTTATAAGTAATATTGAGGGGATTTGTGCCTTGATCGCACCAAGCGGAACGTAGAATGATTCTGCAAGTGAGCGGTGGAGGGCTGAGCCTTGCCTGGCCAGTTCACCAGCAAGTTAGTTTCCACAAACGCTACTATGCCCTGGAACCCAGGTCAGGATTCAGCATTCTAACACTAGTTTAGAGGATATAGTGACCGAGGCTATGGCTTTGATAGCATCTTTGCTGTCAATGAGTATGGCAATCTCTTGCCTTGGCGTTGTATTTGTGTGTAACTTGATTTGGCAAAAGGTTTCGCGAATAGCGAGTAGTTCCGCCTAGAAAACACTGGCATTATCTGGAAGTCTATGTATAAGATACAATAATATACAAATATATATCGATTGATATCTGACAGCCTTTCAGTTCCTTAACGATCGCTATTATCCACCTTGTCTTGGTGTAGAAGTTTAGAAAGTATCTGCCTATGAATCCAAGACATAGTAAACTCTACCCTCTCCGCATTATAATAAAATGTTTGAGAAGCAGAACACTTTTCTTGAGTAAGTGAACAGGATCACAACCTAATATCTGTAAGACCAATTCAGCAAGGACTCACTGGATGAGTCTCCCAAAATAGATAGATATTTCGTGCTATCTGATAACCGAAGATTCAGTCATATCACAGTGGTACAACGTAGATTTGTTTATATAATTTGCACGTGTTAAAGGAGATATGAATACCCTTATACTAATTTTTATGACACGGCCGTTTTTGTGGAAAGTGAAAGAGACAGAGAGAAAGACAGATTGGTGTAGTTGGTTTGAAACTTAGGTGGTATTAATTTTCAGTGAACTCCAAGGGTGGCTGTCCAGATAACTGGGGAGTATTTTTTTTTTGTTTCGCTGTTATTGTCGTTGCTTATGATTCACAGTATTTTTTCTGTCCTCCTGATGTTATCGTCACGATCAAATTGCATTTTAGCCATATGCCACCCTAATGCCAGTGTTATGCCTTCGCAGTAGAGTTGACTTAGCTTTCGCAAGTGATCGACTTTTTAATTTATTTCATGCGAAATAAATAGATGATTGTTGACATCAGGATTCGAACCGTGAACCAACAGCGTGACAAGCGGCCACCCTTAAAACCATATCAACCATATCGTGCCCAATTATTCCGTTGCATCCAACTTCCAGGCCAATATTCCTAACAGACAATACTGTGAAGAAGTGGAGGTCTATTTGATCGGTGACCTGGAAAATGTCGGATGTCAGCAAGGTCCAACATTTCATTAATCTTCGGTTATCACAATGGACTTTATTTTGGTCTAAATGCACCTGCGCCAACCTTAACTCACCTACTCTTATGCATGTGATTCTATACAACTAGCAGTCATCAATCTAAGGACATTCGAGTACTAACTAAGGATGAATACCGCGAGTGTAGATCTTTATGTCAAAAATTATTCATATGTCAGACTTTGGAAGGATCAATTGATGTAAATATCAACTATGCGAACTCAAGCAACAACTTGACTTCCTCTCTCTGTAGGGGAGTTACATATATATTTCGTTTTCTCTCCGGATTCTTGCCATTTATTCGTTTAAATACTTTTCTCATTGTTCAGCTTTATTGCGTGCTCACTTTATTCCGATTGTAGCCATCCACGATCGTGTACCAAGAATGCAGTAAGGTAACTCGTCCTGATGATGCTCTTTGGCTTTTATTTCCCTTTCCACACCGAAAAAACTTTCCATGGAATCTTGAAACAGAAGAAATCTTCGCTCAACATCTACAGATTCGTGACCATCGAAAGAGCTGAACGAGAATTCCCTAACGAACAACATTTAAGTAGGCCTCTCCTGACACCGGCTCAGCTAACTCATCTTATGATTCAATACCCAGAATGGGTCTTCCCTTCTCAAGAATTATCCTCAGAATGGACCCACATTTAATCAAATCTTAGATAAAATTTATTTAACAGTGTCCTTGTGACAAGAACTGAAAGTGTAATTAAACGCGTGGTAGACCAAACCATCTGATCATGGTTTCTGGGAACTTAATCAACGCTCGTGGAGTAGCTACACGGTGTAGTGAAATATATCATCTCTCCCAGGAGGAGAGTCCAACAAAAGCAACAAGTTTGCGGTGTGTACGAGTATAATGTTTTTTTTTTTTTTTTTTCCGCCCTTTAATTCCAATTTCTTTGTCCAAGAGATGTCCATTTGTATTTAATGTTTGCTGCAAACAATGAAACAATGTTCACAGAGTGGAAAGGGTTACCAAGGCAGGAAAGATAGAAGTCCAACAATTTTGCATAGATCAATCGTATCCCGGCGGAGTGCTGCGTTTGTGTCGATATATATTAAGAAATGGGTCAATGCAGAGTTTGTATGTTGCAGCCTAACTGGATTTACTTTCCAAGATGATCAGGAAAATAATTTTGAGCAGAAACCCTGTTGCTGATCTTCAGCGTACACTAATAATTGTACTAGATCGCTAACTTCTAATGATCTTCGCTCTTTAATTCTTGCATACTTACGAGTAGGTGGCGCTACAGTTCGGGGTAAATCTGGGCCTCAATCAACAAATCTCTCCAGTTAGCCCGTTCCTTAGTCAAATGCCTCCAGTTGTGCACTCCAAGTTGGCTGAGGTCCCTTTCTACTTGTGCGCACCACCTAAGGCGAGGTCTTGATCTACTGCGTCGTTCCTCCGAATTAGATTAGAAGACTCTGCCGGAGCGTTACTGTCCATTTACTCTACATGTCCTTCCCATTTCAAATGACAGTGTCTTGACTAGGTCGATGTTGCTGTACAGTTAGTCGTTGAATCTCCTCCTCCAAAGCCCGTCAACGGAACCGAATATCTTACGAAGAATTTTTCTTTTGAAACGACGAAGGATATAGTGTCTTCCTCTGCTTTCGATGTAGTTAATGCTTCAGCGGCATAGAGCGGACCGGGACTACATAGAGTCTTATATAGAGTCTCCTTAGCTCTTCGGGATAGGGCCCAAAACAACAGGAATTGGCAAGAGATATTCTTCGTTTGAATTCTGCGTGTAATCCCCAACAACTTCGAAGTGTGCACTGTGACGTCTGTCCAATTCGTCGATGTTGGGCGTGCCTTCTTGTTGACAGCATATTCTTTGTTTTGACCTCGTTCACCGCTAAAACTCATTTTGGCTGCCTCTGTCTCAATACTCGCGAACGCATCGATGACAGCCCGCTGTACAGACTTTTGAAAGATTGTGCTTAAGAGTTTCGCACAATCCTTTCAAGTATGATGTTGAAGAAGTCACATGACAGCGTATCACCTTGCCTAAATCCTTTTTTGACATCAAAGGTCTCGGTGAGGTCGTTATCGACCTTGATGAAGCAGAGAGCATTACCCATCGTTATCCTGCACAGACGGACGAGTTAGGCATCTCATCCTCCAAAATACTGTCGTAGGCCGCCTTAAAATCGATAAAAAGATGGTGAGTATCAATTTGGTATTCTTGAGTTTTCTCCAATATCTGCCAAAGTGTGAAAATTTTATCGATTGTGGACTTTCCTGGCCTAATACCGCACTGATAGGGGCCAATCAGGTTGTTGATGAAAGGTTTGAGGAGTTCACCTAATATGGCTGACAATATGTTGCTGAGGAGTCTGGTGCCTCTGTAGTTGGCACAGTTGAGGGAATCTCCTTTCTTGTGGATTTGGCAAACGATACTGGAATTCCATTCATCAGGCATACACTCGTTTGACCAAATATGTGATAGAAATGAGTTGCTGTACGCTCCCTACACAACTCAACTCCGCCGGTGAGCCGTTAGGACCAGCAGCCTTGTTGGTTTTTAGCTTGGATATTGCTATGCTATCCTAACTTCGCTTTGATTAGGTGGACGGAAGTTTTGTCTAGGCTGGATTTTGTTTTTCGTCGTCGTTATGCAGTCTGCAGAAGTAGTTCTTCCATATTCTCAGCAGTGATTGTGACTGCACTACAAGGTTTCCTTCTTCATCTATACAGGTATCTGTACGGGCTTTGTTCCCTTGAGGTATTGATTTTACCATTTGCTAGTAGAATCTCTCAATATTTTCGACCTCGTGCCCTGCTCGTGCTCTTTTTTCTTCATTTGGAGAAGCCGATGTTCTTCCCGACTCTTTTGTCCGTAGAGCTCGCGAGCAACCCTCATCTTCTTCGAGATCAAGGCAGACCAAACGAATGCTCCCGAAGAAGTCTGTCAGAAATCCGCTGCTGTTCCTCAGTAGTATAAACCGCAGACAACATACTGGTGTTCTTATGGGCACTTAAGTGACACCACCAACTGCGATGCCTGTGAAGATAGCGACGATACTGCGGAATACTTCCTCTGCGATTGTCTAGCCTTTGCTGAGATCAGCTAGCAGATCTTTGCAGCCGATGTGGTGAGTGCTGATACCATAAGTTCCTCATCTCGTCTTTCTACGATTGACGAAGAAATTTAATTAACAGGTGGTTGTTTCCTGGTAGTACAATGGGACTGTATTGAGTATGGAGAATAATTCTTGGGGATTTTAGGCGGCTAAATGATGTTAAAATACTTCAGTAGCAACGAAGAAAGTACGAGTAGATACTTGAAAATTGTTATCCAATGCGGTTAAGTCGGTACGCTTAACTGATTATCATTTGGCGACAAAAAAAGTCATTTAAATGCATCACAGATTCCTGTCATCGCTATCCACCTAACCCGTTTCATCCAACCTGACATATCATATTGCAATTTTCAAAACTGAAACTTGGTTCCATGGAAAGCATGACATTAAAAATTAAACCAATCACCGCATGTATCCATACACACACGAGTATGTATCGAAAGGTTTGCACTGAAATCCAATATTCCAATCTGGCAATTTAGTTGGCCACTTAATTCTATCCTCAAATTCACCTAATTTGAATATTTCTCCCTTTAGCCGGTCCACATTGGACAATCCACGCACATTCGCCTGGTCCTGGATACATATTCAATATAATCATTAATTTTTCCTGTCATATTGTCTTAATTATATAACAAATGTGAGGCAGACAACACTGGCGGCCGACCAGACAGACACCACACAAAAGGAGACCGGCACTAAAAGCCTTAAAAATGCCGCATCATGGGGGAAACCTGTAGAAATTTTGGCGCCAAAATGCACTGATTTCACGATCGATACACCAACACCAACACCACCTCCTCAAGTAGAGACCTGGCCAAACCAGTCCAACTGCATATTTCTTCTCTCGTGGGTAAGGTTGGTTCTTATTCTTCGGACTTCCTCTGGTTTTTATGCTTCAGTTAAGGATACCTTTGGTCGCGTCGTGAACCACCACCTAGTCGTGGAAGTCTTGAACATCGTCATCATCATCATCATCTTCATGCCAGACTTTTACTTTTTTTTTTTGTGTATTTCTTCTTCGTTCCTTTTGTGTGTGCGAACAACGACGACGACGAAGACATTGGGCGGCATTGGTGGTTTCTCATTAAGATCTGGCAAAGAGATGGGAGAGCCACATGTCAGGAATGCCAAAGCGAATCATATGGAGTGGGGCCCCCAAAAAATCGTTTCCCAAAAGTCATTGAAGAAAAGAATAAGAAGCCGCCCAGCCCAAGTGGGCTATATAGAGAGAAGGAATTATTTTGTTCCATTCAGGAGTGATGCTGTGGCCCTTGGTTGTGTAGCATGCAACCAAGCAGCAGCGATGGTGCATGCAAAAATAATTCGTTTTTTTCCTGGGAATTGAACGACAGAGAGGTTTGACAGCATTCCAAGGGCAACAGAGTTGCCTCTGCCTCCCTTCGTTCGACGTTAGAAGGAGTGGAGTCTGTGCGCATGCGTGTGTGTTTGTTTGAATGCCCTAAAGGACAGGAGAGGCAGGCTAAGGATTTATGACACGTTAGTGTGAATTTTTTATTCATGCGCCAATGGCCCCTTTGAACAGAGCCTTCAATTGGTTATAATTTTGTTAATTAAAAACGGTTCTGGTTATGATCCTGGGAACGTCTGTGCTATGAATAAGAGATCACTAGTGACCGAAACTGAACTTCACGCGAATATTCTAATTGTATGTTGTCTTGGTAAGAGGCGCCACCGACGCACACCATGCAAATCTGGATGAGTCGTTATGATTTTAACCTAAATATTGAACGAGATCATACCATGCGTGAGTACAATGACAAAGTGGACTCAAGGAACGTCTATTCAACTTGTGTTGCATGTGAGTGATCCTTCACTCGAAGACTGTGTAATTTGCACTCAATTTGAAGGCAGAGGATGTGTAATTTGGGTTCCTTTGGCAAGTAAAACGAAATTAAGTAATTACCAGCCTAAGGATGGTGATTTGGAAAGATTTGAAAATGAGATAATTTATGTGAAGCAAAAGCCACCCACAATGCTGTGAAAGATTTTACTTGGTAGCTTTCGTTGATGCCAGGAGAAGACTTCCCATCATCCTCTTACAATATACTAAGTATGTTTCTTGACATACAGTTGGAGCTAGTCTTTGACTCCCAAGCCGCATTGCCTGGCCGGAATATTTTATGTTTTCAGAGATTCTTCTAACAGTTCAGCGGGTAGAGGGTATGAGTATCACTACAACTTCCATACCAGCACCAGTATGTTTTTCCACTCCAACTTTCAGGTTAAAAGGTTTTGCTCTATCCGTACCCTAGAGAGATAGGGTCCAGGAGTCAGTAGGCGACTGGTAAAGTTTAGCAATTCTTACTTTTCGATCCTTAATCTGCTACCTCGGGAGTTGGCGGTAAATCCGACCGACTACATAATTCCCAGGGTAAACTTTCGCAATGATGTCACTGTGAGATTCCTTTCCAGGGGGGAATGGAAATGTGGCACGGTGACTAACGAATTAAAGACAACCATTTTCACTGATGGTGAATGATGGTGATGGACTCTCTAGTTCATTCCGTCTTCCCAATTCATGCAGCGTATTCCAGGCGGAAGTTCTTGCTGTACGAGAGGCGTGCCGTCTCCTCAAACATACATCGAAACAACTTAACACCATAGCCATTTTCATTGATAGCCAGGCTGCTATCAAAGCCATTGTATCTGCGGCTTCCTCCTCCAAACTTGTTGAACAATGCAAGGAGGAGCTTGCCGCACTCGGTCATCGGTCTTGGATCAGCCTCATCTGGGTGCCTGGTCATAGTAACATTGACGGAAACGAAAGGGCTGATGAATTGGCGAGACAGGGACTGACGCAGAACACAAGAGCTATTACACAGAAACCGGGCAGATATTGCTAGAGTTCTGGCAATTAGCACTGGCCATTGGCCCATAGGGGTCCACGCAGCCAGACTGGGCATTACTTTTAATGCACATTGCCGTAGCTGCAATATGGCCAACGAGCCTGAAACAATCCTTCATTTCCTTTGTAAGTGTCCGGCCCTTAGTAGGGTCAGACACCGTATACTTGGCAGACACCTTTTTGATAATATTAGTGAGTTAGCGGAGACAAGCATCGGGGACGTTATCAGTTTCCTCAATGCCACGGGTGGATTTAAATAATCTTTTCTCTCCTTTCCCACAAGTCCAACGTCAGTTTTCACAACAACTTAGGTCACTTGAGTTGTGGTATTAAAACGGCGCCTTGTGGTAATTATGTTTCAGCTTATTATGCTGTCACAACCACACCTACCTACCTACCTACCTACCTACCTACCTACTTTTCGACAACACATACGGCATTAGCTTACGATGGTTCCCTACTGCTTGGATGATCAAGGTCCACTACTGCGACCCGAAGACTTCCCTTTACGACCTAGTTTCGCACGTATCCTTGCTGTCGATTGAATGTTGCGAATTGGTGGGTTTTGATCGCTTAGACCGCAAGTGGAGGGCGAGTTACTCCGTATTTTCTGCAGTCAATTTCCCGCTGGTTCCTTCAGAAGTTTGCACCCTATTTGCCTTATCCTGTAGTTGAGCCTTGACTTAGTTTTAAGTAAGCTGAGCTATACCTAATTACCGTGTTTTTAAAATGCCTAGTAAGTCGTTTTCGCTGCAATAGTTGAGCTCGTCTAGTACTGGGTATCCTCCACTTGTTTTGACTCTACCAACCAAGCTATCGCATTGCTCTGGGTCACCAGGTAGAACGACGACCGTTCAACCACAGCATTGTCCTGGTGATGATAAAGCCATCGATTTCACTTCGTTCACCGAGAATTAAATCGCCAAAGTTCCTGTAGCGTTCGGTGTCTCTATCCCCTCCATCTGCTATGTCTCTTCCTCATTCTGGACCAAGTATGTACGATGCTGCCACAACTGCCCGATCCTTCTTAAAATGCAATAAAGTCAGCTCCATACCGAATCTGCTGCAAGATACTACCAGTAGCCTGGTTCGCTCTTGCGAGTAGTCTCTGGAAGAAGGCCTGAAGGCGTGCAAACAGTCGCATCAAGCTTACTTTTGCTAGTTTTTCCAACAAGCTCTGAAATCTATGAGAAAACTTTATGAAGCAAGCTTGTTCTCTCTGTTTACACGCTGACTAGAGTTTGTTGCAGGATATTACACAATAACTTGAAGAATTTGCTTGCTAGTGGACAAAGTGCTTAAAGCTTTTCAGCAATCCAGGGATCTTCTCTGAGGGAATATAAAGTGGGGTAGTCTCACTCTCAATTAATCAGTGAATCTCTTGACAAGCCCATGAGAGAAACCAATTCGAGTTATCATTCTGAGATTATTCCGATCAAAGTTCACTAGGAAGTTTGAGGTCTGCCCTGGTGTTTTTGGTTAAGCACAGTTGGATTTACAAAGGAAAAGGACTACATAAGGGTTCAGGGCCGAAGACCGGTATTGAAGCACAATTTGTTGGTTTCTAGAACAAACTTAATTTGTATTCGAGGCATCCTAAGTGCTATTTAGGCGTCTTGGCTATTTTAAAAGATGAAATTGCACGTCTTCTAATTGAGGTATGTCTCGCTTGTATAAGAATTATACAATTGGACCAAGTACAGTCCCTTGCGGTATCTGGTTATTTGAGCATTCAGTTGGGAGACTTGTCGAACCGTACCTGTTATGAAAATCTTTTTGAAGGAACAGGCTAAGAACTTATGAAAGCTATTTATCAAAAGGAAACGAAACTGACAATAGATGCGTCGAAGAGTGATAATTACAAATTCAGCCAGACTATGAGAACGAAGTAAGTATCTCTCCCGGCAAGAATTCTTAACATACCCATGAGACATCCTTTCTTCTAAGTTCTCCACCGATATCCGCACAAAAAAAAAACAACTATTAACTAGAGAAGGGAAATAGCTAAAATTCCGGCAACGATTCCTCGGAAAACTATTCATCATAATCTCGAGACAAACCACTCACTTTGAGTCTGTTAATTACAAGTTCAATGGCGACTTGCAACACTTGTTCTCATTAAATACTGAAAATAAATTTCATTAAATTTATTTTCTTGTCATGATCCCCATGGTTACGATACATATGCCAGAAGGAGCTGCTATTAAGAGATTTAGAAGTGTAGTAGAATTTATTTTCAATTGAAAATTTCGTCCCCACATGTTGGTTGGTTGGGAGCAGCGCCTTCTTCATTGGCAGGGGAGACATCAGAACAGCACTTCTTGTTGGTCGCATAATCGCATAGATAGATTATTCCACTTATAGTTAGTCGAGCGGTGCTGGTACTCTGTGCGACAACAGAAGGGTTTTTTAGAATTGAAATTGTATCTTTTTTTTGTGTATTTTTATATCCAATTCATATTCATAACAACGGGAATTTATGAGCTGCTGGAAATGTGATGGGAACATGATTACTCATCGTCATTTCACATCATAGCGTCGAAGTGGTGTTCTTTACGATCTACGAAAAGAGACACTTTGCAGGAGTACGCAAACGTAATGATATTGGTGAGCTTCCCAACGGATGTCGTTCAATGATGGATATTTTTTTTTTGTCCCCCGGCGTCTGCTTTTTTAGTGGCGCTGTGTTTTTGTTTGTCCAATTGAAACGGGTAAAAAGTGTCTGCCGCATAAGATAAGATAACCTTGTTCCTAATTTGACTCTTTTTTTGGATTTAATGCGGAATCTTTCAAGGTCTTCTGGTACACTTAATGAATAAAGGAAAAGACACCGCGCCGGAAAGTACAAATCGACGACAAATCGAGGACAGTGTATCCGGTTGATTTGAGGAGTGTCCCCGCTAGGATAATTGTGTGCTATGACAACCATAACCACTGAAATTAGAACACTGGCACTTTTCTTTGTCCTAAAACAGATGTATCTTGAATGTACACTGACGTAATGACAAATGCCATACAAAATATGGACCTAGGACCTGCAGGAACACCACCAAAAATACTCGCATATTCGATCGGAGCAAAGGCTACATCTACATCTACAGAACTACTTCAGTCGCTCCATTTGTCGAGCAATGGGGATGGGAAACGGAATAAAATGGACAATGACATCCTCCTACCTTCAACACTTTGACTACGCGGGCGAGGTTTGCCTGTGGGGCTATAGATAAATACGGGAAAAACAAATTGCCGGATAGAAGGTTGAGAAAATGTATTCCTTCCTATACTTAGGAAGCATGGTCTCGGCCGACAGTGGAACCGGAAAAATTGAAAAATCTAAAGCTGCGTTCGGAATGCTATCAAAAATCTGGAAAAGCAATGTTTTCAGCACTGATTGCGCTCTAACGTCGAATCAATGCTGCTGTGTGGTTATAGTACTTGGAAGGTGACCATCACTCTCACATGAAAGCTGTAAAGCTTTGTAAATGGGTGTTTATGTATCATCTTGAGGATTTGTGGACCGAACCGTATCTCTACCGAACAGCTTTAACAGAGAACAGTCCTTGAACCTATAGACATCACCATTAGGAAGAGGAAATGGAAGGGGATCGGTCATACCTTACGGCGCGAAGAGACGGTAGAAGAGTGGATCAATTGAAGACGAATCCAGGTCGCTCGGGACGAATTAGAGTAGTGTTGCGGAGAACTCGGGCAACCTGAGCTACACCTCTGCCTTTCCCAAATCCCAGTGGAAGCCGAATTTAAACCTATCAGTTCCTTCCTGTGATCTCAGTCATACTCGTACTTTGAAGCGGGAATGGAGGTCGTCATGGAATGAAACCAACACAGGCTACTAATCCCATTGACTCATCTCTTCAAGATACAAGTGCACAATCTAAATCCACCTGCTATACAACGTTCAGGCAACCAAGGCATGTGGAAGCAGGCAAAACGATGCTCGACGTGTAGTTTCACTTTAACAAGAGGTGAAAAACATCTCTAGCTAAGTCTGCACCAAACTTCAATCCTTAGAGGTGGATTGCTCATCAGGGCAATTTCGTGGAGAAAAAAAATGAAGAACGATGATGGCTATAAGCTTACTACTAGTTGACATCGCTGACTCTGCAAAATCGCACGTTCTTTTCTCTAAAAGGCGTTCAAAACGGACATTCAAAATGTCAACCGATTTTTTTGAACGCCGACAAGAAAAATTGTTTTCAGGCACACGGTTTTTGGCGGCAGCCCGCACCGGTAATGTTTCTGAAAAATGTCAACGTTTAAGAAAACTTAAGTTTTCATGTTACAAGACTCTGACTCACTCTGGACTTTGCCTGGAGATTGACGGTGCTTCATAGCACCGAACCTATAAAGCTGAGCGAGCACTCCGAAATGTTTGCAGATGCCTGTTGATTATGCTTCGGGCACCGTAGCTCAGTGGTTAAGTACGCGATCACTGAGCGAGAGGTTCAAGGTGGTCCTACCTCTCCCGAACGTCTACATCCGCTCAAAAAACATTGCCCTTCGGAAACTGCATACACTGTAGGTCCCTACAATTTGTGAGGCGCACAGCATGAGTGGCTGCGAGAAGCTAGGTCAGGACATGCATTGGGCTGTTAGCGCCAAATTATTATTACCATTAATTCTGCTCTTGAATTGTTGGAGATTAAAGGCTTCTGGAAATATGTCTCTTGGGAGTGAATTCCAAAGTTTACTTGTCCTGTAGCGAAAGGAGGGATGTTTGCGTAGTTACCAGGTAGTGGTCTGGCCTGCGTTTCGCCTTTAAAAATTCATATTATCGGATTTGAAGTGTATTTCTATGACCAATGCCTTATTCAATCAGTTCCTTTTATGCCTCAGAAGAACTTTACGCCAGCTCCGCAATGGTATAATAAAGGGCTACGATCACTTCGTAACAAAAGAAATAAAATATGGTAAGCATTCCTCAAATTCCGACCTGACTCTGATTTTTCCCATTACCAACACGTCCACTCCCAATTCTCTGAACTCTGTGAATATCTTTACATCGAATATCTTGACAGAATGCAATCCACGTTAAGGAATGACCCCAAAAGTTTCTACCACTTCATTAATGCCAAACGGAAATCTAACAGATAGATAGCTGTACTTGAAATTTGCTAATAAATCCTCGGCACACCCTAAAACAATCGCAAACCTGTTCGCTCATTTTTTCAGCCAATCGCTACGTATACAACTGTCCCCAAACCTCCTTAGTCACAATTGATATAACTTCGGCGTCGTTAGTAGGTAAGATTAACAAACTAAAGGGCGAATACTCCCCCGGCCCTGATGGCCTGCTCGCTTTAATTCTGAAAAAGTGCGTGAACTACTTAGTCCAACCCTTACTACTCTATTCCAACTATCTACTTCGCAGGAAGTTTTCCCAAAAATCTGGAAAAATTCGTACATAATCCCCACTCATAAAAAAGGTCGTAAAAGTGACATACCCAACTACCGGCCCATCGCTAAACTGTTCTACCTAAGCTCTTTGAAAGAATAGTTTATGACGCAATGTTTTTTCACTGCAAGACTATCCTTTCACCGAACCATCATGGATTCCTTAAGGGCAGATCAACGACCACCAACCTTAGACATCGGGAGTCCCTCAAGGCAGCCATCTTGGTCCAATGTAGTTGCCACCGACTTCAGCAAAGCCTTCGACAAAATTTCGCATGCAATCATTATCGGGGTCTATCTCATGGATCAAATCTTACTTGGAAAAACGCCAATATCAAGTCCTCTTCAGACCTTAAATTTCTGACCCTATTAAAGCCATATCGGGAGTCCCTCAAGGTAGCCATCTTAGTCCAATGACCTTCATTTTGACAATTAACGATGTCGATTGTATCATCAATGACTCCCACCTTTCTCTATATGCGGATGATATGAAAATCTTCAGACCTTTATCATCCCGTGCCGACTCTCTCTTACTGTCAGATAATTTAAACCAATTTTCTGTCTGGTCAAATCATGTCAGCAAGTGTCAAGCTATTACATATTCTTGTAAGCTTGTCCGACCATCCCCTAGAGTCTATTCCACTAGCGGTGAGCCTATACCTTTTGTCTCTTCACTGCGCAATTTGGCTGTTGTCTGTGGTAGGGAACTCAACTTCCGTTCTCATATTGATAACATTATCAATAGAGCTAACTCTGCGCTCGGTTTCATTAAACGATTGTCTAAGGAATTCTCAATCCCTTACAAGGCATAACACTGGCAGTAGGGTGGTCATATGACTAAAATGCAACTTGATCGTGATGATGACATCAGGAAGACGGAAAAAAATACTGTGAATCATAAGCAATGACAATAATAGCGAAAGCAAACAAAATACTCCCCAGTTATCTGGACAGCCACCCTTGAAGTTTACAGACACTTAATACCACCTGAGTTTCAAACTACACCACTCTGTCTTTCTCTCTCTCTTCCTCTTTCCACAAAAAAACGCACGTGTTCTAAAAATTAGTATAAGGGTATTCATATCCCCTTTAACACGTGCAAGTTATAAAAAAAAAAAAAAAAAAATAGAATCGACTAATTTGCGACATTTATCCAAAGTCATTAAAGGCCCAAACTTCCTGGACGATTCTCCAAAGATCTTGCTTGTTTGAGGGGTGGTGTTTATTAACTTCAATCTTCAGCTCGCTTCAGAGGTTCGCAAACGGATTTAAGTCCGGAGATTGAGAAGGCCACTGCAAAACATCGACACTACGAGTATTTTGCTTAAAGCAGAGTTTTGAAAGCTTTGCCGAATGCTTGGGGTCGTTGTCTTGCTGAAAGCGCCATTTTAGCGGCATATTTTCTTCGGTCATGGAAGCATGATATTTTGTATTATATAGGTAATATGTCTGCATACTTTTCTTTGGTCATTATACCTTCGATATGGTAAACCGGGCCTACGCCCTACCAAGAAAAAACAACCCCATATCATTACACTACCACCTCCATGCTTCACAGTGGGTTTTGTGTACCTTAGATTGCATTCTTCACCTGCTGGGCGATGAACAAAGTGCTCACCATCCATTTCTCCACTGCTTCGCTGCCTGAAGGGGATCGTGTGTCACGGGGTAGAGTTTGGCAAAGGCAATGCGTTTCTGGATGTGTATTTTTTTCAGCAGTGGCCCTTTCTTCGGAGCTCGAGCGTATAACTTCGCATCCACCAGAGTTCGGCGAATTGTCCTGGCACTCACTTCAAGTCCTGCTTCGCGTTTTAATTCTCTGGATAACATGAAAGGGTTAGCTTTGGCTTTCCTTATTAGCGCTGTTTTGTCTTTGGTGGACATTTTTGACGGGCGTCCTCTGGTCTCGGAAAGTTTTCTGAAGTAAGAGGGGGAACATCCGAGTGATTTTGCGATACATCGGATCGATTGGCCTTGATTGCGTAGAACCAAAATGGTTTCTCGCTTAGCAATGTTTGCTAAATGCAGAACAATTGTCAAAAATAGCATTGAATTATCACAGCACTATTTAATTAATAAATCCTACCAATTTATTTCCTAGTTTTAGCTCAAAAGCGGTTCCTTATAAATTTAAATTTGCGTGTTGCTATTTTTTTGACCAGCTAATACAGTACCTTGTCACAGAATAATTGCTACTGATCGTGTATTTTCTTCTTTTTTGCATGCTTTTACACAATAATCTGTTGACAACAAGTTTACCGTAACATTTTAGTGCGTTGCTTTCCTAGAATCCAACAAAAGAGGACCGCTACGTACAATACTAAAGAAAAGTAGTAAGTGTTGCTATTATTTTGGCATACAAGGTGGGTCAATAACACATATTGTGTCGTCACCTTAAATTTCATTTTTTTTTGTCAAGAATCATCTTTCAAAAGAACGCACCTAAATTTTCAGACAGATCTGTCAAATAGTTTTGTTGTGGCAGCCATTTTATATACGAGTAGACGCCTACTAGCATTTTCGTTAAAATCGAAAAAAGTGAATTTCGAGTGCTCATTAAACACTATTTTTTGCGAGAAAAAAACTATCACGCAAACCAAACAAAAGATTGAGAAATATTATGGGGACTCTTCACCATCAATTGGAACCATTCACCACTGGTTTTCTCAATTTCGGTGCGGTCGTCCAAGCACAAGTGACGCAGAACGTTCTGGTCGCCCAATTGAGGTCACCACACCAAAAATGGTCGACAAAATCCATGGTTTGATAATGGACGATCGGCGAGTGAAAGTTAGCGAGCTTGAAGAGGCCACAGGCTTATCACGTGGCTCAGTGATTTCGATTTTACATAAATATTTGGACATGAAAAAGCTTTCCGCAAGATGGGTGCCGCGTTTGCTCACAATCGACAACAAACGCATTCGTTTGACAACTTCAAAGGTGTGTTTGGCGATGTTCCAGAAAAATTCGGCTGAGTTTTTGCGCCGTTTCTTAACCGTGGATGAAACCTGGATTCACTACAACACACCAGAAACCAAGGAACAGTCAAAACAATGGACTTCTCCTGGTGAATCGAAGCCGAAGAAGGCCAAGGCGGGTTTGTCAGCAAACAAGGTCATGGCGACAGTTTTTTGGGATGCGCGCAGTGTTATTCACATCGATTACCTTAAAAAGGGTAAAACGATCACTGCTGGATCGATTCCAAGCCGATTTGAAGCAAAAACGGCTGCATTTGGCGAAGAAAAAAGTTTTTTTTCACCAGGACAACGCACCGGCGCACAAGTCCGCAGTCGCAATGGCAAAATTGCATGAGTTAGGCTACGAACTCTTCCCTCATCCACCATATTCCCCAGATTTAGCCCCCTGCGACTATTTCTTGTTTCCAAACATGAAGAAATGGCTCGGAGGTAAGAGATTTGAGTCGAATGAAGAGGTCATCGCTGAAACAAACGCTTATTTTAAGGGGCTCGAGAAATCGTATTATTTGGAGGGCATCAAAAAATTGGGGAAACGTTGGATGAAGTGTATAGAGCTAAAAGGAGACTATGTTGAAAAATAAAATGTTTTTATACCGAAAAGAGTGTTCCTTATTTCATTTTTCAGGGACTTATTAACCCACGCTCGTAGCTGTATTGTACCTAGCCTGGACAAAAATACTGTTGCACTCATTTATTGCTATAAAACAAAGTCCTCACAAGATAATTCAATAAAACTTTCCGGATTTAATCATGCAGGCATTTCGAATACAAAAATGTAAACTTTATTCGAAAGGGCTTCATTTGGCCTTAATGCAGGCCTCTAATCGCTTCAGCCACATATCAATTACAACACACAATGCATTAGTTAGAAAGTTGGACTTTAAGAATTTCTTGTCAGAGTATCTTTTCTGGTACACAATGACCTTTAAGACAGTCTACAATTAGTGATTCAGTGGACGAAGGTCTAGGCTGGCGGATCTCAGTCATCGATACTAATGAAATGGGGTGCATTTCTCTGGGACTAGGTATGAGTAGTTTAGGCCTTATGGGCTGGTGCAGGATCATGTTGGAATGTGCTTCCTTTCTTTCTTTTTTTTTAGAATACGAGTAAAGTATGGTTTAGTGATTTCACAAAGGGTCCGTCATAAGAGACAACACAGAACACCATGACTGACGTTGGGGGCTGTTCTCTTTCGGACCCTAGGAACCAGCTCGAACGCTTCCCTAGGTGACCGTTCTTAGACCCTATCATTTTGTTTGTTGAATTTTGTCTGCACCGAGAAGGTTTTCTCATCAGCAAAACCGAATTTGTCTGTGCAGAACAGCAGCGTATTCCACCAAAAATCGTTTTGATTTTTAGAACCAATTTTTGTAAATGCCACAGCAATTTTTCAGTATGGCATTTGAAGGCCCTCAGCCTTGATGTGCGACATTCATCTCACGAGCCAGTGTTTTCTGCTTTCGGAGACGGTTTCGTTCCTTAAAGGTTTTGGTGACTTGTGGCGTTCGCACCGTGCGTGGGCGACCAGATCACAGGTGGCCTTTAATGTCACCTGTGTCCTCGAAGAATTTTATGCACTGGAAGCACAATTTTGACTAATTCCGTCTTGAAAATCCGAGCTTTGTTCACACTGCACCTATGAAGCTCTACGACAAAAATGCGATTCACTTTCTTAATCCATTCCATAGCGAAGACCTAAGCCAATTTGAAATATTTTTGTAACTCAACAATTGTGAGGTTAATTATTACAAATGGTATGTCAATCTCTGAGCATACCCAACTCTTTGCCGCGCAGTCCCTACTGGGTATGTCCTTGAGTACACTCAAATTCTCTAATGATTTCCGAATATACCCACACCATCTCGATAACCAAAGAGTCTAATTTATTTATTAATAATTTCGAACTGCATTACGTCTCTCAACGGATGAGGAAGTTGTACCCAAAAATAAACAAGAAAATCATTTCACTGTGCTTGTTTGCTTTAATGTCCAATAAATTTCCTTTCTGATTGCCCAACTTTCAATTAAAAATTTTAACAGTCTGCATCTCATATTCAGCATATTAATTTTAATTGAAAAATCCTCCCCCGATACCATTCGATCACTGGCAGTCGCGTCGCCGCAATTTATCGCATTCGATATTTCTAAGTGGTCGTCGTTGTTTTCTCATGAGGTCCCGATAACCACGTTTCTAGACTCTCAAGCGGAACCAGAGTTCAAATTAATAAAGCAGCCAACGACAGAAAAAAAAAATAAAAGAAAATAAACTAAGCGTTTCATTAATTGAATGGCAATTTAATCGTTCAGCGTTCACTTTGCGCTACGCGACGTCAAACCAAACGCCCATTTCGTTGGTTTTCCCCATAGACTCTCATCTACAAACAACAAAATGCCATTTAATTAAATTTGCTGTTCCTTATTGTCAATACTGTATCGTGACTTTGACATCAATCGAATGAATCATCAGGCTTTTCGAACACTCGGCTCTTTTTTTTTTGTGTTGAGTCTGAACCTTGAACGTTATTTTGCACCCTTAAAGCGCGCCGGGTGCACTATGCGTTCAGAGTTATTCAACACCCTCATGTGTTCCAAGCCACCTTCACAGCGTCAACCACCATCATAAACAGTTTTATAATGGTGCATTGTAAAGCCGCCCCTAACATCGAAATGGGGTTGGAAATTGCTCTAGCACGCGACCATTTCTAAGATCGATCGATATTTCGGTTAATGTCCGTTAACTGGGAATAGGAATAATCAAACTAGTGGTGACGGCGCTAAGGGTTGGTTTTTCAGCGTTGAGGGTGTACAGAGTGCGACTAATAATGCACACGCATGTACGACGATTGGTACTAAGCAGCAGTTGCTTAGGAAAAACAAAAAAGGGGGTACACACCTAAGAAAACACTGCGCACGCGGAAGGACGTGAAATTTATTCTGGCATAAGGAAAAACCGTTGAATATTTGAATTAGGGGGTGACTTATGTGCGTTTGGTGCGCGCTCTTTACTTTCAGTTCATCTGTTACTAATTTGTTATCGTAATGCGCACGTTCTGAACTAATTTCGGATGGAAAGATACTATTGACGAGGAAATTTATTGCGCGGATAAGATTAGATCGACTAAATAGCAAATATGCCAGGTGGTGTGTAGGCGGTTTGTGTGGAAACAACTTTTAATTTTTCCTAAATTGACGGCAAACGTGTGGTTTTCCTTGATGGAATCCAGACAATTTCTTACCATGTAAAGGAAACCGCAATCTACTTGAATACTTTTCATTACGAGTATTATTTGTCCAATAAAAAATGAATGGGGTATGATCTTTTGTGGTTTCTCTTCGTTGAATGTTTTTTGATTATATCACGGAACAGCTAAGGCGGTAACGAATAAGGTAAGACGCTAGTTTGGTTATGATGGCAAGATGTTGATGTCAACTCAGAATGTTAGGGTAATGGCCAAATTTGCTTATGCCAAGCAGTCACGAAAAGTGGTAAGTTGCTTTTTAAAAGTCTAACTAGAGGCTTCACTGAAATCATTAAGACACCTTGAGATAGATTTTGACCATAAGTTGCTCTACGTCTATCAGATATGAACAAATCCCTTTCACGAAGGTGGCTTCCAGGTGCATAGAAATTATGATTCACTAACAACTTAGACGAGTTAGTCCGAGCACAAGCAATGTCTTGTCCGAGCACAAGCAGTGCTTGCAAACCTAGCAGTAAACATCGAGGCTTTGTAGTTAGGTAAATCATCAGGCCAATTTAATTTTCTCATTGCAAACCTGGTAAAATTCTTCCGTACCCGCTCAATTCGGTTTATATGTATCTCTTGGTATGGGGACCAAACTATAGAGGTAGTAAAAATGTTTGGTCATTCGTCAAAAACATTAAAAATTCTGCCCCGTCTGCCATCCCAACGCTCATTTACAATGACATTCCAACTGTCAGCTCCTTAGACAAAGTTAATCTCCTTGCTGCTCAGTTTGCAGCGAACTTCACGCCAGATAATGCTTTATATCTGCCTGTACTTAAAAGCGTCGAATTTTCCATGCGACAAGTCCACTTTCGCACTCGTACAGTTGCAAAAGTACTCAAAAGTACATAGCATACTTCAATCCGCTGGTGCAGATGGTATCTTCCGTTCTGAAGAGGTGTTCTTCCGCGATGGTAAAATATCTTCGTAAGCTTTTCTATCTCCTACTCTTCTGGGCTCTTTCCGAGTAGATGAACACCAGCATTTGTCCAGCCCGTCTCTAAAAAATGCGAATCTTCCTCCCTTTTCAATTACCTACCCATTGCACTTACGTCCCTTCCTTCCAAAGTCATTGAAACGCTGATAAAATTGTCAGCTGATGAAATATCTTGATTCACGAAAACTCCTCAATGGCCGGCAGTATGGTTTTCGTAGCAACAGGTGATTTGATGGGATATCTCACCGAGAAGTGGAACCAATCTCTCCATCTCTAAACTAAGGTGGTTGCGCTTGATATTTGGAAGACATTTGACAGAGTTTTTCATCAGGCTCTTTTGTCGAAAATGTGTGCATATAGCGTCGATGAGTCTCTTCTTCAATGGATTAGAAATTACCTTTCGGGACATTCAATATAAGTTGTCTTGGGTGGCTTCAAGTCAACAATTCACAAAATAAATGCTGGTGTTCCCCAAGGCTCTGTTTTGTCTCCCACTCTCTTATTTTTATAAATGATCTCTTATCTGCGCACCTCTGATCCCATCCATTCCTTCACTAGTGACAGTACCCTCAGTTCCCCATATTCGTCACCCTCCCGTCCTTGCTCTTCGGCCGTAGAAGAGGAATGGCAACGTATGTAAAACACATTAAATTTCGACTTGGACAGCATAATCAAATGGGCAACAGAATGTTGTCTTCTGTCTCTCAAACGAAATCCATACCCTCAACCATTATCCATAACTTGTACTTGCATAGCTGAAACCGAAAGACTTGCCATTCTCGGGACGTGCATCTTCGATGGAATGATCACATATTCGAGGTCGCTAAAACCGCTGCAAAATGTTTAGCATTTCTTAAGCGGTGCAAGAAATATTTTACCCCATCTGATCTGTCCTCAATTTATAAAGCATTCATCCACCCAAAGCTGGAATATAGCGTCCACATCTTGTCTGGCGCCACCAAGATCGTTCTGCACATTCTAGACGCTTTAAGAATCCTAGTAAAAAATTCGCTTTAAATATGATAATGTCGAAATGTGAACTAGATGTAAATTAGCTGTCAATCATTACACAGAGATCAGAGATTTCACTCTTTCCGAGACGATATCATTAACTAAATAGGGAAAGGTAATACTGCTAAAGAGCCTTGAAGCTATGAAAACCTTACACAAATTAATATAACACCAGCGAATAAGGTTTTTAAAATCTCGTTGACGATCTACGCAATCGCTTATTGAATTCATTTTTGTGAATATTTTCCAATCATCAGCATATCCTAATTCCATGTTGATGAATGAAGGGATATCATTTGTAAAGAAAACGAAAAGCAAAGGACCTAGATAACTTCCCTGAGGTACACCACTGATAAAGATGTTGATTTTCCCAGTAACAACATATACTGAACAATTTTATTCTTGTGAATGTCCAATGCTTAGAGAAAAGAACCTATGTCTGAGCTTCCTAAGCGGAATTTTCCATGATTTCCAACCTTCTATAATCTTTCCTTTTATCAATTTCGTTTCATAAAATACCTGACAACTGTCTTTTCATCTCATAAATAGAATCCAGGTACTAAACTGATTTCAATTTCTATTAATCTGCTCCTCTAAAGAGTTGACTCTGAATGATTTTTCGTTAGTTCCTCAGATATTTTGTAGCTCAATGTTCCCCTAGAATCCGCATAAATGTGAAATTCTATAATCTGGACCTGCCAACTGCTTGATAGGATATAATAGACGTGGTAGAACTTTGACATGGGTTAGCGAGTGACGCCACAGTGTCCTCGAGCGAATGCAGTAGGAAGTTGCATTTAAGATAGTGATCGCGTACCATTCTTATGACGGCTCTTCGCCTATTTCAAACGTCCAAGAGGGAAGTTCTACAACGTCGACGGATTCCCAACTTCAGATGAAGGCTCATCGGGACGTAACACTCAATGACGGTGGCCTATTTACTTTATTTCGGTGAGGGTTGCAGGGAGAACAGTGTTATCCGTTGCGGATTAGTACTCTCCCTTACATAACCATCTTACTTTGCTTAGCCCAAGATGTCTAATCTATATCGTATGAACACCCGCTCATTTTTAAAAGAATCGTGCATTGTGTGCACCCTCCAGAATCAAGGAGAGTCCGCACATTCCACACCAATTTCAGGCCGTGTACGATAACCAAAAGTCAACAGGTGTGCTACATATGTACTTTGGATGACCCCTCATCAAAGACTTCCAAACATTCAAAGAAATTCCCAACAGAAGCCACTGTCAAGTAAAGGGTACCTAAGAATGTGTATTTGGAGAATAACTTTTTTTGTTGGATTAGGAAAAACTCCACTGGAGCACTACTGCTAATTAAATTTCTTAGTCTTTCGTAGAAAGGTTAGAGCTTCAGTGATGAGCTAATGGTAACAGCACTCACCACATCGGCTCCAAAGATCTGCCATCTGACACGAGCAAAGGCAAGACATTCGCAGAAGAATTGTGCCGCAGTATCTTCGCCCCTGCACAGGCGTTCCAGATGATGATGTCGCTTAAGCCTAAACGTTAAGATGCTTGACAAAATTGGAATGGCCCGTAAAAACGCTAGTAACTTGTCTGGAGTCTTTTTTTTTACTGAGGGACATCAAGAATGTCGCGGATTTCTTACAGACGTTGAAGAATATTCCTTTAGTCTGTCTACATCCTAGAGAGTCATGGCCACCCACGATTATGTTCATATGAAACTCGACCGTCAATAGAAGCCCTGACCGTGGACCCAGAAAGACTGAACGCAGGTTCAGGTCGTGAGAAGCCCTCATCGGAACCTTGTCTAGCAAGTTAGTCCAGTAATCTCATGGTGACCGGGGACCCAAACAAGACTCACTGAGTTCAGTCTTGTATCCGAATTCAGCAAGACCTTAAGCACAGCCTGGCTGTCGCTACAGACCCAGATACGAGTGCTCTGTCCTCTCCACCTATTCCTTAAAATATAGTTCATAGCCATTAAGATTGTATAAGTCTCCGCTTGAAAGACAGATGCAAGCAAGGCTGGGCAAGGTCTTAAGCACGACCTAGTTGTCGCTACAGAGGCAGGTACTCGGTCCTCTTCGCCTTTTCCTTAAAATATAGTTCATAGCCTTTAAGATTGCAAGTTTTTGTTGTCCTCAACGAATTCACCAACACTTGTGGTCTGCTTTTGGAGCCATCCGAGAAAATTCGACTACAATTCCGGCCAAATTCAGTAATGAGTGCGAGAAAAGTCGACTTTAAATGTAAGAAGTTCTGATATATTTGCATCTTCAGTATATCTTGAAGCTTAATACCCAGGCCCTGATTATGTGCAGAGAGTCTCTACTCTCTGTCATATTTGTCAACCCTTGCTGTCTGCTGCTGTGTTTAACGGCAATCTTACAACCTTAACAGGCGGGAATTTCAGCACACTTTAAATTAAACAGAATCCAAACATTAAACTGATCACAGCACTTCTTTCCTCAAACGTTTGCCTCTATCGCTGATGGCTATCTACAAAGTCAATTGTCCTTTCGACATCAAACTTTCGCTACCACCAGTGATTTAGATGCAGCTTCAGAGAATCGTAAAACTGTTGGAACCATATGTCTGCTAGAGGTCCCTAAGAATATGTATACGAGCATCTTCCTCACTTCGGTATATCCTACAGCTCTTATTCAACTCCACAACGACGCAATAGAGTTACCTCAAGTACCCGTCATAAATGAAGTGAATAAAGTAAAAGAAACTTAATTGAAAATAAAAGGGAATCCACTAAAAATCTCTCAGAAATTCCATCCATTTACATAAAATAATCGTAAATTATTTTGGAGTACTACCGCACCTCAAGGAGTACGAGTACAGCCGCCGATATGGAGTGGAGGAAGAAAAAAACTAAGTAAAACCTCCTCGAAGTGGATTTTAGTGTTAAAATCCTCGAGTACATGACAAAACCCCACGGTTTCTGCTCTCTAGGAATCTATAACTTCTTCTCACAATCATAAATTCATTTCTTTTATTTCCACTCCTTGAGAAGGATATCTCCTCTAAATGACGTAAAAAAAAAATTTAAATGCACATCATCAAGTAGGCCGAGTGAGGTAATAAACTTTTTTAAAATCATCATTAGGTGTTGCCGATGGTATGCTCTCCTTTTACGGGTTTTTGTCTCAGGATAAGGATCTTCTGCGTACGCACTGTGTGAAAGTGATCAGTTGAATTTTATACTTGTATGTTTCATGTTACGTTAAGGCACCCCTTGATCATCACCCATGAAAATAACGAAAAAAAAACTCACTGATTTTTTTCTTATGGTTTCAAATGTATCCTTCGTCCTTGATAGCTGCAGCGGTAAAGATCACCAAATTTGGTGGGGTGAGAGTGAGTGACTGGTGTTTTATTTGTACTTAGAATTTTTTTTTTTTTTTTTGGTAGCAGCTAAGAAGGACTTTCACACACAGAAGTGCATCGCAGTAACGGTTAAGGATTTCTTTTTTTTTTTTTTTTTTTGATAAAACGAGTTCTTTTTTTTTTTGTACAGGATCATTGTGAGTGAGAGCCTTTAAGAAGGGGTTAAGAAATCCGCGGGATTTTTTTTTTCTCTTCTCTAAATCAAAAAAATAAGAACGACTTCCAGCCCATCAATTGCACCATTTTGTCGAAATGCGGTGTGTTAAGGAAAATTCTCTGATGTATGAAAAAAAAAAAAAAAGGAAGTGTTATTGAGGTTGGCTTTTCTTCACACTGCTGTGGGTCTCTTGCATTGTCCCGCAGACAGAAAAGGGTTGCACTCACCGTCAGTTTTTATTTATAACATAATTTTCTATAATGAAGGGATGTGTGATTTTTTTTTCTTAAATTTTTTGTTAAATCTTCTAGTAACTGATATAACGACAGGAATTTTTTTTTTCTATTGTTGAAAGGAAAATAGGCAAAAAATTGCCGAACAAAACGTTTTTGGTGTTAAAATAAACGCTTTAGGCAGTTTTTCTTTTATTTGACAGTTTTTTTTTTTTTTTACAAATAAAGGGTGGAGATTTTTTTGTATAAAAAATTAAATAAAAGAACATAAAAAAAAGACAATGAATAATAATTGCAGGTATCACTGAGAAGAAGAAAACATCGCCTTAAGGCTTGAAGTGATACTACGTCGAAATTAATCCTTTTTGATAGAGATCTTGGTGATCTAAGGGATATAGCGCCTTATGAATGTTTAAATATCATAAAAAAATATTTATATTTTGGATATAATAGGATTTTAACGTTTTAGAAATTTCCTTAAAAATCCTATGTCTCTGCATTAAAAATAGAGAAGGAAGGGTAGTAGAAGGTCTGTCAAAATTCACACAAGATTTGAATTTTGCGCCAATTGTGCGGTAAAGGGTTGCCAACGAAAAAAAAAAAAAAAAAAAAACGACAGCATGACAGCGTGACAGTTCAGGGTTATTAAAAATGGAGTGCTACACGAAAGAACAACGCGTTTTCATTGTTGAGTAATATTTTAAAAATAATGAAGGTTTAGCAGCTACAGTTCGCAATTTTTGTACAAAATATGGTCGGAATAGTGATTTAACTTCATCAACTGTGAAGAATCTGGATCAATTAGTGATCTTAGACCGTCATTCAACAAGTCGTTCAACACAAAACATTGAAGCAGTTCGTGAGAGTGTTGTTGATAGTCCAGGAACATCAATTCGACACCGTGGTCAATAATTGGAAGTTCTCTACAGCATATTCTCACGAAAGATTTACGTCTTCATGCGTACAAAGTACTACTACCTGCTGACCACGCACAGCGAAATGAGTTCGTTGAATGGATTATGGAAGAACAACATCTTGATGGAATTGTCGAATTTGGGGTTCAGAAAATCCGCGAGTGATTGTTGAGAAACAAACGCATCCACAACGTGTCACTGTTTGATGCGGATTTTGGACTGGAGGCATCATTGGATCATTCTTCTTTAAAAATGCGGCTGGTCAGGCAATAACAGTTAACGGTGCTCGCTATCGCGACATGATAGTTCAGTTTTTTGTGCCTAAATTGTAAGATATGGATGTGGACATGCCATAAAGCCCGAAAAATAATTCAATTACTGCATGAGTCGGTTTCAGTCGTTTAATTTCCCGTTTTGGTGATCAGAATTGGCCGTCCAGATCATGCGATTTAACGCCGTTGGACTTTTTTCTTTGGGGTTTTTTGAATTCTAAGGTTTATCGCAACAATCCCATGACCACCCACGCCTTGACGGAGCAAATTGAGCGCTGTATCAACGAAATTCAGCCACATTTATGCAAACTGGTCATGGAAAATTTCGACAAAAGAGTACGTATGTGCCCGCAAAGAAGTGGATGTTATTTACCCGATGTGCTATTCCATACATAATCCTATACTGTATATTTTATGAATCAATAAAACATTTACAATTTGTTTCCCGTCAACATCATTTCTTGTGTGTATTTTGGGACACCCTTTATTTATCTAAAGGCGTTTTTAAGTACCTTTGTGTGGCCTATTGCGGCCTTTTGAGACATACCTAGAAGCTCCATCGTTCTCTTACTAATCTTTGAGCATTTATCACATCTACCAAGAAACCTGTGAGATTTGGTGTCTTTACACTCCATCCAGTATGTTTACCGGGCAGGTAGATCCGCAGACATCGTCCAGCACCAGTTAACAGACTCTATTATTATTATTATTTCTGTAGGGTTATCTTGCACTGCGACCTAACCCCTGCTAATATCTAGGAGAGGTTTATTCCCTCATTAGAGTTTCCCTCAGAATTGTTATCACTTTTGCATCCACTCGTGGAGAGAGCTTGGGAAGCTGAAAGGCACACTCGATGATGAACAAGCAGGTTTCCGCTTGTGTCGATCATATCAATACTCTGTGTGGTGAATATTGGTCTCTAGTTCACCTGCTATTCATCGATTTCGAGAAAACTTTCGATAGCGTCAACAGGGAATTTATTTAGTTTGTCTTGCGTAAGAGAGGCATTCCAGATAAACTTTTAGCTCTTATCAAAGCGACTTACGATGGCTTAAAGTGTCACGTACTGCACAGAGGAAAGTTGTCAGAAGAGTTCGAAATACAGATAGGAGTCAGGCAAGGTTGCATACTTTCGCCAATATTGCTTTTACTGGTGATTAAAGAAGTGCTTAGCTCTGCTCTGTCATCGGGAACTGATGGAATTCTATGGACACTTTCAACTCAATTAAAACACCTTGACTACGCTAACGACGTGTGTTTACTCTCCCACAGGATTATGGACCTCCATTAAATTGACAGCAAAAGTGGACACGTTGTAGGGCTAAAAATTAACTCGGCAAAAACAGCCATGGTAGCAAGTCTCTCCCTCAACTAGACATTGCTGGAGAGTAGAGAATTTTCAATACCTTGGAAGCATTATCTTAGCCAATGGAGGAACCGAAGCAGATGTCGCAAACTGAAAATGGAGAAGCAATGCTATCAGATTAAACACCAAGCTAAGACTGTTTCGCTCCAATGTTGAGTCCGTACTATTATATGAATGCAGCACATGAAAAGTGACCGCCATTATTACAAAAAAGTTGTGAACCGATATTCTGGCCGAACCGTATCTGTAACGAACAGCTACATCAGAGAACGGGTCAGGAACCTATAGATACCTCAATTCAACGGCGTAAGTGGCAGTGGATCGGTCACACCCTTCGAAAAGGTGACAGTTCCATAGCAATGAAACTCTCTAACCCAAGACAACAGGAGTCCCGACAACTGGGAGAGAGTTGGAGAGAGCAGAATGAAACTCATTACCAGAAATCGTACTCGATGGCGCGTAGGCGTAGTAGAGGCCCTAAGACCCGTGGAGATACAGGATATAAGAAGAAAAAAGAAGAACAGATGGGCCGCCCCATATTTATACAAAAGGAATATATTGTATTGAACTCTGGATCACCAGATTATTTTCGGATTTTTATTCTTTAGACTTTACACATGTTCCAATTACAAAAAGGGAAAAAGACTTAACCTCAATTTAAAAAAGGAAAAAGGACCTAACCGCAATGAACTAGTTCAGCTTCTGTCAAAACAAAGAAAAATATCCGGATAATCACACATGTCTGAGGCATCACCAAATCGGTGCTGCCAAGTTACCATAAGTTCATATATTCCTAGCTCATTACAATATATATATTTTTCTTTTATTCTAACCTCAAAACCTTTTTTGTTTTTGAACTTTTCCAAAAATTTTAACGGTTCAAAAGTTATGACGTTGTGACAGACTATACGTGACACACACACACACTATAAGGGTTCCATTCTTACCTTGTAAGTATTGAAAGCCTGCAAACCACGACTCAATTTGGAAAATTACTATGACATGCTTGCCATGGCCACACTTCTCGAAATATGCTCGTTGCTCGGTCCGAGCACATTGGGTACGACGGACCTAACAGCCGACCGTGCATGTTCGCCACAGATGAGGTTCGTTGAGTCAACAGAAAATCAGATAGGCATGCCCCACTTTAAGTGAAGATCCATTTCCACTTCTGCGCTTTCTTTAACGCATCGTCAATCCGGAATGCATTTGAAGACTCCAGGTAGGAACCATTCGGTCTAGCGATGAATTTGAGTCCTTTTGACTAAATCGATGTCGCTACATAACAGTGATGATCGAAATTTATCTTGCTTGAATAAATACACTCTCAACACTTTTTATAACGATTTTTAGTGAAATAATATCTGTTTGCCTTTATTACCGGAAGGTCATTGCACTGATGTCCTTTGTATCTAATACATACCTTTCCTAAGTCGTTAATCATTTTCTTCCGTCACATTAGCGCCAGCAGCAAATCATTACTTCCTCATTATGTCGTCTTCGTCTCCCTCTTTTCATATTTTATAAATTTCTAACAAAATGCAGATGTTTCCACAGAAATATCGGAAAAGGATACCACTTCTCGTTACATAATTAATCAGTTCAGTGAGGTCACAATTTTGTCGAATTTTACCTTAAAAATATGTGTTCCCTGTGGGAATTTCACATTTTCAACTTTCTCGCAAACATTTTTGCATAATTTTCCCTCAAACTCCACCGCCTATAGAAGAAATTTGTATCAATTTAGAAGATCCTTTCTAGGGTACGTGCTACATATTCCCAAGGTAAACTGTTTCCAAATCTGAAACGGATTAAATATCCTCCTGTAAATATAATTTTACAATGAATATGCCACAGAAGAAGAATTTATGCCATCTTTGCGAAATTGCAATCCCATTCTCATGGCATAATGACATGACAAATCCTACCTTCTTTTATTCTTCCTAAAAAAAAAAGAAAAAAAAAATCATTATCCTTGCAAAGTATTGCGTCGTACCCAAGGATTTTCCTAAAAGTTATTGGCAAACCAACAAATCAAAGTGCAACATCACATCATCTCCCCCTTGAATTGGAAAATTTTCCTATCGATCCTTTTGTCCTTTTTCTCCATAACTCTTGCAAAAGGAGTCCCTATAAATTTTCTTATAATTCGCATAACGTCTCGACGAGAAAGGCTAAAAGGAATAAAGAACAGCATTAATTGAAATTTCCTCGCATCCTCGCACTCGAATGGAAAATCAAAAAAAAAAAAAAAAATTATCAAACTTTATCTCAAGGATGTATCGATGTCCTCTTGATGATGCAATGTCGTGTGACAAAATTTCGCAACAAAAATATTTGGTTACGCTTGAACGATGATAAATTGCATGGATATCCTTCAAGCGCCAGGATATTTGGATGTTAATTGCACAAAATATGACAAGAGAGCCTACTTACGAGAAGAGTGTTAGTTATAAATAATAATGAGAAGCCCAGACAAAAAGGATGTATTGGAGCGCGATAAAGGCGTGCGTTATTGGCATTTTCAAAGAAAAATTAAATTCGATTGGAAAATTTTCCATTCATTGGAGAAATTGTTTGGAAAATGCAAATGTTCCCCTTTCAATTGAATTTTTTCTTTCTTTTTTGATTGAATTTTCCAATCAGTTGCACGCATGCAAATGGGTTAGTTTGATCATGCGGTGCACGCATTGACTTTGTAACGATATTAGCAAGGATTGGCTTTTAGGATTCCGCTATTTGGCTTGAGGATAGGACTCCCTTCAAGGATAATTTAATACAAATTGAAAGGTGTAAAGAAAAGAAGTGCAGTGTGCACTAGGCCCCGAGGCAATTTGATTGGCATGGTGTTAGAACGTTGGCTTTTGTGGTATAATTGGGTTAGAATTAGCATAGTTTACGCTTTGAAATGGTAATTAGGTATGGAATTGTAGACAGGTTTTCTACGACTTATTATGTAAGAAGGTCCCAAATTTCCTAAGGTAGTAGCTTTGTTTGCAAATAAAAGGAATTGGTTCTGTTTGTTGATTCGTTCCACAGTATGACTTTTCTCAAAACTTCTGGCGACAAATTCTCCACTTCCTGTCGGATGTTGTCCTTTAGGGCCGCCAAGTTTTGTGGCTTGTTCGTATAGACCAGTGACTTCAAAAGACTCCAAAGAAAGATGTCTGGAAGATCGGTCGATCCTGCGAGCCAGTGCAAATTGCCAAATCAAGAGATTAAGTGCCCGGGAGGAGGGAGGAGGTTTTGGCTGTAATTTACACGCGATAGCCGGTCTAAAGGCAATAGGTGATGAATTGTTTGCACTTTTCGCTGAAAAATCCGTCTATTGATGCACAGTTGCATGGCCCGTGGTCTGGTTGATGTTTGAGGGTCCTGCAGGGCATCTGCAGCCACAGCAACGATATTCTCTACCGAACGACTGCTCCGGAGCCAGCGACGTCTGCTACTGTCCCGTGTTGAACCAGTCTCCTCGAAGTGAGCGACTAAACGCAGCAGTGTTTGCCCAGTTGGTGCCACACGACCAGGGAATCGACGACGAAATTCACGTTGAACCAAAACCATCGACGGATTATTTGTCAAAAACATTTACATTCCGCGTTTTTGAAGAGTATAGCAATTCATGGTTTATGTATTCTGCTTCTGTTTACTTCACAAATGTCAAAGTCGCGATGGCATAAGACGCCATTTGCAAAAATGAGAGCATCTTCCGATAGGGTGATGACTTTTGCGCCACCTTGTACACAAGTACATATGCATATGTAGGTTCGTTCTTTGCTAGGTATCTGAACTCTGCAACGTCCCGGAATGCTGTGTGACTGATTATTGCCAGCGTATTGGCACCACAATTTCATATGTCAAGTACCTGACTCACGCTGAAACAGTGAAAAAAAGTCTTGGCTAATCCAACACTCCATGGTGTCATCACAATGGATAGTCTAAGTTCGCTTCATCGAGCACCTTTTTAGCTCTCTGACTAATGTTTGAGCTCTTTACCTAGCTTCAGAATTATGGGCCCCTCTAAGGCGTAATATGTCAAACTACCATCAGTAATATTGGTGAATTCTAGTCAGGAGCCAAGCTTAATGTAGTAGATAGAATCTCGAGTATATGCCAAGTTTCAAAAGATCCACTGGGAGTAGTGATCTTCCAAACCGTCGCTTCTCTTTCCATGTTTAATGCTACGCAACTTTTGTGATGAAATATACTCTGAAAAGTGGAGATGAAGTTCTTAGTAAAAGACGAAACACGTACCGTGAATCCCTTCGAAACGGCAGATTTTATCCAAAACTTGCATCTCTCCCAGTTGATGTGAGACTAATCGTCACTCTTTTTTTATAATTATAACCTCTAACGTGTCTTAGATATGTCTGTACCAGACAATAGACAACGCTAATCCAAGTGAGGGCTCCCTGTATTTCTGCTAACACAACAATTCAATTCAAGACCGCAAGGAGGACGATAAAAGTTAGTCTTGATGGAGAGCTGAACTCAACATTCATCGCTGCAAAACAAGAAATAGCTTCGCCATAGCAAAAGGTCTAAAATAGTTCCTGGCACAGTTTTTTTGAATATGCCTTCTCCAAAACCCCAAACTGCAGAACACAAATCCGTGGAAGAATCGTTGAATCTGCTAATGAACCTGTACTGGACACGTCCTGCTCTAGAATGAGCTACTCGTCCACAAATCACTTCTGACTTAATAATCAATAAGCAGAGGCTGCAGTAGGCGGTCAACAACTTCAACCTGCATTGCATTCTGAAGGACTGCTTGGCGCTTGAGAAACGAGAATGGTGTTTATATCCAAAACAGACACGATCCTACAAACATCCCTCTTTTCCCTTGAAACTATCTTTTCAAAAGTTTGGATCTCCTTATCGGTGAATAGTTTCCTATTATCCAAATCGTAAGAAGGGCAAAACCATTGAGTCAAACAAAGTCCTAAGTATATAGGCTTGCTTAGCTATTCTCTGTATTGTCGAGTTTACAATTCACTCAACAAAATGGTATGAGGGACTACTTTGGAGGAGAATTCCAATAAATTTTGGAAGAGAATTAGTAATAGCATGCCTCGATATCACCCCTGTACTGAACCTCTCCTACAGTAGTGCTGGAAATCATGCTACACCTTCTTTTTTACAAATTTCTAGCAGGAAAGGAGAACATACAACTCTGTGACAGCACTGTAGTTTACGCAAATGTCTTGTTTGCGCGAATTGCCCATTCACTGTTGTATATTATTGAATTATTCGCTTTTGTGATGTGAAGCGCTACAAGGATTATTTTGGGCGGGATTGCCGCAAGCAAGAGATACCTTCTCCCAAGGAAGCATCACAATGGTCCTCCCCTTGCCTAACCTACAATGAAATCCCTCACTACAATGCTTATCTGGCCAGTACCGGATCAGAAGGCTGTCCTGACTGACCATAGTCCACTTCCGCAAAATAGTTCACTTCCTCCGAAATCTCAATGATACTAGCAAAGTTCAAAACTAAATAAAAAAAAAAAAATACTTACTTAGGTGGCGCAACAGTTCGGGATGAAGCTATGCCTCAAACAACAAACCTCTCCAGTTAGCCTGGTCCTAAGTCAACCGCATCCAGTTGCGCACTTCAAGCTGATTGAGGTCCCCTTCTACTTGTGCGCGTCTCCTAAGGCGAAGTCTTCCTCTATTGCGTCGTTCCTCCGGGTTAGATTCGAGCGTTGGTGCCTATTCGTTCTACATGTCCTAGCCATCTTAATCGACCAATGCGCAGTTTCTTGACAAGATCGATGTCGCCGTACAGCTCGTATAGTTCGTCGTTGAATCTCCTCCTCCAAAGCCCGTAACGTAAACAGGATGGAATGTCTTACAAAGAATTTGTCTCTCGAAACTACCAAGGATATCTTCAGCGCCATAGAGCAGGTCCGGGATTAGTTCTTCCGGCTACTACTCAGCCCAATTTCAATACTACTCAATTTAATTTCTGCGCTGATGTTGTTGTCTGATGTGATAGCAGAGCCAAGGTGTACAAAGTCCCTAACAACATCTAAGTTGTAGCTGTCCACTGTGACGTTCTGTTCGATTCGTTGATGTTGGATGTCCCTTCTTGTTGACAGCATATTCTTTGTTTTGACCTCGTTCACCGCTAAAACTCATTTTGGCTGCTTTTGTCTCAATACTCGCGGACGCATAGGTGACAGCCCGCTGATCGCCGCCAATTATGTCGATATCGTCGGCGTACGCAAGTAGTTATACAGACTTTTGAAAGATTGCGCGTTAGCTTGTGAGTTTCGCACAATCCTTTCAAGTACGATGTTGAAGAAGTCACATTACAGCGCGTCACCTTGCCTAAATCCTTTTTTGACATCAAAGGTCTCGGTGAGGTCGTTACCGAGCTTGATGCAGCAGCGAGCATTCTCCATCATCATCCTGCACAAACAGATGAGTTTGTAGGGATGCCAAAACTAGACATGGCTTTGTATAGCTCATCTTTATAAATACTGTCGTAGGCAGCTTTAAAATCGATAAACAGATGCTGAGTATCGATCGTATCGACTTCTTGAGTTTTCTCCGGGATCTGCCGAAGTGTGAAAATTTGATAAATTGTGGACTTGCCTGGGCTAAAACCACACTAATTGGAGCCAATCAAGTTGTTGACGTAAGGTTTCAGGCGTTCACATAATATGACAGATAAGATCTTGTACGCGTTGCTGAGGATACTGATGGTTCTGTAGTTGGCGAAGTTGAGGGGATCTGCTTTCTTGTGTGAGAGTAATCCTATCTCCACCTAATGTAGGTGATAGCTCAGTGGCGCGTCCTCTGGTCTAATTGTGTCTCATTCAGTGCTACTTTCGAACTAACAAACGAATCAGTATTAGATTTGAGTGCAGTTGACGTCAACGTTCACTGGGACTCTACTATTTGGTGGTCTTGTCACGGCGTCCTTAAATAATAATGAAGATCAAA
This sequence comes from Pocota personata, assembly GCA_963082735.1. Classification (NCBI taxonomy): domain Eukaryota; kingdom Metazoa; phylum Arthropoda; class Insecta; order Diptera; family Syrphidae; genus Pocota; species Pocota personata. Next base: position 261,825,767 of record OY720429.1, on the reverse strand, counting down.
ACTGCCGTCGTCCGCGAAAGATGGATTACACTAGCTTAAGTTGAGAGGGGTATACACACATAAGTAAATTCAAATTATCAACTCTGTAGAACAGGACGGTGGAACGATATTGCCTATAACAGTCTTGTACCCTTTTTTTTTATTAGTGTAAGCTCTTTGTGGCAGTTTTAAAAATTTCAAAAAAATCCTGTGGAATTCACTCTGTTTACACGAGAGAGAGACACATGAGGAGAATACAGAAAAATTAAACCACTGACAATCCCTCCCCACAACATTACAGCAGGCATAATCCCTTCCCTTGTCCGTAATCCTTTAATTTTCCAGTACACTTCCTATAGAAGACAAGTTCTAAAACATCACACAATTTGTCACTTTCCCACAAAAAAAGCAAAAAAAAATAACTACCTTTCACTTTTCCGGGATTTTCACTTTCACATACGTTAAACCATCAAAGCCTCGTCATTTCTCTACTTTTATCTTTCAGGATAAATAATGATGAAGAGAAAAAAAAAAAAAAGAATTCATAAATTATGATCACTTCTAGAAATGATCCCCCTTTCACTGATCTTACTCTCACTCTCGTACATTCCATCGATCACCACACATGCATCAGTCTCATCTTACCGCGTTGCACATCAATCCGAATCCGAATAAAGTTCATTGCCTTGACACCCATCTAATAAATTTCCATCAGACATACAGGGATCCCCGCTACCCCTGATCGTGAAAAATCCTTCAACTAATATACCAGCGCAGCTGGTTCCGATTGAAATCCCCTATAAAGAAACGTCTCTCTCTACCCATATGCGCTTTCTTTGGCGCGAGCTACAACAGCACATACCACACCAGATCCTGCCTCACATATTGCCCAAGATTTTATGAGTTGTGCGCCATGGAGGGGTGCCCACAGGCAGCACAGTCAGTTAGCAAGGTGAGTCCTCCTTAGAGGGTACAAATCGCGCGCAAATCACTCAAATGTAGTCCTGTTCCTCTCCTTATAGACGAAAAATGTGGAAGTAACAGCAGAAGCGGAAGAAGAGGAATACGAAGACGTCCTTCTGGTTCCCTTTGATTTGTTGTGCGGTTTTGCAAGAGCCAACAGCACCAGAGGGAACCCTCTTTTTTTTTCTGCACACACAAATCGAAATCTACCTTTGATTTACTTCAGTCAGTCTTTCTTTCTGTGTGCGTTTGTATCCCTGTGTTTATCCTGACCTGGTATGAGCCCCTCTCCTATCTCGTGATGTGTTTACGTAAGCAAACGTCTTTTCTATTCAAGAAAAGGACATTAAACCGAAATGCAAAAGAAGCGAATGGTTCTGGAAATCCTTGAGGGAATCCCTTCCGATGATATCGTCCTTTCTTGATTGCTACAATTTTTTTTTTTTTCTGTGCAAAAAAAAATAGATGAATCAAAATCAGAGCGCCACTCATCTAGGAAGTAAGTAAGCATCTGCCCAGAATGAGAAGTAATTTCATGCATGTCCCTTTTAGGGACATTTTATTGTTGTGTAACTTTTTTGTTTGTTCCTTACGCTTATGCGCGAGTGATCTAAATGTTGGATTAATCCTCATTACACATGGTCTGAGCCCATAAAACAATTGTTTCTCCCGTCCGAGACTCATAAAAGGATAAAAGCACATAAATATCCTGCATCTCCTCAAGGCACTTGGATTTTGTAACCATTAAGGACGATTGAGTAGACAATAAGAATGCTAATCAAGTGCGATTAATATCTTTCTTCCGCCTTTGTCTTGTGCGAACGCGCAGTCGGGATGTTTTGTTAGGATCTCCTGGTGGCGATGCGGTCAAACAATGGACTGCGCCGACCACTGAGCGAGAAATATGAATATTTGCGTATCCCGGAAGTATGCGGTTGTTACGAGTATCTGCTGGTGTTAGATGAAATATGAGAGCGATGATATTCAGGATATCCTTGTTTATCTTGTAATAATCCTGTTTTCGATTTAACGGCAATTTTTTTTTTGCTTTTGTATCCTCCTTTCGATTCGGGATAATTGAAGAAGATCTGCTTTCGTAACCGCTAACCACACTCTCGCTTTTTTATCCTGGTAAATCTACTTCCTTTGGCTCAAGTGCGGAAGTCCTTAAACTGCGTAGAAAGGAACATTATTGAGAGGGATACAACGGACATTTTTGAATCACCTGTGTTTTGGGGGAACCTGTGTTACGAGGAACCTGATTTATACATTGGACCTACGAGCACTCGTACTTAGGAATTGGAATATGTAAGGTGTTTGTTTGGTTTCCTTATTTGCATCAGGATGAGCAATTGATTAGGTATTATAATGGAGTGGGTTTTCAAAAGGTATACGTGAACATTACGTGAACATTCATGTGCTACTTCGACATAGATTGGAGAGGAGATTAGGTTTAAACGAATTTGTTCACTTTTATGTCATTTTGTTGATCCCTTTGGTTGTGGGGAACGAACTTTAATAGCAATGGAATATGATCCTGCGTTGTACAACCCGGGATCTACTGGGGGATTTTAATGAAAGTAAATCTTAACGGAAAGCAATTAGCTCTCTGAACTTATTAAGTAGTACAACCATGTCTACTAAATGGTAATTCGTGCAAGGAATGCATCCAACATATTTCAACTGCGAATATTCATGACAGCAAACGTTGACTTTAAACTTTGATTAGTTGCTCCCCGGTTTAGAGTCGAAAAGAAGATGTGATTCGGTTGATGGACGCCTAAGATAAGTATTACTGGAGTTGCTAGTGGCTACAGATATCACCTGAGCGCTTACTCGTAACTCTTTAGTCTGTTACAACCAGCAATAGACGTCAAGACCTTCGCTCACATTTTTTTTTATAATATGCCACCACCAGTGTGTTTGGGATACTTTTCTGCATATCTGGTGTGAAAATCTTGCATATAGCGTTTATAGTTTAGGCGCTAGAATGTGGTGACAGACGGACGCACTAGTGAACGCTGAAACAAAGCGTAAGGATCCTACCTGACGATTTTAACGAAGAAATACAAAGGAATTCGGATGTCCAAATGTTCCTAGTACCCAACTGGACCCATCGGAATAATACCTAGTTGCATTCCAACTGATATCCTGAATCGATTAAGTGCCAGCCTTGAGACTCTTGTTGACTCTTGCCAGTCAACATCAAGTGTAGAAGATGACTGGCTTTTTTTGACGTACGTTCTGGCTTTCTCTTGATCACCAAGATAATCTTGGACAAAATTGTATCTGCTTCAAGAGAGTTCATCTCACACTGCTTAGGTGGAAAGACTGTGTAAAGACTGTGCAGTCTGTAATAGAGTTTGCACAACGCGGTGTGTTATGAATGAACCACCTTATAGAACTAATTATATATATTATAATACCCTGCTATGACAGCATTGGCGAATTCAATACGTTCAAAACCTTGAATGTTGTCTTGACTTGGTGTCGGAAGCAGGTATCATCGGTCAATGTTGTTCGCATGAATAAAAAAAGCTTCGTTAAGTGATGTGTCTACTATTTGTGGTGCCACGCAATAAAGTTGAGTATTTGGCATCCTTTTGCATCCAAAGTCAACTTTTGCAGAGCACCTTTGGATTTCAAAATATAATGCTATATAGTCGAATGTTCAGTGGAATGTGTATAATAAATTATATTTGTGTATGCGAGCATAGTCAGACTATTTGGTGACCGAAAGCGAATAACTCCTCAACTCCGTCGAGTGGGGTACTTCATACTATACGCCAAAGTTAGTCTTTGAACTGAGCCTACATTCAAAAGAAGTTTCAAAATAGCTTTTTCATTAAAATGTTTTAGAAAAAAAAAGACAAAATGTTTTGAAAAAAATAGGTTAAGTACGAGTCGGGCCTTTTTTTTTAGACCGAGAGGAGCTTCACATGACAATTTTACTCTCGGATGTTTGTCGGACGTTCGCGAGACGTGGGACCGTGAAAGAAGCTTTTTCTCTTTGTTTTTCTGGAACTTAAACCTTGAGTCTCCCGCTCAGTGGTGATGCACTTTACCACTGAGCCACGGCTACAGTGTTGAATTCATTAGAATTCCGTTTTATGCTATTCTGGTACTTGCACCTAAATGTGTGGATTCCCGCTAATTTGCAAACCACACAGACTTCACACAGCAAAATCATTATTTATACGAGGGTGGACTGAAAAGTTCGCGGCCGGTTGTTCCAGTTGGTATTTTGTTATGCCACCGAAAGGATTCTATTGAGATTTGTCGTAGGAATTGTAAATGTCCGTCGTTTTGCATCGGAAAATGGATAAGAAGAGAAATTGTTTAGTAAATGTTTAAAGAAATTAAGAGTTGTAAAAATGTTAGCTAGGGAAGGAAAAACATAAGTTCACATAATCTATGTCGACACGGTAGAGCTTTATAGCTTAAAACCTTCCCAAAGAATTGTCTTAATATGCTGGAGAAAAAGGAGTCAAAATTTATACAGCTGTTCTCGAGTTTTAGAAACACATGTGTTGTTCGTTTATTTTAAGGCACAATGACTGGCTCTTGACTTGAGGTTTTTATCAAGAGGTGCAGGTATTTCGGATATCGACACGGTTGTTGTTGGTTGTTGCCATTACTTCGGGTAAACCTATAATCAAAGTGTCCCGTATAATTTTGAAAAGTCTGAGTTTAACCGAAGAAAAATAAGTTCGTGGTGTGACGAAGAAAACAAACTCGGAAGTTTGCAAATTAATTTTATATTTCAACGTAATCTCCATTAAGCTCAATACACTTCTTCCATCTAAAGCCATTACACCAGTTTTAAGGAATGTTTTCTTAAGGCCTTCAAAAATAAGGGCTGCCGTAGTGTAGTGGTAACGTCATCACTTGTTACGCTACAGGTTCACGGTTCAAATCCTTATGTCAAGAATCCTCTATTCATCTCTTATGAAATAAATAAAAAAAGTCGATCAATTGTGAAAGCTTATGTCAACTCTACTGCGAAGGCATAACACTGGTTGTAGGGTGAGTCATGTGGCCGAAAATGCAACTTGATCGTGATGATGACATCAGGAGCCCGAAAAAAAAGTACTGTGAATCATGAGCAACGACAATAATAGCAAAACAAAGCGCTCCCCAGTTATCTGGATGCCACCATTCGAATTTACAGTAACTTAATATCACCTAAGTTTCAAACCACTGCACCAATCTTTCGTTCTTTCTCTCTCTCTCTCTCTGTCTATCTACAAACGCCCGTGTCCTGAAATAATAATATTGGCGCGCGCAAATTATAAAAAAATAAAAAGAAAAGAAAAAATGACCGCAGCTGCGATCTCTTCATTCGTTGAAAATGTCTGCCTCCCAAGTGTTTTTTTTTTTTAGGTTGGGGAACAGTTGAAAGTCTGTTGTTTTTCCTCAACATTCCTGGACGATATTTCTTTATTTCCTCTCCCAGCTGACGTAAAATACAGCAGTAATCGGACTTAATTGTTTTACAATGATGATTCCCAAAATACCGATGCCATTATCTTATCCACCTATAATTTAACTGTTTTCTTCGGGGCTGATGATCCAGGTCGTCCCCAATCTTTTGATTACTGTTTGGTCTCAGGGGTATAGTGGTGAACCCAGGTCTCATCTGTCGTCACAAGTCTGGTCAAAATATCCTCTGCATCGGTTTGAAACAGCTCCAAATACTCCCGAGACATCGTCAGTCGATTGCATTTTTGTTCAAGTGAAAGCAGTTCCGGAAACCTTCTTGCAGAATGCTTGGAAAACCCAAGTTCGTATTGAATGGCGTTTTCTTCCATTTCTACAAGATGCCGACGATCTCAGCTATCTCCCTTATCTTCAATCTTCGATCTCCCAATGATCAGATCACCATTTTGTTTCGATGTCAAAAGTGGAAGTACGATGAGAGGCGATTTGTTTTTAAATCTTCAAACTCAAAAACAGGTGAACCGATTTTGATGAAATTTGTGTTGTAAAATTCTTTAAATCATTTCTGTCAGCAGTCTAGTTCCAGAACCGCTGCACTGATTTTTATGTAATTCTGTGATCATATTTAGATCGCCGAATGGAAAAAATATGATTCAAACTAGTTCACAAGGCTGACTGCATCGGTGCCGAAATTCGTTAGATACGAGTATGGTATCGGTTCTTAAGTATTCCTGCACACTTTTGCGTTCAAGATTTGCACATTATGGCATTGGAACCGAGTAAGCTTCAAAAGTGCAATTAAAAGTGGAAAACTGAAAAACTGAGCCAACTGTCTTGGAGCAAAATTCAATAAACTTTATATGCGACGGAGGTTTTGAAATTCTCATCAAATACTACTCTCAAGTCTACAATACAAATGGAGTGTAATTATGAAATTACTTCATTGCATGGAGAAGTAAGGAATTTAAGCTAATTTGATAACCCTCTTCAAACCGTTCATATAAGCAGATTTAGTACTTAATATACAAAAAAAATTCATCCGTGAACATGCTTGCATGAAAAACAGTACCACTACAGTTGGTGCTAATTTTGCACATCTGCCTGTGCCTTTGCCTGTGACACCAACAACCACCGCCGTCAGGATTAATTGCAACATTCCAAATACGATAAAATCCTTTCAAGTACTCGTAACCTTCCTGAAGCCCTGCCAACCGGTACCCTCATAATTTCGAATCATCGCTACAATAGCTCGAGATATTAATCATAAACTGAATAAAACAGTGCCAGTCAAAGTGTGCCGTAGTGCTTTAATGGAATAAAAAGCAGAATAGCATTTCGATATTGATTCCACAGCAAGAACGGAAATCCCACCTGCCTTTTGCTCTGCTCAATAGTCGGGCACTTCAGCACTTAAAATCCACATGTGCGCTGGTTCACATCAACCCTCGCTCAAAGGGAGTATAGTGTATCACAAGTACTCGTACTAGTTATGGCGAACATCCTTCAAGAGAGGGCATTCAAAAACCACCCCGCCCTATGGCTAGGAAAGCTGCGCGCGTCCCCTTTTTTTCAGAAATACCACACCGCTATAACCACCATCATCATGCTCTTCACTTGTTTTGATTTAGAAATTGGAACCCCAAAGCATTACAAAAACGCCGTCCAACATAACACTAAACAGGATTGCACTCGATGCTGTTATGTGCTTCATTCCATTATAGGGGTTCGATCAAAGGATCTCTTGTCCGGAATAAATTATCCATCCTATTCATACCTCATTCACGTTATTACACTTTTCTGTTTTCCTTCATTTACAACAGGACATCGGCGCAGAGTTAGAAGGGGGTGTGGTAGTAATGCTGGTGGTGGTGGTGGTGGTGGAAATTGTGTTTCTGCCAAACATATACGAATAAGTGGATAGAAAAAGGACACGTGCCATTGTGATCAGTTTCTGTGCTAATTCCAACTCAATATCTGTGTGGATACAAGCCTTGTATCCTTGTAATGTTTGCTTAAGAGCAGATGTAACAATTTAGTTTATAGAAACGGGTTGGGGAAGTTAGTAGATACTCGTACAGTCGTTTATTTGAAAAAGGGTTTCTGAATGAATGGATGTGCACACGAAATCGGATTTTTGTAATCACTTTTATCCTTTGTCGAAGAAAATGGATTTGAAAGTCTTCAGGCTATCCGTATCTGAAGATTTTGAACTTACTCAAACAAAGCTAGGTATCCCTTCAACACGATGAATTCAAATAACTCTCTTCGAGTGACAATTTAAAAACTCTCAAACTAATCACCCTAGACCGCAGTTTTCCCTAATAAAATCAGCAGCAATTCACTGCTGGACAAACGCCACCCGGAATGTTTTGAAGAACCCATTAGATGCCAAATACCGAGCAGCATCCCAACCTCTTTACGCATCCTTTTGCAAAAGATACTCGTACATGTCTTTGCACAAACACATCTGACTTCACAGATCATTGACTTCAAATCCATTATTTCCCTGAAAAGAGAAAATATATCCATCTACTCGTATTTTGTATCATCTCTTCCTTGTTCCTGTATCGCATCCGCCACAAATGTAATTTTTGTCACCTGGCCATGGGAATCCGGATTCTTACATCAATTCCGCCATGGCGCATCCTTTGCACTGCTAGATGCAGTTATAGCTCGTGCCATCTTGACACATAAATTCTTAAAGAAAAGCGCATTACACTACGTATTTCACTTTTACTTAATTTTTGGTCCTTTTCTTTGTAATTGTTCCCTCATTTTTGCAGCAGCAACAACAGTAGGACATCTGTCCCATTCCTTTTCGAGGTTTATTAACACAACTATTGACCATTATTGCAATTGTCTCAGATAGTGTATGTTATAAACGTTCTGTCCAAATCGTAAGGACCATCATCGTCAATTCAGTGCGCGTCCATTTATCTTAAAGATATTGTCATTGGTGCAGCCACTTTCACTGATTCTGATGGCGGCTGCTGTTTCTTTGCGAAGGACTTTGTGCTGACATTTATGTGCAATAATGTACCATGCAGAGTTTAATTTGGGATAAGCGTTTCGATCAATTTTATTTTAACGGATAATATTTAAAAATTATTACGTAACAGTTGATGGTTGTGCATAGGATATCTGGGAATTTGGGTCAACGGATCAATTTTTAATTAAATGAGATCGTATAAGTATCTGAATGAGGTACAGCAGAACAGATGAAATTTAATCCTTTTACGTAATATTGGTAAGATGTCAGGAACCGAGAAGTAAAGCAGACAGATGAGGGATGGAAAATTAAATGAGGGACAATGGATATCTTCAAATTTATTCAGAATCGTAAAACATCTTGAAGATGCTATTTTTTTTTTCTTTTTCTTTTTTTTTTTTTTCTTCCAGGCATAGTTGCTGCATTATGCTGCTGATAACTTAATATTCAGTCTCCCAGGCTTCACTCGTCGATAGCATGAAAGTTATCAGCCCTCTGTATCTAGCATGTTTCTGGCCGTTGTATGTCTTTGACATTCCATCAGGGCATGTTCCCCATTCTGTATTTTGCCATCACAGTCCGGGCAGTATGGGTCATCTACGTGCTTATATTTCCAGAGGCACTGTCGGAAGCACCCATGCCCCGATAGAATTTGTGTTAGATAATAGTTTACCGTTCCGTGTCCTCTACCAGTCCAATCCTCTGTGTTGGTGTGTATGTCCATCTTCCTTTGGTTGAAGTGTTCCATCTGTGTTGCCACTACGCCTGTATGACCTTGCTGGTAGTTCTCTCATCTGGCTCGGGCCCGTGTTGTGCCGTTGATTTTTTTGGTTCTAAGTCGATAGGCATTCTGCCCGAAATTAGGCTTATGGCTTCCACTGATACGGTTCTGAAAGCCCAACATACTTTTATCGATGCGATTCTGTGCACCTAGTTCATGCGTCTCATGTAAAATTTCATATCCGTCGCTGGTGCCCATATAGGAGACACATACATAAGTATCGACTTGCTCTCCGTTGCTTGCAGGTTTCTAATTGGTTGCCTGGGTACTCCAATATTTGGCATTAATCTGGATAATGCCACTACTGCCTGGAAGGCTCTCTTCGAAGTTGAGCCTTTGGTCCAATAGCATTCGCAGGTATCTGATGTATGGATTCGGTGGTATGCTCACCGGCCTGTATAGTTAGGTGTTCTACTCTTTTCCTGTTGCTTATTAATTTTACTTCTGTATTGTGGTCTGCCAGTTCTAGGTCTGATGTCTGTAGCCATGACCTGACATATCTAATCATATGATTATATTTTTCAGACACTTTTGCCACAACAAGTACTACAATATCGTCAGCGTAACCGATGATGTCCACTCCGCTCGGCTTAGGTATTCTCAGAATCCCATCGTACATTATGTTTCATAGGACTGGGCCGAGTATCGGCAAACCCCACAGTAGGGATGTAGTAAAGTGGGAGAGTTGTGATCCTTTTACTCAGTCGTAAGGAAAAAAAAAGAAGAAGAAGAAGGACTGGGCCTAGCACAGACCCTTGAGGAACTTCTCCCGTGATTTTATACTTCTTTGACCCTTCTCCTGTGTCATATGGAAGCGTCGTCCTGTCTTTGAAGTAGCTGGCAATTATTCTCATTAGGTAGTTCGGTACCTGCAGGTTGCTTAACGCTCTGACTATTGGATAGTTCCAGCTGACTGAGTTGAACGCGTTTTTGACGACCAGTGTTAGGAGGCCGCAGTACTGCTTTGTCCCTTCTAGCCATCCTCGTCCCACTATAGCTTCACGCGCAATGTTTGCACACTGCCTCTATTGCCTATATTGTGTTTCGCTTATTTCTGAAGCCGAACTGCTAGTTATAGAGCTCGGAATCTTCTTCAGTGTATCGTTCTAGTCTTGCCCGTATGACTTTTTTCAATCACTTTACGCAGTGTGTCGAGCATACAAAGTGGCCTGTGTGACGACGGTTTGTCAGGGGGTTTGTTGCCTTTGGAATAAGGACTAGCCGCTGTCTTTTCCACTGTTTTGATATCTGATATCACGTGAAGATATCTGACCTTGCTTTCATCGCTTTCTTCAGAACGAAATTTTGGATCCCATCTATTCCTGACGTTTTGTTAGTCTTTATCGCTGCTGCAGCCTCTAGGATTTCCTCAGTTGTGATTGGCGGTATTGTCTCCGCTTCCTCTGATGTTTCTCGGTAGAGCACGGAAACTTCGTCTTTCCTCGGGAATAGGGTGCTAACAATTGAATTCTAAGGTAGTCTGCACGTAAGTTAGAGATGTCGTCGTTCCACCAATATGGTAATATAAGAAGGCTAGTTGGCATATGGTTTATGTCCTTCAGCATCAACTCAGCATTTCCAGGTCAAAATGTATCCAATGTAGAAGGGAAATTGCCAACGGTCCCAAAAATCCTCTTTGCATCCTAAAAGACTACCGCTATACGCTTCTCGGGCGACGGAAACACTCGCAGGTTAACCCGTTTTCACTATCTTTTCACAAATCTGCGCAAAACGCTCTAAGCAGTCGTTCTAAACTTCAAACTTGTACGCCGAAAACGACAAGCGTACATATATTTTTGGTGGTGGTGGGTATGCTAGGTCTCTAGCGCGCGAAAAATAACTGCGCATAACAACGGTCACACATAGTTTTTACCGCGTATAGGTCTTATCGCGCGAATCAAAGTTACTGCCCCACTGCGCTCCACTTCGCAGAAAAAAATATTGTTTTAAATGTCAGTGATGCATCCAATTAAAACAGAAAATATATTTCGGCGCTTTAAATGTTATTGCGAACGACAACCGTGTGGCAATTAGCGCTCAATAAATAACCGCTCCCATCACCTTGCAAGCGTATTGCTTTGCCCGATAAACTTTGACAGAACCACAGTACTGCCAGATTTAAATTATAACCTCCTCCAATTGAATCACCCTTTACTACAGCTGACGACAAAATCAAATTTCGACAACAGATTCGTAGTCTGACCGATTTTTATAACCTTTAAAGCCATCCTAACCATGTGACAATTAGCGCTCAATAAATAACCGCTCCCATCACCTTGCAAGCGTATTGCTTTGCCCGATAAACTTTGACAGAACCACAGTACTGCCAGATTTAAATTATAACCTCCTCCAATTGAATCACCCTTTACTACAGCTGACGACAAAATCAGATTTCGACAGCAGATTCGTAGTCTGACAGATTTTTATAGCCTTTAAAGCTATCCCTGGCTTTCACTCTTGACAACAAAAGTAAAATCAATTGCCGTAGGGTGTTAAAAAATGTTTGATATTCACGGCGTCATTCCCCTTTCGAAGTCCATATCAATTTATCACTTGATAAAATTTTAATCTCCAAACACGCGTAGGCCTCGACTCACATATGTAAACAATTTACAGCCTCAAATTAGCATTGCTGAATATTATGTAATATATACATTTAAGTAAAAAAAAAAAAAAAAATCATCGCATCTTAATGATGCTTACACACCGGTTAGACGTTCTAATCTAATTCAGAGTGGAAATCCCAAAGCAAACTTTCATTGACAAATAAAAGTTTATCATCCAACTAGTCAGACTAGCCGTTAGACATTCTTTTAGTTGCCTAAGCCTAGGCCATCTAGCCGGCCGGGCATAACTGATTATCCCAAAATATCTTTACTGAAATTCAAATTATTCAAATAAACTTTAATTAAGCCCTTCGCAGGGATTTAAACTTTAAATTTATGACAGCGCATCGATATTTGCATATGATTTCGACAAAAAAAAATAAAAGGAGAAAAGAAATACCTTCTCTGATGTTTGAAAGATTGGTTCACACGGCACTACCACGCGGAACCAAACCCTTCATTTGCATAATAGTAGAATCCTAGAAGGATATAGATTTGTTATGATTGTTGGGAGGATGAATGGCGACCAGGAAGGTCTAATTTGAACCAACAAAATATTTTAAGACGAACATTTGCAAGGATCTGCGTAAAAAGGCGCGCATGGAGCAACAAAACAAAAAAAAAACACTTAAGTAGCACGTAAAAGGATGATAGGACGAAAAATCCACTTTCTTAAGATGTTCGTCTTTTTTTTTTTTTTTTTTTTTGTTGGACTTTTTATTGAGTGAAAAGGATAATTTGCGTTTGTAGTCGCGCTCTGCCAAATAAAGGATCATTCACCGCTCACCTTTTAATTCTTCAGAGACATCCTCTGAGTTTGTGCTTTTTTTTTTTTTTTTGTCCAGAGAGTCCTCTCTCCAGACACAAAACAAGACAAAAGCAAAGATAAAAAAAACTTCGTGTTTTGTGTTGTAGCGTATAATTGCCCAAAAGAATAAGACCGGCTTTACTTGCTACAAAAGCGCGCCAAAAGGGGTTCCACTTTGCACAAGACCAACAACAACAAAACAAAAAAGGATCAAAAGCAAGTTTTTCCCGAACTACTAAGAGTCTGCCGAGATTTCAATTCTCATTCACCTGTTGTTTGATGAATTTTTAATCCTGAAAGTCAACCGCCTCCCTGTCAATCGGCTCTGACAATTCAATCTCTACACCAACTGTGGTCTCGCAGAGGGAATTTGTAGAAAAAATAATAAATAAACATATAACATTCCATAAATTGCAACAATGACATCCTAGAGTGTGTGTATTTTCTTTCCCGCATTCTTTTTGTAAGTGCGCCCACTAATCCTCGTCCTCCCTTCGCATCCTTCTTTATAATATCTATCATCATTCAGCAATAACTATTGAGTCTCTTTATTATTGTAGTACGTCCTTTATCATATCTAACCCATAATTATGAGTCAACAACAAGGATATACCTGTTAATCCGCAATGGTTTGACGACGGACACGTTATTTTCCTTCGACCCACCTGAACATATCGTCGATCACTTTTCACAAGTTGTGTAGTAAAATAAAAATGTGTTGTTTGTACTACTAATCCACACCCACTATTGTTAAGGATGCGGGTCCTTTCTGAGTATCTGCAGAAAGATATTACTTTGAACAGGTAAAAAACGATATGATTTTTGCAATTGTATGTTTCGCTTTTTTTTTCAAGGATAATTGATTGATAATTGAAGTGCAGATATAATTTTGGTCCTTGAAAGGTAGAAAGAGAAAGTATGATTGTCCAGTTAACGCAATTAGGAAGTAAAGATAATGTGGGTTATAAAGAGATACAATTTATGATCAGCATTAGTGAGTTTTTAAAGTGCACAGGTATGGGTTTTTTTCATGGTTTAACAAAAAAAAAAAAAGTATTAGAAGGATTTGCTTAATGGAAATGAGAGTGATTTTTTCAGCTTATAAAATAATTAAGAAACATGAAGGATGCTGACTAATGTCTTCTAGCTGCAAATAAATTAAGTAAACGTCATTATTTTTTAATATACTAGTCTTTTTTCCAATGAAAGTCATGAGTAGAACTAAAAACCCTTCTCGGTCTATGCATATTCTTGTTGAAATATTTAAAGTTTGTAAAACTTACACTTATCCTATCCAAAAATGATCTTATGGACAAATAGTTTTATAAAAATCGGGTGTAGACCTCTTGACAATAAGAATGGAATGTACTGCAAGGTATTGAAGGAATTAGAAAGTATCTAATCTACTTAAAATATAAGTATCGTCCAACCATTCTTATATAAGACTGCGAATATTGAAGCCCCCAAGTTGAAAAGCACTCCTTTGAAATTTTCAACACAAACTTAGAGACTTATAGACTCCAAACTCGGTTCTAAATCAAATTTTTAACAGAAATGGTCTCTTTATACGCTCCAACGCTTTGTACGCATGTAAAAAAGCTTTCGACATTAAATGGGAACTTCAACTGCCGATAGTCCATTGGTTAAACAGCACCATACTTATGTTATTGTCTGGTGACCTGCCCTAGGCACAACAACCTCTACAAAGTCTCTTAGCAAAATGGGTAAAAAGTGCCATTCAGATTGGAGAATCTGATCGCTGGAGGGTGGCCTACCAGGGCATACGAAGATTCTAATCCAAGAGCGCACCTTGCCGGCTAAGACAGACTATGTCACTTCCGCGTGCGATTTTGATTAAAAAAAATGCTTCACAAGGATCCATAGCAGAGTAGAAACTCGGTCTCGCAGAATCGAGGGATCGGAAGGAAGGAGGGTGGCCGTGGTGTAGTGGTAACATCATCGCTTGTCACTTGTCATGCTACAGGTTCACGGTTCGAATCCTGATGTCAATAATCATCTATTTATTTCGCATGAAATAAATAAAAAGTCGATCAATTGCGAAAGCTTAAGTCAACTCTACTGCGAAGGCAAAACACTGGCAGTAGGGCGGACATATGGCTAAAATGCAACTTGATCGTGGTGATGACATCAGGAGGACGGAAAAAAATACTGTGAATCATGAGCAACGACAAAAGCAAAAACAAACAAACTCCCCAGTTATCTAGACAGCCACCCTTGGAGTTCACTGAAACTTAATACCAACTGAGTTTCAAACCAACTACACCAATCTGTCTTTCTCTCTGTCTCTTCCCCTTTCCTCAAAACGCCCGTGTCCTAAAAATTAGTATAAGGGTATTCATAACCCCTTTCACACGTGCAAATTATAAAAAAAAAAAAATCCACAAGAGATTTAAACTGACGGTTTCAAATCTGAAGTGGGTACCGAAGCGGGTGTGTTCTATCACTCACCTGAGATCAATCTCTCGCTTGGACTACCGGTTACTGTCCACTGCAGTGTTTTTCAGGCAGGGATCGTAGCCATTCAGACGGCAGTTAGATGGTTGTTGATTAAACCAATTCCGCCATGTGACATTGTAATTTACACCGAAAGTCAAGTGCTATTAAGGCACTTGAAGCATCACCTATTCAAGTTGATAAAGCGTTGTCGTGATTCGCTTAATGCAATTGCACAGGCTTATCAGGCAATGCTCATTCCGATGAATTAGCCAGATAAGGCTCACAACAGGAGCTGGATTCTGTTTCCGACGAGCCCCTTGAGCCAACTGAGGTCGCGAAACAAAAATTTGATCTACAAACAATAGATGGTGTGGTTTTTTCCGTATGGGACTGTAGGAAATGTAAGCGTTATAATGAATTGAGGGAACTTTAGCGCACCCTTATAGGTAACGTAACAGGAGATTGTTATTATCGGCAGGCATGTCAGTAGACTCGAATTTGTTTCAAACAACTTCTTTCGTAGTTGTGGTAATGCAGAGGAGGTAGAAATGGCTTCCCATTTCCTTTGCTCCTTTCCAAGTCTGTCCACAAAAAGATTTGCAGCAGCCACGGGTCATTCACGAACAATCGATGCATTCACAAAACGTCGCTGTTTGGTGCGGCTTTGGGCTTTGAAAAATCTCGTGGTGCTGCTGTAACAGTCAATGAAGGACGTTATCGGGACATGATAACGAACTATTTTTGGCACGATATTGATGTGGAAGATATGTGATTTCAACAAAACGGCGCCGTATCTGCGACTAAAATTGGCGATCAAGATCGTGCGATAACACGCCGTTGGATTTTTTTTTTTTTTTGTTTGGGGTTATGTGAAGCAGAAGATGTATTCCAACGACACCCAAATGATTCCAGAGCTAATTTATTTATTTATGAACTACAATAGAATTTATGCCGAAAAGTAATGGAAAAGTTAATCTTATGGGTGCAAGGCCAGTCGTGGCGCCCATTTTGCCGATATCATTTTTCATGTTTAGTGTCAATGTTTCAAGATTAAATTGTCATAAAAATATCAAAAACCAATGTGTTTTATTCAAACAAATAGAAAGTTCATGACCCACCTCTAGTAGGTAATCGCTTGAGTAACTTCCAAAACTCTTCCTTCCTGGCTGTCTTCAGAGATATCAAGTACGTAACAGCCTTTAATTCAGATTTCTGTTCCTTCTAGGGTTACCATACGTACCACTTTAGAAGGGACAGAAAAGTCCATTCCATCTGCCATTTTTTCTTCTAGAAAAATATTTGGTCGCTTTACCTATTCACTTATTTCTAAACGGTTATGTTTGCAAGAACGCATCGGCACAAACTGCATCCAACTTCACTTTCAAAGTTCCGGAAACGACTCAGTGTAATCGACTTTGCTGTTTCGCACAACCACGTTACAATCGATACAAGGCACTCCTCAAATATTTTGAATGTTCGCCCTTGTCGAGCGGCAAAGGTGTGTATCATGACCGTAAAAAATAAAGATTTCGCTCAAATGTATGATTCTACTCAGAATCAATTTTGAAAATACTTTTTAGTATCTGTATTTCTTCAAAGAGATTAAATTTACACTGGAATAATTCAAGATTAATTTTCAGATACATTTTTGGCTGCCTGATTCTCACTCTTAACTTTTCGTAATGGCCGGCACTAACGCGAAGTTGGTCGCATTTGGTTTTAAGGACAAGTTGAAGTTAGATTCTGTTCACGAGTTCAGGTACAGACTTACCCACAATTTATTTATTTTAGTGGTGTGCTGTCTCCACGTATTTGGTTTGGAGGAACCGCATGTTAGACTTGGAAGATGTCTCTTGGAGCGATCATATATCCATATGTCCATTGAAAAATTGTCCACTGCACAGATAAGTGCGCGCTGATTAAGGTCTGCTGCTATGAAGTCCGGCACATTGTTTTAGAGCCACCCTTGTGTTGGTTTTGCCTTACGAGTTGGCGCGTTCGACTCGCGGAATGAGTTCTGATGTTTCTTTGGATGACCGGGCATAGGCTCTGTCATGTTGCTTATTGAACGATTCCTCAATAGTAACCATTTTTTTATCCGTGAACAAATTTTTCCCGCAACTATTTTGCGCGTACCGGTGGCGTAGAACTTCCGATCTTTCATTTTTGCTTTAATTGGGCTGTGAAGTCCCAAATCTTGTTTGATAATGCGAGACATGGATTTCTGCGATATCTTCATTTCTCGTGTCAAGATTTTCTACTTTCGCAGCGGTTTCCGATTAATCCTGGCTTTGACCTGTGAACTTCTGTCAGTGCGAGGGAGTTCCATACACAAAATTCCAGACGATTCCAAGTGGAAGCAAGGTCTCGAAAATATCGCACCTTTCCAGATTACACTTGGTTTTCTATACCATATTTACAAACGATTTTTGCGTAAATCTTTTTGTGCGTTAACGTAGTATAAACGTCACTCATTGAATGCCTGTCAATATAGAATGGATGCGTTCAATACTACTTTCACGATGAGTGCGTTTAAGCGTGTACCAGTATTTATGACATGACTAGGTAATTTTCTGACTATTTTCTACTGATATATTATTTCTTATTATAAAGTAGTCCTTTGCAAATTCCTTATTGAAAAACTGTAAAACCTGGGTACAGGTTACTTTCTGACCCTTCTTTCGTAAAGTGAATGTGCAAAGCCAATGTGAATGAAACGGGGCTTAGTCGAAAGTTTTACACATACCAATCCCGTCAACCTTTTACTAGATAGTGCAGGCATTCAAAAGCACACAGACTACGAGTATGTCATACTAAGTGTGCTTTTTGGGACAAAATCAGGGATATACATTTTTTCAATGCCTAAAACGCTGGAAACTTGTCAAATTGGACCTTGTTTAAATAATGATTCCGATGGTATTACAGCATTGGGATAATTTACAAATTTTGTTTCCTTTGCGGTTAGATTGTGGAACAAAAAATTAAGTTAGTCATACTCTGCGCAAACACTGGGGTCTATTAAATTTTTTTTTTTTTTTTTTGTACTATAAATCATTAAAAATTTGCGTACTTCCTGAACAGCATTATGTTACGATGCGTCACCTACCATGTGGCTGGTTAAGCCTCTACATGTGTTCAACGATAATAATCATTGAAATCCTATCATGATGATTATTATACACCCATTCCGCATGCCGTATGTGTTTGCTGCTGTTGATAATAGCAATTCGCCAATATAGGTTCATTAAATTACCATACATGACGGCAATCCTTCGTCGTGCCAGTTAGTCGTATCTTCGCCAAAGAAACAAGAAAATGTTAAACAAGAGTCTTCGTTTCTCTCCCCCTATCGACTTATTGATTCGAAGCTCATTCGGTGAATCTGACAATGAAACTGGCCATTTGAAGCATTTTAATTACTCAAGTTTAACGATCCACATTGATTTCGAATTCCGAGATGGCTCTGATTGGTAGCCGCAGTCTTATCGATATATACTACCTCTGGAGTAATCAAAACTCGATTTCAAAGTCCACGCAATATGTGGTCTCAAATTAAAATTCATTACTTTCCCAGGAAGTAAAACAGATTAAGAAGGCTCAAAGGAGGACTTGAAAGACATTTTCACATCATCTCATCTAGGGGACAGATGATGATGATGATGAGTTCCACCATTATCCTTTGGGAAAAAATTGGAATTAGAGTAACCATCAGAAAACCGTCATCTGATACATTTCAAGGTACCCAAAGATGACTTTTTTTTTTCTTTTTTGAAAAGAAAGGGTGCTAGGGTCAATGAACGATGCAAGTATCCTTTTCTCTGCAAGTGAAGAGAATGAAGGGTTACCCAACATGCAGCAAATTTGTTCCATTGGGCAATGAGCCTGAACTACCGTGGGATAGAAGTGATTTTAAAGATTCCCAAAGGATCCCTCAAAGGGGGTAGAAAATGTTGCAGGATTTTCTTATGTCGTTCAATTATCCTTTGTAATCAATTAATTGCATGCTGTGATATCAAAATGGGGTAAAGTTGAGATGATTTATTTACGTATATGTTTCACTGTGTCTATAAATAAATGTCCACTGGTCAAGTTGGATATACGGGGTCAAGCACGTGTCGGGTCGGAGGATATGACTGATCGGTGTGGTCACTTCAAATAAATTATAATGCCTGCTGTCCCCCTAGGGTAGGTGAAAATCTTCGATAGACACTATGAAGACTATGAAGGCGCGTGCACATAGTAGTGTGAGATTCTTACGCACCAAAAACACCTCTCTTTGATGCAGCTAAGTTGTGACTTATCAAGCAGTTCTTATATCACAAAATAAAGACGTTTTGGCAGGTGTCTTTCTAATCAAAGTTCCCGCTTGTTACGCTATTTAGACGCGATTAGTGCTAAGTCGAAAGGTTTGATCCTTTATAGACGGCGCAATCAATTTCTCTCGTCCAGAATTTATAGGACTGTATTATAATTTTGTGCTTTCGCGTTAAATTTTTGGTTTCATCTTCGACTGTAGGAATTCTGAGATATCTTCCATTTCAGCTTTGCGTCGAGTGTCATTCAGAGGTATTTAGCCTCGTTATCAAACGGAATACGGACCGAATTTATAAGTCAAATTTACATGAACAGATTTGGTTTCGTTGGGGGCGATCCGCTAGTCCTTTGTCCATTCATTTACATTATTCAGAGCATTTTGTAGTTGTACAGTTGTTTCTTCGATCGTTTTACCCATTAGCAGTGTCATAGGTAAATGTAGCTAAGACAGTGCCTTCTTCTTGCAGTACATTATATAGAAAATACAATAGTGGGCCAAGAACGCTTCCTTGTGGTACTCCACCTGAAATTTGTTTGGATTGCTTGTATTCATTTCCGTGTATGACACGACACGGAAGAGTCTATTCCCATAGAAAATGAAATATAAACAGGGAGTAGCTCTGGAGCAATACAATGAGTAACTCTGGCTAAGAAGATGGACTCGTCGAATGGAGCTGATTCGATATCTCCCATACAGCATTGATGGCGTTTTTCATGATACTCGTATTATCATCCTTCAAAGCCTGAAAAAAACAAACAAATCGTGTTAACGAAGAATAAGTTTAAAAAAGACATGGTGTACAATAACTGAAATATATTATCACCAACTCGACCTCTTCGAAGGAAGAACGTAAGCAACTTAACAAAATGTCTTACTGTCCATTGACAGAAGATACTTAAAATAACATTTAGTTTTACTGCACAAAACACACAGAGGCGCCAGTCCTAAAGAATACTAAAACGCCTGCATTGTACAATTAGTTGACGGTTAATGCACAACCAAATGCTTATGTAACGAATTCCGCATCACAACCGCATCGAATTAGATATTTTTCCTCCAATTACCATTTCTATCTGGCTGTCCGTCTTTTATTATCTAAAGTAGGAAGGCCCCCATGCAGCCATCCACAACAAATGGCACATTGGATACCCTCATATTCACAAAACAGACCATAAAGCAACATTCTATCTCCAGATATTACATCATAAAGATATTTATGTTTCGCGCCAAATGTCCATTCATAAACGCCTGTGTCGCGGTCGTTTACTTGACGAAATCTGCTGATAAGAATTTCAATGCAATTCAAATAGCACACTTCCTTCTCCATTCACAGAATGTTTTCGAATTTTTATTTATTTTTATTTTAAAATTTTTTTTTTTTTTTTTATTTTTTTATCAGGAATACACAGCATCGTGTAACGAACTTTTCTATTTACCCCTTGTTTGTGATAGTTTTACGATTTTATTCCCCAAATAGTTGTGCTCCCCTCGCTCAGTAGTTTGGAATAAAATTCTTATCTAAAGAATGCATTCATCATGAGAATAACAATTGTTGTAAGTTTAACTTTTGTGGGAGAGGGGCGGACGAAGGTTCAGTAAACATTTGAAAAGGCAGGAAGCACAATTTCGATAAGAGTTCAATTACATGCTTCGGACCTTGACTTTACAAAGACAAGACTCTTTGCCAGAAGAGATGTCAACTTAAGAGGGGTGAATTTATGAAACTATCATAGTTCAGGGAATAAATTGATTGTAAAGTGTCCCGGGAAATAGTGATAACATCACCAAATAGTGTCGTTCCTAATGAAAGAATCTATTTTGTGTGGGTCTTACAAGACATTTGATACGAGTATCTATCAGTCAGAGGCAGACGAAACCCGGTTATCTGATTGATTTCTTTCCTAGGCCTAGGTTCATGAGAGGCTTTTTTTTTTGTACACAATAGATTTATGAAGATGGATAAGCTGGCTTAATGTTGACTTAGGGAAGCTTAAATTCTATATCGCATCTGCTTGAAAATGATTGATTACCTGACCGCAGGGAATGGAGGAACAAAGCTGCTTCTTCAAAAAACACATGTATCCTACTACTTTGTGTTAGCATAAAACTCACATAATTCTACTGATCAAAAGAATTTTGAATAAAAAGCGCAGAAAAACAAAAAAACAAAAAAAAAACAGCGAGAAACAAAAGACGACAAAGAAGGTACCCTACCCAATCGTGAAGCGTGAATTATCTTCAATGAAATTAAATCAAATTAGTACAAGACTAGAAAATGTGATTAATATTCAAATTTAAACGACTTATAGATTCGAGCGGGTTTCTTTATCTTTCAAGATGTTCAAGACAACATGCTAATCATTGTTTATATCGTGTTGATGTGTTTTTTTTTTTTTTTTTTGGGAGGGGGGAGGATTATCTGTACAAAAATGTTGCTGAATTAGAATTTTTCCCACGACCACCCGCTCTGAGTAGGTACGTGTGCGTTAGAGATATGCTAATTTTTGGATTTCCAATGAAAGATACGATTAGAGGCGGATAGTCTAGATAGAATGTTGATAAAGTGGTGATTATTTTGAGATACAAATACCTACAATGAATCCGGATTCATTTTTAGTCCATACTATAGCAACAAGTTAAATCGCATTGTCCATTAAGTATATCTCACTAATGACGTACACTTTTTTGTAGGATTTTCTGACCTTCATTTTGGAAAATTTTTATAACAAAAAATTAGTTTTTTATGTACCTGTTGTAAGTGCAAAAATACACACAGCAAACCAAGATTTATGACACGCTCATTATACTCGTACATTACATACTCGTAGGTAGGCCATGTAAAAAAGGATAGGAAATACGCTCATAAAATATTAAAACAAATAGTTCTCGTAAAAAGCATGACAATGAGGTTGGTTAATGTCTTGCAATTCGCTGGAAATACTTATAAGTAATTGCCTCGGAATGCTAATTTTTAGGATCGATTTAGAGTGCGTTATATTCATTTTATGCTTTAGGATTTTATTTTAAAGTAAAATGTTGGTTTTTAAGTGACCCAAAGTTTGGGTCACGATCTTTAGCATAGCCCCACAAAAATAGATCAACGGGGTCAGATCGCACGATCTTGGTGATCAATTAATGTCGCCAAATCGCGAAATTAAACGTCCGGCGAACTTTTTGTAGCCCCGTCCTGTTGGAACCATACGTCACTCACATCAATGTCTTTCATCTCAAAAGTTGCTTATCATTTAATCATAGCGCAAAGAATTTACCGTAACAGGCGCCTTCGTCGTTTTCAACAAAATACGACCCAATCACACCGTCGGTGGATGCCATAGCATCTCAACGATCACATGGGCTTCATCGCTGAAGAAGAATTTGATCGAAAAATCGACATCAACTTGATGATTTTCCATCACACAATCGGCGTATGTTCTGCACATCTATGGTCAGCATATTTTAGTTCTTGTGTAAGCTGGACCTTATAGGGATATTAAGGTGCAAATCCAAGCGCAAAATACGCCAAACGGAGCTGTAGAAACCACTGAGGCACTCACAGCGGCTATATTTTCAGTTGATCGAGCATTACGATCATGCACAGGCCTTACGACATCACAATCACTACCGATTTGTTCGAATTTGGTGATTGTGTTTCGAATTGTTTGCTCAGTTGGGCGATTAAATATTTGTCGCTAACAGCTCAATGCTAGGCCTGGCCTAGCCTCCCACAGCCAATCGTGCTATGCGCTATTGAGAGAAGCTTTTTCATGACAATTTTTACTCTCGGATGTTTGTCAGACGTTCGCGAAAGGTGGACCGTGAGAAAACTTTTTTTTTATGTTTTCTTGGATTCGAACCTCAGTGATCGCGCACTTAACCATTGAGTCACGGCGCCCAAGTTGGGACATTATGACGATCATAATCTGTCCTTAAATCGCGATACACAAATATTACAGAATTGTTATTTTGTAGTGCAATAATTTGAATGCGTTAACCACCGCTCCTGGTTAAACGATCCACATTGTAAAATTCAAAGGGATCATGTGGATCTCATGGATCTATTAACGGACTTCCCCGAGGTAGACATGCTCAGCACGATTTCTGAGTTTACGCCCACCCAAATCACTCTACTTTGCTAGAAGGTTTGCGATTGAGATTCCAAACCGTGATATATGGAATAATGACGGACCGTTGCTTGATCCAAAAGGAATCGTTTGGTATACCGATGGATCAAAAATGGATTCAGGAGTTGGCGCCGGTGTGTATGGACCCAATTACTTGGAAAGAGTCTTGGTGGATTCCAGGCCGAGCTTTACGCTACCGAGACCTGTTCAAATATAAACTTGCAATCAGGAATCAAAGGTGCCGCTATACACATACTCACCGACAGCCAAGCAGCGCTTAAAGCACTGATCTCCCACCTGATCAGTTCAAAATCAGTTCTAAGCTACTTCGACAGTTTACAAAATTTGTCCCTATAAAATAAAGTAAAATTGTGTTGACGGCAGTGAATCTGCAGATTTGCTAGCCAGAAAAGGTTCCTCTGAGTTGTTCATTGGTCCTGAACACTTTTGCGGAATATCTGATTCTGCCTTCAAACTAACCCTAAACAATTAGGAACGCAATATGTGCATTTCCCACTGGAATAACTCTCAAGGCCCTCGACAAGCTAAAAGGCTTGTGAGCTTCCTTATTGGTCACTGCCAATTACTCTACCACATAAATAAAATAAGAATTTCAGAGGATATCACCTGCCGCCTCTGCCTAGAAGAGGACGAAACTGCAGAACACATACTATGTGAGTGTGTAGGTCTGTGTTGAAGTAGGAGAAGCTTCTCTCTTAAGGAGATAATATCTCCATTAGACCTAAGGAACTCCTCCGCAGCCGTAATTACCTTCTGATCAAAAAGTACCCGGAATTTCCCATTCAAACAAACCGCGCTTGAAATATTGTCAATTTTTTTTTTTAGGTTGGTACATCTGTCATCTGGCGCTCAAATATCTGTTTGATCGCCATTTGTCGGAAGTTTGTGCGTGATAGCTTTGTAAACAAGTCAGTGTTTGTTGTATTCTGCGAATTTGTTGCAGAAACAGCATCGCATTGATGTCGCTAAAGAAATGCTTTCTTTGGCCCAAAATGTTATCGATGGCATCATTACCGGTGACGAGACATGAGTCTATGAATATGGCATCGAAACTAACCAACAATCATCGGAATGACGCTTCTCAGACGAGCCAAAATCCAAAAAAACCACGACAGAGTCGATCCAAAATTAAGGCTTTGTTCACCGTTTTCTTTGATTGCCGTGATGTGGTCCACTCCGAATTCCACCAGGCCAGACAGTAAATAAAGAGTATTACGTGAGCGTATTAAAGCGTTTGAGCGATTGGGTGTTCGTCGCAAGAGGCTAGAATTGTGGAGAAACAACTTGTAGTTTCTTCACCCCGACAACGCACCGGCTCATACATCTCATCTTGTACGCGACTATTTGACCAAAAATAACGTTCATACCGTTCCGCAAGCTACGTATTCACCTGACATGGCTCCTTTGTGACTTTTTCCTATTCCCACGACTCAAATTACCATTTCGTGGAAAGCTTTTTGAGACGATTGAGGCGGTAAGAAGAAGAATTCGCAGAAGGAGCTTAAGGCGATTCCAAAATCGGCCTATGAAAAGTCTTGGAAGATTGGAGGAAGCATTGGAATATGTGTATTGCTTGCAATGGAGATTTCTTTGAAGGGAATAAAATGAATATCGATGAATAATTTAACCGTTTTCTTTTTTTTGAAGAATTCCGAGTACTTTTTGATCAGAAGGTATAGCTTTTATAAGGAAAGTTGAAGTACTGCTGCCCTAAAAAGTGGTCTCTGGCACAATAGTATCTTTCTGGTCGCAGTGAAACCGCTGATTTGAAAACGTATCACGATTTTCGTGTACAAAATATATCTCATACTTCATAGGAAGCGTCCCTAAACTAATGAAAATCAAAGAGGTATTCAAAATATCTGCCATTTAATTTTTTTTTTTTTTTTTTTTTTTTATAATTTGCACGTGTGAAAGGGGTTATGAATACCCTTATACTAATTTTTAGGACACGGGCGTTTTGAGGGAAGGGGAAGAGACAGAGAGAAAGACAGATTGGTGTAGTTGGTTTGAAACTCAGCTGGTATTAAGTTTCAGTGAACTCCAAGGGTGGCTGTCCAGATAACTGGGGGGCTTGTTTGTTTTTGCTTTTGTCGCTCATGATTCACAGTATTTTTTTCCGTCGTCCTGATGTCATCATCACGATCAACTTGCATTTTAGCCATATGATCGCCCTACTGCCAGTGTTATGCCTTCGCAGTAGAGTTGACACAAGCTTTCGCAATTGATCGACTTTTTATTTATTTCATGCGAAATAAATAGATGATTATTGACATCAGGATTCGAACCGTGAACCTGTAGCGTGACAAGCGATGATGTTACCACTACACCACGGCCACCAGTCAATGTTGAGAATGAATTGCAAACTCGATAATACAGAGAATAGCTTAGCAAGTATAAAGCCTATATACGACTACCTAGGACTTCGTTAGACTCAATAGTTTTGCCCTTCTGGTAGGCTTCTTACGATTCGAATAATAGGAACCTATTCACCGAGCTCTTGATAAAGAGATTCAAACTTTTCAAAAGAGAGTTTCAAAGGAAAAGAGGGATGTGTGTAAGATCATCCACCATTTCGTGGAAAGCTTTTTGAGACGATTGAGGCGGTAAGAAGAAGAATTCGCAGAAGGAGCTTAAGGCGATTCCAAAATCGGCCTATGAAAAGTCTTGGAAGATTGGAGGAAGCATTGGAATATGTGTATTGCTTGCAATGGAGATTTCTTTGAAGGGAATAAAATGAATATCGATGAATAATTTAACCGTTTTCTTTTTTTTGAAGAATTCCGAGTACTTTTTGATCAGAAGGTATAGCTTTTATAAGGAAAGTTGAAGTACTGCTGCCCTAAAAAGTGGTCTCTGGCACAATAGTATCTTTCTGGTCGCAGTGAAACCGCTGATTTGAAAACGTATCACGATTTTCGTGTACAAAATATATCTCATACTTCATAGGAAGCGTCCCTAAACTAATGAAAATCAAAGAGGTATTCAAAATATTTGCCATTTAATTGTTATAATTTTTCTAAATTCAATGCAAAGGAATGCAGAAACATGATGTATAGCTATGTATGAGAATTCACGGTATTTAAAAACAAAAAAAAATCACTAGCTATTAAGTATGTGCTACGTGCATTTGTACTCAAACAAAAAAGATGCCATAAATTACGTAATTAACTTGAAATAATTCTACGAAAACGATTATAATTGGAAAAAACCCAACTCGTCAGCAGCTCCGCTAACCTGTAATTCCTATTCAGGAATGACCCGCACCGAGGTAGTATCTCATTTCTATTTGAATAGCAACAGACTTCTATGTATCTATATTCCTATTCCCCTTCTTTCAGTAAACCACAATCTCAGTCAAGTACATAAGGATCCAGATTTTTTGGCGCGAACTCCCTCTGTGAGAGATGCACCACCATTTACTTCTAATACTTGTACAAATATCCTCGCGCCGAATTCTATTATATTTATTTTTAATCACAGTACAAGTCACATATAACACGTTCCACTACCAGAGAAGAAACGAAGAAGAAGAAGGAAAAGGTCACAGAAAAAAAAAAAAAAACGGATTCGTCTGTTCTGTGTCAGTGTCACCCCTCCTCGTCCTCGTGTCTCATGTACAACAAACACCATCACTATGGTTCTTGTTGCACACTGCAATAGTAGTGAATGTCCTGTTAATCAGCTGATTTCGCAAGGTCATACAACTACAGCTGAGAATCAGTGCGTTAAAACGGGATACCTTTTTATGTTCTCAACTTAAAGGACGACCAGACTCGTGTGTTCTTCAACACATGTGCATAGAATTATGTCCTTATTCCAGCCGGTTGGTTACATGTGTGGTTCTTAGTGAGTTGGATCTGGTTTCCTTAAAGATGCAGAAAGAAGAAGGAGCGATAATTGAAATAAAATGAAGAAAAATAAATATTGTATACCTTTAGATGTGTGTTGAGGGCAGACAGATAGGCTGTATTCAGCTGTTTTCTTGTATAGGATATCGATGTACATACAAGAGATCTGGGTGTGTTGGGGCATGCGTATATGAATTTGGTTGGAGGGTGTGCAGGCATTACTTTTGTTCGCCAGAGTTTGCATTGGGGACACAAATTGAGGAGCAGAAGTGAGGGAGTAGTTTTTTTGTTTTTCTGTCCGAGGATTAAAGGATTTTGAGCTATATATTCAGCTTTAAAGGAATAATGCTTGTGTTTCCTTCGCGAATGGAACAGACAGCTTCCCAGTATCGTTAGGCTTAGAAGAATGGCTAACAAATTCACAGGAGCATCATCAGGTAGCTATTAATCTATGGACAGGCGAGAATGTTATAGACATAAGAATACAACACCGAAAGTCCATTTATGACGACGCTTATTAGACTAGCTTTGGCCGGTTTTTTATGGCTCATTATCTACATGTCATACCGGATTTTTGTACAAATGGTTCTACTGGTCTAAGATTCCTACACAAGAGTAGCAGTAGCGTGGTATACATAGTAGAGATTGCACTTTTTTTTATTGTTTGTTGTTAGAATGAAGTTTAATTTGGAAGCCTGCTCTTTATTTGCTTTAAATCAATTTGACGATCCAAGAACAGTGCCAGATCCTATTTCTTGGAAGAGACTACTTGATTAGCAAAACAGTGTGCTTTTCGTATGATATTAGCTTTAACTTTGCCACTAATAGGATAACTTTTAACTTAGAACAAAGAATCTTTTTGTTCTAGGCTATACTGCTTCTCTATACACATACTTACTTTACTTCTGTAATCACTGGCTCAGCGCCATTAAAAGCATTCTCCGCGAATGATAATTTGAGTCTATTGATATCCGCGAACAATTAGGACAGCTAGAGTCGATTCTACACCTACTATGCCAATGTTACCCCCTCTGCAATAGTTCCGGATAGTCATGTGAAAATAATCCTAAAATAAAACAATTTCCCAAGAAATTAATGGTAGTGCCACTTCCTTCTTAGCGAACCCATTGTTCGTATGAAATCCTGCTGCTTACTACCAAGTTCTTTCACTAAGTCCTACAAGGTTGCCTCAGAATTCGAAGTTCTTGGCTTCTTGAGGATTTTCGTCAGAGAGGACTTTTTTATCGTCAGCTTTGGTTCTTTAGCCTTAAGTCTATCGGTTTTAAATTTTGTGCTGTAGATTAGTCAAATGCTTTTTCGTTGCCGATTGCAGGTAGGGCACGCACTTAAGGGCCCACTTTACGGATGATAAGCTTTGTTATTGTGATTTGGATATACCATCGGATAGTTTTTTTTTTTTTTTTGTGATAGTTTTCACTCCAGCGAATGTGCTTTTCCTTCATCTAGAAGTTTATAATTGTGCGGCACTTCTGGGGTGGAAAGTAGTGGTTACCAGAGGGCGGGAATACGTATTGTTATTGTCAGAAGTATTGACTTCGGGTCAAACGTGAAAGTGATAACTCGAAAGTCACCGAGACCCTATTTAGGAATTCCATTGGCTTTCATTTGGAGCTGCCATACCCTCTCCCCTTCCTCTCTATCGCTACCCAACTTACTGTCTGTGATTACGAAGCCTGCAAAGTATTGTAGGAAGTCTTCTTCTTCCACCATTCCGGTTCTTCTGCTTTATGCAGGCTTATCTATCATACATAGAGTGCCTGATTATGTAGTCAAGTCTATATTTTGAGATTGAGTTTAATATCTCGGATTGATGTTGGATTAAGTGATGTTCAAATACAAAATCAAGACTACCACGCATTAGAGTAGCAAAACTACAACGGTCCTTCAAAAAGTCTTCACTAAATTTGTCAAAACTGGCTTAAATCATCCAACAAGGAACGAGGCTTACTTAAATTCCTTGAAGTTGCCAGTACCATGAACAAGTCTTTTGTTTTTGATTAAAGAAAAAAATTTCTTTCCTTCTAGTGGATGGTAAGATAACTTTCAATCTCATGGCATATCTAAATGTCTGATCATTTCAAACAATTATTTGCTTCGCGATTAAGAAGAATTAAGAAGATTAAGATTAAGAATGTAAGACAATCCCTTCATGCTGCAAAAGCATTCACGAGCTAAGATCATCTCTACGGATTCGCATTTCTTAAAAAAAAAAAAAAAAAATTTCATTCATTTTGACTTTATGTAAGATCGCTCACTTGGATTGAGCTTGAAAGCGATCAGCTCGAATCTTTTATACTCTCCAATACAGTTCAGTATTTTTATTAAATTAATGTCTCATATAGCATTGTTAAGACTGACAGAAATTGGTTACTTAGAGATGAGATCGGTTAAATAATATGAGATCTACAGTATTTCACAGTTCAGCTAAAAATAAAAGAAGATCTTCAATTATTCTCAGAACCCCCAGCACATTTCATCTGCTCCAGCAACACTCTACTGTCGATTACCTACACAAATTTACATATACAAATACATCTCAGTGCTTCAACTGAATATCCCCATCGAAACCGTTTGTATAGATACAAAAACTTGCAGTGTACGATCACTCATGATCACCTCTACAAAATATCCACTTCACATTCCTGTCTAGTTGCGCTGTCCCTGTTCTTCTTCATTGCCTCCAAGTCATCTTGTCCTTGCCATTTGTGTACACGATCCGATCACTACATAATCACTTTATGAATTGTTGTTGTGTCCCGCTGGTCATATGTTTACTTTTAGCTCAGCTGATTGACCATCGACTTGAAGATACATTCATAAATAATATACTTGTACTGAGTAGGTTGTTTCTCTTCGTAGGGGAAAAAGGTTTATCTATTCAAATTCCATTGCACTTGTGCGATACCACCTAGTTTGTGGAATCCTCCTCTAATTGAAAATACTAACAAACGTTGTTTTTTTTTTTTGGCGGGAACCATTTTAGATACAACCCATGACCTTTATACAAATGTTTCTATTAGAATCAATTAATATCAAATGTCGCATGTTGTGACACATTTTATGATGAACTCAATTCGTCTCATCTACGCACTGTTTACATACGCAAAGATAGACTTCATGAATACAATATATAAAAGTAGATCTGAATTGAAATTCCAAGTTATGCTAGAAAAACAAAAATAAAAATACTTGCTCTATGACTTGCGATGGGGATCAGTAACCCTTTCCATTTGAAATTTTTGTCCAGTGTCTACTACTTGCGTCTAATAATCAGAACTTGAGATAAGGTATTTATTCTTTTTTTTTTTGGTAATATATTCATTTCCTTAGCTGGAGATACAAATTTGAAGAGAATCCCAATCGATCGTTACTTTTTCTTGCTTTTGGCGCGACAACATCGCTTCTCTCGTCCTAAGTGGGGGGAGGTATCCCAACATTTTTTCCATATCTTCTTCTGCTTCTTTCTTTGATTTGATTTTCTCTCGGTTTATGTCTGTGTTTGTATTTGCTCCCCAACAGTGACTGTGTATCTGCGAATGGAATGCTGTTCGTTGGGGAGTATAAAAGATTCGTACTGATCAGTTTTAAGCTCAATTCAAGTGAGGATCACTTGTGAGATCGGTGATCTTGCATGAAGCAATTTTCGATGGAATTTTTCTTCACGAAATACGAATCGAACTGAGCTTGTAATAGATCCTAACTTATGAATGCTTTTTGCAGCACAAAAAGATTGTTTTACAGTCTTGAAAGGTGATCGTGAAGCTAATGAATGTTTGAAATGATCAGTTTTTTTTTTTTTTTTTTCAGTTATGCCTATGACTATGAAAAATGTATCCCCTTATGATCTAGGATTGATGTTCTAAGAGGAATGTTCTTTTTTTCAGGAATGAATGATCATGTTTCTTGGGAGACTATGCTCGTGGTTCTTGAGGTAACAAACTGTAGGTAGGTACGGTGGAAGACCTTGAAAATAAGAAAACAAAAAAACTTGTATATAAAAGAACCTTGGTAAATAAAAATTAAGATCACACCTCGTGAGGTTTTTTAAACAGACAAAAAAAAAAACCTTTCTTTTCCTCTGATTTGATTGGTGTTTGTGGATATTTTTTTGTTGATACCCGGTAATGTAAAAAAAAAAAAATGTGCGGCCTACGCAAAAATTAAATGCGTAAAGATTTATTTATCAGCGGGGGTCGTAAAATGTAAACTTTGAATATCCAGTTTTTTCCACTTTTTCCACGCTAAGTCTTGCAAAAATGTATTTAAATCAGAACTTGTTATTTAGACTAGAGATTCTGGGGCTTGATTTTAGGGTCTTGGTGTACAAAACTTGAAAATCTGTAGCTTGAGAGGGCAAACAATTTGCTGAATTTTTTGTTTACTTAGTAAACATCCTGTGTGCTTAGTCATGTTCCTAAAAAAAGACCTCATAATGAAGCTGTAAGATTATTTTCTAGATATCATGGAAAGGGTGCGTGGCAAAATTAAAAAAAAGAGAAAAAACTGTAACTAACTGAACACTGGCGTTTTTTTTTAAAAAAAAAAAAAGGTAAAGTCATGTAGCACTGATGATGGGTTTTAACTATTAAAGCTAGTAATGCTTTAATGCTCTGAGATAAAATCCCCACCCAAGATCACAAGGTATTGGTCTTATAAAATGAAGACAGTACATATATAAATCTGCTACATTTAGTCGCGGGATCAAATATGGAGGATACTACACATTTAAAGGCATCCCCAGAAAATTGAATGACTGATGAACTTGCCAAGAATGGCACAACTTGACAGATACTTCAGTGAAGCCTCTCGTTATTTGTATATTTTTACATGACTATGTACGTACATATTTGTGAAAGCCTCACATCCACAGTGGACGCCGTAGTTCAGGGATGAACCACTGATCGAGAGAATCAGGTTTAAGTCCCGGAAACACTAAAAAGATTTTTCAAGCTTATTCGCGATCGTCTGAAGCAATTACGTCCTTCGAAAATGGTAATAAACTTCCCTTTCATTCGCGTAAAGAACTATCATATAACACGCACATAATTGGCTGCAAGAAAGTAGATCAGGCCCTGTATGGGCTGTTAGCGCCATAAAATTGCGCTCTCGTTCCAGACAAGCCTCAACATCACTTAAGAAGACGGTTGGCGGCTACATCGACGGTGAGAAGTAAAGGAGCTCTGCTTCTACTGGAACCAACATGTCAACCTACAAACTAGGTAAAAAGATCTAAGCAATGGCAGCAACCATCTTTACAGAACAGCGGCTAGATTTAGGAAAAAGGCGTTACGAAAACCCTAACAAGAAGAGGTTTAACTACCTAATTTCGAAGTCTGTAAGATGCTGTTCACGAGAACTTCCTAAGTACTGGTGAGACAAAATATCATTAAGCTTAGTACCACATGAATCAGTCGTCGAAAAGATGTTCTGTCACTATACAAACTCATCGATAGGCTAAAAAAGTTATATTGGGTGCTGTCTACATTATGCTAATAGAAGTTAGTTCAAACACTCAGTGACATAATACAGAGGGGACTCAAGATAACAAGGTAATGGCGGCTTTAAAGCACTGAACCCCAATCAGAAATGATGTAGAAATGCCTGGGGTGCCATGCCACGTTAGATTAAAAGGCAACGAGGAGGTCAATAGACTGGCTAATAAAAGGACGGCCGTTTGTAGGACCAGAACCCTTCTGTGGGATGGGCGGACATATCATTCGAGAAGAACTATGAAGAGAGATGGGGAAACCAAAAAGCTCTGGAGAGAACTCTGAAAACTAAGGCAAACAAATAATTTGAACCTAACAAGCTCTTAAGGCGCCGACCCATAGAATCCGTTGACGTCGTTCCGTTGAAGGTTGACGGTGACGTTCACGTATTGCCGGAAAGAACAGTCCATACAATCCGTCGCATACCTTCGTTGACAGCCGTTATCAACGGCGATGACAATTTCTCTTCTCTCTCAATGCTTCCACTAATGAAAGTGCTTACTCTCAATTTGCCGACTTCCAACGGATCAACGGACTAAGAAAGTAGAAAGTAAACCTACTTTATCCGTCGAAGTTCATACATGCGTCGGTTATGGGCCACCTACCATAAGAATACGTGCATTCTACTCGTATCTATGTGTCAGTTAAAAACGACGCAGCAACATATCAACGGATTCTATCGGTCGGGGCCTTAAAGTTTACAGTAACTTAAATAAAAATAGGCTGGACATGAAGATTCAGTAATGTGGCAGAGGAGACCCCGGAGCATATTCTATGGAACTATGTGGTACTGACTCGCAACAGAGTAAACTGTCTCGTAGCTGTAGAAGATATTCAAGAGATGTTTATCCTTATCACATCCAGGTTCTTAATTTTCTATGTGAAACTCCTCAGCAAATCCGAAGAAACGTGTTCGGAATTAAAAATTCAGTATCTCAGCGCCTCTTTCCATTGGCAGTGCGGACGAACAAGACCGGACCTAACCAGGCTTAAGACTTTTAATTCATAATCAATTGTAGAAAAGCAGGGAATTCTTCCATTTATAGGCTGAGAATGCAAGTTGCACCTGATTTTATGGGTAAACCTTTACATGCTAGAAGACATACAGTAGCAGAACAATCTCCAGAGGTTTCAAAATCAAGTAGACTTCATTTTCAACCAGCAAACCCCGGAACGTAGAATCTTGTTAACCTATAAGCAACCTACTCATCAATCTGATCATTCAAGCTTGTATGTATGAATTTAAAAGGGTCATCCCAATGGACAACAATCATAGACTCAACGTTCAACCGTCCTTCAACAACGAGCTGCTCTATTTGTTTAAATCTAGCAAATTACGAGTACTTATATAAGTTCGCCTGAAACATGCCTATGCTTTTTTCGAGGTTAAGCTTCATGAAGCTTCTGAAGGGGTGGACTCTCCAATTCGGGCAAAAACAGGACAAACAGTGCCGTGAACTGCAGCTTATTGCTGGCTTGGTGGGTTGGTTGGTTTTAGAGGGTGAGCTAATGCTCTTCACTTATGTTTCCACTGGGCCCGTTGTGTCCCTTCTGTCGAACTTTAGGAATAATACTGTGATGTGGGAATTATGTGTTGAGATGGGATGTAGGTATTGGGATCATGGGGAATATCAAAAGGAGACTGTGTCACATAGTGATCGGGAAATCGTCTTGTTCGTCTAGCGAACTTCAATATATCACCGATTCCTTTCTTACTGAGGTGTGTTAGATCCGGTATCCTTGGGGATCCCAGTATCTTCAGTCTTAACCTCGCTGTTGAAGGGCAGTGGCAGAGGAAGTGTTATTTATATTCCTCCTCCTCCTCACAGTTGGCGCAGATTGTTGTATCAGCTAGCCCAAGTCTGAACGAATGTTTATTGAGATTGATGTACCCTGTTTAAATTGAAAAAGTCTGTTATTGCTTGCTTATGAGCTACAAATAAGATCACTGATTCTGCTGTGTTATACGTTTATACGAAAGAGAGTTGTAAGGCTACCTAGTGGCATTTAAGATTCGGATGTCGGTACAAGAGGACAATAAGTGTTTTCTGGTCAACAAGTGCGCCTGATTCTACCATCATTGTGGAAGCTGAGTTCTAGATGTCGGCTCCAGAGACCTGGCAGTACTTTCTGATAAGACCCTAGTCCAGTCTTTGCTCCACTTCAAGTGATTCGATTACAGACACAGAATTGGATGGTAACGAGTGCGCCTCACTGAATCACTACCCTTCTTTCGATCAACTAAGTTTGACTCGTTCTATCCTGATCAGCTGAGGATAGTACAAGTGACCTCCTCCATGAAAAGAGGCTTTCCTTATTTAAATCAAACCAATTTTGGTAAAAATAATTCTACCTCGAAGCTTCTCAAGCGAGTCTTCTAATCAACAAACTAATTTTTTTAGAAAATTAAGAAGTTATACAAGAATACGACCGACAGAACATCCTGTCTGCTTTTTCCGTTAAAGTTTTAAAGCATCGTGCTCAACGAATTTTTGTGCGAGATGCCTGTAGTGCCTAACCATGTGCCAAGTTTTGAAGGGTAATCCCAACTACTTCACAGAGCCTATAGCAGAATTTGGTTGTGTCTCACCGGCTGACAAGAGATGGGTCCTTTTCTAGAACTTGTGTATATGTATATCAGCCGTCTCTCGGGTCAGACGTTGACCAGTATGCCGCACATTATGTGACACACGCACCTAGATTTGATCTTCAGTTTCGACTTTCAAATATGACCTTACTGCCTAGGTCATGTCAGTGTGGCTGGGGTTATGGTTTCTTCTTCTGGGTAGATTTTAGTCGATTTTAGTTTCCAGGATTCTAATACGACAGGCATACCTTTCCTCAAAGTTGAAGAGCAGCAGCAAACCAACTCTTCTAATGTTAAAATCCCAATGGAAATGGGACTACGAGTATACCTATTCATAGACTAAAGTCTAACCATATCATCTTAGCAAATACTTCGCCTTGTTTTTAAACTGAATTACTTTTTCGATTAACGAGCAAAATCGTATAACATTGATTACAGCCTCATTAATTCGCTAAGACCTTCATAACTCGGTCATTAACAGAAGACCTTAGGTAGATGAATTCTCCTGAAATTCCAAAATATTCACCTTCAGGGAAATTTCATCTTAAAAAATCAATCTAATGACCATTTATTTCTATCCCCTTCTTTCCAGTTTAATTTGTCGTTATTCGCCCTTCCTCTTAACACTTTCTGTTGGACCGACCCCCTTCCTTAGAATCAAAATCAGTGTACCTGTTGCATCTATATACTAAGTACTCACATATCTCACATATTATTCCTTTTTAATAGGATCCCCTTTTTCCTCAATTTCTTAAAAGCAATTGATTTGCCCCTACAATTCCTATATACCTACCTACTCGTCTCCAGGAAAAAAACAAAATATATATTGGATCTTCATTTACAAATAAAAAAAAAAAAATAAAAGAATAAATAAAACTACAAGAAGGAGGAAGAAAAATCTCAGCTGACCAAGAAAGAATTCAGTAATCGATTCTCTTTGCTCATTCCTTCTCTCTACAGAAATTCTTCTCTCCTCCGCATACACACACACACTCACTTACACCACAGATACAAAAAAAAAACCACTCGGAAGGGGTTGAGAAATAGACGACACACCAAAAAATTCACTTGTACAATAAAGAAGTAATTTATAAAAAAAAAAAAAAACTCTAAATCAAAGAAAAGCAACAAAAATCATATGTTCTCTGTTTATCTCCAAGGAGGTGTACACACGAAGGATATGCCAAAAAGGACAATAACACACCGCATACACACACGCTCTTACTGCGACCATATGATTCTTAAATTATTCTCTCATTCTACACGAGAGATACATTCTACACACATTCATCTCACACACACATTGTTGAACTACCCCTATGCAAGTGCTGTTTTATAAAAGGCCAACGTCACGATCAATCGCTAGTCATTCGAGTTTAGTTATCGTTCTGTAGCAAATGCCTTCCTCCTTCTCCTAGAGTTAGAGTCCCTCTCACTTCGCTCATAAATTAGGATAAATCATTTTTTTTTTTCTTACTTTTATTGCTTTGATCTGAGAGAAGTGTGGCATTTGATAAAAAAAAAAAAAAACAAATTCTAATCCTGAAGGATAAGAGACTAAAAAGTGAGAAATGATTTAAAGAACTTTCAAAACGAAAAATTCAGTGCACTCGATACGTACTTAAAAGATACAAAAAAATCATGATTACAAGGACACTTTAAAATTTATATAAAAAAAAAAAATATTAAACAAAAAACAAAATGCAATATAATTATAAGTGATTCATTAAGTTTAAGTTTATTTGTTGGTGAACAATTTTGCAAGGATTACACACACGCAAACGCACAAAGGATATGCAACCAAATGTCGGACTACTAAAACAAATAAATGTGTTTTTTTTTTTTTCTTAATTTTTCTTAACTCATCTTCATCGTCATATTAAATCATTCATTCATCGAAAAATTACGCTTTTTCGGACTTTTAAAATAAAATAAAAATCATTCAAAATTTTTTAAGTTAAATTTAAAATTTTTGCAAACATGTTGTGGGAAAGTATAAACGAAGAAGCCTGCGATGTAACGATGGATTGCACAAGGTAATTTTTATTTGCTTTTTAAAACAAAAATTTTGTTTTTTTTAAACGCTTGATTACCCAAAAAGTGTTAATGAATTTTTTTTTTCCCACCCCTCCCCTCGGTGGGTGGAGAGAAGTTAAAGTGCCTGATTACCGGTGATCAGACGCATATATTCGCTCAGATACATCTTCTTCGTCTCTTTGGAATAATTTCTTCTTTGAAGGTGGTTGCGAAAAAAAAATTCTTCGCCGTTATGATAATTCAGTGCCCCATAGTCTGAGTCTTACACATCAAGATTGTGTGTGTCTCGTTTCTTTTGTGCGTGATTTTCGCCGGTTTTATTTCATTTTTTTTTCTTTTACTTTTCCTTTTGCCTTTTTTTTTTTTTTTTTTTTTTTCTTATTCTCCTGAGTTCGTTCATTACTCTTGGTTTCAATGAAATCGAAAGTGGAAACACGATTTTCGCTTTTTATTCAGATTTACTTTTGCCAGTTGGAAACGGGAATTGGGTGGCTGGGTTCGTTCATTCATAAAAAAAATGAAATTTTTTTTTTTTATCTGAAATGTAATTTCTCGTGAAAAATGATAAGTGTGGTCTAGGATAGAATTTATTGTCAAAGTAGGGTTTACAAATTTATTGCCGTTGACCTAATTCCAATTTGCTGAGAAAAAAAACTGGGCTAAGATGACACTCTTCTGGTAATGCATTCCATTTCAAGTGCGGTCCTTAATGAAATCGTTATAGTACTTTTAAGAGTCTCAAAAAATAGGTATGGGTGTTTTTTTTTTTATCAGAAGTTTGTAGACTGATGACTGAAAGTAACTAAAGGGCGTAATAGTTTTTAGAAATGTACGACTTTTTTGAACAAATTTTGGGACATATAGGGAATCATTTTTTCTCCGCAAAATGTAATTCATTGCAATTAATTCTCTCCCTTCGATGTTAAAAGACTGATGTGTGGAAGTAACTTTCCGCAAAAGGGCGTAATAGTTTTTAGAAATGTACGACTTTTCTGGACAAATTTTGGGACACATGGGGAGTAATTTTTTCTCCGCAAAATGTAATTCATTGCAACTAATTCTCTCCTTTCGATGTTAAAAGTTAAATGTTCAGAAAGAATTTCTCAGAGTTTCTGGGTCAAAATTTTGAAACTCCCTTGATAGCAAAAATGTCCTAAAAAGACTGAAGGTAGTCTTAAGAATCGCTTCGATTAGCGTAAGTTTCGTGACTTTTCGAAAACAAAAGCTTGCTCTAAGTACCTTAAATTTTTTATATCAACATTTTGAAAAACTTTATTAAAAAAAGCTCCTAGGTGTGCACTGTTTTTTTTATACAAATTTTGAAAGGCCGCACTCTGTCGTTGTGTTAGATTAAAAAGTTCCAAATCTCAGTTTTTTTTTTTTAAGTTTTGAAAGCTCTTATTAACACTCATTACTTCTGAAAGTTCAAAAAGTTATAAAATAAAAGCTTGCTACAGTAGAATTTCTCAGAGTTTCTAGGTCAAAATTTTGAAACGCTCTTGATAGCAAAAAAGTCCTAAAAAGACTGACTTAAGAGTCGCTTCAATTAACGAAAGTTTCGTGACTTTTGTAAAACAAAAGCTTGATCCAAGTACCTTAAATTTTTTACGTCAACATTTTGAAAAACTTTATTCAAAAAAGCTCCTAGGTGTGGTTAATTATTCACTGTTTTTTTTTTTTATACATAATTTTGAAAGGACGCACTCTGTGTTAAAAAAAAAGTTTCAAATCTCAGTTTTTATTTTTAAGTTTTGAAAGCTCTTATTAACACTCATTACTTCTCAAAGTTCAAAAAGTTATAAAATAAAAGCTTGCTAAATTAAATTTAAATTTTCAACGTCAAAAGCTTGAAAGACTACTAGAAAGTTTCTCAAAAAGGCCTTAAATATAGCTAAGCTTGCTCAAGTCTCAGATTTGTTAGTTCAAAATATTGAAATTCGGCAAAAACTTTATTGATGTGTGAAAAAAAAAAGGGATCCCAAATTCTCAAAAATTTCTATGTTTCCTAATTAATCACAGATTTTCAAAACTTTCAATTTCAAATTCAATTTCATTTCGTTCCACGTTTGCCGAAATTTTAGTTCCAGATCCCGGAAACTCATAAAAGTTCTAAATTTTGAGTTCACCAAAATATACGAGTAGTGGATGACTTCTGAATCACTTCTGTTCTCTCCTTCATTAAATCGATACCTCTTCTATTGGATGGAAAGTTTTACAGCATCCGAAATGTACATACTGCCTGATGGTGTGACCTTACAAATTTCTTCTTTGCTATTGCACTGCTCTTTAATCTTTCAAAGCCTTTTTCTGGAAATTTGGTATTCAAATTTCCAATCAAGCTGTGGCTATTTAACCTAAGGAATTACTAAGAAATCCATGTGTTTTTTTAAGCAAGCGGATCTCTGGTACAATGGTAGGTTGCATTGATTTCACTTTTCTCTAAGATATGCGCAGAATGTGCAACAAAGACGAAGAATCAGCAGAACACATACTTTGCCACTGTGACTGTCTTATTAGAACACGTCACATCGTTCCCTAGGTAACTTCTACCTATATAGGCGGATTCATCATAAAACCACCGGCATCATGGAGGAGCTTTAACTATGAGGAAATCACAATAGGCCCACCTGTGGCCGCAGTGATAAGGGACTAGCTCCCGACTCGTTCTTCAAACTAAGATATGCGCTTTGTCTCTGCCATTGTCTATCTAAGCTCAATCCCTTCTACAATTCTAGTAAATTTAACAAACCAATTCAGGCCTAACGTCGCAACCACGTGGAACTCCAACCACTCAATTGCCGACCTGACCTAATAAAATTAATATTTTACAGTCCAACCAAAAGTCTTCTGTTGTAAACTAAAAACAGCTGAAAAAATTGTTCACTCTTCTCTTGTCCTTCACAATTTCAATCCAACGTGTGCCATATTCTCTACACCAACAAAGAAAAAAATGTGGACACAAGAAATTAAAAAAAAAGAAAAGAAAAAAAAGACATCCGCTAGGGTCATTGCAGAGATCGGTTTAAGGTATTCAATATGAAGGAAAAAAAAAAAAACCTTTCCTCGTTCCTTGTGTTTCTTTTCTTATCCTCATGCCGCGACCAGACAGTTCATAGTACCCTACCCGGTGTCTCTGTACTTCCTTGTATGTTAATAATTCCTTATTCCTCAGACATTTACTATCCAACTTTACAGTTTTGGGGAATTCCTTGGCATGTCGCTATCAGACACAAGTCTTTGGGTCCCCAGTTTTCAAATGCACTTCTCCAATTATAATCATGCACTAGAAGTACTACACATCTGTTCACAGAATTTTACCCTCGTGCTGTGATGAAGCCACACTCATACAGACACATTGAAATGCATCAATAACAACCCTCTTCCCTAATTTTTTTTTTTTTTTCTGCTGTACACATTTTCCTGTTGGCGTTTCGTTGTGCGTTCATGGGCTTCGAACTTAGGGTTCCAACAACCAAAACGAAGGGACTTCTCTTTCCCTGAGTAATTCGTCTCACTCAGTCGAGTCGGGCTCTGACAATTTTTGTATTGAAAATGTCCGGGTGTTTAATTTTTATAAAAAAAAAAAAAAAAAAAAAAATGTGTACACATTTCGGGGGAAGAATATCTGTCCTAGGAAGAGAGAGGTGCATTTATTGTACAACCAGGATGGTTGATTGAGTTTAATGAACTTGCCTATACCCAGTGAAGGAATATCATCAGCGATGGTGGTGGTGCTGGTGGCGGTGGTGGTGTTGGTCGTGCAGTGTACTCGTATATTTCGATGTTAAAATGGGTAGACATAGTAGCGTGACTGTACATTGTTAGGGTACTAGTTTTATTTGTATCGTCCTGTGAGTAGGACGTCAGCTAAAATACGCAATGATATACAACAGGAGAAGGCTCAAATTACTGATAGTTTTAAATGACGCGCCAGTGTTTTACATGTAAAGGACTCATTTTTATTATATCTTTATTAGTTCTGTGTTAACATTGAGTCAGAAGAGTGGCTTATAGTGTCCACTTTAGCCACTTTTTTTTTCTGCGCGGCAAGCTTTGTTAATTTATGTGGTCCTTCTCAACATTTAAGTGATTTCGATTTTCTGTTTAAAAATGAGAAAAATTCAGACCCCGGGGTCCTTGTAGTTCTCATTAAGGTCTAACTAACTCTCCAATTCAATTATCCTTTGTTTGGTGGTATAATTTTTGAATTTTTGTTCAGCTCACCAGTTGACCCACCTCAACGTCAAACTCTCCACATTTCTTCCCAAATCTTGAAATACCAAATGTCAGAATCCCTAACTAATCAACTCTCCACACTTTTTTTCTACTTACAGTGTGGTCTCAAACAACTTCGACTTGAATGCTTTTAATCGCAGTCGCACTATCGGTGGCGGTGGAGGACGACGCCTTGTAATCGAGAACAGCACCAGCATGATACACACTGCCAACATGGCTATCGACGAATTGTCATTCTACGACGATGACAATCATCATTCCAGCCATGGTTTCACCTCCAGCCCAACAATGAACACCCTCCTAATGGATGATGATCGTCTCCTCTCACCAGAAGGTAGTCCCCAGCGTTTCCAGATTGTTCAATCGTCGATTGGGAAACATCAACACCAACAGCAGCAGCAAACCCGCCGTAAAATTTTGGAACCATCACCTCGCATTACGAAACCATCAAATCCAGTGATGA
Organism: Pocota personata; assembly: GCA_963082735.1. Taxonomy (NCBI): domain Eukaryota; kingdom Metazoa; phylum Arthropoda; class Insecta; order Diptera; family Syrphidae; genus Pocota; species Pocota personata. Next base: position 261,783,603 of record OY720429.1, on the reverse strand, counting down.
GAACAATAACACCAGCTAAATCCTTCCGGATATTCCACAGTCTGAGTTCTGGCTCAATGGAGTCCACAATGGACGATGAGTATATGGAACTCTTTGAAATGGAATCACTGGACGATGATGTTGATGGTAACGCCCCCAGTAATCTTAATTCACTCATCAGTGGTCATATTAAGACCACAAAAACTAGCCCCGAGCTAATGAAACGACCACCAGTGCGTAGATGCTTAAGTTTAACAGAGAACAACTCTGCCAACAGAGCACGCACTTCACTATTCGAACCAAAGACTCCAGAGATTCTGAGAACAGTACAAGATAGGATTTCCTCCATTAACTCCAACAATCAATCACCTGTGCTGAATACCACCCCGTATTCATCACGTATGGCTGCGGAACGTTGTTTTAAACGTCCTGATCCACCATCGACCACAGTTAGTCCGATACAGAGTAAACGATACAAAGGCGAATTGTTCTCCTCCGCCGAGAAGGAGAACAATGGACAGGCATTGATTCAATTGCCACTGCCACCACAGAGACCGATTCTGAGGAAGCATGTCTCAATGAATGATGCCGATATAATGACTGCTCTATCGAGGTCATCGACTGAGCCCGATCTTATTGGCGATTTTAGTAAACCCTTCTGCCTGCCCCTAATGGATGGACGACATAGGGACTTGAAGTCAATTTCATGTGAGACTATGGCCAAGTTGGTCAGTGGCATGTACAAAGAGTCAGTGTCATCGTATAAGATCATTGACTGCCGATACCCATATGAATTCGAGGGTGGACACATTCGTGGCGCTAAAAATTTGTATACCCAGGAGCAGATAATGGAGGAATTTGTGAATTGTAAGACTGATGCAGCGACTGTTGAAGCTGATGGACCAAAGAGGCATATACTTGTATTCCATTGTGAATTCTCGTCGGAACGTGGACCAAAATTGTAAGTATTTAACCAGATTTATTCTTATTTGAAAAATTTCTATGACACACATTTTTAGAAAAGAAACGTTTTATTGAACCTATTGAACTAATGAACTTGTTTTTTTTTCTCCTCTCCTTGTAGATCCCGCTTCCTTCGCAATCACGATCGATCACGCAACACAAGCTCATACCCTGCACTACATTATCCCGAGATTTACCTTCTCCACGGTGGCTACAAAGAGTTCTACGAACAACACTCCGAACTCTGCGATCCCGTATCATACCGGCCAATGTTGGAGCCCTCCTACGCGGAAGCATACAAACACTTCCGTGCCAAATCAAAGAGCTGGAACGGTGATGTCAAGGGTTTAGGTGGTACAACAAACCGACTAAAGAAATCTAGGTCCCGTTTAGTACTGTAGGCATTTGTTTTTTTTTATAAACTTTTTCTTTCTGTGTAATTATTTCTTAAATTAATTTATACATATATTTTTGATAAGAAACTAAAGTTTTATTATCTTTCATTCTATAACAAAAAAAAAAAAAAAAATTTACAAAAAAAACCTCTTTCCAAACTCTTTCGGACACTTTTAAACATAAATTTTTTAATATATTTATATTTTTTAGTTAAATTTTGTAAAAAAAAAAAAAAAACAACAACAACAACAAGCAACAAAAATTTGTGCATTATGATTATTTTTAGGATTATTTATAAAAGTCTATTATATAAACAAAATTTGTCATAAAAAAACAACACTCATTCAAAATTTTAAATTAAAAAGATTCATTTGCTTGGTTTCCAGTGGAAAATTTGTACAAAAATTAAAAATTACTTAAAAATAAAAAATAAGATCCCAAACCAATTGTAAAGGAAAATCAAGTTTTAAACTAAAAAAAAAAAAAAAACAATTACGCTTATTTTTAACACAAAAAAAAAATGTTTTTTTAAAGCAAAGCTTTTCTTTTAAAATGTGGAATGCAATAAAAAAAAAATTAAAAAAAAAAACCAACTCCTTGACGTTCTCCTTTCAAAACAAAATGAAGGGGAAAAAATTCTCTCTTTTTTTAGATGGAAATTCGAAGAATTTTCATATTTTTTCACCTACGATCCAATTAAGATCCACAACTTGAAAGTGGCTAAAAAAAAAAAAAAAAAAACCAAGACAAATGGATTTTTTTGCGCAGTTATTAGAAAATTTATTTTATCCTTCTTTATAATTATTTGTTTTTAATACGGGACCTAAATGCATTAATTATATAATATTTTTAGTTTTGCAAATTTCACCGCCATTAAAAAAAAAAAAAATCTCGTTCAATCTTTTATGCGGTGTGGAATTTGTGTTTATTTTTTTTTTTTTTTTTTTAAATCTGTGATTATTTTTTTGCGCCTCTTTTTTTTTTGTTATTGACCACCGTTTTCAGTTTATTTTTGTTTTGTGTAATTTTTTTTTTTATCTTTTATAAAAAAAACAATAGAAAGAAATATAAAAAGAAAAAAAAAAAAGATGTCAAATCGTTAAAAGAAAAAAAAAAGTGTAAATTTTGAGATTTATTTTGGTTTGTTTTGTTTTGTGTTTCGTCGAGATTGTAGAGTTTTATTTTTTTGGAGAATATCCTTTGTGTCGTCTTTGTGTAAATAAATGACATGAAAATTATAAATATAAAATTTGATATGAATTTGTGTGTTCTTGCAAATTGTCACATATATGTACAATGAAGAGAATTGAAGTTTGTTTTTGTTTTTTTTTTTTTTTTTTCTGAAAAAAAGATGTAAAATTTTCTTTATGTGTGCATTTGAATGCAATTAGAGTTTAGTGTAATTTTTAGGAGAAGTTATAGAGGAAGGGTTTTGTGTGAGAGCGACTCTGCTTCTTAGTAATTTATAACTTTTTCGTGTATATAATAAATTTTAATACAGTGTAATTAATTTATAGAAAAACAAACCTATGATGATTATAAAAAAAAAAAAAAAAATTAAGGAAATGAAACATTTCCAATGTAATATATTGACGTGTACTGAATTTTTTAAAAACTATAGCTTTGTCGTTTTATTTTGCTAAATGTTGCATGTTGTTGCTGACTGTAAGAGATGGAAATTTGTTGGGTTGGGACTCCACATCCCTGTCATATGGCATCTGTCAAATTCATCTGTCATCCATAGTAACAATATCGCCTTAAATGTATCACTTAAAATACCTTGTGAACTGGAAGACGAAGTTGATCGTTTCGTGGAAGCAATCCAAAGAGCGGCATGGAGAAATACTCCTTCTAGAAGCTATAAGATTAACTGCAACGAAAAGTATCCACGTGACCTGGTGAGGGAGAAAAGAAAAGCTCGAGGAATGAAGAATCCTTACCCTACTATGCAATCGACTTAGGGAATTAGTATTCGGGAATTTAAAAGCAATAAGATCTACCGAACTACCTTGAAAATCTGTCCGCTGAAAGAGAATCAAATTATTCACTTTGGAAAGCGCTAAAATGCATCCGAAAACTTCAAATGCAAGCGCTACCAATTCGGAAAAATGATGAAAATTGAGCCAAGAGTGACAAAGAAAAGGCAGAACTTTTTGCTTTGCACTTAGAAGAAAAGTTTAAGCCATTTGAAGGGCCTTTGATAACGCCCGAGTCCGCAGTCACGACATCTGACAACTTTAAAGTAAAAAAAGTTGAAAAAGTCCAAAAAAAAAAACACCGTATTACGACTTGATAATGGCGCAGATGGTCAAGGAATTGCCGAATAAAGCTCTTATCAAACTGCTATATTTGATTAACGCTTCGTTCAGATTGCTCTATGTTCCGAGACAATGAAAAGTCGCCGAGATTATATTGCTCCGAAACCAGGGGTCGAATTACGACATCAGTTAACGAGTGAATGAAATCCATACGCTATCGAGTGATCGAGCAACTACATTGCGATGATCACATAAGAATGGTCACGTATCGAGTGCACTTTGAAGATTGTACTAGTATAATTCTACTATATTGAATTGAGATGGCTGACAAATGTCAAAATTATTTATTTTTGTGTAAGGAAAAGTTTCGTATTTATCGTCTTCAATTTTTCATCTTCTGATTCAGAGGATGATCGCTATGAGTGTATTGAACGAGGACGTTTAAGAGATAAAAGCGATCCCTTTCCTTTACAAGACTCTACTTATGTATACAAAACTATAATTTTCTGAAATTATCTTTCACAACATACACTTTTGATTGCAGTTCTATCAAAACAGTCAGGGCAAATAAGAGTGCATTTTTATTTATACTGGAGAAGATCAATTTTAGAGGATGCACCTAAACCGCTGTCCCAGCTCATAATATTTACCAAAATCTCCTTTTGCAGAGGGTTAATTTTATTTAGACTCAACGTGAAATAAAATTCAAATAATAAATTTAACCAGACGCAAAAATAACGAACAAAGATATTCTCACATATTTTCTCCCAAATGCACCTCAGCTCGTCAGCAGAAACCATATCGAATAAATAAATACACGATCACTGATGAGAGAATGCCAAATTTCGATACTCGATACTCGATCTCTTAAGCGGTCATGTCAAATCAACATTTATCAGTCACGTGTTGCTCGATAACTGATGCGGTAATTCGACCCCAGGCAAACCTCTGAATGAGAAGAAATCATATCGGCCTATTTCCCTATTGCCGATTATCTCTAAAATATTCGAGTGTCCTTGGCCCGCTTCTATATTGTACTCTACACGCGTGATATCCTGCAGGAAAGAAACTGTCTCGTCGCCATGTTCGCGAACGATACAGCGATATTGACAACGGGCAATACAATTGAAGCAGCAACTGAAAAGCATGCTATTAATAAAGTCGACTCTTGGACGAATTCTGGCGTATTGTGCTGAACGAAAACAAATCTACTCACGTCAACTTTACCTACAAAAAAGTGCACAGATTACCTGTATATTTAAACTCGACTCCAATACCTTACGCGAACGAAGCAAAATATCTAGGAATGACTCTAGATGTTAAGCTTAAATGGAAATCGCACGTAAAGAAGTAACGCGACGAGCTTGAAAACAAATACCGACAAATGTATTGGCTACTCGGAAAACATTCAAAGTTGAGCGTACATAACAAACTGCTTATCTATAAGCAAGTGCTAAAGCCAGTGTGGACGTATGGTCTACAACTATGGGGTTGTACCAGGAAAAGCAATAGAAACACCCTACAAACTTTTGAAAATAAAGTTCCTAGAACTATCGTTAGCGCACCGTGGTACGAACGTAACGAAGATATTCAATTCGAATTCATTTGGCACAACAGCTCAAATGGCAGGCAAAGCGAATAACAGTTGCTTCCGAACACATACGCCTATTATGGGCTTCTTCTTCTTTTCCTTACGGCGAAGTTATGATCCAGAGTAGAAGGATCATAACGCTCCCACTTTACTGCATCCCTACAGGTCTGCCTGTGGGGTTTTCCGGTTTTACCTCAGGAAGACCGACACACTTCGCGGTTTCGGATCACTTCGTCACTGAGGCCAATCAAATGCTGGTGTTTTTGCATTTGTGTGACCCATTGTTTTTTGGTCTGCCTTTTTTGCGCGATTATGTAGGAACGTTGATTGATATTGCCTTTTTGACGGGGTTCGAAGGATCTCTTCTTTGAACATGACAGTACCAACTGAGCCGATCGTCCTCTGTCTTGCTTGTGATGGGTTCTTTTACATTTGAACTTCTTATTCTATCAAGCTTTGTTACTCCTGCTGTCACGCGAAGCATCTTCATCTCAGCTGTCTTTAATTTGCCTTCATACTTTTTATACATTGTCCCAGTATTGTTAACCGTATGTGAGCGCCGGACTTACAACTGCGGTGTAGAGCCTTCCTACGCCTATTGTGGGCTACTTGAGCAATTGACAGTACTGAAGGAAACTTAACGTAGAATTATGACATTAGCTTCTGATTGCTTCCGACTATTATAGTTCAGTCGTAACAGTTCTGTAATATTTGTGTATCTGGAAGTTGACGTCTATTTTTCGAACAAAATCTTCTTCAGCAATGAGGCCCATTTTTCGTCCGGCGGCTAAGTAAACAAACAAAATTGCAGAATTTGGGGTTCTAAGAATCCAAATGTGATCGTTGGGAGGCTATTGCGTCCATCGGGAGTGACAGTTTGGTGCGTGCTGTGGACTGGCGGCATGATCTGGCCGTTTTTTTTTTTTTGAAAACGACCAAGGCGCTGTGGTCAAATAATTACCAACTTTTTTTTTGGCCTGAAATTGAAACATTGATGTAGCGACATGTGGTTCCAACAGGAGAGGGCTACATACCACTTTTTGTGTTACGAGGCGAGAGGCAGGAACAAACGATTTTCAGATAACGATATCCACGACTTGTAATGATTATGTATGACGAGAGTGGTAACCAAAAATGTTATCAATAACAGTCTCCATTTGCTACTCAGTTGTGTCGTTGTTCAATCAGTGATCAACCATTAAGAGATAGTCGACTTTTCGTTCGACCAACAACAGCATCGATATATAGGCTCTATTTAAAAATTACTGGAATACTTTTTGGGCTTGGATTCAATTTAACCGGTAAGGTTATGGCCAAAATAATGTCAGCTTGGGACATTACATAACAGAGGATATGCTGATTGTCCAGTACTAGAATTAGTTGTTGCAGAGATGAAAAAGTAGATACAATTGTGCTTTTTCGATAAAATCGACTTTAAAAAAATGTGTGTACATATTACGCGTTCATTTTATGTACGCAACGGAACGAAATTATTTAAGTTAATTATCTGCAAATTATCGATCCAAAATTGTTGTTACCTTTGACTATAATAATAAATATTGAAAGGCATTATCGTTCATTAGTTAAAACCACAACTATTCCCTTGATTATACCCATTTTTTTTACCAAACTATTTACATTTAGGACTTTTCTTTTACTTAGGTATGTAATAACCCTAATTGCATTATACCTGCATCTTTTGCTTGGATGTAGACGCATGAAGTCTTTGGGGTAATCGATTGTCCTAGTGTAAGCATTTCTCAAAAAAAAAAAAAAAAGTGTAATCGAAGGCTTATTGCAAGAGAAATCTGCGAAATCTCAGTCTCCAACAATCAAAAGGCGTCTTTGGGAGGCCCATTTGTCTCGCAAAAAAAAAAATATCCGGTAATTCGGACTCAAAATTATAACAACTGTTCGGCACGCGGTTTTCATTTGATGTTTCGCAGAACAAACCGCCTTGTCGAAATGTATGTAATGTATTGAGACTTTTCTTTCAGCGGAACTAGTGATCTCGTTCCTATCAAAGGCATTTTGAACAAAGAGGGCAACAGAACCATTTTAGATGAGAAATATTATAAGTGATCTTCGGTTGATTGAAGGAGGGTTCGTTTTTCAACAAGATAACGACCCTAAACACACTTTAAAGTTGTGTTCAACCTTTGTGCAACAGAGGGAAGAAAATGGAGTGTTAATCAACAGAGTTGGACCACTAAAGTTGCCAGATTTTAAACCCAATTTATGTGATCACTGGGAAAAAAAGTTCGCCAAATGTTTTAGCAGCAACTGAATTACACCTGGAATAGCATTCCAACTGAAACAATATCAAAAGTGATAGAGGATTCCCATACTTGTTAAAGCTGTTATAAAATCTCGAGGAGGATACTTTGACGGAGTTAATGTTTAATGTTTTTTTTTAGAAATAAATTATTTTATTCATTTGTGTTTCCTGATTTTATTGAAAAGCATTTTAAAATCTTAAGATATTGTAATATGTGAGCTACGGCTCGAGTAGATAAAACGTTATTCTGTGAGATTATTTCTTTATTTTCTAGTCTATAGAACAACTCAAGTTCACACTATACTGTTCTTCGCAAATTCTTTCCTTACAAGGTCTCTTTCCTCTCAAATCACTTTATCTCATTTCAATTACTTAATTCACAAATCCAAACTAATTACTTCTTCTTGTTAACTCTCCAATTTCAATTTATCACAAAATTACAACTTCGCCGTTTATCACTTTTTCAATCTCTTCGTGCGGTTCGAAAACCAACTGCCTTGCCTCAATCGCCATCTGTCCTTATATAGTCGCATTTCTGATAGCCAGAAACTTCTAGCAAATTCTTCGACCACTGGAACAAGAAAATTCTGATGTAATAATTCCAAGATGACAGCTGCAGCCAATAATCTCTCGTGGTTATAATTCTCTCTTAATTCCGCGACGTCGTCTTAGACACAATCCCATTCTATGCGTGGACACGAACCTCGAATGTGTTCTGAAAAGACACTTCGGAATGTGTTGCCTCTTTGAGGGCGTAGTTATTATGCTACATTATGTTACAATATAAAACAAAGTAGGATTAAAAGATCAAGAACGGCTGCACCGATTTTTATGATCATTGAGTTGTTGGATGTGTCTCCGCCCCGAATAGCAGAATAACTATTAAAACATTGGAAAAATTCACGAAAAAAAAATTGTGAAGAAAATTTATTTTCTCATAAATTTTGTATGGGACGGCTTTTTTGATGATATCTCGAGAACGGATTGGCTGATCTCGATTAATTTTTTTTCTGTTCGTCTCGGCCTCGAGAAGTTTCCTCGCGCATTGGAAAAGTAGGAAATCACAAAAAAATTAAATCCGTATACAATGCCATCTCTGATACAAGACAGAAACAAAAATGAAAATGACGTTGTATGCTGGTTCCGGTAATGCCAATAGATGGCGTTGTGTGTATTATCCTTTGACAGTTGATTCAGTTGTTCGGTCCATTCATTGCATACCATTGAGCTAGCTGTGCAAACGTGCACCGCGATTTATCAATATTTTTTTTTTCGAGTTTTCACCAATTTTCATTCAGTCTTCGACGGTTATTACATTTGAATTCGATTCAATTAATTTTCTTCAATCGATTTTTTCTGAAATTAATCAGCGAAAAGTGATTTCAAAGAGGTGAGTTCAATTTGATGTAGTGCACATTGCCGAAGGTTATGTAGTTTGTCATTGTGCGCGCATCGACAATCAATACAATCGGTAATTTTGGCCTCCGTGTTTGATTTTACAGGCGGAATCGTTCGTAATTCTGTGGAATTCTATTTTCGATCGTGATTTTCAAACTGTAAGTTCTCTTCGAAGATGTTCACTTTGTGAGGTTGTCACATTTGTGATTGTACGCGCATCGATAACTCATGCTTCAATATGTAATTTTGAATTGTGTGATTAATTTTCCAGTGTTATTTAGAATGCCGCGAGGCAGAAGGTCCAATCTTTCACAACGAAACCGTAATGCAATTAAACTTCGGAATATTGCGAATCAGTCCACTGCAGATGAACAAGAAATAGTACGAGAAGAGCGGCGCGTTAGTATGGCCCGACTTCGTGCATCACAAACACAAGAACAAAGAGAGTACATACACAGATCAACAACGTGCTAATCTTCGACGCGCAGGAAGAAATGCTTCAAGTGTTGATTTGAATCGAGTAGCGTTTCAATACGATTGCACAATTGACTACAGCTCGCATCCTTTCGTTCGATTTGACCAAATGCAGGTTGTGTGCGACCATTGCGGTGTATTGAAGTTCGCTGGAGAAACGTCTGGATTGTGCTGTTTCAGTGCAAAGGTAAAATTGCCATTATATCCTCCGCCATCTGAGCCATTGCATTCATTGTTTCGTGGCGAAACACCAGAATCACGACATTTGCTATCGAACACTCAAAGTTGCAATGGATGTTTCCAAATGACTTCATTTGGAGCAGACATTATCAAAGAACGCGGATTCAATCCGACATTCAATGTAATTTCTGCTCGAGAGAGTAAACGTTCATTTTCTTTTGGTGATCATAAATCAGTAATTACTTCGCCTCGACTTTAAAAATTCAACGCCAAATTCACCATCGAATTGAAGACGCACAGCATAAATTCACCCAAATTTACTTCATGGGCAATATGGAGGACCAACTTGATGGGCGTCAAACGATCAATACGGCAATGCAAAGAGCAATTCTTCAAGATCTGCAGTAACTACTCATTCATTTTATCATTTTATCTTAATAAAACAGCAAATAAGTTAACACAATATTTATTGATTCTGAGGCGGTACGCAGTTCGCCGGGTCAGGTAGTGTATCTATATAGTGTGTTTAATTAAGAGAAAATTAATAGTTTACTCATTCTTTGTAACACCTTCTTTTCATGGAACTTGTTGGTGGTCTTTAACTTATGAGCGGTAGTGTATACATAGGATAAAGTATAAAAAAAAAGTCGAGTGTTATTTGTCTTCATTTGTAGAAAAATTTCATACTTTTGGGCTGTTGTACACCATTAGCATTGTGAATGGAGCACTCCATTGCGGATGATAGACGCGGAATTTTTCTCCCTTTAACAATGAAGCTAAATTGAGTCGGCGACTGTTTACTTACATTCTACACAAAAAAAAAAAAAAAAAAATTTCATTGTTATTTATGCTTTGCTGACTACTGCCACTCAAGTCGATTTCATTTTCATCTATTCTCCGCTGATTACTGCCACTCAACTCACCTGTCTCCAATTCAACTAAACTACTTTCCATTCCAGCAGTTGCCAGCCCTGCCCAAATGTCAAAACAAAAACGTCTCTCTCGCTCTCGCACAAGTAGAGAACAACTTTTGTGACCGTTTTTTTTCGCTCGCTCTCGCAGCAAACACTTTCAAAGAGTTGGCGCGCGCGTGTGCTTCTCCGGATTTTTCAGATCGCCACAGAAAAATTTTCTCTGTTGTGTGTGGTGTTTGACAGGAAAATTTGTAAAATCGAAAAGAAGGATCGAAAAACTTTATTTTTTATAATTTTATTTGTTATTTTGTTTTGCATATTCTCGCGTGAGCTCTGGCTAAAAGCGCAAAGTTCCACCGCAAGACCACCGAACGATTGAAGCGAAAAGACGAACACTTCCCTCCAAAAGAAGAAAACTACCTAATCTCAGTTTGGATTCCATTGGCGCGCATAGAACCGACAATCATCGAGAGGAATCGCCTTTTTTCACAGCCATTCTCGGATTTCGCTGTTTAATCTCGTTTGTGAGTCTTCCATTTTCCTTTTGTACAGCGGGAATCAATTGGAAGCACAAAGATGCCGATTTGCAAACGCGAGGGATTCGAGAATTTCTCCAAGAGTCCCAAGAAGCACACATTCCATGACAATGAGGAGGTCTTCTATTGCGAGACCACCAAGCAGATATTCCGGGACTATGAGTGAGTATATTCCGAAAGATTGGCTATTTTTTGTTTGTAGGCCCTCAGCGCCACCGGAGGCAGGTGTGCAATTTCGTCTGAAAATTTTCCTTCTTTCTCCAGTGCTTGGGTATAGTAAGGAGGTCAATGCTTTAGGGTAGTTCAGCTTTAACATCGTCGACAGAGAGAGTGTCGAAGACAGTGCGCAAATTGTCAGGGAAAGAAAGAGAAGACACGGTGATGTAAGATTGCCAATACCTACCGAAGCTGTGGTGTATTTAGAATTGGATGCTGCTCAGCGGTGAGCCTTCCTAATGGGAAATTTTATAATTTCTCCAGCGTAATCCGATATGAAGGACACTTTTGTTTGTTCATTGCCTTAGCGCTTTTGTATTGCTTTGAGTTGAGGATGGGGGGGGATAATGGATTACGCACTTGCGGCAGTACTGTGCCTTATGCAATTTTATTTTCTCTGTTTTTGGCTGCTTGGGGCTGATTCGTTCATGGTATCATGGGGATATTACGTTCTATTTGAGGATGGTATGCGGCCAGAATTTTTCTATGAAGAGAGGAAAATACGCACTTGCTGTTCGTCCTCTAACAGAAACTTAACCCATGCTGCACGTTAACTAAACCTGACTATGTTCGAGTAGGATTCAAGGCGAAATTTTATGCTTTTACGAGTATGAAAGTAGTAAGTTTAGACACGCCATCCAGTAAACAAGCGGTGAAGTGTAATGTTAGGGGTGCATTAGTCAGCTCTGATTCTGTACACATTTCTTATTTTCTTTCTGTAAGACCTTTCCTCGTTCCCATTTTTGCTGTTGGCTACTGTCGCGGATCTCAGAATTCGCTCGGTCCTATATCGTATCGTAACTTAGGCTATTTATATCATTCATTTCATTTCTGCAGCGAGCCTTAGTCTATGCGTCATTTCTAGTCTCTAATAAAATTTGGGTCTTTTGCAAAGTTTATGTTAAGGTCCACCAAATTTGCCGCTGTCGCCGCACTTGTAGGTATTTGATGTAAGTCAAATATTTCTATGCGATTGTGGGCGATTGGATTTAGCGGGGAGAGGTGATAGACAATCTATTATCACTTCGGCTTTTTATGATTTTCTCTTATGTATTGTTTATGTTTTTTGAGGTTTTCCATTATGGATGCCAGAGTTGATAATGAATGTGGCTATATCTTTGCGCGAGCTAGCATCTACGTATCATTATTCCTCAGATGTTGACTAACGAAAACGGGTTTTGTTAAGACAATCACAGTGGTTAAGTACAGGGTGCGGATGCTATTTGAGGACATGTCTTTGTTCAGTCGTAGTATTGATCGCGTTGACAGTAGACGTTTAAGTTTTTCTCGGGTACAATGTCAGATGAAGACGCTCGAAATGAAGAGACACGCAGTGATTGTTGCTATACCTTCTGATCAAAAAGTACTCGGAATTCTTCAATAAAAAGAAAACGGTTAATTATTCATCGATATTCATTTTATTCCCTTCAAAGTAATCTCCATTGCAAGCAATACACATATTCCAACGCTTTCTTCAATCTTCAAAAGACTTTTCATAGGCCGATTTTGGAATCGACTTCAGCTCCTTCTGCGAAGTCTCCATTATCACATCAATCGTGTGAAATCGCTTTCCGCGAAATGGTAACTTGAGTCGTGGGAATAGGAAAAAGTCACAAGGAACCATGTCAGGTGAATACGGAGCTTGCGGAACGGTACGAACGTTGTTTTTGGTCAAATAGTCGCGTACAAGATGAGATATATGAGCCGGTGCGTTGTCAGGGTGAAGTTGGTACCTCCACAATTCTGGCCTCTTGCGACGAACATTCAATCGCTCAAACGCTTTAATACGCTCACGTAATACTCTTTATTTACTGTCTGGCCTGGCGGAAGAAATTCGGAGTGGACCACAACACGGCAATCAAAGAAAACGGTGAACAAAGCCTTGATTTTGGATCAAATCTGTCGTGGTTTTTTGAGTTTGGGCTCGTCTGAGAAGCGCCATTCCGATGATTGTTGGTTAGTTTCGATGTCATATTCATAGACCCATGTCTTGTCACCGGTAATGACGCCATCGATAACATTTTAGGCCAAAGAAAGTATTTTTTAGCGACATCAATGCGATGACTTGTTTAAAAATCTATCACGCACAAACTTCCGACAAATGGCGATCAAACAGATATTTGAGCGCCAGATGACAGATGTACCAACCTAAAAAAAAAAAGCTTTTGACAATATCTCAAGCGCGGTTTGTTTGAATTGGAAATTCCGGGTAGGTATGTACAGACCACAGTGATCTCGAAATATCGAGCTGTTAAAGACTTCTGGTGGCAATATTTCGCCTGTTTCGAAACGTAAAAAGCATTAAACACGTTCGGACAGCAAGAAAAGCGCTGAACTTGTGCAAAATCGTAATCACCAGGATCCTGGAACGTCGATGAGGTCAATTACAAGGGACCATCAAGTGTCTGAGTGACTAATACGCGGCGTTGTTCATGGAAACCTACGATAAAGGTCTTATGCCATAGTGTGGCCAGTTTATATCGGAGGAAATGAAAAATCCGCGTGTGCTTTGAGGAAGGCGGATCCTCAACAAGTTGACGGCATCCAGAAGACCCGGGCCTTCTTTGTTTTGTTTCTGATTGAATAAATGTCGACCAGGACTAGACGTTCAGCAGAAAGAACGCCAGATGGCTGTGGGCAAAGCCTTTAAATGTCCCCCGTATAATGCACACCAAGTATCCTGTCAGTCCGATGGCCATTGAAGTAGTGAGCAGTGAAATGTTATGCATCCCTTCTTTTTCACACAAGGTCATCGAGTGAATGCTGCCGGATACATCGAGGCATCTAGAGGCAAGCCCTGAATAGACAGTGTAAGTGAAGGAAGACCATACGTATTCCAGTATGGTTTTGCGCCAGCAAAACGTCACCAGACCTTAATCCGTTGGATTACTTTGTGTGGGTCGTAGTTAAACATAAAACCAATAAACAACCCCACAATAACCAACAAATAACCCCACCTTTCCTTTTATTGATAACACTTTACGTGATCTTTTAATTGCACCAATCGATAAAGATGCCATTGTTCACTAAAACAAAACACTGCGTAACCTACTCATTTTTAGAATAAACTGATCAAAATCAATCACAAACAATGTAAAATGTAAACCACTTTTTTGCGTGCATGTAATATCCAAGTTTCAAAAATTCCATCAATTTTAATCTTGTTTCGGCATCGTCGGTGTTCACGGATAGTAGAGGTAATACCGGATAATAGAGTTTCTGCGAATTCAAAGATACGAGGGTGGGTCAATAAGTCCCTGAAAATTAACACAAATTGTGTCGTCACCTTAAAGTTAATTTTTTTTTGTCAAGAATCATCTTTCAAAAGAACGCACCCATTGCATTTTCAGACAGATCTGTCAAATAGTTTTGTTGTGGCAGCCATTTTATATAGACGCCTACTAGCATTTTCGTTAAAATGGAAAAAAGTGAATTTCGAGTGCTCATTAAACACTATTTTTTGCGAGAAAAAACTATCACGCAAACTAAACAAAAGCTTGACAAATATTATGGGGACTCTTCACCATCGATTGGAACCATTCACCACTGGTTTACTCAATTTCGGTGCGGTCGTTCAAGCACAAATAACGCCGAACGTTCTGGTCGCCCAATTGAGGTCACCACACCAGAAATGGTCGACAAAATCCATGGTTTGATAATGGACGATCGGCGAGTGAAAGTGCGCGGGCTTGAAGAGGCCACATATTTTACATAAATATTTGGACATGAAAAGCTTTCCGTAAGATGGATGCCGCGTTTGCTCACAATCGACAACAAACGCATTCGTTTGACAACTTCAAAGGTGTGTTTGGCGATATTCCAGAAAAATGAACATCGCCTGAGTCTTTGCGCCGTTTCATAACCGTGGATGAAACCTGGATTCACCACAACACAACAGAAACCAAGGAACAATCAAAACAATGTACTTCTCCTGGTGAATCGAAGCCGAAGAAGGCCAAGGCGGGTTTGTCAGCAAATAAGGTCATGGCGATAGTTTTTTAGGATACGCGCGGTGTTATTCACATTGATTACTTTGAGAAGGATAAAACGATCACTGGCGCATATTACGCAGAGCTGCTGGATCGATTCCAAGCCTATTTGAAGCAAAAACGGCTGCATTTGGCGAAGAAAAAAGTTCTTTTTCACCAGGCCAACGTACCGGCGCACAAGTCTGTGGTCGCAGTGGCAAAATTACATGAGTTAGGCTACGAACTCCTCCCTCATCCAGCATATTCCCCAGATTTAGCCCCGTACGACTATTTCTTGTTTCCAAACATGAAGAAATGGCTCGAAGGTAAGAGATTTGGGTGGAATGAAGAGGTCATCGCTGAAGGGCAATGGAGGGCATCAAAAAATTGGAGAAACGTTGGATGAATTGTATAGAGCTAAAAGGAGACTATGTTGAAAAATAAAATGCTTTTATACCGTAAAGAGTGTTCCTTATTTCATTTTTCAGGGACTTATTAACCCACCCTCGTAATCTATACTTCCCGTCAAGTCAATGAGTATTTTAACTCAAGAAACTTATCCCTTCTTAACTGGCCAGCAAGATCACCTGACTTGAATATAATGGGGAACATGTGGGGAGAGTTTGCCCGTGCAATATATGCAGGTGGAAAGCAGTACAACAATATTTTTTTTTATAATTTGCACGTGTGAAAGGGGTTATGAATACCCTTATACTTATTTTAGGACACGGGCGTTTTGAGGAAAGGGGAAGAGACAGAGAAAGACAGATTGGTGCAGTTGGTTTGAAACTCAGGTATTATTAAGTTTCAGTGAACTCCAATTTTGGCGTCCAGATAACTGGGGAGTATTTTTGTATTGTCGTTGTTTATGATTCACAATATTTTTTTCCGTCCTGATGTCATCATCACGATCAAGTTGCATTTTAGCTATATGACCGCCCTACTGCCAGTGTTTTGCCTTCGTAATAGAGTTGACATAAGCTTTCGAAATTGATCGACTTTTTTATTTATTTCATACGAAATAAATAGATGATTCTTGACATAAGGATTCGAACCGTGGACCAGTAGCGTGACAAGCGATGATGTTACCACTACACCACGGCCACCCCCAAATTATTATGACGGTATTGAAGGAATCCATGTAGAATCCTAGTATGCCTAATCGAATTTTAGAATTTGTAGAAAATAAAGGTGTTTTTTCCAGAAAATATTTTACAGCAGTGCGGTCTAAATAGATCCTGTTACCTGACGATTCAATCAGATTTGGCAAATGTTACGCACACTTTTTTGTTTCTTAAAAATTTGTGGGTGTGTTTTATCATTTTGTCGCGGAGTGTGCATACATAACCAATTTTTAAAATTAATTACTTCGCGGATATAACCCAATAGATTCTGTTGAAAATTGATATGGGTTTGCTAAGTTTTGGAAAATTGGTAACTTTTTAAGGTTTTTTGCAGAAAAAATATTTTATTTTTACAGTTTTGCTTATATTTCAAATCTAAATCATTTCCCTGACGCCCGTGCCCTGAAACAAATAAAGGGTATTAATACTCCCTTTGGCGCGCGCAGATTATAAAAAAAATTAACAGCTGCAGTATGTATGTATGTACGTGCACTTTGTTTTTTTTTTTAAAAAAAAACTTGGTATGCCATAACCTTGCAAATGTCAAATACAGGGTGCAGAGGCTATTTGAGGACAAATTTGAAAAAAACGGAAATACTCATAACTCATGCAAAAAACGTTTATTAGAATATAATTTGCCACATAAATACACACAGCAGTGCCCAAAATAATAGGTGTGCGCATTGAAATCATCTAAATCGCTGATTGATTATAATAATAGAAGGGTGGGCCATCTACTGTCTCCTTTTTAAATTACATGTTACTTTGACACTGACAGCTCTTTCGCGCTCAAAAAAATTTCAGAAACATAGTATCATATCTCCGCGATACTAAATTCGCTTGAACAATGTTGTAAAATTTTTAAAACTTATTTCTAAAGTTAGTGATGGTGTTGCCGGAACAGTGCGAATTTCGGAAATAAATTTGCACCAACCCTGCGTGCTGTACGCAAGTTTGTGAAGAAGGTTTGTGAGATTGGCATGCTAATTGATAACACAAGTCATCATGAAGTCAAGAAAATTAACTTGGACTATCTCTAGTCCCAACAAATCTAAATCATTTCCCTGACGCCCGTGCCCTGAAACAAATAAAGGGTATTAATACTCCCTTTGGCGCGCGCAGATTATAAAAAAAATTAACAGCTGCAGTATGTATGTATGTACGTGCACTTTGTTTTTTTTTTTTTAAAAAAACTTGGTATGCCATAACCTTGCAAATGTCAAATACAGGGTGCAGAGGCTATTTGAGGACAAATTTGAAAAAAAACGGAAATACTCATAACTCATGCAAAAAACGTTTATTAGAATATAATTTGCCACATAAATACACACAGCAGTGCCCAAAATAATAGGTGTGCGCATTGAAATCATCTAAATCGCTGATTGATTATAATAATAGAAGGGTGGGCCATCTACTGTCTCCTTTTTAAATTACATGTTACTTTGACACTGACAGCTCTTTCGCGCTCAAAAAAATTTCAGAAACATAGTATCATATCTCCGCGATACTAAATTCGCTTGAACAATGTTGTAAAATTTTTAAAACTTATTTCTAAAGTTAGTGATGGTGTTGCCGGAACAGTGCGAATTTCGAAAATAAATTTGCACCAACCCTGCGTGCTGTACGCAAGTTTGTGAAGAAGGTTTGTGAGATTGGCATGCTAATTGATAACACAAGTCATCATGAAGTCAAGAAAATTAACTTGGACTATCTCTAGTCCCAACAAAACGGTGCTACGTGTCATGCAAGCCGTCCAACAATCGACCTTTTGCGCACTAAGTTCAATAATCGTGTAATCACAGCGGTTTTGGTTATGTTGCTTGGCCTCCGCGATTTGACGCCGTTGTACTTTTTTATGGGGTGTCGTTAAAAATCGATGTAGCACAATATTGATCGAACTACTCGTGAAATAGAGCCCCGAGCTATCGAAATTATACTGCAAAATTGGATTGACAGGATGGGCTACTGCCAAGCTAGCCGCATTTAAATGAAATTATTTTTCATAAATATTAAATGGATTTATTATCACTCTTTATGGATGAAATAACCATTTTTTTCTTTGGATTCAATCATTTATTCCTTCTTTGGAGGCAAATGAAAAAAGGAAAGTTAAAGCAGGTAATTATTTGCTTTGCAAAAAATAGGTGTATTTTTTTGTATCCTGAAAATTTGGAGCAAACAACCAATAATTTAGAAAAAACGAAAAGTGCTTACTTCAAGAAATACCAGAATAGTTAATCATTGGATAGCCATTGTTGGCATCTCTTGTGTATTGATTCTACCAATACTTGGTACCTCTCAACTGGTATGGACTCCCAAGCAGTTCACACAGCTTGCCACAATTCCTCGTGGTTTTGTACTTGGAGTGACCTAGCGCCCTATTGATTTTATATGGGACTGAGGTCGCGAGATCGCCCTGACCACTCCATAACTTGTATGTCGTATCGCTGTTACCACGTTTTTACCGCTTTAAAGGTGTGTTTGGGGTCGTTGTTCTGTTGGAATATTCATCGCCTCTTCTGTAAATTGCAGCATTTTCTATAATACAAGATCCATCACTTCTTCTATCCAGAAAATTGGCCCAACGCCGTGACAGGAAAAATGGGCCCAAAACATCACATTTCCACCGCCAAGATCTTCTTCTTCTTCTTACGGCGAAGTTATGATCCGGAGACCCCACAAGCATCCCTACTGGTCCGCTTGTGGGGTTTGCCGGTTTGACCTCAGAAAGTACCGGCGGGCTTCCCGGTTTCGGATCATTTCGTCACTGAGGCCAATCAAATGCTGATCCAGTTGTTTTTTGGTCTGCCTTTTTTGCGCGATTATGTAGGAACGCTGATTGATATTGCCTTTTTGACGGGGTTCGAAGGATCTCTCCTTTGAACATGACAATACCAATTGAGCCGGTCGTGCTCTATCTTGCTTGTGATGGGTTCTTTTACATGAAGGCTTCCTCGAATCTTTGAACTTCTTATTCTATCAATCTTCGTTACTCCTGCTGTCATGCGAAGCATCTTCATTTCAGCTGCCGTTAATTTGCAGCAAAGCAAAGGACTAGGGACGCTTCCCTGGTGTACACCGACTTTGATTGGGAACTCTTCGGTGACTCCTGCGAGACATCTTACTCTTGTCCTTGCTCCCTCATACATGTCCATGATCATGCGCACGTAGGTTTCTGGAACTCCTCGTTGTCTTAGCGCTACCCATAAGAGATCTCTTGGTTGTCTATCAAAGGCTTTTTCAAAATCAACCAACACCATATGCAAGTCCTTTAATTATGATCCTTATACTTTGGATTGCATCTGTTGTTGATTTACCCGAGACAAACCCGCACTGGTCATCAGATAGCCTTATTATTTTCCGCAGTCGGCCATCTAATACCCGTTCAACGATCTTCATGGTGTGTGACATCAGCTTGACAGAACGGTAGTTATCGCAGTTTCGCGTATCGCCCTTCCCTTTATGCAAAGGAAGAAGATAACTTTCCCTTCACTGATTAGGCATTGGATCACCGCTCATAAGTTTGGAGATAAGAATCATGAGCCATCTGGACCCGATGTCTCCCATCTTTTTCCAGAACTCAGAGGGTATCTCGTCTGGCCCAACCGCTTTTCTTTTTTTGGAGTATTTGACGGCATTCCTAACTTCTTCGACAGTAATGTCGAATATTTCGTCATGATTAGGAGCGGCTCTTGGAAAGTATAGCCGGGGAAACTGTTCGTTCAGAAGTCCTTGCACGGGTAAGCCACCGCCAAGATCTATACCTTGTATTGAGGAAGGAGTTCCTTATTCTTTGGTCTTCGAACAAAACTTCTGCTGCCATCTGCTCCAAATAAAATGACCTTTGACTCACCAGACCATCAAATATTGCACCATTTTTCAACTGGCACTTGAGCAAAAAGTTTCCTTCTTTGCCGATGCCAAGTGGTCAATAACAGACATTTGCTGGGGCTTCTAGCAGGTAGATTCTTCTCAATTAACCATCACCTTATATCAAGGTACGATTCATTTTTATTTGAGAGGAGGGGTTCTGTTTTACTATCCTAGTAATCGCTTTTCTTCTCTTTACTGCTACTTTAACGCATTAGTGGCCATATTCTGCAAACATCCAACAGTACCGGCAATGAATTTGTGGGTTTTTCCCTTTTTCCTTAAGCCTCTTATTATTGCTCTCTCTCAAGATGACGGATTCGATTCAACGAAATTGCTTTCCAAGTTTCAAAACCGCAGGTAATTCATATGGCAGATCAACATTTTTCCGTCGTAGTATTATAAATAAATAAAATAATCGGTGTACGAGTATTCTATGGAAAAATTAAATTTTCCTCGGTAATAATTGAGGCAAACCTCGCAATTTGTTCGTTATAATAAGTTCAATAAACTGACCACTGGCGATGCCATTAGAGAACCACCTCCCATTTGACGGCGACATAAAATTCGCTGCTCCTTACGCAGATCGTGAAAATAGTAGTCCCAGCTATCAGGTCCATCTAAATGGAATTTTTTTTTTTCATCAGCGAATATGACTTTCCTCCTCTTTTTCTTACAATGGTAATGGCTGCGAGCATGTTCTAAACGGTACGTTTTGTGAGCTTGGGTTAAAGGTGGCTTCCGAAGCAGTTTCCGTCTTTGGAGATGTTTGCATTGTTGTAAAACTCTTTTCACATTTTTTATGTTGGTTTCAACTCCCGCTTTAGCTGCGATTTGACAAGCCGTTAAAGAAGAATTTGAATGGCACGATTTTCTCTTGGAATTAATGCTGGTAGTCTTCCAGGAGACTTTCTTTTGCCATTGTTTTCGGGATCGTTAATTAAATTTGGGCCAATTTCATTGATGCCCGAGAGCGCAAGAAAGTTGTTGGTTTTTTCAGCAGTGTGCGCAGGCGCATTGTCGTGATGCAAAAAGTGGCGGCGCAGCTCCTAATTTTGTCGGTGTCCTAGTAAATTTTGGAAAACTTGTGGTAAGCAAGTTTCAGTATACCAATTAACAGTGACTGTCTGACCAGTTTTAAGCGGGATGACGGCGACCATTTTCGTACATCGCGAAGTACATCGACATCATAACTTTTGTCGCTGACTTTTGTTATTTAGCTTGCACCTTCTGGGCTCCATACCATGGACTGCTGTTTGGTTTCTGGGTCGTACTTGTAAAACCAAGATGCATCACCTGTAATGCATCTCCATTTTCAAACTTAGCGAGGAAATATTGAGCAAAACGAACACGAGCTTCTTTTTGCTCTCATTCAAAATTTTTGGAACCCATCGAGCTGACTTCTTCGAATATTCGTCGGTCGAGGATTTGGGCCGACCTTCACGAGATTCGTCCTCCACAGAAAAATGGCCAGTCTGGAATCTTCGAAACCACTTTGAAATAGTAACAAGAGATGATACATTTATTCCGTATGCATTTTGACATTCGTGCATAATTTTGACTGGCGTGAGTTGATGTCGAAATCCGAAGAGAATGGCAAAACGAATTTCTTCCTGTGTTGGCACTGGAACTTCAACCGAGCTTACGTCACTAATTTTTCTCTTTCTCTTTCTATTGTTCTGAAATTTGGAAATAAATATTGTTAGATTATAAGCTACAGAAATGCATCTTCTTTTTTTTTTTCAAAAAATACTAAATTGACACCAACTAAGCGAACTTTTGTTAGTCTCTACATACGTCCTGTTACCTAATGATTCAATCAGCAAATGATACGAACACCTTCTTTTTTTCTTAAGAATTTGTGGGGGGTTTCTTATCATATTGTTCCAGATTGTATATGTATATAAAAAGCTTTCTTGTGTGTTGAACTGGCGAGCAGTTAATGGAATGTGTTAAACGACAAAAATGCAAATTGATCAGTAATTCGCGCCCTACTTTCGGGTACACAGTGTTCTGAAGATAGCTATTTAACCACTCAACATGAATGTGGAATAACTTGCTTTTCTCAATATTTTCTGATACTTAACATTCAAAATTAACTTGTACCTTCACCTCACTCTCTAAGGTTGGCCATGGTCTAATGGTAACATCATCGCTTGTCACGCTACATGTTAACGGTTCGAATCCTGATGTCAATAATCATCTATTTATTTCGCATGAAATAAATAAAAAGTCGATCAATTGCGAAAGCTTATGTCAACTCTACTGCGAAGGCATAACACTGGCAGTATGGCGGTCATATGGCTAAAATGCAAATTGATCGTGATGATGACATCAGGAGGACGGAAAAAAATACTGTGAATCATGAGCAACGACAAAAGCAAAAACAAACAAGCTCCCCAGTTATCTGGACAGCCACCCTTGGAGCTCACTGAAACTTAATACCAGCTGAGTTTCAAACCAACTACACCAATCGGTCTTTCTCTCTGTCTCTTCCCCTTTCCTCAAAAACGCCCGTGTCCCAAAATTAGTATAAGGGTATTCATAACCCCTTTCACACGTGCAAATTATAAAAAAAAAAAAAATCTTCTCTATACCTTTTCATCTCTACATCATTGGATTAAAAGGCTTTAAAGGACAAAGTCCTAAAAAATACAAAATATGTACTGCAAACAAAAATTTGTCTTTAAATTGACTTTCTGTCAGACTCGGACTAGTCTTGACAGTGATTTTTATGCGATGTTAAGGCACATTATTTGCTATAGTTGAGATAATGTAGAACGTACCGTTGTTTATAGCCCGGACATCTTCAGAGTTCCGCGTTCGTCCGTCCATCTGTCTGTCTCTCAACACTTTCTAGTTTCCTAAAAAAGTCCTCTAACCAAAAAAAATAAAAAAATTTCATCAAAATCAGTTCAATAAATCATAAGTTATAGTATAGAAGGATTGTCAGGACTATCTTACTTCTCACAGAATCCTCTATGTGCGAAAGGAGTCATGCTTGACAAATTTTTACGAAAGATTGGCTTTTAGTTGATAGCAGTTTGATGTCCAGAACTTCTATCAAAAGGATTGAAGGGAACAATTAATTTTTCGTTTTTTGTGTGGGGTGTATTATGTAAGGAGTTTCACTCAGATCGACGGAATAAAGTCGATGTGTGCCGGCTATGGTGAGGTGGTTCATTTTAAAATCATAAACAAGAAGTTAAAGAAATTTCGGCAGCACTCTTTACCTAAACTTGAAAATTTCGTAAAAAAGAAACTCACTGACGACTTAGAGAATATGTTAAGCGTTGGACTTCATTTAACGGCTGCGCGTTTATTTATTGAAAATCCTGTAGTAGTGGAATCTAGTATTGGGAATATGGTCGGGCCGTAACAAGACCAATAAGCCACTATTTCGTTGCTGGTGGTAATTTCTAGGTATGTTCCTGCGAGTGGATTAAATGCATTAGGCATAGGTTGTACGCTTCTCGTCTGATGCGATAGAACAAGGAAAGCATTCTGCTACTGTGTAACGTGTCAAGAATATATAAAAGTTTTTTCATCAGACCCACGTAAGGCCTTAACATTTGCAACAGGAATCGTTTAATCAGACGTTTTCCAAAAAATCTAGCAATGTTATCCGCTTCAAAACGAACCTATTCTAATTCTGACATAAAACCTTCAGCAATATGTGAATGATTTTAATTGCATGTAGCGCACAGACAAGTGGACTGTATTTTCTTTTTCTTTTTTATTATATGACCTCATGTCCTTGTTAGCTATGACTATACTTTCCACATTAACCTTCCCATGGTCATTTAACTTACAAATATTTCCTTTCTCTTTTTTTTCTTTTCAGAGAATACTTTCGTCACGTCATGGTCATCAACTCCACCATTTGGCAATGTGAAGCGACGAAACGTGAAAATCTCACATATGCCGAAGCGCTAAAAAGTGAACGACGTTCCCGCAAAAAGATGGAACAATTTAAAGACTGCCTCCGCCCCGTTGTACTGCTGCTCATCGAAAAAGCTCAGCAGTCGTCTATAAAAACCCTATGCCATCTGGTTTACTCCTTCATAAGAAGCCGTTTCTTTATTACCGAAGATGTAGAAGCGATAAACAACAGCTCGACATACCTCAAGTATGTGGTAGTGGGTGTTGTACCATCGTCACAATCAAAATCTCCACCCGATGGTGATATCTATGATCCTGCTAATGTCACATATAAGCTAAGAAAAGTGGGTGGACTATCCAATGGAAAAGAATCCCTAATTTCACATGAGAATATCCGTCGGGGGAGAAATCAATTCTCTCACGACAACCTGCAGATGTTTATTAAGGACAACGTCGTTAGAATGGAGGGTATTCTACGGCCAAAGCCAGAGTCTTATAAGAAATACGTGACTGATAGGAAGCTAACCTTCGCCAAGATACACATAGGAAAGCTGCCATATTATGAACCCAGTAAACCGAAGAAAATGGATGGTGATAAAAAGCAGTCCTCAATGGCCAAGTATTTGATGAAGAATGGGATAGAGCCACCTAAGCCGGGAGAAACTCCTGAGGAAGAAGCAGCTCGACAAGAGCGCTCCAAATTACTGAGATTAGAAATGGAACGGCTGCGAAAGGAAAAGGAGGAGAAGCAAGCCGAAATAGATCGAAAGAAAGCCGAACGTGTGGCAAAGATTGAAGAGGAAGCAACGGCTCTTGCCAAAAAAACCGATGATCTCGAACGGTTTGACCAGAAACCATTGCCAAAGTTCCAAACAGTCACCACGCATATTCCCATCAAATACTTTGGTGATTGCATCATGGTGCAGGAGTTTATGCACTCGTTTGTTGGCATGCTGTCGGGCATCAATGTGTTTAGGAATCACATCAGTTTCTATGAACTGACTAGGGCATTTACCGCTCGTGAAGTAGCGGGACCGTTAAGCGATATTATCTTAATTTTATTGGGAACAATTTTCGATCTTCAGCAGGAAGAGGAGTCCGAGTGCGCAGTAGAATATGCACCCGTAAAAAACAGGTTCAACGAACCATATACAACTATCGCGAGAGCCTCCAAAACCCAGGAGTATGTGCGTCATCACTATGCCTTCAAATTAAATGAACTGCCACTGGATGCGGTAACTGTTAGCGAAGTGTTGCGGTTGCATTTTCTTGCCTCTGGAGCGCAAGTTAATGAAAAAGCTGAACGTTGGCGTGTCATGTATCGCAATGGGTATTATGCCATCGAAGATCCGGGACTGAGATTCCGCATGCAGCAGCCGCATGTGCTGCGCGCTCTAAAAATGTACACCGTTTACCAGCTGCCAATGATGGATATCTTTCGAATAATACACACGCTGATGGCACAGATCCTCACGTATTCGTCAACGATCAACCTGGTCGAGGAACGCATGGAGCTGGCTACCAAGTCAAAAATGGAATTACGAACTGTACTAATGACCGAGAATCGTCGCGTTGCAAACGTTGAGGCTGAAAGAAAAAAACTTGTCGCTGAATATGTGCTGCAGGCAAAGGAGCAACCTGATCAAGCCAAACAGCTGGAAGAGAAGCTAAATAAGAAGGTCGCCGATCTGCTCGCGTTAAGCGCACGCGATAAGAAAAAATTCGACAGCCAACTTGATAAACTGCATAGCAGTTTGTTTGATTACATGGTCTATCTGGGAGAGGACCGTGCTTACAGAAAGTATTATGTCCTGGAATCTATGCCAGGTGTGTTTGTGGAACACTCAACAGACTGCCACGATATATGCTTGGAGAATCCACCGACAAATGTTCCACGTTTGGTTGGTTGCCCAAAAACACTGAAAGAGATTCGAGTACATCTTTCGAGGTTGTATGCGGCAGAAGATGAACCAGAGCGAAAGAAGCGTAGATCGCAACCATCAGTCGCTCAGGATAACAACAAGGAGAATAAGGAAAATAAGGAAAATCAAGCTGTGCTGAATGGTGAAGTTAAGTTGAATGGTGATGCCATCAAAATGGAAGTAGACGGCGAGGTAGCAGCAGAACCCGTCGTTGTTGCCGTTCCTGAAACTCCATTACCTCCTCTAGCTCCTGCAGTTCCTCCAACTCCTCCAACACAGTATGAATTGATGATGTGTACAGGTGATCCCAAAAACTGTATTGTTCATGATGAAAAAAATCCAGATCGTCAGAGATGGGCATACTTCTACACAGAAGAAGACCTGGATGACCTTATTAACAGTTTAAATCCTCTTGGGGACAG
Source organism: Pocota personata (assembly GCA_963082735.1). Classification (NCBI taxonomy): domain Eukaryota; kingdom Metazoa; phylum Arthropoda; class Insecta; order Diptera; family Syrphidae; genus Pocota; species Pocota personata. The sequence continues at coordinate 261,757,232 of OY720429.1, read as the reverse complement.
AGAGAGCTTTTTGAAAGAACAATTGACCACAATGCGTGCGTTAATTGTAAATCATGGGAAAAAGTGTCCAGTAGATGTGTTGTCAATTGAAGATGACACTTCTTCCAAACTCAAAGTCTTTAAGGCCCAAATGAGGGAAGATACACGCAAGAAATACAATGCGGCGAACTATGGATTTCCTGATGATATCGATTTAAGTGAGGTAAGTTGTAGACTGAAAGTGCATTTTTTCGTCTCGTTATCAGATAGGCTCCACTCTTGGTCAATCGTTCACTATTACATTGAGTCGCGATATCCGAAACTGTCCTGTGAGTGGATGGATTAGATCTCCACCGTCGTGATCACAAGTGTTGATTCATTCTTGTTATTTCTTTAGGAGGCATATGATGTGAACAATGCCTGTTCTAGATTCCCCTCAACTGTACTGCGTCATGATTGTTTAGGGCGAGTCATTTTTCTGCCGGACTGGGTAAATAGATTCCACTGCATATTGTAATGCATTTTATGTTCCCCTCTCTTTCTCGCATATAGTTGTTCGTTAGAGATGCAGTTAAGTCAGAAAATCTTTAATATAATACGAAGAGTTATGAAGGACTACACCCAAGCAACATTACTAACTTTACATTGTGTTGAAATCATTGTCCTTTCAAGTTTTTACAATTACCGAACGCAGCTTTTGCTTTCCCGATCATAGTACCTATATTTAGTTCGGTACCACCGTTTACCGAGATAAGGCTATCTACAAAAGAATGGAATTTCTCGACCTGGCTGACCGACTCAAGCGGTAGTATTTGAAATGCTGAGTGTTTTTGTCCTGATCGTAGTAATCTTTCCTTGCTTTGGCTTTTAAACTATGAACCAATCGATGTAAGTCCATCAGTCTAGTCCAAATGTCATTCCCCAGCTTCGCGGATCAGGGATGCATGCAGAAGACCATTCATAACGAAAAACAATAACGGGTGACAGTATGCAACCTTGTTGCACCCCGCTTTGGACTTCAACGTTTTCGAACACCTTATCATTGTGCAGTAAATAACACATAGATTCATTGATAATACTTTAAAATTTTTCGACGAACTGGTTCATGCAGAAAGCATTCACTTTTCCGTACTTTCTTTATGAAAGGATGCAAGAGCTCTGCCGATATATTCGGCGCTGTCTGGAAAAGCCAGTTTTCCTTTGTGATGACGTACTGCTTAACACCTCGGACGAAAACCCATTCGAATCCGTTGGAGAATTAGCCTAGAAGTTGACTTTCAGTTCCGCAGTGGACTAACACTTGAAAGCACTTGGGGGAGTGTCTAAGTTCGGAAAATAAGCAACGAATAACAATGTGCTCTTCTTTGCCTTCTTGTTTAAATTTTCACCCGTTCATCAACATAATAATGAGAGAAAATAGCACCCTAGACTGTGGCCGAGTCTTTTAGATAAACCACAGCTAGTGCCTAAGGCAGGTCTCCACCCAATAAAGGAAATGCTTTCTGTCTGGTGGGATGTGCCTGATATTATTCATTTTGAATTGCATTCTCCTGGCGAAACCATCTCAAGGGAATATTATGGTCTACAATTAGATCATTTGAAGGCAGCTCTTGAAGAAAAACGCATTTGCATTGATCAATCGCAAGCCACATGTTTTTGGTTGGGAAATTATGTATCATCGAGCGTACTCTCCTGACTCTCCGTACTCAAAGGAATTTTATAAATCTGGCATAGAACAGTTCCCAGTTTGATAGGATGCGTTGTTTTTTGGGACCGTACTTCAAAAGCGCCGGGTGATGACCGAGTTGTCAATATGGTTGAATGTTTCTTGTCTATCGGTTGAGACCCAAGTAATTTTATAGAATGTATTATGTTCCAAGAAGGTGCCTCCAATAACAAAGTGATTGCCACTGCAGGATGCCACATACTGTTTGCCATTATCATCACGAAACCCCAAAGGTCGTGATTTTCCATTAAATGCATTGATGTCTGTGCGCGAGGCTGATTTGACTATAAAAGTTGTCCTTTTCATCCTCATTCGCGGCTTCTGCGGGCACGTACGAGTAGATTAGATTAGTGAGCGGAAAAGCGTCTGGAGCTTAAGCAGAGGATGTTAGGTAGTCAAGGATCTTATGTGGACGGGTATTAGCAAGATTTGTAGACAAGACGAATTCGTCGCGAAATATTCGCTTTCTTGGGCGAAGGGGAACCGAGCACTCCCTGAGTATGTAGAGATGGGTTACCAACTAACAACAATCGGTTAACGTAGTTCAGAAATATTACTTCGGAAACTAGTTGGTTATGAATTTTACTGTCGATCTGCAGTCATGTCTACAATTATAAGCTTTCAACTCAAATGAAAAATTTAACACTCTTCCCTTGTTCATTTGTTTACAGGTAATGTACGCCATGCTTGTGGATCGTATTCTTCAAATGGAAATCGACGTCACAACCGGTGATTTGGGAAGTTTAAAAGTAAAAAATCTCACAAAATGGCGAGCGGACGTACAGAACAATGCCTACGATCCGCAAGCGGAACTCACTTGGGGCGCTGGTCCCGAAGCAAAACCATATAAAGATCCTGGACAAAGTCTTGGTGACACATTGGACATTGAATCAGAAGATAGTGCAGATGAAGGAATATCCCTACACGATTCCTCTATACTGCGGCAGTGCGTAAAGGATCTTTCCTCAGCTCTGTTACAAATCGAACAGGGTCTCGAGCAACGATTCTTGAATGAGCCATTTGGCGTCAAGAAAGAGTTCAAGGACAAAGATAGAATGGAACAATTGCTAGAGAAAGGCCGCGAACGTCTTAAACGATGGGAAACATCTCTGATGCATTCGACAAGCTATTCCCAAGTGTTCCTTCATTTAAACATACTTCACGGTGCCATCAAGTGGCAACGCTCAACAAATAAATCTTGTTGTCAAATCTGCCGTCGTATGACAGATCCCGAGAAGATGTTACTCTGTGACGAGTGCAATGCTGGGACGCATATGTTCTGTATGAAACCCAAAATGAAAACTATCCCCAAGGGAAATTGGTATTGTATGCGATGTGTCAATAAATTGGGTTTGAAGAACAGCAATGAAGAAACGAAGAAGAGGAAACGGAAGCGGGCATTCCTATTGGATGAGGAGGATAATGCCAGTGAGGCTTCATCACGATCGAATAGTCGTAGACAGAGTAAGCACATGCGAGTAGAAGAAATTGAAGAAGATTTGTGTAACGATGATGAATCTGTGGATGGTGAAGAAGCTGAAAACGACGATGAAGAAGTAGCGGAAGATGCTGAAGAGGAAGTGGTTGAAGAGGAGGAGATCGTCGATGAGGAGGGAATAGGTGAAGATGCTGAGGAAGACGAACACCCAATAGATGAATCACAGGAGGATCCATTAACAACGGAAAATGTTCCAGAAGAAAATGATGAGAGCACGATAGACGAGTAAGTACAAAAGGGAAGTTCTTCCTAATGGGGTTCTAACAGAAATACGTTTCTCTTTGCAGCGATGAAGAAATATGTGTAGTGTGTTCATATAATGGTGGCGAACTTGCGTGTGCTGGATGCAAGGCAGTTTACCACTTGGATTGCGTAGATTTAAAAAGACCGCCTCGAAGTAATTGGAATTGTAGCAGTTGTAAAGCGATTCAGACTAAAAAACGAAAGAGCAAACAGGACGGTAAGTCTGAGGAATCATTTTCTTAACATTTCCGTTTTTGCTCAATAACCGTCTGTCATCTCTTCCCGTCATACAAACATATACATTCACTCAAATATCTGTTTTTGTTGTTTTAAATTTTTTTATTAACTTATGCAAATTATTATTATACATATTTACATTTTAAAATTAATAAAGACACAAATCGGATAAAAATAAATTGTTATACAAATATATTTACCATGGGTTCTGCGGGACTAAAGTGTACATAGTGCTCTTGTCTGTTGACTGATGTTACTGGCTTTTGAATTTAAGATTTACCCTTGTATACGTTGTGTTGAGATCGGTGACATCGAGAGACACTATGGGGATCTCAAACCATGTTAGTGTGAGATTATAACCGCAAAAAAAAAAAACACCTTCGATCATGGGAAGATCGACAAATGATTTTTATTTCTTTCATGTTTTATTTTTGAATAATTTCTCTTAACAGTTAAATCATAAGCTCGTGTGGCATAGTTCTTCCCAATCTGAGAACGTTTTTGTGTACATTTAAGACAACTTCTATCTCTAGATTGATGTGTATCTGCAATCTTTGATTGCGACGTATTGCATTATTTTTAATGACATCTGTCGCTGGGTCGATATGCAGTAAGTCTTTGTTTCTTACGTACCATGGGCCGTTGACTTTTCCACGAAGGACTTTGTTTTGAAACGTTTGTATTGTTTTAATATTAGTTTTCTTTGTACAGCTCCATAATTGAATGCCACACGTCCAGACGGGGATATAGCATAATTTTGTTCTGGTTAGAAAGCTCCGAATTACGTCCTCTTAGCAAGTAAAACTTTCTTTATTTTATATGTAGTTCTTCTGCTTTCTTTTTTAACATGTTCCTTTCACTTTAATTTGGCATCTAAGGTCATTCCTAGGTACTTTGCTGTGTTAGCGTAAGGACTATTTGGTTGTTGATAAGAACAGACAGAGAACGGTTTCTCTTGTTTGTAAAGTTAAATTGGGTAGGCTTTATATTTTTACTATATTGTCTGCGCATTTGTCAACAGCAACTATTGCGGTGTCATCTGCAAAAGTGGTTACCAGGACGTTGTTTTTCTACTGGGATATCTCTTGTGTATAATAAATACAAAGTTGGTCCGAGAACACTGCCTTGTGGGACACCTGCCATTATTTCCTTCACTTCTGAGTACTCTTCAACGTACCGTACTTGAAAAAATCTGTCTGCTACATAAGATTTCAGTTTCTAATAGTATTGTCTAGGTATGTAGGTGGTCCCTATGCAGTTCGAAATCCAAGCCTTTATGCCACACCTTGTCAAAGATTAGCGCTAGGTCCAGGAATAATGCAGAGCACACCTGTTTACCTTCGAGTGCTTCCTCTATCACGCTTATTCCTAAACCCAAATTGATGGTTCGGGAAGAGTCGTCTTTCAAAAATAATTTTATCTAGTCTTTTAAGGAATAGTTTTCCAAAAAAATTGGATAATATCGGGTGTAACGATATTGGCCTGGCCTATTGGAAGTAACTTCTGTAGAAATACCGAAAGCGATCTTCCAGCGATGTGGTGCATGTCTTAGTTTAAAGCAGGCGTTAATTTGAAGCTTAAGTTTTATTGTGGCTAAATTTTTTTTTCAACATTTGCGCGGTAATAAGATCGTAACCTGCAACATTTTTATTCGATATTTTAAGCCTGCACATGTTTCTTACTTCTCTTGTAGTGAAAATGCAGTGTTGCCGCAAAATAAAAGCAACAATTTGGCAGTACTGCTCAAATATAATATTTTCTTTTGCAACACCAGCGCTACCAAACGTCAAAACAACTACCTGCGGAACAGTTGTTTTGCTGTTGCTTTCGTTTGTTTTAGATAAGCTGTTGTTTGTTACAGTTCGTTAGCTATTATTATTCATTTTACCTTATACCTTGTGTAAAAAATGGAAGAAAGGTAACTTATAACAATGCATTGCAACACAACTGTTCATAAATGTCAAAATAAATTGCGTAACAGCAACACAAAGCCCGTTGCATTGCCGCACTCTGCACTACAGTTTTTTGTTGACGTTTTTGATTTCATCCGTATTTAAATATTCATTCGCTAAGTCGGGTGGGAAAGGTTTAAAAACGCCCGACAAACGCTCTGCAAAAAGGTCAACCTTCTGCTTGGGGTTTCCGACCCATTTTTTAAATTTCGGTGTTGACAGCATTAATGATCTCGTCATTTATAACCGAAGACCCTTACCCTCAAATGGTTGTTTATTTTTGAGAATAGGCAATTATCACACGGTGGTAGGCCCGGAGAATATGGTTCTGGTCGAATTTCATTGATACCCGACAACACCAGAAAGTTGTTGGTTGTATCTGCAGTGCGAGCAGGCGCATTATCGTGGTGTAAAAAATAGTCGCGTCCCAGCAAATTTTTGAAAACTTGGGGTAAACAAGTTTCAGTATACCATATTGGCAATTACTTTCGGATCAGTTTCCAGCAGATTAAAAGCAACTAAAGGGTGGGCCATCTGTTGGTTTCTTTTTAAAATTGCCATTCTGTCAACCCAATGTTGCATTACATTTTCGATGGTTCGGGGCTCTATTTAACGAATAACTCGATCAATATTGTGTTAAGTGCCTGAATCGTTTCTGGATTGTCAGAAAATGGGCCAATAATGCCGCCATTCCACAAACCACACCAAACAGTCACACTTTCGGCAACAGCAGTAATATTCTCGCCTGTCGGCGCACAGGACGAACATGAGGATAACTTGTGTTATCAATTAGCATGTCAATCTCACCAACTTGCGTACAGCAAGCATGGACCGAAATTTATTTTCAAAATTCGGACTGTTTCGGCAACACCAGCAGTCACTTTGGAAATAAGTTTTCAAAATTTCCCAACGTTGTTCAAGCGTAAATTATTTCGTACCGCGGTGATATGATACTGTGTTTCTGTCAATTTTTTTATCGCGAAACAGCTGTCAGTGTCAAAATAGCATGTAATTAAAAAAACCCACAGATGGCCCACCCGTTATAGTCGTCGATTTATGCAGTAAGGGATCGTGATCATTTTAAAATATAAATTACGAAGGATCTACGTGATAATTTATGTTCTGATATGCGCATTTGAGGTATATACTCGTACGTTCCACTTCGTCGTACTATCTGCAAGAATTATACACATGTTAACCTTAATCACTTGTTTATCAGAGTTAGAATATCAAATACGCCTCCTCAGAAGCGTGTGCGGTTTCTCAATTCCACATCATTTTGAAATTAATTGGCCAATTAACCCATACATGAAAATTCAACTTCATCTAGCTCCTCCCTTACTGCCGAAACCTCTGTTCCAAATCTTTGAAATGTTAGAATGACTAGTGTTATTGGTTAAAAGGAAAGTCTGTATCTGTTATAAACATGACTTGGAACATATTCTGACAGTCACCGTTTGCAATCTACAGATCCTTGTGATCATACTCAAGATGTAGCTTTTTTCCAGAAGACTTCTAATTGCTTCCTCTTCGAAACACCATCGAAGCAGTTGAATCTTAAATTGCCTTCTCTTACTTTCAGACGATTCTACTGAAGATGAAGAATATGATCAACCCTTAGTAAAACGTGGCCGCACCTCAACCGGCAAGCGTTCCTCCATGCGTAATTCAATGCACGATAGCTTTGGTGGCAGTGATGAAGTAATCCGTACAAATAACAACAACAGCCGTCGTGCACGGCGCGCTGGTGATCACCTCCCGCTGAACAGCCCAATACTCTACGATCTCTTAGATGACATAATGAAACACGACAGTTCCTGGCCATTTCTTAGACCAGTATCTCACTCAGAAGTCCCAGACTACCACACAATAATAAAAGACCCCATGGACTTTGCTAAAGTCAAATCAAAGCTCAACATGGGCAAGTATACCATCAACGAGGAGCTTCTAAAAGATATTGAACTGGTGTTCAAAAACTGTGACATCTACAATCAAGAGGGCAATGAGATCTATGAGTAAGTTTGATCAAACATCATTTCTTTATGAACATTATGCCCAACGGGTTTTTTCTTTTCTTTCTTACAGAGCTGGTAGTTCTTTGGAGAAATTCGTCATGGAACGATGTAAGGAGTTGAATCTACCATTTCAACCAAGTGATATGAATCGGTCATGAATTATCGATACGTGTGTGGCTGAGTCTCTTACTACCAAACAACAACCGGTTAAACGAACGATGCATGGATGCATTATTCGATTTTAGATTCGAATGAGCATCTATTTCCATCGTCGTCCTATTTGTTTGTTGATTAGTTAACTCCATCCGTAGTACAAAGAGAAATTGGAAATACACAGAATTATTGTAATATAGCTAATTTTAAGAATGTTATAGCGGCTTCAGAGCCACACACTTTAACAGAGAGAACGCGCAAGCAGAAATATAAGCAAATAAATTTGTAAATTTACACTCTTGTTCTCCGGCGATTTCTATAAAATTATGTAAGTTAATTAAATATACGATCGTGCAAATACACATACAAAACTTAATGATGTTGATTAATTTTTCGTGTTGCAGAGATCTTGTTTCCAGTTACGTTTCTTGTTTTTCTAAATAATGTGTTATAACAACTTGAATGTTAGTTTTTTTTTTTTTAATTTATTTTGCGTAGCGAAATAGCAAAGAGCGTTGAGAGAGAAATCTGCACACAATCTTTCTGAGAGTAGATCGCAGAGCATTGTTTTGTGAAGAAATATACAATTTTCTACAAAAGAGAACAATTTATATTAATTAGGATATAAATACGTCAAATAAAAAAGTATATATTAATTGCAATGCGCACATTATTATTTATCCACAATTTCGTTTTTTGTATGGTTGTACTGTGTAATGGATTTTAATGCTGCTATACTTTGGAAAATCATTCGGAGAAGGGGCAGATCATGGTAGCTTTACCATTGACGGTCAAATTCTGAACTAGAGTTAAGAAAGTTACTATAACGCATGGAGAATGGAGTGTCGAAACTCATAAATTCACATGGCAATGCAAAAAAATAGCTTACAAGACTGAACACTTTAAATGTAATCTGTAGGCTTTAGAGGAAAGTACAGAAAGGCTCTTCAATACAAAGAAAACACTAGAATTTCCAAATAACGATATCCACGACTTGCAATGATTAGGTGTACCCATCGACCATGGCATCCCGATTTTCTTCGCTGACATCTTTGCCTGTTTTGCCCGATAGGTGCCTTACCTTCTCCACCATAGTATAACAAGGAGTTACGCTACCTTCGGAACAATACAAACAAACTATGGCAATCTTATCTTAAATCCAAATCTCTGGCTCTGACTTTTGTAAGTTTTTTCGCGCATATACACTTTTCTATGAGCTCTGCGAAATGATCTGGAATACCTAGAATGCAAAACAACCTAATTGCCGATAATGAAAAGCTTCTCTCATTCGAAAAAATTGCCCTTCGGAAACTGCATAAAACTGTAGATCTCAACCATACATTCGGCACACAGCACTAGTGGTTGCGAAAATCTTGGCTAGGTTCTGCATTGAGCGTTTAGCGCCAAAATATATATATGTATATATGAAAATCTAAAGATTACCCATCTACTCTCACCTTTATGAATTCTTCCTCGGCTGACCCTTAAATAATTGCTAAACTATGCGCTCACTTCTTCGGTCAGTGACTGATTATTTCTGCTATTTAAACAACTCTGCACAGACCACTCACTGTTTATATAACACCGTTAATGTTTGTTAATAAGATTAATCAACTGAAGGATGACTAGTTCCCTGGTCCTGACGGTATCCCCGCCACAGTATTAAACAAATGTGTGAATTACTGCCCTTCTTCAACTTTCAATCTCCTAAAACGTTTTCCTCAATAATGGAAGACGTTTACATTACCGCTATTCACAAAAAAAGAGTATAATAACGAAGTTCCTAATTATTGTCCAATTGCTAAGCTCTCATGCGTACAAAGAGCATCGTGTATGATACAATGTCTTTCACTGTAAGCCAATCCTTTCCACAAACCAATACGAATTCCTTAAAGGTAGGTCAACAACCACCAACTTAACCGAATTCGTGTCTAGTACACTGAACGCTTTGGAAGTTGATGACAAAATTTCTAACCAACTTCGGTTCATCTCATGGATCAATTCATACCTAATTGACCGCCAATATAAAGTTTGTTTTAGAAACTCAGTATTAGATCCTATCATAGAAACCTCAGGCTTCGACCGTTGATCTTCAATCCTTACAATAAATGACGCCGAACGTATCATCCGGAGCACCGATCTTCTATTCTACGCCGATTATATGAAAATCTTTAAACGTACTCGTATATCATCTCCCTTTCTCCATTTGATGTAATACAAATTTCTTAGAGCACAATGTCAATAAAAGACATTCCATTAAATACTCCCGCAAACGTTTCAATCCACCCCTTAGGGTCTATGACCGTGTATCCTCAGCCACGTCAGCATGCGATTTGCGTGGCATCTGCGATGCGAACTTAACTTTCGATCACACATCAAAAATGTCATAAGTAGAACAAACTCAGCACTTAGCTTTGTAAAACGCTGGTCCAAAGAGTTCTCTTATCTAGATCCCTCCTCGAGTATGCCAGCCGAGTATGGTCGCCCCATTATGCTGCCCATAATATAAGAATCCAAGCTGTGCAGCGCATGTACATTCGCTTTTCCTTACGCGGTCTGTCCTGAACTGATAACCTTGACCTGCCGCCCTATGTGGATCGTCTTAGACTGATCAATCTTCAATCATTGGAAAAATGACGTGATGTTGCCAACATACTTTTCATTCATAAGCTATTAGCGGGTAACATTGATTGTCCCGTCCTACTTTAAACAACCTTAGGTCTGTTCCTCTATACCGTATATCTCCCCATCGCACTACAATGAACCAATGTGAAGAATGCTGCGCAAATAGAATGATGTGACACACACATTTGACATTAACAGCAGCAAAAGCACATTCCATAATGCTCTACTCCACTGTGATCGTGCCTAACCCCCAATTATCCCTCTTTTTTCACCAGATTTAATATATTTAGTTTAATTTAGCTTAGTTTAGTTTAATTTAGAACTATTTAGCTTTAAGTACTTCAATGCTTGTATTAAGATTTAAATAAATGAAAGTAACCAGAAAGATGGCAAACAAATTTTGCCAGCTGAAAAGCAAAAATCTATTCTTTTTAGAAGAGCAACTAACTTCGCTTCCATAGACATTTGTCAAAAAAACGACTAACACAATGGCAAATTACAATTAACCCCTAACGACATGTTGCGAGGTAGTATGACAGATACCATTCTCGTAACGATAACCGTAGATGCGCCCGAAATCGTAACACTTAATTACAATTTTGTCGTTACGATACCTAGTTAACGAGAATGGTTAATCATAATAAGGATTAGCATTAAGAAACAAAAGTAAGTACAAAACCAATTGGTGTTCAATTTTAAGTTCCACAAACTGCAGTATTGTTTTAATTTGTTGATCATGTTTTGCATCATGGTAGGCGTTTATACTAAGATGTCTATGTCATCAGCGTACATAAGGAGTTTTATTTTTATCCCATCGCGACTTTATGTACATACGACTTTATATATATACGTATAATAATACAAGTTGCCTGTTTTGCTAAAGCCTCTAATCTGATTAACACCAGAATCAATACGTCTTGAGTCCTAATTTAATTTAACAGTGCAAAAAGAATCATACAAATGGGTGCAAATTGTGCACGAGTTATTACGAATTAAATAGCATGAAGAAATTGAACACAGTTAAGTGTATTTTCAAAACATTCTGCAAAAACACTGACAGCCAGACTTTGTTGTACATTTAGAGTTCACCACTGTCAGATCTTATATCGGACACTATTGAATGACATGACAAAAACGTCGAGTCATTTAGATGAACTCAGTGTAACGCCTCGTTTTTAAATTGACGTCGCGCAACTGAGGCGAGGAGACTTCCAGTCAGGGCTTGGAATTTTAGCTCTTTCGGGCAAATCTAGCCTCCTAGTTTTATTTTATTGCTACCAAAATTTAACAAAAATTTGAACTTTTAGTCCGATCTGCATCTAAATTCTATGATCAGTTCTAAATTGTGATTAATCAAGGAAGGTAAATTGGCAAATTAGGAGACAAACGAATATTCAAAATCTAGCCCTCAAATTTTCCATTCAGTTCCCTTTTTATTCCTATTCTAGACCGCAATTAGGGTCATGAAGTCCAAGCCCTGCTTCTAGTTCATTTATTTTCCACATACATACATTCCACAGAGTATGATTTGTGGAAATATTTTTATTGCTGTCGTACCATGATTGCTGCGCAGCCACTCAGTGCTTGGGACTCTTATTGAGAGAAAGACAACCCACAAAGCAAATTTCAGGTTTTAGTTGCGTTAATCTTGTTTTGTGTTGAATGTTTTATTATCATTGCACAACACATTGTATTCATGGGCTGATTAAAAAAAGAAAAACATATATTTTCTGAAATTCGCAATCGCTCGAGTTTTTTCTTGAGTGACTGCTTCTCTCTTTTCGTTTTCTTTTTGTTGAAAAATTTTTCTTCCTCCTGATCAAATAATTCATATTTGCTAAGAAAATATTTTCTCACTGATTGTGTTCTTTTATTTTCCTGCAGATCAAAAAAATATTTTTTGCTGATCAAAAATTCCTTTTTTTATTGATTTGATTTTACTGCTGATGATTTTTTTTTTGCTATCGTATTTTGCTGGCCGTTTAATTATTTAGCTGATCACTGATAATAAAAGGTGTCCCAAAATTCACGCAAAATTTGAATTTTGCGCCATTTGTGCGGTAAAGTATTGCCAATGAAAAGAAAGACAGCGTGACAGCTGACAGTTCAGGGTTATCAAAAATGGAATGCTACACAGCGAAGAGAGTTCGTTTCGTTTTTCAAACAAAATCATCTTCAGCGATTAGACTCATTTTCATTTTGATGGCTTTGTTAATCGTCAAAAAAATCGAATTTGGGGTTCAGAAAATCCACGAGTGATTGCTGAGAAACTAACGCATCCACAACGTGTCACTGTTTGGGGCGGATTGAAGACTGGACGCATCATCGGACAATAACAGTTAATGGTGTTCGCTATCTCGACATGATAATCCAGTTTTATGTGCCTAAATTGCAAGATATAGATGTAGAAGACATGTGGTTTCAACAAGAAGGTGCCACATACCATACAGCCCGAGAAACAATTCAATTACTGCATGAGTCATTTCCTGGTCGTGTAATTTCTCGTTTCGGTGATCAGAATTGGCCGCCCAGATTATGCGATTTAACGCCGTTGGACTTTTTCCTTTGGGTTTTTTTGAAGTCTAAGGTTTATGCCAACAAGCCCACGACCACCCACGCGTTGAAGGAGCAAATTGAGCGCTGTATCAACGAAATTCAGCCACATTTATGCAAAATGGTCATGGAAAATTTCGACAAAAGATTGCATATGTGCCAGCAAAGCCGTGGAGGCTATTTACCCGATATGCTATTTCATACATAACCCTACACTGCATTCTTTATGAATCAATAAAACATTTACAATTTTTAATAAAAACCTGTGTTTCCTATCAAAATTATTTCTTGCGTGAATTCTGGGACACCCTTTATTATCGATTTTACTTACTTTACTTTGAATTTCCAAAACCAGTCGCTCACTAAATTATTTAGAACGCCATACGCAATACCACGATTGTTGATAAAAGTGACGGGTGGACCATCTGCTGGTTTCTTTTCGGTTAAAATAATGCACCAACCATTGCATTGGGTTGAGAATAGGCTACTGCCAAGCCAACCTCGGCAACCATTTAAATGAATTTATTTTCCATAAATAAAGTGAGCTCTCTTCAATAAAGCAAAAAATTTTAAAAATATTAAGTGGACGATATGTATTTTTCTACTGTGCAGTGTGCGTACGCATTGATTAGTAATTTATGCTGATTAGCGTAATCATAAATTATATGACTTCCGGAACAGCCCTTTTACTATTCACCCCTATTATAGAATTCGCCGGGGGGAAACTCGAAAATCGGAATTGTTAAACAAAGTACGACGGCTGCAATTGCAAGAGACTGCCATAACCTTTGCCTACCGCGTTTCAATCTCTCGAGTAGCCTCGTGCCACCAGCATCAGGTGCAGAAGATCAGCGGCAACGCTTCCAGGAAGCCTTCAAAAGTTCCGCCTCTGATGTGCTAGGTTACACCAGGCGACAATAAAGAAGAAACTCATGGTTTGATGAAGAATGCTAACGAGCGCATTTAGTTAAATAAGAGGAATATCTTACGACATCTATGTATGAACAGAGAAAAAAAAAAGAGTCCGAACTTTTTCGAATTAAAACGATGGAATTTGGGAATCTTTTCGAGGAGGCCTTGGTGTAGTGGTAACATCATCGCTTGTAACTCTGCAGTTCGAGGTTCAAATCCTGATATCAAGAATCATCTATTTTGTTTCGCATGAAATAAACAAAAAAGCCGATCAATTGCGAACGCTTATGTCAACTCTACTGCGAAGGCATAACACTGGCAGTAGGGTGGTCATATGGCTTAAAATATAACTTAATCGTGATGATAGCATGCTCCCCAATTATCTGGACGCCACCCATGGAGAATACTAAAACTTAATACCACCTGAGTTCCAAATCACTACGCCAATCTTTCTTTCTCTCTCACTGTCTACAAACGTACGTGACCTGAAACAATATAAGGGCAATATAAAAAAAGGGTTTAGCGGTGAATGAAAGCAAAACGAAATATATGCTGCCTACAAGAAGGGACACTCAATATCAGACCCTTGGATGCAAAATCTTACAAATCATTGTATGGCCGCCGCAATCATCAGATTTAAACCTTATAGAGCTGTTGTGGGGGAAGAACTGGATAGAAGGGTCCAGTATCAGAATCTGCGTTGTGGAATATTCTATTGGATTGCTGGGGCAATATACCACAGACAACAATTCAAAAACTTATAGCTAGAATGCCAAGAATTGTAAAAAAAGTAATCGAATGTAATGGTGTCTTTTTCGACGAAAATCGGCTTAAGTAAGTTTTTCTTCTTTTTAATAAATACCTTTATGTTAAGGACAAAATGAAAGAATTTTTTTCGATGTTAGATTTAGTTATTCCTTCGAGCACTGAGGGTGCCCTCAAACCGCTGGCCTTTTTTTTTGTAATCTGCGCGATATGAATACCGTTAAACTGTTTCATGACACGGGCGTTAGGAAAAGGGGGCAGAGGAATAGAGGAGGAGCCAGTAGACGTTGGCTTTAAATGTTTGAAGGTTGTAGTGATGGGGAAATACAGAGCCTGATAGATCATTCCACATTTGTGTCGTTTGGCTTATAAACAAATCCCTTTATTTGATAATACGATCGAAGGGTGAACTGATGTGGATTCGAAGCATGACGCGTATTGCGGGTGAAATTTTGAAGGGGGGGGAATGCAACTGGCTATTTCGCTGGAACATTTTTTATAAAAAAAAAGCTATAAAATATGGAAAGACAAGAGACATTTTGACGGTGTTCTAGTGAATGTATGGAGTTCACAATGCCTCTATTACCTATAAGTTTTAATGCGCAATTCTGTACCCTGTTTAGTATGTTCAGAACAGCCCGGACGGGGAACAGTAACCACAGTCACCCGATCATAAAAGAGAAAAGAATAAAATCCAAGTCTCTCCAACCACTACACCAAAAGGAGTTCTGCTTGGTAGTAAATACAAAGGACTTCGTGTTACTGAGTGCTCCGGGATTTGGAAATTTCCTTAACAGCAGAACGGTCTTGGGGCACCAGACCAGATATGGGCGTTATTTTCCAGCTTTGGGCGAATGAATGACTTATAAATTGAGGCCATATCAGACGGAGTGAAATATTTCTAACCAGCGCTTAAAGAATCCATTTTGCAGCGTTTTTATCGACCTCGAATATTTGATCTTCTTCTCCTTCTTCTTTTCCTTATGGCGAGGTTATTATCCGGAATAGATCCCTACTGGTCCGCCTGTGGGATTTGCCGGTTTGATCACTTTGTCACTGAAGTCAATCAAATGCAGGTGTTTTTGCATTTGTGTGATTCAGTTGTTTTATGGTCTGCCTTTTTTCCGCGATTGTGCAGGAACGTTGATTGATATTGCCTTTTTGACGGGGATTCGAAGGATCTCATGGCAATACCAACTGACATGAGCATACCAACTCAGTCGATCGTGCTCTATCTTGCTTGTGATGGGTTCTTTTACATGAAAGCTTCCTCTAATCTTCGAACTTCTTATTCTATCAAGCTTTGTTACCCCTGCTGTCATGCGAAGCATTTTCATCTCAGCTGCCGTTAAATTGCCCTCATACTTTTTGTACATTGTCCAGCATTGTTAGCCGTATGTGAGCGCCTGACGTACAACTGTGGTGTAAAGCCTTCTTTTCAGCTTAGAGGACATTTTTCGGTCACAGAAGATTGCGGAGTTTTCCCGCCACTTCATCCACCCTAGGTTTACGTGATGATTGATGTCATCATCACAAGTTGCTTCGCTATTGATCATAGATCACAGATATTTGAACTTTTCGCACTTGGGAAGCACTTTTCCATTCAAGTAAATGTCTGGAATAGGCCGGTGTGGATCAGAGAACGGGCAGCACGGATACTCTGTCTTTTTTTAACTAATACGGTACCCATTTCCCTCCAAAACATCCACCCATACATCAAGTGCTCATTGCAGGGACGTTTGATCTTCACATATGATAGCTCCATCGTCAGCAAAGAATAACTGATGTGATTAACATACGTTGCTGTTTCTCTTCTACAGCCGAAGGGCAATGACGTGAGTTAGGGAACGAATATGAAAAACTGAGGGTACTGTCATCAACGAAGGAATGGATTGGATTAGAAGGTACAGACCAGAGATTATTTATAAAAATAAGAAAGAGCGTCGGAGACAAAACAGAGCCTTGGGGAATACCAGCATTTATTTGGTGAATTGCAGACTTGAAGCCGTCCAAGATAACTTGAATTGTTAGGTAATTTCTAATCCATTGCAGAAGAGACTCATCGACGCCAGATCTCAAACTCTGTCAAACGACTTTCTAATCGAAATGCAGAGTAAGGCCATTTTCGAAAACGTCATTTGATCGTCATTTTGATCGTCATTGCAGCACTTAAAGGTTGCAAACGTCAAACTGCAAATGTTTTTTGCTACCATTGATCTGTGTCGCCTGCATAATTTTTTTTTCAATCGCATTTGACGTTGTTAAACAAAGCAAAATGGAGCCCTTAACAAAATTTATTGAGAAAATTGTGTTGGAAAATCTTAGTGAGGGTACAAGTCATAACAATAATTATAATTTAAGTGAACGAAACGTTCTTACTGCTCACGAGATCAAATTCCTCCGATTAGTCCGATTCAGTCATTTTTCTTATTGCGCAGCGCAGATGTCTGGCTGCTTTTTTGCAGCGCAGATGACGTTTATGAACAACTGCCCTGCAAACAATGCATTATCGAACATGCTGCAATTCCAGTGTGATTTATAATGTTGTTTTCGAACAAACTACTTTTGCAGCTTGCGTTTAAGAACATTATGCAAAAGCAATTTGATGCAGATGACGTTTACGAAAACGACCTAAGGCTCCAGTGGTACACCTTATTTTACAACACATTGTAAACGCCAACAATTTGGAAATACCTTTACAAGAGAAAGATTTACATTTTACTTTTCATTCACATTTATTGTTAAAAAGAAATAGTTATATATATTTTATTTGTTTCTTTTTATTAGAATCTAAATAATATTACATCTTTGCAACTAGTTATGATGAATCGATGAACATGAATATATATATATATTTTTTTTTATTATATATATTTCTCTTATAACTTTTATTGTTAAAAATAATAAAATATAATGAATAATTTAACATAAAACTTAAATATAGGAAATAATTATGTGTCGCGCAACACGAAAAATTTTGTAATATTTCTGTTGTTTTTTTTCAGTTTCTTTATTTTAATAATTTTAGATTTATTTTATTTTCGGTTCTATTCAATTTGAATGTACTCTGGCTTATAAAAAATCTTCTTAACTTATATATCTAGATAAAAAGTACTTTACACACAGAATTCAATTTCATATTGTTTGGCTTATCAATTCAACACGATTTAAGTCGATGGGCCAGAAAACTTAATTATAAGGGAAAGGAGTGACATCATTATTGGACCTAAAAATAGAATATGAACAACAAGTGTTGTTCACATTTCCACCTTTAACTGGCAGTCCTTTCTTATGTGGAGAAAAGAAAAAAAAAAACATATTTATTTGAAGGTGAATAGAATGCTTACATATTTAATGAGTTAAAAGATATTGCATTGTTCTACAGGGGTTAAAAATAAAAATTATTCAAAATATATAGTTTTAATTAAAATAGCATAGCACTTGCAAACTGTAATTTAAATCTTCCAATCCAAGAATAAAAAATAGTTTCTTTTTTTATTTATTATACATACATATGTACATCACAAGTTCATTGTGTAATCCATGTATAAGAAAAAATACTAAAACAAAATGAAATATCCAATTGGAGAGGAAAATAATTATTTGCATTCCGATTTGTAGTAAATGTTGGTTTCACAATGTGTTGGCTTAAACAAATAAAAATCTCCAATAAAATAAATCTACCTTAGAGATAATCAAATAAATTTTTAATGAGATGCAAAAGAAATGTTGCTGCTGCAGTTTCCACAATGAAAACTTGTTCGCATTTAAATTAGATGACACACACAACAACAATGTACAATAAAATGCGTCCACGCATCACAGCTCCTGCTCGAAGAAAACAAAAAAAAAAAAAAAAAAAAACAAATCTCCATTACGGTCTCTATACAGTGACCCTCAACCAAATTAATCACTTTCAGACTCATCGGCAAACTTCTTTCGATAGTTTCTCCGCACTCTGGAGACTTTCTGTTGAAATAGATTGATAGTCAGCTTGTTGCTACTATTGCTGGCACTACTGCTATGTTCGCAGGGACTTCGTGCAGGATTCCGACACTCGGGAGCATGACACTGAGGTGTTATTGTGGCCACACTAATGCCACTGTCCGGAGTTAGGAGATGAAGCTGCTGATCGTTACTATTGCTTGCATTGTTGTTGGACTCAATTTCTATTGAGGATGAAGTTCCGGCTGTTATTGGATTATTGTTAATACTATTGCTAGAAGTTTTAGCGATATCAGTCGAATTGTTGTTGTTGTTGTTGTTATTATTATTATTATTGGTGGTGCTTGTGGTGGCGCTGTCTGCTTCAGATGCAACAGGATTAGTTGCCGTGTTGGTGAATTTCCTTCTTTTGCTGGATAGATGGTGATTACAATCGGTGGAGGAACTGGACGTTTCATCTAGGAAACTACTATTGGATAGGCGAGAATTTGAATGGCTGGAATAAATATCCAATTCGGCCTTGCGACGCCGGTTGATGTTATTTCGAGGTAGTACCGGTGGTGGCGACTGTGGAGAGTCATCATGAGCATGACCAAAACCATTTATTTTGATTGCAGGCCTTGGTGGCATGATGGGTATGTGGTTAACATCTGGTACGGCTGGAGCCGGAACAGTAGCTTCTTCATCATCGTCTTCGTCCGAATCTTCAACAAGCTGCTGTTGCTGACGTAGACGAAGTATTGCATCTGGAAATGGAATAAAATATAAAAATTATACCTCTTGCAAGCGATTAGAAATAAAATGCGTGCTTGAAGCCAGTTTATAAGTTAATCAAGTCGCTGGCGCTATTCGCAAATAGATACCGTGCCGGATAGAGAGCGTAATATATGTCTATCGATTCTAGATGGTGCTTAGAACTTCGACTAGAGATTGTGTCTCAATTCCCGTGGAAAGTGGGTTATGGGATCTAACGAGAGAAGGGCACAATTGCCGTATAGAAAAAAAAATATCGAAGAAGCAAAATAAATCCAATCCTGTTCACTATTGTCACAAATAAAACTCAATATGACCTTAGATGGGAGTTGCCGCGAAGCGAGGATGAATCACTTTCGGATAAGAAGACGGAAGAAATAATTATCTTCGTGGATAGATCGGACGAAAATGAACACATCACTGGCGACGGAATATAGTATGTCCTGAAACTCAACGAATGTGCGACAGTGACACGAGCTTGGATGAAGAAGCACGTCGGGATCGAAAGAAATGAAAATGCCTTAGCAAAGTCCTAAATCATTCATTTTTTGTTTTAGGCAGAGGAATGGTGAAGGATATCATCCAGAACATTAATGAATATCGAAAACTCTAGTCAGACGGAGAGAAATAGAGACAAAGTAAAATGGCTATTAAAATATCGGTAGGCTCTGCCAAGTCTAAGCATGGAACGAAGAGTGCTCAAATGGATAGTAACGATATCCACAGGACATAGTAACTTAAGGTATCATCAAAAGATGGTGGGACTTGTGGATTGTGTCAATGTCTGGCACTAACTAGCAGAAGAGGAGATATAATATACTACTGGTTGGAAACATAGATTAGACAGATATCCTTCAGGACACGAAGAATCGAGGTCAGGGAGGATGTTAGCAGAAACCTAGAGAGTAACTCTGGCTAACATGATTCAAACAAGGTAGTTTGGTTCGATATCTTCCTGAAGAAATGCATAAGTACACATTTTATCTTCTACAAATCAAATGGTACTGGACTGTACAATGAAGTAAACTTTGGGTAAAGAAGTGACTGTCTTTCAACTGGAAATCCTTTGCCATACTTGAAATAGTAAAGTAGATATCAGAAAAGTGATGGCATAGTAGAAGCATTGACATTCGCAATGACAGTTAAATTGCTCTGAAGGCACTTACCAATAAACTGAAAGAGCAAACTAAACAGTCTTTCCAAATGGAACATAGCCTTATTTGAGTTTCGTCTCACAGAGCGATAATGGACAACAACATCTCTGACGAACTAGCGAAAAAGTTTCAGAGTAAAAAAATAAATAAATATTTGGCGCAATAGCTCTTTAAGTGCCAGGGTCTAGCTTCTCGCAACCACTCGTGTTGTGTGCGTTATATTTTTCACACGAATGGAAGGGACCTACAGTTTAGTGCCGTATCCCAACGGCAATTTGTTTTGAGAAGCTTTCTCGTGACAACAATACTCTCGGATGTTTGTCAGACGTTCGCGAGAGGTGGGATCGTGAAAGAACTTTTGGTGTTTTCTGTGATTCGAACTTGGAACTTCTTGCGTAGTGATCCGACACACTAACCACTACGCCACGTTTCAGAGAGTAGGTGCATATACAATCTCTGAGTTCGCTGACATCAAGCAGTTGGTGTTAGCAGAACCACCAAATGTTTTGTTTGAAGAGCTCAATAAAAGCAAATGCGAAATTTATTTTCAATTTGGGTAAGAAAGACTACAGAGCCTTTGTCCTATTTTGTTCTACCAAGGTATAAACGCATACATACCTGCTCAATAGCATTCATTTTCGAGTAAATAAAGGGCTGCAATCGTAAGATTCAAAAGAAAATTTGCCCATCAACATTGATGCAAAAGATGATGCACATTTCACTTTTAAATTTGTAAACTCACTTTAGAATGACAACGATTCACGGTGACAGTTGTCGAAATACGCTGACTATCCTCTTATTGGACGTGTCGTTTCAGCAGCGAATTCTATTATAAATATGTCGTTACGAAGAATCTACACAATACCGATGCAGAAAGAGAAAAAAAAATCGAATAAAACCTTTGCTATAAGCGTAAATTTAAGTCTAAGCTGTAAGAATCATGAGCATATGGTGCCTTGCTCTTAACGATAAAGAACTAGTCAAAAAGGAGTTGTGTGGTATCTGTATTTTTTTTTTCCGAAAAACTTTCACATGAGTGGTTAAATATTTCAATTTACCTTTTCCACTTGAAGTGATCCCAGTACTTGTGCTGGGGATGGCTACATTTAGATGATTACTTGGCAAATGAACTTCGTCATCATCATCCGAAGAGGTTACGTTCACGGAGAATCTTCTTTGCTTTTTGTTTTTTCTACGCAATGCTCTAAAATTGGACATACCACTACTGCTGGGTCCTTGACCACGATCACGATATCCAAAATGATTGCCACGGCCGTTACGTTTTGAACTGCTGGCAATTCGACTACTAGCGGCCACACGTTGAGAGCTGCTCCTACCGGCCATATTAAGACGTTGTGGACGACGATTTGAGTTCGAAGCTCCTTTTAGAGCCAATCGCCGCAATGTGTTTCGCTTGGTGGCTATCAAGTAAGCAATTCGATTCGCATATTTATGCCGTTGAATTTTCATTTTATTAAGCATAGAATTCCGACGTTGGCGCTCTACAAAAAATATGAACATATACATTGATTTCACTCTATACAGGAGCTTAACATACCTCTCTTGCGTACAAAGTAACGCAATAGCTCCTGCTCGTCTGAGTCTTCAATCGAACTATTATTTGCACTGTGTGAACTACCGTCTGAGCCCAGCTGAGAGTCAGATGAGTTGTTTGTGTCCCAGCCTTCAATCTCTTGTTGTATGAGTGAATCAAAGAACGCCATCATGCGAGGATCTTCATTTGTATTGCGACTGCTGTAATCGTGGGGCATATGCGACCAGCTTTGTGGTGACAATGAGGGAAAAGTGAAAGGCGAGAACAGATCTCGGGGATTATCAGAACATGTGGATTCTTCTAGAAGTGATCCGGTCCAGTCTTTTTGATTGAAAGGACTCCATAGCTGTAGAGAATTGCATTACTTCATTTTGTCCATCATTGGAGCAACCGTCAGCTTACCTTTACAATTTTTTCAACACCCGACGATGCTAGTATACATTTCTCACGATTATAACGCACCTGGTTGACTATGGAACGATGTCCATAGAGAACCATCTGGGTTGTTTCAATCAGTTGATCGGTTAGTTCCACTAGAAAGAGACCAATATGAAAGTAATCTATTTACAATCCACATAAAGCAAGACTTACAATCTGCATCGGATACTCGCCAGACATACAAATTAAAGTCATCAGACCCTGACAAAACCAGTTCGTCATCCTCTCCAGCGAAAGTACAGCTCTTCATGGTACATGAGTTATAGTAGTCTCCATGGTAGAACTGGCATATCGGTTCTGGCGAGAAAGTATTGTACAAAATCGGTGGTAGACGCCGGCGTAATGCTAGGATTAGATTGCCACAGTTGTTAAAGCGAACGCTCATATAACTGGGATGGCTCTCATCAAAGCCATACTGAATTACAGGACTGAAAAGAATTAAGATTAAATATCTGTTTATTATTTTATTGTTTCTCTATTACCTGTGTGGTTTACGAATGTCCCAAAATGCAGCGCCACGTTTTGAATTAGCGGTGACAAGAAAATTTCCACCAAACGGATGAAATTGCACCGCATGAAACGATGCTCGGTATTTGGCTATTACCAATGGATCTGCAGGATCATTGCGTTGATCAAATACCAAAATCTGACCATCTTCACATGCTGTCGCAAAGACACTGTCACATGTGGGGTCTATTGAAAGACCATAGACGGGCTTCTCATGTTTGTATACGTTGTGGAGTCTACCGCTGTATAAGGGATGAACAAAAATGTTTCTTAATTTCTACAAATTTAAACAGAGGTAACCGAAGAAGAGGTGCTAAGAACAGAAATTATTCAGGCAAACCTCTTCTTTGGATTAAATTTTTATGAAATTAGATAGAGGGGTATAGGTTGCGTATCCACCATACAAGCGACGTGTGAAATTATTAAAAATACTCTGGACAAAGTAAAACCTGTTGAATCGCGATCAAATTGAACTGATGCTGAACGACCTTTGTATCTGTGTACTATCGTCGATCATTTATAGGTCTCTACTCCATAAAGGCAATACAATTTGTTTGATGTTACAACTACAGATGACAATCAGTGCCACCAGCTACGTAGCCCACAAATCATCAAGTACTAATACCTTGGACCGTTCGATTCTAGTATAGAGCACTATATTGCTCTGCGGTTGATGTCGACAACCAACAAGATTTTGTCGATGACAGCACCCTAATACCATCAATATGTTCAGAGTTGCGACGAAATACAACCACTAAATGAAAATCTTGCTGTGAAATAATAAATAAACAAATAAACTCCAATCCACCGCTTTTCGGTGCAGCTCCCCCTTCTGTTCAAAACACAAATTGGTGTTCGGCCTCAAAAACATTATCTTTATCTCAACAGCAGACATAGACCACCCTGAGACAATACTGTAAAAAGTGTCCATCCACGAAGTACTACAAATACTTGAGCGAACCATTGTCATAAAGAATAGGTGCACTTTGGCTATCTTTTTTGACATAAATACATAAATTTTGTGACGATAACACCTTATACAGGGGCCTGGCCTAGCTTCTCAAAGCCATTCGTACTAATTGTCATGAACAAAATATTTGTGAGACTAAAGCTATGGTCAAGGTTAGGTGATCAATGGAATCTTGGAAGGAACTCTAGATTAAGTGGGCTTGATATTGATCCAGGCACAACAGAACTGATGCTCTTTACCATCAAATACAAGAGTTCACCATTCCTCGACTGAACGGACAAACATTCGCATTATCGGCCAGTGCTAGCACAATTGATGATCCAAATCTTGAAAATAGCGCTTCAACCAATTACGTGGGTAGATGCAAATCTTCATAGACTATGAGGATCGACAGCGTGAGATTTTTACTCACTAAAAACACATCACTTCTTCTCGTTGACTCGAACTAAGTTACCTCATCAAGTAGCTTAAGTTTCAAAGGATATGTATGAGTTGGGTAGGTAACTTTCCAGCAAAAGTATCCTCCTGATACCGCAACTACATGAGGCTACTCCTTATAGCGCTAAATCGAACGGTTTCGTTCTCTGTAATCGGCGTACAAGGTGTCACGTCTAGAATTTGGAGTATGGCGTTGCTGGAATGACCATGAATACGAATACGGAGTTTGCGAGCAAAATTTGTCATTTTGTCTACGACCGTAGCTATTCCTAAGTCTCAGTAGATATCATTGTTACTAATATACCATTGAGCATTCACGACTACTGTTAGCACTTTGTTTTGCAAGGATTGTAGAACATTTCTACTGCGTAGTTTATACAACCCACAAAGTTGTATACCGTACGTCCATATAGGTTTCAGCACGAGCAGTTTGTTATATGCTTAATTAGAAATGTCTTCCAAGTAGGCAATACAATTGATTGAATCTATTTTCGAGCTCGTCGCGTTCCTTTTTAAAGCGTGGCTTCGAGTGTAGAGCAAGAACAAGACCGGACCAAGAACACTTCCTTGTTGAACTCTGGCAGTGATTCCTTAAATTTTGAGTATTCGGTTCCATGTTTAATACGGTAAAGTCTGTTCGCAAGGTAGTAGGATTCTAAAATCTTCTATTCTTAGCTTATATTTCAATCCTTCGTGCCATACCTTGTCGAAGGTTTGAGAGACGTCAAGAAAAGCGCTAGAATATATCGTTTTTTCTTCTAAAGCTTTATCGATATCATTTTGGAATGCTTGATTCTGAATCCGAAGATCAGAAATTACATGTCTTTCTTTAATGACCTACAGCCGCTTCAATGACCTACAGCCGCTTCAATGAGAGTATTTCAAATACCTTCAATATTATCAACAGTGGCAATATCGGTCTGTACGATTTTTTTTTTTTCGTTTGTAGATTTTCCCAGTTTTGGAACCATTATAACTTCGGCGACTTCCCATTGTCTTGGAACGTACGGTAATCTTAGCGAAGCAGTTATAAGATAAAATAGTTTGATTAGAGCTTTCTTTGGCAAATCCTTGAGGATCTAAACGATTATTAAATCATCGCCAGGGGCCTTATTATTATTCAGTTTTTTTTATTGCCTGGCGAAGTTCGGCCAACGAAACAGTTTTTATTTTAAGTCGCGGAAGTAAGTATGGTACCAAACCCCGGCAAATTACCCCATATCGTCCGATCTCCTTGCTGCCAATAGTGTCTAAACTATTCGAAAAAATCCTTCAGAAACGTCTCAATCCAACCATAGAAGAAGAAATATTGACATTATTTAGTTTTATGAATAATTATTCAACTGCAGATCAGGTTCACCGACTAACTGATAAAATATAAAAAGCCTTAGAATAGCAAAAAATATACTGTACCATCTTCCTTGATGTAACGCAGGCCTTTGATAAAGTGTAGCATAGAAAACTAGTCCTTAAGTTGCAAAAATATCTGCCAAGACAATACTCAGATATTCTAGTCATACATGATGCAGCGATTATTTAGAACAAAGCAAGATGAGTACTTCACTCTAAAATATATAAAAGCTGGCGTACCGCAAGGTAGTGTATTAGAAGCCTTCGTGTTCCTTTTATACACAAACGACCTACAAAATGACGAAAATACTGCTGCTATATTTGCAGATGATTGTCGGTAAAACCGTGAATGGACCATAAAATGGCAAATAAAATTATGTACAACACATACATGTGCACATAAATAACAATTCAGTTCTCTTATTCGAACTCTGCTAAGTACTTAGGCATGACTCTTGACGCGAAATTGCGCTGTAAGACAAAACATGATAAATTAAACATATGCTATAATAAAATGTAGTAGCTCTTAAGGAGATATTCCTGTCTCTCAATATACAATAAATTACTGCTCTATAAGCAAGTACTAAAGCCAATATGGACATGTGGTCTTCAGCACAAGTAAGGATGAACTGGCAAGGAAAGGAGTTAGTAACATAAAACTGAATCCTGAAAAGACAATAGAGTTCCCTCTGACAACTATTAAAACGATAATCAATGAGAAGATACGAGAGGAGTGCAATAGTGGCCAGATCTGTTGTAATAGAACCGAATAACAACACAGAAAAAAGAGCTTTCAACTCAAGCAGAACACAGTTGAGATTGATGGTGGGACTTTTAACAGGGCACATCAATCTCAATATACACTCATACAGACTCGGGCTAGTTGATACAACAATCTGTGCCAACGGTGAGGAGGAGGAGAAAGATATAGAACACTTCCTCTGCCACTGACCTGCAACAGCGAGGTTAAGACTGACGATACTGGGATCCCCAAGGATACCGGATCGAACACACCTCAGTAAGAAAGGAATTGGTGATATATTGGAGTTCGTTAGGCGAACAAGACTATTCTCCTGTCACTACAAGACATAGTTTTCTTTTGATACTCCCCATTATACCAATACCTATGCACATCCCCTCTCAATGCATTATTCCCACAGCACTATTCCTTACAGTTCGGCAGACAAGGGGAACACAACGTGCCCAATGGAGGACTAAATGAAGAGCCTAAGCTCACCCTCTTAAACCAACCAACCAAGTATTGCGCAATATTGTTAATGCTGATCTACATAGAGATCTAAAAATTAAAATGGTAGAGGACGAGGTCAGGAAGGTCGCAAGAAGAAATGAAGCTAGACTTCGCAACATAATCACACGAAAATTAGGTACTCCCAAATAAAACAAAAGGCTTAATATACAGACTCCCAAGTGATAGAAATAAATTGCTGATTAGTTTGGCGACTAGGTGCGATAATTGGAAGGATGACATAAATCATGCCTACTCAGGGTGTTTTCAGTGGACCCATTACTATTGCAAAGCTCGAATGCAATGTCTCTCGAAGATATGCAATGTCTCTCGATGATATGCACCTTTAATGGTAACGTCTGGTCAGTACCAACACCAGTAGCATTTCATATCTCATGCGTCGGGCACGACTTTTGCTCCTACGAATAAACAGTTGAACCATGTGAAGGGCACCATACCATTCCACGCATTAGTAGACATCCAACAACAACAAAAAAAAAAACCATTCGACAGAAACCGCATAGTGTGAAAGACCAATTAGTCAGTAAATAGAATTTAATTAGCCATTCGAATGTTATGTGTGGGTAAAAACATTTTCGCTTTAGTGTCTCCTTCCAAAAAGGTTCTAAACCTAATTTGAATTTAAAGACGTCAATCAGAATTTTTTATGGAAAACAGATGTTCCCTCCCTTAAACTAGAGACAAAATAAAAAAAAAAAAATAGAAACTCTCATCCTCTGGAGAGTTGTCCTCTACAAATCCTCTCTGAAAACTCCCTACAATTGCATCCAATTTCTAAAAATATACTTTCTCCTGAGAAAAAAAATAAATATGGATTCACAACTCATTCCATCTCCTTTCTACACTCGGCCAAAAAGGATGTCACACTGAAGAAGGAACAAAAAAAAAAAAAAAAAAAACCCTTGTAAACCTCCCGCACCAGTCCCAAATGGAGAAAACAACTTACGTCTCATTATCATGTACAATAACCAGATCATCATTTCCACCCGAAAAGACTTTCCGATTGAACCGGTCGAATCCCAGGCAAAATACATTACTCGTATGTTCCGAGTCCAGAACTCGGGGCTTATCGACTCCAGCAATTGCCTTTTCCACATCCCAGATGAGAATACGTTTGTCATCGCCACCTACCATGAAACGGAGTCGGAAAAAAGAAGAACGCATTTTTTTTTTTAAGAAATACAATAGAATTTGTGAAATCCCTCACCCGAAGCCAAAAAGTCACCCCCATTCGAGAACTCGATCGCATTAACACACCCATAGTGAGCGATTAAATCGAATTTATACAAATTTTTGGCCAAACGCAGTCGCTCCCGAAACAGATGCGACTGAAAGGCCTGGGGACTACGTTGCTGGAGCTGTCTGGCAACTATTTGCTTCAGCAGATTTGGTCCAACGTCCGATGGGTTTGACATTGTCTGCGGTTGTCGTCGTCGTTCAGTGATAACACTTTTTTCCTTGCAACACTTTTCACAACTTTGTGCTGTTGTAGCCCGTAGGTGGAGTCGTCGGTCGACTGGTGCACAGTGCAAGGTTCTTACGGGTCTCTGTCTTTTCGTCCAGAAAAAAAGGGGAAAAATCTGATAAATTCACTGACACAAGGTGGATTTTAGTAGAATTTCCTTCCGCCGACGACAACGGGACGGGGAATTTTTTTTTTTTTTCTTTTCAATTTTCCACAGAAAAATTTTCCTTCTCGATTTTCTTGGCTGTGTGCGAGAGTTCTTTTCACGATATTTCACTAAAAACAAATGTCAAAATGTTTAGCAGAATTAAATGCATTTTCTTTGCCTTTATCGCTCGTCTATTCGTTCTTTTTGTTGGCTTTTTTTGGTGTGCTGCTTTACTTGTGCCTGCCTGTGCACTCTCTTTCTCGGTTGCTGTATTTGTTCTTGTCACCTCTAGGTATTCACTTTCACTTTTCCTCTGTGATTCTGGAATATTTTTTTTTTTTTTTTTTATAATTATCTGTTCATTAGGATCTTTTTCTGGGCAAAAAATTATGGAAAAAAGACGAATTTAATGGCGAAGACGATGTTCGGAAGACAAACCGACACAGAAACTTCGGATGTGCTTGCGGAGCACTCGGCAGGTCTGTACTCGGTTCTTCGGTGTTTTTATTTTGAGTTGGAGAGCGACGAGGAGCGTTATTCGCGCGGCTCTCTTTTTTTGGAATTTTATTTCACGTGAAAACAATTCAAAATATGAAATAAGTAAATAAATTAATCAGCTAAATGACAAACGAATTTACGTGATTGTACGAGTGGACTTCTTTGTTTCTTTTCCTTGAATTGTTTTCTCTGATTCTATGCTTATTTACCAACCATGCCTATGTGTTCGCTCTCTCTTTGGGCTTATTTGTATGATTCTCTGGTTTGTTTGATTATGCTTTTGATTTCTACTTCTGAAATTACTCAGTGGATTGTTTTAAAATACGGACGAAGGGGTGTCAGGTGACTAGTGAGCACATTGAAATTTTTAAAAGTTCTTGTTGGCTTACTAGAACTGGGCATTGCCTGCTGACTCGTAGATAGTGAGATCACTATTCACTCTTATCCAAATTCGTTAGAACTTATAATGCTGTTTGTTACTGGTAGTAGACTTTTCGTTATGTTTATAGGTCTTCAAGGCCCATTTGCTGATACTAGTCATAAATTTGTGTCTTATCTAAGTAATACTAAGGTATGTTGAACTTAAACCTAAAGATCATCATAGCTTATTTACAGTTGCTGGAAAATATTTAAGTGCATCTTAGTTTAAGACTTACTTTGTATTTCGTGCAACCCGCCTGTGACATATTTTTGAAATTTGCTTTTTTTCTTACAGATGAATGTCTTATATGAAAACTTACATTTCTGTCTTATCTGGACTTCTCTATCGCTTCTAGATTATTATGTTATGATGAAGGTGTTATATGCAACCACTTATTCAATAAGAATGTGTAAATGCTGATTACTCAAATGTTTGAAAATGTCACTTAGGCTCTTTATCTTCTAAGCCCTTCAAATATTACTTACATAGGTATATAAGTGATACTTAAATATTTAAGAACTCACGACCAGAAAGCACCGAACAGAATACTTCCGATCCTATCCGTCCCTGTGGTTCTGAAAAGTGGAACATTTTACAGCCCATGTACAAATTTGCCATTTGTTATCAAAATCGGGGCAAATAAGTCCGTAAAGTGTTTTGCTGGACAATTTGAACAACAAAACAACTTACTGAGAAAATTAAATTGCATTTGGAAGACCACAATAAAAAAAAGTTAAGGTTATGTTCACAAAAGACAAATACACAACCTCCGTTAATGTATTGTTTGTGTTTGGTTATGCACACAATATGTATCATAAATGTCAAAAAGCATTTGGAAAAGGTGCAATTATTTATATTCCATTTATAATTTTGCAGTTTTTCTTCTATTTTGAGCAATGGGTAAACGTCGAAAGCCGGTTTAGGTCGGAAGCATTATGTGCGGAATTTTTGAAGGAAGCATTCTGTTCGACGCTTAATTGAATTGGGAATTGCCGATATCGTCTGTCGAAAGCGACAAATGAGAAGAGCTATCGTTTTGAAAATCCAAGGGGGAATACTTTGCGGTTTGGGAGGCAACAATTACAACACTTAGAGGGGATACGATGCACGAAATGATAATTTAATAAAAATCCAGGGTTTTATAGTGATATTAAGGAATAATTTATTTGTGCAAATGTGAGTTTTTAAAACCAATTGTCATGCTTCTCGTTTTCCACAGTGATTAGAGTTCGAACCTCAATAGCGTTTAAGTAGATAGATAAATAAATAAAATATATATTTTGGGGCTAACATCGCCTAGCTTATCGCGGCCACTCGTCCTGTGAGTTTCCGAAGGGCAACTCTTTCAATTAAGAAAAGCTTCTCAGGACAATTTTACTCTCGGATGTTTATCAAACGTTCGCGAGAGGTGGGATCATTACAATACCTTTTTTTTAAATTTTTCTTTGACTTGGATCTTGAGTCTTCCGCTTAGTGATCGCTCACTTAATCGCCGAACCACGACGTCCACCAATTAAGTTGATTTATGTTTATTTTTATTTTTTTTATAAACAAATCATCAGTGCAGCGACTTTTTGTTTATTATATTGCTGAAACAATAAGTATGAGATAGAGCAAGGATTCGCAACACATATGATATAAATTCGTGGTAATCAAGAACTTTGGCTATCTGGGCTCTGCTGTTAAACTACTGAAACTACTGTTTGTTCTTTATAGTCCTGTTGTATGGTACAGAAGTACTGGATTAATGGTTTCCTAAAGCAATAATTGAGTACAGCGTCAGCGCAACTTTGCCAGAAATGGATTATTCGTGTTATCGCATTTAATCAACAAATTCTCTGTTTCAAATTTGTTACGTATGTATTCCAAAAATTTTATTGAAAATATTTTTACCTCTACATTGCATAGCATCAACAGAAACTTATCAGGTGCGCTCGATTTTGCATTACCCCCAGCGGACGCAATCTAATGAAAATTTGTTGATAAAAAATGTATGGTGAATAAAGTTTTTTTTTTGCATAAAGTCAGATCAGGGTCGACTTGGAAGTCAAATATTTCCACAAGATTAAAAGCCAGAATGATGAGCTATATACAGTCATTTAGGTCTGTTAATTATCTTTTACTTGCATGCCCCAACACTTAAGCTCAATGTAAACTTTCAAAGATAAACTAAGAACACCGACTCAGAGTATTTGAAATAACATATGTTTATCGAACGACTTCATCTTTATTATATTTTCATCTTAGAATTGTTCATAAATCCATCACTTACATTCTTATATACCTTAAATTTGAATAATGTATCTACATATGTATTTCGATAAAATTTGGTAACTTTGCTGAAATTTGACCAGCCTTTCCCTTCTGATAACACTCTGTTTTCGCCGAGCCCAAAGAGATCTTAAAGCTTTTAGTGGCATAACAGGATGAATTCGCAAATAAATATGTAAACAAGAAAAAAAAGTTTTGTTTCACCAAGACAACGCACGCCGCACACGTCACATCAAACCATTGCTGAAATTCATAATTGTGGGTTTGAACTACTGCCGCATCCTCCCCATGGCTCCATGTGACTTTAGTATTTTCCCCCAAAAAAATGCATTTGAGAGGACAGAGATTTTTAACGAATGAAGAGGTCGAAGTTGTAGTAAAATTAATTTTCGAAGGCCTTGAGACCAGATGGATGAAGTGTATTGAGCTTGCAGAAGATTACGTTGAAATATAAAAGTAATTAGTAAACTTCCGAGTTTGTTTTCTTGATCAGCCCGCGAACTTTTTATTCCACCTAATCTAATTGCTATTACAATTTCACTTTATTTAGCAAAAAAAAAAAGAACAGCATTTTATTTTAATTTTTGAAACTAAACGTTTTTAATTTTCTTGCAAAAGTACAATCCAAACAAAATATTTCTAAAATGTGCTTATGGACCTACCCATCGTCTGCAAAGTTATTTCTAAAATTTCTTTGCTTGCTACGCACATAATATTTATCACATTCGCCCATTATCGCTCTTCTCTTTTTTATGTTGCTTTTTGGGATTTCATACACCTTATGTGTCTGTTCCCCACCATATGACAGGTCTGGAGTATATTTATTTATTTGCTACTGGTAAATGTCAGTCAGCTGTTTCTTTGTTTACGTTTTATTTTTCAGGGGGATTGTGGGCATTAATAACAAAACGTCAATTTTAATTGGGCATTGATAAACCCGGAGCCGGAAATGTGACATTGGTTCGATTTCTATTCAAAAGCCTTTGGGATTTCATCTTCTGCCAAACACAGTGATTCTGGTTCTGCATTTGATAAACTATAAAGCGAATCAATTGTTGACCAGTATACTGAATCTCTTTCTTCCTCCCCAGTACTCTGCTGTTCACCATTATGGATTTTATGAATTTCTTCTAGTGAACATTTGGTTCGTACAATAAGTGCATCGAGATTATCTTGGAATATCTTTTCGAACTTCTCTCGAAGCCGTTTAACATCACCGGCTTTTTGGGTTAGAACTTTTTTAAGAACACAATCCTTGGGGCTATTTTTTAAGCCCAATTCTTCAAATTCCTGAATAATTCGACTGATTTCTTGCTGTTTTGTGATTGTTTGCGAGGAGACCTCCTGGATTTTCTTAAGTATATCGCAGCACTCTATAAAAATAGTGTCATGTTTGTTGCGAAGCTGATGGAGGCGCATCTGAAGGTCATTTATGTAAACTTCAACGCGCTGCGTCCTAAGCGAATCAAGTGGAACTGAAAGATAAATGTTATGACGATAAGGTTGGTGTTGGGTGGCAATTGTATGTAACTTACTGTAAGGGGTAGGTTTTTTATCCATATTTTTTTTTTTGAATTTTGAATTTGACTAAATTTACAGACGTTCCAAAATATTATGTATTCTTTATCAGAATTTATTCATATTGTTGACAATTTTGTAGAGTGTAGGTAAGATGATTTTTAAATAATTTTATCCGACAGTAGATAAGATACTTAATAACCTTGAACATGCACCTAAAAGACAAATCATATTATTAGCAAAAAATACGAACGGGTGCAAATTCGAATTCGGTCAATTTCAAGTGGGACTACTAAGGTATCAGTCTTTGCCTTAGGTGTACATAAAGGTGATGGATCTTAGCGGCTTAAAAAGCGATCGGCAGAAACGGAAGATAAATTTGGAAAGATCATTCTCTAAAACCATTTGATCAATCAATAACCGGTAATGTTGTTTTTGCAGAATAACGTGCCTGTTCACACGGTGCGGGTTTAGAGGCAGGCCTTAAAAGACACAGGGTTTTCAACGATGGACCATCCAACCTACAGCCCAGACTTGGCCCCGAGCGACTTTTTCCTTTTTCCAATTTGAAAAGTTTAGTTACGAGGCCAGAGATTTTCAGATGAGAACGAGACCAAGGCGGCCGTAGAAAGTCATTTTGAAGGCAAAGAAAAATAATATTTTTTCGGTGATATAAAGGCACTGTATGCCCGATGTGAGAAATGCATTTCACTCGAGGGAGATTATATTGAGAAATAAATCTTCTTTTAATCGGATCTCTTCTTTCACTTAATGCCTTAGGCCGCGAACTTATCCGGCGCCCCTTGTTCGTATTTGTTTCATCAAAATCGGCTAACTAACTTAAATTTTAATCTGGATGGGATACGTAGAAATCCTGTAATGTCATCTGTGAATAAGTGTTACTACCAGTGAAGCATGAAATTTAAACAAAGTCGTTAGAGCCGTTTTCAAGAAAATACAAATTTTCGAAATAAGCCGGTAGTACATTTTTTTTTTTTTGGTGAATCAGTGGGCGAAAACTCAAGGTGAATTTTTACGAAAGCAATACCTACCTGGTCTTTAGTTCAGTCCATAAGGGCATACCTTGCATCAAATGTGGTCGTCATAGATCTGGGCATCTATCCACTTGTGCCGCCGTCTGGAAATAGTGACGGTTTCTCCGTAATATCTCTCCTTCAGATCATACTGTGAATCATAAGCAACAAATGTAACAACAAAACAAAAAAGCTCTCCAGTTATCTTAACGCCACACTTATTACCACTAGAGTTTCAAACCACTGCAGCAATTTTTCTTTCTCTCTCACCGCCCCTTTGTCGTGAGCAAATTAAATATAACAAAAAAAAAAAAAAATCTTAGGGCAAAAAGTATTGTGATGAAGGATATATTTACCACACAGAATGAAGTTGATTGATGGGTCGAATTCATTTTTTCAAATCTAAAATGGTTTTAGATTCCTGTATACAATTAACAAGATTATAATTGTAGTCTCCATTCCGAAACTGGCAGATGGTTAGAAACAAATGATCGTCAATAACGCCTAAGATGTCAATCTTGCGAACAAGTCCAATAGAACGCTTGAATCTCTCTTTACTAAGCTTACGACGAAAACCGAGAAAGAGAGATGCACAGATGTGCCTTGGAAACAAGAATGAAACTTGCGATCATTGGCACATGATCATTGGTACATTGGCACAACTAAGCAGCTCTTCAAGCAATGTAGGTCTAACCACAAATCGAACATACGATTCAAGAGCGTCAATAAAACTGCACTTACGAGCCACAGTATCGAAAATAGCTTAGACCAGACTTTGACAACATCAAGATCCTGCAGACCGATAAGCACGAAGGTTTACACTCTCCAGGCGTTGCACATTCTCAAGAATAAAAACAATATGAAACGGAAGCAAGAGATGTCATTTCAAATCAATAGGAAAACGCAACATTTTTATGAAAAGTGGTGGACTTACATTTTAATTTAATGTACAAGCTCTGAGGTTAGTAATGGAATACAATATCTGGCAAATGTCCGCCTCAGCTCGGCCTACAAGTAGTCATTCTTTTGATAAAATTGTTCACCACGTTTTCGCATAATTGCGGCTGTAGTTCGAGAATAACAGCTTTAAAATTTTCTTTTAGTGCATGAATCGTTGGTAGAACATTGGCGTAGACTTTATCTTTAACATAGACTCAAAGAAAAAAGTCTAATGGTGTTAAATCACACGAGCTCGGCGGCCAATTGAAGTCTCCATTTCGAGAAATCACACGTCCAGGAAATGTGTCAAGTAATATAGCTATTGTTTTACCGGCTGTGTGTCATTTGGCACTGTCCTTCTGTTAATATACGTCGTCCACGTCCATGGCATCAATTGCAAGCAAAACAAAAGTCAGTCAACATCGTTCTGTAACGGAATCTATTAACTGAAACGGTCGCACCAGCATCATTTACGAAAAAAATATGACCTAATGACACCGCCAGCCCAAAAACCGCACCAAACTTTTACTCATTGTGGATGGAAAGGTTGTTCCACTATTTCTCTTGGATTTTCGGAGCCCCAGGTGCGACGGTTTTTTTTCTTACGTACCCAGACAAATAGAAATGAGTCTCATCACTCAGAATAATTTTGTGTAAAAAATCATGATCTTGTTCATTAATTTCCAGCACCCAATCAGCGAAAGTTCGGCTTTGCATGGTCTGCTGGCTTCAATTCTTGTATTAACTTGTATCAAAATGCACTGCAAAGTGGTTACGGATAGGCCCAATTCCTGTGACCATCTCGAAAT
Source organism: Pocota personata (assembly GCA_963082735.1). NCBI lineage: Eukaryota > Metazoa > Arthropoda > Insecta > Diptera > Syrphidae > Pocota > Pocota personata. The sequence goes on along the minus strand of OY720429.1, from coordinate 261,721,094 downwards.
GGACACACATGAGTTTTCAGTCACACTCTCAGCCACGGCAGCAATATTTTCAGCTGAACTTGCCGGACGAACACGAGTTGGAATCTTCACATTACTAACCTGTTCAAATTTATCGATTAAATTCACTATAGCTGTGCGAGAAGGCGGTTAATGATGACCAAAAGCAGTGCGAACTTTACGAAACGTTTCCGCTGTATTTTCACCGTTTTTGTAGTGAATTTTCACTATTTTGTGCGAGTGTGTATCGATCCGTATTTAATAACCTTCTAGTTTTAACTTATTAAAAGTCATCGCAATGATAGTTGAATGTTGACAGTTCAACAATGGCGTGAAATTTAAAATGTCACCTCTTGTTGAATGACTCAATATATCATCTCCTTACTGCTCTCTAGGCCCTGCAGAGCACTAAGTTTTAATTTCTAGATTTTGTCCATTAGAAGTGCAGTAACTGACTAAGGCCCATTTTAAAGTTTGAGCTAGGAAAATAAAAATTTATATACAAGTAAGTACATATATTAGTCCAAGCTTATTAGCATCCATCGGTGTCAAAACGATCATTGTAATTGCCGACTTCAACAACATATTAAAAGTCCTCCCCTTGACTTGTGCAACGTCCGCCATTTTGGAATAATAGTGGATCGCGGAGTACTTACCTCTGGTTTTTCGCAATTTTCTCTGAAACCCTTGATCGTACAAAATTATGAGAACCAAATAGAAATAGAAAGAAAAATTTCCTTTGGTTTTCTATCTTAGACATCTAATTCTTGTCTAGGAAAAAAGTTAGCATTTCAAAAGGAAAGCAAACATAACTTTTGCTTATACAAACATTGTAATTAATTACCTTGCTTAGCAAGTCTAATGCACCTGGACTAATATACTTTTTGGACCTCATAGTAGTACAAGTGTACACAATTTTAAAATTTGTCCGGAAAATATAGCTTCGAGGGCGTTTCTGTCATTTATATTTTTAGCGCTACACTTGTATTGTTATGATTTAGCTTAATTTTTAAGATAGCCACGCAGAACTTTTCTAATAACTGGAACAGTATGTGAAATAATTTCGAAGGGACTGCTACGAGTACTTTCACTGGTAAGCTGCAGTCCTTTACAACCAGATGTCGTATCACCTTAAGGAACTTCATGTTGGTCTAGAAGTATACAGTTTTATGCCGTTTCCGAAGGGCAATTTTTTTCGATTGAGAGAAGCTTCTCATGACAGTTTTACTCTCGGATGTTTGTCAAACGTTCGCGAGAGGTGGTACCGTGAGAAAACTTATTTTTTAGTTTTTTGTTTTCTTCGATTCGAATCTTGAACCTCTAACTCGGTGACTGCGAACTTTACCACTGAGCCACGGCGCCCACATTTGGCATTTTTTTATAATTTGCGCTCACCAAAGGGGATATGAATACCCTTATATTATTTTAAGGCACAGGCCCTGAATTTGCAAATAGACAGAGAGACAGAGAGAAAGAGAGAGAAAGAAAGAAAGGAAGATTGGTGTAGTGGTTTGAAATTAGATGGTATTAAGTTTCTGTAAACTCCAAGAGTAGCAGCCAGATAACTGGAGAACATTTTCGTTTTGCTGTTCTTGTCGTTGCTTATGATTCACTATTTTTTTCCGTCCTCCTGATGTCATCAAGTTCCATTTTCAGGCACATGACGACCCTACTTGGCAGTGTTATGACAGAGTGGAGGTAAGCTTTCGCAACTGATCGACTTTTTTATTTATTTCATGTGAAATAAATGGATGATTCTTGACATCAGGATTTGAACCGTGTGGTAGAAGAATTGTTATAATCTTCCGTTTACTTCCTCAACCGCTCATGCCTTTAAATGGTCAACATTTTTTCCCGATTTTTCGCATCAATCCTTTCATTTTCTTTTAAATGTTATCTAACTTCCTTATGTCTTGCCATCTTCCTGTATTCTGTCATCATTGTATGTTCCTGAAGGCGTGTATTTTTTTCCAATTTTCAAAGCTGGGAAAGCTTTTGAAACTACCACTAAAGTTTATTAGTGGTAGCACAGAATTCACTCTATGAGCTTAGAAACATCGCAAGACTTTGTTCTCATGAAAGGCAAAACTGAAAGTAAAATCCTGGTGCCTTTGTGACACAATATGTGGCACTCTTTTCAGCGTCTAACAACAGAGGGGTGGCAGCTACACACAGTGGTGTTAGACAGGGACCCACTCTCTTGTCATCCCATGAGATACTACCATGTCTTGCTTAGGCCCCGTAAAGTGTTCGTACTCACATTTCGGAGCTTGCCAGAAATCGTACAATCTAGGAATATCAGCGAATTATGTGCATCATATAGCACCTGGAAGTATGCGATGAGTTCTGAATACATTGCATACCGCTTGGGGCTGGGTTTTCAAATTGAACAAGCTACTGAAATGTACTAACTTTAAACAATTTGATAAAATAATTTTTATTTTATTCGTTTCAAATTGCAGTATCTTCTAAAATTGATTGGCTTCTGAGTTTGTGTTTGGCATACTCGTACATCCAATGTAAACAATTTCTCCTAGTGATAATTTAATTTTAATAGAATTTGTAAAAACTTAGTAGCTTACATAATTTTTTAGATAGTTGCTCTTAATTATTTATTTAGCCAACAATGTGCTGTAGTTTCTTCAATGTAAGTACAATATTTATCATTCCTTGTAAAAAAAAAACTTTAACATTAGCCTTCAAAAGTTTACAACTAATTTCGATGCAATGTCCACTTTGGACATCCATCTAACCTGTCTACATTCTTAGCTTACATTTGTAATCAAATATTTTTTTTTTTTTTTTTTTTTTAAATTGATTTAGAAAATATCACACTTTTTTTTCTACAATTCAAATATGATACATTTCGAACGTTAACCACACGTTTCTTCATATGCTGTGAAACTGGATGTGTAATTTATTAAAACAAAGATTAGCAGTGATCCTACGAACGAGCCGAACTGCGTTAGAGTTCCCGTCAATACCAACGATTTTCCACCTTGAGCACGCATTACCGATGTTATGCAGAGTTTCAAATAGCTTACGATTCCAATGAGAAGAGTCCACAATATGATCTAAAATAGTTGAATGTATCTAAGGTCAATAGTATAAGAAAAAATCCTGATCTACTTACGACTATCACGCCTCCAGCTGAAGTTCCCATCAGTGGCGGGTTAGGACTCATTGCAGCCGTCACAAAGACATAGCACGTAAATACTGCTCCAATGCCAGTCAGTGAGAGTATCGATTTCAAACTGGTGTGTGGCAAGAAAACCGCTAAAAAACACGCTACTGGATTGGCTATCGCACTGAGGGTCGCTGAGAGATGATATGCTTGACTTCCATAAGGCAGGGTTGAATACGACTGAATACTATTGAGCATGCCATTGGAGAAGAAGGACACCACTCCAATGAGGACAAGCATACATTTGTACTGACATGGCGAGATTTGTGGTAAGTCCTCAACTACTGCCGTATTTTTATCCTTCGGTTCATTTTTATCATAGACGTAGGAGTTTCCATTCATGACTGTCACAGCTGCATACTGTTTCTTTGCCAATTTCAGTCGATCCAGGAGGGTAAACCCGACACAACTGCACAACATCATTGAGAAGACAAATATGAAGAACTCCATCGTGCCGAATCGAGGTGGTGGAGTATACTTCTCGTAAACACTTCCGGCTTCGGTCTCATTTAATATACATTGCGTATTGCCTCCAACTCCCTGAATTAGAGCCACCACACTTGGCAGCAAACCACTTAATCCTTCTCCAAAGAGGTAGGTTATCAGATAGATTTCCTTGAAACGCCCCATATAAGGCATGAAGAGCACCGAGCTTGTGCATGCTGTAAGTGCGGTAAAAAAGGTAAGGCAGAACAATGCTACGCTGTGTTCATTCCCTGCAATTATTGCTGTTTTATCGTACAGAAACGCCGTTAAAATCGATGAAACCGTTCCTATACCAAGCAGAACGTATATCATATTCGATTCATTTAGTTTATCGGACGAGATTTTCTGTAAAAGAGTGTACACCAATGGTCCTAGGTTTCCAATTTGTACCATAACACTCAGGTACGATGGGAGACTCCAATATTCTGGCGCTACCTCGACGAGCAGCGGCAATTGTAGGAATGTTCCATTGATACCAACCCAGGTGCCAATACCGAAAAATATCGCAAGCAAATCTACGATCAAACTTCGATTCTTGAAGATCTCTTGATATTTCCAGAGTTTCTCCCGCATGTTCTGATGCAGTAGGGAACTGTTCTCAGTCAGATGGCCGTGCTCTAGAGGTCTGAAAATAAATAAAAGCATTTCAGTTTCAAGTTGATTGTCTGCTAATAGCTGCAATAGATTATGAGACAAGTGGTTCGCTGGTTATCTAAATGCTTAGCGAATTGATAAGGTTTAATGCTAGGAAGGAAGTGCACTAATCACCGGCGGCGGCAACATGAATGAATATGAGTACTTCAATTGAATTTACTATGTCTACGTGAGTAGGGTAAAGATCGATGGTCAACTTGCAACCGAGGACTTGACAATGGACACGTACCGATTTCCTGATTCGTTCATCTTATTCTGGCCTCTTGCATCAAATCATCTAAACTGATTGACCTAGATTCAAATAATACATGTAAATTTGTTGTACTGCCTATAATTTTGACATAATGCTTTTAGAGGTTCGTCATAAAATTCATGAAGTTTGAATGAAATCATTGCGATCAATCACTAAAAAGTATAAAAAGAAGTGTCGCTATGTCAATCTGCCGGTCTGTCTGTATGAATGAGATAATCAAAAGAACCACTGAATGGATTTTGACTTCGTCATCCTTCATATCTATCCGTATATCGTAGGAAGTGCTATAAAAACTATTTTTCTGTTTAAAATGAGATGGCTTTTAGTACAGTCTCCATTGGACTTTTGATGACAAAGCGCGACAATTATCCTTCAAGTCTTGTCTTATGGTCTGACGGAATAACACTAGAACTTGGACTTTTCCGGAAATTTAAAGTCGCCTTTTCTAGCGCTTAGGATAAGTTCTGGTCAGAAAGTTGAATTTTTACGGATGTATTGAAAACCAGTCAAGGGTCTGACGCTGGCATTTTCGTGGAGGGCCCGAGGCAGGCATTTGTGGAGGAGGCGGAGTATCTGCATCTGTAGCGACATATAGACTGGGCTTAAGGACTTGCTCAACTCTATAACCACACCCAAAATAGTTTGAAAATGCATAACGTATCTGAATACGGTCGTAAAACTCGCAGAGTATTGTTTTGGGTCCCAGGTCACAATGGGATAAAGGTTAATGAGATCTAAGATGAATTGGATAGGACAATTCTTCAGGATCTGAACCTGCGATGTGTCATCTTGCATTCTTGATCAAGTCTCCATTGACGATTAAACAGAATCATAGGTGGGTCTTTCTAAACGAATGCTTCCCGAAGTTTGTAAACAATTTGCAGCATTCTTGCTGTTTTTCAACAGAAAAAAAAAACACTGATAACTTCCAGGCATTTCTTTTAAGAGGCACTTTATTTTTGTTAAATACCTCAATGTGCTACACTTGTATACCACTTTAATTTAAATCAAACAAAAAAGTGAGGGACTCATACACCCCAGACAATACATTTCGACAAAACCGTGTGGGTTCACTAGTTCTCATTAAAGGCTATAAGCAGTGTTTTGCTCGCGCCTTAATTTCAAAACAAAATCTTTTCACATCATTTTTAATTGTCGGCCAAGTTTTTACAATGCTTTCAAAATCTGCTTTAGTATGAATATTTAAGCATAATGCCGGTCTTCCGAACTAAGGACCATACTGGTACCTACGAGTACCATTGTCATAGTAGGTTGGATAAGTCCTATTTCCAACACTTAGCAGGAACTTGCGCCTCCTTCATTTAAGTAGAGGATTGAAATTCAGTTTCCTGTCCTTCTGACACCTCTTTTTAAGATCTGAGTGTTTTAAATGATTTTTTTTTAATTATTAAACATGGATATTTCCATCAAATTAGTTACAGTTACTTAAGTCTTATCCTGAGTACAGTGACACAAGAAGTGGTATACTTTAATCTTAAACTTATCAAAATTTACAAAACGTAACCGCGCTCGTGCTGTGACATCTGATTACTCAATATTTTATACAGCCAAGATAACACAAAGACTTAATTTCAACATAAGATTATATATCTTAATTGTTAACGACTGAGACATTCCATATCTCTGATGTGTGACGTATAAAACAGCTCAAATGTAAAGTTCAAATATTTACATTAAATACAATGTCATTAGTCGGGAAATTAATGCAAGGACAATATCTATACTTTGTAACTATTTACCTATTAATCTTATCTTGTCTATTGCTCGGCAACGAATAACTTTTATTCCAAACGTATTTCAGTTATACTCGTAAAATGATTCTTAAGTTTAAATTTTTGCTTGGCTGTGCTAATTAATTTACGATACTTATGATTTTAACGACACCTAAATGTAATAAAACACCCTTTTAGTGTTAGTTTTTGTGTTTAATTTATGTACTTGACATTTTTACTGCCGATAGCCGAATGAATCCGCATATCGTTCTAAAAATATTTTATTTAAAGACGAAAAACTTTTCCTATTATGTATCTACTTGTACATACACACTTGCAATATTTTTTGAATTTTTGAACATTGTTTGCTGTCCACATAGCAGTTCACCATTAATACAATTTTAGGACCTACTAAACATTTCTTAAAAAAATAAACATTTTGCAATTTAGAAATTTCTCATACAACTCCAAATTTGTTAGAAATTCACTTCAAAATGCGGAAATTCATAGCACAACCCTTCTTTTCGAAGTTTTCCAGGAACCACACTCTGTGATATGCATTGCTCTGAATAACAAAATTATTAAAAATTTCTCTGCGGTCACAATTTTCCATAGCATAATGAATCATATACATGTATGTAGTATGATGTATTTTTTCAGGAAAAAAGCAAAGAAAACAGTACAAAACGAGGAGTATTTGGTAGGATTTTTTGACAGTTGCTGACATTTTTGACAGAACGAAATACGCCCGAATATCTTCGCCCAATTTTCTTCATAAACTGTTTGTGCAAACAAGATATTAGGTACGTATTTTTTTCTAAGATTAACCGTTACATAACTTCCACGTTACAAAAGCATTTATCAAAATAATGCTTGTTATGCAGAGTGGGCACCGAAGACGACAGCAAGGTTGCGATTGTTTGCATCGCAAGATTTGTTTTTTCCCGTTGTGCAAAAATTAATGAATATTTTGAATGAGATAATACAAAAACTTGCACTTACAAGTTAATAAAACATTTTGAGTTATTTAAAAACTTTAAGCAAAAAATAATTTATAGTCCGTTTCTAATTACGTGCACGATCCATTTAGCGCACTTTACCCAATTTAGGTTGCTGTAGGAAAGAAACTGTACTACATGTCAATAACACATATGTATGTATATTCTTTGGCAGGTTGGCAGTCATGAGCATTAAAAACAAACATTTTGGAAATGATTATTGGGAAAAAACAGAAGGTTTGAAATTAAAGAATGCGGCATTACTATCGTTTCTAATTACGTGCACGGAACTGTACATGTGAGTAGTGAGTACATATACGGAATTTACCAGAAAGTCACATGTTAGAAAATTAAATAAAAAGTGGTCCTCTTTTTATTATACAACCTACAAAGAGATTGTTTTAAATCTGTTTAGCCTGACAGAAGTGATCGTGAACGAACGCAACACTTGATTGAATAAAGTGTAATACAAAATCGGTTATTTTTTAAAAACCGCTGATCGGATTAGTACCAGAATCAACATGCTTTGAGCTGCAGTTCAGCTTAATACACTGCTGGAAAAATTTATAGGAACGCAAAGAAAAATTGAGTTTAGTGAAAAATATCAACTAAAGGCATATTTTGTTTGTTTTTGATAGTGGGCGTACGTGTAAGTCATTTTTGACATACACCGTTATTCATTTTGTGCTTTAGGATTTTAAATTTAAATAAAATAAAAAGTATTAAAGATTTCAATAAAATTTATTTACTGTTTTAAATTTCGGACTGCCATTATGTATGGAAAATATCATCAGTTAAATAACCGCCACGGGAGTTTTTGCAAACTTCGATTCTTCTGAGGTAATTTTCGATGACTTTTTGGTACATTTCCGGCTGTATTGCGGGCATAGTTTCGCCGACTGTTGGTTTATAAGTGCTCCAAAACTTGGGGATTGCCTGCATAAACACGATCTTTAGTATAACCCCACAAAAAATAAATAGAAAACACAACGTGGTCTGATTGCACGCTCTTGGTGGCCAATTGATGTCGTTAAATCTCGAAGTTAAACGACCGGGGAACTTTTCGTGCAATATTGCCAAATTTGCCTGTGTTGTGTGGCACGTAGCCCCCTTTGACATACTACCTTGATCAAAAAGTTTCAGGAATGACTACCGTATGGCGCTTTCAGTCTGATTCGAGTATTTTTTATGTTGACACATCTGTCATTAGCATCCTCTCCAATTTTTAGCGTCGTAGCTTGACGAGAGTACATCTGCCTCCATGTGTGTTTTCGATTTTCTACGATTTTAAAAATGGGATCAATTTTACAACAACGAGTTTGCATCAAATTTTGTGTTAAAGACGAATTCAACGGTGCGAAGACTTTGGAAATATTGGAGAAGTGTTTCGGCAACAATACTGCGTGGCACAAACGCTCCACAAGTGGTCGTAAGTCCGTCAAGAATGACGAACGTAGTGGTAAGCCGTCGACATCGAAAACCGATGAAAACACCAATAAAATCAAAGAAATGTTGGCAGAAAACCACAAATTGACCATGAGAGAACTGGCAGAGGATTTGAACATTGCGTATGGATCCGTTCAAGAAATTTTGGTTAAAGCTTTGGGCTTCAGACGTGTCGCTGCAAAGCTGGTGCCAAAAGACCTGAATTTCATGCAAAAAAGGGACCGCATTGACATAGCGGAAGACATGATTTTCGCGGCTGAATCCGACACAACGTTCATCAAACGCATAATTACTGGAGAAGAGATGTGGGTTTATGAGTACGAAACGCAATCCAGGCATTACGCGAGTGAATGGCGTACACCGAATAAGCCAAGATCGAAAAAACCACGTCGTTTTCAGTAGGAAAAGGAGGCGATACTCACGGTTTTCATGGAATACAACGTTGTTGTGCATCTCAAATTCTTGCCACAAGATCAGACAGTCAACAAGGTTTATTATGAGACGTTTGCGTGAAGCATTTCGCCAAAAAAGACCGGATTTGTGGGCAAACAACTCGTGGGTTTTGCACCACGATAACGTGCCGTCACACAATGCCATCCTTATTCGTGAGTTTTTGACCAAAAGCAGCACGAATACCATCCAACATTCACTGAATTCACCTTATTTAGCTCCCTGTTTGATCGATTTCTTCCTATCCGATCGACTCAAGAAACCGCTCTGGGGAACACGTTTTAGCAGCCGAGAGGAGATAATAGAAAAATCGAAGATGGCTCTGATGGCTATACCAAATCCAAATTTTCTGAATAAATTCCTGAAACTTTTTGATCAAGGTAGTATGGTAAAAGAAAAATTAGTTTAACGCATTTTACGAAAAATTTGATCTTTAAAATTTTTATCGATTTTGTGTAAATTTGAAATCTGAACTATCCATAAACGAATTGCATATATGGAGCAAGTACATGCTACCCATTCGTGCCCTTTACTCATCTTTTCTAGTGGGGAGACCCAATCGGTGAGTGTTCTGCTCATTGCATAACTCTTCAATATACTGGTAGTTCATTTGACAGGTTGATTTAGTCAACTCCTACAATAAAATAGCAGATCAGAAGTACAATTTAAATCATGCAAATCATATTCGACCCTGATCTCCAAAATAGCTGTTGCGCCAATTAGTTTTTAATTTTTAGTGTGAGTAAACTATTTAATATGATAGCACTAAGGTCTTATTTACAACACTCCCATACTGTACATTTCACTAAAATCCCAAGTGAAAGTTACTAACAATAGAATAACACCACAACAAGTCGTTATGTCATTACAACCTATCAATGGAAATCCCGTCTTTAAATAAAATATCAAACCGATAGCAAGATTATCGACACTTGCCAGGTTGATTTGTATACAATTGCAAATCTACTCGTATGATCAAATCGCAAATTCTTTACTCGGATAATAAATTTAACACGAAATTAATCACCTTATTACGTATTCGGCTTCAGGTGGATGCGTTCGATTCCGCGGGGCTGTGTAGACTGATCCATTGTGGTCACTTCTAGTTTCATTCTCATCGTTGGTTCTCATAGTTGGTCTGTATTAACTCTCTAAAGTTGTGCTTTTTATGGTAAAAAGATTAGGTTTTGTTGTGTAGATAACATCAATAGGTGTGTATAATCTCGGAAACTAGTTGATTAGAGGATCTGAAATGGGGAAAACAAAATTGTTTATCTTTTCTAAGTATTAGTGATTGTAAACAAATAATTGAATACTGTAAGAAAGCTCAAAGAGTGCAATGAGTCTAAACAATTTTCATGAAGTACGATTATGGTCAAAGCTAAAAACCTGTTTAGGTACAAAGCCGCATAAGACGAGTCTATGACCATGACTCCATCGTGTCTGCGAAGTTGATATGACAGTGCTAGTTTCGATTTAAAATTATGCTGGGTTAAAAAAAATAAATTGTTGTTTAAAAGATTGTATAAATTATGAAGCTTAAATATGTGGGTTATAACAACTACCAAAGTCATGGCAAAATGACGAGAAAAGCCACTACAATCGGCGATCTTGTAGCCCTGTTAGCTTTTAGGTTAGGTTGGGATGGCTGTATGTACCTGTGTACAGATACACTTAGAACAAAGGAGGTCCATTATGTTACCACGGGATCTATATCCATTCTAACTACCTAAAGGGCTAATTGAATCAGGCGGAGTTTCTTATCAGGCAGAGGATGCTTCTGACGTCAATATTCACCAGCTCGCCGAGGTTGTCGAAGAAAAGAGCCCCGATTCGGAGCAGTCTTCTTTTGGACAGGGCTGGACAGATACAAAGGAAATGGAGGACCTGAAGTTCCTGCAGAAATCTTTTCAAAAGAGGTGTAGACCTATGGGACTATGTCTCGTGAGGACACCAATGACTTGCGAGCTATTAGATCGATTTTGGTCTACTTTAGACCAGATCTGTCTAGAGACATGACACGTCTCCCATCTATTTTTAGGCTTTACTAATTGCATCTGACATGAGTATGTAAAATGTGTGCCAAAATCACGCAAGATTTGAATTTTGCACCATTTGTGCGGAAAAGTGTTGCCAACGAAAAAAAAAGGTAGCGTGACAGCTGACAGTTCAGGGTTGTTAAAAATGAAGTAGTACACGAAAGAACAACGCGTTTTCATTGTTGAGCAATATTTTAAAAATAATGAACGTTTGGCAGCTACAGTTCGCAATTTTCGTACAAAATATGATCGGCGACTCAAGATGAACTTGATCGCTTTGTTAATCGCCAAAATTGTCGAATTTGGGGTTCAGAAAATCCACGAGTGATTGTTGAGAAACAAATGCATCCACAACGTGTCACTGTTTGGTGGGGATTTTGGGCTGAAGGCATCATTGGACCATTCTACTTTGAAAATGGGGCTGGTCAGGCAATAACAATTAATGGTGCGACATGATAAAAAAAATAAGCCTAATTTGTAAGATGCCATATAGCCCGAGAAACAATTCAATTACTGCATACGTCATTTCCTGATCGTGTACTTTCCCGTTTTGGTATTCAGAATTGGCCGCCCAGATTATGCAATTTAACGCCGTTGGACTTTTTGCTTTGAGGTTTTTTGAAGCCTTGAAGGAGCAAATTGAGCGCTGAGTCAATGAAATTCAACCACATTTATGCAAAACGGTAATGGAAAATTTCGACAAAAGAGTGCGTTTGTGCCAGCAAAGCGGTGGAGGCCATTTACTCGATACGCTATTCCATACATAACCCTATACTGTATACTTTATGAATCAATAAAACATTTACAATTTTTAATTAAAAACCTGTGTTTTCTATCAAAATTACTTCTTGTGTGAATTTGGGGACACACTTTATATGTGTGTGTAGTCTGGCACCATGCCAGAAGATACAAGAAAACGAATTTAGAAAAAGGTATTTCAGAAAAGTTTTAAATGTTACGAGATAATTAATGCGTTAAATGGTAAAGAAGAAACAAATAAAATGTACCTACACTCCTCTACAATCTGATTTTCTAAAGCTTTTAATTCGGTTGAATCAAATATATTATGTTCCCCAAGAATGCTGCTTAATTCAACTTTTAAGATATTCCCAATAAACTTATACATTCACATCTTACCTATCGTTTTCAAGCCGTTTTTCATAAGAATAATCTATCTACTTTCCTACCAATTCGCAGAGGCGTTCCTCAGGGGTCAATGTCCTTTACCTCTCAATCGTCATTAATGACTTGCCATTAGTAATCTGATATTGCAAGCACCATGTATTTGGTGAAGATGAATGAAAACTTGATCTCTTTATCAATATGGTCTACTGAGAATACGTTGCTGCTAAATCCAACTAAAACAAAGCTATTGCTATAAGTACACATTCTTATCAATAACACTCCGGTTGAAGTAGTCACAAAGATAAAGAATCTAGGTTCCGTATTTAACAATAATCTTACTTGTATGCTCAGAGATCTGTACATCTCGTCGTGGCCCTTCGGTATTTAGATACTTTTACCAATAGAGGTAAAACTAAAATTGCCTAAAGCTCTTATAGTACCAGTAATAACTTATGGATGCGAAATTTTGCCGTCTCCGATGCTCAATCGCTGCGAAAGTTAAACGTTGCATTTATATAATCATATTTCTTTGCATTTCCGAAAAATTCTTGGATGTAGTTTAATAGATTTCAAGGCACTTGACATCTCCTTGCTTTTTAAGATCATGATAAAAAAAAACCGCCCTTGTACCTGTCTGAAAAGTATACTCTCTCGAATTCTAGATGTTATATGACAATTCGACCAAATATGTATACTTGCTTTATAACGCGCAGACAATTTTCCACTCATGCTGTTAGCCTTTGGAATCAACACATAGTGATTTCCTAACAGCTCTCCTTTCACACATTAGTAATATGTATTGAATTTTCTTTTCTACATAGTTTCAAAACTAAAAGTACATTTTGAACTTTGAAAATTACTTTTAAAAATATGTTTTTCTTTTAAATGATTGCATTAACCTTATTTGTGCAGATTTTGAATTGAATAAATAGAAAAATTTAAATTGACACATATTGAGATAGGTTATATTATTTTATTAGTAATTTAATAATCTATAGATCACTTAATTTCAGAACTTAGTTACAGAGATAATTTAATAATTAACTAATTACAGACATACAATAAGTAAAGAAAATATATTATAAATGATACTTAGGACGATATTGATAGTCGAAACTTAAAACGGTTTGCTGTCTAAGCAACGATTTTCTCTAAAATAAACGAAATTATCACATCAAAGTATACATTTTTTTTTTTTCTTAGGCTTACTTTGGTCCCAGGGAATAAAACTACATCATGGAAAAAAAAAGTTTCACTAGATATTTCGAGAAAATCGCAGTTCAACAAAAAATAAATTTAATTTTTTTTTCTGAAACACCCTGTGTGTATATATTTCCGTCTGTAATGGATCGTATAATTCTCTATCTCATTTTCTAACCCATCCCTAATAAATTGGGTGCGATGTTTTGAAATGTTCAATTGAAATTTAATGATATGCACATCTTTATATTCAGAATTTACTTTCGTGACTTTTAGGAGATTTTATCAGAAAAACTGATTTATGGCTTTTTTTTTTTATAAGAAAGTGGGCGTGGATTTGATTTTTAGTTACCGAAGTTAATGAATTCTGACAGGATTTGAAAATAACGCTTAAGTAACTTTAAATAAGCAATTTAAGGTTTTTTTTTTAAAGAAAATGCCGACAAAAAGTAAGCATGGCATTACGAGTATACAACGTATGGACGAATTGTAGAAAATGTGAGCATCTAAATATATATTTTAATAAGTCAATATTTTCAAGTTTGTAGTAAAAATTTTGAAAAAAATGAGATTTGTTTGAACTGGTGACATACGGACGGGCAGACGGACATGGCTAGATCGCCTTAACTTTCGATGCTGATCACAAATATATATATGACGCTTTTGGGTTTCTCTTGTTACAAACTATGTATTAAAATTAATATGCATGTATACTCTATGGGATAGGTATACTGGCAGTTAGGAAGATGAAATTTCATATATTGGCTTTTAAGAATCCGTAGCAGTAAAAGTTTAAACATTTTTGAAAGCCGCTCACAGACACGTCTACTTTTTAAAAAATTACATTTTTCTCAGTATTCTTCCTATTTCGCAACGGAACACCAATTTTATTATCGGTATTGTGCGATTCTTTCCTGACGGATTGTAACTTTTCTGTATGTTTAATAATTGATTGACATCAGTAGTATGTTGTACAAAATTTAGTTTATTCATACTCGAATTTGTGGGCTTTTTGCGAACCAGCTTAAATTGAAATATTAGTATGTACCTTGTCATGTCATAAGTACTGGTCTGGTATACGTATAAACCCACTCATCGGGAAACTAGTACTGAACACATCCTTTCTATATTGACAGGTATTCAATGAGTGACATTTATACTAAGTTAACGCGGAAAAAGATTTACACAAAAGTCGCTTGTAAATATGGAATGGGCCGGTATTGAAAACCGTGTTGCGGTAATTGGCCTTCACAAGTGTAATATAGAAAGAGGCGATATTTTCCGGACCTTCCGACCGCTTGGAATCACCCAGAATTTTGTGTATCTAACTGTTAAATTGTTTGAGAACACTGGTGGAGTACTGTCAAAGATCCAGAAGTCCTCGCACTCTCAGAACTCCACAGGCGAGCAAACCAGGCCAAAGTCAGGATTAATCGGAAACTGCTGCGAAAGCAGAAAATCTTGTCACAAGGAATGAAGATACGAGTATCGCAGTAATCCATGTGTCACATTATCAAACAAGATTTGGGACTTAACGCACATAAAAGACACACTGCCCACTTGCTCACAGTCCAATTAAACCAAGAAACGGAATGAAAGATCGAAACCTCTACGCAGCCAGTACGCGCAAAATGGCCACAGGAAAATTTAGTTCACATATGAACAAATTATTACTATTGAGGAATCGTTCAATAAGCAAAATGACAGAGACTATGCCTAGTCATTCTGTGGGTCAAACGCGCCAGCTCATAAGGCAAAAACAACACAAGGGTGGCTCAAAAACAATGTGCCGGACTTTATAGCAGAAGACGATTGGCCGACAGTTAGTCCAGACCTCAATCCTTTCGATTATAAGCTGTGGTCTATTTTAGAGGCGATGACTTGTTTTACTCGACACTTAAATATTGAGTCCTTGAAGCGCGCACTTATCCGTGCAGTGGACAATTTCCCAATGGACGAGGTGCGTGCTGCGATCAATGAATGGCCATAGAGACTCAATGCCTGCATAAATGCAAATGGCGGCCATTTCAAGTAAATTGTTTAAATATTGTTTCTTAAATAATCAATTAAAGTTTTACAGCCAAAAAAATCAAAAAATACTCGTTCGTTTTTATTTTATTACCAAAAATACATATACCAGTATTTATGACTTGACTAGGTATTATGTAACCCATACTTTCAAGTAAAATGCAACGAATCGAATAATGATAATTCAAAAGCAGCATTCACCGGTAAATGTTTATAAAATTCAATTATATCACTGCAATACAAACCTTATAATATATAATTGTAGTTTTCTTATTACACGCGCAGCTGTTTTTAAATTAAAAAAAAAAAAAAAAAAAAAAATTGGATCACTTGTAATGCAATCAATTTACAGGTCTAACGTCACGCTTAAAATGCACGAAAAGCCAGTTTTTAAAGCTGCTCAATTTCGAAGAAATACGCTCATGCCACGATGTTGTAAGACAATAAATAAAAGCGTATGTATAAAATATTGATAATTGTACAGTAATTATCACCGACAAAATACAATACATTAGAAAAGTTATTGGATGCATAGTGAACGAGCTGACAAACTTTTACGCGATCGCGATCAATTAAGATCAATTTTTCAATTTGCAGTACGATCAACGAGAGAAAATTCTAGCGAATTGCTTCTCGTCGATTGTAGTGTGTGACACTATTATGACAACTGAGAAGCCTTAATTGAACTGTACGATGGTTTTTGATTTTTGATTTCAGCATATCAGCAAATTCCCGTTCTTGTGTAACATCAATGTTTATTTTTATTTTTATTTTTTTTTTTTTGTTGAAATTGTTTGTCAAGTAGAATCAATTCTCAAATAAGCAACTTTAAGGTTCATATATAGGTACATAATTCTAGAACATTGCGAGTATAATATGCATTTATGAAGCAAATAAACAAAATTATATGTGTACGAGAATGCTGAGGAAACAGATATTTGTTTGTTTTTTTTTTTTTTTCTCTCTTACTACATACATAGGTATGTTCGAAATCATGAAATGTGATAACCCATGGTTTCATTTTGCGACCGCAAGAAACGAAAACTGATAATTAGCTGCTTATCAGTGAACAATTGCATTGTCGCGAATTATTGAACTTGAAAAACGGTAAAAGAAACGATTATTCCAAATTAATAATTAGACTCGAAATATAGGTCATACGAAGTGAAAGTACACGGAACTCTAATCTAAGTTGAACAAAAATTGTAATGACATATGTATAATGGTCTTTAGTGGCAAACTTGACAGATCAACAACTGTTGGTCTGTGTTATGCCAGGCTTTTTTTTTTATTCCTGATGGCATCTCACATTTAACAAATTTCTGTTTTTAAGAACATACTCGTACATAGCTATAGAGTAAATAATTAATCTCTTATGCATTATCTCACGAAACATAGTTGAAACTTTCTGTGAATATTCATTTATTTACGAATGAGAGTATGAACAATGAGTGGAACAAATAGTGTAGATAACAATAGTTTATATTTGTAGATGGTACGTGCGCTTTATCTAAATAGCTGAATAATTTAGTTTGTACGGAGATTTGTCAATAAAGAAAATATAAGTACCTAAATGAATAAATAACTAAAAGCGCTAACAGCCCAACACAAGGCCTGGCCTAACTTCTTGCAGCCGCTCGTGCTGTGCGCCGCACGAACGGTTGGGACATACAATTTTATGCCGTTTTCGAAGGACTTTTTTCGATTGAGAGAAGCTTCTCATGACAATTTTACTTTCGGATGTTTGCCAGACTGATCGCGTGAGAAATTTGTTTTTTTTTTTGGGTTTTCCTGGATTCGAACTTTGAACCTCCCGTTGAGTGATCGGGCACTTAACCACGGTGCCCACATATATTTATATATTTATACCGCCGTAAACTTCGGGGCGCTGTCATAGCTTTATAACGGGTGAGCCATCTGCTGATTTCTTTTCAAATTACATGTTATTTTGACACTGACAGCTCTTTAGCGCTCAATAAATTGACAGAAACACAGTATCATATCTCCGCTATACGAAATGAATCGATTTAAGCTTGAACATTGTTGGAACAAATTGAAAACTTATTTCCAAAGTGAGTGCTGTGTTGCCGAAACAGTGTGATTTTTATAAAGAAATTTGGGTCGAAATAATGCACCAACTGCAACCCGCTGTAAGCAAATTCGTGAAGAAAGTTTGTGAGATTGGTTTGCTAATTGATAACAGCTCTATAGGTCAAACGGTTCAAAAGTTACAAGCGTGTGACAGCCACTGTGTTGAATCCATAGTATTCCGTTTATACCATTCTGGTACGGAACACTAAACAAAAAATACTACCCCAGCGGAATTAGCCAGTGGGTTATGTCAAGTACTAGAATCTATTTGATCTGAACATGTATATGTATGTATTTGGCTGCATCCTCGTAAACGTAAAATGGCTGATCTGTTTTTTATACGATTTGCTTTGTTCAAAAGAGATTTTTGGGAAAATATCAGGATCCGTTCTACATAAGGTGAGCAATTATCACGAAATTATATAGTCAAAACGTTCACAAAAAGCTGTATTTTTTGAAACAAATCATCATCATATCATATAACTAAATTTTTTGAATATTTCCATCTAAATGTTTGTTCCATCACAGGTACAGGTAGATAGGTCTCCCACTTAGAAAGTGCCACTTATGTATATTGGGCTCCATCTACATTTGGACATAGTAAACATAAAAATACCTGAAGTGTCCAAAATTTGTTGCTATTCTTTAAAAATCTTGCATAGTGGGTAACTCGCCTATATTGAATAAAACTGTTAAGTACTGATCTATTTATTTGTTCGTTCCATAACAGATGTTTATTGCCTGCTCAGCCCAAGTTATGGTTTAACTCCTGTAGAGGAGTAGGCCTGCGGAGCCTAATATTTTTTTACCCGTAACTTGGTCGAGCTGAATATCGTTTTAAAGTTCAGAATGCTTGAATAATGGAATGAAATATTTGTTGGAGAATTTCACAAAGAAGAAAATACTGACAGGGACTGAACCTGCGATAGACTTGGTTTTATCCACCCATGCTCTATCAACTGAGCTATCCGGGGACACTTCTTCTATGACCAATTCTTTAACATAACTCCTTCACTATCCCTGCTTCAAAGAAACTAGAACGGTGCGGACGAATATAAATTAATTTTGATGATTTTACGCCTGCTAGCCGGTTTTTTCGCCAAGATGAAAGGTTCAAGCATTGCTTGAGGCTTGAGGAAAAAGAAGATAAAAATAACCTAAGAGGCAGAATTAGGAGAAAAGCACTGAGTTATTTGGGAGAACAAGTTAAGACAATTCGCATAAAGTCTATATTCCTCACAAATCAGAGTCACAATAGCAGCAAACATTGTTTCTAGGAGCTTCACGTGAACACCTACAAGTAATACCTGAAACAAGATCGAAAAGGAAGGTAGCTTTGGTAAGACTGATCGAGTTAGCAGCAATTTGAAATATATTGTAGTAGGTACGAGGCTTCCATCTAAGTTTTTGTAAGGCATAAAAAGGAAGATCTAACGCTCTCAGCACAAGAACTTCTAATAAGCCATCACCTCAACGTGGATGATTATGATTTGACCGAAATTAAAATAGCTTTGGTGCCCTGATAGACAGACGGCTTATCTGAATGAAGATACTTTTTTCACGTTCAAGGGATTATGAGTAACCTTATAATGCATTTTGAATGTGTATGTCAGAATAATAGTACGATAGTATAGATAGTTCTTTGCATTTGGTTATGATTTCGTATGCCTTTATTTTCTCTAGAACCACAATACATATTTTACTTCGTAATTTGAAATTGTTTCGGGACTTAAACTAGCAGCCTTTTATTCCACAGCCGAAAATATTGTCACAATACCACAGCGGGAGATTGAAGTCTCAGCATTATTTGGAAGGCAGGTAGCGACAAGAACTCTTACGAACACATTAAATCGCTTAGATCCGATCATAGACATATAGGACAGTTGCCCGGATTGTAGAAGTAGCCCCCACAACACCCAACACCTCTTTAATTGCCCACCAAAACCTACAAACCTGTCCCCCACCGCATTGTGGCCCACTCCATCGACGTAGCCCGTCTTCTGGGCCTGGACATATCGGATGCAAAAAGCCCGACGTGATTTTATATGCATGAGACTGTTACAACTACTACTACTATGTACGAACACGACTACGATTACCAATACGAAAATAGAGAGCTCTTTGTAGAAGGGCTCGGACTCTTTAGCCTTTTCAGCTAAATCTAGCCTGGACAAATTAAAAAATATTATTTCTAGCCCTCTAGCACGGGCAACTCAAATCTAGGCCATTTTTTTATACTTCTACCAAATTCGAACCAAAATCTGAACTATTCTACTGTGTTGCTCGTCAAAACTTTTAAATAAAAAATTCATAACGAACCTTGCAACGTCATGTTCGGTGTAAATTTTTAAATTAGCAGAAGAGTTTTAGCCCCATTTCACACATATCCCTGACCGGCTAAACGCCGGCAGATATTCGGCCCGAAGTGTATAGAATTCAATGAAAGCGTTCACACAGACGTCGGATATACGTCTATTTGGCTGCTGGACAAACGTCAGTTCAATCTGGCGTTGGATGACGGATACATCGTTATGTACAAAATTAAATGAGGGCGTGCACACGATTCATCCATCAGCCGGATACACGGCGTCGAAAAAAGAGTTTCATGTAGTATTTACACATATCCGCCGCCGGATATACTATTGCTTCTTTCCGGACAAATAAATTTAGTTTCTAGGACTGGTATAGTGTGCAGTCTCATCAACAGATCAGTAAAATTTGTTAGAGTGAGGGTGGGATATGTATGGTTAAAGCAAAAAGTTTCCTTTAGAATGATATCTGTGATTTTTTTCTCTGATTCTAGCCGCATTGATATTAATCATCTTATCATGATGTTTAAGTGTATACTCGTAAATCCTACCAAATTTTCCCAAGCACAATTATGTATTCTTAAAAATTGTTTAACACTTGTTTAAGCAAACAGCTTTACACTTCCTACGCTTAAGCTAATATTTTTAATCTCCGAACTACAACTTTGTTTAAATATATTTCAATATCAATTTTGAATTATACACTTAATTAGCAATTATTTTTAATAAAATAATACAAACTGATAATAAGCAAATAGTAAATACATGTCTAAAATGTTTATAAAGCTACTAATTACTCCAACTTATTTTTATTTATACACACCGAATTGTTTGTTTTTAACTTTTATTTTTTACTGAACGAATAAAAATTGTACGTATAGGTTCATCACTTGAATTTAAATGATCGAGGAACCCAACAAAAAATTAGCTTTTATAGCAGACTTATCATGCGTGCGCTCTACGTTTATCTGGTCAACGTTCGCGAAAATAATTTTTTTTTTTTTACCAAGATAATGGACGACAATTACAATTACTCAATAAATTTGTGCAACGGTTATTTGGAGCCAACAAACCCTTTTAACAACCTAGGCAATTGGAGTGGTACATCCTTATCAGGTTGCTATCTGGTCAATGAAATCATCAACAGACTGTCTAATTACTGTGTGACAGATACTTGAAAAGAAAAACGTGCACACTTCATCGTCGATTTCAAGACTATATGTCGTCAGGAAAATTAAAACTTTTAAGATTATGCTCAACAGCCATCCACTTAACGGACTCCCATGAAGAGCCTCTGTTGAGGCACCGAGACCTTCTATCAACGAAAGTAAGTAAGTGAAAAGTGAGAGCAGCCTACAACTAAACGATGTGTTTAGTGCGAATTGTTGGAGAATTTGAAGCATTATTAAGATGTCATCTGCATTGTCTTCAATGAACTTATCATTGGTAGGTAAATGCATAGGTAAAAGTAATGGGCGTTCAATTCCCAGAAAAATCGAAAAAAGTTTATTTTTTCACGGTTCCACCTCTCGGGACCTTCTGACAAACATCTGAGAGTAAAATTTGCTGCTATGTCTCTATGATCTGTAACGTAGAGTAAAGTGACCTTAAACCGACCACCCAAGCAGGCAAGCTCTTTTCGATAATAAATAGATCTATGATACTAGTTTGAAAGCTATGATACTAGGAAGATCTAAGCTTAGGATCGAGGATAATGCCTACATACCTAGCACTAGAGTAGCATGAGCATGGTTGTTCTTCCACAAACTGAAGCCAGATGTTATGGTTTTGCTGGTGAATATGCTTGGATTAACACTAAGATCACCGCGTCGTCCGCAAACGCGCCCAGATTATTAATCCTATCTCTGTTTAGTCTTACCAATCTTGTTCATGAGCATTAATCAAAAACGTGTATTAGCTTTTTTGAAGTATATTACGAAAACTAAGAATACACCGTAGCTTTACAAATTTGGCAAGATTTTAACTGTGAACAATTAACGAAAGAACAGCAGATATGGAGCAAGTACATACGACCCAGTCCTGCCTTGGAATCCGAACGCGCCCATTACTAATACCAATGCATTTGACAGCTGTTTGATGTCATTCTGAAGTTTTCTGTTTTAAAAAAAGGTTATCAATTGCAAGTATGTCAGAAGAAAAGTTGAAAGGGAAGCAACATACCTAATAATTGTAACAATACATGTTGACGACATACGAGTATTAGGTCCGTTCCTATTTATTTTTTTTACATATTTTCTTTTTCTATTTATTACTGTACAAAACACACAACACACTTAATAAGCCATTTGAAATTGACACATATCAGTGATTTGACAGCGGTTTGAAAGTTTACCCACAGAAATTTGTTGGACAAAAACTCGTAAGTTTTCCCATTCATAGGGCATGTTTTACTCTTTGGTTGCCACTTTTATGAAATTTGCAGTAATAGAATTTGTAAAAATTCGTAAGAGATCGTACGAATTTGTTATTGATTTTTATTTTAAATTTTGTAAATAGAAAATTTACAAATACCAAATAAATACGAAACGCACTAACAGAATAAACCGAAATAATCAGCTGTTCCCTATATATTATGATAAGTACGATTTTTACCTTTTTCGAAGGGGAAATTATTAGGTGACATGAGTGTCAATCGACCAATCAGAAGAAAGTTCCCTAGTTATGTCTAACTAGGCCTTAGAATCCGAACGCGACCTATGACATTTTTTTACGACACCCAGGGCAGTCCAGCTATCATAGCTTTCAACGAGTTATGTCACCAGCGTACATTTTGTTCGAGAAACAATAGTAAATGGAGATACTAATTTAAAAACTATGAAGCCGGGTAATGTGATAGCCGACATATTCACCAAGGCGTTATCTACCGCTAAGACTAATGAGCTTTCTAATTTAATGGGTATTTTTTAGAATATAATAAATTTAGTTTTAGTAGGGATGTTGAAATAAAAACTTAAGTTAATGGATTTGAATGAGCAAGCTTTGAAATGTTTATAAATGGAATTAAAATAAAAAAAAAAATGGTTATTCTCTTCTTCCTTGTACAAAGTAGGTGTCCACGTTAGTTATTTTTTCGCTTGTTTTCCCATCAATCACATCAAAGAAACGTCTGCAATGCAATGCTTCTTGCTAACAGCCGTTATTACAACAGCAGAATTGTTGAGGGGTGTGTTTTGTTCCAAAATGTTCACATCCGACAAAGTGAGCCATCATTGTTTTATAAATATAAAAATAACGGAGTGGTAATATCTTAGCAGATTGGACGTATAGGACGCACTACTCTTTTATGTGCTTTTATCATGCGTTGAAGGTTGCTTACGTATAAACATCCCCTACAAGCAACACCATATTCAATGCGCGAACTGACCAGCGTATAATAAATCCTAACTGTTTATGTGCAACCAGTTTGCGCAGGTAGTAAATTTTGTTAATTAATATATGTACATAGAAGCAACTGACTTTTGACGAAACAAAAAAAAAATTATTTCAGACTAAAAATTCTATCGTTCTTTTATAATTTCTCGGCGCTGTATTATTCACAGACGTGAATGCCGCAGCTGACATGATAACAGATCTAATATTACAAACACCATCTGAGGAAAACCGTAGTCTCTTTAAACGGGGTCGAAATGATTGCAATTTTCAACTTTTTAGTCCTGATCTGCATACGTTATGGCATGGTGAAGTGATCCCATGAGATCGCTCGTGTAAATGTTGAAAAGGATCGGTGAATTCACCGCATCTTGTTGCAGACCGCTTTTAATGTGAAATGTTTCAGCAGAAGTCACATTGCCATATTTCACAATGAACTGTCTACTGGTGAGCATGTTATAAAGTATGTACAGCAATGGTTTGCTTATACCAAACCTGCTAAGTTTGTAGAAGAGTCCCTCTAACCATACGGTATTGAGGGCCTCCAAGTCAATCAGGCAGGCACCCGTGCATTGGTTCTTGCTTTCGTTCCATTGGATATCCGATACCAGTTTAGACGCGGCATGTATTGTATCATGCCCCGTTTTAAAACCGAATTGAGTATCCGGAATTATTTTTACAGCACAGAACAGCACAAGTTTGTGAAAACTGACAAACCAGATTAGAACAGAAAATTACAGCCTTGCCACACAAAACAGCTGATTTTGACACTTCTCACAAATGCTTTCTGCCTCAAAAGTAGGTGCAGAATATTGTGTGCTAGACTGTGCGAGTACAGTCATTGAACAAACGCAAAACCCTATAATTGTGTGTGCTAACTTTGTATGATATAGATCTGGGAATGATTGTAGATAAACAGTTTAAATTCGAACAACATATTGATTACATTTGCAGAAAAATTGGTAAATAAAATTGCCTTTTTTAAGAAGATTCGAAAAAGGATGGATGATTTAACAGCAGTTAAAGTTTTTAACACTGTAATCAAACCTCATTTCGAGTATAGCTCGACAATACGGCACCAAAAAGTGCAATAGATTTCCACCAATTAGACAAATGTTGGATGCACTCAAATAGTTAAACGTCAAACAGAGATTTGAACTCAACATGCTGATAGCAGTCTTTAAGGTCCATTCACTGCTCAGCAACTTGCGAATTCGCAAATTTTGACATTACATTGACAGCACCTTTTTATTCTAGTCGCAGCAATCTGCGAATTTCACTTATCATTCGTTACCACAAAACAAAAGAATTGTGAGGTTAAACTCTCGCGAATGTTTTGGTCGCGCGAACGTGGATTGCGTTCCACATCTGTGGAATGTGAATACAATTTGACAGTTCGCAACAAGTATTCGCCTATTCGCGGAAAAATCAGCGAAACTAATTAAAATTTAACTTTTTTTCCTATTAATCGGTAGAAAAATGAAGCTGTTCTTTTGGAATAGTACAGTTGTCAATTGTGTGCCTTTAAATGTAGGTACTAGAAATGGTTTGTTCGCAGTTCCCCCATTCGACGGTCGCTGAGCTGTGAATGGACCTTTAAAGTGAAATATGGTGAACCGCCAAGCTTTCTGACAAGTGGAGTCAGACGAGTTACAGCCATACCGCAATCAAATGCAAATCAAGCAAATCAAAAAAACTTATCAAAGTTAAAGATATTTAAATGAAAAATGAACTTCCTATTAAAAAACACAAATTTATAAGAAATAATTATTATAATTAGTATTAAGTTTTTTAAAAAAAAAAAAAAAACTAATACCGTAATAATAATTAAAATGAACAGATTGAGATAGAACGTTGAAGTGTTTATGACTGCAGATTACAAAACTACATCCCATTATCCAAGTGCACAGTAAAGTCGTACCCAAGTGGTACAGCTTACTGATCTTAGAACGTAAGATAAGTGAATATTTCCCTGAATTCTGATGTTAAGATACAACACGTAAAGCTAAAAATACGATAAACTACACGAAAGTAACCGCTCTATCTATTCACTTGGAGTGGATACAAAGAACTTGCACACAATAGTTAAGTTTATGTTGTTTTCAACTACACGAGCATGTACATACATATGTAAGTATGTAGATATTTAAAACACTTGGGTTGTTGCAAGCGCCACCAATTAAAGTGCTAACAACTGAAACCCCATAGATACCTTCCTGAGTGTTTAACTATAATGACTTTTAAATTTGTTACTTAACGTTTGCACTTTTACTATCAGCTAATTCGATTCTAATAGACAAAATACATCGGTATTCCACATACCACTCTCAGGTATCACTCATGTGACCTCGACCTCACATAAGGTTCACTGGAAGGGGGTGATTTTCAGTATTTTTGTATTTAATCAAACTAATAACTCACCTTTCATGTGATAAACAACATATGTTAATTAATGATTTCCTTTTTATAAATAGAATTCTACGCACAAATTTAATCAAATTTCACGAAATTGCCGATACTTTACGTAATGTACTCAATAAATCGATGTGAAGAAGATTCTCAATTTCATCCGTAGGAATTGCACAATACCGCTAGGCTATTATTAAAATTTATACTATGCAAATAAATAAATAAATAGTTTAGGAATAAATAAAAAAAAAAAGTATTCTATCCCAGAGATTCATTCACGATTAAGTTGGTACCACTTTCCATTTGGCAACTGGGGAGAAACTGCTGCTGCTCAGCTGTGACTCTTTAAACATAGCGCACTATCGGTATGTGCACGAACGAGATAGGTTGATATTACAAAGCATGATGAAGAGGGAAGAAAATAGGTTCAATAGCACGTGTATGCTCCACAATCAGCTGATTGAGTAAAGTAGCTGGGGGGGCTGGTATAGGCGTGTAGGTGACTATGCACTTGCTCTTAGATGTGTTTTGCAATTCCACGTCAAACTAAACTGAAAATGAAACATTAGTACAGTAATGAAGAAAAGTCGTTGTTTTCCTTTTTATAAATTTTAACAGACAACCATTTATTGCATAACGAAATCAA
Source organism: Pocota personata (assembly GCA_963082735.1). Taxonomy (NCBI): domain Eukaryota; kingdom Metazoa; phylum Arthropoda; class Insecta; order Diptera; family Syrphidae; genus Pocota; species Pocota personata. The sequence continues at coordinate 261,694,656 of OY720429.1, read as the reverse complement.
TCGACAATTTTTTTTTTTTTTTTTAAATTCCCGTGCGTGCAAAATAATCACATAAACCATTTATTTTTAAGCCTAGGAACAAATCTGTTTATACCATCTCTTGCTGTCTCTGCAGCGTGGGTTAACGCACATTGGACATTGCATGAGAAATTTCGGATTAATTTGCGTTTCGTTTTTTAAATGATCAGCTACAATGCTGCTGAGGGCGTTGATGAAGAGTGGATGATCATTTGGGGTTGCGGCGCGACGCATTTCCTCAGCACCAACCTATAATAAAAGGAACACAAATGCTAGATTAGTTAAATAACTGAATAAAATGTGTAACGTATAAACAAAAATTGAAGGAAAAGGCAGCATGGATGGGGTAATATAGATTATGCTTGTGACCAGAATGTTACCGGTTCAAGCCTCAACGGGGACAGCAAACAGCCACCAGAAAACAAAAGAAAAACGAATAAATAAACGCATGTAAGGTCTTCAACTTTTATGAGGCACTGAACTTTAGCAAACAAAATCCCCAATTCAGAAATAGTTTACAGAAATTGCAAAATTGTCTTAACCACCTTGTAATGAATATGTATATGATAAGTTTCCCTCTCCTAAGGGAAAACTTATGTACATACGTTGACACTTTCCTGGAAAAAAGACGCCGAAATCAGGTACCATTCCAAGTTAAATCTGCCAAATGACTAAGAACATCACAGTTCGCACTGCTGCACGCAATAAAGAAGTTTTCATTCTAAATTACGACTGCATTTCAGACGATCAAAACTTTTTTTTACGGAACTCTGAGGCGGAATCCTCGGGCCTTATTATGTGTTACGATTTGCAGGTAACGATAGCCATGAATTATGACTATGTCTGACGAGAGTAGTGACAAAAAATGTTGCTGGAAACATGTTGATGAAGGGCACAAATCTTCACTTTTATTGACATTGTGTCAAAAAGTAAAGAAAATTGTTTGAAAATTGCAGGAAAATATAAGGAAATAGTGAATATTCTTTGACAAAATAAGCAAATATATAACGGGTGAGCCATCTGCTGTTTCTTTTTAAATTATATTTTATTTTGACACTAACAGTTCTCTTGTGCTCAAAAAATTTACAAAAACGCAGTATCATATCTCCGCGGTACGAAATGAATCGATTTACGGTTGAACAACGTTGGAAAATATTAAGAACTTATTTCCAAAGTGAGTACTGTGTTGCCGAAATAGTGCGAATTTTGAAAACAAATTTCGGTCAAAATAATGCACCAACCGTGCCTGCTGTACGCAGAAAGTTTGTAAAGAAAGTTTATGAGATTGGCATGCTCAACACAAGTTATCCTCGTGTGCACACCCCCACGAAGTCGTAGAGAAGTGAGTGCATCCTCAGCGTGTGACTGTTTTGTGTGTTTCTTTCTTTCATTTTTCTTCGAAGATGAAGATGGCAACACTACAGAGGCATGATAACCGTGTTTTTTTTTTGCCAGAAACTGGGGAAATGAACTTAGACGATGACTAGTTTCAGCTAGACGGCTACGTACCATAGAAGCCGTCCAACAATAGATCTTTTGTGTACCAAGTTCAATAATCATGTAATTAGCCGTTTTGGTGATGTTGCTTGTCCTCCACGGAGCTGCGATTTGACGCCGTTGGATTTTTTTTTTTTTGTATGGGGTGCCGTTAAAGACCGGTGTTATGATGACAATCCAGAAACGATTCAGGCACTTAAGCACAATATTGAACTATGTTTTCATTCGTCATAAAAAAAAACTACCCTTATGCTTTCGCAAACGACAGGTTTTTACATCGTTCCCACAACGTTAGGTCTGTTCCCGTACTTGTGAATTCAAATTCACATCAAATTTCGTGGAAATTCACAGCTCGGCAAAGTGCGGGAACAGACCTGATATACGAGATCGTCTAACATAATAAGGCCCTTAGAGTTCCGGTGAACACCGATTAAAGACCCCGTTGTACAATTTTTAATTGAAATGTTATAGTATCTGTCGATTTAGAAGATATTTCCGCGATTTTATCAGAAAAACTGTTGTTACGACTCGGGTATGTTATAAAAGTGCGCTTGGCTATCACCATTCCTAATTGAAATTCACGAAATTATCGTAAATAGCTACGAGAAGACAATATGTATGGCTATTCGAAGATAACGTCCTCAAGAAATGGACGTGGCCCTATACATTGTTCGGATGTTTTTCATAAAAAGTCAACGCTAACTCGGTTTTAAAGTTACAGTCAATTGAATTTGAAGTGACTTTGTAAAAATTATAAAAAGAACGATTGAAAGAATACTAATGCAGAATTTTCAGTCTGAAATCTGAATTGAATTTATTTGATCTATCAAAAGTCAACTGTGCAAGTTCACAGTAGCGAAAATGAATCACAATAAATATTCTGAATTTAACTTCTGCTAAATTAGTTTTATTACTGCGAAAATTTAAAATCAACTTACAATCACCCAACCAGCAGCAACTTAAGGAGTTGCTTTTAATATTTCTAGTATTTCAATGCTATATTTGTCAGTTTGTAGTAAAAGTATTCAGGGCGTATTTGAACAAATTATGCACTTGTACTGCTTCGGGCTGTAGAGAGCTTTTATACCAAATTTTTTCTCCCTGGCTCAAAATGTAAGCCTCAAGAACTGGTGTTATAAATTAGGATGCTGATCAGAAATATTTATATATACTTTTGGAGGTCTTTCGTTAAAACTATGTATCAAAACTAATATACCTTATGGAATATGGTATGATAGGCCAATGGTAGTATAATGGACCAATAGCTTGATTTTGCAGGAATTTTAAAGTGTGGGTCGCGACTCCCGGGTAAAATGTGAAAGGATGGATGAAAGGACAGATAGATTTAGTCTTTTACAGATCTCAATGCGTTTAGCGAAATTTTAGCTCAACCAGCAGAATAGCTAGTTGCTCTCTCCACAACACTCATCAAAAACTTCAATTAGACCACTAATCCACCGGTTTTTGAGAGTATTCAATGATACGCAATGCACACACCAACTGGTTTTGGTACTGATTTTAGGAAAATGTTATAAGTGGTCATTAGAGTAGCGTGTGTTGGGTTCGAACCACGGACCGTTCTTCTTCTTCTAAAGCCTCCTCTCCGTTTCGGAGGTTGGGAATCATCGCCCTTAACGTTTGTTTGTTCGTTACTCTTCTTAGATTGAGCCATTCTCTCAAATTTACTATCCATGTTATTCTTCGTCGTCCTCTTGTCCTCCTTCCTTCTATCATTCCTTGCAAGATGATATGGAGTAGTTGGTATATGCTGTTTCTCAGTATATGAACTGAGTATTCCAGTTTACGCTTCTTGACCAGGAATACTATTTCCCTTTTTCATCTTACTCGTCTTAGTACTTCTTCATATGTTATTCAATCAATCCAAGAGATCCGTAGTATTCTTCGTTACACCCACATTTCAAAAGCTTCTATTTTTCTTACAGTTCTTCTCTTAAACGTTCAAGTTTCTGCGCCGTATAATAGGATAGGGAAGAACATATATAGCATTTCACCAGCCGTGTTTTAATTTTCATATTAAATTCTCTGCTGCATAGAAGTTTTTTTCATTTTACAAAAGGCGGCTCTGGCTTGTTCTATTCGGCATTGAATTTCCTTGCTAGGATCACCGTTGCTGTGAATCGTCGTTCCTAAGCATTTGAAACTGAATACTCTCTCCACGTTCATGTTATTTATCCTCAGTTCGACATTGTCTGTAATTGGGTTTTTACCAATTACCATCAATTTCGTTTTTGCAGCATTGATTCGTAATCCGTAGTTTTCACTTGCGAGTCATTTGTTATTATTACCGCATCATCCACATATCTTAGGTTATTTATTCTCACGCCGTTAGACATCCCATATTAGGTATGTGAAGAACAACATCAATCTTTGGGTAAGGTTTGTTGTTTTACAAATTTTAAAGGGGGTTCGCCACAGCATAATTTTGTATTTAATGCTCGCAGGGGAGTCGTGTTTCTGAAAAGTTTGACAAACATTTTTGTGCGGTATTCTCAACTTCTTTAGAGGAAATGTTCTGAATTCGGTTTGAACTAAATTCGGGACGTTACCTATAGAGAAGTTGTACAAAATCAAGCCATACATTAAGTCTGAGCACTCCGAGATTCGTGGCTGTTTTTTTGTGAGGTTTCGCCATTGTAGAGAAGTCGAACTACATACGCTGTCTTGAAGCTGTTCTTTCTGTGTTGTTCCAAATGAGCAGTGACTTGCAATTAGGACCAACGGTCATGCGTAGTTAGCAGGGATCACCACGAAGAGACAGAGAAAAAAGTGCTACTTATCCTGACCAACGTTTTTTCCACTCACCTCTTTTGCAAGTTCATCGCAGTACTCAATGTCCAACTCGTGCAGTGTCTCAATATGTTCATTTACAAATGCAATTGGTACAAGAATGAAGTTCTTTCGTCCTTGTTTCACGTAGCCCTACAAAAATCTGTCATGAAGCACATACTACATCCAATAAGCAGAACCTCACCTTAATAGCATCATCAGTAGCTGGTGCCAACCATGGCAGTGGACCCACTTTCGATTGCCATGCCAAACTGTAGGGATTCGTAGACCCCAGCTCATTCATCACCATGTGTACCGTGGCACCAATCTCCGAGGGATACGGATCACCACGATTGACAGCCTTCAAAGGCAGTGAATGAGCAGTAAAAAGAATGACAACATCCTTTCGCTTGGTCTCTACAAATTTAGTCAGCTCATCGCGGATTCTATCAGCGAATGTGTTCACTAGAAATGGATTGGTGCCCCATCGGTCAATGATGCTCCACTTGATGTTGCTGGGCATTTTTCTAACAAGGAGCAACAAATGTGATTACAAAGATCTACTTGCACAGGTAATCGCCTTACTTATTGCGATAATGATAGAAAATTGAATTAAAACTGGATCCAGACGTTGCACAACTATACTGAGGGTACTGTGAGAATAGTACAATCCTCTCTGGAGCGTCCCTACAAATAAAACATTAAAATATCAACACTTCCCGGTAGAAACATGACTGACTTCTCAATCTGCTCCAAAGTATCCTCAGTCAGAGGATTAACATAGCGAAATCCAACATAATGCTTATGTGGTGCTGTAGCTGGCGAAATCTTGTCCAGCTCCTTGCACATCAACTCTCCCTGCAGATTCGTCCACTTGAGAATCGGCGATCCACCTCCAATTTCCTTGTATTTCTTTTGCACTTCAGGTGTCCTCCGCTGCGCAATCCATGGGCCTAGCTTGCTCTGAACTGGCAACTGGATCATATCTCTGTCGGTCATGATTCGATGGAGATAATCATGAACTTGATCCGTAGTCTCAGGACCACCCATGTTTAACATCAGAATTGCAGTTTTCGGTGCAGCATTTTGCTTGCCGGTAGTTGAGAAGGCACGGCAGAGGTTACCTGGCAGATGTAATCATGAATGAAAAGAGCAAAGTACTTGGAGCGGGTGAATTAAGCGAACCTGAAAGTTGACTGTAATTGCGTAGATACATTTTACAACCTTGACAAGCTTCACTTCGATTTTTCCCAAGCTTTCCCACAAATGCTGTGTAATTTGCAGAAAGTGCAATGTGATTAGTTTGAAGTTTGAGTGCACTGCAAAATGAAAACAGAAAAAAGTTAGTCCGAAATATGGAACTGGAACGAAGTGAGAACTGTCAAATTAGTAACGAAACGCGTTGCCAAGCGTTAGAAAAATGTTTAGAATGGATGAATTTTTTCGTTTTATTACAATTGTTGTTATGAATGTATTAATTGTTATATCTCCCTTCGCATATGCTTGTAAATGTCAAATAGAATCAACTGATAGCCAAAAAGGATTTTTTGTTTATGTTAACTGCGATCAAGAAGTGACGTTTCGTTAAAGAACAAGTGTTGACAACTTCTTTTTGTAACCCGGATTGAGGCGAAATGTCAGGGTTTGATAACTAACCGAGTAAAAAAAAATAACAATGTCTAGTGATACTTTAACATTTTTGTACGGGTTCGGCTTGAAATTAATTTGTGTATTTTCCCTCAATTTGATACTCTCTTAGAGTTTTCTCTCTCAATAATAATAATAGATATAGAAAGATTTTAAGTGCAATTTTATTCACTTCATTTTTCTTAACAATAAGTTTAGTAAGCTTAACCTAAATTAAGCGTTAAAGATTTTTTGTGATGATTAAAAAAAAGAAAAAAATATTTAAGCCTTACATGAGAAGATGTAAACGTATTAGTATATTAATTTAATGTAAATACACTTCACTTGAAAGGAATTTTAACTGCAATTAAAATAGTAAATAAGAAATAAAATAAAAAAAAGATAGGGGTTCATTTATAATTTTATGCCTGTACTTAAGAGCTTCTTTTATAGTACGTTTCCACTACAGCCAAATTTTTCATATTTCAAATAACTCATTTCATATATCAGCTCATTTGGTTTGAAATTCAAGTATAAGTGAATGGTAGGTGTGAAACTTGGAACCTCTAATAAGTCAGCTATCCTTATCTATGCATTCAAGAATCAAATCGCAAAACTGACAGAAATGGTACTACAATCATAGTACTACAAATAACACTATTGAAAATGGAACGACCTCCAAATGTAAAAAAACCTTTTTTGGCAATTTTTCATTCAAAAATAAGGAAACGTTTGCGAAATGAGATAATTTAGCTCCTCATTTGCGATATTGCTTCGTGCGGGAGGGACCTGGATCGAAAAGAAATTGTGCCACACACACACTGTTACATTTTTTGGATTCTAGAAGTCTCCTTTGTAGATAGATGCACAAACGACCATTAGGCTTAACCGTTATTCCTAAATATTTACATTCTTTCACAATAGTTATGTTTATATTTATATTTGGCGCTGGCTCTACCGGCATTTATTTAACTTAGTACAAGCATAACTTAATCTAAACTTAAAACTAGAAAGGACAAGGAATTAAAAGCTAGGAAGAGAGTATGGTTAGGGCATTGTGGAGTGCTCATTTATTCTTGTTAAAATCAAAAATGTGTGCCGCTTTATTTGATTTGCGCAGCATTCTTGATAATGGTTGATTGTAACCATAATTTGTGCTATGAGGAAGTATACGGAAAAGAGGAGCATACCTGAGGTTGCGGGGATTGGTATTTAGAGAAATAGCTTGAAGCAAGTCGGGGCGATCAAAGTTACACCTGATTAATAAAAAGTACGTCGGAAACATCACGACATTTTTCCAAGGACTAAAGATTAATCAGTCTAAGACGATCCACATAGGGCGGCAGGTTGAAGTTATCAGCCCAAGACAGAAGTGAGTGAACCTGGGCTGGACAACCTCAATTCGCAGACGATACTTGGCTGGTATACTCGAGAAGGGGTCTAACGAAAGTAAGATAGAGGGATTTTGTTACGTAGGGGTCAGAGAACTCTTTTGACCAGCGTTTTACAAATCCAAGTGCTGAGTTCGCTCTACTTATAACATTGTCAATATGTGATCGAAAGTTGAGTTCGCTATCGCAGATGACGCCCAAATCACGTGCTGACGTGGCTGAGGGTATAGGGTCATCACGAATGAAGTAGATCCTAGGTGGTGGTGAGAGACGCTTGCGGGAGTAGGTGATGGAGTGGCATTTATTGACATTAAGTTCTTAGCCATTTTTTATACACCAGATGGAGAAACTATCTAGATCATCCTGCAGAAGGCGAGAATCAGTGGCAGATGATATGAGTTTAAAGATTTTCATATCATCAGCGTAGACCAGAAGGTAAGAGTTCCGGATGATACGCTCAGCATCATTTATTGTAAGGATGAAGATTAGTGGTCTAATGGCTGCCTTGAAGAACGCCCGATGTTGCAATAATAGGGTTCGATACTGTTTATCTGAAACGGACTTTGTATTGACGGTCCACTAGGTATGATCTGAAATGTTTGTATTCCCAAAGCTTCATTTCTCTTCTGTTTTTTTTTTTCCTTTTTAACATTTTGTAATATACAAAGCGCAAAGTATTAAATAAAAAAATATGGTATATACAAAAAGTAACTAATAAAGGAAATGTCAATACATGACAACAACTCCGTGCTTAAAGAAAGCTCCAACAAAATTATACCTTACATTATATGTATGTATGTATACTTCGCGTTATCGAGCAAATATTCTCTGGTGTGGGGATGAGTGTTTTTCAAAACCGAAATAATGAAAATGTATCCCAAATGCACGAAAAACTTTCTATATTTTTTTCATTGGCCCAGAACTGACTGTATTTGTTTATTAATATAACCATTTAAATATAAATATTCTTCATCACCATTACGTTTTTTTGATGAAAATCAGGGTTATAATTAACAAACTGTAACATCTCATTGGCATATGCATTTTAACCACTAAAACACGTTAATTTATCGAATGACAAAACCAACCTATACCAAAATGGCGGCCTATAGAAGTAATAAAAATTTTCTAAAAATACCCTGTACAATTTTCCCCAGAACAACACTGGTTTCAATATAACAGAAAGCACTTTCGCTTGAGAACGCGAGTGATTCTATATACATATACTCATAGTTGCAACGAGTATATCTCTTTTAGACTTATTTATTTGTCCTTTTTTTAAAAGCAGCAAGTATTTGAAATTATTTCATTGAGTCTTTCAATTTTTTTTCCCGCTTCTGAGTTAAACGATCAATTTTTTAAACAATTTGCTAAAATTTCGTTTTGGTATTGCAACCTTGATCTAAGAACGAGCATTGTTATCCAAATAACCTGTCGAATGATTTCGGCATGAATATCAGTCCTGAGCTACTCTAAAAATGGTTTTCTATAACCTCAAATCCATCGTGTGTGTGGTATCCACCAATGGATGGAGGTTCAAAAAGTTGACCAGTCAACATAAATAAATAATTTGACACCATTGACAATTTTTTCAATTAATCTTTGCTTTGCGCCATTCAATTAAAAACGCATTGTCACACCACAACTATACAAAAAACAGTCTAGTCATTCTCATCATCTCCAAATTCAAATCTTATGTAGCTTTAATTGAATATTGGCTTACAAATACGAATTGATGGAAGTATATAACAAAAATTTCCATTGATAACATTTAGTAGTGGGAATTGCTAGAAAAATTTAACTCAATCGAATTACGATCGTACGACTTTGCAATCAGTGAATAAATTAATAACTCGTGTATACAAACAAATTTACAGACGACGCGACATTATGGTATAGGTATAGTTCATCTCGATCGCAATGCAATCCAATTAAAAAATGATATACAAATTATGTATATGTTACAGAAATAAAACTTTGATTTCATATTAGTATGAGCCGTGTATTATATTTTTCATAGGAACAGTTTTACTCTCTAATGTTTTTCAGACGTTCGCGAGAGGTGAAGAAGTGGAAACCTGTTAGTTTTATTTTTATTTTTTATGGAATTCGAATCTGAACCTTCTGCTGAGTAGGACAACGTACTAATCGCTGAGCCACCGCGCCAATTTTGTATAAACTTACTTTTTTTAGATGGTCCAATAGTCGGGGGTAGACATGGGGTTTAAACATCAAGTCTTCTAGGCCAGCTCGATCCCAACTGTTTCCAGTTTCATACACCAAAAAGTTGGTTTAAGTCTTTTTTCACTATTTTTATTAACAATTTTTCACTTCATTTTTACGTTAGAAACATAGTTACATACAAATATTGGAAAAAATATAAACTAATATATGCTAATGCCATCTTTGCTGTATTCAACTTCTCTATGTGTTCTGAGCATAATTCTCCACGTTCACTTGGACCAGTCTGTCTCTATAGGTTCATTTCCATGGTAAACATACGAGTATACCAAACTGTTGATAAACTGACACCTTTTTGGTAATAGTTCCATGAACATTTCCGCGGTTCATGTGGTCTCAAGATAATCAAAGGGATCATAGTCTATTTGGCCATTTGGGCTCCACCAGAAATCGACTTAGGCAAGGTTCCACATCCATACAAAGAAAACAATAAGAAAGTTAGAATTCATGAAAATTATTAAATTGTGAAAATATAAAAAAATAAAAAAAAAATAAAACATAATAACCATTATTTGCTATCAAAGCACCGATAATAAATTAACCAAAAGGATTCAAGAAAAATGAAGATGTGTCTGACCCTAGGTACACGTCAAATTCGCAGACTCCAAACGATTCTATATGCAAGCCAAGTATACCATTTATCACCACCGTTCCTAGCTTTGAGAGTGAAAAAAAATAAAATATTTTTTGTTAAAGAAAACACCCCCAAAAAGTGGGCGCCGTCATAAGTATTGCATGGAATTATTGTAGAGCGCAGATCTATACATTCTGTGACGACATTTTTTTTTTTTTTGGTTTCCCACAAATTTATGACGGTGTTCACACTGGACTGACGGACTGTATTTTTTTTTTTTTTTGACATTTCGTATTCAGACTGATAGTCCTGTCTGAACACTTCCGCGGATTCTTTTGACATATTAATTGTCAGTGTCCATCAAATTGGTTTGTTTTCGTTTCTGTTTTCTTGCTTACTTGGCAAATTCGAAGAAGAGTGATAGCAGTGATACCGAATTATTATAATTTTCTTTTTACAATTTTTTTTACACTTTTTTCGAGTAACAACCGATTGACATTTTCAAACGTCAGAAAAAATCCATGTCACCTCTCCACTTCCCCCTTTGCCAGTAAACGTCAAAAAAAAAAAATCCAGTCCGTCAGTCCTATGTGAACACCCTCTATTGAAAAGACTTCATTTCAAAAATCCAAAAACCATTTTTTTTAATACAATGCCATCTAAATGTGAGCGTATTTATAATTATTGTATGGGAGAATTGCAGGGCACACTGACATCAATATATTGGGTTTCGATTTCAAATAATTTTATTGAAATCATATTAATTATCCGCTCCGTAGTAAAGTAAGTGTAGCAGTTGAACTAATCTATATTTGCACCCAAAGAAGAGGTTTACCCAGAAATGCTAAATATTGTACCATAAATATCCTGAAGCTAGTTAAACTTGCTGGAAAGTGCTTTTGAATACCGTATTCTAAAAAATTAAACATTCCGTCAAGTCGAACTGTCAAACAATCAAATTCGATCCGTTTAGTTCAAAATTTAAGGCACATGAGCGGCCAGGACAATGAATTTAAGCTTGTTCCGTATTGCTATTACGATATATGTATGTATGTTGTATCTCTGTGTGTAGATACGAATATAAATAACCTACAATTCCTGAAGCCCTGAAACGAAATAAATCCTATCTTCAAGTGAATTACCAAATCTATAAAATTGCAAAAAATCATGAAGCTACACCTATGTATGTATGTATGCATGTGCGTATGTATATCAAATTTATTTTCGAATTTTTAACGATTATTAGATAAGATACCAACATGTTGCCAATATTCATTTAAACGTAGACAGTGCAAAATTCAGGGAATTAAATGCTCAATCACCCCTAAAGTAAATAAATAAAACAACGCATAGACGAATCCGGTTTAGTTCCAAGGGTTATCAGTCCAAAGGCAATGGCATTTCATAAATTGATAATGGTTGACCAATATTTTAAGTAATTATGACTCCGGAATAAAAATCTAAAAGAACTTCAAAACTACAGTCTTCATCCAATTATAGAATATATATCTGTCTAGTAAAAATATTTATAATCATTCGCCATACAAAAATGAAAACGAATGAAAGCTAAATAGCGAAGAAAATGTTGTCGACCTCTGACGCAATCGGCGAGAGCATACAAAATCGCGTGATATTTCAACTTGCGCACCAATTCTTTTAAAATAAAAAATGTCTATGTAAGTACACACATATGTACCTACATACATAAAATATAAAGAAGAAAAAAAAAAGGGTAAATATCATGCCCTGGGCAAGCAACATTATGCCAGGTATTAGGAAAAAATGAAAAGAAATAAAGCAATCACCTGAAGACACGTTCTCGACAGAATGGTCATCATTAAAGGAAGACCTCACTCATTTTGAGATATAAAAATTGTTACCATTCATCGCAGTAAATTATGCCAAGCAACAAAAAAATAATCGGTCCAAAGTGCAAAACGTGCGTTGTTCTTTTTCTTTCTAAATAAAAAAAAGAGCCGGTTCCTGTTTCTAAGCACCAAAAAACAGCAGATACAATTTCAGAGCGAAAAGTTACAAAATGACTAACAGCTGCCACATATTATAATAGATATGTACATAACAGACGCCGGTTTCACACCATGCGCTCTCACAAATATTATGTAAAGCAAAGCTTATCGAACCATATGCAGGCTATTGTTTGACAAAACATACGAATTTACGTCACGTTATGGTGCGTCATACTTTCAGGGAATTCCATCTGAGGGAGGTTTCTTTAGAAACCCTACCTAGAAAATACTACATAAGGGTTGTTAACCTAGTTTTCCTATCAGTTCGAACGCGTTTCTCATTAAACTCGAACTAGACTGTCACTAGATGACGAAGTGTTTTTTTATCAATCGAAAACCACATTTGTCAGGTGTATTCTTTTATGCTAAATATATTAAACTTTTTCTATGTAAAAGCTTAAGAGCTGCATTCAATTGTTTGGATCATGATGTGGTACATTGCTATTGGATTGTTGACGAAAGCTATTTCATAGGGTTTTAGATAGTAGTATTGATTACTATGAATAGTAGAGATAAATCAATAGATGGGGTACGAGTATATGATATTGTAATATGCGAGCTACGGCTCGAGTAGATAAAACAATTATTCTGTGAAATTATTTCTTTATTTTCTACTCTATAGAACAATTCAAGTTCACACTATACTATTCTTCGCAAATTCTTTTCTTACAATGTCTCTTTCCTCTCAAATCACTTTATCTCCTTTCAATTACTTAATTCACAAATTCAAACTAATTACTTTTTCTTGTTTACTCTCAACTTTCAATTTATCACCAAATTACAACTTCGCCCGTTATCACTTTTCCAATCTCTTCGCCACGGTTCTAAAACCAACTGTGTCTTTTTTGATCGCCATCTGTCCTTATATAGCAGAAGTTTCTGATAGCCAGAAACTTCTAGCAAATTCTTCGACCACTGGAACAAGAGAAATAATTCTTGCAGTTTCAATTCCCTTTTATCCCTGATATTATTCGTCTCTTTCGTTGACATGAGCTGTGGAGACTTCGTCCCAGACACGAACCTCGAATGAAAGGACAGTACGAACCAAAATTCTGCCAGAATGAAGTCACTTCGGAATTTGTTGCGTCATATTTTAGGGGGCGTAGTTATTATTATGTTACACTGCCCCCCTCTTAGACGTGTTCGTCCCGAACAAGTGCATCCTCATTTCGGCCATTGTATCGACTCAGTCGGTCCACATGAACCACTTTCATTTTGGCCCTTGGTCCTCGCTGGATGCGGTAGACAACATCGTTGATGCGGGTTACTATTCTGTAGGGACCTTCCCAGTTCCGCTGTAACTTAGGTGATTTCCCCTTTTGGCGATGGGGATTATACAGCCACACCAGATCTCCTTCCTGGAATCCTGACGTTGTTGCCTTGGCATCATACCTGGTCTTCATGCGGTCGCTCGTCATCTTAATCTGGCTTCTGGTCCTTTGGTGTATGTCCCTAAGCCTTTCCCTAAGGTCCGCCACGTACTCTTCTTCATTTCTGGGCTCATTGGTAGGAGATCCAAATTTCACCTCACTGGGTAAACGAGCTATTCCACCAAATAAGATTTCGAACGGCGTATGTCGAGTAGTGCTATGCACGGCACTTCTATAGGCCATCAAAAACAAGGGAATCTGCCGGTCCCAATCCCGTTGGTAGTCACCTACGACCTTCGAGAGATGTTCGTCCAAAGTCCTATTGAAACGCTCCACCATACCGTCCGACTGTGGATGAAGCGGGGTTGTCCTTGTCTTTTTGATTCCGAGTAGTTGACACATCTCTTGGAAGATTCTTGACTCGAAGTTCCGCCCTTGGTCAGAATGCAATTCCAAGGGCACACCGAATCTGCTAACCCAATTGTAGACGATCTGCTCCGCCACGGTTCTGGCTTCCTGGTTAGGGATCGGAAACGCTTCCGGCCACTTACTGAAGTAGTCCATCACTACGAGTATATACCGATTACCATTGTCGGTTTCCGGAAAGGGCCCTGCGATGTCAATGGCGATTCGTTCGAAAGGTGCTCCCACGTTGTATTGGTGCATCTTACCTCGAGTTTTGATTCTCGGACCCTTGCTAGCTGCACACACGTCGCATTTTCTGCACCAGTCTTCGATATCTTCCTTCGCTTTTAACCAATAAAAACGTTCTCGTACCTTTTCTAACGTCTTATTCACTCCCAAGTGGCCTCCGGTCGCCCCGCCATGCATTTCCTGTAACACCTCCTTGACCCTCGTCCGTGGTACGACAAGCTGCATTACAAACGACTTTCCGTCGGAGGATTCCCATTTTCTTCTCAGAACACCTTCTTGGACATGGAGGGAGTCCCACTGCGCAAAATATGCCTTTAAGGTCGGGCTTCTGTGAGAGATGTCCTGATGATCCGGTTTCTCCATGTTCTCCTTCCAGGCCAGAATCGGCTCGATATCCGGGTCTTCCTTCTGAGCGTTCCGGATCTCATCTACGCTCCAGCCGGCGATAGGTTCGGCTCTCATTCTTTGGATGGAAACCAGCTCCCGTTCTTCCTGACGCGCACAATGTTTACAATCCGTTCTGCATGGTCTCCGGGACAGTGCATCCGCATTAGAGTGGAGTTTTCCTTTACGATGCTGAGCTCCTTAGCAAGATTTTCGACTTGCTTTCCTACTATCTCGAATTGCGTATCCACTTTTTCAAACTGAGTCTCTATCTTCCCGAACTGAGTTTCATGTTTCTCAAAATTTTCATCGAATCTAATTTCGACTTTTTCGAGTTGCGTCTCGACCTTCTCGATTTTTTCTTCGATCACTTCGAATTTGGATTCCAAGTTCTTGTTTTGCTCATCAAGTTTACTTTCCAGAGCATCTAGAGAATTCTTTTGTTCGTCCATTGCTTTCTTTTGTTCGTCCAGCTTAAGTTCTAGAGAATTCCTTTGGTCGCCCATTGCTTTCTTTTGTTCGTCCATCGCTTTCTTTTGTTCATCCAGCTTAAGTTCTAGAGAATTCTTTTGTTCGTCCATTGCTTTCTTTTGTTCGTCCAGCTTAAGTTCTAGAGAATTCCTTTGGTCATCGAGCTTATGACTTTGATCTTCTATTGCTTTCTTTTGTTCGTCCATGACTAACTTAAGTTGCAGGAGCAGACTTGTTATACCCGGGTCGGCTACTGTACTTGCTGGTTCCTCTTCCACGTCAAACTCTATGTCATGCGGATTTTCACCTTCCTGCGTTACTGCTTCTTCCAGACGAATCAGTAGGGCATCTTTTCCCCCAGTTGTGTCGAGGTTCCGCTTACTGAGTTCTGCCTTTAGTTGAGTTATAGTTAGTTTTCCCAATTTGCGACCCATTTTGCGCAACTAATTAACTCAACACAGAAATCGTTTTTTTTTTTTTTTTTTTTTTTTTGTGCAATTTCACACCACGGAAATAGTTATTCACAGAATAAGTTTTATCCCGCTTCTGACACCAATGTAATATGCGAGCTACGGCTCGAGTAGATAAAACAATTATTCTGTGAAATTATTTCTTTATTTTCTACTCTATAGAACAATTCAAGTTCACACTATACTATTCTTCGCAAATTCTTTTCTTACAATGTCTCTTTCCTCTCAAATCACTTTATCTCCTTTCAATTACTTAATTCACAAATTCAAACTAATTACTTTTTCTTGTTTACTCTCAACTTTCAATTTATCACCAAATTACAACTTCGCCCGTTATCACTTTTCCAATCTCTTCGCCACGGTTCTAAAACCAACTGTGTCTTTTTTGATCGCCATCTGTCCTTATATAGCAGAAGTTTCTGATAGCCAGAAACTTCTAGCAAATTCTTCGACCACTGGAACAAGAGAAATAATTCTTGCAGTTTCAATTCCCTTTTATCCCTGATATTATTCGTCTCTTTCGTTGACATGAGCTGTGGAGACTTCGTCCCAGACACGAACCTCGAATGAAAGGACAGTACGAACCAAAATTCTGCCAGAATGAAGTCACTTCGGAATTTGTTGCGTCATATTTTAGGGGGCGTAGTTATTATTATGTTACAATATCAACAATAATTCCTTAGTCGTACGAGTATGATTTTCAATTATTATTATTATTTTTTTAAAGCGAGTCATTAACCTCAATTTAATTAAATAAATTGATGCTAAGCAAATTAATAATAACTTGATACTAATAGATACAAAGGTACTAATTAACATGACCTTGTCAGATTAGAATTTTGGGTCAGGTTAATAAATTTGAAAAAATAATCATTCAAACCGCATCTCTGTAGAGGTTATCGTGCACAAGAAAGCGGCAAAACTGCACAGAATTAACTGTATTTTCAAAACCGCAATCATTCAATCACTGATCTGATTAACACCAAGATCTATAGGCAATGAGTTGCCATTAAGGTAAATTATTAACAGAAAGAATTATTCAAATCGGTGCATCTTTGATGGACAGACAAACAGATACACGCATAGCCGCCATAGGGAAAACTACTTTCTTTTCACTTAGAATAGAGTAGATACAGTCAAACAAGATTTTTCTACCTAACCACACTGTATAAAAACATGTTTGGAAACTTCGTGTTTTCAGCAAATATTTTCTGTAGTGCACTCGTCGAGTAGTGGAATCAACGACAAATGTTTCTGGAAACGCCAAACAAAACAATTAAATATTTTTAATAGTAACTTTTTACATATTTTTGTTTTGTTTTTGTTTGCTGTAAAACTTTTATTTTCGACCAAATGTATGTACATATGTACAGTGTTGTGAAAAACACCGGATTTTTCTTGAATATTTGTCTTTGATGAATTCTAGGGGATGGGAATACAGTAGGTAAACTTGTTTGTCAATTTATGAAAACCTATTACATAAGTTTACAAATATAAAAAACAAAAAAAAAAATAATGTCTTGCTGTCATAATTTTTAAAGTTTTATCCAAAACTGTAACTCAACTCAATGCCATGCCTGTGCAAAACATACCGGATTTTTAAAAGTACTGTATTTTCTTGATCTATATCTTACTGATAACAGTTTGGCTGTCATTTGGATTGAGTTATAGACTGAACAAATCCAAAAAAAAAAACATCTCCAAATTGTTTACTATTAAAATGGCCAAAAATAAATACAATAGTTAAAAATCAGGTGTGATTAAAAATCAGGTCGTGGCAGATTTCAAGGCAGGGCTAAAACAAAAATGTGTAGTCAAAAAGTACAAAATGCCATCATCGACAGTGTGTGACATTATAAAAAAGTTTCGGAATGGAAAAGCGGTCGAAACTATTCACTGTGGAGGACGTCCGAGAAAAACGAATGCCTGCACCGATCGCCAAATTAAACAAAATTATCCTTAAAGATCCTTTCTTGTCTTCAAAAAGGATTGTTAGCGAGCTCTGTCTTTCAATTGAAGCAATCACGCAGGCGTTTAAAAGAAGCTGATTTAAATTTGATGGCAAGAGAACATTTGAATTGGTCAGCAACAAAGTGGAAAAATGTACTCTTTAGCGATGAGAATAAGTTTAACTTGATTGCTTCTGATGGAAGTATTCATGTTAGACGAAAGTGTACTGGGCTTAATATTGGAGCGAAATTTGCCATGTTCTGGTTTTCAGTCGCTGTCTGCTCAGGCAATTCAAATTACACAATACCCAAAATGCGACTTACGGCAAAGTAAACGTCAGAACCTTTCATCTTTTGCTTTGTGAGAAATTTCGATTAAAGCAACAGATTTGAAGTGGTCATTATTAAAAAACGACATTTGTCACTTTTGTCGAAAATTAGATTTAAAGTTTTCCTATTTCCAGGTACATATGTAACCGTATTGCTCAGATCTAAAGCGGTACATTTCTTATTACTGTACATTATTTTATTGGGTATTGAAATTCTTATTCATTGTTGAAGGAGGATACATATGTATGTGCCACACATACACTCTTCTAACATTGAAAAGTTCGCTACACCGAGCTTATCATTTAAGTTAGTAACATCAGTCTTAACTTTTCATTTATTACCCTATGAAATCCTTGGCCATCATTTTATGGTAAATGCTGCAAAACCATAAAACATGTATTGCGTCAGTTATTCCAAAGTAGTTAAAATGAGTCAGGAAGAGGGAGTTATAAGATCAGACAAATATGATACAATGCGCTACATAAAATCAGTAAAAGTTATTGAACAACGGCATATCTAAGCACAAATTTGGGCCCATTTTGACATACAAAGATTGGAGATTATGGTTGATGAATTGGCGTTACGCTTTTCATTTTACTCGAGTTATTTCAAAATTATCAAAAGCGTTACGCTAGCGAAGTATACGCAAATGAGTACTTATGTACTTTTTTCTGTTCGCTTTCATTGTACCTCGTTAAGAGGGTAGAGATGTACTAAAAAAAAATATTAGAGAGTGATTCTGAGGACGCAATAGTTCTAAATAAGTAAAATATTTAAACAAACAATTCAATTTCATTGAACAGCTGTATTCGAATGTATTTATTAAGCTTAACTGAGTCGAAAAAGCCGTACAAAATCAAGCCACAGGTGAATATTCTTACCTAAGTTTGTTTGCTTGCCTTTTTTAACGTCACCTGCTATTTGATTTCGCACGGCTTCTCGATTTGTCGAGAGAGAATTCTCCGAATTTTTATTTCCGATTCTGTTGGTTAATGTACTTCAATATCTCTGAAGCTCACTGAACAGCATTTTTTATTCATCGCCTATTTGCATCGCTTCATGAATTTTGAAGCGAAGAAAAAGTATGCTTTATTGGAGCGGTAGCGGTAAGCATTTTCCATAGGCCATGTTAAGTGTCATTATTGATTTCAAATTAATAGTGTGGTGCTTGAACTTCTTTTCTTATGTAACAATAATTATTGTTTATCCCAAAAGACTTAAACAAATGCGTAGTAGAAAAAAAAATATATTAGTAGACCTGCTTAGTTGTTCACTAAGCGATTACTGCTTAAGCGATGGAATTCATCGGCCTTACGCCAACTGAACCGGTCGACTCTCTACCAAATCGAATTCGGAACGTTCCTTTCGACAAGTCAAAAAAGTCGTACAAAATTAAGCCGCTCTATTATTGGTTTTATTGACCAATCGGAAAGTTGAGTTCAGTCAACTGTAAGCGAGAACGTGCTCATTGTCTTAAAAATATCATAAACTAAAGCTGTTTTACTTCACTAAGCATTTCTGTTTTATTGTTCGTTTAAAATGTTATCTCCCTCTCACTCCGTAAATATTCTAAGTGAATAAACAGACGAATTATTTTAGAATTTATGAAAAATGACTCTCTAGCTAAAAAATTAATGTTGAGCCAAACAACTGGTGAAGAAATTTAAAAGTATGCCTGTATCCGAATGTGTGTATTCGCTGTTCCATTGTCCGCAATAACCTGTACTCGGGCACCCAGCACTGGATAATATGTATTAGGATGCAAGGTTTTACTAGGCTTGGTGTTACTGCAGCTGACGCCAGAGCATTAGAGGCTGCTGTCAATGTTAATAAAAATAAGGTTCGCAAAGATATTGTGCTATTTAAGAAAATTGTTGTACGCTACGCTTGTAGAAAGATAGAAATTTGATAGTTGGAAACAAACAAACAGATCTCTTATTTATTACTAGTTAGTCAGCCTTAAATTGTTTAGTATGAGATGGAGCAAATCATTTTTTTTTTTTTTGTAGATTTAAAAGAAAGCAACAAATATTTTCACGTGGCAAACTCAATCGATTGAATTTAAACGAAGGAAAATCCAGATTGAACTTTCGATTCCATTTCAATTTAATAGTTCAATCTTTCATGTTTACGTGGTAATAAGCATTAAGCTATGCTTACCGGTTTTTTTATAACCGGGTAATCAGCGTTGGTTAGCTATCTAAAGGTTATTTGAATAACCGGTTAGTTGTCAGATGTTAATCGGTTAAAAGCCGGTTATTTATAAACAAAACCGGTTATTTTTCGATAGCCGAATAACAAGGATAATAATCTAAAATGGTTACCTCCGAATTTATAGCGTTGAATGAATTATTTTCTAACCTAATTTCAAATTTATGTATACGAGTATTAAAACGTTACAATTTTTCTTAAAAATAATACATATTGTAACATAATAATAACTACGCTCCCTAAAAGTATAACGCAACAAATTCCGAAGTGTCTTTTCATTCTGGCAGAATTTTGGTCCGAAGTGTCCTTTCATTCGAGGTTCGTGTCTGCGGTTAAGTCTCCACAGTTCATGTCTACGAAAGAGACGGATAATATCACGGATAAGAAAGAATTATAACTGCAAGAAATGATTGTCATCTTGGAATTATTATATCAGAATTTTTCTTATTCCAGTGGTCGAAGAATTTGCTAGAAGTTTCTGGCTATCAGAAACTTCTGCTATATAAGGACAGATGGCGATCGAAAGGAGGCAGTTGGTTTAGAACCGTGGCGAAGAGATTGGAAAAGTGATAATGGGCGAAGTTGTAATTTTGTGATCAATTGAAAGTTGAGAGTTAACAAGAAGAAGTAATTCGAAGAAGTAATAGTTTGGATTTGTGAATTAAGTAATTGAAAGGAGATAAAGTGATTTGAGAGGAAAGAGACCTTGTAAGAAAAGAATTTGCGAAGAATAGTATAGTGTGAACTTGAATTGTTTTATAGACTAGAAAATAAAGAAATAAATTTCACCGAATATCGTTTTATCTACTCGAGCCGTAGCTCGCATATTACAATATTAATAATTTCAATGGTAAATAATTAATTTCGTTCATGGATTTATGGCTTATACAGATAATTTTAGGTCAATATCGGGTATGCCATAATATGCATACAAATTGCAAACATTTCACTACGCAAAAGCTTTTCATGAACATGCGATGTAAATAAAAATAATTACAGACAGAAAGAGCACCAAAGCCGTTTTTTGTAATACGGCAAACCAAAAGCTTTTTTTCAAATGCATTCATTTTTGTTTACTAGATACATATATCTAATAATAATAATAATTAATACTCCTTCAGTATTCTATTCACCTTCAAATAATAGAAATAAATTTACCATTCCATGACATCGCTGAAATTAACTTCTAAACCTAGCTATGACCAATTAAAATCAATAATCATGCAGAAAACCGGTACGTACCCATCTCTCATTGTTTGTTTTTTTACTCAGAATAATTAATATCTATCTATGAGATACTATTCACTTGGCCGTATGACAACATATGCCGAGTGTAAATTGAAATGGGAAATCGAAAGACGACGATTTTAATTTATAAATACCAAACACATTCATAAATTTAAATAGATGAAATATATGTCAAACAATGTGGTATCCGACAAAGCAATATGCATCATCATCGTCACACAAAAGATTCATCTTATTTCTTATATTCTTTATGGTTTTGCTTCGGCACCATGTGACAGTGGAAGAAGATGATGGTACGAGCAGCCGGCAATTTGTTTTCCTTCGAGTATATAAGAGTGGACGACTATTGGCAAATAAAAGCGATAGATACAACAATCTCTCAACAACACAAGAAATAGGAAGCCGGTTTGAGTGAAATGTAATCACTCAGATCATAGGGAGTTCACTTCTTAGGTTTCATAAATTGAAATGATGTACATATTTCAGAAATTTTGGGAATACTATCCGCCCGGCGAATGGAACCTAAGCATCGTGTATTCGGCCCTCAAGAAACGTGACCCTTTGAGCTGCACCAACTACAGTCTCCTCAAAATAACGTATACAATTGTATCTGCCAACAAATCTGATTGGTACGGGTCGGTGCGGATTTTAGACCTGGAAAGTTCACAATAGATCAAATATTACATTGCGGCAGACTCACCACCTCTTCATTGATTAAAAAGTCCCCCATGATAACTTTTATAGAGACAAGCTATACAGAGCCATATATAGTTTCGGCATCCCTGCCAAACTCGTTTGTCTGAGCAGGATGACGATTTAGAATGCCCGCTGGTCCATAAAGGTCGATAACAGTATCACAAAAGCTTTTGATGTCAGAAAAGAAACTCGGATACATCAACGACAATATAGTCAACATCTCCAACTTGGATAGAATGTCACAATATACAGATACAATTTTAAGATAGTTGAAGACTTTATCTGTCTAGGGTCCGCTGTAAATTCTAATAGTGACACTAGCACAGGGATCAAGCGAAGAATCAGACTTCAAACGGCTGTTTCTTTGGCCTAAGAAGGAAATTGAGTAGGAAAGCCTTCTCACGGTTAATCAAGGTGACTTAATATAAGACCTTTATCATTCCAGTCCTGCTATATGGCGCAGAAGCATGGACTTTATCAAAGACTGATAAAAACACCCCTTGGTTCTTCAAGTCCTTTTGGTCCTGTTTATATTGACTGGGTATAGAGGAGAAGATACAACGACGAACTATACCGATTGTACAGCTTTATTAACCTAGTCAGTAGGGTTCGGATCCATTGCCTAAGATAGTTAGAATATGTAGAGCGAATGGACATCAACGTCCCGGCTCGGAAAGTCTTTAAATTCATCTCAGAAGAACGACGCCTAAAACTTGGTTAACCCAATTTCTTCTTCACCTTTTCGCGATGGTCCCCGGCAAGTACACGTATAAACGCTCATACATGTAGACTAAAATTGCACGTGCCTGCTCTGATTAGTAGCATAAAACTAGTCTAGGAACGAAGGATGGCATAATATGCCTTCGGGAAACAAAATTGCCTTCAAAACAGCTATGTAAGATTGGATAACAAATAATCACAGGTTGGTTCCTTTTGACTATATTAATCTGACAAAGATTGATTTCTGTAATTTGAGCTGCATCCTTGACTCTGGCAGAGAAGATCTCCACAAAGCCAGATTCCCGCCATTTTGAGAAAGAGTGCATGCGGTAAAGTTGAACATCTTGGGACTAAGGAAATAAGGTCGTTCCAAACAGCCTTGCACAAAGTCCACTTATCGTGGAAGCATTTCCGCTATCAGATATTGACGGTCAGATCTAGAACAAGAGTAAGAAATGTTACGCTCTGATGAAAACAGCAGCTGGCGAATCAAATTACGATTTGCATAACCAACAAAAAATAAAGGATACGACTGGGTTGCACATACTTGCACCTATCTGCTATTAATTTAGAAATCACACAGATTTAAAATTAACCGAAATTGTTATACATATGTACATATGTTTGTATTTATTTTTTATTTTATTTTTTAAATGCCCTAAAAAGCAATTTTCAGTTAAGAAATGATATTTGACTATTACTTTTCTGAACTATTGAACTACAGCTATTTTCAGAAAATTTGTCGCATAAATAAAAAGTTTATAATCTGCTCAACAATTTTATTCATTCATACATAAGCACTTTAAATACCACCTATCACCTTACTTTATGAACATAGCTCCTTCTTGTGACGAATATTTTGGCAATTGACGGCTAATGTCAGACAGAAGTATTAATCTTCAAATATTCAAAAATAAATATGGCTGCGTTCAGCATGCGACTTGCGATCTCGGAGAATCGGTGTAATTAGCTGTGGTTGTTCTTTTATATAGAAAATAGAGTTGCAGTCATTGCATAGTCTGGAACTCATTTATCCAATACGCCCATGAGGAAACCCGACAATTATTAAAGAGCTGGAAGAGTCTAAGAACTATAAAGAGACAAAAATTTTTTTTTAAATTTGTGGGTATTGTTATTAATTATTTCGACACACGCAAAAATAATAAAGAATAGGAAATCCTTTCTTCTTTTTTTTAAAAACAAAGTCTAACAATCACTTAAATGCCACAACATCGACCATACAGACCATTAAACATTTGACAATGGTATCGTGTTCCAATTGCAGCACGCTCTCCCATTACCAACACACCGGCCACTGAAATGAGCTTTGAAACCATTAGAATGGGTTAAAAATTCAACCCCACTAAACCTTTCATATAAGTATATCTACTACGTATTTCAGTAACACTACGCACGTCACACATTGCCAACTCTGAGAACGTAAATGTACATACTCGCTCTTAAAACTGCTTCTTAGCTAAACAGGCGAGAGCAGTTGTTTGCCAACACTGATTGCGCGAACTCATGTTAAGAATATTCAACGTGGACACCGGAACTACATCGCAGTGTACAGTTAGTCGATAGATGTTAGTTTGTCAGAACGGTTGGGTCCTAGTGTACAAACGTCGCGTTGTCGTCTCAAAAATGCATTGTACGAAAAACAAGCAAAAAAGTATCTAAGTGTATTTATGTGAGCATTTGAATATTCGCTAATATTATAAATGTTTGGCTAATAATTTGTTGGCTAAAAATAACAATAACACAAGTTATTAATTGCGTTATCAGAGCTTCTGGCACAAACATTCAATGAAACGATACCCCATAGATAAATAGATACATGCGGGATAGATACATACTTATGTGAGTGAGTTTTTTTTTTTTTTTTGGCAATCGTCAACATATTTTATTATGTGCTTTTTCGAAAATACAAACCGAAAATGACGTGACTGTAAAATAGGAAGCTCAAGGTAAACGCGAGAAACGAAAGCAACGCGGTCGGTGACGTTAGAAGTGATAGTTAACCGAATTTTTAGAAATATCTCGTGAGATTTTTGATTGTGTCACGTGTGAGATAATACTAGTTGTTGGGAATAAAAATAAGAGCGTGAATCCTTTAAGCTAATAAAAGGCTCATAGTGTTAGAAGTGTCAGAATTGTCACAGGTGTCACAAGTGTAACGAGGGTTTAATAAAATGGGTTACGACGATGTAATCACCCACCTTGGTGACTTTGGAAAGTATCAAAGACGTATCTACTTCTTAATTTGTTTGCCGGGTATATCGTGTGCCTTCCACAAACTCGCCGGGGTGTTTTTGCTCGCGAAACCGGATTTTCGCTGCGAATTGCCTTTTGAAAATGGGACCAATTATGATCTTCCAGATAGTTTATGGCAGTTAGCTTATCCCAAGGATCCCCTTACGGGGAAATATCTCACTTGCCAGTACTACGATGTTGACTACAGCCAGGACTACTTAAATGGAACATCTATACCACCTTCAGATACGTCATCAATCTACTGTGAAAAATACATCTATGACCGGTCAAAGTATGAAAACTCGGCAGTGACCGAATGGAACATGGTTTGTGGACGGAATTTCTTGAGTGCAACATCAGACGCCTTGTTCATGTTGGGTGTGCTCTTGGGTAGCATCATTTTCGGTCAAATGTCAGACAAATATGGACGAAAGCCGATTTTCTTTGCATCACTTGTCATTCAGCTGATATTTGGTGTTTTGGCGGGAGTTGCACCAGAATATGTCACATACACAGCGTCACGATTAATTGTGGGAGCGACGACGTCAGGAGTGTTTCTTGTAGCCTATGTAATAGCAATGGAGATGGTTGGACCGAAATATCGACTCTTTGCCGGAGTTGTGATGATGATGTTTTTCTCCGTTGGATTCATGTTAACAGCAGCGTTTGCGTACTTCGTTACCGACTGGCGGTGGTTGCAAATCGCCCTGACACTTCCTGGGGTGCTGTTTATGTGCTACTATTGGTTTATACCAGAATCTGCTCGTTGGTTACTGTCAAAAAATAGGAAACAGGAAGCCATAGCGAATATCCAAAAAGCCGCCAAGGTGAATAAAGTAAAAATTCCAGAAGATGTTCTTGATAACCTTTTGGATGATGCTACTGAAAAGAAGGAACCCCTCGATACTCCAAAGAGTGAACCATCAGTCTTTGATTTATTCAGATATCCAAATCTCCGGCGGAAAACGCTTCTCATCTTCTTCGATTGGTTCGTAAACAGCGGCACATACTATGGACTCTCGTGGAACACCAACAATCTTGGTGGAAATGTCCTCCTAAACTTTGTTATTTCCGGAGCTGTTGAAATTCCAGCCTACACGTTCCTATTATTCACTTTAAATCGCTGGGGTCGACGGTCAATCCTGTGCGGTTGCATGTTAGTCGCTGGAATTGCTCTACTCCTCACAATCCTTGTTCCTGCAGACATGAATTGGCTGATTATCTTATTCGCAATGGTTGGTAAATTGGCCATTACTGCCAGCTACGGCACTGTGTATATTTTCTCCGCGGAACAATTCCCAACTGTTATACGAAATGTTGGTCTTGGAGCCTCATCCATGGTCGCACGAATTGGGGGCATCCTAGCGCCGTACTTCAATTTATTAGCTGACATCTGGAAACCTCTCCCATTGATCATCTTTGGAGCAATGGCATTTGTCGGAGGTTTGCTGTCATTACTTCTTCCAGAAACGCACAATAAGCCTACCCTAGAGACTATCGAGGATGGTGAGAAATTTGGCAAAAAGGTACAAAGTGTAGATCTCCTTGAACAGGGTGAAGAAATGAAGGATGTGACTAAGGAAACAACGGCTCTCAATGGAAATGGTGTAGCGAAAGAAAGTTAAAGACAGAGGTTATATGATTTTTTTTTTAAATAAAAATAAATTTAAGTTGAAAAAGTATTAGATGTGTACCAAGTTCATTGATATTTATTAAAACAATTTTTTTTTAACTATACATGCCAAAAATATGAAGTAAAGACAAAACAATCAATTTTACTTAAAATATTTGAAATATATACAGAAATAATTGTAATGTACTTATACTGTATAGATGTGTTTACAACTTTTGTAATTTATATATACCGTTTAGTAAATATTTTAGTTTTACAATCATTTGTTCATCATCTTTTCCATTTTGCATTTAAATATCTTTTGTAAGTTTAGCTTCTAGGATCTCTTAGATAGATTAGTCAAATATTTGCAGAAACAAAGTAATAAGCTAATAAATCGAATTTGACACTTGACAGAGATATTTTGTTTTATTCACAAAAACTTCAATTTTTGACTAATAACAATATTTACGGTATCTACGAATAGAAAGTAGTTCGTAAAACACAAGTTTGTCTAATTTTTCATATTCACAAAAAAAAGAAAAAATTCTTAAGATCTTTTATAAGTCCATGTGTAAGTATATGCGCGTTCAAATAAGCGAACAAGAAATGACAAATTAATTCCATTCGCATACTTTTTTGAGTAATAACTGTCATTTAGTCGTGACTGAAAGAGAATATTATCACAGAGTGACAAATGAAAGGAAGAGTAAGTGAGTAAGTGAACGCATTTCAACAAAAAATTAAACGCTTTTTAATGGCTTTATTTATTATATTGGCATACAGATTTAGGCATATTACGCCTCAATCTGGGCTACACAAAACTCTCACATATTTATTGATAGCTTCTCGTGGATAAATTTGTCACAACTTCCTCCTAATTGGCATAGCAATTAAAACTAGGTAAGGGAAGTCGGGACATAGTGGATGCTCCATTCCCAAGACATGTCTCATAACTTCCACTTTGAATTGTTACATGCGTTAGTAGGGTGTATGGAAAAGTTGACAATTCTTTCACGTGGATGCCCTCAGCAATTCAAAGACAGTCGGTAAGTTTCGGTGTATTTTTTTTTAATTAAAGCCAGTTTTATTCCACTTTTTACCACAAAAAAATAGTTTATTCTATAATATTAATTACTTTTCGCTTTACATATGCATAACTGTTTACAAAAGCAAATTTATTCGAAATCACTACATAGTAGTAAAAAAAATTGTTGTAAACAATTATCCCCGCTTATGTCTAATGTATCATACGATTTAGAAGACTCACTGAGAGAGTCACAAAAACCACAACACCTAATTAAATGAGAAATAGGTCCAAATCGAAATCCAGAAAAAACGACCAAGGTGATGACACAGATTATTTATTCTGCAAGGACTGGTCTGCAGAGGGTTGGTGTTCCTGCATGGAATCTGGTCCATTGTTCCTGTTTAGATACAGACAGCTATGATGATGATTCTATGCTGCTTTGCAAAGAATGAAAAACTACACGCGGAAATTGTCTAAATATTTGGTTCCAGTGTCAAAACTAATCAAACTATTGATATGAATTATATTAATTAATATATAAATAAAGTACAAAAAATTATTTGAGTGTTTAATTTTAACATTTGCGGGATGAAATTAAGTTTAAACTTTAGATACCACGTCACGCCTCGTTGTTCTTTTTTAACGTCAGCTTTTTCTATTTGACAGTTTGTAAGTTTTTGCCAGATGAGAATGCAATTCGAGTAGGTACTTTCACGGGTATCAATTCACATAATAGCGCCTTCAAGTGAGTACGTTATTGACGTATTATTTTGAGAAGCATCAACTGGAAATGAGATTTTGGCAAGAATAGGTAAGTAGCTTGTCGATGGTAGAGTTTGAATATTTCGAGAAAAATCAAAAGAATTGCCAAGAAATGCTTGACCGCCTTCTTTTAATTATTAAATGTCTGTTGTTTATTTATTGATTTGCTTGTTATTTGATTGTTTACTCGTTAAA
Organism: Pocota personata; assembly: GCA_963082735.1. Classification (NCBI taxonomy): domain Eukaryota; kingdom Metazoa; phylum Arthropoda; class Insecta; order Diptera; family Syrphidae; genus Pocota; species Pocota personata. Next base: position 261,666,140 of record OY720429.1, on the reverse strand, counting down.
TTATTTACTTTTGTAAAGTTGTTTCATATTTAGAAACCTTATTCGAACTCGAGATTTTGACCAATCTTGGTATTATTATAACAGAGACACTCAAAAAAGTAGGTCACTTAATTCTGTTTGTCCGCCTGTCTGTCTGGATGTATGTATGTACGAGCGCTGGGCTGCAACTCAACGGTTGTACGCATTTACTTCAAACTTCATATCTGTGGCCTGGGGGGTCACAATTCGAGGCAACAGACAAGTTTTCATTCTAAAATTAAGGTTAACGTCATTAAAAAATCAATTTTTTCGAAAGCGGCTCCAACGATTTTATTTAAATTTTATAGTTGAGTTGGGTTAGTCATATGTTAGTAGACGGGGCACCAAGTTTGTGGAAAACAAGTGATGTAACGGTACTCTACTCATTACCAATTTTTTGAAAATTGGTTACTTTTCGGATATGACTCAAAAGATTCTGTCGAAAGTTGACATATCAGCAATATATGATATATACAAGAACAAGGCATACCAAGTGTTGGAAAATTGTAAAAAAAAAATGTTTTGCTTTAACACATTTAAAAAAAAAAAGAAATGTTTTAACAAACTCGGGGTTTTCAAATAAGTACGATTGTGCACTTTATTTATTTTCTTATTTGCTCTTCTTGCCTATCTTTAAACTATAAAAAGTGATGCTTACACTTATTTTTCTTTAAAGCTTTCACTTTAAGACATAATAAATTTAATAATTTTTTTTTTTGATAGAAGCTACAGAATAAACATATTTCTTAAAACTTAATCAAATATCTCCGTTATATGTCCAGACAAATTTAAGCGAACAGTGAATATTGCTAAGAAAAATTAATTGGAATTGTTAAGGAAAAACGACTTAAGCTCGGTTCGAAAACGCTTAGTGCCACCTGACCTTTCGGATGGAGTTTACAAAAAACGGTCGCTTAGACGGAAGACAACAAAACCGAGGGATTATAAGTTGAAGGGATCTGTTTGAGGCACCGAAACACAGCTTGCTAAAAGGATAACTAGGGTGATTAGTTTGAATCACATTAGATAGCAAAACAAAAGATCGGTAACGAAGTAGGTGATCAAGTGACATGTCGTAAAGTGATTTCTACGTACACCCATACCTCGGTTAGCGGCCTAAATACTTTCCACAAAATCAGGCCGTAAAGCGAAATGCCGTATTTTGTCGTTGTAACGAAAAATATTGGCTGTAAAGCGGAAACAAAGTAATGAAAAAAAGGTCATTATAGCGAAAGACCGTATAATGAGAGGCCGTAAAGCGACGTATGAGTATAGTTGGAGATTTTATCAAAGCGTTTCAGATTGTAGACATAGCGTGCAGTATTGTTAAATGCGACATTAAGTTTCCATCACAGTTATCAAAAATGTCTCAACCGTAAGTAAGGATGGGAGTAATAAGTGTTTTTGCTAGCAACAAACGTGTTTTCAGGTGAGTATAATAATGTGACATCCACAGCTGACGTAACGTCCCATAGACTTTTTCAACGGCCGCATTAATATGGGTTTCCCATGTCAATGTCCTATTAAAAACTATTCCTAAATTTCTGGCAGTGTCGACATATTCGATTTTGGAGGCACTAAGCATAATATCTGAAAAGTAGGAGAGATTCAATATCTTTTTGCTAATAACAACACATTTGGTTTTTAGAGGGTTTGGAAAGAGCCCATTTTCCTCTGACCAGGTGGAAATCCTCTCTAGCTCAGTACTGATCGAGCTTGTGCAGTCTTCTATCATAGCAACAGAGCAACTTTGATATAGTTGGACGTCTTCAGCATACATATGGATAGATGAGAACGATGATACTATTGAGGGAATTTCGTTCACATAAAGTGAGAAAAGATCAGGTCCCAGTATCGAACCCTGTGGAACCCCTCTACAGTTATAGAGAAAATCGGACAAACGATGACCCATAGAGACAGCTTGTTTTCTATGCTAGAGATGCGACGACATAAAGGTAACCGCTGAGTTAGAGAAACCAAACAAGATTGATAGTTTGTTGCACAAATTATTGTGATCCAAAGGCCTTTGAAAAATCCAGTAGTACTAGAAAGGTCACTTTGTCATCATCCCACGATTCCCTTATATCATCCACAACTTTGATTATCGCCGTTATACAACTGTGATGTTACCTAAAGCCGGATTGCATTGAAGAGACCAGGTTATTTGAACGAATGTGTGTATTAATTTGCCTTTGCAATACCCTCTCGAACACCTCAGACAAATAAGGTAAAATAGAGATCGGACGATATTCCTTACTATTAGGCCTTTTTTGAATTCGCACAATTTTTGCATTTTTCATTGTTCAGGGTAAATATCAGTAGTTATGATATGATTAAAGACATGCCCCAGGGAAGGAAGAATGACTGGAAGAATTATTTTGATAAATTTGGGATGTATTTGATTTGATTTGACGGATAACAAACAAGCAACAAATTCTATATTATATAACCGAATTAAAAAACACCAACTGACAAACTGACTTCATTAGAGACAGACGGAATTGAGGGAACGACATTAAGAACGAGAAAAGGAAGTGTGACTAAACTTTTATTCAGAAGCTTTATATCTAAACTATCATCAACATTTAGATTGTTTTTGTTTTTAACAATTCGCAGATTTTTCCATAGCTGACGGCCCTTCATCAATGCTTCAGTAAAAAGATATATTTTTGAACGAAACTGAATATTTATCTCTCTCTCTTTAATATTGCGAGAATTGCCTATACATACAGTCAAACTTCCCTAAGTCGAATGCAAGAAATCTTCATACTTTTAAAATACATTCAAACATATTCAAGATAATAGGGTCATTTTCTTTTTGAATAATCATAGTTGCCAAACATTGCTCACTGCAAGCAGGGCACCGTTCCTATCTTTAAAACTCCAGTAGTTTTACTAAAAACAAACATAATATGCTATCAGTTGCTAACTAATAAAACAATACCCAAATATTCTAAATCAACAAAATTATAAAAAGAACAAAACAAAACAAAAAAACTTTTACCATAATCATTTATAATCTATTTATTTATTTGTTATCAGACCCGCGGTAAATGAACTTTATCTGCAAAGTGGATTTAATGATTTGTAAATATCTGCACATGCACCTACTTACTATTGACATTGTCTGCCGTTCAGTACAGATGTCGAAACTCAATTGATTTAAGTGCTGCAATACTTATAACTACATCCGGATGTCATTGCTAACAGCATGTTATTGTACTATGTTTTTCTTATCAAGACAATATTTTTAAGTAACGTGATAGCTGATAGTACGAAACATCTTCAAATTGCTATTGGACTTTCTAATCCCAAAAATGTGACATGGAGTCAGCATCGGAATACTTCCGTTTTCACATGATTAATGTGTTAAAGCATCCAAAATTACCATACTAGCGGAAACTGTGTGATAAAAATTTTTTGTTTGGTTTATTCCTTAGTAACTTGCTGGATTTTTCGGTTCTCAGTCATATAGTTCGTGAGTAAAATTTTAATAAGGTGACGGCCAGCATGACAATACCTATAGTAAGTATACTCACAATTTTTTGGGAGATTGCAAAGAAGCCGCGTCGTGTTTATTTTGGCTTATTGAAGTTCCTACTTTGATACGCACATGAGTAACATCAGGAATTACGTAGAAGAAACGTCACCATTCTCTGTTGAATAAATTTTGGTAAAAAGCACGTAGAAAACGATTGAAAATAAAAGGAGCTTCAAACTCAAAGAAGGGGCTCAAAAAGTTGTACAATCAAATCCATATTTTATAAAAAGTCTACTTTTAAAAAGTCCCTGATTGTCTGTTTTTAACTTTCGGAGCGAAAAGGGTCATTTAACCAAATGTTCACACTATGGCAGATTTTAAAGAAAAAAAAAAAAAATTTCAGATCGATACGTAGCATCTCTTTATGGATTTTAAAGTCGTCTATGATACCGTATACAAGGAGCTATGTACATATATACGAGTAGATCAATGTTTAAGGGCTGAACAGAATGTGTGTCTAAGTCTGAATCTTGCAGCGCTGTCAAACATCTGCCGCGCTGCTTGCGGTTAAAGTAAACACAATGGAAGCGACTGTCAAATTTGCATCTTCTGTTTTTACTTCTTAATTTTATTAGTGCTTAAACGAGTTTGTTATTAATTGTGGATAATGGATATGGACGAACAAAAAGTAATTGCTGCGTGTGTTCTGCACATATGCTATTTAGCAATAAAATTAATGAAAAAGAGGAAGCGCAGATGGTGGGTTCGTCTTTTTTATAAGGAAAGAAAAGAAACAGGATTTTTTGAGACAGCTTTCAAACACCTCAAAGAGCACGACGAGGAACTTTTTTTAAAGCAACAAGGATGCGAAAGCAGCAGTACAATTTATTGCTAGTCCTGGTAAAAGAAAAATTGAAAAAACATCTATACGTAAGCCAATTGTAGTCTTGACAACTCCCGGTTGTAGCTGTCTCCCAAACTCTTCCATTTTTTTTTGCACTCATCAACTGTAAACAATGGAAACAAAACAAATGTAAACAAAATTTACAAATACTTTTTTTTAACTTACTTGATATTCCAAATTCGTCAGATATCTCCTTCCATTTTTTAATTTTTTTTTTTCTTAAATTTTTGTAATTGGGATTCGACAAATTCCAAAGAAATTCGTTCGCGCACATAACTTCTATAAATTTGTCGACCTACATTTCCAAATTAACAAAAGCTTTTGTGTACAAATTCATAAACGTCAAATTTGCATCGCTGCTTGAAATTGAACAAAATCCAACTTCGCGATTCACGACACAGACGCAGACACACATTGTGTTGCGGCTTACGGCTTTCCATACATTTAATATTTTGACAGCTTGCGACTCAGACTCAGACCCAGACGCAGTTACACATTCTGTTCGGCTCTTTAGTTTAGACATACCTGTTACATAATCTCCTCCGTCTATGTAAGACGGTAAATATCTGGACTTCTTCAACATCTTACTTGAAAAGATTATACGAAACTCGCAAACTAACACCAGAGGTAATAATTTTGCAAAAGTCTGTTAAACTATTTGCATACACCAACGATATTGAAATTATTAGAAGAGGGCTGTCAGTGAGGCATTTATAAGTATTGAAAAAGAAGCAGAAAAGATGGGTTTGGCTGTGAATGAAGACTGCATATGCTGGCAACTTTTATGCTTCAGTAAAAAGATATATTTTTGGACGAAACTGAATATCTATCTCTCTCTCTCTTGGGTAATTTATTTTGGCAATTTATCATTTCGCCATAATCTTTTCGCAATTTGTTGTCTTGCATTTCAACAACTCGCATTTTATTTTTTCCCAGATTTTATTTGGCAAAATCCTAATTAAGGCTTGTAATTATTTGACCTGCAATTAATTGATCTGCATTCATTATTTCGCAATTATAATTTCGCTTTTTGATAAGTTAGCGTTTTCTTGATAAGCTTTACTTATTTCGAAAAATTTGGTTGGGTACAATTGTAAATGTTTGTTGTCTGGCAGGCGACTGTATCTTAACAGTACTTGGGTGACGCGCTTCGCGGGATATAAGGATTTCACACTATGGGACATCTCTTCGACTCATACACCGGACGGCCTTCGGCCTCACATGCAGGTGGTCAGAGCACCGCTACAGCGTGTAACCAAACCTCAAGTACTACACTTTGAGACACAGCCGGCGTTTGCAAAACCATTCATTGGTCAACTGTCATTTTTCCAATTCCATTAACGACAATGCACCAAAATGGGAATTAACAGTTAGTGAAATAAATTCCTTCAAAACAACAAATTGCTGCCTAACCATAAGCGAAATGTAAAAGCGCGGGAAAAGTATTGCGAAATCTCGTCGCGAGATAAATGAAATCCCGTCGCGAGATAAATCAAAGACTGAATGAAAATTTGCGAAACAAACAAAATTTGTTTCGATAAATGCGAAGTAATATTTGCGAAATAAATTTTGTCGAATAGACAGGCACCCCTCTCTCTTTAATATGTACATACAGTCAAACTTCCCTAAGTCGAATGCAAGAAATCTTCATACTTTTAAAATACACTCAAACATATTCAAGATAATAAGGGTCATTTTCTTTTTGAATAATCACAGTTGCCAAACATTGCTCACTGCAAGCAGGGCACCGTTCCTATCTTTAAAACTCCAGTAGTTTTACTAAAAACAAACACAATATGCTATCAGTTGCTAACTAATAAAACAATACCCAAATATTCTAAATCAACAAAATTATAAAAAGAACAAAACAAAACAAAAAAACTTTTACCATAATCATTTATAATCTATTTATTTATTTGTTATCAGACCCGCGGTAAATGAACTTTATCTGCAAAGTGGATTTAATGATTTGTAAATATCTGCACATGCACCTACTTACTATTGACATTGTCTGCCGTTCAGTACAGATGTCGAAACTCAATTGATTTAAGTGCTGCAATACTTATAACTACATCCGGATGTCATTGCTAACAGCATGTTATTGTACTATGTTTTTCTTATCAAGACAATATTTTTAAGTCACGTGATAGCTGATAGTACGAAACATCTTCAAATTGCTATTGGACTTTCTAATCCCAAAAATGTGACATGGAGTCAGCATCGGAATACTTCCGTTTTCACATGATTAATGTGTTAAAGCATCCAAAATTACCATACTAGCGGAAACTGTGTGATAAAAATTTTTTGTTTGGTTTATTCCTTAGTAACTTGCTGGATTTTTCGGTTCTCAGTCATATAGTTCGTGAGTAAAATTTTAATAAGGTGACGGCCAGCATGACAATACCTATAGTAAGTATACTCACAATTTTTTGGGAGATTGCAAAGAAGCCGCGTCGTGTTTATTTTGGCTTATTGAAGTTCCTACTTTGATACGCACATGAGTAACATCAGGAATTACGTAGAAGAAACGTCACCATTCTCTGTTGAATAAATTTTGGTAAAAAGCACGTAGAAAACGATTGAAAATAAAAGGAGCTTCAAACTCAAAGAAGGGGCTCAAAAAGTTGTACAATCAAATCCATATTTTATAAAAAGTCTACTTTTAAAAAGTCCCTGATTGTCTGTTTTTAACTTTCGGAGCGAAAAGGGTCATTTAACCAAATGTTCACACTATGGCAGATTTTAAAGAAAAAAAAAAAAAATTTCAGATCGATACGTAGCATCTCTTTATGGATTTTAAAGTCGTCTATGATACCGTATACAAGGAGCTATGTACATATATACGAGTAGATCAATGTTTAAGGGCTGAACAGAATGTGTGTCTAAGTCTGAGTCTTGCAGCGCTGTCAAACATTTGCCGCGCTGCTTGCGGTTAAAGTAAACACAATGAAAGCGACTGTCAAATTTGCATCTTCTGTTTTTACTTCTTAATTTTATTAGTGCTTAAACGAGTTTGTTATTAATTGTGGATAATGGATATGGACGAACAAAAAGTAATTGCTGCGTGTGTTCTGCACATATGCTATTTAGCAATAAAATTAATGAAAAAGAGGAAGCGCAGATGGTGGGTTCGTCTTTTTTATAAGGAAAGAAAAGAAACAGGATTTTTTGAGACAGCTTTCAAACACCTCAAAGAGCACGACGAGGAACTTTTTTTAAAGCAACAAGGATGCGAAAGCAGCAGTACAATTTATTGCTAGTCCTGGTAAAAGAAAAATTGAAAAAACATCTATACGTAAGCCAATTGTAGTCTTGACAACTCCCGGTTGTAGCTGTCTCCCAAACTCTTCCATTTTTTTTTGCACTCATCAACTGTAAACAATGGAAACAAAACAAATGTAAACAAAATTTACAAATACTTTTTTTTAACTTACTTGATATTCCAAATTCGTCAGATATCTCCTTCCATTTTTTAATTTTTTTTTTTTCTTAAATTTTTGTAATTGGGATTCGACAAATTCCAAAGAAATTCGTTCGCGCACATAACTTCTATAAATTTGTCGACCTACATTTCCGAATTAACAAAAGCTTTTGTGTACAAATTCATAAACGTCAAATTTGCATCGCTGCTTGAAGTTGAACAAAATCCAACTTCGCGATTCACGACACAGACGCAGACACACATTGTGTTGCGGCTTACGGCTTTCCATACATTTAATATTTTGACAGCTTGCGACTCAGACTCAGACCCAGACGCAGTTACACATTCTGTTCGGCTCTTTAGTTTAGACATACCTGTTACATAATCTCCTCCGTCTATGTAAGACGGTAAAAATCTGGACTTCTTCAACATCTTACTTGAAAAGATTATACGAAACTCGCAAACTAACACCAGAGGTAATAATTTTGCAAAAGTCTGTTAAACTATTTGCATACACCAACGATATTGAAATTATTAGAAGAGGGCTGTCAGTGAGGCATTTATAAGTATTGAAAAAGAAGCAGAAAAGATGGGTTTGGCTGTGAATGAAGACTGCATATGCTGTCAACAAGAAAGGACACACAACATCGGCGAATAGAATAAAATAACATCGAGTCGGTAAAGGAGTGCTGAGATCAAACGAAGAATTAGTTTTGCCAACCGCCGTTTTTTGAGCTAAGAAGGCAATTGAGAAGTAAAGCTTTCTCTAGAACAACTAATAAGATTCTATATAAGAGTCTCAGTCTTATTACCTACGTTAACAAAAGCAGAGGAAAGTAGTCTTGGCTCTTTCGAAAGAAAGATTCATCTTGTGATGTACTGTCCAGTTTGTATTGACAGTGTGTGAAGGAGAAGATTCAACATAGAACTAACTATATATATAGCTAGCACATGCAGAATGTATGGAAATTCGAATACCGGCTCGGAGAGTATATCAGCCCACCCTGGTGGGACAACAAAGCAGAGAAAGATCCCATCTGAGGTGGAGCGTACAATTGGAAAGCGACCTCAGCCAACTTGGGGTGCGAAACTGAAGGCAGCTAGTGAAAGCTTGAATTGGCTGGAGAATTTTGTTGGCTGAGGCCCGGTCCACCCTGGATTGTAGCGCCATCCAAAGTAAAGTAAAGCAGAGTCATTATATTCAAATTACGTATGAGAGAGAACTTTGACAACATAAATGGACGACTAACCTCCAAAGGATTTTGAAGCCACAGCAGATGGGCAAAATGGTGCTTACATTTTTTTTGCTGCCTTCACTAGTGGAAAGATCTAAGTAGAATGAATCAGTGGTTGATGACCAACTGCATCAACTAAATATAAAAATATATGTTCTACATATATCACGACATTAATCAAAGCTTCAAGTGGTTATATAGGTCGCACAAAGCACCATGCAAATAAACATCAATATTCAGTCCTGATCTAATCTAATCACACCTTTAGATAGCGTGGGCAAATCGAAGAAAAAAACAGTTTTGGTATGAATATGTTAAGTGAATTTGGTTTCCATTTATGTTTATTAAAGTGAATTGCTTTTTGTAACGAATACAGAGCGAAAATTCAGGATTGAAGACTTTCATGTAATATGTGGTGTAAGTATGTAACTCTTTTAGGGTGGCCATGAGTGGGTAGTGTGTTTGTGACCCGAACTGTGCAGGTTTAATCCCAGATGGGGAACACCAACCACAGCCACCCGAGCACAAAAGAGAAACTAATCAAATCCAAATTTCTCCAACCACTACACCAAAAAGGATTTTCTGCTTGGTAGTACAATGGACTTCGTGTTAGTCTGAGTGCTCCGGGATTTCCTTTTTGGAAAAAAAAAATGTACCTCTTTTAAGTCACCTAGGATATCTTCTTCTTTTTTTGAAACGACTTTTAATTTCGTTCTTACATATTCGAAAATATTTAAATCCATTCGAGCCTTTAGAGCAGTGCTAATTTCTAGAAAGAGATCTGAGTTCTCTCGTTCAATTATACTATAAACGATACCGTGTCCAGCTAGCTTACTTTTTATAACTTTATTTTGTACCATATAATTAATTATTAATTGTTAATTAACATTTGCTGCACCTCTATAATTTCTTTCCATAGACATTTTTCCCAGTGCAGACGTCCAAATTTTGGAATAAATTTTTTTTATTAACACGTCCGCCATCTTAGCAAAATGGTGGACCAAGGAGTTTCTTTATCAGTTATTCGCAATTATCTTAGACCAAAATGAAAGAGCATGCAATTTCCTGACACAGCTAGTTTAGTTTTCCTTGATGATATACAGTCCCTTGGGTATTTGTTTCAGTGTTCCTTATTAGAGTGGTGTAAATTGGAACACTAATGGATTCAACACGGTGTCTATCTATCTGTCAGACGCATATATCGTTTGACATATAGAGCTGAAATATTAAATACAATTAAAGGTGAACCGAAAATATTTAGGAAAAATTTTATAAAAAATATATTTTGTGAGGGCTTTTTGTGAGGCTTAAGGTACTCCACAAAACAAATTTTTCACCCTTCTATGCGACATGTCAAATTAAAGCTAAATTTTTAATGATTGCTTCGAACAATGAATAGAAAAAGTAATTTTAACAATTTTCTAAGATTCTCTATTTTTTTTTAAAATTGGGTTAAATACCAACGGCTGGATGGATTTACTTTAAATGTTATACACAAGATTTGTGGAGCCATACCCTGAGGAGAATTTTTATTCTAAATTTAAAGTTAAGGGCATTTCACGACGGACCGATTTTGAAAAAAATTCCGACAACCGCTTTTATAAATGTCAATATCTGAGGTAACAATAATAATTGCAATTAGTCTCGGTTTTTCTCTAATGGGTTGAATACCTTTCCAGATAATTTTGCTCAAAATTGATGTCTGTGTCTACCCATTATTCTATATCTCTGAAAATATGACATTTCAAGTTCTTGAGAAAAGTCTAAGTATGTAACTGAACTTTATCAAAACATAAACTTACTCGTACTATGCATAAAATGGGACAGTTTCGTTGTGCATTTGATTTGAGGATACATTGTAATGTAAAGCTTTATGAAAAAATTAGGAATCAGAATATATATTACACATTCATACTTTCTCTTAAGAATCTCTATTTGAGTATCTTAATCTTCTTCTTCTTCTCCTTACGGCGAAGTTATAATCTGGAATATAAGGATCACAACCCTCCCACTTTACTGCATCCCTACTGGTCCGCTTGTGGGGTTTGCCGACTTGACCTCAGGAAGTTTCGGATCACTCTGGCACTGAGGCCAATCAAATGCTGGTACTTTTGCATTTGTGTGATCCAGTTGTTTGTTGGTCTGCCTTTTTTGCTCGATTGTGTAGGAACATTGATTGATATTGCCTTTTTGACGGGATTCGAAGTATCCCTCCTTTGAACATTACAATACTAACTGAAGCAGCCGTGCTCTATTTTGCTTGTAATGGGTTCTTTTACATGAAGGCTTCCTCGAATCTTCGAACTTCTTATTCTATCAAGGTTTGTTACTCCTGCTGTCATGCGAAGCATCTTCATATCAGCTGCCGTTAATTTGCCCTCATACTTTTTGTACATTGTCCAACACTGTGAACCGTATGTGAGCGCCAGACGTACAACTGCGGTGTAAAGCCTTCCTTTCAGCTTAGGGAACATTTTTCGGTCACAGAAGATTGCGGAGTTTTCCCGCCCTTCATCCACCCTACGCTTACGCGATGATGATCCCAGATATTTGAACTTTTCGCATTTGGAAAGCACTTTTCCATTCAAGTAAATGTCTGGAATAGGCCGATGTGGATCAGAGAATAGACAGCACAGATACTCTGTCTTTTTTGAACTAATACTGTACCCATTTCCCTCCAAAACATAAACCCATACATCTAGTGCTCCTTGCAGGGACATTTGATCTTCACTTATGATAGCTCCATCGTCAGCATAGAATAACTGATGCACTTTGGGGTCCGTCACTTTTCCTTCAAGCAGATTGTCAAGGACTACAATAAATAGCAAAGGACTGAGAACGCTTCCCTGGTGTACACCGACTTTGATTGGAAAATCTTCGGGGACTTCTCCAGGACATCTTACTCTTGTCCTTGCTCCCTCATACATGTCCATAATCATGCGCACGTACGTTTCTGGAACTCCTCGTTGTCTTAGCGCCACCCATAAGAGATCTCTTGATTGTCTATCAAAGGCTTTCTCAAAGAAAAAAAAAAAAACACCATATGCAAGTCCTTTAAGCAATCACGATGTATTTTCCGCAGTCGGCCATCTAATTTTCAACGATCTTCATGGTGTGTGACATCAGCTTGACAGAACGGTAGTTATCGCAACTTCGCGTATCGCCCTTTCCTTTGTGCAAAGGACAATTATCTTAATACTTATTTTTTATAAAAGGAAATGTATAACTTAAAAGTTCTCCTCAATAATGCATTTCCTATAGCGAAGGGCATTCAGTGCATAGTTGTACAATAAATCCCATCCTTGCCGTCCATTCAAAATGCAGATTGCTTCATCTTCATCCAGGATAGTTGATCCAAATAATCTTAATCGTAATTCCTTTAAAATTGTACAAATGGCAAGAAAATGAAACACATATTCACATACGTTCAGGTTACACATATTTCACAAAATTGGAAGATCTGAACGGTGTGATATAAAATGCAGGCGTACTAGCTCCCCTTTCAATTTGAATGTAGTACTTATTTCATCCGTTGAGTTGAAGTTTAGAAAATACGTACTGTCTTGGAGATGACATGTTAATGTACTATAGTACAACCTATGCTGGGATAATTGAGCTTCATTAGCATATCTCTAGTACAATTTTTTTTCCATTTTTCAAGCAAAGTGTTAAGTTAGAATCTCATTAACGCAGGCTGCACATCTGAAGAAACACTTAGGCTTACACCACACTCGGGCGCAAGAATCTGCCACTCACTCAACAATCTCTACTACATAATTCCGAAAAGTATAGATCTCATATACTCGAATGCTAGTTTTTTGCATTTTTGTAATGAAGGTTTTAGGGTTATCAACTTAAGTCTTGGGAAACCTAACCAGCAGAGTTCCTAATTTTGTTTTCTTCAAAAATAGAACACTGCTGATTAAACTTCATATACTCGTAATCACAAACTAAATGAGTTCATGACAAATTTAAGGGTAATCAAACGAAACTATCTATCGTAGCATTGATGTTCAAAATAAGCTCGACCTGTATAAGTTCAAGAAAAATTAAATGAAAACAATATTATGAAATAAATTGAAAATTCCCAGTGCATATTTGTAATCAATCTGCGCTTATAAAAATACATTTTATTAGTTTTTAATGCAGCCAAGGCATTTTCCATATGTGGTATGATGTCCGCTAATTGGACTTTAAACTCGGTTCATTCAGACTGCAGCTTTGCACAATAACTAGGTAACTGATTTGAATATGAGCGGCAACTTACTTATAGATTATATACACATGTGCATATAATAGATATGTGTTTTGTTTAGCTCACTAGTGTAGAAAATGTAAAAAGCTGTTTTAAATGCTCTATTTAACATATACGAGTAATATATATAGCATGATACCAGATACTCGTAGTGTGATTTAAGAGTATAGCTATAATTTTAATTAATCTAACAAAATTAATTTTTATTATAGACATACAATAATCTAAAGAATAATCCTTGAACTTTGCTTACGGAAATATTTCGTCTAATTACACCCAAATACGAGTATTTAAGCCAAAGCAAAGTATTGAATTACTTTTCAAACAGCCTACACAAATCAATACATTTCTACTGGTGTCTGAGTTTTGTTTATATGGTGGGCAAGTTAATGCATTTGGTCGTCAATTCTTTTTACTTATTCAGGAATTATTATTATTATGGTTCGCTGACTCCCATGCTAATGCTACGTTTACAATTTTTGAATATCTGTCCTGTCTGTTTATGGGAATTTGATTGGATCGATATATTATGTGTCATTTCTACTTCTAAGCTATAAATAAATGAATGTAAATACATTTTTAAATATTACCAACCATGGGCGTACGCAGGATTTTAGTCAGGGGGGGACAGCAGTTACTGATTTCTTTCAGATGAAGCGTGTAGGATAAAATGAATGACTGAATGGCTTTAAATGAGTTGAAACTAAAAAAATATTTTGGCGCTAACAGTCCTATACAGGGTCTGGCCTATAAAGACATTTGGCAGGTGCCCTTCTAATGAAAGTTCCTGCTTGTTCCTCTTTTATCTTGAAAAGTTTGGTTTTTCGTAGGCGGCGCAATAAATTTCTCTCGTCCACAACATGTAGGACTTTATCACGTGAAGTTTTTGGGTTCATCTTCGACGGTAGGAATTCTGTGGATATCATCGTTTCTTATGTACCACGGTGCATGAACAATTTCTCTTACCACTTTACTTTCGAATGTTTGTTAAATACTGGCATTAGTTTTCTTGGCACAACCTCAGACTTGTGTACCAAAGGTCTACACCGGCTTCAGCACTTGGTTGTGAGTGAGCAGCTTAATTTCAATGTTAAGCTTCTAATATTTTCCAAGTAACCAGTACATTTCTCTGTACTTGTTTTCTAGTTCTTTACGTTTCCTTTTCGCATACGACTTCCATTTCATCTTAGCGTCGAATGTTATTCCGAGGTATTTAGGCTCGTTTGCGAATGGAATATGGACCGGATTTATAAGGACAGGAAAGCTCTTCGTTTTCTTATAAGTGAAGTTTAGATTAACAGATTTGGTTTCGTTGAAGGCGATCCCAGGGCCTTTGTCCATTCATTTAGATTATTCAAAGCGCTTTGCAGTTTTACAGTTGTTTTTTTCAATCGTTTTACCAATTGCTAGGATAGCAGTGTCATCGGCAAATATAGCTAAGACAATGCCTTCTTCTTTCGGTATATCACGAGTATATAGAAGATACAAAAGCGGACCAAGCACGCCTCTTTGCGGTACGCTAACTGAAATTTCTTTAAATTGGGAGTATTCGTTTCCGTGGCTGACACGGAAGAGACTATTCCCGAGATATGTTTGCATTATGTTATGTAGCCTGTCGTAATTTGACAGGTTCCAGGCCTTCATACCACACCTTATCAAAGGCTTGCAAGACATCAAGAAATACACTTGAGCAAATCACTTTTTCGTGAATAGATTTCTCAATTACGCCAGTGATTTTATGTACTTGCTCAATGGTTAAATGATTGCTTCTGAACCCAAACTGGTGATCAGGGATAAGATTTTGTTTCTCAATAACCGCCTCTAAGCGGTTGAGCAATATCCTCTCCAATTTAAGCACAGCATTTGTAATATTGAGAAGCTTACTTAATGCTTTTCTAGACAACATTTTTAGAACGTCTCTAAGTTTTAACTGAAACGAGTGCAAAACCTTTGGATATGTATGTTTTCTTCTCAGTGTCTTTATCTGCATACCGCTGTTCTGAGAAAATTCTAAGGAAATCCAAGATTGACAAGTGCAGAAAGCATTTGAAATGATGCTAAATTTATATGTAAGGAACATTTCCAAAATCCATAAAATACGGGTAAGACTTGGGGATTTTGTCAACAAATAATAATCGGGAAGAAAATAATATTTTCTCGTCATGTTCTTAATAAAAAAATTTTTCAAAATGTTTGCCCCTCTTTTGTGTACTCCCATGCCATTACTCAATTTCAACCTCTTGGGCGTTATACCGAAATAGTGTCTAATAGCTATGCTAGAGATTGTCATGCGTCACTTCATATACTCGTAGTTTAACTTCCGTTCTACAGATGATACTATGCGTGCGGAGCGGGTAGTGTATGTGGAAACCTTAATAATCAGATTATGTCCCAGCTCTCAGAAATGCGATTGTTAAACTTTTATCAAGGGCGAAGCGAGCAACGAATTAAAGCTGACGTCGTGCAAGACCTTTATATGTAATTGTACATATGTGGCCTATGACAGAAAACTACAAGTGTTGTAATACAAGTGAATTATGAAATTTTTGTTTGGAAAAAATATCAGTTCGAGACAGAATCTTTCTATTGTATTATACAATTGTAGAAATTGGTTTGTACTACAGGAGCTTGTAGTTTTCTGCCATGGACCCCGCGTTTATATCAGAATCTTATAAAGGATAACGAAGCATGTATTTTCTCAAAATTGGATCGAATTTACTTGAGACACTCTTCAATTTGAAATCCGACAAACTTCCTAGGGAAGGCAGAACTTACATTCTACCTACAACGGTAGTTGTTGGTTAAGGTTTGCAGTTAAACCTTTTATTTTTTTTTTGTATGCTGTGATTCGAGGGTACCATCATGCTATATAACCAGTGCCAATCTATCACTCTTGGAGTCAAAATATATGCGACGACAAAGTGACGTCGCATTGACAGTTATGATTTAAATATGTCGGTTCAAGTTTAGTATTTTATCCAGGGCGGAAATCAATGATTAAAATAAAAACAAACTCTCCCGTGAGTTTCCAGATGACGATTTTACCTATACTCTCACATTTTCAAAGAAGTATGCGTAAATTTGGAGTAACACGAGCAAAATGGCCGCCAAATTAATCAATTCACCCCGGGAATACAACAACAATTCATCAATTCACCCCAAATATGGAGGATTGAAAAAATAACTGAAAAACGTACGGGGCATGTTCAAAAGATATTAATAGGTTTTTTTCTTTAAAAAAAAATGCAAACGTTTTACGGAAAAGAAAAATATTTTGAAATTTCATTAGTCATGGTATTTTAGAATAAAAAAGTTAAATTGTAATTCTGAAATATCACAAAATGTATAATGTATTTATAGTTAATGGATATGACTATAATATGTACAGTGGTGAAGTGCTTCTTTGTTGATTCGAAGGTTTGTCGGTTGTTATATGAAAGAACAGCAATTCTTTCTTTGAGAGAACTGCGCCATCTAACAGCAAACGTTTGGAAATTAAGATAATGTGAAATTAAATATAGCCACTTGCGGCAAAAAATAGGTATCAAAAAATATAAAAAACTGCGTCATTTTAAATTTGAAAATTTAAAATTGAATTTAACGACCTCGAAAACATATATAGTATACTAATTTTTGCAGAATCTTGTAAATTGTCAATGGGTGTCATTCTGAATACGAAATTTTGTAGTACTGAATTTGAAATAGGATATTTTTTACTTGCAACGTTTTTAGATTAGTCTCATTAGTTTACGAAAAAAATAGAATTTGTTTACATTTTAAATCCTCCATTTTGTATTTCGAGATTCTGACTCCGGATTCAGACTCAGCCACCAAAATTTAATTTGTTTGTATTTTTCTGTTTATTTGCACTAATAAACAAATTCTAGTCGTGCGATTTGAGTTACATTGTCCGAATTCTGAGGCAAAATTATAATAAAATTAATGTTAAATGGGTGCACTACTTTTAGGGTGGTAGGAAGAAAATGCCAATTGTATTTTAGCAATAACCACTTTTTGCTAATATTTAATTGTTCTCGGACGTGCTCAGAAATTCATAAATAGTTGGTGCTTTGGCTCACACGTAATTAAAGACACTTGACCCGATTACAACAAAAACAATGTAAACAAATGGGTATTCGTTTTGATATCTCTTTACTCATTGATTTCTGATTCAGGATGAAGTCTGGATATTTTAACTCACTGGGAAGCCCAATGGATGTACATTTTTAATGGGCTGTGTCAAGGATCAGATTTATTCTTCTAGTAAAAGGAAGTCAGAGTTAAATTGAGAGTATTTCCTGACTCACAGGGTGAAGGGTGCTTTGCTTGTTATCACAGGCTTTGTAATCATGCTTATCACTAGTAATAATAACTGGGTCATTTGTTTTTATTAGAAGGTTATTTATGACAAGCGACGAGAAGCGAAAGAACGACATCTAGGGGACAGTTTTTATCGTCACACACTTTGCTATTGGTGGATACAATTTTTCAGCTTTAAAGCATCGCCTTAACCCATATGTTAGTTGCATTCTCAATACTGGTGTATAACTCCCTCTATAGATCTACTTTTCTACAGGCGCTCTAACTGGAGTGTAGAGGTGTTGAGTTTTCTTTGATGCGGCATGTCTGACGTACATTCAACAGTATTTCCATGACAGGACGGTAGAATATAGATAGTAGGATGGTAGAATTATATGGAGGAAAGTCGCAGGTCTTCTGCTTGTTCCAAATTATTCATCTATGACAGACTATTACATTTTGTCACTTCTATACTGTATTGTCTATGGGGATCTGTAATCGTCACACATTCTGGAAGCTTGTCAAGTTGATCGTTACAGCATAGTACGCATAACTTCACCACATGGCGTATTACCACACAACTAGTGTAGTTTAAGAACAATGTCCATTTTGTGACACACTGTCTCATCTACATAATTTCTTGACAGTAAGAACTTGAGAAGTCTTCTCTGACCGAGAGGTTCTTTCTGAATTGCAATTTCTGAAGGCCAATTTTTTCTATTCGGAGAAGCTAAACGTTAGCGGGAGGTAGGACCGTGATTAAGATGTTTGGAATTTTCCGGGACTCGTACTTTGAGTCTCCTGCTCAGTGATTGTGCACTTTATCACTGAGTCACGGCAGGGTTTGAAGGCCTAGCCACCTAATTTATAGGCTCCTGTTTTAATTTCTCGGACATAATAAATCTGAGAAGTTGATGTTCAGATAACGGGGCTCTATTACATAGTGTCTATCGAATATATCGTTAGAAATATGGGCTTAAGAACGTACTGCCAAGCACCTCTTCCAGGATCACATTAAAGGTGGGTTTGTTACCTTTTTCACAACAATTATTGATATCACTGCTTCTTCAAAACAAGTGATGAACAGTGGCATCGCATCCTATGATTAGATGCGAATTACTGCTGATTAGATTCTGCACCTCTTCAGGCAGTCTTATGCTGACCAAATAGCTGGCAGAAAGTAATCCATCATGACTTAAAAATCAAATATAGCACCAGTTACGAAATTCCATTGTTTGACTACTTCAACATGTTAAGTATCATAAAATTTATAATTTATGATAATATTTATTATTTGCAACAATAGGTACTTGAATTTGAATAGCGAAATAATCTCACGTAAGAATAGATAAAGTGCCTCGTGTTGTCTTCTTTAATATGCGCCTGCAGCGACTGAATTTTATTAAAGCGTGTTATTCATATACCATGGTTATCAATTTCCTTTGAACTCTTGCACTGCAATAGAATGTTGTTCTGCGGCGTCGATTGGTTGCAATCGGTCAATAATGATAAATCAATTGTATGTCAGCCGTTTGTTACTCGTATCGGACAACAAAGTAAAATCATTTTATAAGAATCACGCTATTGTAATAACTATCGATGGACTTTCATGGGAATCTAGGTGAACTTTAATAGTTGAATGCAAGACTATTAATAATTATGCATGAAGTGAATAAAATCGAATCGAATCGATAACAAAATAAAAACACTCCATCTATGTACATGCACTATAGAATGCAGCTGTTACCGCACGGCCATTTTTAGTTATCTGCAAAATGAAAGTGCACAGACCAGAACCACAAATATCAATATTGTACTGAAGAAGGGGGAGATGTATCCCCATTCCCATTTGATAACGCCACAATCTGATTGGACGATCTCAGGAAATGATCCAGTTTGAAGAAGTGTGAATCCGTTCCACATATGATTGGACAAGATGGATCAGAATGTCATGTAGTGCTGCAAATAACATATTAATTGTAAAGTGTTTGACATGATTGAGTGGGTACTTGCTAAGCATGAGGATATCAGGATTCGTGACACAGCTGTTGAGTATTTATTATTGCAATAAATTCTTTATTAAAGCAAAATAAAATATTACAAAAAATGCATGGTTTAAATTACCGCTTGTCGTGAATTGACGTTTTATTACTAGGTGTGTCTGTGTGCGTGCTTTCCTGAAAGAAAAATGAAAAACGTCAAATTTCCGAATTCTCTCAAATGTAATCAAATTGCCCGTACGCTTTTCGTATGAAATCTTGAGAAACGTCAATTTAGGGTAAATTTCAAACAAATGTCAATGAAAAACGTTTCCATAAATCGTATCAAATTAACTATATTAAGCTTTTTTCCATTAAAAATAAAATCTTTTGATTCTAAATCTTTTTTGCTCTCAAACCTATCAGCTGTAACTCATTTAACGGTTTACATATATTGGTGAGGTTAAATTTCTCTGGAAGAAAATTACAGAAAATTATGAAGGAAAAATCATATTTCTCTGAATTTCGTTAAATCTATCAGTACTAGTTCGGTTAACAAATGAATATTACTTTTGCGTCCATTTACAGATGAGTATCCGAATGCATCTACAACTTTTGGTAATTAAAAAGAGCTCGGATAGTTAAAACTATGACTACAAAATTTCGAGAGCACCTTCCAGCCATATGAATCGTTTAAAATTTTCTTGGTTTCTTCAAGCTGATGCTTCGATAACCATCATTTTAGACATAGTTCTGTTGATTTTATGATCCCAGGTATCAGAGCAGTGCTTTAACTTGTTGATTCGTAACTGGAGCATGTGTGGATTGTCAACTAGAATAAATAGATCGTTTGCATTAAGTAAGACGTAAACCTCAACACCTCGAAACCTAATACCATTCGGCAGATTCGTAGACATATCATCAATATACATACAGTGCGGATAATATAAGACTAAGAAAATATCCATTTGCAACGCCTATTAATGTGCTAAAGTAGGTATTCAGTTCCACACAGCATTTCGATTCCAAATAGCAGCTAAGCAATTTGAAATTCATTTTGTTCACATTTTATACATTGTACAGTCTGTAAATTAGCGAATTTCTATTGACGATGTCGAAGACTGTCATACTGCTGAGGGAATGTTGACGGTCATGATGCTACCCTCATGGTGATTTACGCGTCACGCTGAAAACACATGGCAATGGGCAAACTCGATTGCTTCGCGACTGAAGCGATGCTCAGGACGTTGTGATATTGGTTCAATTTCATCTTTTTACTCACCCAAATGTTAGTTTTGTGCTTTCGGTCGGGATCGCCTGCTCAAAATAATTGACATTTCAATCCGTTTGCATTTGCGTCGCGTCCGTCGTGAGCGTTGAGATTGCCCCCAGCATTAAGCTCAACAAAAACGCATACAGTTTTTTTTTTTTTGTTATCAATAAAACTTCTCGCAATTGTTTTCAACGTAAATATCTGATCCACAGTCGATAATCCGGCGCGGAGGCCAGTTTGGAAAATATGTACTTAGGTGATTATTGAGTTTAACCCACCTTGTTAGCCTGTAGTATAAAATTCACATGAAGATTTTCCTTAAACTGCAAAGAATTAATGTACCCCGATAATTTTCAGGCCGGGTAGAGTCGGTTTGTTTTGCAAGTAGATGATGCATTAATGCATACCCATGCGAAGGATATTGCTTTTGACCTCACCAACGATAACGCCATCGTGGCCAAGATGACTAGTGTGCTGCGCCAACGACTCGAACACATTTTTTGATCGGCTCATCTCTGATCGAGTTCCGTCGGTGTTAAAGGAACATGTTGTCAATTTGTTTTTATTAATTTTTTTTTTTTTGAATTGACAAATTAGCCGTACAAAATCTTTCAATTGAGATTTTTCTCGAATGATAGAAAGAAATATTTGTTGAAGAATTGTACAAAGAGAAAATATAGGTACACAGGCAGGAACACCAATGCTCTACCAACTGAGCTAACATGTAAGGTAACCTGTTTATAGTCTCCTAACAGTCGTATCTTCTGTCAGAACTACTTCGTTTTATTTTGCTTCGTTTCATTAATACTCATAGAGTGGCCCGAAGATAAGATTAAGATCCATAAAAGATTTGTTCCTGTAGTTTCTACACTCCAGTGAATAGAACGACTGACTTAATAGTTTACGAGAGTACTTCTGTCAGTTGGTCACAGCAAAGGTTCCTCATTTATGCGTAAGTGGACATACATATTGTAATATGCAAGCTACGGCTCGAGTAGATAAAACGATATTCTGTGAGATTTATTTCTTTATTTTCTAGTCTATAGAACAATTCAAGTTCACACTACACTATTCTTCGCAAATTCTTTTCTTACAAGGTCTCTTTCCTCTCAAATCACTTTATCTCCTTTCAATTACTTAATTCACAAATCCAAACTAATTACTTTTTCTTGTTTACTCTCAACTTTCAATTTACCACCAAATTACAACTTCGCCCATTATCACTTTTCCAATCTCTTCGCCACGGTTCTAAAACCAACTGTGTTCTTTTTTGACCGCCATCTGTCCTTATATAGCAGAAGTTTCTGATAGCCAGAAGCTTCTAGCAAATTCTTCGACCACTGGAACAAGAGAAATAATTCTTGCAGTTATAATTCCCTTTTATCCCTGATATTATTCGTCTCTTTCGTTGACATGTGGAGACTTCGTCCCAGACACGAACCTCGAATGAAAGGACAGTTCGAACCATAATTCTGCCAGAATGGAAAGTCACTTCAGAATTTGCTGCATAGACATAGGAGCGTAGTTATTATTATGCTACACTGCCCCCCTCTTAGACGTGTTCGTCCCGAACAAGTGCATCCTCATTTCGGCCATTGTATCGACTCAGTCGGTCCACATGAACCACTTTCATTTTGGCCCTCGGTCCTCGCTGGATGCGGTAGACAACATCGTTGATGCGGGTTACTATTCTGTAGGGACCTTCCCAGTTCCGCTGTAATTTAGGTGATTTCCCCTTTTGGCGATGGGGATTATACAGCCACACCAGATCTCCTTCCTGGAATCCTGACGTTGTTGCCTTGGCATCATACCTGGTCTTCATGCGGTCGCTCGTCATCTTAATCTGGCTTCTGGTCCTTTGGTGTATGTCCCTAAGCCTTTCCCTAAGGTCCGCCACGTACTCTTCTTCATTTCTGGGCTCATTGGTAGGAGATCCAAATTTCACCTCACTGGGTAAACGAGCTATTCCACCAAATAAGATTTCGAACGGTGTATGTCGAGTAGTGCTATGCACGGCACTTCTATAGGCCATCAAAAACAAGGGAATCTGCCGGTCCCAATCCCGTTGGTAGTCACCTACGACCTTCGAGAGATGTTCGTCCAAAGTCCTATTGAAACGCTCCACCATACCGTCCGACTGTGGATGAAGCGGGGTTGTCCTTGTCTTTTTGATTCCGAGTAGTTGACACATCTCTTGGAAGATTCTTGACTCGAAGTTCCGCCCTTGGTCAGAATGCAATTCCAAGGGCACACCGAATCTGCTAACCCAATTGTAGACGATCTGCTCCGCCACGGTTCTGGCTTCCTGGTTAGGGATCGGAAACGCTTCCGGCCACTTACTGAAGTAGTCCATCACTACGAGTATATACCGATTACCATTGTCGGTTTCCGGAAAGGGCCCTGCGATGTCAATGGCGATTCGTTCGAAAAGTGCTCCCACGTTGTATTGGTGCATCTTACCTCGAGTTTTGATTCTCGGACCCTTGCTAGGTGCACACACGTCGCATTTTCTGCACCAGTCTTCGATATCTTCCTTCGCTTTTAACCAATAAAAACGTTCTCGTACCTTTTCTAGCGTCTTATTCACTCCCAAGTGGCCTCCGGTCGCCCCGCCATGCATTTCCTGTAACACCTCCTTGACCCTCGTCCGCGGTACGACAAGCTGCATTACAAACGACTTTCCGTCGGAGGATTCCCATTTTCTTCTCAGAACACCTTCTTGGACATGGAGGGAGTCCCACTGCGCAAAATATGCCTTTAAGGTCGGGCTTCTGTGAGAGATGTCCTGATGATCCGGTTTCTCCATGTTCTCCTTCCAGGCCAGAATCGGCTCGATATCCGGGTCTTCCTTCTGAGCGTTCCGGATCTCATCTACGCTCCAGCCGGCGATAGGTTCGGCTCTCATTCTTTGGATGGAAACCAGCTCCCGTTCTTCCTGACGCGCACAATGTTTACAATCCGCTCTGCATGGTCTCCGGGACAGTGCATCCGCATTAGAGTGGAGTTTTCCTTTACGATGCTGTATTTCGTAGTCGTAGATTTGCAGCCTTTCGATCCATCTTGCGACCTGACCCTCAGGACTCTTGAACTGTAATAGCCATTTTAAGGCTGCATGGTCTGTGCGAAGAACGAACTTCCTCCCGTAGAGGTATTTGTGAAAATGCTTCGTAGCCAAGATCAAAGCTAGAAGTTCCCGCCTTGTCACGCAGTAGTTCCTTTCTGGCTTAGAGAGCACCTTGCTGAAGTACGCAACCACCTTCTCTTGGCCGTCATGCACCTGGGAGAGTACGGCTCCTACCCCGACATTACTAGCATCTGCATCCACAACGAACGTTTCCCCGGGAGTGGGGTAAGCCAGTATCGGGGCATCGCATAGCCGTTGTTTAAGTGCCTTGAAGCTCTTCTCGCACTCAATTGACCATTTGAATTGTTTTCCCTTTTCCGTCAACTGGTGCAGGTTCTTTGCGATCCCGGCAAAATCCTTCACGAACCGTCTGTAGTAGGTGGCTAGGCCCAGGAAGCTCCTTAGTTGGTGTTTGTCTTTGGGGACTGGCCAGTTTTTCACCGCTTCGACCTTCTCCGGATCGGTTCTCACTCCTTTCGCTGAAATTATGTGTCCCAGGTACTTGACTTCCGCTCTAAACAGGGCGCACTTCTTGGGGTTGAGCTTCAGGTGGGCACTTCGAAGCCTTTGAAACACATCCCTTAGATTGTCTCGGTGTTGCGCAAACGTTTTTCCTACGACGATGACATCATCCAAGTATACCAAACAGGTTTTCCATGTTAACCCTTGCAGGACACATTCCATCAATCGCTCGAAAGTCGCCGGAGCATTGCACAGCCCGAATGGCATTACCGTGAATTGCCATAGCCCATTTCCTGCGGTGAAGGCGGTTTTCTCCCGGTCTTCTGGATGGATCTGTACCTGCCAGTAGCCACTCTTCAAGTCGAGAGTGGAAAACCATCGGGCTCCTGATAGTGTGTCTAGCGTGTCGTCAATCCGTGGCAGAGGGTAGCTGTCTTTCTTGGTGACGTAATTGAGCTGCCGATAGTCCACGCAGAACCGCGTGCTGCCATCTTTCTTCTTAACCAGTACAACCGGTGATGCCCACGGACTTTTGGAACTTTCAATCAGACCTTCTTTCTCCATTGCCGACACCATCTCTGCAACTTCTGTCTGCTTTGCCAATGGAAGGCGCCTAGCAGGCTGACGAATTGGTCTAGTATCACCAGTGTCTATTCGATGTTGTACTAGGTGTGTTCGGCCGTATTCACCGTCCTGTGAGGCAAATACATCAGCGTACTCATTGATAAGATTCTCTGCCATAGTTCGCTGCTCCTGATTCAGCTCACTGGACTGGAGAATCGTCTCTCTCGTTTCCGCTGTCCAAGGTGATGGGAGAGGTTTTGGAGCATCACGTTCAGATATTGTTGCGACGGCGGTAATCGGCGTGCATTTTCCAGTCACCTCCCCTCGCCTTAGTTTGACAGTGTGTGGTCTTGCGTTCAAAACCCTCACTGGAACCATGGTGTTCTTTGGTTCGACTAACGTCTTTCCCACGATGTAGTCTTGAGAATTCTTCTCTGGGTCTGGTTCTACTATGTAGAATCGGTGGCTCCCAAGATCACCTTCCAGCTTTGTCCAAATGATTGTCTCTGAAGACGGCGGCAAAACTTCGTCTTTGCTGATGACTGTCCTGAGAGTTACGGCATTCTCGTTTCCGTACACCATCGGAATCTCCACATTTCGATACCTCAGTACTTGCATCCCGATGTCCAGGATTACTTCATTTGCTTTCATGAAGTCTATTCCGATGATGCACTCGTCGCATATATCTGCCACCAGAAACGCATGGGAGAACGTCAGTCCCGCCAGAGTAATCGTAAGACGAACTTCTCCAAACACCTTCGCCATTTCCCCTGTTGCAGTCTTCAGGCAGTAGCTGTTGGTGTTGTGCAGCCAGGCGCTTCTGACAATATCTCTTCTTACAATGGAGGCAGTGGCGCCTGTGTCGATGGTGGCTACGCACTTCTTCTTGTTGATTAGTGCCTCCACTGTCAGGCTCTTGTTACCCCGTTTGGTTTGCGAAACTTGAATGGTGGTCCTGGGGGCCTCGATTCCAGTAACCAACTTCTGCCCCGCGAAGTTGGTCCTTACGCATTTCCCGACTGCTGGTTTTGGGAAGTCTGACTGACAGGATGAATGTTATCACCGCCAGATGCTTCCTCTCTGCTTCTCCTACTTCCGCAATGTGGACAATTTCCTCGTCTAGGTGCACTTCTGCACTGCCGTTGTAGGTGTCCGGTTTGGTTGCAATTCCAGCAACGGATTTGACTTCCGCGAGCTTTGTCTTCATCCAAGACGGCTGTTCTCTGGCATGAGCATTCCACGACGGACATTTCCCTGACACGGTGTATTCCCTGGTATGCTTGGTCCGCAGCCTTCATTGACAAAGCGAATGCCAATGCCTCGGGGAGTGTTCGCTTTTCAGCCATCCTTATAGCCATTTGCAGTTGTCTGTCCTCTATGGCCTGAATAAAAGCTTCCACCGCCATTTCGTTGATAAGCGCCTCACCGGCTTTAGGGTATGAAAGATGGGCTAGTCGCTCTATATCCGCTTGCAACTGTTGGAGCGTTTCCCCCCTTTTCTGGACTCGACTATGCAGCTGAACCCTGTACACCTGCTGCATGTGTTCATCCCCAAACCGCATCTCGATAGCCTGAACCAGAGAGTCGTAGTTCTGCTGTTTATCTTCCGGGATGGTCTGCAAGAGCTCCGCAGCTGGACCCCTCAGTGCAAGTGTGAGTGCAATGGACTTCTCTTCATCGTCCCAGCTATTGGTCATTGCGGCCGCTTCGAATTGCCTTTTATAAATTGGCCATGATGTTTGCCCATCGAAGATAGGAGGCTGCATCTCCTTTCTTCTCAGACCGTCAGTGGAATATTCCCGTGCTTTCTGTCTCTTCACGTTGCTGAGCTCCTTAGCAAGATTTTCGATTTGCTTTCCTACTATCTCGAATTTCGTATCCACTTTTTCAAACTGAGTCTCTATCTTCCCGAACTGAGTTTCATGTTTCTCAAAATTTTCATCGAATCTAATTTCGACTTTTTCGAGTTGCGTCTCGACCTTCTCGATTTTCTCTTCGATCACTTCGAATTTGGATTCCAAGTTCTTGTTTTGCTCATCAAGTTTACTTTCCAGAGCATCTAGAGAATTCTTTTGTTCGTCCATTGCTTTCTTTTGTTCGTCCATTGCTTTCTTTTGTTCATCCAGCCTAAGTTCTAGAGAATTCTTTTGTTCGTCCATTGCTTTCTTTTGTTCGTCCAGCTTAAGTTCTAGAGAATTCTTTTGTTCGTCCATTGCTTTCTTTTGTTCGTCCAGCTTAAGTTCTATAGAATTCTTTTGGTCATCGAGCTTATGACTTTGATCTTCTATTGCTTTCTTTTGTTCGTCCATGACTAACTTAAGTTGCAGGAGCAGACTTGTTATACCCGGGTCGGCTACTGTACTTGCTGGTTCCTCTTCCACGTCAAACTCTATGTCATGCGGATTTTCACCTTCCTGCGTTACTGCTTCTTCCAGACGAATCAGTAGGGCATCTTTTCCCCCAGTTGTGTCGAGTTCCGCTTACTGAGTTCTGCCTTTAGTTGAGTTATAGTTAGTTTTCCCAATTTGCGACCCATTTTGCACAACTAATTAACTCAACACAGAAATCGTTTTTTTTTTTTTTTTGCTTGTGCAATTTCACACCACGGAAATAGTTATTCACAGAATAAGTTTTATCCCGCTTCTGACACCAATGTAATATGCAAGCTACGGCTCGAGTAGATAAAACGATATTCTGTGAGATTTATTTCTTTATTTTCTAGTCTATAGAACAATTCAAGTTCACACTACACTATTCTTCGCAAATTCTTTTCTTACAAGGTCTCTTTCCTCTCAAATCACTTTATCTCCTTTCAATTACTTAATTCACAAATCCAAACTAATTACTTTTTCTTGTTTACTTTCAACTTTCAATTTACCACCAAATTACAACTTCGCCCATTATCACTTTTCCAATCTCTTCGCCACGGTTCTAAAACCAACTGTGTCTTTTTTTGACCGCCATCTGTCCTTATATAGCAGAAGTTTCTGATAGCCAGAAACTTCTAGCAAATTCTTCGACCACTGGAACAAGAGAAATAATTCTTGCAGTTATAATTCCCTTTTATCCCTGATATTATTCGTCTCTTTCGTTGACATGTGGAGACTTCGTCCCAGACACGAACCTCGAATGAAAGGACAGTTCGAACCAAAATTCTGCCAGAATGGAAATTCACTTCAGAATTTGCTGCATAGACATAGGAGCGTAGTTATTATTATGCTACAATATGTTTGCATATTTGCTTATGGACATTCATATCCACCTTCAACTGAATAAGTAAGTACCCACACACGTGGCTCCAGAGAGTAAAACTATTCTCTCTTAGACGTCATTGTCTTCTACACAGTAACTTTGTAACTCGGATCTAAATAACAAGCGATTGTAGAATATATTCTTCTCAAAAATTCGCACAATTATAGCAATCAGTAATAGCAATCAGAATTTAAACGGGTGCATATGTAGCACCACCTCCTAATGACTCACTGTACAAGCATTTAATTTTATTTTATATTTTATATCATATAACATTGCATATGCTGCGGCTGATCGGCATATTATTTTATATTTATAGGCTGTGATATTGAACATTGTCTTAAAAATATTGCATACTGTTGGCAACACAGTTTGGGCATAGAAGTACACTTCGATACGAAATGTTCCATGCGGAAAAAAGCAAAAATTATTGATGGTAGACTGTGGGTGGGGATGTGTACCTAAATAAGCACTTTAAATATGTCGTTGATTTGCAGAATCAAATGTGCTGGTAAGTAGGAATACTCCTTAATGGACTTAGTGTTCTAGGACAACAAGATGCAAGGGGGGTAAAAGCTTCTAAGAATATCAATTATGTATGGGTATTTGAAGTTATATTTGTTGTTTAAATGAAACAAGGTTTCCCCGCCGTTTCGGCAGGAATTACTGTCTTCGTCAGGGGATATTTATTCGAGAAATTAATATACGAATATAAGGGAACATTTAGAGTGTGGAAATTAGTACGAACTAAGAAGTTGCAAACATATATTTTGTAAAGATTATCGGCAATTGCATTAAGAGTAAATTAAAAGGGATTTTAGGTACAAAAAGTAAACATTAAATTAAAACATACAGGAAAGTTACAATCCGTCCAGAATGGATCGTGTGATATCTATCTATCCTCCATCTTTCAAACTCACCCCTAATAAAGTGAGCGTGGCGCAGCGAAATTTGTGATGATGATGATATCTTTCTGTACAGAGGACATTTCCGCGACTTTTAAGAAATTTTATCCCAGAACTGTTGTTACATTTTTTTCTTGGCAGAAAGTGGGAGTGGCTCCCATTCTTATTCACAATAAGTCTATACCGTCGCCGTAAATAGCTTTGAAAAGGCAATGTTTGTTTTCTTTAATAAAACTCCCCAAAAAAGTGGGCGTGGCTATATATAATGTATGTACTAAATGTAGAGAAAGTCAGTGTCTATATATTTTATCTAGACAATATTTTTCAGTTTCTACCAAAAATATTGAGAAAAACAATACTTTTTGAAAACTGGGCGTGTCAGTAAGCAGATTTCAAAAATCTTTACACTTGAACTGATTCAGATTCTAGAAAGCTTATACACTAAATTTCATGATCCTAGCACTCAAATTGAATACACACAAATTGGAGCCATACGGACAGACGGACGGACGAACGGGCATGGCTAGATCGACATAACTTTTGATGCCGATCACTAATTTATATATACTACTTTGATCAAAAAGTTTCAGGAATTTATTCAGAAAATTGAAAATACAAGTTTATTCTTGATAATCGATATTGCCCCCTTCAAACTACTCTCGGTTGACTGAAACGCGCTTGATCCAATCTTCAAAACATTTTTTATAATAGGATTTTGGTATAGACATCAAAGCCATCTTCGATTTTTCTATTATCTCCTCCCGGCTGCTAAAACGGGTTCTACGGAGCGGTCTCTTGAGTCGATCGAACAGGAAGATATCGCAGGGTGCCAAATCAGGTGAATTCAGTGGCGATTCGATGGTATTCGTACTGTTCTTGGTCAA
Source organism: Pocota personata (assembly GCA_963082735.1). NCBI lineage: Eukaryota > Metazoa > Arthropoda > Insecta > Diptera > Syrphidae > Pocota > Pocota personata. The sequence goes on along the minus strand of OY720429.1, from coordinate 261,636,084 downwards.
AAACTCACAAATAAGGATGGCATTGTGTGATGGATAAAACTCTTTGTCACTTTCTTTCTTTTCTCGAGAACAGCAAAGTTTGGTCACAGGGGTGATAACTGGTAACCATTCATCAAAATCTTTTCCTCTATTGTGCTGTAAATCCCCAAAGCAACTGAATATCTGATTCTTGTTCTGACCGAAGCAGTTATAGAACCACAAGATCTGTCCCAGATATAAGTCTGAACAATATGGATGCGAATTCGTTGCCTCCTCTTCCGGGTATTGCTTCGGTCCACAGGCACATTATTCCATCACTGGTATTACAAACGCACACACAAAAGTTGTACATGGATAGCTGCCGAGAATAAAACATCTGGCTATGGGTCCAACTTGATAGAAATATGACCTGTTAGGGGTTCATGGCAACAACCACCTCTCTTCTCAACATACGTGGACTCGCCTTTTTTTTCAAACAGTAAAAACCTGAAAGGGAAAATGTATCTTGGAATGTTTTGCAACACACCTGATCCATCAGCACATAACGTACACTGCACTGACGCCGGTTTTTATCTGACGAATCATAAGTTCCATTTCGGCGACGTTTGATAGATGATAAAAACACTTTTTTTGTTGCACAAATCAAATTAACAAACCCTGATAAAATGACACCTTGTTAATTCAGCCAAAACAGTTGAATCGATATAACACTCGTGGCGAGGGAAATAGTGAATGGCACTTAGACCCAAACAACACCTACTGGAGTTGTACCCTCTGCCATCTTTTGAGCTCTGTACCAACTAACAACGCCTAACTATTTACATAGAACCACTTGATTGTTACTGGCGCTTGCTTTTAGATCCTCCATTTAAAAACTCAGATTTGCATAATATTTACTCCGCAAAGTCTTTGTGTATAGCATATTCTGCAACTTGTTGGCCTTTCGAGGAGTTCGTCGACTACAAGCCCCAACATTTCAAATCTTGTAGTCGAAAGAAACCCTGCCAGGTTTGGTCAGAGACTAGTTTTGGTCTTAACATAAACCAGAAAACATTATTTAGAGCCAGATGGCGCCATATGTGAAGATGGTATGGGGGTTGAAAATGCCACATGTGGAAAAAAAATTACCAGGTTTATTTATTTGTTGTATTTATTTTTAAACAATTAAATATTAATTACAAACGTGATCTCAATTATTCGTCAGTTGCTAGGAGCTTCACAGGAAGGTACAAGAGGAATGAAAGTGACTGCCCGAACACAATGGAGAAGCGCTGCAGCAGATGGAGTCGCTGTAGTACAAATTGTCAAAGAAGTCGCTCACTGAAGTAGCAATGCACGTACACAATGGTGAAGCGCATATCGATTGCTCAAGCTGTCAAAACGGAAAGATAATAGCGCTGTGTTTCGTGAAAATGTTTTTTTCTGGTGCATTTATTTTATAATAATGACTAAGGAAGAAGAAATCGCATGGTATGAATTTCTGCATAGAAGGCTCCGCCGTTTTCGTTTTTTAGTTTTTGTTTTTAACTGTCAAAAAAGTAGTGTAGCTTGTTCGGAAGTTGAAGTTCACTCAACTTGTACTGCAGCTACTTTTCGTACTTCGCATTCTGTTCGTGCTATAGGGAGTACGTGTATTTCAACTTTGACAGCGCTGCGTACTGCAGCTTCAGCTTCACCATTGTGTTCGGGCAGTGAATCAATGTCATGACAAGGTACATAGCTGTCAGCAGATTTGTGCAAGTTTGTTGCAAAGTGCGAGAGGGACAAACTTATATGTAGATTACGCAGAATGGAGTAGTAGAACTCTGAACAGTTCTGACAAAAGTTCTTGATACTCCATAATGGTGTACATCACGGGTTCTCGTCTTACCTAAACTCGGTTGACCACATTTATGGCTGTATTTTTAGGTCTAATCCGTCGTTCCAAATAAAAACTTATTTATACAGTTTTTTTTGGAACAGAAACTTATTTAAAAGTATTTTTACACACACGTTAGTTTAAATGTTGAGTTGACTATGTTCAAATGACACTTCTGGTTAATGGCATGTTTACCAGGCCTTGGAGCGAAAAAAGGGCCTCCTAAATACTTTTTTCACATGTTTGTCAGCCTTGAAGCAGATATAGGGTCTGTTAAGTGCGTCTTTCCAATAATATATTACATTTGTTACGCTTTATGAATCAAAAGCAATCTACCACCTCTACGCATTATGTCTTCAGTTGAAATTTGGTGTCAAAATGAGAGACATACTCTCTTTGTATTCAACAGCAGTTAATTTATACTAATTCTATCATCTACATACGTAGATACTTTCAATTCAGGTCCCACTCTCAGTCAAAAAAAAAAAGTAAATATTTACAAATAGTGTTAGCGGGCAATTATCCATCTCTACATTCATGAAGATCACGGTAAACTTCATAGATTCACTCAAGCGGCAAAACATTTCATTGAAGACATCAATTTGCCTTGCCATACTTGTTGTCCTCAATGTAAATTAGGGGCGCCTCCTACCGACTTCACTTGTGATTTAACTCAATTGAAGGCACCGCCAGCGGATATATTTATTTATTCAGCCTGTTGCATTATTACTCGGACAAAGGCCCAATTCACCACCCATTGACTTGAATACGACACAGATACTTGAATTTAAGATGAATTAAGAATTTTACTTTTATTCTTTGCCACATAATAGATTAACAATCCAACGACAGTGTAAAACACTGTATTATAGACATTCATGGAGCTCTTTATCAACTCCCAACAGCCGGGATATCGATAGATGGCATTGGCTTTCTGCACTTCGGCAAGATCCTGCCAGGTAACATTTTGTGGACGAAGTATCAGCAAAGCATTGACTGCAGCTCTTAAACCGCTCTGAACAGCACCACTTAAGCGGCCACGATACACTGTAGCTGCCGATGTTGAACCCCAAATTATTCGATTCCATGGAGTAGTCTGGGGTAGATTTAAAACAGCAGTCTGTTCAAAGGTTTGCTGCTTATAATCGACAGGACTGGTCATTTCATTTCCGAAACTCGCAGCCAGACTCTTGAGGATGATTGACTTGGCGAGCAATTCAAAGCCCTCTCCGTGAAGTACATAACCGATCAAGGAAGTTGGTTTGTACTGTTGGGCGTATATAGCAGGCTCAGCGGAATAAAAGCTACCCGATAGTCCTTTTCGACGCCAATGTGCTTCGTCATACTGGATGACGAACGATGTTATGTAAGATTTATTCATAGGACAGGATACCTCTAACTCAGTGGGAATCGGTGGTGTTATGAATATGTCGACAATGTGGTTCGAAGGTATAGCCAACACGACTACCCTTGCGGCGTGAGTGGTGCCATTGATTTCATGCACTAGAACCAGGTCCTGATTGTGTTGAATTTCAATTACTTTTGATAATTTCTGCAATTCAACTGATTCGAGTTTGATTTCGAGGGCTCCCAGCAATTGCTCAGAAGAGAATTCTATAAGTATTGGTGATGGCTCTATGTACCTAGAAGTAGAGTAATTTATAAATCTAAATTGATTGACCAATTGGCAAGGGTGCAATTCAAGCTTTGAAGTGTCAAATGATTGTTCTAAGCGTAGAAACGTCAGAATGAAAGATTGCAAACTATCAAATAAAAACTCTCAAGGTCGTTGTTTTTTTTTTCACTGCCGTGCTAGTCTACCATATTGCGAACTGTCAGCTGTTTGCATTTGTCAGTTAGTAAGTTTTTTTTAGGAAGAAGTTTAATTTAAGTTCAGAAAGAAAATGCTGGTCCCTCTTTACGTCATTTTTGTCCGTCCTCTTTGACAAGTACTTGATTTTATTTTAGTATTTTCAAGTGCTTCAGTTGACATGGAACAAATGAGCTTGTTTTGGTTTTAACTAAGTCATGTCAAATTAAGATAAAGCAAACGTCAAACTCTTTCACCTCTCTCTAGTTGCGAAATTTTGTTTTAAAAAATAGTCTCATATAATTGAAAACAATGATTGTCAAAAGTTATATTTTTATGAAACTGTAAGTCGGCATCTGATGCTAAATTTGTTTCAACTTTTCTTTAAACCCCTTTAGGTTTGGTTATGAGTTATAAGATAATAGTAGAAACGTCAAAACTCGGTATGACATTCGAATTCTGACATTAAGAAATCTTAACTTTGACTTTTTTTCTATCAAGAACCCATGAAAATTCCGAACAATGATTTTCACTTAACTTCACTTCAAACCAAGAAGCTGCACCCTAGTAAACTTACAAAATCATCAGCGTCTTCAAACCACCACAACTGTGTAACACATTCATAAATTCAACGTAGCATATATCAGTAGCGTCAACACCCGTCACAAGCCGAACAAAATTCATCATAAAAAGTCGAGAGCTTTCGAAGATCATCTTTCCTCGTATATGATTGCACATTGTATACTCTCGATCTTTTAGCGTAAGGCTAATTTAGACCTACATTGTTTACTTTATTCGAATGAAAACTGAAAGCCTACTTACTTGTATGTTCCCGGACGATAGAGCTGTGACTTGAGGTCCAAATCAGCAATATAACGATTAAGTTCAAATTTGGCTATGGGTGCAAAAATTCCATCATCGATATCCCAACACCGTTGAAGGTTTTTAGAAACTGGTGTTCGTCTTCGCATGGGTATTCTTAAGTCCGTTAGGAGGTTATAAATATGATATTGATCCGCTATGATCCATTTCCCGCCTACCTCCCCATCGGGAGTGGAAGCTATTTGACCACCGATTGTGTCACTTGCTTCGAGAATTTTCAACTTGAGGGATGATTCTTTTTGGAGAATCTTATAGGCAGTTGTAAGTCCTGAGAGTCCACCGCCGATTATTACGACATCGTACATTTTTTAACGAACAATTTGGCAAGTACACATAATTTTTTTTTAACGTTAATAAAATATTTACTTTTTGTTGTGACGTTAAGAATTTTGATAGAAATGTAGTTAGATCAACGAGCGTCTATAAATAATTTAATCATCGGGTGTTAGGTGCTTTAGCTGAATGGACTTTTTTCTACTTTCTGAACCCAGTTCTGCACTGATATTTGATTTTACCCAGCATCGATGAAAGCATATTTCAATGTATTTATTATAAGTGTAAACGATGGGCCCTCTGAATTTTAAGATAGCTAAGTACTCGTATAATGCCAAAGTACAGGTACCATCATGTATCATTTGGTTATTTCCCATAAACTCTACTCTCTGGATACCAAGAATTTCTCAAAAATACCTAAAGCCAATCTGCAGATAGGTAGGTATGTATAATGGGTATGTATAGTGCTCCCAAAGGCGATCCAATCTTCTGAGAGCTTAGAATTCTTCGTTTGTTGTTAAGAGGTAGAAAGTCTTCGGGGACCAAGAAAAACGGTGCCAAAACGTTCTTCACCCTGTGACATCAGCCACTATTCACGTTGACCATTGTGACCATTTTTGTTACCCTGATTACTGTGAGAACTTGAATAAGAAGCCACTGGATTAGAAGCGCCCAGATAGAGATATGAATCTTAGGTTCATCTCAACGTTAATTAAGTTTTCCAGCTCCTCCAGTAAGCGACTGCCTGCCAAGAGTCCTAAATCTTTTGTTTTCTGGGGCTGGACATTCGAAAAGCAAATATCGAACAGATTCTATTTATTCTTCGTCCCTGCAGTTAATGAAGTATGGGTTGTGCTCTACGACGAGACGCTCTACATTTTCTTTTTTTTAAATATCTCTCTGGAAAAGCGAACCCATATCGCTGTGACAAAACCTTGAGATACCTGTAGAAGAGGTTTATCTGCCAAACTGTGAAACGTAATCACGACTCTTCACAGAGTCTATAGCAAAATGTAGGGTTATCCTCCCTATCTACCATCTGTGTGTGTAGTAGCTGTGACAGACGCACCTGGATTTTACCTTTAGTGGCCCTTCCAGGGACCGGGGTTCCGGAAAGAATTGCTCATAGCATCATTAAGGTTACTTCCTCTGGATGTATTTTAGTAGCCTCATACCTTACCTCAGGGATATTCTTAACCCCGACCTTGCGGGGATTAAGGCCAATAGCACAATGCTAAGTAAGGATGTCATGTATGAAAAAAAAAAAAATTGATTTCTTAACCAGATAATTTCAACATTTCTGGAGCTGAATAAAATTGTTAGGGAGAATTTGTTGAGCAAGAGTCCAGTCCACTACCACACAAAATGGCCTTTGATCGGATAAATCGCGAATGCATATGGAGATCTCTTCCTAGGTGAGGAATAATAAATAGTTGCTATTATAAAAGAGTCCTACAATAACGCAAGATGTTTCATTCTGCACAATGGAGAACTCTCCGACTCTTTTGAAGTGCAACAGGTAGTGAGACTAGGGGATATTATGTCGCCAATCCTCCTTCTACTGGAGATAGATGATGTACTAACTGCCACCGAAGGTGTATCTCAGAGATACGGCATTCAAAGGAGGTCGTTTGAAAAGTTATTTGGACTGATGGTATCTGTTTCCTGGCAAGTACCATCAGCGTGCTAGACGAAATGTGTCAATCACTGCAGGAGAATGGAGAGTCAGTCGGTCTAAGGATCAACAGCAAAAGACAAAAATAATGCCCACAGGCCTCTCCACACATCAGCGTATTATTCTGAAGCAGACGCCAATTGAGGAGTTCGAACAGTTTAACTGCCCGAGAAGTTTTGTAGTATCTGCTGATTTAATGGACCTAGACGTTAAAAGCGGAATAAATAAAGCTCGCGCCGACTTTGGCATCCCGTCTCTAGTTTTGATCTCCAGTCAAATTTCCTTACGCACAAAGTTGAGACTTTTCGAAACCAACATTAAATCAGTGCTATTCTATATCTGTGAAACCTAGAAAGTCTAGGCAAATATTATGAGAAAGTAATAGGCTTTCGTTAATCGTTGTCTGCGGTACATCCTAAAGATTCGCTGACCGCAATTTATATCCAAACTGGAATTGTGGCGTAAAACTAGTTATAGGTAGAAGTTGTTGGATATCACACACTGAGGAAGCCAAATGACAACATCGCGAAACAGTCCTTCGAATGGAATCCTCAGGATGCACGACAGGTTGAAAGACAAAGAACAACGTGGAGATTAACAGTCTTAGCAGAAGCAGCTAGCCAGATTAACGTTACCACAGCCTACATACATTATATATCTAGCTGAAGACCGAGAAAGGTGGAAGAAATTGTTGCTGCCCTATGCTCCACCCGGGGTTAAAGGAAATACGGTGATGATGATCTCACAACAAGCTCACTAGTTTTGCAGTCAAATCGAGGTCTCTCGACCATTCAGAGCCGACTGATATAGTTAGCACCTAGAATGCTAAAAGTGCCCAATGCTCTTGGGCATTATTTGATTGCTACCGCATTTCTTATGGATTTCTACTGCCATGACGTTAAACTTCTTAAAATATATTCCTCTCCGGTCATTTCTACAATCTTTCCTAATAAAATTAATATTGACTAAGTACGAGCACGTTTAACAAAAAAGCAAAGAGACCCACTTAGTTCATCAATGACCGGTCATTGATTTATTTAATATCAGGGCATTGCTCTTCTTAAGTCAACTACGTAATAAAATGTTGATAAACTAACATCTGAACTAAAGAACTCTATAATATTGTTCTCCCTGCCCACGTCTCTCTGAAACTTTTGTCTCTGATAAGCTCCAAGATGGCTTATTGGTCTATGTAGGGTACGAAAAGCGGAAGCATCTCGAGCCCATTGTTAATTTCTTATCATGGTCATGTAAAAACATTTGAATTCTCTATTTTCTGAGATCAGCATAATGGAAGGTGTTTCACGATCATGGTCAAATCATAGGTGAGCTCAAACTAAACGATCAATTTACTGCGCGTTACATCAATACGCTTCATCGTATGGTGAATGAAATTCAGTGACTCTACTACAGAACGTCAATTTGATAAAAAAAAAAAAACGTGTCGACTCCCTCGGTTGTTTCACTGCCGTACGGTATGTTCTCTCATGGCGCAATCACAGCCGATTCAGTCGTCTTAAGGCAGTCGGCTCGTGAAGATTGATCAATATAAACGTTCTGCTGGCAGTACTACAATCCGTTCCGTAGTGCATTTTAATTGAAGAGAAACTGTGCGTCTAAAATAGACCCTTCGAGAGTGATCTTCTTTTCTTTTTATTTTTTGCCTGTACTATGTCCTAGTACTCGAGTTCGGGTGGTTTTTGTGAATTTTTGTTTCACTTTTCGAGTGTCGGTCTAAAAATATTTTCTCGTGGTAAATGTTGGAAAAGTGAAGTTTATAATAAGATACAGAAAAATAAATTAAGTCAGAGCAATGTCAACTTCAGTGGAGAGACCTTTTATTGTAGTGAAGGAGGACGATTTGAAGGACATCGTCTCCGATGAATTGGAACGCATTGGTACCGGTGGTAAATGGGTTTGGTAAGGACATCATCCAATTTAGTGATCGCGAGTCCATCGATAAAGTTGCACGTGAATTCCAGAATAATTGCAGCAATGGATTAGGTTATCACATAGCGACAGCTTTACAGCGACCTCCCATTATCTCTCCCCTTGTCGGATGATGCGACTCAGTCCCGTTGCCGCTAGTGATAATCTGCAATTTTTTGTTTTTGCACTTAATTGTCATGAAACCCAGTTTTGAAAATTGTTTTTGGCAAACACGTTTCGTTTACGTGTGTTTTGCGAATGACGAATGATTTCGATTTGGTTTTTGATGTGTCAGGGGTCAGCTCAAATTTGATATTAATTATTATTTAAATCTAACTTTCAGTTTGTGGGTGTGTGCAGTGGGATTTGTGGGTAGTTAACTTTTTCTTTTTTTTTTTGTTTTCCAATTGCACATACTTTGTGTGACATTTTATCAGTAGTGGGTCGATGGATGGCTGCAGGCGCACATGTGGCATGAGAATGTGGTGTTGCAACAACATTGTGGCCCAGTTTGGGTGTTTCATGTGCGGTTGTGTTATGTTTATTTTTAGAAAGTTGGGATTTTCTTTGGATTTCTTCTTTGCCCTCCCCATCTTCTTGAGAATTGAAAGTGAAGGAAAGTAAAATTTACTTATAGGGGAAAACTTCTGGGAAAATGTATGCATTTTGTTGTAAAAGTTACACAGAAGGGACGCCTTATATCGACAGTTGATTACCATTTTTGAGTTGAACTGCTAAGTGGATAGCAATCGAAAGGGCCCACTTGGATTTTTCTTTTTTATTTTATATAATTTTACACGCTTTTTGGCCATAGGGGAACTGATTTATCCACTTAGTTTGAAGAGCACATACGTCTTATCTGGATAGAGTAATCCCCGGACCGGATAATTGGGCCTCGTTTAGTTTAGCGGGCGCCGTGGCTCAGTGGTTAGGTGCGCGGTCACTGAGCAGAAGGTTCAAAATTTGAATGCAAAAAAAAGCCTTACGCGAGAAGTAAAAATTGTCATGAGAAGCTTCTCTCAATCGAAAAAATTGCCCTTCGGAAATGGCATAAAACTGTATGTCCCAGCCATTCATGCGGCGCACAGCACGAGTGGATTGGCGCTAAAATATTTATATTTGTTTATTAGTTACGTTTCTCTCTTCATTGAGTTAGAAATTGAGCAAACAAATAACTCCACAAAAAAAGCGAGATTTTCGTCAAAAATCTGGCAATTTAGATCGACGCGAACGTTTAACAGTTTACATATTCTCGCCTCAGTTTTTGTGATTATTTAATTTGACATACCTTGCACTCGTCTTACCCGGAGTTACATGGATTTTACAGGTAGCTCAATTTTGAGTTATCTAATTTGTGGTTATTAAGGGGACCATATTGTGTTAAAACAAGATTCATTTGAACTCGGCGTCAACAAATTTCGTCGATTTTATAGAAAAATAAGGATAAAGACTATTTTAATAATTTAAATTTAATAAAGTTGGTTTCTACTCGCTCACGAGAAAGTCATATGTAAGAGCTTTAAAAAAAGTGACCTTCCTTCAATTTACTTTCTTATAACCTTTATTCGCTGTGAACCAACACCTTAAAACCCACATAAAAAAATGTTAAAATTCGAGTTTGTGTGAGTTTAAGAAATAAACGCTAATATTATAAGTGATCAGCTAAATAATTAAAGTACTAGCAAAATATGCTAGTGAACAGAATAATTAAGCAGCCGAAAATTAAATCATTCGCAAAGAAATCATTCTCTAACCAGCAGTAATTTTTTGATCAGCAGAAAATAAAAAAAATCAGCAGAAAAAGTAAATGATTAGCGGAATTTATTTATTTGATCAGCAGAAAGAAACAATATTTGAAAAAAAAGATACATTTATTGAAGAAAATCCTTGAGCGATTGCAAATTTCAGAATACAATAATAAAAACAATTTTGTTTTCTTTTTGCGTGTTTTTTACAGATTATTTTTTACTTTCCCTACTGAAATTTTATTTTCTGCAAATCAAAATAATATTTGTTTTTCTAATAAAATAATTTATTCTTGCTGAAGAAGAAAACTAATTTTTCAGATGAACTATTAACATATTTGCTGATTAAATAAAAAGCTTCTGCTCATCAAAAAAATTATATTCTGCTAATCAAATAATTAACTTTTTGCTAATCATTTACTTTTTTGTTATTGTTTTTTATTTTTTTTATTTTCTACAGATCAAAACAAAATTGCTAATCAAATAATTTAATGTTACTGGTCAGAACACCCTTTAGCCAATTATGAATGTGAATATTAAGCGATCAGCTAAATAATTAAATGAGCAGGAAAATGTGCTTGCAAACAAAATAATTAACCAACAAAAAAAAGTAATCATCCGCAAGAAAACCATTTTTCAATCAGCAAAAAGTGTTTTTCTGACCAGCAAACAAATAATTTTTTAATCTGTAGAAAATATAAAGTAAAATGAGTAGAAAATGTAAATGATTATTAGGAAAAAAAGAAAGAAATGGATTTCGATTTTTTAAGGTGACTATTAAACTTCTCCTTACGCTCCCTACAATTTTGCTCATAAGCATTTTTCTCCTACCTCCAACCATTGCCTAGAATGAGAGTAACTTTTTAAAACAAAATTTCTTGAATATCTCCACAACGGTTATGTTTACGGAACCATCTACATCGAATGTAGCAGGGTTATGATATAGTAGGGTGATTTTTTATCCCACGTCTTCCAATTTTTTCCAAAGACTTTCACACGGTATGGCGCTTAATAGGGTGAATTTTCCTGGCGTACATTATGAGTAGGAAATCATACCTACCTCAAAAAAATATTTTTTTTAAAATTTCACCGGACATAATTTCAGCTACCTAGGTCTAACGATTCTAAAGTTACGGGCGTGTGATACATTGACGAACGGACAGAGACCGTATTGAACCAATTAGTTCCGTTTTATACCATTATACAATATTACGGAACACTAAATAAGATTAAATTGGTCCGAATCCTTAAAATTAAGGACTTTCAAAATATTCAAGGTCACCAAACAACGTCCTCCTCCGTTCGGTACAACTTTGCTGCTAAGTATTTTTTCATATCTCTAAATGACTCACCCGGTATATGATCATTTGTCTATTGGTCTGCCTGCCTCCTTCGTCGTTTCCACACTCTTAACCCTCAAAAAGATTTCATTGAACTTTGGTTTCTAGATCCGGTCTGCATTAGATAGTCCCATTTAAAAACCATTAAAATCGAGCTGATTGTGATTATCAATTTATTCTTCGTCATAGTCCTAGCTCAAGAACCACTCAATGAATTCCAATAATATTTGGCTTGTTAGTTTGACCTCTCGCACAGATAGTTCTGTTTGAAATCCATCAACACTTAACAAGGTAGTGATATTTTGTATTTTTGTATTTTGTATTTGAAAGTTGAAATTCTTAAAAATCGGAGTGGTGGTAAGATATACGTTGCAAAGTTGCAAAAATGTCCAAAAATCGTTTCCGTCGCAAGCCTAACTTAATTTTTTTTTATTTTTATTTTTTGTTCTTAATTGTGAATATATCACCATTACCCTGTTTCTTCTAAGAAAAAGTCATTTGAACCAAAAGATTCACAACGCGACGTCCACTTTATTGGGGAAGGGTTAGAAGATGAGGGATAGGGTACCATACGATCTGTTCCAGATATATCGTACTCGTACTTATAGATGTTCAGTTTCTCTACAAATCATCCATACATTGTATAGAGCCACGACTACTTTTTGGAGGCGTTTTCTTAAAAAAAATAAATAAATATGTTTTGCTCTCATAAAGTTTTTTACTGTAATGGCATCAGAATCTCCAGTCTCGCAGAAATTTTCTCTGAGAAAAATATCATCACATTTGAATTACAAATTTTACAACGCCACACCCACTTTATTAGCGATGGGTTCGTAACAGGAAAGTTAAGACCCGTAGTAGACGTAGCTTTTCTGTATGTTTTTTTTTTTTTTTTAATTATTGTTCTCAAAATTTGAAGTCTGTTTTTTTTTTCCACGTATTTACATAAATATCGTGGTAGACTCGTGGAATTTCCCTTTATTTTAAAAAACAAAAAAAAAATATTCAAAATACGGTTCCAATAATAATAAAATAAACGACAAAATCCGCACCAAACAGTGACTTTTTGTGGATGCATTGGTTGTTCGTGAATGGGCCCGTGGATTTTCATGACCCCAAATGCGACTATTTTATTTGTTTACGTAGCCATTCAGTTGAAGGTGAGCTTCATCGCTGAAAATGATTTTGTGCGAAAAAATCGCCATCAACTTGGTGGTTCTCTAACAACTAATCAACGAAGTCTATCGGTGGTCTGCTGGCTTCAAATCCTGAGTCAATTAAATTTTTTAGCCATGCAGATGCAAATCTTATTTTAAAATACACTGCGTGGAGCTGTAGGAAAGGTTAAATTGTTGGGAACGATGCCGAATGGATGACGGATTGTCACCGGCCACTATGAGGACGTGCTGTTCCTTATATATCCAACACTGGCCCGTTTCGATCGAATTTCCATTAATTTTTAACCACAGAATAAGATGGACGGTTATGTATACCGACATTTTTTCGCAATGCTCGAATGGTGTTTGTTAAATTTTCCCCATTTCGGAGATGACTTTTAACAATTAAAATGGGTCGTTGTCTCGTATCCCGTTCCATAATTACAAATGTCAATGCTTAGTATTCACAGATGTCAAATATCAACTGGGTATCTTTGACAGAACCGCAGTAGTGTCAGATTTAAATTGAAACCTTCAATTGAATCACCCTTTATACTTTGTTTTTATCCTATTGCTGATCCTTCCGTACTGAAGTCTTAAAATTACAGATTGTAACTAAATATGGGCATTTTCGCACTTGTATCGATCAACTATAATTGTACTCGTAGCTAATAGTAAAGTATTTAAAACACAAAAGCTATTACATTGCTGAGCACGTTACATTTCCATAACTCTCGTTCTATTAAAATTTCACGTGGGATAGATCTGAATTATTGTTAAATCATAAACCGAATGCTTAATTAATCAAATTAGATAATTAATGGTTTCAAAATAACATGCGTATATTGCCCTGGTTCACAAAAAGGAAATCGGAACTAGTTTATATCATTAGATTTTAGCTATGTTTTAAGTATTAATATGACATCTCTATTTTATGAAGTTTACGTACCTTCGTAAGTTTTCTCTTTTGGAAGTCTCTGAATGACCTTGCTAAGCCGGTAATAAATATTTAAATATACTCATGCATACGAATTGAACCAGCCGATGTGGGCGCTTAATTTGTTTTGCGATAGGTGTCATTCACATTTGAATAGAACAATCATGAAACGTGACTGATTTTAAATTAAACAGAAAAAATAAATAAATATTATGTGTATTCAGAGAATCTGTTTTATGGCTTTAACTACGATATTAATAAAAGCCCTTTGGATGTGCAGGAAGGATGCAAGAGTATATTCTTTCTGAAGGAGTTGTTTTTCCACCTTGGCAGGTACCAACCTTACAAAAAAAAAAACTTAAATTTTGATCATAATAATTTTTAACTTTCGCCTATGAGGGCAGGTACTGGTTTCGTAAAAAAAATCGACATCGAGAGTTTGGTAAGTCTTGGTATTACTATAAAGGGAAATCTAAAAAAAAAGGATGCCTCGAAATTCTGTCTGCAGCCTAAACGACCAGACGAATTTTCATATCTAGGGTCTGCGAGTTCACAATTCGGGGTAAAATCGGAATTTTCATTCCAGTCCCAAAATTAACGAAACTTTAAAGTATTTAAAAAAATCGGTTTTCTCGAAATCGGCTTCGTACACTCCTACTTCGTAGGACACCCTACTTTCGAGATATTAGCATTCAAAAAAACTTCGTGTGATAAAATCTGAAATATTAAAAGCATTCCTAGTATTTTCCAAAAATTTTGAATAATTTGGTAACATTTTTCTTGTAGAGCATTTCAAAAACTATAATTCATATCGCAATAATATTGTTCATACGATGCACCGTTTAAGAGATATTTGCACTCTAACTTAATTGAAGGTTTTTCTAATACTCTCCTTCAAGAAATCTTTATTTTTAAATATGATTGCTTTCAAAGCAAACCTAATGTAAATTATAATACAAAATAAATATGTACGAGTATCTATCTATCTTCGCACTCTAAAATGGTTTTTATTAACTCCAAGATAAAGTCGGACATTTTAGAAGATTGCCTGACGGGACTCGATCATATGATTGCGCACATATATAGCTACACTTTTCAAAAACAAAAAAAAAAAACAAAAAAATAGGTGTGTGACTTGTTCAGAATTTCGAAGCCAACGATCGTAATAATATTTCTCGTAGGACTCACGGTTTGCTAAATATTCAGTCTGAACTATGATTTCTCACGGTCGCAAAAGAACGTCTGACGAACATTCGAGAGTAAAAATTGTGATGAGAAGCTTTTCTCGATCGAAAACAAATTGCCCTTCGGAAACGGCATAAAACTTTAGGCCCCAACCATTCGTGCGGCGCATAGCACGCTTGGCTGCGAGAAGCTAGCTAGACTATGGCGAGAAGCTAACTAGGCTATGGCTGTTAGCGCCATAATATTTATTTAACTGCAATCCAAAGCTACATATTTTAAATGTTTACTTACATTTTTTGTTAATGCTACACCTATCAAAGCGAATTTCGTTAGTGAAAAAATCGTGTATGTAGTGAAACTTAAAAAAACAATGCAAATTTCCACTGCTCAAGCGAATTGCATTATGGGAATTGTGCTTTAGGCACAAATTTGTTGTGCTCAATTCCTTTTCATATGAAAGTAGCTATGCAATAAACATGTTTGCCGACCATTCATTCCAGATAATTAGTGGAAGGATGCGATTTTGTTTCATTCCCTTGCAGCATCTACTGAAAAATAACATTTACCGTGTTTCTTCGCGAAGATTATGCTCAGTTCAGTCAAATTTTGCACGGAATAAAACAGCAAAAATTAACTGGGTATAAAGTTTCAGTAACTTTCGATATTATCTAGAGTGATCGCTAGCTGTGTATAGCAAATTTCGCCTATGGGGCGATAGATTCTGTTCAATATAAAATCGGTGGATGATTAATTTAAAAATAGGTTTCAAACGAGGTATTCAATATAATTGACAATATACTTGAACAACCTCATAATTGACCAAATTTCTACTCACAATTTATATGATATGTATGTATGAACATTATACAAATATTGTCAATTATATTGCATAGTGTATACCCGTTTTAATGGTTTTGTTTTTCAAATATGATCATCCTGTGCTTTCTATTTTCTGATTTGAAATGAATCCTATTTATAGCAGTAAAACGTAAAAGTCTTTTTTTTTTCTACCAAAATATTATTTTCTATGATAATAAAACAAATTAAGATTGTATTTAGGCTCCATGTCAAGAGACAAAAAGTAGAAGATTACTTCAACGAACCAGTTGTTCTAAATGAGAATACATAATGTTATCAAGTGGCGTGTTCATTTTTAAAAATTTATACATATTACAGTTAAAAAAATAAATTAATTCACAGAACTCATGAACAAACGACGATTCGGCTATGATCTTACCACCGAGTTTGCTTTTTTGTTATTCTAATCACCTGCTGTAGCTTCATGAGTCATGTATTTAACTTACATAGCTGATTACAAGGTTTGGTATAATTTGAACGTCAGAATTATACTTGCTTGTTTGTATTTTTTTTTAACGAACAAACAAAGCTACGCCTACAAAAATACTAAACAAAATTGAGATATTCAAATCGTCAATTCGAATTCGTCTACAGACACCAAAACATGGCACAAATGAAAACTATTTAAACAAAACCGCTAACGAAATGAAAAGTTCTCTACCGTATCAATCATTGAAAACCAAAACAATACCGTCAGAGCGTCACATTACGTCACCTTTACACCTAAATTGTAAATTTTGTAAATTAAATAAAAAAAAAAAAAACTTTGTAAATTGAATATTAAATTGAGAGGAAGGAATAAATTTGGCGCGCAATAGAGGTGAACATAACTCGGCGACATCAATTTATGTTTACGCGATTGTAACTTGGCCCAAATTGAAACTTTGTAAACAAAACCGCTAACGAAATGAAAAGTTCTCTACCGTATCAATAATTGAAAACCAAAATAATACCGTAGAGCGTCACATTAGCGTGACGTGACGGTATTACACCTTGTAAATTGTAAATTGAACAAAAAAAAAAAAAAAACTTGTATTAAGAGGAAGGAATAAATTTGGCGTTGACTATCGTTCAATGCATTGAAATTGTGTATTTTATTACAGAAATAAAAGTTCTGTAATATCTATGTATCGCGATTTAAGGACAGATTATGTCGTCATAATCGCTCAACTGAGCAAACAATCACAATCACCAAATTCAAACAAATCGGTATTGTGTACGATCAATTGAAAACATAGTCGCACCTCAGTGAACGAAAACCCGGAATGGTCAATTCATGCCGCTCTCAGCAAGTGGGCTTTTCCTACAGCTCTGTTTGGTGTATTTTGAGCTTGGATTTGCATCTTCATCCGTATACGGTCAAATGATAACCAACTTTGTTTGTCCTGAGATTGAAGACATTGATATGAGTGACATGTGGTTTCAATAGGACGGGGCTACGTGCCACAAAACACAGGCAAATTTGGCTCTATTGCACGAAAAGTTTCCCAGCCGTTTAATTTCGAGATTTGGCAGCATTAATTGGCCACCAAAATCGTGTGATTTAACCTCGATTTCTTTTAGTGGGATTATGGTAAAGGTCGTGTCTATGCAGACAATCCTCAAACTTTGAAGCACTTAAAAATCAACATCCGTGAAGTTATGGCCACAATACAGCCAGAAATGTGCCGAAAAGTCATTGAAAATTACCTCACAAGTATCAAAGTTTGCAAAAACTCCCATGGCGGCCATTTAACCGATGTTGTATTCCATACATAATGTCCATAGTCCATAATTTAAAACGATAGGAAAATGTCATTGAAATCCTTAACACTTTTTTGTTTAAATTTAAATTCCTAAAGCACAAAATGAATAACCCTGTATAATAGGTGTGTTTTTTGCGTTTATGTTTCTACGGCAATGCAAAGGAACGATTTGCAGTCAAAAGTAGAAATGAACCCAATAACAAAAGCTCACACCACAACAAAAAATCGTAACCTTCCTTAATACAATATTATAAAGTAGAGCAAACAATTAAGATGAGCCACCATCCATCAGCATTCTTTTTATAGAGGCAATGGACATATAAAAATCATTTAAGTTGACATAAATATTTTAAGTAGGTATTAAGCCATGAGGATGAGCTGCCGTAATTTGTACGTGAGTGGGCTATGCCAACAAGCCTAGAAATTCGAAGACTGCATGATGGAACGTTTATGTTACCTTGTGGATAAAAATGACTTTCGTAACTTTTACTTTGACAGTTTAGAGTCTAAAATGACATTTGTGCGATAAACACGAGGAACAATTTTACCATCTATAAAATGTATGTGCATATGCATGCAAGGCAATTTAAGACTCGAAAAGCTAATAACTGAGCATTTCCTAACAGCATACCGTATAACGCGACTCGATGAAGTCAAAGATTTCGGGGTAATATTTGATAATACCATACTAATAAAAAAAAGTTATAACGAATTTAAACCATAAAGGTCATTTTGCGCCACCCTGTACATCCATCATTTGGGATTCACCATATGGTATTCATGAGCTTGGATTGGAAACAGTTAAAAAAAAACTTCACGCGATATGCTATTCGCAAATTACGAGTAAATACGTTTGATGAACTTCCTAATTATGACAGAAGGTGAGAATTGATTGGCTTGCAAATCTAAAATTTCAGACGGAAAGCAACTTCTGTCATATTTATTTGCGATATAATTAATTATCATATAAATTCACCAGAATTAATTTCTCTTATAAATGCGTATGCTACCCAAACGTCACATCGAGTGAAAAACTTACATTTTGCAAATATGCATAGAACCGATTATGGTCTATTACAAGTTGGACACGCACGTTTAATCAGATTTCCAACGAAATCGGTTTTTGTTCATCTCGAGTAGAATTTAAAAACAACATATATTCTTTGGTTTTTGATTAAAATATTATTGTTTGTTTTAAGTAGTCTATAAGATATATAGATGATTCCTTAGTCGCATACAAGGAGATGTACTTTTTCAAGCACCACAAATGAAAGTACCTACATGTTTAAACGTTGGAAACAACTGATGTCTTTGCCAGACAAATATGTCTTAAAATTGTACGCAAACATTAAAATTTTAATATTGGTAGTATAGCATTTGATCATGCCACGGACAACACCGAGTTGGCTAACGCTTGTGTTGACTATTCAAATCTGCATCGAGAGTCGCAAGTTCAAATACCGTCCTCACCCACAATTGTTTGATATTTTTATTAATTTTTTTTATATTATGGATTAATGTTAATGTAAAGAATGAAACATTGTTGGAAAATTGCACAAAGAAGAAAACTTTTGATCCAAGGGCAGGGAACAATCCCGCGGTTGATATTAGCCACCAACGCTCCACCAACTGAGCTATCATTGGTGGCTAAAACCACATCAATCCTAGGATCGATCCCTGTCCTTGGATCAAATATTTTCGTCCTTTTGCAATTTTCCAACAATATTTCATTATTTACATTGACATTAAAATGTAACATTCTTTTAAAAACATAACAATATCGTTAATAAATAAGGTAAACAAAAGAGAACCTACATGGCTCTCTTGGGAGGCACCAGAAGTAACAACGATTATTTTGAACATGACTACAAAACTTTACAAATTGATTTCTATTACAAAAATTGGACATGAGGCACCGTACAGTAAAATATTGTCTACCCGGTCGAATGCTTTAGTCAAATCAGTATAAATAACATCAACCTGGAACTTTTCCAAACATATAACATTTTGTGCAATGGAAGTGCACATTTTTTTAGGAAGAGTGAAGGTAGGCCAACTATGCCAGGGTTAAAGCTGGATTTAATTCTAATTAAATGCTTTGATGGATGTCATCGAGATTTTCGGAGAAGAGGTTTTTTGCGAAATATCAATTTTCAAGAAGAACTGGACACTTCCTTAGGATACGAAGAGAGGTTTATTCAGAGTTTACAGTAGTGATGGATATTGAAGGAGCAAACCGATATATATAACATCGATATCCCAATACGTCTATTCATAGAAAAGTCATATGCAACTGTTGGAAATTTGTGTTCATTGAAACTTGAACATCAAAAAAAAAACAATAGCGCATTGACCAGAACCCAAAGTAATTCGTCCCGAGTCACGAGTGATACGCCGGCTGAATATGTAAAACTGTGTCTAAATCAATTGATTTTAATCCGGGCTAAAAGTTTTTGTCGTGGTGAATTGAAATTTAATCTTTGTAGAATTTACCTTTTGCATATTTTCTGCATAATTCTACGTTAAAAACACAGTAGTTATGTTTACCTTTCAGGTTACATTGAAATTACAACTCTTATGTCAAAATTTATTGACATTCGGTACCCTTGATAAACATGTGGCGGATGTAAATACCAAAAAGTACGATTTGGTTGTCAGAATTTTAAATCTAAAGCTACTTTCAGCCAATTTTGACACAGCTTAATTGATAAATTAACTAGTGGTGTAAAATATTGAGATTCAAAATATTCCCTATAATATTGTTACTTGAACATCGATGTCATAAACATCGACAACAAGCATCGAAATATCGATGTATTCAATACATCTAAAGTACGATACCCATCTCTAGTGTATAGAATAAATCTGATGAAAGATCTACGTAGCTGAGTAGTTCATTTGAGTGTTTCGTAGTTACTTTCCTTTAGATGGAGGTACAGTCCAAGCTACTTCAGCCAGCTCGTTTCTTAGCTATCCGCAGCCAGTTTTGCACTACAAGTTGATTGAGGTGGTTTGCCACTTATATGTATGCACCATCTTAAGTGAGATCTTTCATTACCTCTTCGTTCCTTCTCCTCCATAATGGAATCGAATTGATGTATATTTTTTTTTTTTTGTCGGGGCGGCTACACCTTACTGGAGCACTCAGACTCAAAAACAGGTCCATTGTACAATCAGGCAGAGAACCCCATTTTAATGTGTTTTTTTGTCTTTTGTAAAAAGACGAGTAGACGCTTCAGTGATGAAGAGCTTAGGTCATCAGCACTCACCACATCAACACCGAAGGTCCGCCACCTGATCGGAGCAAAGGCAGGGCAATCACATATATAGTGCTAACCATCTTAAAGATAAATTCGAACCTATCTGCCTAAGGCGATATCGCTGCAAATCTCATACAGTTCATTGTGTGTTTTCGGTTTCATACTCCGTCAACACAAACGGAACCAAAAATGATTTCTATAACGTCTACCTTTCTGTGCCGTATGTATGAATGATAAGAATCTACTTAGTTGTTTGTGAAAAGGCTTTGCTACTCAATTGACTTCTTAGCCCAAAGAATTAGCGGTTGCCAAGAATGATTCTTCGCTTGGACATCAAGAATCCACTAGCAACCACTCCATAACCAACCTCATGCAAAATGCCTAAGACAAGCTTGGGCTTTGGAATAAAACGATCAGCATTCCCTTCGCTAGAAAGAGAATAACAAACATTTCGAATCTGGTGTCAAACAGCATACGAATTCCACTTCTCAATGAAGTCAAATTTTTGGGACCATAAATTCATTTGAAATAAATTCCAACAAAACTTTCAAATACAACGTATGCATCACTGGTTTGGTGGAAAAATGTTTAATAAACTTCCATCCAAAATGCAATTTAAATGATTTAAAGACTTGCTTGAATCGCCATTAAGGGTGCTTTGCGTTCCTGTCCAATAGTGGCTTTGGAAGCTCTCTTAAAACGTTGTGCATTAGAGCTTCACATCTCATCAAATTTCAAATTGGGCGATCTTAAAGAACACCTACAAATCCTGAACAAGATCCCGATCCTCTCTGTACCAAAATGTGGAACGGAGTCGGCGCGGTCGTTTTTGACTTCAACTATGAAATAGCAGATCTTGTGGGACATCTCTAGGACATTCTACATGATCTAGGATGAAGTTTCTAGACGCGATTCTCTATCATATAGACCCACAATTTTTTTCTGACTTCAAACTTGAGTTAAACTCATGGGAACAATAAGAATTATTCTCTAAATGGAACTCAATGCAAGGCCTTCGTCAAGCCAAGAAATTCATTTCAGCTTTTATCACTTTATAAAAAGGATGCAAAGCTCCTGACGAACTTGCTGACCGGACATTGTTCACTTAACTATCATCTTCATTGTTTGGAAGATGAAGAAGCTACCGAGCATATATTGTGAAAATATCCTTCCGCCAAAGGCCGAAGCAGACACTGAATTCCCGGAAGGTGAATCATTTCTCCCCCTAAGATCCTAAACTTATCTGCAAAAAGCCTTTTCAGGGTCCTTCGGAACTGAAGTTTATGCAAGATTAAATCTAGCTCTACTTTAAGATTTGACTTAAAGTTGAGATGTTCTTGGTTTCATTTATTAGACAACTAAATGGCTACAAGGATAAAATCTATGATCTGTGTATGTAACTGAACTCCAGCTATCCTCAAAATGTCTCAAAAGTTTGAACTACTCAGCCCGCAGCCGTGACAATGCGATATCTTATACCTTACCTAGAATGCTTAGCGTCAGTCCTATAACAGTCAGGATGTTCCACCTTCCTAGCATAATTCATTCTCATATGCACAACCAACAATTCTCTAAATATCGTAACTTTTATTTTTTCCAGGACCCTTTTCTTCCTTTGCATCACCCCAAATATACTAAATGGATTTCACGTATCATCGTACGTGTTACTCGGTCATATTCCCGATCAGATGTGGTGCGGTGTCAATGACCTAAAAGGCACCAATTGGACACCCGATCAAATAAAAACCATCACCGAGGGTGATTTAAATTCTGGCGGCTGTAAAATTTTCAACTGGGATTACGAGAAATTAGGACAGATGTCCTACACGATGGCCCTTAACTACACAAGTACAGCGAATAAGCCTAGAACGATATCATGCAAGGAGAAGGGTGTCTACGAGTATTTTGAGCCTGAGACTACATTTGTTCCAGATGTAAACTAAGTTCAATCACCTAACCATTGCAGTTAACTATAGTTTTACTCTTTTCTAGTGGGAACTTGTGTGTGAGAGATCAGTCCAACGAACATCAGCGCAGGTAGCGGTTTCGGTGGGTAAATTCTTTGGCTCGTTCACCCTTGGAATTTTCGCTGACGCGTTAGTATTTTGAGATCCTTAAATCCAATTTATTTTCTAATGGCTATCTTCAATTTTAGATATGGACGCAAATCCAGTTTTATCCTTGGATCTGTCTTGTTTATGATTTCAAGTTTAACGACGGCATTGACACCTTGGTATTGGTTATTCTTAGCTGGACGATTTGGACTGGGAGTAGCTTCTTCGGGACTATTTTACCCTGCTTTCTCTTTGCGTTAGTCGAAATAAAAATTCCTTATAAGACCCACAGGAATGTGAATATTTCTGTTTACAGTTTCAGAGAACATAAGTGTCAATCACCGATCATGGATGAGCATTGCCTTTTCGGCATCATACCCTATTGGTATGGTTATCTTGGCTCTCACTGCCTACTTGATCCAACCTTGGCGCTATTTACAAATGGCTCTTACCATTCCCAGCTTTTTACTGATTTTGAATTGCTAGTAAGTTTGAAAACTTCGTATATGGTAATATATTGTTTTAATGAATTTTATTCTTAGCCTAATGTTTGAATCTCCACGTTGGCTTTTAACGCAAAATCGAACCCGAGAAGCATATAAGATTGTCTTTAAAAAGGATTGCGACTATCAAATTGAAAGCGGTCCGGAAATAGTTACTAATAAGAGAACGGTATGGATACGGAAACCTTCACGCATCATTCATCAATTTTAAATTAATTTTCTTTATGTATTTCCAGGATGACCAAGTACCAAACTCTCTTTGGTGTAAACTGAAAGAGGGTCCACTTAAACAATTCACTTCGTTGTATGGGTCACCAACTATCCGACGACTGGCGTTTACTTGCTACTTTATGTTTTGCGTAACCTCATTGTCGTATTATGTTACTGGTAAGTTGGGATTCCTCATCTTGATTTGAATATTTAAAATTGGAGGCGTGTAGGGCTCCAGGCATGCCTTGATACTAGTTCAATGGCGGCTAGTCAAACATATTTATTTTACAATGCTGCATAAAAGTAGAACTAGTGCAGTCTAGATTTTCCCAGATTCTAGCCTGGCTAACCCTTTTGTTGCTTTAGATTTATATAAAAGCACCATGGCCATCTACCGAACTTTTATTCTAGGTTGGCTCGATACCCAGCGGAAGTTGGATTTGAGATATATGTACATTTGTAGCAGTATTTCACTGCATTTAAGAGAGGTGAATGTCTAGATCTTCCGAGAGGACTTTGTCATCAAAGCCATCGATTGTTGTGAAAAAATCCTTGAAGATTGATCACGGTGCTTGCACACATTTTTCCAGCAAAATATTGATTTCACTTTCTCTATCTAGAGGTCCCTAGAAATCTTCTGAATTTTGTGTGTCAAGTCCTTCCTGAGTCGTTTACAGTACATATTCCCAAAGTATGATGAATTATTGCATACGCATGCGAAGACAAGTATTGTTTTTGATCTCGCCAACGATATCACCTCCGTGACAGAGAAAGCTAGTGGGCGTAGCCAACGATACGAACACATTTTTTGATCGACTGTGATCGAGTCCCTTCGGGGTAAAGGAACATTTTGTCAATTTTTTCAATTAACAATTATTATATTGACAAACTAGCCGTACAAGATATTTCAATTGAGTGTACACGAATAACTCAGATGGTAGAGCACTGGTGGCTAAAACCAAGGCTATCGCAGGTTCATTCCCAGCCTGAGCGCCTATGTTTTTTTTTTTTTTTTGGATTGCGCCAGGGATGTGTAATCTTCATAGATACTAGTAGCCCGAGTGCTACTAGCATGCACGATTCGCAAACCTGAGTACTTGATGCCAGGAATACGCCTACGTACTAAACACACACCCTACACACTTCAACCACTCTCCCCGCGGGACTGCCGTTAGGTATTACTTCGCGGGGCTGGTTAGCAATTCATGCTATGCTTCTTGTATTGCTGCTTCTGATGCTTCTGTTGCTTCTGCTGCTCTTCTTAGCTTTTCTATTCTCCGCAACTCTTTTTGTAGAGCTGTTACGAAAGAACATATTGCCATCCAATTTTCTTCCAACCGTAACATATGGTCGAGGAGTAATGACAGACTTGGCAGAGTAATTCTCCATGCCGTGAAACGTGTGCAGTAAAACACTGCGTGCTCCGTATCCTCATCTTCACCTGGGCATTCCGGGCAGGATGGTGAGTTGTCGTGTCCGAATCGGTGTAGATATTTGCGGTAGCCACCGTGGCCAGACAGGAACTGCGTTAGATGGTAGTTGCAGTCTCCATGCTTTCGACTTATCCAATCTTGGATTGTCGGTATAAGTTTGTATGTCCATCTGCCTTTTGTTGTATTAGCCCAACGAGCTTGCCACATAGCTGCTGACGCTGCCCTTTCTTCAATTTTTATCACCTTGATACCAGTGGCGTCGTGATGACTCAATGCTCTTCTGTTATATATCCTCAGCATTTCATCTGCGAAAATATCGATGGGGACCATTCCAGCTATGACAAATGCAGCTTCGTCAGAGATGGTTCGAAAGCCGCTGATTGTCCGTAGCGCACAGAGTCTGTATGATGACGATAGTTTCCTTTTGGTCTCCTTCGTCCTCAGTGCCTTCGCCCAGACTGGGGCGGCATATAACAGAACTGAGGTGATAACTCTAGAGAGTAGAATCCTTCTAGCGTATCCAGGTCCACCGATGTTAGGCATGATACGCGAGAGAGCTCCCTGCATTTGCGATGCTTTTTTGGTAACAAAATCAACATGCGTTTTAAACCGTAGCCTGTTGTCCAGCATTACTCCAAGGTATTTAACTGCCTCTTTCGACCTGATGGTTTGGTTACCAACCTGAAAGTTGGCAAATTCGACAGTTTTCCGGCTGGTTATAAGAACAGCTTCTGTTTTATGGTCAGCTAGTTCTAGTCCGGCGGATACTAGCCAATCTTTTATCCGGGCAATTGCTTCATTTGTAGCTGATTCTACTGCACGGATCTGTTTAGCTACTGTCACGACTGCAATGTCATCGGCGAATCCAATTATCGTTACTCCCCCAGGTAACGCTAATCGTAGTACTCCGTCGTACATGATGTTCCACAATAGTGGCCCTAAAACCGATCCCTGTGGAACTCCCGCAGTTACGTTGTAGTATTTTACGCCTTCATCGGTATTGTACCTCAGCTTTCTGTTGTTGAAGTAGTTCGTCACTATCCGTAGCAGGTAATATGGCGTATCTAATAATAAACGACCAGTTCGCAGAGTTAAATGCGTTTTTAATGTTCAGCGTTACTACTGCACAATACTCCTTTGTGCCGTAGAGCCATCTTTCTCCTTCGATGGCACCTTTGGTGATATCGACTACCGCTCTTATGGCATCAACAGTAGATCGTGCTCTTCTGAAGCCAAATTGGTGATCTGAGAGGGCTCCTTTATCTTCTACTACTGCGAGTAATCTATTATAGATTATCTTCTCGAGGATCTTTCCCATGGTGTCTAATAGGCATATTGGGCGATAGGATGATGGTTCTCCTGGGGGCTTCTTTCCTTTTGGCAGTAGGACCAAATGCTGCGTTTTCCATTTTTCGGGAAAGGTTCCTTCTTCAAGGCACTGCCTTCATTGTTGTTATGAAGAGGTCTGGTCTTTTTGTTACAGCTGCCTTAACTGCCTTGTTCGGGATGCCGTCGGGTCCCGGAGCCTTGTTGTCACCTATCTTGCTGCATGCCCTTAGCAGTTCCTCGTGAGTAATTAAAGGAATATCTTCTGGATTGACTTCTCGTATAATATTGCACATAGCAGCAGGCCTTTGAGGGAAGAGGTACTCTACTATGGATCTCAGCATTATCGGACATGTTATTTGAGGAGTCCTATAGCCCTTTAATTTTGTCATCACCATTCTGTATGCCGAGCCCCATGGGTTGATGTCGGCTTCTTGACAGAGACGTTTAAAGCATGCAGTTTTGCTTTCCTTAATGGCTCTATTTAAGCTACGTCTCGCCAGTCTAAGGGTGTCCAGGCATTGTTGGAAATCCGCCCTCCTTCTTGATCGTTGGACTTTACACCGGGCTTGCAGACATTTTGCCCGGAGTTCGAATATTTCCTCGTTCCACCAGTAACACGGTGATGTGCTCCTGGTGTTTGCTCTCCTAGGCATTGATGCGTCGCACGCTGTGGTGATGGTGCCTGTGAGGTGGTGAGCGAGGGTCTCCGCTGTTCCGCTTGGAGCTTGATCACCGTTCAACATCTCTTCGAATGAGCGCCTATGTATGTTTTCTTCTTTGTGCACATCTTCAACAAATATTTCTTTCTTTTCAAAGTTTTTATATAAAATTTCCCTTTCACTCAATTTTCTCTGATAACTCTACTCGATAACTCTATGATAACTACGAGCTACGTTGCCACCATCATTTAAAAGGTCCGTACCGGTACTTTTCTGAAAAAAAAAATTAAAAACCTCAAATACCATAAATCGAGAGAGATTTCTCTCAAATTCAGGAAAAGTACTCGTATGCTCTTCGTACGAAATCTTGAGAAACGTCAGTTTAAGGTGGTTCTCAAATGAATATCAATGTAAAACATTGGTTTTTTCCGAACAAATAAATCGTAGATTCCACAAATCATATCAAATAAACTTTATTTAATCGTTTTTTAATTCAACATTTATTCCACAAATTTGTTTTTGTTGATTTTATATCCATTTTGCTGACAGCTATAACTCATTTGAAAGTTTTTATTTTTTCCTGAAGCTATATTCCGTTAAGCCTCTCAGTATGTGTGCTTTTCTGAGTTTTCAGACTTAATATTACGTTTGCATATGAATACCCAAACGAAATTTAAAGAATAAATATCTATTATCTAAGTGGTACTTTCCCATTAAATATTTGAGTACACTGTTGTCATTTCCTACCTTGGCATTGCACCACTATACAAATCGCTATTTAAAATATAAATCAATTTCCTTAGGATTGTCCATAATCTAGACACTCACTAACTATTTATTTAAGCTTCTCGGTACTCTTAAATAATCTTAATATTACAATCAACAAATAATGTTGAAAGAATAAATATTGTAATCAGTAGACAATTGTCACTATGTACTTTTGTCTTCATTAAAAATGCATTTGCAAATAGATACATACTTAAAACTCTCTCTTGACAGCCTTGAATGCACACAATTTATCTGTGAACCGATATCTTTATGTGGCAATCACTGGCTTCGTTGACATTCCATGCTTCGCTATCCCTGTAATCTTGTTAAAGATTACAGGGCGACGCAACACCACCATGCTGTTGTACTTGGTGGCTGGAACAGCACTTTTGGCCGTTCTTCTTGTTCCACAAGGTAAGCATTTTTGGTAGTTCTTATTGTAATTCAAATCAATCAAAAAATTCATCTAAGGTAACCTAAATTGGGTTGTGACACTGGCTATGATGGGACGTTTTGGCATCACTGCAGTATATTCGATTGTAACACTGTATACAGCTGAGTTATTCCCAACAACTATTCGTAATTCAGCGCTAGGTACCTGTTCAACACTGGCTCATGTGGGCTCTATTTCAGCTCCATACGTGGTTGATGTTTTGGTAAGTTCATGATTATTAACATAAAGATGAGTTTTATTGACAGTTTGGTATTTTTAGGGTCTCCTTGGCTGGTACATTCCCACAACGATTTGCGGTTGTTCCATATTATTAGCAGCCCTTTTGACGCTAACACTACCTGAGACAAGTAGTGGTAATCTAGATCATGTAGAAGAGAATAGCGATAAGGATTCTGATAAGGATTCTGATTAATTATTTAAATTAATTATGAATTTATAAAACATGTACAAAAAAAATAAAAATAAATTAAAAATAAATTAATATTTTGTATGAAAATTGAATTTCTTGTTAATTTTTATTAATTACTCCATCTATCCATTTCTTAAAAGGCACTGTAACAGTATAAATGCTTGGTACACCAGGTTGTCCACATGTCAGACCATGCGACACCATTCCGTAAATATAATCCTTTCCTTGAATGGAACAGATTAGTGGTCCACCGGAATCACCCTGTAAAATATAAATTTGTGAATGTATTAATGATTAATAAAGCTCATCACAAAACTCATTGGATGCGCTCCGACAGCGTCCTGAAACAGAATTTGAAATAGAGTGAAAGAGGAAAAAAAACGAAGAAATAAATAAAATGAAACAACGGTCAAATGTTTGTGGATTTCTGTGATGCCAATCGGTTTTCAAAGGTGACTCGTTCACCATGTTTGAGCATAAAAACTCTCACAGCGTCAGTTGGATGTTAAGGTAATCTAATAATACAACGATGGTAATACAATGGACTAAACTGAGTCTGAGTACTACTACTACTGTTTTTTTCTAAAAAATGACCTTTAAACGATCATCTTGCGTAAGGAAAGCAGAGGCTGAATGCCAAAAATTGGAACTCTGTAAAATATGTTTTCAGAGTTTCCTAGAGCAGAAACTTTTATCGGCAGGAGAATGGCGAGTTCCCATAGTAACAAATCTCCTAGCTGTAAGTATATGCTTAAGTTTTTCGTTATTAGTATTATCAGCTGACATAAGTGCTATTTCACTTTGGGTATACCCGAAGACGATCAAAGATGTAAAGAATTTAAATTTAGCATATTATATAGCGTTATTAATTTCGAGGTTGGGATTTCACATCCCTGCCATATGGCACCTGTCAAATTCAACCATCATCCATAGTGAGCGGTAGTTAGTTCTTGACTTGCCATTTTACAATATGGATGGGTTAACCATGTGGATCGTTTAACCATACATTGTTGCATCTCATTACAAAAATAAAAGTTCTGTAATGTCTGTTGACGCCGATTTTTCGAGCTAAACCTTATTCAACGATGAGCCCTATTTCTCCGCTCGGCAACAAACAATATTGCAGAACTTGGAGTGCTGAGAATCCAAACGTGATCATTAAGTGGCCATTGCATACACCACGGGTGACAGTTTGGTGTCACGGCGGTGCAATGCAGCCAGAAATATGCAGAATAGTTAGCGAAAACACCTCGAAGAATGGCGTTAATTTAGCCGATCTTATTTCCATATATAATGGCATAGTCCAAAACTTAAAACAGTAAACAAATTTCATTGAAATCTTTAATACTTCTTATTTTATTTTGCATTAAAGTCCTAAAGCATAAAATTAATAACCCTATAGCACGAAGGATCGAGGGCATAAGTCGACATTAGCGACCACACTGGATTTTTTATTTTCATTTTTTTAAGAAATTTACGTTCTACTGCCCGAAAATGAAATAAGTACATCGTAATTAGCTTCGAAAAATAAGTCGATTAAAAGAAATCAAGCGTTTCTGCTAAAGTCGATTTGATCAAGAGTAGCAGCGGGCAGGTGTGCAGGCTGATCTATTTACAGAACGTCCATTCATCTACGCACACGAAAACGCTTTTAGGTGCGTACTAAAACGCGCAAAACAAACCAAATTGCATTCATTTACTTGTCTAAAATGACAGAAAGAAGGAAATAACGAGTAAAGAGTATTCTTTCTCAGTGCTTGAATGCGCTCGAAGAATTTCTTTCGGCGCTTACATACATTATGTAGGTGTAATCGTCAAATAAAAACAGCTGATAGCATAAAAGAAAAATTACAAAGTTCTTAATTAGAATTATGACTTAATTTTAATTTTAACTACGCGTAAAATTCGATTGGTCAAAGAACAAATATTGATAATAGATTACTCCTTTTGCGTAATCCGGGTTGAAGACAAATATCGTGGTTTGATAACTACCCTAGTACAAGAAGAAAAAAAAAATACATCGTTTAGTGATACGTTGACACTACTAAGTTTTTGGTTGGAAATATATTCATGTACTTTTGGCTCAATTCGCGGATATCTGGGAATTTTCGTTCTTAATTTTGCGTATCTGACAGTTTATAAATTGTTTGTTCGAAAAGTAAGTGAATGGACCTAATGTACTCATATACGAGTACCTACTTTTGTATCAATTTCAACATTCCCTGAGAGTTTTCTCTCTCAATCCTGTGTATTTGAGAGTTTATAAGATTATTGCTCGAAAAGTGCGTAAATAGTCATTAAAAATTGAATGGGTGGTCAGAGCTCAAACCAAAATCCGATGAAAGGCTAAGGCAGTACTTTGCTTATTTTGGATGAGGATCATCTTAAACGATGGAAGAAATATTGCGCTATAGTTTTAGACGCTTCCTAAAATGTCGTAAACTTCATCAACAAATACAAAAATAAAATGCGGGTCTGGGTCGCAAGTACTTTTATGTTCATGTGCATGTTGCTTATTTGCAAATCACTTACATCTTCTTCTTCTTACGGCGAAGTTATGATCCGGAGTAGAAGGATCACAACCCTCCCACTTTACTGCATCCCTACTGGTCCGCCTGTGTGGTTTGCAAATCACTTACATAGTTCAGAATTTAAACAAAATCGTTAAACAATTGTTTTTTTTTTTGAAAAGAATCCGTTAAAAATCAAAAACAAAATTATAATAGAAAATCCGACCAGTCGTTTAGACTGCAGTTGGCCAACAGACATAGAGAAAAGCAGACAGAAAGATAGGCAGAATTGAGAGACTCACTTTCCTGAGATTTTCTACTACAAGATTAATCAAAATCCGAATTTGAAAATTTTCAGGAAATTGCCCTTTTAGGTGCAAGTAAAAAGTCCCAATTCAGAAATAATTCTCTTAAACTTGGAAATGGTCTCAATTGTTTTATTATAAGTCCGTTAACAACATATAAATTTGTCCCTCTCCTTTGAGCAGCGAGAAGTTGATTTTGCCAGAAATGGCGGGTTATTCCAATGTACACGATTTTCCACTTCAGGCAGTCAAAGTTTTGGAGACTTATCAAGGTAAAAAAAAGTAGGGAGGGGGTATCTACCACCGCCAAATTCCATATTATGAATGTAGTATAGTTGTAAACGAAAAAGGGAATGATCGTCAAGCTCCCTAAGAAAACTTAGGAAAGCGTAAAAACTAGAGACGGATTTATACGCTTCCAGTAGTTGGAGTGAATAAAGGGAATAAAGGGACATCTTAAAGAAATGCGATTAGTTTAAGCAATATGTTAAACTGTTTCGCTCCAATATTAAATCTGTGCTATTCTATGGATGCAGCACTATTAAAAGTGACCGCCACTCTCAAAAAAAGATGCAGGCCTTTGTAAATCGGAAATATTTTAAAGGTGTTCTGGCCTGTCCATATTTCTAACGAACACCTTTATCAGAGGGGTCATCAGAAACCAATAAGTACCGCCATTCAAAGGTGGAAGAGGCAGTGTATTAGCCAGACGTTTCGAAAGCGAGACGGTTCCGTAGCTAACTATGCCATAAAACCCGCTAACTCGAGATGGTAGAAGACATGATCGACCGAGAAACACATGTTATAGAATAATTGAAGAGGAATCACGGTAACTGGAGAAGAGTTGGAGAGACCTCAAGTGTATTGCTAAAAATCGCACCCGATAGACGTTGTAGAGTTCCTAAGACCCACAGGGAGAAGCAGGACCTAAGTATTTATGTGGGAAGTGGTCTCTTGTCAAGGACCGCAGTAAAAATAGTTCGTAGATAGTAGATAAAACTTAAAACAACACTACCAAAAAATAGACAACAAACCTGACAACTATCCTGTAAATCTCCAAGTCCGCAAACTGTAACGTCACCCTCTTGAGGAGCCATTATTTTGCCCAGAATTCGTGTGCAATGTTGTCGCGAGATCACATAGACTTCTCCCTCGTTAAGTTTCTCCTGAATTTCACCACCATATGTATCTGCCCCATAGCCGACTATTTTGCATGGATCTTTGGATGAAATGTTTTGGCATTAAATAAGGTTTAGACATATCAAGATCGTTTTACTTTTACGGCTTGCTTTCATTCCTGGATTTGGAAGAAGTCCCAGTGACGTGCTTTCGTCCAGAATAAGTGGGAATTTTAATCGTACTAAAGCAATGTCATTTCTTAAGGTTAATCTGAAAAAATGTATATACCTTTATACTCAGAGCAATCTTGAAGACTGATGGTCCCAACTTACGGATTAAAGTTCAGCAAATTTATCACATCGACTTCGCGACGATCCACATCCTCTACACTCAGATCTTCATATCCGATGGCTGCTACTATTTCTATTTTGTTTCTAAATAAAACGTTTTTTTTTTAATTTCCCCTGTCAACATTTCCTCAACACTCTCACTTGTAGTAAACACAATGACCAGCAGTAAGGATCCATGATGAGCTAACCAAACTGCCTCCACAAAAGTGCTTATACGTCACAGTGTCATTATTAAACTCAATTCGATCTTGCAGCGAAACTATGTACGAGTATCTAGAAATTTCTTTTTGTTATCGAATTTAATGAGAAATCTCAACTCTTTGTCTTTGTTTATATAGACTAACCCGTCTTCTGGACAACCTTTCCACCGACAATAGGACTGCAATCAATCAAATCGGACCATTGAAATAGACCGTATCCAATGAATTGAATGAACCATGCTAAGCCCCTTGGATACATCTGACGGTGGTTACTTTCAGGTTGTTACTAAGTTTTTTTTACATTTAATTTACTGTTCTGAACAAACCAGTGGAATAACATATTTTTTTTTTTTTTTTTTTTGCTTTTCATACTTTATTGGTATTTCACACGACAAACTGTTCAAATAGATTATTATTGCACACGATTTATGGCCATTGTTTTTTGCCTTTGGTATTTGTTCTAATTCGATAATGATCGCTTTGTTAAAGTTCGTTACGTATGAACCGTTATGTATTTGACGATCTCGATTGGCTGCGATCAACAAAAGTTTGTAGGCAAAATACCGAACACAGCTTTTATTTTCGCGATTCGACTGCTTACGTTCAATTCGGTACCGCCATCAACCTTGGAAGTATTGTTCAAGGTACCAGAAATTTTGTACTCTTTCGACCTATTATCATTATTATTATAGATTGATGAACTGTTTTTATTTTGGCGGAGTTTATCTCCAATTACTACACGGTTTGTCTTTGTCACGAAACCAGTGAACACTGACAACCACCTGAAAAGTTGTGATGATAGTACACAATCTTGTCGGACAACCCTTCGAATCAAAAATTCCTTTGACAGCCTACTTCATAGCTTGCCTTAAGAATCACTATTATTCCGCAAATGAAAAGTGACAGATTGTCACGTCACTTAATTTCAAACTTATTACCGTACTTGAAAATTCATGCGAAATTTTACACACATGCAATACAAGAACGGACCTAGTTTTGAGTGTATTCCTATAGTCGCTCGTGGTGTCACTTGAGGCTAATTACAATATACATTTTTATCAGTCACCTCATGTTTAGGCGACACGACTAAGAGAATAAGTATGAGTACCCACTAGTACTAGCTCTTGCGTAAGGAACGAAATATGAATTCTCTGTTTACATTATCGAGTAACTCGTTATCGAAATGTGAAGATTTGGCATTACCGCTCTCGTAATCGAGCATTCACTATCGAAATGTGAGATGACAGCACAGTGCGTCATTTCATTCGAACACTATTGTGCTGTCGAGTCGTTTAGCGAAACGATAAAGATGTGAGTGTTTTTGTTTTCAATTTACTAATACAATATCCTTTTTTCAATTAATGTCCAATCTGAACAAAATTAATTTTTTACAGAAAAATATTCTGGCTGATTTTATGGCCAAACACCCCGATTTGGCAAAGAACCCTAAATCTTTTGATAAATCTGCAAAATGAAAATGTTATTTACGTTTTAATTCGCGTATGCGAATGCTTACGCAGCATTTGGCAATGAGAACGGATTACTCCTATCCCTTAAGCGCCGGCGCTCAACGCGTTCGCGATATTCACTGTCGGAATCCGAGGACAAATAAAAGAATAGATCTATTATTGACTTCAATTTCACTGCAAATAATATTTTTCTCTCTTTTATATCAACCGGAGAAACGTAACTTTGTAAGTTGTAGTAGAATTTCTCTAGTACAATTTTATTTTCATTCGAGACGTGAGCTTTCGAGTGCTGTTATCCCAATGAGGTTAATCGATCATTCGATCACGAGTCCTACTCACTCACGCGTTATCGATTGCGGTAATTTGGCTCCCGATTATTTTATAGAATGCGTTTCATAGTTACCTTACCTATTACGTTAGTGACTGCGGGAAGCACACAAATGCCTATCCAGTTCTCACACTCTGTTAGGTTACCTATCTTTGGAAGCTTAACAATTATTTCCTCCCTCCAATCGTCATGAAAAGTGTCTCGTCTCCCAAGCCTTTTCTAAAAGTGGGAGCAAAAGCTTAGCCATTGTGGTTGGCAAAGCTTTATAGGTGGCGTACTCGAAATACGCCCCGAAATAAATGAAACACGGTATAAACCGCTGTCCTTGACAACGGCCAAACGAAGATTAAGACATGCTGGACTATTTGGGCGAGTTGCTGTTCGAAAACCTCTGTTGCGACCACAAAACAAGCAGAAAAGGTTAAAATGGGAAAAAAAGAATAAAGACTGGACGGAAGAAGATTTCAACAGAGTTTTATGGAGCAATGAATCCAAGTTCAAGGTATTTGGCTCAAAACGGAGAGTTTACGTTCGACGCAGCTCTGAACAAAAGATGCTACAAGACTTCGTGGATCCGAGTGATTGGAAAAATATTGTAATATGCGAGCTACGGCTCGAGTAGATAAAACGATATTCTGTGAAATTATTTCTTTATTTTCTAGTCTATAGAACAATTCGAGTTCACACTATATTATTCTTCGCAAACTCCTTCCTTTCAAGGTCTCTTTCCTCTCAAATCACTTTATCTCCTTTCTATCACTTAATTCACAAATCTAAACTAATTACTTCTTCTTGTTAACTCTCAACTTTCAAGTTATCACAAAATTACAACTTCGCCCATTATCACTTTTCCAATCTCCTCGTGCGGTTCAAAACCAACTGCCTGGTCTCGATCGCCATCTGTCCTTATATAGCAGAAGTTTCTGATAGCCAGAAACTTCTAGCAAATTCTTCGACCACTGGAACAAGAAAATTCTGATGTAATAATTCCAAGATGACAATAATTTCTTGCAGTTATAATTCTCTCTTATCCGTGACGTCGTCTTAGACATCATCCATCTCTTATCGTGGACACGAACTGTGGAGACTAACCGCAGACACGAACCTCGAATGAAAAGACACTTCGGAACAACATTATGACAGAATGAAAAGACACGTAGGGGCGTAGTTATTATTATGTTACAATATAATAAAGAGGCATACAAAACAATATTGGAAGAAAACGCTGTGAAGTCTGGACTACGATTAATTGGGGAAGAATTCGTATTTCAACAGGACAACGACCCTAAACACACGTCAAGACTTTATCAAGACTACCTGAAACAGAGAAAAAAAGAAGAAATCTTACAAATCATGATATGGCAGCCGCAATCACCAGATTTAAACCCTAGATTTAATAGAGCTGTTGAGGGAGGAACTGTATTGAAGGGTCCAGAATCAATGCCCATCATCAGAATCTACGTTGTGGAATATGCTATTGGAATGCTGGAGCAATATACCACAGGCAACAATTCATAAACTGATAGCTAGAATGCCAAGAATTTAAAAA
The DNA here is from genome assembly GCA_963082735.1 of Pocota personata. Taxonomy (NCBI): domain Eukaryota; kingdom Metazoa; phylum Arthropoda; class Insecta; order Diptera; family Syrphidae; genus Pocota; species Pocota personata. The sequence continues at coordinate 261,599,802 of OY720429.1, read as the reverse complement.
AAAAAAAGTAATCGAATGTAAAAGTGGCTTTTTCAACGAAAAATCCGTTTGTCATTTTTCTTCCTTTTAATAAATTGCTTTATGTTAAGAACAAAATGAAAATATGTTTCTTCTTATTTTGGTTTCATATACGAAGGCTGTTCGATAAGTCAGTGACTTTGGTGCAAGATGGCGCTCGGGTCGCATAGAGGATGTTTTGACAAATTTGCTTCTTCCTCGGCATAGAAAATCAAATAGATATGTCAAACACTTAGCTTTTTACAGTGATCGAAAGAACTTTGGTTTGTGAGATTTGGCCAAAATGGAAAAAAGTTAATTTCATGTTTTAATAAAGCAATACAAGTATTTTATTTCAAAGTCTCTGGCTTATCGAACAGCCCTCGAGTGTTTTTTTCAATGTTAGAATTTGGTTTTTCCTTTGAGCACTGAGGGCGGCCTCAAACTTTTGGCCTGCAGTGTATGTATCATACATACATATGTACCTAGTCATGTCACAAAAACTGGTACACATTTAAACTCACTCATCGTGGAACTATTATAGTATTAAACACATCATTCTATATTGACAAGTATTCAATGAGCGACATTTATACTAAGTAACGCGCAAAATCGTTTTTAAATTTGGAGCGTGGTGATATTGAAAACCGTGTTGTCGTAATTGGCCTTCAAAAATATGATATGAAAAGAGGCGATATTTCCCGGACCTTTCGACCGCTTGGAATCATCCGTAATTTTGTGTATCGAACTGTTAAATAGTGTGAGGACACTGATGGAGTAACTGACCGTCAAAAATACGGAAGTCCTCGCACTGTCAGAACTCCACAGGCGATCAAAGCTGTTATAGCAAGGATTAATCGGAAACCGCTGCGAAAGCAGAAAATCTTGTTACGAGAAATGAAGATACATATAGCAGTAATACATTAATCCATATTATCAGACAAGATTTGGGACTGAATGCATATAAAAGCCACACTAGCCACTTACTCACAGCCCAATTAAATCAAAAACGGAATGAAAGATCGAAAGGTCTACACTACCGGTACGTGCAAAATGGTTTCAGAAAAATTTTGTTCATGGATGAAAATTTGTTTACTATTGAGGAATCGTTCATTAAGCAAAATGACAGTCTATGCGAGCATCTGTGATATGATAGTTTGATGGAGAGTCAACTACGAAGGGAGTAAAAACATAGGCAAAAATCTACCGAACGGATGTTCTGGAAGACGTTGTGAAGGGACTTAATCAACAATTGTTTTTCAACAACCAGTGGACTGTCCAACAAGACTCCAGCACCAGCTGATAAGGCAAAAACAACACAAGGGTGGCTCCAAAACAATGTGCCGGGCTTAATAACAGCAGACGATTGGCCGACAGGCAGTCCAGATCTCAATCCTTTGGATTACAAGCTATTGTATACTTTAGAGGCGATGGCTTATTCTACCCGACACCCAAATATTGAGTCCATGAAGCGCATACTTACCTATGCTGTGAACAGTTTTACAATGGACGATGTGCTTGCCGCATCAGAGCGACTCAAGACCTGAATAAATGCAAACGACGGCCATTTTGTATAAATTGTTTAAATATTGTTTCCTAAATTATCATTTAAAGTTTTACAGAAAAAAATAAAAAACCAAGAATAAAATTGTCCATCCAACCGCAAAGCTATTGCGATACTAGATTGCTTCGTGGGACTCTAGGAACTCTTCTCTACCCTTGGTTACATATTTTCTCAGAAACTGACACTTAAGATACCCCGCAGATTATACTCGAGTTCGATCCAATAATCGTCAGAACCTTTAAGAAAGTTTAAACCTCTTTAGAACAACCGTGCTGCAATCAAAATTTAGAAAGAACACAGCAATGTTACACGACATAAATGTTTATTTGAAATCAATTTTGTTTTAACACATGTACAGTGTGATGGATCAATCATCTACTCAGTGACAACACACCAATGATCAATCTCCTCAAAGAAACGGAACACATAAAAAGTTGGAAAAAAAATGTTATACGTGAGTGAATTATAATAGGTAGATTTTTAGTTTGACTTATAATTTTTAAGCGGTAGGCTTCTTATCTAAATCAAGCGCTAATTTTCCCAAAAAGAAATACACCATACCATTGTCCCTTTGCAATCGGTCATACGACCCTGGATCCACACCAAACAGTATCACCATATTAATATTATCATTTCGACGATGATACTCTCTCCATGTTTCGGTCGGATAGCCATTTTGTTTCTTGATTATCTTGAAGAACTCCTCCGTTGTTAGATTGTAATTACTCAAAGCGACGCGAACTTTCTTGTAACTGTATGCGACTTTCTCTCTGGCTACATAGAGATCGGCTCCTGGCATCAAACTGTTGAACAAGGGAATTTTTTGTTCCAAACATATTACGGTATCGTCATTACGACAATGGACATTTAAAATCTTTTTCTTATATTCACAGGCACCGACTTTGATCCAATCTGTTCCATTATCGCGTTCATGCTGTACACTATTCTCTAAAGCGTTCACCAGCAGCGGTTGATATTCCTCGCTAATTCCTCCGAAAGGGTCAGCTCTGTTTACAATTTGTATTTGAATTGGGTATTTTGCATTGAGAAGTTGTTGAGCGACGTACTTCTCAACATTCTTCTTCCTCCTCATCTTTTTCCTCTGCTTCTTCGACATGTTGGCAAAGTTGTAAGAATTACAGAAGGCTGACAATGATTTTTCTGTACTGTCCAGGTCTGTTGAATCCGAAGACGGAGACGTGTCCCTGTCGTGACTTCCAGAAAGGCCCATTCTTCTGCGGACTTCTTCGAATTCCTCATCTTTTCTGAATCGATACAATGGTGATCGAGAACGATGCCTTTCGCCGCCAAATTCTTGGTTTGGAGATAATGTTGCCGCCTGCCAACTTGTCTGTGGTTGCATTGCTTCATTTGTATTAGGTGTGACTATATCTTTCATAGATGCTGGGGCCCCCGCACGAATTGCTGGACTCACGAAAACAATGGGGGCATCTCCTTTGCGCGTTTGATTTAGCCTGGAATTGATATTAATTGTATGATTTCCACGACCACGATCGCGACTGTTACCATATCGGTTTCTGCCTGTTCGATCATTTGAACTTGAAGGATCTGAAAATTTATTACAACTGCGATCGCGATCGCGACCACGACTGTTATCAATTCGGTTACTGTCTCTTTGGTAATTTCTAAAATCAGGCAAGACGCGGTTTTGAGATTTGGCTGCCTCCCTTGCAGCCTTTTCCGCCTTGTATTTAGCGATTTCGCTTTCTTTTCGCTCCAACATTCTCTGTTTTGCTATTTCCATGTCCAATCCATTTTCTTCGCAGTAACGTACCATTTTATTGACATTATGCCTTTTTTTTCGCTCAGTTTCAAGAGCTTTCTCCATAGCTTTCAGTTCGCTGTTTGAAAAGTTTAACAGTTTTAACTCCTTCCGCATGCTGACAATCCGATTTAATCGGTATCTACTGTCCCTGTTAATTCGTTCTTCGCCACCATCCCAGTCATCTGGTTTGTCCTGAGTGTTTAATGATTGATCATCGTCTGTGTTGTCTTGACTTTTAGTTGCCTGATTCCGGGTTACACTGTCACTGCATTGTGACTGATTTGCATTCATATTCATATATTTAGCTTGATTTGTAATATTTGGATTACCATTATTTGTTGCCACTGGCGACTTCTCTCCTTGCGGAGCCAAGCCCTCGCCGGCAGCCGTGGCTTCTGCCGACACTTGAGTGTATATCCCCACTCGATTTTTATCATTTTCGGTTTCCATTTTCATTCTTGTTTTTTTGGGTTTACTTGGTTTTCCACCCTTTCCGCAGAGAACTATTGTTGTTTGTCGATGTCATCTCGAATTCCAACGGGTGTACTTAAGCCCCTCCACCACGACAAGGTGAAACCCATGGAGGGGATTTTTGTTTTCACCTTTTCTTTATTTTGTATCTGCAATACATAGAGAGAAGAATATTCAATGCAAGTACAATTATTAATTATTAAATTAAATTAATTCTCTTTTAATCTGATATTCTAAATTCTAAAACAAAAAAAAAAGAATAAGAATAGTTATCATTCTCAATTAAGATCATCTATGGTCTCCCAATAAACTTGTAAGTTCGAATATCCCAAGCTGGTAATCTGGCTATGATCCGATAATTGCAACATGCGTGATTGCTTCGAACACATTTTCTACTGAACCGATATAAGAGCCTGAAAATATATAAACGAAGCTGTTGAATGAATTTTATTTAGATAAGTTTTGCAATAAAAGCGCTAAGCACAAACTGCTATGGAATAAAGACGAAGAAAAATTGTAAGAAAAGCCACTCAGCCGCCTATGGTTTGCAAGCGCAAAGCAGGTAAAAACCTGACTATCTAGGCCTGGATGTACACCATAATGATGAGACCAATCATCAACTATAGTGTGCTGGCATGGATCAAGTGAACTAGGCTAAGCACAACGAAGAGAAAACTCGAGAAATTACAGAGACCGGCTTGCATATCCCTGTCAAAGGCAATGAGCTTTTGCCCGACATCGGCGATGAAAGTAACCCTCGATCTTTCATCTTTACACTTAGTAAATGAAAAAGCAGCAAATGAGGCTCACGAGGATCGCAAGCGAGGAAATAGGGAAAGGAGAAAAATAGCACATCTACTGCAAATCCTCAGAGATGACATGGCCAAGAAGTACAGCTTCGTCAAAAACTTTACCACGAAACTGAACACAAAGAAGAGACTAAGCAAATAGGCAATATCACGTGTCCGAAGGAAGTTCGGAAGTTCAGCAATGTGCTGGGGGAGATGAATCACAGAGCAGCAGAGTGGGCAAACTGATAGACCATATTGGTCTCGTTGGAACAATTTTAAAGCTGAAAATATGATGATGACGACTTTGGCTGATATCCTTTTATGAGACAAGTTGAGAGTTGAGGCATGCTATGGCAGTTTAGTGTTGACTGACGGAATGGTAGCGAAATTCCAAGCAAACTGAAATTGGTTTCTGGATATCCGAAACAGACGAGGTGCTGTTGTAGGAATGGAACGAGATCATCAGCTTATGTCCGGAAGAACACAAATAAAACGCTTGAGGAGTCATGTGTGTATGTAAGGAAATCTTCAGCTCGCCGGAAGGGAGAAACACCAGTGATAAGCCATTCAACATAGAAGAGCATTAGACTTCTGTAAAAACAGGGAGATCACATCATATTGTTGTTAAAAGACACTGGTGGATCGCAGAGCAGAAATAACTTAAACAAAATAAATTTCATCAACGCACTGACTGATAAAATTACATGTAGATGCGATAACAGAACAGTGTACAGTAGCAAAAACCTGGTGTTCTTGCGTTAAAGGATTTGAGTCAAACGATTTCTGCAAAAGCTACACGGACGGCGGGGAGGAGGAGGAGAAATAGTTCTTCACCTTCTTTGTGGCTGCCCAGCCCCTTCTATTTGAAGGAAGCCTGCTGGCCTGTACATGCAGCTTCAGCTGGTTCTACGGATAGATGTGGAATCCCAAGATCGTTATGGTATTACAATATACATCTGCACTACATTCAGGCAGCCACTCAAACCTAGCCTAACCTTAAGTTACTTGAACAAACACACCGATTAAACTGCCTCTGTTTTTTTAAAGAATCATCCTAAGAATAATGCGAGGCTTAAAATTAAAACACAGTCAAAACGAAAGCCCAGAGCACTTCCAACACCCGCGCTCAACTTAACATTGTCCGACAGGAAGTCTAGAAAATAGACAACTTTCTATATCTAGGGAGTGTGGTCTCGGCTAACCGCGATGGCACCGAACTGAATGTGTTCAGCAGAATAGGGAAGTCAAAAGCTGCGTTCGGAGTGCTATCCACAGTCTGGTAAAGCAATATTATCAGCACAAGAACCAAGATTCCGGTTCCGTTCTAACGTACAATCAGTACTGCTATATGGGTGCAGTATTTGAAAGGTGGATACATACCATTAACACTCGCAAGTTGCAGGCCTTCGTAAATAGATGCCTAGATTTCTTGGCCTAATCGTATCTCCAATGAACAATTTTATCAGAGAATGAGTCATAGACATTACTATAAGGAGAAAGTGGCAGTGGATTGGACACACCCTACGTCGCGAAGACAACTTCATTGCGAAATATGCTATGCAGTGAAATCCGATCACCCAGGCAGAACTGCGAGACATCCTAAGTAAACGTGACGCAGAACGGTTGATGAGGAATCAAGAGCGTTGCAGAACTCCTAACAAAATGGCGTGCAGGAGTTGTTGATGTCCTATGCCCCCCGAGGGGTGAACGGATTTAGCAATGAAGATGGATACGAAAAGTGCGAAAAGGTAAAGTAATTCACAGATATCAAACTGTATTAGGCAGGTGAACAAAAGTTTACGGTAAAATACAGTCGCAGGACTAAAATACATCAAATGTTGACAGGCTTTTGTGCAATGACAGACATGTTAAAAGGCTCAAACTCTTACCGAAACTCCAAAACACCTCATTCCGACGCAAAATAGTCCATAGTTATGTCTCCTCTCCATCTATAAATACACAAAGAAAAACTACTTTAATTTGAACTTCTTTGACAATAAAAATCTCACAATCTCACCTGCCACAGGCATCTTCACCGTAGCTCTGGTTAAGAGGAAAAACAAATCATCTTGGTCAGTCAAAATCTGCAAGTCCATACTTTCATCTACCTCAACATCTAAACAAATGCCATCATCCAAATCTTCTCTTTTCTCTACAATCCACTCATCTGTATTCAATTTATTTTGATTCTTAATAATTTCTAATATTTCTTTCGTTTCAAGGCCGACATATGGAATGAAAATTTGGACTTTCTGTCGTACTCCAATTCTCTGGTGTAGCTCAAGTTTAGCGCCTGGCCAAAGTCCGTTCAATTCAGAGAGTCTGGTCTTTAGAAACTCTATTGTTTGGACATTTTGACATTCCACCAAAAGAGTTTGATTAATATAGGAACTATTTAGGATGGAAATTGGGATATCGTAGGTGTTGATCTCTCTAATTACAAAGAGATGCAATTCATTCTGTAGCAGATTTCTGTGTTCCGGTAATATATGGAAGTGTGGATGGCTGGCATCACCGATATTTACTCTCAGATCAAGTTTTGATAAATTTTCTTCTTCTTTATCGGCGGGGGTAACTGGAGACTCGTACTTGGGAAATCTTGTGGACGGCGTTAGTATTCCCGAAATCACTCCCGGGTCTTTACGCTTAATAGCCGCCAGTTTATTATCCTCCAGACGTGGTATTTTTATAGACTCTTCACTTTGTAGTTCAGACATTTGTCGTTTTTTAGACGATTGTTTACTAATTGCCTCATCTAAATCTCTTCTTTCGGCAAGATTATCGAGGGCTTCTAGCATGGTATTGATTTCCCAATTTACGAATCCAATATTCTGTAGGGTTGAAAGTGCTTTATACCATCGCTCTTTCCCAAAATGTCTTTCAGAACGCGGAAATTCTTTCAGCTTGGTAGCCGCGTTCGCTTGATGGCGTTCATAGCCTCGATTACCCTGTTTCCATTTCGATGACCCATCATTACGTGAATTTCTACCACTACTATAATTTGAATGACAATCATTGCCGGTGATGCTACCACCACCACCCTGATCTTGATCATCTCCTAGCGGGCGGTCACCTTGACCTTCTTCTTCTTCTTCTAATTTACTGTCCTCGGGCAATGATGTATTTGCAGTTTCACTATCATCAGCGTTCACTGTGATTGGCTTTCCTTTTTTTTCTTCTTTACTTCGATTTTCATTTTCATTTAGATTTTCATTACTTTGTGTTGTTGCCACTGGCGACTTCTCTCTTTTCAGAGCCAAGCCCTCGCCGGCAGCCGTGGCTTCTGCCGACACTTGAGTGTATATCCCCACTCGATTTGTATCATTTTCTTGTTTCATTTTCATAGTTTTTTTTTTTTGGGTTTTCTTGGTTTTCGAACAACGATGTTCTACTTAAGCCTCCCCACCACGACAAGGTAAAACCCATTCGGGGAGGGAAATAATGTTTTTTTGTTTGTTCTTAATTTTATTTATTTGTTTGTTAGTAAAAAAAAAAAAATAAAATTCAACATGAAGCTTAGCGTATACGATCTTCACAATACCGACCTTCACGGCCAAAACATAAAACATTTGTCTTCAATGATATTTTAAATATAAGTGAATACACACATACATACAAACGCAGAAGTATCAAACTTAAAGCGACCCCAAGACGATCAATAATCGTTGTCGTTCTTCCTACTCGAAGATTGTCCTTTTATTCGTAGTGTCGTGCGGCCTACTTTCAACGGCGATTCTAAGGCCTAACTTTAAACATACACAATGTATCATATGTAAGTGTAAAATCAAATATTCTGCACCAACATTGATCGGCTAAGGGTCGCTTAAGAATATACTTACATTGTTTCGCTTTATATACGTTAGAAATAATAAAAATTAGATTAATAGGAATAGAACTTAAATAGATTTGTTTTCGGCTAACCATTGACCAACTTGACTCATACTAACAATAACAACGTTGGATTCTTCCTCTTCCATTCCTTTAACTTCGTTAATCTTGTGTTCACTACCGGGTTGCAATTTATTCTTCAGATAGTCTACAACGTTAACGTCCAACTCAGAAGGCAATTCTTTTGGAGAAAAAGATGAAATAAAAATAATTAGAAACTGTACGTAGCAGCTGTAATGTGTATAATGTAAAATATTATAATCCAGTTAAAGTGTTTTTAAAAATAGGCCAAATTCATTCACAGCCATTCGCAATCACAAACTTGGTTCTGTGAAGGAGGAGCTTACATCGTTAGGCGCCAATAATTCCTTCAGTACATCTTGCCGCACTAAGCCGAAGTCAGGTTTTTTTTTCCAATGTCCTTCACCGGCGATATAAAGAAAAGGATATAGGACATAGTAAGATAGAATATGAACAAGGGTGAGGTGGACGGTGCGCGTTATTTCATCCCCTGCTATTCTACATTCGAGTTTTAAGTGACTAAAGAATGTTTTTGTGAATTTCATTGCGAAATGGATAAGCAAAAGATGCCACATGTGTAACACTATTAACTAGACGGGTCGAAGCAACACAACTACAGATTTCGTTCGAACAATGATGGTAGAAGTATTGGTACTGGAGCTCTAGGAATCCAAGATTTAGGCAGTGTACATAAATGCCTGTCGATAATATACAATCAAGTTAAATCAAACACGCTGCGTGCGGGAACTTTCACTCGAAAAAGGGAACAAATATGTTTGTCGTAGCCATGTCTGTAAGAGTAAAATCAGCTTACATGTTTTTAAGGATTAATAGACATTAGCACTATGAGGTCAAACCGGCAAACCCCAAAAGCGGACCAGTAGGGATGCAGTAAAGTGGGAAGGTTGTGATCCTTCTATTCCGGATCATAACTTCGCCGTAAGAAGAAGACTAGACATTAGCACTATTAGTAATCCACCCAGAGTCTGGGTCTACATACAAGCAAATCATTGACAAATCATTAGATTTCTAAATATGAAATCCATTTATTCTTAGTTTGACCACTCTAGTATGTGGCTTCGGAGACAAAAGGCAGCATCAATATCAGTATTATCGATAATACAACATGTAATGATCGATGACTTAAGAAACTCACAATCCACTTCAAGAAAATGTCCCCGACGCAACGAGCCATGAATTTTAAGTTTGTTACTAAAGGGCACTATGCCACTCTATCGAAAGCTTTGTAGATAGCTAGGGGATGTTTTATCGCCCTTTTTGTGAATTGACTGTACGTGCTTAAGTTTCCACCTACCACAAGAGCCGATAAGCGATCATCTGGCAACAACTTTTAGCTATAAATAGGAGTATAAGACAAAATTGTAATTAGTAATTGTAAATACAATTAAAAATCGTTTACGTTGACACTAGCCATTTCTTAGTTGCAGACAAATTCACCATCCGACTGTCCAACGAAAAGAAGCTGCGAGCAGCCCAAAAGAAATTTAACGTTGGACGCTTGGCATGCCTGGACTAGTTTATGGAGCGCGCTTGAGCGAAAAATTCCAACGGCCATGGGAATCCAGTGTCACACTGGATGCACGAGAAAAGGAGTAGCTCAAATCAGCATAAGTTCCAAGGCGTCACCAAAAAAGAACTTGTGGTATGATGGTGGACGTCTTTATTTTTTTTTTTCACGTCACGTGATATTATTTCGCTACACGTCCGGCAGTTAAATAGGCGTAGCAGTTGACCTAAATTAACGAGATTTGCACATTAATGTCTTAAAAACACGCATAAAAGAGATGTGTTCCGATATTTAGCACGATTGTGGGCGTGGCAGGCACTATTAATGTATGTACCAAGCTGGATTCTTTTAGCTCGAAATATAATGCCTCAAAACCTGTTAAATAACGGACGGATGGACGGATATGGCTCAAACAATTTCGTTTGCCCCTATATACATATGTAAGAATGTATGTATACCTTACAGGGTGTATCTATATTATTTATCTATGTAACAATGCCATCAGTATATCACTATTTGTGGATTATACAAAATGGAGGAGTTACATATGGATGATACCGCCACATCTGTAATACGAGATGACTGTTTTCCAAGTAGTCAATGAAGATAACGCCGTGGGAATCCCAGAAAACCGTTGTCAGGACTCTTCCGGCCGACGGGACCGTTTTTTTTGCATTTTTTGGAGCACGTTCGCCTGCAGAAGTCCACTGTTTTGATTGTACCTTCATCAACTGAGTTCCAAATTCTGTTTTGAAATCTTCACCCGAATCCATTTTTGGTCCACCGTCAGCAAACGCCGCACCCATCTTGCCGATAATTTTTTCATGCCCAAATGGTCATGCAGGATTCGAATGACGGTATCATTTGAAATTGCTACAATCTCAGCTATTTCACGAATCTTGACCGGCTATCGCCCAACACAATATCGTGGATTTTGTTGACCATTTCTTCCGTTGTGGCGTCATTTGGACGTCCTGGGCGCTCAGCGTCTTTTGTGCTCGTACGACCGCAACGAAATTCAGTGAACCACTTGTATACCATTCCATGCGAGGAAGCAGTCTCCATAATATTCATCTTCAGTCTCTTTAATGGTTTTACACGCAAAAAGTAATGCTTTTCCATTTTGGCCAAATCTCACAAACCAAAGTTCTTTCGATCACTGTAAAAAGCTAAGTGTTTGATTTTTTTTTTGTCTATGCCGAGAAGGCAACAAAAATGTCAGAAAAAAATCCTCTATGCGATCCGAGCGCGATCCTCTATGCATCAAAGTCACTGACTTATCGAACAGCCCTCGTACAGTGCCATGCTAAACTATAAGCAGGCTCTGTCGAGAGAAAAACCTTTCGTCAAATAGTTGATCCTATGTATAAGCTGGACCAAGATGCGGATAAAGTGTAGAAAGCCAAGGAGGAGCAGCGAGTAAAACGTCTGATTCATACACTTCGGAAGAAGGGTGGCCGCGGTGTATTGGGTAGTTTATTTGCTTGTGACCCGCGCAAAAAAGAGAAACGAATAAAATCTAAATTTCTCCAACCACTACACCAAAAAGGGGCTTATGATTGGTAGTACAATGGACCTAAAACGAGTCTGAGTGCTCTGGGGTTTGGAAATTTCGGAAATATAAAATATCGTTTCTCCCTCGTGCACAACCCAATAAGCGCTGTTATTCAGCTCCATTTTATTTGATAAGTTCCAGTCTATGCATTTACTCGCAAACAACCTAAAGCTGTTATTTTTCTACGAACAGAAGTGTCACATCAAAGTAAGTTCGATGCCTCAATACTATGATAGATCGAATTCGAAATAACAAAGCCTCGATTACTTTCCAACTACGCAATTGCATGGCGTAAATTAAAAAAAAAAAAAGTGGAAGTGTTAGGGACTTCACAAGCTCACAAGCAGGAGACTTCTTCCTTGAAAGAAAATCTGTTTCGAGTGCCGTATAAACAGAGCCAGGAAAATGAAAAGAAAACAAAGCACCCACAAACCCAACCAAGGCATTTCGTTTGACACACAAAATAAAATCAAACTGTTGATCCACAATATCGAAGCTAACTAGTACTGAGAGTTAAAATCCCTTTCGAGTAGAAGCTAACAAAGTCTTTTAAAGTAATATGCTCATTCAATTCCTTTTGCTTACCATCAATCATGCATAAGCTCGTCTTACAAGGTAAATCCAAGTCCATGGGATAACGACGTATATTACTAACAGCTACTTGGGATTCGTTTAAGAAATCAATGAATACTACTTCCACGAATTCCGATGAGAGAACACTAAGGGCCTTTGCACGATACCAGGAACCTTCATATTTTGCCAAACAGTATTCTTCAGCTCTGCAAAAAAGAAGAATCACATTATTAGCATGAAAGAAGAACAGAAAAAAAAAACTCGACAATCACTTACTTAGGTTTATACGGACGTCCATTGTCCTCGTATTCGGAAAGATAAACCTGTATGGCTTGCAAATTGGCCTTGTCGGCAGCCAGCACACATCCAAAGTATCCAAAAAGCATCAAGGAATTATCCACAACAATTACGCTGAGATTTTTGCCGTTCGCTGGCAGAGTGATAATTTCAAAAGGCTGTAAGAGAAGATGTACAGTATTTCAGTGAAACGTTGATTAACTGGGTATAAATAATATCTACCGGAACCATTACGGGCTTCGCCAATTGAGATGGACGGCCTTTTACTGACTGTGACTGTGGCGGCGTTGGGATTTGAACTACCGGTGCTAGTATTTGCTGTTGCGGTGCAGGAGGTCCTTGCTTCTTTTGTTGTTCTTGCCTCGGCTGCTCTTGCTTCGGCACCTGTTGCGGTGCAGATTCAGATCCACTTTGCAATTTTTGCAGATATAAAGAAATTTTCTTATTAAGTGTATCTTCCGCGCCCCAAATGATTATTTCGCATTCTGGTTTTTCTCTCTCGTTGTACACAATCTTTGCATCGACATCCTCGAATGTTTTCAAATACCCTTTAAGCTTGTCCGAATCTTTTACAAAGGTCACACCCTTTAACGTTGCTTGGACGATATATTGTTTGAGCGTCGCACACTCCTTGGAGATTTCCTTCAATTCGCTGAGTTTTTTCGTATCCTCATTACCAAAGTCATAGTAGATTACGTGTATTTCGTTTTCATTCTTTACTGAGACTACCTGAACACGATAATAGAGCCCGTCTTGATTGAAGTCTGTAATAGCGAATGCATTCCGAGACGGCATAGTTTTTAGAGGACCAGCTGTTTTACCAAAATCATTGATGGCTTTTATAACGGCGCAGTAACCTTCGTTTTCTTCCTTCTCAATAGAACGAATGAATACGCGGTTGGAGCTTCGGAATGCTGTAAGTAGAATAGCGCTGTTATTTTTCGGAAACGCAACTTGTTCCACTTTTCCAATGTTAACAACCGCTGCTTTGTTGGAGTCCACTTTTTTTTCCACCGGTTTTTCCGATTCTTTTGAACTCGATTTGGGTGGAGTGGGTCGGTTTTGCTTCTGCTGCTGCTGCTGCTGCTGTTGAGGTGGTGATTGCTGATGCGGTGGTTGTGGTGACTGAGGAGAAGATGGAGAATTATTTATCCACTTGCGATGAGGCGTATGATTAACGGATACGGATACGGATGCTGACTGGGGCAATTCCCTATTCTGATATCCGTTCAGTGCAGGCATGGAGCCAGTCATTCTATCCGAACTATGAACTAGTGCACTGTAAAAATTATTTAATTATTGAAAATGTCATGGAAAGAATTTTGTGTGAATCCTTACGGCATTTGGAAACATATATATCGATGTTTGGGCCAACTCTTTTGCTGGCATGCAGGCGAGCAAAAGAAATCACCACATCGCTGACACACCAAAACTGTTACAGCTTCACATTGAACACATGGGCCAGACTGAACAATTGATGTTGTAGATCTATTTTGACTGGCTGGTGGTGCATGGCCAGATTGAACAGCTGATGATGGTGCAAAATGGGCGTTCGATTGATTCGATCTATTTTGCTGGGCTGGTGGCGCATATTGCTGGAACAAACATTGCAAATTATGTTTAACAATGAAGATGCTGCAAACTCTAAGATCTTACCTGATTGTTTTGATTGCCGTAATTATTATTTGGGCTAGTCCTATTAAACTGGTTACTGTAATTAAAAGGGGGAGAATGATTTTACAAAGTTTTAAAGAAATTTTTTAATTTTAAGTTTTATGGTCTCGAGAAAAAAAATATAACACAACGATTTGCTTAGCAATTTGATTATTTGATTCGATTTCAACATAGAACATAAACCCAGAGGTTTTGTTATTTCGAGGCTCAAGATTTCTATGAACGTTGTGGCTCATCGTATTCAGGGTAACCAAAGAAAAACAGCTAAAGCTTTCGAACTATGTTAATTTAAGTTTTATTTAAATAGTTTTTTACAATATCTGTGGAAGGGGCCTTCAACGCTTAATATTATGGAGCTACCATATTAGCATACATACTTCGCCGGTGTAAGCTGGGGTGTTAAACACTCCCGCAATCGCCGTCAAATGTTGTAGGGAGGAAGAACACATCTCTGAAGGCTGACAACTTTCGACTCACCGATGAAGGCTGCCAGGGGGAAGAACCAACAATTCGATTTAAATGAATTCCTTAACTTCAAAGGCAAATCATTTATTTTCGTCCTAATCAGTCAATGATATTTCAGACGTTAAAAAGTTGAGGGGTACAGGCACATGCCTGGGCACTTAATTGGTGGTACTTCTTCACTTATCGCATAACACAATGGTGACGCTGAAGTTGAAGCGATCTGCGAAGCTGAAGATGACTTAACTCCTGCTTTAGCCTCCGATTCAGTTTCATCATTGTGTTCGCATTATTAATTTTGCGTGTATAGCAAGTCACGTGCATATTTCAGAAAATCATGACTCCTGGTTAAAATGAAAAATGCAAGATGTTGGTCAGTAAATACATATTGTAATATGCGCGCTACGGCTCGAGTAGATAAAACAATTATTCTGTGAAATTATTTCTTTATTTTCTACTCTATAGAACAATTCAAGTTCACACTATACTATTCTTCGCAAATTCTTTTTTTTTACAAGGTCTCTTTCCTCTCAAATCACTTTATCTCCTTTCAATTACTTAATTCACAAATCCAAACTAATTACTTTTTCTTGTTCACTCTCAACTTTCAATTTATCACCAAATTACAACTTCGCCCATTATCACTTTTCCAATCTCTTCGCCACGGTTCTAAACCAACTGTGTCTTTTTTTGATCGCCATCTGTCCTTATATAGCAGAAGTTTCTGATAGCCAGAAACTTCTAGCAAATTCTTCGACCACTGGAACAAGAGAAATAATTCTTGCAGTTATAATTCCCTTTTATCCCTGATATTATTCGTCTCTTTCGTTGACATGAGCTGTGGAGACTTCGTCCCAGACACGAACCTCGAATGAAAGGACAGTTTGAACCAAAATTCTGCCAGAATGGAAAGTCACTTCGGAATTTGCTGCATAGACATAGGAGCGTAGTTATTATTATGCTACAATATGTATTGGAACAGAGAAATCCAGCAGCCAGCTGGCGTAAATTTTAAAAGTTTCAAAACTTAGTGAGAAATACGAGTAAGATCAGGTAATTAGTGTCCTTAACATTCCAGTGACCATGTTAAGTGGGCGGTAAAATTAGTAAAATATTTGCAGTAATACTTATACGTAGCAAGTGCAAGCATATACCACATATAAAGATCCTTAACATAAGGTAAGCATCCACAAGTATAAGGTTTGATGACATGTTCACACATTTATGTACGAGGGTGGGTCAATAAGCCCCTGAAAATTAACACAAATTGTGTCGTCACCTTAAATTTAATTTTTTTTGTCAAAAATCATCCTCCCAAAGAACGCACCCAAATTTTCAGACAGATCTATCAAATAGTTTTCTTGTGGCAGCCATTTTATATAGACGCCTACTAGCATTTTCGTTAAAATGGAAAAAAGTGAATTTCGGGTGCTCATTAAACACTATTTTTTGCGAGAAAAAACTATCACACAAACCAAACAAAAGTTTGACAAATATTATGGGGACTCTTCACCATCGAATGGAACCATTCACGACTGGTTTACTCAATTTCGGTGCAGTCGGGCAAGCACAAGTGACGCCGAACGTTCTGGTCGCCAGAAATGGTCGACAAAGTCCATGGTTTGATAATGGACGATCGGCGAGTGAAAGTGCGCGAGCTTGGAGAGGCCACATGCTTATCACATGTCATAAATATTTGGACATGAAAAAGCTTTCCGCAAGATGGGTGCCGCGTTTGCTCACAATCGACAACAAACGCATTCGTTTGACAACTTCAAAGGTGTGTTTGGCGATGTTCCAGAAAAATTCGGCTGAGTTTTTGCGCCGTTTCATAACCGTGGATGAAACCTGGATTCACCACAACACACCAGAAACCAGGGAACAGTCAAAACAATGGACTTCTCCTGGTACTAGTAGACCAGCGCGGCATCGCCCGTCCCACCAAGCCATCAGAGACACTACCGTGGTCTTTCTAATTAGAGATTGTAGTCTGTTTTAGAAATTCATAGCTCACACCATTGTTTCACTTACTGCGGTTAAGGTGAGGATTATTGTATATCATTCCCGTTTAATTACTCGACTTTCAGTGTACACATGTACGGGTATACCCTCCAAAAAATATGCGAATTCGCTCTAAAGAGCCAACCACAATGGACTTGAATAGTCCCATTACATGCAAATAAATAGTATGGCATAACCATAATGGGATTATGCTCGGTTTCGTCAAGTTTTCGTTAACTTCTGTGGACTTACGAGAATGTCTCAATGAAATGAGACATTCAGTACGGAAATTTGACAGTTGACACAAAAAAAAAAAAAAAAAACTAAATTCCAAATCATTTATTTTTGACAGGATATTTATCCCTTCCATTGAAAGATGCAGTAATTTGTTTTAGTTTATTTCCAATTTTCTTTTTCCTTGCACTGAAACCAAACCGAATGTAAACTATTTGACAGACTAACTACTACTAGAGAGTTTGACAGAAATTTAGTGAGTTTTTCGTTCGGTTTTGACATAAGGTTAATCCCACTGAATTCCATTATGGTTAGCCCTTAAGGTTACTAAAGCGAAACGTTTACATAATGTGCACGTTCAGTATTCTAGACACTAAATAGTCTGTCGACTCTGATTGGTCGAGAGACCTCGATTATCAGGATAAATCGGAAAACATAAAAAAAGCTTTCATTTTGACATTTATGGAGCCCTTAGAATACTGAACGTGTCCAATGCCTTTTTGCCAACAAACACGTGCCTCAGTGATGAGAACTTTGTGTTACAATATGCCAACTTAATATCACAATCGTTGTTCGTACGATAAGAAAAGATACAAATATTTGTGAAAACAAAGGCTAAATAAATGCACACACCAAAATTAGATGTCGAGAACTTTTCGCAAGCTCGTTTGTAGGAGAAAACAGTGACGGGTAATCATTTTGAGATAAAAAGCTACAAAATCATTTCGTTTTGGTGTTACGAAATCTTTCCGCTTTGGCATAACAAAATCGTTTCACTTTGGCGTTACGCTTTTCATTTTATTTGTCTTATTACAAAAATATCAAAAGCGTTACGTTAGCTAAGATTTATATACGCAAATGAGTACTTTTTCTGTTCCCTTTCGTGGCGCCTCATTAAGAGGGTAGAGATGTATGTACATATGTCAAATTCAAATTGTAAATGTTTTATTAATTCATAAAGTCTACAGTGTAGGGTTATGTATGGAATAGCATATCGGGTAAATGATCTCCACGGTTTTGCTGACACACACATACGCACTCTATTGTCGAAATTTTCTATGACCATTTTGCATAAATGTGGCTGAATTTCATTGATACAGCGCTCAACTTGCTCCTTCAAGGCGTGGGTGGTCGTGGGCTTGTTGGCATGAACCTTAGACTTCAAAAAACCCCAAAGAAAAAAGTCTAACGGAGTCAAATCGTATAATCTGGGCGGCGTATTCTGATCACCAAAATGGGAAATTACACGACCAGGAAGTGCAGTATATAGAAATGCAGTAATTGAATTGTTTCTCGGGTTGTATGGCTTGTGGCACCGTCTTGTTGAAACCACATGTCGTCGACATCCATATCTTGCAATTTAAGCACAAAAAACTGGACCATTAACTGTTATTTCCTGAAACGACGCATTTTCAAAGAAGAATGGCCCGATGATACCTCCAACCCAAAATCCGTACCAAACAGTGACACGTTGTGGATGCAATCACTCGTGAATTTTCAGAACCCCAAATTCGACAATTTTGACAATTGTTGTTGTTCCATAATCCATTCAACGAAATCTCTATGCTTTGCGTTATCAGTAGGCTTCAGTTCTTGAGACGATTGCACTTTGTATACATGAAGATGCAAATCTTTCGTGAGAATACGCTGTAGAGAGCTTCTCAAAATGTCCAATTCTTTACCACGGTGCCGAATTGATGTTCCTGGACTCTCAACAACACTCTCACGAACTGCTTCGATGTTTTGTGTTGAACGACTTCTTGAAGGACGGTCAGAGTGTCAAGATTACTAATTGATCCAGTCTCCCTGAATTTTTGAATTAATCTCTTCACAGTTAAATCACTATTCCGACCACAGTTTGTACGAAAATTGCGAACTGTAGCTGCCAAACTTTCATTCATTTTAAAATATTGCTCAACAATGAAAACGCGTTGTTCTTTCGTGTAGCACTCCATTTTTAATAACCCTGAACTGTCAGCTGTCACGCTACCTTGTTTTTTTGTTGGCAACACTTTACCGCACAAATGGCGCAAAATTCAATTCTTGCTTGAATTTTGGGACACCCTTTACAAAGCCCCATCTTCTAACTCAACACTAAATAAAGTCGGTGTGGGTTGATTTTGCGGTTTGATTTTGACGTTCCCTCTTGACAATTAAAATTCTTTTCAACAAACATTTCATTTGTAAATATGCACATTCAACGCACTGATTGGTAGGTAATAGACGAATTTCATTATTTTAATCAAATATTCCGAATTTCCTAAAATAAATTTGCTCAAAATTGTTAAAGCTGTTTCCAGTATCCAGATATGATGTTTGTAGAAAATCCGTCCGGCCGTTTAAGCTGCATTCGGCAATACAGACATACAGACAGACATACAAAATGTAGAGGCCCACTTTATTGAGTTTCTCCATCATAGTAATGTCAAGATTGATCAAAATTTAGAGAATATTTTCAGGAAACCAACACTTGCCCTTATACGTATGGAGGTAAAAAAAAAAAAAAAAGACCACCTGTGCAGGATGACGATGATGAATGTACGCCGAAACAGAAAAGGACTATGACAAGATGACATGCTGTTATGTGTTTTCTTTAACACTAAAGAATTGTACAAAATTATCAAGCTAACATCAGGGGTACAACTACTCGCGTACGCCGACGACATTGACATAATTGGAGGAACGCAGTGGACTGTCAATGGAGCATTCGTATTCGTATTAAAGTATTCAGCGGCGAAAATGGATTTAGCGAGCAAAATTAAATAAATATATGCTTTCAACATCGGCTATTGGGACAGAACTTCACAATAGACAGCTACAATTATACAATAGGTAGTTAAGGACTTTGTCTAACTAGGCTTCGTCATTGTTATAATCAATGACACCAGTGCAAAGATCAAGCGAAGAACCACTCTTGCCAACCGCTGTTTCTTCAGGCTAAGAAGGCAAGGAATAGCAAAACTCTCTCACGGACATCTAAAGTGACTTTATATAATGAGACCCTCATAATCCCAGTCCTGCTATACGGCGCAGAATCATGGATATTATCAAAGACGGATGAAAACAGCCTTGGTTGTATATTTTTAATTATAACTAAACCGATTGTACAGCTGTAATATTTATGTAGACTACATGATTTGGGGATCTGCATTGCGATTGATCGGGAAACTACTGACTGCTCAAAACTTGGCTTGGGCCAGTAGCGCAACAATCAAGTTCGTGATGAAGTGCTTGCTTTACCGCCTAGTGGTGGTCCCCGGGTAACTATACGTATAAACCCTTATGCGTGTAGGCTAAAACTGCAAGTGCGGGTTGTCTAGGGCCTTGATTCTAGACTAGGTAACGTGGGCTAGCAACCTGCGTTATTGAACCCTAATTGCTACAGAAACCGACACTATGCCTCGGATAAGGAATTATCACATGTTGACGACTTTTGGCTATTGTACCCGGACAAAGATAGGTTTCTGGAATGTGAAGACGCTCCTCGACTCGGGAAGTGAAGGACCTCACAATGCCAGATTCCTTCAATTGGAAAAAGAATTCATGCGATATAGACTGGACATTTTGGGGGTAAGCGAAATCAGATGGTTAGAAGCGGGTGAGTACCAGTCCCCAACGCATAATACTGTACTACTCTATTCCGGAAGACCATCTGGAAGTCCGCGGGAATATGGAGTCGGACTGCTGCTAACACCAACAGCACGCAAAGGCCTAATTTCCTGACAACCTTATGGTGATAGGATTATGTCGGCCAGATTCCGGACTAGAGTACGACGTGTCACCATCATACAGTGTTATGCCCCAACAGAGGGCTCGTCTGAGGACGAGAAGGAGAGCTTCTACAATCTCTTAAGCGCCGTCTTCAATACAACTCCAAATGGAGACATTGTCATAGTGATGGGGGACTTGAATGCCAAGGTAGGCAACGACAACGAAGGGCTCAAACATGTAATCGGGAAGAATGGATTAGGCAACCGCAATGACAATGGCGAAAGGTTTGTGGATTTCTGCAATGCCAACTGCCTTGTAATAGGTGCCACCATGTTTGAGCACAAGACCTGCCACAAAGTCAGCTGGATTTCCAACGACAGGCAAGCAACTTCCAATCAAATTGACCATTTTGCTATCAGCCGCCGCTTTAGAAGTAGTCTCCTGGACGACCGAAACAGGCGAGGAGCAGATGTGGGGATAGTACGAGATCACCATCTTATGATAGCTACTCTTCAACTACGCACTGCTGCCGTTCGAAGATCCCACGACAATACAAGAATGCCCAGGTTCAACATCGATAGACTTAGTGATCCCTCAGTGCGCCAACAATTAGGGGAGCACATTTCGCAAGGTGTGGAAGCAATTAGCAGCTCACTGCCCACAACCATCCAAGACCATTGGTGTGCTGTGAAAAATGTTTTTACATCTGGTGCTGGAAGAATTGTCGGTCGATCACAGGAAAGGCATAGGGCGTGACTTTCCGAGGATACCTGGAGAAGCAGAAATTGCTGCACGAAGGTGCGATAGTAGCACCGTCTCCAGAATCACTAAAGAGCTGACAGGTGGTCGCATCTCCAGCCAACACCCAGTGAAAAGCCTAGACGGTTCCTTGCTTATTTCGGATGAGGACCAGCTTAAGAGATGGAAGGAGCATTTTGCTACGGTTTTAAACCGTGTATTCGCTAGCGATATGTTCCCAAATCAGAATGAGGTGTCCGAGGTAAGAAATGCCCGCATACGCACCGCGCCTCCCAGTAAGGATGAGATCACTACCGCGATCAAAGCACTTAAAACCAACAAGGCGGTCGGACTTGACGGTATTCCCGCAGAGCTCTTACGAGCAGCACCAACAACATCGGCTGAGCTTCTGCTTCCACTTATAGAGAGAGCTTGCGAAGCCGAGAACTTTCCCGACGAGTGGAAAAAGGGAATGATCGTCAAGCTTCCTAAGAAAGGTAGTTTAATGGAGTGCGGAAACTGGAGAGGTATCTGCGTGCTGCCTGCTGTAGCTAAGATAATAGCTAAAATCATCCTGGAGCGAATCAAACAACATCTCGAAAACACACTCGATGCCGAACAAGCAGGTTTCCGCTCTGGATCCTCCTGTGTCGACCACATCAACACCCTGCGGATTATCATCGAACAGTGCGTTGAATATCGATCGCCACTTCACCTGCTGTTCATCGATTCTGAGAAGGCGTTCTATAGTGTTAACAGGGAGTTTATTTGGCGTGCCTTACGCAGGAGAGGTATTCCTGATAAATTAATTGCTATTGTCAAAGCTACTTACGAAGGGTCCAAATGTCACGTTCTGCACAGAGGAAGGTTGTCTGAGGAATTTGAGATCCAAAGTGGGGTAAGACAAGGCTGCATTCTTTCACCAATACTATTCCTATTGGTGATTAGCGATGTGCTTCGTGCAGCTTTGTCGACGGGAAACGGAGGAATTCGATGGACTCTCACATCCCAACTTAAACATCTCGACTACGCCGACGACGTATGCTTACTCTCTCATAGAATTATGGACCTCCACCAAATGACAGCAGATGTGGAGAGGGAGGCTGGCGTCGTCGGGCTGAAAATTAATACCGCAAAAACTAAAATTATCAGTCTTGGAACGAACTCATCGGCTCAAATATGCATTGCTGGACAACCGGTAGAGAGAGTAGAGGATTTCCAGTATCTTGGGAGTATTGTCTCGACCGATGGTGGAACCGAACTGGATATAGCCAACAGAATCGCCAAAGCAAAGTCAGCGTTCGGGATGTTGTCCAAAATATGGCGAAGCAATGCAATCAGTTTGAACACCAAGCTAAGACTGTTCCGCTCCAACGTTGAATCCGTGCTGTTTTATGGATGCAGCACGTGGAGAGTGACCACCGCTATCACCAGAAAGCTGCAAACGTTCGTTAATAGGTGCCTGCGCAACATCTTAAGGATTTTCTGGCCCAATCGTATCTCTAACGAACATCTTTACGAGAGAACGGGTCAGGAACCAATAGGCACAACCATCCAACGACGGAAGTGGCAGTGGATTGGTCACACGGTCCGAAAGGGTGACAGCTCCATAGCGAACCATGCTATGCAATGGAACCCCTTAACTCAGGACGGCAGAAGACCTGGTGGTCCAAGGAGAAAATGGCGCAGAGCAGTCGAGAAGGAAGCACGGCAGTTGGGGAAAAGCTGGGGAGAGCTGAGACACATTGCCAGAAACCGTACACGATGGCGCGTAGGCGTAGTCGAGGCCCTAGGACCCACAAGGGGATATAGGACATAAGGAAGACTACATGATTCATCACTTCCTCTATCCAGACAATTAAACCAACGCCGCCCCAGGAAAAAAAAGCCTCAAAACATCACACTACCACAGCCTTTAATACTTTTACCATGTATTGGGGATTCTAGCAGGTGAATTCTTTTCAATCAACCAACCAACCGTCCACCGTGCACATATCAAGGGCCAGATTCATTTTCATTTGAGTAGAGGTAGCAAGTGTTCTGTTTTCTGTAGTGCACTTTTCTTCCGTTTTCTGCCACTTTAATGCATTAATGACCATATTATTCGAACATCCAATAGTTTCGGAAATGAATTTGTAGGCTGTTCCCTCCTTCCTTAAAAGCCTTTTAATATTGCTCTCAGCTCTTCTGTACAGTGCCATTTACTTTCCATGTTTATTAACTCTGCTCATTAGCAAATCCTTATCTCAAGTGGCACCTGATCAAATAAGCTGTTACCCACTGTATGTTTGTATGTATGCTATGAACTCCGAAACCACCGAACCGATTGAGCTCATGCAAACTTTCGTATTGGCCCGAGAGTGTTTTTGTGAAGTTTGGTTGAAATCAGTCTAGCAGTTTGCCATAAAAAAGAAACATACATTTATTTTTTTTTAAGGACAGCAACGCATGCCGGCTACACGCTAGTGTTTAATGAAAATAGTTCACATCTATATTACTTTGCACACCGCTGTGGGGTCTACCGTTATTATTTCAATGTTAAAAAGTTGCTGTTCTCGCTAGCCAGAGTTCTTCAAGCGAAGTCAAAAGGAAAGAAAAGATTCTGCGCAAATCTCGACATTCTAAGAACACGAAATTAAACATAATAAACGAGGATCCAATTGCAATGGTATACACAGAGAGATAGTGTACTCAGCAATATTATCTCGATAAATTGCGGTGGACATGCATATCTATCACCACTTTTACCAACGAGAACGAAAACTGATGGAACATTAAAATATTGAATGCCACAAAGAAATGTAAGACTGAAATAATACCAGGTTTATCTTTCTTTTTCCACAGAAACACAACATAACCAAACTCGACCTCCATTATGAGTTGCACAAGGAAACCCTCGAAATGATGATTAATTTAGAAACATACTTTACTAGAAAATACTTACCGGTTCGTCATGCGTCTATTCATTGTAATTAACTATTTGTCGCACTTAAAATACTGAGCTGATTAGAAAAACACAAAACAAAAGCACCGGCACACTCGCACTCCTGAAAAGCAGTAAAAAGAAATGGTGAATAGCTGAACATTTTTTGCATTCAATTTGACACTAGAAATAACGTTGGGACGCCGTGTAGTGGAATGAGTAGTGCTGCCAAATCCATTAACAATGAAGCTCTTAATTTTTGACTTAAAAAAAAAGTGACTCCTTACGTCGGACAGAAAACCTTTTTTTATCAATTCGTTTTGTTTAAAAAAAAAAAACCAAAACCTCGGTAAACGCACATACTTGATGATTGCAACACGTAAATTGCTACCATTTAGTAAGTGTAACTCTACACAAATTTAACTCGATATACGCAACTTTCGTCTTACAATTTCCTATATTGTTTTCTTTTCGTATTTTGATTTTGTACTGTTTTTCCGACTTGTGCGAAAGAACGTTCCGAATTCTTTTTGGTAGAGAATGCATGAAATAAAATTCGGAATGCTCCTCCTCGACTTTTTTTTTTATGGTGAATGTACTTAGATGTGCCTCTATAATTCCATCCGTTCATGATTCTACATATCTCTATAAGTTCAGTTTTTGTTATTTGCGTGTTGTTTAAAATTTTAAAACAATGCGTTTCATTTCATTTTTGGTTATTAAGTTGTTTTTATTTTGATCTTCAACCCCAACAGCCCTGATATCTATTAATTGCGTTTACCGTTGAATATCCATTTTTACTTGCACCTGCAGGGCAAGTATTGGTCTCGAGATTTTGATCAAAGTTGGTATTATTAGTCCAGCGAAATTCAAGTAATTGTGTTTCCCAATTCTGTCTGTCCTACTGTCCGCCTGCCGTATGTACGCACAACTGCAGCTTAAACGTCTGGGCGTTTCATTCTGGGATCTGTGGGGACACAATTTGAAGCGAAAGCGGAATTTTCATTCTAACCCCGAAATGAACGGTACTTTATTGAGGCGATTTAGAAAAAAAAAAAAAAAAAAGATTTTTTGTAAAACGGCTCTAACGATTTAGTTTAAATTTAATATTTAAGTTGGACTGTACACATGCCGCTAGATGGCATATCAAATATCAAGGAAAGAGTGATATGGCGTTACTTTACTTATAACCAATTTTTATAAAAAAAAAATAATTGCTTAGGACATTAGGTGTTTTTTTTTTATATATTTCTTTTGCATCTTACTGAAAACTGTGTATGTATGATAATCTGCATATATCGGCTAAAGATATCCGGGTAATATCGCAGCTATGACCTAGCTGCAATAGAAAAAAGTGCGCCCAGACTGTTTTTAGCACATCTTATTTTAAACTTGCAAGGAGATGTCACAGATAGGCGGGTACCTCTTACGGATCCTTCAGAGATTTTCGTCATATTCCTCAGCGACGAATATTTTTTAAGTGGAACATTAATTCTCCGCTGAGTAGGAAACTGACTTTAAAAAGCACATTTTCTCGTTCTCAGAAAAAAAAAAAAAAACAACCTAATAACAGGCGTGTTCTGTTGTGTGCTGCGTATTTTTCGTAGACACTTCATATTAAAATAATTGCAAAGTAAAATAAACTGTTTCTGATGAAATATGTGTAATCGCAAAAATGAATGAACGAAATCAAACAATTTTGAACTCAGAAAATTCGAAAAAATCTCAGATTCCTCAGCTGAGATATTAAGTGGAACAGCAGGTCCCTCAGGGGTTTCCAAGGGATCTGTAAGTTGAACACGCCTAATGATTTTATCCGCAAGTAAGGGATGTGAAAGCTTCCAGTCAGATTCTGCGTTCTGTGTAATCTGACATAACTGAGCAGTCAGGGAATTGAAACCAAAACAAGCCGATTTTCTTTTTTTTCTTTTTTTAGCGGAGATGTAAGTTTTGTTCGTCTTTAGTTTATATAGGATATCAAGAAAACATACCCATTATTTCACATCGAAATGTTGACATCTCTTCTTTTTTCAAGGTCCTCTTCTCTGCGTTATATGAAAATTTAAAATTGTTCAATCATCTGTGATGCTCTACTCAATTATTTTTTCTTTACCGTTTAGTTTTGAGATTTGTGTACCACGTTTCGACAGCGTACTAGGCGACTTTATGTGCAACACACCCACGACGCATTTTATACCATTTGCCTGTATGACATCCCTGACCACCATCATTTGTCAAAAAAGTAAACGAGATAACGTAACTACAAGCTCCGGTCCTGAATCACAGATAATTGAATCGCCGCCAGTTGCTTCCTTTCTCGTAATTTATAAATTTGTTCCTAGAAATTCAACAGCAAATCTGTAAATAATGCAGTCTCGTGTCGACAAAGAATTAGCGGAACAACTCAAGGACTGGAATCCCATGCGCGACGCATATAACGATTCAAAATTCAACAAATACATGAGTGGTCCTGGCGCCGATCTCGAGGACAGCCTCCAGCCTTCGGAAATGGCCAAACAAGTAGCACAGCGACAAAGAGGTACTGATCCGTACCTAGTGTTCACACATGTTCCCAACAATCTTACCCTAACCGGGTTGTTAAACATTTGCTCAGGATTTGGTAAATCTCTGCGTGCCAGGAAGCACGATGGCACTTCTGGCATGTACTTTGTCAATTTTGCATCTTTAAAGTAAGTTTTTTTTTTTTCTATAAGCGAGGTATTTCGGACTTTAATTTTCGAGTATTTAGCGACATGGAAAGGGTGTTCACAGGACTGCAAAATAACTCGTACGGATTCAAGGTGCATTTGGGTAACAGAATGAACAAAGACCATCAGAACAACCAGCCTAGGGGTCCGTTACCGAAAATCCCATCATTTCCTGCGGATCACATCGATTATGATAGGTAATGGGTGTGTTTTGTTTTGTTATATTAAAATTTTCTTAAACGGTGCGATCCCCATCTGTGCAACTAGGTCTTACCAAACCTCGTCCAGAAATCCTCCTCGCCCTCAATTCACCAAACGGCCTATAGTCAGTAAAGAGGATTACGATAATCCAAACAATATACTAAGTCTCGTTGATCCGCAGAGGCATTTCTTGATTGAAGAAGATTCCCATGACTTGGAGCGACTAGCTTATAGCAAACAGAATACGGTGGAGGATGGAAAATACAATTACCACACGGGTAGAGCGTACTACGTGTATGTTTTTGAATAGCTTTACTTGTTGCTCTGTAGATATTTGCAAGTATGTCTGCGTTTGTGAATTTTCTAAGGTTTGTGTTTCTTGTTTCCCTTGCAGGATGCCACAGAAAGACAAACGCTTTATCGAGGAGAAACAAAAGACGACTATTGGCTCCTATGATGCTAATGGGGTAAGTTGTATCTAATTTTTAAAGTTCATATTGTTTAATTAGTTGCTTTTGTTTATCACGACGATGTGTTTGAATCTTGTCTGCAACCACAAACGATGTAGCGAGGTGTCGACCAATCCCGACTGAAAACGTTGGGTAGATTGATTGAGGCGGTTCCGTTGACGTAAGCACTACGATGAATTGCGTGAATACACAACACGCCTAACGTGATCGTAGAAAGAGTATACAGTTTCAAATATCTAAGAACGATTATTTACGGAACCGGTTACCACAGCAAGGAAATTCAATGCCGAGTTGAACAAGCTATTGAATATTGCAAGCGAAAAATACAAATTCTGGATTAATGCTGCAAAAGTCAAGTTTGTGGTAATTAGCAGGAACCTGAATACACAACATGCCAAATTGATAATGGAGAACGTGATAGTAGAAAGAGTATACGAGGGCAAGGTGAAAAGTTCTCGTCCTGACAATGAAAGACCTGCGATTTTCAGTTAAAAAATGATTTTATTTTTCTACATAATCTCCCTTGACTTCAACAAACTTGGTCCAGCGTTTCTCCAACATCAGTATTCCTTCTCGGAAGTGAGAGTCTGGAAGGCTGTGAAAATATTCGAATATGCGAAGCGCTTTCCAGAAACAAATTTCTTCAAGTTTGAGGACAGATGGAAGTCTGAGGGTGCCAAATCAGGTGAATAGGGGGGATGGCCGAGCAAATCGTGCCCCAAATCCCGCAGTTTTCCCATCGCCAACGGACACTTGTGTACAGGTGCATTGTCCTGATGAAAGATGATTTTTTTTTTTTCTTCAAGCCAGGCTTCTTGCGAATTTTGGCATCCAGCTGGTCAAGAAGGTTGGAGTAATTCTTCTGTAATTGTTCTGCCTGTAATTCTTCTGCCTTTCTCAAGGTAATCAATTAACAGGATCCCTTTCGCATCCCAAAACACACTGGCCATGACCTTTCCGGCAGATGCGATCAACTTCGCTTTCTTTGGCTCTGAACCACGGGCTTCCACTCACTGCTTCGACTGCTGTCGCCAATCGGTCCAAAGATTGCCGCGAAAATCGTTTGCGCATTTGCTTTTGATCGGCATTCAGCAAATGCGGCACCCGTCTTGCGCAGAGCTTTCGCATCCCTAAGTTGTTGTGCAAGATGTTTCGCACCCTCTCTGCCGATATACATACACACAGCCTCAGCTATCTCACTTACCTTCACTCGCCTATCGTCCAACACGATATCATGCACTTTTTCGATGGTTTCGGGTGTGGTTGCGGTTTTTGACCGTCCTTCACGTGGGTCATCTTCGAGGCACGTTCGACCACGTTTAAATTCAGCTGCCCACTTTTTAACGGTTGACATGGAAGGAGCAGAGTCCCCGTAAACTTTTGTCAACTTTGGATGAATTACCTTAGGGGTTAACCCATCCAAAACGAAAAATTCTATCACCGCGCGATATTCAAGTTTATCCTTTTTAACGAAAAACACGCAAGACGTCTATTGCAAAAATTCTTGTAAAGAAACTACTTGAGAGAACAAGTTGAAACTTGTCATACGAACTAATGAGAAGCGCACCCAGGCAGGAAACATAAATTTTTGCTGATTGGAACGCCATCTCTGCGTCAGGCCGAGAACTTTTCACCTTGCCCTAGTACAGTTTCAAATATCTAGGAACGATAATTCACAACAAAGAAATCAACTTGGAAATAAAAACAAGGCTAGTAAAGTGTTATATTCCGGTCGATCTTACTATACGGAGCAGAAACTTGGACGTTACAAGGAGTAACCATAAGAAAATTAGAAGCTTTCAGAATGTGGGTGTACAGGAGAATACTACGTATCTCTTGGCTGGACAGGATATCAAATTCAAAAGTCCTGAGATTATTCAAAAAAGTGGGAAATAATACTCTTGGAGAAGAAACGAAAACTGGAGTACCCAGGCTATATACTCAGAAATAGCAAATATAAATTACCCCAAATTATCTTTCAAGGGAGGATAGAAGGAACGAGAGCAGCAGGGGGACAAGGGCTGACATGGATAGCAAACCTAAGAGAATGGCTTAATTTCTCAACATCTGAGTTACTTACAGGAGTCCGAAATAAACAAACGTTGAAGGCGATGATTTCCAACCTCCGAAGCGGAGAGAAACTTTAAGAAGAAGAATAACTCTCCGAAGAATCAGTTTCCAAGGAGAGTTAAGCGACATCTGCTTAAGCTAGGCTTTAGCACAAGAAGTGGAAGGCGTTTTCCTTCACCTTAGGGTTTCTGCAACCTATTTATCTGTTAAGAGATAGTAGTTTCTTTGGTTTGCTGCCATCTATATTTATACTATAAATGACACCAGTCTCATCTCCACTAAGAATAATAATAACATTTTGGCGCTAACAGCCCAATTCAGGGTCTGGCCTAACTTCTTGCAGCCACTCATGCTGTGCGACACACGAATGGTTGGGACCTACAGGTTTATGCTGTTTCCAAAGAGCAGTTCTTTCGATAGAGAGAAACTTCTCATGACAGTTTTACTCTCGGACGTTTGTCAGACTTTCGCGAGAGATGGGACCGTGAGAACTTATTTTTTTTATTTTTTGTGTGTTTTCTTGGATTCGAACCTTGAACCTCACGCTCAGTGATCGCGCACTTAACCACTGAGCCACGGCACCACTTCCACTAATAAAGCAAAATACGTACTTGGATCTTTTTTTCGATAGAAAACTAAACTGAAAAGCCAATTTACTAGAACGCATTTAAAAAGCTAGAGCAGCTCTTTACACCTGTAAAAATGAGTTGGGATATGTACCTCTGTACCACACTCTTTATGGTGGACAGCCCTTGAAAGAATCGTACACTTCAATCCATTAGGGAAAGTGCAAAGATATGCATGCATGTGTGCGTCAGCTGTAAGTTGTCCTAGCCTCCTTTCCATTCCAAAACATACCAGTAGCAATTGTACTAAGTGAAATACCGTCCTTCAAACAAATCAAACTATTACTTATCGGTCTCCAGACCCGCGAAATATCTATACCGAAAACACAGCAGTCTTCCATACTTGTCGATTCCATGAAGATTACTTCCAATTTTTCATACCAAGCTGCCTGGAACTCGCGATCGCTTGGTCTCTAAAACGGAAGCTCGGTCCTCCTGGTCATCTCGAACCAGGAGGCCGGCATTTAATAGTGAGCATGAACGATTTTACAAGTGGCCGGTCCATCAATTTGGGTAGTATTAACGATAGTAGATTACCGTTCCTCTTCAGTGGAGTGTTGAAATCCATTCGCTCGATGTAACCAATGTATTAGTTGGACTACATCCACATCGTGGTGCACCTCTTAGAATTGGCGGTTGTTTGTTTTGCCTTCCTCGCATGCATGACCAAATATCAGTTGAAGGATGTTTCTCTCGAAAGAGTCTAGTATCCGATCAGCTTTCCTGCGGTTAACTTTGATTTTATTTAATTTGATTTGAAGTCAACGAATAAATGGTTCGGAACTTATTATTATGAACTGATTAGTGTGGCACAGAAAAACTTCAGAACGCGGATCAGCTATCGTTAGATAGAATTTTGTATGTGTGTTTGGATGTGCCTCTGCAATTTCTGCAAAATATGGTATCGCCTTTTTTGTAGAAATAGAGCTAATATTTCACTCATCAAATATGCTTTCGTCGATCATTTTCTGATTGATTATTTGGTGCATGCGTTCTATCAAAACATCACCTCCGTGTTTAAAAAACTCCTGTGGCAAGCTTTTGAAACCGGCGGCTGTTGTTGAGTGGGTTCTTCGTGGACTGATGTTGTTGCTTCATGGATTGATGTTGGGTTCTCTGTCCTATCCAATCTCTTTATCAATTGCTTATTTAGCAGCTGCTGGAAATGCTGTTTAAATACATCTGCTATTCTCTGTGTATTGTCGACTAGATTTCCTTCACTATTGCAAATAGCATGCTTTCCAGGTTTAAAATCAGTAGCCAATTGCGATCGCAGTACTCTTCGATTTTGTTGAGCTGGCAGGCAGCATAGATCGTGTTTTTTGATACGAATTGGCTCGTTCGCTTACATCCAAAACTTTTTGTCTAAGCTTGTCTCTGATAACAAAGCAAACGCTATTTCTATTTGTAATAGCAGTCTCCATAGTAGATTTTCCAGGTCCGCATTCTTCACAAGTCTTATTCTTCCTGTCTACTTTGTAGAAGATGAGAATCTCTTGAGGTTATCAGCATTGAATTGGATCCTCCTTTCATCCGAAGATTGTTATTGCTTTGTCACCATGCTTCGGCACGCTTCAGTTACCTATTTCTAATAATATATAACACTTTTCTAACCTCTAATATATGTTTTTTTCTTTTTTAAGGAAAAATTCACTAAACCATCGCCTACTTATGAAGTTGTGAAAGTCGGTCCCTGTGAGTCTTGCCAAAAGGTTTGTGATATGATTTGTTCACGATGCTCATCGTTTTACTGCAGTCTAGAATGCCAGACAAAGGAGTGGCAAAAGCATCGTTACATCTGCGGTAAACCACCGTAAGGCTATACCTTTTGCATTTGAATGAGTACTTATTTCAATTAATTGTTTAATGCTTGCAGGGGTTTTGTGCCTTTCCAATGTGAAAATAAATCACTCGTCCAGAATTCGCCTAAGCAACAAGTGACACCAGCTCAAAAGGAAGAGTCCTCTTCAAAAACAACGCATCACGATTCAACTCAACAAGCCGCATTAAAAGCACAACTCCCAAAATCCGGAGAAAGTGTCATTCTTACGGCTATCTCGAAAACAAATGTCGTCTTCGTTCGTTCAAAGGCGCACGACGATACGTTGAGCTTTTTCAACACAGTATCCATAATACAAAGGGAGGCGAAATTCCAACGTCCTATCCAGCATACACCAAAAAGAGGTGACATTGTAATCACAAAATTCAAACCGGATCAGTATAACCGAGCAATGATCCTAAATCCCGATGACTTGGATCATATTAAATTGATTTACATCGACTATGGAAACATTGATTCGAAATCATTGGACGAGCTTCTTGATGCACCCGACCAATTCTGGCATCTACCACGAATGGCTGTTCCTATAATTTTGATGGATGTGCCTGACTTCTTTATGACCGATGAAGTGAAGAAGTACATGTACACTCATCTGAATACAGACATGAAGATTATCTACAAGAAAGACGACGTCAGTAATGGAGTTCATCGAGCGGAACTATTTGATTTGATTTCCAATGAAAGTTACAACAAGACAATAGCTTCGTTAAGGGGCATCGCTAAGGAAGTAGACAAAACAACGGTTCTATATCGTGAAGTTAGTTGAAATGAATTTTGTTGTAGTGGAGACTTTGATGTTACTGTTTCTTTAATTTCAGTACTTGGAGCAATTGTCACTGCCGGAGGGGGAAAATGTTAAATTGATTGTTATGGACAATTCTCTTCTGCAGACAGCTTTTGTGTCTTGCACAACAGAGGCTTATGCTCAAGCGATACAAAATTTCCAAGATGACATTCAAAAATATGCCAGTGCTAATGCCGCGAAGGAGATAACGTACACACCGAGGTAAGGAAGCGTTGTCTTTCACAAGCTTTGTTGTTGATTTGAAGTGAGTCCAAGCCCCATTTCTTTCCATTTCGCAGAGTTAATGAACTGTGTCTTGCCAAGTACGATGAAGATGGTCTTTGGTATCGTGGCAGATGCATAGAGCTAGTGGGCGATGGCCATCCAACGATTTTATTCTTTGACTTTGGAAATATCTCAATTGTCAGCGTGAAGGACATACGGAGGTATCCCGAAGAATTTACGTTTCCTATTATGACAGGCGATTGTGAAATAAGCGGTTAGTTGGCGAGGGATATCTTGAAACTCCTGAGTACTTAAATTTGTTTTAATTTCTCAGGACTACCAGAAGAAATCACCGATGAGCTAAAGAAGAAATTGGAGGAAGCACTGCAGCCTGGAACTCAACTCGATTGTGATCGAGTTGAGAAATTCACCGATGATAATTTCTATGTAATTCACTTGGGAGATTTACTAGAGAAAGTGTTAGCTTAATCTTTAAATTAAGTCAAACTATGAATATATAAGAAAAGAAAAAAAAAAAAGAAGATATAATGTACCTACTATTAGGTTACACCCTTGAAAGCGTTCACTTTGCATTGATTGAATTGTTTGCAAAAATTAGCCCAGTTGCTTTAAAGTCTTTGCAGAGACAACTGTTGATTTATTTGTTCTGTATTTTGTGTTAACTATTAAGTTTAATTTCGATTAAGGCTATGATTACTGACCGTTTACAGGGTAGTAGCGGGAATATGGGTTCAAACTGAAAACACTGATTATTGAGAGCATAGACCCTACTCTGTATTCTGTTTCGAATTTAAAACTATCCGAAAGTGCTTTTTGATTCTAATTTGATTTGACACCTCTAACCCTTTCGAAATAAATGCAATATATTGCTAAACATCTTTCCACAAATTCCGAATTTTGTTGCGAGTCTCACTCTCTAAAATGTCAGTGAAATAAAACCTGGTTTAAATCGAGTCTACATTATATTCGCTTTAGTAAGATAATTTACCTGACAGGCAAGTATTCATATTCCCTAAGTCGTTTTGGCTGAGAATTGTCACCTCTATTGCCTAATACGAGTTTATGACCAGCAACATTTCATATTTCCGAAGTTTTTTGGGATGAGAACTGTTACCTAAACCGAGTCAACACCAAATTTCCGCGACATACATGATTTTATATTCCCGAAGTCGATTGAGCTGAGAAATGCCATCCTAAGCCGAGTTCATGTCAAGCAAGATTTCATATTCTCCAAGGTGTGAGGATCGTTACAATTATTTCCTAAATCAGGACAACACTAAATTCCTGTGACATAAATGATTTTATATTCCTATGTCATTCGAGGTGGCTTAAGAATTTTCGTATTCTGTGAGAAGCCACACACATCAAAAACAGAATGCATGCGTTTGTGTTTTATCGTTTGTGTTGTTCGGTTTAAGAAATGCCACTACAACTTCTGTGTTATGTACGTTAGTCGTAAAAAATAAAACATGCATTTTGTCTCTTGGTTTGTTTTTTATTACGACTAACGTACAGAACACAGAAGTGAGTTTGTCACAATTTTCTGTTTTATTAACCACTTCTGTGAACTTTCCCTATAATTTTACGCCGCTATTCCCATTTCAATTTGTGTCGCCTCATTTGACTTGAGCAATCCGGTTTTCCTCTATCGTTCGGTTTAAGAAATGCCACTAAAGGTTTCGTATGTAATTATGCACGTGAAAAACGAAGATAAAAGACGAGATGCATGCTTCGGTTTTGCCTGGCAATAAGTGTTTTCTGAAAGGATTTCGTAAATTCTTCTTTCAACTTCCGCCGTCACTGCCACTTCAATTTCTGTCATCCAGTTGGACTTCGCGAATAAGGTTGTAAAATTTATTTTTGTTCCTGTTCCCGGTGGCGTTTCGGTAAATAAATGTCACTAGAGATGACGACTTTCATAAGACAAGTTGTTTTTTTACGTCAGGATTTCTGTCAATTATCTTACAAAGTGCTATTTAAATTGTTCTCATCTTATGGACTTACAGAATACGATTTGTCACTCGTATTCTGTAACAACTTGGAAATTTAGGTTGTTTTTTTTTTTGCTGGAAACTACCTTTACCTACTATCATTGATTTCAGTTTGTATCCTTATTCAAAATACAATTTGTCAGTTGGAGATAATGAGTGAAATGTATGATTTATAAGTTTTGGTCTCAGAGACTGATTTAATAAAAAGTTATGTCTTATTCGATTAACAAACACTAAAGAATAGTAAACTTACTTTCGGTAGATGGAAAAACTAATAAATGGCGCTCAATGATGAAAGCATTGTTAAATCAATTAGACACACGATCCTTCTTCAAGCGCCATATGGTTTATTTTCAGCTCACGTACGTATGCAGTTTCCATCTCACATGAATGAGGCAATCTATTGGTCTATTTTTCGTAGTGCACACTAGTGTTTATGGGGCATAGAAGACTCAACAGATTAATAATAAGTAGTTTAGCTCTAATCTACATACCAAAACCTTGGAGAAGCGCAAATCTTTTAGAACAATTAGCCTGACTTGGTTCATATTAAAGACAATAGAGGTCATAATCACATAAGACTAGACGGTGTTAGGAAGTCCACAAAAATCATACTCTATCAGCTTATAAGTCTAGTTCCGAATACAATAAACTGCAAAGAAAGGACCATCTGTGCTTTCAAGGGTTGCCGTGGTGTAGTGGTAACATCATCGCTTGTCACGCTGTTGATTCACGGTTCGAATCCTGATGTCAAGAATCATCTATTTATTTCACATGAAATAAATAAAAAAAAGTCGATCAATTGCGAAAGCTAAGTCAACTCTACTGTGAAGGCATAACACTGGCAGTAGGGTGGTCATATGGCTAAAATGCAACTTGATCGTGATGATGACATCAGGTGGACGGAAAAAAAACACTGTGAATCATAAGCAACGACAATAATAGCGAAATCAAACAAAATACTCCCCAGTTATCTGGACAGCCACCATTGGAGTTTACAGAAACTTAATACCACCTAAGTTTCAAACCCACTACACCAATCTTTCTTTCTCTCTGTCTCTTCCTCTTTCCACAAAAACGCACGTGTTCTAAAAATTAGTATAAGGGTATTCATATCCCCTTTAACACGTGCAAATTATAAAAAAAAAAAAAAAAAAAATTAGGAAAACTTTTAAAAGGAAAGGAGTGAACCATACGACATCCAACGAAATGTTGAGAACTAAGATAGCCGAGATTGTGGTGCGACTGAAAAGTATCACAATAAACACAACTAGAGGCTGCCTAAAAGTCAGTTCGAAGAAACACTGAACTACGATTTTGCCTTTGGCTAGGAAAAGGCAGTTCAAAAATATGCCCAATCTCTAAATATTGAGTAGTATGTATTGAGTAGTATGTTTACTTGTTGCCTGAACATTGCAGCGCCATCCGGGGGACAGCATAAAAGATAAAAGAATAAAATCTAAGTTTCCCTTTGTCCAGTAGTACAACGGAACAAATTGTTTCCGATTGCTTCAGGATTTGGTTTCCCTTCATTAAAAAAAAGTGCCAAATGATGGCACATCGTTTCTCCGTGCACGTTTCGGAGCCCCATCTTTAAGTCAACTCCACGTTAACCATCTACATGCCATAGTAAACTTAGAAACTAAATTTAAATAAAATTCGTTCAGTATTTCTCGAGATAAGCATTTGAGAACGATTTTTGAACTACTCGTACGTTCGAAAATATGGTTTATTTGAAAATATGAAATCATGAAAAGATGAAATGCAAATTTTTACCATTAAAGCTTAAACATACATACGTATATATGTATGAAACCAAAATAAGAAGAAAAATGTTTTCATTTTGTTCTTAACATAAAGGAATTTATTAAAAAGAAGAAAAAATGATTTAAACCGATTTTACGTCGAAAAAGCCAACATTCGATTACCTTTTTTACAATTCTTGGCATTCTAGCTATCAGTTTTTGAATTGTTGCCTGTCGTACGAAGGTGGGTCAATCGGCTTGGAATCGATCCAGCAGCTCTGCGTAATATGCGCCGGTGGTCGTTTTACCCTTTTCAAGGTAATCGATGTGAATAACACCGCCCGCATCCCAAAAAACTGTTGCCATGACCTTGTTTGCTGACAAATCCGCCTTGGCTTTCTTCGGCTTCGATTCATCAGGAGAAGTCCATTGTTTTGACTGTTCCTTGGTTTCTGGTGTGTTGTGGTGAATCCAGGTTTCATCCACGGTTACAAAACGGCGCAAAAACTCAGCCGAATTTTTCTGGAACATCGCCAAACACACGATGTTGTTGATTGTGAGCAAACGCGGCATCCATCTTGCGGAACGTTTTTTCATGTCCAAATATTTATGTAAAATCGAAATCACTGAACCATGGATTTTGTCGACCATTTCTGGTGCGGTGACCTCAATTGGGCGACCAGAACGTTCGGCGTCACCTGCTAGGAGGCGTCAATATAAAATGGCTGCCACAACAAAACTATTTGACAGATCTGTCTGAAAATTTGGGTGCGTTCTTTCGAAAGATGATTCTTGAAAAAAACAAGAAATTCAAT
The DNA here is from genome assembly GCA_963082735.1 of Pocota personata. Classification (NCBI taxonomy): domain Eukaryota; kingdom Metazoa; phylum Arthropoda; class Insecta; order Diptera; family Syrphidae; genus Pocota; species Pocota personata. The sequence goes on along the minus strand of OY720429.1, from coordinate 261,562,092 downwards.
TTAAGGTGACGACACAATTTGTGTTAATTTTCAGGGACTTATTGACCCACCCTCGTATATTGCTCCAGCAATCCAATAGTCTATTCCACAACGCAGATTCTGATGATGGGCATTGATCCGGGATCCAGTTCCTCCCAAAACAGATCTACCTATAGGTTTTCGAGAATTATTTTTTAAAAAATTGGCCTTAAGTAAAGTACAGTTTATTTTAACGCTAGAATGAAAACTCGAATTTCGCCTCTGGGCATTACTCCAGAGACCCGAGATATGATGTTTGAAGAAAATCCATCCAGCCGTTTAGGATGAAGTCCGAGGTACAGACTGCCTTAGCCCATATGAGTTAGGACCAATATCCAATATGCCCAAAGGAAATGGAAATATGGTGATCTGTCAAAAAATCGTATCCGGTATAAGTTCAGATTCTAACGGTACTATACTAAAAGTCAACAGAGAAATGGTTTTCGCATGGCTTCTGTGCGTATGGCTGTCTGTCTGGCTGTATCTGTCTGTAGCATTGCCTTCACCTCTTTCGTACACCATAATTTATGCGAAGTAGAACTCAAGAAGTAGGACACAAGATCTCTTGATCAACAATCGAATTAATAGAATTGAAAATAATTGTTTCGTTCGCGGTAATTTGAGTAAAAATGTACTGATTTCGACGATTCTTCTTGCGTGGTATTTGTCTTAGGAAGGCGGGAGCCCTATTGTTTTTGGCGACAATTAAACTAGCAGTTTTGAAAATAAAGATAATTGTCTGCTTTCGGTATGTTTTTTGATCAATACATATAGGGTGTTTTCTATGTTCCAGGTTGATGTTGTTTGGCCGCCATTTTGGTTTGGTTGGCATTTGTCATTTCGCATTTGACGGGCGTGAAGAGCAGTCGGTAACAATATATAATATTAACGTCTCCGCAACGTCTTGAAGTAATTAAAATATTTTATCTAAATAATCGTTCAATTGTGAAAACACGAAGAAATTTGCGTAATTTGTTTTGGTTTAAATCATGTGCCTAGCAAATCAACCATTCAGCGTATAATGAATTACTTTGAAACTCAGTATACACTGGCAGGTAAAGTGAAGTCCGGCCGAGTTCGCAGCATATGTACGGCACAGAATATTTCTGCATTGAGAGACAATATTGATGAAAGTCCGGGCACCTCCGTTAGAGACCGTGAAAATGAATACCTCCGGCAAGTTTGTTTAAAAAAATACAAAAAGAAATTTGCATCTACATTTCAGGGCGAGAGAGCTGTAAAGACGACCCCCGTCCAGGGCGTCCTGTGTCAGTGGTCACTGTAGAAAACGTCGGAAAAGTGGAAAAATTAGATCTGGCAGACCGAAGAATAAAAATGTGGCAGATAGCGGACGAGTTGCAGATCGGCAAAGAACGGATTGGAGAAATTTTGCACAATCATTTAAATACTAAAAAAAGAATTGTGCACCTGGGTACCGAAAATGCTCACGCCGACGAAATTTGCAACCGAATCGTAACTGTAGGTGAGATCGTTTTTGCCAATACGAAGTCGAAACAAGAGACTATGCAGTGGATTGAGAAATGAGAGATGCCGCCGAAGAAATTCAAGGTGGAAAAGTCGGCTTTGAAGCATATGGCGACTGTTTTTTGGGACAGCGAAGGTGTTTTGGTGTTTGAATAACACTCGTATTGCGCAAATTTATTGACTCAGGCACGTTAATTACTTAGGTCGCGAACTTATCAGCCGCACCTCGTGTTAGCCTGAACTGTAGAGCTTAAGACCAGTTTATTTTAATCACATTAGTGGTTTTGGGGAAATGCGAGATTTTACTTGTATACATTCAATCATGCGTTGCGTACATTCATGATTACTTCAGTTAGAATGCAGATTTGAAAGAATCTTTTCCCAGGTTATAACATGAGGACTTTCAACTGATAAATTTCGTGCTAATACGTTGAGGGGTTTTGAAAATGTACCTAATTTTGTAACTAGTGAAGATTTCCATAACGATATTTTTTAATGCTCGTAGTGGTTCTACAACCGCTGGTCTAGACTCTTAGGAGCTGCTTGAGGTTATTTCAGTTGTAGTTCACGGTCTTCTTCTTCTTTTCTTTACGGCGAGGTTATGATCTGGAGTAGAAGGATCACAACACTCCCACTTTACTGCATACCTACTGGTCCGCCTTTGGGGTTTGCCGGTTTGACCTCAGAAAGTACCGGCAGACTTCCCGGTTTCGGATCACTTCGTCATTGAGGCCAATCAAATGCTGGTGTTTTGCATTTGTGTGATCCAGTTGTTTTTTGATCTGCCTTTTTTGCGCGATTGTGTAGGAACGTTGACTGATAATGCCTTTTTGACGGGATTCGAAGGATCTCTCCTTTGAAGATCACAATACCAACTGAGCCGGTCGTGCTCTATCTTGCTTGTGATTGGGTTCTTTTACATGAAGGCTTCCTCGAATCTTTGAACTTCTTATCCTATCAAGCTTTGTTACACCTGCTGCCATGCGAAGCGTCTTCATCTCAGCTGCCGTTAATTTGTCCTCATACTTTTTGTACATTGTTCAGCATTGTGAACCGTATGTGAGCATCGGATGTACAACTGCGGTGTAGAACCTTCCTTTCAGCTTAGGGGACATTTTTCGGTCACAGAAGATTGCGGAGTTTTCCCGCCACTTCATCCACTCTACGATGATTGATGTCATCATCACAAGTTGCTTCGCTATTGATCATAGATCCCAGATATTTGAACTTTTCGCAATTTGGGAAACACTTTTCCATTCAAGTAAATGTCTGGAATAGGCCGGTGTGGAAGAGAGAACGGGCAGCACAGATACTCTGTGCACTCTTTTTTAAACTAATACGGTACCCATTTCCCACCAAAACATCCACCCATACATCAAGTGCTCGTTGCAGGGACATTTTGTAGTTCACGGTGAAGTAATTATATTATTTATGTACTCGTATTTAAAAAGGCAACACAACATAAAATAGAAAATTAATTTTGTAACATGGATATTTTTTAATGCTCGCTGGTCTAGACTCTTAGGAGCTGCTTGAGGTTATTTCAATTGTAGTACACTCCACGAAATTAATATAGAGCCACCAGGTTTTTCAAAATAAAATTGCTAAGTATATCGATAACAAGAACAAAATAATCTATAAGGTCCAGACTGAAAATTTATGAAACAAAATAATGCTAAGACACTGCGAAATCATGTTAGAGGGAGTACATTTTAACTTATAAAATAGTTTTATTTAAAAGAATTATTTTACGTGTTTCAATATTTTAATAATGTGTATTTCCTCGTTTATTACGTATGACCTCAAATATCCTGTTTAGTATGGAATTTATGAGGTTTTGAAAATAATCCACTTCCAAGTTCTTCTAAATATCTTGGATGGATTATTTGAGGTTGTTAACCGTGTTGTACTGCCTTCCATTTTCGTACACTTTCTGAGCCATTCGTCCCCATAAATTTTCGACTGGGTTCAGACGGCCACTCTAAAACAGGCGTACTTGTCAAACTGAAGTATTCTTTATTTGCAGAATGAACAGCGGCATTATCTTGCTGGAAAATGAATCCAGAGCCCCGACGTTATCCGCAAATTCATACAAAGCATACTCTAGCATTTCCAAGAATGTTTGAGAATTCGTTTTTGGTGGAACATAGAGGATATGCATCTTTCCACCATATCATCCACCAAAGGCACCCCAAACCATAACACTGCCTCCTCCAAAATTGCGACACATCCTGAAATCAGGTTTGTCTCATAAAACATGCCAATAATAGTGGCAACCATCCGGTACATCAAAATTAAACTTTTTTTCATCACTGAAAATAACTTTTCTCCATTCAGTGGTCCAAAACATGTGATTCTTGGCAAACTGGTTTTGAGTTTTTTTTTTTGTAAAAACCATCGTTGGAGTCAAATTTAATATTTGTTGGACACGGCGTACTCCAATGTTGATATCCAACTTCTTTTTAATTTGCGAAGCAGAGCTTGTTTTTTCGTGCTTCCTCAACAATTTGATTTTTTTTTGCCGGTTCGTCACCTTTTTTGGAGCACATTTCGCTTTATTTTGCCCATATTGTTGTCCTAAGTTTATAAAATGATCAACCACGTTTGGAGATCTGGACAATTTCCCAGCAATTTGTCGACTGGACAAAATATAATTTTAGTTTTTTCTTATGTTCTAATTGGACAACAACTTTGCTTAAAACTGCAAAAATGATTCACCTTACAATTCTAAATTCACACCAAAAAAAAACTTCTTACTATAAAACTGGGGTCAAATTACCGCATCAATTATCGAGCAACACGTGACTGATAAATGTTGATTTGACATGACCGCGTATTACCGTATCAGTTGTCGAGCAACACGTGACTGATAAATGTTGATTTGACATGACCGCGTAAGAGATCGAGTACCGAGTATCGAAATTTGGCATTCTGCCATCAGTGATCGTGTATTTATTTATTCGATATGGTTTCTGCTTACGAGCTGAGGTGCATTTGGGAGAAAATATGTGAGAATATTTATTGTTATTTTTGCGTTTGTTTAAATTTATTGATTGAAATTTATTTCACGTTGAGTCTAAATAAAATTAACCCTCTGCAAAAGGAGATTTTGGTAAATTTTATGAGCTGGGACAGCGGTTTAGATGCATCCTCTACAATTTATATTCTCTATTATAAATAAAAATGCACTCTTATTTGCCTGACTGTTTTGATAGAACTGCAATTAAAAGTGTATGCTGTGAAAGATATTTTCAGAAAATTATAGTTTTGTATACGTACGCAGAGTCTTCTAAAGAGAAGGGATCACTTTTATCTCTTAAACGTCTTCGGTCAATACACTCATAGCGATCATCTTCTGAATCAGAAGATATGAAAAATAAAGTAAATATTCAATTTTTAATTGAAGACGATAAATACAAAACTTTTCCCCACACAAAAATTAATAGTTTTGACATTTGTCAATTCAATGTAGTAGAATTGTACTAGTACAATTTTCAGAGTGTACTCGATACGTGACCATTCTTATGTAATCATCCCAATGTAGTTACTCGATCACTCGATAGCGTATGGATTTCATTCACTCGTTAACTGATGTCGTAATTCGGTCCCTGATTTTCTTCAAAATAACTGCTGCCTCTATATTTATTTCGCTGCGACACCTAGATTTTTTACTGTGGATCTGCAGAGCCAACCACACAGTCTGATAATAGAGTAACTGATCTAAAAGTGAATAACATGCCCATTCTTTCACAGTTTTATTTTTCAGACTTGTTGTAATGTGAAATATCACTGTAATTTTCAGTGATCATAACATAACATAAATGGTTTTACTTACCGCATTTTTCCGGGCACTATCTATTGCTGCAATATAACTTTTTTTTTAAATTAAAAGCAAAACATCAATCGTTCATTTAAAACATTTCTTTTTTGTTTGCCTTTATTTTTCTTTATATTTTCTTTTGTTTTTGCATCTAAGAGATATATCTTTTAATGTTTGTTTTCATTATCTTTTTTTTTCAATTTTGTTCTTATATACAATTACATTATAATGTGAATAATATTAACAACGTTCATAATATTACAATAATCGATTAATTTTTCTTTTGTTTTTATATATATATATATAAATTCAAATCCTGAAAAACACACAATACCTATGGAGTTGATGTTTTTTTTTTCTTTATTTTGTTGTTCTATTTATTTTTATCGTTACAATTAAATGCAAGAAAATCATGTTTATACTCAGATTCTACTTAAAGCGTAGTAATGTGTGGATTTTTATTATTTTGATTTAAGTATATATTTTATTATTATTAAAAATTGTAAGTTTTGCAATTTCCGTACATGTAGCTATATATCATCTATGATACGTGATTAACGCGACAAAAAAAAAAAAAAAAAGAAACAAACATTGTATTGTGTATTGTGTAATCATAATATAATTAGTATTATACAACTAAACATGTTTTACAACTTAAAAACTAAAATAAATAAATTCCTACAAATTAATCTTAAAAACTAAGAAAAAAAAAATACCTACAAACATTTAAACATAAAAATTGTGATTTTTTTTTTTTTTATACATTTTGCAGAAAAATTTCTTTATTGTCTATTTGCTGAAATAAATTAACTGTTATTCTTAACAATAAAAAAAATATATATATATATATACAAACTATTTACTTTGTAGGTGTTAATTTAAAAAAAAAATAATAATTATTCTACGTCTAAACTGCGCGCGCGCTCTATCGCTATCGCTGTAATCCTATCCAGGACCCTTGCGTTGTGAACTGTGCCAGCAAGTTACTGCAGGCCTCAATCACAATGAAATATCTAAACAGTGTTTGTGGTGTGTGTGTGAGTGGAACTCTTCCTCTATAGTTAGTTATTGTGAATGACTAGAGTGAATGTTTGCATTGACCACGAGAGCGCGCAAGATTCGGGTCATTTGGATTGCGTCTGCGATTGGTGATGCTGGTGATGGTGCTGGTGCAAATGATTATGCTGGCTAATACTAGTTGTTGGTTGTTGTTTACTGCTAATGCTAGTGGTGCTGATAGTTGTGGTTGTAGAACTAGCTGTGGCATTAGGTGGCGCCGGTGCTATCCGAATTGGTTTCGATCTCTGTTGAGCCACATTCTGTGTTACAGCGGTTCGACCGCGTCCTCTATTCTTCGTTGAGTTGAGACTGCTACCATGTGGGGTGGATGATGTGGATGTTGGCTGTGAACAGCTGCTGTTGTTGCCCGATGATGGTGGTGCTGCTGAAATACGATCCAATTCAGTCATGGCTTCTTGAATGGCACGTTCGAGTTGGGAATTTAATTTTCTGCTCCTGGATTTTTTTTTTTTCATTTCATTTTTTTTTTTAGGAGTTTTTTGTATTTTTTTTTTTTTGTTTTTATATTTTGAAATGAAAATTATGTTTGTGTGGTTGGTGCGTGTGATGATGATATATGGGCATGGGAGGAATAAAAAAAGAACGGAAAAAGAGAGAAAAGGGGGACAAATGAATTAATTTTTTTTTTTTTTTGTTGTCATGATTAAACATAAATTTAAAACAAAATTAAATTTAAAAAATTAAAAATTTCAAAAGTCTACTCATTCAAAAAATCTATCTAAATCTCTAAATCAAATCTCATTATATCAACTTAAGAATTGGCCAATAAACTTGCTTTCTAGCTACTCAACCTCCCACTTTAATAAAATAAATAATAAAAGATAAAAAAATAAAAAAAATAATTATAATCTTCTCACTTTCTTGTATCCTTTTGAGCCTTATGATGGGCTTCCAGACCCTCAGATAGACTCTTCAGAGTGTTAACGGCTACCAGCTCAGCATGTGACCGACCACCGCCGCCGAACCATTGCACCCAAGTGGTTTCATTTTGGTAATCACAAGGTGTTGACATCCCATCGGGTGGTCGTACAATTTTACCCGGCCAAGCTGGATGACCACGGGCAGCACCCCAAATCAGTTCACCTATGGCAAAGGATTTTTGCAATCCGTTTTGGGTTAAGTCGATCTGGACAGCGGTTAGAGAGGTCGACCTAGGACTCCGGTGATTCTGATGGTGGTGCTGTTGGTGGTTTGTGGCCGAATTCGGTTTATTGATTGTTGAGGTTATCGCTGATATTGATGATGATGTTGTTGGTGAGTTTGTAGGTGATTCTATACGAAGGTTGAATGTTTTTTTTTTTATCTGTATTCATATTTCTCAATCAATGCGAAGGGTGGTGAGATTCAGAAATGGTTGTGGATGAGGTTAGACATATAGTGACGCGATGGATGTGAATTAGTACATTTTGGACAGAACACGAACAATGGGTTTGTGTGACACACATAATTTTGTTTTTGTTTTAGTAGAAAAAGTAATAAAGCCAGCCATCACCCAAAAAAGCTTTGTTTTTCGTCTTTAGGATATTGTTTTCCAGAATTAATGTTAATAAAGCTTGTTTTGTGATTAGTGCGGATTATTTTTTGGTTTTTGTGAATGATTTTATGTACACAACAGAGAGAGACTGAAGACAACAAGATTTTAAGGAGAAGTATAGACTGGTTTTCATAACATGTCGTTCCTGTGAACCCTGTTATAGATAGATATACCCCCCGAGTATATGCTATTGCAAGCTAAGAGATATTTTTAATTTGAATGTATGTTACACACTGTTATAAAAGTTATTTGTACAATTACTTCAAATGCAAAAATGTAAACTTCATTCAAAATACCCGCTTTGGCGTTGGCCTGGCCACAATTTCAGTTAGAGCGCGCTTTTGGGACTTGATGTTAGAGTATCAATGTTGTCTAAGACAGTCCATAATTTGTAATTCACTGGGTCGAGTTCTGGGCTGGCAGAAGGCCAGTCTTCGGTACTGATAAAACGGAGTACATTTCTCTGGGTAGTTTTGGCTTTATGGGTTGGCGTAGAATCTGGCTCAAATGCCCACTGATGTTTGTGGAATATGGTATGATTTAGAGGTTTCACAACAGGTTCTAGAATGGTCTTTTGGTACACTTTGGCCGATTTTTTGATTATTTTTAGGCCCGATTTTATTGAATTTTGTACACCTTTTGGGACATGCCGTCCAACAATCGATTGGCTAGTGCGGATAATGTTCAGTTGCTGAGATCTGTGGCGAGTTGAGGTTCTCGGGTTTAGGCGCAAACTTTCGGCAACAGCAGCAATATTCTCGGCTGAGCGCACAGGACGAACACGAGGATAACTTGTGCTTTCAATTAGCACGCCAATCTCATGAACTATCTTCATAAACTTGCGTACAGCAGGAATGTTGGTGCATTATTTCAACTGGAATATCTTTTCAAAATTCGCACTGTTTCGGTAACTCAGCACTCACTTTGGAAATAAATTTTCAATATTTCCCAACGTTGTTTAAACGTAAATCATTCATTTCGTACCGCGCAAATATGACATTGTGTTTCTGTCAATTTGTCAGTGTCAAAATAAAATGCAATTTAAAAAGAAACCAGCAGATGACCACCCCGTTAGGTACATACACATACATATGTAAGTTTAAATTTGTAAACCCAAATTGACAGGCAATATATTTTTTTTTTCACATTTCTCAATTATCATACTGACAGCGAAGACTAAGTACTTTAAAAATAGTAGCGGTGCATTGGAGCTACCTTCCACTGTTAGGAACACAGCTTTTGAGTAAAAGTCCTGTCGTAAAAGACTAAAAAAAAAAAAAAAAATAGGGCAAGGACTAATGTATTAGTGAACTCTATGTAGAGTAGGTCCACACCCATTGGCGGCTGGCGAACTAGCAGGGGATTTTTAGTATTCTGGTCACTTGAGGTGCAATCTCGAAACTTATGCATTGCATCTGATGAGGAGACATTGCTACAGCTCACATGATAGGTCTGGTGATCAATCAGAAGAAACAAGCGAACCCTAGAAATCATCAATAGTTTACTGGTTTACTGATGGTCCAATTTCCTTTCTCTATCTTAGACAAAAAATCCGCGGGAATGTTTTTTTTTCCAGCTGCTTAACTGAAAATTATTGTGGATTCCATCAGATTATCCTAATATTGGTAATAATCGGTTTATTTTGATTTCTAGCGGACAAATCTTAAATTGTGAAGGAATGCCAAACGCAATCGAGCTTCTTCGATACGATACAGTACTGAAGTAAAGACGTGGTGGTCAATATCGTTGTGAGGCAAATACTTGCAATACATTTCAAGCCTGAAAAGTATAGTTACTAGAGTGGAATCTCTTCATTTCATCCGCGTCCTAAAGACCACAAAACTCGACTGGAATGTAAGAACGTATTATAGTTTCATCATTTGAAAACTATAAATTTTTCGACCCTGACAATATATCTAGGTTGTAACAGTCTAACTTAAGCTCTGAAGGACGGTTCAAGTCAGAGTCCTTATCATTCCCAAACCTAGAAGGGAGGACTATACCTTACCTTAAAGTTTTAGACTTATTCACATCTTAGATTTTTGTGCTGAAAAGTGCAGAGAAACACACCGAGTTGGTTCATGTCTGTCACTATTAGAGTGCTAGGATGTTACAAGATGTAAATCTGATCTTCTTGACCCTGTCTTTAAGATTGAGAACAGACTGGAAAGTATGAAAATATTCCGAACGGGAACATCGAACTGAGCATCGTCACATACGAGCCAAACTGGTGAACATCAGTTGAGTTAATAAACCATTATCAGCACAACCATCAGCAAGGAGAACACTACCATCACCCCATACAATTTGAAAATTTTCTATAGCAAGCGGTGAACTTGCTCGTCATCAGCAACACACTACAAAATATGCTCGCCGACCGGTTCATGCTCATTGGAATCCACAGACGCACGGCCATGTTTGCCGAGCTCCTCTCTCGAACATGATTGTCGAACTCCTCTCCCCACTTTTAGGCCACTTTTAGGTGGATGCATTTTACTGTCTTCCAAAAGTAGTTGCCAAGAATGTAATGATGGGGAAATGATTGAGTTTGAGAGCTTTTCCGCTTTTTCACTGGCCCCAGAAGTGAACAACTTGGGATAACACATCCGCACAACTTATCTTTAAAAAAAAGAAGTCATGCATTAGGGTCATGACTCTTAACATGGAGCATTGTCTAAGAAGCTTATTTATAAAATCTTTTCATTTGTCGTGTTCGGAAAAATTTATAGAGTGTGCTTCCCTGATTTTATCTTTAGGACTTCACTAATGTAGGTATACTATATAGGTATTCTGCACAGACGGAACATGAGCTAGTCCAACAACCACCAGGGACATTTTTGAAGGCCCAACGTATGTGAAGGAATATAGCATTTTTTTTTTTTGTGAATGTCCTGATTTCGTAAAAATAAGATTGCGAGCCTCAGTTCACTCAAGACTTCATTACATTTAAATTAAATTTTAATTTGTTTCTTCTGAGGACAAAGAACAACAGATCTGCTTGGAATAAACTAGTTGTACCCCCAATCCTCCATTAATTTAAATCCCCGTCGAATCGATCAAGTTGTCAGAAACACCCTGTACGAAATCCAGTCTCCACAACAGGCTTAGAGAAAAAAATTCTTTCTAATTTTAATAAATTATCACTTCACGAGACGCAAACTAAAAAAAAAACCCCTTTGCCTCAAACCATACCCCTTTTATCTTTATCCCTTTTTAGGCTAAAAAAAAAAAAAAAATTATCTGAATACGGTGAAATGATGTGAAATTCTATCCCATCATGAATACTTAAGCGTCTTTAAATTGATCCCAATGGTCCTCTATACAATCACACATGCATACACGTGGCCACCCACTACCCCGTGTACAAGTTCATTAAATTACTCTCACAACGAGCATGGGTTGGTATAGAACTTTCTCCTTTTGCAGTTGTTTTCCACACTCAAAATGATAAAAAACAAAATGAACCGATAAATTTGGGTTCATGAGGATTTTCTCTTCCTTTTTGTATTTTTCATTTATCATGTCCTGATGGAGAGTGGGTGCACATACCACCACAGCATTCATTAATGCAATGCGCGCACAAACATCCCAGTCAATTACAGAATTTCACTTGAATAGCAACAAAAAAAAAAAAAGAAGACCTTCAAGTACTGACATCATCCGCGATGGCATAGAGAAAATTCCACGTTTTTTTTTGGGGAAAAGAAGTAATTTGTTGTGCATCCATGAAAAATTAATACGTCACGTCTGTCTGGTGATCTGGTAATGTTTTTTTTTTTTTTTTGTTGAAGCAGATTATCTGTGCTGATACTTTAGCCCATCTCCGCTACCGACAAAGAACGACGCGATAGCGATTTGATATTATTCTACTTGTATATCCAAAATTAATACACACGACAGAACGACAAATATATGAAATGTGGAAATAATAATAAAACGCCCTCTTATGTCGAAACAGCGAGAGTTTTTGTACAAGCTTCCTTCCGTCGCCGATGGACCACCCTGCGATTAACGTGTAACACAGAGAAATACAACCGAGAAATGATTTATTGCTTTTTGTTGGTTAATATTGATTTATGGCGGTCGAACGAAAATCGGGAGTTAATCCGAAACTGTAGACGCGCAGGGAAGGTAGTATTTTAAAGGATGAGTAAAGGTTTGTAAAGCATTTTTGTAAGGCTTCAACAGAAAAAATGGTGCTAAGTTTGTTGTCATATTTATTTGTTGGTACATTGGTGGTTGTGTTGTGAGGCACAGGTGTTGAAATTATGAGGTTGATTCATTGACAAACAATTCATAAAGGATAAGATTATACCTACACATGTCATATATACTGGTACACGCTTAAACGCACTCATCGTGAAGCTAGTACTGAACACATCCATTCTATATTGACAGGTATTTAATGAGTGACAGTTATACTAAGTTAACACACAAAGCGATTTACACAAAAGTCGTTTGTAAATGTGGAGTTGGCCGATATTAAAAACCATGTTGTGGTAATTGTATTTCACAAGTGTAATTTATTTATTTATTTATTAAAGCTTACGAGTAGTACAAGCCATAAAATCGTGCACAAGTGTAATATGGAAAGAGGCGATATTTTCCGGACCCGGAATTTTATGTATCGAACTGTTAAATTGTTTAAGGACACTGGTGGAGTAACTGACCGACATAAATCCGTCCTTTGCACAGGCATAACTCCACAGGCGATCAAAGTTGTTAAAGCCAGGATTAATCGGAATCCGCTGCGAAAGCAGAAAATCTTGTCACGAGAAATAAAGATTTCGCAGAAATCCATATCTCGTATTATCAAACAAGATTTGTGACTCAACGCATATGAAAGAAACACTGGCCACTTACTGAAAGCTCAATTAAAGCAAAAATTAAATGAAGGATTGGAATGGTCATAGGAACATTTTGTTCAAGAATGAAAAAATGTTTACCATTGTGGAATCGTTGAATAAGCAAAATAACAGAGTCTATGCCCAGTCATCCAAAGAAGCTTCAGAACGAATCATTTCGCGAGCATCTGTGATGGTTTGGTGGGTAGTCAGTTACGACGGCGTTACCAACCTTCATTTTTGAGAGCGATGTGTTTACTACATCGGCAAATATCTACCAAACGGAAGTTCTGGTAGACGTTGTGAAAGGACTTAACCAACAATTGTTTTCAAACAACCAGTCGACTTTCCAACTAGACTCCGCACCAGCTTATAAGGTAAAAACAACACAAGACTGGCTCCAAAACAATGCTCCATAGAAACAGACGATTGGCCGTCTTGACCTTAATTCTTTGGATTGAAAGCTGTGGTCTATTTTAGAGGCGATAGGTTGTTATACTCGACACCCAAATATTGAGTCCTTGAAGCGCACACTTATCCATGCAGTGGAAAATTTTCTAATGGACTACGAGTATGCGTGTGATGTAATTGGTGAGTTGCCAGAGCCTCTTAAGTCCACTTCGAATAAATTGTTTAAATATTGTTTCCTAAATAATCAATTCAAGTTTTACCAAAAAAAGGTGACTAGGTATATAGAAAATTTTTCTCTTATAAAATAATAATGCCAATAGGGTGTACCTTGAGAGCGGTGAGGCTACAAGAATGGCGCTGTAATTAAGGGTCTTAGCCAAAATTTAGTCATAAATAAAAAACAAAAAAAAAAAATCCCACTCTGCCCACATGAGCTCCTGTTTTCATTGATAAACAATAACACGCAATTTGGTTGCTACGAAAGAGGATTCCACTGAATCTCCCTTACCAAAACATCATTATGTACAATTTGAATTACCTCCCCAATTTCCTTTACCTGTTATGTTCCCCAAAATAAGTAAAATGTTAAGTGAAAACAAAACAAATGAGACAAAAACAATAACAAAAATGAATTATAAAATCAAATTAATTAGCCAATTCCAATTACGATTAATGATTGCAAAATAAAATACACAAGTGCCAAACAAATACCGTTAAAGAGGATACTTCCACACAATCACCATCATGCAAAAAAGGATATTTACGGGGAGGACTTTTATTTTTAAAAGTGCGATTCGACAAATTTATTTGACAAGAAACACAAAAGAAAACAACTTAAGTACACAAAAAAACGCAAAATTACATGAAAGGACAAACAGAGAAAAATGATAAAAAGAAGAAAACAAAATAATTTTACATATTCAATTATAACAGTTACAATGCTACAGTGATGTGGGACAAGGATGTGGTTGGTCGAGTGGTAGTGGTGGATGTTCATGATAGTCACACTCTTTCAATGCAAATGAGATTGGTTTATTTAAATGTACATGATACAAAAGATAGAGTGAAAAAAAAAAAAAAATAAATAAAAACAGATGACCATGGTAAAGAGGATACAGAGAGGAAAGACAGACATAGAGAAAGACGAGAAAGAAAGGAAAGCATTTCAATATCATAAATAACAAAAGTGGGACTCACCATGCGAATCGGGTTTCATCATATCCTGCGTGGATGATCCATACTGTTGTTGCGGTGGGGTCTTCACTCGTCGAATTTTTGCATCCGAGGGTTTGTAAATATTTGTGGTTTGATATGACATGCCTGCATTATTGCCGGAAAAAAGGGGGCGAGAAAAAATATATTTTAGAATTCTATTGTTTTTTTTTTTTTTTTTTTACAAATTATGCAAAGTTAATAACAAATTAAATGCAAATGTATTGAGACCTTTTTCGGATATTATCCAAATCTGTAAAAGAGACAAATCTATGTACATATTTTGTATATAATAAAGTTTTAAAGTATATTAAACGATCGAATTGGAAGGCAAATTGCGAATTGCATCATCTGTTCCCTCGAGTTATGTGTTGGATAGAACTAACCATGAGCGTTGAGTTCATGTGAACCACAACTGAGGCACTTAGTAAGTGTTCTCCCTCTCCAAAATGTAGTTCAATACGCGTTGGGCGAGGGCGCTATTTGTCGATTTCCGAAGGAAAAATATTGAGTGATAACACAACAAGAATCCTCGTATACCTAAAAGGAATGATTCCAATGTTGAGCACGCCATCAAACGTCCTAAGGACAGTGATTTGCCGATGGGTACGTTTTCGTGAAACGTTCGCTTATTGAAGATCGTTTATTTATAAAAAGCATACATAGCAGCTATCGAAGAAATACGATGGTATAAGAAGACCGAAGACCTGCGAGCCTGCGACACCTGCGATGGAGATTGCTACCATGAATAGAAACCGCGTTTCTTTTTTATCAGAGACGGACCAAGGATGTGGCGCTGCGCCCTTAAGAGCCACAACCAATAGAAATGGTATTAAAAAGGATAAATTAAGAAAACAAAGCTACTATGCCTTGGAATATTTTAAGATCTAGGGTCCAGAAATCATAAAATCATAATTCATCATTTGCGTTCATCCCCCTCAGAGGAGAAAAACGGTCTCATTTAAGATTGAGAAGTTTTCGATAAGACCAAAGTACAATGCCCGACATATGATTTTAACATCGTTTTTGGAGATTTCAAGCTGAAAACCGAAAAAAACACAGATTATCGGAGATACACGACTCCACCTGCGATAAGAGATTCCAACAGGACAAGTTTTTCCGAGATGACATCTACTATGTCCCAGAGTTTATATATAGCTTTGCCTTTCCTGAAAGAAGTTTTTTTTTAAAAAAAAAAACTGGAACTGGGGAGAAATCCTCAAAAACTCAATGAATGTGCAACTCAAAGTGAAGCGACACTAGTTTGGTGAAAGAGAAACGTTGGTATCGAATGAAAGCAAAGACTCACGTCCTAGCAAAGCAGCGATCAGCCTCGAAATACATGAATGGGAGACTAATGGATACCGCAAATGATGATTAAATGTGGAGAAGTGCACACAAGGCAAAATGTCTGTTAAAATGTTGCTATGAGTCAGGAACGCTCACATGCGATATCCAAAGGACATGACAGCTTTATTTTCTGGAAAATGATACCTCAAATTATGGACGCTATGGCTCAGTGGCTAAGTGATTCATCACTTGTCGCCATCAGGTTCACGTCCCAGAAAACACCAACTAGTATTTTCAGGATCATTGTCGCCATCGAAAAATTTGCCTAGCTAGACCCACAGGATTAGCTAGGTATTCTTCAACCAAATGCTAACGTGACGTACTCTGCAGAAGTTTAGAGAGTAAATCTCTCTAAGATCGATCGTGGAACAGAGATGGTTCGGCATTTCTCTGAACAAATAAATACAAGTCGGAATCCTCTCTGGTGGCACACCGCTAGTTTAGTCAACCTCAAGGCCACGATGATTATTATTATAAACACATGTAAAGGGTGTCCCAAAATTCACTAAAGGTTTGAATTTAGCGCCATTTGTGTTGCCAACAAAAAAAAAAAAGACAGCGTGACAGCTGACAGTTCACGGTTATTAAAAATGGAGTGCTACACGAAAAAACAACGCAATTGACCGATCTTCAAGAAGTCGTTCAACACAAAACACCGAAGTTCGTGAGAGTGTTGTTGAGAGTCCAGGAACATCAATTCGGCACCGTGGTCGAGAATTGGACATTTCGACACGAAATATTTGCATCTTCATGCATACAAAGTGCAATTGACTCAAGAACTGGACCACGCACAGCGAAGAGAGTTCGTTGAATGGATTATGGAACAATAACAAGTGGATGCTGATTTTTCAAACAAAATCATCTTCAGCGATGAGGCTCATTTTCATCTTGATGGCTTTGTTAATCGTCAAAATTGTCGAATTTGGAGTTCAGAAAATCCACGAGTGATTGTTAAGAAACAAATGCATCCACAGCGTGTCACTGTTTGGTGTCGAAAAATTGTCGAATTTGGAGTTCAGAGTGATTGTTAAGAAACAAATGCATCCACAGCGTGGCACTGTTTGGTGCTGATTTTGGGCCGGAGGCATCATATGACCATTCTCCTTTGAAAATGATTAATGGTGCTCGCTATCGCGACATGATAATCTAGTTTTTTTGTGTCTAAATTGCAAGATATGGATGTGGACGACATGTGGCTTCAACAAGACAGTGCTACATGCCATACAGCCCGAGAAACAATTCAATTACTGCATGAGTCATTTCCGTGTAATTTCCCGTTTCGGTGATCAGAATTGGTCGCCCAGATCATGCGATTTAACGCCGTTGGACTTTTTTCGTTGGGTTGCCCACGACCACCCACGCCTTAAAGGAGCAAATTGAGTGCTGTATCAACGAAATTCAGCCACATTTATACAAAACGGTCGTGGAAAATTTCGACAAAAGAGTGCGCATGTGCCAGGAAAGCCGTGGAGGCCATTTACCTGATATGCTATTTCATACATAACACTCTATGAACCAGTAAAACCTGTGTTTTCTATAAAAAATACTTCTTGCGTGAATTTTGGGACACCCTTTACATACTTATATTTATACTTTTGCACCATATAGACAGCCTATTCTAGCAGATGCTCTATCTTTCTGAATAAGGTGAGGGCATCTCTACAGTGGAGGTTTTTTTATTCTTAATTCTTCAGCGGTCTCATCACCCTTTAGGCAGAGTCAGCTTACAGTTACCTGAAGAGCAGAGTCAGCTTACAGTGCTTTCCATCTGTTGAAGATTGCTCGCTTTCCGTATTCTGGAATCCGGAAAAAGTATTATGGTTCAGGGAGTCTTATAATAAATCCCTTCCTTCCTAGTTCATCAGTAATTTCATTCCTCGACGAAAAGATACTAAGGCATTGAAACACCAAGGCGGGATTGAAAACTATTCTACATATGAGCGCTCTAAGGATCACTGTCGAAATGATGGCTCAGACTGTTACAGCTGCCCTATCTAGACTTTGGCCAGGTAATGACTTCTGTAACAAAGACAACAAATCACTTGTCAATACCGGTAACGAAGAAATTTTCGAGATTGCCACTCTGCCATGAAAATAATATTTTCAGGAGATTGAAGAGATATCTGATCGTTCGTTGTCACATATGTGTAACTTTGGAAAGGCATCCAGTTAGTTAGTGACCTCACCTAGAAACTGATGAGTATTTTTTTAGGGCGAATTCCATATAGACCCAAGTGAAATGAAATAGACCTCATCTCTTCATCACCAAAGCACAAGAATAGCCTAGGTCAAGCCAAGACTTTACCTGATGTGACGAGTTGCAAGTAATTTGTATGAAGTTGACAAGCATAGACTTCAAGAGGAAGCATAACATGACGTTCAGCTCTGATACAAAACTCGAAGCCTACTGCATCAGGCTACTTCCTAGCACCTTAACACTGATGTTAGAAGTGAGCGAATTGTGACAACACCTACTCCTCAGCAGAGGATCATTTGACTGCCAAATGAAGTTCATCTAAAGGTCAGCTTCTCTGAATATATTAGTTGACAAATTAGAGGTCATAACTTTGTTAAGTATTCTCGCCGCCAATGGCTTAATAACTCACCTCTATCACAATCAGTAGTTGTTGGCGACTGTGCACTATCTACACTCTGTGGTGACACTACTGCATCTGGCTCCGAACTGGACACACATTGAACCTAAAAAAGAAAAAAAAAAGAGCATTAACATGCTACCTTGCCTAATTTGTATCTACTTACCATATCACTTCCACCGCTTCTCTGACTCGGTGGCCTCTCTGGACTCCTTGGACTATGTGTTGTCGTATCCGGTGGACTGGCGGCAGCTGTCCTTTGGATATTCGCTGCTTCCTCTAACATCCTCTTATTGATCACAGTGACTGTTTGATTATTGGTTTGATGTTGTTGTTGCTGTTGCTGCTGCTGTTGTTGTTGTTGCTGCTGCTGCTGCTGTTGAAGTGATGCTGCTTGTTGCTGTAGTGCTTGCTGTTGCTGCTGCTGATGCTGCTGATGTTGTTGTATTGCTTGCTGCTGTTGCTGTTGTTGTTGTTGTTGCTGCTGCTGATGCTGAACAATTGTAGCATTTTGCTGCACATAAGTCGTTGTACCGCCATTACCCTGCGATGGCATCATAATCCCCATTGGAGTGCTATAAAGCTGTCCAATCGGACTAAGCTGGCCATTGTTGCCAACAATGTACTGCTGTCCGCCACCATTTGGCGAGAGGAAATTCTTATTCTGTGGACTAGCCGCTCGCAACATCATTCCCTGTGGCGTTAGAATACTCCCACAGGCAGCGCCGACATTTTGAATCTGTAACAGAGTTGTATCCGGTGCGGTCATTACCAGGCCAGCTGGTACCAGCAATTGTTGCCCCAGCATATTGATTGGCTGAATAATTTGACCATTTTGGAAGAGAATCTGTTGTTGCGGAGCCGCCGATTGAGTATTCTTGTTGACAACAATGCCTTGGATGCCAGGACTGATCTGGAAGCCCTGAGTAGGATACTGTGGACCGGCAGATATTTGAACCATTTGAGGTTGTCCATTGGATTGGTGGTTTTGAAGTACTGCAGCTGTCTGCTGTTGTATCGTCGGCGATTGTTGTGGTGATAGACTCGATGGCGTTGTGGAAGGCGAGGAACTTGAACTGTTTTTCCGCTTTTTCGCCTTCCTTTTGATATCCGGCGAAGTGATGATGATTCGTTGTTGTTGCTGCTGCTGTGGTTGTTGCTGTTGGACGTAGGTGGTTGTTCCATTCTCCTGATTAACTATCTGACTCACCATCTGACCATCGACTGTGGCGAAGTTGGGCTGAATCACATAGCCATTGGGAAGAGTGTTCAACACAACAGTCTGTTGGCCCAGCATGCCAGTGTTGTTGGGCGAAATTATGTTGCCACTGAGGTTATTCAGGATATTACCACCGTTGGTTAGGACCTTTGTACCGGCTCCAAGAAGATTCTGTCCATTGTTAAGGATCACAGTTGTGGGTTGGATGTTACCCCCTTGGATTTGGAAGTTATTCGATCCGCCAGAGTTTTGAATGATGATCCCGCCATTGGAGTTGCCACCATTGTTTGAGGATCCATTCAAAATCTGTTGCTGGACATCAACGTTTTGATGGATAGTTGTACTGCTGTCATTGCTACCACTGGAGATGATCATATGGTGATTGCCACCGATCTGCTGTTGCGTCTTCATAGCACTGGTCGATGGCATCACGATCAGTTGGCCGGTGGAAGTCATAATGATCTGACTGTTGTTCGTCTCCCGCAGGATCGGTTGCAGCTGCAGATTGGCCACCGGAATACTGCTGTTTGGCGATAGCTTCTGTGAGTGATGCTGAATCTTGTTGGGCGGTTCGATAGAGATGGTCGAAGAAGTCGTTGTTGCGGTCTGTGCTTTTCCGGCAGTCACCGAGGTGATGGTATTCCTTGACGTAGTCTGTGTGTACATGGAGTGTTGTGGTACCTTCTGTTGCCTCACAATTTTCTGAGATTCCACCTTCTTTGTGGTAACGACATGAGAGTTTTGAACTAAACTAGGAGATGGCGCTGTTTTAATCGAAGCTCTGGAGCTGGTCGATTCAGTAGATTCTGCTGGCGAGGGAGGACATGGCCTCGGGCTTTCATGGCTGGTCGAGATAGCTCCGACCTGAGCGGGACCCTTAGAAACATCTGAGACAATCTGCTGATGTTGTGGCGCTTCGGGGGTAGACCGATTGAGAAACGTAGTACTCGAGGAGACTGGTGACTCTTGCGCGGCAGGAACAACAATTGCCGGCTTTTGCTGCTTACTACCCCCACCTGCCTGCTTTTGGATTTGTTGGTTTTGCCGAAAGAGGAGATTATGCTGCTGGATTTGTTGCTGCAGTTGTAGTTGCTGCTGCGGCTTCATTGGCGTGGGTACTATTTGCTGTGCGACACTGTCACAACTTTGTTCGATTTGAACCATGCCATTAGGAAAGTGGGTTACGGTTTGACCTCCAATAGTCGTTGTCAGATGTTGTTGCGGTTGAGGTGGAACTTGATGCCGTTGATGCACCTGAGAATGTTGCTGTTGTTGTGCTTGTTGCTGTTGCTGGGGATAGTAGCGTCTTTTCTCTGTCACCGGTTCAGGTTTGCTTTGTTCATGTTGCTCATGATGGTATTGTTGTTGTTGTTGTTGCTGTTGTTGACTAGAAGGGACAATCATTTGATGATTGATTACTGCACTTGCTGCTGATGTAGCTGGTGACATACGTTGTGGTTGCTGTTGCTGGTATTGATTCATAAAGTTCCCATTGCCATTGTTTTGAACCATTTCAGAGTTTGGTTGTTGCTGTTGTTGTTGTTGTTGTTGTTGTGGAGGTGTGCCATTATTATACACTCTTCCAGTGTACTGTGGTTGCTTACCATTCACAGGCAACGTGTTACTATTGTTCTCTTGCAACTGCTGCTGTTGTTGCTGTTGCTGATGAATCACAGGTTTGCTCATTGGAGTCGTCTCTTCAAACTCTTCTATTTCTTCGGGTTCCACTTTAGGGACAACATTCATCATGGAGTTGTGCAAAATTGCGGTTTGTTGATTTAGAAATCCAGTTGGATCATCCTTAAAGTTTGGAAATTTCTTTGTAATACCAGTAAGGAGCCGATTTTTGGTGTAAAAACGCGGTACATAGGTTCCTCCGGGTTGAGATCCTCCTGCCCATGGTGGAGTGTTTGATACTTTTGGAGGTTCTAAATGAGCTTGTGGAAGTGGTGGAACTCGTTCATTGCTTTCAGAGCTATAGCCCGAAGATTGAGTTTTACGCCAAGGTGGTGTCTTTGAAAGCGTTACACCACCAATCTGTCGCTCTGGTTTTTCTGTGGTAGGCGGTTGAGTAGTTGTCGGTGTTGGTGCATGTTGAAGTTGCACTTTTTGCACCTCCACTGGGGCATTCTTATGGGAGAGTGTTTCCAATTGTTGTTGCGGTTTTGTAACGGAAGCCATTTGACTAGTAGCACTTTGCACAGCGCCGGTTGTTCCAGTATAAACTGTAGCAGCATGGTTGGTATTTTGTTGTGCAGCCGAAAGGATTTTATTGGGATTTGTCGTAGGAATTGTAAATTTCCGTCGTTTTGCATCTGAAAAAGGAAAAAAAAATTATTAGTAAATATTTAAAGAAATTAGGAGATTAAAATTAAGTTCACATAATCCATGTCAACACTGTAGCGATTTTATAGCTTAAATCCTTCCCAGAGAATTGTCTAATACGAGTATGCTGGAGAAAAAAGGAATCAAAATTCAATACAGCTGTTCTTAAGTTTTACGGTAAGAGATAGTTAAAAACACATGTGTTGTTCGTTTACTTTAAGGCTCAATGAATGACTCTTGACTTGATCTTTCTGTTAAGAGGTGCAGGTATTTCGGAAATTGATACCCGCGATGTTGCTTCGAATATGTGCTGTTGATTTGCAAATAACAACAAATGTTTCTATAACTTGGTGAGTCATGCCTGTGTAAATGTCACATACGTATTGCTTAGTTGTAGATTTCGTTCGAGGCATAACCGGAAAACAACTAATTTCCAAAAATTCGTTAATAATAAAAGTACCGTTATACGATCTCTTTTTCCAAAAACTCATAACGCCATCTATCGGTGTACATGCAACCCAACTCAAATATTAAACTTAAACAAAATAGTTAGAGCCACTTTTGATGAAATAGATTTTTTCAAAATCGGCTATCAGTAAAATATCGTTAATTTTGAGGTTAGAATAAAAATTCCTAATGTCTTATAAACAAAAAAAATTCTCGTAGTTTGTTACCCTATCATGCCTCTTTTCTTTTTTTTAAGTCGAGTTTTTTGCTTATAAAATTGTTAATAATTTATTATGTAAGAGGTACAAGCAGGTACAAATAGTTTTCGCAATTATGGTGGACTAAGCCTAAATTTTTGTTCAGCGACTGGACGCTTTATAGTCCAGTCAAATATACATTTTGAAAGAAATGTTGAGTTCCACAAGTAAGCAAGCATACGAGGGTGGGTCAATAAGTCCATGAAAATTAACACAAATTGTGTCGTCACCTTAAATTAATTTTTTTTGTTTTGTCAAGAATCATCTTTCAAAAGAACACACCCAAATTTTCAGACAGATCTGTCAAATAGTTTTGTTGTGGCAGCCATTTTATATAGACGCCTACCAGCATTTTCGTTAAAATGGAAAAAAGTGAATTTCGAGTGCTCATTAAACACTATTTTTAGCGAGAAAAAAATATCACGCGAACCAAACAAAAGTTTGACAAATATTATGGGGACTATTCACCATCGATTGGAACCATTCACCACTGGTTTACGCCGAACGTTCTGGTCACCCAATTGAGGTCACCACACCAGAAATAGTCGATAAAATCCATGGTTTGATAATGGACGATCGGCGAGTGAAAGTGCGCGAGCTTGAAGAGGCTACAGGCTTATCACATGGCTCAGTGATTTCGATTTTACATAAATATTTGGACATGAAAAAACTTTCCGCAAGATGGGTGCCGCGTTTGCTCACAATCGACAACAAACGCATTTGTTTGACAACTTCAAAGGTGGGTTTGGCGATGTTCCAGAAAAATTCGGCTGAGTTTTTGCGCCGTTTCGTAACCGTGGATGAAACCTGGATTCACCACAACACACCAGAAACCAAGGAACAGTCAAAACAATGGACTTCTCCTGGTGAATCTAAGCCGAAGAAGGCCAAGGCGGGTTTGTTAGCAAACAAGGTCATGGCGACAGTTTTTTGGGATGCGCGCGGTGTTATTCACTCGATTACCTTGAAAAGGTAAAACGATCACCGGCGCATGTTACGCAGAGCTGCTGGATCGATTCCAAACCGATTTGAAGTAAAAACGGCCGCATTTGGCGAAGAAAAAAGTTCTTTTTCACCAGGACAACGCACCGGCTCACAAGTCCGCAGTCGCAATGGCAAAATTGAATGAGTTAGGCTGCGAACTCCTCCCTCATCCAGCATATTCCCCAGATTTGGCCCCCTGCGACTATTTCTTGTTTCCAAACATGAAGAAATGGCTCGAAGGTAAAAGATTTGGGTCAAATGAAGAGGTCATCGCTGAAACAAACGCTTATTTTGAGGGGCTCGAGAAATCGTATTATTTGGAGGGCATCAAAAAATTGGACAAACGTTGGATGAAGTGTATAGAGCTAAAAGGAGACTATGTTGAAAAAATGTTTTTATACAGAAAAGAGTGTTCCTTATTTCATTTTTCAGGGACTTCTTGACCCACACTCGTACCTAGTCATGTCATAAATACTGGAATACGTTTAAACTCACTCATCGTATTGAACACATCCATTCAATGAGTGACATTCATTCAAGTTAGATGGGAAAAAGATTTTCACAAAAGTCGTTTGTAAATATGGAGTGGGCCGATATTGAAAACCGTGTTATGGTAATTGGCCTTCACAAGTGTAATATGGAAAGAGGCGATATTTTCCGGACTTCGCGACCGTTTGGAATCATCCGGAATTTTGTGTATCGAACTGTTAAATTATTTGAAGATCCTGGCACTGTCATAACTCAATAGGCGAACAAAATGGTCATGGGAAATTGTGTTCACGGATGAAAAAAATGTAAAATGACAGAGTCTATGCCCGGGCTATCCAAAGAAGCATCAGAACCCAATCCACTAGAAGGGAGTAAAAACATCGCCAAAAATCTACCAAACAGAAATTTTGGAAGGCGTTGTGATGGGACTTAACCAACAATTGTTTTTAAACAATAAGTAGACTTTCCAACAAAACTCGGTACCACCTCATAAGCCAAACACAACACAAGGGTGGCTCTATAATAATGCGCCGAACTTCATAGTAGCAGATGATTATAATATTTTGGATTATAAGCTGTGGTCTGTTTTAAAGGCAATGGCTTGTTCTACTCGAAACCCAAATATTGAGTGCTTGAATGCTTCCAATTGACGAGATGCGCGCTACGATCGATGAGTGGCCAGAGCGATTCAAGGCCTGTATAAATGCAAATGGGGCCTATTTCAAATAAATTGTTTAAATATTGTTTTACAGAAAAAAAAAATCGCAAAATATTTGTTCGTTTTTATTTTATCAGTGTACCAGCATTTATGACTTGACTAGGTATCTTTATATTTCCACAGAAATCTTTTACTTAATATACATATGTACGCACATACATCCATACATTCCTATGTACATATACGAGTATGTATCGAAAATCCAAATTCAAATTCCCTGAAAAGGATTTCTTTTTTTCCGCCTGGAGTACTTTTATTATTATTTATTTCCTCGCTCATCCCCTCAAATGTATACAATATTGTACGCGTTCAGTCAATTTCGATTATAGATCGAAAAGGAATTGTACCTCCGACGAGGAATATTGTACATAAATCTCGCACGTAAGTGAAAATGAGTCGAATGAATGGATGCATTAAACCAGAACAAAAAAAAAAAAAAAAAAAAAAATACCATCTCGCGCTACACTGCGGCAGCCTTTGTCTGGTTCATTATTATTTTTTCCGTTTTAATTGACATTGAAGCTTCGTGTGTACAACATTATATACCGCGGAGACGCAATGCCACTGCAGTCCTGTCTGTGTGTGAGGTGCCATAAGTATCAAAGGATTTCTCCATTGACGTTGGCGGCAGCAGTGGCAATGTTGCGGAAGCAAGGCTCACTCAATATGCCTGTTTTATTTTTTCCTGTCACGTTAATAGAGTGAGAGTGTGGAAGAGGTCCTCGAAATTAAGGACCTTCCCTTGATTGGGTTGGTGATGATGGTGGTGTGGTTCTGAGCGAAACCTCATATAATCCAGTGTGCAGTGGGATTGCAGTGTTGCATTGCCGCTACTGCGACTATTGTTCTATGTGCTTGTGATTATTTCTGAATTACTGAAACAATAACAGCACCCTGCAACAATGGTGCTACTACACTGATGGTAGTGGCCTGGTCTTTCACTTCATCATTCTCCACCTCATCGATGCCCTGACGTCGACAACGACAAGGTGACGACGACGTTTAATGCCTGGCCATTGTTATTGCACAGCGAGGCACACACAGAGTTCATTTGGTCTTGCGCGACGACAGGCGGTCGGCGCCCCAGAGTTGTAGAATTGTAGATTTGAAAGTTATCAGAATAGTTGGGTTGGGTTGGGTGGGTTATAGTGTTTCGTTTTCATGGTTGAACAATTTCAATAAGCTGACGACATCCTGGGAACTGCACAGTGCATCCGGAATTGTAGAGTGCACTTTGCCACCACTCCCACACAATCATCTATATTCACCCTTTCCTTATCCTTGGATGGAAGAATCGCTGCAGGTATATTATGTGGGTTCTTTTATTACATCGAACATGCAAAAACATGGCTAATTGGAGAAAGACGTGGAAAAGGTTGGTAGGGATGAATGATGACATTCTTGAAATTTTGATGAATCATCATGGAGTGAACGAGAATATTTCCTAGAACAGGGGGCAGTACAAAGCAAAGTTGTTTGCTTGTGAAAATTGGACAGAAATGAGAATCGAAATTTGGTAAAACCCTAAAAGGGGTCAACAATGGATTATGCGGTTTATAGGGTGCTTGTGTACTTGAATAAGAGGCAATATTTATCTTGTTTAAAAGGCTATCCCTCACGCAAGGCATTTTTAAAGGAAATTTAAAGCTATAGAGACTCAGGCACTATGTATATTCCTTTCAGTCTATGTATATTGCACTATGAACATATGCTCAGTCTTTAAAGTAATGAATGAAACTGTTTGCTGTTTAAAATGCCACATTAGCTGGAGTGAAGTCTAATTGCCTATTGGTCTCCGCCAGTACCTCCCAAGTGAATTTCTTTAAAGCCATCAATTAAAGGGGGTTTCCAAGACGATCCCACGTCCAAACGAAGACGTCATCAAAGTCAGTGATTCAACCACCATATCGTCTAAGCTGATCGGCTTACAGTTACCATGTCAATGTTTGTCTGTCTTTCCAATTGTCTGTTCCTTACGATTCTACAATCGCTAAAGTTGATCCAATCAATGTTGGTTGTAAGTACTTTCAAAATCATGGACATGGACAAGGCTGATGAAAAAAGCTTATCCGATTTAAGCGATATAACTCTATGGCTTTTTATTGCCACAGAAATATGAATGAATGAATGAGTAGCGGGAGATTAGATACACTGCGATCTAAAAGATCTATTGTGCCTCTTCCGGTGTTAGTCGTGACTGTTCTCGGACTAGAGCACCTCTACTGGGGTGGCCATGGTGTAGTGGTAATATCATCGCTTGTCACGCTACAGGTTCACGGTTCGAATCCTGATGTCAATAGTCATCTATTTATTTCGCATGAAATAAATAAAAAATCGATCAATTGCGAAAGCTTATGTCAACTCTACTGGGCGGTCATATGGCTGAAATGCAACTTGATCGTGATGATATCAGGAGGACGGAAAAAAATACTGTGAATCATGAGCAACGACAAAAAGCAAAAACAAGCTCCCCAGTTATCTGGACAGTCACCCTTGGAGTTCACTGAAACTTAATACCAGCTGAGTTTCAAACCAACTACACCAATCTGTCTTTCTCTCTGTCTCTTCCCCTTTCCTCAAAACGCCGGTGTCCTAAAAATTAGTATAAGGGTATTCATAACCCCTTTCACACGTGCAAATTATATAAAAAAAAAAAGCACCTCTACTAAGCTCCCAGACAACTTACTCTGTTGCGAGTCAATGCCCTACAGTTCCTAGTCCGTTCTCCTCTGCTTCATCGTAGAATCGGTATATGCTGCTTTAGTATTCATAGCTTATTCCTACTTAAGCTAGCGTAGATTTTAGATCTTTTCCAGTTAAAATTCCTAAGTAGCGCTTTTGCTTGCCTTAGTTTTGGGTATTCCCTAAAAATTTAGATATTTTGATTTTATTTACACTTCGCAGCTCTGCTCGGATGATGTGGCCCCCTATCTCGCAGAAGAGTACTGGTCGTACGGACGAAGTTAAGGCCCCGACCTTTAGAATCCGTCGATCCATTGCTGCGTTGTTTTTAACTCACAGCTAGATACGAGTAGAATACACACATTCATATAACCAACGGATATATGAACTTCGACGGATAAAATAGGTCTACTTTTTACATTTTTAGTCCGTTGATCCGTTGGCAGTTCACATATTGAAGTGCACGCACTCACAAATTGAGAGTAAGCCAATTCATTGGTGGAAGCATTGAGAGAATGTAGAGAAACTGTCATCGCCGTTGACAATCGGACAGCTTGAAGAGAAAATACTTTCAGCAATAAAATAAAATGTTATCGGCCGTCATCTGTCAACGAAGGTATGCGACGGATTTTATGGGATTGTTCTTTCCGGCAATACGTGAACGTCAACGTCAACCTTGAACGGAACGACGTCAACGGATTCTATGGATCGGGGCCTTTACCGACCCGTCTTTCGCTAGCCTATAGGCCTCGGAAACAAAAATAGGTCCTCAGGTCGTAATAGGCTAGTTCGTTATTCTTTGAAACAGTATTACTACTACCGGTATGGGCTATATAAATGCTGTTAAACGAACAGAGCCAATGAAGGGCAGAAAAATAGAATTCGTCGAGGGCTTTACTTCTTTAAAAGTCTCTTAAGATTAATTGGACTTAAAAGCATATGTGGATTTTGTTCGACGTGCCTCGAGGAAAACGCGACTTCTGAGTAGTGCAAACGTGAGTGCCAAGTCTTCGTCATTTTAGATAGTGGATCATCTCTGACGAATATGTTTTTCTTGGT
Source organism: Pocota personata (assembly GCA_963082735.1). Lineage (NCBI taxonomy): Eukaryota > Metazoa > Arthropoda > Insecta > Diptera > Syrphidae > Pocota > Pocota personata. Next base: position 261,533,564 of record OY720429.1, on the reverse strand, counting down.
TTAAATTTTTCATTTAAAATTCCTTAAATGGTACACTATTGAGCTGTTGCAACAAAAATCAATGTTATTCGATCTGGTTAGTCTCTGGGAGTCAATTGTAGTTGGTAATTAGTCATGAATGGTTAGTCTCTTGTCTCTAATAGCCATACACGGTTCATAAGTCATCATGACTTGTTGGTAGTCTCCAACCTCTGGGCCATCGTCTTGGCACCTCGTCATGATTGGTCAGTAGTCTCTGATTGTCATTCGTTTTTGATCTGTACTGGTTAGTAGTCATTTGTTATTCGTCTCTGGAAGTTACAGTTGGTAATCAGTCATGACTGCTTTTGGGATATAAGGTCAATTTGGAATTAAGGTCAATCACGTTTCAAAACGTACATGTTACCACAAGGTGGAGTAAGGTCAGACACTAAATGCAAACAACTGACGAAAAATGGACGAACCTCTGAAACCTCTGACCTTCAAATTTTTAGACGAGAGATAACAGGTTTTTGCGAAATTTGAGTAAGATTTAATTTATTTTTAGTAAAACAGTAAATCATCTTTGTACGGAGTTCTAAAGCTGAGCAATAAGCACGTTCAAATCACCATCGTCAACCACCATACCAACAGTGGTGCAACAGTGGATGGATTTGTATATGGAGCTCAACACTATTCGTTTTTTTTTGTTACCTTTTTTGATTTTCTTTATTTGTCTTCTCTTGTAGAGAATAATCTGCATACGTTATATTTATAGTACATACGGCGCCGGCAACAAAGAAGATAGTGTTTTTGTTACACAACAATTTTTTTTACTTCAACGAATTGTGATTATTAACCGAATTTCATGAATATTGAAGGGGTTATAATAATAGTGATGTTAATGATAACGGCTGCTTTTTTAGATACAAATTTCGACTTTTCGTATAAAGTATGTCATATGTCACGTGGGGTTACAACTTGTGTATTTCGACCTGCAAGTAATTCTTACAACTTTACTCCGCTATCGTCACGGAAATTGGAATCAGGAGTCACTTCACTGGGTTTACAGAATACGGATAGTTAGCCACATAGACTCTGTGTCGAATCATGATATATGACTTGGTATGACATCTATCATTTGTAACAATGTTTGCTCCACTCCGCATTCTAAATGACTCTGCAGTCAGGCTTCAAACGTTATTTCGATTCATCCATTTATAACGACTCCCCTTGTTTCCCCTACAAAGGGGAAGCCGCTCCAGTTGCATTTCAATTGCACTAAAACAATGTTTTACCTTATAACGAGCCAACAATTACCTCGTCAATCTGCGATCTTCTTCTTCGTCGTCGTTATCGTCATCGTCGTAAGCAGCACAGCGCGCAAATGTTTCATGTTTTACGATGACAGTGTGTCACAATTTCCACCATTCATTTCCATTCTCCAAATGCATTATTCACCTTCTCCTCCCATCGCCACCGCCATCGCATTTATAACGCAGCGGCAATTTCACCTGATCGCAATCTCCAAAAGCCAAGCAGCCCAACACAACAACGAGTCTAAGGTCTCAGTGTGTTGTGGAATAAGTTCTGACATCTACTCACAAGTTCGATGCATAATTCAAGAGAACACCCGTCATTCTATTGTCATTCTATTCAAATTATCATCTGCTGTGAGAGTGGTCGGTCAGTAGTTTGGTTGTATGAGTTCCTCTGAGGGTTGTTTGTTACTTGTGCATGCCTTGATGTTAATCGTCAGTTGACCTTTACAACGATTCCTCTCCTCCCTCAACAAAAAGGGCAAATAAAAATGTAAAAAAATAAAATGGCGCAGCACGCGAAAAAATTGTCTGGCACTTGCTATGTCAGGCGACTTAATTGATTCATATTTGTGTGTTTCTTTCCGTTGTTTGCCTAGTTGCACCCTAACCCTGGTTACACAGAACCCAGCCAACCGAGGTTCAATTATATTTAAATTTGTTCACTACCCTGGACTCTGTACACAGTCTCCGGAACTGTGTCTGGGACGGCCTGAAGAAATCATGCACTGTGACACTTAAGAAAAGTGCACAAGAGCGTGCTGTAATAACTTTTGAAGAACACCCCACTACCACTACCACCATTCGTTTTGCAATCTCATTATCCTGGAATATCCCATTAAATTGTGAAAGCACAAACATTATTCCACCGGAACACATGTGCGTTATTGTTTGCCACCTTTTGAATGGGCGGGCAAACGACAATATGACAGTTGGTACTGCAAAGTGGAGTCTGTACCATTTAGCATCCCTGGTAATTTGCACTCGTTCAACGGTGATAAACGCGAGTGTGTTTAATGTCAAAGTGGTTTATGTCAAAAAAAAAAAAAAAATATATATTTTTATCCTTACACACCTGGGGATTGTTTTTGTGTATTTTGTTTTTCATGAATCCAAACAAATGGATTATATGTGCAATGTTGTTGAAAGAAAATCCTTTTGAAGTTTCCATTTAAAGGACTTGTTTGCTGTGTGCTATTTTCCTTTCATTTATAAATTCTTTTGAGGTTTACCGAAATTAAGTCATAGACATATGACTTCTGACAAAAGGAAAACAAAAAAAAAAAAAAAACATTTTTCTTTTTTCATCTGGATTCGATGGAAATGCCTCCTCCAATGGAGTGCCGAGAAGTTTATGTACAGAAATCCTTTGAATGTGAATGGCGGATGCGTATGAAAATAGGAAAAGAATTTTAAAAGCCACTAGTACAACAATGATGATGCACTGTGCATTAGAGTCCATTAAAGTGCCTGATCCTATTAAGTTTTCTATTTTCATCGGTTGGATAAGGATGTGTGTAGGATGAGCTGAATAAACTTGTAGGCTTCGAGAGGAGTAAATGGATATCCTGGAGACCCATTGGAAAAGCAATTGCAAATATGTGCAGAGGAAGGGGAAGTAAAAGAAAACTATACTGCTGTTTCTGTATTAGGAATTTTTGATTCCTAACTATTCATGCTCCTTTTTTTTTTGGATCAGGTGCTTACTGCCTGCCAGCTTCCTAGGTCTTCTGGACTTCGTTGTTTTTTACCCGAAAGTAGTTCTTTTTACGATTACACCGTTATTGAAAGTTCAAAATTGTGCATATAATAAAAATGACTTAGAAGGTATAGTAAAGACACAAACCTCATCGATAGATGGCACCACAAATCTGGGATAGCTTTCGATGCATCATTAGTCCTCTAACGGTTAAAATCACCATGTTCAGATGGTATCTATTGTCCTGCTATAAAAAAGACCAGGACATCATCTACGTCACAAGATATAAGATTAACTAGAAATATCCTGACATTTGGGTACACAGAAAGAGTCTGGGGAAAGGCAAAGGTATTGTAATTTGTATTCCGAAAATTGGCTAAAAATACACAATTTATTTGAAGGCTGTTAGTGATATTAGACTGACTTCTGTAACACTGAGAGCGATGGAAAAAGGTATGGATAATTACATTAGACCAAGGAATCCTTTATGCCTGTGCCATAGTGCGTGACTGATCCTCGAAGTGTATAAAGGGAGCTGTTATTGGACAAAAGGTAAACCACATGATTTGAATGTGATGCTGGGCACTATGAAAACCGAACCACTGGTGGGAGAGAGGACCTATGGTGTAACTGCAATACAAGGCTATCGAGACTTGTTCTGGACGAACTCCACGACTGGTTAATACGTCGCGGCGTAAGTGTTTAAACATACCGAGGGAATATAGTCTCTCAATGGGTCTAAACATATATATCCAACAAAAAAAAATTGCGATGGTTTGGGCCAAGAAAATCATTCTCAGGACAACAAAAGGAAGCATTAGAAAAGTGCAAAGTTTTGTTTGCATATGCAGACCAGGAGGCAAATGTCCCCTACAACTCACCATTGAGAGAGTCGTTAAAAGAGCAATCATAAGTATCGCAAAACGTTGTGTATGAATGAAGAAATATATCAAAATTATAAATTGAGGCTCCCTGTGAAAAGTAACACCCTATATCGACTAACGAATCCACAACACTTATTTTCAAAAATGATACACGAAGCAATCGAGGACAGGTGAGCCAACTGTGACAGGACTATTCGGAACAAAACTAAGCACTCAGAGTCCAGAGGAAATGCACGCAATTGGAAGGTGTGTTCTACTTAATGTCGACAGAAACTATAGCAAGGAATACGTTGGGTTTATGTCAGACAGTCAAACTGTCTCTAAATTATGCATATAAGTCTTGGTAAGCCTAGAAAGTGCCGGTACTTCTAGAGCAGTCTTTGGACGGGCCACTGAATCAAGAAAGAGTGAACAACATGGCCTCATACGAGACAGATGAAATTAAGTTACCTCCTCTATCCATCAGGCAATCCTCTCTTGATTATCTAGACTACCACTTCAAGACAAGACTGGGAAAAAGACATGATCCCATAGATCCGTACACTATTATACCGACGATTCTAAAAAAAGACAGCGGGATGTCAAGTAGTTTTCTTCGACAGGTTATTAGCATCTCTTTTCTCCTCCTAGATCACTGTAGCGATCGATCAAGAAAGACTTATTTTGGCTGAAGTCGAAGGTAATATCTGCGCAGGATACAAACATCTTCACAGATGATCAGGCTGCAATAAAGTCTCTGGTATCGATCTCTTTCACATCAAAGGTCTCACTAGATTCTCGTTCGTCTCGTAACGAGATGTCGGAGTAATTCAAAGTTCACATATGTTATAGATACTAGGATATAGAGATATTCCAATCCACCTAGATATTTCTCTCGCTAAAGTCAAATTGTTACTCAAGATACAATTGTACTGAAGATAGTCAAATAGCACTACGTGTCATGCTGCTAGCCATATTTGTCCTAAGATGTACTAGAAACGCTTTAGCAGTTTAATGTTGCTAAAAAGGTTACATACTCGTATCAGCAGAAAAGTACGTGCCGTTACGGGACAAACTTCATAAATAAATTTCACAGGAGCTGCAAGAACGCAGATGAGGAATAGACAAAACTTAATCTTCTCTGTACGCATCCGGTCCTCTCATTTAAAAGAAAAGATTCATTTAACACCTTTTCTCTTTGAAGATCTCGGTGAATGCTTCATTTATAGCTCCAATTGGGTTGAAGAATCCTAAGATGCTTGCGGTATTACCTAAGCGTGCCCGTATTTTTACCACTCGAATATAGACCAATGGCGCTTTACCCTATGTGAGCTCAGTCCATTAAGAAAAGCTAGACTGGAGGACATTTTTAGTCCAATAATAATCTTAGGTTGCACAACAAGCGGGATCCCAAGACATATTTTCAGCTCATAGTACGTAGATACGTAACATACTAGCAATCCTTCTTTAAACACATTTTTAAAATAAGTTATAAAATTATGCAGATGAACTTTTCAAAAGTTTCTCTACAAATTAAGTCCCAGTCCTTCACTCAGCGTTAAATCAACCTCAAACCGAATATTACCGGCAAATAATTTCTTTCAACATCACATGAAATCAAGAAATTACGAGTACGATCTAAAGGAACAATAATAATAATAAAAAAAAAACAAATACCTTCGGTAAATTACATTAATCTACACAATTTAACGTCACCACTATTGTTTCTATACAACGAAAGATGGCGACCACCCCTTGGCGAAAAGGGTCTGGTCAGCCACACCCTGAAATAGCCTGCTGTGCTTAAATTATGCTCCCAGTCAACATGAAGAAAAAAATTAAACTCATGAAGAAAACCAAACGAAGGGAAAATAACCTCAAGACTAAAAGTTCTTTGACATTTTAATCCGCATTTCATGTCGAATCGTATTTTTTTTTTCAACTGCAACGCCAACGCCTTGAGAATTTTTATAGAAACAAATTATACTTGACCCGGAGGGAGAGGCGTAAAACCGTCGAAGTTAAACAAAAGACCTTTAATCTAAAAAAAAAAAATCATCTTACTTAGTTGCCCTTCGCTTGCAGCGTTTGAGTCTGACTCATTCTGGTACTCTATAACAAACTTTCTAAGCGTATAGAGAAAAAGCAGCAAAAACTAGATATGTCTGCAGAGTCCTTCTTTTTTTTTTTTAGAACAATTTTCAATTTAGTTACAGCGGATAAGAGGAGGCACAAAAAAAATTAAATTACCAAACCGAACACTAAACACATGCTGCAATAGGGTTACACAGAGTCCTGCAGGACTGGTTGAAGATTTTTACTTTCCTATTTTTGAGGGAAAAATTCAATCACTACCGCAAAAAAGGAGTGGAATGGAATAAAGGATAAAAACAGCGAACGGAGAAAAAATATTGAAATTATTAACCACCCATCGATAGCTGAGAAAAAGGACTTTGACGTTACCCTTGATGATGTATGCTGCTGGTGCTGCTGCAGCTAATATCTCACGAAGCATGTGGCATTATTTAGATGAAGAGGAGTGACTGTTGGTGGCTGTGACAAAAGGATATGCTGTGTGTGTGTTTTTTCTTTTTTCGTATTTTAGAAATTGTGCATTAATTAGAAATGGTTTTCAAAAGTCATACGAGTACCTTTGGAAACCCATCAATAATCAACAGCTGTAACGTAAGAAATTGCCATGTGTGGTACTCTTATGAAGCAAAACACAAAACAAAAAAAAAGGTATTCAAAAAGTTTTACAGTTAGTTAAACATTACGAAGAGCAAAAGTTAAATGTTCATATATTCACGTCGCACACTAAAACTATGGAGACATACGTCCAAAACCCTCACAAAGATTCATCCTATTTAAAGCCTTATTTTTGTATCTACTAGGGTAATAATGAACGAATATTAACAGATACAAATCATAATTTTACGTTATCTTGAAGCCGAGCAATCAAAAAAATAATATTGCCAACAGCGGTGCACCAGTGGATGGGTTTGTGTGATTGTATATATGACCGTATTTATGTAATAATCTTCCCTCAGTATAGGCTATCTGGGAAGTACAGCTAGATCATCAACATCGATCTAACCACACACCCTAGACTCTTAAAGTTTTAAAAGCAGTTAAGAAGCAGGTATATTTGTTGACCATAATTTGAGCTTTGTAAAACGAGCTAAGGGGTTTTGCCAACTTTATTAATATTCAAAGCTCGGGTTCGTAAGTTTTCTTGAAGAGTAAATTAGGCTTTTTTTTTAAAAAAAAATGGAGGTGGATGAAATTGCCAACAAAATACGGGACCAAGAGATAATCCAGAGTAGATACTTAGCGCAATGTTGGGTGGACCAAAACTTAGGTCCACTGTGTTATCTCATTTTTACCAGCACCTGGAACTTTACAGTTGAATTTTCCTTCAAAAAGTTATGCAGCCGTTACAATGTCAGCTCATGCTACTCGGTGGTTCTTGCTGGAGCTTCTTTTGGTGCCTGTGTAAGCAAGCAATTAGGCAATTTTAAGATCCCGTAGTGTGAGAAAGGCCTCGCGTGCCCACTAGTATTCTGCACAGTGGATTAAAACGACTATCTTGCTTATAACACATCGGAGTAATGGAAATACCTATATTTTTTCTACCTTAGACTATAAATAACCTCCGTAATAACCAACAAATATTTACAAATTATAAACTTCCGATCTTGTTATCTCATCAGCACCCCAATGAACAAATTAAGTACACCGATCCATTGTAAGCTGCCAAAAATAGCGAAATCCATCTTCATAATTCAAAAAAGCAAGATTAAGGCCATCATCGTAATGTCATTACCACCACTGTATTACGTAAACGTCTTTGTAATAAATATCAAATTTCCTGCTGTACCCTCGTAACGTTCCGCACATCCTACCGATTGTCCTGTAATCGATATATCGCTTCTTTCCCCAGAAAAAAAAAACCCAAAACCAAAAAAAAAACGGAAATTAGGACAAACAACGAACTTGTAACAATGAACCGAACGAAAACTTAGCACTCTTGGAACGGAAATTAATTTACTTTGAACAAGGATAACACAGAGAGAGAGAGAGGGAGAGAGAGAGAATATCCTCGTGTCAATTCAATTCACCGCGCCGGTAGCCTAGAGAGAAAGTTTTCAATTCAACTAAATGTGTTACTGTTATCCGTGCATAACATCTCCGCCGTAGCGCTCTTTCATTTTCACCGTGTTGCAGGAGGCAGGACAGCACCAATCACCCACCCCACTGGTGGAGCACCCCGCCTACTTATACCAACGACAAGCTCTAAATTAATTCGCCACTTTATTTGTACCTGTGTGTAAAGCTCAATAAAGTGCAATCAATTAAACCATACCCGATAAGGATCTTCGACAGGATTGCGTGTTGGCACACAAAGTAGGATAGGATTGCTTTTGGATAGACGCGAGGAGAACAACTAACATCTGCCATTTGTTCCATTGCATCCAGCGACCGCCTCGCCGGCCGTTGTGCCGTGCTAAGTAAACAAAAGGTGATTTGAATTTTGCGTTTGGGTTCGCGTTTTGCTTTTATTTTTATATTTTTTCTTCTTCGGTTTTCCTTGTTCGTTGCATGGTTGTATGATTTTAATCGGCACGTATGATCATAATTAACCACGTATGCAAATTTTCCCTATGAAATGTGGATATTTAACGAGATGTGCGAGTGTTGATATGGCTGGAAAATTGGAGAACTGCAGGTAGTGCGCGGTACCATTTATAACCGCTTTGGTGTGTGCGTTCTAATTTCGGCGACAGTTGCAAATATGAATTGCGCTGCCGGTGGGTGATTATGTTTGTTTAATGCGAATAAACTTTTCTTTGAACTCCTTCCTTGATGGAAAAATGTAACCAAATGCAGTGAAAGAAATGTTTTGGTTGAATTGGGTTTTAGAGTGTTGATGCGTGCGATAGGAGGTCTGATTTGAATGTTTAACACAACAAATTAAAATGATTAGAGAGCCAGAAGTAGCTGGTTATATTGGTAAACAAAACTGAAAAACTCATCATTGATTTTCGTAAAAAAAAGAAAGTTGTGTTAGCATACAACCTTATGGCATACCATTTTGGATATGAAAATCTTCAGATAGAGTACTACTGTAAGATATTTATATTGATTGTGGCAAGCTTGCTTTATCGTAACTCTCTCTAATTGAAACAAGTGGTTTGTTAGCACTGTGTTTCTAAAGAAGGTGGGCTAAACATACCCTTGGGTCGTTTTTGCCTTATGAGCTGGCGCGGGGTCTTGTTGGAAATTCCACTGGTTGTTTGAGAACAATTGTTGGTTAAGTCTCTTCACAACGCCTTCCAGAATTTCCGTTTGGTAGATTTTTGCCTATGTTTTTGCTCCCTTCTCGTGAAATGAGCTGTGATTCTTCTTTGGATGACCCGGGTATAGACTTTGTCATTTTGCTTATCGAACGATTCCTGAAAGGTAAACATTTTTTCATTCGTGAAAAAAATTTTCCTGTGTCCATTTTACGCATACCGGAGGCGTTCAATCTTGCATTCCGGTTTTGTTTTAATTGGGCTGTGAGTAAGTGGCCAATGTGTCTTTTATACGCATTGAGTCCCAAACCTACCGTCGCTGCGGTCGACAATTTGAGTGATACCATGGACCCATGCGATGACCTCATCATTTTGGATGACTTTAATCTTACGCACCTTCAATGGTCTCAATCTGATGATGAATCCCACTATATTCCCAGTCCCATTTCCGACAAGGAAATCCTACAACTTGACCTCATCTTCTCGTTCGACGCCTATAGTTCTATAGCCTCTGTGAGCAATTATCTTCTTTCGACTTTGGACCGATTCCACCTACCGCTATTCCTAACCTTTTCATGCAACGATAACTCAAATCCAGTCTCAGAGCACACTTATTACTTTAATTTTCGTAAAGTTAATTTCGTCAAACTCAATAGATTACTTCTTAACATAAAACCCGTCGCTATAGAATTACCCATTGACCATGCCCTCGCGATTTTCTACCCTGATATTTTTGCTATTTTTGTCCAATCACCACCCTGGTATAACAAGGAGTTACGTTCCCTTCGCAATAACAGAAACAAACTATGGCAATTCTACCTTTAATCTAAATCCGACTCTGACTTCCACAAGTTCACTTGTGTATATACCCAATTCTCTCAGCTCTGCGAAAGGCTCTAACTCTGACACATAGATCGAATGCAATCAAACTTAATAATCGACCCCAAATCTGATGGCTATCCATCTATTCTTACTTTCTCGGACTCTTACTCGACAGATTCTAAAATCATTGCCAACCTTTTCGCTAACTTTTTCGGCCAGTCGTTCGCTGCCCACGTATATGAACCTGACCTTAACTAAAGGGTGGTTAAGTTTTAAGGGTCGATGTTGATTTTGAATAAAACACAAATTATTTAGGAAATTACTGTCATTTCTTTTTATTATGATAATATTGGTATGGTTCAATTATGTATGGAACAAAATATCGGCCAAATGGCCGCCGCGACCTCGGCGGCACACCTCCATCCGATGGTCCAAATTTTCGATGACGCTGAGGCATAATTGAGGTTCTATGCCGTTAATGTGCCGAATTATCTCATCCTTTAGATCTTGAATTGTTGCTGGCTTATCGACGTACACCTTTTCTTTCAAATAACCCCAAAGAAAGAAGTCCAACGGTGTCAAATCACATGATCTTGGCGGCCAATTGACATCGCGAAATAACACGGCCATTGAATTTGTAGCGCAAAAGAGCCATTGTTTCGTTAGCTGTGTGGCAAGTGGCACCATCCTGTTGAAACCATATAATCGTCCACATCCATATCTTCCAATTCGGGCAATAAAAAGTTCGTTATCATCTCACGATAGCGAACACCATTCACACTAACTGCCTGACCGGCCTCATTTTGGAAAAAATACGGCCCGATGATGCCGCCAGCCCATAAACCGCACCAAACAGTCACTCTTTGAGGGTGCATTGGTTTTTCGACAATCACTCTTGGATTATCATTCGCCCAAATGCGGCAATTCTGCTTATTGACGAATCCACTGAGGTGAAAATGTGCCTCATCACTGAAGATGATTTTCTTCGAAAATTGATCATCCACTGTTGCCATTTCTTGCCACCATTGTGACCATTGACGACGCTTGAAATGGTCAAGAGGCTTTAGTTCTTGAGTCAATTGCACCTTGTAAGCGCGTGATTGCAAGTCTTTATGCATAATGTTCATCAACGACGAGCGTGAGAGGTGCAATTGTTGGGCACGACGACGAGTTGAGGTGGACGGCTCTTCAGCCACACTATCGCGAACAGCAGCAATATTTTCTGCAGTACTAGCTGTACGAGCATGCACTGGTGTTTTCACATCTCCTACAGACCCGGTTTGCACAAATTTTTGCACGATTTTTCCGATTGTACGCACATTTGGACGATTAAATTGACCGAAAGAATCACGAAATGCACAATATGCATTTTGATTTGAACGCCCATTTTCATAATAAGCCTGAATAAATAATGCAAGAGCGAAGTTTCTAATAATCGCCCTATTGCTAAGCTCTTATGCATACCTAAGCTCTTCAAGAGCATCGTGTACGAAGTAACGTCTTTCCACTGCAAGCCAATCTCTCTACAAAGAAACACGGATTCATTAAAAGAAGGTCAACAACCACTAACTTTATCGTATTCGTGACTAGTACACTGAACGCTTTGAAAGATGATAATGAAGTATCTGCCACTGATTCTCGCCTCCTGCAGGATGATCTAGATAGTTTCTCCATCTGGTGTAAAAAAATGGCTTAGAATTTAATGTCAATAAATGCCACTCCATCACCTACTCCCGCAAGCGTCTTCCACCACCACCACCTAGGATCTACTTCATTTGTGATGAGCCTGTACCCTCAGTCACGTCAGCACACGATTTGGGCGATAGTGAATTCAACTTTCGATCACATATTGACAATATTATAAGTAGAGTCAACTCAGCACTTGGATTTTTAAAACGCTGGTCAAAAGAGTTCTCTGACCCCTACGAAACAAAATTCCTCTATCTCCAGCCAAGTATGGTCTCCGCATTATACTTCCCATACTATGAGAATTGAGGCTGTCCAGCGCAGGTTCATTCGCTTCGCCTTACGCGGTCTGTCTTGGGCTGATTGACGACTTCAACCTGCCGCCTTATATGGATCGTCCTAGACTGATTAATTTCCAGTCATTTTATTCATCAGAAGTTATCTGATAACATTGATTGACCCGCCTTGCTTCAAGATATTTCTCTAAATACCAATCCCCGCAACCTCACGTCTGTTCCTCTTTTCCGTATACCTCCTCATCAAACTAACTATGGTTACAACAAACCATTATCAAGAATGCTGCGCAAATCAAATAATGCGGCGGCACACATTTTTGATTTTAACAAGAATAAATGCGCACTCCGCAATGTCCTAACCATACTCTCTCCCTAGCTTTAAAGTCTTTGTCCTTTCTAGTTTTAAGTTTAGATTAAGTTATGCATGTACTAAGCTAAATAAATGCCGGTAGAGCCTGACAGTGCGAGGGCATCCGGATCGTAAAACAATTTAACAGTTCGATACACAAAATTCCGGATGATTCCAAGCGATCGTAAGGTCCGGAAAATATTGTCTCTTCTCATACGAGTATTACACTTGTGAAGGCCAATTACCACAACACGGTTTTCAATATCGTCCCACTCCATATTTACAAACGACTTTTGCTTTAATTTAGTATAAATGTCACTCATTGAATACCTGTCAACATAGAATGGATGTGTTCAGTACTAGTTTCACGATGAGTGCGTTTAAACGTGAACCGGTATTTATGACATAACTAGGTAGTAAATCAATACTACTGCGCTGTGACTGTCGCTTTGATCCAAGCAAAATATTTGTTTCCCTGTCTAATCCGTAAGATAATAATATAAACAAATTGCATTTCTTCCAAGCACTCTATTAATAAAAAATAAATATGAATGCAAATTACAATTAATTCTTTTTTTATCCGTTTTTCTTCCAGTGTATGCAATTAGTCGTTTTCAATAAAAATGTCAGACATACGTGATCTCGGTCGTTTGCACACTCAAAACTAAAAAAAAGTCACCAAGAGAATGAGAAGTGAATAAAGTAAAGCCGTACTTTATACTCGTACCTATTGTCGCCAATGCCGCCAGTCATTCCCATTCTAGTCGACGCGTGCGATTATCAACAAATTACTGGACATGCAAAGCTGCATTTTTAATATTTGTTTTGTCATATGTGTATGTGGAGTGGTTAATGGGTGGTAGCTGGTAGCTGGTAGCATAGGGAGGATTCAGTACTATCCGTAAGTACTCTACGCTGTTGTGCACTGTTATTAGGGTCGGGGTGCTTTTTTTTTTTTTTTATAAAAGAGGGGGTAGCGGTTATATATATATTTTTTTTTATTTTCTCCGACTATTCCTCCCCCTTGCGGCATAAAACATTACTTCCGCCTTTGGCATCGCATGCATTTATTTATTTTTAATTTTTTACGTTTTGTTTCACTTTTAATTTTGTGTCATACTCTTTTATGTCTGCGACTGTTGATGATGATTGATATCTTTCGCATGATGATGGCGATGTTTTATTAAAAAAAAAAAAAAAAAAAAAAAAAAAAAAATATATATAAACCGCACAGAAAAAATAAAAATAAATTAAGCTGTGGCATCGACATAGAAAGTTGTTGTGTTACACACCTACATTGCTTGTTCGGATTGTTGTTAATAATCGTATTAAGTATTTCTGTTGGTTTTTCATTTAGCATGAGTAATGTGTCTGGTTACTTTTTTTTTTTTTTAATAATGGTTCCCTGATTCTTGTTGTAGATTTATTCACGTATTTTTATTTGTACTCGTATCTGCAATGAGTCATAGCAAAACGTGGATAAAGCTGGAAGCAATTTGAAAGCCGATTAGTTATGCCTTTACGTTATAAGAGATATAGATCAAAGTGTAGGTGCATGACGTACTAAACAGCTTAAGCTTAAGCTAATAATAGCCCCCATTGTTTGTTCAACAACTACCTTGTAATTTTTTTTAAGCCTCCTTACAAATTACAACCCCTACCTCACCTAAATCGTAGCTCTCTTGAATTTATTACAATTTAATTAAAACAGAAATCCGTCGATTTGCGTGATAGATTTTTATTTTGTTTACATTAATTGCTCAGCACATACTGACTTGACTAATGCATATGCAATTTCAACACCGGCTCGTTGTAGTTAATTTGTAAATTAATTTACGAGTCAATAAGCAATTAAGTAGTGTTACGCTGAAGGGCTGACAAACCGATTAATTCATGGTCCCATAACAGAGGCGGGAATTCATTTAATTTGAAGCTTTTTTTTAGGAATGGCGGAAGAGTTTAAAAAAGAAATTCTTAATTTGCTTAATTGATGGACTAACTAAATGAATTTTAGTTAAATTAATTGGTTTTTTTTTTTCTTTCAATTCAATTAAAATTGCAAATAATTGGGAAATGGATTTATCTTTTTTGTCGTTGAAATGCCTACTTAAACGAAGAATTTATTGCAAAAAAAAAAAAAAAATTGCATGGAATTTTTAATGAAATGAAATGCAGACAAAAAGATATGCAGGCGGTGGTTGAAGCGTTATAAATAAATAAATATAAATATTTTGGCGCTAACAGCCCAATACAAGGCCCGGCCTAACCTCTCGCGCTGTACGAATGGCTGAGGCGTTATACAGTTTGTTAATAGAATATATTATATGAAAATACACGGTTGGTGTTAAAAAACTAATTAACAGATTATAGGCAATGGAGTGGGCGCGCGCTTAGAATGGTAATAAAAATTTACTGATGTGTCAATTGTGGTTAATGGCATAATAAAGGGGGTTTTAATGCGTACCAAGCTGTTGAGAGATCAGAAGAGATTATACACCGTGACTGAGAGTAATATCAGACACACGGTCGTTAGGTGAGGATAGTTTGTTTTTAAAAGGATTACCTGGGGAATTGTGCGCTTATTTAATTTAAATTTATGTAGTCTCTGCTATGTCAGTGGAAGTTCGATAGCACATTAAGGAAAGATTTATAGTTGCGACTAAGTTTGAGTTCAAAGTATTACTTGCGAAAGAAAGTAAGAGTTGGTGATTAGAAAAGTCGACATCTGGCAGCTTTCTGTTCGTGCGTTGGGTCACAATGCGCCCCCAAGTGCAGCAAAAAAAAACATGGTGCCAAAGCGTATTATTTTTAGTGAGTGATTTACTTCATAATATGTTAAGTAAAACCATTGCCATTGGCGTTTTGGTTGGGTCCGAGGGGTTACTAGACAGCATTTCGAGGGCTGTTCGTTGTTTTTTTTTTATATAATCTGCGAAGAGACTCATCGATGCCATATGCACGCATTTTCGACAAAAGAGCCTGATGCCAAACTCTGTCAAATGCCTTTGAAATATCAAGTGCAAACATCTTGGTTTCGCCGAAGTGATGGAGAGATTGGTTCCACTTCTCGGTGAGATATGCCATAAAATCACCAGTGGACCTGTTGCTACGAAAACCATACTGCCGGTCATTAAGGAGTTTTTGTGTATCGATATATTTCATAAGCTGACGATTTATCAGCGTTTCCATGACCTTGGAAAGAAGGGACGTAAGTGCAATGGGTCGGTAATTGTACGGGGAGGAAGATTCGCTTTTTTTAGGGACGGGCTGGACAAATGCTGTTTTCCATCTACTCGGAAAGAGCCCTGAAAAGTAGGATAGATACAAAAGCTTGCGCAGAGGTTTTGCCAGCGTAGAATAACATATCTTCAAAACTATGGGGGGGGGGGATACCATCTGGACCAGCGGATTTGCGTATGTTGAGACCTTTGAGTACTCCTGCAACTGTACGAGTGCGAAATTGGACTTGTCCCATGGAAAATTTGACGCTCTCAAATACAGGTGGAGACAAAGCATTATCTGGCAGCATGGCTTGTTTAAACTTTTTTCGATTTTCCTTAGATTTGTAGGCTTTATAAAACCGAAAGCTTACTTCTTTCAACCTGATAGCCTCTTTACAGCTCTGATCAAACCACGAGTTTGCCTTAGGTTTAATGCTCTTTATTCTGTTAGGAATAAAGTCATTCATACCTAATAGGATAGTGTTAGTGATCATATCGGCTGCGGCATCCACGTCGCTATCGAAGAAGCATAGCGAAAAATGATTTCGAGCATATGGCCACCGCGGGAGCGTCTCAGGAACTGCATCCTGGAGCTCCAATTTTCGAGCATTTGAGGCCGTATCTCATGAATAGTGTGCTCGATGTTGGATTCCAAGGCTGGAATCGTTGTTGGCTTGTCCGCATAGATCTCCACGATCGTGGAGGCCAGGCTATAGGTCTATTTCCCGAGATAATGTTGTCATCGAACACTTCCTTCAACAACTCGATGGTTTCGCCGGCAGTATGGCATGTGGCACCATCCTGTTGAAACCAAACATTTCCTGCATTTCGTTGATCATTGCTCTGTACCGGGGGGCCACTGACGGTGTCATTTCGATTTTCTTCATTTTTGGAGAAGTAGGGCCCGATGATACCGCCAGCCCATAAACAGCACCTAACAGTTCATTTTTCGGGGTGCATCGGTAGCTGATGGATCACCTTTGGATTTCCATCACTTCAAATTCGACGGAAATTTTAAAATTAAGCATTCTCAACAAATTTGTTTAAAATCGAAAAAAAAAATGCCTTAACGAAATATATAAATGTTAGTGTGGTCTTCAATTCTTCCACACAATGTTTATACGTACGCCTACTTTTTGGGGGCGTTTTAATAAAAAAAAAATAATCAATTTTTTTTCAACAAGTTAGTTTGAAATCGAAAAAATTGTCCCGACAGGATATGTAGATCTCAATATGCTCTACAATGTTCCGATATAATATTTATATCCACGCCCACTTTTGGGTACTATATGGCGTGAGCCACACCTATTTTAATCAAAATCATTTTTTTTCTATTTTAAGGAAAAATATTACAGAAACAGAAAAATGTAGGCGTGGATGGCACTAAGTGTGTACCACAAAAAGTGGGCAGTGTATAGCACACATCTACATACATATATAATTTGTCGAGACAATTTTATCGCCGTTCAAACCCCATAGAAATTCTTCGAGATAACTTGGTCAGAAAGCTTCGCCAAACGCCTTGTTCTTCATCAGGAAACTTTCGGCAGCAATTAAACGACGTCTGGAGTTGTGCGGAAGAAATAGCAAATTGATTGAACGAATGCCGAGACTTGTTAATGCTGGGATCAAAGGCCGAGGAGCATAGTTCGATGAAGTTAAATTTTATTTAAAATATATCTACATACTAGATATACTTAGATAAACAAAGATAAGGAAAAGGAAATATTTTGCTCTTTTTTGTTGACAAAGCTTTATTTTAAACTTAGCCTCTAGAATTCGAAACTCTGATATGACAACTCTAAGAAAATTCTGGTTCCCTCGAGATTCGACTTAATGAAGTTCGACTGTATTTAAATAAGTTGTGGTAATAACCTAGCATATGCTTCTTCAACTACACGTGCCCTGAGAAGCGGGTTGGTAAGCTGTTCGTTACGATTCGACGCCATCTAGTAGCGAATTTTTCCTCACAAGAAGTTATGTAGATGAATGTATTTGCTAAGAAAATTCGAAATAAATTTTGCGTTTGCTAAAAAAGAAACGGTGAAAAAAAGTGCGTTCTATTCAACGTCTAATCGCAAGTACTAGTTATCTAATGTCAGCTCTGGCCTGGAGGAGACTATTATATGGTTCAGGCATTCCCTTAGTACGTTCTACGACGCTCATCATCAGTAATCAAATATACTAACGCCCATCGTACTTTGAGGAGTAGCACTGACGTTTAGTGTGGTTTTATCTAATCTCAAATCTCCTTAGATGTAATCAAAGCACCAATCTCAACTTAATCATAGAAAGCAGTCCTATCGAGAGCATCAACGCAGACGTCCTCCCAAGTCATTTTACGACGCAAATGGATGTGGATACAATCAGGAAAATAATCGATGAGCACTGTGCGGAGTAACAAGAAGTTCTGCTGTCTAAAGCTGGGCGACGTTTCTAGAATCTGGCGGCATGTGCGTCTCATTTTTATTCCTAAAGCTAGGAAAGCTCATTACATTACATCTAAGCGATTTGATCGGTGATAAGTCTCAATGATTGACACAAAGTATAAATGTAGCTACAGCAAAGTAGTCTTCTATGGTAATACTTTTTTGATATTGAGGAGATTCTAACGGCACTGTCGTTGGTCTACATGGATTGGGTTTATGTTTAGGTCGCATATGATCAACTAGATACTAAGAGATATGAATATCAGGAAAAAGGTAGGTAGAAACTTAGACTTCTTCCAGAATTAAGCGAACGACACAATTACACGCTTCGGTTAATAAATGAGTCCGTGGGAGTCGAGACCTGGGAGTCAATCCTGCAATCCCGCTTTTCGTTAGAAAAGGATCAACCCTCTTATTCATACCTTTTGGAATCTGTGGAGTTGACCTGACAGTTTCTGGTTCTTGAAAAGACTACCTATCTTTCAAGCCAATATTTAGAGAGCAGTTTGCAATACAACGACACTGAAAACTATCCTCAATGTCATGGCAAACAAATCGACTACCACGGATGTAGTCTTTGACAAAAATTTCACTACCAGAATTCCTTTCAGAAACGACTGAATGAACTAAAAAGCTGAATGAAAAAAGAAAAGCTGGACGCCGGCTGGTATATTTATAATAATTGCAGAAGTCTTATTCATTCTGGTTTACATTAATGATCTCCTTTCTGTTTGTTACTCGTAATTCGATCCATTCCTTCACGAACGACAATATAACCCCACAAAAACTCATCCACTGGTGCACCGCTGTTGGCATTTTGAATGAAAGTATAAAATCACATTTAATATGCTTATTAATTAGATCAACGCGTTCAGTGATGATTTATAACTTCGAATGTCCGTTGATTAATGTCGATCAAAAAATTAAATTCAAATCCGTGTATGAAAATATGAATCGATTTCCATAACTACTTCGATACAGCAGATATGTAATAGAAATCTAGACGACAAATTGTCGACATAGTCAAAAGCGAAAAACACCGGCGGGTATGGGAGAGATTATTAGGGATAGTAGGAGAAGGAGAGGTGATTAAACTTAAAACACATCACATTCATACATATTCGGTTAGAATATAGATTCAACGTTTGAAACCATTGAATGATTTGTCACGTTTTTAAATTCAGTTGGTATCTAATTAATTTTATTATCTTGTCACAGACTCCAAAAGTATACATATCTACTTCACCCAGATCATTTGAGCCATAGTCGAAGAAAGGCCCATCAGAATGAGAAAGAAAAGGTAGCAAGCTTACGAGTATATTTTTGTTCATCCTTCTTTACCAATTCTTTTCACAGAAACTAAGCATAGTTTGATTAACCTTAACCCCACTTCAAATACACGAACTTGGTAAACTCTTTTCAGTTAACATACAATGACGCAAGCAATACTCCGCCACGATTTATTACCTAAAATTATATCCGCCTAAAAGACGAAAATAAACAAAAGAAAAAAAAAGCAAATACCAGAACCCACTGTCAGACAAATAAAAATAAATCAATGATCTCACTATTTCGAGCAATTTTCTGTCTGTTAATTATCAGATCGATTAAGATTACCCAATTGATTGAGATCCCAGCCGCCTCTACAATGCGAGTAACGAAAAGCATTCTACCCCAGGCCGTCAAATTGTGCGAAGAAAAAAAAAGTAGAAAAAGCAAAAGCTAACGAAAACCCATTAAAGCCCAGAACTCCGATCTCATCATCACATGAACGGAATTTAATTGTACTCCATTCCCCCCATTAAGTATCCACATAGCTGGAAGATACAACACAACACCCGAGACTGATTTATATATTTTGGGTGTTTAGCGAAATGTCCGCACGTAGTCGTGTAGTATATGTAAATAGCCTTGGGTCTACTCTTTTCGATTGGGGGCGACCAAGTACGTAATAGATATCAGGATGGCATGAACAAAAAAAAAAAAAAAACCTAGAATGCGCCTTAAATAAACCTCCCTTATCAACGGCAGGCATGTTGTTACGTCGTTCGATAGGTTACTCGTATTTGTTTTTGTTGTTTATTTGACACGACATTGGATTTGTAATTACATGTTGTCATGTGTCAGGTCTCAAATGGATGAATCGACGTCAGACAGGAGTATCTATAATTATCTAGCTTAATCATAATTCTTTCCAAACTAAATGAAACTGAAAATTCATAAACGCACTTAATTGAGTGAAACAAATGAAATGTGTGGTTGATTGCATATGGACTGTATCTGCACTCAATTTCGAATCGATTTAGGGCTTTCAATTTATTAAATTCTCTGCAGTGGTGGATATTTCTATGAGTAACCTCCAATCCTATGCATTTAATTGCAGGTGCAATAAACAATCCAAACGATTGCTATTTGTTAATTGAATGTTGAACACATGATGCATACTCAAAGCGGATGACGTTCCAATTGATAAATTTACCAATGTGGCCATGGACCCAAATCTGGAACAAATAAAAACTCTGAAAAATTGAGGAAAATATTTTCATATACTCGTACTGTAGTGAGTATTGGAAATTAATGAAGTGAAGTTGGATTTTATGAGAAATTTCTTCGCAAACGGTTGTAATTGCGTTGAAAATAGAAACTGGACAAGCATTTGTATACTTTTTTTTGAGAATGAAATATTTGTTCATATGTGAAATATTATTGAGATACTATCGAAGTCTGTTAGCTTAATTGGATACAAGTTCTTCTATGTGCGTATCAATCAACTCAGCTTGAAAGCAAAGAAAACAATAAACACGATAATCACTATTTGCGTTGGTTCCTTCGTATTGGATGACCCAATATATGGATCAACTAATTGAATCCAAATTACAGCGCAGATACCTCAAAGAACGATCCTCAGAGACAAGTTAGTGTAAGAGATTCAAGGAAAAATCCTATTTAATATCAAAGCTGATAGCTACTGACTCACTGAATCATTTATCATCATATTTCGAATACCTCTGTACCTAGACACTTGAAAGGAATAAGACGGAGTTTTGTGAAATTAGACTTTTAAGGGGCTGAAAGTCGTCAAGATTCACATTTTATTTATTAAAAATTCATTACACTTTGAATAAAATTGAATGAGCAGAATAAATTTCATTTCTTCATCAAATTATTATCAATTTTTAATAAGCGGATATCATAGCCAACAGCGGTGCAGCAGTGGATGGGTAGTGTCGTTGTGTGTTCATCACAAGGTCGGGTGTCACGTTCTATTTTGCTTTGGTTATACTGCTTTGTCTCATTTAACAAAATAAACAAATATTTTGGCTCTAACATCTCACACAGAGGGTCTGGATTAGCTTCTCGCAGCTAATCGTGCTCTGTGCGATAGACGACTTTTTCTATTTTTAGTACTCCCTAACAGAATGGTATAAATGGAACACTAATGGATTTGACATGGTTTCTAACTGTCCGTCTGAACGTGTATGTCACATGCTTCTAACTTTTGAACTGTTTGACGTAGGGAGCTGAATAAAAATGTACACCCCCTGTTGCAATATAGCAAATTAAAGCTGAACTTCCAAGGAACCCAAATGTTGGATGGTTTCCTCTCTTTCTGTGAATTAACGAGATATCAAAACTAGGATACTGTTAAAATAACGATACGGAATACTAACAGCACTAGTACTGGCCCATCTGCCAAGCTTCGGATCGTAATCATGACTACTTGATGGAGTTTATGGCAAGACGTGGTGGATTGTATGTGCCTGTAGCAGCTATCTCTTTGGGGTCAGACGCCTTGCACATTGAGATATTTGGCAAAAGTATAGTGACGGGTGGAGCGGCTTTTTGCAGACGTCGGGAAGAAATCTTTTAGGCTGGTTATATTGTGGAGTCATGCCACCTACGGTAGTGTTCCTTCAATGGAAAACCTGACTAAAGACGTAGAAAGATCTAACGTAGATTCAGGCCATGAGATTTGTCCAGCAATTTCGTCGGAGATTTCCCTGGGACCCAAACTGGTCTCAGTGAGTTGAATTTGCGACCGAGTTCAGAGAGGTCTTGCATTCTCAAACAAGGCTTTAAGTGCAGACTCTGTTTCACTAGAGACACATATTCTTCATAATAGTTCGTAGCCATTAGAACAGAATAAATCTTCGATTGAAGATAGATACATGTTTACCTAACGAGTTGTTACGCCAAATGTTGTCGTTCTACAGAAAGACACCAGCACCAGACCCTTGATTCAAATTCTGTCTAGAGCTAACCCTGGACGTTCCAAGGTCCAAGATCTAGTTTCATTGCGTCATGACAGGAGTCAAAAGATAATCGGGCAAGCCCATAAACAGTACAGTGCGGATGGTATCAAAAACCACATAATTTAGATGAAAGATAACTTTGATAATGTTTGCCATGATATACTCAATCGTTAATGCATTAATAACAGAGCCAGGGAGAGCTAGGATTTTATTGAAAGCAGCGGTGATGTAGACCCATAAAACTCCTTTCGGTGATAAGACTCATGTCTTTCCGAAAACACTCTTGCACTGCAAGAAAACTGGTAATGCTCTAGCAGTCTTTGACTCAACATGTTTTGACCAAGAGAAGTTTACTATCTAGTATGTTTGTAACACATTTGGGCACTGGTCGAGTAAGATCGTTCAAAATCGTAGAGAGAATATCTTCAGCTTTCTGTTGTTTTCGGATGGGGATCAGACTACTAAGATGGGAGAATCATTTTTGTAACATTTCGAACCAAGCAATGAATGGACGTATTCCTCAAGTGAAGATGAATTATTCAATGAGTGCAGTGCTGTACAAAGTTTCGCCACCAATATCAGACAAACCTTCTGAATCGACCCTTGGACAATTTATCAAGGTTGCGTACATTTATTTTGTCTTCAAAATTGTCGCACCAGGTTATACATATTACCGGCTGAATCATGTCTAATTGCCGAAGTCCAGGGCTGCAATCCTGCGACAATGAGTTAGACATTTTCTGAGGACCTACTTAAAGTATCACCACACACCAATACATACGATTGGGGATACGATATGGATGGACCTTAATGTTTCTAATTTATATGAGGTGGACTTACCTAAAGGCTACAACTGATAATTAAAGATATTGCCGACATTTCATTTGGCCAAGAAGACCAACACTAACTTCTCTGACATACAAACAGGCGATCAAAATTAATTTAGTATTAAGGGGAAACAGGAATACAGGAATTCCACGTTCCGATATAACTCTTGACCTCGACATATAAGACGAAAACTCATGCAATCTAAGTTTAACACTTTTCTAGAAAAAAATATCTAATTGTACATTTTAACACAGTATCCACTCAGCTTTTAAAATCAACCAGCACTACATTTTTGCTCATAAGACTTCCAACTAATCGGCAGCCAATTGAAAAAGTTAACTAAAGGTCATCAGTGAAAAATTAAACTCTCCCACTTCTGACAGTGACACGATAAACCATGACAAATGGTATCCGCTATTAACTTTCAATTGTTTAAAATTCAATACCCAATTGAATTTAATTATACAACCCGCCCGCACGTAATTGTCGATAAATTGTGAAAAATATTACATCGCTAATGACTAGCAAACAATTTATGATTTGTGACACTCCCCCCATTGGTAGATCAAGCACCTTGCCAAGATTTACATCTTTTCTAATTAATCATCAGTCCGGTCCAGAAGACAGCAATAGAAGAAACACAGATAACGAAATAAATAAATTCGCGACGGGAAAAATTATTTCCCCGCCACAAAATACATCAATTAAAACGACTATCTCGATACGAATCCACCGAAAGATAGGGATCACTATAAATTTGATTTGTGCGGAACTTTTCGTGTACACACAATTTCAACGACGATTAAGCCTCGAGTACACACACAACCGAGTGCCAGTGCTGGTGGTTGTTTGAAAATGCAAAATCCCCTCTGATCCTGTACTGAGTGTGGTGCCAGCGACAACAAATCACCTTCCAAGTACATCCATGAGAGGGACCAGCAAGTGTAGCACCGTTCGGTTGGTCTGTCCGGTCTTTTGGCCGGTATTGAACCTGCGCGATTTTCGCGTTATATTCACAAATTGACGACTGGGAATTTTGTGGTTCGCCTTCAAAGTAAAGCAGCAAAACCAAATGGGGGGAGGGAAGCAGTGAAAATTTGGAAAATGCATTTCCGAACTGCCACCACATGGATTTGTATCGATTTCAACGAACAACGATTTACGAGGATGTCGTCTACGCTACCAGTGTTTTGCATATACAACAGTACACAGGCAGGTCATATAAATCTCATCAGACTACGGCTGCAGGGTAAACGTGGTGGTAACAAGAAAATGTACAGAAATAGTGCCTGGGGTTTGCCAGCAGATTGAGAACAGTGCAGAACAGTAGGAACGATTTCACGGATAAGCGGTTTCTCAGTGGCGAATTATACAATTTAGTTGAGTTGAAAGTGAACACTGTTCTACTGGAAGGGGTTCTAATCATGTGTATTTCTGCAGTGATACAAGGCTGCGTCTTAGAAAACATACTTTTTTTGGAGATTCTTTGCAATTGGTATTGACAAGGCAACCCAAGAGGGTTTAGGAAAGCAGTATTTTTTGTAACAAAATTGTTACAGCATTTAGAGGTAATGCAGAATTCTCATAGTAAAGTACTACAATGCGGAGATTGGTGAGACTTATTCAAATACACACAGTTCCAATATAATCCAAAAAAGGAATGATATCTATTGGTTTCCAAGCTTATAGCAGCTATGGAGATTTGACTTCAAATACGAGCTTGTCAATTGCGATGGCAGTCGCTAAAGCTGAATCGCAAATAGCTAAGAAGGCAAACGGGTTGGGTTATAATCCCGAAAACCGAAAATCCAAAATCCCGAACAAAATCCCGAAAACGAAATCCTGAAAAATTTGGTTGGGTACAATTGTAAATGCTTGTTGTCTAGCAGGCGCTTGCATCTTAACAGTACTTGGATGGATAAAAGGATTTTACACTGTGGGATATTTCTTCAACCGGACGGCCTTCGGCCTTACATGCAGGTGCTCAGAAAAAAATAATTGAAATCGCGTAAAAAGTGTGTGAGAAACAGAAAATATGTTTTTTCGTGCTAATTTTAGTTAAAATTAAAAGGGTGAATCAGTTGGAGGTACACTGCTAATAGTTTTATGTCAATATAATGTTGAGACATTGACATCGAACGTGAAAAATGGTAAAATGGGCGCCACAGTTGGCTTACTTCCACATGTTTGATGAAATTTTCCATTACTTTTTGGCATAAATCCTGCGGTAGTTCATAAATAACTCGTCAAATCTTGTCCTTTAACTCTGGAATCATTTGGCATACACCTTATGCTTCACATAATCCCTAAGGAGAAAATCAAACGGAGTGACATCGCACGATCTTGGTGGCCACAACGAGAGATGACGCGGCCGAGAAACTTTGTGTGTGAAAATGCGAGTGACTTCTTAAAAATACGACATGACCATTCCGTTCAGTGCTCAAAAAAACAGTGCACAACCTAATATGAAGAATGAGGTGCGAGACGTGCACTCAGGAATTATTGTTAGGTGTGTATACATGACAAAATATGAAATGCGAGACGCGCACTCATCAAAAAGTGTGAGAACAATATTAAAGTATTAAAAGATGTGTCTACGTAGTGGTACCGTCTTGTTGAAACCACATGTTATGTTGACCGATATCATTTTTCATGTTCAATGTCAATGTGTCAACATTATATTGACATTGAAAATATCAGCAAATTATCAAAATCCAATTTAAATTGTAACCTTCAATTGAATCACCCTATACCTCGAGATACCGTGACGAGTAAATATTAGGCCCTGACGCATTCATTTGCAGCTTTAGGGGTTTGATCCCAAGCTAGGGGAATGTTCACCATTTTTGCAATGCTGGAAAACAGAGGGGAACGTTGTGTTACCCACGAAGACGGACCTTTAGATCTACCCCGTGTGATGCACACCAAGTTTCCTGCCAGTGTGATGGTCTTTGAAGCTGTGAACTGTGAAGGTCATGTTATGCCTCCCCACTCTTTCCCACAAGGTCTTCGAGTGAATGCTGCCGGATATATCGAAGCTAGATGTAGTTGTTAAGGGCTGGATAGACTTATGAGCATTCACCTTGTTTTTTTTCTGTTTTTAAATTTGTCTTCAAATAAACCCGCACCTTGTATAATGGAGAATCTGAAAAAAGTGGGTCTGTAAGCACTACTGCAACCTAAACTGGACTTTTTTTTATTTATTTATTCACTTGTGCAGTCCTTTCGGTACGGTGTTAGGTTTTATATGGTAAATTGATATACCAACTAACACCGCGCTAAATGATGACCCTGAAAAATTGGGTATTATTTAGTAACTGAAATGCGCTCTTATCCTTCAGTGAAAGGTAGTATTGTCACAAAATAAATGCATGCCATAAGCAGTACTGAAAGCGTTTATATATGTAGCTGCCACCAACTAAATTCGATTTCAGCAGGGGGTAGATGAGCTGTGTATAGTTGCAGTAAAGTTTTTTTTCTGCAAAATTCACAGCAAATTCCACCTTCCCTGACAGCTCTTTCTCTCTCTCCACCTATGTTGAATATTTCTTTCTTTCAATATTCTTTGGACAAATATTTTTTGAAATCCGTTCAGTAGCTCGAGTTCTTTAAGATCTCAAGTGTAAAAAATCCCCAGGTCCAGATGGAATTTCTCGCCTTGTTTTGAAGAGGTGTTCTTCTACCCTGGCCAAACCTCTACATAGGCTCTTTCATCTATCGTACCCCATAGGTATTTTCTTGGATAAGTGGAGACTTGTGCACGTTCAGCCAATTCCCAAAAAGGGCGATAAAATCTCCTCTAATTATCGACCCATTGAACTAATATCAGTGCTTTCCAAGGTCATGGAGAGCATTGTCAAATTTCCACCTCATGACCTATTTCGAAACAAACCATCTCTTTAATGACCGGCAGTATGGTTTTCGGCATCAGCGTTGCACAGGTGACCTGTCCCAAAAATGGTACCAGCGTATTCATCAACATAGTGAATGTAGAGTAGTTGCCTTTGGTATATCCAAAGCTCTCGATAGCGTGTGACATATCGGTCTCATAAGTAAACTTCAATCTTATGGTGTTAGTAACATCTTCTCTCATAATGGATTGTGTGTTTTTTAAATAAGGATCAATACAAGTTGTGTTAGTTGGGCGACTTTCTACCTCATTCACAACTAATGCTGGTGTACCCCAGGGTTCAGTCCTCTCTCCGATACTGTTTCTACATTTTATCAAAGACCTTCTCGTTCTTACTCGCAATCTACTCGTAATCCATCCTATCGTAGATGACAGCACTTTGGACTTAATTTATTTTTTGTAAACTCCACGAGACCGAGCGATCAACTCTGACATTGATGCAATCATCAATTAGGGTGTGAAAAAGCGAGTTTAACGCGTCAAAAACGCAGTGCTGTCTCCTGTCTCTGAAATGGGATACTAACGTAGAAAAGCTCAAAATGAACGGAGTTGATGTTGAAGAATCCATTGGCTTATCGATGCTTGGAATGTATGTTAGCTTAGACCTTCGCTGGAATCAGAAGATCAAAGATGCTGATAAAGCTGGAGCTAAATGCATTGGATTCCTCAAACGTAGTGAACGACATTTCACTCCCACAGACTTTGTTATAATATACATTCGTCCAATACTTGAACATAACTTGCATCTTTGGGCTAGAGCTCCCACCACATGCTTGAGTTTACTCGATCGTGTTCAACGACAAGTACGTGGATTGATCGGTGATCAGTCTACTTGCAATCAAATTTCCTCGCTACGTCACTGACTGTGAAATTCAGAAGATCGTTTTGCAAACACTCCACACGAATGTAAAATAACTTGCCTTCTTAAATATTTTCAGATACTTATAATCTTCAAAGATTCAAAACTAACGCGCATCATCACCTCATTCTCTATCTTTTCCTCCATACGAGTACGCTTTCCTCCAACATCCATCACTGGGTTAATCAACTTTAAAGGACATAGTCCTAAGGACTATTTTTAAGCAATAAAGGATATTCCTAAAGTTATTTTCATTATCGCTTTTAGAGGCAGAAAAATAAATAAAATTAAATAAATTTTCTTCCATTAAAAACTTTTTTGTCAGTCAGACTGTGCACCTGTCATACTCTTCCAACTGTGACATGAATCAATGTAAGGATATACAAATGGACCGCACTAACAAATAAGTGTTACCAGTTGGCAAATTGATTAGAAAGCCTCCACCATCACCATCCACCAGCAGCAACCAATGTCGGATCATGGAATATATGATACATATTTTCGCCGCGCAGCAAGTGAGTAATTTACTGCCGTTGGTTTGTCCCGAAATGAGACAGAACCGAAAATGAGATCAGGTTTATAATAGTTAGTGATAGGGTTCAGAATTTTCACATGAAAACTTTAATTCGTTTTACCGGGTTTTTCCTTTGTTTTCCATCTACGGACTTTGCGAGCCTTTGGCGGCTTTCAAATTTGAAGCCCAAACTTTGTAATTTAATTTGAATTTATTGACGAAACCCTCACCACTATGACATAACATAACACAACACAACACACACACATACGACCATGGGACTAAGCCGCCTTGCCGCGAATGGCGACTAATTTTGAATGAGCGCCAACTAAATTTATGGTATGGCTGAGTTGTGGTGTCCTAGATTGAATGGTAGTGTCATTTGGAATTGCATGGTTTATGGTTTTCGGTTACGTTTGCATTCACTGCAGTATTCATCAGATACACTCAGTACGGTTGCGGATTCTATTTTAGATACAACATGTTTTCTTTTTATTTTTTTTTTCTGTGAAAAGCTTACAGGTTGCATGACGGTTGGTATATAATGAGAGGGATTTAGAGAGGGAAAAAATTGATATTTCATTATCGACTTGGTGTTTAGAGTGCACAACATAAAACTATAAATGGGTGTGGACAGCTGCCGCGGAATTTGAAATAATGCAATTCAGATACAAATTAGTCGTGTGTTGCAATGTCTGATGTTGATCAACAAGATGTGGACTAATACTTTGTTGCACTCATTGATGTAGGTAGGCGCGACGACATGACGCGGGAAATAATAAGAATTACAAATTAGAGGGTTACCTTTGAAATGTAGAATTGAAATGACCTTCAAGTTACCTGCAATGAAAGAAAATAAAAAACTAAATGGTTAAGTGAATTGCCAATGAAGGTCGGAGATAAGATGCTATTTAGATTAGAATTATGATTAATAGAGGAAAATATTATTTTTGCGTGCTTAAAGGGGTTGGAAACGGCTACGTATTTTAAGAACATCAGTAGACCTGTAATTTTAGAAAAGCTTAGAGAAAAAGGGTTTGAGTCTTGGGAGTTGAACATTATTGATCACAGATGGCACAAGTATTAATAATAATATTATTATATTCAATGCAGGGCCTGGCCTAGCTTCTCGCAGCCACTCGTGCTGTGCGTCTCACGAATGGTTTGAACGATCGCGAGAGGTGACACCGTGAGAAAATTTTTATTTTTGTATTTTCTTGGATTCGAACCTTGAATCTCTCGCTCAGAATACGTCGATTTATTTGCTTAAACTCGCTTTATATGCGAAGACCAACATTATACTATAGTGTGACCAGATAAGAACGATAGGAAAAGAAATTTAAATAAAACAACATCGGTGTGAGATATCAAATTGATTCTGGCTTTGTTTTGAAGCTACATTCATGCCATTATGATTAGCACATCATTTAAATGGCTGCCGCGGCTTCGCTGGCAGTGCTTCAAGCGGTCGGTCCAATTTATGATGACTCGGTCCAATATTTGCGGCGTTATTCCGGCAATAGCGTCTCGAATGTTGGCCTCGAGCTCGTCCAAGTGGTTGGCTTGTTAGCGTAGACTAAGGACTTGACGAAGCACCAGAGAAAATAATCGAGGGGTGTCAAGTCGCATGATCGCGGCGGTGAATTGGTGAATTGATGAACGCCACTTGTTGCGTCGCTTGTATGACATGTAGCGCCATCTTGTTGGAACGACAGCTCGGGTATATCGATGTTGTCGAGCTCTAGCCACAGAAAGTCGGTCTATACTGAGGACCATTGACGGTAACGGTGTCTCCTTCCTCATTTCGAAAGAAATAAGATCCCATGATGCCGCCGTGCCATAAACCAAACCAAACAGTTAATCCTTGTGGATGCATTGATGCTTGGTTGAACACTTGCGGATTGTGGTCGCTCCAATAACGGCAATTTTACTTGTTGACATAGCCGCTGAGCCAAAAATGGGCCTCGTCCGAGAAGATGATTTTTTGACCAACAAAATCCGGATCTCCGGCCAACATTTCCAGCGCCCAATTAGCGAACTCACAGCGTTGTCTATGGTCGTCCGGCTTCATTCTTGCGTCAGTACAATCTTATACGGAGGTAGGCCCAAATCCAACCGCAAAATAAGCCTGGTTGACTCTCTGGCGATGTCCAATTCAGGTGATCGGCGCCGAGTCGACATTTCTGGCTCTTCTCCGATACTGGCCGCTACGGCGGCTATGTTTTCTTCACTTCGCATCGATTTCTGTCTGGTTGGTGGCTTAATGTCCAAAAGAGTGTACTCACGCTCAAACTTTTCTACGGTGCGACGAATTGCCTGCGCACTTCAGCAAACCTTACTGAATATTTTGACAGCTGGATGTCATTGGTAACTTTGACAGCTTCTGAAACATAACAATTGGAAATTGCAATTGCTATCTGGTCGCCTCTTATTATTCTCTCTCCATGTTGGTTACCCTGTCGTTAGTGGAAGGGTTTGAAAAAGAGTCTATGCTATACAGCTACAACTTAATTTGAGAGCCAACACTGCACTCCATCTTCAATGTTGTAGACTGAAATGCCGAGAAAGACTGAAGATATGAAGTCAATAAAGGACAATAGTGGTAAAAAAGTTGAAAAGGTGTTGCAAAGCACTGAAGCGATAGCGACGACACTCGAGAGGTTAACGCAACTCAGAGGCGTACTGATATATTTAATGTTGACTAGATGCATAGTGGAAGTTGAAGTTGATCTAATTCCGTTACAGTAGCCTTGAATCTTTGGAAGAATCATCAGAAGACTGCCAGAGAATGTGGCCACGTTGCATTACACGTGATCTAGGGGAAAGTGTTAAATAATATGTTCTGGTGAGGTCCGGAATTCAGCCTGTCATGCTGTCACATCTATCCGCAGAGGACTTTGTGACATTTCGATTAGGGGTAGGTGTGCTGGCATACCTTCCGTATGTGTCACCGGAACCTGATTCTACAAAGGCAGATAGAATTTCAGATAACTAGGATAGAAAAAAAGATTGATTGCGATCCAAATTGTCAAAATGCAGAGTGGGGTAGGACCAACGATTACTGAAAACGGGAAGTTTTACTCGAGCTTGCAGATGCTAGACGTAATGATGTGATTAGATATAGCTCTACGTAGTGCGGTTGTCTCAAATTGTAAAGTAATGGACCGGACGACAATGTCAGATCACAGAGCGCGAAATGAGAACAGGACACATACCTTGGCGTAGGGAAGTAGAAAACCTAAAGGAAAAGGTGAAGCATGATTTAAATTGCAAAGCGGAAAATAAAGTTTATGGAAGCACTACGGCGACGGTGTACGTAGAGAAGATTCTGCTCAACTCTGGAGAATAAATCGCGATATAGTTTCTAAAGTTAGACTAGTTCGTGGCAAGACAAAGAAGATAACGAAGACTTCGACCATGCTAGTCAATGAAAACCTGTTGGAAACGCTTTTTTCGGGAAGTTACGAGAAGCTAGTAGAATGGATAGGCCAGGAATTGAAAGAATAGTGCCGCTAGAAGGGTTGAAAAAATTGTTATCCACCTTTGCCCCAAATCTCAGGTTTGGGTGGCATTTCCATTGCAATGATATACACAAGTCATTGCATCCAGATGTAGTAGATGTACGTTACCTGTTTATGTTACAGGTTACTCCGTTAATACGAAAGCAAAGAAGCGCTGTGTGACTTGCACAACCGGGTAAAAGGTTATAACACAGAAGCGAGGCCCATCAAACCGGTCATCATTTCTATTGAAGACAATCTAAAGATTGTGGTGAACCATATAGCGACAGCATACTTATAGAGTTGTTACGATTACGAAAAAAAAGCTGCATCAAGTTGTACGTTTTGCGGAACAGGAACGTCGTATCGGGGGATCGTAATAAATGACTTAAAGGTGCGGTCGATAGATATGTTTGAAAAAAAAAAACTGACCTGTTAAGGGTCTGGGCGGGCTGGAGACTTTGTTGAAAAACTGGGTGATAAATATTTAGAAGGTGTCATGGCTCACTGAGCGAGAAGAGGTTCAAATACCAGAAAACACAACAACAAAAAAAAAAAAAAAAAACGGTTCCACCTCTCGCGAACGTGTCTGACAAGCATCCTAAAATTGTCATGAAAAGCATCTCTCAATCGAAAAAAATGTCATTTGGAAAAGTATAGAACTGTAGGTCCCCACTATTCTTGCGGCGCACAGAACGAATGGCTGCGAGAAGCTAGGCCTGGTCCTGTATAAGCTATTAGGATCACAATATTTATTTAAATACCTAGAAGGGTAGTTCAAGACACATATTGACTACAGAGTGGTCTTTCTATAACCCATTCTGTCTAGCAAACGAAATTCAGAAAACACGCATTCATATAGCAGACGATTTACCAATATTGGCAAGAGGCAAATTCATAGATGTCACTGGAAGTGTGATGAATGCACTCCGCATGGTGTCAATAAAAGGGCCAATATAATGGTGTTTTAAAAAAATAGAAGAAAGAATCCTTAAATGGCACCGGTATAATACGAGTAGTCGTCGGCATGTATCATTTCCCCTGCAAACTCTAAAGGAGCTGGCGGGACAACAATAAGTCGCCAGTATGTTCCGCGCCTAATACCTTCCTTCAGTTCTTGCATTGGAACACTTGTTCCAATAATAATAATAAACGTTAATAACCTTCGACTATTGCGCAAAACTAAAACATTTGTAGGCCATTAACCTTATAGCATGTGTATAGGACAGAGACCCCGACCCTGTGTAATCATAAATTGAAATAACTACCCACATTATCATTTTGCTGCCTAAAATAACAATCAACTCTACCCATTTACACAAAATACGACAATGAAAGAGTAGGTGTAAAGGTCATGTCTAACAATCAATATAGCAAACGAAAGTGATACCTAAAGGCATTTCCCCGAAAAGGGGCCATAAAGTCCCTAAAAGTAGCTCCACATTATTTATTCATGAGTGAGGAACTGAACTAAATTGTCTGTAAGGGTATTTGTTTATAAACTTGTTTTTGCTTATGAGGACATTTCAACCTCGCATGTAATACCAAACTAACAAAACAACCATCCCTTCCGTTTCTATCAATAAATAAAGATTTAATACCACAAATAACCACACAGATAATCCACGTGGGTCTTCCTCGTTCTCTCTCTGTACCTCATATAAAATTCCACCTAATCGAAAGAAATGACTTTCAATAAATACCATCATCAGCGCCCTTCTATCGAAGGATACAAAAGCAAATAACAGCGAATATA
The DNA here is from genome assembly GCA_963082735.1 of Pocota personata. NCBI lineage: Eukaryota > Metazoa > Arthropoda > Insecta > Diptera > Syrphidae > Pocota > Pocota personata. The sequence continues at coordinate 261,500,005 of OY720429.1, read as the reverse complement.
ACCAACAATGAGACTGTTTCCCAATTTAACGTCCACTCATCGCACAGGGGGATTACCGTCAATAATTGTCCCCGTGCCGCACAAACCGCAATAATCCTCCGCACATGCATAGTCCTTGGGGTCCAATTTTTCCCGGTACAAAAGCCCATGCCTACACCACTACTCACCGCTGCTAAACGAAATTGTCTTCGTTGTCCTATCATCAAAAAGGAATTGGCCTGTCATTTAGAATTTAGGTTTTCGAATTTTTGCACGAATCAACACAAAAACTCTGACAGAGTTGTACATGGGAATTTTGAACGTACACTGGTGCGTATGTGGAACATTTTCTTTTTTGCAAGCAAATAAATCACAGTCATCCGGGAAGGGACAGAGTGGGTGTGGCTCATTCTTTTCTATGTCATCCTCTATTACAATCTATCGGATTGTTGGTGTACGAACGAAACGAAACGAAACGAAGGAAAGGAATTATATTGAATCACGAAAACTGAGGAAATCATTTAAGTGGCTTACTTTGGTTGAGAGGATGAAGCGAAGTGGAGTAACTCTATCATGCTCGCAGTTGGGTGGTTGTGAGAGAAAATTATAATCCGTTTATGAATGCAGATTTATGAAAATGCTACAGCTTTCCCCCCACCGGAAATGTGATATACAATGGATTATTGGGCTTGACGATGGCAAATCAAAATTAAATTATAAGTTGGCGTACAGTGTGGTAAGAAAATACTGGGACGGCGGCGATTATATGTACTTCTTATGTGTATTTGTCTCATGTAAGCTACAATGTTATAAAGAACCTAATTCGAAACTGACATATCCGTATAAAGTACAGGGTGCGCCATCTTTTATGTCGGCATGCAAACATTGAATAACTTTGACATTTATCAACCGATTGACATGAGTATACATGTTTTTGAAACGTCAATTCAGTACAATTTTAACCATGAATCGATTTACACTCAAACAACTCGCCGAAATAGTGACGCTGTACATTGAAATCAGTCGTTGAGTTGTGTTAACTCAACGTGCGTATCGTCGAAAATATCGTGGCCAACAAGCACCGTCTGACAACACTATTTGTCGTTTGGTGTCGAATTTTGTTGAGCACGGGACAGTGGGAGATCGTCGACATGCCGTTCATTAACGCCCAAGACGTTAAAATGAACAGCATTTTGCCGTCAGTAGAACCACTTTGCGGATGATTTGTATATGTTTTCATATAAAGTGCAATTGACTCAAAGAATATTGTCGACAGAATGCCCACGTCGCTTGGAATATGGCCAAATAGTCGCTCGAATGGTTGATACTGAAACTGATTTTTGGAAGCACATTTTGATGACCGACGAGATCCATTTCGCGCTCTCTGGCGCCGTTAACAAGCAAAATTGCCGCATTTGGGGAACGAAAAATCCACACGAGATCCATGAAACACCATTGCATGACCAAAAAGTGACTGTTTGCGCCAAAACCATCATGGGGCCATTTTTCTTCAGAGAAGGTAAAACAGTCGATGGGAATCGATATCGGTGGATATTGGCTCATTATGTCTGCCTACAAATGTGTGAAAAAGGTCTGGACGGTTACTGGTTTCAACAAGACGGTACGCCATGTCACACTGAAAATCAAACAATGCAGTTTTTGCAACGAAAATTCCCTGGACGTGTGCTGTCAAAAAATGGAGACATTGACTGGCCACCCAGATCTGCATATATGACCCCTCCGGATTTCTTTTTGTGGGGATATTTGAAAAGCAAAGTGTACACCAGCAAGCCTCAGACCATTGACGATCTTAAGGCAAACATTCGTGCCGAAATCATAGCTATACCTCCGCCCGAGATGCTCGAAAAAGTGATAGAAAACGCAGCAAAAAGGGCACATTTTGCTTTGACCAATAGAGGCGGCCACTTGATTGATTTTGTATTCAAAAACTAGTCCAAATAAATTGTAAAGGACCAAATTAAATAAAAATACAAAAAGACTTCGAGACCAAGGTCACATTTGATACCTAATACATATGCAATCCGTTTACAAAATTGGCCTTCTGTTTAACGCTTTTTAATCGCGACTGTTAATATATCCGTCTGCTTTGGGGGTAAAACCTGATAATGCAATTATAACTGCGAAATACAAAAATACCCCAATACGTTGTGTCAGCGACAACGTAAGAGACCGTTTATTGTAAAAAAAAAAAAACACTTTTGGCACCTGTATCTCATAACAGAATTTGGATTACACTCAACCAGCCGACATGTACATTAGCAAAGGGTGCTCCCTCATCCAAGATACAGAAATCATTCCATTAAAAAGCCTACCCACCACCATAACCACTTCAACTTAAAATAAAGAAGGTTTCACATTACATATTTTGTATCTGCAGAGTGACGAAAGCGGGAGCACTACCGGGGCTTTGCCTGTCAAAGCTCTTTACAACTTTTACTGCTGCAGTTCATGTTGTTGTTTTCGACAACAAAAAAAATTATAAAACTTTGTGTGGAAATTCGTCATGAAAATCTGGAAAATTATACAAAACAACACGGCAAACGGCAGATACTGATAGACGGACAAATAAGCAACGAAACATTTTTCTAGTTCGTTTTACGTGTATCTTTTCGTATCTGTTTGGCTGCCACTGGCATGGATACAAAAACTGTCTACACGTCTCTTACTGCGGTTTATAGTTTTTCACTTTTCATCATTTTCGTTTCGTTTTTTTTTTTTTTTTTTCAATTGAATTTAATTAAGTAATGATGCTGATGATATTGTTGTTACCTTGGCAGCACAGCAGAGCTCTGTGTGATGAAATCAAAACTTCCCGGCTTATTATGACTTTGACATAGTATCTTTCTGTTTATTTGATTTTGGTGAAAGGCGGCGAAGATATTATAATTTTGTCATCAACAACACGACGATGTCCTCTTGCAGCACACAAATTCCAATTAAAGAGTTTTTGAGTTGTTAATCGCATTTTGTGTTGCCACTCATGAAAAAGGATTTTTCCTTTGATGCGCAAAATAGTAGATAGGGACTTAATATCGGTTGCCATTGGCTTTATTTTTATTGAAAGGAATGTTCGGAGTGGTACTTCAGAGAAACAGAGGGACACAGTGTCCTTTGCGAATTGAAAAATTTTTTTTTTTTTTTTTGTTGTACTCCTTGAAGATGGAGAGATGTGAGATAGAGGCAATGAAAGAAATATTGTATTTGGAGTGCGTTCATTTTAATAAAGAGCTTTCTTAGCTGCCAGAGGGAATTAGCCTTTTGACTTGGATACTTTCAAAGAGAGGTTCATATCAAGGACATGCATGGAGAGGAATGTGTGTGACCTTCTACACTGAGAATTGAATTGAGAAATACCTAGGGATTTGGCTGTGAGAAAAGTTGGAAAGTCTTAATGCTAGACAATATTCTTGGAATTGGAAGTAAAGCTATGGCATGTGAGGAGTATGAGATTCAAACTCAATTTATGGGACTCAAAATAAAAGAAGCAATCTCTGCTTATGACAGTTGAGGAGATCAAATCAGTTATTCAAAGAATGATTGAGAGGAATTTGACACAATAAGGCAGAATCATGGCAGATGTTTGTTCGCCTATCTCTGTACCTCCTCAATCGAATACATTGTCCCAAAATTGCTTGTCAACAAAAAGCCTTGACTATGAGTTTGACGTACTGGTTGTGGTTGGAAAGTTGTCGAACATAGAGAGATTGAATAATTTTTTGGTATCATTGAGGTCTTTGAACAAAAGATACGGGGAACCTACTTGATACATTTGCTCTGCTGTATATTTTGATGCTCGTGAGGTGGAACCGTTGTCTAGCATCATCCTTTCATAGTTCCGACAAGATTCCAGGCGGGGGCTTTGGAATTCAACTCAAGACCATGTCGCTAAATGAAGACAAGAATTAGCTGTTCCTCCTCTTCGAAGTCTTCAAAGTCTAATGCATCCAGTCATCTAGTGTAAATATGGAAATCGGTTAAAGAAGCAGTGAGTTTTAGGATCGATTACTAACAAAGAAACTGAAAATCAAATGAGCTCCTCTTCCTTTTCTACTGAAACCACTCCTTTGTTGCAGTAGGAACAGCATTGGCTGGGAAGGGCGGAACCTAAAGGAAATATATAATCGGAATGTACCCTTAGAGGGGCCACAAGACGTCAAAAATGCATCTTTTTTTGCAAAACACTATGACATAAGTCTGTTACTCGATTGAAAGGGGAGGAGGTTCAAAGTAGTGTTCACTCCCAAGCCGGGAAGGATGATCTATGAATTTCATAGCAGCTTTATGACTACAACCCTTTCATACTCGTAATTCCTGTTAGAAGAAGTCCACGACAATCAACATGCTTATCCGAAAAGAACGTTGATAAACCCTTCGCCGACAGCCAAGTCTTATAAACTGGGGAAGCTCTTGAAAAACCTAATATTTTACAAATTTTCCGGAAATATTGCAGCAATTTTAGACTATACCTTCAGATCAAAACGTACCCGGAATTCGTCAATAAAACGAAAACGGTTCCAAGTAATCTCCATTGCAAGCAATACACATATTCCAACGCTTCCTCCAATCTTCAAAAGACTTTTAGGTCAATTTTGGAATCGTCTTCAGCTCTTAATTTCTAAACACTGGAGGATAGTTAAGCAGATCAAAAAGCGTTTGACTCATCTGGAATGAAATCGAAATCTGTAATCGAAATTCTGTCTACCAGAAGTTTTAAAATTACTTTTTGAACTTGATCTAAATAAGATAGTCATCCTCTACTGGATTCGGAAACGATAAATGAACAGTGCCTCTACATAACAATCTATACTTCTACGAGTATACTGTTTGAGTTTGCCATCTCACATTCGTCGAAATGTCTGATACTCTAAAGAAAGCGAATTTTCAGGGAATGTTGAAATCCAGCCAGAGAAGATTTTTAACTTTCCGATAGTCCACTCAGTCCATTGAAGGATTGTTTTTCTAGTGTTGCCAAGAGCTGAGTTTCGTAGAACAATGAAACTTTTTTAAATTGTGGACTATGCCATTATGTATGGAATACAACATCGGGAAATGGCCATCACTTTTCGGCACATTTCTGGCTATATTGCGGCAATAACTTCACGGATGTTGGTTTTATATAGGTAGACACAATTTTTAGCATAGCCCCACAAAAAGAAATCCAACGGGTTTACGAGTAGATCACATGATTTTGGTGGCCAATTGATGTCGCCAAATATCGAAATTAAACGGCAGGAAAACTGTTGGTGCAAAGAGCCAAATTTGCCTATGTTATGTGGCATGTATCTCCGTCCGGTTGGAACCACATGTCACTTACATCAATGTCTTCAATCTCAGGCCAAAGTTGGTTATCATTTGACTATAACGCAGAGAGTTCACCGAAACAGTGGGACCTTTGTCGTTTTCAACAAAAACAGCGTCGCCAAAGTGTCACTTGTGGAGGATGCAAGAATTTTAAGGCACCTATATAGCCTTACATTCTAGTAGTACTATACGAACAAAACCAATAAGAACAAAAACAAAACAGAAAATAAAAATTTCATGGTACATGATCTGACCAGAAAAATTTAACCCAATATGCAGGCAAATCAAAGGTGGCCATGGTGTAGTGGTAACATCATCGTTTGTCACGCTGCAGGTTCACGGTTCGAATCCTGATGTCAAGAATCATCTATTTATTTCGTATGAAATAAATAAAAAAAGTCGATCAATTGCGAAAGCATAACACTGGCAGTAGGGTGGTCATATGGCATGGCTAAAATGCAACTTGACCGTGATGATGACATCAGGATGGAAAAAAAAATACTGTAAATCATAAGTAACGAAAATAACAGCAAAACGAAAATACTCCTCAGTTATCTGTACGCCACCCTTGGAGTTCTCTGAACCACAACCTGAGTTTCAAACCAACTACACCAATCTGTCTTTCTCTCTGTCTCTATATAGGGTATTCATATCCCCTTTGACATGTGCAAATTATAAAAAAAGGACACCTACCTCAGTTGAGACACCACTAAAAAATAATTTGCTGAAAAAAAAAAAACCTGAATAACACTTCTTTTAGGAAGCCGGAAAGTAAGAACACGAAAGTTGATTCAACATAAAGAATTGCCAATAAAAATCTGAACAAGAGAGGTACCATTAATTCGCAGTTCAAACCAAGTTTGTTATACTGTACGTAAAATGGGTTGAAGTGCTATTTTGAATGAGCAATTAAGGAATAGAGCAGTTAAGACTAGCAGTGATTTAATCACTCTTAAGATCACAGTTACTCGTAGCATTGTGAGTACTGAGCAGTTTTCTTAAGTGCTCAGTGAATAAAGGAATAAATAGCAGACAGCGTTGCGAAACATGATTCTTGTGTATAATAGAGCAAATAAAAAGGAATATAATAAAAATAGGAATATTTATTTGAGAAAATAAAAAATAAATAATTGAAATTGGCAGAAACAAAAAATCTACCTACACATAAACGAACGACGAATAATGAAATTCTCTCTCTCCCTAGCATCATACACAAGTGTGAGTACAGAGTATATGATTTGGGCAAGAATGAAAGAGATGATTGCGTTGCAAAGCATGTGAACGAAGGTTTAGTATACAGGGTGCGGACTCTGCGGAGACTACTTGCGGACAAATTTGAAAAAAAAAAAACCGAAGTGGTCATAACTTATGCAAAAATAATCCTTTATCCGGATATAATTACACAAATATCCATATATGAACGTCTGTAGCCCATATTCAATAAAACCACCTTCAATATCGATAACTGCCTAAATTCGTGACCGGAAACGTGAGCATCCCTTGTTGATGTTGGCCATTACTTGGACAATCGCATCCTTTAGAGCTTGGATAGTATTGTGGGTTGTTTGTTGGTTTTATGTTCAACTGCGCCCCACACAAAACAATTCAATGGAATAAGGTCTGGTTAGTTAGTTGGCCATAAGTTTGGTGTTATGTGATAATGGAAATTGATCGATATCCATTCCTGAGCGTCGCGTTTGTGCGCTGGTGCAGAAATCTGTTTTAACACGTATGGTCTTCCTTCACATTGTCTATCCAGGGCTTAAGAACTGCTGGAAATTTCGGGGCCATCTGAAGGCTCTAAACACAGTCATTTATCGTTCCTTCTATGCACCTTCTGGTCCTGGCCGAAATTGTTTTCATAGAAAAAAAAAAAAGAAGAAGCCCTACATACGCTAATTTTCCATTTCCTCCGACATAAACAGGCCATTTCTCTTGGCTTAAGACTTATATCGGAGGTTTTCATGAACCACACCGCGAATTAGTCGCTCAGTCTCATGCAATTGACATCATCGACGTTCCAGAGTCCTGGTGAATACGATGTTGCACTTGTTGAAGGAAATGGTTTCAATTTCTCACCCCAGGCATTCATATTCAACCCTTCAATTAAATATTTCGATTTTGAATTTTTCCATGTCAGTTGTTACGAGTATAACAGGTGTAGTATTGCGAAAGTTGTAATCGATTACCAATTACATACAATTACAAAAGGCAATCTATTACATTTTGTAAAATTAAACTGCAATGCAAACATTAGTAGTCAAGATAATTAGTTGCATGTAATCTATACTACAATTACTAAGTAGTTCTCGGCCTGTCAATGAAAGACTGTGATTTTTAGTTAAAAAATTATTTTATTTTTCTACATAATCTCCCTTGACTTCAACACACTTGGTCCAGCGTTTCTCCAACATCAGTATTCCTTCTAGGAAATGAGAGTCTGGAAGGCTGTGAAAATATTCATCTACGGCCCTCTCAACTTCTGCATTGGATGCGAAGCGCTTCCCAGAAACAAATTTCTTCAAGTTTGGGAACAGATGGAAGTCTGAAGGTGCCAAATTAGGTGAATTAGGGCGGATGGCCGAGCAAATCTTCTGTACAGGCGCATTGTCCTGGTGAAAGATGATTTTTTTTCTTCTTCAAGCCAGGCCTCTTCTCGCGAATTTTGGTATCCAGCTGGTCAAGAAGTTTGGAGTAATATTCGCCTGTAATTCTTCTGCCTTTCTCTAGGTAATCAATTAACAGGATCCCTTTCGCATCCCAAAACACAGTGGCCATGACCTTTCCGGCAGGAAACATACATTTTTGCTGATTGGAACGCCATCTCTGCGTCAGGCCGATAACTTTTCACCTTGCCCTCGTATGTAGTCATTAAATATTGATTACATGCAATCTTAAATAAAAAGTAGCTATAATTACTTATGTAATTGTTTAAACTATAAATTACATTTGTAATTGATTATGGCCAACTCTACGCGTAATTTTTCTTTAAACATTTTCAGGTGACTGTTGGACGGAATAAGGTTACTATTTAGGACGCCCAAATCTATGACTATTACCAGATCGATTGAACTATTTGACTGGCCATATGAATCGAATAATGAAATTTCATTGATCAATTTACTAAGTATCCACTCACCATACTCACATATATAGTAACGCTTACCTGAAATTAAAGAGAAAACCATTTATTAGCGCAATTAAATTAAAAGCTATTTGATCAATATCTATGCCTAAAGAAACTTCTTGAACACACGCCAAACTTATATATTACAAAAGAACACACAAGGTACCTAATCAAAACTTTCTTCAATCATAGACTAAACGAATGACCTCTGGTGCGGACTGAATGCCCAAAATCCTTCTGAAATTGGATGCCAGATCATCCATTAGTCAAATCCCCCGATCCCTTAAATCCACCAGAAACTGTGTTACTTATTGCTATGATTGGATGAAATCACCCCCCTCACATTAGATATCAAATATCATTTAACTCTAAGGGCTTTTTAAGAACTCCAATCACGTTCAACCCTTTTTTTCAACCCTCTCCCGGGATAAGTAATGCCTGCTGAGCAGCAAAACAGCAACAACCATAAAAGTGGAACACAAAAAGGCTGCGCACAAAATTAGTTTATTACCTCTGCACGATAAAGGAGGCCATACTTTCCAAATTTAAAACAATAACCCTTAAAATTGAAAACCCACCCTTATACCCATATCTCTATCTACCTCTCAACTTCCACCACAAACGAATGACGTATAAATAAAAGTTTCACTTAAAAAAAAAAAAAAAAAGCGAAGAAGATAAAAAGGTAAATATCCGGCTATTATTTTCAATTGTTGTCTATGCACAAAAATTTCCATATCGAGTCAAAATCCAATTTAAACTTTTCGACGGGCGGACACAATCAAAAGAAAACATAAAAAAAAGGATAACTTTATTCTCTAACAAAAAAAAAACAAAAAAAAGAAGAAAGGATGAACGTTGTTGGTTCGTCTTTCCTATCGTAGTAGTGAAAAATTGAGCAGCCGGTCGGGAAAGTTTTCGAGGGACCGGTGGGAGGTAGCAAAATAGAACAAATCACGAAAAAGGGTTAAAAATACAAAAACCGACAACTTTTCCAGACACCATATGGCTTAGGAGGGATGATACAAACACCACCACTACTACTAGATACTGGCAGACTCTGGCGTATGTGGAACACAAAATGGTACCGCAGAAAAATAGATAAAGTTAAGCAAAGTTACACGTAGCTTCATAGCTTTGTGTGTCCTGCGGAGTTCGTGTTCTGCTTTTTTTCTGGTATTCACGACACACACTTTTCGGGTATTTACCCCCAGCATCACAGATTCAATACTAATATCTGCAAAGCTCTCCGAAATGGCGACTCGGTATGTCGGGTGTTGGCTGTCATGTGTAGCGAGTAGAGGCTTTGCTCTTTTAGGTGTATGAATTTTTCTGATATTACACCTGCAGTGTGAGGGGGGTAAAGCTAGCCGCTAACCACCGCTACAAGATGACAAGGGTCGGTCGCACACGACGCGGTGACGTGGCGGTCTTGGTGGTCTGATGGAGAGAATATGATTTTTTTGCGGTGGAAGCAATTTTTGTTAATTTAATTTCACTTGAGCGTAGGGGAACCCCCTCTCTCTAATGGCATGGAGATGTGCAATGCGGTAGAATGGCGTAAAAAGAAATCAACTATGGTTGTGGGCACATGGCGCCCATTTTTACCACTGAGTGTGTTGGCAATTTTTGTGGGTTGTAATTTTTTTAAATTATTTTTTATAGCATCGTTTATTAAGAGCGGGGATTTGGTCCGTTTTTCTTTTGTTGGTGGAGGTGAATGATGGCAAATCATGAACTCCTTGAAATGTGAACATTAAAGCTGGAAGGCGGATTGAATGTATAAAAAAATATTATCTGTGGAGGGTATTTGAAAACAGATTAATTTTAAATTTAAAAACTCCTAGAGATGATGGAGGAAAACGTTTTTCTTCGAATATGTATCTACCCAGTGATTTTAAATGGGTTTGTATCTAGTGGAACAGCTTTCGAGAGCCCTAACAATTCGTACAATGTTCCTACAGCAATAATGATACCGCAAACCTGTGAGAATAGATTGCCAGTTCAATACAATGTTTCTTTGGCAGGCTCGGAAAAGTAATCGCTGAATCGACAATGGGATACTTATTTCTCTGGCTGTACGCCTGCCTATGATGAACATTATCTGTGAGGATAAACATTTAAGTCCTCATAGGTGATTTATTCCGCGGAATTGACGGAAGATCTACGGAATAATAAGACACATTCTGTGGTGCATTTGAAAGTGCTACTTACGGCATGGTTGGCTAGGGTGATTGTGATTTTCACATCCAAATCGCACACATCCACCAACGAAAGAGTAGCTTAACTTATACGTATTACTTTCTTTTGAAGATTTTTTAAATCATGAGCTCTACATAAAACTGTATGTACTATCCAAGTCGTAGCATTATCTCAATCCATTAAGTTTGTTCTTTCATCGACAAACCACAATGAAGCAATGAACTCATATACATATATTGTTGTCAAATTAAAACCATGGATTCGGAGTTCGTAATGACAATGACTTGTGAACTCATACAATGTCAATCAAAGGCGCCCTATTTGGCCATGAGTTCGGTGTCCTGTAATGGGCACCAAACATCCAAAAAGTCTGAACAATTTTCTGTCAGCCGACAATTTAGGTGTTGTTTCTTAAATTTCTGAAGCTGCGGGAATCAAAAACGCCTCCGTATGAATCCGTTCGAAGCAATCGAACCAGCATATTTCGCATTCCCAAGCACAAAACTCTCCAGCTTCGAGATCCCGTAGTGTCTTTTAAGGCAGAAGCACCATAGCACATGATACTCTGCAAACACATAAAAACAGATCGAATAGCGTATTTCCATCGAAGGCCAAATTATAGTTCAGATTGTTTAACTTAAATCCTCCGTAATGATGTTTGTAATGCTTTCCCAAGCCGTTGGCGGTAACCTATCAGAACTACCTTGTTCTGTGCTACTGTCCCTACAGGCTGGGAAGTGAGTATTCATAAGAAGTTCGAGCGAATCCGCGGAAGAGTCTGTCCAACTACCATCCGCCTTTGGACAGAATTTTTCTGAGCCTTGCGGATTCTTTAAGAGTTTCGATAGATTGGCAGTATTCTATCCATCCCTGATTCTTGGCCATTCTAATGGATTTCTTATATATTTTTAGGCAGTCTTTGTAGGGCTGCCAGAAGTTGTGATTATAGCAGATATTGAAAATCACTCTGGTCATCTTCCTGAGTTTTGACAGATCTTCATTCCACCACATTGGGACTTTCTTTTTACTGAAGTTGACTGGGCACGAGACTTTATATGCAATTTTTATTACTTTCTCAAAGGTTTATGCCTTTGAGTCCAGTGCCGTGGTCGAGTCGATTTTTGCATTTGTGTGTTTCCCAGTTTTGACTTAACTATACGACTAAACTTTGTCTAGTTTATTCGTTTGGGATTTCTATAGGGTTTAGGAGTCTCAGACACGAGACAGACTTCAAAGAGTATCCATTTATGATCTGAAAAAGATTGTATAATGGATACCCTCCAGTTATTAACCCTTAAGTTTTCGTTATTTGATGTTAGTGTGATGTCAATAACCGCTTCCCACCCATTAAAATTGTCCGTACTCGGAAAAACGAAAGTTGGGGTATTACCAGTATTGCATACAGAGAGATTGAGACTGGTAGTGCATATAACATACCTTTTGCTCGAAATTCAATTCCCTACCAGGATACACTATTTCTTATTTAAGAACCAATCTGTATGTTCTAGATTTCCTCGGTTCCGCACCCTCTGTTTCATAGCTTGATTGGAAGCTCTACATACAGTAAGTACTTCATCTTAATCTTCTTAACATTCACATGAAGTTAGACGAATAAGAAAAGCTGAGATTTCTTGCAAATAAATGTTTTGGCATCAAAAACATCGCCCATATGTTATCCACAAATCGTATCCTTAAACACTAACTCTTAATCAATAAACCATAATTGTATTATATCAGGTTGGCAAGTAAGTAATTGCCGATTTCACACATAGATGTCTTTGGCCATATTTTTTAATGGCTTCTGTCAATGACATATTTTTTTCCTTTTGACATTTGTTAGCTGTCAGTCTTACTTTGCTTTAGAAGCAAATTGCGCGTATTTTTGTGAAAAGGTACTAGTTTGGCGTCAGTTTTAATATGGAATACAAAAACGAGCATTTTCGTCATATTTTACTTTTTTATTTCCGTAAAGGAAAGAACGCAGCGCAAGCTGCTAAAAAGTTACGTGATGTGTATGGTAAAGAATCCTTAAAAGAAAGACAGTGCCAGAATTGGTTTGACAAATTTCGTTCCGGGGATTTTCACTGAAAGATGAACAACAATCAGGTCGACCAGATGAGCTTGATGATGATCAAATTAAAGCCATAATCGAGTCGGATCGTCATGTAACTGTACGAGAGATATAAATACATACAGCGATTGAGAAACATTTAAAACGTATGAAACTCGTTTAAAAGCTTGATCCACATGATTTGAAAGAAATTCGTTTAACGAAGCGCATCAACGCTTGCGATTTGCATCTTAGACGCAATGAATCCGACCCTTTTTTGAAACGAATCATCACTGGCGATGAAAAATGGGTTGTTTACACTAACATCAATCGAAAACGATCTTGGTCCAGGCTTGATGAGCCAGCACAATCCATCTCGAAAGCTGATATCCACCAAAAGAAGATTTTGCTCTCCATTTGATGGGATTGGAAAGGTGTGGTGCATTTTGAGCTGCTTCCAAGGAATCAAACTATCAATTCGGATGTGTACTGTCAACAACTGGACAGATTAAATACAGCGATCAACGAAAAACGGCCAAAGTTGGTCCATCGAAAAGGCGTAATTTTTCGCTAGGCCACATACATCTTTGGTCACTCGCCAAAAATTATTGGAGCTTGGTTGGGAATTGATGTTACATCCACCATATTGCCCTGACCTTGCTCCATCAGATTACCATTTATTTCGATCTTTGCAAAACTCTTTGGATGGTAAAACTTTCAATGATGATGTCGCTGTCAAATCGCACTTGACTCAGTTTTTTGCCGATAAAGATCAGAAGTTCTACGAACGTGGAATTTTGAAGTTGCCAGAAAGATGGCAAAAGGTCATCGAACAAAATGGAAAATATATCATTGATTAAAGTTTATTCGTTGTCGACAATTACTTAGTTGCCAACCTGATACATACTTTATCTTAGTTCGTAACATTAATAAAGCCAAGTCCAATCGAAAACACATGTGCATACTAGATTAACCTCATTTGATATTTGGTCAGAGATAAATTCGATTGCGGTCAAGATACTCGTACATGTTCAACTAAATGACCTTTCCGCATTCCTCTTTCACATTTCTCACATCGTCTATCAATTTTATTAAATTACCATGTTCTCATCACCTTCGTTTGGCGTGTATTCATTTGCGGCTACTTAACATGTAATGTACCCCCGATTGTTATTGCACTTCTCATTCCTTTTCATTTCATTCTTCTTCTTTTTGTTATGGTCTTTATTACATTCTATTCAACTTTTGTAGGTCTAATCATAATCATTGGCATCATTATGCGTCCCGGTATCATTACATCCTTCGATCCGGAGACGATACAACTTTATTTTACTTCGTTTAATAGCCATTTAAAGAGGTTGTACGTGTTAAGTAAGATGTAATTTCAGTTCGTGCGGCATTACCAGGAACTACATGTAGGTACAAAGGAGGGCGCTAAATCCCTGGAACAGGCAAAAGTGGTGTATATGCCAAAGAAGTACGTGTCATAATTTTCTCCACGAAATAGGAAATTGCCATTATACTGGGGGAGGGGGAGAACAAGCAGGCAGAGCAAACCAAGCGCCATTGCCTTGAATGGCAGTCGTAAAACTCAATTTAGAGAAAAACGGCTGAGGTTCATCGAAAAGTTTCAAGAAGTCGACATGGACATGGGTTATTGCGAGAAATGATTGAGACTTTCTCTTCTACGTGTGGTGGCGGCCATTTGAAGGGATTTCCTGCAAAGTACTACGGAACGAACGTGATTGAAATTGTGTTTTGCCAATGAAGTTCAGAAAAAAAAAAAAGATATAAAAGGGTTTTAAGAGTTTTCTTATATTTGTAAAATTTTCTATTAAAAAAGGTTAAAGTGCAGCCTTAGGAGAGGAGTTTATTTCCTGTGAATGCGTCATACGTGATTTATAGCTGATTAATAGTGGATACCATGGGAAAAGCAAGATTTCAATGTTCCTTGAGTGAGAAAATATAGGTGTAGAGGCATTGACAAATCTAATACGAAATTGACTTTGGGTACGAATGATGTACAGGGTGTGAGAAGACCTATAATCGGTTGTATGGATATATTTGGAACATTTCCTTTGATAGCTTGACATAGTGGAGACTTAATGAATATCCTTAGCTGAAAGGCGTCTGGAGGAAGATGCGGATAAATAGTAAAAAAGCGCTTTAGCTTTGACAGACTAAGTGCCTACCTTCACTGGGCCTCAACCGACAAAGCGTCAAAGTTTTGCAAAAGAATTTGGGTGAGGACCCTTTGGACTTGTGTGCGCTACCTTAGGTGATGTCTTCCTTTACCGCGTCGTCCCCCGCGTGTTCTCTAGGTTATGCGTAAGAGTAACTGCCAACCCAGGGAAAAGAAAATTAAAATTTAAGAATACGTCCACGAAACGTGCATGGAATTGACGAATATATCAATCCGTTTTTTAATATAATCAAAATTTGGGACTCATCGAAGATGGTGTAACGCAGTTAATATCTATCAGATAGTCAACGTACAACTAAACCAATGAATAAATCTCTATGGAACCATACTCAAACAGTAGCCACGAGAACTGTGGTCTGCCTAAGGAAATATACATTAGTCGGAGATTGGGAAAGTTTAACGGAATTGACGGTATCTTTCATGTGAAGGTATAGAAAAGACAAGCGACTCCTTTTGTCAAAATTTCTGTCAGACAGAAAGGAAACCATGTTCAGTGTAAAGATACTAGAACTGCTCACGTATGCCTACCATCTTTCCCGGTAATAAAAGAGAAACTATGTACTCGTATTCTTTAGAAAACCAGAAGCCAACCTTCGATGCAGTGTTGGTCAGTTCAAAATTTTTATTTAGGCCATCTTTCTGGCCTTGGAACTGCAACAGGACTTCTTATTAGCTGTGGCTATTTCTGGAAGAAGAATAAAGTGGAATACGTTCTGGAAGCTGATAAGACCCTCTTACAATTGTTGTAACACCGGAAAGCGAGATAAACACAGGCAATAAGATTAGACTTCATCTCTCCCTCCAGCGCTAATTGGAAGGTGGCAATTTTCCCTTGCTTGACATATCGTACCATACGCATTCGAAGCAGTTTAAATGTTATTGCAATACAATATTGTTTCAACGTCAACAATGCTTTGGACGGATTCAATCATCGGTGATATCCGCTCGTACCAAATATTTGGACCAGAGCACTACACGGCTGCGAACGATTTCTGGCCAATTAGCTTATCTTTTTTATTCAGAAACTGACTTTCATACATATAGGAACAAACTTGGACAGTAACGTTGTATCGAAATGTCACCAAGAACGAGGATAGTGCCTTTCATTGACGTTGAGGTCCATGAGACGAGTGTCATGGCATTGCGAACTGACATTGCACCCACAGCTGGCACCTAGAAGTATATAACTTAATGTGATTTCAGATTTCATTGCATACCACTAAGCGCCAGAGTTTCCGATTTTAACATGAGTCATAGAAAAAGAGTTCGCTGTTAGATAAGCTGCTTGATGTAAAGCATATTAACGATGAATAAATGTAAGATGTATCTTGTGGCAAACGGGATATGTATTGGTATGTTGTACGTTTACTAGGATAGTGCTGGTATGTTAAAGGGTTTGAACAGAGCCTCAACCTTAAGATGGCGCTACTCGTCAAACATATTCTAGTATTGCAATTGTACATGCTTTGAAAGACACCTCTAAAAGCACACCACTTTGAACCTACCCTTTAAGGGTAAGAGGAGCTTTGCTTGACCAAATGTTACCATTAGTAGTGGGAAGAAATAAAAAAAATATCGCGCGTGGGAACCTTAAAACATTTAAGGATATTTGCAGACATAATTTCAAAATGCGCTTATAGATTGCCATTTCTACATAATAGTCTCTCATTACTTTAAAGTGCCAAGACTAAGGTAAATAGTCATTTGCGTTGGATGCCATTATACTCAACACATAACACTCAATTTCTGAAATCCTATGATCTGCACCAACATTCCCAGTCACTCTATTCAAATAAAATCTGTCGATTGGAATCAATTTCTTATAGAAATAAAAAAAAATGAACATAAATACCGCAATTTAAAAAAAAAAAAAAAAAAAAACAGCAAAGAAAACCTGAAAATTGAAATTTCCAAAAATAAACGACAACCCACCAAGTGTCCAAGTGAGGGCGAAGACGCGTGAAAAGTTTTCAAATTAAAAGTTCACTCTTGCTGCGTGAGCGCATATAAAATGTAATTTTTATCGAAAGTAGTCGTTGTAGTCGTTATTGTTGTCTGACTCCTCCGTCGCCGTGGGATTTTTACACAAAAAAATCAAATTAAACCAAAAGACCCCGCACACTGTGTACTGTGGCCCCCCTTGACCACAACCAAGGTGACATTAAGCAACCATTGAATGCACAGAACGCTGCCTGGCAGCAATTTCACTTTTCATACAAACGATGGAGAACGGTGATGACCTTCTCGTGCTGCTGCTGCTGCTGGTGCTTCTTTAAACGAGCAAAGTACGAGTAAACAAACAATGGACAAAAGAGGAGGTGAGTACATGATGACGACAGAAGTCCTCGCCCACTTGTCGGTGGGTGCTTTTCAGTGTCATGGCGCAGAGTATTGTTATTATTAACTAGAATGTGTTACCCCGTCCTTTGTTTTTTTTTTTTTTTTTTTGTTTTTTACTTTGTTCGCTGATTTTTCGGTGCCACATACATAACCACAAGTGAGGTTTCATAATTGTGGAACAATCTTAACAATGT
Source organism: Pocota personata (assembly GCA_963082735.1). Lineage (NCBI taxonomy): Eukaryota > Metazoa > Arthropoda > Insecta > Diptera > Syrphidae > Pocota > Pocota personata. The sequence goes on along the minus strand of OY720429.1, from coordinate 261,482,588 downwards.
GTTGCGGCGAGTTGAGCATCCAAAAGGGGAACATCGGTTGGTGATGGTTTTTTATCTAAAAACAAACAAGATACACCGAGCAAAAATATTCAATTACGAAACGGTGGAGTGGTTTCTTCTTTTTATATCCCTGCTTCTTCATATTTTTCGATATTTTTTTTTTCTCAGGCCTTTCTCTTTCGTTTTTTTATCCATGGCACTCACCCAAACAGAGTTACACATCGTTGAATCCAATCTGACCAGGAAAGACCAGGGATTACTACTACGTGGCTGCAGTTAAAGTGGTGCTGTTGTGTTCATATGGTGCCAGACTAAGTGCCGGACTATGGGGATGGAAGGAAACTGACTATCGGAAAATGTTAGCAATTTTCCTTCGTCGTTTTTTCCGGACGAGATACATTTTTCCTTTGTAAACCTGTGTGCTTCTATGTCCGGCGAGGGCGTTTGACTAAATCAACTCAACGTTCATGTCAAATTGAATTTCCATTTAATTGTGTTTATGTCATGCTCTCTAATCACTTTCGACTCTCAAGAGTGACAGAGTCATTTTGAAGAGGATAACGTTGGTTATTTAGGTACGTAACTATTGTTTGTAGATTATCTGTTTTCCTGGTGAGTGAAGTATAAGGGATTATTGGCGTTCAGAGGGTGGATTAAATTTATGTGAAGGTGCTATGTTTGTTAAGAGTGATAAATACCTTGTCGATTTCAACGAGAAACAGGACTTAATATTACAATAATGGTCGTTCATTGCAACATATCGGATAGTGTAGTATGACCAGTGAGTTTCAAAGAATAAGCTACCATACTGTCGTGGCAACCGGAACAACTAGCGAAGGAGTCGTCTTTAAATTTTCGTTAAGCTCAGCATTCGTAGATACAAAATATTTTGGTCAAAATTTGGTTTGGGCCAAGAGCAAGACAAATAAGTATGCAAATGCTTGACAAAAATCGCTAACTGATTCGACTCATTAACTATTACCTTATTTAGAAAACGTGTATCTAGGAACTTTAAATTTTACATGGTGCTTCATTTTAGGCCCTAAACGAGGGAGGATACGGCAGGTTTTGTGAAGTTTCACTTCCAAAGAGTGTTACCACAGATCTATTATACGTTGAGAACTTAAGAACAGCTTATCCATTTTGATTAAAATTTAATTAACATGAGTCATCTTTGTACGTTATCCTGAAGTTGAGCTATTAACATAATAAATTAAATTCGTTTCTCAAATCAGTCAGCGGACACCATCGCCAACAGCTGTGCAGCAGTGGATGGATTTGTGCCTTTACCACAGATCTATTATACGTTGAGAACTTAAGAACAGCTTATCCACTTTGAATAAAATTTAATTAACAAGAGTCATCTTTGTACGTTATCCTGAAGTTAAGCTATTAACATAATAAATTAAATTCGTTTCTCAAATCAGTCAGCGGACACCATCGCCAACAGCTGTGCAGCAGTGGATGGATTTGTGCTGTTGTGTGCTCAGCACAGAACAACAATAGTTTTCATGCAACTTGGCTGTAGGTGTCAATCCCTTCAATCATCTTCAGTGACTGCATCACATGGTTTTTCATGGAGACATGACGAATATAAACGAGTTTAAGTCTCAGTAGCGCCATAAGAAAAGGTAAGAAAAGAATTGAAATCGCACAGCTTGTGTCAATAGCCGATGAAGAGTCTGAATGGCTTTCTATTGGTCTTGGATGAGGATCGATTGAGAAGATGAAAGGAGCATATTTCCGACGGTTAAAAAACTCTGCAATGCAAACTTTTCGCGATAAAGACATCCAAAATAAACATGGCGAAAGAACTTGATGACATTAACGTGGAACCCTTTAAAACTTCATCAATAATGTTGACAAAAGGGCTTGGAATACCGACCCTTTCCTTCCCGAGTGGAGGGGATGTACAATTTTATTTGTTCAAAATCCTTTGCATATAGGTATAATAAATTTTAAATTTAAAATATTAACATACTTTCATCACCTAAAATAACTGCCAATCGAATTAAGGAACATCTGAAAAGCACTTGGATAAGGGGAAAGAAAGTTCCCTACACAAGACGAGCATCGCGGGCTATCTGCCTGGTATTGTTAATGCAAGTTACAAAGGTGTGACATTTCACATTTTGCATATGTTTAGGCTCGAAATCTAGATTCTCAGCCTTATAAACAATTTTTCAACCTCACAAGCATTTCTGGACAACAAATCGAACAGAAAAAGACGGGGTAAGTTGGATGTAGCGTATAAATGCGATTACACAAATGGAAATGAGACCGTGGATTGATCACCAATTGCGAAAGGACCATGGAATATTGGAATTTACTAACACTAAAGAAAAACTGAGAGGATCGCTCATGAAAAATTTTCCACATAGTGATAAACTAGCCGCCAAAACAAGGAAATACTGTGAGAAAGTTTGACGTCGAACTGCTATAATCGCAAGAGATCGCCAAATCCTTTTCCGATTGAGTCTCCCTTAGGCTACAAGGTCCGAACCAAAGTCTGCAAGGACGATCAAGGGAACATCGTAGTAGAAACGCAGTCGAATCTGAGGATATGGAAGAATCATTTTTGCAGAATTTATAACGGCGACGACGAATCGAATCCCGCTGTCAGGCAGAATGAATCATTCAACCTAGACTATGTAGATCAACAATTCCGTCCACCCGATCTAGACGAAGTGAAGATAGCCATATCTAAACTTAAGTTCAACAAAATTCCTGGAGCTGACGGCCTAGCTGCCGAACTGTTCAAAGCGGTCGGCGATGACTTGGTAAGGAGCATGCACCAACTCATCTGTAAATTATGGTCGGAGAAAGTATGCCCGATGAACAGAACCTCAGTATTGTTTGCCCGATCCTCAAAAAAGGAGACCCTCTGTATTGCGCCCACTACAGAGGCATCAATCTTCTTAATTTCGCTTATAAGATCTTATCTGCCGTGTTGTGTGAACGCCGGAAACCGTTCGTCAACAACCTGATCGGTCCATATCAGTGTAGCTTTAGGCCAGGAAAGTCCACCATCGACCAAATATTTACACTATGGCAGATCTTGGAAAAAACCCAGGAGCTTCAAATCGATACCCACCACCTTTTCATCGATTTTAGGGCCGCATATGACAGCATTTATAGAGACCAGCTGTATAGAGCAATGTCTAGTTTTGGCACCCCTGCCAAACTCGTCCGTTTGTGCAGGTTGGCGATGGAGAATGCACGCTGCTCCATAAAGATCGGTAAAGACCTCACCTCACCTTTGATGATTCAGACAAGGCGACGTGCGGTCATGCGATTTCTTTAACATTGTTCTTGAAAGAATAGTGCAAAACTCATGCGCCAACACCAGAGGCACAATCTTTCAAAAGTCTGTCCAAATACGCCGACGATATTGATATAATCGGAAGAACGCAGCGTAATGTCAGTGGCATTTTCGTGAGTATATATGCAACAACCGACATCGATGAGAGTTAAGGTCCAACGACTGATGCTCCGGCCCGAAAAATATTCGAATCCATTTCCGAGGGACGGCGCAGTAGAGGAAGACCGCGACTCAGGTGGCGCAAGCAAGTGGAAGGGCTAAAGATCGAGCTGGCTGAAGACGCTTGTTGGTTGAGGCCAGGTCCACCCCGGACTACAGCGCCACCTTAAGTAAGAAGTAAGTAAGTGATGAAAGAGCAATCTTATTAGGGCATGAACAATATTTTATTTTATTTTTCATTCAAGAGCGTGGATCACTGAGCGGAAGATTCAGAAATACCAAACAGTTTTTCACGGTCCCAGATCTCGCGCACATCTAACAAAAATGAAAACCTTTTCAGGATATGCCTTTAAGAAACGGCAATAAACTGTAGGTTCCTTAAGTAACTGTAGGTAGTACTTAAGGTCAATTATAGTTCGACAGTATAGCCGACATATCAAATTGAATAGATCAGGTAAATAATTTGATCGCAACTTATTAACTACATTTCTTCAGTGTTTAGTTTCCTCATGTCGGATAAAAACCTTTGAACATTCCCAGAAAAATGTTCAATAGATGAAAGAAAACTACATTGAAATCAGCTCAGCTGTTCTCATATGATGCGAGAGCAAACCGAACGTTGTAGCACCGAAAACAGGTAAAGTGCTTAATGTCAGCTAACTAGTGATCCTACTCGTATATACTCACGCGGACTTTTTTAAAGAACTTTTTGAACTCTGAAAGTCTCTAATACACTGTTTTCACGTCCTGATTAAATTAATGCACAGCTGAATCTATACATTGCACATTTAAACCCCTCTTAAGAGCCACCCCAATCGCATGCATTACTTACACAACAAGATTCATAGCAAATTCAGTAAGTTCTTCCTCATTTTTGACAAATTTTGTTAATGTTGGACTGAGTAATCATGGATTGTTCATGCGAAAGTGAGAATTTAGACATCTGGAAGCAGGTGCTATTAAATTTTAAGATGCTATCTTTCTGAAAACTTTGTCGTAGTTCGGTACTCTGTCATGCACATTTCAAAACACCTTGTAGAAACAATCTTTGACAACTTTACGTTCTACACTGTCGTTCCAAATTAAATTGATCCTCAATACGACTGCCTACATATTTTATGACAAAAAGATACGTATACGTCCATCGCATCACACCTCTGCAATATCAATAAAATCTATTTTATAGCAATCATCCATTACGAGACTCGTAAACTTTTAATACTACCATTTTCAATGACACTGCACACACACAATTCTCTCCAGTGTATCCTGTTTCACAAATCAAAATTGATATCAAAACACAAAATTTGTTCCCCTACCTACACCAAAAAGTGGAAGTTATACATGGCTCCACTGTGATTTTCCTTCCTCTCTTGCAAGTCCTCAAAAAAAAAAAAAAAAAACAAACAGCAAACCTAAGCACAAAACCATAAAATCATCATCGTACCGCTCCTCGACAATATTTTATGCAAACTCAGCTAAAGGGAGCAGGATAACACACCATCAAGCCAAGCAGCACAAGCACAGAGCAAATGGACAGGCAGATACAAATAAGGAGTAGGAAGAAGGAACGTACGTACATCTCGAAACGGACAAGACAGCATACATTGCCTCCAATCATCATTAGTAGAGAATGGGATTAGGACTATGAATAACCAGATCTGGCAACGGATGTATGTGTGCAATGGAATACGAGTACACGTATCAAATGTTGAAGTTCATGCAAAGAAATTGAGTTGCCCAGGACATAAATTAAACGGAGGTGCCTCTTGTCGGGTGTGTGCTGGTGTGTAGTCTAGTATCTCCTTAAGAAGCGTTTTTTCGTGTAGACTACTACATAACATTGGCTATTTAGATCAACATGGGTTGTCCGCTGCTGAAACGGTTTTTTTTTTTTCGCACAGAGCAGTGGAAGGAAGGAGACTTGTTCAGTTGACCATTTGACATGTTTGCCCCTTCTGTGGGTGGACGGGCAAAAAAGAAATTTAGCCTTTTTGACTCCTTTAACTAGATTAGATAGAGAGTCTGATGATGCAATTCTACTGTCCTGTCTGTTTGAAAGTACTCAGTCGCCAAATGCAATTACGCGTGAAATGTTAATGAATGGATCGCAAATTAGTGCACTCTGCATAGTCATTCTGTGTCGCAGGGTCATTGTGCACGTATTTTAATTGAATTTATGTGATGGATGCGGAATGGTGAAGGCCTCTCCAATCACCAAGTCATTAATATCCTTCCATCACACGTATGTGTGTAGGTATCTATGTTTGTTTGTTCTATTTTTCTTCAATTTCCTATCCTGACAGCTCATCAAATACGACCCGAAAAGATTATCCTCTCCCCAGATTCCAAACCAATACCCCCTTAGTTCAATCTATTTCAATTCATCTACATCCAGATCTGGTCGTATGTTTTCCTAAGAAATCCTTCTTCTTTCAGTCTCCCCGTCACAATGTTTGCGCAACAACAAGCACTTACCTAAACCCCGCACCCACCAACCATATCATCCAAAGTTGAATGCTCTATCGTCTTTCGCATTAGTACCTACCAACGACGAAGGAGCCAGCGGATAACCTCTGCATATTCCTGAATAAGGACGAGAAAAAAAAAAAAAAACTCCAACTCCAAGCAAATGGGTGGTTAAGAAAAATTCTTTAAATGACTGAAAATAGTTCCTTGCCACGAAGCACGTCAGAAGGACATACATACACACAAATGTATTTGTTCAGTAACCCATCCTCAAGTCATGTCCTTTTCACAGGATAGTTCAATTTAGCTTGAACGCGATTTCAATTTGAGATAGTTTCTTCAAGTCGTTACGAAAGTTGTTTGTCTTGGGGGTTAGAGAACTGTAAGGACACACTCCCTGCAAAAAGAGGTATTCAACGACGACATGTACGTACTTCTAGATGGAGATGAAAAAAAAAAAAAAAAAAAACGTTTTGTACTCGAGAAAAACTTTGAACGCTACCATGCTGCGTTTTCCATGGAAATGGTCAATTTACTTACGAGGAAAATTATGCGGAGCGACATGGTTGAATGGTCTTTTGTCCTTGGTTAAAGGATGTAAGCAAGATTTATGTATCGGTTACACAGAAGTTGTTGCTTTAAAGTTTGAAATTTATTTTGAATAAATTGAATTTGATTTTGGAGATGGTGACAACTGCGGATCCATTTATATTCTCAAGCTATGTAAGAGCTCCTTCAATATACAAGTACTTTTGCACGTTTGCATGGGAAATCCCGCAACATGATTTAATTTAGGTTAATCCTTCAATTCCTAATGTTACACGTATATTCGTAGATTTGACCCAACTGATATCAGATAGACATAGTCTTATGTGATGCAGAAAATTAAAAAAAAATCAATATCATCAATTTTTAATCAGTGGACACTATGGCCAACAGTGGTGCAGCAGTGGATAGGTTTATTTGATTATGTGTACTAACCACAGCACAAGGGCGAGATTTATTTTTTTTAGATTCTGTTTGTTTTTTGTTTTGTTTATGGACATGTGTTCTAAAATTTAAGAAATGATTAACGAGTTTCTATCACGGAAATAGCCAGTAGCTTAAAGATTTCTTGTGGATAAGTCCAGGCGATTTTGACTAATCGTTTGGGACTATTTAAGCTTTCAAAAAGATGATCTGTTAAAGTGTTGCGCACTGAATACATGGTCCAAAGAGTTGAAGCTGCTTCTAAACAAGATTCAGGCGTCATAACTGGGAATGTGAGTTGAATCTACCAGTATGGTTTCGAGTCCAAAATGCAATCAAGCAAATGATTGCCAAAGGGAAGTTACAGTTATAGACATCAGAAATTCAAAGCAAAAAAATCAGTCAAAAAAATTATGGCCACAGTACTGTGGGATGTCGAAAGAGCTATCCTGGTAGACTTTTTGGAGCACAAGAAGACAGTGACAGTGGCAGCTACTATTACATTGAGGTTTACAAGAACCTAAAGTTTCAATTCAAAGTAAAAAAAATTTAAAGGGTCATCAGCGTGTCTTGTTCCGTCACGAACGTGTTTTATGTTATATCAGTGTGAGAATTTTTAGGTAAAGCGAATCGTTTGGAACTTACCTCCGGGGCAAAGAGGCTAGTATGCGATTTTGCTAATCTTCTAACAAAACTGCTTTCAAAGGGGTCTTTGATCACACTACTCTTGAATAGATTTACAAATCTGGTAGGCATGTTGTAACTTCGACGACTGATTTTGACGCTCTACATATGCCCAAGAGGGGTGACAAGACTTGGGTAGCTAGGTACTATCCATCGAGTCCTGATATGGAGATCTAAAATCTCGAAAGTTTTATGGAGAAAGGAGGATAAGCTATCGGTCTGACTGAAGAATTTAAATATTTGAAACACACCTACATTAGAAGTAACTTTTACATCAGTCAAGGTTTTAATTACAGATCCGAGGACCCTTTAGAGAGCTCCGTAGGATGTATTTTATTATAGTGAATGCCTTCGAAAGCCGTGCCGGGAAGTTGAAAACTGTTGATCGCCGAAGTTAGTCCCTTTCACCGATTTTGTCGAAAGTGATTTGTGAACGAGGTGACCTGAGGGCATACAGCGAGAGGAATGACTGAACTTTCTTTTCTGGCAGAAAATAAGCCAAAAACTACGTTGGGCCTTCCTGACACCTTTCCTAAATTAGGTTGATCTTTTAAGCTACCTAGTCCAAAGCTAGTCCTATGAATTAGGCTGCTGAAGTTCTTTCTGCCTTTGCAATGATGAATGTAGAGTTCTGCGCTCCACTATGACGAACGTATTTTACAAGTATTTTGGTTTCTGGTGACAGGACAGGATTATGTGAAATGTATATTGAAGTTAGAACATTGTTATGCCGGTGAACTTCGAACTAAATATTTGGGGGAGTAGAGACATAGCTAGTTAGTCTATTATTCTACGATGAAGAGCCACTGGATACAATTAGATTCAAGGTGGTAGGGTACAGATTTGGTGAGACGAAAGCGATGTCGATCTTCTGTCGGTTTTTAATAATGAAAGAAAATCTAGTTCCACCATTGCAAACAAGTGCCTACTACCAACGCGCATGGATATTGGCTTAGAGCTGTAAGGTCTTTGGTTACGACTGCTTCCATATAGGCTTAGGCGAGGTCGTCATTGTAAACAAATTTCATTAATAAGGTAGGCGCTGGCACCATGTGGGTATAAATGGAAACGCAGTGGTGCTAGGACTGAACCTTGAGGTAACCCGTTGTTCAATTTGCCTAAGCTTGAAAAGATGGCCTTGACTTCCGCTGTTTTGGATGCGATAGTTTAACAATGCTAGCAGCTATCTTGTTCCAGTAGATTGTTGATTTCAGTACGGTTACTGGTGTAGTGCTGCGGAATTTTCGGGAGTAAGCTCCAAACTTTAGAGCTGACATTTTTCTGTTTTCGACAGAATGCTGCTGTTTTCCACTGCTTGTTTTGTCGAGTGACTTGAGCGGCTCATCTGCACTTTCGGGGTCGCTGCTTGTTTCGAACTATTTGTACAGACGATCGGTACGAGTTTCTTGGCAGTGAAGAAAAGGATGATGACTTGTCATCTGTAGTTTCGCTATACTGGACAGACATATCTTATAATTAGTTTACTCATCGCAAGAGTCTGAAATTCCATCTTGGCTACGCTAACTCGATGCCTGAAATTTGGCTGCCAATTTGGAAGGCTACGGGTTTGTGTTGGCTGTCTGCCAATACATATTTTCAGACCTTCTGGGCCTGTAGTTGCATGATCTGATTGATCTTTTCGCGCCAAAAATCTATCGTGCCACTAACTCTACTAAAATATTCATAACTAAGCAAGTGTCACGGCAGTACAAAGAGCAGTATCAAAGACAGCTAAAAGTCCTCGCCACTGCTCATTTGAATAAAATCCAATAAAACCGCTTGCAATTCTTTCCATATATGTACATAGTCCCACAATGAAATCAGAAAATTAATTAAGAATAGATAAATAATTCAACATGCGTTAGGCCTACATTTTCATCCAGTGGGTATAATTTGAGCGTGTTTATGCCGGCATTTGCACACAGATAGCAATTATTTCGATACACGATGAATGCGAAAAGTCGACAACACCACTTAACCACAATGGCTAGCTAAACCAAACCGTATGCTTCAATGAAGATCTAACGAATGCGTTCCAGCCTCTAAATGTGTCCATCCATCTATTTCCAGTAGTCTGTGGCAAAATCCTACAGCATATGTGACCAATATAGGCATAAAATCCTTCCTTGCTCCCCCCCCCAGGACAACATAATAATATTCAATTCCGTGGCGCACAAATGAAAAGGACAAGGACGAAAGGCAAAAACATGCTCTATAGGCTGTAGGCTGACGAGAGCTACACTACGACGACAACGACGACTGGTTGTTGTTTGTTGTTCTACTTGTTTCTGGATTGTCGACTCTGAGAGAGATTTAGTTTCAAGGGCAATCGACATACATACGTATGTATTTCTGGCAACTTTCGGTCTGGATTGGTAGAAGACTCGTCATTATCATCACCGTCGTCGAAGATACAACGAAGAAGATACGCACTGCATAGCACATCCCATCCATTGGAGAAACGAGATTACGACCGCCTGCAATTTGCGATACAATTAATTGCAATTATGGTCAATTAAATTCCGGTTGCTATACAACAGGCCTTACTTCATCTTCATCCAGTTGTTGGTCGGTCGAGGCCGCTCCCTTCGGGATATTTTCAGTTAACAGATTTGTTTTGGGATTATTCACCAACACTATCATTTAAATAAAATAATATCGTGATGCAAAAGTATCTACGAGTAGTTATCGCTCTGCTCCCTCTCCTCAAACGGACGTATAATTGCAAATCAATTATCTCGTTTTGATCGTTAATGCAGATTGTTTTGGACCTTCTTTTGTGGATGCTCTTTGGAAGGATAATTCAATTATCCTCGAATGGATTTGCATGCAAAAGGCTTACCCCACCAACGCCACTTGTGTAGTTGAAGTGTTCTATGTAACTGTGTATCTGTTTAGCGTAGAGCACACTGGTGGAGGATCTACTAAAATTATTATTATAAGCAGATAAAGCTTTTGTGTAAATTATTTTGCTGACCCGTCCATGTGGTTAGACTGAGGATTTTCTGGTTTAATTGTGTTGTTTGCACGGGTGGTTAGTCATCGGTCCGGGCGAATGTAAATGCTAATGAGAGAGGTTTTCAAATGTGGCTCCTAAATGGGACTTTAATTAACTGCTTTTGATGGAAATTAGTGCTAGGCTAGCTAAATACAAAAGAATATCGCATGTGGTTATCAATGATTTTCAACGGTTTTGTTGCTTGTAATGAATTTCCAAATTGAATTTCTGTGGCATAGGGTGTGGATTTTGGTATACATTTACAGGTAATTCGAGGAAATGAATGTTTTCCGGAACTTACAATGATATTGAATCAGGACCATTTATTATCAATTCAATGAAAAAGCTGTTCTGTGCTTTGATGTATGGTTTGCAACTGGTCGTCTTTGAATAGAAATTAAGATGAAAGCAACCACAAATTGTCAGTTCTGTCGAACTTTCATTAGTTGTGGGAGGATATTTGTTCCCTATGTTGAGACTCATTAAGATATTGATTTAAATGCGTTAGGGTAGTTCGATAATTGAGATTTTAATTAAGTTCTACTCTATTCATGCGTAAGACAAGTCAGATGCTATTCTTTGCCGGAGGATTGTAGACAGACATGTTATACCTACACCTCTTTGAACATTAATTTGTTCTAAGTAGCCCGAGATGAATCACTTACCACAGATTGTTTATATGCATAAATCTCTTCGTCAAGTGGGCGTACCTTAAACCATACAAAAAATTCACCAAAATCGGTTCACTGTACAAACAGAAATTGTCGTTTAGCATTTTCCCGTCACACCCATAACAGAAAGAAAAAAAAAAACTCAAAATGCATGTCCCGTAATCAACAATCACTCAGATTCATCCACTGCTGCACCGCTGATGGCACTGTTACTCGTTAATTGTCAATTGAGGATAACAATGTGATGAAGAAATCCAACCCATTTTGCTTATTGTTCAGCTTCAGAATAACGTAGAAATATAATTGATAGCTTAAAATCTTTAGTAATAAACACCCCAATCAACACAAAAATAAAGTGCACGACTGGGTCGCACGTACTTGCACCTATATGTTGTTTAAAATCGTTATATTTTTAAACTTTATTAGAGTAATGTCAAGTTTGATCAAAATTTCGAGATCGAAACCAATACTTGTCCTTAGAGGTGCAACTAAAAACATATCAATACAAACGTCATCTTCTTATTCAGAGGGTATTTTCGAGATTTTATCAGAAAGTCCGTTGTTACAATACTTTCTTAGAAGAAAGTGGACGTGGCCGTCACCATTTGTAACCGAATTTCACGGATTCTGACGTGATATTCTAAATATAGTATGTCTTAAAAATATCATAGCTTGAAGAAAGCAAAATATGTTTTATTAAAAACAAAAAAAAAAACGCCCCCAACAAATGGGCGTGGTGTTATACAATGTAGAGCCAACGTCTGCATATTTTGTTAAAACAATATTTTTCAGTATCTATTGTAGTAAAAACATTGAAAAATTACTTTTTTCTGAAAAGTGGGCGTTTCTCTGGGCGGTTTACTTTTGTGCTGTTTGGAATCCTAGTTTGCCATGCGGCAGGAAATCGGTTCCACTGTTCTGGAATTAAAGTGTTCCAATAAGTAAAGCTAAGCAGGAAGGACAGGGGTTAAAAGTGTGCAACGCCAAAGATTACCAACGTTTGAATATTTTTCAGTATTTTGATCTCAGCGAATTTTTCGGAAAACATACAATTTCGTGTCCATTAATTTTGCTTAAATTTTTCTAGAAATTTAAATCTCATATGATGAACAGTGGCGCATGAAGCTTAGTGTACCTTATCTACACAAGTTATTCTCGTTTAGTTTTAATTTCTTCGAATACTATCGTAACATGTTGTGTCCGGCGATTATTCCTACTAAGGCATATAAAGAGTTCATGTCATTTTGTAGCATTTTGGTGTTGCTATGCACTAGCCGACATTTTTTTATAGTTACACAGAAGTTTAACGTGTAGGTAGAGCCTGTAGGTACACTGGAACCTATGGATACCCCGTGATTAAAACACAAAATTGATAAGAGTTCGAAATACGCAGGCTGTTAAACTGCGTTTCCGACCTGCTTTTCATTGCCAAGCAGCATGCGTATTTCGGACGTTTGTCAACTGTTGCTCCATTACGTGGTATCCATCATTAAGTAGAAAGCAGAAAAGCAAAAAACAAAGAGCTTTAGAAGCATCTGTAAAATTATTAAATTCACTTTAGTAGCAAGCTGAAGTCGGTTGCTATCGAAACACACTTTCTAAGCAGCATTCCGACCCAGAAACCAAACAGGGAGGATTGGATAATAACTGGGACTGTTTGTACGCTTCAGAGGTTTAGAAAAATGGCTATTTGTGCCGACTTTGGCAAGGCTTAACGCGGTGAGCGTGATTACAGGGTCGACGTTTCGAGATTCTGGGTATGAAATCTGCAGGAAAAATTTTTTCCTATCAACTTGTAGTGGTGACTACCTGACAGGATAACAAGTAAGCTCTATTTGTTTATCTGATGACATAGCATTTATAGTAGCCGGAGGTAAATTCAAGGAGATAGTCTTTGACAGAAAGGTCTCAGAATTACAAGCAAATTCAACCTTTTAGTGGGTTTTAACATGAATCCAACTAAATCTACGGTCGTAAATTTTTTAAGGAAAATACTTCTACAACATTTGATATGGTTGACAGAAGTTGAAATTTACAGAAACGGGATATCAAATATCTAGGAGCAACGCTAGACACCAAGCGTTTATGGAGCAAGCATGTGAAGGAAGTAGACGGCAAAATCAATCGTATCCTCATGGTGTGCAAGAGTAACTTAGAGATGTAGTCCTTGTACCCTGAGTTGAACGTACATTATGTTAGCCTGAGCTATACGACGAAGTGTAAGAACTGGTTTGCATTCATGACAAGGACCAAGACATTAATTTTGTTTAGCTAATGCATTCACCTAACTGTCTTTTTTAAGCAAAAATTCTTCCAATAGATGGAGTTGAATCGATCACCATCTAGTGATAAGTTAGCCGTAACTGTGCAGCTCATCTATCTGCTGTTGATAGCATGTGTAGTTAGTGGCAGGTTAACGTTTATACATACATGCGAGTACATGCCCAGGCCGAATGGAGCACGGCCATTAAAGCATTGAGCTCATTTATGTCAAAGTTACGAGTAGTTTGAAATTATCTGGACAAACTCAACCAAGTCACGTTGGAGTTAAGGGTAAAGAAGAGCCAGATTCGCTGTTCATAGGTCCAGAACTCTTCTGCGGGATAGGAGGACACATGTATAATAATGTTGATGTACGCGCTTTCGAAAGGCTGCATGTGTACCTGATCAATTGATATACAAATCGAGAAGAAGAATATATCTAAAGGAGCCTTCGGAAATTTTATTCCTTCAACCATTTACGGATATCACAATCTAAAAAAAATTAATAAATGCAGGAAGTACACCAATGAAAACGATGTATGCCTGTAGGTTCCATTGTAAGTGGAGCCAAATCTCATCATTAAATTTGAAAAAATTTAACCATCTGGAAATTTAAACAGGATATCAATTCCAAGTGTTTTCTATATTCCAACACCAGACAAACTTTTAGCAACACTTTCAACCACCATCCATCCACAAATAATACCCAGATAGTCAAAAGGATAAAACACTTCCTCATTTATTCATACAACACCCGCCTCTTTTAATAATCAATTTGTAAAGCAACCATTCCATTAGGTAACCACAAAACCCCCCGAAAACAAAAGGATACAAATCTTTACACTTCCTACTTGGAGTATACCCCTCTGCCGACATATGCCGACACCATTACAGTCGGATCCTTTGATAAGCGTGTTCAAATGGAAAAATAAGCAACAAACCCAAAACGAGTCAAAGACAAACACATTTTCGGGCCACACGACTGGCGCACTCAAATGAGCTTCACTTTGGACAAAGAAATCGCTGTCTGCCTCTATGGCCAGGATATACAATAGAAAAAGGGTTAAATGGATAAACCAGAAGCCAAATAGAGCAAAGAAAAAAATTCCCCCAAAAATACAAGCATATCGGACAAATCGTCTTCACTTGACTTACAGTTTTTTTTTTTCTCTTCAAAAAAATAATCCTTTTGATGGAGTGAGAAACACACTCAGGACGAAACAGAAAAGTTCAAAAGTTTAACTTCAAATAGTTTCGAAGTGATGGTGCTTGAAGCGGCTTTATCTATACTCTGACTCCTTACCCTACACCTAACTCCTGTGGTATAATCAGAGAAAATTCGCGCGCGCTCTCGGTATTGTGAAGTGAATAACTCCTAAAACTGTTTTTCCTGTCAGCTAAACAGCGCGCCAAAAGGAAGCCCCATAGGGTGCATGGAGTGGGTTACTTTTTAAAAGCGGTTTTAGTGCAGATTATTTGCAGACGTTTTTTTTTTTTTTTTTTTGTTGCGTTCCCCATCTTGTTTATCCTTTCGTTTTGCTGTGTACTCATCCCATTCCCACAGACTAGAGACCGTTTTATCCTCAATTCCTTTTCGTAACTGTGATTGTGTCGGGTTTTGTTACTTCCATTTCATCCTCTACCCCCACAAAAGGATCAAAGTAGCTGAAAAGAGGATTTTGTTTGCCATGAATAGGTTGATTGTAGGAGTAGTAGCAAAGCAATAGAATAAAGGATATAATGTTCGCAGGATACTTGGTTAGAGGTGATAGCGGGATTTTGAAAAACCTCCCCTACACACTCACAGTTATTCAACTTTTCTTCATCCTCAAGAGGGGGGAAAGTCACGCTAATAGGATGCGTTGGCGTCTGCCTCAAATCGAGGGCATTGTTTAGAGTTGCATCATCATCGTCGTCGTCGTCGTCGTCGTAGTCCTCATCAGCAGGAGCCACAAACTATAATCTAGAACTACATAGTAGCGACAACAATGGGCTCACAGAAATTCTATGGAAAGGCTGAATCGTGCCGTGTGTACGAGTATATATCCTTCCTTCCTGTTTGCAGGCATTTTTTTCTATTTCTATTTTTTTTTTTTTTTTTGTGTCACAAGGATATATACACACAAGGATGCATTTGTGCGCAATTGCAGGCAAAATGTGTTTCATTATTCGTTTGCATTTTTAAGCCCGCGTATATCGCAGTACAAAAGGAGGAAAAGCAAAGAGGAAGAAAATCTATAACAAGGCGGATGATGTCAGTGGGGAATTGCGTCAAGGAGCATAAAACTGGAACGGATTTTAAGAATTTTTTTTTTTTTTTAAGGATTCCCAATATTCCTTTCGAATTTTATTCAAAAAAATTGTTCCTGTATCTATGTACTATCTATGATGTTATCCTTTCCCAAAAAAAAAAATTGAAATTAAGGACTTACCTTTTAATCCTGGTTGCTCATGTTGCTGCTGCTGCTGTTGTTGTTGTTGGTGTGACTGCTGCTGCTGTTGCTGTTGCTGGTGATTGTGATTCTGGTTCTGACTCTGACTATGGCCATGCAACTGCTGTTGTTGTTGTTGCTGAAGTTGCTCTACTTGCTGCTGCTGCTCCTGCTGTTGCTGCTGATTTGGTGATTCAAGGAACCTCCTCTGATGCAGACATGCTAACGAACGTGTAGGTAATCCATTTTCTAGAGGTACTTTCAATGGTATATTAGGAACCTGCAAAAGGAACGAAAGAAAATTGGAAAATTTGCAATGAAAAGGAAACGACTGAAGGAGTTTCGAGTTTAAATTAGTCGAGTGATTTCCTATAAAATTGGTGAAAAGGAGTAAAATTTCCCTCAAAAAGAGGAGGAAAATTTTCTCTATTCCATTTGGGAATATAGAGAACAATAAAGTGATTGCGGTGGGGGATGGATAGTGGATGAAGGTAATAAACTGCGGTATAACAATGGGATATTAGGGAATAATGCCGAGGGATTTTCTTAAGAATTTTTGATTAAGAAATCCAAGCTGAGCATGAGGAAAGGATGTTCATAATGCATTGTAGGTTCTGATTAAATTAGACATGGAACATGGAAATATTTTATACATCCCGAGTTGTGTCTTGAAATTTACGAGGAAAACGCCCTTTATCCTATCTCCATCTCTTTGGGAAGAAATCGAATATCTTTGAAGGCATTCATTGCAATTATTTTAAAAGCATTTGTATAAGAATTCACATAGTTATTAATGGAATGATTTCTTTCATTTATTTAAAAACGTTTTCCATTCACTTTGGGAGTAAAGTTAGACATTTTGGAGGATTGCGGACATATCATACAATTTTCGATACAAATTCAGCTTTATTTTGTAGAGAATTTCAAAACCTAAAAGTTAAAATAGTAATGAACGAGTCTATGTAACTATCGAATGACAGAGACTTAGTGGCCTGCATTGTTGAGATTCCGATAATAGGAGGAGTTCGGGAGATTGTGTGCGCCTCCGGCGACAGCCTGTCAACTAAATTACTGCCTAATCTCTTCCTTCAGGAGTAACTGTGACCCAAACAATTACAATGCAGGTAAACGGACCGTACCATGGTGGACCGTACCAGCTAGACGTACTCTGTAAAAGGGTGAGACAACGTTTTAACACCGCAAAACGCAATATAAATTGGGACGAATATAGGTCCGCATTAACTAAATTCAACATAGAGTTGAGGATATCCAAGAGAACAGCATGGAGAAAGAACTACGAAAACATTGAACCTCTTCCAGTAGCAGCCCGTCTTCAAAAAGCTCTCTCAAAGGATCATTCCAACGAGGTGGGATTGCTCATCATCAAACCTGATGGCACCTATACATCCGGTTGAAGGGAAACCCTGGAAACTTTGTTCGAGGTACACGTCCCTGGTTCGACTATTTTAAGTAATCACACTCCTGTTGCTCCTGACGGCACCACATGTGGCACCTCCAGAAGAATCAACAGCTTGTCTTTAAATCTGTTCAGTCAAGATAAATCAATCGACTCATTTAAACCCCTTAGGCACCCGGCAGTGATTGTGTTTTTCCAGCTCTTATTCAAAAAGGTCTAGAATACATCCTGCCCACCTTGGTAGCTCTATTTAGAACAATTTTTAAATTAGGATGCATTCCACTAACTTGGCGGGAGGTAAATGTGCTGTTTATCCCTAAACTAGGTAACAAACCGAGTGAGCTACCCAAATCCTTCCGTCCAATCAGCTTGACATCGTTTTTCTTGAAAACCATGGAAAGACTGCTAGACATCCTTCATCATCTCGTTACAGATATCAAATTAGCCTACCGTGGCAAAGAAATCGCCCTTTGCCCATTCCTTGACATAGAAAGTGCTTTTGATAACACTGGTTATGAATCCATCACTAGTGCCATGAGACGCAGGGGACGAACCTATTACCAGTTAGGACTAGCCGCATAATAACATCTTCATCAGGAGAGGTCTCTGTGACGATCTCCGCGGCTAAAGGCTGCCCGCAGGCCGGCGTTCTCTCGCCTCTCTTATGGTCGGTCGTGGTGGATGACTTATTGAATAGACTTAACAGTGTAGCATAATAATAACTACGCTTCCTAAAAGTATGATGCAACAAATTCCGAAGTGACTTTTCATTCTGGCAGAATTTTGGTTCGAACTGTCCTTTCATTCGAGGTTCGTGTCTGCGGTTTCCACAGTTCATGTCTACGAAAGAGACGGATAATATCACGGATGAGAGGGAATTATAACTGCAAGAATGATTGTCATCTTGGAATTTCTCTTGTTCCAGTGGTCGAAGAATTTGCTAGAAGTTTCTGGCTATCAGAAACTTCTGCTATATAAGGACAGATGGCGATCAAAAAAGGAGCAGTAGTTTCTAAACTGTGGCGAAGAGATTAGAAAAGTGATAGTGGGCGAAGTTGTAATTTTGTGATGGGTTGAAAGTTGAGATTTAACAAGAAGAAGTAATTAGTTTGGATTTGTGAATTAAGTAATTGAAAGGAGATAAAGTGATTTGAGAGGACAGAGACCTTGTAAGAAAAGAATTGCGAAGAATAGTATAGTGTGAACCTGAATTGTTCTAGAGACTAGAAAATAAAGAAATAATTTCAGAGAATATTGTTTTATCTACTCGAGCCGTAGCTCGCATATTACAATAGTTTAGGCTTTACAACTATAGGCTATGCAGATGATTTTCTGATCATCATCAAAGGCAAACATGAAGACAATGTGTGTTAACTTATGCAAAATGCACTCCGTGTCGCCTCGGACTGGTGCGCTGACGAGGGCTTATCGATAAACCCCAACAAGGCATCTAGGAATTGTTCTGGATAAGCACTGCCATGCGAATCTGCCGCCGTATGTATGGCAAAACCTGGGGTCTGTCCCCAAAGGTCATATTCTGCTTTATACCACGGTGGTAAGACCCATCCTTATATACGCGTCTGTTGTCTAGTGGACGAAAACCAAGGTCACAACCATCAGCAAATTCAGCAAACTTCACAGATTAGCTTGCCTCGTAATTACAGGTACTATGCACACCTGTCCCACTACAGCTCTATACTATAATCGGACTTACGCCGTTACACATTTTCATAAAAAAGTCGCAATTCGCAGTGCAATTAATCTTCGAAAGTCGGATGTTAACAGTACTCGTACTGTTCTCATTGATCTATTAACCGACTTCCCCGAACTAGATATGCTCAGCACGGTTTCTGACTTTACGCCCAAATCACTCCACTTTGGTAGAAGGTTTAAGATTGAGATCCCAAACCGTGATATATGGAATAATGGCGGACCGTTGTTTGATCAAATAATCGTTTGGTATACCGATGGATCAAAAATGGATTCAGGAATTGGCGCCGGTGTGTATGGACCCAGTCACAAGATTACGAAATCACTTGGAAAGAGACCTAGTGTTTTCCAGGCCGAGCTTTACGCTATTGAGACCTGTGCAAATATAAACTTGCATCAGTAATCAAAGGTGCCGCAATACACATACTCACCGACAGCCCAAGCGGCGCTTAAAGCACTGATATCCCACCTGATCAGTTCAAAATCAGTTCTAAACTGCTTCGACAGTTTAAAAAATTTGTCCCGATACAATAAAGTAAAATTGTGATGGGTACCGAGTCATGTAGGCGTTGAAACTGTTGGCAATGAAAATGCCGATCTGCTGGCCATAAAAGGTTCCTCTGAGTTGTTCATTGGACCTGAACCCTTTTGCGGAATATCTGATTCTGCCTTCAAACTAACCTTAAACAATTGCGAACGCAATACTGGAATAACTCCCAAGGCCTCAGTCAAGCTAAAAGAGCTGTCCAACCTTTCCAAAAAAAAAAGACAGTTCGTATCCTAAAATATAGCAGAAACGACATAAGAAGGCTTGTGAGCTTCCTTACTGGTTACTGCCAATTACTTTACCACCTAAATAAAACAAGAATTTCAGAGGATATCACCTGCCGCCTCTGCCAAGAAGAGGACGAAACTGCAGAACACATACTATGCGACTGTGTAGAAGTAGGAAAAGCTTCTTTCTTAAGGACATAATATCTCGATTAGACCTAAGCAACTACTCCAGCAGTCGTAATTATAGCTTTCATAAGGAACGTTGAAGTACTGCTGCCCTGAAAAGTGGTCTCTGGCACAATAAATCATTCTGGTCGCAGTGCCTACACGCCATTTGGGCGTGGCCACATTCCTGTTAAAAAAAAAAAAAAAACTATCGAATGAATGAATAAAATTGGACGCTTTTCCAGAGCCAGCTCGATCTTTAGCTAGCTGCCTCTAGTTTCGCACGCTAAGTTGGTTGAGATCCACTTTTACTTGCGTGCGCCACCTGAGTCGCGGTCTCGGGAATGGATTCGAAGATTTTTCGGGCCGGAGCATTGGTGTCCATGCGCTCCAACCTCAGTCGTTGGACCTTCATTCTCCTGGCTAAGTCGATGCCGTTGTACAGCCCGTACAGTTCGTCGTTGTATCCCCTCCTCCACTCAGCATCTATGCAGACAGGACCAGTAAATTTTCAACAATTTGCTAGCCATTCTTGTCAGCCAGACTGTAAATCCAACAAATTGGAGACTACTACGGAAAAGTGATAGAAGTTTAATCCTGGCACTTACTAACACTTTGCAACGACTGAGTATATCTCCATCTCTTTGACTACTGGTATGAGAGCTGGATTGCTCGTAAATGATAAATAAAAGCACACTGCACGAGGCAAGTTTGGCCGGTTACCATCCGTCCTTGTGGGGGGGACCTCCTACCTCTCCAAATTCCGTTTGGCAAAAAAAGGTAAATATTCTACGTCATGTAGCTGGTGATAACGTTGGCAATTTAAATAATTAGAAACAGCATGAATATCTACACACAACCACTATCCGCACGTTCCTTTAGCACGTAAAAGTACGCAAAAATCGGACTCCGCGCTTCAAGCCAAGAAGTGTTGGGCCAAGTGTGCTTCAAGTGGTTGTAGTGCTGTTGTATCAGCAGCACTCGACAGAACGTGTAATTATTGCATAAACGTTGTATAAAAGAATTATTAGCTTCGTAGTATGTAGATATGGTTGTTTTGTGCACTGCAGTGGGTAGGTGGACTCATTTGCTTTAATAATATGTACGAAGGCTGTCTTGTAAAATTTAGATTTATATCCTGCGCTAGTTGTATTCATCGGTTGGTGCTTGTTTTTGTGTGCCTCTATTTTTTTTCCAGCGCCATGTTCGCGCAGGCACAGTACAACGAGCGATAAAATTTTATAATTAAACAAAATCGAAGCAACACACCTCCTACTCGCTTTCTAGTTGGGAGTATCTAATGATTGTAGCTTAGTACTCGTAGCGAAAGCAGTTGAGTACTTATTTCTTGACAGGAAATAAATTAAAATGTTTTATAGAGTGGTCCACTTGTTGACTGTTTGTGTGGAGGAAGTGTAATTGATACATTGTTCGGGGAGGATCGATGGGAAAGATAAGCAAATTTGAGGGGTGAAATCCGATGATAATTGGAGGACTGTGAATTATGATATGCAGGTGGGCTGATGCTAATGAATCTACAGACTTTCTCCAGTGCATAACAAACAAGCTATGAGGTTTTTTTTAACCATTGTTAATTGGATTGTTCACCTTTGTAGTAGGTCAAAGGTTGAACTTTGTTTTTTTATAATTGTCTTTCCAAGTATCAAGGCAGAGTTTTATGGATTATATAAGAGCACTCCGTATCTTCGTTTGCTAGCTCGTGCGCCCTGCAATTGCGCGGAACGTCACTGTTCCCTGAAACCCAGGGCAGGCAAAAGTCGTGTCTGTCAGCAATCTCATTCAGAGATATGCGGTATTGCTTGGATAATATTGTATTTTATCGCTGCCTGATTATCTATGTATGTATAGTATAATACAACACCGCTACCTTCTACCGCGTTAATTAAAAGTAATCTATGTGCATCTCTATCGCAAGCTCATTCAGAACCTATCCAGATTGCCAAACACTTCTGCTAGAAATACTGGTCTTGTATTTGACATAAAAGTCAATGTGAGAGACAATGTAGTCCGTATTATTAGTATATTATTCCTGCCAGAATCCTACATAGAGTGGTCCATATTAGCGCTAGATAACTGTGAGCATCCCCTAAGCTACATCAGCTGCCATTTATCTTCCACAGATATCAACAGGAAGTAAGTGGAGTGGATGGGTCCCAGTATTGCCACTAAGTGCATATAAATGTCGGCCAACTCTACCAAGACAAAAGTTCTAAAAATTAATCGAGTAACACTTAAATGGTGGATTAAATGGCCATATCCACATCCACATGACATAAGACGATCCTTCTGGAATATGATACCAGCAGACTATGTGGAGAGAAGTTCTACAAATTCTACATGGCATGGCACATGTTGACATATACAGGAAATGGTCCTTCTGGAAAATGATACATGCACACTATGTGGCACACATATTGTATCAATGCCCAGCAGTAGCAACCATAAGGAGATATATCACAGGCCAGCACTCAGAGGATAAAGCAAATACTATCGTTGACACGAGGAATCGAGATCAGGGAAAATAGCAGGGTATGATCATGCAATCCCCAATAATATGGTATGTTGCTAAGTTTTATCTTTTTTTTTACGATGTATGCGTGTAACTCAAGAATGGCTTAATCGATTTCGATGCCGTTTGCTTTATTGATTAGGTAATTTCTCTTAGAATTTTTATGGATATAACGGATTTACAAATTTTCAAGTTATACGGTCAAAATGTTCACAAAAACTTATCCGATTCGAATGTAATTTTCTTTATCGCTTAGATTATTGTATAATGAACATTTATATTCAATGATTTCATCATCAAATCAACAACATAAATTTCCAATCAGCGAGTATCACAATCACAGACAGTGCGGCAGCATTTGACACTATGACGAAGCTGTGTGGGCCAACTAGTATACGGTACATTGTTCAAGTTATTAATGCTTTAACAGTAAAGTTGTTTGCGCAGCCCGCAGATCATCCTAGCCATACTATGATCTCAATGAGGTACACTTAGACATGTGTTGGCATTTAGTGTATCTAGAGATGATTCATCTGTCGTTCAGCAATCCAGATACTACTGTATCCTTCGATGGATTACCTTATCATGAGTCTAGTTTATATATGCATCTCGTCGGCTTTCGCTGCTTTACATCTGGTACTGGTTATGATCGGTATGTATAGCGATATCTATTATATATCGATATCACCTAATCTTACATTTAAATTGGAAGTAGTTGTAGTATGATTTGCCAGATCACAGTTGGAGAGATTGCTACTATACCATTGGTTGAACATCGACCACTTGGGTGAAGCTTACGCCTTTATGCACAAGTACAGCACAGCCAGAGTTTTTCTAGCACACTTACTTACAATAAGTATGCATATTGTCCACGGAGCCCTTGGTACAGAGATATAGGATTCTCTCTAGAGGTATAAAGAGAAAAAAGGTTAAGCTAATATATCTAAGGTCAGCTACATCTCACCTCACTTAGGCTCAAGTTTTCGATATAGTTTCAAACGTCAGGCACACATTCAGAATACATGACATGATCAATAGGTTTTCATTAACAGATATAGCAAATTCTCTCCACATTCCGCCCAGGAACCGTCTTGGTTACTCCCCTAGACTACTTGACTTTTAAGGGGTTATGTAGAGGAGGATCAGTACTCTAGCACTAACAATTCTCAAGAACTCATGAAGAGCAAGCGAAAAGTGGAACATTTCGCGGATATCTTAGAAAAGCTAACGGGCTAAAGCTGTATCATTCCGTCAGAAGATATTTGGAACCGAAAGACTAATATTTTGTACTGAAAACGTTTTTTTTTTCGAGCACACTGTCAGATTTGATACATTTGTCTAAAAAGTCGACAAACCCGTAGTGGTACTCATTACTATTACCGCGGTATGATTCCTGTAGAACCCCTCAAAACACCTATAACTCTTCTCAATTACTCGCAAATCTACTAATCTACAAATGCACGTGTAGTAGATTGCTTTGTTTTATTACAACCCGCCTCCTAAATCATCATAATTTCACCACTCAGCACCTCCATTCATTCTTAACATAGCAGCAGCCGTCTCCTCACAGCCACATTTAATTAAACTTTCGCTAATCGCCTAAAAGCAAAAAAGACTCCTTCTTGAAATTCCACAAAAGGAATGAGAGGTTTCTCCCCCCTCACACTATCCAGTCCCACTCGTGTGACGACGATCTACAAAAGCACCAGCGATAAATTACTCTATTAGATTAGCGAACCATTAAATCAACTCTAAAGTAAATTTCTGTCAAGTTTACCAGGAATCCACTGTGAGTTGGTTTCGTTTGCTAGCTAGCTGGTTGACTGTGCCTCTAGGTGTAGCAAGTTGTATATACAGGAACTTTGAGAAATCACCAACCGTGGAAGGCAGGCACACTTCTTCTACTCCTACCACACTTGGATGGCAACCAGTTAAGCTCCACTTGGCTAATACAAACAATTGTTCGGCTCTCTAGGTTTTTAAAACTCTCCTGGCGCAAAACATGAAGACTACGACTAAGTACTTACTACTGGTCGGTGTATGCTGTGCAGCTCTGTAGCTGGGAGATCTGCTTTGCTCGCAAAAAACACAAAATAATAAGAAAACGATAATTTATCACCTTTTTAGCAGGCAAAATGAGAAGAACCAGAGTTGGTGTTGGATTTTCTCCTCGGATGCTTTATTTAGAGCAGTTACAGTGTCTGCGACAAGAAATAGTACTCATAAGGGTGGCCGTGGTGTAGTGGTAACATCAGCGCTTGTCACGCTACAGGTTCACGGTTCGAATCCTGATGTCAATAATCATCTATTTATTTCGCATGAAATAAATAAAAAGTCGATCAATTGCGAAAGCTTATGTCAACTCTACTGCGAAGGCATAACACTGGCAGTAGGGCGGTCATATGGCTAAAATGCAACTTGATGGTGATGATGACATCAGGAGAACGGAAAAAAATACTGTGAATCATGAGCTACGACAAAAGCAAAACAAACAAGCTCCCCAGTTATCTGGACAGCTACCCTTGGAGTTCACTGAAACTTAATACCAGCTGAGTTTCAAACCAACTACACCAGTCTGTCTTTCTCTCTGTCTCTTTCCCTTTCCTCAAAAACGCCCGTGTCCTAAAATTAGTATAAGGGTATTCATAACCCCTTTTACACGTGCAAATTATAAAAAAAAAAAAAAAAAAAAAATAAGCATGCAACTGAAACAAAATTCAAAACTCCATGACGTGTAAAGTATCTTATGTTTCCTGGAAATTTTCGATCTCGAGATTTTGATCAAACTTGGCATTACTACGAGTATAATAGAGAAACTAAAAAAAAGTGTGTCTCTCAATTCTGTCTGTCTGTATGTCAGTATGCAGTTCGACTGCAGCATAAAAGGCTGGACGGATTTTCTGCAAGCTTCGGAAATCGATACTTTACTAATAGCCGATTTTCGCGAAAACTACTGTAACGATTTTGTTAAAATTTAATATTTGAATTGAGGTGAATATATGCCAACAGATGGCGTACCACGTTTTTGCCAAAGGAAATCCGTATAACGGTACTTTACTAATTAGCTGGTTTGTGAAAATGTACTATTCCTTGGCTATGATTTGATCGATTTTGTTCGAAATCAATCATGCATACCAGGTTTTGGAAAATCTTATTTTTTTTTTTTTAACTTAGGCTGCAGTCCGAGGTATAGACAGACAGAAATACGAACCAAATTCTTCGAGTTCATCTATAATAGTAATACCAACTAAAATTTAACAAAATCACGAGATTGAAAATCCTCTACTAGACCGACAGGCCTGGACAAGTAAACTTGGACATCATCAGTGAACAGGGACACTCGAACATTCGTCTGGAAGGTCACTGATGTATAAGCAAACTAAGATGGGGCCTACAATTGTCCCCTGAGGCACCCCGGCTAACAAATTTCTTGATTGGGAAAAGTTGTGCCCAACCATAACCCTTCTTCGATTTCCTAAATAGCTTTTTATGAGGCGGATAGTTTTGCAGTTTAAGTCAAATTGAATTCTTAACAAAAAGCTGTTTTTTTTATTTTTTGTTATAATTTGCAAGCGCCGAAGGGGATATGAATACCCTTATACTATTACAGGGCACGGGCGTTGTGTTGATAGACAGAGAGAGAGAAAGAAAGAAAGATTTGGTGTAGTGGTTTGAAACTCAGGTGGTATTAAGTTTCTGTAAACTCCAAGGGTAGCATCCAGATAACTGGGGAGCATTTTAGTTTTGCTTTTATTGTTATTGCTCATGATTCACAGTATTTTTTTCCGTCCTCCTGATGTCATCATCACGATCAAGTTTGCATTTCAGCCATATCCACCCTACTGCCAGTGTTATGCTTTCGCATGAAATGAAAAATGTTATGCCTTCGCAGTAGAGTTGACATTAGCTTTGGTTTGCTCGGAAACCAGACTGAACAAGGGACAGTAACCTATGTTGATCCAAATGGCTCGTAATCTGTTTTGCAGGAATTTCTTCAAAGACTTTTGAAATGAACCGTAGAATGCTTATTGGAAGGAAATCAGTAGTCGACGAAGGCTGAGCTTTTTTAGCTACTCTGAACAACTAGCCTAATATATGCGGCTTGAGCGTTCCATCCAACCTTACGGGTGCCTGGTATGGTGACCACCTGCTGTTAAATCCACAAAACGGAAAGCACTCACGAAAATACAACGCTAAGCATGCACTGGTATAACCAGCGTCATTAAAACTACCCCGACCGCAGTCCACCAAAGAATTACAGTTAAAAATACTCGTAAGTCTCCAGCAAATTTATACCTGAATGGAGGGCCAAAAAAGATGGGCAGGAATAGAATCAAAAACTGATTACCTAACACATTACATCAGAAACCTACAGTTTCAAAATAAGACTCTTCACGAAAAGACGGGGCTGAAAGAAACGTAATAAACCCTTAAAATGTATCTATCTTCACAGACAGTTCCAAAATGGGAGAGAGTGTTGGCTCCAGAGTATTCTCGGACGAACCTGTCATCACCCGGTTAATAAAACACGTCAATGGGTTCCAAGAGGAAGTCTTAGCTATCACTAAGACCTCTCGAGAACAGTCCCCACTAAAAACTTCGCAAAGAAATATAGAAGTTTATGTAGACAGCATAGCAGCGATAAAAGCATCACTTTATCCACAGAGATCAAATCAAAACTAATAAAAAGATGTCCCTAAGGACGATCGGCACTCACACTCTGTTGGCTCCCGGCTCATAGGGTTGAGGGGTGTTTCCCGTAACATGAAGATAAACTATCTAAAAAAAAAGGTTTTGGAACTGGACCCAGCAATGGTAGATCAATCAGTCCTGAACCCAATTGAACTTCTTAAATCTGGCATAAAACAGAGATCTCCTAGCACTCAGCAAAACCTTACTTGAGACTTCTAACCTCAGGTATCTTAGCAGGCTACAACAAGTTGGCGGCCCACCTAAATAGAATGCCCTTGAGCAGAAGAGGGCACAGCAACCTTTACTTTAAATTGTCCAATCGTCAGCAGAACAGAATGACGGCCGTCGGGGAAAACTTCTTCAACGACTTTAGCAAACTGTCATCAAAGCCATTATGGATGGTTCAGGGAGGCTCCAAAATGAAATCAATTATCTCACTTTTCACAATTTTCTTCACAATTCTTTTTAAACATTTAATTTCTAAACTCTGAATATTTTTAAAGCACTCTTCCAAATTGTATTTATTTTCATTTACATATTGTTGACAAGAACGCCTTGTTTACAAACATTGTTGCAGAACAAATATTGCAAGGGAATGAACAAAAGTCGCGAAACATTCTTTCACTAATTGCCTGGAATGACTTAGATAATAATTCCCATAATATAGTTACGGACCTGGCAACGCTATCACATGGCAGTGCGATGACAGACAATTCGAGTCTCGTTGTGAGCGGATGAGGCTGGCTGTCAAATGCTAGAGTAGCAAGAGAGACGGTTTTGACTTTGGTTTTTCCGACCTTCTTGCATTGTGGAGGTTCCAGCAACGCGGACGCAGCCTAAATTGAATCGCGGATAATCGAGTCAATCCATCGTAATAAATTAAAGAGAAATAAACCATTTTAACCCTCTCGGGAACCACAACTCAGTTTTCATTTCATTTCTCGTTTTCCGCTTCATTTTCGCCGATTTTCCCGCGTTCGTAACAATATGAACAATGGAAAAATACGGCATTTCTTAAGTTTAGCTACATACTACCTAACATATGAGTAACCTATTGGGATTCGAACCTGAATCTGCCGGTTAGTGATTTAACGCACTAACCACGTCGTCACATTAAAATATTATTGCTACGTTAAAACTGATCGTCATATCGATGTCTACTTCATGTCTCAAACATCCACCAATTGGCGTCCTGCTAAGGTTCAACACACCCTACGAGTAAATGTTGAACTCATATGCACTAATCTGACAAACATCTTGTGGCAGGTCACATGTCTCTTCCTTCTTGTAGCATCTCTCAAGTATGTCATTATTAGAAGAAATAAAAAACCTTCACCATCTCCATTGTTTATCTACTCATTGCTTCAATTAATTTATAAGAATACCGATGAAAACGACCACACCGAGCACCTGCGCTTCCTTTTTGGTGCGTGAAAACTCCACAGGCTACAAATTAAATTCCACCTTTCAAAGGGGTTGGAGCATTAATTAGTTCCACATAAAAACAAGAATGCACTACAATCGAAGGCGAAGACCATGTGATTCATGTTTATTCAAACAAAATACCCCAACAAAGAAAGGAAACCGAATGGAATAAGTTAAATCAAATTAAGAGGAACGAAGGAGCATAGCAGGCAGGTGCACCATCCAACTTCGTAGACCGATTTGAGAAACAATTAATAAATTTAGACTATCACCAGGAGGACAAGGCATACCGATGTGTGTATCGTATCGGGCCCTTAACGTCTCCATTCCTGTGTGCAGCTAATCGGATAATGCGCAGGCTAATCACTCTCCTTTGTACACAATTTTCATTTCGTTTTATCCCTGTGTATTTTAATTTTAATTCCCCTGTGTGTAGTTTGCACAGAGAAAATTAAATTAAAATGTTAATTGCCTTCTTGCGGTCAATTGAATCAATTAAAATTTCCACCCAAAAGATGCACGAAAATTGAAGTCTTCCTCCATCTACGGTCTATTACTGGGCATTCAGGTAAAACTGTAAAAAGATATAAAGATAGATGGGTAGATAAAGTTGCAACCGATATACACAAACACACACATACACACAATGGGAGGATTATTAAGAAGGCTGCTGTCGTAGTTGTTTGCTATCTCGGGCGCATGGACATAGATTGGCATTGAATGGGGCTTAGAAGCGCCGGCCACTGCCACACCTATTTTGCATTAACTCTAACTCGTACCCATTACTAACTGCTTTGTTGCCCCGCAGATAATCTCCTTCGATTTATTCAATTGTAAAAATTAAATTGCTATATCGATTTAGAAAATTTTATAATTGGATATAAATACTCGTACTTTGGAGAGTTTTTCATTCTACTTTTCGTTTTCTGTCCGCTTATCTGTTTTTATTGATGCGAATTGGAAGTGGTCGTTGGAAAAGTCAAGAAAATTGAGAAGTACGAGTAATAGCCGCAATTAGTTTCGAAAGGAGATAGAATTGGGCTTTTGGGAAAAAGTGAACGAGCGGAGATTGTTCAAATTGAGATAATTGATTTGTATGTCTTTTTCATTGTTCAAATGTCAAGTGGACATTGGCTTCCGAGACAGTGGAGATTGAATTAAGCTATTAATTCGAAGTGCAAACTTAACGCAAGTACGAGTATGTACGAGGGTGGGTCAATAAGTCCCTGAAAAATGAAATAAGGAACACTCTTTTCGGTATTAAAACATTTTATTTTTCAACATAGTCTCCTTTTAGCTCTATGCAGTACTTTATCCAACGTTTCTCAAATTTGTTGATGCCCTCCAAATAATACGATTTCTCGAGCCCCCCAAAATACTCGTAAGCGTTTGTTTCAGCGATGACCTCTTCATTCGACCCAAATCTCTTACCTCCGAGCCATTTCTTCATGTTTGGAAACAAGAAATAGTCACAGGGGGCTAAATCTGAGGAATATGCTGGATGAGAGAGGAGTTCATATCAATTGCATGCAATTTTGCCATTGCGACTGCGGACTTGTGCGCCGGTGCGTTGTTTTGGTGAAAAAGAACTTTTTTCTTCGCCAAATGCGGCCATTTTTGCTTCAAATCGGCAGCTCTGCGTAATATGCGCCGGTGATCGTTTTACCCTTTTCAAGATAATCGATGTGAATAACACCGCGCACATCCCAAAAAACTGTCGCCATGACCTTGTTTGCTGACAAACATGCCTTGGCCTTCTTCGGCTTCGATTCACCAGGAGAAGTCCATTGTTTTGACTGTTCCTTGGTTTCTGGTGTGTTGTGGTGAATCCAGGTTTTATCCACGGTTACGAAACGGCGCAAAAACTCAGCCGAATTTTTCTGGAACATCGCCAAACACACCTTTGAAATTGTCAAACGAATGCGTTTGTTGTCAATTGTGAGCAAACGCGGCACACATTTTGCGGAAAGATTTTTTCGTGTCCAAATATTTATGTAAAATCGAAATCACTGAGCCATGTGATAAGCCTGTGGCCTCTTCAAGCTCGTGCACTTTCACTCGCCGATCGTCCATTATCAAACCATGGATTTTGTCGGCCATTTCTGGCGACCAGGACGTTCGGCGTCACTTGTGCTTGAACGACTGCACCGAAATTGAGTAAACCAGTGG
The DNA here is from genome assembly GCA_963082735.1 of Pocota personata. Lineage (NCBI taxonomy): Eukaryota > Metazoa > Arthropoda > Insecta > Diptera > Syrphidae > Pocota > Pocota personata. Next base: position 261,451,740 of record OY720429.1, on the reverse strand, counting down.
TGAATGGTTCCAATCGATGGTGAAGAGTCCCCATAACATTTGTCAAGCTTTTGTTTGGTTTGCGTGATAGTTTTTTCTCGCTAAAAATAGTGTTTAATGAGCACTCGAAATTCACTTTTTTCCATTTTAACGAAAATGCTAGTAGGCGTCTATATAAAATGGCTGCCACAAGAAAACTATTTGACAGATCTGTCTGAAAATTTGGGTGCGTTCTTTTGAAAGATGATTCTTGACAAAAAAAAATAAAAATTTAAGGTGACGACACAATTTGTGTTAATTTTCAGAGACTTATTGACCCACCCTCGTATGTATGAAAATTAATATAACAGTACCCCAGGCCGCACTAAGGCCATTTTTCGGGGGTCATTTATATCATCCAGTTGCCTTTAAATTGGTAGTGCGGGGTGGCAACATTATACGTTACTATGCAAAGTCTTATAGGCTTAGGGGCAGCTGATGTTGGGAATTTGACTTTTTTTTTATATACGGCTTTGTACTGTGCTGTGAGGTGTGTTTCTTTGGCTATTTATGTGTCTAACTAGCTCTTGGGTCTGTAACACAGAGGTTCTCGTCCTATCTACGTAGTTTCTGCTCTTGAAAGGAAACTCACCAACAACCTGTTCGACAAGAGTTGTCCCTCCAATTGCTGGAATTAAGAGACTTCTTAGACTCAAATCGTCATCTGAATGTATCTTACTAACAATACATCGCTGTCACATGGCACTCATGCTAATCAAATGATGCGTGCGTTAGCCTCTGTAATATTTTAAAACTTCATTCTTTGGGCAGTGAATTTGGATTCTTGTCAAACATTCTTACAGCTTTTAGGAATATTGCTCGTATAATCTCAACCAATAACCATCTCTTAACAATTCTTTACTTGAAAATTAGAAATGTTGATGATCATCATCATCCGCGGAGAGGGAACTCATCGTCGAACAAGCTCAGGAGGAGGCTTAAAACAAAAACTCAATAAATTCAATAAATTCCGCTTGTAAGACTATTACAAACATTTTATAATCTACTAGATGCCAATAAGCCAAGTCCTTATTCGATAAACCCCACTTGGTAGTTACTCAAAGTTCTTGTGTTTGCGCGCGGAAGACCACAAAGGCACACCACCACTACACAGTTGTTGTCGTCGCCGTCTCGCGAATATCTTCCTTTCCACATACATTAATAGACATGAAAACTTAATTGCTTGATTATCTCGTTCATCGCGCGCGCACACAAGCGTTTGGATTTCCTCCTCATCCTTCGTGGTAAGAATAACGATGGCCATGGTACTCTACAAAGTAGTGCAGTTGAAGTTCATTCCAAACAAAAAAAATTTAAGGAAAACAAAAAAAAAAAAAAAAAATACGAGCGCCTCTCCTCGAAATTCCAATTGGCTTGGATGAAAATCCATGAAATAAATTTGCTTGAGTCTCTATCCCCCCCCCCCTTTTTCTGGAGGAATTTAACAACATGAGGAGGCAAGGTAATCCAGTAGGCTTCCTGCCAGGCTCGCGCATAAGTAAAATACCTTTGGCTGTTGCCTACCTTTCGTTTTTATTATGCCCATATGGCTGGACTAGGATTTGTGTATGGCTGTGTGCCTGTGTTCAGGTGCCTGGCCTATTGTTTTATAAGGCTCATGGGTTTTATTGACTTTTCTCCTAGTCCGAGAAGGAGGAAAGATATCAGCGATGCGATAAACTAACGCTCGAAACAAAAGACTTCCTTTGGTTGAGTCTCTCAAATAACCGCCTTACATCCATATAAGGGATGCTGTCGGTCGGTCGGTGGTGTGGGTTTTTCCCTCCCCGCTTTGGTTCAATTATTTTATCTTGCCACGATCGAATGTATTTAATATGAGTACTCGTACTGCTGCCGGTTGTTGGTTCGATGCTTCATGTGGTTACTTTGGAATTTCTCGTTCCTCAAGCTGGAAGATTGGCTTTCGTTAGACACACTCGCATACCAGTCGAAGCGAATAATGGAGAGATAAACTCCAGTGGACTCCTTTTATTGACACAGTACATACACCGTTCCGAGGGGGGGGGGAGCGTATAAAAACCAATCAATGTACGCAACATGGTTAACTCGGATTGGAATTCATCGTCGCGATGATCAACTGTATTAACTGCAACAGCACATTAAATCCATAGTCGTGTACCGCAGTGCAACTTGGTTAACTGATTCTACTGTGATGTCAACAGAATCACGACATAATGGCTTACAATGTCGGAGATCATTTTACCTGTTTGGATTGGACCTGCAGCAGCCATGACGCTGGGCTAAATTGAATTATGCGCATGCGGTTTTTATATGCGTTGGAATAATTGATTGTGCGCTGCATATGGTGTGGATTCTTCAGATCAGAATCGGATCATTGAGTATACTTTGAATCGGTATGTGATTAGCATAAGTGATGATACCTAATTTGGATGGATTGGATCTGCTTTTTTTGTTTTGGATTGCAGTACGAAATGGGTGGAAAAACGAAAGCTGGAGTTTATTCATTAGCGGATCAGTTAGTATACACTGCTCATAGTAAGTAATGATGATATTTATTGACTAATGAACACAGTCACACATTAGAGAGACGTGATGACATCTGTCGATGGATAACAGGTACCATTCCGTAGTGTAACTGATTTTTTTTTAAAGAATGTTGTGATGCCATACTTTATGGTCAAATTTGGACTGGAACTTCTTGCAAAGTGCGTTCAATTATCATATACGAGAATGAATTTAAAAGTTTGCGGCCTGAACGCAGACTCCTTCAAGCTCAATACACTTCCTTCATCTAGTCTATAAAACCATTACACCATTACACGACATCTTCCTTCGTTGACAATCCCTGTCCTCCCAAATGCTTTTTTTTTTTAGGTTGTGGACCAGATAAAAGTAGCATGAAGCCAGATCGGGCTAATAGGGAGGATGTGGCAGTAATTCAAACCCACAGTTATAAATTTCAGACATATATACTTTGACGGGACGTATGCGCATTGCCCTGGTGTAATAAAACTTTTCTCCTCAACATTCCAGGACGGTTTTTGTTGACCCTTGACAAGGTCCATGAAAATTCCCTTTAAGTCCCAAAATACGGATGCCATTACCTCTTCCGCCGATAACTTCGGGGCTGATGATCCAGATTTTCTCCACTCTTTTGATAAATGTTTGGTTTCAGGGTCTGATCTGTCGTCACAAATCTGGCCAAAAATTCTGAAACGGCTTCAATCACTTGCGAGGCATCGTCTGTCGATTGTGTTTTTGTTGAATTGACAGTTTCGGAACCCATCTTGCAGAAGGCTTGGAGAAGCCAAGTTCGTGTTGAGGTTGATGGTCTTAAACATCGTGGGTCGTCTTCAACACTATCTCGTCCGCGCAGCAATGCACCACTTCTTAAAGGTGTCACGTAAAAATTTTCAAGAGAGCATCCAAATACTCGTACACGCGAGTAGTTTCAACTACACAGATCATTCGAAAAGTGTTGAGCCTTAACCGCAAGATGGCGGTTCTCGTCAGAACTATTTTACGAGTACTCGTAAATTGTACGTGCTCTGAAAGATACTTCCGAAAATTCCAACTATTTTGGACGTACAATTGTTGTTTGACAGTCTTTTGTGTCAGTTTTCCTTGCATTTAAAAAAGCAATACTTGTTACGCCTGCACAGATTAAAGCCGAGTTAATCGCTGTTTACGGGGACTCTGCTGCATCATTTGCCATCGTGAAAACACGGCTAGCCAAATTTAAGCGTGGTCGTACCAGTTTAGTTGGTAATGATCTTTCGATTCTTTCCATCACTGATAATATTAAAAAATTCAACAAAAGATACTGGCTGACCGTCAAATCAAGGTTAGAGAGGTGACAGAGGCGCATAAGGAAAAATTGAGCATGAAAAAGCTGTCTGGAACGCTAGTTGCCGCGCTTACTTACTTACGATATGCGGCTCGAACTGATTGACCACCCATCACATACACCTGATTTGCCCCTCCTGGGACTTTTCAGGGTTCCGGTACATAAAAGGTAGAGACGGTCTGTCCGTCTGTCTGTCACAGCGTCGTAACTTTTGAACACTTGGATACAATGTTGAATTTTGAACCAGAGTTGAGTATTACTAATCCGCAGACAGTTCCAAAGTAAAATTTTGGAAAAGCGAAACAAGTTTTCCAAATTAGAGTAAAAGTAAAATATAACATTTTGTTTGTATAATTAAAATATGGATAGCAAATGAAAGGTGGCGACGCGCTAATTTCACTGCATAGTGGATAGTGTGTTTGGTTGTGATCCGAGCTGTGCAAGTCCGAGCCCGCACGGAGAACCAGCCACCCGAACATCAAAGAGAAACGAATAAAATCTGCGTTTCTCCAACTGAAAATAGAGTCGGAGTGTTCTGAGATTTTGAAAATTCAAAAATATATAGTTCCGTTATTTAGACTTCATGAAATTGCCAAAAAAATGTATGTTCCCCTCCCCTTATATCCCTGAAACTGCTGAACCGAAAAATTTTGAAAAATTCGTGAGCACATGTCAGCTTAAAAAAAAAATTACAAAAAAACTTATTCAAATGTGAGAGATAGACAAAATGACATTTGCCGTCCGCCATCTTATTTTTGCGAACATCTGAATTCTCTGTCTTTTTCTTCTGTTTCCTAAGTTCAAAGTTTGACTCGGGGGACAGAGATTTTCAACGAACGAAGAGGTCATCCGCATACGCCTATTTTACAGAGCAAGATACCAACTATTATTTGGACGGGGTAAAGGGGTTGGAGCATCGCCGGATAAAGCGTATGGAATTTAAAGATCACGTCGAAAAATAAAGCTAAATTTGACCGAAAAAATACTTGTTTCTTTGTTAGGCTCAAAAGTTTTCAAGGTTGTTTGAAAAAAAAAATAAAGGTAACTAAAAATTCATCAACTGAACGACGTTCAACGGTCGGGTCTCGCGCTAAGCTACTGTCACAGTTCAACAAAAAGCTCGGTTAAGTTCTGTCAACCGCATATGTTCCCCATAGTAGCCGCAAACTTCAGGTTTTCAATTGTGCGGCGAATGTTTGCACTTGTCAAATAAATTAAAAGCAAATAATTAAAAAGAAAAAAAAATACTTGTTGTGCGACTAATCTAATTCATAAAAATTGTTCTTTTTCTGTGTGTTTATATTTTCAATGTGTAATAGCTTGAACTGAGGGAGACTATCACATCGTATTCGCTCTTTGCTTAAGCTAGCTCAAATGAACGAAACTTTACGAAATTAAACAACATTAAAATTATGGTCGTGTTTGCTTAAACTGACTAAAAAACGGCCACATTCACGTCCAACATTAACGCACCCACGTTGGGCGCCATTTTTTGTGAATTTTCCGCACGCAAAGGGGAACGAAGAAAAATTCATAAACGCGGTACACACGAAGACCAAGTAGACCAAAGAGTGCAGTCGACTGCTCAATGATGACCCCCTAGAAGAACTAACTGTTGGTAACCATCCACGTAGAATTTGTAATTCCCATATGAAGGACATTATAGACATACCTAATTCAAAAGATCTACTTGAAGTAAGCAAACCACATTCAATATTTCTAGCAGCCATTGTAATATGTGACAAGCTTAGGTACAGAAGATCTTTGCAGAAGATGCGGCCCAATCGATTGTCCTAAAATTGGACAGAAAATACTCCTTTGAACCGGGCAAATTGACAATAAACCCATCGAGAGCCATCCTGAATTCTGTCTGAGGTCAGTGAGCTTCAAGGAGGCTTTCTATTTACAATTTCAAATTAACTTTCTTTCGTTTTGCAAAGTCAGAACTTCATCTGAATTTTAATAAGACACTTCAAGTACTGGAGCAAATTATGTAGATACTAAAAGTCAATGCCCCTCAATGTTTTAAATATTTACTTAACCACAGTGGCTGTATAAAAGTACACTTCTACGCATATCGCAACAAATTTGAGCCACACCTTTGTTATAGTCCGCCCACACAAAACCTTCGATATATTGAGAACATTTACTATTATCGCTCCAAACCTTTGACAACTTTCTCACAGACCTCGGACCTATCTTCAGCTCTTAAAAAATCCCAAAACTTAACATCAATTTAATGCAATTAATGCATACGTTCCAAATACCCAATAAATATAATCGTAAAACCCCAACGATGTTGTAAGAGATTAAACATTTAAGACAAAACTCCATCCCAAGGCTAATAAAATCTCAAATTCGTGAATAGCAAAACACGTGTGGTAAAATGCCCGAAACAATAAATTTTATTTTTAAACAACTGTCCCCGAGATATTAATTTCCATCGAAAGCCACCGCGCCGCCGCCGCCGCCGCCCACATGAACCTTCTTCACTCTCAAGAGTGCTTGTGGCGTCAGATTTTACAAATTATCCCACAGACCATATCAGAATAGAGTTATAAAACCTTTTTTTTTTTTTTTTGTTTTTTTGTTTTTTTAAAGACCGCGTAAAGATCCACCAGCACCAGTTGAAGTTGGCCTTTTGTCCGGCGAGCACGTTATGACACAGTGTTGTGCGGCTTGACTTTATTTTTATTGCGAAACACATTAAATACGATCTTTGAGGTGATCGTATGTTATAATAAAATTATGTTTTACCGCAGCACATCATAAGAGGAACGAACAATGCCCGCAATAAATACGAGGAAAATTTATGGAGACCAATTTCCGGCAGATACTTGGAAAAGCAATTTCCACCTCAAGTCTTTTGTTCGAAGCGCACGTGATCCTATCCAACTGGGAAACGATTCGTTATTAAGTGGCTAAAGCTAAAGCAAACACATTACGGAGTCTGAGATACTTTACAGGTCATACTTGCAGCACGATCGATTTTTTTTTGTCCTCTTTTTTCTTTAATTATCTCACTAACTACCGCGTGACTTACATCTGTTCTCCACAGTGGGAAGGGTACACCACTTAGAAAATCACCCAGCAGTAGCGGAAGTATGCTATGATCTTTAGGATCCTTCGATCGCAGAGTTAGATACGAAAGTATCTAAACGCGATTAATTCTAAAACGATGGGGCGATATGTATCTCAACTTGTATACCGTCCTTCTCGACGTCGTCGTCGTTGTCGTTGTCGTTGTCGTTGTCGTCATCGTTAATCGTATTCATGACATATGGGTGTGTTTAGAGCTAACTGCACCTTAAAGAGGGCAGCAGCAGCAGCAGCAATAGCAACAACAGCAGCTACACCGATCGATGTTCTTCCATTGATCTGTTCAGAATCGGTATTCGAGTTCGAGTATATCTACGGGCAGCGGACCGGTATTTTGTTGTCGTTTCGAAGAGACTTTGTGTTGAGATGTGATGTTCGTTTAAAGCTAACAAAAGTGGGATTGGCATTTTGGGCAAGGAATTGACGTTTTCTCTTTAATGCTTGCGCACACCGGTGAACATAAACAGGCTTAGAGGGATCTCGATGCGTGTATCTCTTTATCGTAATGCGAAGATCAATGGCCTCAATTTGATGGGGGTCCCGGAGACTTGTTGAAATGTCGTGGCCTGGTGTGTGGCAGTGGCTGCTGTGTGAAAGTATTGTGACATCATGTTTTGACATTTTGGGAACAATCAGGCAGAGAAGGTTACTTGATATTTAGTCTTTTATTGAGGCATTGTAAGTTCGGGCATATTATTGGGGAGCAATTTGTCATTGGTCGGTAAATTCTTGTTGATCGATGAGTTTTTTTTTCTTTTTTTCTTGTGATTAATGTTGAAACGAAAAATTTGAATTTACACAGAGTTATTATTTAGGGAGTGTTTATTAGATTTTAATTCAGGTCTTTGAATGTTCAAAAACTGGAAGCTATAGGTATTTTAGTTTACAAATATCACACTTCCCATAATTAATTATTCAATTTGATTCTGGCACAAGAACTGGGAGTCATCAATCAAGATCAAGAGAGATTTTTTTCTATTCAAAAATAACATAATGACTGCTTCCTCATGTGTCTGCGGCTAGCGGTCATGTCCACCGAATTGTTGAGCTGGGTTCAGATGTTTATGATTTAGTCTTACCATTTAAGCGTGCAGTGCGGCTGAAATAAATTCACCTCCAGCCTACACTGCCCACGTGCATCACGGCTTTAGGTTTTCAGTCTCACAACAAATATAACAAGTATGCTTGATCTTATATTTCAAGCAAAACAGAAAGGTATGAATCCAGCAAGCAAATCACAGGTTTTTTGTTCTTTTCACCGGGCTTAATTCCTTAAAAACTTCTTACCATATTTGACACAAAAAAATACAACCAATACATCATTACAAGCAATTACCTGAAAGAGAAAAAAAAAATAATTGTTAGACAAATGCAAACAAATTGATATACGAAACTAAACTACAATAGTATGTCTTAGGTCTGGTGGTAATGCATTTTTAAATATAATTTAATGGTTAACAAATTCACAAATAAGAAAACAAAAACAATGTTGTTCGTTTGCATATTGTTCAGTTTAAAAATTTAAACAAAATCGTTGAAAAAAACTGCAGTTTTTGTAAAAATCATTTAAAATTTAGTTCATACCATGGGTATGATGTCATGTTCTTGCAATTGTCAAACATTACTTAGAGTTAGATACTGATTTTCAACCATTCGTATGTATGTCTGGGCAGTGCACATGCATGTGCTTGCGAGTAAATATCGAATTGGATGCACTTCCCCAGCAGTTGTAAAACCTAGCATATTTCTTTTGTCGCTTTTTAGCAGAGACTCTAGTTGTTTGGCTCAGACATTCATTTTTTTTAGTCAAGTCTTTCACCTTATAAGCAAATACAAAAACCTTTTGTCGTGCACTACCGGTCATTTGATTACCCTCATTTAAAATTTCGACCTAAGAGGGCAAGGTGAAAAGTTCTCGGCCTGACAATGAAAGACTGCTATTTTCAATAAAAAAATGGTTTTATTTTTCTACATAATTTCCCTAGACTTCAACACACTTGGTCCAGCGTATCTCCAACATCAGTATTCCTCCTCGGAAGTAAGAGTCTGGAAGGCTGTGAAAATATTCATCTACGGCCCTTTCAACTTTTACATTGGATGCGAAGCGCTTCCCAGAAACAAATTTCTTCAAGTTTGAGAACAGATGGAAGTCTGAGGATGCCAAACCAGGTGAATAGGAGGGATGGCCAAATCGTACCCCAAATCCCGCAGTTTTCCCATCGCCAACGCACACTTGTGTACAGGTGCATTGTCCTGGTGAAAGATGATTTTTTTCTTCTTCAAGCCAGGCCTCTTCTCGCGAATTTTGGCATCCAGCTGGTCAAGAAGGTTGGAGTAATATTCGCCTGTAATTCTTCTGCCTTTCTCAAGGTAATCAATTAACAGGATTCCTTTCGCATCCCAAAATACACTGGCCATGACCTTTCCGGCAGATGCGATCAACTTCGCTTTCTTTGGCGCTGAACCACCGGCTTCCACCCACTGCTTCGACTGCTGTTTCGTTTCTGGCGTGTAGTGATGGACCCATGTCCCATACATGGTGACAAATCGCCGCACAAAATCGGTCGGATCCCGAATTAATCGGTCCAAAGATTGCCGCATTTGCTTTTGATCGGCATTCAGCAAATACGGCACCCATCTTGCGCAGAAGTTTTTGTGCAAGATGTTTCGCACCCTCTCTTCCGATATACACATAGCCTCAGCTATCTCACTCACCTTCACTTGCCTATCAGTCCAACACGATATCATGCACTTTTTCGATGGTTTCGGGTGTGGTTGCGGTTTTTGGCCGTCCTTCACGTGGGTCATCTTCGAGTGACATGCGACCACGTTTAAATTCAGCTGACCACTTTTTAACGGTTGACATGGAAGGAGCAGAGTCCCCGTAAACTTTTGTCAACTTTGGATGAATTTCCTTAGGGGTTAACCCATCCAAAACGAAGAATTTTATCACCGCACGATATTCAAGTTTTCGTGTAAAGAAACTACTTGAGAGAACAAGTTGAAACTTGTCATACGAACTAATGAGAAGTGCACCCAGGCAGGAAACATAAATTTTTGCTGATTGGAACGCCATCTCTGCGTCAGACCGAGAACTTTTTACCTTGCCCTCGTATGTTGCACCCCAATTTAAGGACTGAAATAATTTGACAATTAAACAACAATTTCAACAGTTCAATACATGTGTACACTAAAATAAAGAAAAATTAATATACGACGAAATAAAACGTAAGCACTATGACTTTTCCAAGTTCAGCATCAACAGTGTTTCTAATTATGTGCACGCCACATTGTTTCTAATCATGTGCACCCCACAAAGGAAAATATAACAAATTTGTGGTAAAATTAACAACAACTATACAGCTACACAGCATGTGTAGTTAGTGACTATGACAATGGCTTTAATCAACAGTAGGGAGGTTTTGGAAGACGTTTTTACACTTTTACCAATCAAGAATCTGTAAAACTTGAAATCGTAGGTCCTGTAAAATGAGCATTTAGCGTTGCACCCTTCCCCCGCTTTGAGCTTCCATAACACAAAAACTCGAATCAGATCGGTTCTGTTAAATTCTAATAGAAAATCTAAAAATTGGATTTCTTACGGTTTAATCGTACGAAGGAGTGTTCAAGAAATAAAACACGAAAACTATGTAGTAAGAGATACATGATAACTTCTTGGACACTTTTTATAGGAAATTTAATAGGCAATAGTTTTGTTTCTCACAAGTTTATCGTAGGATAAAGAGTTCGGAAAATAGGATGGAAAAACCAACGCTAAATCCTGCTGGGGGTAGATTTTCACCCCAATAAATTATGAAACACCGTGACCGTGGTGTAGTGGTAACAACATCGCTTGTCACGCTGTTGATTCACGGTTCGAATCCTGATGTCAAGAATCGTCTATTTATTTCGCATGAAATAAATAAAAAAAAAGTCGATCAATTGTGAAAGCTAAGTCAACTCTACTGTAAAGGCATAACACTGGCAGTAGGGTGGTCATATGGCTAAAATGCAACTTGATCGTGATGATGACATCAGGTGGACGGAAAAAAAATACTGTGAATCATAAGCAACGACAATAATAGCGAAATCAAATAAAATACTCCCCAGTTATCTGTACAGCCACCCTTGGAGTTTACAGAAACTTAATACCACCTAAGTTTCAAACCCACTACACCAATTTTTCTTTCTCTGTCTTTTCCTCTTTCCACAAAAACGCACGTGTTCTAAAAAATTAGTATAAGGGTATTCATATCCCCTTTAACACGTGCAAAAAAAAAAACACCTACTAGAAACTTTTCGGATATTTTTTTTTTTTTTTCCTCCATCGAGAACATATCTTTTATAGTCTAATTTGCAAGAGCTATACTTCACCCATTTATGTTATGGAACTTCAGTGCTGAAATTAGGAACACATCTTAGACAAAAATGATGGAAGGGTGTTCCTTCCTGGCGGCCGCGAAATAATTGTTTTGATGAAATCAACGTTGGCGTCTACAGTTCCAGTCAGGTTAAACTAAATACTTAGTGAGCACCTTATATGGGCAACTTCGACATATTTGGAGATCAGGCTTATAAGGGATCTTGAAACCTGCTACAGGGTTTTTCCGCGAAGAGATGGTGGCGGAGGAGTTCTTAATGGACGGCAAACAAGAAACTGGCCCTTCAGGTTGGGGGTTGTGTGTCGGAGTAATTTCCCTACCATAGACACAATTAATAGTTACGAAGCAACCACAAACCTCGAATACCGATGGATCTACTGTTAACGACCGCAGCAAACGAAATAAGGACAACGACCTTTGGATAACCACGTGGAATGTTCGGACTCTTAACAGGCCGCTAACTAGACTGCTATAAAACAGATATAACCGCCATCCACGAAGTGCGATGGGATGGGCCGGGCTAGGACATGTAGAGCGAATGTACACCAACGCTCCGGTCCGCAGAATCTTCGAATTTAACACTGAACGACAATGCAGTATAGGAAGACCTCGCCTTAGGTAGTGCGCAACTGGAAGCAGTTGGCTAAGGACTGGGCTAACTGGAGAGATTTGTTGGTTGAGCCCCAGTTTCACCCCGAACTGCAGCGCCACCTAAGTAAATAAATGACCCGCTTTATTTGTTAATCATATTGCTAATAACTAAACAACTAAACAATAAACTATGTGGAAGACACAGACGTATAGAGAATGACACCTTTTAAGTACCTTGACTCAGCGACTGTCAACCAGTGGTGACTACAATACGGCTTCATCGACTAATATTCAACCCTAGACTGTCAAAGGTACCGTTAAGACAGCATAGCAATAACACAAGCTGCAGATACGGGGAGAAGAAGGAGATTATAGTTCACTTTCTCTGTGAATCTCTTGGAGTATGCCCTGAAAATCAATGGCTTCATCGAAAGGAGTAGATGGGTACAGAAATATTTACAAGGTGGCGCAAAAGTAATGACCCAATTTGATTTAACTATAACTTTTTTTCTAAATTAAAAAACGATGGTTTTATTACCTGAACCTTGAATTTTGTTCCATTAAGTACTGAAGATGATATCATTCAAATGTTGGGCCTCAGCGTTTATGCAAATTTGAGACTTTTTATGGCATTTTCCATCACTTTTCTCAATACTTCCGCCGGTATGTTCTCTATTTCTTGTCTAATGTTGTATTTCAGGGCTGCGACTTGTTCACATATACCAATGTCTTCAAATAAATCAAAAGAAATAAGTCTGGAATGGATCTTGCGGGTCAATGCATATCGCCAAAACGAGAGATAACACAACGTGGAAACGTATCCTTTAGGTAGGTGTGCAGTGACACCGTCTTGTTGAAACCACATGTACTCCAGCCCGAATTTATCCAATTTGGGTATCGAAAAATCAGGTAACATAGATATTTAGCGCTCGCCAGTGACAGTTATCGCGAAGACGATCGCGTCTTCCAAAAAGTAGCAGGCACCACAACACTCAGTAGTGGATGTATGGCGATTCTTGAATAATACGCGGGTTTTCAGTACCCCAAAAGTGAGCATTCTACTTCTTGCCATGTCCGGAGAAATGGAAATGTGCTACATCACTCATCATTTTGTTTGAAGGAAAATCGTCCCCTTCATGGTTGGGGACAGCAGCAGATGCACTGAGTTTTATACGAAAACGTCTTCAAGTCTTTCTCCAAAGTACGCCGCAGAGACCGCCTGGAAATGCCCAATTGCATGGCCCGTCGACTCTTCCACATCAATATTCTCGGTCGAACAGTCTGTCGAAATGAATTCGGTTGTTGTTTTTATTTGACAGGAAAACCCACCTATTGGCCAACTGACTCAGAAAAAATGCCCGATCTTATTGATTTTTTTGTTTCAAAAGGCATTTACGAGAAGTTTATTACAGTCGAAGAAAGTTTTGATCTCTCTTCTGACCACTCCCCGGTAATTTTATTACTTGGTTAAGCGTTGATCAAGAAAGAAGGACCTCCAAGCAATAGAACAACCTGGGAGGGCTTTAGAAATGATTGCTAAACAAATATCGCCCTAAATGTATCACTTAAAACACCTTGTGAACTGGAGGACGAAGTTGATCGTGTCGTGGAAGCATTCCAAAGAGCGGCATGTAGAAACACTCCTTCTAGAAGCTATAAGATTAACCGCAACGATAAGTATCCCACAGAAATTATTGGGAGCAAAAAAAAAGCACAAAGAATGAAAAATCCTTAACCGACTATGCACTCGCCTTAGAGATAGCATTCGGGAATTTAAAAGCAATAAGATAGCGACCTACCTTGAAAATCTCTCCGCTGAAAGAGAATCAAATTATTCACTTTGGAAAGTGCTAAAAGGCATCCGGAAACCTCAAACGATAGAAATTGGGCCAAGAGCGACAAAGAAAAGGCAGAACTTTTCGCTTTGCACTTAGAAGAAACGTTTAAGCCATTCGACGGCCCTTTTATAACGCCTGACTACCCAGTCACGACATCTGACAACTTTAAAGTAAAAAAAAGTTGCATTGGTTGAACTGAGGGAAGTGATTAAAAATCTAAAGACTAAAAAACCACCGTGTTACGACTTGGTCAAGGAATTACCGAATAAAGCTCTTATGAAACTGCTATATATGATTAACGCTTCGTTCAGATTGCTCTACGTTCCGAGACAATAGAAAGTCGCCGAGATTATAATGGTCCCCAAAGCAGGCAAACCTTCGTCTGCAATGAACAAAACCTTTTCAACGTCATGCCGTTCGTGAAAACCCCAGGAACTTTCATTGGAATTTAACCAAAAAAAAAAGCTGGATAAGCTTCTCACCCTCAGCGTCTGGAGAAAAAAAAAAAGCAAAAACGTTCACGTTCTTCGTATCTTTTTACTTCACAACTGTCAATATCACGATGACAGGAGGCGCCATTTGCAAAAATTATAGACAATTCATACAGTGGTAGACATTCGTATGCGCGCACCTTAAGTTTAATCTTAAATTGTATTGGCACTGCGCAATTCTTAAATTTAAACTTTTTTTTTTCTTATGGCTACAATTGCTATGTGTGAGTAATGCACGAAGGGAAAAATGATGGATCTAACGGTACCAAATTAGGAGAAATAAAAAAATATGACAAGAGAACTCATTATTAGCTGCGACATTCGTATGAACGCATCGTACAAAAGCTCGGCTGTGGACGAGAAATTTACAGTTTCTGTGCAATTTTTATTTTTGACAAAATTAAACAGTTTTTTTTTTTTTCAAGGCTTGTGAACAAATCTTTTGTCAAAATATCATTCTAAGTATTGTTTTTTCAGCAATGCCTTCCGGAAAACGATTAACCGATGCAGAGCAGGAATCTGTAAAATTATTAAAGGAAGAAGACTACTACAATAGAAAAATTGCAATTAGAATTGGTCGGTCTGAATGTGTTTTTCATTTCAAAAAAGGCAAGGCATATGGTTTAAAAGCTCCAACAAAGGGCAACAAAAAATTGTCTTTACGTCAGAAAGGCCAAATTCGCCATGAGGCAACCCAAAATCGATTATCTTCCAGACAAATTAAAGACCTTCCTGTAACACCTCGTCACATTTCACACATTTTGAACGCTGTGCCAAACGTACAGTGGACGAAACTAATGGGAAAACCACGTCTAACTGCCACCCATAAAGAAAAGAGGCTAGTCTTTGCAAGAAAATACATGTCCCAATGGCAAAAAGTAATTTTTTCTGATGAGAAAAAATTTAATTTGGATGGTCCAGATTGTTACAGTTGCTACTGGTATGATTTGACAAAGCACGACGTGGTCAGATCAAAACGCAATTTCAGTGGCGGAAGCGTTATGGTATGGGGTGCATTCTCACATAACGGAAAGCTTCCCATCTGCTTCATAACGACAAAAATGAACTCACAGATGTACACAGATCTTTTGGATGACGTTCTGATCACTCATCTTGATAATTGCGCCGAAGAGGATACTATTTTTCAACAGGATAATGCGTCTATCCATGTTTCTCGGCAAGCGAAGGATTGGTTTGCAGAGAAAAACATATGCTTGCTTGACTGGCCAGCTTGCAGTCCGGGCTGCAATCCGATAGAGAAACTTTGGGGGATACTTGCTGGCAAGGTATACGCAAATGGACGACAATACACCAGTGAAAATGACTTAAAAGCAGCCATCCGGAAGTGTTAGTCCGAAATTGACCTTAATTGCCTCAACAATTTAGCGAATTCAATGCCAAATCGAATTTTTGCTGTAATTCGAAGTAAAGGAGGCCACACAAAATATTGAATCTAGAAACAATTTCTAAAATACAATTTTATTAACTTTTTTCTTTGTAAATACAAGTAAATACGAATATCTAACGCTATAAACAACTTTTCTTTAATTTTGTAATGCAAAATGAAAAAATTTCTGTTACAAATGAATGCAAACTCGAATTTTAAAATAAAAACTCGATTTCTCTTTTTTTAAAATTAATTAAAACTTTTTTTTTAAGAATTATGAAAAAAAAAATATAGTGCGCTCATACGAATGTCTACCACTGTATATTTGTGTAGGGTCATTACTTTTGTGTCACCTTGTATGAGAAGTGCATCAAATCAATACAATTTTATTTAATTATTTTGCCCAAAATCAACAAAATCAAAACCAAATACCGGAAGTTAAACTAAAATCTGAAAATAGAAGCTACACTAAAATAATTCGCACACATGACCACTCATCAGAATAAACATTCACGTATCCATACAAGGCAACAACAACTAACTCTCCAATTAATTTAAAACCAATTGAGAATTATGTTTTAATATATTTATCCTGTTGTTATGAATAATAAGTTGTCCTAACCAGTTTCAATAAAAAAAAAAAAAAAAAAAAACAACCAAACAAACCATTATTGCCAGCTCTTTGGTTTATGTTTGTTCGCGTTTCGGTTCGAAATTTTCATATTTTATTGTTCCAGACAGACACGCATGCAGAGAACGTTCCAAACAACAAATAACTTAGTTAATCAAATTTAATTAGCAAATGCATACTGCTAATTAATTTCCTGAACTCATTAACACTTCCTGATGAATGCATAAGCAATGAACTTTGACGTTCTCATCATCGCGCGTAAAAAATTAAATCAAACAGAGATTTAAACAAATTATTTTCGACTAAAAGTTTTTTTTTTTTTAGTCAATTAACGAAGAGCTAATTTGAAACTCTGAAACCAAACAACTTCCTCGTGGAATCAAAAAAGTTCGAAATACTTTTAATTGAATTGTGAGAACCGTATTAGCATGCAACGCAAACCACTCAACGTCAAGGCGCCACATTTCAATGTGCGCTGTCTATCACCGCATTGACAGTGGCAGCAATTAATGTTGCTGCTAATACTCTAGCAATAGATAATAATCAGAATTGAAATCAAAATTCAAATCCCCTTGGACGACGGTGCATGGGATGCGCGCCCGCATTTCGTATTCCTGTTGGATAGTTGATCCCATGAATCTCTCACCCAGCAGTGGTAAATCGGGATCGGGGTGCATAATGTGGACGCGCTGACAAATGAGGAAGACATGTTGCGCTGCACCGATTTGAATTTTAATAATTCAACACGTTGTGGTAATTAAAAATCGCACCGCATACCGTAACACAATGCGAAATTGTTTGTTTGTTTCAATTCCACTTTGGAGTGTCGTGTGCTTGTGCATTTAGCAGTAGGGAATTTCTACGAATCGAGTAGCGAATTAATTGATAGACTCTTTGCGCGCTAGGAGTTTCCATGGGGATTTCCCAGCTCAGAAAAAATTTTCTGCTTGCATTTGTTATTCATTATGGTTATGGCTGTCAATTGAAATTGTTCCAATAGAATAGTACGTATTTACGACGGTGGATACACACTCGTCAGGTGTAGGCGGAGGCAAGCTAATTATAGAACGTAGTTTGACGCATCTGCTTTTAGAAAAATATGTTTTTAATTTACGATTTGCAGTAATGAGCACTGTATAAAATCATGTTCAGTTAAATATAATTTCTATAAATCAATGGAAAAACATCTCGTATTGATTTGGAATTCGAGGATTCAGAATGTACCTTTTTCATGAATTTAAGTTTTGAATTAATGTTGAGGTTCCTACGCTGTACTATTTCCTTGTATCAAAATTATGCTAGTGAAATTTTACTACAATGAATGCAAGGTGTGTTCACCAACTGACAGATGGCGATTTCTATGAAATTCTGACGAACAAAAAACAAACCCATCCACTGCTGCACTGCTGTTGGCAATGGTATCCCCTGTGCATGATGAAGATTTTATGAAAAATCGAATTTAGAATTAAATCGGTTTTATCACCCCACGCTCGAATTTTTATTTTAATCGACGTATTTTTCACCGCTGATACCCAAATTGATTTTAAAGTTGTAGAGGCTTAAGATTTCAAAAATAGACTACTACTAAATAGCTATCAGAGATATTTTCTAACTTCTTTACAACTTTTATAAACATTTTGAAGTTGTGTAAAAATGTTTAAAACTAAAAAAAGACTATGTGGGTAGTTATAAACAACTTCGCACAGCATGACATAAAAAAATTTATAAAAAACGCAGAATAAATATTCAATGACCTCCAAAAAAAAGTTTAGAAAGAGGATCGTGGTTTACAAAATGCTGACTTTCCAAAAATTACTATAAATTATGTAGGTACATACCAAATTTGAAACCAATCAAACTATTAGTTTTTGAAATATTGTGAGTACCAGTTCAATGTCAAGTTTCTAGGTCCAGGGCTATTTGAGCTACCGTGGTGAATGAGTCAGGAAAAACAATCCATACCTACCCGTTCACGGAAGGAATAATGTCAAATTACGATACTCGAAGATCGAACCAAACAAATATTTTTCTGTAAAGTAACGATTATCCACGTCAAAGCTTTCCAGAGATTTGTACTCGTATATTAATTATTCAAAGTCTAGGAACAAACTAAAATTCGTAGAGATAATACTCGTAGAGCTAGTTAAGTGTAGTAGAGAAAAATGTGGAACTATGAAAAATCAGAGATGCATTTTGTAAACTACTAGTCATAGAAAAATAGTTTTCAGTTTTACTTGAACAACGAGTAGAGGGCGTTGCACGACGATTACCTATGTATATACAAATTGAAGACGAAAAGATGAGATAACGGTTTTATGTTTATTAGCAACATTATCTACTACGATTTCGCCAAAAATTTATATGATAATTTGGGAGTTTCTGGGTCTGAAACTATCAAGATGAAATGGCAGATTTAATATAGTAACGCTGCATTTTTCTATCGTCCTATATTTTAAACCTATCAACAATTTTTTACTCCTCACTTTGCATATTCGATTTCTATACCCTATCCGCAGGCAGTAGTACAATGATTTAATGCATAGTTTGTAACAAAAAAAAATTATAAAGATACACCCTATACAAAGTACACCCCGCGCAACAAAAAAAGCCGCATACGGGTTTTCCATTTTTTTGCGCTAATTACCTTTAAGAGATTCGGGTTATGTAATGCACATTTTGGAATGTGTCGGAATTCATTCTGGCAGTATTTAACAGTGCGTGCAGTTGTATTTCTTAAATAAAAGTGAAAAGAGATCACAATCTGGACAGAAAAATTGGCACAGGATTGAAGAGATATACCACTATTCAGGAGGACCGGGAACTGAAGAGCCTAAGCTTGAGAAACAGGTTTAAAAATGCATCGGAGTTAAGAGCTGACCTGCGAGAAGCTACTGGGGCTGAAGTTAGCGTCAGAACTATCCAGAACCGTCTCAACGAGATGGGTTTGCTAGCAAGGAGACCAGCGAAAAAGCCACTTCTGACCAGTAAAATGAAGAAAACGCGCCTTAGCTGGGCTAAGGAAAGGCAAAACTGGACTGTTCAAGATTGGTCAAATGTGGTGTTCTCTGATGAGTCCAAGTTTAACCTAATCGGACCGGATGGGAAACAGATAGTTCGTCGTAGAAAAGGAGAACGCTACAGCGACGAATGCATAGCTCACACCGTAAAACATTCTCCTTATGTTATGGTGTGGGGATGCATAACCGCAATCGGAGTTGTATCTCTAATTATGCTCGAGGGCACTGTTAACGCCATGCAGTACAAACAAATTATCTTAGATGGTGTTGTACCGAGTATGGAAATGATAACAGCAGAATCATCAAAACCAATTTTTCAGGATGATTCAGCACCTTGCCACCGAGCAAAATCTGTGAGTAATTCGAAGTTTTTTTTTTCATATTTATGGGTGTTTTGAAAATCTTATGATTTTAATATTTAAATTTCCTCCACAGATTAAAACTTTGAAAGAAGAATTAGGAATAGAATCCCTAATTTGGCCGGGAAACAGTCCAGATCTCAACACCATCGAAAATGTCTGAGCTCTTATGGGAAAGAAGATCCAAGATAAAAAACCAAAAACCATGCAGAATCTAAAGAGCGTCATTGAAGAAGTGTGGTTCAATGAAATTAATAACAATTACCTCGGTAATCTCTATGCCTCCATGCCAAACAGGGTTCATGACGTTGTTAGGGCGAAGGGTGGTGCTACGAAATACTAGAATCATTTTTTAGTATTATGAAAGTCTTAAATTATGTAAAAAGATTTCTTAGTTAATAAAAATATGAATATAAAAGAAATTTGCTTTTCAAATTGTTGTTTTTTTTTTTAATTTATGTATATTGATAGTACTTGGGAAATATCTGATATTTTGTAGTCTGATCTTCACGATCATTACTTTTTTTCAATTAGGCTACGAAATGTATTGTCAAATTGGGGAATGTGTTAACTTAAATGTTAAACATCAAAAAAACAAAGTGACTACGCAGTGATTAGTCATCATTTATTAAATTTCTTCCATTTTGTTAAAAATTACCATGTGCGGCTTTTTTTGTTGCGCGGGGTGTATATGTATAGACCTATGTTTATTGTTATAAACATAGGTCAATAGTGAAATTGTATGTAGGTTTTGAGATTTTAAATTTGGAAGTAAACGAATTAAACTTGGCATATTTCTGAGTGTTACAAATAACAGCTTAGTATTGAGAATTACTATCTTTATTTTTTACGACTGCATGTTTTCGCTTAGGCATTGAGTCAATTAACTTGCGACAACTTGCAATAGGAATCGCGTTCTAAGCTCTTTCTATGACTGACCATAACTGATTTTTATTTTGGAATGTATCCTTAGACAAAGATCTCTTAAGTTCCCCCCACAACAAATTCTCAATCGAATTGAGATCGGGGAATTGAGAAGGCCATTCTTGTTGATGATCCAACCAAGATTTCACCAATTTTGACGAATGCTTGGGATCACTGTAGTGGCATGTTGTCCTCCGCAACATAATATTCTCCAAGATATCGCAGTAGACCTCTTTTGTCATGACATTATGGATCTGAAGGATAGGGTCCACACCGAACCAATACCATTACCGAACCGCCTTCATTTTTAGGTTTTTTTTTTGTGTAGCGGTTGTAAGACTCTTTGTCTTGTGATTTTCTAACATTTCTTTTAAAATTGGAGCCGCATAAATTAATTTTGGTCTCATCATTCCACAATATACTATATTACGAAACCGTTCTACTGTATGGGCTTGCAAACCTAGTGCGAACTGTCTCCTATTCGTTTTATTTTTCCTGCTCAGTAATGGAACTTTCTAGCGATCCTTCCTGGTGTAATTGACTTTGCTGTAGCCTTTTGCGGACCGTTGGTGGACTGATAACGTTGTTAATTTCCACCGCGGTGGCTTTTGATGACATGAATGGTTTACCAGCAATAAGATTCGAGCATCCGTCGTTAAGGTTGTTTTTCGCGGTCTACCTCGAGTTTCTGCTACAAAGCATTGGCTACAAAATTTATGGATCTGTTTAAGTTTTCAGCAATAAATTTTAGCATTTTGCCAGCATATTTCAAGTTTTTGATGATGAAAAGTTCCTCCGGAGTACAATGCTTACTACGACCCATCGATCGAAATTTTAAAAAAAACGTTAGCAAGATCAAGTTTTGCTGAATAAAAAAAAAAAACAGAAAATCCCGAATGAAGAGCAGTTACCTATTATTTTGATCAGGCACAAACTGACGTACTTTTACACTTCCTGCTGCAAAACTATTAATCACAACAGATGACTTTTCTTACGTACATTAAAACAAAGGAAGTTTGTCTGTTCAAGTAACAGTACCGTTAAAGTTTGCAAAAAACACTGACTCTAGAGAGCTGATTTCAGTGTTGCCATTACTATTACACTGCATTACCTATTATTCAGCACTGTACATACATACATATGTACGTTCCTTGAGTGTTAGATTAATGTTTTTTGATTTTTTGAAATACGCTCACTGCCACGCACACAATCGTATTAAATATCGGACAACCTTCTTTTTATACCAGTCTTCGTGACATTCATGTGCGACTATCGATAATTGAGGTCAATTGCTACGCTTTTTTACTGCGGTGGGAAATATAAAATGACGTGCCGTGAAATAAAATTACGTCCCGTGAAATAAAATCACGTGCCGTGAAAACAATTTAAAAAAAATTAGAAAACATAATATTAAAAATAAAGGCCATGTGCTGTTTGTTCGTATTGTTCATATTTAAAACTCGTGCAAAGTAGAAAGAGGAGACTAAATTTGAATTTTCCAAAAATGCGTTTAGGCTAAAAAAACTTTTTTCAACAAATGTCCAAAATTATTTAGGTATCGATTTTGAATAAAATCGTCATCCGAGAAATTGCCAATTTCCGCAAGTCCGTTAATAAGCAAAGGACCGTTAATCAATTTTTTACCGTAAAACAGAGTATGCACTCTTATTGCAAGCGACCATGTTACTTCTGATATGAAATTTTATCGCAATCGTTAGAGCCATTTTCGAGACGACCTGTCCCTTTTTACGGCAATGGTTTTGGTGAGATATCAATACTTTTTGTAAAGATTAGGCAAGGGTACATACCTATATCAAGCAATAATTTATTGACAAGTAGTCAGTCAGTGCAAAATAAGGGCTTTTTAAAGTCTTGTATCTCAGTAACCGCCTAAGTTAGAAAGTTTAAGTTTGGTGCGGTTGCTAATATGGCTCATCTCAACATGGCTTACGTGGTTTTGTGTTCCTATCATTATTGAGAGCCGAATTAGAGGGATGTTAAATGCTCTAAGTTGGTTCGTGTAAATAAGGTAGAAGTGTACATTTTTCTGGAGAATTTGGGAGAGCACCACCGTGCACCTTGTTTGGATTCGTACGATTATATGCCTCATCTAACTACTTGTTCAAGTTTTTAACAACAATAGGCTACAATAAAGATCTATCTCAATATTGAGGAAAACAACGTTTAAATTCGACAGAATAATAGATACTGTGACTGTGAAGCCTGTAGAAATTTCACTTTTATCTGTTATAGATCCCAATTGCTCGTTAAACTCCACCATTAAGCATTAAAACTATAACTTGTAACACTTTCAAGAACAAAGATTAGTGTTGAAAAAAAACCTACTTTGTGACTAAACAATCGATTTTGCTAGCGCGTACTATCATTTTCAAGCAAATTGCCTATCGAGGCATTCTCCGTTGCTGCTAAACAATCTAATCGGAGTATCTTTTGATCTATTATCTGCGTTTTCTTTCTACTGCAGCGCCGAAGTCATAAAACTTCCTGGTCCCGTTGTATTTATGGCTAAATTAATTAATTATCTCATATTTACAACGCAAGCCGATGTTCATTAGTTGCTTGTCACACAATATCGTCTAAACACAGCTTGATTGACCTAAATGTCCATGGTTGTTTGTTTTTCATGTCCAGGTCCCCCCTATGCACTTATAACCATTAAAGCCATTCACTCAATCGCCACTCACTGTTGCAGCAGCGCGCCCAAAGAGACGTGAAAGCTGTGAAGTCGAACGCATTATTCCAGTGAAATGAAGGCACAAACACAGCGCAAATTGCAGTGCGGCAGCAGCATTTGTAAATTGAATTATACTCACTGAAAATAGTTGACAAGATGATTAGATAGGTTGGCCTGGCTGTGCGTTATGTGTGTGTGCCTGTGTTTTGTGAAACCTGGTCCCCAGTAGAAAGTTTTTCCCCAAAAACAAACGGGGAAAACGTACGCGCCAATTTCCAATTTAGAAAGTCACTACTGACATGGGACACTGTATACACGGTTTGTTATACAATTTCGTTTGTCCAAATGATTAACCATCACTGCAGCGGCAGAGAGATTGTATTTCAACACCAAGTGCTGATTAATTGATCCGTGGATTTCCACAATACTTACCGCAGAATTACCGTTGATTAGGTTTCCTTTGATATCCATGGTATCTGCTTTGTAAGCAACTTGATTAGGTGTGATATATGGACAAGAGAGAGGGAGATAGAGAAATTTCAAATTCCATCGAAAACCTTTCACTTTGGCGCGCGAAAATCTCAGATGGCTGCTGCAGCACGATTTGAACGACGCGACGTTTTTCCTTCCTTTTGAGGTTAAACTGTGAAAATGAATGTGTGAAATTTTTCCCGACTATCCGAGGGATAGTGCGCGTGGTGGAAAAATCTCTCAAAATGGGGTTCAACGGGGTCAGTTGGTTGCTCGGCTGAGAGTTTGTTTGTTGTTCGCTTTGCCTTTGTTTGCCTGTTCGGTTGGCGAAACTTGGAAATTCGTAATGCAATTGGACACTGGCTGAGTGTTGTGCCAAATGGGAAATGGGAAAATCGTGATTTGCGAATTGGAAAATGCTTTTTCGATTTGATTTATAGCGTTTGCGGCGTTCGGTGAACTGTTTGAACCTGCCTCCCCCTCCTGCGCTTCCAAGTAGGTGCACTTATTGAGTGAATTTCTATTTTGATCTTTATTAAAATGAAAAATGTCGGCCTTATTGGTTTTACCTTGCGGCGGAGGGGGCCGACTACGGCCGCAGTCCTAGGTGGATAAGAAGGTGTGAATGGGTATACGGTGTGCTATGGCCAATGATTGGAATAGTTTATTGCAATTTTGATTTGAGAAACCTTTGATGTTGGGAAAATTGGAAAAGGTGAAAGGCCCTATGAGACAACTTATTAAGAGCAATGTGGTGGCTTTGAATGGTTTTGCTTTTGCTGGAATCGTTGGACCTCTTGTAGATACTGTTTGTACAATAGAAAGTGCGTAGGAAGGTAAATGCGTTGCCGCATCAATAGACATCTCTTGTTAGCGTAGTACTACCCATTATTACCCATCAGTTTTACGGATGGTCTATTATTGCCTTGGGAGGGACAAATTCTATGAACTAGATGCAAGATAATTTCCAAGAACACATTGTATATGAAAAGATGGCCGTTTGGAAGGGAATCAGTCTGGAGTAGGTCAAAAATCATAAAAGTCCCTTAGCCCCAATTATAGTAACACTCCTTGTTCATTTCAAGGACTTTTTTTTTAATCAAAATAGTCTAGTCTTTATATATAAAAAAAGGGGATTTTAAAAAATAATTCGTACAAGCACCAAAATTTCTACACATATTCTCCCTAATATTGAGAGTTCTGCAGCATTATCTGTGCTGTAAGTGTGGAAAGTTTTATCTTTCTATGTAGTCAGAGGTGTCCTGGAAGGACACACATTGGGAAATTATATCAAATAAGAGTTAAAGATATTTTACGATGCACCCTGTTCTTTGAAAATCTAAAATTTGTCTCCATTGGGTTATTTCTCTTGACTGATGCTGCACTCACATGAAGTTTTTTTTTTTTTTTTATTATCTAATCCGTAAGGTCCTGGTGGAAAGGCACACATTGGGAGATTGTATTAAAAGATACACAAAAGTGTTTAACAGCCTGTATTTCGAAAATCAAAACTCTATCACAGTTATGTTCATTCCCATAGTCCAGTCTATAAGTCTGCAAAGTTTTATCTTCCTAAGTCATTCGAGTGATCCTCAAAGTGTAAAAAGGTACACACACTGGCAAGTCGTATTAAAACGATTTGTTAATCAACACCCTGTACTTTGAAAATCCTTCCCTGTTACGTCTTTCTAGATAGTTCAGGGCTTCTGTAAGGTGTGGAAATATGCAACTGCACGTGGGAAAGATTTAATTTAAGGATTTTGAAAAATACTGCCCAAAACACCCTGTATATCAAAAATTACACAATCAACTCAGTTACACTCTGCACAGTGGTCTGTGCTATAAGTGTGCAAGGTTCCAGTTTTTTAGGTCATCCGGTGGCTTCCGGAAGAGTCGGGAGGTAAGACACCTGAATTCAATTCAATTTTGTGCCTCCAGGGCGCGACAAATGAAATAAATCAAATTGCACCTAAAAGGGCAAGCATTGGTTTCGTGGAAATGTTTTGTCTAAATTGTAATAGACTTAGGCTACTATTCGGGCCCATTGAGTTCCCCTCTGTAAGAAAAACTCTTTGGTAAAAGAAGAATTTATTGGAGAGTGTAGGTAAAAGGTAAATAGCGAGGGGACGGAAAGTCAGGTGGGGTGATTAGATTAAGCGTCTTCCTAGCTTGAAGAGAGCTAGGGCGCTCTATCATGGGTATGGCTTTTCCTATAGACTTCCCTTTGGTATAGGCGTGTTGGTTGCAGCTTAAGATGAAAGGGGGTAGATTTATTCTAATATTGCCATCGCAAATCCTTTCAAAGGTTTTTAGCAAGGGGGACGTGAAACTGGTGAGACTGCAAACCTTTGCGGTACTTAGGTCGTTACCAGGATTAGGTATAAAAACCAACTTAACTCCTTGCCAGGGTACCGACGTGCAGCCCAAGCCCAGACCTGCCCTAAAAATACTCACCAAGTGAGAAGTTAAGCGACCCAGTTGCACATTCTCAGCGGATTTGTATTTGTACGAAGAGTCGAACCTTCTTCATGTACAAATGAAGGACTTACGTACATTAAACCAATCAGTATATTAGCTTCAAGTCAGAGCTAATATTATCAACAACATAATTTCAAATGCACACCTTTACGTGACGAGTTACTCGTTCATGGATGCAATGATTTGGCCACAGATCTTAAAAAACATTTTATATCATGCAATCTTAACAAATGTTAACACATCAATGAGTGTTAATCCTGATGAATATCACCACTCCTGTCATGACCTCTTTGATACAGCAACGTGATTTATTGTTAAGCACAAAGATGCAATCCAAATCCATCACCCTCCCTTTGCGGTCCCCTTTTTAAACTACTAAAACGCTTCTGCGTTGATAAGCAAATTGCTTTGTCAGATTCTATTGCAAAATGCCACCAAAACACCAGTAACAAAGAAAGAAACTTTCTTAACTTGCATTATTAATTTAACTCCTCAACAGATACTGTATCTCACCTTACAACTCCCAAACTCCGACTGGGTTGGTAGCGCACCGCGCGTTGATGACTGCAAAGTGCCCTTGGCAATTTGTATGCTCGTTTGTCCTTTTTTTTTTCTTTTATCTTTTACGTTCACATACCCCCACTGTTAGTATTTATGGTTGTGTTGGTATATTTTAATGTTTGTAATGCCAGTGACATGCCACTGACGATGATTTATCGCCTGTAATTTTATTTCTGCAAACATCGTCTATGGCATATGCAAGGGAATATCCCAACACACAGTTACCTACGTCCTGTAACCATTTCTCTTGCTTCTGCAGAGTGACAACCAACTCTACTAGGTAATTTGTATCTTTTTCCCTATTTGCAATGATCCGGCATCATAAAAGAAAGTTACAAACCTCATGCCCAAATGAAATACGATATTTACAGAATAATAGGATTGTAAGATGTCTGCCCTGAGGCATTCCATCGATTAGAGATTTATTGTAAACTTCCAAATGAAATCCGATAGATTCGAATAAATTCCTCATCAGTCGATCATTTTTCATTGGGCAACAATACACCAATGATGATAGGGAGGCCACTACGAGTATAAGCTGTGCGGATAATTGCCCCACAGTGTGAGCATACAATTTTTGAACAAAAAACTAAACAATTCGAAATTAATTAAGTAATTAAGGAAAAACATTCACAAGAACAACAACAAGAAGCCGAATAACAACAACGGGTACATTTTAACAATAAACAACGAAAGCCACAGCCACATCCTCAGACGATATTCTGTCGGACTATTGTCCGATGAAGTTTGGCTGTCTTTTGGGGCATGAGGCAGAGTAGGCTAGGCGCATAGAAACTTTCAAAAGTCTTTTGAACTTTTGCTTATTGTTGAAGTAGCATTACAATTGGCAAAGAGGTCGTTCTTCGGAATGAAGTCATCTTGAATGGATAAGTTTTGCTTTTTTTGTTTTGCCTGTTCCCTGGACAGGTTGTGTTTGTTTTTGCTTTTACTTTTTTTTTACCTAGAGGGAAGGGCAACACAGGCCGCAGGCAGAGAACGAGAAGTGATGATTGTTTTTCAAGGAGAAACTCCTTAAGGTTACGTAAGTTTGTTATGAAACAAAAGAGGATACTCTGTCGATATGGTAACGAAGAATAGGATGATTATTTTAGGCATTTGAAGAAGAACAGGGGAGGTGAATTGGAAATTGAAGATTGAAAAGTTTACACAGAAAGAAAGATAAAACTAAAAGTGGATTTTCCTGAGTAGAATAACAATCGGCCGCATGTGAGATTTTATATAAGTTCTTAATTTGTTTGACACCTTTTTTTTTTTTTTGGAAAGTTTGGCATACTTTAATGTGTATTTTGGAATTGGTTTGTGTCCCTTGTAAGTTGTTGAAAACTCAAAATTGGTTCAGATTAGTAGTTTATCGTATGATTTTGCGTTTCTCAGGCTGCATAAATGAAACAGGGGTCGAATTACCGCATCAGTGATCGAATGACTCGTCACGTAATTTGCATTGTGTTGTTGCTAGATCTACAAACAACAGAATAGAAATTACGTGACTAGCAATACGTTCACTGATGCCGTAATTCGAGCCCAGATCTTACTGGACGTTTTAGCCTTTAAAAGGAGCGAATAGACGTTGAAAGTATCGTCGAGTCAAATCAAATGTTGAGTAAAGAAATGAGACTATATGGTTAGGCTGCAGTTTGTGAATTGTCTGCCATGAGTATAGAAGTACAACAGCACAACACCATCTCTGAACAATAGAAACTGTTAAATCGGTTGCAACTAACCGATTGGAGCACGAACGATTTAATATAATTGTTTCCTTCACAATATTCATTACAGTGACTGTTGTCTTAGCATGTACTTACTACAGAGGAGATATTGAGAAAAACAGAATTTGGGCGCCATTTTGCAAAATTTTTTTTCTGACCAGACCTGTCCATGACTCTGCCAAAACTTTAAATTACCATTTATCTTGTTAGGTAAACCTTTTTTTACCCGACTACGGCAAAGCCAATAGAGGATTATGTACGATTTGCCTAGGTAAAGCGGTAGGCACTGGCTGTAAACCTCCTCAAAAAATTCAATATGGCGGACAGTAGACCCCATTTGTGAAATTGAGAAAATCAAAACTGTGGCCACAAGAAAAAACAGCATAAGTCGACTTATATAAGCCAAAATTGACGAAACGTACTCGTAAACAGTTGTTTCTTTCAATTTTTAGTTCATCATCTGCAACGGCTACAATATGTTAGAGTATAGCTCAAATATTTTATACAATTCACGCACAAATGAAATCATTAAACGTCTCTCCTAGAAAATTATAAAAATGCAGTTATGCCAGATACATATATAAACAAAATGGCTGGCAAGACACGTTATTTGTTAAATTTAAGGAACCAAAGCATTGTAACCACTTTTTAATTATTAATTCATAAATATTAATTCTGGAGATACGAGTATAGCAATATAGTATGGCGGACAGTAGACGATATTTCGTATAATTGAAATTTTCAAAGCTTTTCATGTTGGGTATCAAACGAAAGGGCTTGCAACAACGATTCCAAAAACATACTACCTTGATCAAAAAGTTTCAGAAATGACTACAGTGTGGCATATCTGTAAAAGCTACGCTGTCGAGAGTACATCTGCCTCCGTGTGTTTTTGATTTTTACGATTTCAAAAATGGCATCAACTTTGCTGAATCCGACCCAACATTCATCAAATGCATAATTACTGGAGACGAGACGTGTGTTTATGATAACGAAACGCAATCCAGGCATCAGGCGAGTGAATAGCGTACACCGAATAAGCCAAAACCGAAAAAACCACGTCGTTTTCAGTCGAAAAGGAAAGCTATGCTCACGGTTTTCATGGATTGCAACGGTGTTGTGCATCATGAATTCTTGCCACAAGATTAGACAATCAACAAGGTTTATTATTTGGGCGTTATGAGGCGTTTGCGTGAATCAATTCGCCAAAAAAGACCGGATTCGTGGACAAGCAACTCATGGGTTACGCACCGTCGCACAATGCCATCCTTATTTCTGAGTTTTTTTACCAAAAACAGTACGAATACCATCCAGAAGCCACCGAATTCACCTGATTTGGCTCCTTACGATTTCTTCCTATTTAATCGACTCAAGAAACCGCTCCGGGGAAGGCGTTTTAGCAGCCGAGAGGAGATAATACAAATCGAAAACGGCTCTGATGGCTATACCAAAATATAAATTGAATCAAACGCTGGCATAAGTGCGTTTCAGTCAATGGAAAGTACGAGTACTTTAAAGGGGACAATATCGATTATCAAGAATAAACTTGTATTTTCAATTTTCTGAATAAATTCCTGAAACTTTTTGATCAAGGTTACATATATAAACTGCAATTTATCGAACCAACGATGTGTTGCCAACGTTTTATATTGTTCGTACGAGTATGGATTGAATTTTCTGCATCTCAATCGCCCGAAATACACCGGGTAGGTTCACAAACATCAGGCGAGTGAGTCACATTGGCAGCTTTAGATATACACAAAATATTTCTTACGATTTTTAGGCCATAAAACTTCCGATGTTTCCGATCTTTAGGAACGCCTCGACCCATCCGAAAAAAAAATATATTTCTTTAGTACTTCAGTCACCAGTCTTTGAAGGCGAGGTTACCTTCTGCTGTCACATGATGTACATATAGTGTATCTTCCAGTGCTAATAGCGCGTAACAATTTTGAAAAAGTTTACCATTCGATTTTTGTTTTCAATTATTTTTCAATAAAATCTCCGTGAACATATGAAGCCTCGTTTTCGTCTATAAGCCACATGACTTCATAGTAGCTATGGCAATTTGAGCCTTGTAAATCGATGCGTTGTCATGAAGTAAGAGCACGCCTTTTGTTAATCTCCTATGATGCTGGTGCCTTACATTGCACACGGTATTTTGTTTTTTTACACCCACCTTGAGATGATTTTTGACATCCCAAGATGATCGTGTAGAATTTTGAAACTCGTTGTTTCGGATATTGTGAACATTTCTTTCAAATTCTTTTAACCTGTACAACATTCACACTAAAGTCTGAAGATAAAGCTAGCGCGTTTCTTGCTTTCCGCAACGTTTGGGGATCTCAACTCACAGTAGTCTAACCTCACTAAAAACAACTTCGATCATGACCAATCTAAGGAAGATCGACAAATGATTTTTATTTGTTTTATGTATTGCTTTAAAGAAAATATTATGTTTTTGAATAATTTCTCTTCACAGTTAAATCATAAGGTCGTGTGGTTTACTCGTAGTTCTTCGCAATCTAGGAACGTTACTGGGTACATCTAGGATAACTTCTATCTCAGGGTTAGGTGCAATCTTTGATTGTGTCGTATTGCATTCTTTTAATGACATCTGTCACCGGGTCGATATGTAAGACACGATGTGAGTCTTTATTTCTTACTTACCTGGGGCGTTGACTATTCCACAAGGGACGAGTTGACTATTTTGAAAGGTTTGTGTTATTTTATAATTTCTTTGTACAGCCCCATAATTGAATGCCATACGTCCAGACGGTCTTAAGTATTTGCTGATATAGCATCATTTTGTTCTGAATATTACAGCTTTCTATATTTTATATTTAATTCTTCTGTTTTCTTTTTAATGTGTTCACTTTAATTTGGCATCTAAGATCATTACTATGTACTTTGCTGTGTTAGCATAGGTTGGGTTAGGTTAGGTTTGATGGGTTGACGTAGAGGTTGAAAGACCTACTACGCCACACTTAGATCAATGTAGATCCATTGTGATGCCCATAGCCAACAACACACGGTGTTCCAAGCGGTCCCCCATCTAAGTAAAAACCGCGCCCGACGATGCTTGATTTCGGTGATCCTGTTAGCATACGAGTAAGGACCTATTTGGTTGTTGATAAGAACGGGCAGAGCGGTTATTCTCTTGTTTGTAAAGTTAACTCATTAAGTTTAATGCGCCATTGTTGCATCCAATCTATTATTGTATCGACTGCATTCTGCAGCTTAACAGTAACATTGCCTGTGCATTTGTCAACTGCATTTATTGCGGTGTCATCTGCAAAAGTGGCTACCATGACGTTGTTGTCTAGTGGTATATCCCTTGTGTATACGAGTAATAAATAAAGAGTTGATCCGAAAACACAGCCTTGTGGGACACCTGCAGTTATTTCTTTCAGTTCTGAGTACTCTTCACCGGACCGTGCTCGAAAAAATCTATCCGCTACATAAGATTTCAGTATCTCATAGTATTGTCTAGGTAGGTCCCTATGCAGTTTGAACTCCAAGCCTTTATGCCAAACCTTGTCAAAGGCTTGTGCTACGTCCAGGAATAATGCAGAATATACCTGTTCACCTTCGAGTGTTTTCTCTATAACATCAGTAATACTGTGCACTTAGTCTATTGTCGAATGCATATTCCTAAACCCAAATTGATGGTTCGGGAAGAGTTGTCTTTCAATAATAATTTTGTCTAGTCTTTCCAAAAAAAATGTTATGATATCGGGAGTAACGATATAAAGGAAGTATAAACATGCTTTTCAGTAATCCACCAATAGACTGTTTTCAAATTACGGTTCCTTTACACTGCTTACTGAACTGAAACTTCTTGTAAGCTTAAATCGTAAAACTTTTTAGGAACTCCTCGACCCAACGTCCCATCGGGAAAAAAACAACTTTTTGTAGTACTTCAGTGACTGAAGGCATGCAAAGCAATATTCTGCAGAAACAGCGCAAGTGCATTCACGTATTGTTTTGCTCTACCTTAATGAATTTTCAAGATTTTTACTTAACGTGAAAGAGTTCATAGTACAATTGCTTTTCTATACTAGTGGATGCGTTTAGAAAAACTGTACAAGAACGTATCTTTTAGTCAAACCACCCAAAAGGCACATGTTTTGAAATAATAACCGATTCAATTACGAGGAGCGGCTGATAAGCTCGCAGCCTTAGATACTCAACAACGAGTCTCCTTCTCATTAGTGATAGCACTAACTGCGGCACTTTTTAGTAGTATAAATATCACCTCATTTCAATAATAATCTCATTTTATTATTATCTGTGTTAGGATAAACATCACCATGTCAGTCAACATTAGAAATTCGCGCAATCGTGAAAAAAGGGAAATCGCCCAAAGAAATTTTCGAAGACATGTCACATCGACTCTTTAAGATTCTGGGCCTACCATGGTCAAAAAATGGACTCGCTTATTTCAACAAGGGCGAGAGAGCTGTGAAGACGACCCCCGTCCAGGGCGTCCTGTTTCAGTTGTCACTGAAGAAACCGTCGGAAAAGATGAAAAATTAGTTCTGGCCGACCGAAGAATACAAATGTGGCAGATAGCGGACGAGTTGTTCAGCAACGAACGGATTGGAGAAATTT
This sequence comes from Pocota personata, assembly GCA_963082735.1. NCBI lineage: Eukaryota > Metazoa > Arthropoda > Insecta > Diptera > Syrphidae > Pocota > Pocota personata. The sequence continues at coordinate 261,418,628 of OY720429.1, read as the reverse complement.
TTTACGAGCATTCAAACATGAAACAAATTTGTGTGCGTTGGGTACCGAAAATGCTCACGCCGTTCGACAAGCAACGACTCGAGTGCTGCAAAGATTTTTTGGAGTTAGCCGGGGGCAATCTCGACGAAATTTGCAACCGAATCGTAATTGTAGATGAGACTTAGGTTCCCCAATTTTCCTTTTCGAATTTGAAAAAGGAGTTACGAGGCCGGAGATTTGCAGATGAGAACGAGATCAAGGCGGCAGTAGAAAGTCATTTTGAAGACAAAGAAAAGGAATATTTTGTAGGTGGTATTAGGGCACGATATTAAGAAATAAAATTTGTTTAATCGGATCTCTTCTTTCACTTAATGCCTTAGACCGCGAACTTATCAGCCGCCCCTCGTATATTTGTAGTCGGGTTTTTATTATCAAAAAATTGAACGTCTCGTTTGTCTCTATTGACTGGACTACCGCAGCCCTCCACAAAATTTTATCTCTATTAACTACATATGTATGCAGATACATGTTAGGTTAAAGGTATAACGATATACTTGATATTCCGCTAGTTCAGGTTGTGGATGGTTCAGCTTCACGGTCAAGTTGGTCCGTTCACGTGTAATAGTTAACATAATAGTTCATAATAGTGAATGTAAGTTATGCAAATAAAAAATGAATAATAATAATACTGACATCAACTGAGTAAGGCAACAACTCAATGCAGGTGAAGAGATATCACTTAAATACCTTAAAAATTATTTTTAAAAATTACCAGTATGAGCCTGAATAAATACATATTTTTTTGTATTCCCTTTGTAGGATACATCGGCCGATATACGAACAGAGGCTATTGCATATGTCATAAATGCCTGTGTACACTTTAAATCCAATTTGATAAATGACTCGCAGAGCGAGTGTCATAATCCAATTTCAAACTTAAAAAGCATAAAAAGAATGTAATTATAGCAATTATGTGGCCCCTGTGCTCATTGAAAGGTGTCAGGTGTCTGAGCACCATTCAGTGGAGGGCTGCTGAAGTGAGATTATTATTTTAATTTCATTAACGGTTCCGCGCCCTGCGACGGACGCCCCATCAAATTGAGGGAACATAATAGGTGAATGTAAATCAAAATGTATACCTATGTATCTCTATGTAAAGCTGCGAAATCCTTAATTATAACTCATCAGTACCTGTACCTGGAGAATGGAAAGTTTGCCCCCAATGCCCTTTGTTATTTCTGAAATTCCATTAGACATCCCCGGCTTAATGGTGGAATGGTACTGATGGTGGTGCAGCAATAAGGGTAAATGATTACACTGAAGCCAATGTACTGCAGTCACTTCGTCGACTCAGACATGCCTGCCAAACATTCACTCATCTACTCATCCAAAATGGGACTATATCTACCTGCCGGTCGGTCGGCCAGACAGACAGTCAAAGCTGCAACATTTTTCAGTATTAATACAATCGATTACAATGCTGCCTCTGGCGGTAGTGGCAGTATGGTGCGCTATGCTATTCTGTAGCTGGCGCTGCCGCACCCACCCTCAGGGGATAATGTAATTATTTAACGGTCGCGCTCACGGATTATGAAACAACAGCAAGTTCCAAAAAAATATTCGCTTGTATGGAGCACCAGTGGGTAGGGATGGCAGCAGTCGTTTTATTGAAATCCATTGGATACAGAGAACCTATAGAGTATAATAGGCAGGTAGGCAGAGATAGTTGCAGGTGTTAATAGAAGCGAATTGTGTGACAGTGAGTGGTGCTCATAAATCACGAATAATGATAATTTAGTGGCTGTTACAGTTGCATTTGTGTGCGTGCGCACACATTTTCGAAATATCGAAAATATCAATGAGGGATCTCTCGCACGATGCGGAATTTATTTGGTATAGATGGATATTGTGTGGATGCTAGAGATTAGGTAATCCCCATATGGAACTGTAGATAGATAGAGCAAGTAATACAAACGAATGCGAAAGCTTTAGGCGCAAATTATTATTCAGGCTTTGAATGTACTTTGAAGTTGTGTAGATACACATTTTCAGTGGGAATCGAACTACAAGGGGCATGTACATTTTCTCAGACCACTACCTGTAACACAAAATTCACTACTATCTGACGTATCTCCAGTAATTATGAAGATCAGAGAAATCATGATGCCAGACGATAATAAAATACCAACTATAGCCGCTGATTTATGGAATTAACTCCCACCAGTAGCCAATGTTTGCTTAGTCTTATGTCATAAATTTTATGCCTAGAACAGTTTATTTCTTTTCACATTGTAATGCGGTATTAAATTCTTTATGATTGAATTGTAAAATGACCTTTATACGTTCTTTTATGGTTTGCTGACTGGTTTTATGGAAATTTCGTTGGATTCAGATGGATTTAGTTTAGTTTTGAAGAGATTAATCAGCCAAGTTTGAGAAATTTGTTAACTCATCAAAGGTGGAAGATGTGTGTCAAATTTGTTTACAGCGAAATAAAACAATTCTGACTCAAAGGGGTTTTGATTAGAACCACCAAAGAAAGAACAAGGCATTATCCCTTGTCCAATGGCACAGGAATACTTCGGGTTTGAAATTCTTAAATAAGTATCTCGGTTAGCTATTTTTACCTATAAACGCTCACCCACACTGAAGAATGTAGATTATTTTACATTATTTACGCTGCTCTAAGCAGCGAGTAGATGAGCTACATACATATAGAGTTAAGTTTTACACTAGATGGCGATGAATCAGAATCGCCACTAGATTGATAAATGTATGTACTAAAAATATACACAACTGGTTTATGTATTTGCTAAAAAAAACGAAAGCTAAGCCAATGACGATAAAAACTGCGTCCCATTCAACATCTGCTAGATTTATGTAATTTAGTAGAAAAGGCGTTCCTTGATTTCGTGCTAGAACTTATTAAACAAGGCAGAGGCCAATTGAAACTAACAGTTGCCTGTTCACCAGACATATGAATGGAAAACAATTTGCACAGAGTCCAAAATTGATAAGCAACACTTGTCTGGGCTGCGAAGAGAAGAAGAGCCTTGAACATTTTCTCTGCGCCTGCTGTTGAAATAAGAAACCTGGATAGATACGTAATACTCGTTAAAAAAAAAAAAATCATGTTCACCCGACGCACGGTTGCTTCATGCTCTTGGCTGGGATTCGAACCCGCAACTTTCCAGTTAACACCTGAAAGCATTATGACTACACCGGGGCCTCGGCAATAGAAATAAATAAACTCGATGCGATTAGGATCAGTCAGGATTGTCATCAAGAATTCATTTCAACCGTTCAAGAGCTATCATAGCTATTGTCTTGAAAATGTGAAGCTGTCATAACTCGCCTCTTATGGTGTCAATAACTCAAGTTCTTAATCAGATTAGATGATGTGCATTCGAAACTAGCGCTAACCCTGGTAACGCAATCACCGACTAGTTGTTGGAAATCTCCTACCAGTTCTTTGGAAGTTTTTTTTTATATACAATTTGTGCGCCAAAGGGGATATGAATACCCTTAAACTGTTTCAGGGCACAGACGATTAGGAAAAGAGGGAAGAGGAACAGAGGAGGAGCCTGTGCACGTTGGCTTTCAGATCATTCCACATTCGTGTTGCTTAACTGTGAAACGAAACCCCATATTTCACAGTACGACCGAAATTGGGCTTAAGGGTGAACTGATGTGCATTCGAAGCATGACGCGTATAGCGGGTGAAATTTTGAAGGGGAGGAATGCAACTGGCTATTTCGCTGGAACGTTTTTTTATATAAAAAAAGCGATCAAATAGGGAGAGACACGAGACATTTCGACGATGTTCAAGTGAATGTATGGAGTTCACAATGTCTCTATCACCTATAAGTTTTAACGCGCGATTCTGTACCCTGTCTAGTATGTGCAGAACGCTCTTGGTCTTGGGTGCACCAGACCGGGCGTTATATTCCAGCTTTGGGCGGATGAATGCCTTATAAATTGAGGCCAGATCAGACGGGGTAAAATATTTCTTGCACCGCTTAAGGAATCCCAGACATTTTGCAGCATTTTTGGCGGCCTCGAATATGTCATCGTTCCATCGTAGATGGTTATTAATACACATACCGAGAATAGCAAGTCTTTCGCTTTCAGCGATGCAAGTACCATTCATGGATAATGGTTGAGGGTTATGGTTTCGCTTGAGAGACAGAAGACAGCATTGTATTTTGGAAGCATTAAATTCCACTCTGTTGATTGAACCCCATTTGGTTATGCTGTCCAGGTCGGAATTTAATGTGTTTAACATATGTTGCTATTCCTCTTCTACGGCCAAAGAGTAAGGACGTGAGTTAGGGAACGAATATAAAAACGGAGGGTACTGTCATCAGCGAAGGAATGGATTGAGACAAGAGATCATTTATAAAAATAAGAAAGAGAGTCGGAGACAAAACAGAGCCTTGGGGAACACCACCACTTATTTGGTGAATTGCAGACTTGAAGCCGTCCGAGACAAATTGTATTGAAAGCCCCGAAAGGTAATTTCAAATTCATTGAAGAAGAGACATGTGAAGGATTCTGCTGTACTATTTAAAACGGTCTGACAATACTCAGATACTCTATCCCTAGTTCGTTTCTATTGGCTGCAAGCTTGAAATTTTATTCGCACTTCAATTCGTTTCAAGAATTTTAGAGTGCTAACCTATTATTCCAAAAGCTACGGAGAAGTTGGAGAACAAATTTTGTTCAATACAGGTAAAATCAATTTGGATGCAATCAGCAAAACTGCAAAAAGAACAAATATCGATTTCGGATGAATTACTCGACCAATTTGAAATTTATCGTGCTACTACGAGTGAAATTATTAGGCAGCTTAACTATTTGGAATTTTCTGGGGCTTGAACCGAGAGTCTCTCACGCACTTAACAATTGAGCCAGTTTTGTTGTGTTATACTCAGTTGTCGATAACTGTGGATAATTATCGAAAGTTGGCAACGTATATTCCGTTAATTTTTGTTCTTGTTTGTTATGCAAACTTTTTCTGAAGTAGGGATATTTTTCATACAGAAACATTGTTTATATTGTATGTACCAGAGTTGGGAAAATTGTACTCGATTACCGATTACATGACAAAGCAAAATGTAATCTATTACCTTTCATAAATTAAGATTACTTTTTGTAATCTGTGATTATCTTAGCGAAATTAAAATTACGAATTAATCGGTAATTTGTAATTGTAGTCGACTACAACAAAATTACATTTCAGTTTCATGAGGACATATATACATATGTATGTGTTGGGTAGGGTGAATTTGGTGTATGGAGGGTGAGGTGATCTTTTAGATTGGTGGTTGATGTTCTGAAGGATATAAGGGTGTTTAAAATGTGTGGTTCGACCTTCTTAGGACCCGTGAGTGAAAATGGAGGGTATATTGTGCGGATGCTATATCTTCCATTTCCACTCACACATTCTATAAAAGAGTCCAACGAAATACGTTCCTAATAATTCCACTTGCAACCTAATAAAAGTCATCTAAATGAATATTAGCGAAACTAAATTAACTACTGTAGTAAATGAATTGAGAAAACAATAGTAACCAATGTAATTAATTACTAATTACCTATAATAAAAAATTACTTTAAAATTTTAATTACAGTAATTGTTTGAGTAATTGATTTCCTTTCAAATATTTTCGTGTTATACATACATTTCCTGATATCAGAATAAATTCTCATCAAAAGTGTATTACTGAACGTTAACTGGACATTTTTTTCATGTTGTACAAAATTTTGTGTTAAGTGAACTGGACTGTAAATAGCTTAATTTTCTGTTACTCATCCCAAATAGGTAAATGTACCAGACATTACTCACCATTACTGATGTTATAGGAAAAAGAGAACCAGCATAAATGCTTACCTGAAACAAAAAGAAGAAAATGTTATTATTAGATAAATGCAAAGAAATTGTACTAAACTTGAATAAAACGGAAAATATTCTGTAATTATTTAACACATCACATCAATTATCATTACATAATACATTTGTTCGGTTTATTATAACTTTTTGTAAATATTCTAAAATCAGTAAAACTAAGTACTGGACAGTAATATTGGGTAATTGATTACTCAAACTCTCAGTTACCGAAAACTTTAAGTATCAACATCAATTTTTACAACCTCCACAAAACTTAAGTATTTAAGTTCATAAATGGCACAAATTAACACATTTCATGCTCATTAAGATACACATCTAAATTTTCGACCTTCCAGTGACACCAACGTACACATACGCGTCTCCCCTTTCCAACATCCAATATATCACCTTGAATGTACATATGTACCGCACTTCAATTACTCTGCTACAACACTCTTTTAGACACTCTTACAATGTCTATACGCACACAAACTCAAAACAGAGGGAAGAAGGTTTCACTGACTTTTTTCACATGCACTTACGTAATGTGCATTACGAAAAAAAAAAAAAACAAATCAAAATGACATCTCCATGCGTATAATATGCTGACAGTTTGTTTACAACCTTTTGCCTTTTCTAGCACAAATACTCCATACTACATGCACATTTGTGTCATTTGCTGTGCAGTAAAAATAAATCGTTAGAGCCAACAAACACTGTGAAAAAGATTTAAATGACATTTTGCCGACTTGCATCATCCAAGTTGACATAAGTATGTCAACTTTGTTAGAAATGTCACATTTTAACATTCGGAACACACACTTTGAGAAATCAAACACACATTCGATTCATAGATAGGATTTCCATTCAATTAGCTAACGAAAGAGTGACAAACATGGTAGTAAGTAGAGGCCACAATGGCATACAAACATAGATAGGTCATTGACCATAGTGCACTCTTTGCATCTATCTCCAATCATTGAAATGGAATCAGAGGTTCCACAAAGAATTAATTGAATTCGCTGTCATTCAATTTTTACCGTTCTGGCAGCAAAGGATTTTCTTTTATCTCTTATTTTTCAGTTTCAGTTTTTGTTTTTGTAGTTTCGAATTTTTTTTTTTAACAATTAAATTGAAAACCTCGTCAGATGCAATGAAAATACAGGGTGTACATGTTCAATTTATGAGGAGTGTTTTGCTTAAAAATAAATAGTTTTACAAAAGTCTGTGAAGTGAATATGTAAGAAGATATGGGTATCGGAAATGTTTGCCTCTGAAGCTCTGTCGTAAAAGGGGTCGACATGGCTTAAGGATTTTCAAACCGTAGTTAACCTAGTTTATACCCTAGAATGGATCAAATGGTAGTCTTAAAGGCTAACGTACAAATCTACGAAATGCCTCCCAAAATTAGTCTGGGTAATCGAACAATATATAGTAGACAGACCGTTAAAATAGATCTGGCAAATATTGCAGTACAAGTGCTAGTACTAGTGCACCACCATGCTTAACAAAAGGAGCTTCTCAACATGGTTTTATAGGACACATAGATTACCTAGGATGATAACATCCAGAGTGAATGAAAAAACGCCGCAGGACCTGCAGAGATCCTGAGGTAGAGCCTAATATCTATAAGCGGAAATGGAAAACAATGCTCATATGAATGCAATCGAATTAAGTAACTTTTATTCTGAAAGAGTTTAGTCCCGGAAAAAAAAAGAATGCTCAGGAGAGGCATAGTCGGCCTCAAAGTTTTGTAACACGCCCTGCAAACATGATGCACGCAAGTATTCGCACGCTCAACTCTGTGGTATGCTGTTTGTATGAGTTTAAAGCTTGTGTCGCGAGCGAAGCAAGCGATACATTCAGAAAATGAGGCACCCAAGCTCTTACACATACAAATGTGTATGGCAAGTGAGTGTAGAAAATAAAAATGAAATTGGAACAAATACAGCGAGCGATTGCCCGAAAATGAAATACTTGGTGTGAAGCCTCTGTCGCGAGTAAAGCGAGACACTCGCTCCTGCAAACATGATGCACGCAAGTATTCGCACGCTCAACTCTGTGGTATGCTGTTTGTATGAGTTTAAAGCCTGTGTCGCGAGCGAAGCAAGCCATACATTCAGAAAATGAGGCACCCAAGCTCTTACACATACAAATGTGTATGGCAAGTGATAGTGTTGAAAATAAAAATGAATTTGGAACAAGAACAGCAAGCGATATACTTGGAGTGTGAAGCCTCTGTCGCGAGTGAAGCGAGACACTCGCTCCGAAATAGTTGTTGGAAATAAAAATACGTGGTAAAGTCGATGTCGTAACTTTGGTGTGGGTTACGTCTCTGTAAATTGTTCCTTTTAGTGTCCCATACCACAATATTTATAAAACGGATTCGACGGAGTGCCTGCATGTCTATCCGTCAGTATGTCGCACGCTTGTAACTTTAACCCGTTACACCTAGAGAGCTGACATTTTGTAGAAATACAGTAAAGTCGACTGAGACAATAAATGTAAAAGTACTGCAAATATTCCTCTCAAATATGATGAGATGGGAAAGACTACATAGCTTTAGCTGATCGTACAAAGCTTTACCTGATCGTACAAAGCTTTAGCTGATCGTACAAAGCTTTAACTGATCGTACAAAGCTTTAGCTGATCGTAAGGCATTATCTACCTATATGAATATGTTATGTCAGTTTGCGCGCCATCATATGTTACATTTTCTTTACTTTTTGCTACATAATTATATTTTTTAAGACTTAAAGTAATGAACTATAAATGCTCTAACTTCTTCTACAACCAGGTTTTGTATTGAAAAATTAATCTTTTCTTCTTCTCCCCGACAATTTTTGAAATCTATAAAGATAGGGCCTTTAAGCAAGTTACGACAGAAAAAAAAAAAAAGAGTATTTTACAACCCCATCATGCGACATATTAAATGAAAGATGAAGACTAAACTAATTCGAATACATAAGTACACTCCACGATAACTGGTTGAGACAACCCCCTGATTTGGACGTTTTTCGATAATTTTGTTCTGTATGTGCTGTAATCACCATAAATCCTTTCCGTTAATTTTCTTGGAATTTACAATTTATTCCTAATTAGGGAGATCCAAAATTTTTTTTTTGTCAACAAAATTGCAAAATTTTTGAGCCGCGGTCGTGTAGTTGTTCCAAACTGTTTAAAGGATCCAGAAAACTACGGGAAAAAATGCGTACCTGGACGAAAATATGGCTTGAGACCAGCAGATCAGCGGTCGCTACTAAGAGAAGCGTCAAGTTCTACAGCAAGGGAAATCGCGGTATCAGCAGGAATTTCGAATCTGGACAGAAAACTAAGGACTTGCCAGCTTCTGTTAGCTGAAGCGGAACATCTTCAAAGAAAACGTTTGACAAGAAAACCCACTCTACTACAACGTCACCGAAACATTCGTTTGACCTTTACCAGAAATCATTTAAGATGGAAGAAGCGTTGAAGAACTGTCATCTTCACCAATGCGAAATGCTTTTGCCTTGATGGACCTGACGGAATTCGTCATTATTTTCATGATTTGAGGAAGGATGAGCTGTTTTTAAGACGACAATAACAAGGCAGAGGTGGAGTCATGATTTGGGCAGAAATATTATACCAAAATAAGACCAATATCCACTTCGTAAATGGCAGGATGAAAAGTAACGACTACCTTAAGATCTTAGACGAAGAGATCGTGCATCATAATCAAGAAAAATTCGTCGACAATTTCATCCTGCAACAAGATAATGCAGCAATCCGCGCAGCCCGAAAGTTAAAAAAATACTTCGAGCGCAACAACGTTTCTGTTCTTGTTTCCAGACCTCAACATAATTGAGAATTTATGGGGACATCTCTCCAAAGCTGTCTACCAAGGCGAACGACAATTCAATAACGTAGAAGACCTTAAAACGCCACTGAAACTTAAAGGGACAAAATCCCACGAAAATTTATTTAAAAATCTGTTTAAATCTCCATCAAGAATGTTAAAAGTTGTAACTAATGAGGGAGGAAGTACTTATTACTAAAAATAATAAAACCACTCCAAATTTTGTTTTTATTTAAAAAAAAAAAAAACCGACAAATTGCAAATTCCAAGAAAATTAAGCGATTTGTGGTGATAACACCAATAATTGCAGCACATACAGAACAAAATTATCGAGAAATGCCGAAATCAGGGGGGTATTTCTACCAGTTGTCGCGGAGTGTATGTACCTACATACAGTAACGGACATAGAAACCCGGACAGGGTATACAAATTCTTTAACTTCAATTATCTTAAGAACTAGCAGGTAGTTTTTTTTAGGATTTTGCATAAAAAGGTCTTTGATGACGTGATTCTAGTTCACTTTGTAATAGTGTATTGAAAAAAAGTAGTTTGAGTGAAAGTGGAAATAATTTCATTAATACCGAAAATAAAAAGAAAATGAGTGAAAAAACAAAAGTCGAAATATTGACTTTAAAAAATTAAAAATTAAATGTTCGTGATATAGCGCGAAAACTTCGAGTCAACAAGTCGTCAGTGGCTAAATTCATCAAAAAATTCGAGGCAACGGGCTCATTGCAAAGAAAAAAAGTGACGAGTCGCAGAAGAAAGACCATCAGCGCTTTTAAAACGAATAAGTCTGCGTGATCCATTCAAAACTGCTGAAGATTTAAAAACACAACTTTGTAAAGGCTGGAAGATCAGAGATAAGCTCACGGACTGTAAGACAAAGGCTTCAAAAAGCTGACTTGAACGCAAGAAGACCTGCCAAAAAACCATTTCTAAATAAACGAATGCGCCTAAAACGTCTCCAGTGGGCCAAAGATCATGAAAACTGGACCATAACGAATTGGAAAAGTGTGATCTTCTCAGATGAGTCCAAGTTCAACATACTCGTATTCGGCTCTGACGGAATACAGTACGTGAGGCGAAGAACTGTAGAAAGATTCAATGATGAGTGCGTGACAACAACCGTGAAACAAAGAGCCTCAAGGATGATTTGGGGATGCTTTTCCTACCACGGCATTGGACGGACGGCTGGCTGTAATAAATGGAACGGTGAACGCAGAAAAATATAAAAAAAATATTGGAAGACAATCTGCTACCATCTTTAGAAGAACACTTATCATACTCAGATAAGCTGATTTTCCAAGACGATTCTACGCCTTATCACCGCGCGAAATTGGTAAGTGTTATTTTTTTTTTACTTTCCTCAAAATATTACTTGTTTTTTCAATGAAACTTAAAACCATTTAAAAATATTTATATTGAAGCCCTTTTTTCGGAAATTGGTTTATTGTTTTTCGAATCTGAAATGTATTTCAACAAATAAACGTTCGGTAAAGATGGATCTTAATTATCTTTAAAACTTCCAAAATTATTCCACTAAAATTAGTTTCTTCACTATTTCCGGATTCCTATGCCCATTACTGTATGTACGTACGAAATATTTTCTTCCAATAAAGTTTGTTGAATAAAAACGTTCAAAAACCGTGACAAAAGCAATATCATTCAATCCTTCTTGAAGGATATGACCATTGCGACGTTTCGATTAAAGCAATGTTTAGCCAAAGAAAAACAGTGTTCTCTACACCTCCAGCTACACCTTCCTATCTTTTCTATTTCTCTTAAAACATTTCCATAATTGTATTCAGAAGGGTGGTGCTATTGCTTAGACGTTAACAAAAAAAAAGTAAGTTTCATGGATCAACTTGAACCTCTATTATAAATAGGGATCCAATTGGAGGTTACAATTTAAATTTGAAATGAAACACATTGGATTTTCATAAACTGCTGACATTTTTATGTCAATATATCTGCCAAATGGGCGCCATGGCTGGCCTTGCAGACTTCTGTCCTTTTTATGAAATTTTCCATTACTTTTCGGCATAAATCCTGCTGTAGTTCATACATAATGCGTCCAATATCGCATGTATTGGTGGACAATTTTGGTTGCCGAAACGACAAATGACACGGCCGGGAAATTTTGTGTCCAGTTTCTCTTGCTGTATGAAAGGTGGCACCGTCTTATTGAAATCACATGTCTTCTACATTGATATCGTCCAATTGGTGCCAAAAAATTATGTCACGATGCATAACAGCGCTGTAATTATCATTACTGGACACTGTCTAATAGGCAAGCATGCAACAAAGCTTGCCGTATTTTCTCCCAAAGAAGGAAACTCCGCTTTGGAGCCTTCTGTTTCAATGATCTAAACGATCTGAAAACAATAGACGTTAGAGGCATCCTACGCTTCATCAGAACCTCCAAATTGTTCAATGAGTAGGCCTAAGACCTCTTCCCAAATCCGCGTGGTATGAAAATGGACCTATTATTGGTCTAAGTATGTTGGCTTTTAGCTGACATCCACCTCAACCTAGCCTAACTTAACCTATGTCACGATAACGTTCACCATCGACTGTTACAGCAGCACCACGAGAATTTTCGAAGAACTACGGTTCAAACACGCCGCCTTTTTGTGGATGCAGTGGTTGTTTGTGAATGACCCGTGTATTTTCGTGATCCCAATTGCGACAATTTTGGTTTGTTTACGTAGCCATTCTGTTGAAAGTGAACCTCATCACTGAAGATGATCTTGTTCGAAAAATCGCCATCAACTTGGTGGTTCTCTGACAACCAATCAACGAAGTCTGTTCATGTTCTACTGATGCGGTCTTTTGTTAAAATGCGCTGCTTAGAGCTGTAGGAAAGGTACAATTGCTGAGAACGATGGGAAATGGATTTAGACGGATTGTCACGAACACTGTCACTCACCGTGACGATATTTTCGCGTGACCGGCCACAAGGACGCACTAGTCTTTACACATCCCACACTGAATCGAATCAATCGATTTTTTCCAATAATTTCTAAACAGCGGCACGAGAAGTATGGTTATGTGTACCAACATTATTTCGCAGTGCGTGAATCGTGTATATTTCCCCCATTTCGAAGATAGGTTTCAACAATTAAAATGAGTCGTTCTCTCGTACACCGCTCCATAATTACAAATGTCAATGCTTAGTATACACAGATGTCAAATATCGGCTCTTTATCTTTGACAGTACAGCAGTAGTGTCCGATTTAAATTGAATCCTCTGATTGCTTATACGTATGTGAAACTGTGTTCATACGACAATATTTACGTACTTTATGATACACCCTTCTTCGTGTCCTTACATTGTTTGTACGAGTATCTACCATTTCAGTGACACCCTTCCACAAGGCAAGGGATGTTGACAATGTGAAAACATTAAATTTGTTTAGGATAATGCATTGTCCACAGACAATTTCAGTTTGTATCTTCTATATCGTATAGGCAAACTATATTCCCTTTAAGTACAAAAAAAAAGGTTTTTCATCAGAAACTCATTTGTTTTTCAAGCATCACCTCTCTTTTACCTATAAAAATCTCCAACACAAAACACTTTGTGCCAATTCCACAAAATATGTGTTTACTCCCAAAGACCTAGGAGAAATCATCATATTCTAGAATTTATGCAAACAATAAAAACGTAATAAAGTCTGACCATGTGATGTCAATAAAAAAAATTAATTTAGTAAACAAATCACCCTGTGCGCACACTGCAGTGGCACAGTCACTAGATGCAACGAACTACGACTACAGCGCTGAGTGACTTTGAAAAATATAAAAAAAAAAAAAAATCTGAGGGGAACGACTGTCCATGACACCTTTATGTCGGATTTTGCGTTGTCGTCGTTGTCGTCATCGCTGTGTACAAGTTTTGGATTTTTTTCTGTCATCCCTTCTCCACCAAGTGAGAACTATTATTAGTTTTTCAAGCAGAATTGATTAAATCTCCTCTCATTCTGCTGCACAAAACTCACAGCGACAATATTGATTTAATCGACATGGCATTCGACTGTAATTTATAAAAACACTACATAAACACATAACCCAGAGACAGAACGAATGAACGCAAGCCGTTTACAGCTTAATTGAAGTAAAAATGGTGGCAGAAATCATGTCAGGCAGCCCCGAGCAGCAATTAATTATAATAATGGATTACGAAAAAAAAAAACCTGGGAATAAAAATATATCCATACAAACAATAATATAATATCCGACCTATAGCTCTTGTTTTCTTTTTTTGTTTATATAATCCAATTAAGTTTAATTGACTCTCAGTGAGCTACGGTTGTTTTCAAGTGTAATTTGTATGGTACTCGTATCTATATATCTCCGAGATGCACAAACTAACAACACAATCCGACAGATATTTCATAATGGCAATAAATTCTCTTCACTTGCAATGGCAATCAATTAACATTCCTTTTTTTTGTGAAGTTTATACTGTTGTGCAATGTTAAATGATTGTGAAAAAATGTCTAGAATACAATGTATTTCCAATTGGTATGTAGGTAATTCGTAGTGGGTTTTGTGGTTTTCTAAAGTTTAGAGTGGATATACTTCGAGACGACACGCAACTTTAAAAACCTTCATAAAAGTCTTGAGTTGAGAGAGTTGTCAGATCAACAAATTTCAATACCATAGAACGCAATTGGAATACTGGAAATAGCCATGGTTGGCTTAGGTTCGAGTAGCTGCCTGGACTTTAGCACAGATACTCGTACACTCAGGAGATAAACAGTTCCATTGTGATACCACAAGGACCTAGGTATTCCACAGAATCTACTCACAGAACCAGCTGGAACTCCATATGAAGCGTTGAAGGTACCTGACATTGTCTAAGAATTATGCTCCCAAATGAAACCTCCATCCAATGGAGAGGGCTGGGCAGGCGCCACCTCATCCTTGCAGCTCCTGCAAAAATTATTTGAGAATATACACATATTGTCGTACTGAAAGCTGCAAGAGTGTTTCTGATCGTGATCAGGCCAAATCTATCTAGTATCCTGACATGTTGTGTAATCTGCCCAATTAAGGTTTGGTTTGTTGATCGCATCCAGCATAAGAAATAATTTACAAGTAGCGAGAGGAATGCCGAGATTTCCCTTCTCTGGCAGAATTCGTAAATTAGTGTCAAGCCTCGCCAGTTCAACAACGTAATAAATTACCTGGAATATTTGTGCGTCCATGTACCCAGAATTGGTGATTGTTGAACTGTTCTGCCTTAGAATTAAAAGGCTGTCGGCTAAACCACAAATATACCTCGCAGATATTACATTCCACTTCAGCCACAATGGTCTGGAAAGCGGAAGGAGATTTTGATGATTAGATCTTCGGAGAAGACTCCCTCTCCAACCCTACCTTCGGTTTTAGTGGGTTTTAGATTTCCTAACTATAAAATAAGGCCCAAGTATCAGATGATTGTAAAAGTTCGTGTCCGATTTGAAAATGAAACACAAGCGATTAGATTTTAAGGAAAACAATTTTGTTAATCGATTATATTGTAACATAATAATAACTACGCTCCTACAGCCCATTCCAAAGTGTCTTTTCATTCGGGGTTCGTGTCTGCGGTTAGTCTCCACAGTTCATGTACACGATAAGAGATGGATGATGTCTAAGACGACGTCACGGATAAGAGAGAATATAACCGCAAGAGAATTATAACCACAAGAGATTATTGACTGCTATATGATATATGTACTAATTCATCTTGGAATTAGTACATCAGAATTTTCTTGTTCCAGTGGTCGAAGAATTTGCTAGAAGTTTCTGGATATTAGAAATGCGGCTATTTAAGGACAGATGGCGATCGAGACCACGCAGTCGGTTTTGAACCGCACGAAGAGATTGGAAAAGTGATAATGGGCGAAGTTGTGATTGTGTGATAAAATGAAAGTTGAGAGTTAACAAGAAGAAGTAATTAGTTTGGATTTGTGAATTAAGTAATTGAAAGGAGATAAAATGATTTGAGAGGAAAGAGACCTTGTAAGAAAAGAATTTGCGAAGAATAGTATAGTGTGAACTTGAATTGTTCTATAGACTAGAAAATAAAGAAATAAATTTCACAGAATATCGTTTTATCTACTCGAGCCGTAGCGCGCATATTACAATATATAGTCCCCCCCATTTTCTTCAACTGTCTCCCAACGTTTCACAAGCTTGCGGATTTCGTTTTCATAGAAACTGCGTGATCTTCCTCCAAAAAACGTCATAAGGTAGTTTTCGACAGCTTCTATGGAACGAAAGTTCTTACCATTCAAACCATTCTGAAGAGACCGAAACAGGTGAAAATCTGAAGGAGCAAGGTGTGGAGAATACGGTGGGTGCTGAAGGATCCCCCATTAAAACTCCTTCAGTTTTTGCAGCGTCTGTCGGGCGACATGCGGCCTGGCGTTATCATGGTGGAAGATGACGACTTTTCGATTAGTCAAAACCGGACGATTTTCTTGAACTTTCTCATTGAATCCCACTTCATTGGATGCATGCTAACTTTTGCCATGGGTTCTGCACCTTCACCTGCTTGGAAT
This sequence comes from Pocota personata, assembly GCA_963082735.1. Taxonomy (NCBI): domain Eukaryota; kingdom Metazoa; phylum Arthropoda; class Insecta; order Diptera; family Syrphidae; genus Pocota; species Pocota personata. The sequence goes on along the minus strand of OY720429.1, from coordinate 261,402,367 downwards.
CCACTTTTCGTCACCTGTTATGACTCGATCCAAAAAAGATCCCTTTTCATGGCGTCCAAGCAAAGATATTGCCACAGAGACGCCGTCCAGCTTATTTTTTTACGTCAAAGAATGCGGCACCCTCGTCTCGAGCTTGGGAGTGAATCCAAGTTTCTTTAAATGGCAAAATGCTGACAAATGGTCAATATTCAGTCTCTCAGCAATCTCCTCAGTTGAAATACTTGTGTTATTTTCCACTAAGGCACGCACAATATCGTCATCAATGCCGGAAGGCCGTGCAAATCGGGGTTGATCGCCCAAGTTAATATCACCGTTCCGAAATCTAGCAAACCAGTTTTTAACTGTTCTAAGAGCAGGAGCCCGATTCGAATAAACGCTCTAAATGTTTTTTGTTGCAGTTCCAACATTCACTCCTTTTTCGAAACTCGTATACCATTAAATGACGATGGTGTAACTTTTCATTCTCCATTTTAGATTTTTTTTTTTCCACACGCAAATTAAGTTAACTCAACGGAGTCTAGCGATGACTTATGATGCCACGACCTATCCACTGGTATACAACAAGTCCATAAAACAAACACTAGGCGTGTCTTACAGCTAACTTTCCGCCACGTATGAAGATCAGGCACGAACTTTTGCAATCATCTGATATTTAGCTCTGTTTGTGAAAACAAGACTGGTGACATACAATTTTTTGGATTCGAATCGACTAATTCGGTTTTGTGTGGATTTACTTCCAGACCAGATTTATCAGCCCATTTGGAGAGGACATTCTGTAAGAGTTCCCTAAGCATGGTGAGATGTTTGATGACGGCTACAATAACAGCAGCGTAGCCTATCAATATGTAGTTCGTTTATCACCAGGTTTCAGGGAAGAGGATATAAAACACTCCCCTGTGATTCAATGTTATTGAAAAATCCCTCAATGATTTTTTAATGGTGCGCACCAGTGAATGAAGAGCTGCTTCCACTGACTTCTTCTTTGCTGTACGCATGTTCGGACGATGACAGTAAGTTCGCAATATACCTATTATAGACACCAACAGAACGACTAGGCTTAAAAATATTTCCTACATAAGTAGCTGCTTTAGTATTTATTTATAGGAGAACTAGCTATGAGGAATAGCTATTTTTGCTATTCCGGTGTTATGTAAATGGGTGGATTAGTTATGAAAAATAGCTGCTATTACTATTTTTACATAACTGTTTTAGCTATTTTGTTTTAGTAAATTAATATAAAAAACAACAGACTCACATTTGTGAGTAATTGACATTTCCGAACGGAATGATTGAGAAGCTTCGTGATGACAATTGTACTCAAAAAGGTTTTAGGTTTAACATTATTCAAAACAACAGCTGTAATGTAAATAGCACAATTAGCTACGAAAAATAGCCATCATGTGAAATGAAAATAGAAAATCTTTCTATGAAAAATACCCATTACTGCTATTCATAAATAGCTTTTTTAGCTATATTCATTGAGAAAATATCAACAAACATAATTGCCAAAGTAACTAAAATACTTCTTTTTTTTAAAACATCAGCGTTGTTATGTGAACAGGAGATTAAGCAATGGAAATATATAATATTCTGCTATACCGGATGATTCCATTTGAGACGATCGAACTTTGGCAGGTGATTCGGAGCGATTCTTATCCAAAAGTGACAGAAATAGCCATTCTTACGATGCTTCCTTTAGTGCCGAGATATCTTTGTAAGTCAGGCTTTTCTACTCTGTTCCAAATAAAAATAAAACAGCGAAGTAGATATGTATTGCGCCTTATCAACCCTCCGCGAATTCAAAAATTAGCAATGAAGAGACAATCGCAAGTTTATGGACATGAACTGTAATCTTTATCTGAATTACACTACTGTCTGTTTACTACTGAAATAATAAGTTATGAAATAAAAGAAATTACATTTAAAGCGGGTTTGTACATGTAATGATTTGCTGGCACCAGTGGCTAATGGCGCGCCAGTAAAAATGAAATATATGTGTAAACATCTACTAGCGCGCCATTTCGATTTATTTCCAATGCGCCAGTAAATTTACGTGTGAGTAAAAATAAATTATGTTTTTCGAAGGGATATCGTGTAGGCTACTCTACTAAAAGTAAGGCTTTTTTGATTGAAAATAAAAATTGGATTGTAACAATTAATACAATTTTTAGAAGTTCAACTGTGAACCTGACATTTATTCAAGTTTTTGTTTTACATAATTTGGTTATGCTAATTAAGGTTAAGGTATGGATGGTGGAGAATGAGACCCTCCTAACATATGTTTGAAAGGAGCATAATGTCAAACAGATGGAGAAACACTGCAAATTAATGAGTGAGGTTTGCTTCAAATCCAATTGAATTTCCTATCCAAAAGTATGCAACACTCCTTATGGGAGATTATTTTCTTGGCCCCAGAAGACTTCAAAATCAAATTTTCATAAAAGTTTTCATAAACTTTTCACATTTTACATGATTTTTCGTAATGTACATGTAATAGGAAAATGGCAGTATTTGAACTTTTTTATTTTTACTTTCTTACGCTGTTTTTGTTATAACAAATCGCGCAACATCACAATTTTTATATGAGCCTCGACTATTTGATGCTTCATACTCTGCCATACTATACACAATAAATAGCAGAAACACTATATAAATGGCTACATCCTTTATTAACAGTCACATGTACAACCACATCCTAAGTTGCTATGTTTTATGCAAGATACGAGTAAGTGGAAGCGAACATTTTCAGTGTGAGAGCTTTTAACCGCCTTAAGTCTGAAAATCACATTGACCTCTGTTCTTCGTTCTACGAATACGAGTCAAATCCAGAAAACCTCTAAAGATGACGTATGGCCAGGGATTTCGGCGGGTAGTAGCCATCCGGTCCGGAAAAAAGCCATAAAAGCGTTTAACTTCGAATAGTTTTTTTTTTTCATTCCGCATCGTTTCCGCCCTTATCATGCTTTTTAGTTAATTCGACCATCTAAAAACTGTCCCCAAAAATAAAGTCTCTATATCGGATGTCCTTAATCCAAATCAGTTTCTTCACATCTCACCTCTGACCTAAGCTCCCCACATTCAACAACGAACTAGGTCAAACCGAACAAACTAGAACATGACCTAACCCCGATGGAGAATTTAATTTAAATTCCCTCGCACTACTAGTAGGGGTATCCTTGTGCGTCACGAAAAATGTGTGTATTTGAATCCTTGGATCCATTTAATCACACTCAAATGCTATTAGTTGAAAAGAGGGAATGAATAAATTTTCCCTCTGAATTCTTTCGTTTGTCCCCCACTTTCATGAGTTCATCTTCTTTTTTTTTTTTTTTTTGTCATTCAAACCTTGATTGAAGAAATCACAATTTATTGCAAATAGAGTTTTGTATAACATTTGAAAATAATCCTCAATTTGAACTTGGGTTCATGTAAGTACAATGAATTCCGTACGTTAAAGGGGTCTGCACACATTTTGTTTGGTTTTCAAGTGAATGAGGACATTTTGCCGTTCGTATCGCATCATGAACAAATGTCACAACGCATGAAATAGCTCTGAAGGCAGCACCAACATCTAGAATCAGTTTCGGCATCAACACCAGCTGTAGGAGCACCATTCAGTGGCGGCGCTCTGCCGTTCGGTTATTGTATTCCAACAGTGCCAGAGTCACCCGCAACAAAGAAGAACCAGCACCAGCAGTGGCAGCGGGAGCAGTGTGAAAAAGATTAAGTGGCATTCTTGGTCGGGCGATGGCGAGACCATAAATTTCACAATTGAGTGCATTATGCCACCATTATTCTCCGGAGTAATATGCTTGGCGTTTTTTTTTTTTTTTATGTCTTTTACGTGATGAAAAAGAGATGTGGCGATGAATGACAAGACAAGTGTTGCCAGACGGTCAGAAGGACAAATGATTTTTTTTTGATAAATCATTGTTTCAGATATAGAGTGGTTTTGTTGATAAACTTATTAATCAGTGTGTCGAGTGAAAGAAGGAAGAACTATGACTGTGAACGAACATGTGATGACCCATTTCCAAAAATAAAGAGAACGATGTTATAGACAGGAAAAGTCTGCTTCTTGTCATTGCTCATACCCGATGGAGAAGTCTTTTATTCGAACGTTCTATTTCATTCATTACACTTGCAGACGTCCAAACTAGGACACTCAACATGCACACATTTGTATTTGTTTCCACTTTCCATGACAAGCGTCACTCAGGATAAAACAACAAAACTACCACAAGAAAACATACTACATCTTCTAACCAAAGCAACTTTGATTTCTAAACCCACAGAGACGGCCTATGACCTTCTCAAGAGCCTATGATCTTCCCAAGAGCCATTTTAAAAGTGGGGTGTCCATGACATTTAGAATGCTCATCGAGAAAACAAGTCAACGGAAATAGCTTCAGTTCAGTTGATAGTTGATTTCCGTCGAGCCCTTGGTCTCAAGCAATATATTGTAGCCGTCTTCTTGAACATTAGGTCAACTTTTCACAGCCCTATGTTTAAGAGGATTGAATTTATTTTAACATTTGTTCAACTTTTCAATACTGAGAAGGATTCTTTGATGCTTTAGAGCAGATTAAAATTCATCTGTTAAGTGTCAAGCACCTCCAACGTTCAACTCACAACCAAACACACTACAAACTACACAGCGGTCAGGCTCGAGAAACTTATACGTCACTTCGAGGAGGATCAATGCTCGATCAATCCTGCTCAAATGCCCTTTTTCAATATGTTTACTAGAAACTACAATTCGCCCATATTTTAGATAGGAACAACGCTTTTCCTATTTAAATTTTTACGATGTTGAGTATCAGAATCCACGCACTTTTTTTTATGAACGTTGCGTGAGATCTTGCATCTGTTTAATAGGAACTATGGAACAAATTTATGAAACTTAAAAAAAATTCAAAACATGTTCATAAAAAACGCTGCGGAAGGCATGAAATTTGACATTAGAAACATATTTACAGATACACGAATGTGGTGACCAATGTTATAGATGTGGGTTTTTAGACACCAGCCATGTTTGAACCGTATGTGTAAATATTCTTCTTGTTCTACCGTCCTCTTGTGGGAAAAACATTTTTCAAAATTGTTAACAAGGTTGAGAGTTTTGCTAATGATATACGAAATGGTTCGAGACCTCGCTATTCTGCCTACGCATATCATACCTCTGCTCGTCAATGATGAAACTATTTTCTTTTTTGCAACTTTCTTTGGATACAACCTCAATTTTGTTGGTTGTAGGAATCGTCTCTTGGGAAAGCACACTAAAAGGTTAGGAATAATAGACTGAGGCGCATTTAAATATTGCAACACTACACTAATAGCGATATAACACAAATATACACTACGCGAATTTCATGGAATAGCTAGTGCTGTAATCAAACACTTCCCTACTTCTACAGTGACATAGAGGAAGTTGAATTGAGAATAACGTCCAAGAACGTATTCCACAATTAAGGTTATCCAGTGATCGCCAATGGCGTGATAATGATGTTTCAGCACTGTCTTAAACTAAGCTTGGTTACAGCAAAAAGTTGTTGTGTTGGTAGATCTGGTGCAAGTTCAGAAAATTTATCACGGTACATACTTAAACGTATGTATAGGCTTATATGATTGTTGCAATCAGCAACGAAATAGACAGAAAATGGCACCAACAATTTGTGTAGTTAATCAAAAATTGTACCAAACCGCTAGTCGTGAAGCATTGCTTCGACCTCTAAACAGGAAGAAAAGTTTAGAATGTGTAGGATCGGAAAAAGAAAAACTGCTCTGGGCAAAACCCCATAGTTGTTTTCGAAAGAGCTGGACAGAAGTATCCTTGATAAATGTCCCCCTTATATGAAACTTTAATGTCAAGTAATGTTTTCAAGTTTCCTTTTGTTCTCATTTTAAGTGTTTAGGGTCTTCAAATCCACTTTGTTTGAATGTGTTAACGATGCCCGGAAACTTTTGCCCGGCAGTGTACTTAGCTGATCATTCTTTGATATCAACTACCAACCTTTCAGTTTCTTTTTAGATAGTCGGAATTAGGTACTATAGGCATTTAGTACCTAATGATCCTTACGTCATGTTAGTATCTTTTAGTTACGAGTCTGACTCTGAATACATTCCTGGTCTTACGTCACAAATTAGTCTCCTTGTTGTGCAATTCACACCAAATCGAAGCACATTTCGATTTATGAATAGCAATTTGCTATTTCGAACTTTTAAATAGCAGTCTCTCAGCTTCCGGTCGCTGATGTTGCCACCTGCTCTCCTCGCTAAATTCCAAATCGATTCCCAGTAAAATCTCCCCACATAAAATTGTTTGCAATTAAATTTAAATACTTGTTCTCCGCCAGCCGCCCGGGACCCCCCCTCAAAAGACAAAAGGCAAACAGCAAACAAATACGAATTCGAGTACATTTCAACATCGTTCGGGTGGTGATCCAATTTAAAATACTCGAAACGTCTCAGTGAAGCAAATCGGAAAAGAAAATTACAAATTTTCACTTCAAAATGAAATAAATTACAGTTTCGCCGGTTTCGCACTTTTCACTGCGAATACTTACTTTTGTTGGTGTGTTTCTCATCGCATCTTAATTCCAGAGCTCAAGTGTGCGTCTTCTCGTCGCACATACTCGTAAACACTACTTCACCACAGTTGCCTTGATCTAAAAGAAAATGTATCTGCGCGTCTCGACATATCCCACTTTTCACAGTCTTTTCTTGTTGCCTCGGTGATGATCTTTAATTACGTTGCGGCATTTAAATTTCGTTCACTCATCTGTTTTATATGTGCGCACTTTAAGTTTCACAATGCGCATCGCACAGATACTCTTCTATACGCAATAGACAGACATAAGATATTCGTTTCGGGTGGTCGTGTGTAATTACAACATTAAATCTCTCTGCTAAGATGTTCTACAGATCTACAGATGTTTTTTTTTTTTTTGTTTTTTTTTTTTTTTGTTTAGTGTTTCCTCTATCAGAAACCACAACCACTCTCCGATTACGATAATATTCATAAATTAGATACTTTATTAGCTCTGAGCCGTTTCCATCGGTAGGTTTCAAAATATTATGCTGTGGATTGGATGGTCGGTGTCGGTTTGGTGGTGGGATGTTGCATTGCTGGCGCCATTATGGCTCTGGTTCGATCAAATTTCATAACTGCATCGGGTGACTGCATATCGAGTCCGAAGGAAGAGTGAATAATCCAGAAAAGTGCCAGATACAGAAGTGGATTACGTACATAGTCTAAAAATAGATTTGAGCAAGGGCTATGTTGGCGACCGGCGTACGCGAGCGATGATGTACATAGTTTTGCTCCAGACAAAGTATCTATTAGATATTTCGTGTGTTTTTCCATAAACATTGGAGTTGATTTTGAGATTTTTTCGTTTCGTTCTTTTGCTAAAATTAGAATTCGGAGGCAGAAGTAGCCACGTTTCAAATACACAATTAAATGCGCGAGTCTATGCGGAAACATGTTTTTTGGGGTGATTTACTTTTGCTAGGGAAACCAGAGGATTTTCCCTATTATTTCAACACATGCACGATGATTAGGGGGGGCCATGGATATATCCATGTCTTAATTTAGCAGGTTAAATAGATCGATTGAGTCATCATCGGTTAATGAGCTCTAATCGGGGGTGATACACTTTTATGTTTCGTTTCAAAAAAAAGGGGGTTTGCTGACAGGTCTGTTTATTTTTGAATGAATAGTCAGATAGTTTTCAATTTTGAAAACTTGGTTTTACGAACTAGAAAACATTACCAATAGTCTAGTCGTGTTGCCAATTGGATTATGTTGAATTGCTTAAAGGGGAACCTGCGGCATCACCCATCGGCTAAAGCAGGCCAGTAATCTGATCAATTGTGCCAAACGAATACCATGTCGATCAGTTACTAAGAAACAAAGGTGCAAACTCCAAAAGTTAGAAAGAGATATTAGTAAAAGTCAAACAATTAACCACTCAATTCAAATCAATCCACGCAGTGACGCTGTGATTCAGTTTCTTACACAAGCTTCGCACAAATACCATCGGTATGCCAGAGACGGATCATTCATAGAAGGTGTCCGCATTTTGACTGGCAAAATCTCGCTTGCTGTTGTCGATGTTTCCAAATGGATCTGGTGTATATTTGGGCGTCTCTGGCTACAGCGCCTAAAGGATCAGGCAAGGGCTGTCCAGAAAATGTCTGCTCATGTGTAGACGTTTATTGGCCTGTTCTTAGATGAAGTTGTTCATTGAAGATCCCCAAGATGATTCGTAGACATCTGTTTACGAACGTACCTTCCAAGTACTGCACCCATACAGCAATACTGATTCCACGTTGGAGCGGAACAGTCGCAGCTTGGTTCTTAAGCTGAGAACATTGTTTCTCCAGACTTTCGATAGCATTTCGAACATAGCTTTTGCCTTCCCATTTGTGCTACACACATCCAGTTCGGTGCCACCCCGGTCAGCCGAGACCACACATCCTAAATATAGAAAGTTGTCTACTTTCTCGGCTTCCTGTCCTGCAATATTGAGTTGAGTGCGAGGCCTTTTGTTTTGGCTGTGTTTATCTTAAGCCCCACTCAGCTTCTAGATTTTAGGACATCAGATGAAGGTCAAATATCGTCAGCGTAGTCTAAGTGTTTAAGGTAAGTTATCATAGTCCATCGAATTCCATTGTTACCTTCCGTCAATGCTGCACGGAGTACATCGCTGATGGCCACCAAGAATAACAGCGGTGACAGTATGACCAACTCCACTTTGGACTTCAAAATCCTCCGACACCTTATCATTGTGTAAGACGCGACACTTACGTCCCTTGTATGTAGCCTTGATAATAGCTATGAGTTTTTCCAACCGGTTAGCATTTCGATTAAAGCTGTCGAAAGCTTCCCGAGGTGGATAAACAGTAGATGTAGCGGAGACCTATACCCGACGGATTGTTCTATTATGATCCGTAAGGTGTTTATCTGTTCGATGCAGGAGTATCGAACATGAAAGCCTGCCTGCTCGACATAGGGAGATGAATCTAAATGTTCCTTAATGCGTTCTAATATGATTCTAGCTATTATCTTGGCTATGGACGGTAGAACGCATATACAGTTTCCACAATCCATCAGATTTCCCTTTTTGGAAGCTTGACGATCATCCCTCTTTTCCACTCATTTTCCCACAATCTCCGTATGAACGGGTGTAGCAGTTCAGCCGATGTGTTTGGCGCCGCTTCGAATAGTTCGGCAGGGATGCCATCAATACCCACAGCTTTGTTTTTCTTGAGGGACTTGACTGTTGCTGTTATTTCGGTTTTACTGGGAGGTCCGGAAGACTTATTAGGGTTCGAGATCATACCACCATCGTCTAAGTGGTTAAGGACTGTAGCGAAATGATCTCTCCATCTAGAGAGCTGATCCTCATCCGAAATCATCTAAACTCTTCACTGGATGTTGTTTGGAGTTCCGACCAAAAATGAGCACCTTGGTGATGTTATAGACATAGTATAGACAGGGATGACGGCAACCATTTTCGCCCTGGTGAAGTACAACGACATCATAATTTTTGTCGTCGACTTTTGTTGTTTGGCCTTTACTGGAGGATTTGCACTTTTTGGGCTCCATACCATGGGCTGCTGTTTGCTTTCCGGGTCGTACTTGTAAAACCAAGATTCATCACCTGTAACGATCTTATTGAAGCAACTTGACTCTCCATTTTCCAACTTATTCAGGAAATATTGAGCAAAACGAACACGAACCTCTTTTTGCTCTCCATTCAAAATTTTTGGAACCCATCGAGCTGACTTCTTCGAATATTTCAGGTGATAATTTAAAATTAGTGACACAGCCATGGCATTCAAGACCAGTTCAACTTAAGTAAAAACATAAGTACTTATTTTGTTGAAATGGATAAATTAATTGTTGCTTATTACCTTCTACGCCAGAACTAGTGTTGTCCGCCATTTTAATTGTTTTGGAAAAATTTGCTTGTTCTGCGTTCTGTCAAATGTCAAATTGACAGTATTCAGTTCGAACATATTCTGAACAAAAAAAAAGAAACACAAATTCAAAGCTCTCATGTGTCTTAAGTAAAAAAAAAAAAAAGGAACACAAAACTTTTTTTGACAACTCATGCTGAATAAAAAAAAAAAAAACACCTCTATAGATACTTCAAAATCATTGCACTTACTCGTACATAACCCCAGCATCCAATCAAATATTTATGACAGACATTTTCAAGTTAAAATAGCTTATACTCCCTGCCACTGATGAAAAGTAGCAATCACTATGTCCAACAACTGCATTGACTCACATCATTTCAAATATTTGAATATATAAACTAAAAGTAATGTAAATACTTGGCAAGGGGAAATCATTTCAATATTTTGCCACATCAAGCACAAAGAAACACAAAACTTGAGATTATTTTAGTGAAAATCCTAGGTCTTATCGTGTATCCCCTTTGGAAAATGTAGAGAAAAACATTTTCTTTGAACTTTGCATAATGAGCGACGTAGACGAAGACGAAATAGACCCATGCATGTCTGATGTTGATATAGAACGCTTGAGTGATTGCCTTGAAAAAGAAAACAAGAGAGCATGTTCCACCAGACAGAAAGTGCACTGGCACCCTTCCCCCGATATAGCCAAAACATATTCAACCATCCAGTGTTTGCCTTAAAAATAGATGAAAAATCACGATAAGTCATTGGCTAATGAATTCACCATCATGTCCTTTGCACTCATAGAACATGTGCTGCTGTTTGTGTGTTCAGTCAGCCAAACTGACCCACTCCCATAACAAGCACACAAATATACACAGATACGCCACCATAAGTCAAAGATATCTCGCGCACATCAAAGAACATAAGTTCGGGTCAGTCCGTTGTGTCCAATTAGGTCGGGGAAATTACAATATACCTAAACGGTGGACAGAAGGGGGTCGTTGGTTGTTGGTAGTTGCTGCTGTTGCAGGAATTTGTAATTCAAGATACTCGTTGATACCGGGCCGTACACGAAAGGTTCACTCATGAGGAACGCGATCTCTCAAATGGAATTAGCATAATCACCCACTCTCAGGGTATTACTCGTATTTTTTTTTTTTTCTGACAAAGCTACATCTGTCTTCCCGACCTTCGCGTCGTCGTGAAGAGTTAATCACCAGTCAGTCCATCACAAGTATTTTTATTTTTATTTTTTTATCCACTGCGAGTGATAATTACGCGGCTGTTGCGATACTGGGTCAGGAACGAACGAAGAAGAATCATTGATCTGCTCTCCATCTGGGATGCTACATATATCTCCTATCAAGTGTGGGAATCATTTATTGCTCCTCGAAGGAAAGTGTAATTTATTCTTTGCGAATATTTTTGCAAAAGCACGCGGGATATAAATCTTTTTGCAAATCGACGAGAGATCTTTGCTGGTCGATTACACTGTTGGGCGTAACTAACAAATGGCGCGAGGAGATGGATCGAAAGAAGGAATACGACAAATGGCAAAGGGAAACGCTGAGGCCAATGTGCTAAACAAGACGTCGAAACAACAGTGCTAAACATGTTAATAAGGGGGTCTTTAGTGTCAGCGGGTTGTGATCGTTGTGCGCGACATATGTTGTGAAATGTCCAACAAACATTTATCGCACATGGGGTATGCCGAGTGAAATGTGTTTCGTCATTTGGTAATGGCGGTTCGGAGGTCAACTTTCGAACAAAAATGTAGCAGTAACGAGTTTTTATTGTATTCCGTCCAACAAAGAGTATTTTCAGTGCAGGTTATGAATGAAACCAAGAAAGAAAAAAAAAAGGTCAGTAAAGGCATAAATAGTACCAACAAATATTGAAATCTTTAACCTTGTACAACCCCTCTATTGTTTGTTTGATAAGTAAAATTGTATCTCTTTTAGGTGGTTCTTTCATTCGATGTTGGCGATCCGGCGAGCGTACCTTAGTCTAGAAATGCACATCATATGAATAATTTTTCTGAAATAAAATTTAAACTTGACTGTCGTAAAGAGCTCAAATTTCTTGAAGCACAACGCTAGCAAGGTTTTTTCGTAACTACGAGTATGTATGTATGTAGATACGATTTTTGTTATTCCAAGCCACAGTACTACTTCGGAGATATGTTCAGATACGTGCTTCGCCGTTTCGACAAGTCTCAAATTCATGGGGGTTCGTGTCTTTGATATCCCTTGTTGTTGATACTGTCTTCTAATTCTGTTGACAGCCCAATACCCAAAGCACAATTCGATTGGCAATTTCACCAGCGATCGTTTCTTGATCGACTGTAGATTTCTCAATAGATTTCTCAATAAAAATACGCCTAGTGTAAAGCACGTACCAAAAAGACAAGAGCTCTCTATCGCCTGAACAGAAATATCTGCTGGAAATACCATGATGCGGTACCATTCAGAGACTTATACTTAACGAAAACAACCTGCGCTGCGGTGTGATGGTGAGGAAAAGTTCATGAAGACACACCCAACTTTCAGTTGCTGTCTAGGACTCCATTATTAAAGTTTCATATTCTACTCAAAATCCACAGGTATTCCATAGATTCATCTAAATGAATTTGACCGATGGCATGGGTTTGTGGCTTATTCGCATAGACCTGCGACTTCAGAAAACCCCACAAGAAAAAGTCTAACAGGGTTGGCTTCGAGGGCCGCTGTGGTTTGTGGCTTATTCGCATAGACCTGCGACTTCAGAAAACCCCACAAGAAAAAGTCTAACAGGGTCAAATCGCACGATCTCGGTGGCCAGTTCACATCACCTCCACGTGAGATGACCATGCCCTCGAATCGCTCGTGCAGAATTTCCAATGTGGCATGAGCTATGTGGCACGTAGCGCCGCCATGTTGAAACCACATGTCGTTGGAGTCCATATGATCCAATTCAGGCCAAAAGAAGTTGGTAATCATCGACCTATAGCGCTCGCCGTGGACGGTGATGGCCTGGCCAAATTCGTTCTCAAAGAAATATGAATCGATGACGCCGCCAGCCCAAAATCCACACCAAACAGTCACTTTTTCGGGATGCATTGGACGCTCTTGGATCTCTTGTGGATTGGTATCGTCCCAAATTCGACAATTTTGTTTGTTGACGTACCCATTCATCCAGAAATGGGGGCCTCATCGTTGAAGATGATTTTTCGATGAAAATTAGGGTCAGTTCCCAACTGCTCCAGAGCCCATTCAGCGAACACATGTCGTTGTCTATGGTCGTTTACCTTCAGCTCCTGGGTCAGTTGAATTTTGTACGGGTGCAGGCCCAAGTCACGATGCAAAATTCACCAAGTTGTGGTCTGCGAAATGCCGAGTTCGTGTGAGCGACGCGAAATCGACTGCCTCGGATTCTCCTGCACACTCTCACGGACAGCGGCGATGTTTTCGGTAGATCTTGCGTTACGTCGAAGTGCGGGTGCTGGTTGATCGTTTACTGAACCAGTGGACTCAAATTTATCCACCACACTGCGAATAGTCCTCTCGGAAGGACGATTATGGCGACCATAAAATGGGCGAAGCGCCCGAACAGAACACCCATTTTGATAAAACAATTTTATTATTTGCACGTGTTGTTGAACGCTATATCCGTCCATGGTGATTTGGCAAAACAGACTGAATAAATGACAGCCAATTTGACAGATGTAGCTTCAACAATATGGCCGCTATCAACTGTAAAATCGCATCGTCACTTTTCGAAACAAGGACAACGACCTTCGGATATGCACAGTAAATGTGCCCCAGACATAATATTTAGTTGAGGTCGCAGTCTGTTATTAAACAGATATCACAACAAAACACGAATTAAGATCGAATGGCGCCCAACGTGGGACTCGAAACCACGACTCTAAAATTAATAACCAAATGAGCTAAACGGGCTACAGCGAGCGTGACGGCGCATAGTGATCAATAACAACGTCTAGACATCAGGTCAGCAAAATAAATGTTTAATATGATAAAAAATGTCTTTGTATGATAGAATACAGGGTGTTTCTTAAATAGAGGCCGCTACTTCGGGATCTGGTACAACATTGGATTTCCAGTTAAAAATGTGTTATAAGTATGAGTTCAACTTTTACCATTACGGAGTTCTACCGGTTTTATGTTTCTTCATGAAATCATCATCATCAGCAGATACAATTGCAGGTGAAGCAGTGGATGGGTTAGTGCGGTTGTATGTGCCCAACACAGCACACAGGTGGGATATTTTTGTTGTCTGTTTATTTGTAGTTGAGTTACATTACTCGTATGTAAGACGGGTAGGTAGGTTTACTTTAAAACAAAATTTTTTCTTAGTAACTATTATTTACCAATCCTGTCTTTTGTTGGTTTCAGGATTTCCCCGTGCACTTGGGAAATATATGTGGTAAAACAGGTGCACATGTCTTTATTTGTACGGGACGGGTGAAACATCTAAAAGCTTCTAATGCAAATGCATTAGGTAGGAGTGGCGGTTCTGTAAGAGCACTAGGTGCCGTTTTGATACCACAACTAATGTAAACCTGGCTATTAAGGTGTGTTGATGAGAAGTCTCTATATCCAACCTATGGAATTTTAGAAAGTTATTAGTTCTTTCATATTTTTCCCTGAGATCTCCTCGAGTGAATTGAAAAATGGTTTGCCTAATGCTCGTTGTCTGGCCCTAGCTAGACCCGGACAGGCGCATATGTATTTTTATTTTCGGTTGCGACCTTCCAACTACGGCAGTGTGTATTATGTGGGATAACCAGTCTAGCTGTGTGGTATCCTATTGGCCAGTGTCCCGTGGTGATCGCTGTTATTCTGGCGAAGTCTTTACGCATTCTGTTTAGGAAGTCGTCTGTCTTTGCCTTGTTGTAGTTTGGCCACATCTTTCTAGATATGAAATTCATATTTTTAATCCATGGATACCGTGCTGGTTTGGATTGGAGTCATACTCTCCGCGGATCTAAACCTATAATTTGCCACATTGAGGGTTCAGATACATAATTAATTTGATTGTGCTTCCAAAAATAATTTCATAGCTGGAAAAGATACCATTTTTCGTGCTGAAACGTGCTCATCCACTCAGAAATCCTCGCGTGTACTAAGAAAATTTGGACCGTCCTATGTCCGAAGGATCATCTCCGATAAAATGGTATTAAGGGAAACTTACGAGATCCATAAGTAATACATGCTGAACATAAGAAGGATGTTAAATGGCATTCTAAAGGGAATCCGACAAGCTTGTCAACTATGACTACTACTTTTAATTGTCATTGACATGAACTTTTATATTTCATTCATATATAGAATGCTCGTACTCTCCTTTATAACAATAATCCCAAGTGACTATTTTCTGAAGTACCATCTATCTCTGTTTAGCTATGCAATCCAATTATTTCAAATTGTAGAGTGCCCAACCCACTTCTCAGACCGCGAAACTACTTTGCATAACGGTTACAGCTGCGCTGCTGCCGTAGTAATGATGCATGCAATTTGTTTTCAATAATTTTTTCGCAATTTCCCGGATGATTTACCCTCGTAGATCATTTCCCGTTGATGTGTCACGATTTCACTGTCATCAATCATAGTTTTGGCTTACTCTAGGATTGGCTGTCAATACATGTATGAATACTTAAAATTGTATGGATACTCGTACAATGACATCCCCTCTAGTGATTTGTTTCAATTTCACATTTCAAAGCTAATTTTTTACAGATATTTTATCTATAAATCCATAAAAGACAGACAGAACATCCATAAATATTGTATTTGACTCGCGGATTTGACACCACCCTAGAAAGTATTTCTTTATTTATCTCTCAAATGCCATAGAGCATACAGATGACAAACCTCTGTAATAATATTTCATCTGTCAAGTTATTCAAAAGATACGTTTCGTATCTTTTTTTGGTTCCTTTTTCTAGAAGGGACCGAAGACCCCTCACAATTCATAAATGCCAATGATAATAATTTTCACGAAGGACAAAGAAAGGAAATTTTCTACTGTCTGCATACAGAAGATACAGTGGTTGGGCAAAAAAAAAAAAAAACAAAGGATGCAAATAAACCGAGCGGATAGAAAGTTGGTAATAAAATTTGAAAGATATCGAAGGACTTTTACGACTTCTCATTGGAAAGTTCGAAAAGCGATATTTTCTGTCTAATTACTCAAAGTCCTCTGCCGTTAATTTAAATTTATTGCTTCTATGTAGGTATTCCCTGAGGAGGGGAGGGGGGGAAGTATCTATGGTCAATTTTTAAGTATCTCATCAGACAAAAGGATAGATTTTCATACAACAGCAGCCAGGAACAAGTTTGTAAACTTTTAGCCGAAACTCAAAAAGTATCTTAGGGTAGCTGACATTGTTCTTGGTCAATTTGCATGACACGCTCCTGACGTTGCTGTATGTGTCTGGAAAATTTATGTCTTTCGTTGAGGTTGAAGACGAAATTCAGTTTTTTTGTGTGTGCAATCGATGTCATTAACTTCTACTACTCGACGACGATGAATCCTTCTACTTCGCCTCAATGACACTGATTAATGAGCTCTCTGGTCTGGCTGGCTGTGTGTTGCAACGCGTCAAGGAGCAAACGATTCTGGTTGTTTTTGGAAACTGAAAACAAATTGTCAAGTGGTCTCAAAAGTCGCTCCAGTAAAATTAATGTTTCTAATGATCAATGCTCACAAGAGGGAGACTATAAAATGCAAATGCGGTGTTCCTTGTTGATTTGTGTGGTCACTGAGAGAGCTCTTAGATACTTTTTTTTTTGTTTTTTTTTTAATCTTTTTTGTTTGTTTGTCGAAGCGGTGCTAATTTTGTCTGATTTTGCAATGATAATGTTGACAGGTCGTCAATTAGCACACACTCGTTGGGGGAGGCACACAATATCTCAAGTCTGGTGTTAACTGTCGGTTGATAGCCATCGTTAACTTGGTTTTTAGCTCGCGCTCATGCGATTTTCTATTCTGGCATGGCTCTTTGCATTTTTTTTTAGCAATCAATTTTACGGGCATTTTTTCGATGGTTGGCCTTGAAATTGATTCATCAATGCCAGTGGCAGTAGGAGAACCATTTCCCCCCTTCGAAGGTTGGTTTTGGGGCATAATTAATGTGTGGTGGAGAACTAAGAGCTCATTAAATTAAACACTCTGAATAGAAATTGCTTTAAATTGCTCGGCTGCACGATTTAGTGCGGAAAATAATGTTGGGCGATTAATTATGTAGTCATCTTGATTAATTATTTGCAAAGTGTTTTGTAAGTGTGTAGTCGAATCGAAAGGTGGTGGTGGTGGTGCCGGCGAAGAGGTGTGGTGCTACTGCTGGGATTTGTTATTTTGTGGTTATTTTCGTTAATAACTCGTTAGAAAGTGATTTCAGATTGAGTTTTATTGGTTTTTGAGTTGATGTATGAATTAATAATGAAGGTAGGCCGAATAATCGAATTTGAAGTATCAGAAGCAAGGCTTAAATGGTCATCAATAATTTTAGAGATACATATAAAAATAAAAACCTATTGTTTTGAATTAGTAATTTAAATGATATTAGATTGTGGGAATTTTTCAGTGGATAATTGCGGTTTTCGAGGAAATATTTAATGAGATTCATGTCATAAACATCATTAGTTTTTTATAAGGGAACAATAATATTGTTGAGAACTTGGTAACGATTTGAATCTTAATGGTGACAAAATTCAGTGGAAATTTAAATCACAAAGTGGTAATGAAGTCTTGTTTTCCAGTTGATCGGCCTATGAGGCAGATGTGGTCAACTGAATAGAGATTTGCGCTAAACGAACGGAACCATTCAGTACCAGAACATATCGACAGTGATTTTGAATTTGTCATCGTCATAGAGGAAGCCTACAGGTGTTGCTCCGATGCTAAAGAAGATGCTAAAAGAAGTCGTCTAACCACTGAAACTAGAAAGCGCAAAAAAAGCAGCAGCGGAAAATGCCATGAAGATATCTACCTTTCGTTTGATCTCCCCAAATGGCAACGGCTAACTTGATGGTACCTCGCAATCGGCGGATGAACTTCCCGATCACTTGGACTGCAAGATAGAATTCAACCGATCAAGAAGTGAAAAACTCTTCGTAAGGTTGCCAATCCCAGAAACTCGCATTGACTATTTCGATGAAAGAAATGATCGGTGAAGACTTGGAAATAACTTACGATCATGAAGTACGAGGGTGCTTCAATAAGTCCCTGAAAAATTAAATAAGGAACACTCTTTTCGGTATAAAAACATTTTATTTTTCAACATAGTCTCCTTTTAGCTCTATACACTTCATCCAACGTTTCTCCAATTTTGTTGATGCCCTCCAAATAATACGATTTCTCGCGCCGCTCAAAATAAGCTTTTGTTTCAGCAATGACCTCTTCATTCGGCCTAAATCTCTTACCTCCGAGCCATTTCTTCATGTTTGGAAACAAGAAATAGTCGCAGAGGGCTAAATCTGGGGAATATACTGGATGAGGGAGGAGTTCGTAGTCTAACTCATGCAATTTTGCCATTGCGACTGCAGACTTGTGCGCCGGTGCGTTGTCCTGCTGGAAAAGAACTTTTTTCTTCGCCAAATGCGACCGTTTTTGCTTCAAATCGGCTTGGAATCGATCCAGCAGCTCTGCGTAATATGCGCCGGTGATCGTTTTACCCTTTTCAATGTAATCGATGTGAATAACACCGCGCGCATCCCAAAAAAACTGTCGCCATGACCTTGTTTGCTGCCAAACCCGCCTTGGTCTTCTTCGGTTTCGATTCACCAAGAGAAGTCCATTGTTTTGACTGTTCCTTGGTTTCTGGTGTGTTGTGGTGAATCCAGATTACATCCACGGTTACGAAAAGGCGCAAAAACTCAGCCGAATTTTTCTGGAACATCGCCAAACACACTTGTGCTTGAACGACCGCACCGAAATTGAGTAAACCAGTGGTGAATGGTTTCAATCGATGGTGAAGAGTCCCCATAATATTTGTCAAGCTTTTGTTTGGTTTCCGTGATATTTTTTTCTCGCTAAAAATAGTGTTTAAAGAGCACTCGAAATTCACTTTTTTCCATTTTAACGAAAATGTTAGTAGGCGTCTATATAAAATGGCTGCCACAACAAAACTATTTGACAGATCTGTCTGAAAGTTTGGGTGCGTTCTTTTGAAAGATAATTCTTGACGAAAAAAATTAAATTTAAGGTAACGACACAATTTGTGTTAATTTTCAGGGACTTATTGACCCACCCTCGTAATGGCTCCAAACCAAAAGTGTCCAAAAAAAGGAGTCCAGTCATTTCCTTCTATCACTGGAGACCCAACATCTGTAACCTTCATACCCCCCAGTTCGAACTCAACTCAACTCAACTCAACTTACGGATATACTGTTCTTTACCTACATATGTGTAGGGAATCCCCCAGCAACCCTCAAGGTATTTTTGTATCAAAGACAGTCAAACAACGCCGGACGAATTGCTTCGTCCAATCTACCCAGCTAGGATAGCGAGTCGCCAGGCGTTTAGTGAGGGAATCAGATTTATTTGATAAATTTCAGCTACCCATCATGCATGAATAGTGCTGTAGTCTTTATAACACCGAATTGAACAGGATTTTTATCTGCGTTTGTAGGTTACTATTTAGTGCAACCGAAGTATGCCCACTCATCAGCTGTAACGTCTGGACTTTTGCAAAATGTAGCAACACAAGTAGGTAACACGAAGTACTCATATAAGGTAAGCAACAGGAATTAATTATTTTCATCAGGTTCAAAACCTTAGTAGAGGAAATTCAGACATCTGAAAAATAAATGATCTATGTTCCACGGTTAAAAAACGCATGACAAATAAACACACAGACAGTTTGAATGCATAAGTGTCTTACCACTTAGTCACAAAATGGACTCCGATCTATAAACTCATTTTCAACAATCCCAATTCGGCATCACCCGTCTAGAGTAAATGAAAATATCGCCATCCAATAACTGTTAAAAGATTTTGCCCGTCTAATGATTTGTACATTGACAAAACCCTCAAACCAAAGAGAAAGTTTCATGAAAATCGGTTCACAATCACAATAACAGTCGTCACTGGTCAAGCAAAAAAATATATCTTCGTATAACCAATGCTATTGGCGACTCCCACTCTCATCGTAGTAAAAGAAAACGAATCTCTCTCCCATGTACTATGTATTACTTACTTACTTAATAGGCCTGCGACCCTTTGAGGGTCAAAGCCTAAACTGCTGCATTCCATCCTTCATGGTCCCGTGCTCGCTACTTCCACTTGGCAAGATTTCTTGCGTCCGCAATTACTTGGTCCTTAAACCGCAGGTTTGGTCTCCCTTGTCGTCTCAAACCAGTGGATTGGGATTCAAAGATTTTCTTAACTGGAGCGTTGTCGTCCATTCGCTCGATGTGGCCGACGGATTTTTGCCTTCCGGACTACATCCACATCTTTGTACTGCTCATAGAGTTCGCGGTTATGTCTTCTCCTCCATTCGCCCTCCTCGCAGATAGGACCGAATATCCGGCGCAGGATTTCTCTTTCGCAGGAGCCCAAGATTTGCTCTGCCGTCCTGCTTATCGTCCAGTTTTCGGCTCCGTAAAGCACGACTGGCAAGATCAATATTTTGTAGAACATTATTTTGGTCCTTCGGGTTAGGAGTTTGGACCGTAACTGTTTAGACAGGCCGAAGCAATAACGGTTGCCTAGGGTTATCCTGCGCCGAATCTTCGCCAGGGTGTAATTTGTGAAGTTTACGTTTGCTCCGAAGTAGGTAAACTCCTTTACTACCTCAAAGTTGTGGCTGTCGATGGTGACATTTTGTCTAATGCGGTGTGCGACGGACTTGCTTCTGGTCGACAGCATGTACTTCGTTTTACTCTCATTGAACTTAAGACCAACTCGTCTAGCCTCTTCTTCAATCGCAGTCAATGCATCAATCTTCAAGAGATTGAAGAAGTCACATGACAGCGCGTTTTCTTGCCGAAATCTATTGCATGTTTAGAAAAATTCGGAGGTTCTACATACTGCCAAGTTTTCGAGCGTGATGCGACACAACCGGATCAGTTTTTTCAAAATCCCACAATCGGCCATTGCATTGTATAGCATGTACTATGTATACTGAGCACATACAACCGCACAAATCCATCCACTGCTGTACCACTGTTGGCAATGATATCAGCTGATTTCAAATGGATGATTATGATTTGAAGAATAAATCTATATTACTATGCTAATTGCTCAGCTCGAACAAAGATGACTTATTTCTACAGGGTGGACCAACTAAGCCATTCCCATTTCAAAAATTCACAACTTCTTTATTTCTCCTTTTTAAATTTTTCTTTCTTTTCCATGCTAATTACAACGTGAAGCAGCAGTTACAATTGTGAGTCAGTTGGGGCAGGTGGCTTGTTTCGCTGTTTCGCTCGTCAGAACAGTGCAGATAGCCGGAGAAAATTAAAACTTTTAAGCAATCTCATTTACACTAGTAAGTGTCAAACAGAAACCATCACCGGAGCACTGTATAGGACAATGAAACGTAAAGAATTTGGCTGTAGGGAACAATCTCCAAATATGGTTGTGAGAGGACGGATCCACAGAACGCGCCACAATTGACCTATTTCGCGAAACTTTTGAACGGCTCACTCAAAAAGTGCTTTCAATTGGCCACCAAGTTTTACTGTGGGATTTTTACGTTAATAAATCCACAATTCAAGAGCTAGGGTACAATTTTCCAAGCACGTACGGAAAAGGAACTTTTCAATGGAACCGTCATCCAAAATTTCAATTTTCTGAATGACATACTAAGTTACGGTTATGAATAAATCAATCGGTGGGTTTCAATTTTCATATTAAATACTCGTAGGATTAAAATGAATTGCGGGAAGTGCGGTCTAGCGTCCATCTAGTGTGGAAATTGCAAAATCCTTGAAATATAATCGAGTAGTGGTAATCGTTGTCTAGCTTACAATTTTCTAGTTAATATTTCATATGTTATAGCTAAAGTTATGTAAGATAAGTAAGTGCCCAATTTTAACTCTCTATGAGTAATAGAAATGAAAAAGGAAAAAGTAGTAACTAGAAGAATTCGAGGCTCTGGCTGGAAAAGATACCACTAAAAAGTTATAACATAATCGGGTTATAGAATTACTGGGCTTCTAAAATACAATGGCAATAGCTACCACTCTCTCCCTAGAGATTACTTACTTTACGTTCATATCCTCATAATGAACTTTTGTTATAGTATGTATTATATATATTACCCCTTCTTAATGAAATGATCAAAGTTGCAGAGGGAAGAAAACAACCCTGAAATCTCCCTGCATCGAATGATACATTTTCCTAACAAAATAAATTCCTTGTCTTTGTGAACTTTTACCCCCATCGTTCAGTGCTGAATTAATTTTGTATCTGTTGAAGTATACAAAAGCCATTCACATTTCAATTTATAACGAAATCATTGTAACAACAGATACTCAACTGCAGTGTGGTATACCCGTACCTCTTAGAAGCATACCACATAATTTCAGTTGAAATTGCATAATTTGTAAACTATAACAATCATCTCCAAGCACTCTGTGACCGTGTTTATGTGCACCACATTTAACCGCACACACTAACGAGCCTATCACGTTAATTTAAAATGGTTAATCGCACACTTGGAACCGTTTTGGCAGAGTACAAATTCGTGATCAAATAAATCATAAAAAAAAGAATGTGAGAAAGTACCTATGGTCTGAGCCACATACCTAAGCCAACCAACCACCCACCTCTTCCTCAACAAACGTAGAGCAGAGCTCCAAATGCAAACATGAAATATTGCTCGGGACCGTTGTAAAGAGGCTGGGGGAGTGCGGGGCTGGGACATAATTCGAGAGGTAGCGCGCGAGCAACAACTATGCAAAAAGGGATATGACATGAATAGATACATTCAGTCGAGTGAAGTTGATTAACTTGACGCTCTTTTGCTCAACGTGTATCGGAGTATCCTAGTGAAAATGCAGCCCAAGAATGTTGAATTGTATACCCATCCATCCACAGGGCGAAGAAGCAAGAAATCAATAAAATCAAGCGAGAAAGAGACTGGAAAAGAAGGGTTACTCGTGTTCGATAGATTGATGGTAACAAATTACACTTTGTTAGCAAATGCTCTCCTCTTTGCCCATGCCTGATATTGCGTCATTTGAAATACGTTCTTCGACCGCAGACGCTACGATAGATACCAAGTATCTATACCTCGGTCTATGGGATTAAAATTCGATTTTAAAATATTAATTCCTCCTTATGACTTTGTGTGTCTGTCTCTGTGTCTTGAACACGGAAAATCGTTGATGTTGCATAAAGTTGACATAACTTTTCTCCTCAGAAGGGGGGAGTAGGTAGGATCGGAGGTAAAATATGACGAGCGACACGACTGACTGCGCGTAATGTTAGTGTAATTGCTTTAACCAAACCAAAAAGGTTCATGCAACCATGCCACAGAGTAGTGAAAATGTAGAAAGGAGATTGACAGCGGTTTCTTAATGGCTCATTGAATAGTCTCGGACTTGAGTTAGATGGACAGAGAGACAGACACGACGACGGTGTATCTCAGTCTCTATAAATGGACAGCGAAGGTTTTCATTGGCGATATGACTTTAATTGAATTTAGACATCAGATGAGAAATGTTTCATCATATGTCATGTTGGGCGATGTTGTCGTCGTCGTCGTCGTGAACAAAGAGAAGAAGTAAATTCAATTTGCACCGCTCTAGCTGACTATGTATCTAGACTTGAAATGGTGTTCTTCTGCCACCACTTTTACCCCCTTTACAAATGCATTCGATTGAATTGTAATTTATTTCGAAAGAGTGTGTGCCATATCTATAGGGAATGGAATTCACGCCGAATAATGGATGTCAATGTGTCGTTGAGAGACAAGAATAAATCGTCTACTTCTTGTGGGAAGCTACCAAATGGACAGCGAACGCGGAATAGCTGAATAAAGATTCACTTCGCAGTTGTGGGCATTATTTGATAACATCTACCTACACATTTTTTTTTGTTTTTTAAGAAAGGAAATATGATTAATTAGATGGATTGGGTTACCCTAATGAAGGTATGAATATTTATTTTAATAAAATGCCGTTTTGGGCAGTCATTATTCAGAAAACGTTCCCAAATTTATTATGCACACTTATTAATAATTTTGAAGGCCCTAACATGCCTAACAATCTAGGGATCGATACCAGAAAAATGTGTTTTATTTATCCATAAGGGCAGCGGTGATCATATTACACACACTACCGGGATATTTTATTTAACGATGTCACATTTTATTTAAATTCGTTTTGTAAATGATTTTCAAAAAGTGGGCGTTCTGACAAATAAATCTTCATTTTCACTGAAGAGGAATATGAATCATTCATAAGTGGTGGTCTATGAATGATTAACATTTAGCGACTTGACTGATTATAATACTAAGCTGGCATTTAATCGCTTCTTACATTTTTGATGGTCCATGTGGTAAGTTATTAAAATGCTTGACTTCACCATATGTCTGCCTAAAAAATATTTTTTTTTTAAGCCCAACATTTACTTACAACTTTAGACTTACAACACAAAAACCTGATCAATTTAAGTCAGTTCTTACCTGAAATGGAAAAGGAGAATTCATTTCAAGCTACGTTCATCAAAATATAAAATAATATTTAAATATCTTATAGAGAGAGAAGTTTCAAACCAACGGATCATTCGTTTAAAATTTGCTTAAATGTTCTTAGAACAAATAACGTGCAAAGTCTCAGGAGTACTGGTATTGAACACATTTCTAAAAATTCAAAAACATCAAAATTTTCTAATAACACAAAGACTGCATACTGTTCGAATATTTTATACATATCGGCGTAATACATTTGTGACTTAAGATCTCAGCCAAGATTTTAAAAACTAAGCTATCTGTTTGTCGTTTTATTATATAACTTTGAACCGATTTTGGTGAATTTTTTTATTTCATTTTATTTTTTTATAAAACGGAAATTTCCAAATCCCGGAGCACTTAGACTCAAATTTCAGAGAAATTTCGATCCTTTGTAACATAGAGAAATAATAACGACAAACCCCCAAAGCTATTTCGATCTAGTCATGTCCGTCCGTCTGTCTGTATGTCACCAGTTCTTTCACCAGGGTGTTAAATTTTGAGCTAGGAACATGAAATTTTATATACGCTTTTTAAAATCCGAAGCAGTAACTAAGTGTAAACATTTTTGAAAACCGCCCACAAACACGCCCAATTTAAAAAAAAAAAAAATAAAAAATTTAAATTTTTTCAATATTTATACTAGAAATTGAAAAATATTTCTACAAAATATGTGGACGTTGCTATTCTCTATAATTCGTCCGTACACTATATAAGGCCATGCCCACATTTTGGGGGCGTTTTTGTCAAAAAACCGTATACCTGACATGGCTCCTTGCGACTTTTTCCTATTCCCACGACTCAAGTTACCATTTCTCGGAAAGAGTCTTGAGACGATAAAGTAGAATTCGCAGAGAAAGCTGAGCGGCAAATCCAAAATCGGCCTATGAAAAGTCTTTTGAAGATTGGAGGAAGCGTTGGAATATGTGTATTGCTTGCAATGGAGATTATTTTGAATTTCAATTTTATCAGGTAAATGGCCTCCACGTCTTTGCTGGCACATACGCAATCTTTTGTCGAAATTTTCCATGACCGTTTTGTATTAATGTGGCTGAATTTCATTTTAATTTGCTCCTTCAAGGCTTGGGTGGTCGTGGGCTTGTTGGCATAAACCTTAGACTTCAAAAAATCCCAAAGAAAAAAGTCCAACGGCGTTAAATCGCATGATCTGGGCGGCCAATTCTGATCACCAAAACGGGAAATTACACGATCAGGAAATGACTCATGCAGTAATTAAATTGTTTCTCGGGCTGTATGGCATGTGGCTCCGTCAATTTAGGCAAAAAAAACCGGATTATCATGTCGCGATAGCGAACAAAATTAACTGTTATTGCCTGACCAGCCGCATTTTCAAAGAAGAATGGTCGCACCAAACAGTGACACGTTATAGATGCATTTGTTTCTCAACAATCACTCCTGGATTTGTTGCCGATTAACAAAGCCAACAAGATGATAATTAGCCTCATCACTGAACATGATTTTGTTTGAAAAATTAGCGTCCACTTGTTGTTGTTCCATAATCCATTCAACGAACTCTCTTCGCTGTGCGTGGTCAGTAGACTTCAGTTCTTGAGTCATTTGCACTTTTTATGCGTGAAAATACGCTGTAGAGAGCTTCTCCAAATATCCAATTCCTGACCACGGTACCGAATTAATGTTTCTGGACTCTCAACAACACTCTCACGAACAGCTTCGATGTTTTGTATTGAACGACTTGTTCAAGGACGGCCAGAGTGTCTAAGATCACTAATTGATCCAGATTCCCTGAATTTTTGAATTAATTTCTTCACAGTTGATGAAGTTAAATCACTATTCCAACCATATTTTGTACGAAAATTGCGAACTGTAGCTGCCAAACCTTCATTATTTTTAAAATATTGCTCAACAATGAAAACGCGTTGTTCTTTCGTGCAACACTCCATTTTTAATAACCCTCAACTGTCAGCTGTCACGCTGCCTTTTTTTTTTTTTGTTGGCAACACTTTACCGCACAAATGGCGCAAAATTCAAATCTTGTACAAGAATTCGTCAGTGAAATTCAACTCAAGCAAGTACTTTTGATTTTTCTTCATTTTAATCGAAGTATCTACTCCCACCAATTTGCTTTAAATTTATATCTAGAGAAAATATTTTTGTATTAACTTTAATGTAAAATTTGTTTATCTTTAATCTATCGCCTTCGATAGTCACTAACACTTGAAAAAAAAAAAAAAAAAAAAAAAAAAAAAAAACAGCAAATTTTAATAGAATTCAATGATCCTTGAATTTATTACACAATAAAACTCTTCGGTCAGACAAAAATGGCTACCATTAAATTGAATACCAATGTGGGCCTTTTTTTTGCAAATATGACCTTTTCCCAACCATCACCGCGTCGCTGAGCCCACAAAAGCCTGTATGGGTGCTTAACATTTTCGGTACATTGAATATAAAAGTGACCAAATACATTTATTAGAAGGGACACAAGTGGTAGCCGATAAGTGTCCTTTCTCCCACCAACTATCTACCCCAGGAGACAATTTATTCTATTTTAGATGGTCCATCTGAAATGGTCCGTGAAAAGTAGCCACATTCGGAGGCCAACCGCACCGACTGTGAAACTCTCTCAATTGGAAAGTAAAATATAATCCTAAAAGCCGGCTTGGGTGTACTCGAAGTCCAAAACCCCATCAGTGTCATTACAGCCTTTGGTTTCCTTTCCTACCATCACCGCATCACCCGCCTGTGAAGAGATTTAATTTGTTAATTCGTATTTAACACGTCAGCTTTGTCGTGCCATGGAAACACCTTGTGTGTGTGTTACCCTCAAATCGAGAAATAAAGTGGATTACAAAATTGCATTCCATCGATGAGTTGAGTTCACTCTTATAGTAGCACTTCCTACTCTATTTGACATCACATGGTGGTGCTCCTGCCCCCTGTATTTGTTTAAATTAATGAGATTTGCCATGAACAGGCACCACTCCTGCTCTCATACTAAAAACAAAATGCAACTAAATGTGTTCAGTGGAAAACTTTCAAATCTACAATGCCAGCGTTTCACCTCCTTCTTGGGTGCCAAACCGATGACGACGACGATTCCTACTTTGCTTGCCTGCCTCATCAATTCGCCCGTCACCGAGGCACACGGTAGTTGGAGTGAAAGGAAATCGTTTTGTCTTACAGATACATTCTAATGCAATTAGGAAATACGGGATTTGCCATTGTTGTACCCCCAGTACGCGAACGGGAAGATTGTTAACTATGTTGTAGATATTGTCAATGGGCAAATGGCGACGATAGCGATGTCGATGGTGGTGGTGGTGGGGGCCACATTGTGACATCCTAAGCCAAGTCGTTGGAATGTTACCGTAGTAAATTGAGTTTATCGGCGGTTTTGCACACAGCAGACTAAAACACAGTCTTTGTGTAATGGCGGAGCTTTCTAATTTATAATTGTCATAATGGTTTTTATTTTTTATTATTATTATTTCCATTTGTTGGTATTTGTTTTCAATTTCAAATGGATTACTTAAAACAGAAAATTGGGAAGAGGAAGCGCGTGGAGATAATTGCGCTACAGATAAGGATGTGCAAATGAAAAGGAGTAGTAAGGCGATATTTCTGCTTGGGAGAAGAAATAATGTAACTTGCATGGGGATTTAAAAGTCAAACCCGGAACGTAGCCATTTCAAGATAGTGAAGCGCTATCAAGTCTGATGAAAAAGATGAAAATAAAGAAGATGATGAGACCAAATACCTTACTGTGCTGTTCATAGTTCATCTGCACCCTAGCCTATGATCTTGTAAATACGCAAACGAACGCCTGGGTACTACTCACTCCAAAAAGACGACTTCTTGACAGCCTCTGGAGTGAGAGAAAAAGTTAATCTATTAGCTATCTATTTTTTATTTGAACTAGATTTAGAATATCGATACCCTTTCTGTGGGAAGTTTTCTTTCCGATTCGACTATAACCAACATTTTGGTTCGAAAAATGAGCCATTGTTTGAATTATAGTATTTCTATGTCCGTGTCTGCACATCAATCAGTCTTTGCAATATTTTTCAAAAAGTTTATTGGTCTGAAATCTTTACACTAACCACCGAACGAAACTTTACCTTTCCATCAAGAATGAAGCTAGAGGAGCTCGTCGAAGGCTGGTAGTATATTCTACAATGTAATGATCCCTAAAATTGAGTCATTTCAGCTTTGCATACTTACTTACTCATGTCCTGTATCCCCTTGTGGGTCGGTCATAGGGCCTCTACAACACCTACGCGCCATCGTGTGCGATTTCTGGAAGTGTGCCTCAGCTCTCCCCAACTCTTCCCAGTTGTCGTGCTTCCTTCTCAACTGTTCTGCGCCACGTACTCCTAGGACCGACGCGTATCCTGCCATCCTGGGTAAGCGGGTTCCATTGCATCGCTTGGTTATAGACCTGTCACCCTTTCAGAGAGTGTGACCGATCCACTGCCACTTTCGTCGTCGTATGGTTGTGCCTATAGGTTCATGGCCCGTTCTATGATAAAGCTGTTCGTTAGAGATACGGTTTGGCCAGAATATCCATAAGATGTAGCGTAGACATCTATTGACAAACGTTTGCAGCTTCCTCGTGATAGTGACAGTCACTCTCCAAGTACCACATCCATATAGCAGCACGGATTCAACGTTGGAACGGAACAGTCGTAGCTTGGTGTTTAAGCTAATTGCATTACTTTGCCAAACTATGGATAGCATCCCAAACGGAGATTTTGCTTTACCTATTCGGCTGGCTATATCCAGTTCGGTTCCGCCATCGGTTGAGACAATACTCCCAAGGTATTGGAAACTCTCTACTCTCTCAACCGTTTGTCCAGCAATGCATATATGAGTTGATGAGTTTGGTCCTAGGCTGATCCTTTTTTTTTGCCGAGCTAATTTTCAGTCCAACGACGTCTGCTTCCCTCTCCACATTTGCTGTCATTTGGTGAAGGTCCATTATTCTGTGAGACAGTAGGCATACATCGTCGGCGTAGTCGAGGTGTTTGAGTTCAGATGTGAGAGTCCATCGAATTCATCCATTTCCTGTTGATAAGGCCGTATTCAGCACATCGCTAATCACCAATAAAAATAGTATTGGTGAAAGTATGCAACCTTGCCGAACCCCACTTTGGACTTCGAATTCCTCAGACAGCCTTCCTCTGTGCAAAACGTGACATGTGGACCCATCATATGTAGCCTTGATAATTGCTATTAATTAACCGGAATGCCTCTCCTGCACAAAGCACGCCAAATAAATTCCCGATTGACACTATGAAACTCCTTTTCAAAATCGATGAACAACAGGTGAAGTGGTGATCGATATTCAACACATTGCTCGATGATGATCCGCAGGGTGTTGATGTGGTCGACACAGGAGGATCCAGAGCGGAAACCTGCTTGTTCGGCGTCGAGCGTATCTTCAAGGTGTTCTTTGATTCGCACCAGGATGATTCTAGCTATTATCTTGGCCACAGCAGGCAGCACGCAGATACCTCTCCAGTTTTCGCACTGCATTAGGTTGCCTTTTTTAGGGAGCTTGACGATCATTCCCTTTTTCCACTCAATCGGAAAACTCTCGGCTTCCCATGTTCTCTCGACAAGTGGGAACAGTAGCTCTGCCGATGCTGTTGGCGAAGCTTGAAAAAGCTCCCCGTCAAGTCCTACCGCCTTATTAGTTTTCAGTGCTTTGATTGCGGTAATAATCTCTTCCTTACTGGGTGTTGTGGTGCGAATTCGGGAATTTCTTTCTACGGACACTTCAGTCTGACTTGGGTGCATATTGCTGGCGAATACACGGTTTAGAACCGAAGCAAAATGCTCCTTCCATCTCTTCAGTTGATCCTCATCCGATATTAGCAACGAACCGTCTAAGCCTTTCCCTGGGTGTTGAGTAGAGCTTCGGCCACCTACAAGCTCCTTAGTGAAACGGTTCTGCTGTTGCACCTCGCTGCTCCTTCTTCTGCTTCCGTAGCCAGCGCATTGATGTAATTACGCTTGTCACGTCTCACGCTACACTGTACTTCTCTCATCTAAAGCTTTGTATAGGCAAGGCTTTAATTTTAGTAAAGGTTTTGTTTTTTTTTTTTAGCAAACGCAAAAACCCGTTTGCATTTTCTTAGTAAAGACATTTACCTGACTATCTTTTGTAAAGAAATCGCCACTAGATGACACTGAATTGATCAACATTTAGCGGACAAATAACCAAAACTACACAGCTTATCTACACGCCTTCTTTTTTAAAAACACTATAAGGTATGTGTCTTAGAGTGCTTATTACAAGCAGCTCCAACGAGCAGTGGGTGTTAGTGATTAAAAACAAACAACACTAACACGAACACAAAAAAGACAAATGAATACAAATATTGAACGTGTAACACTGGAAGGTAACATTTTTTTTAAAACAACATTTATTAATATTGAAGTTTGAGTTTACAGTACACAATCGTAAGCTGCTCATGCGACTAATTAGCACATGCATGCCATAATTTGTTTTATCATGCGGGACTCCAAACTAAGTGGGTTGTAAAATCCCCCACGAAACTTAAATCCAATTGAGGATAACAAATCAGACGCATTAATTAGGCCCGAAATGAGTTGTTGTAAAAAAAAAATCATACATCATTATTTAAGTTTTGTAAAAGTTTTATGTGATGTGTGTATAGTGAAAGGTTAAATTGATCGTCCCATGGAAGCCTTTTTAATAAAATTTAATAGAATAACCTCAAACCGATCTCGATGAACTTCATAAAAAAGAATCCAAACTTGTGAATCATGTTCAAGAGGTATAGTAACGTACGGGTTTTGAAACTCTTTTGATCATCCTTTTATAAAAACCTAATACAAAATTAGACTTGTTAACAACGAAGTTAGAAGCGGTTGGCATACGCCTTATAGGAAATATGATATTTGGGCATTTAACAGTTTTCACAATTATACTGTTTTGAACACAATAAGTGGTGAAGCTGTCAATATCGGATTGAATAAGGTTTCGGCTGTTTAGATTATTAATGCTCTTGAACATTTTCAGTTTATCAGCGTAAATGATCCGCTACAATGAATATATGACGTAACATCATTGATAGGGAGTATAAAAGCAATAGGACCTAAATAACTACTCTGAGGAACACTAGATTTGGCTGTAGAGCAGTTGATAAAGAAACCTTTTGACCTAATAAAACTTCGTACTAATGTATGAACTAACCCATGCAGCGGGAAAAACATATACCTGAAGTTTATAAACAATTATAGTGTGGGAAACTTGATCAAAGGTCTTGGAAAAATATGCTTAGATTCAGTCGACCTCTCGCCCACTTTCTAAAGCCTTAGAACATTTATACAAGAAACTTATTCAAACAGTTTGGTGGTACTTCCGCAGATTTGAAGCTATATGGGTCCTGCCTTGCAAACCCTAACTGGCAATGGTGGCCCCAGGATCTGAACATGGAGGTTGAGATGTTCTGAGTCGACGTAAAAAATATTAATTTTGGAACAATCCAAGCCCAACAGATATCATCTCTTGAGAATCAAGGTCTGTTCCGTGCTAGGCGATGACTCTTCACGGATCGGGAGACAATCCAAATTATTATTTTTTATTTTTATTTTTCAGCATCTGGCTTAAAAGAATTCATACCTTATGCTGTTCAATACCGTAACGATCTTCATATACGAGTATCTTCTTCTTAAGAAATCCTGGTTCTCACCATACGTTGATCATGTCTTATGTTCATTGAAGCATCTTGTTATTTTTTTTTTCTGAATATCTAAACAAGCGAATGCCCTTACAAACCACCGAATGAGAATTCCATATGAAGGCGATTTATTTTTTAAAGTAAAATCTTTTGCAACAAGATAGGTAACGTGTGCGGTCTTTCGTGAAAGGCTGCACAATTCTTCATCGATTTTCTCACCATCGTCAACAGGACGAAGGGTTTTTTTTTTTTTTTTTTAGCCATGTCTACATTAGAGTCAGTCAGTGCAACACAAACCAGTCAGACATTAAAAAGCCTTTTTTGTTACCTCTTTGAAAAGGTCAAAAGTCTTGTGGCTTCATATTACAAGATGTAAATTTATCCGTTGGCGCACACAAAGAGATTTCTGCATTCTTTATGCCCCTATCGTACTTGTTATTCCTCTTTATCCGTTGGCTTGTCAATCACTTTGTAAACGACTGTCATCGTAAATATTCTCAAAAAAAAAAAAAAGGAAAACAACAACAAAAAGTTGTACCTCCGCTGCTATGCACATGTGGAAAAGAAGAAACAAAATCCGAAAAACCAAGTACTAAGCAAATAGTGTTAACACTGCACAAACTCATTGTGAAGCCCTCCACCGCAGTGAGAATGGTCGGTCGGTCGAATGGATGGATGGAAGGATGGACGTCAATTGGTGAAGCGGTAAGTTACGACCGACCGACCGACCGACCGGTTTCGACATTGGCTAATTTCCTCATTGCCCATATCGAATTTGGCAAAAAGAACAAAAGTATCTAAAGAATAACACTTTATGTATCTCTCTCACTCTCCGTAATTGGCTAGGTGCTGTGCGCTTATTTGCAAAGAGGCAATTCCGCCGCTGGACCTGGACCAGGCCAAGCACACCGCAAATATGCGTTAAATATTTGTTTTGACGTTTATTGCGTAATGTTTAAATGTTTACCTGTTGGCATGAGTTATTTGTCATTGTTGTTTTAGGATTTGGCTAAAGAGTGCAGAGTGGCAGAAGTAGGCGTTGTTCTTCGAGCCGGGAGATGGAATGCAGATTACGTTTTGAATGGGAGGCTTGGAATGGGAATATACGGAAGAGGAGGACATATCGATGTTGTTTATTGCTTCTTTTTTTTTTTTTTTGGTGGAGATTGAAATTTATTCAGAGTGGGTGGTGCATGGTGTATGTGGATAGTAATTATGGGATTGGTTGGCTTTTTTGTTTGAATATGGAAAGGTGGAAAGAGTATCCACAGGTTGAAAGCAGATTTATTAGAGTTTGCGGTAGAAGGGCAGAGCATGTAAGTCGCTATTGTTGTTTCCATGGCGTTAGTCCGCAAATAAACAAGACATGTGTTTAACTGCTAGAAAGCAAATACGGACACCAAAAATATCCAGAGGTAGTATGATTTTTGCAGCCGCCGTTCAACTGGAGACTTGCCAAACTATGTAATCCAAACCATTCTCTTCATCTGCTCGACAGCATACAGAGTTCACTTAATGGAAGATCCTGCACTAACTTCCAATCTCCAATTGTTAGCTGATCTATGCCTTTACTAATGACCTATGCCTTTACTATTGATCCTATCATGTCAGATGTTCCGAAGACCTCAATGGAATGATGTCAAGAAATGAAACATTAAAGGGTTCTAGTAGGTAAGCGCATCACCTCTATGTCCACCTGGCAACCGCACGGACACTCCTTTATCGAAACTCCTTCTGCTACAGGACACATAAACTTTGGAATTCACCCCCAAGACACATATTTGTCGGGCTTTTGGTGGCTCCACCACTCTACCATGCGACATTTATTAACGTTAAATTTCCAGGAACTTCAAAAATGTAATTTAGTTGAACAAAAAACCTCAAAAGCCAAGAAAACTGTTATATTCCCACCCTCTATCTCCGAAAGTATTGACGCTTAAAATCTGAAAACAAAAATTGAGAATTTGTCATGAGAAGGTTACGCGAAAAATATAGTCTTCTGGCTTAAGCCATTTTTGAAAAAAAAAAAAAAAAAAAAAATGGAAGACGTGGAGAAAATCACTGCAACATATCTAAGAACGATTTTGATGATTTTAAACCAAGCACTTCTACATGTTTGGCTTAGCTCGAGGCCCAAATTTCATCAAAATCTGTTAAGTATATCTTGAGTTAGATGTATGAGCGAATATTTACGCAACTCCTCCTCATATCTATACTCCACTTCATCCGATTTAGATAATTTTTAGGTCAGGCAACTACAGACATTTCTAT
This sequence comes from Pocota personata, assembly GCA_963082735.1. NCBI lineage: Eukaryota > Metazoa > Arthropoda > Insecta > Diptera > Syrphidae > Pocota > Pocota personata. Next base: position 261,367,789 of record OY720429.1, on the reverse strand, counting down.
TCCTCCAAATTCTGTAACCTCGAAAACTTCTTTAAGACCATCAAAACAGTTTTCGCAACAAAAGCCGCGGTGCTGATTTCTAGCTGTTGACGTATTCTGTGATCAGTTCTACTTGCACCGCCACTATAGCCGATGAAATGTATCTTGTCTCTTCATGTTATACTTTTTGGACAATAAATAGATCCCAGAATTCAAATCCGTTGTACGAGAGCAAGGTGAAAAGTTCTCGGCCTGGCAATGAAAGACTACGATTTTCAGTTAAAAAATGATTTTATTTTTCTACATAATCTCCCTTGACTTCAACACACTTGGTCCAGCGTTTCTCCAACATCAGTATTCCTTCTCGGAAGTAAGGGTCTGGAAGGCTGTGAAAATATTCATCTACGGCCCTCTCAACTTCTACATTGGATGCGAAGCGCTTCCCAGAAACAAATTTCTTCAAGTTTGGGTACAGATAGAAGTCTGAGGGTGCCACATCAGGTGAATAGGGCCGAGCAAATCGTACCCCAAATCCCGCAGTTTTCCCATCGCCAACGCACACTTGTGTACAGGTGCATTGTCCTGGCGTAAGATGATTTCTTTCTTCTTTAAGCCAGGCCTCTTCTCGCGAATTTTGGCATCCAGCTGGTCAAGAAGACTGGAGTAATATTCGTCTGTAATTCTTCTGCCTTTCTCAAAGTAATCAATTAACAGGATCCCTTTCGCATCCCAAAACACACTGGCCATGACTTTTCCGGCAGATGTGATCAACTTCGCTTTCTTTGGCGCTGAACTACCGGTTTCCACCCACTGCTTCGACTGCTGTTTCGTTTCTGGCGTGTCATCCATGGTGACAAATCGTCGCACAAAATCGGTCGGATCCCTACTGAATCGGTCCAAATATTGCCGCGAAAATCGTTTGCGCATTTGCTTTTGATCGGCATTCAGCAAATACGGCACCCATCTTGCGCAGAAGTTTTTGTGCTAGATGTTTCGCACCCTCTCTTCCGATATAAACACAGCCTCAGCTATGTCACTCACCTTCACTCGCCTATCATCCAACACGATATCATGCACTTTTTCAATGGCTTCGGGTGTGGTTGCGGTTCACGTGGGTCATCTTCGAGGGACGTGTGACCACGTTTAAATCCAGCTGCCCACTTTTTAACAGTTGACAAGGAAGGAGCAGAGTCCCCGTAAACTTTTGTCAACTCTGGATGAATTTCCTTAGGGGTTAACCCATCCAAAACGAAGAATTTTATCACCGCACGATATTCAAGTTTATCCATTTTAACGAAAAACACGCATGACGTCTACTGCAAAAATTCGTGTAAAGAAATTACTTGAGAGAACAAGTTGCAACTTGTCATAAGAACTAACGAGAAGTGCACCCAGGCAGGAAACATAAATTTTTGCTGATTGGAACGCCATCTCTGCGTCAGGCCGGGAACTTTTCACCTTGCCCTCGTACGTTTATAATAAAAATTGTGCCTATTGCCGAGCTTCCGGGCTAGAAACAACGCCGGGTACTTGCGGAGTAGTGTGTTGCAAAACGACATAAATAAATAAATCCAAGAATGCCTGAACAGATTTTGATGATGACCTGAAAATTATCTAAATCGGATGAAGTGGGGGTAAAATATGGGGAGGAGTTTTAAAAATCTTCGAATCATCTTTCTCACTCAATTTACTCAAGAACCATTTAACCAATTTTGTTGAAATTTGGGCCTCGAGTTAAGTCATGCATGAATATATTTTTGCCCTAAAATTATCGAAATCGGAAACAACAGCGGTAAGATATGGTGGGATGATTTTAAACCCCACTTTTGCGCTCTAAGTCTAGCAGTTCAAAGGTTACAGGCGTGTGACATACTGATGGACAGACAGACAGGCACCGTATTGAATCCGTGTTAGTGTTCTGTTTTATAACAATCTGATACGAAACATTATAAACTGCGAACTGTGGCAGCGGGACCGCGAGATACTCAAGCTGAGTAGACAACACAAACACTTGTTTGATAAATTTGATACATGTAGCCTACCACAGCACCACTTCCAGATATGAAACGATCCGTTAGTAAATTATCTGAACAGGAGGATTCTCTCAATTATGCCCATGTGGTGCTGCTTTCAAAATAGATTTATTACTGCTTCACTATCTCGAAGATCCTACGTATTAAAAGCCGACTAGCGTTATTGTTCGGCAGGAGACGAATAGTTTTATTTTATTCTTCTCTTCTGGCTCAGTACTACATTTCTACTATTATCCCCAATACTCTGGATTTGCGTTGTAGCACTTTTTTTTTAATAATTTGCACGTGTTAAAGGGGATATGAATACCCTTATACTAATTTTTAGAACACGTGCGTTTTGTGGAAAGGGGAAGAGACAGAGAGAAAGACAAAGTGGTGTAGTTTGAAACTCAGGTGGTATTAAGTTTCTGTAAACTCCAAGGGGGGCTGTCCAGATAACTGTGTAGTATTTTGTTTGTTTTTTCGCTATTGTTTTCGTTGCTTATGATTCACAGTATTTTTTCCGTCCTCCTGATGTCATCATCAAGATCAAGTTGCATTTTAGCCATATGACCACCCTACTGCTAGTGTTATGCCGTCACAGTAGAGTTGACTTACATTTCGCAAGTGATCGACTTTTTTATTTATTTCATGCGAAATAAATAGATGATTCTTGACATCAGGATTCGAACCGTGAATCAACAGCGTGACAAGCGATGACGTTACCACTACACCACGGCCATCATAAAAACATATGGAATTGTTGAAACCCGTCCGAAACGAATTATGTGATACTCTATTAATTTTTTTTTTTATCGAAGCACATTACTTTTATATTTTTTATTATTTTCTCTGCTTTAATTTTGTTTACAGCATAAAACTTGTTTACGTCACGTGATTTTACTTCACGGCACGTCATTTGGTTTCCGTCCTGTAGTAAAATTAAGCTTGTTAAACTTGCGGAAAACTGGCATAAAAGGGAGGTTGTCTGACATTTGACATGATTTATCTACGCTACAAACTATGCAGTCAAATCAGTATACGTATACCAATATCTGGATACGGTATTGCAAAATCTAATCGGTGATGTTGGTACTGGTACTGGCACTCCAGGCGTTCTACTGTGCTACTGTGAGAGTCGCTGCTTCTTTCGTTGAAGAGTAGAGCTCCAAACCAGTGTGCAACCAGAAAAGTCAACGTTTCTTCTAACACTAACAAACTGAATACAAAGAACTTCAATTAGTTTCCTAACAAACGAGAGTCATTCATTTACGAACTTCAACATATATTTTCGACCCCCCCCCGTTGCCAGGTTTTGTCAATTTTGACTCCACTAAGCTCTGTTATTTTACCTGGTAAACTGATTTGCATCCACATTGTGAGCGCAGCTGTTGTATGAGAACATGTTAAACCGATTTAACAAATCAAGAGAAGAAGAAATTTTTAGCGTTATAGAACTGGCCTTGATTATTACCTCTGCATTTTTACCAAACGTAAGCATTTTTGTATAAGCCCCACCTTTAATCCTATTCTATTGTTCACAAATTTGAAAGACCCAATCCATTTTAAAATATTTATTGTGCTATTCCGACGCGCCTCTTTATGTAGTTTCCCTAAAACATAACTTTGAATGGTTTTGTCTGAATGTCCAACAAATTCTAGGAATCGTTATCATTTCTAATTCAAACCACAGCTCTTTGGTGTGAAATGTCACTGCAAAGCTAACCCGAAAATGTTAAATGCTCAATTTAAATTCAAATAAGCTATGCAAACAAAACCAAACCAAAGACATGTGTGTATGTTTCTTTTATTTCCCAAATTAGTTTATCTTATCGCTGAACTAACATCAGCATTCAACACATTCCACTCCAGCCTACCGAATAAGAACTGGGTCAGCATGTATCTCTCGCCTAACAAAAGATGCTACAGATAAAGTATCTATACATTTCATTAGCTCTCTAAAACGCAAACCCAGTACATGAATAAGCACAATGGAGAATTCTCCATGGCCGCTTTGTACAACAAACAGCATACTGCAGCACAATAAAACTAATTATAAAAACTACCAATAAAACACCAATGCCTGAGCCCGATCAATAACACTTTGAATAGATTCCATTCAAAAGCGGTCTCCTCGGAAGCGACAAAAAGGTGCCAAAGCTGTAAAAAATAAAATAAAACGAAAAAAAACCGTCCATATAGCCAGCAACAAATCACACAGCTACAATAGGGAGAGATACATTATTCAACCGAAAAGCACACGCTATAATGTGCAAACTATTAGTATCTGGCTGGCTAAAGTTTTGTCTTTTTTTTTTTTTTTTTTTTTCATTTTTATTTTGTCGGTTTCACTTTTTACAATTCTTTTGACGCTCGTCTCACAGTGTCGTGTACGAGCTCATTGTTTTGTAAAAATGTATATTTTTCAGCTCTGTTAGCCTGTCATTGTAACTCTCGCATTTTGTGTGGTAATGTTAATGATTTGGCCATTAAAAATTGTTGTCACGAATTTTTTTAATCATACAACAATGTGAAGTTTTTTTTTTTTTTGTTTTTTTGCTTTGGGACTTTTGATCCGCAATGTGTACGAGAAGGGGAGTGACAAGTACTAACAGAATAGTGAACAATAAAATAATTTTTTTTAAAGTAATTTATGCGCATAGATACACACAATCGGCCGAGACCACGTTCGCGTTTTGTGGGGTTATTAGTGGGTGAAGTGATCGTGATCTGTGCACGCTTTTGTTGTTTCTTTCAAACAAACTATTTTTTTGAAAAACATTTTGCTGGTAAACTTTTTTTGTTGTTGTTAGGGAATGCTTTGTTTAGTGGGCTGTGACTGTCATATCGCATAATCGTTAAAGTTTTATTGTTTTTAGAGAACAAGCTATAGGGGACTGTATTGAGTTGATGCAATTTGTATGCTTTAAAATCATTTATTAGTTCAATGTCTTCAGATTAGAATTGAATAACCACCTTGGGCTTTAAGACTATCAACAAAGCAACAGGTTTCAGAATTAATACATTTGGTTTGTGCATTGACTATTATGTGAGGTTTCCTTACATTGATCACAGATGGTGCTACAATAATTAATATTGGATTATTTTTATGATCGATTTGACATCGCCTCATCGAGACTTAACTGTTCAATCTTCACAAACTCATCACATAGATGATAAATTTACAACCAAATTCTCTTCACTGATATCCATCATTCACATGAATAACATCGTGCATTTGTCCTTAAACCCATCGTTCACTCTGTCCATATAATACATGTTATATTCATTTTAGAACCTTGCATCTATATAGCCCAAGCCATGTTCAAAATTACAGAAATCCTAACACCAATGAATATGCAATGAAATATGGACTTATCTTATTATATAACATACTTCCAGGTGCTTCATGTTGGTGCAATTTCAGACTGTAATGTCACTATACCTGGCATAACGGAGAGTGAAATTTAAATTTCAACACACTGAATTTGTTTTTTTGTTAACTATCATACATTAAATGGACCGGATTTCAATAAGGAGATGAGCAGTTCAACTGAGCCTAGGTATATTAGTTACGGGAGAATATTCCAGGAAACGTAAGATCGGAAGAACTTGAAATGAGTGGGTCGGAATTACTTCCTTTTTGTGCTCTTCTCTTTGTAAAAATCCCAATTAGCACTATAATAAGCAATAAAATTGCCGATGAAAGCCATATTTAGAACAAATAAGCCCTGAATTCGCTTGTACCCAAGAGATACTGCGAAAACGATATTGCCGGTCCGAGAAGAAGAAATCTGTTTCTTTGCTCATGCTTAGTCGCAGAGATGCATAAGTCGACTTCCCATTGGGCATGCGGAACGTCGTGAATGGTAACAGAATGTTGAGGACTCTCCAGAGCTGCTTCTCTGATAAGCTAGAGAGCTAGAATTCTTACACAACACTGAGCTGAGAAACTGATATTCATACCATTCTTCAAAGAATGTAGTAGAATGTAGAATGAGTAAATGTAAGCTCTGCAAAACAACAACAAAACAACAACGATGAGAACGTTACAAGCAAAATATGAAATTGAAGAAAATCCAAAATGATGAATACGAGATTTTGTCCAAAAATAGTTCCTCGGCGTTTTCTGGGTCTCAGATTATGAATGTGAAATTATTTCCCCGCTATTCAAGATGACGGCCTATCACTACGACGTTACGAAGTAATGTCCAACCCTCAATGCATCCCAATTTGAGACACAGTCGTGAATTACATGCACATATTTTGTACTATTTAGGTATAGGTCATATAAAACCGAATATATTTGCAACCAGCATAACACACGTATCGTTCCCGACTAGTAGTGGAACAAGGCATTGCTAATTCCTAATAATTCCTCTTCCAATTCCAGTTCTCAAAATTGATTACTTATTTATTCAAAAACCTTTTTGCACTGGACTCATATAATAAGAAAAACTTTCCAGACAAGTTCACTGTCACATCGCATTCGCAAAATTCACTCCAAACCTTCGCAATTAAATTTATTTTACTACACATCCTTTTGGTCAGTCAGCTAATTAGCGATAATTAGCAGTCAAAGCAGATACACATTCATTTCAAAAGACCCCGTGGGTTGTCAAGACACCATCCAGAGCTCATAAAAGAAAAATAAAACCGGGACAAATACAAACTGAATGCAATAACATTCTATAAAAACGGAAAAACATAAATACGAAAACACATCGGATTAGCAATCCTAATGCCTTGAGTAGTTTATCAAAACAAACTACACCTGCTTTATTAGCTCTCATTTGCTCGCCCGTTCGTTCGCATGCCCGTTCGCAATTCGCAGACAGTAATTCAAAGGAAAACATTCGCACCCCTCTTGTACACAACTATGTATGTGTATAGAGTATACAGAGAGTAGATCTACTAAATTGGCGACAGTATTAACAACCTTTAATCTGATGGAATCTCATGTCCGACAACCTTGTTCGACTTCTTGTTTTGTCGTAACGAAATTCCGAGTATTACATGCACAACGAAGAGGGATTTGTGTTTCCCCCACCTGAGAGAAGCCACATAGGTCATTGCAATGTGTGTACACACAATTGAATAAGGGTCTTAATGGCGTTGTTAAGTTACGAATAGATAGATGCCTTCTACTCCCCCCTTCAACTGCCAAACATGCAAAGTGCAGAGCACAAATCTTACAACTGCAGCAGCAACTAAGAAGATGAAGCTAAAGGATGATTTCCTGCGCGCTATTATAGCTTCTTGCAGGATGCTGGACCAGTTTCACGATGAAATTAAATAAATTTCCCTACCTTTTTATGCCATTGAGTGATTGCTCTTTTGCTGCTGCTATTTCAGTGGGAGCCTTTTTTCAAAAAAAACTAGAAACCTTATCATCCCCTTTCGACAGAACGGGCAAGATAGAGAGAGACGTAGTCAGTTCATTTAAATCAAATTTTTTCCCTTGTTCGGCATCCTGCGGTATAACTACGCGTACCATTGCTGTGTGCAGCGTGGATGTATGTAATTCATTCTTCTTTTTCTCATTCAGCTTACTTATCCCTAGATTGAAGTATCACATTTGTAGCAACACACAAATCAAGTTAAGATATCCTGAAAGTAGACATTTTTTTACCAACAGTGTGTCTGACAGTAACGAACTGGAGTTGTGTCATCAATTTAATTGAGTTATTGCATCCGCTATCAGGGCAAATGGTACTCGATAATAGTGTTTATGGCTTTATGGCCATGTCCGCAGACTATTCTTCTAAAAAGGTGAACTATTTACTATTGACAATCCTGACATGTCTCTTTAAGGCAATACATAACTTTACAGTTTGTTATTTTTTAATCAACATACATTTTATAGCATTCAATCAATTTAAAATCCTACCAGCATTTATCACCTGGCATATCTTATAATACCTCATTGAACTTTATGAATTGAGATTTGCATTTCACACTCCAACTTTCGCCAGATTTAATAGCATTGCAAACTGAAATATTACTAATAAATAACACCTGTAAGTATACAACCGAATGGGATGGCTTCGAATTTCATTGCATACCTCTATGGGCAAGACGCTTATTATTGAAATTGAATGTTTTAAAATTGCATATCAAGAAGTTGGTTGCCAAAAATTTCCAAAATTGTATGGAATATCCCAACACGTTCAACTTTTGTCCGAAATTTCTGAGAGCGAATTTCTAGTGCTTCCTAAAAAAAAAAAAAAAAGCACGACAAGGTTGCACGTAATTGCTCTATATTGTGCTGTTCTTTTAGGCGAAATCGATAAGAAGCGAACCAATATTTTTTCGTAAAATTTTTGAGAAAATTGGCCTAGGTAAAGTACCGCTAATTTTGATACTAGAATGAAAATTCGAATTTCACCTCAGAGTCCGTCCAGCCGTTTAGGCAGCAGCCCGAGGTATAGACAGACAAAATTGAGCGACCCATTTTTTTTTTAATTGCTCTATTATATCAATGTCAAGCTTAATTAAAATCTCGAGATCGGGAATTTTCACGAAAACTATACTTGCTCTATAAGAGAAAGTAAAAGTTATTTCAATCCAAATTGTAGGGTTTGAAATTCCAATTAGTAGGCCAATTTTTTTTTTTGTCCGAAGTCCGAATTGAAGTGCTACCGAAGAAAAAAAACAATTGTTTTGAAAGCCTCTACAAGTGGGTGACTAGCTATGTACAAGACGGTGCGTCAAAAAAAAATTGTGAAGCATGAAAGTGCTCCATGTGCTCCATGTGGTTCTGGAGCAACTGCAGGGCATAGCTTCTTTTTTTTTTATTTTTCTCGAAACCTAATGAAGTAAAAATAAAGGGACTGTAAATTTTTTAAATCAGCGCATTGCCACCTTTCATTTGATACCGATTTGATACTTTGTACATCTAATGGTTCAAAAGTTATGAGGCTATGACCGGCAGACGGATAGATGGGCAGATGGGAGGACAGAAAATTGATTCTCATTGTAAGGATTTTATTCTTAATTTTGGTACCTTATACGAGTAAGTACCGGAACTCTGAAAATGAATGTCATTGAAATTTTAAGTTTTAGAATAGTTCACAAGGTGTTTAAACGTTTTTTTAAATGTCTGACGTGACTGACTGAAACCGTTTTTTAGTGTAAATATCTCAAAAACAACTTCAGACTTCAAATCACGAGCCCAGATATTGGGAAGAGCTTACAGCAGATCCTTTCCAAAGATTAAAGATTAAAATGTTCGAAATCTATTGGTCAAAGTGTTGAGGTCAGGATTTTCTGAAGACCAACTTGCTGCTGTGATGTGCCCAGGTGCACCCCGGACTGTGACGCCATCTGAAATAAACATGAACTTCTTCAAATTTATCTGCAGGCATCTTTGACTGATTTTGACCTTATAAGGTTCAAAATATTCTCGGAAATGTCTGCTTAATAATTCGACTTCTTCGATCGCAAACAAATTAATTTTTACGCTATCACAGGTATGTGGCTGAATCCCTACGCCAGCCCGTTTTTCGCAGTTTGTGAGTGGTAACTTTGTAAAGTAAAGTGTCTTAGGCAGCAAAAAAGGTCCATACTGCAGCTCTTTGGAGTCGTCTTACAAAGCCGCTTTTAATATCTGTTACTAAGGTACGAGTATACAATTGAACATAGATTCTTACCCCTGATCTGAAGCTGTTTTATTCTAATGTTGCTACATACATATGTATATATTATTATTGAGACTTTGTTGTGAATCTTTTTAGTTTGTACCACGTGCTAAGGATTTTCATGTTTCCTATCAGCCTTTACCGGAGCTACTATTTTTTTTACTTTCTGAGCAGAAAGGGTATACATACATATATGTATGTCCTCTGAATGTCCGTATACAAATTTGTGTCGGTATTTTTAAGAAATTTGGGATACAGTCTAACGAGTCGAATGAATGTCGTATTTTTTCGATGTTGGGCTTTGCATTTTCGTGTTTATGTTACTTTTCAGTTTGCGTTTCCTTCCAATTTTATTCAAAATCGGGCCCTTTTCGTTGACTAGGTAGACGAAAATGTTTGTAGTTTTGTTCATTAAGGTCCTGTTTTTTATAGTTTCTTCCACTCCTTTGTCCTCTGGGCATACTGACAAAACTTACATAGTTTTCTGGCACTGATTTCATGAGGTGAGCAAAAATTGAACTTGCTTCACTTTGACACGTAGAATATTGAGTTTCTTCAAAAAGGATCTTGACCTCGGCTACCATACTGTAGTATGCTCAAAAGCTCTGTATATTCATGCAAAGAAGAAATAAAAAACTAACAACACAATGTAATTATCTTTGGGCCCTATGAAAATGTCCTACATGCACGTATAACTCACTCCTACGTTCGTGCCTATAACTCCACTCGAACAACTCTCGGCATATATGTACTTACTTGTGTCCATAGGGATAATTAAGTTTAACATTTTAATTGACAGCAGTGCAATTAGTACATACACGCTGGTCGAATGAAAATCTGTCACGATGCATCTTCGTCTGCACACTATACAGAAGCAGGGCACAGCACCTTTTGTGCGCTCCTGGTTTGTCCTTTTTTTTTTTTTTTCTATGTGTTGCACCCGTATTTTCTTAACATAATTTCGTTTGACAATTAAAGTGGGAAAACGTATTTGCAAATTAATTTGCTCATTCTCTCCCCGCATGCATCTGCGCTGAGGCGGATTTTTCTCTTTTTAATTGAATTGACATCGACATAATGGAAAAGAATAAAAAAAAAAAAATTAAAAATCTTAACTCACCTGAGAATTGAAATCGAAAAAGAACTCCGGTCGTAGTGGACACGGAAGACCACATTTACAGGTGCCCGGTGACAATAAGTAATCCTTTATTTGCACCTGTGTACGTAACGTTGCACCAGTGGGACTGCAAATAGAAAAGAAAAAAAATTCGATATAAAGAAAATGGAAAAAACAATTAAAATAAAAAAAGAGCTGCAGATTTAATTAATTCGTTGAATGATTTTTCTGAGATTTCAATTCCAGAACAAGAAGGAATGAATGGATCCAGCAGCACTGGAACAGACACAAATATTAATGCGGTGTTCTAATTAAAAAATATTCTTTGCGCATTCTTCTTTTAATAACTGGAAAATGAGCGTTAGGTTCTCTCCGAGAAGAGACTTATAATTGCAGCTTTTTATGGATTATAATTGGTACATTCCAAGGTTTAGCTGGTATGTAATTATATGACATCGATAAAGGATTTTATCGTGTAATGGCTGTACTTGGAGAATTTCGCTTAATTATATGGGAACTACACACACTCATTGCGAATGGAGAGAGAAAAATGAGTCCAAGGATTTTATTTGTGACTGTTTATGAATGGATCAATGAATGGCAGTAATGTCCTTTCCATACTTTGCTACTTTCGTAAGTAGCTACCAAACTATCAGGTTGGCAACTAAGTAATTGTCGATTTTTTTCAGATAAATAAAACACTTTTTTTTAAAATACAACGAATAAACTTTAATCAATGATATATTTTCCCATTTTGTTCGATGACCTTTTGCCATCTTTCTGGCAACTTCATAATTCCACGTTCGTAGAACTTCTGATCTTTATCGGCAAAAAACTGAGTCAAGTGCGATTTGACAGCGACATCATCATTGAAAGTTTTACCATCCAGAGTTTTGCAAAGATTGAAATAAATGGTAATCTGATGGAGCAAGGTCAGGGCTATATGGTGGATGTAACATCAATTCCCAACCAAGCTCCAATAATTTTTGGCGAGTCACCAAAGATGTATGTGGCCTAGCGAAAAATTACGCCTTTTCGATGGACCAACTTTGGCCGTTTTCCGTTGATCGCTGTATTTAATCTGTCCAGTTTTAGACAGTACACATCCGAATTGATCGTTTGATTCCTTGGAAACAGCTCAAAATGCACCACATCTTTCCAATCCCACCAAAATGAGAGCAAAATCTTCTTTTGGTGGATATCAGCTTTCGAGGTGGATTGTGCTGGCTCATCAAGCCTAGACCAAGATCGTTTTCGATTGACGTTACTGCAAACAACCCATTTTTCATCGCCAGTGATGATTCGTTTCAAAAAAGGGTCGGATTCATTGCGTCTAAGATGCAAATCGCAAGCGTTGATGCGCTTCGTTAAATGAATTTCTTTCAAATCATGTGGAACCCAAATATCAAGCTTTTTAACGAGTTTCATACGTTTTAAATGTTTCTCAATCGCTGTATGTATCTGTATCTCTCGTACAGTTGCATGACGATCCGGCTCGATTATGGCTTTAATTTGATCACCATCAAGCTCATCTGGTCGACCTGATCGTTGTTCATCTTTCAGTGAAAAATCTCCGAAACCAATTTCGGCACTGTCTTTCTTTTAAGGCTTCTTCACCATACACATCATGCAGCTTGCTCTGCGTTCTTTCTTTTACGGCAATAAAAAAGTAAAATATGACGAAAATGCTCGTTTTTGCACTCCATATTAAAACTGACGCCAAACTAATACCTTTTCACAAAAATACGAGCAATTTGCTTCTAAAGCAAAGTAAGACTGACAGCTAACAAATGTCAAAAGGAAAAAAATATGTCATTGACAGAAGCCATTAAAAAATATGGCCAACGACATCTATCTCGTATTAAAATGGTAGAAGCTTACAGATGTTTTCAAAATTTAAATAGACCGGCCAGCTGGTGCCAACAAGCTTTAACTGCAGTAGGAGCACAGGTAGGTAGGTAGGTAGGTGTGGTTGTGACAGCATGCTATGCTGAAACATAATTAGCGCAGAGGCGCCGTTTTAATACCACAACTCAAGTGACCTAAATTGTTGTAGAAACTGACGTTGGACTTGTGGGAAAGGAGAGAAAAGATTATTTAAAGCCACCCCGTGGCATTGAGGAAACCGATGATGTCCCCGATGTTTGTCTCCGCTAACTCACTAATATTATCAAAAAGGTGTCTGCCAAGTATACGGTGTCTGACCCTACTAAGGGCCGGACACTTACAAAGGAAGTGAAGGATTGTTTCAGGCTCGTTGGCCACATTGCAGCTACGAAAATGTGCATTAAAAGCAATGCCCAGTCTAGCTGCGTGGACCCCTATGGGCCAATGGCCAGTGCTAATTGCCAGAACTCTAGCAATATCTGCCCGGCTTCTGTTTAATAGCTCTTGTGTTCTGCGCCAGTTATACTTGGGCCACATCTGCCTGGATATGACACAGTTCTGCAACCCTCGCCATCCATTACCAGCATCTGTAAGGAAATGAGCAAAGATTCTACCCTTAAGGGCCCCTAACGGAATGTTGACATCCTCCGCACGGGAGCAGTCAAAGGCAGATCCCTGCCTCGCCAATTCATCAGCCCTTTCGTTTCCGTCAATGTTACTATGACCAGGCACCCAGATGAGGCTGATCCTAGACCGATGACCGAGTGCGGCAAGCTCCTCCTTGCATTGTTCTACAAATTTGGAGGAGGAAGCCGCAGATACGATGGCTTTGATAGCGGCCTGGCTATGAATGAAAATGGCTAAGGTGTTAAGTTGTATCGATGTATGTTTGAGGAGACGGCACGCCTCTCGTACAGCAAGAACTTCCGCCTGGAATATGCTGCATGAATTGGGAAGACGGAATGAACTAGAGATATTGAGGGATTCAGAAAAGATTCCCGCCCCTACCCCGCAGTCCATTTTCGACCCGTCAGTGAAAATGATTGTTTTGAACTCGTTAGTCACCGTGCCACATTTCCATTCCGCCCTGGAAGGGAATCTCACAGTGACATCATTTCGAAAGTTCACCCTGGGAATTATGTAGTCGGTCGGATTTGCCGCCAACTCCCGAGGTAGCAGATTAAGGATGCTGCTGTGGCTATCGCACCAGCTACCTGTTTCTCTTAATCTAACCGCACTACATGCTGATATGTACTTTATATGAAGGTCGAGTGGTATAAGGTGAAGGATTACATTCAAGGCTTCAGTTGGGCATGTTCTCATCGCCCCTGTAGCACCTAGAGCCGCAGTCCTTTGTACTTTGTTGATGAGTTTTGTAATGTATTTATTTACTTATTACTTTACTAACCGCCGGCCACCAAACTAGCGATCCATAGGAAAGAATAGGGCGCACCACCGCAGTATACATCCAAATGACCATCTTCGGACGGAGTCCCCATTTCTTACCGGATGTTTTGCTACAAGCATAAAAAGCCACACAGGCTTTCTTTACTCGCTGTTCAATGTTAAGCTTCCAGCTTAATTTAGGGTCAAGTACCACACCTAGGTACTTAGCACTAGATTATAACGAGAGTAATTGGTTATTAAGCCGTGGAGGCGTGAAAGCCGGTATTTTGGTTTTTGTGGTAAAGAGCATCAGTTCAGTTTTGCTCGGATTGACGCTAAGTCCACATCCAGTGGCCCATGTGCTAATCTTAGCCAAGGCACCTTCCATAATCTCACTGATCACAAAAGGAAACATCCCCGATACCAACACTACCACATCATCAGCATACGCGACAACCTTGACTCCGTCTCGGTCAAGCCTACACAGAATTTTGTTGATTACCATAAGCCAAAGAAGAGGAGAGATAACCCCACCCTGAGGAGTTCCCCTTACAACGGATATGGTGGAAACACTATTACCGAGTGTCGATTAAATGATTCCGGTTTTTAGCATAGTCACTATCCACTTGCTAATAAACTCCCATACACCCAGTTGGGATAGAGCTTCCTGAATCGATTCAGTACTAACGTTATTGATTCAGTACTTCAACATCTAAAAAGGTGGCAAGAGTAAATTGTTTGTAGTGTATTGTCTTCTCTATCGTACGCACAACTTCATGGAGCGCCGTCTCAGTCGATCGCCCCTTAGTGTACGCATGCTGAGATTTTGATAGAAGGGATGTATCTATTGTATTACGGATGTGCGTATCTAATATACGTTCCAACGTCTTAAGGAGGAAAGATGACAAGCTGATGGGTCTGAAATCCTTTGCAGATTCATGCCCCCCTTCCCCGCTTTCGGGATAAGCACAATACGAACACGCCTCCAACTCAGGGGGACGTGGTTTAGAAGAATACAGCTTCCATAGATCGGAACTAGCCAAGGGACCACCTGATCCAGTGTTTTTTGCAGCATTACCGGGAGTATGCCGTCAAGTCCAGCCGATTTACAGGGAGAGAAGCTGGAAATGGCCCAAGAGGTATTAACCTCTGTAATTGTTGTCTTAATGTCATTCCAAGATGAGGATTGCACATCTTGAGGACAATTTGAGTGAGTAAACTCATTTTTGCACCCTGGAAAGTGAGTTTGCATTAAAAGCTCCAGAAACGCTAGAGGAATCCGTCTAAGTCCCGTCCGGTCTTTTGATAAAGGACGGACTGGAGTGTTCCTTGGATAGGATCTTACTCAGTCTGGCAGAGTCCTTAATGGTTTCAGTAGGAGCACAAGTTCAATACTTTTTGGCGTCAGTCAGAGCAGAGTCACGGAGGAAACTTCGATTCGATTTAGGTGTAGGTGAAGGGAGGACAACACGCTCGCAACAATGGCGCCCAACGCGGGGACGAACTCACGGCACTTAAAGTAAGAGTGTCTGGCTTTGCCCATTGACGGCCCACAATATTTGCTGTTGTTATGAGGTATTGCTCCTCATAAAAATGCTTTGTTGCAAGTCAAGATAGGGTGAGTGAAGGAAAGGAATGATGGTTGAATTTTCAAAGAAAGGTAATATAAAAGAGCCAGAACTGGGAAGCTATTTGTGTGCTTCCTGCGTTCGATGGTGCAAAAACATATAAAAGCGCGAAATCCCACTAGCCGCATAGGAATGCGTCGAAGGAATTAGAAATTCGAAATGGAGTCCCACAAGGTTGTTTACTGCTACTTCTCTTCTTTAGTTGTGATTAGTGACATGATTTGGAGTGCTTTGTCAGTGAAAGACTATGCAATCTGAGTCTTGCGAGCGATCAGCTTAAATATCAAATTGTTAATGTTTCCTTCAAATGTAGTGAGGCTACGTAAATGCAGCAGCTAGGAGTAATAGCTGTTAATCGTTCTCTCAAATAAAATAAAATTAAGTCATTCTAAATCAGGAATTTATTGTGCCTTATTTCTTTTCACCGACGAAAAAGAAAAACAAAAATAAAACTCATGGTTCATTGACCGAAACTTATCAACTATTTGTAAACAATCTGAAACGAAGACGTTTTAAACTAGAACTGGAAACCCAACTCATTTCAAGAATCTCCCCAACTTGTAAATAACTCAATTTGAGGATATTTCGTGACCTTTCCATTAGACGACATAAGCTAAATTGAAAAGTTCTAAACATTTCAACCATTACACACGAATCAATCATCATATAACAAAAAGGAGCCCACATTCTTTCGTGACCCCCATTCATCCATTATGCACTCCTCTCAGCAGAGAGAATGTTGAAAGCCGTTTAAACACCGCTTAATTGAATTTGACATCAGACATCAATTGGCAATTCCATTCCCCCTACAACAACACCGAATGGCTGAACGTAAACTGACAGAACATGATCGTGTGTTGACAGCGCTCACAATGTACACACAATAGTTGTGATCTTTTTTTTTGCGGGCGCATACCACGAGGCCAATGATTTGTTCCACATGGGAAAATACTGTCCATCTTGTGTCAATTCCCGGCAAAATGCGATCAAAAGGAAAAAAGCCGCTACCACCACCTCTAAATGGGTGGTACTGGAGCAGTTGTTATTGCAGTAAAAAAATAAAAAAAATAACAACTCAACTCTCCTTGCGGTTTGTGTTGTTCTAACTTGTATTTCACATGCATCATCACGTGAAAATGGATCACGACAGCACTACTGCGGAAGTTATTTGCTAATATATCGCATGTATTTCTAAGCAAACAAATTAGATACAAATAAAACATATTTTCTCATTGAAAGCGATTTCAATTAAATCTAAACTCGCGCGGTCACCTTGAACAATCCACGAGCTGCGTCGCGCGGCTGTGTCATGTAAACGCAAATTTTTATTATACACAAGGTCAGGGCACACAAATGTAACGTGAGACAGAGAGGTGATTTGGGAATTGTTGTTGATAATTAAACAAACAAAAAAGATATAAAATCCATCAGCCATTCACTGTGTGTATCTTTTTTTTTTTTTTAGTGAGAGCGATGTTGATGGCTTTATTTTGTATCTTTTGCTTGAGAAGGGAGTATCTACAACCGGATTTTGAAGTTTTTAGAGTGGCTGCTGGTAGGGTTTGTGTGGGAAAATATTCAAGAATTGCCATGGCACTTGGAAAATATAAATTCAATCTCATAGATACGCAGCAGCCATTTGATTGTTGTCTCGTCACATCACAAAAAAAAAAAAAAAAAAACTGACAACAATTGTGCTGCGTTCTTGTTGCGTCTGGGGGGTTATGCGCTAACATGACAGCCTCAAATGAGATGTAATTATTTAGATGAGTTTCGTATGCTAATTACCGGACAGACTAGGGTTTGATTGGAGTACGAATGTATAAGCACACACCTGAGGCAGCAGCAGTAACTTCCATGTGTATGGTTACTGTCAGATAATTAAGTCTAAACGGGGTTATAAGATGTTAAATGTGTGTGAGATGGTATGTACCTACTACACACGTTGGTACGTGTTATTACAACAGTTATTGTTGATTTTGTAATCTGTTTGTCTGTAAGTGGTCTGAGAGGTGAAGGGATGGATTGTGGGTCCTTGGTAAAATTTATTGAAGGTAATTACTCGCTAAGTGGTTGAATGATAGTACTTCAACGTGAATTAAAATCAATTTGTGATTTCTTCTTTTTTTTAATTTTTCACGGAGACGAGAAGGAGGCGATACTTTTGGAATAAGGTATTTACAGATGAGCGAGCTTAAATGATAATAATTGCTCTTCAACCAACAAGAAGATGATGGAAAACGTTTTTTGTTTAATAATGGGTTTCAAGAACGCTGTGTTACGTAGAAAATAATATTGCAATATGGATAAGGAACCATCAAGGATAAATGTGCTGCTGTATCTACAGACTTATTAAATCTTATTGTAAGCCTTGAAGTGAAAACACGAAATCAGATGGAACATGCAGAACAAGTGGGACAGTACTGACTACATAGAGTGTAAAAGGAGGTATCAATATGTCTGTATGATCGCTTAAATTCCCAGTAGTACTAATCAAATGTTGATACTGTTTCTACCGTCCTATAGCTTATTCCCTGACGGAGGTGTATAAGGACGTAACCAGTGCCTTGAGTGGGCAGAGCAGTGAAAAATAAATAAAAAATCGTACTTAAAGGCCGTAATTTGTATTTTGCCTCGTGTAATTTTTTTTACTATTTATTACAAATAAACAGAAACAAATTAAATTTGTTTGTAAATTTACCTTAAAATGGCGGATTCAAACTGGTGTGCATTCGAGGTCGCAAAATTCGAATCCGAAGTCAAAATTTTGAAATGCAGTTCAGTTTTTTATCTTTTTTTTTAATTCATTTTTTAAAGCAATTTTGAGTTTGAACATTCGAACTTTGGATTCAGATATCTTAAAAGTATTAGGTACCCAAATAAGTTCTCGCTGTTTGTCAATAGATGGCTCCAGCAGTAAGTGCTGGTCGATTTTGACATATCCAAAACGCCATGAACCGAGCTTAGACATATGGTAAACAAACGGTTTTGACACATTAGTGATTTTGTTTTGGCGTCATATACTTTTGGTTGTGTGAAAATGTCTGATTTTGTGCCAAATAATCGTCATTTGCGGGAAGTGTTGATTTTTTTTCTTTCATTTGAAGAAAACGGCGGGTGAAGCGCATCGAGAGCTCCAAAAAGTTTACGGAGCTGCTACTCTAAGTGAAACAACGTACCGTGATTGGTTCCGTCGCTTCAAAGACGGTGATTTCGATGTTGACGACCGTCCGCGTGAAGGAAGGCCAAAACCCTTCGAATACGCTGAATTGCAGGCATTGCTCGATGAGGATCCGTGCCAAACGCAAGAACAGCTTGCTTCAGCTTTAGGAGTTACCCGTCAAGCCATTTCCAAGCGATTGCATGCGTTTGGAATGATTCGAAAACAAGGAACTTGGGTTCCTTATGATTTGAAGCCAAATACTGTGTATTTGGTGGGACCAGGTCGGTGTCATTTATTATGAACTGTTGAAACCCAACGAAACCATCACTGGGGAACGGTATTGACTTCAATTGATGCGATTGAGCCGAGCACTGCGTGAAAAACGGCCACAATAAGAGCAGATGCACGAAAAAGTGATAACATGACAACGCTCGGCCACACGTTGCCAAACCCGTTAAAACCTACCTGGAAACGCTCAAATGGGAAGTCCTACCCCACCCGCCATATTCCCCAGATATTGTGCCATCCGATTATTACTTGTTCCGTTCGATGGCACATGGTCTGACTGATCAGTAGTTCCGCTCATATGAAGACATCAAAAAATGGCTTGATTCGTGGATAGTCTTAAAAGATGAACACTTTTACCGTAACGGTATTCGAGCTCTGCCAGAAGATGGGAAAAAGTTTTAGCTAGCGATGGGCAATACTTTGAATGATTCAGTTGTAACCATTTTTTCACAATAATCGATGTTTATTTCCGCACAGTTTCTTAATTTGTTGGGCGCCATTTTGAATAATTTTACATTTTGAAATTCTGACTTTAGATTTGGATTCAAAGACCTCGAATACCTGTTGGCTAACATTGTCCTTTGATTTATTGCATTAATCTCCAAAGAAATTGAATTTGTTTAAAAGGATTTTGCCCACCATTTTAATTCGTTATTTCTAGTTTTGAAATTCTGAATTCGAATTTAAATTCAGCGACCCAGATAACACTTTTGCTCCTTTTACCATCTTTCAATTTACAGGTCACGAACAAATTGAATTCGTTTATATTTTTCTGATTATTTGCAATAAACAATTAAATTCTGCTCGGATTTCGGTTAACTTTTGATATGTTGCGGATATTTTTTCCATTTTGCAATTTTGAAAAAGTAGATTAGCTGAGTTGCAGATAACACGAGGTGCGTCTTCTATTTTTCGTCTTTAGAAACTAAATATCTCGTGACTGAGCAAAAATTCGATTGTCATTTGTGTAATCATTCGGGTAAAAACCTTGTTGACTAGTGTCAGAGCTGCCAAAACTATAGAAGATTATATTAATACAATGGGGGCGGCATATTCGCACTTAAAGACGATTTCTGTTAACTTTAGATAAAAGTCAAATATTTTGAAAAATTTCGAACGATTTTCGAAAATTTTTAAAAACTCATGCAGGTTCTTGAAACTTTTAACCGGAAAAGGGTCGACGGCCTGCATCAGCTTAATCAAAAATAGGCAACTCATGTTAAAGGCTTTTCCGCAGAGCACAGAATGTTGAGAAAAAAAAAACGTTCAAGCATGATAACGCTGTGCCGAGGATTCCGAAACAATTATGCAGAAAATGTATTACGTTTTTAGAAGTTTTTTTTTTTCTCGTACAATAATGGAGCTATATATTTTTATAATTTTGAGATCGGCGCATCGTCAATTTTTATTTGACAGCCATATTGTATTTATACTAAAAAGTATTTTGTTTTTTTTTTTTTTGGCTTTTACTGTAACTTTTTGTTTTTAAAATTTTCCAAAAATTTTACTCTCGCTGTGGGTTAGTTAAACTCAACTTTGGTTCAGATTTCAACCTTCTACGTCTTGCGGTTCAAAAATTATGAGGCTGTGACAGGCAGATGGACAAACAGCTTACTAAAGTCTGTTGCATAGTTATAGCACCCACCACAAATAAAGTTTCTTTATTTTCAACATACAATGTAAGTCAGTTTAGGCCCAATTAAAGAGATATTTATAAAAATAAAATCAGAATTGTGGTTATAAGTGTTCATTTTTGGATTTCTTTATTCTTTCCTTGTTTTCCTTCGATTAAGGTTTTCAGAAAGCCGACATCCAGGTTATGCCATTCTGTAATAATGGCTTCTTTTAAAGCTCCAACTGTTTCAAATTGACGATTACTAGCGTATACCCTTTGAGGGTGGCCGTGGTGTAGTGGTAACATCAACGCTTGTCACGCTCTTGGTTCACGGTTCAAATCCTGATCTCAACAGTCATCTATTTATTTCGTCTGAAATAAATAAAAAAGTCGATCAATTGCGAAAGCTTAGTCAACTCTACTGCGAAGGCATAACACTGGCAGTAGGGTGGTCATATGGCTTAAATGCAACTTGATCGTGATGATGACATCAGGTGGAGGGAAAAAAAAAATACTGTGAATCAAGAGCAACGACAAAAATCAAAACAAACAAGCTCCCCAGTTATCTGGACGCCACCCTTAGGGTTTACTGAAACTTAATACCACCTAAGTTTCAAACCCACTACACCAATCTATCTCTCTCTCTCTCTCTCTATCTCTCTCTCTCTCTCTCTCTCTCTCTCAAATTTATACAAACGCTCGTGCCCTGAAATAATTTAATGGTATTCATATCCCATTTGGCGCGCGCAAATTATAAAAAAAAAAAAAAAAACAAGGATACCCCAGATGTTTTCGATCGGGTTAATGTCATGGCTACACGTTTTCAAAACTTCAATTGATACCGACTCAAGCCATCCTAATGTTTCACGGCTTACATGAATCCTTGCATTATCTTGCTGGAAAACGTAACTGGTTGAAGTATTTTGAGCCAGAAATGAAAGTAAACTGCCTTGGAGTACCGTTATGTAGTCAGAGCTATTCATTCTGAATGCAATGAACTGCAGCTCTCAACAACCAATTGCAGAAATTGCCCTCCAAATCATCAAGCTGCCTCCGCTGAAATTCCTTTTTGAAAAATACCGAGGCTGTTTCTTCAGATCCCGCCAATAGTACCTAAAACCATCTGGGCCGTCTAAATTTCACTTCTTTTCCTCCGAAAATATCATCTAAAATGTAGACAAACAAAATAATTCTTTTACATTGTCCCAAATTCTGTCCATGTTCGCATGTGCGAAATCTAATCGGGCAAGTTTGTGGTGAGGCATTAGTCGATGTGCAATCTTCATTTTTGATCTCACAATGTTAGGATTTCGCTTTATGGTTCTCCATACCGTAGTTCTGCTCACAGAAGGTTTAATCATGACTGCTATCTGCCTACAGCTCTTTGAAGAATTGCTAACTCCTTTCATTATTTTGCATTCGGCGTGTGCAGATAGTTTTTTCAGTCGTCCTAGATGGTTGGTTTTACCGTAACCTTCAATATTTTTTTTTTTTAAATTGAACACTACTTTATGACTACGGTCAATTTGGCGAGCGATAGCACGTAACCCTAAGCATTCTCTTTTTAGATCCAATATCTTGCCCTTTTCAATGTCACTTGACGCTTTTCCACGTGGCATTATTTTTGCAACACTGAACTTAACAATTTTTATTCAAAAACTTTGCACTAAAATGCATCTGAACTGATGGGGAACTCAAAAACAAATGGTGGTGCTAAAATTATGAAACATTTCACAAGCACTTGTTTACAATAATTCAAAGAACTAACGGTTAATTTTTGGCTCTCCACTTAAAGTGAGCGGGTTTTCATGAAATGCGTCGTACCTTATTTTAGAACTCATACCACGTGTTCTGAGGCATTCGTCTTTCACGAGTATCTACATATTGGCAGGGTGGTGCTCTAATTATGCAACAGACTTTATAAAGTTTCCGTTCTTAATTATTATTACCTTGTAAGTAGCGGATCCCTGAAAACACCTTAAGAAATCGACGGTAGCTGCAGATTCTGGAAAACTATGTGGCGCTGATTAGCAATAGAGTACCTTTAAAAAAACAGCCTTTCTGAACTAAGTACTTGGCTTTCGAAAGGGAACTCTAGACTGGAAGAAGTCATCTGATCTAAGAACAACCTAAGTCCCAACCAGGAGTGCGCTCAATAGACGGTCGCAATGTTCTTATATGATCTCTACCTAACTACTAGTACTTCGTAGGTAAGTAAGTAGAGGTGGTGTATCAGGAAGTCTGGTAGATTCCTTGATCATTTCAATGGATTAACTAGTACCTACATCCAAGAGTATCCCTTGACTGTCGTAATAGACGTCTTGTAAATTCCATGACAGTAAACTGACGGTTGAGCTAGCAGAGAATGGTGGGAAACAGTCGCAGATTGACGATCGAATGGAAGTAAAAATGCACTAAAATTGCGGTGCAAATCCCGTCTACTATAGCAGGACATACTCGCACATCCATCCTAAAACTGAGGTAGGAAATAGCTAAATATTACAATAGGATTCTATCAGGGTATTGCATCCTGCAAAAGCATGCCTAGAGGAGGTAGGTAATATAAGCTACACAAATCTTGTGAAGTTTTGGAAGGAAATTAATCGTTTTGAGGATTGCGATTGAGGCCCCTCTATTTTTGCTATGGCAAACTGATTGCATAAATTCAAACTAAAAATAGTTTTTCCCCGAAAAAAATGTTTCCTTATTACAATCCTGAATTGAATTTCCCAGGAAAATCTC
This sequence comes from Pocota personata, assembly GCA_963082735.1. NCBI lineage: Eukaryota > Metazoa > Arthropoda > Insecta > Diptera > Syrphidae > Pocota > Pocota personata. Next base: position 261,344,332 of record OY720429.1, on the reverse strand, counting down.
AAAATAAAAAGAAAGTTCTCAAGCTATGAGCGTGGAAAAGAAAAAGCGTTAGACCAATAATACTCATCTGTTGCACAGACAAATTGCCGTCTATAATTGGGAAGCATTCATTCGTTTACATCTGATTTTGAAGGTCCTTATGGTAAATTGCTCCCATAAAAACTGGCGCCATTATTTCCAAAATTAATCCAACTACTTAATCCCCCTTAAACCAAAATTAAGTGCAGAAAAATTGAGCAAAATGATTAATAATACCGTCCAACTGAATAAACCGTAAATCCCCAGATAATCATTCAGCTACTTTACATCTCAATCACAAAGAAAAGAAAAAAAAAAAGGAAAAAGCGTTAAAGCAAAACACAATCAAGAAGAAGAAGCAAAAAGAGATTGATCCTTTGTTCTACGGTAGCAATTTAATGCCAACAACCCTATCCATATACCGTGTGCCATGCCAAGACGTTGGGATGAAATATTATGCCAGAGTTCTCGTGGTAAATGGGAGGCGATATAAAGAGAAACAGTCGACAGCTCCTCCGACAGCTAATCAATAATTTCTCCACACGCAGTCGAAGAAAAGATGATTTCTCGAAGACGACCAGAGAAAGAGAGAAAGAACGAGCGAGCTCACACAAAAGAAAGAAAGTTCGAAGGACGAACAAGCACATACATACTAATCATAGAAAAAGGGATTTCGGAACGCAGACGCCATAATTTCCAATAAAGAGCTTATGGCTCTTTTCGCTGCCTCCCGGGCCTGGGCAATGAATAGTTGAAACAATGGCAAAATATTTTTTGCCAGCTGTATCTTCCATTTTGTGCAATGTATCTCATCACCAATCCTCCCTTTGTTTTGCCTCAAATTTCCATTAGTCCTCCTTTCACTGGTCCCCCTTTAGGTCGTCTCCTTTTTATTTAGCGGGACTAATTGATGACTTGCAGACAGAATTAATCGATGAATATGCACGTAATTGCCTTAATTCTTTTTAAGGGTTTATTTTTGCTTAGCTACGAGTGTAGAGACGTCTATAATGAGACCTGAATTACAGGGCGATAATGGAGAAGTGTATCTGTTGGATAATTTGACTTGCGTTGAGGATGGAGAATGTGAAACTATTTCTTGAATGATTAATGAAATCGATAAAGACATTGAACTGAGTCATACGTACGTCTATCGGTGGAACCGGAAATTCCACAACTTGTATGCCGCACCGTATGACAAGTGACAAGGATCCGATGAAAAGATATAAAACAGCAAATTAACTGGTCAAATTTAAACACAAACACCGCTCCTTATTTTTTGGGCGGAGGGATTAAGCGTATTATCCCATTAACATTAAGGTTAATGTTTAACTGATCACTAATTTGTGGCAAACAAATGTGAACAAAACAGCAGGGGATTATGGAGAATTGCCATTATGAGTCAGAAACCGTGAAATGGTTTCGGGGATTTCAAAGGAACAGACCCACATTCGACTGTTTTATTAAGGAAATGCTTCCAATGATTCTTTTCAATAAGGTTTTTTGGTATTTTTCCTTTTGATATCGTCTTAATTATATATTTTTTACTATTGGACAAGAAAAGATATGCAAAATGCAGACGCTTATTTGCTAAACACAAGAAAATATAGGTTTTTGGGTTCTTGTCTTGGGTAGTTGGGTGAAATTTTACCAGAGTTTTAGAGGCCTCGATTTGTGTCGATATCGTTGGAACTACTACCAAGGATGAACCACCAGCCATTTATGTTGACTATCTGGTGTTAACGCAGAAGGAATTAGTACTGCGGACAAGTGTTTAAAAAAAAAAATATAGCCCGGTACAATCCTTTTCACAGCTCAGCGACCTGCAAATACGAACGAGCGAATATTCGCAAATTTTGACATTTCATTCACAGCAACTTTTTTTTTTAGTGTCAGCAATCTGCGAATTTCACTTGTCATTCGTTACCACCAAGAACAAAACAAAAGAATTGTGAGGTCAAACTCTCGCAAATGTGGATTGCGTTTCACATCTGTGGAATGTGAATAAAATTTGACAGTTCGCAAGAAGTATTCGCCTATTCGCGTAAAAAATCAGCGAATTGTTAATTTCTTCGTGGAAACTAATTAAAATTTAACTTTTTTCCTATTATTCGATAGATAAATTAAGCTCTGTTCTTTTGGAATAGTAAAGTTGTCAATTGTGTGCCTTTAAATGTACTAAAAATGGTTTGTTCGCAGTGCGCTCATTCACCGGTCGCTGAGCTGTGAATGAACCTTTATACCCTACTTATTTTTATCAAAGCATTATTTTTATAAACTTAAATTTTTTACTTTTTTTGGTTTTTTTCACGTTACGCGACTTTATTTCACGTCGCACGATTTTATTTCACATCGCGTAATTTTATATTACAGTTACGTAATAAAAAAGAGAGGTTGTTGGATCATTTACACGATTGTGGGCGTGTCAGTGGGCGTTTCTCAATCAAACACTATTAAATTTGATTCATCTAGCTCAAAACCTGTTACATACGAACGGACAGAAGCGGCTCTAACAATTAAACAATTAACAAGTAAAATACTTTAGAGGGTGTATCTTTATTATTTCTCTCTGTTACAAACAATGTATTAAAATCAGTACACCACTATCTGTGGAAGGCTATACAAACAGAGCAATGTCATAGCTTTTGTTGTTAAATTTAAAATATTCTATTAAAAGTTATGATTATAAGGAGTATATAAAATTGCAACTCAATGACTCCGACCGAATCCAAAGGAAGAACACATCTACTTACAGTACGAAATCAGCTTTAAATGGACAACCAAATCATCAAACCCAGGAGACTATGCATTTTCTTAGTGTCACAGTCAACTCTGGTGAAACATGACACGACTACCTGTTTAGAGCAAAGATATACTTCAGATCTGCACAGCTCCTTCACCTGTACTCACGATTAATCTACTCGACAGCATACAGAACGAGCAGTTGGCTCATAAGAAAATCCTGCTTTACAACTATTCGCTCATTGAAGGTTGGCAGCAGACTATGCCTATCGTATAGATACTACAATGACATATTTTTAGAAGACCCCAAACGAATGATCACTAGAATTGCGTCATTTGAACTTCCTATTAGGCAAGCCGCTAGGCCTAATAAACTTTACGTCCGCCTGAAAACCGCGCGAAAATTGCCTTTTGTTATAGAACTAGTAAACTTTGGAATTCACTCATAGCAAACATATTTCGAGTAGCTTTTAACCTCCACTGCAGTGATGAAGAGGTCCATGAAAAGGATACACCCCATTTTTGTTGTCACTACCCAAGCATCTGTTACTTAAGAAACAGAATTTTAGGAAGCTACTACTTTCATGGTATTGAAGACATATCTACTATCTCACTTTCAAGTATATACAACTTTCCATTGGGCTGGCCGATAGCCCTTAATCAATCCACAAGCATGGGAAGTGCAAATAATATCAAAATATTCCAACCTCATAAAACTTTTCACATATTACGATCAGAATGCCCATAATATATCTATTTCTAAGAACGATTAACAGGTGCTGCATCCATATGGTATAACGCAGACTTTCCCGATCGTCAACCGAGACAATAGTTTTTCAAAAGACCGTGATGTGGGGATGTAGCACTCAGATCCCACCGACAAAGCACTGCCAAGCATGTCATCACCATGAGAAAAAGTAGTGGCGAGATTATACAACCTTGACGGACTTCACTTCCAATATCAAATTCCTCTGACAGCCTACTCGTATGCAGCACGTGATTTTCGCCTTCGTATATTTTTCCAGTGGGGCTCTGCTATGCAAGGTAGGCCGTATGAATTTCTGTTCACACTATCGAAAGTCTTCTGGTTGAACCTTTCTAAGGGGTGTCTGCAAAAGCCACTACAAACAGCATGCAAATTCAATTACATTTGGTTAAACACTTCATGGCAAGTCTGCACGAGGCGACTATTCAACCAAATAACATTTTAGAGTTTTAAAACTACTCGTATGCCTTAATAGCATTAACAAATGCCAATCTCTCCATCGCTACATAAATTATATTCTAGACGGTGGTTTTGACCCCCTTACGAAGAAGATACAAGACTTGATTGAAGTTTAAATTAACCTATCGCATACGACGAACCACGATCCCGGGTTTGAGTACCACTAAACAAAATTACAGAGAACACAATTTTCGCTTCAAGAGTTTTTTGACTTTATTTCTCCGGAATCAAGCACATGTTATGTACTACACAATCACACTACCACTCATAAGTATTCGTTTCTGTTTCTCCCCAGCTTATCTCAGAAGACCTCAATTGGGTTGAGATCAGGCGACTGTGGTGGCCAATCCATATGATTGAGTATTCCTTCAGCTAATAACTTATCCAAGTATTGCCTACAAGGCGGTCATGTACTCATCATCATTTTAGTGTCAAAATATAAATTGATTGTCTAAAAATGCACAGTCCAGATGGCAACATTTCATTTTCAAGAACTCCCCGATATCGTTTTTTTCTTCATTATACTTTGGAGTTTGTAAGAATTGCCGGCTGTATCTCCACGAAAAGAGCCCCAGATCATAATAGAACCTCAACCATGTTTCACGAAAGGTACCGAACACTGATCATATGTCTGTTCGTTTGCTGACCTGCAGACTCTTTGCTCTTTGCCAAAAACTTCGAACTTAGACTCGTCTTCAAGTGTGTCTAATTTGTGAGTTAATTTGTCCATTGCAATCTGTTCTACTAATTTACGACTCACAACTTTTTACATCTACCCTGCTATGAAGATCTGCTTCTTGAAATCGACATTTGAGATTGAAACACTTACTGGTTTAACCATCCGCAAATTCACTTGGGCTGCTATTTCTGGCGCAATAAGGCGTCTGTCACGTCTGCTGGTTATTGCCATCTTTCGATATTCAGTTAAAGTCATCAACCTGTGACGTCCAATTTTATTACCTTCACTGCAAAATATACGAATTCAGGTAGAAAGTTTTGAAATATAAAACAAAATAGAACAGCCATTTGCTGCAAACACGCTTTTATTATAAAAGCTCGTGCCCATGCTTTGATTGTTACTCCCTTGGCAACTTTAGATGAACAAATTGTAGCCTTTATTACCTGCACCCTTAAAAATGCAATATAAAAGCAAATTAGTTCGACAAATATATCCGGAATCTATCAATCAAACAGCTTTACAATTACCACCATAACCCAAAAAAGCTGACACGTCTCTTAACTAAAACACACTTTGTAGCAGTCCTGCTCAACACCTGTCATTTCCGCCTCCACGAACCTTAAATACATCCCAAACAAGTCATCAACTAAACTAATGGGTTTCAAAACCTTTTACGAACTCTTGTTCATTCTTTCAACGAATATCCTGTGAATATTCCACATAATTGTTTTTTTTTTTTTTTTTTGAGAATGTTTTCATAATAAAAGGACGAAATGAATATTTTTCTAATTCAATTATCCACTTAGCAGGACTGTTGACTGTTAGTGTGCAACTTGAAAGGAGGACTTAAAAATTACATCCTTCATTCTTGGCACAACTTGATGTATGCATATTAATTTTTCATAATCTCCGAGCTCAAGTTCGGCGACATGACTTTGCATTTATGAGTATGACGTCGACGGTTATCGCGCAGTGGTGTATGCCCTCATCATGTCCCTATCACATGCGCTTGTTGCCACCTACATACCGCCAGCAGGTTCATTGTCAGACTCCGACCCACGCAGGGGAGTTGAATGAAAACATTTTCTTTTTGTTCTTTCTTCAACGTTTATCCTTCGTCCTGGCACGAGAGCCCGCGCGTATATATTGTCAGCAGAGAAACAACTAAACAAAACATTTTTCTATGTACGAAGAGTATTTATATCCTCCACGGAGTAACTGACTGCATAAACTAAAATTTTATTGTAGGTAGTACCGTACCCTTCCCTCTCTTGCTCCATATGTTGCTGTCATTGTCATTCGTCCTTATTTTTTGTTCGTCCCGTCGTGGAAGAGTAGAAAAGGAATCAAGTACAAGTTTTTTTTTTTTTTCCTATTCGTCCTTTTGGATAGAGTACAGAATAAAATTCCATTATTGTTGGTTGTGTCGTAAAGTTTTAACACTTCTTTTTATATAGCAATTGAAAATTGTGCATTTTTTCCGAGATCCTTTTTTTGTAGTGCTTATTTTTCATTGCGACTCCCTCTCCCGCGAGCCGTCGTTCACTTTCTGAAACAAAGCACGAAACTACCTCGTTGAGGCAATTTAAAAAGGATTTACTTTTTGGTGTGTTGGTGAAATTAAGGGTGTTCACTCATAAAAGTCATCCTTTGGATAAATAAAACGCATTAAAATGGATCAAAAGGACGAGGCGGATCTACCTAGTGTTGTGTACAACAAGTCTATGGCCCCAGGTAGGAATTATTGTAATCAGATGGGGAAAGTTGTTCTCTCTCGAGGGACGAAGGTGTTTCCACTTTCTTGTTCCTGTTTTTTTCTCGTCAAAGTGATTATGTCCTGATGTGGAGATAATTTGCACTTGAAGAGCGCCCCAGCTAAACTATGTTACGATCCTTGCTCATTTGCATGCGAAAGGAAATTTACATGTTAAACATATTTGTGTAGACGAAATCTCACCTCAATTTTTAGAGAATCCTTTTTGAGTATGCACTCTCCGACAATGGATATACGAGAGTCATCCCTTCGATGTGATTTTATCGTGTCAAGGGGTATGTGTTAGGTTTTGGTTATTGGCCAAGTTTTAGTGTTTTGTTCGAGGAATTTTTTTTTTTTATTTTTTATTTTTTTGTCTATCCTGGGATATAAAAGAACATGCGAGTTCATTACGAGAGATGATACTTTGGAGGTTAACCAAAACAACAGACAATAGTTGAAGTAGTTGGATGGGTTCCAAAAATGGTAATGTTTTTTGGGGGAGAGCGGTACAGTCTCACAGACAATTAGTAGGGTGCTGGGATATACTTGTAATCGGCTCTGAAGAGGTGGATTATTTCGTAAATACTTTGGCAGAAGGTTACTTGGCACATTATAGTGCCCGGCTCAATGTCTGCATATGGTTTTGCTGTGCACGACCTTTTTGTACAAAAAGTTTTATGAAGGATGTTAGTGTGGAAGTTGTAGTTTCTGTTAAGTAAAAAGTTGTCTATTGTAGTTCAATGGATACAGTTTTATGAAGTGATGTCCTTTGGGGGGGGGGATATAACTATTAGACAATCTGGATTCTGTTTAGATTGTAGGTACTATTGTACCAGCAAAAGTTTATTACATTAAAAATTTCAATCAGTTCGATTCGTTAATAGTTTTAGAGTCGTTTACTTTCAAACCTGCGCCACCATCAGAGGTTTCAAATTTGTAGAATTTGGTTATCCAAGGAACATGACTCGCTTTGAAATGCTTTATTATCCAAATATGTACTCAGTATTCAGACTCGATTTTCAGTCCATTGTATTACCAGGCAGAGACCTCTTTTTGGAGTAGTGGTTCGAGAGGCTTAGATTTTATAATTTATGCGCGGTGGCTTTTGGTTGTTGTTCCCCGCTCGGGCTCGAACCTACACAGTTCGAGTGACAAGAAAGCATACTCGTACTGCCCAGAACAGTGTGGCCACTTAAGAGACTCACGTACAGTACATATCAAACACAATATCTGAGTCCACTGAGTCTTAGTTCCTTTTTACTAAAAGTCATAGAACAACTCCTATCCTATATTCGCAACAAAATTCAAACCATAGGCATGTCTTGCAAGCAGTTTAAGCCGTCCTACATCATCTAGTCTGGGCAGTTGGAAAATCCATAGTCTGGGCAGTTGGAAAATCCAGACCCAACTAGCTCTGTCAGACTATCGACAATTGGAGATTCGATGCTCTATCCTATCGAAAAGAACGAAGTATATTAAAGACTGATTCTTGATAGTAAATTGAACTGGAATGTAAGTATCGAAGAAAGGGTGAAAAAAGGCATCAATAACCCTTTACACCTGCAGCAGAATCTGTGGGGAATCTGTGAGGCTCTGCACAGCAGTCGTCAGAGCCATACAGTGCAGTGGACTACAGCGAGTAAATCCAAAAATTGCCACCTACTTACACGAGTGCAATGAGCAGCGTGTCTAATCACAATAGGCGCTCTAAGATCAAGCACGACAACGGGACTAGAATCAACTCTACGCATTCTACGGTTTAGGCATTTTGAAACTGCAATTCACGTAACACGAATTCTAAGGCATGTTGGTTTGCAGTAGTATCTTTAAAAACAGGCTACAGTAAATCAGAGACCATTAGATCTATCCTGCAGAGTTTAGCAAAACCCTCATCTCTCCAATCCTTTCCTGAGAGGGGATTTGGGATGGTGAAATGGCTATGGTCAGTGTCGTACATTTGCAGAGAAAGTGAGCAAAATGTTGGTACTTACGACTCCGGTAGTATGCATTAAATGATCCCCAGCTGGCCGATGGTTCATGCTAATAGCCACAATCCTAACGATATTAACACGAGTATTATTTAGCTATTGGTGGGCCATGTCTTTATAAGATTTGACCCAATTAAATCACATACCCCACCTGAGGTAGGCCATTAGGAGATCCTACGTTTTCCAACTCTCAAAATCTGGTCATCACTCGGGCTTCAAAACTGATCAAGAGTCGAGAAGATCATCAAAAATGTTGTTATCGACTTAAAAAAAAAATATTTCACCACAACTCGAGGACTTAAAAAACAGAGCAAACACTTCCTCTGTCATATACCTTCCTCCTAAATTATGTCACCTTAACATAATTTAGCCCAAACGGCAAAAATACAAACAAAAAAAAAACAAATCCACAATATTGTCGATACGAAATTTCATTAAAGTTTTACAAAAAAATATATACATATAACTTGTCGATCAATTTCTTTACAATTATGTCACTTATTCTGAGAATGCTATGTCAATTATTATGTCAACATAATTTGATTTTGAAATTATGTCACTACCGAACTAATTATGTCACGATGTGTAGGTTGTTGACTATATGAACGACATCGGCAGAACAAAGGGAGTAGTTGGCTAGTGTCGAATCAGAAGCAGCTAAGATGACTCTAGCTATAAACGAGGATAAAACAATGTATATATGCTGTCAACAAATAAACATTCCCAACACCGACACCTTGACCAAAACGCCATGATAGGCAATAATAAATAAAATCAAGGTATTCAATGATTTTGCCAACCTAGGCTCTGCTCTTAACTGCCAAGGACTGTCAACATTAGTACAGAAATAAAATGGAAAATCACTCTTGTCAACCGCAATTGAGTAGTAAGGCCCTATCAAGAAGGCCAAAGGAGACGCGGTATAAAACTCTCATTATCCCAGTCCCGCTGTAGGGGGAAGAAGCGTGGACTTTATCAAAATTGGATGAAAGCACTCTTACCATCTTCATGTAAAAAATGTTGCACAGAATTTGAAGTTGACGGCATATCGAAGAGAAGATTCAGCCCCGATCTATAGGGGCTTTACAGCAAACTGAAAGGGATATGACTTCGCCGCTTAAGAAGCGCATCAACAGCAATACTTCGGCCCGGAGTCTTCAAATTTATACGGGAGAGACTACGCAGGAGAGGCAGACCTTATCATCGGTACCATGCGCAAGTTAAGAGTGACCTCAATCAACACACGCAATTGGAACATCTTGTTGGTCCTAGGTCCACCCTGGCTTGTAGCACTGTCTAAACTAAAGGTAGCCGTAAACGACGAACATGCTCGCCGAACTTGTTCGTGTTCGCTATGTTTTTCTCGTGTAGGGGCTGGTTCGTGAACCGTTCGCTGTTGGCGAAAAATTTCGATTTTTTCGTGTGCGTTGTCTTTGATGTTCGCCATGAATAAACACGAAATGAATGTTCGCCAAATGTGTTCGCCGTGTAGGGGATAACGCAAACGAACAAGTTCGGCGAGCATGTTCGTCGTTTAGGGCTACCTTAAGTAAGCAAATTAATCCTTCACATCCAACAGCCATAAGCAAATATGCGTTGAACCAACTATTCATGTGAAGCGTCTCGGGGTTCACAATGAGTACTGCAAAATCTGCAGGAATGCTTTGCGGATCCTGCCCTAGCCAACGAAATTTCGAAGATTCTTAGTAGTCGCTTCTTCGAGAAGCTGGAGGACTTGCGTAACGATGAGCTAAGAGACCTGAGAGACATGAGGTTTATATATCTTTTTGGTTGGTTCTTACAGGTTTTCAGGTTAGTCAAAAATACGTGACAGACGTAATCAGTGACCGACGTAACCTGAACCAAGAAATTGACGTACTGCAGTCGTGTGCATCCATACGGTTATCTATGGTTAAAAGCCCCATTTTTTCCCAAATATTTTATTGCAAGATTAAGGACAGTGAACAGATGCCCAATAGCGAAAGTTGATGAGAGTTCGTGTCTGTTTAACACGGGAAGGCTGAAGGTAGGTATTTCCAAGAATTTTATACAACCTCAACCCACTTACTAAATGTGTTCCAGACAACTCAACCAAGAAGGACTACAATCCAATGGACGTTCATTACTTCCGATGCGAATATCTACTAAACCAAGACAACATTTAGAAGAGCATGCTGGAATACCAAGTCAGTGACAGGTTTTATGAAGAGCTCTTTACCGATTTTACGCTTTTCTTCTATTGTTAAGTACGGATGTCTGAACTCTGTCAGTAAACCTACATAATGTACACCATAAGCCTCCTGAATCATCATCATTAATTATAAGAGAGTAATGGAAACAAAGTGCTTTTTTTTGCGGTAAAATTACATAATTCTACTCTCCTGTGAAGGGTTTCAAATAAGATCCTTGTTTGCAGTTGTGACTTTCCTGTAGGAAGCAATTATTTCAATACTTGAAGTATTTTTTTCTTTTCAAACTTTTTCTCCTATGGCATATATCCATTAAAATAAATCGACCGTAATGTCAATTCAAGGAAAGCAACACAGAGAAAGTAGACAAACAGTATATATGTAGGTACACAAACATATTTGTCTTTGCCAATATTCCGGTGAAAAGGAAAACTCTCCCTATCTAAGAGGTAATAAAAGCACACAACAGTGAGGTAATCACCTGCTTAACCGGAACAATAGTCAATAAATGAAGCTGAAACCATTTAAGTTCAACTTCAGAGACGCAAATGTTACCTTCTAAGAGGAAATACACAACATCCTTACCATGGTGATGGCACATCGGCAATTCTATCCAAGGACGAAGCATCGCCAATTCTCAATGGGAATTCCATTGGATTGTATTCATATAGAAAATGTACCCTACCTACATATGTCTCAAATAATTACCCAACTTTGAGGAGCATACACGGGCCATACTAGTACATTAACATTACTCCTTCAGTGCTCTCCCACTTAAGAACACATTTTTGCAATTCACATCCGTTATTGCAATTAATTTGTTTTTCTTCCACCAGAAATATGTCTCATGGGTCTGCCTTCTCTCAGACAAGTTGAAAACTTTGAAAAAGTGTGTTCTGCGCGACGACTTCCTAGTTGTCGTCATTTGTTGGTGCTCATTTTTTTTTTTTTTTAACTTTCCTTCGTTTTCCGCTGTCAACATGTCCGCATTCATTCCACGATAACACAAAACCAGAAACTCCTCAGCCAACTTCATATGTGTGCCCTTTAGTTTAATTCAACAATTTCCCAGTGCTACTAGGTACTGCTACTACTGTTGTTAGCCAGTTGGAGAAGGTAAAAACAGTGGCAGTAGCAGTGTCAGTGTTCCCTCCTGCCTCTCTAATAATATGATGGCAATTAAAATTTAAGTTTTTCCAGAAAAGCGTTTGTTTGTTCGTACTGGAAGTACATAAATTGTTTTTCACCATACTTCATGCGACGAACGAAGTGAATGGGAAAAGAAAGTTTCTATTTGTCAACAAAAAAAAAAAGAAAAAAGGCAGACATCTCGTGGGTGTGGCAGACGGTGGTAGACGGCCGTAAGTTGAACGAATTCTGAAACCAAGGATTCCATCAATTTAAACCAACTCATTGAAATTTTTGATGGAATTCACCTTATACTCGTATATGTATCTAAAAATAGAAGATTATCTGTTCACAACAGTTAACACAGACGACATTCGTAGAATTTGTTACGTTCATGCTTATGCATTGCTACGTCAAATTTACACAATAATGTGATATAAGAACCTCGTAAATAAATAAACAGAATTTATTAAAATAAAAATAAAAAAGAAAGAAATGTGAAATGTTCCTCTTTCGGATTCGAGTTCCAGTCTTCGAATTCGATTTTCTTTACTTCGATAAGACATACGACGAATAACTTTATTCGTTACTTTAAAGTAGCGAATAAAAACTTATTTGACGAATGCGAGACGTCAAAGGTTTCGCTTTTGTTGCCTTGTCTTTTGTTTAGTTTGTGTTCTCTCGAATTATTTTCATAAATTAAATTTTTTTTAATTTGTCTAATTGAAAGATGGTATTTTTAAATCAAATTGTCGATGAAGATCTACAGTCCTCACAACATGAAAGAAATTTCATTTCTCCTGGTCCACCACCAGTTTTGTTCGCATTTTGTTAAAGATCTGACACTTTTTTCTTCCCTACTTTCTTCTTATATCTTTTTTAACGTATTAAAGTTCAATAGAAATTCCCAAGTAATGATCTTTAACGACTTATCGTATTTCTACGATTTTTGGGTCTCAAAAATACAATACGATTTTCCACCAAGATTTCGTTGAAATTTACGATTCTCCAAATGAATTTAAAAGGTTATTCATTGAGGTTGGGATTTCACATCCCTGCCATATGGCATCTGTCAAATCTATCTGTCATCCACAGTGACAGGTAGTAAGTTATTGCCTTGTCATTTTACAATATGGATCGTTTAACCACCGCTCAATGCATTAAAATTGTTACATCTTACTACAAAAATAACAGTTCTGTAATATCTGTGTAATGTATGGAAAAAGCCAACGTCTACATACTTTATTAAGGTGTTTTTCATTTCCAATAAATATATCAAAAAAAGGTATTTTAATGTTCACCCTAGTAATGAAGTGGGCGTGACTGTGGACGAATTTTAAAAACATTTACACCTGTATTGCTTCGAGTTCCAAAAAGGCACAAAAACTGGTACCTTAATAAAAGTGACTTCAACTATTTCGGCATACGAGTAAATATTCTTAATGTCAGTTTTAAGAATATTACTGGAAATAGTTAAGTAATAACTTAGAGATTGTGAATTTTCATATACAAGGCAAATTTCAGTAGAACGTGAAGATAGGGACAAACACATCTTCACCTCTTCGTGGTGCCTGAGCCTTGGGTTTATGTGACTCAAAAATTTATCTCGAAACAAACCTCGGATAAAAGACTGAAGAATCTACACCTGTATCAATCGCTCACTGAACACTAAACATACAACCGATCAATTAGCGAAGATTCTCAGTTGCTATCAAAACAACACGAGTACGATGGATTGGACAGTGACATCTAGGGGGGACGTTCGATAATTCTGTACAATCTCGACAGGAGGCGATGCCAGCCACAAATTTATATTTGTTTCGTGTGCTAACACTTCAAACCATAACATACATAATAACATACATGTCACTTGTTTTGTGTTTGACTGAAAGCAGACAACTTCTCGTATTTTCGCAAACATGGAAAAAAGTGAATTTCGTGTAGTGAATTGGATAAACATTAGGGGGACCCTGCACTTTCGCTTGAAATGATTTGTAAAATGGATCCAAAATTTCCAATGCGGTGATATGAACACAAAGGGCGCCGATCGTCCTGGACGCCCAATTGAGGTCACCACAACAGAAATCATCAATACAATTCATATACACGTAATATGGTGATGGACGATCGGAGAATTAAAGTGCGTGAGATTGCTGAGGCTGTAGGCATCTTAAATGACCTTCCCCATCCAATATATTATCCAGGTTTAACACCTTGCGACTATTTTCTGTTTCCAAACATGAAGAAATGACTTGGAGGTAAGAGATTCGCATCGAATGAAGGGGTTATCGCCGCAACAGAGGTATATTTTGCAGAGTTTGACAAATCTTATTACTCGGACGGCTTAAAAAAGTTGAAGCATCGCTGGGGTAAGTGAATCGAGTTAAAAGGAGAAAAGGAAAAAAAGCATGTTTTCTATATTATTGTGTGGAATTATTGAACGCCCCTCGTACTATTGAGACTGCTAATGTGTCGAAAGGCAGCATTTTAGTGCATCTTTCTTATGAGGAGCCGGCTGAGGCAGCCTTCATTTTTCGAAATGTAACCGAAATGATGACATTTGTTTTCTTGGGGTACATTAAACCCCAAAAAGACGAAATAGCAATTCACATTACGACAGATCCTTGAAAACAAGCAAGAATACAAATTTGATAAGCTACACCTGTTTCTGAATTTCTACGTCGCGCATGGTTCAATGGATAGTACCTTGGACTACTGAGCGGGGATCATATTAGATTCTATCTGCCATATTATGTGAATGCCTTAAACCCTTTATCAACAATCCTATTAGTCCGTATCAGTGTGGTTTTAGGCCTGGAAAGTCCACCATAGATCCCACATTGTGCCAGATCTCAACACCTTTTTATCAATTTTAAAGCCACCTATGACAGCGTTTATAGAGACCAGCTATACAGAGCCATGTCTAGTTTTGCCATCCCTGCCACACTCGTCCGTCTGTGCAGGCTTATGATGGAGAATGCACGCTGCTCCATCAAGATCGGTAACAACATCACCGAGGCTTTTGATGTCGAAAAAGGACTACCATGAGTTGAATCGCTGTCGTGTGATTTCTTTAACATCATATTTAAAAGAATTGTACAAAATTTCGAAGCTAACATCAGGGGTACGATCAAAACTCTGTACAACTACTGTCGTACGCCGACGACATTGACATGATTGGAAGAACGCAGCGGGCTGTTAGTTCCTTGAGAATTGAAACGGAAGCGGCGAAAATAGGTTAAGCGGTTAACGAGGTAAAACAAAATATGCTGTCACCAAAAAAGGACAGTTAACATCGGCGACTTGGGCAGAACGCCACAATAGACAGCTACAACTTTGAGGTAGTTAAGGGCTTTGTCTACCTAGGCTTCGCTGTAAATTCAAACAATGACACCAACACAGAGATCAAGCGAAGAATCACTCTCGCCAACTGCTGTTCCATTGGGCTAAGAAGGCAATTGAGTAGGAAGGTCCTCTTACGAACAACTAAGCCCACTCAAGGGCAGTCCTGCTATACGACGCAGAAGCATGAACATTATGAAAAGTTAATTTGAAGAAAAAGAAATATTCGTGTGATTTTTGGTCCCGTTTGTATAGACGGAGAATGGAGGAGAGTTATAATAACGAACTATACCGGTTGTACAGCGACTTCAATCTAGTCAGAAGGGTTCGTATTCATCGCCTAAGATGGGTAGGACATGTAGATCGAATGGACATCAACTCTCCGGCCCGGAAAGTCTTCGAATCCAGCCTGGAGAGACGACGCAGTAAAGGAAGAATTCATCTAAAATGGCGAACACAAGTGGAAGGGACCTTAATCAACTTCCTCCGCAAAATTGGAGGCTGGAGCACGCTAGTTGGTTGAGGCCCAGGTCCCCCCGAACACTAGCGCCATCTAAAGTAAAATGAAAGTAAGTGAATGCAAATTTCAAATATTTTTGCTCAAAGATCTGTTTTCAACGACATGCAACATCCTCCTGGGTATACGAACAAACAAAAGATTCCTGCGACTTTTGCTTGTACTGAGGCCACTTCCAAAATAATAGTTTCTTAAACAATTACACCAGCTTGAGCGAGAGCGGAAAATTCTACATCAATTTAGAAAAAAAGAATAACTGTAAAGTATACCATCCTTATTAAATATTTGAAGCCAGGTTTAATAATTCCCAACAGTTATCATTGTAGCAGTTGGTGCGAGTATGTAGAACTTCTTACCTGAAATGAGAAATAAAAAAAATAAGACTTTAACATGTGATGACATTCAACTGTGTTTTTTTAAAAAGATTTCATTAAAATCAAATTTATTTAACATATGAAAAAAATGCGTAAAGAAAGCGTTTTCTAAACAAAACTTCGAACGTTTCTCGGGGTTCTGGGGAGCCTTGTTTTATTCTAAAGGGTGATACAATTGGAGGTTACAATTTAAATCTGACACTACTGTGGTTCTGTCAAGATAAACAGCTGCTATTTGACATCTGTGAATACTTAGCATTGATATTTGTAATTATGGGTCGGTATACGAGAGAACAACGCATTTTAAAAACCAATCTCCAATTGATGGGAACGATAGCGAATGGATTTTGACAGTTGTCACGAACGCTGTCACGAATGTTGTCACTCATTGTGACAATATTTCCCATTCACGAACAACCAATTTATCCACAAAAAGTCACTGTTTGGTGCGGATTTTGGGCCGTACTTCTTCTCGTGGTGCTGCTGTAACAGTCTATGGTGAACGTCATCGAGACATGATAACAAATTAGTTTTAGGACCAATTGATGTGGAAGGCATGTTTCAACAAAACGGTGTCACCTGCTACACAACGCGAGAAACAATGCAGTTATTGCACACAAAGTTTCCCGCCCGCGTCATCTCTGGTTTCGGCTACCAAAACTGGCCAATATCGTGCGATATCACTCCGTCGTACTTTTTTTTTTTCTTTGCGGTTATGTGAAGTAGAAGAGTTATGCCAATGACCCCCAAACAATTCCAGAGCTAAAGGACGAAAAGTAATGGAAATTTCCATCAAAATTTCGGAAGTCTCCAAGGCCACTCGTGGCACTGACAAAAATGTCAGCAAATATGTTTTGTTTTAAATTTAAATATAACCTCAAATTGCTCCCCATTTATTAAGAACGCTAGCCTGTCTTTACTCCACAAATTTTTGTGATATAATTTCCCAGCCCTCTGACATAGGAGTACATAAAAAAAAAAAAAAAGGAAACACATCTGCTACTAAATTATTTCCACATAATTCAAAACCAATTCAATTCCACAGAAGCCATTAAAAAAACAAAAAAGAAAAAAAAACAAAAACTATTTAATTAGTGAAATATGGTCAATTTATATAAAAAAAAAAAAAATAAAAAAAAAAGTAATTCTCCCTCCAAAAGAATTCATTCAAACAAAAAGCCAAATACATTTTTAATTACTCGTTCGCGTTGCACACACATGTACCCATGGCTCCATAGCCGTGGCTGGCCTTCAACTTTCAACCTTAATTGAATTGGCTCTCGTCCAATAATAGGTCAACCCCAACAATGGCATACAGCGCACACAACGGAGGCCATTTAGAAATTTGCACTCTGCCTGAATCAAAACGATAACGAAACCAATATTATTCTGATCGATGATACATCAATGTGCACTTTTAAATTGGTCGACCCCTCCCTCCGTGTTGTATTTTTTTTTTTACAATTCCTTCGACACTAGTCAACAATCTGACAATTAATTAAAACTTATAATTAATAATAATAAGTCTCCCTTGAGTGTGCTGCTATTTGTGGTCTATGCATATAACTAGATATAAATAGTTTGTATAATGTATCGAGATGCTTTAATGCCTTTACACTCATCGTGTGGTGGGGGGTGATCGGGAGAGGGATGTTGTGCAACCCTACAAATGACAGCTACGAATGTACACCCACCGCACGCTGGCCGCCGCTACTACCAATGCAAAATGATTGACATTTAATTACGCTTACATCGATTGTGAGCGTGCAGGCACAGACCCTCCTCTGTTCGGTTCTATCGGAATACGCACAGCTGCACATCTTTGCCTGAAACTTTTATTTAGGTCATGGCAAGGAGGAATAGCAAGCAAATATCGATTTGGGCTGATGTTCGCTGGCTGGGATGGCGGGGACACGATTTTGTATTGATTGACTGACCTGTCCCAATGCTGCTGTCAACTGAATTAATTCTCAGTCCCTAGCGATTGTGTGTATATGCATGCTTATGGCAATGCCAATTAGAATGCAGAAGAACGTTGAAAGTCGAACAAACGAATTATTACAGTCATTAGGAGTGGAGAGTCCTTCACCCCCCTGCTCGATGAATATTTATCAGCAATCAATTGTCTCAAATGGAGTGGGCTGACACACTGGGTGCTTGCGGTGGTTATAAATGCTAATGCGGGCCCAAGAGATATACATATAGTATGGCAGCATGGGAGAAGCTCGCGTCGTCATTGCCTAATGACATTTTGTGTAAATATGGCAGTAACAAAGTGTTTTTGTTAATTGAGCAATTCATTGCTTTATAGATAGCACCACCACGAGCTACTATTAAAGGTAGATATGTACTCGGGGTAATTTTCGCTGTAACCATGACTATACGAGTAGGTTAGGTATTAGCGTTATACAAGCGACTTGATGGATAACGCCGACGACAAAACGTTTGGTGCTATTGCTCCGTGTAATTACCAATAAATCTAAGTGTTTACTGGATAAGTGGACAAAAAATACTTTGCATAATTTGTTAATTTATTGCCCAATAAACTAACGCGCAGAGGTGCGAATAAAATGCATTCTTTTGAATTCAGTGTATGAACATAAGAAACTATATAAAACATGTTGCAATGTAACGCAGTTGGCCTCGGGTAGAAGTACTAAAAAGCCTATAAACTACGAGTTGATTTAGTACACAATTCGATGTAATAGATACTTGTAAAAGAATGCATAACTTCTTCTTCTTCTTGGATGGACTTCACCCAGCAGGTTGTGACCATTTATTTGCAGCATATATATACATTTTGACGCAGTTTATAACAAAGAGAAATAATGAAGATACACCCTATGATCAGTGCCAACAATCAAGTCGTTTGAGACGTGTCTGTACGCCTATATCTCATCAGTTGAAGGAATTGTAAACATTTTAAAAATCTGCCTACAAACACGTCTTCGCTATGACTGCGAAAATTCTTATTCGAAATCGAAAAAACAGCCGTTATAAAATATGCACTCATATATAGTACAAGGTCATGTCACGCCCACTTTTCAGAGGCGTTTTCTTTGCGATAACATGACTGCTTTTTCGAAGTTATTTAGAGTTTTTTTTTTTTAAGAAGAAAATGTCCTAAGAATAATTTTTCCAATAATTTCCTTCAAAAAACGATGATCTAAATAGCACGTTATCTTTATTAGGATTGGATTCGAAGATGAAGTGAGGGTATCACACGATCCATTTCAGACGGGTTGTAATTTTTTTTTTTTTTTTAGTATGGTATAAACGAAACACTGTCTGTCCGTTTACCCGTGTTTACACTTGTAACAAAATAATACGTGGTAATCGTAGATCAAAAAATCAGCGAAAAAAATTGTAAATTGTGGTGAAGAACCACCCCACCATATCTTTCAAAAAAAACCTATCCACCCACTCAACGTAGCGCAAAACCAAAATTACATCAAAATCCGTCAAGGAGTTCTTGAGTTAGGCGAGAAAAATAATTGGAATATGTTTTAAGCCCCTCTTCATATCTTACCGCCACTTCATTCGAATTCAATTATTTTCAACTGACACTACTACCGTGTCAATTTAAGTCTACAAGTCAAATCAACAATCAAATTCATTAAAATCCGTTCAGGAGTTAGTTGAGAAAATGATTTAAAGATTTTTGAAACATTCCACTCAGACTTAATCCGATTTTGACAATTCTTTAATCAAATGACCTACGTATCAAGGCATACATATATATGATTCATACAAACTAAGTTTCATCAAAACGTCTTTAGTGGTTCTCGAGGCGAGCCTTGTGAAAACAAATATGGACAGACATGGGAAAAATAGTGTTTGTTTCAAGTACAACTAAATCAAGCTTTCACTTTTTCCGCGGTTTAATGAGAAATTCAGATACAATTAAAATAACGGTAAGTAACACTAACAGCGCGAGGCCCGACACTCACTTGAAAATTTGTTCTTATTATAGTGCGTCCATAAATTTTTGATATTCAGGAGGTACGTACTCGTACGCCGCCATCTTCCATCGTCCAGCGTTAAAAATTTCAAGTACTCTCGGTAAAACAGTCATACTCGTAAGGCACATTCTTAAATTTTTGTATTTTCTGTTTTAGGTAAGTTTCCTCTCTATTCTCCTTGCAGTTTGAAATTTTATTATGGAATCGATTCTATGAGATTTTATTTCAACAAACAAAGTGTATTGTACATAAAGAAGAGATTTGTATTTCGACACCCTGTATCGCAATAAAAATCTAGGTTTCCGCGTTCTATGATACAAGTGCGAACGGTTTCAGCTTTCTATATTATCGGGGGACTTCAGAAAGTAGCACGCACAATGGAAAATTGCAAAGGAGAAGGAAGATTTTTTCATGTGACACCCTGTATTTTGATAAATCAAAATTCCATTACTTCTACTCAAACTGAGTTTGTTTTCAGAGGGATGAAAAAAATACTTTTTTTCGTTTACCATGGATCATTCGCACAAAAACAAAAGGATTGTCCAATGTGAATCAAGGTGTAATTGTTTTTAGCAGATTAATCTGGTCAGTCAGCGGACACCATTGTTTATGCTCAGTACAGCTCAGGGTAGGGAAGGTTTTTACTTTGATGTTTTTGTCCCTTCCTCCGGCGGTATCTACGGCGGCATTTTGAGACAATCATTTTTTGGATTTCATATAATTTTGTTTTTACTTGAGTGGTGGATATAATTGTGAACAGATTTTGATGAAATTTGTTTGATGGTTTTTGAATTCTCCGTACATGGGAATTATGTGAAATGCAATAACGTGTGAGAAGTTACAAATCGTCCAACGGACATTATATTCATGTGTACGGAAGGACAACGACCTAACAATCCACGGGCAGGGATATTATTATTTGTATGTGACCACCGGATACTTTACTAATCTACATATGACTCAGAAACATGACCGTCGTAGTAACAATGCAATCGTTTTTTATATGAAGTAGATTAAATGGATAAAAATAAACAGAGTGAACCGAAACAAAAACCACCGAAAATTGTTTCTTTTTCTCTGTATCGCTCTATCTTATTGATGCACTTCAAGAGCATTCACAATCCGTTGAGTGTTTGATATCGGCTATACGACTCTGGATATCCGGTGCACCCGCGAGTTATACTATATAATACAACACCATGCGATCGTTCATACATTTCTGGCGTCTACATGACATAGACGTCCGACAAACTTGAGTTTCATCCAGCATCGCACGAGGGGTATCCAACGTCGTATATGTACGTCCAATTGTAACACAATGAAATCGTTCATTCGATGCAGATTTTTAGTAGTGTCTACATTCATTTGGCATCGGGTATAGATAGAATATGAGGGTGCAAGTGCCCTGCGACCTCTATACAAATAGATCTGTTGTGCTCCCCTGACCTGAAGCTCTAGTCGATGAGCTAATCGAACTAGAGCAACTCCTCTAATCCAACTACCTTGATAACTAGAGTGGATCTAGCGCAGTCACTAGTGTTGTGCGTGTTATATGTATTGCTGTTGCAAATAACTTTGTTCACTTTGTCGAAAAGCTCGTTGCTCGGTCTCTGTCTGCCGATGTTTGCTAGCTTTAGCAGAAATTCGTCTACAACTAGTCTCCGAGGAGAGAGAACTTCTTGTGGGCAGCCTCTAGTTGTGATAGTTTTC
The DNA here is from genome assembly GCA_963082735.1 of Pocota personata. NCBI lineage: Eukaryota > Metazoa > Arthropoda > Insecta > Diptera > Syrphidae > Pocota > Pocota personata. The sequence goes on along the minus strand of OY720429.1, from coordinate 261,322,702 downwards.
TGTCCCACCGCAGTTTCAGCTACCCTAGTCATTAACATCTCACACAACCATTGCCTCATGAGAGATATTGTCGAAGGCTCCTTCAATGTCTAGAAAAGCGCAATTTGTTTCAGCCTTTTACATGCTGAACTATGCTTGTCAATTGGTATAGTACGATATAGCATCGGGTATACGACGTTCTGCACATCCGAAACATGTGAACGCTCTCATTGAACTTTATAGCCCAAGTCTCGAATGTCCGGCGTAGTATACCCAACATCGGAAACTGGGAGCCGAGCACGTGGAGAATCTCAAATAGTTTTATCTGTTTTTGTGTCTGGTGTGATTTCATGTTAAATAAATAGCATGCTATGCTGATTACGAATATGACTAAAGACTGTGCTAAGAAAATCAGCAAAGCAGGTGCTTCATGTAGATCTAGTGAATAATATATTGTATTTACTCAGACCACGGATACCGCATAGCATCAAATTTGCACCCTCTATAAGAATTCATTTTTATCACCCCTCTATGCCTATAAATATATTCCTCAATCCTGAAAGATCCCCCTCCATCGAAACGAAAACTTCACTTCACCCATAATTTAGACGAAATTTCAATTAGGCCGTCTTCACGAAACTCATCCAACTCATAAACTAAGTCAGCGTAACCGCTGAAAATCTTTTCCCCCGAGGGAGGATTAAAATTCCTTGAGGTGATTTGATAATCGTGCTCGTGCCTTTCACCCCAAAAAAAAAAAGCTAAAGCAATTAGCTTGGAAATAACAATTTCCATAACTAACTCCGGAGCACATTCCCATATGCTAACTCAAACCTGTGATGTTGTTGGGGTTTTTTGGTCCTTGTCGTCGTCGTCGCTTGAATTAAATTTTATTAATACGACAGTAAATTTATTGCAAATGCACACTCAATCCTCGCACACACACAGTCGTAGTCAACCGAAAAACACAACCGATAATAAAATTCAATGTTTGCTAATCCTCCTTCGTGTGTAAAGTCCCAGAGCAGTGTTATTTATCTTCCCGTTCCCCTTTTTGTTTTTTGAGCGAATATTTGCAATAGATTCTCATTTCATTCTACACATACTCGTACTATACTCGTACACAATGCACACAGGGATATGCAAGGATACTCCGTAGAGTGAACATTCGAATAAATAACAAAAATGTTGTAAATAAAAATAGAATGTAGTACAGGGACGAGTGAAAAAGAGAAGCCCTCCAATGGAGGATTTAATTCTCAATGGAGTTGCCCACATAGATCCTACGTGCTTCTGGGTTGAACTTGCTGCACCTAGACTATGATGGTGCTGCAAGAACAACGGTGTAACACAGTTTATGAGATTGCGAAACATAGCTTCTCGTTGGTGACGTGGGTAATTTTCGAGTAAATTTCGGGAAAAGTTGGTAACTATTGCAGGGCGGTAAGCGCGCGTACACGTAGCACCACGTAGTTCGGGGTGTGACGATAAATTCTGTTTATGTGGTACATATGCTGCTACTGCTGCACGGGTGCACAATCCTCCTCGAGGTGGTCCTCGTCGTATAATGGAGATGAAGTTTCCAGGTGAAATTGTTTCGGGGATAATGACTTTTTTAGTCTAGGTTTTATTGTTCCAAAATTTGTTGATCGTTAGAACTTCCGGCAGAAATGCAGCAATTTATGGCGATAACTTCAAGTGGTAGCTTCATGGCGAAGTGCTGTATTTAATGGAGAGCAGTCGACACGGGTTCAGTCAGCCAATCTATTTTGAGTTTATAGTCAACTAAATATCATTAAACATTATCAGCTTTAATTATTTAAACAAGCGGACTAAAGGCAGTAACTTCTCAAATGCACTTCTTTATTATTATTATAAAATTAAGTTTTGTGTCACGTGTCTGTCTGTTTGTGGCGATGTACACTGTAAACTTGAAAACCACTGAACCGATTGTGATGTAATTTTCATGGTTTTGTAGACCGTTCTTGCAGGAATTAATAAAACAGGTGAAGACCGGTGATGTTTTTTTGATTTCCTAAGACAAGTAGCAGGCGAAGATGGAAAATATCCGGCGCTACTGCAACAGAAACAAGCTAACGTAATAGTGTTCATCCTCTCAAGACTATTCATTGATCGTTCCTCGTCGAAAATAGCCTGCTTCAATCCCTAAAAAAACAAGGAATCGACGACGTTGTTGTGGTCATCATCAGTAATAAATCTGAAAGGACTTTCTCGGAGGTACTACAGTTCACATTTGAAGAACAGAGATGGTGTGATCATGAAGGAGTCTCTATAAACTCAAAAAACACTACCATTGCGCCTTTGAAAAAAATTAAAAAATTCGATTTTATACGTCCCTTTCTACATATACATAGGTCGATATAATTCATCGTATGACACATATAAACGCTATTGTTCGGTACCTACACAGTTCAATCAAAAAAGGACTAGGATTTAAGAATCAGCACAAAAAACAAAGATTATCTAGATATTAGATTAAATTAAAATTCTTTTTATTTTCTTAAAATTTAAACAAAAAGGAAAAACACATTTGGCTCAAACGACAAAATTCTTCGTACGACTAGTTTCGACTTTAATTTTTTGAAGAAATCGGGCTGTCAGTAACTTGTTGGGCCTCCACGAGATTTAAGGACTGCTTGTAGTCGACGTGGCATAGAAGAGACCAGGTTTTTCGTAAAATCTTCAGGTACACGATCCCATTCTAGTTGGAGGGCTTCCTTAAGAGTCGCTTTTGGCGAAATCCGGTGTTTATGGAGTTGTTTTTCCAAATAGTCCCACAAATGCTCTATTGGGTTTAAGTCCGGGCTCTGAGGGGGAGAATTAAGCTGTCTTGGAGCATAGTATAACAATCAATCCTTCACTTTTCGAGCGGTGTGTTTAGGATCGCAGTCTTGCTGAAATATCCAGCCGGGATCCAAACTTCTTAATTTCTCTACTGATGGGCGTAGATTTGCTTTTAATATGTCGAGGTACATGTGTTGGTCCATGTTACCTTCCATAAACACCAGCTTTCCCACGCCAGACCAAGCCATGCTCCCCCACACCTTAACACTACCTCCACCGTGCTTCACTGTTCTTCTTACATTTTGAACTTCCATTTCAGTGCCGCTCTTTCGCCAAACTCTTGCAGGACCGTCATGACCAAAAATGCTGTATTTGCTCTCGTCGGTGAACACAACTTTCTTTCAAAAAGAAAGATCAGCGTCCTTGTGTAAAGTGGCAAAGTCTTTACGCTTCTTCTTATTCGCTTCCTTGGTGTTCTTGGAAAATACCCATTTCTGTTGAGGGTACTTTCTATTGTACGCGTGCTGACGTCTGTTCTGCATATATCCGCGACTATTTGTTTTATGGTAGGACTATTAGTTCTTGGGTTTTTTCGCACTGTGTTCAGAATGACCCTTTCGTCCCTTACATTTAATTTGCGTGGACGGTCTGTTCTTCGCGCGTACTCAACACTTCCTGTTTTTTTGAACGTTTTTACGATGTACTGCATAGTTGATTTGCTTTTTCCCACTGTGCGTGCAATTTCTGCTAGCAATTTCTACTACCACTTGGCGGAAATCTTGGGTCGTTTCTTTTCTCCTTTGTTGAACTGACATGACCACTTTTTTTGCAAAAGATGTTAACTCACTAAGGGCTGAATATAGAATGACATGCATTGTGCTAAAACTGTAATTACAAACAGAAAAACTAACGGAATCAATCGCCGTACGATGAATTGTGTCGTTTGCACTGCAGCGCATTTTATTGCTTTTATGAATAACTTGAACAAAAGAGATGGAATGAGGGACAGGATATGGGTAATAAAAACATCTTTAGTGATAGGAAATAAAAAATAATAAAACAATAGGTTCATAAATATATGTGGAATATATTGGAAATTTATCTATCGTACGAAGAATTTTGTCGGCCTGTGTATGAGGACACCATACAATTATTACATGAAGCCAAGTACCTAGGGGAATCTCCTAGATAAAACGTATCACCAATAGAGCCACCAGACCACTAAATTGTGGTCTTAAACTTAAGATTATCTATTTACTGTACACCCCTGTTGTCAGAGATATACTTGCAAATATGGTACCGTATCCTGGTGGATTAAAACTAACGAAGTGCGCAACAATAAATAACCTCAAACGAGTCCAGCGCACTGTTGCAATTTGTATGACGAATTGCTTATGCACCACGCCAACAACTGCGCTAAATGTCATCTTGGGCCTTCCACCTACCTACCAAGACTCAACATTACCCGCTTTTTTAATTCAGGTAACATTGACCAGAAATCTCGGTATCACTTCACGCTCTAATGGAGCAGGAACTGGAATTTAGCATACTTCTTGATGACATGCCTGGCAAAGCTTCAATAGAAACTATTCAGTTGTCATTCCTCCCAACGAAAGCATAACTTTGTCTTGTACACAGATGGATTCAAAATGGATACAAGAACTGCATCTGGCATTTTCAGAGAATCACATTGCAGAAATCTCTCAATCAGCTTCGGAAAATACTGAGACATATCCCAGGCTGAGGTGTTTACCAATAGCCAGTGTGTATGAACCAATCCTTGTGCCAATTCTAGGAAAAAATTGTATTTATCTTCTCAGATAGCCAGACTGCACTCATCCGTAATAAAATCCAAACTTGTTATGGATGCCATTGATCTGGCGAGGGATAACCTTGTTATTCTCTTCTGGTTCGGCTGCAGTCAAAATGACGAGGCTTACTCGATGGCCAAGACCAAAACCAAGCTAACTACAAGGCTCCGCAAATTTTTCAAACTTTCTTTTGAATCTTGACAAAAAAAAAACCTAAGACTCTTGACCAGAATAATCATTGACCACTGCGCCCTGAAAAACACCTACTCCGACTTAAATATGCTACAAACCCAGTGTGCAGATTTCGCCTTGATGACGACGAAAGATCTCTCCACAATCCTTATGCAAAGTCCTACGCTTTAGAAAGAAAATTCTCAGAGAGTAGATTGTTTCAGCAGCGATCCTCGCTGCTTTCCTCTGGATACATTCCAATTGTTTTGTTTTAAGAGAAATAATCAGAGTGCGACAAATTGTAATCGATTACCGATTACTTGATTACAAAATGTAATCTATTACATTCCATAAATTACAATTACTTTGTAATCTGTAATTATTTTACCGAAATTACAATTACGAAGTAATGGGTAATCATAGAATATTACAAATACCTACTGTAATTTATAATTGTAATCGTAATCGATACAACAAAATTAAATTTTAGTTTCAAGAAGACGTATGTGTTGGGTGGGGCAGATATGGAGTGCGGTGATCTTTTCGAAGACGTATGGTTGGAAATGGAGTGTGGGGTAGGTGGTTGATGTTTTGGAGGACGTAAGGATTAAAGTCGAGTTTGAAGGGTGTGGTTGGACCTTTTTAGAATGCGTGTGTGAAAATGGAGTGTGTGGTGGGCGAATGATGTTTCCGCCATTTCCATGCACACCCAAAAAAAAAATCCAACGAATTACGTAATTGATTATGCCCAACTCCGGAAATAGTTATCTAGTCTTTCTTGGACAAAAATCCTGATCTTGATAATGATCATGGATTCAACTTTTTAACGAGACACAATTTCGTGGAAAATTTGTTTTAAGAACATGTTACTCACTCGCTCCAAAGCTTAGCAAAATTTAGCTTCCGTATTCCACAGGCACCTTCCTTTTCCGAAGGATAAATACATGCAGACAGTGTTGCTGCGATTGTTTTCTTTTTAAGTTATCACTGTACGTGCACCCGTTTCCAATTAATGTGAAATGATGAGTCAGAAATTAAGTATTCGAGCTCATCACTTTGCAAACTATCAAAATGTGCCGGTAATATTGTAAATATGGTTAAATTTAGCGATTCAAGGTCATCGATTCTCTGAACATCGCTAATTTCAAAACCAAACAATTCGATATTTATGTTGACTTCTTTCATTTATTTGTATTACATTACAAAGCAAACAATTCGGGCTGGTTCTCTGATGTTCCTGTCCTTCATGATGTTCATGGCAATTGTGACGATTCGTAAATGGAAATAAATAAAATATCGACATTTTAAAGGCAAGTATTTGTACATTACGACCTTGTCTATTGTCAAACTCGTCTATTTACTTATAAGAGCGTTTTTGTATCGGAAGAAAATTATAGACATAACATTTATTTGATAAAAAGTATGTGCATCTATGATTTATTGGAGACAAAGTAGCAAATATCAACAAAATTCATTTTCTGATTTTTGTTATTGAATTATTTAATAAAATTCAAATCATTTTCCTTAATTGGGGCGTTAAATGCTTAATTGGTGAAAATCAATAAATTTAAAATTTAGCATTGAAGTGGAAATTCTGTTGCAAAAATGTACCAGTATGTATAATGTACGAGTAAATATATACCTATCATTTATCCTACATGATGTATGTACCTTTTTTTAAACGTAGCTAGTCATGTCATAAATACTGGTACACGGAACGCACCCATCCTGAAACTAGTATTGAACGCATCCATTCTATTTTGACAAGTGTTCAATGAGTGACATTTGTACAAAATTAACGCGCAAAAAGATTGAGCCGTTTGCAAATATGGAGTGAAGCGATATTCAAAACCGTGTGTGACAATTGGCCTTCACACGTGTAATAAAATATATTTCGATATTTTCCGGACTTTGCGACCACTTGGAATCATCCTGAATTTTGTGCATCGAACTGTTAAATATTGTAGTTTGAGGACACTGGTGGAGTAGTTGACCGCCAAAGATCCGGACGCCATCGTACTGTCAGAACTCCAGAGGCGATCAAAGCTGTTAAAGCCAGGATTAATCGGAAACCGTTACGAAAACAGAAAATCTTGTCACGAGAAATGAAGATATCGCAGAAATCCATGTCTCGTATTATCAAACAAGATTTGGGACTCAGCGCATATACACTGCCGTCCATAAGTTTCCGGACAATACATTCTGTTAGAGAAATTGATAGAAAACTCATTTTAATAACCAAAATTTGTTGTAAAAAACTTCATCAACATTGTAATATGCTGGCTACGGCTCGAGTAGATAAAACGATATTCTGTGAAATTTATTTCTTTATTTTCTAGTCTATAGAACAATTCAGGTTTACACTATACTATTCTTCGCAATTCTTTTCTTACAAGGTCTCTTTCCTCTCAAATCACTTTATCTCCTTTCAATTACTTAATTCACAAATCCAAACTAATTACTTCTTCTTGTAAACTCTCAACTTTCAATTTATCACAAAATTACAACTTCGCCCATTATCACATTTCTAATCTCTTCGCCACGGTTTTAAAACAACTGCCTCTTCTCGATCGCCATCTGTCCTTATATAGCAGAAGTTTCTGATAGCCAGAAACTTCTAGCAAATTCTTCGACCACTGGAACAAGAAAATTCTGATGTAATAATTCCAAGATGACAATCATTTCGTGCAGTTATGATTCTCTCTTATCCGTTATATTATCCGAACGGTGAAGACTAACCGCAGACACGAACCCCGAATGAAAAGACACTTTGGAATGGGCTGGAGGAGCGTAGTTATTATTCTACATTATTGTAGCATCCTTTTAGGTGATGTTACAATATTATATTTACCAAATGAATAGATTAAAATAGAGTGACCTCTTTTAATCGAAAAATCCACCTCGTACTTGCACCACTCTGACCGTCAATTTAGGCATTCTATCGGTCGGCTTCTTAATAGTTTCCAATGTTATTGAGCTCTAGGCTACTTGAAGAATCTCTCAAAATTTGTCTTTCAATGTTGGACACTGTCTTCCTCTCTGTCAAGTTCGTTCCAAACCAACTCTATTGGGTTAAGGTCGGGTCGATGGGCTCGTGTTCTTCTTGGTCCACGTATCCTCGGCAAAGCTTGGAAGAATGTTTCGAATCATTATCTTACATTAATGTGAATCCAGGGCCTATTAATCGCTAAACCCGATGGTAAGGTGTGTTCTTCTAATATTTGCCTGTACTTCTTCTTATTCATCGACAACACCGGCGGAAGAGAAACATCCCCGTACCATTACTGAACCACCGCCAAGCTTGATTGTTGGGACCACACAGCTAGGGAGCATCTTTTATTCAGCAGACCGCCGAACATAAACTCTCCTTTTTTGTCTAAAAACTTCAAATTTCGACTCTACCAGTTGGTTGATGTCCAATCCTGGTGCTCTCTTCCACAATCTAGCCGCTTGACTTTGTTTTGAGGTTGTAGCAAAGATGTTCGTACTGCTACTCGACCATGCCTCCGGCAGCTAAACACCTTTTTGTCGTTGTTAGTGATATCTGTTTTGAGTGCGAAAGGTTGAACTCTGCATAAATTTCAGGAGCTGTAAGACGTCGATGCCTCTTGCTTATTAATTTTATAGTTTGGTTTTGATGTTAATTTGGGCCTTCCGCTTCTCTTCCGGGTCTTAAGAGTCGATGAATCTTTAAAGCGTCGTATGATATCGTGAACTGTCGAATTTGATATTTTAAGCTTATCTGCAATAGCACGCACTGTATGCCCTTCTTTATGGAAGGTTATCATGCCAAAACCTTCAACTTCACTTTATTTCTCGTTAATTCTTTATCGGTTAACTTTAAATATTAAAGTTTCAAGACTAACTGGCGCCGGAAGAATACGCAACCTGCATTTATAATTATAAAACAAGCCTTTTTCCCCAAAAAAAATACTTGAATTGAAGTTTTTTGAGAAAATTTTGTACAAAAAAACAAATTTTGTCCGCTCCTTTTTCTTAAAACCCTTTTACCTGTTATTAGATGTAATAGAATGTCTACTATCGGCCCTAAAAGGATTTAAAAGAATTTTGTTCGTTCGAGACCTGCACAGATAGATAAACGTAAAATTGTAGAAAAAAATGGTTTGTCCGGGAGCTTATGGACAGCAGTTTAAAAGACACACTGGCCACTTACTCGCGCAGCCCAATTAAAACAAAAACGGAATGAAAGATCGAAAGCCTCCGGTGCACGCAAAATGGTCACAGGAAAATTTTGTTCACGGATGAAAAAATGTTTACTATTGAGGAAACGTTCAATAAGCAAAATGACAGAGTCTATGCCCGGTCATCCAAAGAAGCATCAGAACTCATTCCGCGAGTCGAACACGCCAGCTCATAAGCCAAAATCAACACAAGGGTGGCTTTAAAACGGTGTACTAGTCTTCTTAGCAGCAGACGATTGGCCTTTGGATTATAAACTTTGGTCTATTTTAGAGGCAATGACTTGTTCTACTCGACACCTCAATATTGAGTTCTTGAAGCGCGCTCTTACCCGTGCAGTGGACAATTTTCCAATGGACGAGTACCGTGCTGCAATCGATGGGTGGTCAGAGCGACTCAAAGCCTGTATAAATGCAAATGGCGGCCATTTCGAATAAACAAATCAAAGAATACTTTTTCGTTTTTATTTTATCACCAAAGTGTACCAGTATTTATGACTTGACTAGGTCGTTCTGAGTTAAGTCAAAATAATAAAAATCAGATGTAATACATTTCCAAAATAATAAAATTATATTTAATACGTTTTTCTACAAGATAATTACATTTTTATTACATCATCAGAAAAAAGAGTAAAAACTCTATAATTTGATTAATAAGAATTTTCACATTTAATCGACGCACTCAATTAGATTTCACACCCAAAACATCATCTCCACGCAGGTCTTCTATGGGCATTCTAACCCCCTACAGGAGAAATCAAATAACAAGGTTAAATACGAGCGCCGTAAGTAGATGATAAACGAACCATTTCTCTAATACCGTTATTCGTCTGCGAGTATTTCATTTCTTTTACCTTACGCAACAACCCTCAATAAAACAACAAGGAAGTAGACAATTTCGAAACGCAATTACATTTTGATTACACAAAATTGTTGCGTATACTTTGAAATACGTACATATACAGCATACGGCTAACAACAGAGGGTTGCTTTACAACCCCTTGAGCCGGAAAAAAAGCGTAAGAAAATTCGCAATTACCTGGGAGGTAGAGAGAGTGTACACACGGATGGTCGCCCATTCGTTTGTCGTTTAAGGACGTTTTCTCTCCTTTTTTTTTTTTTTTTGTGTAATTTTTTTCAATTCAACAATTCGGCGTCGGAATGTGTTGTCGATGAAAGAAAATGAACAAACATACCACCAAAGATCGCACCCCTTTCAAAGAACCGGAACGGAAAATCATCAACCCTTCTACGGTAATAACAACCGACTGGAATTTAATGTCAACGACGAAGTTTTCCAAACGCTTTCATCTGCGTCTTTCAAGAACAGGAAAAAAAGTAAGACGCACAAGGAGTCCTTTGACAAACGTAAGGACTCGAAAATCTTATGCACTGTGCTCCAGCAATTGGCAATTTTTGCGAAAAATGGAAAAATTTCAAATTCAGGACTCCCTCTCTCTTTCTCTCTCTTTGGCTTGAATCACGGTCTTTCATCACTGTCGTCGTCATCGTACTCGTCCTCGTTGATTACAATTACATGTGAAATGAGTTTCACATGCGGATCTTAGTACATATCTTGAGGAGTCACCACAACAGCAGCATTGCTCCGCTTGGTTACTCATATCGTTCATCCCTAGTTGTTATTCCTGGTGAGTGTTCTAGTTGAGTTTTATATACATACTATACATTGTCCTCCTCGGTGATATCATCGTACAAGTGGAGTTCTTCTTGTCGTCACGTTAACGCTCCTAGTATAGCAAATGACAAAGATGTGTGCAAAAATGTAAAAAAAATATATGAAAACAAGAAAACACAAAATACAAGCACCGACCCAAAGTTGAGTCACTTGAGAATTTCAAGAGGGACAAGGACTGACGACAACATTGTGACTCTCAAGTACTCAAACGAGCATGACAACAAAAAAAAAAAAAAAAAAAAGTCAAGAAGAAGAAGTAGAACGAACGAAAAAAGTGAACTGCAAATGTCAAATTGAATAAAACTCAAAGTTCAAGGCATGTAGGTACAGTATGTCTCTCTAATGTGAACGAAATGATGCAGAACATTCTTTGTTCACTTTGATTTCTGGACCATTTTCGTGCAATGAGAGGAGGTCTACAGTAGGTACTCATGTGGACATGTTATTATTCTTGTCGAGATTTTTTTTCTCATCTTATTGCTTATTTATATAAGGCAGAGTCTGGGAATAGAAATTTTACTTTTGAGATAGTGTCATTGTGAACAAACCATTTTTTATTTATTCCAAAAGAACAGAGGTTAATTTATCTATCGATTAATAGGATAAAAGTTAAATTTTAATTAGTTTCTGCGAAGATATTAACAATTCGCTAATTTTTCCGCAAATAGAGCGAATACTTCTTGCGAACTGTCAAATTTTATTCACATTCCACAGATGTGGAACGTAATCCACATTCGCGCGACCAAAACATTCGTGAAAGTTCAACACCACAATTCTTTTCTTTTGTTCTTGGTGGTAACGAATGACAAGTGAAATTCGCTCGTTCATATTCGCAGGTGGCTGAGCTGTGAATGGACCTTTTTTTTTAAAAAAAAATAAATTTCGAAATCTCAGAGCAATCAGACTCACTCGAAGTCCATTTTACTACCAAGCAGAAACTCCTTTTTAGTGTAGTGGTTGGAGAAACTTAGATTTTATTTGTTTCTCTTTTATGCTCGGGTGGCTGTGGTTGCTCTTCCCCGTCCAGGCTTTAACCTGAACAGTTCGGGTCACAGCGAACACACTACACACTACACCATGGCCACCCCTTTGGACCTTTAGTTCTCTATGATGGAAAAATATGAATGCTTGCGGATGACCTTGAACAAAAACAAAGTTCGTCAAGCGCGAATAACTTCCCGGGGTTGATGTTTCGTACCGCTATTTTTACTGTACCTTTGTTTGACTTCGTCATTAATCTACAGAAAGGGGGTATCCATGATTGTATTTTATGTAAGGATCAGATTAAGGTAAACCTTTTTTCTTCCATGTCTACCTGCCTGTTGAAACACGGCTCGCTCGAGAACCACTGAAGAAATTAGATTTGGTTTAAGTTTCGTCAAAATCGAATGGAAAATGAGTAAAATTTGGGGGGCAGGACTACAAAAATCAAGAGTATCTTAACCGATTTTAATGAAATTCGGCTCGTAAGTTAAAACTGACACTTTTAATTGCCCCAGTAGTTGACAGCTACATAAACTTTAATTTAGAGTACTCGATTTGGATACCCAACAGGGTAACTCTAGCTCAGAAATCGCGATATACAAAGATGGATCAAAGATGACGGAAAGAAGAGGTGCAAGTGTCGTTTCAAATAAATTTAGTATATCCACCTCCATACGTCTTCCAGATTTATGTAGTCAAGAGTGAGTCGGGGCGTTTAGTGCCTCATTTGCACGCAACTCCTTCTTACCCTTATCTTAAGAGAGACTACACCCGTAGGATCAACAGTCTTGCTACAGCTCTGGTTATTGTGCTTCCACTTAACGGATTTCAATAAATGGCGCCCGCTCATATCGGAAAAGTGGAGAGAAAAAAGAAAAAAAAAGAAATAGATTTTTGGTGCAGTTTTTGCAGGGGGAATCAGGTAGTATTATTTAACCCACTTAGTTAGTGGAATCCAATTTCTAGTATTTCTTCTAAACGTTTGTATTTACTCTTCCCTACTGTACTTACTCTTTACACAATCAATAGTACCGTGCCCATGAACAGAGAAAAACACAGGAATACTGTTCAAAAAGGTTATAGCAGTTAGATCCATGCAGCGTTGTTCTCTTTAGATACCTTGGAACGGATCGAAGGTAGATATAGTTAAAAAACTCCTATTGCAACCACCCATGGAGAGTACAAAAATGAGTTAGAGCCCCAATACCGTGTGAAGATGAGAAATTTCTCGGGTAGCGTTTGGCGTAAAAAGGATCAGATATTCACATTACAGCAGATCTTGGACAAATCCCAGGAGCTCCAAATCGATAGACACTACCTTTTCATGAATTTTAAATTCGCCTACGATAGCCAAACTCGTCCGTCTGTGCAGGATGACTATGGAGCAGCATGCATCATTGAATGCATGCTGCTCCATCAAGATCGGTAACAACCTCACCGAGGCTTTTAATTTTTGGAAAGGACTACGACAGAAATCATGCGCTTTCATGTGATTTTTTTAACATCATACTTGAAAGGATTGTACAAAATTCTCAAGCTAACATCAGGGGTACGATCTTTCAAAAGTCTGTACAACTACTGCGCGTACACCGACATGTAGCGGGCTGTTAGTGGTGCTTTTGTGAGTATTGAAACAAAAGAAGAGAAAATGAGTTTAACGATTCACAAGGGCAAAACAAAATATATGCTGTTATCAAAAAGGACGGTGCCTTGGACAGAACGTCACAATAGACAGCTACAAATTGGAGGTAGTTAAGGACTTTGTCTATCTAGGCTCCGCTGTCAGTTCAAACAATGACCCCAGCATGCTTTGGGCTAAGAAGGCAATTAAGTTGCAAAGCCCTCTCACGGACAACTAAGGTGCCTCTATATGAGATCCTCATCATCCCAGTTCCGATATTCGGCCCGGAAGCAGGACGTTATCAAAGGCAGATGAAGACACAATTGTTTTTAAAGAAAAATTCTTTGATTAATTTTTGATCCGATTTGTATCGACGGGAAGCGGAGGAAAAGATACAACAACGAACTATACCTGTTATACAGCGACATGGACACCACATGTAGACCGAATAGATATCAACGCCCCGGCCTGGGAAGTCATCCCAGATGGATGTCGCCCTCGAGATATTTATAGCAGGACAATTGAAAAGGAATCTCGGCAGATGAAGTTGAAAGACACTACCCAGAACCATTCATGAAAACCCAAAAGTATGTGAAGAATAATGGACCTCAGAATTTAGCAATTAGTTGGCACGTAGTTACCCTATGGCTCAATAACTTTGCATATATTTGATGGGACGACAAAAAAAGATCCAACCTCTTTCTGCACCAAAGATCAAGTGATTGCGATCGATAAGGTATGCTGAAAATACCTTTAAATAAATTGCCTCTATGCCGAAAGAAAAACTCAGAAGAGCGTCGATTTAGCGACTTACGAGTCTACTCTATTAACAACGCCTATTGCGTGAAACTTCTGGAGGTTCTACTAACTAATTCATCGGAGTTCTAAAGAATTTGTCACATGGTAGGTAGTACCTATTAATTTTGTTTTAACTATCATCGGACACGGGACAACAAGCCTACGTAATGCCACGAGCAGCAGAGGAGTAAAGAAAACAAAATAACAAAATTTCTTTAAAGATCGGATTTACATTACCATAAATTGTAAAACCAGTTCCTATGCAGATGTTTTAAATAAATTTGCTCCCCCACAATAATGTATAGCTGGTAACACAACATTAACACCTTAACAATAAATTTTTGACTTACGAGTTGATTCACAAAACTCATTGACCAAGAATCTGGTTTCGAACGCCAACAGGTTCAATCTTTTATCTAACTTTATTGGAATTTATTAGATTCTCGATTAATTTTAATTTATCAAAGATGAAACCTTTGCTAGCGTCTTCCATAACTTTGCCAATTTACACTTTCATTTCATCTGATCTGAAAATATATCTCAATAACCAGTTGTCGTGTCGTGTACGTGGATGCATTCCATAAAAAAAACTGTTCCATGCAATACTCGTATTGCTTGTGTGGACATTCTAACTGGTGATGATGATGGGAATCATCATTCTCATCTTCATCGTCGCAGCCATTGAGAATCATTCGACCTGGTTCATCCACACATTTCATGCGTTTCCCATGTGCTTCTGTAGAGAGTTGCCAAAAAAAAAAGGAATGCTAACTATAATGCAACCAAACCGGTACTTGAAACCAGAAAATTATCGTCCCTTTCATCTGCGAAATCCTTCTTTTCGACTTGTTTGTGTTTTGCCAGTTTTTCCCCAAAAAAATGTTCAAGCATCTTTGAGGTTTTTCTGGCGTTGAAGCGCGCGCAACGAGTAAGTAAATCGACCACAAGGTGAACGTGAACTCATCAACGAAATTAAAATCAAGTTTCGAATTCAATAAAGAGGAGATGACGACGATGGAGAACAAAAAAAAAAAAAAGAAAACGATCCTCATGATATATCCTTCAAAGCGAGAAGTGTTGCTTTAATATTCGATGCGTACAAGGATGTCATGCGTGTTTTCGCTTTAAGTAGGCATCTGGGTTTCATCTCTCCGAAGGCCAACCACACAAAAAAAAAATCGCAAATTTATATAAAATTAATACACAGTAATAATAATGCCAATGGAAAAAGATATCTATGTTGGTTCGCCTTCCCCGTCCAATCACCTTCTCTTTTGCACCTTTTTTTACACTGCTGCTGCTGCTGTGGCATGCACATTCATGGTGGCTCCGAGGACGAGAAATCAAAATTCCTTGTAATACCTTTCAGTTTGTCTTTTGATGGGCGGTTATGCAAGTTTTCGGTTGATGCCATTGAAAATTGCACGTCTTGCCCTTTCGTATGCAAAAAAAAAATAAATAAAAAGTCCAACATCACTTTGGGGGACTGGAAGGACAGCAGACGAGGGGAACACACGAAACCAGTCCAGTCTGTCCTGGAGCAATGCAGCAATGTACCAGCTCACTCAGCCATTTATGCGCTTGCTGTCTGTCTCTTCTTGGAGCTGATTTTTCGACGAGATGTTTGTGATGTTTGTTGTGTGTGCTCGATGCTGCAGGAGGAGTTGTGTAAATTGCGCGCACAGATTTCTTGTATCTGCCAAACTACTTTCGAAATGATGTCTTCCTCGTGTGCTAGTTGTGATTTTAACATCCCACGAATTGTACTTTAATCCTTTTACGAAACACGGTCTCTGCTCTGATGTGCGCCCACTTTTTTTTTTTTTTTTGTTGTTTGCTGTTATTTTTATTTATCCTGCAAAACATGTGAGCTGCAAATGGACTCTCGTTGTTTAATCGCAAAAGACCCCAGACCCCAGTGGGCGCTGTTCAAATCGAAGTATTCAAAATCAATGGTGAACAAAGGGACAGTTAGAAAAATGTTGACGTAGTTAGAATTTAAAGAAAACTACACGAAGTGGTTGTTAGCATTTTAATGGGTGAGTTAACAGATGCCACCGAAGTTTAAAGACTATAGTTTCTTCGTTTATGGGCTGATAGCTCAGTGGATGGACAGAAGCACTTCTTTCATTGCCAGCTGACACTTGTACAGAATTCTACCCCTAAAACTGGTTACTTACTTGTCAAAACAAATGTTTCGAACAAATTGTTTGTGATAATGTTCGCCGGTGTGAAATGTCATTATAAATAAAAGCAAACAATTTATGAAATAAAATACAAAAAAATATGTAAACTAGTTCTATAAACTTTTTCATCCAAACATATTCAGACAACATTCATCAAACAATTGTTCTATGTTCGGGAAATAGAGATCTTGTCGAATAATTTTTCATGTACGTTGAACAAAATGTTTTGTTTGACTTTCATTTTATTTCGACCTTTGAGTAATCGGTCTAATGGCGGAAAAAGGATGTTGAAAATTCAAAGTTAACTTTTTCATTGTGTTTTCCATGCTCGCAACTTAAGAACTACTCATTCGGGCCGAATACCATTTGATTAGTTCTGTAATATTTTATTCAACGAAGACGTTTAACTAAAAATTATCTTTATGCATGCAGAAGGTAGACAATAAATTAACATTATTAATATGTTCCCCTGATCTAAAAATAGTGAAACATTGATTTTGTGCATTTTTTTGGTAGTTTTTTTTTATTTTACTCCAAATCTGACGAAGTAAAAATAATGGGACGATATATTTTTGGAATCGGCGCATTGTTACCTTTCATTTGATATCCATATTGTATTTAACAAACATGCTTTCTTTTTTCCAATTTCACTCTAACCTCCAAAACTTTGTTGTTTTTCTATTTTACTCTAGAGCTAAATGTGGGTTAGTAAGACTCAACTCTGGTCCAAATTTCAACCCTCTAAGTCTAACGGTTCAAAAGTTATGAGGGTGTGACAGGCAAACGGACAGACAACTGACTACCTAGTCCTGTCATAAGTTCTGGTACACAATTTCCAGCGCTTATCGTTCAAAACTTCTTGCGGGAATAGAACCGTTAACTTTTTTTTCAGAACACATGCACTGATCAGTGAAGAATACTAGTCAGTTTGGTTTCGGAATATCGAGAATATTCGTTTATCGGGCTATAGCTCGCTTCGGCGAATTGTCTGGAGTAGAGGACAGGCCAAGAAGTGGTCTCCCGCGTGTCGTCCGTACGAGTGCGGTAGTAAAGGCAGTGCGTGAACGAATTCAGAGACATCCCCTTAGGAAGCAGAAGATTATGTCCAAGGAATTGGATACATCACCCAGATCCATGTCTAGGCTGATTCGGGATGATCTGCATATGAAAGCCTATCGTCGGTCCACGGGTCATCTTCTAACTCCTGTACTATAAAAAATTAGGCTGGAAAGATGCAAGCGACTTTTGCAGTGGCACGCGGACCATGGCCATAAAAAAAATGTTTACCGTGGAAGAAGTTTTCAACAAACAAAATGACAAAATGTATGCCACTTTATCTAAGGAAGCGAAAAAACTGGTGCAAAGGTTTACCAAGAAGATGTGCTAGAGGGTGTTGTGAAGGGTTTGACCAATACCCTTTTCAATGGATACAGATGGATCTTTCAACAGGACTCTGTTCCAGCGCACAAAGCCAAAAACACGCACGAGTGACTCAGAGTCAATATTCCTAGCTTTATAGCAGTAGAAGATTGGCCGTCCAGACTTGAATCCACTGGATTATGGCTTGTGGTCAGAATTGGAGAACATGGCCTGCAAGACTCCCCACAGAAATTTGGAAAGCCTTAGAACAGCATTAACCAGAGCAGCGTTAATCCATGGAAACCGTACGTGCCGCTATAGCCCAATGGCCACACCGTTTGGAAGCTTGTGTTAAAGCAAAAGGCAGTCATTTCGCGCGCTGTGTGGCATGTTGAGCCGTCTTGTTGAAACTACAGCTATTCCATAGGACATAAGTGCCATTCAATTGGAGAACGAAACAGTCAGTAATCGTGGATCTATAGCGCTCTCCATTGACTTTAATGCTCTGGCTTGCATCACTTTTGAAGGAATATGAACCAATGATTCCACCAGCCCATAAAACACACCAAACAGTGACTTTTTGTGGATGTAAAGACGGTAATGGCTTGTGGATTTTCTTCACTCCAAATGAACAAAATTTTGTGGTGAAAATGAGGATCAAGAACAATCTCGTTTTCGGCTCATTCACCGAAAGTACGATGCACACGACGGTCATGCGGCTTCAATTTGTGCACGAGCTGGATCTTGTAAGCTCGTAAACCAATATATTTCCTAAAAATCTTCCATAAAGTGGATGGACACAGCTCCAATTGCTGTGCATGATGACGAATCGACTCATTCGGGTCCTCCTCAATACTACCAATCACAGAAGCAACAGGTTCTTCGTAGGCACTGTATGACATCTCTGAGGATTCGTATTATCAATTAGAGTATGCGTAGTATGAAAACTATCCATGATTATTCGAATTACTTCCTCTGATGGACGATTATGGTCCTAGTAAGTTTCGCGAACTGAGCCTTGATTTCCGAAATAAATTCGCACAATTTACAAGCGTTGTTCTGACGTAAGTCTTTCATGATGAAATGACATACCAAACTGAGTACAAATCAGCTGTCAGCTGTCAAGTTGGCTGTCGCTGGAAAAAGTGTTGCCAATTCGAAAAACAAACCTCTAAAAAAACACCCTTTATTTTCGGCAGATGAAAATACAGCTTTTTGCTATATGTGCACCGAAGTCGAGTAAAAATAATCAGTTCGGTGCATTAAATTCGATTTGACGACTAATCTGTAAACAGTATATGGAAGCAGCACATGAGAGAGTTCCATAGTAATCCAGTGATCCATACTATAAGCGTGTAAAGTTTCAACTTTTAAAGTCATGTCGCCACTCTACAGGTTGCAAAAAAAAAACAATATTAACTGATTTTCAGAAGTACGTTACACATTTTTCGGACATACTTCATTCAGTATTTTGTTCAGTACGCTTAACTACGCATATTTGAAAAATTTAGTGCTATTCCATCTAATAATCCTGGTCTATAATATAAATAAGTGTTAGAATTTAGACGCTTTCTAGGCCCAGACTACAACTGGTAGATATTCGCTGCTCGTACTCTATCCTATCTTTCACGGTTTTCGTGACATTTTCCTGCACAGCTAAGAAACCTTTTTTTATTGTAAAGGAAGGGAGTGTGAAAATATTTTATCAAGCGTCGCTCAATTAAATAAATAAATATAAATATTTTGGCGCTAACAGCCCATACAGGGCCAAACCTAGCTTCTCGCCGCGATTCATGCTGTGCGACCTTTTTCGAAGAGCAATTTTTTTCGATTGAGAGAAGCTTAGAATGTCAATTTTGCTCTCGGATGTTTCTCAGATGTTCGCGAGAGGTGGGATCGTGCAAAAACGTTTTCTTTTTTTCGTGTGTTTTCCTGGATTCGAACCTTGAATCTTCCGTGTAGTGATCACGCATTTAGCTAAGGCGGTCCCAATTAATTCTATTTCATTTACTAATTTAACCCGGCTAGTTGTCGAATGTTGAGTTTTCAGTGTAGTTGCACTTTTTTCTCCTATTTCTCTCCTTTCCACAGTCGTAAGTTTTTTGTTACAATCCTCTCTCAGAATAGACGAACCTATGTATAACGTTGGGCCAGCGTCCTAAGATGCTTGTAGATGCCTGCTGATTCTGCTCTTAAATTGTTGGAGATTAAAGGCTTCCGAAAATACCTTTGAGAGTGAGTTCCAAAGATTACTTGTTCTATAACAGAACAAAGAGTTTTGATAAAGGGATATCCGCGATAGGTAGTAGAACGTCGCATTTCTAGGGATAACTCCATTCAGGTATAGTATCTATAATATAGGCACAGATCTGCTCCCAGCCTTTGATGAGCTAACGGTTGGACATTGAAAATTAGTGCAAGATCTTCTATTAAGCGAAATACTCGTCTCTGTATACTGTCGAGTATATGAAGAGAATGTTTTTGGACCGAACTCCTAACATGAGAACAATAATCGTACTCAAGACCTGGTCTAACTTGTGCTTTGCACAGGATAAGGAGCTGTTGTACTTTAAATTATCTCTTCGAACTAGGTAGCTCGACTTCATGGATCTCCACGTTAAACCAGAATTGACTGTAACGTCAAAAAGATGCATGGTTTCCTTGAGATGAATAATTTAGTCGTTCATTTAAAGCTGTGGTATAGTAGACGATTTCTTTCTGGAAAAGGGTTCGCATTGATGTCGACTGAGTTTACTTTTCCCCACTGCAAAATTTACTGCAAGTCCTCATTTTATGAGTTGATCTGGTCGCATCTTTGACGATGTGATGTATTTTAATTCACGGGCATGTTGTTAGAGAAAGATGAAACTAGGGTGCCATCATCGGCAAAACTAAGGTCTTATTCTTTGGCTCTAGGAGGTCATTGATATGAAGTAGAAACAGAATTGGTGAAAGTATTCAGTCCTGAGGTATTCCAGCGTTTACAGCAAATATATCCAAAAACATAAAAATCTTACTAGTCTGTTCTGCATAGCAATGGAATAGTTAAGTCCTTCATTTAACGATTGGTACTGCTAAAGCCACGTGAAACAATGGATGTGTTTGGGTGTCTCGTATGACCTTGCCGAAAAGAGAGCGAGAGAATAGATTTTTCCGGTATATAAAATGTTTCTAATTGAAATATAGTGATGTCAATCTAGTAAACTACCAGCAAAAATAGAAACAAATCCCAACCTTACAAATAGGCAATGCATTCCACACGTAGATACCAATATTATGAGAACCATAGGCATAGTGGGAACCCGTAGAAGCAAGCCCCTGCTTTTCACCAGCCGACGAGTAATTTTGACATCGTCTGGCAAAGTATGTACCGCTTGTCCAACAAATAATAAATTATAATAATAATATGTCGTGCCTATCAGTTGGTGTGCTGGTGACGCTGGTAACATTTTACATCAGTAAATGACACGTTATTAGAGAAAGTCTGATCTTCACGTGATCTTTTAGTGACATCCTTGCTACAAGTTCTAGTACATTTATTCCGGTCTAAAAGCAAATTGTCAACATACCTCGCTTAAAATTCGCTGGCCATAAATTGTGTCATTTCTATTGAATGAGTCAAGAATTTAGCAATAAAATCGAAATATCTGATAGAGAAGTAATCACCGCTATGACCACTCCAAGTAATCTCTCTGTAATAATATATTTTTTATGACTTCATTCTTGTTTAACTGGCAAAGCAAATATTCGACCTGGCACGTTTTTCTTTAGCTTTTAACATAACTTTCATTTTACATTACATAGGTAGGAGTACTTTGGGCATATTTCACACCGCTAAAATCCACACACCATTAGATACAAATAGCTGTGCAGATGGAATTATAAAGAAAACCAAATTGTTTAACTAGCCACAAAACCCCTTCTAGTGCTACTTGTTTGAGGGTCTTTTTGAAAACATTTTGTTTATTTTAGCAGTTATGCGAGAGTTTAATATTTATTTTTCAAAAATATCGACTTGGTGCCATAAAAATTTTTATTATCCTCTCACATTATATCCGTTTGATTCGTTTTTATTGCCTTATCATTTATTCTCGCGTATCTAAAGATTACAGTTGCCTTAAGGTCTATCTCTGTAAACTGCCTGTCGTAAAATTCACGCGGATACGTTGTAAATCATTTTGGGAGTCTTCTTTGACTTTCGACTACAAAAATCGCACATGCGATTTTGCACAGTGTGCAAGAGTATCTATAGCATTCTTTATCGCGCGCAGATATTACTTATTTGCTTTTGGTTCTTGGTTCTTTATCGTGTTTGTATCGCGTTGTTACTTGTTTGTTTGGATGTAGCTTCTCGTCTATATTTGTCGGTAGATACATCTGCACTTAATTGTTGTTGTAAATTGTATATTTTATTTGTTGATACTCTATTTGTTATCAGTTTCACGAGTGAGTGGCGGTGACAAGCACTGCGCTCCTAAACAATAATGTCATTATCAAGAACTATTTTTAAGTTCTAGGAATCGAAGGGAACGAAGGAAATAATAAAAGTTACTTTCTAGAATCTAGTCTAGACCCACTTTGTTGCCAGTCTTTGTGACAGAAAGGCGCAAAAGCTTATCAAATTATTGCGCACAATAGAGGAGTAGCTTTTGAACAGGAAGATCTCTATACAGATAAATTCCGATGAATAATGAATGGATTTCATTTGACAGTGACCTACTAATTATCTGGTATTTTATCGAGACCCATTATACGAGTATGACACATCACTGATTGAATAATCTTCCGTATTCCTCTATTGACCTTAATTGCTTAAACTCTTAACGATTTCCCTGAATCTCCCTTATCTCCAATTAATTCCGAGGAAAATCTAGCTGCATACATTTTGCTTTGTTTGTTTAGAAGCAAATGAACTCATGTGAGCCGATTAGGGAGTGTTTATATGTGAGTCAAACGGGCGGGAAACTATAAATATATTGTAGTTGCACCAGATGATGAAGTTTTCCAATTCATGCAGAAAGCAATCAATCTTCATTAAATGTGGTAAATGAATAATGGAAAATGCGACGAAAAGATATCAGCTGTTCAGCATATGACATGAAACATAATAGTTCAGTCAACCTTGACATATAACAACCTTGCTTCCACCACCACAGCTTGACGTCCACCCTTTGAAAATTACAACCACGCGTGAGGGTCAGAAAAGTGTTTGGTTTGGAAAAGTTTCCTCAAAACATTGTTAATATTTCATTCTGTATAATATAATGGCCTTGGGGGTGGGTGGATTATTTTTTCTAGAATGACGTAACCTGTCAAAATTTTGATTCGACAGCGAACGTTTTGAGATTTAACTTAATATAATAGGGATTTGGGATTTAAAAGACTGATACTATCTGATATAATTTTTATGTTATTTGAATGTTTCTAGGTTTGTTCGTTCTCTACAAAATGACATCGTTCATTGTTTAGTGTGACCAGCAGTTTTTTTTTATTCAATTTTTTTTTTTTTTTTTTTTTTTTTTTTTTTTTTTTTTTTTTTTTATCGGGGTTATCATTTGACGCAGAGAATACACTATAACAGTGGCGCCTTCGTCTTTTTCAAAAAAATACGACCACGGTTTATATCGCGGACCAAACTGTCACCCGTGGTGGATTCAATAGCCTCTCAACGATCACATTTCGATTCTCATAACCCGTAATTCTGCAATTTTGTTTGTTTACGTAGCCGCCGAGCGAGAAATGGGCCTCATCGCCGTAGAAGGTTTTGTTGGAAAAATTCCAGTCAACTTGTTAATTTTCCAGCGCCCAATCGGCGTATTTACTGCGCATTCTATGGTCAGTGGGCGGTGGTTAAACGATCCATATTGTAAAATGACAAGGCAAGAACTGACTACCTGTCACTATGGATGACAGATGGATTTGACAGGTGCCATATGGCAGCTATGTATGTGAAATCTCAACCTCGTCATTAATAACCCTTTATTATTCGCATCTTAAAGATTTTCTGACTTAACCGTATCTTGAAGGAACGGCGTTTATATTCACTTGTAGACTAAAACGACAATGGACGTGCACGTAGAAAAATTCCGGCAGAAGACTGGACCGTCGAAAGCAAACATGGCGAGGAATGAAGAGCATTGGGAAGAAATCGGAGCAGTACATAAGTAAATTTAAGATAATTAGCTTCAAGATTAAAAATGCAGAAAGATCTGTAATCAAGTGGATATTATGCGAAAGTCCATTCGTCTGGATCT
Source organism: Pocota personata (assembly GCA_963082735.1). Classification (NCBI taxonomy): domain Eukaryota; kingdom Metazoa; phylum Arthropoda; class Insecta; order Diptera; family Syrphidae; genus Pocota; species Pocota personata. Next base: position 261,298,839 of record OY720429.1, on the reverse strand, counting down.
TTAATGTAAAAATAGACAGAGTGTCCACCACATCTTGTTATAAGCTCCGTCAAGTAGTCGTGATTACGTTGCGGACCACTCGAATCTCTGCAGGAGAATGTCAAACTGAATCAAAATCATAGACCTACACGCTCATCTCTTGTGAAAACTAGCAATAAAAAGCCCGTATTTGAATTTTCCAACATTAGAGTCCGGGGTATCAACGATTTGTAAACTTTGTCGATCAATATTTAAAAGAAAGAAATCAAACATGCTAGTCTAAACCGAAACTCAAGTCAATTCTTCAGCCGACTCAACATATCTTCTTTGTTCCGACTATGAACTGCATACCCGGTTTCGATTCAAGTGTGACTTCTGTTGCTCGACCAGACTTGACTTATCAGAGGGAGGAGAGTCGATGGAGCCTAGAGCTAAAACATGCCCTACATGGTTTCATAGCCCAATTTATTTTCGTCAATAACTTTAATGTCCATAACTCGAATTAGGTACGGTACTCCAGCAGAATTGATGAGGCAAGAAAACAAGCTGAAATCTTTGTCATCTGCTGCAATAATCTAATGGAGCTTGTCGAAAATACTCTAGATCTATCTTATCAAACCCAGACAGTTGCACTATCAATATAGCTGCCCCTTTAGCAAATTTGCAACAGGAACGCCATCGCCTGGTTTGGAATAACAAATTGTCTAACTGGAAGGAACGTTTGCGTAGAAGCTTTCACCGAAATAATTCTTCTAGGAATGGAGCTATACGCCCCCCTGTGCCAAAAGTCTATAGGCAGTGGCTCTCCAAAACAACAGAGCAAAGAAGATCTACCTTCAAGATCGACAGACTCCGAAACAGGTGTAAAAAATGGTAGAATCCGCGAAGAACTGCAATAAAAAAGCTCTAACAAGCTTCTAGAGTTTCCATTGGCTCGGGTTCATTATGCGGGTGTGAACGTTTTGTTGTTCCAAAGATTCTCCATTCAAATAGCAACCCGAGACAAATATTTTGCTAACCTCAAAGTGAGGTTACACGGTTGCGAGAGAACTATACGGTGTAGTAAGATTAATGAATGAAATAAAACCATCGATGGTCTCCTCTCTCTCTCTCTCTCTCACTCTTTCTCTCTCTATCCCCTCTCTCTTTCTCTTTCTTCATGTTACTAATTCTATTTCATGATTACAACCTAAGACTTAAGATAGTACTAACAAAGTGGTTACAATGGCAACACTTGCTATGCAAACACAGGGTGAGCCATTTAAACCTTCGGGATGTTTTTTGGTAATAGGTATATTAAAAAAAAAAAAACACAAATTATTTGCTATGTTAATTTTTCGTTTATTTTGAACCTTGCGAATTTGTTATTTCCTATCGTATATTGTCTTTCAAAGCTTCTAGGGCCTGTGGCTTGTTGACATAAACTTTGGACTTCAAATAACTCCACAGGAAAAAGTATAGAAGCGTTAAGTCGGGTGATCGCGGCCACTCAAAATCACCATTTTTCGAAATTAGGCCTCCGAGGAACAAAGGACGCAATAAAGCGAATGTGGCTCGGGCTGTATGAGCTGTGGCGCCGACCTGTTGCAACCAAAAGTTGTCCATGGCGTTATCAGACAGAATTGGCATCAAAAATTCCATTATCAGGGCCCGATAACGCGTTGGTTGTAAATTAATTGAGGGTTTTCATGGGCGTAGAACCGACAATTTTGTTTATTTACGGTCCCATTCAAAGAAAAATGAACCTCATCGCTCATGATCATGAGCATGTTGCGTTTTCACAATTGAGGACATGTTTCGAATGTAAAACTGCATGATAACAGCGCGTTGTGGTGACGTGTACTGTTTCATGGCACAAATTCGCTTAGACTGACGCTTCGAACGCGAGCTGTCATAAGCCAACCTGAAAACAGATGTCAATGTTATAGGGTTGCCAGATGCCGAAGGTTTAAATGACCCATCCTGTATATTACTCTAGCTATGAAAACCATTCGTAGGAGCTGGGTATTTCTAATTCAATTGGCACAACTGGTGACTAACATCTTCAATCAACCTACGGATACATACCTACTACTATGAATGTCCAACGCACAACTAAATGGGATCCTAAAAGAGACTCTTGTGCGACATTAATCCTTAAACCTTAAAAAAAAAACTATGCTTAACTACATATATAAAGACACCCATTTACGAGTATGTATATCCTTTTATCTTTAAAAAAATAAAATAAAAAATCTGTACCACCCATTTTCTTTTAATTGAAAAATCAATATTTTCATTGAGGTCACCACACCAACAGGCGACACAAAAATTAACTTCCACTCATCCTTTTCGGTGTCAAGGGATCATAAATAAAAACTTACAGACCACAAAAACTCCTCCATAAATCATATGACACTATTAAAACAGGATATAACAGGACAACGACGGCCACAAACACAACAAGGATTTAACTTTTACACAGCACAAAATACACGCACACAACACGATAATAATAAATTAAGAAGGATAATGACAGCGACTTGTAAGTAGCGGAGGGTAAAATGAGTGCGAACCAGGAAGTAGAATAATAAACATTCCCTTGCTCTTTCCAAGGATACCAGGTTATGTTTATTTGTTTGTTTTTTTTTGTTAGTAGAATTTATGATCCTCGTAAAAGCGAAACCGAAAATCTTAAAGCCGCATCCAAGCACCACCGCAGAAGAATTAAGAAGGAAAAATTAAGGACCCATCGGAGGTCATAGTGAGCAATTAGTGAGACCCGCAAAAACTACAAGGATTTTATTTTACACTCAGTTGGTTGTAAATCATTTTTATGATTGCACAGCGCAGAGAATGTGAAACGTTAAGATCTCCCTCAAGTGGTGGAATCTTTCGCATGGCTTGACTTTTTTATTTGCATTCTCCAAGTGGAACGCGAATTAGTTCCGCTTGGAAGGCGCTAAATGATGTCAACAAGGACATTTTCGTTTGTTTGTGTTATGTTTTCGAGTTTGCCTTTAGGGACGGGGGGTTAAAGTTTCAAGGACATTAATGTAGAACTTACCTTATGTAGATGACCTCGTTGTTGGCGTTTATCCTTCGCCATCCAGGTGCTAAATTGGCTGCAGGCGCTCCTACAGCCACAGCTGGCGGCGTCGCGACTACTCCTGTAGATGTTTGCTGTTTGTTTGTCAGTGTATGACGCGATGCTATTGTGGGTGGCGGAGGTATTTTAGGCGGCGGCGGCTGGTGTTGCTGTTGTAGTTTGCCGCCCCCGGATGCATCTCCAGCTTCAACAGGATGTTGCTGCTGTTGTTGTTGTTGATGCAGTTGAGAGTGGGTGTAACTTTGTTGTTGCTGCTGCTGCTGTTGTTGTTGTTGTGGCGGCGGGAATTGAGGATGCTGCTGCAGCTGCTGTCGAGCGATTACGTTATTCGCAATAATCTGCATTCCATTCGTGGTGTTCGCACCGACCCGCGGGACGAACGTTTGTTGTCTATGTTGCTGCTGCTGTGGCTGTTGAGGACCATGATGCTGCATCATTTGTTGCTGCGGGTGATGATGGCCATTCATCTGTTGACCCACCATCGTATGCTGTTGATGTTGCTGCTGATGCTGCATCTGATAGTGGACATTCTGTTGCTGATGATGCTGCAGAAGAACAGCCTGCTGTTGCTGCTGCTGCTGTGATACAGTTGAAGCATGATGTTGCTGGTGCTGCTGATGGTGCTGCTGTTGCTGCAGTTGCTGTTGTTGCGGATGTTGTTGCATCACAACTTGTTGCTGTTGCATTAAATGTCCCCGAGACATTACCACAGCATTACCATGTATAGCTACGGGACTGGCGTTCGTTTTATGCGTTCCAGCGCTAGCCGCGGCCATTTGAACTTTTATTCTGCTGCGATCGGGATTTTAGTTTCTGGAAAAAATACAAAAAAAAAATGCTCGCATTAGTCACACAAATATGAGATCATAAATAAAAAAAAAAATACAGTTCTGTAGCATGACAAAGTAACTTCCACGAAATATTACCCAATCCACATGTCCTTGCAATTCGTCATCGACGACGGCACGACTTCCTACTGAGCCTGATTCATCTTCACAGCGAGACACATGCCTCATTCAAATTGTTTACCTGCGCCCTCATTGTGACGCGAACCTTTCGCTCCTCATCAGCTGCCCGAAGAGTTGTAAATCTCAAAGCAAATGTCACCCGGAAAGAATGTCGTAGGTAGGTCCCACTTTAAGCACGCACATATCTGTGATTTCGCAATCCCTTGAGAAGAGCTGCATATGAACAAACAGTCACGTAAACAAGCACATGCAGCAGCACAGACCGAAAACTAGCTCATAAACGATGTTGGGATGCTGGCAATCCAGAAGGACTAGCATAAAAAACAACTAACTACCAGCAATAAACCGCAATAAATCTTAATTGGTGCAATACTCATCTGGTGGATGGGTCTGGGTATTCTTTCTCCAACAGAAGGAGGAGGAAGTGGTGTCTATGGTGGCGGAAGTGTTAGTTCTATACATGGCATCAGTAACTCTTTCTGTGACTGAGAGTTGTTATACTGATGAGGATAATAAAAAAATATTAAAAACACACAACGTGTTCGGTGGACAAACATCGATGGGAGGAACGAAGCCGACGAACTCTGTGCAACTATCTGATAACTACTTGAGTGTTCTGAGTTGAACATGCAATTATAAGGGGGATTTGGATTATAATTATTATTAGCGGTGATGAAGGAGCACGTGATTTGATTACCTAAACCAGCAAGTATCTAAAATTCTTGTGTTCTAAATCTCTGAAAGTATTAAGTGAACTTGAAAAGATTTGTAAGCTTTTACACATCAATCGTAACTTTTTTTTGTAACCTTCTCTCGGTATAGGCGAACTTAAAACGCTGTATCAGTGCTCAAAACAAAGATCATCAGCCTTGGAACTAACTCATCAGCTCAAGTAATCCTTGCTAGAAAGTAGAGTGTTTCCAATATCTTGAGAGTACTGAACCCGAACAGGATATAGCCAGCCGAATCGGTAAAGCCAACGTTTGGTATGCTGTCTAAGATATGGAGAAGCAATGCAATTAAGTTAAACACCAAGCTACGACTGTTCAACTCTAATGTTGAATTCGTGCTAGTAGTAACCGCTAACCAAGAACCGATAGACATCATCAGATTGGATGCACGTTTAGAAAGCCTACAGTTCCATAGCTAAATACGTAATGCAATGGAACTCGTTAACGCAGGATGGTAGAAGAGCGGATGCCCTTATCCTACGAAAATACGTCATCAAACGACTGAGATCAAAAGTAGGATAAAATTAAAGATAGCTACTCTGGCCTTAAACGTAATAGTTAGAAGTCCCAGATTCCTTCACACCAGGGTCCACAAAGTAAGCTGGCAATCTCCTGACTGATGTCCAAACGGATAACTTTGGCTTCAATCTTGTTTGCATAGAGCACATCCCTCGAGGTAGTACCTAAGTATCCCAACATCGAAATGGTGGCACTATTGCGCCCAATCCTTCTGAATTCGGCATAAAACTTGCACCAACTTGAAGAATATGTGCTTGTGAATGCACCGAAAATATTCTCGGGATAACTAGAGCCGTAAAACAAGAGTCAAGCTGATTGAATACCCAAGGAGCAAAGAAAAGACGGGAGCAGAATCGTCTTTTAAAGAGGTGAAATAGGCACCACAAGAAACCGTTGATAGAGGTGGGTTGATGGGAGCTAGTAAGGAGATTCGGAAGTTTTACTAAGAGGTTAGAAAATTTAGTCTGTTTGGGCAATGTAAATTGCGATGAAAGGCAAGGTAAGAGATAGTAATCATATCCCACTTCCAATTATTAGCAAATAAATACCACATCCCGACTATAACGATGTCTGGGTAGCTATTATGGAACTGGAGATGGAGAGTGGAAAAGTGTTGAACTATTCAAGACTACCAGTGAAAAGCTAGCTGGAACAACTTATCGTCAAATTATGGTGCTATCCTTTCGGATTGCTCGGAGTGAAGCAACAGCGGTTGGACTGATTCTGGTTCCTTTTCAGAAAATACTGTCTTGCAAGGGACAAACACATGATAACCAAATAGTGATGTTGATGAATTGACCATGGAAGGAGACGCACACGGATGGCTCAGGTCGTAGTTTCGATCTCTGTTTAATTGAATTATAATTAATATAAAAAAATATATACATATATATTCATTCATAGACGGAATTGGATCATGCGTTCGTCTTGTTGGCACAGCCCGCTGCTAACCATCTTGGCCACGGAGGTGTTATCGGCGGTGAGGTCAGAAACAATAATTGCATATGGGTAGCCCATTCAGAGTAGAATGGATGATAGATAAAGTGATCTGTACAATTTTTAAGGTAATACCGATGTAATCGAAATCGTTCTTTGTTTTAAAAACAAGCACGAATGCACGAAGTTGAGACTATAGTGCTCAGAAACAAAACGAACAGAAATGACTGATGGTTGCAGGTCAGACGTTTAGGCTCTGGAAAAGGAGTTCTCAACCGGTAACACATTCCTCTCCAAAGGGAGTTTTAGCACATTATGGAGGGACTTATCATTTACTCTTAGCTACGCTCATGACTTTATTTTACTCATTTGTACTCTCTCGTGTATATTCTCCACTAAGGTGTCACCCATTTTTGTGATGTTTCAATTTTAACATTCGTAAATATGTACACTTTAAAGTGAAGACTGATTGTGTAGCAACAGATATATTCGATGAGATGTCAATTACAGAATTTTGAACTTTTATATTCCGATTTCAACCAAAAATTACAGAAATAGCCGCTGCTTCCCTTCTCATTGTGTTGACATCTCTTTGTGAGTCAGGATTTTGTACTCTGTTTGCAAATAAAAACGAAGCAACGAAGTAGATTAAAAATAGTAATAAGCGTTGCGTGACATCCTTGCGAGTACATATGGTAAAACGGGGGCACGGTGCCAAAAAGTTCAGAACCCGTGCTCTAGAAGGTATCATATAGATGGCCACACGGTACAAATAACAATTTCGTAATAACACTTTTTAAAAGTATTGGGTGGATTAGAATGATTCGAATTCAAAAACTTTATATTTTTTTTTTTTTTTTTTAAGTACTAAATATTTTGAACAACGGTAAGAGATCGAACAAATGTTTACTATACCTTTTCATTTGTCTTGATATGAGGGCATCTAATACTACATATTCAACCAAACCTTTTGGCCTGTTAAAATATTTGTTTCTGTACAATTCTGACTCAAAAAATAGGAACAATAATATGTGGCACTCGCCTTTCATCTTTCCCTCATTAGAGGAGGGAAATGCAAAGTTGCAACTTTCCAAGTCACCCAGGGGTATCTAAAAGTCTTGGGAAGTCACTCACACATTGGTAAGTGTGAAGTAACATATTTCTTGCGACACCCTGTATTTCAAAATTCGAAATAACAGTTACACCATTGCCCATGTATAAGTGTGCGGAGTTTAGTCATATACACTCATGGACAAAAAAAAATACAGCTTGGTGAACCACCATTAGGTCCACTTTTTATTGCGATGAGTGTATTTAGCCGCTGTGCTGTAAACTCATTGACAGCATATAATTCGTACATAACCGTCTATTTCGTGCCGCGGTTAAGAAATTAATGGAAATATTTGATCGAACTGGGTCAGTGCTGGATGTGCAAAGACCAGTGCGTCCTCTTAGTGGCAGGTCACGCGAAAATATCACCGCAGTGTGTGACAATCCGTCATCCATTCGCCGTCGTTCCCAGCAATTCTTTTCCTAAAGCTCCATGCAGGGCTTTGTTACACACAATTTCCCGGTCGCGACATCTCTCGTTTCGGCTACCAAAATTGGACACCAAGATCGTACGATATTAAGCCGGTGGATTTTTTTTGGGGTTATATGAAGCAGAAGGTGTATGCCAATAACCCCAAACAATTCCAGAGCTAAAGGGCGAGATTCGACGCGTTATTTATGAATTACTGCAGGATTTATTCCGAAAAGTAATGAAAAATTCCATAAAAAGGGTAGAATTCTGCCAGGTCAGCCGTAGCGCCCATTTGGCCAATAACATTTGTCATGTTTAATGCCAATGTTTTAACATTATATTGGCATAGAAATATCATCAGTATGTATGTAGATCTTAATACGAAGGTCATTTGGTCTAAAAACCGTCAAAATAGGAACAAGTGGAATGTGGGGGCGGGGTTTCAACAATTTTTAAATCATTTTTGTTAGCCGCCTAACTCAAAAACTCATGAACGGATTTCGATGAAATTTGGCATGTAGGCTAAGACTGATACGGGACCACTTGAAATTGATCGAAATAGAATGGAGTGAGAGTAAGATATGAGGAGGTGTTGAAAACATTTTCGTTTTCTCCTTCGTCATACGCATAACTCAAGAAACACCCAAAGGATTTTTGATTAAATTTGGACTCTTAGTTATGTCGGAAAGCCATCAATATCAGATGAAGACGGGGAAGATATGGTGGGGTGACTTCCACGTCACGTATTTAAATATTTTTAAGGTACTGTTTGTGTCAGAAGGTCTTCTATAATTTCCCCCATCTAGGTACATCTTCTCAATTTTGTTTTAAATTTTTCGCATTAATATTTTCGTAGATAAAAGGGGACATTACCTTTGATATGCTTTTTGAGTTTTTTGCTCAACTTTATTCAAAAAAAAAAAAAAAAATTGTTTTTATATAATCTTTGGAAGTTCAGCTTTAATTTATATGGCGCATGATGAAGTGTAAAAATATATTTTTTTTTCTTGGGGTAAATTCTGCCCTCAAAAGCTCACCACACAAATTTATTTTACAATTTGTTTCATTGACTGTTTTGGTCCACGGCGTATTATTTGTGTGCAAGATTTCAGCTAAGTTAAATTGTTCAAAAGTTACAAGCGTCTGACAGGTACACGCACAGACAAGACACTGTGTTGAATCCATTAGTGTTCCGTTTATACCATTCTTTTACGGAACACTAAAAATAACATCAATTCAATAATTTGAATGAATGAGAATAATTTTGAATCATTTGAAATTTGGAACAAAAAAAAAGAATTTATAGTCCGTTTCTAATTACGTGCACGATCCGTTTAGCTCGCTTCACTCAATTTAGGTTGCTGTAAAAAAGTAACGAGTTGGTAGTCGTGAGCACCAAAAACAAACATTTTGATAAGGATTAGGGTGGAAACACAGGAGTTTTGAAAGTAGGAAATGGGGCATCGAAATCGTTTCTAATTACGAGTACTCAACTGTACGGGGTTTTTTTAATTTGTTATTACTTTAAAAAGTAATTAAAGATTTCAATGAAATCTGTTTACTGTTTTAAATTTTGGACTATGGCATTATGTATGGAATACAAGATCGGTTAAATGGCTGCCACGGGAGTTTTTGTAAACTCACATTTCTCGCTGTATTGCGGCCATAACTGCACGGATGTTGGTTTTTAAGTGCTCCAAAGTTTGACAATTATCTGCATAGACACGATCTTTAGCATAGCTCCGCAAAAATAATTCCAACTGTGTCAGATCACACGATCTTGGTGGCTAATTGAAGTCGCCAAATCTCGAAATTGAACGACCGAGAAACTTTTTGTGCAATATGCGTCAACTTGTTGATTTTCCAATACCCAATCGGCGTCTGTTCTGCGCATTCTATGGTCAGCTGGGTTTAGTTGTTGTGTAAGCTGGACCTTGCAGGGATAAAGATGCAAATCCAAGCCCAAAATACGCCAAAAAATACGCTGAGCGCAACGTGGAATTGACAATTTCGGGTTTTCGGCCAATTGCTGATACTAGTCATAAAAATGTGACTTATCTAAGTAATACTTAGTGCTATGTTGAACTTAAACCTAAAGATCATCATAGCTTATTTCCAGTTGCTGAAAAATATTTAAATGCATCTTAGCAAAGACGCACGCACTTTTGTTTTTGATATTTAGGACTTACTTTGTATTTCGTGCAATCCGTTAAGTATTAGTTAGGTGTATAAATTATACTTAAATTTTTAATACTCGTATCAACAAACGGGCCTTAGTCACTCACAGCGGCTATGTTTTCAGTTGATCGAGCATTACGATGATGTACAATTTTAATGCGTTATGCGGCAGTTAAACGATACATATTGTAAAATGGCAAGTCAAGAACTAACCTCGAAATGAATAACCCTTTTACATAGGTTATAATGAAGATCAACGGTGGACCTGTAGCTGATCCCTCATCATTTCACTTCTAACAAAAATATTTTATTAACCTGGCAACCCTAATCAGACTATCAACATATCACAGTCGACAACCAACAAAAAAAAAAATAAAACTAATTACACTTGCAAAACGTGCAAACTAATAAATTTTATTGAACAACATTCAGCGCACGCACACACACACAAATTCCATTGCTTGTGATCGCTGGGTTTACCTGCTTAAGAAATTTTTTATGCGACATATCCCAAAACGGAATCCAATTGAAAATCGAGATCACTGCTCAATGAAGAGGACAACAAAGTTGCAGATATTCCGGCTCCGGTTCCGGCTCCGGTTGCTGTTGCTGAAGATGACAATGATGATGATGACGTAAGAGGAGGAATAGCAAACGATGAGTTTGACATTTCACTCACTGCGCCGCCAAATTGTCCACCGCAACTTGTTATCGTTGCCTCTCTGTCCCACTCACAGGAGAAAAATACGCACGGGGACCAATTTGAATTGATCCTCTCTCCCTTGCGCACTGGGTTTTTTGGATTTTTTTTTTTTTTTAATTATTACACAATTTTTTTAAATATTAATGATACCAACTACACACACACAAACACAAACACAATTTTCACTCTCCACCGTAGTCGTGGGCAGCAGCAGATTCTTCTCCAGCTCTGCGTTTTGCCTCATAATCCACTTAATTACGCTATAATTGCGATTTATTACAACTTTTTCGTGTGTTGCGCGCTGCCTGCCTGCCCTTCTTCTTTTTTTTTATTTATATTTTCACTTTCTTTTGAGGTGGAATCTAGCTCGTGCAACCGAAAATGAAACGCGAATTCTTTTGGGAGGGGGAAATGTTGTGATACTCCCGGGTTAGATTAGGTAGGCTTTTCTCTACCGCACCGAACCGATTGCTGCCCACCCTGCTGTTGGAAAATGCACCGTGGAAATCCCGATAACCGATGAAAGCACACACGTAATAACCGAACGATACACAAAAAATAAGACAACAACACAACGCATACAGACCACCACCTGCCCCGCACGCGTCCACGTATATTTCTATCAATTTCCACCAACCGCCGAAGCGATTCTCCACTGCTCTCTTCGATTAAAAAACCGATTCAACGAAAGAAATGATGAAAAAAAAAAAAAAAACTCTCGAAAATGACCTCAAAAATTTGTAGCTTTTCTTTTTTTTTTTTTTTTTCTTCTCTGAAATAATTTTTTAACACACTTTACTGGTCGCTCTCAGCAGATGATCTGCGGAGAGAATTTTCCGAAATTCATTGGGGCACTGCACTGGGAATGTGGATTATTTGGGTGTTTTAACGATAAAAACGACGAAAATCGAACGATAGGTGAAAATTAATCGAATGAGGTGACGATTGAGATTTTTATTGGACGAAATTTAATTGGAAAATTCACTTTTTTCCCTATTTTGGGGACGAAAATTAGAGTAACTGTACGATGTGTGTATGCGTACGCAATCGCTACGAAAATGAGAATACAATTTTGAATGAAAATCCAATATGGCGTAATTTGGCATTTCGCGGAGGGGAAATTTTCCAGAGAGTGCTGAATTCGGTAAGGTGGTTTTGCTGTCACAGTGACAGTTGGTCGGGGGAAAACTCAAAGGTGTGTGATGAGATTGTTTAGGATAGGTGGTGTGAGCGTGGTAGGGCAGCGTTGCATCGCAATTTATTTGGGAATCTATTGATTTTGAAATTTTGCAGATAATTAGAATTTGTTTAATTATTCTATTACAACAAAATAATAGTTTATTAAATAAAATGAAATAAGAACATATTCTAATCATACTTCATTTTTACGTAAGTGATAATATTTCGCTTAAAACTTATTAGCTGATTCTCAAACTTTAATTCATAAGGTAGTTCATTAAACATTTTAAAACCTTTATGAAAAAACTGTATTTTGTACTTTTTGAGTTCTAAAAAATGGAAGACGGGAATTATTCCTAATACGCACATTATAATTGTGTATATTACTGAAATATAATATTTTATTACATAGATAATTGAATAACACTTCGTTCTTCATTCATAATTGTTCCTTGCTTTACACTTAACTATTTTAATACACTTAACATGTTTACAATTAGAGTTAGCCAATTGAATTTTAATATACTTTGCATAGCTTTATTTGGAATTTCTGCATTCTCACTAACATTGCCCTATTCGCTAAATACATGATTGTTGAACAACATTCAAAATGCGGCTTAATTATATGATAGTATTATATACATTTATTGCACTTCTTATTGGCATTCTTTTCCGTGGAAAATAGACACTAATCTTTTAATATCAGGTCTATTTATTCTCCTAATCGAATGGTGCTTAAAAAAAGAAATACATTTTTAACTCGCTTACATCACGTTTCATAATCGGTGGTGACTTTAAAATCAAATCATTTGTGTAACTTATTAAAAAAAAAACAAGATAAAAGATTTTACAAATCGTGGGATAGGAATGTACCTTGAAAATCTAACAGCGGAAAAAAATTCTAATTATTCGCTTTGGAAAGTGGTTAAAGTCATTAAAAAACCACAGATCCTGCCAATAAAAAAAAAATGGCGAATGGACCAAGAATGATAAGGAAAAAGTGGAAATCTTTGCAGCCCTCCTGGAAAAAACGTTTAAACATTTCCGTGGTCAACCAGTCATTGAAAATATAAATGCACGGGACATAATACTGGACAACTATACAATAGGAAGTGCAACGCTAATTGAACTCAAACACGAAATAAAGAAATTGAAACCTAAAAAAACTCCTGAATTGGATACGACTTAATCACAGGAAAGGTTCTCAAAGAATTAAATAGGAAAGCCGTAATTTAACTTTTGTGTATTATAAATGGTACTATTAGTCTAAAGTATGTTCCAAGTCAATGGAAAATCGCGGAAGTAATAATGATTCCAAAACTTGGTAAACCGCCGAATGGAAAAAAAGTCATATAGACCCATCTCGCTTCTTCCGATTATATCCAAAGTCTTCCAAAGGATTTTGGTCAGCCGGTTGCAGCCTGTTATAGAAGAAAAACATCTTATTCCTTTTCATCAGTTCGGATTTAGATGCTAGCATTCTACAAATGATCAAGTATATATAATAACCGATGTAAAATGAAAAACCTTTTGAACAAAAGAGGATTTGCTCAAGCCTATTTTTAGACGCGTCTCAAGCCTTTGATAAGGCCTGGTACAAAGGCTTGAAGTTTAAATTGCGACAAGTTTTGCCAAGACATTTATATGATATTTTGGAGTCATATCTCGTGAATAGATTCTTCCGTGTCAAACACGGTTTCGATTATTCAGAATTTAAAGAAATAGCGGCTTGGGTATCGCAAGGAAGTGTTCTAGATCCACTATTGTATCTGTTGTATGCTCCTGATATACCGCAAGAAGAAGGCGCCATATTAAGTACATTTGCCGATGACACTACCATTCTGGCGACAGAGAAAACTATAGAAGAAAGTTGCAAGAAGCATTAAATAGTGTAAATGAATGGACACCGACTTGACTAATCGCGCTTAATGAAACCAAATTTATTCATGTAAATGCTATCTTTAAAAAAATAAACAATTTGCCTATCTTCGACAATTACGTTCGAATTCCTTTTTCAAACGAGGCTAAATACCTCGGGATGGCACTTGATGCAAAATTGAAGTGGAAGCCGCATGTAATGCAAAGAAATGCAAAGAACTCGAAAATAAACACAGACAAATATACTGGTTACTTGGAAAATATTCCAAGCTTAACGTGGATAACAAACTGCTCTTATACAAGCAAGTGCTTAAACCAGTGTGGACATATGGTATACCACTTTGGGGTATACTAATTACAATTTTTTGCAAACTTTTGAAAATAATGTGCTAAGAGAAATTGTCGGACCATGGTACATAAGAAACAACGATATCTGTAGAGTTCTCGAAATTACCACTGTGGAAGACGAAATTAAAAACTTTGCGCGAAAATACAAAAACCGATTAGAAGGACACGCGAACAATGCAGTTCTACAAATTCTGCTTGAGCTAAATTTATTGCACCGTCTAGAACAAACAGATGGAAGATACCTGCTAAACATTTTAATTTCGTTCTTTAAAAACTGCTTGCAGTAAGAAAGAAACATTTCGAAGGGAGGTTTTTTTAGTGGTCATAGTGCCTTTTTGAAGGTTTTTCACCGCTTCTTTCAAAGAAACTTATTTTCTTTGATATATGTATGTATATTCAATGTGACTTTTAAAATTTAAATTTGTGTGGATTATAATTCCTAGGTAATTAATATTGCTAAAATTTTTAACTAGTTCATTATTAATTAATACATTATTTTCAGATTGTCCCTTTATAAGCATACAGTTGGTTTTGTTTACATTTAAACTTAATTTGTTCATTTGAAACCAATTATCCAATTGTTTTAAATCATGATTCACTTTTTCAATACATTCATTTACATCATTACACGAAACACATAGAAAACTATTATCTTCAAAAAGCTGCAGGCGAGAACATTTAGCAATTTTTGACACAAATTGTAACAAAATATTTAATTTCTAAATGTAAAAGTCTGTCAAATAGCTGAAAGTTATTGGTGAAACGGGGTCTGTCAAAATAGTGCAATAATTTAATTTTTCGCATTTCATTGTGCTGATTTAAATGAACGCCAAATGTATTTGCACTTTTGATCTTCTTTTAATCTTATCTACATATACGATTAAAAAGAGACCAGTTTGAAGGTGTTCCAATAAGTACCAATAATGTTAAATTACATTAAGTTGGATTTACAAAAAATTAAAAAATTCTTTTAAAATAGGTGCAACCATTTTTCTTAAAATGTTCTTTACTGCTTTGAGTAGAGCGTCGATTATCCGAACGTCAATTAAATAGAACCTCAGTTATCCGGACGCCAATTAGCGCAAAGTCAATTACCCGAACTAAACTTTAAAATGAGAAAACTAAATCGAACATAGTGTTCCTGAGTTAACGGTCACTTTGAAGAGCATCTATTTGGAACGGCTGCTCACGAAGCACATGCATTCCACGTGAACATTGCTAATTTTATTTGTGACTTGTGGTTCAGTTAAAAAAGTCAGTTCTTAAAATGTCGTCGACAAGAAAAAAGGCCCGAAACGTATTACCAATTGAAAAAAAAGCAGAAATTATCAGGAGACTGGAAAAAGGTGAAAGTGGATCATCGCTGGCAAAGATGTTTGATATTGGAAAAGCTACAGTGTCTGAAATTAAAAATAAAAATGACTTTATTTTGGAATTTGCTAGATAGTGAAAATAAAAAATTGGTAAAGGCTATGTATTTATGGTTTGTACAACGAAGAACCAAAGGGGAACCTATTTCTGGTCCACTATTAAAAAGTTAAGAAGTAATATTATAGAATTAAATGTAAACTTGGCAGCCCTCTTGATTTTACGACAAACATAGTTTGACTTAATAACTTTAAATTTCATCGTGGTATACGGCAGTTGGAAATTCAAGGGTTATCATTATCTGGTGATGTTCTTGCGGCTGAAATATTTAAAGAAGTTATCAGCACTGGTAAGTAAGAAGATGATTCAATATCGTGGCTAAAAGATGATATTGATTCTGGTTTTAAAATTTTTGGACCACCATGAAATTTTGTCCTTCGTGGAGGAAGAACAATAGGCAGCGATCGATGGCGAAGATATTGGGGATATAGGCGAGGAAAATAGCAAAAGGCCGAATCACGAGCTTCACGAGCGTTGGACACTGCAATATCCTGGGATAAGTAATAAGAAGAAAGCTGCCCCACTGCTGTTGAAGAGATTAAGTGATTTGGCTGAGAAGAAAAGACAACAAAAATCAATTAAAAAAAATTCATAATTATTACTTTATTCAACTGTAACTTTGTCGTATATCTATACCGCTTCTTTTTGTATGTTTATACGTATTGTAATATGCGAGCTACGGCTCGAGTAGATAAAACAATATTCTGTGAAATTTATTTCTTTATTTTCTAGTCTATAGAACAATTCAGGTTCACACTGTACTATCCTTCGCAATTCTTTTGTTACAATGTCTCTTTCCTCTCAAATCACTTTATCTCCTTTCTATTACTTAATTCACAAATCCAAAGTAATTACTCCTTCTTGTTAACTCTCAACTTTCAATTTATCACAAAATTACAACTTCGCCTATTATCACTTTTCTAATCTCTTCGCCACAGTTTAAAAATCACTGTCTTGCCTATTGATCGCCATCTGTCCTTATATAGCAGAAGTTTCAGATAGCCAGAAACTTCTAGCAAATTCTTCGACCACTGGAACAAGAGAAATAATTCTTGCAGTTATAATTCCCTTTTATCCCTAATATTATTCGTCTCTTTCGTTGACATGAGCTGTGGAGACTTCGTCCCCGACACGAACCTCGAATGAAGGACAGTTTGAACCAAAATTCTGCCAGAATGGAAAGTCACTTCGGAATTTGCTGCATAGACATAGGCGCGTAGTTATTATTATGCTACACTGCCCCCCTCTTAGACGTGTTCGTCCCGAACAAGTGCATCCTCATTTCGGCCATTGTATCGACTCAGTCGGTCCACATGAACCACTTTCATTTTGGCCCTTGGTCCTCGCTGGATGCGGTAGACAACATCGTTGATGCGGGTTACTATTCTGTAGGGACCTTCCCAGTTCCGCTGTAACTTAGGTGATTTCCCCTTTTGGCGATGGGGATTATACAGCCACACCAGATCTCCTTCCTGGAATCCTGACGTTGTTGCCTTGGCATCATACCTGGTCTTCATGCGGTCGCTCGTCATCTTAATCTGGCTTCTGGTCCTTTGGTGTATGTCCCTAAGCCTTTCCCTAAGGTCCGCCACGTACTCTTCTTCATTTCTGGGCTCATTGGTAGGAGATCCAAATTTCACCTCACTGGGTAAACGAGCTATTCCACCAAATAAGATTTCGAACGGCGTATGTCGAGTAGTGCTATGCACGGCACTTCTATAGGCCATCAAAAACAAGGGAATCTGCCGGTCCCAATCCCGTTGGTAGTCACCTACGACCTTCGAGAGATGTTCGTCCAAAGTCCTATTGAAACGCTCCACCATACCGTCCGACTGTGGATGAAGCGGGGTTGTCCTTGTCTTTTTGATTCCGAGTAGTTGACACATCTCTTGGAAGATTCTTGACTCGAAGTTCCGCCCTTGGTCAGAATGCAATTCCAAGGGCACACCGAATCTGCTAACCCAATTGTAGACGATCTGCTCCGCCACGGTTCTGCTTTCCTGGTTAGGGATCGGAAACGCTTCCGGCCACTTACTGAAGTAGTCCATCACTACGAGTATATACCGATTACCATTGTCGGTTTCCGGAAAGGGTCCTGCGATGTCAATGGCGATTCGTTCGAAAGGTGCTCCCACGTTGTATTGGTGCATCTTACCTCGAGTTTTGATTCTCGGACCCTTGCTAGCTGCACACACGTCGCATTTTCTGCACCAGTCTTCGATATCTTCCTTCGCTTTTAACCAATAAAAACGTTCTCGTACCTTTTCTAGCGTCTTATTCACTCCCAAGTGGCCTCCGGACGCCCCGCCATGCATTTCCTGTAACACCTCCTTGACCCTCGTCCGCGGTACTACAAGCTGCATTACAAACGACTTTCCGTCGGAGGATTCCCATTTTCTTTTGTTCATCCAGCTTAAGTTCTAGAGAATTCCTTTGGTCGCCCATTGCTTTCTTTTGTTCGTCCATCGCTTTCTTTTGTTCATCCAGCTTAAGTTCTAGAGAATTCTTTTGGTCATCGAGCTTATGACTTTGATCTTCTATTGCTTTCTTTTGTTCGTCCATGACTAACTTAAGTTGCAGGAGCAGACTTGTTATACCCGGGTCGGCTACTGTACTTGCTGGTTCCTCTTCCACGTCAAACTCTATGTCATGCGGATTTTCACCTTCCTGCGTTACTGCTTCTTCCAGACGAATCAGTAGGGCATCTTTTCCCCCAGTTGTGTCGAGGTTCCGCTTACTGAGTTCTGCCTTTAGTTGAGTTATAGTTAGTTTTCCCAATTTGCGACCCATTTTGCGCAACTAATTAACTCAACACAGAAATCGTTTTTTTTTTTTTTTTTTTTTTGTGCAATTTCACACCACGGAAATAGTTATTCACAGAATAAGTTTTATCCCGCTTCTGACACCAATGTAACATGCGAGCTACGGCTCGAGTAGATAAAACAATATTCTGTGAAATTTATTTCTTTATTTTCTAGTCTATAGAACAATTCAGGTTCACACTGTACTATCCTTCGCAATTCTTTTGTTACAATGTCTCTTTCCTCTCAAATCACTTTATCTCCTTTCTATTACTTAATTCACAAATCCAAAGTAATTACTCCTTCTTGTTAACTCTCAACTTTCAATTTATCACAAAATTACAACTTCGCCTATTATCACTTTTCTAATCTCTTCGCCACAGTTTAAAAATCACTGTCTTGCCTATTGATCGCCATCTGTCCTTATATAGCAGAAGTTTCAGATAGCCAGAAACTTCTAGCAAATTCTTCGACCACTGGAACAAGAGAAATAATTCTTGCAGTTATAATTCCCTTTTATCCCTAATATTATTCGTCTCTTTCGTTGACATGAGCTGTGGAGACTTCGTCCCCGACACGAACCTCGAATGAAGGACAGTTTGAACCAAAATTCTGCCAGAATGGAAAGTCACTTCGGAATTTGCTGCATAGACATAGGCGCGTAGTTATTATTATGCTACAGTATTGTAAATATGTATAACACAGATACGTAATGTTTCTTGTTCGATTATCCGAATTTTGTTATCAAATTGGTTTATCCACTCATTCCCAATTAGTCCGGATAATCGACGCTCTACTGTACTTCATATTTCTTAACTCCTTAGATTCATAGATATTCTTTAAAGCAAAATCTTGTTAGTTCACCTACATACATGTATTAATATTGATCGGTAAATTTACTAAAATATGTATATTTCTAGGTGAATAACGAAAATGATGGAAAAATCGAGGGTATTTTTTTTTTTGCACTTGTATTTGTGCTGGTTTAGTTTGTAGTGTGTGGACGAAGTTTTCATAAAGGATTTCCAACCTTTTCACGGCAATTAACAAGTCTACCCACAAGGCATTCGATATTTATCAGGTTACATTAGTAACGGACATAATTCTGGCCAATATATTTACGAGCAGAAAATGCGTTATCGACTCATCGACGCTATTTAAATGTCGATAACTTTCTATATTTCCTCTAAACTTGGCAGCACTTTTCAGCAAAATGACAGCTATCATGTCGTTTGTCAAAGTTTTAAAATCCCGCTTCCAACAGAAATTTGTTTCACGCGAGTTTTACACAAAATTTTTTAACTTATTTTACTCACTTCAACGAAAGGGTAAGTAGCTGCACCTCTTTAACAATATCCAACAAAAAAAAAGCTGCAACATTTCCACCCCATTTCGTACATTTTTCCAGAATAGCCTAAGCCGGCTTCAAGGATGTCATCCGTCGTAGCAATGGAATGCAAAAAACTTTGCATGTTCCGGTGTCTCCGCGCCGTTGGCATCAGCATTGGAATGCAGTACATGCTGCTAACAGTTTTCCTCCTCTTCGTCAACTTTAACATCATGCATCCCATCAATTGGATCACGAATACCTTTGGTTTGATGATCTCATTCTACACTTGGTTGTCCATTATGCCGCTCATCAGTGCTGTGATTGTGTTTGGGATACTGCTGGGGAAGTCCTTCTTGACCGCGAAACAGTACTATGCGAGTAGGTTTGCCTGGTTCTGGGGAACTTTTTTGAGGAAGATAACTTTTCTTGGTATCCACCTGATGGTGGGCTTCTTGACCGCTTGGCTCTATTCGAGATTTCTACATGACGATTACAGGTAAGAATATTTGTTAACCAAGACAACTCTTTTTAAGTCAATCATGCTTTTCAGGGACCTGATATTTCCCTATTTCGATCAAAAGTGTGTGAACAGCCGTTATACGTTCCTTATATTTGTTGGAATATCCTCAGGGCTATATTTCTTTGTGAAGGAGAATCTGAAGCACGATCCAGAAATAGAATTCCCCACCATCCACGAGAAGAAATTTGTTAAAATTCGTTCGCTACTCTATTCCACACTCTACACTTCGCTGGTGAAGTCATTTGGACCGACAATTTGCTTTGCTTTGATATACTGGCTGGTTGGCTCCACCATTAACAGGAAAGTTGCCAGCATTTTTGGTGCAGAAATTGACGATACGTACGGTTCGTTGTTTGCTATTTTAACCAACTTCAGAATGCTGTTCTACGCATGGATACTCTGCTCGCAAATTCTTAGCAACATGCAGTTGATGGAACAGTTTTTCTCTGTTTTCCTCACGGAGGAAATGCGCTTTGCTATCGAGAAGCACCCCGTGATGATTTCATCACGAACCGAGGTAACTCTTGTCGAGGCTCTAGCTATAGGGGATGTTCCCATTGTTCAGAGTATGGCCAGCTTGGACTTCTATAATCTGGCTGTGTCCAAAGCTACCAATCGTCGACAGGAAATCTTTGCTCTTTCAGTTCCCGGAGGACATCCATACAACTGGAACCATCTTAGTGGACAATGCTTGAGCTTGATCAATGAATTTACAGAGAAACTGGCTGCCTCTGTGAAACGGATATCCACAATGAAAAATCCACCACTCTATACTCAACTCAAACCCTCGGCTAGTGAAACGGCTGAGAAAATTCTCCTGAGGCAATACAACGAGACCTATGGCATTCGTAGAATGATGCCCGAGGCACCTAAGCCAGTTCGGCAGCAGTGCGCCCCATTAGGTCAGTCGAATGCGTGCGATCGGGTGAACGAAGTTGTGGAAAACTTTCAAAAAACCATTGAAGAAGGTCTCAAGGCCGCGTTTCATGCAATTCCTGGCCTATTTTATCTTTTTGGAGAGCGAGATGGCGCTAAAACTGCTTTCCTTCTCTCAAACTCACAAGGCATCGTGTGGTTGACTCAGGGATTGGCTGGCGTTTGTGCGAGTTCCCTTCATGAAGACAAATATGGCGTTGTTCAGAGTGAGTTGCCAAAGATTATCAAGTCGTTTCTTAAACTCAAATTGGAATTGGACAAGTTGAACAATGTGAATCTCAATGGAAAAAAGTTGGATCGCAACCTAATCACACTGAAGAATGCTGTGAAGAGGAGCTTGTACCGTATTTGTACGGTCTTTGGAGATTATATGAGAGATTTGGTGGAGGACCAAGAAGACTTGAGACATTTGCAGTGTTTTGTGAGTTACCAGGAGACGTGAGACGATAGCCAATCCTGGCCGGTGGATAAAGACTTGAATGTTATTAAGTAGTTTTAAAAGATGGCAGAAAACCATTTTTTTTGTAACCAATTGTAATTTATTATTAAATTTTATAAGTAAAGCACACACTTTGTTTTTTTCTCTTAGCAGATCGAAGTCTGTCTTTGTCGTCACAGAGGAGAAGCCTGTGCATCTTGACTTTAAATGTTTGAAGGTTGTGGTGATGGAGTGAAGTTGGGCTCAAGGGTGAACTGAAGTGCATTTGAAATTTTGAAGGGGAGGAATAGAACTGGCTATTTCGCTGGAGCAATTTTTTATAAAAAAAAGAGATAAAATAAAGAAAGATACGAGACATTTCTCCGATGTTCAAGTGAATATATGGAGTTTACAATGTCTATTAATTATAAGTTTTAACGCGCGATTCTGTACCCTGTCTAGTTTGTGCAGAACGGTCTTAAGTGCACCAGACCAGATACGGCCGTTATATTCAGCTTTGGGAGGATGAATGCCTTATAAATTGAGGCCAGATCAGACGGGGTAAAATATTTCTTGCACGGCCTCGAATATGTGATCGTTCCATCGAAAATATTATAAGTTATTAATACACATACCGAGAATGGCAAGTCTTTCGTTTTCAGCGATGTAAGTACCATTCATGGATAATGGTTAAGGGTTATGGTTTCACTTGAGAGACAAAAAACAGAATTGTGTTTTGGAAGCATTACATTCCACTCTGTTGGTTGAACCCCATTTGATTTGAATTTAATGTGTTTAACATACTTTGCCGTTCCCCTTCTGCGGCCGAAGAGCAAGGACGTGAGTTAGGGAACGAATATGAAAAACTAAGGGTACTGTCATCAGCGAAAGAATGGATTGGATTAGAAGTTGCAGACAAGAGTTCATTTATAAAAATAAGAAAGAGAGTCGGAGACAAAAAAGAGCCTGGGGAACACCAGCATTTATTTGGTGAATTGCAGACTTGAAGCCGTCCAAGACAACTTGTATTGAAAGCCCCGAAAGGTAATTTCTAATCCATTGAGAAGAGACTCATCGAAGCCATACCCTCGCATTTTCGACAAAAGAACCTAATGCCAACTCTGTGAAATGCTTTTAAAATATCAAGCGCAACTATCTTAGTTTGGCCGAAGTGATGGAGAGATTGGTTTTACTTCTCGGTGAGATCTGCCATCAAATCACCAGTGGACCTGTGACTATGAAAACCTTACTGCCGGTCATGCAAGCTGCCGATTTATCAGCCTTTCCATGATATTGGAAAGAAGGGACGTAAGTGCAATGGGTCGGTAATTGGACAAGGAGGAAGATTCACCTTTTTTTGGACAGAAATGTTGTTTTCCATCTGCTCGGAAGAGTAGGATAGACAGAAAAGCTTACGCAGAGGTTTTGCCAGCGTGGAAGAACACCTTTTCAAAACTATGGGGGAGATACCATCTGGACCAGCGGATTTGTGTATATTAAGACCTTTGAGTACTCCTGCAACTGTACGAGTGCGAAAGTGGACTTGTCGCATCGGAAATTTGACGCTCTCAAATACAGCTGGGGACAAAGCATTACCTGGCAGCGTGGAGTTCGCTGCAAAGTGAGCAGCAAGCAGATTAGCTTTGTCTAAGGAGCTGATAGATGGAATGTCATTGTAAATGAGCGTGGGGATGGCAGACGAGGAAAAATTTTTAATATTTTTGACGAATGACCAAAAATGTTTACTATCTTTGGAACATTGTAGGATTCTTTGCCTCAATTTTTGGTCATGTAAGAATTTTACTCGTCGAATATGGGCATTGCAGTCTTTTCTGGCTGGTTTAAACTTCTTTCTGTTTTCCTCAGATTTGTTGGCTTTATAAGACCTAAAACTTGCTCCTTTCAACCTCTTTACAGCTGTGGTCAAACCACGAGTTTGACTTAAGTTTAATGCTCTTTATACTGTTAGGAGCCGTTGTATTGTTCTTTTCCGCCATATCATCGGCGAATGCTATTTTTGCACAATTCTACATTGGCTTCAGCAGTAACGAGATGTTTTAGCAGTGGGAATAACACTGTCCCCTTGAGGAGTTCCTCTATATGGCAAGGCTCTTTCCTGGCAACATATAAGTTCTGATTTGATTTGTGTGGTTTTAAGCATTCCGTCGATCCTAATTGTTCTGAACCACAGCCGAAGTTCCCTTTGAAAAACAAAGGAATCACGGACACCATGAAGCTTGGTCTAGCGACCTGAAAAGGGCATACGAAAGATCGGCGAGAATGTTAGTTCCAAAAGTTAAAGTCAAAGATGAATTGAAGTACTCTCGTAGTCGCAGTGCGTCTCCAACACTATATATGATAAGACATTTTTACTATCAATTCGATTGAAAAAATTCCTTTAGTTTTTCAGATATATACACGTAAGGCGCTGCTTATATTCGCTCGCTTATAAACATTAGACATTTAAAGCGATAGACAAATTTAACCAGCGTTGTTGTGACAAGTTGCTAAACTCCATTGGACTGTGCCACTTTCCACCGTCAGAGCCTAAAGAAGAAAGTTACTGATTAAAGTTATCTCTCAAACTCGGTCATATCGCGATTCATTATACTAATCATATCACTAAGCAGATTATCTGATACTTTTGCATATCCAAATGGGCCCTTTGATTAAGACACTCATTTCATCGTTCCTAGTGGCTATGATAGATGTTTGGGAATGAGCATCGGATAGCTCACTTACACTTAGGGATATAATGTTCCTTATGAGAGTCAGAACTCTCTCTATCTTCTTGACTAATCCTTATCCGAAATGCATAGAGATTATGTTTCATTCCAACGGCGACCCTTAGAGATCGAACAGATAAATTTTAAACCGTTGACTGATAGCAATAGTTGTAACTTCACTGTTAGTTAGTCGAAACTCAACTTGGCCTTACGTCAAGGCTTTGTGCTGAATCATGATAATTACAAAATAATGCGGTTGAAGCTGCAGGAACCTTTTTCCGTTCTTGTTATAGTCACAACTGTCTACAGCAAAGCGGGTTCTGGATACCATTTTACATGGAGCTTTGTGTCCGAGATAATTAACCTTGTACTCGTAGTCGCAGTGACAAATTGGCACCTCATTTTATTTTAAAGAACAACGTTTCTGCAGCCTCACTTTTGTGTGTATTTTCATACATAGTCGTTCAAGTCATCTAGAATTGAATATTTTAGGGGTGACATGATTATGAGAGTAGTGAAAGTAATCATATAGTTGAAGAGTTCTGGACTCAGTCCACATTTTGGTACATTTGCGTAGTCTTTGCGATTGTATCTGCTCCATAAGGATTTATTTATTATCTTGCGGCTGGCAAGAATGATTCTTCGCTTGATCTATGCGCTGGTGTCATTGTTTGAATTTACAGCGGAGCCTGGGTATACAAAGTCCTTAACTATCTCAAAATTGTAGCTGTCTATTGTGGCGTTCTATCCAAGTCGCCGATGTTGACTGTCCTTTTTTAATGACAGCATATATTTTGTATTCTGTTTCAATACTCCTGATAGCTCACTGCGTTCTTTCAATTATGTTAATGTCGTCGGCGTACACGAGTAGTTGTACAGATTTTTTTTTATATGATTGCACCTCTGATGTTAGCTTGAGAATTTCTTACAATCCTTTCAAGCAAGTACGTTGTCGTGTATGAGCAGCGTGCATTCTTCATTGTCATCCTATACAGATGGACGAATGCCAAAACTAGGCATGCCTCTGTATACCTTGTCTCCATAGACTTTAAAATCGATGTAAAGGGTGGTGAGTATTGATTTGAAGTTTCTATGTTTTTTCCACGATCTGCTGCAATGTGAATATCTGATTTATGGTGGACTTTTCTGGCCTAAAGCCACACTGATAAAGACTAATCAGATTGTTAACAAAAGGTTTAAGGCGTTCACATAATATGGCAGATAAGATCTTATACGCGATGTTGAGGAGACTAATACCTCTGTAGTTGGTGCAGTTCAGAGGGTCCCCTTTCTTGAGGATCCGGATATCAACAAACATTTATGCTATCATTGCACCATCTAATGACCAAATCTAATACTATCCTTCTATGAGCCCAGAGGTTCCAAAAAAATACACCTGTGGTTTTATTGTCGACGTTCTGAATTCGACAAAATACAATTCAGAATATCCCCCCTCCCAAAGAAAATAAGAAACGTTATACACCAAGCAAGACTTTTTAATAAAAACAAAGAACTACAAGAACTTAAAATAAAACTTCAGGTAAATAAGTTAGAAACTCTCAATGCGATTAGACTTTCCGGACTTGACACGCAATGACATTAAAGATGTTTGTTTCCTCTTCCTTCGTTGGTGGATATAAAACAAATCGCGAAAAAGTTCCTCCTTTTTCATCAGTCAGTCTACCAGGATTGATTGCAAGGCAACCATTTACCACCTAAAAAAAAAAATTTAAAAATGATTCATCCAAATCCATTTAACTAATAAAAAAAACTCACTCTCAAAAAGCACTTTTGATCACCAGGCAAGATCATTATATTTGGGATCTTCTCAATATTCGTAAATTTATGAGCTAACGAACTATCAAAGCATAGCCTATCATCGCCTGGTGGGTTAAGCGGGTAAAATGACCCTTGATTGAAGAGGTAGCTAACAGCACGTTTTATTTTCTCACCAGCGTTCCTGCAAATACAAACAAATTAAAACAAACGCATTCACTGTACAAATTCAACTTACACTGCCAACTCATTGCTCAAAATGTGATCTACTACATCAGTCGAAGTCATTCCGATCGTGATACCATTCAAATCCGCAATCGATGGATCAGGCAACATGTGAACATTTGGATAAGTTTTCTTCATTGTAACCGGCATAGTTGGGTAAACTGGATCAGCATTTGCATCTTTACTAGAAGCCACCATAAGTATCGTAATCTCAGTCCTGAAAATCCCATCAAATCCATAAATTAGAAAGTACTTATGCACCCTGCATGCTTACCCTAAGACCTCCACAATTCCTGAGATCATTTTCTCAAAAAATATCTCAAATGGTTCCGCCAACACGTTCTCATTGATCACTTTATGCTCAGCATCCATAAATGGCCCTGTCAAGATCAGCACATCCGGCTGGTTGTCCTTACAATAGAGAACCAGGTCATGCAATGGATCATATACCAGATCATCGATGTTTGTATACGGCCCAGCGGCAACGACAAAACTCAACGATTCACTGAGTTTGGGTACTGTGGGCGGCTCTAACACCCGATCACCCATTACTTCCTCTACCATAATAGTATCGCCTTTTGGATTTCGTCCGTTCACCATCACTACTTGTCCAGGAAATACCCCAAAAGACTTGGTTTCGCTGAAATTCAAACGAACCGTTCGACATGTAGACTCATCGGAACCCAACAGCAATGTCGATGTAGCATCTAGGCACCCCTCTGAGTCACAGCATATGGTTCCAATGGTCTTAACCGTTTCCTGGCTGTGATCATCGACATTTTGCAGATCATAATCCAAGGCACTGGATCCAAATACTTTTCTGCAAATATTCTTTCCAACGTGAAAGATGCGATCGCTTGCAATCTCTGCTCTCTCCTGCAGTATGTCAAACATATACTTCGTCTTTGATGTGAGTGCTTCTCCGTTGTGGGTGAGAAGTTGCTTAACCACCACTTTCCCACTATTGTTAGTCGATGACCATGTTGCACTGGCCAAGAGCTGTGCATTGCCAAACGTGTAAACGATCTTACCAGAGCCGACGGCCACTTGAGCGCGTGGTGTACCCGAACTGCAAAGGGAATTGAATTTATATATTTTTTTTTTATTCTCAATTAAAGCCTGGTTATGAAATATCGGGGCAAAGCTTAATGATCTTCCATTTGCAGAGCCCGGTAGCGTGTTTCGGTATCGATGCAAATTCCTCGCGAATTTAAAGCCTGAAGTTGTGCGGAGATCTTGTAGCGAAATGCCGCAGGTTGCACTATTAGATAACTTGGTTCAGCGCTGGTTCGCCGGTTGTTATTTAGTTATTACTATTATTTTCTGTTATGTCTTCCGATCGCAAGAGAAGCGTGAAAAATAATTTCAATTTTCATGGAATGTGAGCCGCGTCTATGGGTATGTACCTATAGTATGTGCGGTGGAAGATTCAAGCCAAGTCTGCAGCAATGTTAGGTTTGTATGGAATAATTGAAATTTGCTTCTGGATTAGAATTCAAATTGAATTTGCAAAATTTGTTTGTGTTGAGAAACCTCATTCGTTTTATGATTTGAATAAACGTGAAGTATAGTCATGCAGCGGATATTTACATAGCGAAATTGCATTATACAGCGGCAACATTATCGATGTAAAGCATTTTTGAATACTACATGGGAGTGACAGAAATGCTTATGATTTCGATCATCAGAAAATAATCAGGAGCGCTATGAAAAAAAACAAAAGAATCGCAAGATCTGATAGATACTCGTATACCTAGTAGGGACAAAAATACTGTTACTACATTTGTTGCACCCATGGCGTGGCCAAAATTGAGGCGTACTCAGAGATTAACTTAACACTGGTAGCAGTTAACCTCACAATTGTTTGTTTATAAAAATATTTCAAATTTACTCACGTTTTCGCTATGGAATGGATTGATAAAGTGAATCGAAGCAGGAAACTTGATCGTGATGATGACATCAGGAGATCGGAAAAACATACTGTGAATCATAAGCAACGACAATAACAGCAAAACAAAAATACTCTCCAGTTATCTGGACGCCACCCTTGGAGTTCACTGAAACTTAATAACCTGAGTTTCAAAACAACTACACTAATCTGTCTTTCTCTCCGTCTCTTCCCCTTTCTACAAAACGCCCGTGTCCTAAAATTAGTATAAGGGTATTCATATCCCCTTTCACACGTGCAAATTTAAAAAAAAAAAATCCACTGGATCACAAATTGTGGACTGTCTTAAAGGATATTATGTGCCACAAGAGATACCCTAACATGCAATTCTTACGAGTAAAGCGAGCTCTCACCGAAGCTGTGGCCAACTTTACAATTAATGAGGTGCGTGTTGTAATTGATCAGAGGTCGAAGCAACTAAAGGCCTGAATTAAGGCCAAAGGAGTCATTTTTAATAAAGTTTACATTTTTATGTTCGAATTTAAATCTTTGT
The DNA here is from genome assembly GCA_963082735.1 of Pocota personata. NCBI lineage: Eukaryota > Metazoa > Arthropoda > Insecta > Diptera > Syrphidae > Pocota > Pocota personata. The sequence continues at coordinate 261,270,209 of OY720429.1, read as the reverse complement.
TTTATAGCAATAAATGTGTGTAACAGTATTTTTGTCCACACTAGGTAGGTATTTTATCGACCAAAATAAAAGGAAACAAATCCGTGTAATAAATTTTGAATTAAAAAAGGCTTAATAAAGTTGATTTGATATGATTTGAAAAATCTGCAATTAATATGTTTGGAAAAAACAAACGTTTTGCATTGACACTTATTTGAAAACCACCTTAAATTGACGTTTCTCAAGATTTCATATGAAAAGCTTACGGGTATTTTTCTTGAATTTGGGAGAATTCTCTGTCGATTTCTGAAATTTGACGTCTCTCATTTTTTTTTTTTTTTTTTCAGAAAAGTACCCACATAGACTTGACGTCTTGGGACTGAGTGAAATAAAATGGTGTGGTTAGCCAATAAGAAATTCTGCCCTACTCTGGACGATCAGCTGAAAGTATTGGTGAATTCTGCATGGTACTGCTGCAGGGTAATGTTAGAGTGGGCAACTACAAACCTGCGGTCAAACATGCGATAGCAAACTATGGGCTCACAGATCGTAATGGCAAACGATTACTAGAATGTCCACAGCTTTGTTATTGGAGGCACCCTGTTTCAGTAAAAGAGATGGTACAAGAGTAGTTAGGTCTTAACCGGAATGCAGGAAACATGCAACCAGACTGAAAGCTCTCACACTGTGTCGATGCCAGATTCCACGATTTATCGTATTCTTACGATTTTTGAACTTCAAAATTTGTTTACGATTTTTGAGCAAAAAAAAATTATGCAAATATTGTGAGCCACACATACTCGTACACCTCTTCGAAGCAAAGATGATTTTAAAGCATTATAATCTTTATATAGAAATTTGTAATGTTTCATTCTTTACATTGAAAGAATGAAATATTGTTCAAAAATTGCATTGATCCAAGGGCAGGAAATAATCCTGCAATAGATATGGTTTTAGTCATCAACGCTCTACCAACTGAGCTATCCGTAGTCTTTTAAAATTTGACAACAGCGTGTACTATGTCAAAATTTATTTTACTATGTTAACGACGTTCAGGAACAAAATTTCAAACTACGAGTATGTCACTAATTTTGTAATAATATTGTTGAAAAATGCCAAGGAAAATGTGAAAAATATATTCTTCCGTGCAACAGTTATTAACCGTGCAACAGTTAGCCAACTCGGCTATGCCGGTGTTGTTCATAGCATGGTCAATAGCTATACTAGTTATTCAAGCACGCGATGCACTGATTGTATTGATTTTGCCTCCATTAGAATTGCAATAATAATGTAGATTGATTTCATTCACATTTTTCAATGCTAATGAAACCGAAAATTGAATTTGCCAATGAAATTTTGTTTCCATTAGGATTACTTTTAGTCAATGTCAATGCTATTTATAGTTTCATTAAAAAAGAAACGCTTAACTACGGACCCGTGACTCAGTGGTTAAGTGCGCGATCACTGAGCGAGAGGTTCAAGGTTCGAATCCAAGAAAACACAAAAAAAAGTTTTTTCACTGCCCTTCGGAAACAGCATAAATTTGTAGGTCCCAACCATTCGTGATGCGACACAGCATGAGTGGCTGTGAGAAGCTAGGCCAGGCCCTGCATTGGGCTGTTAGTGCCAAAATATTTTTTTTTTTTTTAATTACTCCCATGTCTATTTGGAAGTAAACAAACCAACATATTTCGTATGCCACAATTTGGTGACCATTTCACCGAAAGAATAGAAGCATTAAACAACAAAATACGCCCCAGACCTCCAACCAAATAGAGATTTTAAACTGATTCAAAGCTCTCAAGAAGAATAAACCGGCGAGGCTTGATGGCATACTTGTTACATGCAGCGCCAAACAAATGAACAGAGCTTCTGCATCCATTCACAGCGCCTTCAGTACCCATAAGCGTTTCAGTCTTATTAATCTGTTATCGGGGACACTGCCACACTCGAACAAGGGTGTTTGACGCAACCGTTTTGCATTTACCGTGTTCTTGAATACCCGATTTCTTAAAGATTGGGAGATGGCTAGAGTTTCGTCGGAAATATATAGTAAGTCTGTATGCAACCACCTACAATAAAAGGGAAACCTCTTTTGTGGCATCTAGACTAGAAAAAAGCCACTAAGCCGAGTCTCACTGTATGTAAATGATCTCAAAACTAAACATTTTAGTTGAAAACTAAATGGGAGATGTAACTGGGGACTTCTGGCTCATTTGTTTGTACGGTCCAGGCTCTAGTAATCGTACTGCTTTTTTTATATGATTGGTCGTCCTAAATAATTGGTAATATACATATTTTCTATAATAACCTGGATGTATTTTGTTTTTAACTTTTGGGACGAACATTTTCATTTTTGGCTCTTATTGCTGAGGTATCGCGTTCAAATTTATACATATTTTTTTTTAAAAAAAAAAAACCTTTAACTTTCTATCCAATTAAGTACTTATTCTGTATTCGACACAAAATGGTTTAGCTATCTCCATCAACTCTTCTTCGAAGAAAAAGAAACATCACGTTATGGACATAATTAAGATTTCCCTGCAAAAGTCAAATTAGCCTTTTAAGACCTTTAATTATTATGCATGAAAGGCTAACTTAACGACTAATCTTTTGAACTTAATGCAGAAAGCAATCCCATTAAAACATCTAATGGTCAATTCGATTTAGTGAATGAGCAAACAGTGCGTTTTCTTCAAGCCCACTCAATCCTTCCTAAAGGTGAATAGAGGGTACACTTCGAGTGTAATATCCGCTAGTCGTTAAAACCTTAACGATTCGCGTGCACTGATTCTCACTTCCTTCTGCTGTGTGCGCATAGCACAAATCAGTAATGCGATCGTTTGCGATTTATTTCCTTCTCAAAACGTTCCTTGAGATCGGCTTCATGTTTTATTTATATCCCCACAATTGTAGTTACAAACGAACATTTCATCAAAACCCCAAGATGCCAGGTTTTCCTTTCATTGTGTAATTGATATCAATTTCCTTTTGCCAATCTTTCTCTAGTTATTCTACCTCCAACTCCGGAGGGGATGTGTGGCATGGATGCAGCACCATCAGGAAAGGTGTACACCTAGGATAAATTCACAAATAAAATCCCAGTGGATGTACGCCACACATATATGTACGGAGTAGAAAGGAAACAACATCAAACCCGAGAAGAGATCACATAAATTTCCGATCAAAGATCCAAAGTGCAACAGTATAGCCTCTGGCAAGGAAAAGATGGGATGCGATCCGCAAATGGTTTTTCTTCGTTTGAGATACTTACATTTGGGAATAGCTGGCCGGACTGAAGAGCGCATCATTCTGGCGTTGAGCAGGTGTTCTAGCGATCGCTGCTGGCTTTGCCTGGAATATAACAATAATAATAAAAAATGTAGAAAAAAAAAGAATATCGTGAATTTAAATAGATTTTTTTTTAATTCTCTACCGGTGTGCGAGGAGGGTTTGTTGTTCGCTGGAAAGTGGAGGAAGAGTTATGCGGTTCGCTTTCCTGTAGGAGCAGATGCAACTTGCGGTGTCATGCCATTGCAGATACTCGTATCTAGGAATCTGATTAGAATCGTATGTATGCCTATTCGAAGTTGTCTTTGTTATCTTCATTGTGGGTTAACGCATTTCAACCGCCTTCTTATTACTTTTGTAATGAGTAAATGACAATTGGCTCAGAGACGGGTTTATGGTCGGCGAAGCGAACTGAATGGCGGATTAATTGAACGGAAATATTTTGAAATTATGCGCAAGCAACGATGTAATTGGCAGGTGTGGAGTGAACAGATTTAAAGTGAGGGTGAGTTGTATAGTTCACAAAGGTCAAGTGCATTCAGATTATTGACGATTGTTTCTACACTCTAGATTGCGATATTTTAGTTGTCTTTTTGTTTATCGAAGACATATACGAAAGTAGCCATACTATATTTCGAAACAGCCGATGATTTCCCCGTATCTACACTGGTTTTATATGGATACTTTAGTCGTAACTTATAGAATAGACTATAATTTCAAATGCTAAAAGTTAATTGTTGGACATCGACACCCTGGAATATATTGAGACAGACACTACTACGATTCAGGAGATGCAGTCAGGAAGTTGCTGCATGAATTACAGCTGCCATACAAAATGCAGCATTCTGGTTTGTCGTAAGAGATCGGTTGGGGTCAAGAGTTATCGAGCCAAGTGATTGCTTAACTGTGATTCACATCAAAGCTACATTATACAACCTTAACCTAATATCCGTAATGCTCCTACTGACAGGGCTAAAGATCATACACCTAAATGAGACATTTTATGACATCCTGGACGGAGTATGACGTCAAAATTGTACACTCAGAGATTTCAATGCCAATATTGGCAATAAAAATGTCTATAGTAGCCTGGTAGAAAAACACTCCCCGCCGAATAATAACCGATTTTGAAGCAGCTTGTAAAACGGTGATAAGTAGCACACAACGTTTCCGTACAATTAAAACTACACAGAAATCTAGCTTTCTACTCGTACAGATGATTCAAGCAACAACTGAATGTGATAGGTATGCATTAAACACTTTGGACCAAATATCCGTTTTAAATACCAAGTCAAGTCTTATCCTCGATACAGCAATATATGCCCTTTAAGATGGCTAGGGGACGTAATGTGGCTGAGCTCTAATGCTCCACCCGAGAAATTCTTTGAAACCATCCCAGAAGAGGGCAGACCTCAATTTCCAGGATGCCGAAGTAGGAGCTTATTCCGATAAGAATACCTATGAAAGCGGTTTTGTTTAGTGGGAGAAGACATGCTTAGACATTCCACTCACTGAGTCTCACTGACCACATCGAGAAATAAGAGGTACTGTCGCCCTTGATCCTATTCTTTTTTTTGGTCTTTTTGACACACACCATAAGACGAGCTCATTATGAGCTAATCATAATATGTTGGATACTTTCCTAATACTGCAATAGCAACGTCGTCGATATAGCCCGTTTTCTTGTTGCGTGCCTCCGCTTATAACCTTTCTTGGGAGCTACAGATTCTGGGGTTAAAATAACCCCACCTTTCACATATTGTTGTATAGTTTCAAGCTTCTGAAGAAGAACGATACCATTTGGTCCGATATGAATGATTAAAAATTTCTGACAACCCATTCCAAAAGCCAGTATCTTCTTCTGTCAATTCTAAAAGTCAACCCGTTTACAAAGCTTGTTTGATCGTGTCGTAATAAAACGAATATCGCTTACTGCAGCGAGAGTAAACCGGATATGCCAAGGGAAGTAACAAAAGTTCGGTAAGTTGATTGGAAAATATAGTACCTAGGCACGATTTTAGATCCGAAACTTAACATAGAGCAGCGGGTTAAGGAAACAAGTGTGGCTTTTTAAGCTTGTGGCAGAACATTCGGCAAAAAATTAGTTCTCCAGCCAAAGATGACCCCATGGATGTACACAGCCGTTGTGCGTCCAATTCTTACCTATGGCGCATAGTATGGTGGCCCGCCTTACATAAGGAATATAACATCAACAGAATCAAAAAGGTACAAAGATCGGAGTATTGAGATCTTGCCCAACAGATGCTCTAAGTGTGATCCTGCATCTGATCCCCCTTGAACTCCACATTAAATTTTCAGCTATATGCAGCGCCGTCCGGCTTAGGGAAACTGGGAGTTGGACAGCAAAGATATATGGCCACTGGAGACAATACCAAGTGAACTGATGACATCTTCGACCGATTACAGGACTCCCACGCTCGACTTCAGCAAAACTTTTTCAGTAAAGTTCCCTACCAGAGCAGAATGGAAGAACCGAATGGTAATTAATGACTTTGATATCTGTGGAGTTGGCGCAGGCATTTTCTCGGACCAACAGAATATATCGAAATCCTTCCGTCTCTCAGACTCTGCTAGTATCTTTCAAGCGGAGCTTCTCGGCATTCGGGAGGCTTGCCGCATGTTAAAAAATCTTCCAACGTCCTATCTTTTCTGATGGCCAAGCCGCAATCAAGGCCATTGATTCGGTTACCATGAACAAAGTGTCCATTGTGGAAATACCCTCTTTTAGGTCCCAGGACACAGTAATTATGAGGGTAACGAGCGAGCAAACGAGTTGGCCAGGCGAGGCCTGACCCTTAACGGCTCGCTAGCGGAAAGAGTCCATATTACGATAGGAGTCTCGTTAAGGGCAATTTACATCTTCACTTCCTCCAGCTAGTCAATCTCGGGTGAAACAACCTTACCAGTTGTACCATATCAAGAAAGACATGGCCCAGCTTCAACAGACCTAAATCAAACGAGCTACTGGGCAGATCAAGGCCTGATATAGCCATTATTACAATGAAAGCAACGAGAGGAAAACTCTTTTCCACTTACTTTGCAGTTGTCCTGCCCTAGCAAGAACCAGACAACGCACGTTAGGTAAACCTTTCTTTGACGATTTCAGAGAGATAGCCTCTAAAGGGATTGGAGAACTTATCCTGTTTCTAAACTCTACGGGCTGGGTTTAATTATATCTTTTTATCTGCAATAACACACTTAAACAAACAGGGTACACGAGTTTTTGTGGTATCAAAACGGCGCACTTAGCGGTAATTTGATTCTTTTTAGAACCACCACTTTACCTACCTACCTGATGTGAAAAAAAAAAAAAAAAAACTATTTTAGAGTAAAACGTTTCATTACTTTTCAATTTCTCTATATACGAGTATGTACATAACTTCCTTTTTTTTTTTTTAAAGTTTGAAGTCAGTAAGTCAACTTTCTAAACATTTTCAACTTCGGCACTGACTGCATTAATGATGTCCTTATTGGAACTTAAGACTCGTCCCCTTAATTTTTTTCTAATTTTTCAGAACAGCCAGAAATCACACGGCGTTAGGTCCGGGGAATAAGGTGCTGAGAGAATTTCATTGATACCCGAGAGCGCCAGAAAGTTATGTTTTCTTCAGTAGCGACGAAGTTGCCCATTTTTTAGGCTTTCAAAAAAAAAAAATGAATTTGTGGTAAGCGAGTTTCTGTATACCATTTAGCAGTTCCCATCTAACCAATTTCCAACGGGATAGTAGCGATAATTTTCGCTCTGCTGAAGTAAATCGGCATCATCACTTTAACTAGAGGACTTGCACCTTTTGGGTTCAATACCATGGAGTACTGTTCGGTTTCCGGGTCGTATTTGTAGAACCAAGAGTCATCACCTGTTACGATTTTATTAAAGCAGTTCGACCCTTCTGCGAGGTTCGTCCTCCACAAAAAAAAAAAAAAAAAATCGCAGTCTGAAATCTTTGAAACAACTTTGAAGGTATGGTGGGATTCACTCCATATGCATTTTAGCATTCGTGGATAATTTGAAAATTTGCGCTGGCTTGAGTTGACGTCGAAATCGGAAGAGAATGGCAAAACTGTATCGATGGTGCAATTTCTACCGAACTTACATCACTAATTTTACGTTTTCTCGTCTCCATTCTTACTAATTCTTCCGACAATTGAAAATGAATATCGTTAGACTATTAAAAATTGACAACCAACCTTCCCTTTTTCAAAAACTAATAAATTTACATCTACTTAGCGAAGTTTCGTTAGGCAATCCCTATGTGGGGTTTCGTCACTCTCTAGGAAGTATCAATAGAAGATGAAAACGCCTTAAGTATTTTGTATGTTATTATTGTTATTGTTGATAGGGTATGGAGACATTTAGCCTCCTAACACTTTGACCAGAAGAGATCTTTTCTGTTGTATTTTGTTTGTTAGGTTAGGTTGCAGAGGATGCAGAGTTCCGCACTTACTGATTGCAGCTTAATAAATTCAACTTTTTAGGAATAGATAGATTTGACAGATTTAGTATCAGGTTTATCTGAGTCACTAACATTTTGTTCTATATCTAGACATCCAGTAAGTTCAGAATCTTCTAAGCACTTAAAGGCAACTGTTTGTATCTCAAAGACTTTTATTTCGTCAAAGTTTTTTTTCACACGACTCTGCTGGCTCATTTAAGTTTCAGTCATCATTTGCTTGACCAACATTTTTTTCAACACTTGCGGTTTTACTAAGAATGATTTAATGATTCATAAAAACCGAACAACTATTTCGACAACAAGGAGTGGCTGCCAGGCCATGAGTAAATTTTTGTAATATACGATTTTTTGCAGTACACATATGTACGAGTACATACATACAATCAATTCTCTACGCCTGTTATTAAAATATATGGTTGTTGCAACATTTGAACTTTTAAAAATGTTGGCCAAGATGTAGATTTTAAAGTTCCCCAAAAGGCCAAATATTCGTTTCGTCTACCAAACTTTTAAGTCTTCCAAATCAAATAAGAAAAACTTTAATTCTTTGTTTACTCTCTAAACATTATAATCTGCTTCTTGTCTACCCACTAAAAGATCTCCTCAACACATCTAAGGTGTTAACTATTAATGAATTCCAAATGAAGCATTCGTACCGTCTCCGGCATAATAAATTCGTAATCATTCGAACAAGACGAGGAGCAAAGCGCACACCAATAGGTGGGGGTTCCGCAGAATGCAACTCGGATACATTTGCATCTAAGGCATTTTGTTTAGGAAAAACACACTCGTTGTAGATACTCTTGTACATATTTATATATTTTCCTCATTCGACAGGTTGTTGGTGCTGCAGATAGTTTGTTCCACATGCACGTACCGTGGGAACTCAGGTGTCCCCTTTTGTACACTCACATACTTCACCGAGCAGCATTTGTCGCTGGGTATATTCAGTTGATGCAGAATATTTCGAAATGTTTTATAAAAAAAATGCAGTCGACTTTAATTTTTTTTTATTTTTATTTTAATTTACTGCAAATACTTATGAATGAAAGTTGGGGTTGGAGAGTTGATCGCGGTGGTAAGATGAAAAAGAAATTAGGGTGAGCAGTCAAGTGGCGCGAAATGTGAACACTTTGTAGCGTTTGTAGTGCGTGTAAAAAGAAAAGTCAAGGAGTTTGGGCATATACATATATTTTGTTTTATTATTTAGTTTTTTGAATGAATAATTTCACTCTTCGTAGCGTGTTGTTGATTTCCATTTGATGGGCACGTAGACTGAGTAAGCCAGAGAGCTGATTCATATTTACGAATTTGTTGTTAATTTTTTCCGCTAGAAAAATGTTGTTTTGGATTGTCTACGAATGAGGTTAGTCTATCGAGGTATATGTAAAGAAATAACGAACTTTAGGAACATCTTTGGCTCAGGGTAAATTATTTTGAGGAATACTATGTTTTGCTATGTGGAAAAGTAGATGGAAACAAACATGTGTACATTGTACATGTTCGGTTACGGATGGAAACCTCATAAATCCACTTTTGACAAATACTAAAACAAAATCGTCATTTTGACATGGAAACTGAATATTCTGTGCAATGAAAACTACAGAGTTATTCATTTTGTGCTTTAGGATTTTAATTTAACATAAAATAAAAAGTATTAAAGATTTCAATGAAATTTGTTTACTGTTTTATATTATTGATTCTTGGAGGTAATTTTCGATGGCTTTTCGGTACATTTCTGGCTGTATTGCGACCATAACTTAACGAATGTTCGTTTTTAAGTGCTCCAAACTTTGGGGATTGTCTGCATAGACACGATCTTTAGCATAGTCCCACAAAAATAAATCCAACGGGGTCAGATCACATGATCTTGGTGGCCAACTGATATCGCCAAATCTAGAAATTAAACAGCCGGGGAACTTTTCGTGCAATATAGCCAAATTTGCCTGCATTGTGTGGCACGTAGCCCCGTCGTGTTGGAACTACATGTCGCTCACATCAATGTCTTCAATCTCAGGCCAAAAAAGTTGGTTATCATTTGATCATAGCGCAAAGAATTAACCGTAACAGTGGTGCCTTTAAAAAAAAATACACAGCGCGCACCAATCTGTCAATCATGGTGGATGCAATGGCCTCTCAACAACCACATTTGGATTCTCAGAACCACAAATTCTGCAATTTTGTTTATTTATAAATTACCTGTCACTATGGATGACAGATGGATTTGACAAATGCCATATGACAGGGATGTGAAATACCAACCTCAAAATAAATTACCCTTTACATAAAAGTCTAAAAAAAAGGTGCAAACACATCAAAATTAAAACTAGAAACATTCGTCTCGTAAGTTAACCACTTTAACCGAGACATTTTGGGTTATTTTTTGTTGTTTGCTATAAATTTAGAAAGATTTTCTTTGAAAAACCCATTAAAGCAAATATGTTTTTCACAATTTTCCAAAACTTGGTATGCCATGTCCTTACGTATACTACCCCTAGACGTCGATTTTAATCGACTGAGTCGCATCTGAGAAACAATCATGTTCCAAAAATTCGATAATTAGTAAAGTACTGTTATGTAAACTTTTTTCTAAAAACTTGGTACGTTATCTACTGACATATTTCAAACCCAACCCAGACACAAAATCGTTAGAACCATTTTCGAAAAACACGGCTATTTGTAAAGTACAGTTGATTGTACGGTTAGAATGGAAATTGCGTTTCGCCTCGAAATCTGACTTCTCAGACGCCAGATATGAAGTTTTAAGACATTTAGGCTTCAGTCCAGTACACATACGTGCAGACAGACATAATTGAGAGACCCACTTACATATTCGAGTTTCTCTATTATAGACTGACAAGACTGATAAAAATCTGAAATTATTACTCCAATAATCTGTCACAAAATGGATACAAAACTGTCAAAAAAAAAAAATTGCAATATTTTCAGATCTGCCCTCGCCCAGGTCAATATTTTACATTCAGAATAGAAAACGCTATAAGTTTCATAACTCTCTCTCAACACCTGTAGTTCCAACATATTAATAACCAGCTTCTTTTGAACAAAGCAAACAGTATAGGAATTAACCACTCATTTTTATTGTATAGACTGATGAATTTACATATTTTGATTAGTTATTAAGAAACCACCCATAGGCTTCCAAGTTCGAATTCCTTAATTTCGTTGACAGCAGACTTTAAGGTACTACACATTATGAGGTCCGTAAACCCTAGTGCCCAAAGTCTTGAAAAAATAACTCCATAGAAAAACCCGCCTTATTCAGTTTGAATATTTTTAAATTTGTGCCGTTTCAGGGATATCCATACACAAAGGACATCTGTTGCTAAAAAGAAAATCCAATTAATATTTTTCAAACTTTTTTTTTGCTTTATTGAAGTGAGTACACTTTCTGATTATTTATGGAAAATAATTTCCTTTAAAAGGCTGCCGCAGAAGACTTGGCAGTACCCCATTCTATCAACCAGTATGTTCTCGATGATTCGAGGCTCTATTTCCCGAATAGCTCGATCAGTGTTGTGCTTAAGTGTCTGAATCGTTTCTGGATTGTTAACATAGCATCGAACGGCATCCTACAAAAAAAAAGCCCAAATCGCAGTTGCTTGGATCCGCGGCCAAGCAACATCCATAAAACGTCTGATTACACAATTCTTGAACTTAGTGCGCAAAAGACCGATTGTTGGACGGCTTGTAGGGCACGTAGTGTCGTCTTTCTAGAACCAGAGAGCGTTCGCGTTAATTTCCTCAGTTTCTGGCCAAAACAAATCGGTTATCATGCCTCTGTAGAGCTCTCCGTTGGCCGTAACGCTGTTGCCATCTTCATCTTCGAAACAACATGGGTCAACAATGCCGCCATACCACAAACCACACGAAACCTTCTTCACAAACTTGCATACAGCAGGCATGGTTAGTGCCCTGTTTCGGCAACATAGCACTCACTTTGGAAATAAGTTTTTAATATTTCCCGACGTTGTTTAAGCGTAAATCGATTCATTTCGTACCACGGAGATATGATACTGTGTTTCTGTCAATTTTTTGAGCGCGAATTAGCTGTTAGTGTCAAAATAACATGTAATTTAAAAAGAAACCAGCAGATGGCCTACCATCATGCAAGCGATAAGCTAAAAGAATTTAATCCTAAACACATTCGCAAACATATAAATATCTTTTCCCATTTTGTGGAACAATTACTGCCAGAAAATTCCTTTATTTCAACCACTAGCACAAAAACAGGTATCATACAAAATTATTCTCATTAAAGTTCAAACTCTGAAGAAGGGCCGTCCATTATCCATTTTGTTGCTTTGGTCGATGATCGTGTGAGGTCTGCACAGGAAAGAGCACAAGGTCATTATCATTTAGCCTCTTTAAGTTTTATTTTATTTCATTGATGGAAAGACACTTGAAATTAAAACTGGGGTTCACTTGCCAGCCTAAAGTAAGAACATTTTAGAACTTTTTAGAACATTTGCCTTACACAAATGATTTGTTTTTTTTTTTTTTTTTTTCTATAAATGACCGTAATTCAATCCTCTTGTTTGTTCATAATTAATTTTTGCATACACAAATCGTATTAGGTTTCACGAAATTCTCATTAAAGGTGTTTGTTGCTGGCTCTGGTTTTTGTGCGCTACATGCATACTTGCAGACTAATAAAAAGGAGTACAGTAGCAGTTTTTATGGTGACGGCTGGAGTTCCATTTTATATTCGAGATGGTAATAAAGATACCAGTAGATAATTTGGTTTTGATTTTATACGAGAAGTGTTGAAGTAGTTTTGTTGGTTCAATTGAATTAATTTTAAGAGACTTTTATGCAAGAGACAAAAATGTCGGTGCATTTGTGCTCTACCGGTTATATGGGAAATTTAAAATAAAACCAAAAAACTATTAAATAATTAAACATCACTGATTACTGCGAACAAGTTTTTATAGATATAAAATTTGGTATAAAACCCTGTGGAATTTGATTTGGCATCACTTTGCTAATTACGGAAGTTGCCAAATCAAAAATCAAACCAATGAATATTTTTAATTCAATTAGCCTATAAGGACACACAATGATAGTACATTAATCTTTTATAGAAATGATAGATCTACGGATTGTCTTCATCGTATATTCCATTACAGCGAATTAAATCAATGCTGTTGCACATCTGCTATTGAACAATGTCTCATATCCATGAAAAATGTCGTAAGACTATACTGCGCCGTGTACATACCTCCATGTAGCCAACAATCTCTCTACATCTGCGAGTACTTAATAGATACTGTGCTTTGCATCATCATCCCATTCTCCGATGGATTCCCACCCGAGTCGAACAAAAGATTAGTATCTTCATCGATGTTGAATATTTTAAATGAGATAAACATAAACGCTGAGTATCTTAACTGCTATTCTTACTACTTCCCGCGTATTATTTTGTCGTGGCAATGATCCATTACTTGTTTTTTTTTTTGCATTCAAATTAGGTGCACTTACAATGAAGAATTTCAAAGGATGGGGCAATGTAGAACAATTCAAGAAAATGACTTGGGGAGGCCAGGTGTTTTGTAAAGTTGAAGTTTCAGTGTTGTTTTAGTAACCATTACACATATCAGTGGAGACAAATATATATATTATAAACCGTTAAATGTGATAACGGAATAGGGTGCTTGCACGAATTCGCTGCCCGAACACAATGGTGAAGCTTAAGCTGCAGTACGTAGCGCTGTCAAAGTTGAAATACACGTACTCCCTATAACACGAACAAAATACGAAGCTGCAGCTGAAGTACGAAAAGTAGATGCAGCACAAATTGAGTCAACTTCCACTTCCCAACGAGCTGCACTACTTTTTGACAGTTAAAAACAGATACAAAAAAAAAAAAACGAAAATGGCAGAGCCGTCTACGGAGAAGTTCATAGCTTGTGATTTCTCTTCCTCAGTCATTATTATAAAATAAATCCACCACAAAAAAACATTTTTCACGAAACACAGCGCGATTATCTTTTCGATCTGCGCTTTACCAATACGTGCATTGCTACTGCAGTGAGTGACTTATTTGACAGTTTGTACTACAGCGTCTTCATCTGCTGCAGCGCTTCTCCATTATGTTCGGGCAGTCATTCGGCTGGACTGCAGCTGCATACCAACAATTTTTACTTGCTCCTATAAAGGGCAAGTATTGTTCAAACTTCATGTCTGGGGTCTGTAGACCCACACCAGAGGCGATATTGGAATTTTCATTCAAAACTCAAAATTAACGGTATTTTATTGGGGGAATTCATATCTAGGGTGCGCGTATTCAATACTATACTTTCTACTAGTACTTTCTACTTTTCAGTGAACTTGCGTAAATGTTCTGGCTAAGACGATTTTATTTAAAATTGATATGGCATTCAAATTGTTTGACATTTGGTCAAAATTGTTTGTTTTTTAACTTTTTAAGGTATAGTTTACGAAAAACCCATTTTCTTCACAACTTATTGATCTTCCCTTAATTTGAAATTTGTACAATTTACACGAATGAACAGCATATATGGAGCAAATCCGTGGAAACCAGTCGTGGTTTTTATCTGAGTATTGAATCAATTTATTTGAGTAGATTTATTTGTTTGGGCTTCAATTCCAACAACGCGACAAAGCGACAATTTCTGCAACAAAATATTGCTGCAGAAACTGTCGCGCTCTGAATATTTGACAAAAGCTAGAAGTAAACTTATCGATCTTTCCTTAATTTGAAATTTTTACAATTTACACGAACAAGCATATAGTATATAAATATTTTTGAAAACCTCGATAAACTATCAAATTTCAATCGCATACCTAACAAAAGATTGAACAAGTTTTCACGTCACGTTCTAGACCTTAGTCACCTAGATTGATACTCAATTCTTTTCAAGGATTTCATCCCGCATATGACATGATATGTATGATCAATTTAGTTCAGGCTCAGGATTCAGGGACAAATAATTATCCATTGTAAGATAAATGGGCAATCTTTTTTTCTTCTGGAAGCACGACATTGACAGAGGAAAGGCTCCGTCGTGTTTGTGCTTTCCAAAACGAACTATGTACTTGCTAATTTATCTTTTGATTAACCCAGGATCTTTGTGTACTCCCTTTGAAAATTTAAATTTTGTCAGGTGCACTTATCAGGCATTTTTACAAAAAAATATATAGAATCCATATAAGAGTCGAATAAATTAAATTGAAGTCCTCAGCCAAGTTTTTCCTTCTATTTGTTAAAAACATGTCCGTACAACAGGTTGTAGACAAGGACCAAGAGAAACCTTCAGATCGAACGTGCACGTGCAATAGCCCCCCTTTCACGCTGTCGGAAGTTCCTCAATACAAGTAAGCAACCATTATGCGTACCAGGGAGTGGATAGCAGTTTCTATTGATTTTGCAATGTATTCGGAGATGAATAGCAATTAATATTTCCAAGGGTTTCAGACGAAAAATTGATAAGTGTATGGGATCTTTTACCAATGTAAAGACTTTTCTTTGACCGATGAATGGGAACTAGATTCAGATTTGAAAGATAACTTCCAGCCAAGGCATCCATGGGCTGCTAAATACCTGGCGATATTATAGCATTGGGTCACTCTGACTTAATTGGTTTAAAGCTTCGTATTGCCATAGATTTGCTCTATGTAATTGGACTGTTTGAGTTGCAATTCCTCTTCAACTATTCTGCGTCATGCGTTTGTCGTTTTATCAGGTAAGGAAATGTCAGCCTGTTGGTAAATGTGTTTGTTAGAGATACTCTGAAGCCAGAGCACCCTCACAATATATCGTAGACATCGATTCATAAATGCCGGCAACTTTCTTAAGATAGTGACGGTAACTCTTCGTGTGCTGCACTTCATCTCCAGAACTTTTAGAGGATGTATATGATTTTGTGAGATGGCTTTCTCTTTCGAATCCCTTCGTTACCGGTCAAAAAAGTGGTACTAAGCCCATCACTAATAAGAACAATATTGTTTAAAATATACATCCCGGACGTATTTGGAATTCAAATTTTTCGGACAGATTTTCCATGTGCAGTTTCTCAGCAATAGCTCTCCTGCGCACTTCAAGCCAAATAAACTTCATATTGGCTCTGTTGAAAGCCTTTTCAAAATCGACATCTTCAGTCGACATCTTCAATCATACAGGTAACACGCAAATATGTACCTCTCCAATTTATTTTCTTAGAGAACTTGATGATCATTCCCTTTTCCCATCTACGAAAAAGTTGTCGGCCTCTTTAGCTCTCCTTACGAAGGGATGTAGATAATTTACCAATACTCCTAGCACCGCTTGAAAAAGATCAACAGAAATGTAGCCATTTGCACTGCCATGTTGCCTTAGAGTGCCTTTATCGTGATAGTGATCACTTATTTATTGAGAAATTTGGTGCGGATTCGTGGTTTGAGGTGACATAACCGGCCGACGAACACACTACTGAAACTATAGCGAAATTATCCTTCCACCTTTTAACACGGCCCTCATTTTTAATTATACTTTTTGCAGTTTCTTCATTTTCGTACGATACTTAGATTCCAATTCCTCCCTAATGAGGAGCAACAATGCGAACTTTAATCCTTCAAAGTTTTTGAACCGTATGCAGGTATCTGCGGAAATTTACGTGGTAATACTTTCTACACCAAAGGTAAAACCCTCTTTAACAGCATATCAATGCTTTCGTATAATCAGTGGCATTGTCCGTACTCCTTCCACAAGATTTTTGAATTCATCTGTGCTTTTTGAGAAGTCTAGTCTAGAGAGTATATAGAGTAACCTTATGTCAGACTTCCTGTGAACTGTAAAGCAAATTACAGTCATCTTGACCAAATTTGACGTAACGGTGAACTCAGAGTGAGTGTTCATTGGGCAATTTCCTTTTAAGAAGGTAACCGAGACCACATAAGGTCTTGAATATACCCAAAAACAGAACTTTCATTTTTAGTCACCCTCATACTGTATGATCACGAAATCAAAGCTTTGATTTCCTCCCTCAGCTAATCATCCATATTCTCATAGTCGAAGTGACAGATTGTCACTTAACTTTATTTATCCGTTCGCGTACATGGAAATTCATGCGCAGTTATACAAAAAAGCGGCGAAAATTTACGCCACCCTGTTCAACAATGCAGTGAATAATGCCCATTATCTAGATCATTGGCAAATAGCTGTGGTACAGGCGATCCCCAAAAGCGGAAAGGACACCTCCAATCCGGTAAATCTCCAGTCGATAAGTTTCCTTCCGAATATCAGCAAGGTTATTCGAAAACAATGCACTGATGCCTGCCTAATTGACTTGGAGAATGCCTTCGATACCGTATGGTTGGAAGGGCTTTTTTAAAAGTTACTACTGTAAATATTGCTTAATATGCTCACCAGTAGAAAGTTCGTTGTGAAAAATGGGAATGTGACTTCTGCTGGGACGTTCGAAATTAAAAATGGTCTGCAACAGGGTGTGATTAATTCGTCGATACTTTTCAATGCACACGATAGCGTACGCGGACGATTTGATTGCGTACAGATCAAGACATAAGATCGACGTCATTGCAAACTCGAGCAGCGTAACTTCCATAAGATTCAGCGATATTGCGACGACTTGAAGTTGAAGATCAACCTTCAGAAGTCGGAAACCATTCTTTTCATAACGCCGTTATCTCTGGCCTCTAGGGATACCAGAAAGAATTGGCGAAAGTTGTCTATCATTGGACAGTACGGGCGTCCACTTGTGTGTCAAAATGTGGTCAGATACCTTGGACTTTGGTTAGACCAATATCTATATTTTAACAAACATGTAAATGCTGCTCTGGTCAGAGCCCGTGCTACCTTCGCCCTTACAAAGAGACTTTTTTATAGCAAGCAACTCGATCCAAGGGTAAAGGTAACCTGCTCGCATATGGATGCCACGTGTGATTCAACATAGGATGGAAAGGATTCGGTTGTTTGAGAGGGCCTGCCTTCGGGCTTGCCTTCACTTGTACAGAACACCAGAGTCTCAGTACAAACAATTCTATTCTAATGAAGGTCCTATACAACAGGGCGAATCTGATAAGAGTGGACAATTTCCTGGTCAAGTTGACTCGAAGGCACATTGCAAGAGCAATGACCCCGATGAATAACCTGATCTTCAGGGCTTATTACCCCAACCATAGGTACCATGAGAGGGTGCGCCTTAACGGCTTTGTCCCCCCAGAAGTATTCCTCTATTTAGATCAGGCAGGTCTGATCAAAGTGTAGGTTCAGTATTTTAAGGCACAGTACTTGGATAACAAATAAAAAAGTGCATATTTAATTATGCCTGTAGTTAAGTTAAGTTAAGATTTATTTTTAAGGTAGCATTTAAGTTTTATATATAGGTATAAGATAACTAAGGTAACAAAAATAAGTAGTTCTGTTACAAAGTTTTTTTTTTTTTTTTAAATCAAGATTTTCTTAGTCATAATTGTTCTCAAATAAAATAGTAATAAGTAATAGATTAAGTCAAAAGACTTAGTTAAGGATTAAGTTTAGCTTAGAGCGCCCGTTAGAATAAGATAGGTAAATTAGTTAAGCTAGTTTTAAGCGTTTTTGTCTAGCATGTAAATGAATTAAAATTAATAAAAAGCTATAAAAAAAAAGGTAATTACAAAAAGAAAATGGTTTTCGAAATACCTCTTACTTATCTTAACTATCGTGCGCTTTGGGTTAAGACCCCCTCAAATAACTATTATACTACCATAAATTGTACACCTTCGTGAAGATGATCCCTATTTTTCGCCTCCCTAGTATCTTTGCTAAACTATTTTTATTTCATAAATTTTTCTCTTCTACTGCGCGCACTGCGACATGTGGTTTCTTTTCTTCCACCGGTTCCTTAATACCTCATCGTTAAATCCACTATATGGCTTTTTGAGTGGCATAGTGGAAAGTTAGTTACTCTTTTTATGTAAGATATTTCTGCCCAGATAGGGGCAACCTTACAAAATGGCGGTTTCAAATTTTAGACAGAAACAGGTAACCACTCCAAACACCAAAATGCATTTAAGAAATTTGTTACAACAGCCATATTTAGCGCCATGGTATTATTTACTTTAAATTTCGGTACACTATTTTCTAGCGAAGTATATAATCCCTCTTCTTTCTCTCTATCCCTGCGATTCGATTTACTTCTAAAACAATGAACAATGACTTCCTCAAAATGTCTTTCATTGAGGCTATTCTTCATGGCTTTTTTTTTTTTTTTTTTGAGCACTTTATCCCAATCGGGCATTTCTCTTCCTGGAATGATCGCCCACCTCCACATCAACATCATCATCATCAACATCTCGATGACCTGCAGATAGTGTGGGTAGTGCAGTTTTTTTTCTCATCTTTCGTTAGCTGTCTTTTATGCTTAGCATAAATACATGCTAGGAGGAGGAAGCGCTCCATACTGTAGAGCACATAACAAACTAAAAATTCGTTGGCGAATTTTTCGCCCCCGTTTCCCGTCTCACTGCCGCCACTTACAGCAGAAAAAAGATAGCAGTGATGGCGAAATCGTGTTAACCAAGAAACTGGGAAAACATATCATTCGCCATTTACGAGTGGAGATTTCCTAAGTGAGCTGCGTTTCTCTGTGCAACTCTGTTGCTGCAAATTGTCTGTTCAAAACATGGATTAGAGGCATAGGAACAAAGTGATTTCATCACGACTTAGTCCTCGGGGATTGTGTTTATTATTATTTTTGTATATTTATTGCTTAAAGTCATACAATTCAATAATATTGTCAATGGAATATGATATCGGGGGCCCATGGAGATTTTGTTTAATGGGGAACATAAATAGCGGTGATGGGGAAATGTTCCATGCAGCGTTGTCAACAATAGAAGTCAAAATGTAAAAAGTGTTATAAGAATCAATGTTGATAATAATCTTTATGAGTGTATGGTTATGTCCCGAAAATATGAATATGAAACTAGTGACAGCCATAAAAAAAAACTACTACACCTACTTCGGTGAAGAAGTGTCTTACTTGTCAACTCAACTGTCAAAGATTACTTCAAGTTTTTAGTTAAGACACATGTTTCTCTCCTTATATTCTATGCAACAAAATCTAGCTCACAACAATCTTACTATCAGTTGTTTCAGTACTATGTACATCAGCTATGCGGTAGGCTTCAAAGGGAACTTTGAGCTACATCATCATCATTCAGCACATTGATTTTTCGTACATTGTACATATTTCTAAGTAAATACCTGCATGCAACCTTTAAAGCGGTGGGCAAAACTCCTCGTTTTAAGGCAGGACCACACTAGCGACATATTCCACAGCGATCTACGGCTTTTATGGATTTTATGGGAGACAGCAAAAAAGTTGTCGTTGTGTTTGTTTTCCCCATATAATCCCTAAGGCCGTAGATCGCTCGATTATATGTAGCTCGTATGGCCCGGGCTTTGGTTCTCCTTTTGGGAAATGGGTAATCGCAGGCTTTTTGACTAGTGTCTGCTAAGATTCACTTGCATGTACTCAATCATGCGTTCGTAATGACTACGAACTATAAACTAAAAAGACCAAATCCCTGGTGGTGTGAACTTTATAACCGTGCGGGTTAACGAGCTTCGGTAGGTGTACTGGCAAGTCACAAAAGAAGTACAGTGCAGTGTCCACAATCGGAACTATGTATTAAACCCAAGGCCCTATTAGGACTATGAAATTTTCGGATTATCGGAATCCTATATACATTTAGTCATTCATAACTAGAAAAACAAAGAAATAAAACCATATCTCGTCAGGCAATCGTCAGGGGAGAAAAAGGAACGCTGCCACAGCAAGAGGACCATATCGAACCATTGCGTCAGCGAGACAAAGAAGATGAAGGATTTTAATACAGATAACGATCTCCTCGTTGCACTCTCCAAAGAGCAGAAGCCTTGGGGCTGTATAAATTGTCAGGATGCTATGCGGAGGAATCTGGCCGGTATAGAGAATAGATAAGTTCAGTTCAATAGCAGAGAGTTATCACAAGTGGTTACTTGTGAAAATATAGCGTCCGCAGATTTTTTCCAAAGGCTCCATTGCAAGAGTAGGGTAGGTATGAGATGATGTTAAACTCAAGTGTGTTAAGGTGGCAAAAAGTAGGTACATTCTACTCAAGATATAGATTTAAGTCCTATGTAGGAATACTAATATTTTGCATGTTCAAAACAGTCCTTGAAACTTGGAATAATATCGTGTCCTACAAAGCATATGAAGGTTAAATCAAGGACATGACTATAACCAAAAATCATATAAAGGTATTTTTGTTAACTACGTAATATTATAGTCACGGAAAATTGACGGTACTAGCGTGCTTGATTGTAGCGTACTTTGCATTGGACTCTCCTAAGTGAAGATGAAGAACCTAATCAGATTGATGCGACTCGTTACAAAAGAGCTTAGCCTCTTTGATTTGAATATCAACCACACCTCAAACATAAAACAAAAGTGATCTTCTACCAACTTTTGTGTTAAGAAATATTGCAACATCATCAAAAAACACTTTTATTACAGCAAATAGTGTGGATTTTGAGGGTTCCTATTCTACATTCCACACTACTTTCTAATTCAAGCTAGGAACAATACTTATTGAAAACCAAGAAAGGAACGACACATTTTAGTACACGGCAAATTTTGAAGGACTACTCCAAGAATATCGATAGGCCGATTGCAAAGAACCCTAAAGAGATTTCAGTCTAAACGGTGGACTAGGTATATAGAAGAAGGATTACGAGGACAAAAACTTGCGGAGGTGATAAAACATAGGATGAGAGTTGAGAAGGGAAGAGGCGATTAAAATCTTGGAAGATGACCTGCCATCCGGCACGGTTGCTATATTTTGAATTTCTCACATCGGAACAAGTTAAACAATTAAATAAACAAAAAAAAAGTGGTCTACATATTTATGTATCTCTCCGTTTTAAGCATTGTGTAGTTTATTTGATGCTGTCAAAACGCTATGAAAGACATCCAGTTTGAATAAAGTTTTCCTTTAAGGACATTAATCAACGAAATTTGAAGCCATAAATTAATGTGATTTCTTAATAAATTTATTTTTAATCTGTGGTTGCCAACAGCGGTGTACCAGTGGATAGCTTTATGTGGAATCAGAACATTCTATAAAAAAAGATTTTTAAATTTTGTTTGAGCTCCAACTAAATGAATTTTGCTGGAACTTTGGAATGATACGGCGTTTTCATGTGACAACAGGAAAATGGTATTTGTGCACACGATTCACTGCAGACTAGAGTTGCTAATTTTTATGAAATTTGACGAAAATATGTCTATTCCTGTTCCTGTACGCGAATATTTCGTAGCTTTTCGTAGAGCTTACAAGAGAGCAAAAAAAAATTGAGATTTAATGAATTTTAGTGCAATAAGTAAGGGAACAGACATTATATTTTCACATTTGTGAATTTGAGTGAGAGGCAACAATCGTCAGGCTAATAAAATATATCTATTCATGAACTCGAAAGTGACGCTTTTAACATGAGAAATCACTCACTTTGAATTTTCGAAGTAAAATTGGAACCGTACATGTAAAATGATATACCTTTATTAAATATGGCCAAATTTCAGCATTTTGAGTAAATATAAGAATTTTTAAAGGAATGTAAAAAAAAAACAATTTTTTTTCAGAACACAAAATTTGATGTGGTCGGAAAATTTTTCAAAACGCAATATTTAATTTTATTATTTATTAAACTTAAAGTTACATCAACAAGGCAAACACAATCTGATCTATTTATTGCTATGGTCTGATGAGTTATTTCACAAGCCGCTGAAAGTTCTAGGGGGAGCGATAAATTCCTCTATTTTTCAAAATTCCACGATCTCTCGTTCTCGATTAGTTGCTACTGCTAGAATTGTCAGCGAAACATCAAACCAATATGTAGTGACGATAGTAATGCTTGCTCGGGTGTGAGCTTACAAATACTCGTACGAGTATCGATCTATATTCGACTCGAGAGTGAGCTCACAATTGTCTTGTTGCTCGACTCGTATCCACAAATAGGCCCCCAAGGTGTACCTAGCTCCACTTCATGCCGCTAGACATTCAGATTCAATAGCCACGGGATGGTGCAATAAGGCTAATTCATTTTACATTCTTCAAGAGCTGTTATATGATAAGGTGTTGAATTTCACCCGGCAACTCTACCAGACGTTTTATTTTGTTTTTGTTTTGTGAAGTTTAAGTAGATGAAAATAAACCTAATTCATGCACAAGTTCACATGTGTACGTGTTTTCATTTGTCATAAAACAAACACCCTCATGCTGTCTCAAACGATGTCTGAGGATGTGTGGTACAACAAAAACCATTCTCGTTGCCATAACGATATGAGCGACCGAAATCGTAGCACATAATCGAAATTTGGGATTTTCAATAGCTAGAGAATCGTCAAATATAATATGGCCCCAGTTCAGAATCTTAAGACCCCATGGAACAGATAAATTTCCAGTGAACTAGTTACCAAAAGGCGTCAGTTTATCAAACATTTCATCAGTTTATCCAATATTTATATGAAATTAGGATTTATGTAAAAATTAAGAGAGCAATTCTTAATAAAAATTCAATTTCACGTAAAACAACTTCATTTCTGAATCAGCTCCAAAAATATTTTTCTTAATATGACTCTAATATGATCACCCGCTGTTTTCGACAACTTGGCAGTTTAAAGTACCTTTTGCAGTTTAAAGTACCTTTTGCAATCGAAACCCTATTGAACGGCTTCAGACTTTTTTTTTTTTTTTAATATACGCATATATATAAGGTGATTTTTTTAGTTTCTTATATAAGCTTACCGTAAAATGTGGTTAAAACAACCGTTTTTTCCACGTTTTATCAATAACTCGCATGGATATGTCACAAACGACTTCATCCGTCATTTTAAGGACGCCATTACAAATCAAGAAGGGGACACAAAATAATGGATGAACATAAAAAACCAAAACCAAATGAAAAATTTTCTTTCATTGAAATTATATAATTTCTGCTTGCTTTGAGTATTATTTATCCAATGATTTTTCTAATTTTCTTTTTGTTTTTCTAATTTTCTTTTTTTTAATTTTCATAAATAACTGATTGATAGTGTCATTCTTTAGCCGGGATGTGAGTTTTTTCGGATTGTTTGTTAACTTATACCGTGTCGTGTCATAAATACTGGTACACGTTTAAACGCACCCATCGTGATACTAGTATTGAACACACCCATTCTATAATGACAGGTATTCAATGAATGGCATTTATACTAAGTTAACGCGCAAAAAGATTTACACAAAAGTCGTTTGTAAATATAGAGTGGGTTGATACTGAAAACCGTGTTGTGGTAACTAGTCTTCACAAGTGTAGTTTGAAAGAGGTGATATTTTCCGAATCTTGCGACCGCTAGGAGTCACCCGGAATTTTGTGTATCGAACTGTTAAATTGTTTGAGGAAACTAATGGAGTAACTGACCGTCAAAGATCGGGAAGGCACTGTCTGAACTTCACAGGCGATCAAAGCTGTTAAAACCAGGATTAATCGGAAACCATTACGAAAGCAGAAAATCTTGTCACAAGAAATTAAGACATAGCAGAAATCCATGTCTCGCGTTATCAAACAATGTTTGGGTCTTAACGCATGTATGTAAAAGACACTGACCACTTACTCAAAATCGAAATAAAGGATCGAAAGCTTTGAGGAATCGTTCAATAAGAAATATGACAAGGCCTATGCCCTTTCATCCAGCTCATAGCAGGAGATGATTGGCCGTCTGGCAGTCCAGACCTCAATCCTTTGGATTATAAGCTGTGGTCTATTTTAGAGGCGATGACTTATTCTACTCGACACCCAAATATTGATTCCTTAAAGCGCGTACTTATCCAAGCAATCGACGAAGTGCGTGCTTCGAACAATGAGTGGCCAGAGCGACTCAAGGCCTGGGTAAAAGCAAATTGCGGCTATTTCGAATAAATTCTTCAATTATTGTTTCCTAAATAATCAAGTTTTACAGAAAAAAAAAAAATTAAAAATTCTTGTCCGTTTTCATTTTATCACCAAAATGACAAATAGGTACAGGATACTAAAAAGACACGCCTACAGAGTTAAACTCACAAATCTCTTCACATCTGAAAAGGCGAGCCAAGCTGATACATTGAATTTGAATTGATGAGCCTTCTTCAACTACGCATATACATATGTAACTGTTGGAAATTAACCCAAAAACGTAGATTCTATCCAATGAATGAAATTTTAGCTCTCTAAGGCATGCTAATTTATACACCTATACTAATTCTAAACTATAACATTCCACTCCATTCACTAAGAATATCATAAAGTTTTCCTCTCATCATCAGTTCTTATTTTATTGAGAAACGTTCCAGACATCAAATGGCACTCAATCGCAGACAAATCAGTGAACCTCATCAATTAATCCTAATTAAATTCAATGGGAATTGAAATCATGGAAAAAACTTGGGTTTTTTTTTTTTGGACATACCACTAACTACATTACTGTGTACTTGTGCTCTAAAGAAGAGAACTACATACATGGGATGGCTTCTATGGTGGGTCAGCGAGTTTCAGGGGTAGTAGTAGTATGTAGCTCATACGGGTTCCTCTATGAATCTTAAATATAAGGGTCACAACTTCTGTTTGGTTTGATAAAATGAATTGCAGTTGCAACCAAAATATATTGGTACCTGCATAAACGGCGATGTATTTAAATTGAAAATGTTATTGGGGGTGTTTAGGCCGCTATCAGCTAGGGTCACAGTCGAGCCGAATAAACTGAAAAATATTCAAGTTTTACATAAAATTATATATTGTGAATTCATTGACCTTAAATAATAATAATAAAACACGGTTTTATTTATTTTTTTTAAGTTTATTTCTAAATGAAAATAATAAAAGATACTGAAAAATAAAAACACGACTTAATGAAGTCATAAAACCAAAGACTCATTTCGTATGCATGTCATGGATATTTAAAGCTTTACCTTTCAATAAACAAATGAAGAGAACCCAAAATGCATAAAACATGTTTGAATCTTCGTACTTAGCACCCACGAATCAAATTATCAAATTAGAGGTGCAAGAACACTCGGACATTGGTTTATGTGACCTGTAGTACGTTTGTGACTAGGGTTTATAATTTATTGGGAAATTCTGGATTTTAATGAATATTGTATTGTGCAGTCGAGCGTTGGTCAATTGCCGTTTTAATGCATTGGGTGTGTTTTGGAGTTTCATTTCAATTAGCATCTTCTTATTGAATTCAGCGAAGACGACGCGACGACGTCATATCATTCTCTGTGAGCAGTTTTCTCAGCTTTTTTTTGACGTGAGTCGAGGCGGTTGTTGTACTGCATCAGAGAATTTACCTCTTCGCCTTGACAAGCAGGGGAAGCACATTTAATTTAGTACGTAGATTGTAATAGATTTTCAAATGATTTATATTCTTAACCGTCAGCAATTAAACATCGGCACACGGTTTTTGGTTTTTAAGTTCTACACGGTGATTCTTAAAGATTTTTGCATGCTAAACACGAATTCAACATTTGGTATACTTACGTAGACATCTTCTTTCTTGCTTTCAAGGCTCTAATAGTTGATTCCCGTTTCAGAAAGCCTGCCGCTTCTTAAAATCTGATTTGGCTACATTTCCTGAAAGTAGATCGCAATAAAGCATGTTTTTGAAGAAAAATGTGGACAGCTCTCCTGTCGTATAGCGATTAACCGTAAAACAATTGTTCATATAAAACAATAATTGTAATTGTGAACTACTGCACGGTGTAAAAGATACCCCCTCGTCCAGCTGCATACGACCGATCAATAATTAGTCCACTGCAAAGCCACAGAAATCCGAGTGGCGCTTAATTGCTTATTGGTGACAGAATATAAACAAATTAAATTTTTTCATATTTAACAAGAATTTATTTGGTCGTTTAAGATTTATTTCAAAATAGTGCGCGCTACCGCTCACAACGTACGTCTTCTTCGTCCAATCTATTCTATCTTAATCCCCAACGTCCTCTTCATCAGAGCCGTGTGTTGTTGTCCCCCTCTTTTGCGCTGTCTCTTACGTGCGGCAGTCCTGCCAAGTCATCTTTAGTTACACATAAAATATTCAAGTAAATCAGAGCATTAAGGGAGAAAAAGAGTTTAAAAATGCGGATACAACATGGCGTCCAACAAATTAAAAAGATAGCGACAATTGACAACGATTAGTCTGCATACATATTTTTGTGATAGCTGAATTCAAAAATCCAGTCAGAATTATCATATTCAAAATGGCGTAGTTTTATTTATATTTTTGTGGGCGCCATTTTGTTTCGTGCTTTTTCTACTACTTTTGAATTCACTTGACCTCATCTGAACGAACTGTTGCTATCGAAGGAGGAAATTCTTGGTAATGATTTGTTGACTTGTTCGGTGAATCACATCGCGATGTTCGCTTTTGTTGATCTTGGTTGCGTCACTTCTTGGTTTTTTTTTAATATCCTTCCACTTAGGATGCCGGCAGCGTCGGTTTTTTCAGTCGACGGTTTTGAGAAGCCAGGTACAATACAAACCGATTAACGGATCTTATAGTGCATCAACACCTAACGCATAGATAGATATATAGATAACTCACCGTACATATGGTACAAGTTAAAAAATTACCCTAGGGCAGTAGATTGTGTCCAACAAAGCTGTATATAAATGCCATTACTTTTGGGGTAGTGATTAGTAACATGCTTCGCAATGATGTGACGGCAAAAATAGTGGTATCTAATGGAGCCTTACAATCTACGATCTCAAAAACCTTAAGTACTCCGTGAAGTTGCCTCTCTTGGCATTATTATTGGTGAGCGATATTTTGATAAAACTTTTGTATTTCTACGCTTAAACCTCAGAGGGTTAGGTTTCAGTTTACGAAAAATTCAGGTCATGTATTATAGAAACCTAACAAAATGTTGGCATCTACGATTTCTTGATCTTCAAGGCAAAATCGGCATGTGTCTGAATAACTTTTGCCTAACTTCTTGTGACTGTAGTTGAGACAGCAATGGCCAATGGAAAGCAGATTTTGGCTTTGGCGAAGTTAATGAGTCTCTTTACTTGGCCTCCTTGTGTATAGACGTATCGATCAAATGTTCACTGTTCTGGTGACAGAGACAAACCTGACTGGTTTGAAGTTTTTTCAGCCTAACAATCTCTAAGCCGCAATGCTGCACAACAAGTCGAAAGAGTACACAATTCTTTATGCATCTATATCGGGGTCTATGGTGGAATCAAATGTGTTGAATATGCAGCCGAATCGAGCAATCAGCTTAGACACAAAGCTGCGACAGTTCCAATCACACCTGGAGTGGACCACGATTTTGAGAAAGTGTCTGTTAACGACGCTTTAAATTATTTGTCAGGAAATCTGAGAACATTAAATATTCTTATCGTTGATGTCAGGGATGAGTTGCATATATTGCGCAGTTGAGCATTGACTACTTTAGCTTAGTTTATCCTGGCCAAAGTGTTTTTCTTGTCGGTATCATCTGATGATATTACGCTGCATACTCGTAGATATGCAAAATAATCAACTGATTCGATATATTTAAGTTTAATTTTGAAGATACGGTGTTTCAATTTTTAACAGACCCCCGAGTAATCGAGTTGTTCAGTGAGGTTCTAGGGGATACATGTTTGCCATTAGGTTACTTTTTATGTGATCCATGCGTTATTTACTTATTTTAATACGATTTGGTCGAAATTTGTGAACCACTTTAGATGGAATTAAGAGATTAGGTGACTTTACATATATTGCCCGTGTAGTATCTGACCTAAAATACTCCCGCAGCCCTCCATCCAAGCCAATCCTCGCTTCAAAACCTATAGACCAACCTTCAAGGTGATGCCTATCCGCTTCGCAAACATCTAACAAGGAAATTTTCTCTAGAAAGACTCTAATATCTTTTCAGCTTTCCTGCTTGTTGTCGAGGTTTTGGCACATAATAATAGGATGGAAGGATCATCGACCTGTAGATGGAGCATTAACTTTTTGTGCTTCGACCTAGGAGTTTGGAGCCCAGCTGTTTTTCCAAACTGAAGTTACAGCGGCGTTGTAGGGCCAGTCGTCATTGAATCTCCTCAACGGTCTCATTTATGGCGTTTGTGTTTAATCCTAGGTACAAACATATGTACATGACCTCCTGAACTATGATACATCGAAATTAAATATGTCGACACACAAGTCCATAGCGGGTCTAAAATATTTTTGTAAGCCATTTTAAAAGGCCGCTTCCCCGCATCTATACCAATAGATGCAGGGAAGCGGCTGGTTGATATACATATTTGTATGTACACATGTAGTACCAAATAAAGTGATCAGTTACTATTTATGTGCTGATGTAATTCTATAACTTAAAGAGCGCTGAATAGATTTCGCTGCTTTCTTCTGATATATTCAGAGGATTTTCATGGCTAGGTTTATGACATAAATTTTGTTAACCCACGATGGCTCGTCAACGCAACCAATCTTATTAAATAAAATGGACTCGTCCACAACTGTCATTTATCTCGTCATCTATTCATTTTGATTAACATCAATCCAGAATAGTCCAAGAATCGGCAAACATTTCCGATTAAAATTTCCACCTTTCATTCCGCTTTTTTGTTCCCCCAATTATTTCCAATCCAATCCTCTTCACTACCAAGCAAGACGCGATCCACCTAGATAAACCTCTTTATCTTTCTGCACATCGGCACATAACAAAAGTTCCACTCTTTCAAGCCCATCAAGATAAACATTACTCCAATGATGATCTTTTCATTTAAAACCGCCACACAGCAATAGAGACCAGAAAACCCAAAAGGCAAGGGTGCTGCATTTTCTTTGTTCAAACAGAACAACAACAACAAAAGGAAGCCGGTACTATTTTTTTTCCATCCAATCATATAATCTACGACCAACTATGAAGTATAAAAAACAACTGTACCTCTATGCATCCATTGCCTTCTTTGTCTTCTCCAAAAGGTAATAGCACCAAACCAAAGCAAAAAAAAAAAAAAAAAACCTTTGTTCACCCAAAAGGAATCTCCTCCCGATAATGGTCGCACTCCGGAAAGATGAGAGAAGATGAACCCTTTTTTCCAAGATCATTTGGAGTTTTCCACCGTGTTTTGTACACAAGTGAAGAAAACTCGTATTAGATGCGATGCAAGTACAGTCCCTGTGGATTGGGATAGGATGCGATTCTATGACCGGAGGCCCAGGAAAGTAGTATCTATGTATGTGTGTGTGCGCTGGTTATTACATAGGCCAAGAAAAAGTTACGACCATGTTACACGAGTTTCCTATTGCATGGACTAAAGCGCTGAGAAGAAAAACTCACTGCCAAACCAGAGATGTGATTTTTCCTTCTTCCTGAACAGTGTACGACAAAAAACAAAGAACACATCATCATGATTGCGCTGCAGCAACAGCAGTTACCTATGCCACAGCAACTATTTTTTCTTTTTTTCTCAAGATAAAGTGGAGGATTAGAAGAAAATAAGATTCATGCTTGCTGGTGTAGTTACCAAACACACACAAGAGATGTTGATGATGATGATTTCCGTCCTTCCTCTTTCCAGCGATTTATACTCCGTGTACATCGTATATTTTTCCTTTCTCTTCGATTGGGTGCTTTCCTCCACGTTCAACTTTGTTCGTTCGTTAATGATCATCTCTCTAGTGAACGAAGGATGCAAGATACAAGATACCTAGGAGTTTATACATATAAAAAAGGACTAGCTAGCCTTCCCTCCTTGCTGCGCTGCATTAATGTGTCGCTCGTATACACATTCCTATGTGCACATAAATTGTGATGTTGTTAGATAGATCTAGACGCAGTAGTAGTATATAAAAAAGGAGGATTGAATCGGTGGTTACATATAAATATAATAATGGATAGGTAAAGAGAGTGTATCTCTCTTTGAGATAGCTTACATAGAAAACATGACTTGATCGTTTTTTCTTTCTTTTTTTTTACCTCCATCACATGGCAATTTTTTTCTTTCTTTTAATTCACTTTGTTCGGCTTTTCTTAAGGCTAATACACACCGACGATGATTACGACGATCACTACCACGAACACGACGACAACCACGACGATGATGACGGTTAAGAACGACAACGTGGATGAGCTTTGCTTAGTTCGCTTGCTTGCTCTGTGTGTGCTGTTTTGACCCAACTTAATAGACGAGCATGAAATCTAGTCACGAACTTGATTATGTATAAACCGTGCACTAGATCCATGTTCGCCGACAAAATAGAGTCAGACTTAGATTTAAACTTAAAATTAGAAAAAAAAAAAATCAAAAAGAGAGAGAGAAAGGTTATTCTGAGGATTATCCCGAATAAAATGTATCTTTCTTTGAATGTTTCTGTACATACCTACTTACAAGCTGTATATCTTTCAGCAAAGTCAGAAAGAAAGTCCCCCACAAAAGAAACTCTACACTATAAGAAACAAGGCACAGATAAAGAAAAAAAAAAAAAAAAAAAACCTAGGTTCCCATGGATTTCACCCCGAAATAAATCGAAATAAAGCAACGGACTGCACTTTTCCGCAGCGATTTGTTTTAGTTAACGTTCAACTCAAGCCAGACAACTGACATTTTCATTTGCTGGTATAAACTTTAATTACACACCGATCTATAATTTCAAAGGAGATCGCGCAGCTCGATTCACTTTAATCGGGCTTTGCGATCGCTCTGCAGTTTCTTGGGAAAATATGCGCGCGCGTGGTTTTAAAGGTTTTTCGAGAGAAGAATAATTTGGTTCGCTGTGCGCCCATATAAGGGTGACTGTCGTTAGTGTTTAAAAAAAAAAATTGAGTTCGCATGACTATTTAGGAATGATCACGTTTAATATATATTTTATTTAAATTGATCTCCCACTTAAAATTGTTTCGTTTTCCTCCCCCCAAACGACTCTTTGACATCCCTGGACGTTTAATTATTGAAAATCATGAAATCCTTTTGGAGACTTCAAAACTTCATCTGTCTGTTCATCATTAGGAGAAATTTTTAATTAATTATTCTATCAAAAAGGGGAGGATGAGGAGAGGATGATATTTTGATTAAAATCAGAAAGAGGACACAATACCTACACTGTTGTCATACACATATGCACATTTTAAAGAGAAAATTTATTAGATTAGCAGTGTGCAATGCGCACTGGTTTTTTTTAAATATATATTTTCTGTTCATGTGATTGCTCATAGATTGCCCCCGAAGGCAATGACCAGTTCGTTATAATCTACAAGCTTCTCGCGGGCATACAGTGTGTGAATAATGTCCGATGAGGGACAGAAACGCGCGCTTTGTGCAATGCATGAATGTATCTCTCGCGCGTACTGAGGCGGTAGATTGTTCTTTTTTTGCTCGTTCAATGCAAAAGTTTAAGTTAGATTTTCGATATTTGTTGGAATTTTTTTTTTTTTTGTTTTTTTATAGGGGAAAATGTCAACATAGGAGTGGACGACGACGATATAGTGCTATGTATTGGACATACGACGGACAGTGGGGTGAGAGTTAGTGTAGAAAAAAGTATCTATCTGTGGGTTTGAATATTTACATTTTAAGATATTTATTTGGCGATTTGTGTGTATCGCGTGCATAAGTAGGGAGTATTCGCAGAAATGAACGGAACGATCATGTAAAGGATCATGGGGCGATAAGATGTTTGGCATTAAGCGCGACGACGATCAGATTCAGTAATTCGTCCATAGATGCATTGACACTTTAGAGATTTTTTTTTTTTAATGAAGGCAGATTTGGAAGCTGTTTAAAGTAGTCCAATGGAGATTAGTATGCAGCAATGGTAACACAGTTTGTAAAGAGACAACAAATGAAATGATTCATGCGATGCTGTTACGAAAGATCTTTGATCAAATGAGGTCAATGACGATGGGTTAATGGTTTAGCCAATTTAGTTGAAAAAGTTGCACATCGACCGACGAATATCAGATGGAGTAATGTTTCGACCACGAAAAGCTAAGGCAATTAAGCAAAAAATATAAAATAACTGTGCACACGTATTGAAACAGCAGTAGCCATAGTAAATGGGCACTACCATGAAATGCATCGTCTAACAAATTCTGCTTATCTGTTGAGGAAATCAGGCAAAGATTTTACAAAGAACATGAAACGCGTAATACCGGAACGTTGAACACATTTGTAAATCCAGTGTATTTTCAAAGTGACAAGATCAGTTGATGAGATTGGCAGAGCGATCGCGAACATGAGGATCAACAAACAAAACCAGATGCCCGTGTAACTTTATGTTATGAAATGAGCATAAATAAGTTACTAGTATCTATGCAAAATTATTTCGAAGATTTTTCGAATATGTACTTCAACTTAACTGGCCGGAGTGGCTTTACGTGTCCTTTACAAATGCACATAACTTTTGTAACTATCAATATTTCTATAAAAATTATTATTCGCAGTGTTTGGTTATTCATAAACCTTTCCGGTAAAAATACCTAAACAACAAAGCAGATGACATAGAGATCATTCCAGCCGTTTTTGAGCGTTACAACACAAAAAACTTAAAAATTTACCACATTGTCAGGGATGTTCGCCTTTGTATTGGTGTTTATCAACAATTTTGAACATTTCAGATACATACAAGTAATTGCGAACCGAAACAATGTTTTCTTCGCAAAAGGGTGATGAACAGAAAAGATAAGGCAACAAACTCCAGAATTCCATTGACCACGAGCCTCAAGCGCAATCAGAAAGAAGTTAAAACTGATGGTAGGACTAAACTCATTGTGTACAAACACGCACTTAGATTTCGCCTTGTGGAATTCGTGATGAACTGAAAATTTGTCACTGTCACAACAATAGCGACGTCGCGATAGCCCTGCCCCGTGCTTTCTGTGACACGGGTGCTTTCATCCTCTCTAATAATGGTAAGCATGAGGAGTTTCTGAACTCCACAAGAGTGGCTCTCTGTAGAAGATACGCCGTGTTAACTAGATGAGTGACGTACATTCAAAAATAATGTTTTTAGATCTTTTCTCCTCTTGCAGGCAGAGTATAAGTTTGTAAGACTTAGAGATTCGTAACATAAATATCTACACGTAGTGGACTTTAGACCGCTGTATGTTGATACTAAACTTGTAGTGCTACCATTGAGGGAGGTATTAAAGTATTGCAGTAAAGTTACAGTTACATGAGCTTCAGAATTCATATCTGGGGTCGGTAGGGTCACAATTCGAAGACAAATTTGTATAAACTTCTCTCGGGAAAAGCGTTGAAAGCATAAGGGTGGCCGTGGTGTAGTGGTAACATCATCGCTTGTCACGCTGTTGATTCACGGTTCGAATCCTGATGTCAAGAATCATCTATTTCGCATGAAATAAATAAAAGTCGATCACTTTCAGCTAAGTCAACTCTACTGTGAAGGCATAACACTGGCAGTAGGGTGGTCACATGGCTAAAATGCAACTTGATCGTGATATCAGGACGGAAAAAAATACTGTGAATCATAAGCAACGAAAACAATAGCGAAAAAACAAACAAAATACTCCCCAGTTATCTGGACAGCCACCCTTGGAGTTTACAGAAACTTAATACCACCTGAGTTTCAAACTACACCACTCTGTCTTTCTCTCTATATCTTCATCTTTCCACAAAAACGCACGTGTTCTAAAAATTAGTATAAGGGTATTTATATCCCCTTCAACACGTGCAAATTATATAAAAAAAAAAAAAATTGTACGAAAAGTTCGGAGACCTGTTATCTTAAATATTGCAGGTCAGTTAGTACTCTATAAAGCACCTGAAGTTTGAGAGACCTTTTTAAAATTTAGAGTACGTATTAAGAAGTATTAATAATAATGCTTTCTGGTAGTACAATAGACCGGTATCGAGTCTGAGTGCTAATCAAAAAAAAAAAAAAAAAAAGAGACTTACGAATGTTCATAGATGTACATAAACTCCACTACGAAAATCACTTAATGACCAATCCCCTTTTCTGGCCTTGTATTATTTTATTGTCGCCCAATCACGGATTTTACACTTGTTTTCCGCTTTTATGGATTTTAGTGGTTAGTTTTAAATAAAATGTTTTTATTTCACTTGTTGTGTTTTTGTTTCATCAGTGGTTATTGCTCTAGGTTGTAACAGCCATTTTAGCGTTTAATGCGCCATCTAGATACCATGCTCCAACAAAAATGGTATTTTTGATTACAAAAAAAGATGGCGGCTTAAGTTGCAGATGGTGACTTAAGTTGATCACATCATTAACAAACAAATTACATCTCGAAATTGCTAGTGCTGCCAATATCTATACAATATTTTTATAATCATCGTGGACAGAAGAAAAATAATCTATTATCGTATTTAACAACCTTAACCTATTTTTCATTGAAATCTGTTAAGTTGTTTTCGCTTTGAATGTCACTAAGTAGCTACGATCAAGAATAATAGAATACAAGAGATTACGCATTGCGCATGTCTGCCATTTTTTTTTTCTGACAGCTGTGTGACGTCACAGTGGACCTGCCAACTCTTATTCTTGTATTTTTGTGTGATATTTACAACAAAAACAAACAGCTGTCAAATCTGAATGTACAGGAAAAGCAGACAGTTGTCAAATTGTGGGTCCCCTGTGACGTCATTCGCAGAACGTGCGATTATATATTATATTTTATCATTCTTGACTACGATCATTGTGCCGTCGACGGCTAAGCCCTAATACCATTCTTTCTAGAAACACGTCTGCCCTTTAAAGGAATACATCTGTTTTATTTCGTGATCGTAATCTACTACAGTTCACAAAAACTCGGGGTTACTTATTCAAAATGTACAGTTCTGGAGAAAATTATTACGTGACAAATTCTAAGCCATTTCCATACTCTCACAGTCAGCAACATTTTACTTTTGACAAGTTTTTACACAAATATTACACGAATGATAAACCAGAAACCTCATTGCTGTCATTTCAAAAGCTCTGTTTACATGTAACCAACTAGAACTTATTACTTCCTATTGATTTCATGCAATAGCAACTGCTTAATTAATTCTTATATTCAAATCAATTACAAACAAAACTTTGTAATGCAATTCCCAGAACTACAGATTCAACGTGCAAAAATCGTTAAAATCGTCGAAAGTTGTTTTATACGTTAGTAGAAAATTAATTTCCCTACCATAACGTGTCGATTGATCCGTATCACAATGAATTCATTAGTCATTTCCGTCTGGAATGATCGCGTATTCGCCGACAAAATGGACACAACAATTTTTCACATCAACATTAGTTTGAAAGTTAACGAAATTGCGTTGTGTTCCTTTTGTTTAATCCAAAATGGTTAAATATGTAACAAACATCAATCAAATGTCAGTGTCAAGCCATTGTAGCACAAATGTCAGTTCAGTCTCTCATTTAATGGAGGGAAATCGTGGTAAGAAAAGATTTTTTTTTCGACAAGATGAATGTTGGAGTTTATAGAGTTTGTTTGTAGAACAGTTAAATATACGTATACTCTTGAATAGGCTGTAAGAAGAATAGAAGAAAATTTCTGAAGTTTGAATAGGATTTAATTGTACAACGAGGATCGTGTGATCCTCACTTGGAATTTTGTAATATGATAAATGATGGTGAAATTGAGGTGAGAAAGATTTTTATTTTCAACGGTTTTCGATTGTAGAGATCATTTTCAAGAAGTAAGGCTTCGAATTCTTTTTTTACAAGTTTCTGTGGTTGACCACACGAGAAATTAAGATAATGAAGATCACATTTCGATCAGATTTTCAGCAAATTCTTTTATTTTCATTATTTATTTAATGTACGTATCAAACATTACTTCAGGGACAATTTGTTGATATGTCTGTCTCCCACTCGATCGAAAGAAAGGTCAACAACATTTGTTGTACCTCAGGCAATTTTATTCCTAAGGCAATTTTATTGTATAAAAATAAAATCAGAACACACAAATCGTGATGTCAGGCAATTCGTCTAAACAAAGAAACAAAATGTAATAACAACATGATTGTATTGCAAAATTGTGTGTTAGAAATAAAATAAAAACAAATTACATCGTTGTATGGTATCGGAAAGGAATATCAAATGGTGCGGCTGCGTGCATTGCTGCCTGTGGCGGCGATCATGCAACATCTTTTGAGAGATGCATTTTATTTATTTTATTTTCCGTCGATTGCATCGAGTGTCTATTGTTTTGACATAAAAATTGTATATAAATATGAATTTATGCAGTCATTGTAATTTAACGTTATCGGAATGTATGTACTGTTTGTGGCTCTTTCTGAGACATTGAAAACTTCCTGTGACCCTCGTATGTCAGATGGCCTCGACAATTTGATTTTGTTGACATAAAAACAAATACATAACATTTGACGGTTTTATCTCGAATTGTTTATAACTTGTTCATAGAAAAAAAAAAATCTGTTTGCACTAAAATTCGGAATTAAATTACATGGTTTGGTTATAGACTACATTTGTTAGTATCTAGAAAAATTAGGTAACATAGTTAGGGAATCTATTATGTCTTTTAAGAGAACACTCTACAAAAAAAATTCTAGATTAATTTCGATTCTCTATATTAAAGTACATAGTCACTCAACATGTTAAGGCCTAGGCTACGTTCGAGTGGTAGTTAACGAAGAAGTCGATAAGCTGACGAAAAAGTGAGGTATCTGATATTTTCC
Source organism: Pocota personata (assembly GCA_963082735.1). Taxonomy (NCBI): domain Eukaryota; kingdom Metazoa; phylum Arthropoda; class Insecta; order Diptera; family Syrphidae; genus Pocota; species Pocota personata. The sequence continues at coordinate 261,232,778 of OY720429.1, read as the reverse complement.
CAGCGGTATTTCTTCTGCATCCGCTCATAGTTCATGGTAGCGATTTTACAAAACGGAGCGCGTTTCTTAGGCATCTGTAAACCACGCCTGGGCGCCGAGGCTCAGTGGTTAAGTGCGCGATCACTGAGCGGGAGATTTAAGGTTTGAATCCCAGAAATCACAAAAAAAAAAAAATTTCTCATAGTCTCACCTCTCGCGAACGTCTGACAAACATCCGAGAGTAAAATTGTCATGAGGAGCGTTTTTCAATCGAAAAAAATGCCCTTCGAAAACTTCATAAAACTGTATGTCGCAACCATTGATGCGGCGTACAGCACAAGTGGCTGAGAAAAGCTATGTCAGGTTCTGTATAGGCAGTTAGCACCAAAATATCTTTCTTTTAACCTTCCTTGGGAAATTTCCTAAATAAGAAAACACACGGTATGGAAATCGGTTCTTACGGTTTATAGTTACCGCGTTACAATATGAAAATCAGTAGTTTTTAGGTATACAAAGATTGTAACCGTACAAAAATGATGCCGGTAGTCAGAAAAAAAGATTCGTGGATTAGTCCACATTTTCTCTCAATTTAGAAAAGGCTTTCGATAGTGGCAACATTTGAGTTTGTTTGGCTTATTGCTAAAACTGTCAGAGGCATATGACATACAAACTGGGATCCGCCAAGGATGTATGCTTTCACTTCTCATTGGTTTAGCAATGTGCTTTACAAGCTCTGTCAATTGGTAAGGGAGGAAATCAATGGATTCTAAAATCCTTCCTCAAATAGCTGAATTATTACGATGACGGAGGTTTACTTTCTCACATGTTCATGAATCTCCAACAAATGATCACAAGGTGAACGTTATGAGGCTGAAAATAAAGCCAAGCATTGCTTGACAACTGGTCAAGGACTAATAGGTGTGTCAACCACTATTCAACAAGAGATTTGTAATACTTTTCAAAAGCTTGACAGCTCCATAGCTTATTACGCAATGCAGTGGAAGTCACTAACCCAAGATTGTAATATTCATGGTAGGCCGAAAAACACATGGCACGCAACAGATGGAGAAGAATCACTGTCATTAGAGAAGATAGGAATGGAATTTGAGTACTTCACTAGAACCCGTACTTGATTGCCCGTAGTCGTAAGGGCTAGACCTTTTCGTAAAGCCAGGTAAGAGTTACGGAGATGTGAAAATCAAAATAGTCACTCTGTGGAGAATACCTACCAAAACTGAGGCAAGTCAAAATACTCGTCTAGAACTTTAAATAGAAAAGGTCCAGGGTTTACATAGGACAAAAAACTCAAAAAACTAATTCTGTAACGAACCGGAAAAGACTGCAGACCATCTTCTAGGAAACTGCGAAACTCTGATTCGCAAAAGAGCAGGCTGTTCGGAAGCGTAACACAGATAGACAAAAAAGACTCATCCTCTCTAGAGTAGATAAAGTTTCAAAAAAATACTAGACTACTACCAGGAAGAGCCACCACAATGCATCTTTTCAGATCGTTCTGCTTTAAGAAAATCAATTGTAATCGTTTTTGGCACTTGGTGTAGCTACTTTCTATTTAATCCTTAAGCTCACCTTACGTCCAATTATCAATTATTTTTTAAGGCTGAGCTTTCAGCTGAACAATTAAACATGCGTCAGGTATTAGCGATAAATCTATTAACGTTTTAAAATATGTATATAATACGCATATGTACCTGTCGTAACATTAATCTAACTGTGACGGACAAGAGATCCTTTCATATAAAAACTCGAGTCCTTAAACAATATAGAACCTGTAGTAAGAGTACGCAACTCTTCGAAGAAAGCAGGGAGGTAAATAATTAGACAAAGAGTGTCATTGACCTCAGTTAACAAAATCACTCAGATTTCCTACAATTCTTACGTTTTGTTTAAGTCGATGATGTCAGATGTGCTCTTTTGGTTTCTTTTTTGCCGAAATTCATGGTTTAACAGATTCAATACCTACATACCTACTGGATTCAGAGTCAAGTGCTTATTCTTCAAAAGAATTACTTTTCCACTTGATGTGTCTTATTTCTACAGTTACAGTAAATCCGCAAGGAATAGTTGCCGACAAATTTTCAGAAATATCTCCTAATTTCGAGGCATCTCTGCATTTCCTTGAGGATTTTCGATTGGGAGAACGATAGTTACCTTTAATCTCAATCAAAATTCTTTCGATCGTTTTGGTGCGAAAACACATAGAACAAAAGTCAGCTTTTGTGTTAACTTTTTTTTAAATATGGCAACTCTACATGAGCGGCTTGAGAAATCCTTTTCTTAATTTATACAGAAAAAAAAAACAAATAGTGTTAGTGTTCTACCCGTCCCCGCAAAACTCAAAATCTTCGTTTACATTTTTTTTTATAAACATAATTTTCCTTGAAATTCGTTTCTAAAACAAATATATGATACGTACGAGTATTTTTTTTTTTTTTTTTTTGCTAACTTTGAAGAATTTGTATTGTATACTCAAATAACAATGCGCGGTTACATACACGCAGAGTCTTATCCGCAACAATGGCGTCTGCCTGAAATGTAAATGACCTGTAAAAATATATTTCACTTGAAATATGCGATGGGAGAGAGATATGCTGTGGAAGTGAGTACCACTCAAAGAAAACAATGGTTCTTTTTTTTTTCTACTTTTTTGCTGAAAAAAATAAATGCTGGATGTGGTTTTCGGCAGTATAATAACTTAATACTCTGGATCGACTGGACAAAGGGAGCTATTATCACCAACGATACAGTGTTAAGTGCCTCAATTAATTTTAGAAAAGAAGTCATTGCTTAGGTGGGGTGATTTAGACCTTATCGCTCAATCCAAGTGTTTCGGGGAAAAGATGTGGGACTGAAGGTGAAACTTCTTCACAAGTGGTGTATTAACTCATGGAAGTTCGTTTTAACAATATGTTATGCGTGGAAGAATTGGCATACTAAATTTAACAAGCCTGCTCTTATTTCTAATCGTTGGAGATTCTGTTGAACGAGACTTTGACTTTTAAAGACGGTAAGGATCGAAGAATTCTGACAAATTTCTCCTTGACATGTTCCACGAATGAATGTTTCTTCCTTTTGATGATCCCACTTCTGACACTAGTTAAAATAAAATTACTCTGATTATTTTAGCTTTATTGGATTATGCAAAAGAAACATAAACAGTGAATCCAGATTGAAAAAATAATATCCTCGGATTAACGCTATTGCGTTTAGTTCTTTCACGATTCTGTTGAGCTATGATTGAATTATTAAAGACAATAGCCCTTAGTAATAGAAATACTAAAAGCAACTCCTTAAGACGCTGCTAATTAGGTGATTGTAAGTTTCTTTTAAAATTTCGTGGTAATAAAACAAATTTAGCAAAACTCAATTATCAAGAAAAGTTACACAATGACACATCAAAGAAATTCAATTCAGATTCCAGACTAAAAATTTTGCCTTAGTGTGAGATTTTAACGTATTCAATCGTTCTTTGGTAAATTGTTCGGCATTATTATTCACGTATAATTTTTGCATACCCCATTTTCACTTCAAAGGCTATTGACTGTCACTTTAAAACCCACTTAGAGCGAGTGAGTCACACTTAAACTGCTTCTTATTTTAAGAGTAACAATCGTGTGGAGTTAGATACGACCTTAAGAAAAACGAGTTTAAAGCCGTTTACTACTAAGGGTCAATGGCTTTTAGCATTAAAAATTTTTAAATTCGACTCTGAAGTAGACTTTTGTTAGTTGACTCTAAGGTCTAGCATTTTGTAAAATTGAAACTAACTTTCAATCCATTGACAGATGCCAACGAAACTTCATTTCTCTCAGCAGTATTTTATTATTTATCTGCTCTTCATCCTTGTTTCATGTTTATGGTCAGCTATTGTTTTTAAAGCAAATTATTTTGACTGTCACTCTGGATTCGACTTAAATTCCAGTAATTCTATTTCCACGATTTCCTAGATTAGAGAGCAGACATTTATGGAATTTGATAAATAATATCTAAAACATTAGACTATAGCCTAAGCCAATGAGCCTTACAAATCGTAACGAGAGAATAATTTATGGTTCAAAGAGCGTCAACCGTCGTTCCAAAACGAACTTTAAACTAAAATTTCATCATTATAGTATCAGAAACGCACGTAATATTGCTTGCATACCCCTTACTCCATTCTTGCCTAGATATAGTGCCAAATGAAGAGCAATAACTAGAACGTTTCAAAGCGAATATATAGGTATTCTTTACCTACAATTTTATTTACCAAGATGTAGGTTTTAACATTTCTCTGTTCTAAATACCAAATGTTCTCCATACGGAACTAAAATGTTGAATAAAATTATTAAACTCAGATCTGTGTTAAAACTAAAGGAAACCCTATATTATGTACTACTTAATTCTCTATAATACTGTTATAACGATAGACGATCTTTTAGTTATCATAATTTATTTTTAGCACAACTCCCGAGATAATATGCAAAATTTGTCTACCTTAATTCTGGCTGTCAAGGAAAACAAATGTTTTAAACGTTTATTAGCATAAATGTCACACCTTTACCTTTCTATTTATAGTATGACATAAATAAAGAAAAGGAAAAAAAAAAAAAAAACTAGAAGCTGTTGTTAGTTTGCAATTGTGGCCTTCAAAACTGATACAAAAAAAAAAAAAAAACTCGAGATATTTGTACGACTTACGACAATAAACGCTCTATGGGAAAATCCAAATGGTTTTTTCACTCTCAGTTAGGAACTCGTTGTAAGTATACAATAAGTACAAATAATTTTCATAAAATTAGTCACTTAGGATTTCAAGCTAACAGTTTATAAATATATTCCAAATTATATACTCATATGTATAAATTAACGACTTTGAAACATACAGCCTGTTTCAAAGAAGCGTGTCTCATATTATTCCATTCATATTATTTTCTATGTCCTTTTTCTTGTTTCATATTATGTTCACTTCTTCAATATAGTTTAAGTTTCCATGAAAGCAAGGACACTTTATAATGAGTTCCGCATATAATAAACGTTTTAAAGTGGCGACAACTTATTCAGGCCATTCGGATCATTTAGAAGGGTCTGAGCAAGGATTATGATTAAAAATTGAGCGCAAGTTGTAGGAGAAGATTGCATGACAACATACATTATGAAACATCATCATTATGAAATAAAATAAAAATTTTGTAATTATGACCTTTTTAATGTTGTTTGAGAGACACTTCTTGGAAACAGGCTGTAAAAATAAAATGTATGCTGAAACAATCGTCGTAGTTTTATTCCAGAAAATTGTTATTGAGGTACTTAATATTATTATTCGAGTGCACAAGAGTGGGTGTTTATAAATCTTTTGGTATTAAATTTCAAAAATATTTATTGAAATAAAGAGATCTGCTTAGCCGATTTCGATGACATTTAAAGTTAAAGGTCTTTCTTTGGCAGATTTGTGGTATACGCTTGTTATACCTCAACTTGAGGAGGATAGAGGAGCATAAGCGAATCATTTAGAAGACCACCATAACCTCAAAAGGTGAAAAGCGTTGGAACAGATGAAGGTCCCAAAGACAGTCATGCAATTTTTTTCTATTTTGTAGTAGATCAAGATTATTTGAATTGTTTAGACGGTATTTATAACATAATCCTATTGCAAATCTACACACATTTGTCCACAAGCACTTAAACATAATGTATGATATAAAATCGTGTTTAAAAACATATTTTAAAAAACAGATTCCCGCATTTAAACATTATTGTGGCAATCGCAGATTGGTTTCGTCAAGTAAACACATTATCCAGCTTCAAAATATCGTGAAATCCTCGACGACAAAATAAATTTTTAAATCAGTAAAGGTCTGAATTTTTAAGCGTACAGGTTTAAATGGTTTTGGTTTTCTACTTATTTCTCGGGTCTCCGCTCTCTGCATTCAACGATCCATAATATATAATTTATACTCGTATATATGCTCAAAGAAAATATGGTGTAAAATTGACTTTTTATCTCTATGAAAGCATTCAGCACGACTTTTTCTACTGATTATATCGAAGGAACTTGAAATAAGGATTAAAGATTAAACACACAGTTTAGAGTTGAGCCCGTTCGCTAACTTTTTTATGTATACAATTATAAACTGCCAAACACGAAAGATTGGGATAGAGCAAGCTCTTAGGGAACGGTGAATAGAAGCGAGAGAGTACGTGAACACTTTTTGGATAAAGTGCTCAAAAAAATATTGAACTTTATTACGATGTTCTTATTTTTTTTTTTTATTTTTTTGCGTAATTACCAAACCACAACATTTGGGTTTAATCTGCAACACGGAAAACTCATAAGTCTTTGTCGACAGCAGTCCTTAAGTAATATAGATAATAATTTGTCACATCTATCTCTTTGTAGCCACAAACATAAAACTACATCGATTCAAATTTAAAAATTTTTAGCTTGAAATGTGTGACGAAAAATACTTTCTCAATGAGTATTTTCGCCTTTATCTCCCAAACAGTTCATCTTAAGATAAGGGGCAAAAATACCATAAATTCAATTTTCGATACGAAATTTTCTAGTATTCATTACGTATTTCTTATCAGGTTTCGTGTAATCAAAACACAATGTGGGGGGTATTTTGAAACGTGTAGCTAAAGCTGCGCATTCCCCAGAATTGCGATTTTGTCTATTGTTGATTGTGGATTGGTAAACGTGTAAAAAAAAATATATATATACACATACATATATGTATGTGTAGATGTTTTGATGCTAACAGCCCATATAGAGCTTGGCCTAGCTTCTTGCAGCCACTCGTGCTGTACGTGTTATATTTTTCACACGAATGAAATTGCCATTTCCGAAGGCCATAATTAAAAAGCGTTTCATGATAGTTTTACTTTCGGATGTTTATCAAACGTTCGTGAGAGGTAGTCCACGCACCTAACCACTGAGCCATAAGCGTCCAGAAATTTGTCTTCCAAATTATTTCTACTGTAGATAAAGACTGTTGCGGAGCTCGTGTCGCAGGCGTTTAAATAAAGGAAGTGTCCTGCTAAAATGCCTTTATATGTGCTTTAATAAATAAATAAAATAAAAAGTATTAAAGAAGTCAATGAAATTAGTTTACTGTTTTAAATTTTGGACTATGCCATTATGTATGGAATACAACATCGGTTAAATGACCGCCACGGGAGTTTTTGCAAACCTCGATTTTTGTGAGTTAAGTTTCGATGACTTTTCGGCACATTTTTGGCTGTATTGCGGCCATAACTTCACGGAGGTTGGTTTTTAAGTGCTCAATAGTTTGGGGATTGTCTGCATAGACAGAATCTTTAGCATAGCCCAACAAAAAGAAATCCAACGGGATCAGATCGTACATGGTGTTCAATTGATGTCGCTAAATCTCGAAATTAAACGGTCGGGGGAACATTTCGTGTAGTAGAGCCAAATTTGTCTATGTTGTGCGACACGTGACTCCGTTCTGTTGGAACCATACGTGCCTCACATCAATCTCTTCAATTTCAGGTCAAAAAAGTTGGTTGTCATTTGACCACAGCGCAGAGAATTCACCGTAACAGTGGCGCCTTCATCGATTTCAAAAAAAAATACGGCCTGTTCACTCCGTGTTGGATGAAATGGCTTCTCAACGATCACATTTGGATTCTCAGAACCCTAAATTCTGCAATTTTGTTTGTTTACATAGCCGCCGAGCGATAAAGATTTTGTTCCAAAAATCGATCCTTTAATCGCGATACGCAGACTTTATAGAACTTTAAGTTTTATAGTAAGATGCAACAGTTTTAATGCTTTGAGCGGTGGTTAAATGATCCATATTGTAAAATGGAAAGGCAAGAACTAGCGAGGTTAGAGGAGCTACTTATCACTATGGATTTGACAGATTATTTCAATTACATTTACAATAATTGAAATCGACTTTTTGGATTTTTAACTAAAATAAAGTTTTTGTTAAAAATAAATGTTAGTATATTTATTTGAATTTCCATGGGTATATCAGAATAGACTCCGGAACGTCAAAAAAAAATCAGCTTCCGCATTAGATTTTAGCAAATGATAAACGAAACGTGAAATTTCAAATCCAAAGTCGATGGAACCTTTTCGAAATTTGCATACGGTGCGAATGCACCATTTCTCTACTCTGAATTCCGATTCTAAAGTCAAAACATTCGAAAACGCAAAATCAAAACTCTCTCATACAAAAATAGAATGGTTTGTTGTTGCCAACTAGATTTTTCTTCCGGAAATTGACAGTGTGTAGTTCGAAAGCTATACACTCGAATTTCTTATATTTTTTTATTAAATTGGCTTGCGGATGAATTAATTTTTCTTAAAAATATGAATTTGTTGGTCTTGTAAAAAACCACAAAAATTGTTTTGGTTTCGAAGCTTTCAATTAATAAACCGTTGTCATAATAATAAGGTACTAGTTTCTAGCAGTTTTTTTTAAATGTTTGCTTGGTTAAGGGAGACATTATTTTCTACAGATTGAAAAACCGAACATATCAAATAATTTAAAGGATATAAGCAGCTTTCATGAATCCAGTAATATCATACAACACAATACTCCTTTTACGTTTTATAATCATTCAATTTTGTACCTATGCCTGACAATTAACATATCGGTAATAGCAATGCTAATTTCAAATTTTTAACAAATATACCACAAGCTCTGCTCTTCATTTCCGTTGATGACAGTCATTTCGAAACTAGAATTAAAGTTCGTAATTAACTTTGTTTTGAAGTCAAAATTGTTAAAAACTGTGTTGCTATCGTGACATAATTTTAAAATCAAATCATCCTGACATGATCACCCCTACACAGAGAATCCGACGTAGCGAACATTTTCCTATGAATTTATTTTTAAGATCTTAACTTGTTTTCTTTTCAACAATTAGTAACACTTTTGTAAACAATCAAAAACATTTGGTTAACGTGTCACTGCTTTGAGGTTGAACTTAAATGCTCAATGTTAAGAACTTTCAATAAGTGTTTATTTATTTATTTTTCGTACGGCACATGAATAGTACATTATATAATAAATTATTATATAAAATTGCACAGACTAACAAATACACATCTGTTTCAGTTCACAGTATCAATTGTTAGTTTGTGAAAATAGCAATGCCTCCTTCAATTCTGTTAGGATTCTGTAATCCAATTTGTTCTGTTTGTAAACAAGTGACATATTCATACATATGTATTTTTGTTTAAAAATTCACCATCAAAATTACGATTAAAAAGTCATAACTTTCAGTTTGCTTTCGAAAAATCTCAACAAAACTCTTACTTGCTTATACAGGTACCTACATATGTACATATTTCGAGATTTAAACCTTGTAAGCTGTTTGACCAAAAACTTTGTGTTTGATCTTCAAACTACCTACTAAATTCAGTCAAAATGAATTAATAGAAACTTTTGTTCAGGCTCGTTAGAGAAGACTTTTTATTTACGAAATATTCTTTTTCTAGTTCTGTTTCGGTTGTCAAAATGATTGCCAATTTCCACCATTTTACTTTAATTGATTGTTCCGCATAATAAAATTGCTAGAGACTTAAGTGGAGGCACACGTTTTAATTTTGACTTTGTTCGAACTGGCAAGCAAAATCTTAAGTATTGTATAATATTTGCTTTGCATTTTAACGAGGAATATTTTTTGCGGGAAATTTGTATATGCATGGAAAGCTTATATTACATATGTAAACGTTTGTCATAACGACACGTCTGCTTTTCGAAAATTAACTCGCTATTTGTTTTAGGCATTTGTCAGATGCGCTCAGCGAAAATGTCATCGAGCTACTAAGTACAATGTCAAGTAATTAGGAATAATTTGAATAATACCGGGCGAAAAATTATCGCAGTGTGTTAAAGTTGCGCAACGTACATAACCTCAAGAGATAAAAGAAAATTATATTCCACAAAATTGTAGAACAGAAAAAAAAACTATAAACAAAGTCATGGGTTGCACATGCGTATCTAGAAATTTGTTATTCACGAAGGTTTTTAAAATTTAAAAAAAAAAAATAAAAATAATAAAAATACGCACGATATGCGACAACGGAAATAAAAATCTGCAATAAATCTAAAAACCGCACTGACACCAGCATACCCGGTTGAGACAGTTAGTTTGACATAATTATGGCACCAATGTGGCATCATTTTGTCTAGCTTAATGGCAAAACTGGTTAGAGTACAAACCAAATTAAATTAAGCATGTACATTTCAATCGGAATACAGAATACGGCTTACAAATTTTGAGCTTTTGATTTCAGATGACTAGAAAAATATGTAGCCTTCTTTTCTTATTTACTCGTCTTTTACTTGCCTTACTTACACTATATATTTACTTATGAACAATTTTGACAACGCCATTCTGTGCAATTAAACAAAGTTTCTAATATGACCTATAATATTCAAGCCATTAAAAAGAGTTATTGATATCTTTACCTTTTTTTAAAGAAAGGAAATTCAAACCTTTGTTACTGACCGTTCTTTTCAGAAAACTAAAATATTAAAATAACAATCACGGTCCACTCACCTAAGTCACCCCAACAAGAATCTTTAAACCAAAAACAACTACATACATATATGTAAAAAATAAAGACCTCAAGCGATTTACAACTTATAAATAATTTTTTTTATTAAAAATAAAGATTGTATAAATAATATTAGTATCCTTTTTCATTAATTTAATAAATTTGTTTAATTAAACAAAAACACTCCATTTGAAACTAATTAAAGACAAAGTTCACTCCTGTGTAAAATAATAAGACCACTTCCAATTTAACTGGTCACCCTGCTGCTTGACAAAATAAATATTTTTTTCAAGATGTTCTCATCTGCAAATTATTGCACTCCATAATAACGGATTAAGCGAGCAAACAGTCCCGGAAGAATTAGCAATAAGCAAAACTTGTGTACGTCAAACAATTGAAAGATATTGCATCAAACCAACAGAGCTACAAGCAGCGCAGAGCTAGGCTGAACATCCATACAGAACTGGCACTGAAATATCACCATCGCACATACGCAGAATTTTATGTGAAGATGACTACTACCAGAAAGTCATGTCACATAAAAGTTGTGGTGTAAAATGCGAAAAAACTGATAAAAATTCTTTTCAACTTTTTCCAAATGGTCGAGTTCAAGTGCGGCGACAACTTCCTTCGGATCAGTATCTTCCATCATATGTGCAGCTACGTTCACAAGGCGGTGGACGAAAAATCACAGTGTAGGGTGGTATTTCGTGGTATGGTTTCACAAATTTAGAAATTTCTCAACCACCGTTGACCAAGATGCCTACATGGACATTCTGCAAAGGAATATACTACCCTTTCCTGAAGATGAAATACCTCTAAAGGGGGTTAGGTTAACGAACGCCTCCACATCGCTAGAAGAAAATAATGTCGATGTTCTTGCTTGGCCTGCTTGCAATTCAGACTTGAACATAATCATAAATGTTTGGAAAATAGGGTGCTTCTCACTGTCGAAGAATCGGTGATTGTATTCCAGCCAAGGGTTATTATCTCAGAGACTAAAGTGGTCTTATTATTTTACACAGGAGTGTACTTTTATTTTTAATTATTTCCAAATGAGTTGCATTTGTTTAATAAAAGAAGGGATTAAGTTAATAAATAAATATATAAATATTATTTATAAAATCATTTATTGTTTAACAATTGTAAAAGTTATAAGACATAATTCTATACAACTTTGCATTTAGTCTTACTTTTTTTTTTTTACACAGGACTGTACTTGATCCAAGGGCCTTCCAAAGTTGTTGAACAATGACTTAACTAGATGACAGCGCTTTTTGTTTTTTAAGGAGTTCAACAATAAATGCATTTTCTGAAGTAAAGGCTAAGTTAGGTCAAAAAGGATGATTTTAAAACTTATAGAATTTTAATACGACAGATAAGTCGAAAATATGCTACACTGCGGCGACGATCAGTCTATAAATTCAAAACATTGGTAAAAAAAAAAAACATTCAAAGTCAAATTAATATAAAAAAAAAACAGTTTGAAAAACCAATTAATTTCATTTCCAAATAATGACATCTTGCAACAAACACAAATTCATTAAAAAAAAAAAAAAAAAAAAAAAAAAACGTTCCCCCCATATTCGAAAAACCACCTGCTAACTTGTAAAATAGATCTCACACTCTGTTCAATCTTCAATCACTTCTTGCGCATCGACGTTAAATCGAGCGGAAAGTACAAATGTATCAAACAGTCAGGAACGCAACAGACCGTCATGCGTTTAGCAAAAAAAAAAAAAATTACAAAACTGTTGCAACAGCAATAGAAATGTATGTGCAATGTTTGGTTTTATGAATGTGTGGAATATAAAAAAGTATTTAAAAAAAAACTACACAAAAAAAAAGTGCAAAAAGTTGCAATCGTAAAAAACGGCAACTTAAAAAAAAGCTGTTTTATCTCTTTCCCTCGGGGGCATTCACTCTTTTTTTTTCAATTTATTTTAATGAATGTAATTCAAAAGGGAAATAAAAATTAAATTCTGATTGCCGCAGCAACTTTGAACGTTTCTCAAATTTGAACAAAACACATTCTGGACAGATAAAGTAAAAAGTGAATCAGTAAAAAAAAATAAAATAAGCAAAGATAATAAAATTCGGAGTAAAAAATATCAAGGGCAGGTGTTACTTTTTTTCCGACCGAGGTTGTCTTGCGGTTTTTTCTACCGAACAAGGAATAAGAAAAAAAAAAAATCTTGAAGAACATAACCGAAAGACGAACAATGGATGGGTTTGAAGTAAAAAAAAACCTTTCCCCTTGCATTATAGCAGTTTTTACAGTGGATCCCTACAAAAATAGACCCCTTCTCTCTTTCTCTCCTTTGAAAATATAATTATCCTACACGTCTTCTAAAAAGTAGTTCATTACCGTTCTTAATGAGTGTGGATCTAGTCACATGTATTATAATTAAAAAAATGTGAATCACTGGACCCTCACCCACTTGGAACAGCAATCATAAAAAATTAAAGACAAACATTTTACAAAAAAAAAAAAAAAAAAAAACGGTTCACTTTTCATTTTTTTTTTTTCCGGTTGGATAGTAGATACACATACGAGCGTTAATTACTATCCTCGCAAACATAGTCTACACAAAAAAAAAAAAACTAACAAACGCGCGGGAATTGAAGCACAACGAACAAATGACCGATAAAGTTATACAGTAAAAATAAATACACGTACAGCGTTGGCGGTAGAGTAAATGATGACGAGAAAAATATACCCGATCGGCACACACAACCGGCTATAAAACCGAAAAACCGGACTAAGGGAACCCGGCAACAAAAAAAGGCAATACACTAACCAAATATTTGAAACTAATCACTCTTTCGTTCGTTATTTCAAAAAAAGAGGTGCTTTTTGCGCAAATTAAAAAAAAAAAAAAAAAAAAAACCGCTTACTCTGCCAAGAGTGCCAAAAAAAAAAAAATGCCGAAATAAAGAAAAGGAAATGCATACACAACCGGAAAACGCGATCACACGATCACTTGGCAACAATTGACAGACACAAGTCCGTTGTGTACAGCTATTTTCTGAGAACATGAACTTTTTTTTTGTTCTTGGAATCTCTATCCAACTGTTTGTCAAACTTTTATGCACAATTTTCTCGAGAACAACCAATTTTCCACGTTAATGGCATTTCTAAAACCTTAACGATACAAAAAAAAAAAAAAAAAAAAAATGTACAAAAGAAATATAAAATTCCACTACATACACGAAAAGGGGTTAGAAAGTCAAAATGCATGTAATACAACTATCTCCCTCTCTTATATATTCAAAACTAATACAAACTCCTTCAGACTGTTATACTCGAGTATAAAATCTGTTATACAAACCAAACAACGGAAAAAACTGACGAAAATCTGCTGCGTCGCCGCTCGTGATATTCGCAAAAGTTGCACGCCGCTTTTGATTGTATTGAAATTACAAACAAACACGTAAAAAAAAAAAAAAACACTTGTGGGTCTCTCCCTTTCTCACACTCTCCTGTCAACTGTGTTTCTCAATTCTTTTTTGAAGTTTTCTTCTTTCTCGATCACTTTTCGACACAACACAAGTACACTGATTTTTTTCTTTCTTCTTCTCTTATATACACACACACGGTTCAAATCAGAATCTTCTATGTATAGTGTGTGCTTCTATATAAAATGGAAACGAAAAAAAAGCAACACAATTATCTCGATCAAAAAGTAACAAAGGGAATGTGAACGAAGTTAATAGGAATTGTACTTAAAAATTAAACTGAAATTATTTTTCTTCCTTTTATCCCTTTTTTTTTCGTAGTCAAAAATTTATGGTTTTTTTATGCGAAAACATTTTTTTTTTTTATTCAACAAGTGTCTATATATGATCGGTTTTCTCTCCCTCTCTCTTTCTTGGTTCCGTTTAATTAAGCCATGTAATATACGCTTCGATTTTTTTTTTTTTTTTAAATTTTAGAAAAATCCTTTTCATCGGTTAAACTTTGAACGTTTTTTAGGCTTTTTCATACACGGCACTAAATAAAATGTACAGAATGGCAAAATAGAAAAAAATCGAACAGTCCAGGTATAAAGTGCAACAGCACAGACCAAGTGCAATGATCTCAACGTTGGCAACTCTCTTATAAGACTAAACCACAAAATGGAATTGCTTAGGCAACAAAGGCAACGGCGACGGCGTCGTTCGCTACGTCAGTGTCGGTGTAGTCGCGCATTCAGCTGAAGTAGCGGCGCGGCGGTGGTAGTTAGCCGTTCACTCGTTCTTGATCAGTTTTTTTTTTTTTTTATTGTTTGTATCCCTTTCTGGCGTACATGATGGTAGGCAAAAGTCGTGAAATGTGGTACCCATTTAGGGGAATGAATAGACTATGAGCTCTTTCTGAGGCACATAACAAATTTGATGTAATGGAATTGTTTTTATGATGAATGGATTCAAAATACCCTAGCAGAAGACGGACAAAGCGAGTTTAAGGGTGGATGAGCATGCGCCCGTGTTAATGTGGAAATTCTTATAAATAATTCCTTGATCATAAGTCAGGGTGTTTACGATTGTACAATCAAGGGTTGAATTTGAAAGAAGTTATCTACTTCTCCGCACTCAAAGACGCAATTTTTGAGGAAGTAACAGGGAAGATAACGGACTTTGCGTTATATTGTAGGGGGGAAATCTGTCACCCGGTGCTCATGTTTATACGATAGGGTGTATTAATTTTGTTTTGACACATACATAGTTTTTAGCGTAGAGAAACGCTGACAGCCGTATAAAATAATTTATATTTCCGATCAGCATACGGCCTACGATTTTGATCTAGAAAAATTTAATTTCATATAAAAGCTTTTTAGAATCCAAAGCTGTGCGAATATTTTTAAGACGCTCACTTTAAAAAAAAAACAATGTTTTTCAATATTTTTACTACAAACTGAAAAATATTGCCTTTCATCTATCTATACATTGTAGAGGGCCACACCCACTTTTTTGGGGACGTTCCTTAAAAAAAAAAAAAAACATATTTTGCTTTTTCAAACTAATTAAGTTCCTGGAGTTTCTCAAACAAGACATTCGGACTTTCTTCAGGTTTAATATCAACAAACTTCCAATAATATCAACAACTTCCCATAAATCATCTGGGATCTCGAAAAATTAGAGAGCAGGTGGGTACAACACATTCGCTACAATTTTCCACGGGAGTTTATTCATTTCAATTGGCAAGTTTAAGCACAAAATTCATTCTCATACTTTTGCCTCTGTCTGAGATTTCACTCTCTTAATTAGTGAACTTTGACGTATACGAAGTTTTGGCACAAAATGTATGGGAAAGAACCCTTTGTCACTTCTAAAAGTCAACTATCAACTGCCGCTTCAAAAACCAACTACGGCCTTTAGGAGTCGGCTTGCAGTATTTTCAGCAGTTTGCAAAATCCTCGCTGACATGCAGACGTTATTATTCACTGGGTCGTTTATTCTCTGATTTATTTATTCAATATTTGCCATTCAATCCTCTTATACAGGAACCTTTGACGTGAATCAATTTGAATGGTTTCTCCTCATGATGCTGGATTGGATTGTAAACTGTTATACTGTAGATGATAACTTTTATGCCATTGATCTCGAGATTTTGATGAACTAGCAATTTATTCTGTCTGTGGGTGAGGATGGTAGACTGTAGCCTAAATAGCTGGACAGATTTTCTTCATGCTTCATATCCAGGATCAGTGGGTTCACAATTCAAGGTGAAATGCGAATTTTCATTCTAACCCTAAACTTTCTGGAAAGCGGCTCTATTGATTTTGTTAAAAACCTATATTTGGGCTGTAGTGGACGTATGATAACAGTTGGCAGTTTATTGTTATTTCTCGGGTTTATTTGCTATTTCTCGGGAATGACTCAGTCATTTTTGTTCGAAATCCATATCTAAGCAATACTTGACATACGCAAGGTCGTACCGTTATTCCCGATTTTTAACGGATTTAACAATTTTGTTTAAATCAACTAGGTGGGAACCAGTCACGACTGGTAATGGGCAGTCACATCCAGGGCTACCGTCATTAACTTAGGCTCTTCCTATTAATACGAAACTACTAAGGACCAAGTATACAGACTTGTAACTCTACTCCAAGTTAATTCAAATGTCTCCTTCGACTAATTAAAGAGATAGAGTAGAGCCACTTTGAACTTAAAGTTTGTAGAACTTGGTGATGAAGTGAAAGAAGTGAAAAAATACAACAAGATTAATCAGGGAAGAAAAGAGATTGATTTCCAGACTCAAAGATATTCATATAACATATATTAAAGGACAAATGAAAATTCTATTACTTAAAAAACTGCTTTCCATAAGAAAATTTAGCAATATTTGAGCTGCTAACACATTTTTCTTAATACCTAAGTGAAAGTAAAGTCAAGCAAACAAAAAGTACTGACTGGTGTCTCTTTTTCTTAAAAGGTTACAAAGACTTAAGAAAAAAGGGCAAATTTGGCCAATTTTTGAAAAGGAAAAGAAACAAATTCGTCAAACACGACTCCGTTCGAACATACAGGGTTCCGTTACAATAAAGATGCTTTAAAACTGTAACTATTATTTCATACGAATTCAAATCAAATCTGGGGTAGTTGAGGTCACAATTCGAGGGGAAATTAAAATCTTCATTCCAACACTAAAATTTAAATAATAAGAAAATGGTTTTCCTCAAAAAATTCAATTACGATTTTGCTCAAATTGTATATGCAGAGGGCGCAACAGCGTTTTACTTTTTAACGAGTTTTTTGAAAATATGATATGTATTTCTCGGATATGACTCGTTTAATTTTGTTGCAAATTCATATCTAAACCCAAGGGGTATCACAATGGATCAATCGCTGCATACATGATTTGCGGTCACATTTTACAAGATTCTTATAATCTATCATAATATGGATATCCGTATGTCTAGCAAAATAAGAGTGTAAAAAAGTGCATAAAAAAAGCACGTTCAAAACGTAGTCGTCAACAACACCCCAAAGTAACTGACCGTCAAAGATCCGGACGCCCTCACACTGTCAGAACTCCACAAGCGATTAAAGCTGTTAAAGCCAGAATTAATTGTAAACCGGTGCGAAAGCAGAAAATCTTGTCAAGAGTAATTAAGATGTAGTAGAGATCCATGTCTCGCATTATCAAACAAAATTTGGGACTCAACGCATATAAAAGACACACTGCACAGCCCAATTAAAGCAAAAACGGGATGAAAAATTAAAAGCTCTACGCTCTCAGTATGCGCAAAATGATCCCAAGGAAATTTTGTTCACGGATTAAAAAATGTTTACTCTTCAGAAATGACAGACTCTATGCCCTTTTATCCAAAGAAGCATCAGAAGTAATTCCGCGAGTCAAACGCGACATTGTTACATATTGTTTCCTAAATAATCAAAATTTTACAGACAAAAAAAATCAAAAAATACTTGTTCTGTTTATTTTATAACCAAAAATTCGTGTACCAGTATTTCTGAATTGATTAGGTATATCATTTTTAATGTTGAAATACTTTAAACGTAAGAAAAAATCGACTTAAAATAATGCTTAAGCAATTCGTGATATACAGTTTCAAAAAAACAGCGATTGTTTAAAATAGAGCCCATTTTGAATTTCACAACAATATACATATGTGTGTACGCACCTCAAGATGATGTCCCATTTACACCAAATTTATTTTAGTGAACGGCTTCATTTTTGCCACTAGGCAATTTACAAACGAACAACCACTTGAGACCCAGTCATGCACTTTTTTTTTTATTTTCCTGCAAAATTGAGAAAGTAGCACAAAACGCGATACACCACTTTTCTAGCGGTATTGCTGAATCCGAGTGTCAAGATAAAAACACTTTTTTTAACGCAACTTAAAATGTGCTGTCGATTACTTTTTTCTGCTGACGAACGAAGATAACATCGTTCTGTGTTGTCGACAAAAGTAGGAAAAAAAAATAAAAAAAAAAAAAAAAAATCCTAATGACAGAGAGTAACATCAACTTGGGGAAATACGAGGAAAACTTCGAGTCGAAACTAACCAATGAATAAAAAAATAAGTGCCTACGCCAATGTGTATAGGAAAGAAAAATTGTTAGGAAAAATCATAAACAAGAAATAAAGAGCGCACAACCGGCAACAGCAGAAAATGTTATAAAAAAAAAAAAAAAAAAAAAATGCACCGATTATTGCATAAAGTTGTGAAGGTATGCCTCCGCGGGATTCCAACAATTTTTTCATTCCATTTCTCTTTGATTGCGATCGTGTAAGGTGGTGATGTCTTACCACAAGCAATATGAAATTACCTGCAAAATTGTGTTTTACTTACTTGGAAATGTCAAAAACACCTGAACAATTTATTTTGATTAAGCATCTCCATACCCACAACGCGATCACTGTGGGAAAATATTTGAGTAAGAGGCGCTCAAACAATATCCAATACCAACTTCAAAACAGAATAACGAAAGAAGATACAAAACAAATAAAATAAATAAAAAAGCCCAACAGAATGATAATTATTAGAAAATTGGTCTCTAATTTGATTCCAATTAGATAACACACGGTGACATGTGTTTTTTTCTCCGCAACAATAAAGCAAAAAACAAAAAAACAAAAAAGAAACAACGCCAATATAGCAAAGTAATTATACCAAAAACAGAGAATGCCATAGCCACAGAAATTGTGAAAAGGACAGAGCGATTCCGATGCGAGTAGTAACTGCTGTCCCTTCCCTGCTCCACCTCCGCAAACTATAATAGAATCTCACTCACGATCGTCGCGTCATGGTGTGATGTGTAAAGATCCAACGTTAAGGTTTTCGAAATGATAAATGATTGACTATCGACAGAGAATAGAATTGGGGGTGGATATTTGTTAGGGAATTAGACCATCCAATGGGGGAACTTGTGCGGTAAATGGATGGTAGATTAAACGCTGCTTTTTAAAGTCACATACATACATGAGCACAAATTGTGCAAATACAAAGTCCAAACATTTATTTGACACAAATAAATCAAATTATAGCAAACTGATAATCGCCATTTTTATAGCGGCAGGCAAATAACCTCAAATTAATAGATCTATTTGCTATTAGTTGGGGAAGAATCATTCATCGAGAAATAAGAGCGTAACACATTCTCTATAATAATAAATTAGCACGGTCTGTGTCTGTAGTCGCCGCAAACTGACTATTTGTCGTTTACATCTATATTTTGTCCTCTAGCACATCAAAATTAAAATGGAATCCTGCAGTACATTTGGGAGATGTGGTCAGTTATTTGGTTTCGATATATTTAAATTATAACAACTGGCTGCGCGACTACGACAAGTTAAAGGATCTCTTGAATAGTCTAGACTCAACAGACTCAATGCTTATTGGGGACTTAAATGGTAGGATAGTATGGTGATAGCAAAGGTACATCAATTTTGGATCTAGCAGAAGGGTATTATTGTATCAAATATGCATTTCTCCGTGGAACAGCGTGCTCGGTCATCGACTATTACTTTCTGTCCAGAAGTTGGTGTTCTTATTTGAGTAAATTTCAGGTAGCAGCAAAAACATATTCGGACCATATGCCCATAGAAGTCTCCTTTAAGGTGTCTCCGGCACCTTACACGAAGAAACCACATTTCAACTGGACAGCATTTCTTTTGAATTATACAAAATTGTACACTAGAGTTTTGCAGGGTACGGAGGCTATTTAAGGAGACTGTTCATGTAAATGTGGACCACAGTGATCTCGAAATATCGGTTTTTTGAATATTCGTTAACAAAGTTCGCGTCGAGTTGGAGGCTTCTGGTGGCGATGTTTCGCCTGTTTCGAAACGTAAAAGGCATTCAACACGTTCGGACAGCAAAAAAATACCGAAAGTTGTTCAATAAGTGCAACTCTAGAACGTCGATGAGATCAACTGCAAGCGACCTTCAAGGGTCTGAGTGATTAATTTGCGATGTGGTTCATGAAAACCTCCGATATAAGTCTTATTGATTGAGAAGTGGCCAGTTATTTTTTTATTTTCTTTTTGTTAATGGAGATTTTCAAATCTCGAACCCATTTTTGGTGTAGAGGTTGAAGAAACCTGCACAGTTCGGGTCACAACACAAACACACCCACTATACTGTGGCCACCCTTAAATTTAAGTTTATGTCGGAGGAAACGAAAACCCAGCGTGTGTCCGAGGAAGTCGGCTCCTCAAGAAGTTGAAGCATCCGGAATATCAAGACCTTTTGTTTTTTCCCAGTCAAAAAAATTTCAACCAGAACCAGAAGGTCGATAGAAGGAAAGACAGAGGTGTAGTATACAGAGCCTTCAGATGTCCCCCGTGTATGCATCAAGTTTCCTGCCAGTGCGATGGTCCTTGGAGTAGTGAGCATTGAAGGTTATGTTATGTTTCCCTACTTTTTCCCACAAGGTCTTCGAGTGAATGCTGGCGAATACATCGAGGTGAATGAGGATAGACATTGTGAGTGAAGGAAGAACACACGTGTACGAGCAGGATTTTGCGCCAGAGCACAAAGCCGCGACAACTCAGGATTTTCATGATCACATACCACCGAACTTATGGCCACTAGACCTTAATCCGTTGAATTATTTTAATAAACCAATAAACATCCCCACGAAACGTGTCAATGTAATTCACAAGACAAAACTTCATCGAAATCAGTTCAAGGGTTCTTGAGTTAGACGTCTAATAAGGATTTTTGAAACCACGCCCCCACGTCCCCCAATCATTTTAAACAAAATGACCTACGTATGACGACGCACATACATTACAAATCAAATTTCACCAAATTATCTTTAATGGTTCTAGAGTGTGCCATGTGAGAACAATCATATGGCCAGATATGATACAAAAATTGTTTGTTTGACCTGACCCTTTCAGATACGATCATACGATCATCCCGCGAATTAACGAGAAAACAAAATGAGGATACAATTGAAGTAACGGTACGGATCTTACTCGCACAACGGGCCCAATTTGGAGCCTCCGTGAAGAGAATATTTTTTTCTCACCGTTACGAAACATCTATTTGAGGCCCAATTCAAAAATGCAGTCTTATGGCAACATAAAAGTAACAAGTTCAAAAAAGTAGCAATTTGGCAGTAGTGCTCAAATCAAATGTTTTTTTTATTTTTGCAAAACCAGCGCAACCAAACGTCAAAATAGAGCAACCTGCGCAACAGTTGTTTTGCTGTTGCTTTCGTTTGTTTTAGATAACCTTTTGTTTGTTACAGTTCGTTAGCTATTATTATTTAATTTACCCTATACTTTGTGTAAAAAATGGACGGAAGGTAATTTATAACAATTTTAATGTTTTATTTCTTGCTATTGCTTATAGCATTGCAACACAACACATTTTAGTAGTAGCAGGATGACGTTTTTGAATTCACACTAATTTAGAGACTTTAACACAATTCACACACCTTAATGATCCCAGTTGATATTGACATCTGATTGTTACCTTATTTCCATTTCTTACTAAAAGTACAAATTTTGTTTTATTTTGACAAATTAAATAAGGACCAAAAGATCACTGTTTTTTTTGTTTGCTAACTTAACTTGCTTAACAATAGGAACGCACGTTTCGAAACGCTTCATATGGGCACGCTCAAGAGGTAATTTGATTTCATTCAGGTAAGAGAACATTTTATTTTTTTTTGTTACAAATCTTCATGGTATTTTGCATCGATAACAGCTATTTCTGCTAAATTATTTTCCAAATATTTGGACATTATAAACGATGTTTGTTGATTGTTATTTCCCGATTGTATGGATCGAATTGCAATGCTTGATAGTACAGTTTGCATTCCATTCATTGCCTCCGCTGCTTCTAATGGAAGGAGTTGTCTTAGTTGGCAGGCTATGCTTTTTCCGAAAGCATAATATACATCGTTTCTCTTTCTGATATTTTTGTTTTACCGAATTCAGTATCTCGTCGAATTTTTTTTTAAATTTTGCGGAAAACCCTGAGGAATAACTGGGAGTACTACTTGAATGTAGATTACGTAATGTATACGATGATGAAGAAGATATTTCATCCGGAATACTTGAGCTATGCGCATCTAGCGGTTCAATGTTTTCCTTTGGTTTTTCAGCTTGCTCCAAGTTATCGTTCTGAAAAATAAAATATTTGCTTGAACCAAAAGTTCGTTTGGATTTTAGATAAAAAATCAAACGTAATATTTAATATGGTCATGTATTAACCACTGTGTTTAAAAGTTTTCAATTTTAAAAATGGAATGCAAAGCTTGGGACACTTGTTCAAAGAATAAAATGCAATCGAATGCATATGAACTCTGGAGAGCTGTAGAAAATTTCGTCGGTAGAAGGCAGAAATATTGCAGTACATGGCTATCTGTAAATGTTTAGAGACAGGTCGAAGCGTCAATACCACTTGAAACTTAAATCGCAGTAGCATAAGCACTCAAAAAATCAGAACGTAAAATCTGACGGCATTCTAATTGCACTTTTTGAGGTAGTGGCAAAATTTCTGCATCCGCTTATAAGAAAAGCATGGAAAAGAATTGGGAAAATAAAAGCTACATTCGCTATGCTAGGTACAATGCATAGCAGTGTTTCAAGAGCAAAAATTGGCGAGTCACTATGGGTACAATTCTAGAGAGATAGCTACCTACCATAAAGTGTGAAAACAATTCGTTACAGAAGTTAGAAAACATGTCACGCAAAGCATTCCACTTACATACGAGGGCTTTCAATAACTTCCTGATATGAAGATAATTATTAACTATTTCTAGCATTTCTTAATGGATATCGACCAGCCGTAAATGGTTTTTTGACCAGCAAAAATAAGTTATTTAATTAACAATTTAATACTTTTTTCGATCATACGAATATATTTATTTGATCTGCAGAAAATAAAACAAATAAAAACAAAGCCAACAGAAAAAGTAAATGATTAGCAAAAAAATAATTATTTGATCAGCAGAATATAATTATATGATGATCAGCAAAATAAATATCTGATTTTTCTTTTTTTTTCAGTAACAGTAAATTATTTGATCAGAAGAACATTTTTTTTTTTTGATTAGCAGAAAATAAAAGTTTGGCACAGAGAAGTAACAATAATAATTTACAAAAATGTTAAAATACGTTAAGATACGCAAAAAGAGAACGAAAAGAAACAGTTATAAACAGTTGAATATCTGTATTTTTCTTTTCGTTTTATTTTTCTTGAAGCATTGCTTCTTTCTGCTGATTAAATCTTTCGTTTTGCTAATCATTTTTACCGATTTGGTTTTTATTTTTTGCTGGTAAAAAATTTACTTTTTGTTAATTGGAAAATATCTTTTTAACAGATTATTTATTGGTCTTGTAGTTAGTTCTCTTGTTTGCTAGTATATTTTGCTGGACTTACAATAAATTATTAAGCTGATCACTAATAGTATTACTTTTTGTTAACTATAATTAACGACGCTTCTAAGGATGCAAATATTCTAATTCGTATAATATCAAGACCATGCATAGTCTTATAGTTCACCGGATCATAACGACAATGTGTGATGCAGCATACGAGTAGTTGACCAAACTCGAACATATCGCTGGGATTAAGTTCCTCACAAAACAAGAAAAAAGCTAAAACACGAAGAGTTATTGGACTTTTACGAGAAACCTGCCCCCTCGTAATGCACAGTTAAGAAGTTGTCAAGTGAATTTAATTCTATTCTATTCTTTTACACGACCACATAAACTTGTCAAATGGCAGTAGCTGCCCAGGTCTGTCATATTAGTTGTTTTTTTAAGGTTGCTAGTCACCTGCGGGTTTAAGATGTCACCCTCATGAGAATCGGTTAAGCGATTTAGGCTCTAGAGTTATCAAATCATACAAAATGGCGTCTGAGGTTATTGCCAACCTTTTTCTTTCATGCCCAACATGATAAAAATCAAACAACACTGATATCCCGAAATGGCGTCTAGTGTCCGCCATATTAGATTTATTGAAAAATCATACAGCGATTTCATGAAAACGAAAGCCGTGATTCCATACCGAGCAGTGGACGTTCAAGAAAAACCACTAAGCAGGAAGGTAATTTGATTGTGATTACTAGTAAGTGTAATCGAAGGTTTACGGCACCAGAAATCTGCTGAGAGATCAATAGGAAGAAGGAGAAATCCCAGTCTCTGTTACATCAATCAACGGCGTCTTTGGGAGGCAAATTTGTTTGGACGTGTTGGTTTACAAAATGCAAAATAAGAAGGAACGCCTAGAGGGATCTAGAGCTAACCGAAATTGGAACATTGAGGACTGGAGAAGGGTTCTTTGGACTTATGAATTTAAGTTCGAACTGTTTGACACGAAGAGAATGGTTCTGTTCGACGTTCCGCAGAATAAAACTGCCTTGCCGCAATGTATTGTGCCTACCGTAAAGAATGGAGATGGACCGATTTTATTATGGGGAGCATTTTCCTTTAGCGCTGCCAGTGATCTCATTCCTATCGAATGCATTTTGAACAAAGAGGGCTACAGAACCATTCTAGATGAAAATTCTATTTCAAGTGGTCTTCAGTTGATTGGAGAAGGGTTCGTCTTTCAACAAAATACCGATCCTAAACATACTTCGAAACTGTGTTCAAGCTTCCTGCAACAGAAGGAAGATGGAGGGCTGTTAATCAATATAGTTTGGCAACAATTAAACTTTTATGGGATCACTTGGACAGAAAGTTTCACCAAATGTGTTCCTTTTCACCAGAAATATTTTGACAGCAACTGAACGACACCTGGAATAGCATTCCAATCGAAACAATATCTAAATATATAGAAAGTATGCGCAAACTTGTTAAAGCTGTTATAAAAGCTAGAGGAGGATTCTTCGAAGTTAAAGTTTAATGTTTTTTTTTTTTTTTTTAGAAATAATTTATTTTTTTGTGTTTCCTAATTTCATTGAACTGCTTTTTTGAATGTATCTACATATATAGAGTACTCCAATAAACAAAAATAAGGAGAACAAAATAGTTTGGCGCTTCTTTGTAGTAATAAGACCTTCTTTTTGTAGAACTTATTGGTGGTCTTAAACTTATAACTGATATAAAGGTATTTACTTACAATCGCTTTGCTTTTGAATAATTATTGCCACAATTATTTAAAATCAACTTTTTTGTGTAAATTATTTTGCTTAATTGTGAAACGATCACCTATGTATGCATATGCGGCAAGAAATGTAAACGAATAAGTTTTTCCATATATAAGAAGTCAATACCTCTAGAATATCTCTAAAATATATTTCTTTCTGCTTAGTCATACCCTCATTTACAAAACAAAAAAATCCTATTAATTAACAGAATAAACGAATAAAACAAATTTAAATAAACAACAAAAAATACCAAACAAATGAATGAGTGTAAGACCGCCTAAAAAAAAAAAAAAACATGAATTGCCCGCCAAGTTTTTGCGATCCGTTCACCATCGCTAATCAATTTTACCGGTTTGCACTATCAAACTGGATACGGTGACCGTACGATACGCATTTCCATTTTGATTGCTGCGTCCAGAATAGATCTTATCGCGCGTTTATAATCGACGACTAAACCATTCAGTGGTTCATTCACATTGAAAAAGTCACCAACTCAATATTATCGGGGGGTGTACCCTTTGTCATATATTGTTACCCTTCTCCCTGGTCAACTCTCGCACCCGCATAACTATGCATCGGGTACAAATAAATTTACAAACACATTGCAACACATTGTGACACGATCAATATGTAAATATTGACAGTTGATTTGTGGCGAGCAGCAATTGATCGTGAAAATTTACTGCACAAGGGCTGAAAAACGACAACGACAATGGAGCCATATGTGAGAATGTCACTGTGTCTTCACGTGTTCTGGCGATTTTATCACAAAACCGAGCAAGCGGAGATAGAAGTGATCACATATTTTACAAAGCTAAAAGGTGATAATTAATAGTGAATGTTCTAATCTAAGGAAAAAAGAAAACTACGCTTTATGTTATAGGAATAGGTAGACACTTTTACTTTCGTGATATTTAGGTACTAAACAATCAATAAATATTTGGAGCTGTCATCGAATACAAAAAAAAACTCACAACGAGAATTGCCATTTTTGACAATGGGAACACATTTTCTCGTTACTACGTTCATTTACCCTTATTCTCACATTCGTATCACCAGGCACAAATGCATATTCCCATTACCTACTTACAAAAGTGAGAACGGAAACAGGCCAAAAATGTTGACAATCTGTCACTTCGCCTACGGGAATAAAGGTGACAAATTCCTATTCCCATTACCTACTTACAAAAGTGAGAATGAAAACAAGCCAAAAATGTTGACAATCTGTCACTTCGACTATGGGAATAAAGGTGATTGTCATAAAGGCAGTTGAAGCATGGCGGAGTGAAAATTACAGTTTCTATCATTTTCTCTTTAGAAAAGAACGAGGACCAAGACAAAAATCAATTTAACCACTTAGAGATCGTGGTCTTACAAAACGACAGAAAATAATGGGGTCTAATTACAACAGATGCACTAAAATTAAATTAAATTTATGACCAGAAATACTCGTAATACATACAGAACCAAGGTTTTATTATCACCAGGTAAGTCAGTCAAATTAAAAACTTAAGAGTGACGTGTAATAAACTTTAAAGTGACGTAAAATGACTTAAAACTTGACACCACTATATGCTTTTTAATGACCACAGGATGAGAGAACAGATTATAGATTTATAGATTTTTTAATGCTTTTAATATATTTTTAATAATGTGTAAGATGAGTATCGACTTGGTTGTTGGAATAATGGATCGTCAACTACCCACCTATGTATTTCAAAATAAAAGATTTGTTCTCTGCTTAGGAGCGTCTGATGAAATCACATCAAATCTGAAATAAAACGACTAATCTCAATTACCCAAGCAGACGTATACATATGTTAAATATCGGCAGAGAACATCAATCGCTAGATGTTCAGTAAAATCCCGGTTCATGGACTAAAACAAATTGGACCGACAAAACTGTTCTTTGAGGGCATTCATCGCAACATTGCTTTGAATCCACTAAACTCGCCAGAGAAATTAAAGTGGTTTCCAGCCTTCCGTCAACGCTAAGAACGCTCCTTAATAAAGCTAAGCGGTATGCAGACTGGCAAAACTTCACGGTGGAGCTTACTGGTGGAGAGATGACCATCATAGTTACTACAAAACGAGGTTGTTTCAATTTATTGCTATTCACCCGCAATGTGAAGTCTTGTAGAAAACGAAAAACCCCGTATAATTGCATTAACAAGCCGCGAAATAAGAGCTGCATAAACAATGCCGATGTCGATCGTATTGTACTAATACCCCGTGCTAAATACTGTCACATCACATAGAGAGGATTTCAAACCACGAAGAAATGGTGTCTCTCAGTGGGTTTTAATAGCAATCCAACCGAGACCATAGAGATACTTTTTCCAGGAAAATACTTCTACCGCAATTGACTCTGTCTGGGTGGGAGGAGTTGGAATCGACCAGAAACGAATGGTCAAATACCTAGGATAACCCTAGATATCGATTTCGTTTGAAACAAGAACATGCATTGAAAAGCATCTTAAGCTATCATAGTGAGCAAGGACTACACAGAACAAAACCTGGGGATGTATTCCTAGCACCCCGCGCCGAATGTAAACACCGCGGTGGTGTCCTACAACGGCGATTTTGGTGATCCTCGATCGATCAACATAAAATCTCGTAATTGAGGAAGCCGCAAAAGAAACAATCATGAGAATCATGAAGCAGGTTATGCAAAAGGTTCAGAGAACGAGACTTCCTTTCTGAAGAAACACCTCCTACTTAAATCTTCTTAATGTTAAGAACATCACTAAGGAACTGGGATGATTAAATCAACGAATTTACAATGCACGCCTTCAAAGTTCATACACGGATGGATGGACGACATCTGAAGGAATTGAGACAGGAGTCTCTACTCAGGCCAGAAAGCAGATTCTCGGAGCTAATAAACATCTTTTTAGGATTGAAATGTGCGCTCAATTTAAACTTGAAGAAGACTCAGCACTTATCTCAAAAAAAGTAACGAAGAAGCTAACAAACTTCCGAAAGAGAGGATTACAACACACTTTTAGGTTACGGTAGGAAAAGTCATCTGCGATTAGCTACGAAGTTGCTCCCTTCATAGCTTTTCGCCAAAACAATCCTCGAGAACTATAACCGGAAAAGGTCACAAGCTTGCATCAGTTTAAGCAAAAATAGACTACGACTACTTGCAGTGCATTGTAAACTCAAGAAATATATTAATAAACTAAGCCTATAAAATAACCGCAGTGGCATATTACTCAACAAAGAAAAGGAGTACAATTGTTTATATTCAAAGCTTGTAGAAAGCAAAATTCACAGATTCAAAAATTGATTGACTCAGAAGTGGTTGAAACTGAAACTTCTTTTGGCAAACTTTTCGGTGCTTTTAAAAACTGGGATGGAATCCGCTAAGTTGACAATTGAAAGCTTTCGTATGACAGCCACTTAGATGTCAAATTTCATACATTTGTGTCATTTTCAATCCTTTTTGCAGCAGCTAGATCAATTCTTTGTCAGTAAAAATACTTTAGCTTTTACCTGTGTAACAATGTCATGTTACAAAAGTTTCAATAAAGTTGAAGTTGTTATTTTCACATAAATTATTTTGTAATCGCTTATGTAGAACTAGTGTCGAGTTTTTATTTATTTATTTATTTGCACACACAATTAGTAAAAAGTAAAAGTGACCAAATGAACCACAGTTTTTCGTCTGTTGAAATATTATTTTTAAATAATGTACAGCTTGCCAGAATAACAGTATTGACAACTAACTGACATTTAAAAATAATTAGTGCTGCCAGGCTGAAAAAACAATATTTCGTTATCGTTTCACATAGAACAAGCATTATGTGATCGTCGGATTTGGCTATTAAGAATGTGACCATCAACTATCAACTTAGGAGATTCCACACCTGATTTATCGGCAGTGATGTGGCGAATTCACTTTTGTACCATTTTGCTAGTACTCGTAATAGATGTGGAAAGAAGTAAACCACCCTCAAAGTGGTACCAAAGAGTTCAGAAACGACTCACAAAACTTGGTGTCTTTATCATAGTGGTTGAACCAAAAATTTTGTCCCTTCCTTATTTCAGTGGAGTTTGTTTGAACTTATCCGCTTTCGTCACAAATTTGGAAATATAGTACACTGATGATACATCTCTTCCAATTCTTTCGAAATGCCCGAAGTCAAAGTGGATTAATTGATATGCAACCAGCCTGTGGAGTGAAACGACTACTCTAGTCCTCTCTAATGGATGTCATATCCGTTTCGTAAATATAGGACCAATCTTGCTCTAACACACTCCCGTTCTTATATCTGTCTTAAAATGTCTAAGGAAACGGATTATCTCTTATACAACAAACATCCACGTTAATTTAAATCCGTTTGTTAAAATTACAATTTTCTTCTTATAAAACCACTCAGATACAATCAATTACGTCAACGTGCGTGTTTGATGTTTCTTCTTTTCTTTTTTTTACTTTCCATGTGAAATAAGAACTCCTCACACCAGTCTATCATTCTGTATTTGATATTCATCATCATCTTCAATTACTTTTTTTTTTTTTTTGTTCTTCATCATTATTTTCTTCCTAAAAAGTAAGAAAACCTGTTTACTTGCTCCAAACAATAATTTTGTATTTTCCTTTCAAAATAACGGCCATATCCATGAATTATGACTTCTCCCACATAACCTCTTGACGTGAACTCTCAAACAGGCGGGCTCTGGCGCGTTCAGCACTCTAGTACGCGGGGGGGTAAGTGGTGTGCAAAAGGTGTACAGTACGCATACACTGAACAACAAAAGACGCAAGGCCTAATTTACGCGCGCGTTCAATCAATCTACTTCTCTTTTATTTTCAAAAAAAAAATAAAGAAAAAGGCTGAACACAGAAATATGACAAAAAGAAAAAAATCATCCAATGAGCAGGAAGAAGATGAAGCATAACAACAAGAAATCACTACAAGTTCATCAAACTAGCACACGTGATGATTACATTCGTATTTTTATTATATTTCTTTCATACAGGTTAACTCAACTCTGCTTGGTTCTACTCCATCACCATCATCATGGTGGATGGTCGCCGTTGTTGGTGTCGTCAACGGCAGCCAAGAGCAACATCAAGCATCATCATCGGCACACTCATCATCAGCGCCATTGTCGTAGTCGTCACATCGACTTTACCATCAAGAAACTTTGCCTCCCATCTGAATACTGACTATGTGTGCGGCTATGCTGGCGAAAGAAGTACACTAACAGTGGGATGGGCAAAAGGGGGATTAGAAAAGACGTTTGTTATCTCTGCCTCAAGATGACGCGATGGTACTGACGTGTAAAAGTCACTGGTGTGATGGAACTACGCTAATCCTGTCAAATTGACAGCGATACATGCAACCTCATTCCATGAGGAATTTTATTTTTGGAAGGTTTGGCTTGCGGGTGAAACTAAAATGTTTGAAAGTTTTAACTAGAAATACATGTGCAGTTTGAAAAGTAAAAGACAAAATGAAAGGAGCGCAAAAGTTTTACGATTGGTGAATCATTGGACTTTCAAGATCTCCAAATTAGCAGATATATCTTTTTATTTTAGGTTAGGTTAGGAATATTGAGTATTTAATCTGGTTTTGTTTTAGTAGGCAATTTGCGGCTTTTATTCTTCATAAGTTTATGACATTTTGTACTCTGTTGTGTGCGTTGCAATCCTATAATTCAATAGCAGATTTCCAGAAAAATAAAAAACATTTGAACATTTTTCCACAATCTCATCTCGATCCGTGCGGGTCTGACTGAGAAGCTTCTCAATTACGTCCTTCGGAAACGTATAAAACCGTAGGTCCCTTCCATTCATGTGTCACACAACGTGAATTTCTTATATTTGGGCGAAATATTTTTTGTAATCTGTGAGTACCACTGCCAACAGCGGTGCACCAGTGGATCGGTGTGTATTTTAGTATGTGCTCAAAATAAGGAGCGAAAGTTGTGTTTTGCTTACATTTACAGGAAACCCAGTACATAGATACTACTCTTACTACACCCTACGCCTGTACCCCTCCAAACAGCTCTGCTGTCAATACAGCATATGTATCATACTCCTAAGTCTAGAAGTCAGTTTCGCTTAGGACTTCTGCAATAGCATTATTTTTGTTAAGGCAAGTTAGCATGGAGGACATATGCATATATTTAACTGAATGTGCCAGGAATTCTCATAGTTAAGGCTGAGAGATTCTCGGCAATTGAAAAAGCAATGCACTTAACATTTGGATGTATCACCGTCTAACTACTGTCACTGATCTAATGCCGATCGAAACAGATATCACCACGAAGAAGAGTAGCAGCTCTACAATGTCGTTTGCAACGAACGAGTGTCGATTTGTATGACTAGAATCTTAAATCAAGACCCACCCCGGAGGCACCGTTGGACTGTTGTCAAGGACCTAGACATACCTGAAAAGCCAACCAGGTTATATGCAATTGAACCCATTAACCCAAGAGTCAAGTATGAGTTTGTAGGCTTGGTTGTTGCCCTAAAATCCATTAGATAATGAGAGTGGCATAGCCTGTACCTTACTTACCTGAATTAGAATCTGGATGTATTATTAGAAGCCTCTATACTAGGCTATAGGGGTACATAGAGACAGACAGTAGGGTTCGGTGAGCGCCTTTCTCACAGTGCCAATTTGTATCTGCTGACACTTCTCATGAAAATCCGAGTTACATACAATTTTCCGCCAACAGATCCTCAAGATGTTAGCAATCACTTGAAATTTGCTTGTTAGCATGTCCATAACCAACCAAGTTCCACAGGCATACAAAACGACAAATTTCACATTATTCGCAGAGTTATGCTGCATTTACATGATTGACACATACTAACAATAAGAAAGAGTGCATACTCTATGGCACTACCATTTACACTACGTAAAATAATGACGTGCTGAGAGCTTAGTGACTACGTGTCATTATTTTAAGACACATTTTATTTTTATAATGACAAGAGCATAAAAATTGGCATTTACACGAATGACAGATAATAAGATAATTTTAGAATGACAGATGATACAAAACTCAAAAGTATTTAGATGTTTATACAGTGCCATGTTTAAAAAAAAAATTTAAGAGAACAAAAAAGTAGCTATCGCTTGTTTTGCTGCTGTTTTAATGCTAGAGAAGGAAAAGAAAAAATAAACCTGGTGTGCGGCAGCACACACCAAATGACAACGATAGCAACGGTCCAAGTGAGTCCGTCCATTGTTCTTAGAAAAAAGTGATTACGATTATCGCGATCTCCTGATTCGAATTTTCGTCTACTTTTTTTTCCTCTATCAATACTTTTTTTCGGAACAAAACAAACAACCTCTCACTAAAACGACTGATTAAATAGTGACTATCTGTCATTAAAGAATGAACGCGTTAATTTTTTTTATGAAAAGTTGCGTTTACACGGCATTTACACCATTGCATTATAATGACACAATTTAATGAAGATTAGTTTTCGTAATATTTTAATGACTAAAATAATGAACAAAATAAGACCGTTTACACGATAATGACGAATTTGTCACTCAAGATGCACAGTTTCTGGTTAAAATAAGGGATGAGCTCATTATTTTATTGAGTTCAGGATGTTTCCCCTATCACCTTTGTCTGTAGAAATAATGCTACCTAGGAAAGTAAGTTGACTTGCGTCTTCTGAATCCAAAGATGATCTATGGATATCATCAAAAGATTCAGTAACGTTGACATACGCCGGAGACAGACTCATAGACGTAGATTCTGACAAAACCGTTTTATGCCAAAAGCTTCCTTAATTTTATAGGACGTTGGAAAAATCTTTTCTCCTTCCTACCCAAAATATACCAGATAATATGTTGATAACGTATAATGTTTACTCGACCTAAACTTGCACACTGAACGTCAGCAGGCTAGGTAAGAATGTACGTCAAATGTTTGTGTCGAAGATGGACACAGGTACATTCTTGGAGAAATAGAAAACATTGCATCAATACAATCGAAAATAGTTGAACTGTCTATAACGCTGAAGTTGGGGCTCTAAGGAGGCAGAGCAATGCTCAAATTATTTGAAGCCTCTCATAGTCACTATTTCGGTAACAAAAAAAGCAAATGAGTTGGTTAGGTTCGACTTCAAACTAAGTGGATCACTATTTAGTAGAAAGAATCAATGTATCAATCCTAACTTCCTATCTCTAATAGGAAAACATTCCAATCAGATAAAGCACACAAGCCCTGAAAAAAAAAATGAGCATCCCAAAGTTTGATTTCTCTAAATATATGTATTTTCGATATTTCTAGCGTCAAGAGTGACAAAGGGGCACCGACTAGGAAAACGTTCCATGCGGATGAGAACCACATCATACATATGTACATACCTCCAGAGGCTGCCGAATCTCTAAGGTAGTGATTGTGCATGCCACGGTGTTGTGGGTAGTGTGCTTGCTTATGACCCGAGCTGTGCATATTCGGACCCGAGCGGGACACAACAACCACAGTCACTCGAGCATAAAAGAAAAGCGAATAAAATCTAAATTTCTCCAACCACTACACCAAAAATTAGTTTGTGTCTGGACCGTTGTACAATGGACCGAAAATGGAGTCTAAGTGCTCTGTGATTTGGAAATTAATTTTTTACAAAAATAGCCTTAGAATCAAAATTATTCTTCGTTGGAACTACTGTGAGCACCAAAAGAAAGTGTACACCTCCACATTGCATTTTAAGTATTTCATATCTACGAATGTTTGGAATCCTTTTATAAAATATTTATGTACATTTTATAAGAAGTTTATTTGCAAACATTCGACAAACAAAAGTGAGCAAAAAGAGTAATAACGAAATGACAGCAACAAAAAAACTAAAAACACTTCACTTTTTTAGCGTCAAAAAAAAGTGTACAACATACTGTAACAGATTCTGCTAACGGAATAAACACCCGTTATATTGTTTTTTTTTCGCTTTTAGGTTGCACTTTTTCTAAGTTAAAAGGATATCTCATTCTGTTTTGTTTATTCATTAAGAAAGTAAGTGATTTCGTGTTTAAAGTAGATCATTCTTAAAATGGGAAAACAAAGTTCAATTGAAACTCGAAAACTTGTCTTAAAATTTAATCAGGAAGGGAAATCATTACGGGATATAACTGAAATAGTTGGTAGACATCATAACACAGTGAAAAAAATTATTGACAAATTTGCGAGGTTCAAAGACGTGAAAGATCGACCTCGTACCGGCAGACCAAAAAGATTATCCGAAAGTGATCTATTGTCAGGGAAGTACGAAAAAATCCAGTGGCAAGTGCAGTGAAAATTGCAGAAGACATAAGCCTTTCATCTGAAGCTGCCGTAAGTGCAAGCACTGTTCGCCGGGCACTCCATAGTAATGGGTTACATGGGAGAGTGCCGCGAAAAAAAATTTCATATTTCGGAAAAGACCCGAAAGCGACGACTGCTTTACGCCCAGAAGCATCAAAATAAGGGTTTTCCATTCTGGAGTAATGTTCTTTTCAGTGATGAAAGTAAATTTGAAATTTTTGAATCAAAAAAGGCACCCAAAGTATGGAGAGCCAAAAACAAGGAATTCGAAGAAATAAATATAAATTCAACAGTAAAGCATGGTGGGGGTTCGGTTATGGTCTGGGGCTGTATGGGAGCATCGGGCGTTGGAAACCTTGTTTTTATTGACAGCATAATGAACAAAACAGATTACCTCAATATTTTAAGGGAAAATTTATCACCAAGTGTAGAAAAATTAGGGTTAGATCAATCCTGGGTCTTCCAACATGACAACGACCCCAAGCATACGGCTAAATTGGTAAAGAAATGGTTACTTTATCGGACACCTAAGCAGCTGGATCATCCTCCGCAATCCCCAGATCTTAACCCGATAGAGCATTTGTGGGAGTATTTCGATAGGCAGATTCGAAAACGTACGATAACCAGCAAAGACTCGTTAAAGGCGGTTTTATTAGAAGAATGGCAGAAAACTCCAACAGAATTCACCAAGAAGTTAGTTGAGTCAATGCCAAGAAGACTAGCAGCTGTTTTGAAGTCGAAAGGAAAGCAGACAAAATACTAATTTAAAGTTTTTTAATTTTCTTTTGCGTACTGTACACTTATTTTTGACGCGTAAAAAATGAAGTTTTTTTTGTTATTATTCTATTGTATTTTTGTTATTACTTCTTTTGTTAAGAGGATACAAGCCATTCATAGAAATAAAAGATTAGAAATGTAATCTAGAGCTGTACACTTTCTTTTGACGCTCACAGTATGTACATGAGCTAGCACAAGGATGTACTGTCAGGATAGAAACATTTTGCTTTCGAGAAGAACGAGTACGAGTATAATCCAACATTCCCATAAAATAAACAGCATAGCCCTTAATTCCACTGCTAGTTTGTTAAATTTTTGACGGTCTAAATGAAACATAATGTCGGTGTTGATGAATCTAGTTTTTGACAGCAAACGAATTTGGACGTCGTTCTTTATACAGGAAACACGATTAGAGGGAATAGTGATCTCACTCTAGCTCTAGAATTAGCATGGATGGTCAACAAGTTTCATTTTCTAGTTTTCTGCGTAGCGTGACCATGTAAATCGACCATAAAATTAAATTTGTTGGGAGGAACCAGAATCGCTTCCAATTCAAGCATTTGACTAAACCTAACGTTATATGCTAAATATTTATCAAAAACCACCATGAAAGGTGGCAACATTGCTAATATTACTGTAAGATGAAAGAGGTTATGTAAAAAAGAAATCGTAATTGTATATAATGTTTAATGTAACAACAATAATCAAAGAATCAGAAAGTCAAGAAGAGAAAACCGCAGTGTTTTTTTCTTTTTTTTTTAACTTATTACTCTACGTTGCTTTACGCCAGCACTTTACTCCATGCAACAGCGAAAGGAAGAAACGTAGTTCGAGTACGAGTATGTGGCGAATTTGTAAAATCACGCGAGAGAAAGAGAATCATGGTTAATATTTATTTGTTGCTTTGTTCGCTTTTTTTTTTGTGCAAATTTACTGATATACTACTTAGTATATAAGGCAACTAATACAGTGAAGCTATGCTATGCGACGTGATCATAATGATGGTAGAGAGAAAAAACATTCTATCTGTTCTTCTCTAACGAGTAAGAGATAGATCATGGCTTGTATGGAATCATTTGATTACAGTGTTGCTGTGCAAGGTGTTTGATCACTTCATAAAGTTAAAACTGACGACGAGAAGTGACAAAAATTGTTAAGCAACTTTGACTGATTTGTAGATTCATTTTCTATTCTTCATTCGTTAAATGCTTCCCAAATCGCCTCCGGGGATAGCCAAACCATTGCCCATTTCGATTTAAATGGTTGCCTTTTCCTGAAAGGTGGTCATCTGGTTTAGCCTAGTTGAATTCCAGAAATTTCCAACCTTCTTTCAAAATCACGTTCACAAAAAAAAAAAAAAGATTTTTTGGGAGACGGGTAATTGCTGATGAGTGGAACAAGGGTAATATCGTCAAGCTTCCATGGGAATGCAACGTAGGAGTACTGAAACCTGCGATCGAAACTTAAACAACATCCTCAATGATGAACAAATAGTAATGAGGTTTGGGTTCCTCGGATTTAGCTGACTTTGCTGTGATCTATAGATAATGCATCTGCAAAGCTTACTTACTTATCGGACTCCGAACCTATAAAGTCTCTGCCTCATCAACCACAGCCTTCTAACCTCGTCGATTCAGGGCACGAAGCTTCAGCTTCGTTAAGCCAACCTTCATAGCACTCGCAATAGTTTGGTTCTTAACATGGAGGTTCGGTCCTCCTAGGCGTATCGAACTTACGTGTTGGGAATCGAAGATATGTATCTTCTTACAGCTGATATATAGATCGCGGTTGAATTTACTCCCCTCTTTGCCGTCCTCGCGCGTGACCACGATACAGGACAAAATATCCAACATCGAAAGAACCTAATATCTGTTACTGATAATAGAACCGGCAAGATCATCGATCTGCATAGCATTAATTTTGTTCTCCGCAGCGAAGCTTTCCTTGTGCTTCCTTGGGTGTATCGTTCGATTTTCACGAGGATGTCGTTGGTGAAACTTACGTTTACTCCAAAGTAGTGCAACTAATTTGAAGTTATAGCTACCGACAATAGGAGTGGATAGGTACTTCTTTGTTTGATCCTCCATTGCGAGTGATCTTCAATCTTCAAAGACATCTATGACGACTCGATGGTGTGATCATCATATCGTCTTTGTATCCCAGCAGCTGAACAGACTTGTACAATATAATGTCTCCCTAGTTAACATCTGATCTGCGCACTACGAGTATCTGTTCCAGCATGTGGATCACTGTCATTCAGCATCGATATTCTTAAGACAGGATCCCGAAGTATGTAAACGCCATATAGAGCTTTACGTCTAGATTTAGACGACGAATGCTATCATATGAGGTTGATGAATAGATAGTGGTTTTATGCTGGTACGTACCGATTAGTACGGTACAAAATGGCATAATACATGCAAAGGGTATAGGTTAGATAGAATCTTGTCATCGGACATGCTTTCACACAGCCATACTCGACAGATGATCACTACCAGATTTGAAAACTCTGACAGTAGGCCATTTCGCCTGCTCTGGATGTTGCTTCGATCGCGAGATTCATCAATTCCCTTGAGCTGGGGGACTGCGTCGGCTGTGTTCTTTCTATGAAGCATTTACTTTTCCTCCAGTCTTCTGGCTTAGTATTCTTCCCTCATTGATCTTGTTTTGTATTGCAGCTCATATGTAAAATTTTTCGATTTTGTGTATCCTCCATGTTTCTTTTTTAGTTGTTTTTGGCATTCCAATGAAATTAGCCTTGAATACTTTTTAAATAATTTTAAGACACTAGAGTTTCACTGGTCGTTGATGTCTCTGGACGGTATTTTTGCTCAGGCGCTTTCAGTAGTCTCTAATTATTTAAGTTATGCTCAGGCATGCAACGTTAAATATCTTCTTTAGGGCAGGTCAAAGTTCGATTGAACGGAAACCTCGCGGTATTGAGAACTATGTACTGCAAAATATGTTAATCAGAAGCCGCTGTAAATTGCCTTGCCGTATTGACGATGCTTTCCGGCTAACACACCAACAAAGTTTTTCTAAACCCAAGAGAATTCTTATCATTATGTAGGGGCGTCATGATAGGTCTATCATTTCTCCTAATAAATATTTCACAAAAATCGGTTGACAAGCCATTGATTCAGCCCGGAATGAAACGAATTTTAAAAATTACAAATTCATTCATTTTAGGGACTATTTATAGGTTACTTATATAATGATAGTGGTGAGAAGATCTGGTGATGTTGTTGATCATTTTGTGAACCTTTAACGAATTCAGAAGCTTTGAACATCGGATCCGTTTCCAATCTGTTTCAGAACTGTAAAGAAATGCTCTTTTCATCTGATGCTCATCCAAAAACGAACAAAGAACCATCAACACTTATGCACGGTATGCTGACCGAAGCGAAGGTAACACTGTAACTTAAGTTCATCACAACTGCAGCCACAGTTCGGATGTTTACTTTTCGTAACAAAGATCAAAGCCCATTCCAAGCCATTGCTGCACACATCGTGCAACGAGAGAAGAAGAATAAGAAAATAAGAAAATTAGAGATCTATTTAGTAGGGAAAAGAAAGAACACATAGAACTCGAGTCGAGTGTAGTGCAGACTCCCTTCGATCTTCAGGTGGTAGTGTATCTCAAGCACACCATTAGATTTATATATCCCCATCCGCATCCAAGAAGAGACAATGGTTTTTTAATTTGGTTTTCATCTTTGCAGCTTTTCTTGTTTCTTGGTTCTGTGTTTTATCAGTTTTATGCTTTGGTTAACATTTTACAAAGAAATACCACTAATACGCGTACTTGGTGCGGCTCAAGGGTCTTCACTTAATGTATTAGGATGTTGCTGCGGGAAGGGGATACCTACCTACCTAACTCTGGTGTGTTGTTGTTGAATTATGCTTTGAGTGTTTTCTGCGAAATTATGCTTCGTATGCAGTTTTTGCGAATTCCCTTGCCCTTGAATTCCGAGTATGTGAATGATGGGGACTATGCAGTGATCCGTACAAGATGTTTGTACAATTGTCTTAAGTACGCGCAGGTATAATAAGAGGATTTCAAGAGTATTGTGTAAACATTTGACGGCATGGTTTATAGATACATGCCTATGTATTTACATGTGTGGTTGAATATTAAAGTTTTACTGGAAGAGAGAGGACGGTAGGTACACATCAACTTTTAGATTTAGAATTCGGCTTACAAGAGAAAAATTTACCACGGAGGGGCACAAAATTGTTTCGCAATATAACAGATAAGTGTATTATTCAACACGAATGTACGAATATATCTATAGTTCGAGGTACTTACTTATATGTACATATCTGCATATATTTGTGCGCTTTGTCTTTGTTACAAAGAAGATACCTACCTGTATCTAATCTTCTAATAGGTTACAATTTGTTTTAATTTGACGGAACGCTGTCCTTTTTGTACGAGTACATACATACTTCACAAAATTGATCAAAAATCAACATCGGACATCACAGGCATGCAGTATGTACCTTAACAAAATGCTTGCTTTACCTCCTCGTTGTGCTCTCCCGAGAATAAAGCTTTGGTTGGTTTCTAGAAGGAAAGGGTTTTTTCAGTAAAATTCTACGGACGCGGAAATTTAGTCAATCTTAACGTGAAATTATTTAAATTTTACTGACGTAGAATACTGAGGGTTCACTCGTTCGGAAATTCCCACTTCCATATATTATGTTGGTAGACACTACACTCGAATGCTACATTTTCGGAAGGAACTAAATTAAGTGACCTTTCAATCGTAAGGCTTTCGAAATTGTTCACTATAACCGTTTCGGTGACAGGACAATTAAACATCCTTGCAACATCCTCAAGCGTATTCTGAGGCCAATTCGTCACTCCTACAACTGTAATTTGTGGGAGTGCACAACAGACAAATGCGACTCCATAGTGTAAAATTCACCATACTGCATATCAAATAATTGAATCTGTTACAAGCAAACATTTAAAACATTGGAGCGCCGGCCGCTCCTTGTAAATTCTTCTCCAAAGAAAGAGCAAATACTGCCCTTATGTTAACACCGCTAGGCTATAATGGCCAGTTCTACACCAGAACAAGTGTAACGGATTTCTGAAGCACAGGACAGGAACATTTTCTAAACTAATCAACATCATTACTGGGCTCTGTGTCATAACACAGGCATGCTCAAAGGCTGGACATTTTTTACTTCTTCAAGAGCTGCAGAGATTAGAAGGATGAAGAGACCATAACACACTTCTTATGTACATATGTACGTGCTTTGTACTGAAACAATGAACATAGGTCAAAGGGGATACTAGATCCAAATTCAGGACTGCAAATGCGATCCACATTACTTCAAACTCTAATCTCTAACGAGACCTTTTCGTCAGATCCCAGATGAATATGTTTAATCTTTAAAACTGAACACAGCGCAGCATGACTGAAAAATATAGTCTTTGAGATTTACAGGAAACCTCAGCGTCTTCAAGTTCAAGTTTTGTTAAAACTGATGATGCAAAGAGACTTCTTAGACTGCTTTGCTGGTTCCTTGATAAAGGTGTATAAGGTTTGATCGTACATTAACTGCAATCCGCGCAATTTATCATGAAAATTAATAACTGTATTTCAAATGGACGACTTAGTCGACTAAGGGTTATTAACATTTTCGAACAGTTAAGCGATGTCTACAAGGATCTGAACCGAATAGCTAGCTCGAACTGGTAATGGAATGCAAACAAATTGGTCGTGGTCACCATGACATAGTAAAGAAAATGGTGGACGAATTGGCTAGGAAACATGAGCACTGGCTATAACAGTTGAAGAACGCTCATACTGCTGCTTGCTTACCTAATGCGATAAATCCCAATGGGACAGGTTGCAAACATGCAAGGCTGTCAAAGCCCTGATAAAGCCCTCCAGTTGTTACCAAGCAATGAAATAGCTTAATTTAGATGGTTCGTCACTGATCACAACCTGAACAGACATGCTTGCAAATTGGGGCCGGTGAACTCTTGCTCGGACTTTAAGGCTAGGAGGCTAGGTCCCTTAGTCATTTAAGTCTCGAATAAAGGCTGAAGCTACGGGTATAGAACCAATTCAGTCGCTGCCACTAATAATAATCCCATTAATTGAATTCAAGAAGTTTCCAGCGCATTATTGAATTTTTAAGACGACCGGTAGAATATATGTCAAAAGTAAATGTAGCAAATGATTCATTTCGTAGGTCCGACACGATTAATACAGAAGTTCAATGCAGCAAATCAATGAATGATATTCTAA
Organism: Pocota personata; assembly: GCA_963082735.1. NCBI lineage: Eukaryota > Metazoa > Arthropoda > Insecta > Diptera > Syrphidae > Pocota > Pocota personata. The sequence goes on along the minus strand of OY720429.1, from coordinate 261,190,871 downwards.
AGCATAAATTAACCGGTCCTGGTACCATTTCCCTAGCGTAGTCAAAAAAGATGCAGCCACACGTTAATTGAGACTCTAAAAATGGTTTTTGATTTTAGAGACTATGCCTGTTTAGCATCTTCATGGAAGAGTAAACTATAGCTTATTGAAAAGTTTTAGACTTACCCACCTCTCAGCTTTAAATAAGTAAACGTCAGCATGCCTAACAAATTGATACGTCATTCAAATCTTTAAGATCACAAATGGGCTACAAGAGGCGAACTATTCTTTTAGTTTGCTGGTCGACACAGACGAATCGTTTGACAATGCAACCTTTAATTCGATGTGTAACTCTATTAGAAGGCACAGAGTTGATAAAACCATCATCCGGTGAATCCTAGTCATGTTCCCCCAAATGCTGTTTATTGCTGAGAATAAATGGAATAGTTTTAATTGAGGTTTAAAAACCGCAAGGTGATGTTTGTGCTTTTTCGCCAATTCAGTGCTTGAGGAAGTACAGAATCTGGAACTGCGCATTGGGAAAATTCTTAAGAGTGATCCTAATCAACCAACCCTGATGGTGGCTTTTAGGCCCTGAACCAGAGATGGAGTTTTGTGAAATTTGACCTCTAAGGGGGAGAAAAGAGGTTAGAGTTTGAAAGTTTTCAAGGTTTCCCGTAGACTCAATACACAAGTCTAATTTAGTAAATAATTAGGTTATGTTAGGTTGAAGAGTTTTCGACACACCAGCTGACGTTACGCATAGGCCTATGTGGACCCTTAGCAATTTAAATTGTGTTTAGCAGATTAATCCTGGATTTGTCAAAGCTATAAATCATCTTTGTTCGTTATCCTGAAGCTGAGCAATGAGAATAAAACTCGATGTCTTTACAATAAATTTTCAATTAGCCATACCATCGCCAACAGCGGTGCAGCAGTGGATGAGGAGATATATCATTTTACTTTGATTACATTTTTTGTCTTTTTTCTTTCTATGGGATTAAATTACATCCGACGGGGATGCGAGTCGACAATATTTTTTGGGCAAACTAAGATTTTAATTTTTGTATGAACAGCAGCTGGTTGGTTTAGGGATTTTTCCGTGTACTTGGAAAATATTGTTGAAAAAGTTGCATTGAATGTGAAACTTTACATTATGCTAATTTGCACGCGGTTGAGTCTTTGTCGAAGAGATCTAAGGAATGCAGTTAAATCTACGCTTTCAACACTCATCAGACTGCAAAGATAAGACTGCCTGGTTCAAAATACCGTCCGTTCACTGAAAGACTTACATAATATTTTACTTTAATGGAGTATTACATACATCAGGGACATGACTTTCGGCATGGAACACTATTTTGTAGGATTTACGCTTCGTATGTCACTGATGTCTTTTTAGCAGATGAAACTGGTCGGTATTTGGATAATGAAACCGAATGGCGACTGTCTTACAAACAGAAATCTTTGCCGCACTTGAAGTAGCAAACTGTTTAATAAAAATGGTGTGGGAGTTAGACAGTCCGGCTGCAGCTGGCAAAATTCACTTAAAATTTGTTCTAGAACGTAATAAGCAGGCCTTTGAAACAAAACAAAGTTCGCCTTTGGTCATTTGGGTTTCCTTGTCACAGGGGAAGTTCTTCTTCTTCTCGTAAATAAATACCACGAGGATTACTGAAGACACTAGAGTGTGTGCATGTTGTCTTGATAAGGGCACAATAGTGTATTGTTCTGTATCAGTGTACACTTGCGCGCTTTTGTCATCAATGTCATGGTAATGGATTCAGTTCACTCTCTATCCCTAATCGAAATTTTGCGTTTGGACAGGACTGCGTCGTTTATGTGTACTTGGGATAAACAAGTTCTATACCTTAAGGCAAACAATCAATCACGACGGTTGCTTATAGGAAATTCTTTACCATTAGCAAAAAAAAAAAAAACATATAATTAACCAAGACCTTTGTAGATACAACTTTACCTGGATTAGTGTGGTATTATTGAACTTTTAACAACTACTGTGGTTTTAATCCGTATCTGCTTTCTTCGCTCCATTTTTTTTTTTTTTTTGCAGTCTACCGAATTGAATTAATGAAGTTAAGACTTAAAACACACACTTCACGCCTAAAGCTAACCTACAGAAAAAAAAAAGATCATTAGAAAGCTTCCTATAACACATTCTAAAACCCTCGTAACCACAATATAAGTAAGTATATCATTGTCTCTATTTCTTTTGTTCCCTCTAACGACTTTGAGCAATTCATCTGCGTAATCGGATTATGAGGTTACAATCATAAACCAAATGATCCCACACCAATGATCCTCAATAATCCATTTAAGCCATCTAATGACAGAATTAATTTCCAGTCAATTCTTTACCCAAATCCCTTGTCAATTCTTTTGCGCTTTGGAATCATCTCTCCAATTTGACCTCCTCTTCAGAGTTACGTTTCTTTACCTTTCACGAAATCACCTTTTAATTGTGCCGCGGTTCTTCCCCCCTTAATTCACTTCAACAAGTACGCCTATCGGATGAACTCATCTCTTTAAAAATGCGTGTCACTTAACCGTGCGCGATGCGTGGTGGTGTAATAGAATGCTCTGTGGTGCGTAAAGGAATTAACAGGAGAACTTCTTATAACATAAATCCCATCCACCCCCTCTATTCATAATTTTTTTTAAAAAGTTTTCGCATATAAACTGTGTTGGGTGCTGGCGCTGTTCCTCTTTGTTTCCCGTCCACTTCAAAGTTCTCTTCCTAGCCGACGCTTGTTTTATGTAAAACAGAAGAAATTCATCTTCGGGCATTGCAGTGCCATTGTTATGCCATGTAAGCAGTGTGTCTCTTCTGCTTTGGCTTGGCCCTTTTGGAAGGTTTTTGTCAGTGTATTCTCTTTTTTTTACGATCATTGTGATATCATATGAGGTACCTCTTGTTGTAGCTACCAATATTCTGTTCTTCACTATGTGCTTACTTGGCTGATGCTTCATCTTTAGCGGAGATCTAAGCACAAGAGTATTTATCATTTTGTATTCTTGTGTATGACTCGCTGCTTCTTCGTTTTCATTTTTTTTTTTTTCGGGAATAGTACGTATGTAATCGTATCATTTACATAGGAAGAAGATGAGGCCAGTGGCTCATTTTAATACAAAAGTATAAGTGGTAACAACAATAGGGAGAAGAAAGGATTCGTTCAACTGTTGCGCATGAAATTGGTTAGAGTTATTCGTTATTCTATCTGTTTCCACTCTTCGTTATGTACAATAAATAATAGACCTTTAGCAAATGGGGATGCATAACATGATGCATGCGATCATTAACTTGCCATGACGAAAAGGTTGTTCTTAAGCGTCCTGAAAGACTCACAAATGAAATCGAAGAGAACAAAACGTCTACCAAAAACTTCAAATATTTATGCGAATCGACGTTATATATAATTATGTCAGTTAAGAAATAATAACTGGAACGCAAACGAAAATATCAAAGTGATCCTTCTAATTGAATCCTAAAACTGTTTAAATAGTTTTAAACAGAGAATCTTCACGAACTTCCCACCAGAGTTGGACGTAATCAATTACAAAAGTAATTAATTACTTAAACTTGGTAATCAAGATTACATGTAATCAATAATTTTTGATTCCATTGTAATTGCAATTACTTAGTAATTGGATTGTGGATTACATGTATTTTTGATTAAATGTATATAATTAGTAGGTTTTGGTGATTCATTACTACAGAAGAGATCCTTTCATTTAGTTTCACTAACAAACATTTAGCAGACTATCATGGCATTGTATGTTGGACTGTTTTAAGCATGCGTGCGTGGAAATGGAGAAAATATCATCTACGCACCTCACACTCCATTTCCACTCATAAAATATTCGGCGCTAACAGCTCAATTAAGGGCCTGGCCTAGCTTTTCAGTCACTCATGCTGTGCGTCCTACGAATGATTGGGACGGGACCTACAGTTTTATACCGTTTCCGAGGGGAAATTTTTTCGATTGAGGGAAGCTTCCCATGACAATTCTTACTCTCGGATGTTTGTCAGACGGTCGCGAGAGGTGGGACCGTGGGAATTTTTTTTTTTTTTTTTTTGGATTCAAACAGCGATTGCGCACTTAACCAATCAGCCACGGCGCCCATTTCCACTCATACACTCCGGAACAAAATGATAAGACACCCCTACAAATTCTTAAGAAAAAAAATAAGTGTGCGTAACATTCGTCAAGTATCATTTGCAAGTTACAAGTTGAACAGTAGTGACAAATTTAATAAACGATCCCGAAAATTATGGTAAAAGAAAGTCTCTTGGAAGACCACAAAAACGTGCGATTTAACTTCAAATTCTTCTTTAAGGGCTCGTCAAATCACAGCTAAAGCGAGAGTTAAAACCAACTTAAAAAATGTGGAGAGAGTTTTACAACAATGCGAACATCTCTAAAGGCGAAAACTGCTTCGGAAGCCACTTTTAATAGAAGCTCACAGAACGTGCCATTTAGAGTTTGCTCGCAGCCATTGTCATTGGAAGAATAAGTGAAGAAGTCATATTCCAAGATGAAAAAAAGTTCAATTTAGATGGGCCTGATGGCTGGGATTACTATTTTCACAATCTGCGTAAGAAGCAACGAAGCCGTCAAATGGGAGAAGGTTTCGTGATGGTATGGGCTACAATTGGCTACAACGGGAGGACCGAAATATAATTTGTCAGTGTCAGAATTAACAGCACCAGATATATTGAACTTATTAACGAAAAAAATGAGAGGTTTGCTTCAATTATTACCGAGAAAAACTTCATTTTTCAACAGGATAATGCGGCAATCCAAACTTCCCGCCAAGTCAAGGAGTACTTAAACACAAAAAACATATTCCGTCTTTACTGGCCAGCTAGATCACCTGACTTGAATATAATTGAGAACATATGGGGAGGGTTTGCCTGTTTGCAATTTATGCAGGTGGAAAGCAGTACAAATTTGTGGAATTACGAGTAAAAGAGTCCTTTATTGTACCTACGTTAAAAAATCATTGAAAAGTATAAGCGAATGTTAGAAGTTATAGAAAATAAAGGAGCTAGCACACATTACTAATAAAATATTTAAATTTCCATGTTGTTACCTAATTTTAAAATCCACTTTTCCTTTTTTTCTTTTTGTCTTACCCAGTTTTCGGTTTTTCTCCCAAAACAAGAAAATTAAGGGTTTTCCAGAAATTACTTTATGCCAGTGCGGTCTGGTCTAAATACAATACATTATGCTAACTAATTATTCGATCACATTTGGCAAATGGTACGCCCAATTTTTGTTTTTCTTAAGAACTTGTGGGGGTGTATTATCATTCTGTCCCGGGGTGTATCTGGGGTATGTGGGGCCACAATCGGAACTTTCATTCTAACACCAAAATTAAAGGTACTTTCTTATTTTCTCGAGAACGGCTCAAACGATTTTTATGGATATTTGAGTTATGGTGGACATATGCTATCGGATGTTGCATCGGATTTTCTCAAAAAAAAAAAAAAAAAATACGTATAACGGTATCTATTCTTAAATATTTACTATTTTTCGGCTATGGCTTTATCGATTTTATTCGAAATTAATATCTTAACAATATTTGATATACATATGTATGAAAGGTCATGGCATACCAAGTTTTGGAAAATTGTAAAAAAAAATTTTTTTTACAATGAATCGCAACGGATTTCCATTTTGAATTTTTGCAGATAAACTATAGGGTGACCAGATAAGAACGATAGAAAAAGAAATTTAAATAAAACAACAACGGTGTGAGATATCAAATCGATTCTGGCTTTATTTTGAAGCTACATTGATGCCATTATGTATGGCATAGCACATCATTTAAATGGCCGCCTCGGCTTCGCTGGCACTGCTTCAAGCGGTCGGTCCAATTTTTGATAACTCGGTCCAATATGTGCGGCGTTATTCCGGCAATAGCGTCTCGAATGTTGACCTCGAGCTCGTCCAACGTGGTTGGCTTGTTAACGTAGACTAAGGACTTGACGTAGCCCCAGAGAAAATAATCGAGGGGTGTCAAGTCGCATGATCGTGGCAGCCAATTTATGAACGCTCGCTGTGAGATGTTCCAGTCGCCAAATTTCTTCTGCATCACTTCGAGCGTAGCGTCGCTTATATGGCATGTAGCGCCGTCTTGTTGGAACCACAGCTCGGATATATCGATGTTGTCGAGCTCTGGCCACAGAAAATCGGTTAACATCGCTCTATACCGAGGACCATTGACGGTAACGGTGTCTCCTTCCTCATTTCGAAAGAAATAAAGTCCGATGATGCTGCCGTGCCATAAACCGCACTAAACAGTCAATCTGTGTGGATGCATTGATGCTTGGTCGAACATTTGTGTATTGTGGTCGCTCCAATAACAGCAATTTTGCTTGTTGACACATAGCTGCTGAGCCAAAAATAGGCTTCGTCCGAGAAGATGATTTTTGGGCCAAAATCCGGATCTCCGCCCAACATTTCCAGCGCCCAATTAGCGAACTCATGCCGTTATCTATGGTCGTCCGTCTTCAATTCTTGCGTCAGCATAATCTTATACGGATGTAGGCCCAAATCCAACCGCAAAATAAGCCTGGTTGACTCTTTGGCGATGCCCAATTCAGCTGATCTGCGCCGAATCGATATTTCACGTTGCGTATTTACAACTGAGCCGGAATTTCGATAATATTTCTTAATAATTTCCACACGTTCGGGAAGAGTCAAGCGTTGTTTGAATGAAACACTTCTCAATGAAAATTTATTTTTCATACGTTCGTCACTATTTGTGTCAATGTCTAAGTACATAACCACTTTTTCAAGTGCCTCGAAGGAATTGCAAGTATAAGTACAATTCCCGGTACTGGTACTTGACATTTTTAAGTAAAAGTTCCTAAGAATTATACTTGTACTCAAAAAAAACAAAAATAAGTACGAGGTAATGTACTTATACTTGAATTTTACAGCTCTGGAAGAAAGGCTCTGGAAGTGCAAGAAAACAACGTCAGTGAAAGATCACTTTTGGTACTCTAAAGCTGTCGGCTCCGATTCAAACCTTTATCAGGCATTAGGAATTATCTTGTATGAGCAACAGAAAAAAGAAGACCGGTAAAAGCTGCTATGCATTACGAATCAGACAAAAACGTTTACTCTGGGGTCAGGAGTACTTTTCTTGGACTCAAGAGATGAGGAATAAGCCACGATAAGTCGAGAGCGGACGTGATACCATTATCAAATGAATGTGGATATACAGGGTTATTCTTTTTGTACTTTACGATTTTAATTTATAAATAAAATAAAAAGTATTTTGGACTATGCCATTATATATGGAATACAACATCGATTAAATGGCCGCCACGAGAGTTTTTGCAAACTTCGATTATTGTGAGGTAATTTTCGATAAATTTTAAGCACATTTCTGCATTGCGGCCATAACTTTACGGATGTTGGTTTTTAAATGCTCCAAAGTTTGGGGATTGTCTGCATAGACAGGACCTTTAGCATAGCCCCACAAAGCGAAATCCCACGGGGTCAAATAACCCGGTCTTGGTGGTCAACTAATATCGCCAAATCTCGAAATTAAACGGTCGGGGAACTTTTCGCGCAATAGAGCCACATGCAATGACCCCTCAAGGATCTCATTTGGATTTTCAGAACCCCAGATTTTACAATCTTGATTGTTTACGTAGCCGCAGAGCGAGAAATGGGCCCCATCGTTGAAGATTTGTTCAAAAAATCGGCTTCAATTGTTGATTTTTCAGCACCCAATCGGCACATGTTCTGCACATTCTATGCATTAAGTGATCATCCATATTGTAAAATGGCAAGGCAAGAACTAAATACCCGTCTCTATGGATGACAGATGCCATATGCATATAGGAGCACTTCTTGGGAGTAGAACATTTTTACGTAATCACTTCTAATATTTATTCTTCTTCTTCTTACGGCGAAGTTATGATCCGGAGTAGAAGGATCACAACCCTCCCACTTTACTGCATCCCTACTGGTCCGCCTGCGGGGTTTGCCGGTTTGACCTCAGAAAGTACCGGCAGGCTTCCCGGTTTCGGATCACTTCGTCACTGAGGCCAATCGAATGCTGATGTTTTTGCATTTGTGTGATCCAGTTGTTTTTTGGTCTGCCTTTTTTTCGCGATTGCGTAGGAACGTTGATTGATATTGCCTTTTTGACGGGGTTCGAAGGATCTCTCCTTTGAACATGACAATACCAACTGAGCCGGTCGTGCTCTATCTTGCTTGTGATGGGTTCTTTTATCATTTCTTCAAGCTCATAGCTGCGACCTTTCATACTTTCAATGTTCCAACTCGCGACTCTTAGGTTACGCCTAAGCCGTTGCATTATTTTGCTATCCCCCGGAAACCGAATAGCTTTGACCCGAGCATTTCTGCTCGTCCCAGGATCACAGCCATGCGTAGCATTGGTAGTGCCTGGCGGGGTAGTGCTTTTCTTTTTAGCGTACTTTTCCATAATGCTAGGGTTTAAGCGTTTTTTTGGTTTTGACACGTGCATGCTCCTGATTTTTTGATTTATGTTTGATCTTACTCTTACAACACCGGTGATCTCCAGTCGTATCAACCCACGGATTCGCATGCACACTTGTGGGACAGTTTTAAGATGATATATGTGTCGCTAGGCTCACCTGGATATTTTAAAAATTGCCTAGATGTGATTTTCCCCTTAGTCGCCTTCTACGACAAGCGCTATTTATTTGTGGGGGGCGCTGCAGTGATATTCTTAACCCGTCCCTGCACTGTTTAATATTTATTATTGTTGTTTTCTATGAAAGTAATTCTAATGAAAATTCCCACTTGTCACAAAGAAATTAAAAGGTTGACAAGTAAGTTTTGTCGTTTTTTTCTGTTCCATTTAATCTTCCATTTTGGAATCAAATGCATTTGCTAATTCCATTTTCTTAATTCTCCAATACTTGTCAGAAAATGTTCATTCGTCTTTGCACCGTGCTTTGAGTTCCAGCTCGGTCATAATGAATCGTAGGCTCATAAATCATTGTTTGTGCATGTTTGTGCACCATGTGTACCATTCAAGAGAATGGATCACTAGGTTCAAGTTCGGTTATACGAATCGAATATTGAAGGCGAGAAACAGGACCAAGCTTTGGTGCATGAAAAATAAAGGGAACGACTGGGTCACACGTTCTTGGTTCATATCTACTGTTCGTTCGTACATTGTTCATATAAAAATTTTAATTTTCGAAAAATTCATTAAAAACGGCTAAAATTTAATATTGTGTTATGAAGTGATGGGCTCCAAGGGTAGGCGATGTGAACCACCCATCTGCACCACCAGTTGCAACACAATGGACATACTTTTGGCCTAAGCGTACCTCATCGTGGGCCAAGCCAAACCAACCAACCAACAAATTCTTCATTTCATTAATATTGGAGACAGAAAGGTGTGACACTTAGTTCATACCTACACTATCCTTCCTTGGAGTGTGCTCTGGTTCATAAAGTCAATGAACAGACCTTCTCAACAGAATTCTTGCGCAGATGAACGAAATCTGTCAAAAAAACTTGTCAGAGTCTTGATCAACTTGATGAAGGAACGTAATTATGTCTTAAAAAGACCACCTGTTGCTAAACTTCGAATCAACAAATTTCGGATCCTGCACACAGATTTTTATTCAAAATCCCACACAATCTGGAGAAACTTTAGAATAAACACTTCCACTTACCTTTGGAGTCTTGCACATATACGAATCCATAATGTGGTCATCATCTACATCGGCTGTCGAATCGGACGGAGAGCTGTAAGCTCCCAAATCGCTCAAATGGGATGTTTTCTTCTTCTTGTTCTGTGCAGCATGCAGTTCCTTCTCACGCTTCAAGGTGAACTCCTTTCGTTCCATGTCGAGTAGATGTGCGATTGTTGGATCGGATCCATTCAAATTGGAAATACTGTAGGCCATCCATTGTGCGACAAATTCCATGGCATCAGTGATTTTATATGTGTAACAGAGTTCTACGCCTAATTGGATACAAATAAATTTTAATTTAAACAAGAGGAACATAATAATAGTCGAATTGTAACAAACATTTGTCCAGCACATCTGCATCTGGTGTACAACCGAGTTCTTCGAATTGTTCGGCGATTTCTTTATGCATTTTGTAAGGATTTGTTGTATCTTAGTTAATGTATAATAAATACCCACAAATCAAGTTTGCGAAGCACAGTTTATTTATTTTGTTTTATGTTTTAGAAATCAAATCAAAAGTTTTGGGAAATGGGCGCCAAAAAGTTGATATTTGCAAAAATGACATTTCAGCGTCTAGAGTAACAAGTGACATCTAGTGCTGAGCACTCGGTAACGTCTCTTTATTAAGGGGGTATAGTAAGTTTGTTAAATTGTGTAATTTTCAGAGAAGAACGAAATTTCTTTAAATTGTATTACTGACAGACTTTTCTTAAAAACTGATTTAATGTATTTCATAAATAATTCTGAGTTTTTTCAGTTCACTCGACACATTGACATATTCGAGTTTTGTTCAGTACTCTGTCCAAATTATGGAAAAAGAAATATAACAGCACCCTGTACGAATTTGAGGCAAATCATCACAAATTGATAATTTTTGTTTAGACTGATTAAACTGCTTCTGCAGAATACAAATAATACTGCTTTTACACACATCCTATTCTTTTTAGGTTCCTGTTGTGGTATTCAGATCCCATAATAAAAATCTTCATTCAATTTTTATTTTATTTGATTTCCTATGAATATTTGGCCAACCGCCAGTTACTTAAGCCTGTACTTTAGTAATTTGTATTTTCTTGTATTGAAAATTTAACCAGAGGAGTAATAAAAATGTGGAATGTAAATTAACAATAAGTGGAAGTACGTGCACTAGGAAAGTGTACGAAAATACTAGGAAAGTTATAAAAAAAAAGAAATGTGAGAAAATGTATGAAAAAAACACATTCTGAAAATGTTGCAAGTTTCGTTAATTATTTATTATACTGTGAAAATTGTATTCATTTTATTTTACAATTTAACCCAATTAACACAGCTAAATTTTATTTTCATTCTACCCTCTCCAGCAATGAAAATTCAATGAAAACCAGCAGTTTAATAATGAAGTACAAATTGAAAAAAAGAGAATAATGAGGGGAACAAAATGGAACTTGGAGTTGCTGATGATGTAACATTACTGTGCGGGGACAAGGAAGTTTATCCGTTCCATGTTTACTTAAGACAAATCAAGGTTCTTAAAGGAAATCAGAACACTAACATAATTTGTATATATTTTTGGATTCAATTTAATTAAATTAATTTATAAACGCATTGAAAAGTTAATTGTAGTTTGCACATTTTTGAAAAAAATACAAAAACATTTTTGATTTTTCTTTAATTTTGATAGCATTAAATAATGGCATTCGCCTATTATCTATCAATGAGTACGTTGAATGTGAATATTTACTTATGAGCTTTTATAAGAATTCTAAAAAAATACAGAGTAAATATACTCCTACCTCAGAAAAAGTGGTTGCTTTGGTATGAGTGCATTTCAGGCTCATCCTAATCCGTTGAGTCGGGGTTAAATTGCTGATCGAGTTTAAGGCTAAGCAGGATCAAAAGTTAATCTCGATCAATTTTGTTCCGTTACAGGTTTAAAAGTCTCTTCACATTACACAACCACGTCTTGTGTATTGGAATTTTCGCATAACAAATTTTTCACTTTCACACAATTCGACATAACTTTATCCATTTGTGTGTACTGCTGGAGATAGTAAAATTATTCATATAACTCCATGAATAAATTCTTGTTTTCCTTTGTCCTAAATACTATGTTTTGTTATTGTTAATTATAACATCACATTGATTAAAAGCTTAAATTTTTAGTTTACCTATTTTTTTGCACATATTCCACTTACGGAGAGATCCGCTGTTCCACTAAATTCCTCAGCTCAAAAACGTTTTTTTTTTTTTTTTTAGTTTTCTGAGACTACAATCTTTTGGGTTTGTCTCTTGACTCTCTCTCAAAAATACAGAGAATGATATTTTGACGTTTAAAAATAACAAATTAATTACACATAATTCAGAAACAGTTCTATTTTCTATTTTATTCAATTATTTCAATATGCAATAGAATACATTTTTGCAATTACACATAATTCAGAAACAGTTCTACATATTTTCTATTTTATTCAATTATTTCAATATGTAATAGCTACACAAAACTCATAGGACACACAACAGGATACCTTTTTTTTAGAAAATTGAAAAGATAGCCTGAGAGCAAGAACATGTGTCTTTGAGAGTTAATGTCCGGTCAGACTTGAGTGCATATTTGTATAGTGTGAAGTTACTGTAAAACCAAATTAAATTAAAATATTGTATGCATACAAATTTCGTCTCTTACTGTATCAGCTTTGAAATTATATGTCAAATTTCCAAGTCACCGCTTTTGTTATTCACCACTTCCTTACAACATAAAAAAGTTGCATTTACTTGTACTCCCGTCAAAATTTGTGCAGAGAAAGAAAGATAAAATTGAGGTAAATACGGGAACGGTCGCAGAAAAGTTCTCTGAAGCACCATGGTAGTCGGTGCATTCCCAGCAGCCAAACTAGGTGTTCTAGCCATCAAACAGATCAGTAAACCGATTGCCGAAGTAATAAAGAACAATGCCAAGAACAGTCCATTCTTCCGAAAATACGTGTGCATGCCGCCGGCTCACTGTAAGCATCCAAAAAAAAAAAAAAAAAACTAAAATTAAGGTTACCCTCACCAGCTGATATGTGATCACACAATAAATTTACAAATTGCATAATTTCTCCGATACTCTGAGTGGAAAGTATAAACAAATCAATATTAGATTGACAGAGTAATGCTAATTATTTCATATATTTTCGATGTCCTTAGTTTCCACTATCTTTTGCAATGGTAAACGGAACTCAATTAGAATTCTAACAATATTCCACTCATTTGTTTTGGTTCAAATGTTCGAGTCAATTTTGAAGGTACATATGTGCACGGCGAGACAATTGGCCTGCCAGAAGGTCTGGAGACAAGTGTTACACATTACATAAATCCCCTATTGAATATCATGTGTGGTCATCTTTGGTCAATGCTGACCAGACCAATCGTTATTTGACAGAAATTAGAACTTAACACCTTTCAGGCTCTATCCGGAATTTGTTCCATTATATCCAATAAATTGACTGCACAGGAATCGGCTGTGACCACATGCGAAGTCGTATAAAATTATGACTTTTAACTTTTACAACTTTTAAACAATTTTTCAAATTAAAAAGCAAAAATTTTATAAATAATATTTGTATATTTCTTTATTAAACTTGAACCTACTTAAATTAAAAATAAAAGTACGCTCCTGCGTAAAATAATAAGACCACTATAATAATAATAATAATAATAAGACCACCTTCGTCTCTGAAATAATAGCCCTTGGCTCGAATACAATCACCGACTCTTCGAGAGAGAGAGAAGTCACTAAATTGTGTAATGTTGTTCCACTCCTCTACTAAAGTTGTTTTTAAATCATTTTGATATTTTACGAACGCTTTTTTTGCTACCCTATCTCACAATATCTTCCAAACATTTTCGATTATGTTCAAGTGTGGACTGCAGGTAGGCCAAGGAAGAATATCGACATTATTTTCTTCCAGAAATGTTAAAGTTCTAGCGATGTGGGGGCGTGCATTATCTTGCTGGAATGATGACCCTCTTAGAGGCATTTCATCTTTTAGGAAGGGTAGCATGTTACTTTGCAGAATGTCCATTGATCGACTGTTCCTGAGATAATTTCTAAATAAAAACCACCACGTGGTTGTGGTTGAACACATGATGGAAGATACTGTTCCGAGGGATATCGACGCCGCACTTTAACTCGACATTTTACACCACAACAACCTTTGTTTGGAATGTCTTTTTGTTAGCAATCACTCGGTCAGTAGACCTGCGTAACGTAACACCGCTTTTCCTGCAGCTTTGCTGTTTTTGACTATTTGAATTAATGAACTCTTAATACACCGGGTAACAGTCTTTTTTTCGAGCTGAATTGTTTCTATTTGACACAGTACCGTGTATGCAATATCTTTCAATTGTTTGATGTACACCCCGCGCAACAAAAAAAGTCGCACATGGCAATTTTTAACAAAATGGAAGAAATCTAATAAATGATGACTAATCACTGCGTAGTCACTTTGTATTTTTGATGTTTAACACATTCCCCAATTTGACAATACATTCCGTAGCCTAATTGAAAAAAAGTAATGATCGTGAAGATCAGACTACAAAATATCAGATATTACCCAAGTACTATCAATATACATAAATTAAAAAAAGAGCAACAATTTGAAAAGCAAATTTCTTTTTTCATATTTTTATTAACTAAGAAACCTTTTTACATAATTTAAGACTTTCATAATACTAAAAAATGATTCTAGTATTTCGTAGCACCACCCTTCGCCTTAACAACGTCATGAACCCTGTTTGGCATGGAGGCATAGAGATTACCGAGGTAATTCTTATTAATTTCATTGAACCACACTTCTTCAATGATGCTCTTTAGATGCTGCATGGTTTTTGGTTTTTTATCTTGGATCTTCTTTCCCATAAGAGCCCAGACATTTTCGATGGGGTTGAGATCTGGACTGTTTCCCGGCCAAATTAGGGATTCTATTCCTAATTCTTCTTTCAAAGTTTTAATCTGTGGAGGAAATTTAAAAATTAAAATCATAAGATTTTCAAAACACCCATAAATATGAAAAAAAAAACTTCGAATTAATCACAGATTTTGCTCGGTGGCAAGGTGCTGAATCATCTTGAAAAATTGGTTTTGATGTTTCTGCTGTTATCATTTCCATACTCGGTAAAACACCATCTAAGATAATTTGTTTGTACTGCATGGCGTTAACAGTGCCCTCGAGCATAATTAGAGATCCAACTCCGATTGCGGTGATGCATCCCCACACCATAATATAAGGAGAATGTTTTACGGTGTGAGCTATGCATTCGTCGCTGTAGCGTTCCCCTTTTCTACGACGAACTATCTGCGTCTCATCCGGTCCGATTAGGTTAAACTTGGACTTATCAGAGAACACCACATTCTGACCAATCTTGAACACTCCAGTTTTGCCTTTCCTTAGCCCAGCTAAGGCGCGTTTTCTTCATTTTGCTGGTCAGAAGTGGCTTTTTCGCTGGTCTCCTTGCTAGCAAACCCATCTCGTTGAGACGATTCTGGATAGTTCTGACGCTAACTTCAGCCCCAGTAGCTTCTCGCAGGTCAGCTCTTAACTCCGATGCATTTTTAAATCTGTTTCTCAAGCTTAGCCTCTTCAGTTCCCGGTCCTCCCGAACAGTGGTACATCTCTTCAATCCTGTGCCAATTTTTCTGTCCAGATTGTGATTCCGACGATATTTGTTACAGAATCTTCTTACAGAACTCTCATTGCATCCAATTTGTCGAGCAATTTCACGAAATGACTGATTCTGTTTGGATAAGGCGACGATAACTGCCTTATTTTCTTTACTCAATTGTACCCTTTTAGACATCGCGATATACTCTTTTCACTTTTATGCACGCACTGTTAAATACTGCCAGAATGAATTCCGACACATTCCAAAATGTGCATTACCCAACCCGGAAGCAATAAAATATAATTCGGCGAATCCCTTAAAGGTAATTAGCGCAAAAAAATGAAAAACCCGTATACGGCTTTTTTTGTTGCGCAGGGTGTATACAAGTTTTGCTTATTGCTAATTGTTCCACGACTGATTGCAAGTGGTCTTAGTATTTTTTCACAGGAGTGGAGTTTGTCTTTAATTATTCCCAAATTGAGTGTTTTTGTTTAATTAAAGAAATTTATTAAATTAATAAAGAAGTATACTAATATTGTTCATATAACTTTGCTTATGGTCTTAATTTTTTACACAGTATTTACACTGTTTTATGTTTTTTTTTTGTCTAAAAAGTCAACAAATAATGAAGCTCATCAGATTGTCTCGACCATGTCACAAAAAAGTTTCATAGATGCTAGTACGAGAGTAATGATATTCTATGGCTCCGGGTGGCCTTCTGAATTAATGCACGCCCTTGAAGTCACTGTGTAGTGATTAGTGTGTTTGCTTATGACCCAAACTGTGCACGTTCGAGCCCGAGTGAATAACATTCAAAAGCTGCCTGAGCATAAAAGATTCCACTACACCAAAAAGTGGTTGCTGCCTCGTCTGAAATTTGGAAAAAAAAAACCCTGACCAGTGACGCAAAGGCCGGACGCTGTGGCTGTCAGTAGGAAAGTCTCAATTCCGATTCTTTAGTTAGGAAGCTCTTTTTCTGCTTTTTGCTGTTATACCCTATCCAGGATAAGTTTGATATATAGTCTGTGGGCGCCGTAGCTCAGTGGTTTAGTGCGCGATCACTGAGCGGGAGGTTCAAGGTTCGAATCCAAGAACACAAAAAAAGCGGTCTGACCTCTCACGAACGCCTAACAAACATCCGAGAGTAAAAATTGGCATGCGAAGCTTCTCTCAATCGAAAAATTTGCCCTTCAGAAACGGCATCAAATTGTAGATTCCAACCATTCGTGCGGCGCACAGAATGAGTGGCTGCGAGAAACTAGGCCTGGCCATGGATTGGGCTGTTGGTGCCAAAACATTTATTTATTTACAAAGTATCTAACATAGAGAAATGATACCGATAGACCCCTAAAAGTATATTATTTGTGATCAGCCTCAAAAGTTATGTCGATTTAGCCATGTCCATCTGTCCGTGGTCCTTGAATTTTGATTTAGGAACATGAAAGCTTATATATGCTTTCTAGAACTCGAAGGAGTGCAAGCGTAAAAATTATTAAAATCCGCCCACCGACACGCTTACTTTAAAATATTTTCACCGGAAACTGTAAAATATTTTCTAGGTTAAATATGTAAACGTTAACTTTTTCTACATTTCGCCCATATATTATACATGACCACGCCCACGTGGCCACGGGTCGTTTTCTTAAAAAAAACATATATTGCTTTTTCAAAGCCATTTGTAGACATGGTTAAGTCTTATTGTGAATATCTCATCAGAATCCATGAACTTGGGTACCAAACTTTGGGAGCCACGGTCACTTTCTTTTAAGAAAAATTTGTGACAAAATTTTTTTGATAACATATTTTAAAAATCCCGGAATTATTCTCTGTTTAGAAATATATCATTGCATCTGTTTTAAAACTTTCCCAGCACCACGCTCACTTTATTAGGGATGAGCTAAGAGATGGGGGATAGGGTATCATACAATCCGTTCTAGATTAATTATAACTTTCCTGTACGCTTCCATGATGGAACACTAATTACAACTTTCAACGAGAAAAAAATATATCAAATATTCTTCTGTTTCAACTAATTAACGTGATTTTATTTTAAGTTTACAATTGGATGGAGGTCAAGTACAAAATGTGGATCATGAATTTGGGTAAACCAGTGAATATCCCCCAACTGACCGAACCAATGGCAATAGAGCTAGGTGCTAATCTATTGGGTGAATTTATTATATTCTCAATTGGTGCTGGATTACTAATCTTTGAATACGTAAGGTAAAGACTTTTGAAAAAAACCTCGCTTAGAAATATTTTAACAATTTTAATTTTGGTATATTAGGTCTAGCAATAAGGATGCAAGAAAGGAAGAAGCTGCGAAGCAGGAAAAGTTGGAAATGGCTCTGACAATGTCAGAGCTTGGCTTTCGAGTAGAACGACAAGACGCGCAGATAAGAGAAATGACAAGGATACTCGCAGATTTAGACTCTCGTTCTTTATTCAACTTTCGTTTCAATGACCATAGTAAACAATTTGAAACGTTGCCTCTTGAGAAACAACCGCAAAATTTAGAACAGTTTCATGGTAATTACGACCCTTCAAATGGTATTGTATTTGAAGCCTTGAATTACATTGAAACTAAAATTTTTTAACGATAGGACACGATTTGAAAGCATCAGCGCAAAGTAAATCAGATTTAAGTGATAAAAAAAAATGAATAGTTGACTTATTTAAGTTTAAATAATGAAATTGAAAGAGCTGCTAAGATGTAGTGTGTTTCATGCGTAATATACGAGTATACTTAATGTCTCCAATTGCATGCAACTTAAAATAAACCTACCAACGATAGGAGAGCGCGGGCTGTTAAGTTTTATGTATGAACTATTAATTTATATTTGAAATGCTTCTCTTTATAACAGAATTCGTTTAAGGTGAAAGCTTTAAGTTGTATATAGCGTACAAAAAATTAACGATTACCAAATAAATAAAAAAATGTAAATAAGTTATTTTGTTGTTTTTCAGAAGAGTATTCTTTGGAAGGTCAATACTTTCAATCCGATAGGTGAAGCATTATATCAGAAATATGGCGATAGACAAAGCGATATACAGAAGACCAGCAGTTAAAGAGTCACCGACAGTCTTATTGCATTTGTTAATGAGAGTCAATGGATGGTAATTTAGAAAAGATTTCATCGTCACTGATTATGAAAAATTCTTCTCGTAAAAGACATCCGACTTACTGATGTTTTGCAATAAGAGATCATTGACATCCTTGTAGGTGGTTTAATGATAATCATGAGGTTTTCACGACCTTACTCTAGCCAAAGACCATTCTCGATGCCTTAACGATATGGGCGACCGAAATCGGAGCACAAAGTCGCAATTATGCTGCATTGCGGTTCCTCTCTACTTTCAATTAAACCAGCCTTGTACTTATAAAGCTTATGCGCATGTTGTTTGGGTCTTGATCACCACATAACATCTCCTTGAACATCCCTCTTGTTATTTCTTCGATTAATGCGGTTATATTTGCCATACCAGCTTTTCGCTCTTCTTTAGTTTTCACGCGGTACTGGAATACAAGCGCAATTCGATCTACTGCTGAGGCGTCTGCAATCCGAGCTTTGTGGAGTTAGTAAAAAACAAGATCTTTAGTTTTGCTGATGACAGTACTCTAATTTCATCATGATCTAAAAGCATGCCCATGAAATCATATACACCACATCGTCAGAGATGCGACCAGATCAACTCATTAAATGAAGACTTGCAGAAAATGTTGCAGTGGGAAAACTTAGTCCACTTCAATGCGAAGAAAATTCAATTTAACGCATTTTCCAGAAAGAATTCTCTTAGTCAAACTCACACGAAGTCCATTGTACTACCAAGCAGAAACTCCTTTTTGGTGTTCCCCGTCCGGGCTTGAACCTGCACAGTTCGGGTCACAAGCGAACAGACTACCCACTACAACATGGCCACCCTAGAGCATAGATACTTTACAGCGCAACAGCTCCTCCCATATAAAGCACAAGTTAGACCAGGACTTGAGTTTAGAGTTCTTTTCATCTGTTGGACATCATACAGAGACGAGCAGTATGCTTAATAGAAGATCCCTCAATACATTCTAATCTCCAACCGTTAGCTCATCGAAGTCTGATTGCAGACCTATGACTATATTATTGATGCTATCATAGCAGATGTTCCCATGACATCAATAGAATAATGAAATGCGATATTTGGGCATTCTACTAGACAAGCCACCCGGAATGATATACCAGGATCTATATTTCCCCATCACTACAACCATCAAACATTTAAAGCCAAGGCTTGTCCTCTGTTCCTCTTCCCCCTTTTTCCTAACGCCCGTGCCCTGAAACAATTTAAGGATATTCATATCCCTTTTGGCGCGTTTGGTTTCCACTGTTTCTTGATCATCGTTAGCAAAAATATCTGGCGAAGTGAAATTTATAGTTTAGGACACTTGAACAAAATTTGCTGAACGAAATGTCTGCTCAATCTTTTTTTTAAACTACTCGTACTTCAACTCGAATAATGTAAAAACACAACATTTTTCTACCAAAAGACGCAGCGTTTTTATTTCTCATTTTATCATCGCTTGCAATACAAATGCGATATAAATTCGTTCTTACATTCATGGAAAAGCCAATGGGAAGTATTTGCGATTGGCTTCACTGATTTCCTCCAGAATCTCATCAACCTCGGTGTTGGGAAAGCGATCCACCCAAGATTTGATGTATCCCTCATGAGTGGCATCATAAGTCACTAGATTCACATTACCGTCTTTTATTTCAGTATTTGCTTGAACCAGAATAATACGAGGCTTTTTGTGCAGCAGGACGATATCGCGCCATCTAGCCCACGGATGACTGCCACCAATACTCACTTCAGAATAGTGTTCATACATCTTCGTCGCAGCAGTAATATCAGCGGTCGATTTATACACTTGCAGCTTCATAAGGAACTCCTCAATGGCCTTCTTACCAACAGTTTCAATCTTTGTCCGATCAACGGTTAAACGTAGGTTCTTTCCATTTTCAGTTTCTTCAATGGTAACCAAGCCTTCCCCAGCTTCCAACAATACTCGCATGATAACAAAACGAGCACGGCTATGTGCTTGCATCCAAGTCTTGGATTGTGGGTTGAACATCTCCAAAGCAACGCCCATTCCGTTCCAGATAAGATTGAGCCAGTTAATGTAGATTATGATCTCTTGCTCTTTGGGATCCTTGTAGCCAAAGATCTCTAGAATATCTCTTTGCAGTGAAAGATAAAGACCAACTGCTTCGGCACGGCACTCTTCATAGGATGAACCTAGTGCACCGAATTTGGAATCATAGGTTTCACCAGGCGTATACCACGTAGTGATAGGCCCACCGGTAAGTGGATTTTTTGTCGTTTCTCTGTCGAAGTTGAACTTTCCATTTTCGTCTATGCGGAAAAGTTTACCACTACCATGTCCGAGCAACTCATGCAAGCCCACTTGGACCTATAAATTTTAATTAGTAACTGAACAGAAAAGAAATAAATGACGATGCGAATACTTACTTCAAATGATTTCACTTTGTATTCTTTTACAAGTGCTTGATCTTCGTCCGAAAGGAATGGTATGGCTTCTTTGCGATTAATGTTCGCTAACACATTGCCAAGGGAGACATTTTTGAAACCTTCGTCTTGACGGATTTCATCATCTAAACGAACAAATATATAAATATATGAAGAAAGTTTAAAAAGTAAAACACTTACAATTAGGAATGTTGATTCCAGCTGGTACTCCACTTCCGGCGAAAGTTAGAACATCCAACGAAGTAAAGTCTGGTTTCAAATAGGAGTCCTTCTCATATTCCACCGACCATGGCAAGTACTTCAAAAGTTTTTCCGCTCGTGCTACCAATTCAGCAAACTTCGCTGAACTCTCCTTGTTCACCATCGCTACAAATCCTTCAAACTCCGCCCTGGAGCCTGCTGGATCCCGATAGGTTTCAATAAAACCAATGTATGTCTCAATAACTGGTCCCTTATCCTTTATCCACCATCTGGATCCATCTTTATGAGCAGGTAAACTGCCCTCCTGGAAGCTCGTAATATAGTGTTGAATCATCTTAACTTCATTTTCATTTGCTGCGTGTGTCTTTGCATTCGCTAAATTAGAATTTACTAACGCTAATAGCTTGGAATAATCACCACGGGTGACACGGAAGTTATTGCCTTTGTACGTCTCTAAAGGCAGGGTGATACCGTCCTTATCACCCGTTTCTACAGAGCCTATTTTGATGTCATAGATAGTTTTATCATCTTCGACAACTTTAAATGTCCGACACATGTAGGCCTCGATGCGTTTATCTGTTAGCCAGTTGGTAACAATATCAGCGTCCTCCTTGGTGCAATTGTCGGACCAGTAGGTAGTGATACCACTTGGAGCAAGTCCCAAGACTTCATTACGTGGACTCAATTCATAGACAAGCGATGAGACCTTCTTCAGAAGACTTGGAACATTCTTATCCGCTTTATAGGCACTTGAAAGTTGAATAATTTCCTCGAACTGCGCCTGATTGAGGCTTGGAATGATCTTGCTATCCCCCATTCCCTTGTAGTTGCCAGCATTGGCGAATACTCCACAGGCGTACACTAAAAATGCCTAAAAGGGGGACGTTTAGTATAATACATGATACTACAGTTGAATATTGGACTCACAGTAAATTCATCTTGAGTGATACGACTTTTCAGAACTTTCGCCCTCAGTGCCTCCAAAGGTTCCCCGAGGAATACGCGATGAAGTAAACTAAAGATCAATGGACCTTCTGGACTGGATTGCACTAATGAAATAAGGCCACCATTCCAAGATGCTTTGCTAAAGTAATGAGCATAGAGCTTCTCTTTTTCGGTGAGATTGGCGAATGCATTTTTACACTCAAGATCGGCAATCGGCTGCGTGTTGGGCAGAACAAAATGTGCTGCGTTACTTGATGCCATGCTTCTGTAAGAAAAAAATTAACAAAATCAAGTAAATTAATACTAATTATGGACAAACAAAAAAAAAACGTTTACAAAGGTGCACCCAAGCAAGCAAAGAATGAAGTGAACAAGGGTAAGGGGATGGTCATTTGTTGGTTTGACTTCAAACTGAAGACACTATTGATAAGGGAAATCAGTTTTTGTTTTTATTTTTGTTTATGCTGTTACAAAAATTAGTTGTGAACACATGAAGTATAATTTGTTTTTTAAACAATATTCTTTATAAAACAAATAATTAAACAAAATTGCTATACAAATTCCTAAATACCTCCTTCCGCTGTTCAGTGAGTTAAACGATGCTAGATGAGATTTACCAACAAGATTGTTGATTGCAGTGCTTCTTAAAACTGAGATACTCCTTGTATTGTGAGTAAATAATGAATTTGTACTTAATACTGAGGTGCTTGCCCTTAGTCGACTTTTCAAACAAACTTGACGTGTGATGAGACTTCTGAGATTTAACATGATATTTGTTTGTACTCTAAAAGGAGACTTTTGGTGAGTGATTAAGTAATTAAGCTTGTATTGTAATTTACTTACTACGTCTGACGAACTAATTTTTGTACACTTAAATAATTGTCATTATATTTGCCAAACTGAAAATATTTTAGAAAAACGAATTGGGTAGTGTTTTACATAATCTACACGTGATTACAAGCACTATGAAGTAGCATTTTTAAAATAAACTAATTATATATAACTCCTTAAAATATACTCCACAACATGGTGACTTTGTCCAATCACTAATACAGTTTTCAATCGTATTCTCATAGTCGAAGTGACCGATTTTTACCTCACCCTTATGAGAATTACACAAAGAAGAAAAGTAATTGAACTAGGCGAAAATTAAAGAAGTATTCGCCTTTTTAATGCATTGCCGAAATAATAGACGAAGCAGGAAATGGAAAATCCAACGTTTTGGCACATTTCCCAAAGTCAAGTAAACTGGTTTCTAATCAGCATGCTCATGCATTGTCTACATTAACAGCCACATTAACAGCAATTTATCGCTCGGTCGTTATGTAAACAAACAAAATTGCAGAATTTGGGGTTCTGAGAATTCAAATTTGATGGATGGCCATTGCATCCACCACGGGTGACGGTTTGGTGCGCGCTGTAGGCCGGCGGCGTGATCGGACAGTATTTTTTTTTTTGCAAAGGACAAACAATAACCAACCTTTTTTGGTCTGAGATTGAAGACATTGATGTGAGCAACATGTAGTTCCAACAAAATGGAGCTACGCGCCACACAACACAGACAAATTTGGCTCTATTGCACGAAAAGTTCCCCGACCGTTTAATTTCGAGATTTGGCGACATTAATTGACCACAATGATCGGGTGATCTGACCCCATTGGATTTATTTTTGTGGGTCTATGCTAAAGAACATGTCTATGCAGACAATCCCCAAAC
The DNA here is from genome assembly GCA_963082735.1 of Pocota personata. Classification (NCBI taxonomy): domain Eukaryota; kingdom Metazoa; phylum Arthropoda; class Insecta; order Diptera; family Syrphidae; genus Pocota; species Pocota personata. The sequence continues at coordinate 261,167,149 of OY720429.1, read as the reverse complement.
AATGAAGCACTTAAAAACCAACATCCGTGAAGTTACGGCCGCAATACAGCCAGAAATCGAAAATTACCTCACAAGAATCGAACTCTCGTGGCGGCCATTTAACCGATATTGTATTCCATACATACGATGGTGGATCAATAAGTACTCATGTTCAAAGACAGGTGGGGTTGCTGAGAAAAGTTTGTATTACCATCGTGAACTACAATCTTTCAAACAACGCCATACCATATTTTAGATTGATTCATAGGTTTGTTTTGCCTTGACAGTTTTTGATGAGGTTGAAAAGGCCCATGATGTGATTCTCGCTGATCGCCGAACGAAAGTGTGCGAAGTAGCAGAGACTGTATTTTGCTAGGAATGAAAAAACTATCAGCCCTATGGGTGCCCCGATAGCTCACGGTAGACAACAAGCGGATTCTGCTGCCAACTTCAAAGCAGTATTTGGACCTCTTTAAGCGAAATCCGCAGAAATTTTTGCGTCGAGTCATCATCGTTGAGGAAACCTGGATCCATTACTAAACGCCAGAGCTTAAGGGACATTCAAAACAATGAATTTCTGCAGTTGAATCTGGTCCAAGACGATTTCATCCGCCGGAAAGGTCACGGCTACAACTTTTTGCAATTCAAAGGGCATAATTCTCATCGACTTTTTCAAAAAAGGAAGTACGATCACAGGAAAGTACTACAGTGAATTATTGGACCGATTTGATAAGAAATTGAAAGAGGGAAGGCGCCATTTGGCAAAGAAAAAGTGCTGTTCCACCATACTCACACGACTTGGCTCCCTGCGACTTCTTTCTGTTCCCTAACCTGAAAACGTAGCTCGCGGGAAAAAAATTCAGCTCCGATGAGGTAGTCATCGTCGAGACAGAAGCCTATTTCGAAGAGTTTGACAACTCGTATTTTTTAGAGGATTTAAAGAAATGGGAGGGACGTAGGGAAAAGTGTATTGCTCTGAAAGATGTTGAAAAATAAAAAAAAAAAGTTTGCCTCTTCATTGTTAACACAGGTACTTATTGATCCACGCTCGTAATGGCATAGTTCACAATTGAAAACAATAAAAAAAAAATCATTGAAATCTTTAATACTTTTTATTTTATTTAAATTTAAAATCCTAACGCACAAAATGAATAATCCTGCACATTGAATTAAAGAGAATAGTTAGTGACAGTATATATGTATGTATTTAAAGAAAAATAGAGATAACTGTCACATCAATTTGCAAGATATAGCTGTGTACGAATTTCTAAAATTTGTAGTGCAAAAGGCAGGTAAGGCAACAACAGAATTTAAGTTGCTTCGCAAACTATAGGTACCAAGGATAGGCATATAGCCACCTCTCATTAAAAATGTTTTTCAGACTTAAAAAATTAAACAAATGTCGTGCTGGTAGAAATTTTGTACGCCTAAATAACTCCATAGAGTGGGCTTGACGGGTAGAGTTACATATCTTTCTTATGACACATTTGGAGGATAATCAATTGATGTCAATAATTAACTGAGATAAGCACTTTCGCAACAGCTTATTTCGTACTCCAATTCTGAATGAAATATCCTGTAATAAATTGTTTTTAAGGTGTTATTAGAACAGAATTTCCTGAGACGGTAAAAAACATCGAATGGAAGAAAATAGATATATTTTTTTTAGATCAAAATGTGCTCGGTGCAACTCGAACTTTGATCTATTGTAACACCCATGTATATATTGCTATAATATAATTTTTAAATTGTAAAACAATTAGCATTGTTTGCAGGCGACATTAGAATTAAAGAGAGAGATTCAGAGCTTAGTACTGGACACGTGCTGTTGTGCCTAACACAATTAGGTGCATGAAATATTATATCAATCTCTGGGGACTCCTGTAAAATTAAAATGAAAGACATTAATTTAATCTTATTGCTACCAATTAGCTTATCAGGACCGTAGAACGAGAAACTCATGATTTACATATATCAGCAACTAAATTCAATGGATTAACATAAACGGTTGTGCGAATAGGGAATTGATATAAACTAAAAATAATATAGAACCAAGGACTGATCCTTGGGGAAAACACATAGGTTAATAATCTTAGAATTGCTTAGACCACTATCGACTTTTACCTTTTGTGTTCTGTATTCTAAATAAGACTCAAACAAGTTATAAATAAATCCACAAATGTTGTCCGCACTTTATAATTTATTTAAAAGAATGCTATGATTTACTTAAAGCCTTGGTTATGTCAACATAGAGCCCAGCGCAATATTTTTTTGTTATCTAGTCCCTTGAGCATCTTCAGTAGATAGGCTCTCCCTAAACCAAAATTGCATTGGACTAAAAAAGACAGATTATCTTAAAATATGGTGAAACCCTACTCTTAACAGTTTTCTTAAATGCTTTCGAAATCGAGGACAACAATGAAATTGGTCTGCAATTACTTTTATCTTTTCTATTACCCTTTTTAGAAAGAGGTATCACATTTCACAATTCTTAGGGGGAGAATTCCAGATATAATACTTAAATTAAAAATATGTGCCAATATATCAGCAATTTTAAATGCAAAATTTTACATTACAAGGTTAGAAATGCCATCGTTACCGCAGGAATTACTTTGATTGTTTCACTTATTCGACAAGAAAGTCTCTAAATTCTAGTACGACTGGACCTAAAAATCAGATAAAATACTCGTATATTACCCCTGAGTTCAGAGAATTTATGGTTCTTAAAAGTTCGAACCCAGAGGTAGACTTAAAAAAACAAAAGCTATTTCTGCTATCAGCAAGACCAAACCCTGAGCAGCAGTTACAAGGTAAAGGAATTTGTCCAAATGAAACAAAGTACTCATTAAAGTTGTTAGCTACTGCGGTAAGATCAAAAATATTATAATAACAATATCCGCGAATATCTCCGATAATATTAGGATTTATTATTTCCTAAATTTCCCACAAAAAATGTGTTATTTTTACTTGCTCCTATAAAGCAGGTATTTTTCGTGATAAGTTAGTTTTCGTGAAAAATTTCGATCTCGAGATTTTAATTAATATTGACATTACTATATAGAGGAACTCAAAAAAGTTAGTCTCGCAATTCTGTCTATATGTATGTACCTGGGGGTGCAGCCTAAACGGTTGGACGGATTTTCTTCAAACTTCATATCTGGAGCTTGGGGGGTAATGCCCAGAGACGAGCTTTGAATTTTCATTCTAAAATAAATATTTGGCGCAACAGCTCTTTAAGTGCCAGGGCCTCGCTTCTCGCAACCACTCGTTTTGTGTGCGTTATATTTTTCACACGAATGGAAGGGACCTACAGTTTAGTGCCGTATCCGAAAGGCAATTTGTTTTGAGAAGCTTTCTCGTGGCAACAATACTCTCGGATGTTTGTCAGACTTTCGCGAGAGGTGGGATCGTGAAAAAACTTGTTGGTGTTTTCTGGGATTCGAACTTGGAACCTCTTGCGTAATGATCCGCCACACTAACCACTACGCCACGACGAATTTTCATTCTAGCTCTCGAAATTAACGGTAATTAAGACCAAATTTGAAAAGTTGCAATTTTCTGGAAAACGGCTCTAACGGTTTCGATAGAAATTCATATCCGTCTGTGTTCTCAGTATATCTCAAAAAATTCGAATAATGGTACTTTACTTATTAGCGGACTTGAGAAAATCAGCCATTTCTTGGATATGACTCGAACGATTTTATTAAAAATTGGTATTTACCTATGATACATGATACATATTTGACACAAATTCAGTTAGTGGATGTCGATCTGACCTTAAGGAATCGGTGCTGCTTAGTAGAAAATATTGCATCATACACGATGCTTTCAAAGAGCTTGAGAACGCATAAGAGTTTAGCAATAGACCGATAGTTACATACACTCTTACACCATATTTGTGGATAGGAATAATGTATTAATCCTTCAACAATCTATGTCCCCGAGAGATTTATAATTCAAACAGGGCAGTGAAGGGGCTGAGTCAGATGGTTCACACATTGTTTCAAAACTATGGCGGGCAAACCATCAGAACCGGGCGAGTAATCGTCCTTGTGTTTGCTAATCTTCTTAAGAACCGCTGACGAACTTATATCCACAACGACTATGAAAGTTTGTGCAATGTTGTTCATTTGGCAGAATTAATCAATATCGGGTTCGACAGCGTGATCACTCAACGACTAGCTAATGAAGTGAACGAATAAGTAGTGGATATCTATCAGATTTTCTTATGACATTAAAATTAATTTGGTAAAATCTCTTGGGGTTGGAGATCAAATTGAATTGCTTTTGATCAAGGTATTTGTTGTAAAGGGTTCAGAAAAATGGCTATATGCGTGAAAGTAATTAGAAAGGTCGGAGTCAGATTTGGATTTAAGGTATAATTACCATAATTTGTTTCTATTGCTACGAAGTGAGCGTAATTCTTTCTTTTTAGCAGGGCGGAGATGATGAACAGTTTTTTCTGGGATAAATATGGAACTGATCGGATGAAACGTAGAAAATTTCAAGAGCTTTGTCAATGGAAACATCAGTAAAGTTGATATTTAAGTTACCAAGCAAAACGTTGAATTTAGCAGTCAGCTTTACGAAAATTAAAGCTGTAGGAGCGCTCAAAGACTGTGATTATGTATGCAAGTTGCTTACCAAATGCCACTTATTGATAAATAGGACTCATCTCCCGACTGAGACCATTACAGATGGGGAAGGTTAAAAACACGCAAGATGAACACATCATCAACTGGATCGTCATGCTTTAGAGCAGGCAATATTGTTTTCATATACATTATGGACCGCTTACCAGCTACAGTGACAGCTAAATAAAATAAAAACATGTTGACCTTGGAAATAAAGCAGATGGAATATAATGGGCCTACATTGCACCATTGTACAAGAGCATTGGTTAAAATTGATTGGATATCAGAAAAAAAAAGAAAAAAGACACATTTAAGTTTACTAGTAGTAAGTACATACATTCTAAAATAGTGTTTTGGAGGAAAACTTAGTGGTAAGGTAAATGTAGGCCTGGCTTGCTGATTCTACGATTTTTTGTCTTTAAGCATCTACGTACTTTTGCACCTAAAATTTCATTGTTGTTTTAGGTTATGATCCATTTAAAAGCAAACAAAGAAAATCTCTTGTTTCCATAAAATTATATGATAAACAAAAGAGCAACGACTATATCAAAGAGACTAAATTGCGTGATATCGTAAAATAAAAATGTTGATATCTTTATTGAAATGAAAAAGAAAATCCTCTGACATCAGCAAAATTTAGATAAACGTGCCAATTGGCCAAATATACTACCCAATCGAAAATATTGTAAAAACTTATAATCAGATTGCGGATTGAACTCAGAAAAGAATAAATAAATGATGGAATTACCTTTCCTACAAACAAAAGAAATTAATTGAAAAACTAACGACTTTACACGGAAACTTTTGTTGAAACACACTTTTCCACAGATTAGTCGCCGGTGAATTAAAATTTTGACGGATAAAATGCAGCTGATTTAAATGTCAAGTCATTTAGTTGTAGTGTTACCAGGAGAAAATAGAGTTTAAAACGGAAATGGCGCCATTTTAAAATAAATTTGAAATGTACTGCTATTTAGAGAATAACTTTTTTGAAAAAAAGTAAACTTCACATTATTACTGAACTGTATATACATATAAAGTCTGGTAATAATTCTAAGCCATTAAAAAGACTACTTTTAATGTAAGTGGACGACGTGGGTCAGCGATAAAGTAAGTGAGCAAGAGAACGCTGTCCCAAAAAAACACCAACAAATTTGTTCACCGTCGCACCTTTCATGAAAAGTGTATGATAAAGTCGAATAAGCAGTGCACAAGTGATTACAAGAAGCTACGCTAGACTCTGTATGGGCTGTAAGCGCTAAAATATTTATTTTTATTTATATTGTCCATAATGACTCCCGTACTTCTTATTGAGTGCATGCAGTTAGAAGTTAAACTTTCATCCTTATCCACCATTTTAGTTTCATTACGTCACTATGAGATTTTGTTCTTCCAGTTTTAATATTGCACGCGCTCATGAGTGAGTTATGTGGGAGACAGACTGCTGGTATTGATACCATGGTATAGCAATACTACGTTCTACACCACATGTCTGTCACTGCAATACTACGTAATAAGCTAGTATACCATGAAATATACCTAGTATTGAAATTCGCTATTTTTTGCTGGTATACCACCATCTTACTGATTGCAGCGCCAATTTCTCTCTATTGGCTAGTCTCCGTAGCTTCTTTGACAATTCTTAGGTATGCACTTTCGCTTTTAAGTATTTGAATTTTCTTTATTTTCATCATTTGGCACAAAAGTGAATCATTTTCATTCATCCTGTCTCGAATTTTCTATTTTTATTTGTTATTACATACAACACAAACGTCAAAGTATACTACTTAACGCCAAAGTCACCGAATACTACGAAATGCAGTCTGTCAGGGGTCGTAGTATGCACTATACCATGGTATTCGTACCATGGTATCAATACCAGCAGTCTGTCTCCACTATTAATCAGAAAGTAATACTCGTGTGCTTATTGCACATTCATTAGCATTCATCCCTAAATTTCCATTGGAGTTTTTCGACAATTATAGTTTTCAGTAGCAACTATAGTAGTTTTTTTTTTTTTTTTGTTGGCTAGCATTCTATTACATATCAGTCGTATTGAAGAAGTTATGGAAATTGACTTAGAAACTGCACGACGAATAAAACGACAATTGCTGGTTAAAATGCCTTACCTCTCACTGCACACGTAAACGTTAGGTTGGGTTAGGGTGGCTGTCTTCACCTGTACACAGGTCCATTGTGCTACCACAGGATTTATCGCTATTCTAACTATTTAAAGAACTGAGGCCGTATGCCCTATGAGGGGTGACAGGAGGTAAGTAAGTAAAAGGCTAATTGATCTTTAAATGTTGGTTTAACTTTACCATACCCTTAAGAAGACTCATCGAGCCTAGATTTTAATATGTACTAGCAGACGTGCCCGGCTTTACCCATGCCAAAAAGCCACGTAGATCACAATATTGTACCAAAATAGAAAAAAAATAATTAAACAGTTACCTTAAATGAACATAAACATGTGCACACTCATCCACTGGTGCGATCTTACTTGTTTGTTTGTAAAAACTTGCTTTAGTGCTTACTACTCCAGTTACAATTAACATATCCATCAGAAAGTTAAATTACATTCAAATCGGTTCAGTCATTTTGAAGTTAGTCTTGTCTAAAGTAAAATTACATGTGTTTTAAACCCCCTAAAAGGGTTTGGAAGTAAACAAAAAATTATTCTGCTTTTTAAGTGTATTTCTGTTACCTTCTTCTCCTTATGACAAATCGATTGATATATAATCACGCTTATTCCAGACTTCCCTCGAGACAGATCTCATTCGAGTAATAGATTTCACTTGAATGAACTTTTCATATTCCGCGTCTCGAGTGAGAGGTGTTCATTATAGAATGAACAAATTCAGTGAATTTCATTTTCGAAATCAGCTGCGCGACAATTTAGCTGTCAGAGTTTATTTTTCTTTTGGAGAAAAATAAGTAACCTAACAATAATGGCATTGTATATATTTGTGCAAGAAGAAGTAAACAAAATAAACAGAAAATACTAAGAGACAAATCAAATCCACTTAATCTGGAAGATGGCATGTAAGTACATATGTATGTACATTTTTATTAAGATGCTAAACTAATTTACTTTGCTTAGGTTTGTTTTAAATTTCGACTGAATAAAGCAGCATTTCAGTATGTATTGGACGAATTAAGTTCTCAATTACAGCTTGGCACTCTATCTTCAATCCCCCCGATTATAAAATTAGCGGCTGCTCTCAGATTTTTTGCAGAGGGTGGCTACCAACTGGTAGTCGGAAACGATTTTGACATCAGCATGGCACAACCTACCGTTTCAAAAACCATCACTTTTATTTGTAGTAAAGTCCTTGGCGAATTCGGGCATTATTTCCATGAGTCTCACCGTAGCTTCGAACTGTCCACGATTAGTCTTGGAGTGAGTCCTACGATGCACATACATATGTTACAAAATAATCAATATTTTTGTAAATAAAAAAACAAAAAACAATTGTACTTACATTTTGTAACACCAGCTCGACAACAATTTCTGCTCGAATGAAAAATGACATTTAATTGGATTCGAGTGACAACTAGAATTGAGTGAGTAAACAAACATCGATATCGATCGATATCGAAACCGAGAATGTCATTTGGATCGATTCCAACAAAAGTCGATACGAATCGAGACGTTAACTTCTTACAGTTTTGTACAGTTAGCGAAATTGAGACAGAACAAAGTTTCCTATCGCTCACCATGCTTTTAAAAAGTCAATCAGTCCTTATACAAGTGCTGTTCAACGAGGTAGTATAAAAGTATTTTCAAAATAGTGCTCTTGGTGTTGGCTTGAGATTCGCAATTGTCCCAAAATACGATATCGATGTTCATTATACCGCGAGTGTACTGTACTATGGATTTGAATATACAAATCTCGAATACTCTTTTTCCGTTAGATTGCGCTACAGTCCGGGTAGAGCTAGATCTAAACCGCCAAGGGCCCGGGTTCTCCGAGATGGATTCTAAGAATTTCTGAGCGTTCATACCTACTAAATCTGCAATTATTCTCACTCAGCCTTTGTAGCTGGGCAACCCGTAAAGAACATTGACGTTCTCAAGAATTTTGAATCATCGCCCGCTACTGTAAATATAGTTGAAGTGGCTCTACACAGCTATTTTACGATTTGCTACATGAACTTTACACCATGCAGCCAAGTTCCTAACGGCTAGTTAATAATACCACTGGGCATCGGCGTTTAATGCATTGAAATTTTTCACAAGATAATAGACATTCAATCGGCAAAGCATTTGCTATTGCATTTGAGTTAAACTCTCTCACAATACTGCTTTTATGTTGTGGAGTTCTGCAGCATATATGTAGTTAGCCGTCCCAGTCTATGTTAACCGTTCGCTTGTTCGATTCTACCATCATAAAGCATATTTCTTTGAACAGAATACAAATTTTTAATTAATAAGATTAAAATCGTCCTATAAACCTATTGATATAAGCATGTATAAACACAATAAGATACAAAATATAATCTGAACCTCTTATTCCTAGAACTAGCCTAAATTTATTGCAGTTTCATTTTCTTTTCTGGCGGTGGTTTCATATCAGCATGCTCTACTTTTGCATCAATCCCGCCTTGCGCTGGAGGAGGGCTTGTTTCGGCGGCATTAGAATTGTTTGTATTTGGCTCCTGTTTGATTTGCTGATCTTGGCCATCGGCACGCATATTCTGACCTTGCAATTGTTGTTGCTGCTGTTGCTGTTGATGAATTTGTGGGGGAATTGGTGGAGGAAATTTACGCAGGAGTTCAACCAAGAGCATGTCAACACGCTGCATTTGGAATATGGTGCCGCTGTCATCTTTTGTCTGTGCTGCATCTTTTTTGGTAGCGGCTTTTGATTTGTCAGACACTAAAAAGGGATGGAAATACTTTAAAACATATTTTTTATTACAAATATGATTTGTATACTTACAAACTTTATTTGACGAGAAGTCCCATGTGTAACCCTTGTTTGGATGATAACGAGAGTAGCTACTGGCTTCTTCAAAGGCCGATTGCAAATTTGTCACTGTTGAGAGCTGAAAGATGAAGAACAACTATTGGGAAACCGTTTATTAGCACACTTCTGGTAGATACTTACAATTCTAGAGTTGATAACGTTTGCTAGATCAGGAGCCTTGTAGACCATACCCGCAATGATATAGTAATCGGCAATTGGCGTTGCTTCAGTTGGGCTATGACGATGTTGCTTTCGGATGACATATAAAATTGGTTCTGCCACATGCAGGAGTATATATTCCACTCCAATCATGTTGCTAAATTAAAAGGAATCCTTAAGGAAAGCTGGTCTTTCAGTGATGTGACGGCTACTCACTTTAATTGATCCAAACTCATGTGTTGCATCCGTACTGTCTCATTATTGCAAACCCGGTCGTAAAATGGGTTCGATTTACGAGAAAAATAATCCATAACATTGGAAGGATTCAATGTGGGTATCAAATGTGAATCATGCCAAGACAACCACAACGGATTGTCTTGTGAAAATGGGACACCCAAGCGATTCTGCAGCATTTTTGCTTTCCTTCCGCTACCGAAAACTATGTCAATAGGGAAATAGAACAAAAGAACCTAAATTAGAAGCAGAAAATCTCACTTTTTAGCCGTCGTCGCCCGTGAATCTAAAATTAAAACCATGCGACTGCATTTTTTAAATTTTAGGGGTCAATGTTTTGTTTTTTTTTTTGCTGCGACCAATAACGACAACAACGACGACAGTATAATTCAAATTTAGTGTGCAAATACATTAGGAAAATACTATAGCTCTATGCTTTTTTAATGAATTTATTTTTTTGTTGTGTAATTTGTGTTTCAAGTTGAACTTTTGTCGTGTCGTGTGGGCATTGCACGTGTGAAACACTTTTAAAAGGTAATTATAAACCAATTTATTTATACACAGGTAAATTATTTTTATTTACTAACCGATTGATGTGCTGTTTTTTTAATTTGTTGACCGGAAAATGTGTTAAAAACCGAATTATTTGCGTGAGAAATCTGCAAAGGCGAACGGCAAATAAATTTATTTTTGGTGACATCTACAATTGTCATTCGCGTTCAGGCAGTCAGTCGTTTGAAGGTATTAATTTTTTTTATAAGGACTGCGTTCTAATTTTGTTTTTTCAACTATATAATTTTAACTTTTTGAACTAGAGCGGGTGTCATTGCACTTCTTCTTCTGTAAAGAGCTCATGATTTGAGTTTCCAAACTCATTAGAGAAACGCACATGCTGTGAAATGTCAGGCTTTACTGAATGACGCTCTGAACAGTATGTTTATCCGGAGCCAATTTCAACGATACAATACGCTCAGGGCGGTTTACGTATCAAACTATGAAAGTGTTTCCACCATGCATTTCTGAATATTTGTAGAACAATGAATGAAGGGAAAAATGCGTGAAGCTAACATATTTGAATCGTTTAGGCGTGTTCCACTTACGGATAAGTGGAGCACGAATTTTGCGCTAAGGAGAAAAATATGTCAAAAACAGTGGTGTAGCTCTGATTCCCTTCTTCATTAAGAAATAAAAAATAAAAGGCGTCTTCTGTTGTGTGCTGTGTTTTTGTTAAGCTGTTTCATATTAAAATAATTACAAAATAAAATAGAAAATAAAACTGTTTCTGAATTGCATATGTGTAATTGCAAGAATCTCTTCCACTAATAAATCGTATGGATCTCTGGATTCTAAGGAGAAAGAGAGTGCCGAGCGAATTCAACAAATTTTAGTTTCGGAAAGTTAAAAAAAATCTCCCACAAACACAGCTATTTCTTCTGGTTTTATTTAAAATGATTTGATAATGCATGTAACTGTGTTGCGATTAATCAGTTCTATATTTGGTTTAATTTGTCACATGTGATTTAATTAAAAAAACAATAAAAAAAATGCGTACAAATGCTCATATCTGCATTTTCGAGCCCATAGTATTTGAGAGTTGAACGGTTTTTTAATAATGTCAAATTCAAACTTTTTTAAATGGTCATGTTGTTTTAAAAGCATTTCGTACTGGTTGTAAAGTGCAGTGTATATTGGTATATTTCGGAAAGAATTATAGGTTGCTTGCCAATTCTTGTGTTTCTATTTTAAGATACATTTTGTTTTATTGTTATAGATTTTCACCATTGTTTTAGAATTGAGCTAGAAAACGTCAACAGACTTTTCATCATTCACTTTATCAACTCTTCTTTCATACTCACCACTTTATATTATATGAAGTTTCAAAAAAACTTCTATGCTACTACGTTTTTGTTAATTAGTTTAACTAAAGTCTATAACGAAATTTTTTGACAAAGGCAAGAAATATAATTTTTGTCTTCAAATATCATACTGCCTTGGTAATCGTCTTTTGTTTAAGTCTGTAAAGCAATTGGATAAGATGTGCGTCACCTTATAAAAAAGGAATTTGGGAATTTGCATTGACGATCCTCATTTTCTTATTTAGTTGTTTCTAAAACTACGTTTCACCAATATTAGTCTTTATGCGATTTTCGAAACGAAAAATAAATGTACCGCTTTTCCGACTGGTCGAGAAGAAACTTTCAGAATTTTTGTTCATACATTTTCGAGAAAATAAAATAAAAATATATATTTTGGCGTTTTATATTTTATATGGTTTTATGTCGTTTCCGAAGAGATATTTTTTCTATTCAGGGAAGCTTATCATGACAGTTTTGCTCTCGGTTTGTCAGACGTTTGCGAGAGGTGGGACCGTGAGAAAACTTTTTTTATTTTTTTTATTTTTGTGTTTTCTTGGATTCGAGTCTTGAACACTTAACCACTGAGCCACGACACCCACGAGAGAAGAAAATGTTATAAGTAAGCCGATTGTTGTATCTTAGTGGTCCTCCAAACCAACATAATTACAGTAGCGAGGGTTCAGAGAGTATCGTATATAGTATAAGTGGATATTGCTGGATGACAGCGTTTTTATTTGGGTTCCCTGCGTGCATATTTTGTTCACATCCAGCTGGTTAGTGTATTCGGTAGATTTAAAGTTCACTGAACGGTTTTTTACAACTATTTCAAAAACGGTTCATTTACGTTAAAGAAAACAAGAGGAGAAATATTCGTACCCACTTCGCGTTAGTTTGAATTGGTCACAACTTTCCACTCCCACACTTTAAAGCGATTCATTCGTTGACACTGCGGGAGAACCTGCCAGGATGGTTGTAAGTAGTAGTATTTTTCTTCCCATTAATTTTATTTACTGCAAGGAGTACATTTTATAGATGATTTGCACAAGTTTGTGTACTTTTATACTACCATTATGATTGTGGTGCAACTGGTTTTTCTCGTGTATTTGTCACAAGAAGGTATTTTCGGTATTTTCGAAGATCAATTAACTACCCCTACACCTCTTCAAATGCTTTTTTCTGCATGATATTTTAATTTATTTTGATCCGATTTTTAAAAATTCGTTAAAATTTTTTTTATTTGTTTCTTTTTCAAAAACTTGGAAGAAGAAGATATTTTTTTTACATTCATTGCCTAAGTGTACACAACACAGGTAGCTGCAGAATCGCTTGATAAATGAGAATACAAATTGAACCTATTATGAGTTTTTAATTACATGTACAATTCATCATTTTCCACAGTAGTTGAGAAAACGGGCTTTATATTTACAATGGATTAAGCCCAGTACAAACCTACGTACATATATTTATTGAATTGTTCATTATCATTTCTTTTAAGTGACTTGCAGATAACTTCATTATTGTGTTAGCCTGAATCTGGGCAATTTGTGGACACCTTAATAATCGAGTTGCGACCCCACCTTTCTACAACGGATGTTACCGCCAAAAGAAAATTCACAATTTATGAATGAATTTTGCTTTTGCCTTTTACAACTTCGCATTGTCTTCCCTTTCACTCTTGTATTTATTTACGAAACCCCACCAAAGGTATGGGAAAATAACAAAAAAATGTTTGACATTTCCCACCATCGCTGACGTTTGACAGTTGTTGTTGGCTTTTTTTTTATTTTTCTTTAAATCATGTACTCGTGTGTGCTTCCTATTTCTATGTTTTTATTATAATTTCTAAATTTAGGTGTCCGCCAGTACCACCAGCTTGTAATTTGTATTTGTTTTTGTTTTTTGCATTTGACGAAACGAAAATATTCGGAAAATATTTGAATTATTAATAAGAGACAGGCAATTTCCTAGCCGCGGCGCGAGTTCTTCGAGAGCACCTCTCAAACAAATATTGGAGGTCTCAGTTCAGTATTATCATTCCGTCGTGGCGAACCTAAAGACGAGCGTAAAGAAATTATGGTAAACAATTTGATTTGTTTGTTATATTTTGAATTAGGCTTTTAATTGTTAGTTGTTTGTGAAGAAAATAAAATTGTTCCATTGTAAGTGAAGTTCTCCAAAAGTCCTCACCCGTCACGCACTCGATAGGCATTATGCAATTCTTGGCCTCGGTTTTTACGGTCATGGTTATTGTTATATTTAATCAGAGAACTGACTACGAAATCTTTTCACGTTGTATATTATTGTTTATAAGCAGAGTATTCTCTGGAAATTTTCCATGGGGATTATTTTTGTATATTGGCACAATTGATCGGTCATGTATATTTTTCTAAATTTAAATTTTTAGCAAATCATCAAATGGGAGCGAAAAGAAATATGCAAAACGAAGCTATTTTTTAACAGTTTGACTTAATTATTATGTACAGGTTTATTCATAATGTATTCGTTTATTTTTGTACTTTTGAATGTTCGCTTTTGATAGCTTCTATATGCTAATAGGGAGACTCATTCCATTTGGCTACCTATAAACTCTCACAGTCAAACTTTTACACGATTCATTAAGCTCAAATGAAAAGCACATAAAAAATACTTCCCAGTTCGAATTGCCACTGGTCTTTCACATTTAAATTTACGTTTCTTCGGTTAAAAGAAAGTATTTCTATGAACTAAATATTCCCATGAAAGGTAATTTAAAAGCTAGTTTGTGTCTTGTAACGACTTTGCTGAAATATGATATAAAAAAGTAGTTACCTATATTAATCATAGAAGTTGTTTTAATTCCTAAAGGGTGATTCAATAGGAGGTTACAATTTAAATTTGAAATAAAGCACATTAATTTTTGATGAACTGCTGATGTTTTTATGTCAATACAATAGCTTTGTTCAGTGACTCTGTACTGCACAGTCGAGCACAAAAAATTACAGGCTTTTGCGTTCAATGAGAAAATATATCGTGCAAAAGTGTTTTTCTATTTGTTCAATGACTCTGTACCGCACAGTCCAGCACATACTTTTGAAGTAGAACACGTTTGTGGGAAGTGTCAAAATCAGCTGTTTTGCGCGGCAAGGCCGTAATTTTCTGCTCTAATCTGTTCTGACAGTTTGACACTTTTTGCTTTAATATCATACGATCTTGGTCGCCAATTTTGGTAATCGAAACGCGAGATGCATTGCGTCTTGTTGAAAACACATGTCTTTCACATCACTATCGTCCAATTAGTGCTAAAAATAATTTGTTATCATGCCCTGATAACATTTACTATTTACTGTTACAGCAGCACCCTGAGAGTTTTCGAATAAGTATCGCCATTAACTTGATGGTTATCTAATACCCAATCAACGACGTAACGACGCTGTTCATGGTCTGCTGGCTTCAGTACCTGAGTGAGTTGGATCTTGTAGGCTGCAAATGCAGATCTATAGTATTGTTAAAATGTGCTGCGTGAAGTTTTAGGAAAGGTTCAATTGCTGGGAACGATTGCGAATGGATGTTGACGGATTGTCGCGAACGCTGTCACTCACTGCGGTGCTATTTTCGACACTACAAGGACGCACTTGTCTTGACATATCCAATACTGACCCGGTTCGATGGAATTTTCCCATTAATTTTTTAACCGCGGCACGAAATGGACAGTTATACTGACGTTATTTCGTATTTATTTGGTATTTGGAAATTTTCTTCGAAAAATTGGGGTTATTGGGGTATAAATAAATATAAATTACTATAAAAAAATTAATTTATTGTAATATATTTCAAATTTGGTTGCTGTATTGAAAAGAGTACACTCCGATTATTTATGGAAAATATACTGCTGGCTTGGCAGTAGCTCATCCTGTCAACCCAATTATGGAACATATTTTCGATGGTTCGGGGCTCTGTTTCATGAATATCTCGATCAATATTGTGCTTAAGTGCCTGAATCGTTTCTGGATTGTCAGCATAACATCGATCTTTAACGACACCTCACAAAAAAAAAAAAAATCCAACAGCGTCAAATCCTAGCTCCGCGGAGGCCAAGCAACATCACCAAAACGGTTGATTACACAATTATTGAATTTAGTGTGCAAAAGATCGACTGTTGGGCGGCTGTATGACACGTAGCGCTGTCGTTATTATGTCTCTGTAGCGCTCTCCGTTGACCGTAACGTTATCTTCATCTTTGAAGAAAAATGAGCCAATAATGCCTATTAAGGTTCTCGGGTATAGGCGCACTTTTTCGGCAACAGCAGCAATATTCTCGGCATGTCAATCTCACGAACTTTTTTCACAAACTTGCGTACAGCAGGCACGGTTGGTGCATTATTTCTACCGAAATCTATTTTCAAAATTCGCACTGTTTCGGCAACACAACACTCACTTTTGAAGTTTTCAATAATTCCCAACGTTGATCAAGCGGAAATAGATTCATTTCGTAACGCGGAGATATGATATTGTACTTCTGTAAATTTTCTGAGCGCGAAAGAGCTGGCAGTTAAAAAAAAAAACATGTAATCTAAAAAGAAACCAGCGAAAAATCAATTAATCGGTAATCGGCAATCGATTACGATTTGCTTAACTTGCTAGTTCCATATGAAAATCATAAAAATTGGATTTAGCGGACGAGATTTTAAATCTCTAACTCGATAAATAATTAACAGATTTTATAAAAATTTGGTTTCTAAGTTTGCTCTAACATGGAAATTATTAACATATGGAGCATTCCAAACACGCTGATAGAATCTAGCAAAATGACTTTTTGCACCAAGATGACAGAACAGTGAAAATTTTCCGGTACTAGCGCTAGAGGGGAAATGTGGAAATTAGTGATTGGGTCTTTGAATAAAACCCGAAAACAAATATTTTAAAAGAAACTATAGTTTACTATCGATTATTAAGAATAAATACAATAAATGTTCGAAATTATATGTAGTTGACTGAATTTAAACCAATAAATTCTGCCTGAAATTTTAGTGAGCTGTACAAAATATTGAAATCAATTAGTTAGGAATAAATCGTTACTTCGGTTCAGAATTTTATACTAAAACTAGTTTTTAATTTTAATTGAATGAATGAAAAGAATATCAGGATAAATTGGAATGAAAACAAATTTATGAAGTCGATTTCATTCTTAGTCAATTTTGAATTCAGTTGCTTTGGTCTTGGCAAAAATGTTAGTGCCTAGTTCAAATTTTACTAAATTTTTAACCAATTTACGCACGGTTTGTTTTTTGTTAGTTAAATCAGATTTTATTAAAATGTTACATTGAAACAATCCAAATTGTATCGATAATAATCGAAAGTGATGACCGCTGATAGTTACTCAACTCTCATTCCAAAAACGAGCAAGAGGAATCATTGTGCCATTACTTGGCAATGTTTATTTTTTTCATAATCTTTTCTCAGAATAGTCGAATCTATAACGCTGGGACAGCACCAGGAGATGCTTGTAGTAGATATCTGTTGATTCTGCTATTGAATATCTGGAGAATAAAAGCTTCTAGAAATATGTCTCCTGGATCTTCATTCTCCATATTGCTTCGATAACAGTTTGTCACACTACACATGCCACAAAAACACAAAAAGCTTTCGCGGAAGATCTATAGTTTCGATGAAGATTGCGAGCAGAAACCATGTACTTTTTCAATGCAATTTTGCTTATAACCTTAGCAATTGAGAGAAACACGCTAATACATCTGCACATTGTGTTAAGCTCTGTGTGGGCTTGACGACTATTACCTTCCGCTCGTATTAAAAACTGTTTTGCGATTCATTTAGCTTTTTACCTGATGTCGACAGAAGGTGTGACCACATCAATCACTTGCGTCTTCCTCTGTTTGTTTGCCAGGGCGTTAATTTTATTTCTTCGCAGGCTACGCAATACTTTTGTAATTTTTGTGCAATACTGAGATTACCTCATTTCTTACCACTGCAATACGAGCTTTAAGTTCTTTCTGCTCTTCGATTCTTTTCTAGATATATTAAATTATCCACTTGCTTTGGCCTCCTTGCAGTATAAGTAGAAGTACTTTTATTGGCTGGTTGACTTGTAGTGATACTTTATAAGACAGACTTAGATCATTCTACTGCCACTAGATGTAGATCATTTGGACCATTTGCTTTCCTTTTAAAACATTTAATTCTAGACATAAATGCGTTGTAAAAAACATTGAGATGCCAGAATAGCTTTCTCGATGTAGGCCAGGACAAAGGAAGTGTAGAGGAAATAGATAATGGTTTCTTCTTGTTCTTCTTTCCTACAGCTTCTTGGTAAGTTACGATACTAGAATGTGGCCCCGTGAATGCAGTGCTACAGCTATATCGCTACTACTTCTAGAGATGATTTTTACCTTGCGCTTCAGCAGTCGGTTTGATATATTCTCATTCTGTTTTGGCAATAGTAGATTTACCGGGTTTGAAATAAACCAGATTCTTCTATCTGCGGCTTTTTAAATGTTGTTGAATGAATCTAGTTTGCCTAGCAGCAGAAAGTAAAGCTGTACTCTCCTTATCTCGTTGAGATATAAACGGCTGTCGTTGAATCCCCCTGACCACTGCAAAGATATTATAAACTAATTATGATGTTATTTGCAGAACTAGACCGATTCATGTTTTGAACATCAGTAGTTTCTCGATCAATTGCCATCACAACAAAATAGCAGAAGATGCTCGAACGTTTAGGAGGACTTCTTTCTAGAATCTTTCACGTTTTGTTCACTTATTGTTCCTTTCAAATAAGTTTATAATTTATGTAACAAAACATGTTCTTGACTAATACAAGAAATATTATTCAAAAAAAAAAAAAATGAATCACATTAATTTCTGGCTAACAATTATTGTGTATCCTCATCACAGTCTGATTATTCAAACATCATATCAGTGTATATGTGTTTAGTGTTTTTCTCAAGCACCAAACACTAAAAATCTAAACTCATTTTCTATTCAATCTCCTACAGATTATGCTAAATCTATAAAAAAAAAAAAAAAAAATATTCCGCAAAAAAAGAAAAAATACAAAAAACAAATTCGTGCGCAACCTAGCGCATTACCTGATATGAGATATAGAAAACCGGAACCATACTATGAGGTATAAATTGTGAGTTTATATTTTAATCTTGATTATAGAAAATTAGGCTAGAGGACTGAATCCTAAATTTAATTATATCTTTGTATAAAACCGAAAATTATATGTAAATTTATTTCTATACATTTTCACAGGGTCTTCCACCATTCAATGTTTCTGGCAGCCCATTCAATGTCGTCCCCATACACAGGTATCCTGAGCTAATGCAAGATTGTTGTACTCTTATAAATTCGGAATGGCCACGAAGTGACACTGCCCGAATGCGATCGCTAGAAGCATCCTGTGACACATTGCCAGTTAGTTTAGTTCTTACAACCGATAATTTCTGTCGTGTTATCGCCCATTGTAAATTGAGTGTAATACCGAGCAAAAAGAAGGCATGCTTTGTAGAATCCGTTGTGGTTGACAAAAAGTATCGAGGCCAAGGTTTTGGAAAGCTGATAATGAAATGCGCCGAAGACTACTGTCGAGCTGTTTTGGACTTGAAAGCCGTATACCTATCGACAATCGATCAAGAGGGCTTCTACGAGAGAATAGGCTATGAGTTTTGCGCGCCCGTTTCGATGTACGGACCCCGTCACTGCGAGTTACCTAGCTTGGAGACTGCCAAGAAAAAATACATGAAAAAGATTCTGTAATTTTATAAACACAGTAGTCCGATGGGAAAACTTCTGCTATTCCATATTTGCTGTTATTGATTGAAATTGATTGAGGAAGGGATCCTCCTTCTATTGTTTTAGTTATTTGCACATATCTTTGTACATATATAAAATTGGACAAAAGGAGATAGAGCACTTTCCAAAGAAGTTCCCTTATACAAAAAGAAAAAGTCCTTCGTACATAAATATTTTTTTAAGTCAATTATTTTTCTATATAAAGTTTTTTTTTTTTTTTTTTTTTTTTTAATATTTTTTTTGTTTTGTTTACATTAAAAATTTTGTTTATAAAAATTTTGTTTATAAAAATTACGTTTTTTTGTTTCTATATTTTTTATTTTCTTGTTGAAGGAGGTTTTTATTTTGATTAATTTGGTGCCCAAGTCTTCCTCGAGATAATAAATTTTAAGTTGACAACGTTCAGCATTCGGTTGAAGTAGTCAAAAGTGTTTAAGGAGTTCTGTGTATGCAAAGAGCACATATGGCTTAGTGTATGATTGATGATTTTGTTTATGGATAAATTAACGATACTTTTTTCCATTCATCACGTAGGTAAGCATTTGAATGAATGCATAGTAATTTTTCTATTATTTAGACAAGTAGTATGTTAAAGTTCGGCGTAGATTAATGTTCAATGTAGTAACGACATTACACGTGATAGTTTAGACTAGAAATATAGAAAGGATTATTTTCTCTAGGGGACATTGGAAGCTGAAACTTTACTGACTTCTAGGAAGAATCACGGAGAAGTATAAAATGTAACCGAATTTCAGAAATACGATGTGTTAGACATGTATCTTCTGGGTTTAATAGAATATTTGTATGCGTCTTCCCACACTCATCTAGAGTTCAGGATTGACCTGAGAAGCTAAAAAGTACAGATGATGCTAAAGAACTGTGTTCGAATTTTAGATTTTCGGAGTACAAGGTGTCGTTGTGATCTCAATAATTAGAGACCATACCCGACACGCCACGCGACCTTTTTGTGACACAGTTCTATTTTCATTTCCTACATTTCATTGTCACATGTTCTTGCAATCGCTTATTATACAAGCGAAAGCAAGAAACTGTGTAGGGCAAAATCGAGAACAACGCACTCCGGCGTCATATGTTAATAGAATGTGTTACGTATTCTTGCAATCGCTTATTAAAACAAGTTAATGCAAGAAGACCACATAAGCCGGGTCAATTAAATAGCTCCGGTGATGGATATGAAACTGACTTGAAAAAAGACAGTGCAGTCTCCACGCCATGGTATGCTGGCACATACGCACTCTTTTGTCGAAATTTTCCATAACCGTTTTGCATAAATGTGGCTGAATTTCGTAGATACAGCGCTCAATTTGCTCCTTCAAGGCGTGGGTGGTCGTGGAGTTGTTGGCATAAACCTTAGACTTCAAAAAAACCCAAAGTCTAACGGCATTAAATTGCATGATCTGGGCAGCTAATTCTGATCACCAAAAATTACACGACCAGGAAATGACTTATGCAGTAATTGAATTGTTTCTCGGGCTGTGTGACATATGGCACCGTCTTGTTGAAACCAGATGTTGTCCACATCCATATCTTGCAATTTATGCACAAAAAACTGGATTATCATGTCGCAATAGGGAGCACCATTAACTGTTATTGCATTTTCAAAGAAGAATTGTCCGATGATGCCTCCAAATTCGACAATTTTGACGATTAACAAAGCCATCAAGATGAAAATGAGCCTCATCACAGAAGATGATTTTGTTTGAAAAATCAGCATCCACTTGTTGTTGTTCCATAATCCATTCAACGAACTCTTCTTTCGTGTAGGACTCCATTTTTAATAACCCTGAACTGTCAGCTGTCTTTTTTTTCGTTGGCAACACTTTACTGCACAAATGGCGCAAAATTCAAATCTTGCGTGCATTTTGGGATACTCTTTATATGTGCGTCTTCACACACTCCTCTAGACGATTATCGAAGACATCAAAAGCGTTTTTAGCCTCATTCCTAGAGAAGCTCCTGGATCACTTACGAAGCTGGAATCTTACACGTTTCCGTAAATAGACTACGGAATCCTAGTTAAATGCATGATTTTTACACCAGATTTTTACAATGACGCAAAGTTAAAGCCGATCTAATTTAAAAAAAAAACTTTATTTTAGATCAAAAGTCGCAGTAAACATTTGTTTTTTGTTCGTACAAGAGGTGTTTTAAAAAATTCACCTCGTATTTATTTTAAAAAGTTTGAGGAAAAGAGAAAAAGAAAAAAATAATTATAGGCAAAGTTGTAGAGAACGAAGGGGGGCGTAGTTAGGAGGCCTTGAATGTCATTGATTTTAAGGATACGAACCAAACTTGACCGTTTCCAAGAAAATTTGAGTTTTTTTTAAGTTCACCTCATTTTTCTCGGAAACGGTTGAAAACACGAGAAAAATATTTATAAGCAAAGTTGTACTAATAAGTTGGATGGTAACCTTGAATGTCTTTGGTTTTACGGATATTAGTCAAACCTACATTTCTTTGTATGGAAAAGGGTACTTTTGAAACTGCCAATGCATGAAATAAGAAAAAGCAATCATCTATCGCAACCTATAACCAATAGATAACTATCCAAGTACTTCACCGGACGTTGGCGGGAGCTGCTAGCATCGGCTCCTTGATAAACCTGTAAACGGGTAGCTAAAATAAATTAAAATAGTTTTATGCTTGAATATTTTCATGGCAAACAAACTTATGTAGATAATGCAAAAACATTTCCATCAATCATACACTTTTTGACTACATCAACTTAAATAATCCACCAACAAATAAGAAATCAAGCAAAAAAATAACAGTCAACTGTGAAATGATTTTTAGAGAGACATCATTTACGTAAAATATCAGGCTTTTTTAGAAGCTGCAATTATAACGATAGAGAAAAATTTTGTGATTCACTAGGCAAATAAATTATTATTAAACATGTTATACAAAAAAAAATTATATACCTATACATTAATTATTATATTATTAGAATGCGAAAGAAATGAATCTTTTAGAGATTAGTTAAGAAAAAAAAAAAAAAATTCCTATCATCTCGTGTTGTCTTCAATTTATTTCTCTGTCAGTAGTGTATTTCGAAAATTCTCTAGGAAGAAGAACAACACACAGACCGACTGCCTTCGGTTGCAGCAACATCATCTCAAATATATTTTCAAAGGAATTCACATGCCAAGTTCAAGTTCGAGGCACCAGATCATCGTTCAGCAGCCACAGTGCACTTTGTGAGATAAATAAAGAAATATAATGCTCGACTGCAGATGTTGCTCTCTGGTGTCTGGCCACGAAACAAACATTTTTTTTTTTTTTTTCATTATAAACCATTAGACAAGTCATTAAATAGTTTACGTGTAAGCGTTTAAATTCATGTGAACAATTTCTCACGGTATTTTTAGGTTTTTGTTTGGCCATTCCTGAGAGTATTTTTAAAATGTTTTGTGTCAAGTGCGGGCATTTTTGGCAACGTTTTTTTTATCCGGAAATGGCTGCTGCTTAAAGAAGCGGAATAATGAATAAAGAAAAATTATTTACAGGCGAAGCCGGATTTCAGTTTGAGAATTGTTGAAAAATAAAATCATTTATAAAGAAAATAGGCAGTATAACGACCGCATCGATTGCATCTTAGAAGCTTTAGTGTTTTACCAGGTAATGTATGTATGTACACGGAAATTATTAAATATGTCAATAATTATTGAATTTTGTATTATGTGCTCAACAACTAAAGAAAAGTGCGATACACGATTGCTTCCAATCAAGATGCACGGTAGGCCATTTTTACACCCCCTTCAAGAAAGCGCTTATTTTGGGACTCACTCACTCACGTACTGACTCAATGATAATCAAACCTATAGAGTACTTCCAGTAAACATAAAACCTTGGAAATTGGTACAAAGGTAGTAATAGTGATGTAAAACCAAAGAAAATAAATTTAGAAAACTAGACTTTACGACATGATATCCAAAAATTAGTCAACATCAAACTTTTGAAAATTGGTACAGAGGTAGTGCTCGGGATATAGACAAGGGAGGGATGTAATAAGACAAGTGCTTAACACTATAGTGTAAGATCATCAAAACTTACTGGTTACTATTAAAATACTCGTAGTACTTAGATTGTAGATTAAAGGATAAAATTCGAAAATTGGATTTTTGGCAAAAATGGGCGGAATGCAGGGCGCCATATTATCATTTCGATTAGACACATAGTCTAGTACTACATGTTTGTAGTAAAAATGGCTCAAGAACTTAAAGTTTTACCTGACGATTGCATATCGATAATCTGTTTTTGCCACTCAATTATTACAGTAGCTACAAATGCATCCATGTGTCTGCAAAAAGTATTAATATCTCACCAAAAACATTAATGTAGAAAACGGTCCAGGCAACTATTCAGCCACGAATAGATTTAAAAGTGTGCCAAGTTCAACTGTTCCAATGCCTTTTTAAATAAAATTTCCCACTTGTCGAAAGCATATTAATGTGCGTAAATAATAGACTTCCTTGTGCAACCTTGTACTTAATATTCGAATTTTGTTCGAACTTAATTTTCAACAGAAAATCGCTTTCTTTAGAGCAAAAAAACTATGATAGTTTGTTTTGTTTTACGCAATATTTTCTAAAAACTATTATTGTAAAAAGCAGTTTTTAAAAATATAAAAATAAGTCTAAGTACCTAGCATGACAAAAATGAGGCTACAAAGGTATGTTACCGCATTGAAAGTTGGTATGATCACGCACGAATTTTCACATACGGGAACAGGCATAACATGAAGTGAGGTGACAAACAGTCACTTCGAATATGAGAATACAAGGGTGATTTGTTAAATTTTGTTATGTATTAGGAAATGAAGCTATTTTTAGGGGCTAGTCTGCATGAGCGTTTAAAACTTTCCAAGTAAAAAATTGGTATGATGTAGGATGGACTAAACGAGCGTTTCGCAGGCATTTTAAATGCCTTCGATGACACAAACCTTAGTCATATCACGCTCATCACAAGATGATGTACACATCTGACACTTCTCACCGTTGACCTGAAATGTTCAGCAACAGAACGATTTCCCGGAAACCAGAGATGAACTATCCAACATGTAAGACCCTGCTATTATTTTTGCTTTTGAAAATGGAAGTAGCCGTCTTGTAAGAAATTGTATTTTTGGTTCACCTATTTTATTTTATATTTTTGGCAAGGATTAATGTACCCCTAATCCATCATTTTAAATTTAGCGCAGGCAGGCTGAACAGAAAACAAGGAAAATCGAAGTAGCCATCTGAGAGCAAATTGTATAGGTACACTTTTCTTTCGGCCTTATTGATTGTTTTCTTAAAATCAATTTATTACTAAGTAATTGCGGAAAACCGGATAAAAGTTAATTTGTTCCGAAGTTAGCACAAATTAAATTGGTCACGACTTTTAATACGTTGTTAAGAAAGGTAACAGTCTTAGCATACTCGTAGTCTGTATTTTTGTCATTAAGAAGGCGAGAAACAGATTGTACCAGTCACGAGTAAAGTTAGGATTTGCTTTAAATTGTTTGCTGCCAGTGTTAATGTGTTCTGACACATAGTGCAGTGGCTGGCGCTGGTCGCTGATGCAATCTGTTTATCACTTTAGTTATTAATTTTGTGACCGTTGAATGTTATGAGCCTGGACTACCCCACCGTATTTTACCTAGTCATGTCATAAATACTGGTACCCGTTTAAACGAACTCATCATGACAGTCAAAGATATGGACGCCCTCACACTATCAGAACTCCACAGGTCATTAAAGCTGTTAAAGCCAGGATAAATCAAAAACCTTTGCGAAAGCACAAAATTTTGTAACGAGAAATGAAGATATCGCAGAAATACATGTCTCGCATTATCAAACACGATTTGGGACTCAACACATATGAAAAACACACTGGCCATTTATTCACGGCTCAATCAAAGCAATAATGGGATGTAAGATCGAAACCTCTACGCCGCCGGTACGCGCAAAATGGTCATAGGAAATCTTTTAGCAAAAACATCGGCAAAAATCGATCAAATGGATGTTCTGGAAGGCGTTGTGAAGGGACTTAACCAACAATTGTTTTCAAATAACCGGTGGTCTTTCCAACAAGACTCCACACCAGCTCATAAGACAAACACAACACAAGGGTGGCTCTAAATGTGCCGGACTTCATAGCAGCACACGATTGGCCGTCAGACATTACAGACTTCAATACTTTGCATTATAAGCTGTGATCTATTTTAGAGGATTGTTCTACCCGACACCCAAATATTAAGTATTTGAAGCGCGCACTTAACCTTGCAGTGACAATTTGGACAGGGTGCGTGCTATGATCGATGAGTGCCAGAGCGACTCAAGGCTTACATAAGTAGCGGTCATTTCGAATCTAAAAATACTTGTTCGTTTTTATTTTATCACCAAAAATGCGAGTATCAGTATTTATAACCTGACTAGGTACTTACCTGCGTATTTAGTACTCGCCACTCAAGTGTTGGCCGAGTGGCATAGTAAGGGATGCATTTTTGTTTTCTGGTTTAGCAGTCAGGTAGAAGAAGCGAGAGTTATGTATTTTAATTACACAAATATCCGTGTATTTGATTATCCGTAGAATACAGAAGATACGTTTACAATACACACGTGTACTACAAATTACATGAATTAAAATACGGACACATTAAGTGTGTATGCTTACCAAAAAATAGGCAAAATACCGAATTTCATGAATTGTTGCTGTTTTTCGATTAGATTGTTCCTAGATATAGTGAAATGGAGAGCATTGCTGTGCTAGATGTCGTCACGACTTTCATGAATATGTGAATTTTTTCGTCGATAAGAAAATATTTCTTTTTTTTGTTACGCGGTGTAATATGTCTAATAGTAATTGTTTCACTGCCTTGAAGCAGCTATGAAAATTATCAGATTCTTTTATTTGTTTTATGAGCATTCTTCTAACCCTAACGACCAAAAATATCATAACTTTTCGGTGTTGTACTTCTGTAGATACCTATTCACTGGCACCTGAATCTAAAAGGGCAAGTATTGGTTTCGTGAAAATTTCTCGATCTCGAGATTTTGATTAATTTTCGTATTACTATACTCCGGGACAAAATGATAAGACACCCCACAAATTCTTAAGAAAGAAAGTGTGCGTAACATTTGTTAAATCTGATTGAATCATTAGGCAACAGGATGTACTTATTTAGACCTCACTGCCATAAAATAATTTCTGGAAAACCCTTAATTATCTTATTTTGGGAAAAAAAACGAAAACTGGGTGGGACAAAAAGATAGGACAGGTGGATTTTAAAATTAAATAACAACATGCAAATTTCAATATTTTATTAGTAAAGTGTGTTGGCCCCTTTATTTTCTACAACCTCAAACATTGGCTTAGCCAAACTTTTAAACAATTTTTTAACATATTTTTGATTCATCTTGTCCATTTTGTACCTGCATAAATTGCTCGGGCAAGCTTTCAAGTGGTCAGTCAAGTGGTTTTGCTACCAGTGAAACAAACCTCTTAATTTGTTCGTTAATAAGTTCAATGTATCTGGTGCTGTTATTTCTGCCACTGATAAATTTTATTTTATTTCCAGTCCTCCCATTCTAATCAATTCCAGCCCATACCATTACAGAACCTCCTCCCATTTGACGGCGACTTAAAATTCGTGTCTCCTTGCGCAGATCATGAAAATAGCAATCCCAGCCATCAGGTCCCTCTAAATTGAACTTTTTTTCATCTGTGAATATGACTTTTTCTTCCAATGATAATGACTGCGAGCAAACTCTAAAAGGCACGTTTTGTGAGCTTCGGTAACAGTTTTCTCCTTTAAAGATGTTCGCATTGTTGTAAAACTCTCCCCACATTTTGTATGTTGATTTTAATTCCCGCTTTAGCTGCGTTTTGATGCATGTTTATCTCTTGGATTTAATGCTGGTAGTCTTCCAGGAGACTTTCTTTTGCCATAATTTTCGGGATTGTTTATTAAATTTGTCACTACTGTTCAACTTCTCTTAAATGACTTCGATATTTTTGCAATACTCCACCCGTCACTCCTAAATTCCCAAATTGTTTTCACTTCAGCTGAATTTAATATTTTCCCGCGTCCCATATTGTTTTTCTTTTAAAAAAGTTCATCAAATTTAACACCAAATGAGGTATCGGCAAAAATGATCAACATGTCCTATCTTTTTGTCTCACACAGTTTTCAGTTTTTTCCCAAAAACAAGATTCAGTCTAAATACATCCTGTTACCTAATGATTCAATCAGATTTGGCAAATGTTACGAACACTATTTCCTTTTTATTTGAGTAAAAGCAGCAAATGGATTATGATTTACTATCCTGGCAATCTGACGAACGCTGTTTTCCGTGGTCTTCCGTGCTTTCCTTCCACTTTAATGCATCAGTGACCATATTCTGCGAACATCCAACAGTTTCAGCAATGAAGTTATAGGTTTTTCCTCCTTTCCTTAATCCTTTTATTATTGCTTTGTCCCATGTTTATTATTAAATCCTTCTATTTTTTTATATTTACTTCTGAGCAACTGCAGCAATGGAGACTATATTTCATTTAACACCCCTCGACATTTTTGGTATGCAAATGGCAGCTAGGCTAGCTCAGCTATTCGCCTTAAAGCTGCTTTACAGTGGTCCAGGAAAGTATATGGCCATGCCTCCATTTTAAACAAGTTCAATAATTTCCCTGAAAATATTGACCACGCCATAAGCAAGTTAAATTTTGACAAAAAACTTCCAAGTTTCCATACCTCCCAGAGAATTCTGGGAAGAAGGTGATTTTACGGAAGATAAGTCGTTACATTTTTACACCGACGGTTCAAAAACTAACGACGGGGTGGTTGGTGGTGTCTTCTCTGATAGGCTTAATCTAAACCTCTCTTTTCGTCTCCCAAACAACTGTAGCTTGTTCCAGGCGGAGATAATAGCAATAAGGGAAGTCTTGTCTTGGCTAAAGAAAAACGTGATATCAACCGCTGATATCCGCATGTTTCAGACAGCCAAGTAGCAATACATTATTTTTCTCTATTCACCCAATTTAGGTGCTGAGGCATAGCGACATTCCAGTAAATTGTAAGGCTGACGAACTTGCCAGGAATGGAACAATAATACCCACCCTTCCATACAAAAGTTCACTGGGTATGCAGATCGCTACATGCAAACTTAAATTAAAGCTGGATGCTATTAAAAGGACAAATTCTAGGTGGACAAGTGGTACAATGTGTCGGCCTAAGCTGGATCTGAAACGCTCTAAGCGCTGTTGTAGGTGCCATAACTGTCTAACAGGCAACCATGCAACAATCTAATTGGCGTCTTCTGAAATGATTTCTGCAGAAGCTGCATGGACGAGGAGGAGGAAGAGACTATTCTTCACCTTCTTTGCACCTGCCCAGCTCTCTTCCAAAGAAGGAAACTTCACTTAGGAGCCTTCTGTTTCAACGACCTAAATGATCTGAAAAAAATAGACGTTAGGGACCTCCTACGCTTCATCAGAACCTTTAAATGGTGCAATGTGTAGGCTAGAGACCGCTTTCCAAACCCACGTGGTATCACAATTGACCTATTTTTGGTCTAAGTGTGTTGGCTTTTAGCTGACAGCCACCTCAACCTAACCTACTGAGCAAAAAAAATTACTTCGGTCAGCTTAAAATGCGAAATATAGCCACTTTCCTGTAACACATCTATTATTAGGCACACAAAAATTTATTACAAATATTTATAATTTGAGGTAAAACAAAAGTAACGGTTGTAGTAATATGAACCTGTAAAATGAAGAACTTGCACGATAGAGTATCCTAGGTGTCTAAGAATCATTTCTGAATATATTTCTCTGAGGAAATTAAAACACATTTAATAAATATGGTTGGTTGGTTTAAGAGGGTGAGCTTATGCTCTTCACTTAGGCTTCCATTGGGCCCGTTGTGTTCCCCTTGTCTGACGAACTGTAAGGAATAGTACTGTGCTTTGGATACTTAATAAATATAGTTCACACCTATTATTTTGCACACCGCTGTAAGCAATATTTGATATATGCAAGGATATGGTATTCCAAGTTTTGCAAAATTGTAAAAAAATTTATTTTTCAAAAAAAAATTTACATTTTAAAAATTTCAATTTAACATCTGAATAATTTGCAAATGAATATCGCATAGGTGCAAGAACGTGCGTCTCAGTCGTGCACTTTATTTTTTATCACGGCAATCTTGTATGGCGATGAGCCATATCATAAACGAAAAACCTTATCAGGAACTGTTTTGACTACAAAACACTTAAAATAAATGAAGCGCGATTATGGGTACCTACACTGCCCATAAGTTAAGGCGAATTAATAGGTTTATGACTCAGAACTAACTTATCATTCCGTAATGACTCTGCAGCTGTCTTGTTTTGTTTGCAAATGTTTTTATTTACAATAATAATAGAGAAACGCCTGTTGAGTGAGATTGAGGTTACTTGCAAAACCTTATCACCATACACACTACTGAAAACCTTAAAAATCACGTTCTCACTAACAAAAACAATTTGCTAATAATGCTCCAAAGTTCAAAAAGAAGTTCACATGTATATAATAATTATACTAAACACGTTCACTGTAAATATTTTTAATTGCTTTCAAAATTTCTAGATGACGTAGTCTATAATTAAAAAAAAAAAAAAAAACATTTACAAATAAAGCACTATACCTCCCCCATCACCACTTAGGCCGGAATTTTTTTGGCAATGCCACAGACGTTTCCATAATGCTCTGATTGTTCCAGGGAATCGACAATAAATTTACCCAGATCGTATTTCGATATCATACGTCCGGGGGATGCATCATGAACAACAGTGAATTCCGAACTGGGTTCATTGGCGATATGGGGTGGGAGGATTGCAATGTAATCAAGTCCAGAACTTTTGGTTATTTCCAGCATACGCCTATGCTCGTCGTTCAAGTAGTGGAAGACCTTCGGTACTTGTTCAATATTCATGAGCAGAAACGATGACATAACAATCGAAAAACGTCGAAGATTCAACTCCTTCATGGCAGTCACGATGTTTGTTGTACCCGTGGATAAGGCTGTGGTTGGTTCAAGATTATTACGAGTACCCAAAATGACACACACGGCCTCGACGCCTTGAAGGAGATTTTTTACATCATCCAAATTTGTAACGTCTCCCTGGACTAGCTCAACTTTGTCCTTGAAAGTTTCAGGAACTGTCGCCTCGGTACGATACAATAGACGAATAGACAAACCTACATTATTACATAAACAGTTGTTGAGAATAGTTTAGTCACTAATTTAAGAGTGCTCCACTGACCTTTTTGGATTGCGTGTTCGACGGCACACTTGCCGGTCATGCCGGTGCCACCAATAATAGCTATTTTCCCCATACTATGTGCTAACTGCGATAGATTGAATGTGACTATCACGAAGTGTAACGAGGTTCACAATTCTATAGCTTGCCAGTGCACTTGCGTTGCTGGAATCAGAAATTAATTGGAAAGAATTATCTTACCCGTGTAAATGAAACCGACCAAGAAAAACAAAAAAAAAAAATGAAAATACGAACTTGCGTCAGGTCGTGTTGTTTATTTCCGTATAACAAAAAACCCTACAAATGTTTGACAATTGGAACGGGAACAGTGATGCCATTTTTAGTTTATTAGCGCCGAACAGAATGCTTTCGATCCGATCTGGCATTTGATATTTCGCTATTACTCAAAATGAGGAGAAACAGGAAACAGAAAATTATAAATGGAAGATTAATAATTGAACTTTTTTTAAATGTTTTAGCACATTTATGTCAAGTATTGTGTGCACAAACAGAAACAATACATTAATGAAGATGTGAACATAACTCCAATTCCCTTTTTTGTGGGTTCCCAAGTGCAATATACGAAGATGGTGTGTGTGTTTTGTGTGAAAATAATCTCCACTTTTTTTATTGCGGATTTTAAAATGCAATTTAATTTTCCTTACAAACTCTTCCGTCGTCTACAAAACACTTAACACAGTTATTTGCGCCGATTATACCAATAAATAGCAAATTAATAGGTTTTTCTTTTCGACCTTTCCGATCGGATTTGTCATCAGAGGCAGACAAAGAAAAGACCTGCAGTTTTATACAATTTTCAAAGGTAGGTTTATCAGAATATTGCTAGAGGTGGGATAGCGAAAAACGTTTTTATTTTTTATTTTTCCTGGGTTTATATCTGCTACTGGGGAACAAAATGTGCTACTGGTCTCACCCACAAATAAATATGAAGGTTTGGAAAAAGAGCGATAATGGCTTAAATTAACTGACCTGAAGGGTTTGTTTGGGAGCTAATTATTTTCATAATAAAAGGTATGAACATTATTTTTTCGGAGAGATTTTGCGATGCTAACTGACTTAGTGTACTTTAGGTGTTGAAAGGCTAGTTATATTAGTTTCATTTGATTTAGATCAAACTTGATATTAGTGTTATAGAGGGACTCAAAAAAGTGAATCTCTCAATTCTACCTGTCGACGGTTCAAAATCTAACGACGGGGTGGTTGGTGGTGTCTTCTCTGATAGACTTAATCTAAAAATCTCTTTTCCTCTCCCAAACAACTGTAGCGTGTTCCAGGCGGAGATAATGGCAATAAGGGAAGTCTTGTCTTGGCTAAAGGAAAACGTGATATCAACCGCTGATAGCATGTTTCAGACAGCCAAGTAGCAATCAATTTTTTTTCTTCTCTATTCACCCAATTTAGGTGCTGAGGCAAAGCGACATTCCAGGAAATTGTAAGGCTGACGAACTTGCCAGACATGGAACAATAATACCCACCCTTCCAGACAAAAGTTCACTGGGTATGCAGATCGCTACATGCAAACTTAAATTAAAACTGGATGCTATTGAAAGGACAAATTCTAGGTGGACAAATGGTACAACGTGTCGGTCTAAGCTGGATCTGAAACGCTCTAAGAATTTGATTTCTCTCAATAGAAAGCATACCAGAGCCATAACTGGACACTGTCTAATAGGCAAGCATGCAACAATCTAATTGGCATCTTCTCAAATGATTTCTGCAGAAGCTGCATGGACGAGGAGGAGGAGAGACTATTCTTCACCTTCTTTGCACCTGCAAACTTCACTTAGGAACCTTCTGATTCAACGACCTAAATGATCTGAAAAAAATAGACGTTAGAGACCTCCTACGCTTCATCAGAACCTTTAAATGGTACAATGTGTAGGCTAGAGACTGCTTTCCAAACCCACGTGGTATCACAATGGACCTATTTTTGGTCTAAGTGTGTTGGCTTTTAGCTGACAGCCACCTCAACCTAACCTACTTCTGAGCAAAAAAAAATTACTTCGTAATTCTACCTGTCTGTATGTATGACCAACTGCAGTCTAAGAGGCTGAACTTAGGTTCAAATTGGACAATTTTAATTCTTACGCCAAAAGTGAAAGTACTTACTAATGATTTTGAAAAAGTCAATTCTCTCGAAAACTACTCTAATGATTTTCTTAAAGTTTTATTCTTCAGTTAGCTTGCACATACTCGTACACAAATTTACTATTAAATGACGTACAAAGTTATTGAAAAAAATCATATATCGGTGCTGTACTTCAAACTGGTTTTTCAATAATTTTCTATTTCTTGACTGTGACTTGATTTTACTTAAATTTTAAATATGCAAATGAACCACATAATTATGATATACATATACGTATGTGGGTGCAAATATGTACGTACCACCCAGTCATTCACTTTATTCTTAATGTTCAGTACCAGAATGGTATAAAACGCTTTGAACTGTTAGAGCGCGAGAGCTGAAATTTTACAAAAATTTAATATCTGGAGATAAAAAAGAGTCTATAAGAAATATTTTTGGGGTTTAGTACCCAAAAAAGAAATATGTTCCATCATATCTTACCATTCCTTTGTTTGATTTTGATAAATTTAGGGCAGAACTATTTATATATTCGACTTAGTTCGAGACCCAAGTTTAATCAGAATCCGTTAAGTGGCTCATGACTTATATGTTTGAGAAAGATGATTCGATGTATTTTGAAACTCCTCCTCATATCGTACCCGCTTTTACTAAAGATTTGGATAATTGTCAGGGAAAACAACTGCGTTTCATCAAAATTTGTTTAGATATTCTTCAGTTAGGAGGTCAATAAATACGATTCAAATATGTGTACCCCACCCCCCATTGGACATCAATAAGCTAGCTAATGTATTTTCTGAGATTGAAATAGCCTTGATGGTCATAAATTGGGCCTCCCTTAAAGAATTCAATATCATAATTGGAGCAGAGGAATCACCGTCTTGCCTATATGTTCTGAGGCTTGCTATCAAGGGGCTTTCATAAGTTTTACTTAACAGGTGATAGTTAGCTGTGTTAAAAGAAAATTTGAATAAAATAAGTGATTCTTTCAAAAAACTGTAGTCTAGGATATCGGAAGCTTAGGAATATAAAGCTAAATGTAAATTTATTTACAAATTTAAATAAAATACACGGAATACAAAAATAATCAGAAATGTCAAACTCATCTAACAATTGGACTCTGCACCTCCATCAGCATAAGGATTATTTTCTAATTTCTTAATTCGTTTTAAGGTAGCATTTCTTAGCTCGGACATAAAGTCTGGTTGCTCAGATGTGGTAGGTTTTTGCCTAACAGTGCCTGGTGGAGTTGATAGCTGGGGTTGATTATTACTGGTCATTTTAATGGTGCCCGGATTGCTCTTTACTTGAGTAGCCTTGTTGACTTTCTGTAAAATTAACTTCATTTCGGTCTTTCTAAGAATAGATTAATGGATTAATGTACCTTTAGAGCTACTCCAGCACGGATACTTTCTAATAAAGCGTCCCTAGGTGCACCTTCAGTTTCAATATATTTCTTAGGTGTATCAGATCTCGGGGCACCCATTGCCACGGGTAGTCCTACCGTAGGTGGGGGTGGAGGTGGTGGTGGTCCACCTCCCGAAATATTAAGAGTCGGTATCAGAGGTGGTAACGGTGCTGGTGGTGATCCACCTCCTGACATATTTACGATTGGCATAGGTGGTGGAGGTGGTGGAGGTGGTGGTGCTCCACTGCCTGACTTATTCAAAATCGGCATCGGTGGTGGAGGTGGTGCCATCGTTGGTGCTGGAGGTGGTGGCGGTGGTGGTGGTGGAGGAATATGGTTCCCAGAGGAAACTTTGTTAGTGTGCTTGACAACCGGTGAAGGTGCCGGTGGAGGGGGTTTTACTGGGCGTCTTGCGACTGGCGTCGTGCATGGCTCTGGTGGTATAATTTCTAAATAAATACTTTCGCTTGATGATGCATCATTTGTTGGCAACAATGGCGGAGCGACTATCAATGCACCTCCTTTAGAATGTTTCTTATGCCGCGGAGGTGGAGTTGGTGAAGGAGCAACATATGTCGCTGAAGGCGGGGGTGGTATGTAATTTCCTGAATACTGTTTCCGAATTGGCTAAAAGAAAGTTGGTTAGTTAAAAACTTATTTAAAAAATTAAAAAATAAATGTACCGTCCAAGTGTATTTTGATTGTATAATCCTTCTGATAAGTTCCTTACTATCCATTCCGCTAACATCTTCCTCTCTGATACCACGTTCAATCATATACTTCTTTAATGAATTATCATTGAACTGTCCGGATAGATCGAATGCATTCTTTGTCATATCCCTCGTCATGTCCCCAGAAATATGTTGAAAGTTGGTTGGGCCGCTTACTTCAATTTTACGACCTTTTCTTGTTGTCAAAGTAGAGGGAGATGGGGGTGTTGGAGGAGTGTTATGGACTTTGGAAGAAATGGATTTTTGCTGCTGAAATTGTCTCTCGTAAAGTGTTCCACGAACAGTTTGTTGCTGTTCAGTTGATACACTTGAATAGTTTCCATTAAGTGTAGAATATGAGCTGTTAACTTGGGAGTAGTGGTTGAAGTCAAAAGATATTGATGCTGGTGGAATATCATCAATAGATGGAAGTGTCTCTGATGAACACGGTTCAATAGGATGATTAACAGTACGAGTGATTGGAGTGGGCGACATTGTTGGTAATACACTTGGCTAAAATAAAAAGGCTTATTATGAGCATTAGATTGAGTTGAGAAAAGTCTGGGTAAACCTTCCAGTATCCGGGATTTTTATTACTCTTCACAATGTCGTATATGAAAGCCTTTCTCTGTTGTGGAGTTAGGTATTCAATGTTGTCCGAAAGGCCTGCCTTTTTTAAATATACCCTAAGCATCTGGTCATTATCATTGCCGGTTAAGTCGAAAGTTTTTTCGAAATCCACAGCATTTCCTTCTTTGTAGTGAAAATCCATTGGTTCGCTGATGAACTGTCTATCCATAGTTTAAACTGCAAGAAATTAAGATTTTAGATAATCGTTATGCATACAGAAGATAGAGTTCAACGCAAAACAATCAGATGGCGAGAGTTTTAGTAAAAGCTATAGACATGCTTTAAATCTGAGAACATAAAAGAGCGAGAGGAGAAGGAAAACCTTCACAGTGCATTACAACATTATAAAAAGTGTAAACTAACGATAGAGTCGCCTTTTTTGTATAGTTCCCTGAGCTCTACCTGTCATTGCTGTGATGGCCTAAGATTCAATGACTCAAATGAAACCAGGTCATACTATGTCATGGGACCAAACACAAAGAAGCCATACGAGAAAAATTAAAAAACCGCTGAATATCAGAGATACAATATATCTCTGTACAATTCTATAGAACTCGAAGATCGTATGGTGAAAGATCTTTTCCTTATTGATCCGAAATATAGAGACAAAGTTCAAATCAATTCGGCACACTTCTCAGACCTTGTAAAAGTACAAGATACCGAAAGGAAGAAGAATGCAAAGAAATATAAAGCCCTAATGTCAGCTGCTTCCAGAAACTAACAACCATGGAAATTATTTTCTTACTACCACTTTTGGGGCATTAGGATGAGCTTCAAACCCCTATGAGAGATGTTCTAAATGGTCTTGTTTGTAATATGTATCTATCATCGATCTGACGATCCCTCAGGAACCTTTGCGAAAAAATATAGGAAGTAAACATATCTCCTCTATATTAACGACAATGTCCCAGAACGAGCTAGATAAATAAAATCGCCGAACCATAAGACTGAACAGGAGCCACGAATGAGGATGAAAAAAGTATCACAACCAACTAGGCACTGACCACAATATCACAAAATGAAATCAGTTTTACTATAATGTGGGAACTCAATGACAACTAGGCACTGAAACATGTCATGAGGAAATACGGTCTGATATCAGTAAAAAGTTTCTAGATTTCAACATGCAATCGCCTTGTCAAACCTGCCACAAAGTCAGTTGGGTGTCAACTGATAGGCAGATAGCCAACAACTTCTAACCAAATTGATCATTCGGCGCTATTACAAATTTTCTCTTGGACATCCAAGACAGGCGAGGAGCCAACATAAGGACTATACATGACCACTATATTATAGTAGGATGTATACAACTTCGTATTACATCCATTCAAGGACATCGTCACAACACCCAAAAGCTCAGGTAAAACATCAACAGACTGCGCCAACTCTTGCACAAAGAGTAAAAGCAAACAAAAGCATTTGGGGGATGCATTGTAGTTATCCCTATAGTAGGGAGAATCGTTTACAGAATCACCAAAGATGTAATAGGTAGTCACAACTTAAGCTAACATTCTCTGAAAAGCTTACAGGATTCCCGGCTTACTTCGGATGAGAACCAGCAAAAACGATGAAGGGATCATTTCCCTTTTGTTTTAAGTCAGGTATTCGACGATGATGTACCTCCAAATCAGATTGAGCTCTCAACCTCTCCAGCACCATAGCTACCTCATCAAAGACGAGATTTCCAATATTGTTCTTACTCCTGATTAGTGTTGTACTTGTCGGTCATTCTTTCTTTCTTGCAGGATCATAGTTATCCACTAAAGGTCCTTAATTGTGGAAAGGCAGGCGAAAGTTTTGGGGCTTTGTAAGTAATTTATATGCTCAAATAAAAATTGATGGACAGGCGGTGGAGGAAGGAGCGTGTTTTGGATATCCAATGTAGCCCGACAAAAAGTCATCAGAAGAAATAGACAATATTGCATCCTAGTTATATGGATACAGCACCATATAAAAGTGCCCACCACTATCACAAAAAAGCTGCAGTGGTTTGTGAATCGGTGGATACGACTGGTGTATTAGTCTAGGCGTATGACGGTATATATTTACGAAAAGAAGGGTCAGAAACCAATATGCACCACATGAAGTGGTATCACGCTAAATGAGAATGAATAACTAAAGTAGATCCGTATAAACCACGCTCTAAATCCATCTAGTAGAAAAAGGACTTAATTAAGTAATGGAGAATTTTATTAGCATATATTCCTCGACGTCTAAATAGGGGTTTTTTTAGTACTTGGTAGCATTCTAACTATTTCATGACCATTTCAAGACCATTTATAAAATTGAGACAAGGTAAGTAGTTTTTGAATTATTTTGAACCCGTCTAGAATAGTAATCTGTTCATGAAATATTACTATGTGGCAAATGACATTTACGTCATTCATTAATTTATATCTGTTATTTTTCTTATCATTGTATTGAAAACCTAGATGAAAGTAGTTTTGTTAAATGCATGACCTACATATATACGAATGTATTTACAATCGGAAGAATACCATAAATTAATCATAAAGCCAGTGGAAAAGGTTACTTTTTATTACGTTGGATAACAGAGTTACTAATACATCAGAAAATGAATAAAATTGCAACAAAATTAAACTAACATATTTGGCTGTGCAAGTGCTTAAATAAGAGTTTATTTTGAAACGTAAATACAACATGACATCGTGATTAAATACATCTGAATTGATCTGATTAGTTCAAGGTTTTGCATTCCTAGAATGGATTGTTATAAATTGTTATCACTTTTCCTTTCCTTATCAACTTTAATTCTTAAATATAATTAAGCAGTATATATCAAAATGTATGTCATATTTAAAAACAAAAAATTATTCATCCAATAATACAGCTATGCAGAATGCAACATTTTTTAAAATTCATAAGAAATATCGACCTTTATAGACTTATAGGTAGGTATTGTCTGGCTTCCATTGGCAATGGCACACGAATAGATAACAATATCACACTTATTTTTTTTTAATCACTTTGTATCTGTATGACTTTACCTCACCAACGATATTTTAGTTTTTATTCGATCATCGAATCATCGAACTGATTAGAAAAGTATTTCCTTTTGCTTGAATATCTTTTTCATTAGAATTCTTTTTCCTTCAGTTTGCGAATATGATTGACAAAATTTAAGACTGCGTTTTTGTCACTTGAATGTGGTTAAATCAACTGAATCATCGGATAGGAGAATAATATTAAAAGTTCTGCAGTTTCTTTCTATTTTGCCATTAAATGTTTATCGTTCCATTCTGGATGATAAGGTTTTGTCTTATCGTTAAAGCTTTTTCTCTCTTTTGGTAAAATAAAGTAGTACGGGTTAACGTGAGTATGATTAAAACACTATTCTATTAGAATGTAAGGACAGAGTTAGGAAAAAATTAACTAAAATCGAAATTGTTAAGTTTTTGTTTGCGGAATACTGCAAATTTAATGAAAGTGGGACGAGAAGAAATGGTAACCAGTGGGTCTAATTCTATACGACGTCTATCTCAGATTGTATATTTTAGATATGACTTGTATACCATGCTTTGCAGGAATGACCATGATCTTAAACTAAAAAGTCGTTTATTTATCCAGTATTGACGATATCGAAAAGAACATTAAACTGATTTATTCTCTTTACTTAAATGTGAATCATCTTAGCGATGTATCTACAAAAGTCAAAAGACAGAGAATTGTATATTAAGGTTATTTGGAACTAGTTATTAAGTTTCTAACGCACAGTTATCCCAAATAGGATTACCACAACCCTTAAATTATGGCAATCGTAATTCTTTCTGCTTGCTCCACTAATGCCTGCAGATTAAGGAACATGCCTGGAACATTTATATCGCTTTTCCTTTGAAACGCAACTTTGGTCTTCCTTGACCCATCGAATCAAGGTTTTATAATTCGAGAACTTTCTTAGCTGGAGTAATATAATATAGTTCCTCGATAACCGAGCGTATTTACTAGTCAAGTTTTAAGTTTTTGAAGTTGTTAAGCTTGTAACAAACAAACAAAAAAAAAATTTCCACTCCAACATGAGATACGTACATCAAATTAAAGCCAGACTTCTAAGGCACTCGAATATAAAAATATAAAATATAATAGATGGTTGGTTGGTTAGTTGGTTTAAGAGTTCCTCTTTAATAGTAATGCCAAGGTTGATCAAAATCTCAAGATTGCAATTTTCACGAAATTAATACTTTCCCTATATACAAGTAAAAATCCATACTAAATTAATATTCTGGTATGAGTGGTAATTAAAGAAGCTTACAAATTTTGCTACATAGCTTTTCAAGTAGAATTCATTTTTTGTAAGTTACAGCTGTTTTGTTCACACAAAACATCACACCAGCTTCCAAAATGCATTTTTCATATTTGGTTGTGTACAAAATATGTGTTATAAGGCTTAAAGTAGACTGTATTGGCTCACACTGCAAATCTCATAAATTTGTTTGTGTGGTCCAGCAAAGTATGTAATACTTCATATGAAATGTATTAGAGCAATTCAGCCGTATTTTGGGATGTGATCCGGTATAGGTTTAAATGTCAAAATCGTTTCAAAAAGTTCAACTACTTATTTCCCATTTACAATTTTGCTGTTTTGAGTAATGTAAATTGAATGGCGAAATGCCAAATGACATATCGTAACATTCAATGCTCCAGCGAAATAACCAATTGCATTCCTCCCCTTCAAAATTTAACCCACAACATGCGTCATACTTCGAATGCAAATCAGTTCACCCTTAAGCCCGATTTCGGTCGTACTGTCAAATATAGGTATTCGTTTATAAGCCGAACGAAACGAATGTGAAATAATCTACCAGGCTCTGTATTTTCCCATCACTACAATCTTCAAACATTCAAAGCCAACGTGCACAGGCTCCTCCTCTGTTCCTCTTCCCCCTTTCCCTAACGGCCGTGCCCTGAAACAGTTTAAGGGTATTCATATCCCCTTCGGCGCGCAGATTATATAAAAAAAAAAAACGGGTCGGATCAGAAATCTGTTCGACGCTTAAGACTGGCTTGTATGGCTAATTTATTAACATGATTATTAATTAAAATCTAGAGAAAGGTAAAATTAACAAAAATGTTGACAACAAATATACACCGCCGAGGATCAAACCTAATATCATCTTCGTTAGTCTAAATAGTTGATGCAAGTGTTTGCCGACTTGGTTGCGCTAGTGTTACTCGGTGGGCGGTCAAAAACTAATCTTGTCATTCAAAACATATGGTGTACACTTAGTACACACATGTTCGCAATGCATACCAATAGATCCTATTCAATATAAATAAACATGGCCTGCCCTAGCCTCTCGCAAATATTATTGCAGTGCGACAAACGGATGATAAAGACCTACTTTCATTCCGTTTCCGAAGGGTAATTTTGTCGATAGAGTTAATCATGATAAATCTGTTCTCGGATGACCATGGAAAAACTTGTTGGTTGGCTCAGTTTCCAGTTTTGTTTCCGAGACTATCTGTGGGGCTCTGGCATTAACCATTTCTTATTTCCTTTTTTATGAAGTGCAATGCAAGATGAATTCCGTTGTAAAAGTGAAAAAAAAATAATTGTTTGTTTAATTCAAAGTTTTATTAAATGAAACAAAATTAATCTATTTTTATTATCATAGAACCAGAATTATTTAGTGTACACCAAAATTTGTGTTTGAATTGAGTTAGAGTTGAGTTATAGTACCCATCTACTACAACTGAGTCGAATTAAGTTGATAGGAGTTATGGTTGTGAGATATAATTTCTCTTAGTATTGTAACATGCGAGCTACGGCTCGAGTAGATAAAACAATTATTCTGTGAAATTTATTTCTTTATTTTCTAGTCTATAGAACAATTCAAGTTCACACTATACTATTCTTCGCAAATTCTTTTCTTACAAGGTCTCTTTCCTCTCAAATCACTTTATCTCCTTTCTATTACTTAATTCACAAATCCAAACTAATTACTTTTTCTTGTTCACTCTCAACTTTCAATTTATCACCAAATTACAACTTCGCCCATTATCACTTTTCTAATCTCTTCGCCACAGTTTAAAAATCACTGTCTTTTTTTGATCGCCATCTGTCCTTATATAGCAGAAGTTTCTGATAGCCAGAAACTTCTAGCAAATTCTTCGACCACTGGAACAAGAGAAATAATTCTTGCAGTTATAATTCCCTTTTATCCCTAATATTATTCGTCTCTTTCGTTGACATGAGCTGTGGAGACTTCGTCCCCGACACGAACCTCGAATGAAGGACAGTTTGAACCAAAATTCTGCCAGAATGGAAAGTCACTTCGGAATTTGCTGCATAGACATAGGCGCGTAGTTATTATTATGCTACACTGCCCCCCTCTTAGACGTGTTCGTCCCGAACAAGTGCATCCTCATTTCGGCCATTGTATCGACTCAGTCGGTCCACATGAACCACTTTCATTTTGGCCCTTGGTCCTCGCTGGATGCGGTAGACAACATCGTTGATGCGGGTTACTATTCTGTAGGGACCTTCCCAGTTCCGCTGTAACTTAGGTGATTTCCCCTTTTGGCGATGGGGATTATACAGCCACACCAGATCTCCTTCCTGGAATCCTGACGTTGTTGCCTTGGCATCATACCTGGTCTTCATGCGGTCGCTCGTCATCTTAATCTGGCTTCTGGTCCTTTGGTGTATGTCCCTAAGCCTTTCCCTAAGGTCCGCCACGTACTCTTCTTCATTTCTGGGCTCATTGGTAGGAGATCCAAATTTCACCTCACTGGGTAAACGAGCTATTCCACCAAATAAGATTTCGAACGGCGTATGTCGAGTAATGCTATGCACGGCACTTCTATAGGCCATCAAAAACAAGGGAATCTGCCGGTCCCAATCCCGTTGGTAGTCACCTACGACCTTCGAGAGATGTTCGTCCAAAGTCCTATTGAAACGCTCCACCATACCGTCCGACTGTGGATGAAGCGGGGTTGTCCTTGTCTTTTTGATTCCGAGTAGTTGACACATCTCTTGGAAGATTCTTGACTCGAAGTTCCGCCCTTGGTCAGAATGCAATTCCAAGGGCACACCGAATCTGCTAACCCAATTGTAGACGATCTGCTCCGCCACGGTTCTGGCTTCCTGGTTAGGGATCGGAAACGCTTCCGGCCACTTACTGAAGTAGTCCATCACTACGAGTATATACCGATTACCATTGTCGGTTTCCGGAAAGGGCCCTGCGATGTCAATGGCGATTCGTTCGAAAGGTGCTCCCACGTTGTATTGGTGCATCTTACCTCGAGTTTTGATTCTCGGACCCTTGCTAGCTGCACACACGTCGCATTTTCTGCACCAGTCTTCGATATCTTCCTTCGCTTTTAACCAATAAAAACGTTCTCGTACCTTTTCTAGCGTCTTATTCACTCCCAAGTGGCCTCCGGTAGCCCCGCCATGCATTTCCTGTAACACCTCCTTGACCCTCGTCCGCGGTACGACAAGCTGCATTACAAACGATTTTCCGTCGGAGGATTCCCATTTTCTTCTCAGAACACCTTCTTGGACATGGAGGGAGTCCCACTGCGCAAAATATGCCTTTAAGGTCGGGCTTCTGTGAGAGATGTCCTGATGATCCGGTTTCTCCATGTTCTCCTTCCAGGCCAGAATCGGCTCGATATCGGGGTCTTCCTTCTGAGCGTTCCGGATCTCATCTACGCTCCAGCCGGCGATAGGTTCGGCTCTCATTCTTTGGATGGAAACCAGCTCCCGTTCTTCCTGACGCGCACAATGTTTACAATCCGTTCTGCATGGTCTCCGGGACAGTGCATCCGCATTAGAGTGGAGTTTTCCTTTACGATGCTGTATTTCGTAGTCGTAGATTTGCAGCCTTTCGATCCATCTTGCGACCTGACCCTCAGGACTCTTGAACTGTAATAGCCATTTTAATGCTGCATGGTCTGTGCGAAGAACGAACTTCCTCCCGTAGAGGTATTTGTGAAAATGCTTCGTAGCCAAGATCAAAGCTAGAAGTTCCCGCCTTGTCACGCAGTAGTTCCTTTCTGGCTTAGAGAGCACCTTGCTGAAGTACGCAACCACCTTCTCTTGGCCGTCATGCACCTGGGAGAGTACGGCTCCTACCCCGACATTACTAGCATCTGCGTCCACAACGAACGTTTCCCCGGGAGTGGGGTAAGCCAGTATCGGGGCATCGCATAGCCGTTGTTTAAGTGCCTTGAAGCTCTTCTCGCACTCAATTGTCCATTTGAATTGTTTTCCCTTTTCCGTCAACTGGTGCAGGTTCTTTGCGATCCCGGCAAAATCCTTCACGAACCGTCTGTAGTAGGTGGCTAGGCCCAGGAAGCTCCTTAGTTGGTGTTTATCCTTGGGGACTGGCCAGTTTTTCACCGCTTCGACCTTCTCTGGATCGGTTCTCACTCCTTTCGCTGAAATTATGTGTCCCAGGTACTTGACTTCCGCTCTAAACAGGGCGCACTTCTTGGGGTTGAGCTTCAGGTGGGCACTTCGAAGCCTTTGAAACACATCCCTTAGATTGTCTCGGTGTTGCGCAAACGTTTTTCCTACGACGATGACATCATCCAAGTATACCAAACAGGTTTTCCATGTTAACCCTTGCAGGACACATTCCATCAATCGCTCGAAAGTCGCCGGAGCATTGCACAGCCCGAATGGCATTACCGTGAATTGCCATAGCCCATTTCCTGCGGTGAAGGCGGTTTTCTCCCGGTCTTCTGGATGGATCTGTACCTGCCAGTAGCCACTCTTCAAGTCGAGAGTGGAAAACCATCGGGCTCCTGATAGTGTGTCTAGCGTGTCGTCAATCCGTGGCAGAGGGTAGCTGTCTTTCTTGGTGACGTAATTGAGCTGCCGATAGTCCACGCAGAACCGCGTGCTGCCATCTTTCTTCTTAACCAGTACAACCGGTGATGCCCACGGACTTTTGGAACTTTCAATCAGACCTTCTTTCTCCATTGCCGACACCATCTCTGCAACTTCTGTCTGCTTTGCCAATGGAAGGCGCCTAGCAGGCTGACGAATTGGTCTAGTATCACCAGTGTCTATTCGATGTTGTACCAGGTGTGTTCGGCCGTATTCTCCGTCCTGTGAGGCAAATACATCAGCGTACTCATTGATAAGATTCTCTGCCATAGTTCGCTGCTCC
This sequence comes from Pocota personata, assembly GCA_963082735.1. Taxonomy (NCBI): domain Eukaryota; kingdom Metazoa; phylum Arthropoda; class Insecta; order Diptera; family Syrphidae; genus Pocota; species Pocota personata. The sequence continues at coordinate 261,122,225 of OY720429.1, read as the reverse complement.
TGATTCAGCTCACTGGACTGGAGAATCGTCTCTCTCGCTTCCGCTGTCCAAGGTGATGGGAGAAGTTTTGGAGCATCACGTTCAGATATTGTTGCGACGGCGGTAATCGGCGTGCATTTTCCAGTCACCTCCCCTCGCCTTAGTTTGACAGTGTGTGGTCTTGCGTTCAAAACCCTCACTGGAACCATGGTGTTCTTTGGTTCGACTAACGTCTTTCCCACGATGTAGTCCTGAGAATTCTTCTCTGGGTCTGGTTCTACTATGTAGAATCGGTGGCTCCCAAGATCACCTTCCAGCTTCGTCCAAATGATTGTCTCTGAAGACGGCGGCAAAACTTCGTCTTTGCTGATGACTGTCCTGAGAGTTACGGCATTCTCATTTCCGTACACCATCGGAATCTCCACATTTCGATACCTCAGTACTTGCATCCCGATGTCCAAGATTACTTCATTTGCTTTCATGAAGTCTACTCCGATGATGCACTCGTCGCATATATCTGCCACCAGAAACGCATGGGAGAACGTCAGTCCTGCCAGAGTAATCGTAAGACGAACTTCTCCAAATACCTTCGCCATTTCCCCTGTTGCAGTCTTCAGGCAGTAGCTGTTGGTGTTGTGCAGCCAGGAGCTTTTGACGATATCTCTTCTTACAATGGAGGCAGTGGCACCTGTGTCGATGGTGGCTACGCACTTCTTCTCGTTGATTAGTGCCTCCACTGTCAGGCTCTTGTTACCCCGTTTGGTTTGCGAAACTTGAATGGTGGTCCTGGGGGCCTCGATTCCAGTAACCAACTTCTGCCCCGCGAAGTTGGTCCTTACGCATTTCCCGACTGCTGGTTTTGCGAAGTCTGACTGACAGCCAGATGCTTCCTCTCTGCTTCTCCTACTTCCGCAATGTGAACAATTTCCTCGTCTAGGTGCACTTCTGCACTGCCGTTGTAGGTGTCCCGTTTGGTTGAAATTCCAGCAACGGATTTGACTTCCGCGAGCTCTGTCTTCATCCATGACGGCTGTTCTCTGGCATGAGCATTCCACGACGGACATTTCCCTGACACGGTGTATTCCCTGGTATGCTTGGTCCGCAGCCTTCATTGACAAAGCGAATGCCAATGCCTCGGGGAGTGTTCGCTTTTCAGCCATCCTTACAGCCATTTGCAGTTGTCTGTCCTCTATGGCCTGAATAAAAGCTTCCACCGCCATTTCGTTGATAAGCTCCTCACCGGCTTTAGGGTATGAAAGATGGGCTAGTCGCTCTATATCCGCTTGCAACTGTTGGAGCGTTTCCCCCCTTTTCTGGACTCGACTACGCAGCTGAACCCTGTACACCTGCTGCATGTGTTCATCCCCAAACCGCATCTCGATAGCCTGAACCAGAGAGTCGTAGTTCTGCTGTTTATCTTCCGGGATGGTCTGCAAGAGCTCCGCAGCTGGACCCCTCAGTGCAAGTGTGAGTGCAATGGACTTCTCTTCATCGTCCCAGCTATTGGTCATTGCGGCCGCTTCGAATTGCCTTTTATAAATTGGCCATGATGTTTGACCATCGAAGATAGGAGGCTGCATCTCCTTTCTTCTCAGACCGTCAGTGGAATATTCCCGTGCTTTCTGTCTCTTCACGTTGCTGAGCTCCTTAGCAAGATTTTCGACTTGCTTTCCTACTATCTCGAATTTCGTATCCACTTTTTCAAATTGAGTCTCTATCTTCCCGAACTGAGTTTCATGTTTCTCAAAATTTTCATCGAATCTAATTTCGACTTTTTCGAGTTGCGTCTCGACCTTCTCGATTTTCTCTTCGATCACTTCGAATTTGGATTCCAAGTTCTTGTTTTGCTCATCAAGTTTACTTTCCAGAGCATCTAGAGAATTCTTTTGTTCGTCCATTGCTTTCTTTTGTTCGTCCATTGCTTTCTTTTGTTCGTCCAGCTTAAGTTCTAGAGAATTCCTTTGGTCGCCCATTGCTTTCTTTTGTTCGTCCATCGCTTTCTTTTGTTCATCCAGCTTAAGTTCTAGAGAATTCCTTTGGTCTTCTATTGCTTTCTTTTGTTCGTCCATGACTAACTTAAGTTGCAGGAGCAGACTTGTTATACCCGGGTCGGCTGCTGTACTTGCTGGTTCCTCTTCCACGTCAAACTCTACGTCGTGCGGATTTTCACCTTCCTGCGTTACTGCTTCTTCCAGACGAATCAGCAGGGCATCTTTTCCCCCAGTTGTGTCGAGGTTCCGCTTACTGAGTTCTGCCTTTAGTTGAGTTATAGTTAGTTTTCCCAATTTGCGACCCATTTTGCGCAACTAATTAACTCAACACAGAAATCGTTTTTTTTTTTTTTTTGTTTGTGCAATTTCACACCACGGAAATAGTTATTCACAGAATAAGTTTTATCCCAGCTTCTGACACCAATGTAACATGCGAGCTACGGCTCGAGTAGATAAAACAATTATTCTGTGAAATTTATTTCTTTATTTTCTAGTCTATAGAACAATTCAAGTTCACACTATACTATTCTTCGCAAATTCTTTTCTTACAAGGTCTCTTTCCTCTCAAATCACTTTATCTCCTTTCTATTACTTAATTCACAAATCCAAACTAATTACTTTTTCTTGTTCACTCTCAACTTTCAATTTATCACCAAATTACAACTTCGCCCATTATCACTTTTCCAATCTCTTCGCCACGGTTCTAAACCAACTGTGTCTTTTTTTTTGATCGCCATCTGTCCTTATATAGCAGAAGTTTCTGATAGCCAGAAACTTCTAGCAAATTCTTCGACCACTGGAACAAGAGAAATAATTCTTGCAGTTATAATTCCCTAATATTATCCCTAATATTATCCCTAATATTATTTGTCTCTTTCGTTGACATGAGCTGTGGAGACTTCGTCCCAGACACGAACCTCGAATGAAGGACAGTTTGAACCAAAATTCTGCCAGAATGGAAAGTCACTTCGGAATTTGCTGCATAGACATAGGCGCGTAGTTATTATTATGCTACAGTATATACACTGAGCATATGTATGTACATAATTAAGGTTTCCCAGTATGTACATGTACATATGTCTCCCATTCGAATATCTCTTCACGTTTTTGTTGGGTGAAAACTGCTGCTGATGCTGCTGCCATGTCTTGCAGAAATAGCTATTTAATTAACAGCAATCGTTTTAGGAATCTAACTTCTACAAATTTAAATGCAAGTGGACATCATCCCCAGTTACAGTTTCTGTCGGGAGTAATATTAAATGATTGAGACTGTTTTGTTCTTGCAATAGAAATTGCTTAATTTTCTGTACTGTAAAGGTACAGAGTTATTCATTTTGTGTTTAAAAATTTTAAATTTAAATAATTTCAATGCTATTTTTTTTACTGTTCTAGTAAGATGCAATGTGTTTTTTGGGACTGCGACCGGATTGCCACTTTCAATCCGCCATTTCTCACAGAGACAGTTTTATTATGTGAAAGTTGGCAGTAGTGTTCAGCTGTCAATGCCATTTCATCATGGAGAGTTTCACGCCACAATAACGTGTTTTAGTGATTAAAACATTTTATCAAAATGGTTCATCAATTATTGCAACACAGCGTAAATTACGTGATTTTTTTGGTCAACGTGGAGTGCCTGTAAAGAGCACTATTCAGAAAATTATCCATAGTTTCGAGAACCTTTACACAGTAATCGATTTACCGAATCATGGACCACATCGTTCAGCGCGTTCACAACAAAACATTGATGCAGTCAATGACAATGTGAGTAAAAGTCCAAAAACTTCGATTCGTCGTCGTGCTCAACAAATTGGGAGAATTATGCATCGCGATTCACATTTCTTTCCGTACAAAATTCAAGTGACTCAAAAACTACAAGAAAATGACCAGTAGGAACGACGAGATGATGCCACGTGCCATATAGCCAGACTAACAATGGAAATTATGAAACAAGCATTTCCAGGAAGGAATATGTCGAAATTTGGGGATATTAATTGGCTGCCGTGCTCACCAGATTTAACAGCCCCCGACTTCTTTCACTGGGGTTACTTGAAAGACCGGGTGTACGCTACCAAACCAACAAAATTGGAACAATTGAAAGACAATGTACGCAACGCAATTGCAGATATTCCGCATGACATGCTGCAGAATGTGGTAAAAAAAGTGATTGAAAGTTCACGCGTTTGTACCAGTGCTAGAGATGGCCATTTGGTCGACATTATTTTCCATCTTTAATGGCATTGAATACATAATGCATTTATAACAAAACCCAACGATTTATGTGTTTGTTTTTTAAATGATTCAAATTTCAAATCGGTCGCAGTCACAAAAAATACTCTGTATTTTACTGCGTTGAGCTACCTGTCACTATGAATGACAGATGCCATATAGCAGAGATATGAAATCCCAACCTCGAAATGAATAACCCCATACAATTAACTGATACACAACCTTTTGACGATTCCTCATATTTTTTCAATATCATGTAACATATCTGTAAAAAGCACAAACAAATTCCTTGTGGTTCGGCCTTAACGCATTAGACCATTGACACTTAGCGGATATCCTATCCACTTCACCCCGTAAAAACTCAAAATTTTTCATTTCAAATTTGCACTTCCTGCGAATTGGTTGTGGAGTTTAAATACAGGTAAATAATTTCCCTCTGCTTTAGTTCTAATTTAATTAAATCAGTTCATGCAGCATGAATTGCGGTAATCTGTGTGATGAAGAATACACCAATTCAGAAGCATGGCTGGCTGAACAAATATTTTCCCAACTGAAAGACTTTAATACGGAACCTCCGAAGGACGAGGAAATTAGTAAATTGAGCACTGATACAGAACCAGATTCACACGAAGTCGATGGAACAATTAGCTCAGATGTTCTCGATTTAGGTGCAATCCAAGTTAGCGAGCAGGTCGACAAAGAACCACAGCAAGAGAAGGAAAACCTCTGCCCAAATTTAGAAGAACAATTGAATGTCCCAGAAAAACATGACACGGAAGTGGCTCAGCAAATACACCAAGATCAACAATTGTTTCAATATTTTGGTGAAATTTCAAAAGTTCTCACAAATGCTCAGCAGTTTCACACATTCTCTTCCTCAGATCCTTCGTTGTTCTTCCCGCAAAACAATTTACAAGTTATCGTCGAATGTGCCAATTGCAACTGCATCTTCGATGCCGATTCGTTCCGCCAACATGTGTGCGATTATGGCGAAGATAATAACTTGATTATTCCTGAACCAATGGAACAGTCATTGACGTCCTGCCATGCGGGACCAGTTGAACCGGCGTGCATGCGACTGTTACGCGAAAACCAAATTCGCATTCGTCGATTCCTCAAGGACGAACTGAAGTACGATTTGAATTCTGGAAATTCAAACACGAAAAAGCAAGATGGCCCACATGAATGCACCCTGTGCGAGAGAAAGTTTGTCCACGCATCGGGGTTGTCGCGTCACATGGAGAAACACGCGCTGGATTTGATACCCACCACGACTTCGGCCAATACGAGCAATGGCTGTCCGTCGATTACCAGTCTGAAGGTGGTTATCAAATGCACCATTTGTGGGCGCATATTTTTCGAAACGAAAACTGCTTTTGAACATTTTGGTGAGCATTTCCCCGGTAAGCCTGAGGACGAACAGGAATTTGGAGAGACGGGTGAGTTTCCATATGAGAACTACCTCGATGACGCCTTAAATTTCCTAAAATCTGAAGTGAGTAGTTCCCGTCCGCACCGTCCTACAACTTTCCCTGATTCTCCTCCCTCCTTTCCAGTCCAAAAAGCCCGACAACGAACCCACCTCCTACTTCAAGATGGTAATTTTAAGTTGTGTCTTGCAGTGTGAGTTTTGTGACCTACTATTTTCTGAGGTTCCTTATTTGCTCGCCCACTCGGCATGCCATCAACCACAGAGACCTTTCGAGTGTCGTGCATGCGAGATTCGTGTTTTTACGTCGAAGGAGATCTTTATGCACTGGCAGGCCGAGTGTGTCTTTGCTAGGGAGAATATGAAACGCGGTTGCTCGTTGCAGAGGTTTTACGTGTGCAATGTCTGTGAGAATAAGCACGGTTCGTTGGAACAATTGCATGAACACAGGTATTGTTATTCATAAGAGTTTCACTTTGTGTTAACTATAAGTCATTTTTAAAGGTACTCTTCTAATCACTTTTTTCCGAGGCTGGATAAAAAAGGAGTGCTGCTGCTACCTTGCGAGTACTGTGATCGAGTGTTTGAAACGGCGAAAGATATTGCTTATCACTATGGGGAGAGGCACTATAAGAAGACCAAGCGGGATCCAACGGCAAAGTACCGCCAGTACTTGTGCGATATTTGTGGAAAGACCTACACGCAGTCGAGTCATTTGTGGCAGCATTTAAGGTTTCACAAAGGTAAGATATAATATAATAGGTAGGTGCCATATTCTTATTCTATTAGCCATAAGGCCACTCTAATGTAGTACTTTAATTCCATTACGCTGGTCGTTGAAACTCGTACCTTAACTTTGCTTATTTTACTGTGCTTTGGCCAGTAATTTGTGTAAAAGAAAGCGTCTAAGCACAGGAAAACCAAATACTACGACAACAATACGGCGACAAAACAGAAATAAAAATAGGAAAAAGTGCAGTCTCCCAGATGGAAGAGACTCGTGAAAGGCTTTAAATTTAGAAAGCGAGTCACCGTCACACAGTAACAGCTACAAAATGGGCATAAGTTAGAAAATGGCCTAAAGCGACTGTCCGAGTTTAATAAAGTAACCATCAGAAAGCTGAAATCAATAGATGATGCTACGGTAATTGATGCCCGAAATCATCAATGAAGTATGGTTGGATGAAAACATTCCCAATGCATGAGGTATGAGCTGTATGTGTCCCATCTATAATACAAAAAGTGTGACCGGAAGACTTTTAAAGAAACGAGGTATATTCCTTCTAAATGTGGAGTACTAGATCCTGTATATCCTGTATCAAGTCTGTCGCTGGAAAATATTGGATCCAAAACTCCTCGGCTGAAAAATAGAATTAATGCTCTACAGATTGATGATGCTGAACGATAAGTAAGAAATCTAAGCAGATATTAGGCGTTTTTGAGAAAAAAATCCTCCATCGGCTATTTTGTTATACAATATATGTGAAAGGGCGAACGGGAAAAAAGGATAAAACCGTGAATCATATGAGCTACACCAACATGTGGATGTAGTCCAAAACCCAAGTCCGATGAGCGAACTCACAAAGCTTCAGCCAAAAGGATCTTTAACGATCCAGCAGGTTCGAGACGGCAAGTACGACTGTTGCCACGTGTTAAAGACCAAATGGTCAAGGATGCCAGAAAGCTTATCCTGGCGAATTGATACTAATATTCTCGTGATCGACGAAGATGGAATGTTGCGTCATCGTAGAAACTTTGACGATGTATATGTATTCCAAGATAAATTTAAAGAAATGTTTCGTTACTCTAGAGACAAAATGAAATCAGGGACAGTGGAGGTCTTAATTTAGGTTTTACAAAATTTTTACAAAGCGGACGCTGCTGTAACCGGAGCAGACTGTAAAACCTTCAAAATTCTCTCATTTATTCATTCATCAGACAGCTGTGGTCTTCAGTATTGCGTACTTTTGCTCAAGGAGTACCACCCATTGTTCATTGACGGCAAGACCTTTAGATGGCAAACTAAAAAATGAGCGTTTGGTCCATGTGACTAGTGTGGAGCCATCTGAAGCTTTCTTCTCTGCAATTAGGGGACTAGCCCTGAAGAACTATCTTAAGATCCAAAATAAAGGATTAATCTAAACATCCATAAAGCAACATGTCAGTGTCCTGAGCTCTGAAGAAAATCATTTGAAAATTACAAGCAATCTTCAATCAAACTGATCACTTGGGATGTACTCCAATCTGCTGGAACCAAAATGTGTTGTGAAAACAAGAATATCCAACAACGGAATACACAACATTGAAGGGCTGAAATTGCAAGAAACTGTGATAACATTCCCTGATCGGGGTCTTTTGAACGCTCCAAACGTACAACTGCAAGTGCGATAACTGCCAACTAGCCATTGCCAGATCGCACTCAACTAGTTGCTCGAAACCCATGGTGTAATGTCGATTATGCGCGCGCAAATGCTAAGCAAATTAAAGCATATAGTACGGAGTTGGAAAAAATACTAAAACCGGTGCTGAGATTTAAGAGCAGAAAAGGAAGGGTAAAGTTGGCGATGAGTGCCAAAAATCCCGCTTTCAGGCAGTCTGATCGTCTCAATCTGCATGATGACTAATTTTCTTAAAAACCCATGCGCACCAAAATCAAAGCAGCTATATCTAAACTTAGTTCAAACAAAGTTAACGTTCCTGTAGTTGAATCGTTAAAACGCTGTGAACACGATTTGGCAGCGGACATTCACCAACCTTCTGTATGATCTCATCTCAGAACCATTTATCGGATACACAAAAAGGAATATCCCTTATCTGCGTCAGTTAAAGAGGTATAAGCCTCGTAAACATCGCTTACAAAATACTGAATGGTGTTATATGTGAGCGCCTAGAACCATTTCCTGACGGGTTGATTGGCCCCTATTAGTGCTGATTGACGCACTATCTGTTTACCGATTTCAAGACCGCGTATGAAAGCGCGAAAAGGGACGAGCTACACGCGCCATATCTAGTTTTGAATTAATGTTGCTAACCACCGTTTTTTTTTGGGGCTGAGAAGGCATATAATTAATAAGACCCTATATAGGAGACACTGTATTAAACCCTGATCATACCAGTCCTGCTGTTTGGTGCAGAACTACAACCTGCAGACATGACGGGATTGGTCAGAACAGTCGAGGAGGAATCCGAACATTCGCCCATCCCGTTTGATGTCGGCTTATAATTCGTCTTTCCATTCACTGTGTTTTAATTCCAATATCCGCGCAAGTTTTCTTGAAATTTTACTGACATTTTGTTTGTTTCAGGTGTCAAGCCATTCGCCTGCAAAGAACCAGGCTGCTCACGTCGATTCACCATTCGTCCTGATCTAAATGATCACATCCGTAAGTGTCACACTGGGGAGCGACCATATCATTGCCTGATCTGCGGCAGACGCTTTCTAACCGGATCAGTGTTCTATCAACATCGTCTTATTCATCGTGGTGAACGTCGCTATGGATGCGATGAGTGCGGCAAACGATTCTATCGTGCAGATGCTTTGAAAAACCACCTTCGCATTCACACTGGGGAAAAACCCTACGGGTGCTTGTTCTGCACGAAAAGTTTCCGCCAACGAGGAGATCGTGATAAACACATCCGAGCAAGACACTCCAGCTTGGACGCAAATGCTCGTCTTATGATGCAAATGCGTAAGTTGCAATTGGAGGCAGCTGCCAGGGCTACTGCCTCGTCGACACCAGCCGAAGATGTAGTGATGGTGGGAAATATCCCATTTCCGAAGAGCATGTTCCAACCTATGCTTCCGGACATTGATGCAGGCCAAGATTGCAGTGCAATAAATTAATCTTTCTTTTATTTACAGCTTAATTACGTTTTTATTATATATGCTATATTGCTTTAAAAGAAAAAAATAAATAAATAACTACAAACATCAAACATTGTTAGCGGTCCATATGTAACAGACCGTCTGTGCTTTCCGTTGCTCCTGTAGAATGCCTAAATGCCGGAGCATCGTAATTTTATTTTGTGATTTTTTGTCGAGCATTTTCTTAATTTTACGCGATATGTCGCCTAGAGTGATGAAGTTTTGTCCTATTAATTGGAAATAAACATATATTTTGAATCTAAACTGGTGTGTGTTGTTCTTTACCAGGAAAGTAGGACGTCTGTTCCTTGTAGACCTTCCAGAGGTCCAAATCGACATGGTTGCGGATGCAATCCCTATGACGATGCAGCAGTTGATACTTTTCGTTAAAGCAGGGAACTAAGATTGTATCTAAGAAGTTTGTGAGTTCATCTAAAGTCTCCCGACCTCTCATGTACCTGCAGGTAGAAGGTAAGAGAACGAGTTGGGGACGGTGACTTACAACTTACTTTGGTATACTTTCAAACATCGCAATTGAGATCTCGACTTCAAAATCTAGAAATTGAAATGGCACTGGAGCCGGTCTAGTTTTCCTTACAAACGGAGATTGCTGGTATTCCCCCAGATACATTTTAGGCGTTCCACACTGAAAATTCGTTCTTAGCTCATTGATATACCTGACATGATTTGGGCACCTACCTCTCCTTTAATAAGTTGAATAGTGGGGATGTTTAGGCGGGATTTTTGGCCACTTTTCAGCTGAATTTCCGTCAATACACTTCTGGAAGTTTTCTCAGACTTCAAGTTCTTTTGCCTTTCGGTAAGAATGTTGAGGATTAGTAATTGTTGTTCTTGCATTTTTCGCATTATTGACTTGTACTCTTGCATTGCAGATTCGTATTCCACTTTCATAACTTGATTGCACTGCTCAATGAGAGTTTTAACTTCTTCGGTTTTTTGGTCCAACTCTTGAATCTGGGGCTCGATGTCGTCACGGCGAAGATGTAGAGAGATGAAAGATTCAATGAGTTTTATTTTGCCCAAACATTGTTCGGTTTCTTCTATGAGGTCTTGCATAGCTATATATAAATAAATTGTGCGAATCTGAAACTATTCCTCGTAGCTATTCTAAATTTTAAAATTTGTTTTGAATTGAAATATAGTCAGTTGTCAGCGTGGTTTCTATGAAAGTACACTAGATGTCAGGCCATTAAATGGGAGGAATTAAGGGCCTGAGCTCACTGTTCAGAAAATATATTTTTTTTAATTCTCAAGAAAGTACAAAAATCGTAGCATGAACCTTATATAATTGTATGTACAATAATTTAAAATAAAAATTTGTAAATTTAGAACATTTTGAAATGATAAATAAGAAAAAATGATAAATAAGAAAAAAATATTAAAGTTTTATTGAACAACGCAAAGTTTTTATCGGCTTTCTTTAATCTTGGAAATCAAGTAAAATAAATTTGTAGACTCTTGTGTACATTCACTCAGAAATGAGCCTGCTACGACAGCGTTTTTTAGATTCGCTGCATTTATTTTTTTTCCCCCGTAGTTGGTGTATTGGGTCCACTGAATAGCTACGAAGTTAGTTGAACTTGGGTAAAAAGTTAATATGACCAAATATAAAGATCATAACATATCCGTAAGATGGCAAGTTTGGTGTTTATGGGTTCCTTTTTTTCATTTAAAGGCATTCGATCCGCTCACAGAATTATTTCAAAGGCCTTAAGTGGACATATTGAGAGCCCTGTCCGATCCGAGATGCACTATATATATTGATTAACCAGTGAGTGGGTTTCTTTCACCTTTTTTTTTATTTTGAATGCGAATTAGTCTGGACTCCTTCTGAGTCTGAGCGAGTCTATACCTTTCGTAAATTTTGTTGTCCCATTTTAATTTCAACGTGCTATTCCTACTCATGTTTAGTAAATACAATGCTCTTTTAGTTCAGAATATTAGGTAGGAGCATTAATGTCATTAAGCTTTGAATGAATAAATGTATCATGTACTGAATATCTTGCAAATCTTACTAGAAAAGTTTCTCTTCGTCGTAAAAAAACTTCTTACCTACTTTAGTAAATTATAACTAAAACCAAAAAAAAAAGTTGGTGCCTTCACTGACTCTTCCTCCAGCGGTATCGCATTGGTTTGGGAAACCTTAAAGGCTAAAACGCAGTATCTTGTCACGACTTTCCGATCTCAGCAGCTTTTGAGTAACATCATCGCAACTGACATTCCTAAAATAAAAAGCTGTAATAATTATTTATTTTGTATTTTGTCTAGAAAAATTTTAATATATATAAAACTGATCCTTCAAACATGAACAAATGTCAAAGTCGACTCGAGCAGATTTGTTGATTTGCTTGGATTTTTTTAGAAACTCTTCGATATGTATGATCAAATGTTTCGCAAAAGCTAAAATCTTATTTAATTAGAATAATTTCCCCAACGCCCAACTCCTAACAGCGCTTTAAAGCACAGAAATGACTTGAGAATAGCAAAAAAAACATTTCATTAAAATTAGCACAAAAAAAATCCTTTTTGTTAATTATTTATCAATTTTTCATAATTTTCATTTTTAATGCATTTTTATTTTTTAAATTCATTGTAATTTAATTGCTGGACAAAACGCTTAAAACTAGCTTAACTAATTTAACTAAAATTATTTATTACAATTTATAGCCATGAGTTAAAGTTAACTCCTCGTTACACAGTGTCTATTAATACGAAGGACGATGTTGCAGGTATATCTCACAGCAACATGTGATAGCCCCCTAAACCACCATTCTATCTGAAATTCTGAAATATACCAAAAAGATCCACTGAACTGTAACTCAGTAGAAAATTCTAAACAAAAATTCACCACTTCAATGACGGTCGGCCATTTTCTCTCTCTTTTGATTTTCTGAAGTAAAGCAGCCAACATGGGTTTTGCAAATCTCTGGTACTCACATCCCCGTAAATATGGACAAGGTTCTCGTTGCTGGTAAATATCAAACCCCAATTAAAAACCTATCTCTGCATGTAAAAATTATGCGACTTTTCCTTGGAAAAATTCACATTTGTTCGACCAACACGCGGTTGGTTTGCGCCCATATTTGGGTCGATGGTTCTAGATTGCCATGATCATATTTATACACATATTTTTCCAATTAACAGCCCCCGGTTGAGTACGGATGGTAATCTCTACTTTTTTACTTTTCCTTAATTAAGGGTGGCTACAAAAAAGGCTTCTCTACTAGAAAAAATAGTCGCTTGACGCCCAAGCAAGTGGCTTTAGTGGGGGAAGCTACATCTTGCAAATATATCTAATGGATGTGTATACAGTTAAATTCTTTAAGTAATGACGTGTTCTTTCTATTTTAGCCGATCATGCTCCAACCGACATGGTCTCATCCGTAAATACGGTCTGAATATCTGCCGTCAGTGCTTCAGGGAGTACGCCAACGATATTGGCTTCAAGAAGGTACGTAGATCCTCTACTATTGCTTATAGCTAAATTAATTAAATTTATTTCTACAGCTCGATTAGTCACTTGCCTGTAATTGGGCAGCACGCCACACAATAGCTCATCTGACAGATTAAATAAGAATTCCATCTGTGCTTTGGTTTTTGAAGATTTCCATCCGTGATAACCATTCTGTAATCGAAATGCAGCTTTGTCTTATTTAAGCTCTCAGGCGAATAAAAAAACAAAACAAGATTAAAACTAAATTCGTTGGTGTCTGTTTATTTTGTCCGTTAGTGCCTTAGTAGATTTCAGATAGAACTCAGATGTTGAATTGTCTTACCCCGAGGCTCTGCATGGATGTGAGTGTATTCGGAGAGTGTACGGCTTTTGGTAGATGAAAGATGTTCCTTGATAGCTTTCTAATTTTATAATAAGCCTCGAATATGGTCTGGAGGTGTTCCGGTGAAACTACCTACATCGAGATCCGCTCCCATGCCTTAACCGATCTTTTGTTTTCAGCACGATTTCATTTGTCGGAGACACCAAAGTAGCCTTCCGTAATAACGTCAAAGTCTAATCGGTAATAGATTTTAAATTGGATAATTCCAATGATTATTATTAATAACTACGACTAGAGTCATGCCATATCTAACAAATAACAGGCTGTTCTGTCTCGTGGATATCGAAAAGCCTTTAATACGCTTTGGATCGCGGGTTATACAGTGTTTCACAAAATTTGAATTGACTATATGTAATAACCCTCTCATCAACCCAAACAAAAAATAATATGTATATATTTGTGCAACTTCTTGCTGCTCTGGTGCTGTAGCGGTTTTTATGTGTTTAGCTACCATCTCTTTCATCTGGCTCTATCCTTATCATATCTGTATCGATTTTAACGATTATTTTAGTCTAACAATTCTTTAGTCTACAATTTGAAGATAAACATGGTTCACTTAATTTTTGTTTGCGCTTTAACATTTCATAATAATGATTGTGAATATGTTCTTATAGCCATATTTCTTTCGGTTTGGAAAAGTACTCACGTGCACAGCACATGCAGCTGCCACCTACTACACATGCTCTCAGTAGCGTGTAAATAAGTGGTAAGGTACACCATATAGATATTTCCCTTTACTTTTTTTAGATTGGTAATAATCTGCTAAAAAAGTACGGAAACGTTTTTGTGTTAGCTAAACAACTACAGTCCTGCTAAAAGTTGGAAAGGTTTTATAAAAAAAAAAATTTTAAATCTGCAAAAAAAAGTAAACGTGAATAATAATAAAAATAACATTGAGATTGAGTGAGAAAAAGTGCGTTCCATTCAACATCTTCTCCCAGGTACCTGCATGTACCTACCCAGGCTCTATAGAATACAGCTTATGAATACAATAGCAGTGCCATCAATCGCGAATATCTATGAGTGCAACAGAACAACAGCACTGAGCAATTCGTTGTCAATGCCTATGAATACAACAGTAAAACGGCACAACGCCATCTCTACACAATAAAAAAAACGGGTAACCGATTGCAAGCACAAACACCAACCATGAACTCGACAAAACCTTAGTTAAAAAATCAACCGGTTCACGTGTCGATGGTTCTGAAAGTGGATAAGGGGAAAAATAAACGATGCCATCCGAGTACCTGTTGAAGATTCTGGAACTGCCGAAATTGACTACAAATATGACGAGCCGGCTTATAGTCGATACAGTTTATTTTTGATGATAAGAGACAATTCGAATTTAATCGATAAAGTGAACGAAAAGGTGAATTAGGGTTTTCTAGTTTTTTTGTTCAAACAAAATATTTTTTATATTCCAGCTGTATTTTGATGTCCCATGATGAGATGTAAAATGTTGTTTTCTTGCCTACAGGCGTGTGATAGACACGGACAGATTCTGGTACGGAACACTAAAAACAGAAAAATTAAAATTGGATATTTTGTTAATGTTTTTGTACATTTATGGCACGTACTGAGTGCACAACCAAATAAGAACAATACATTGCGAGCGTTTGGCAACAGTGCTATGGTAGCAACCAATACAAATTTTCATAGTGGCACACGTGGTCAATTCTGCTACTGATTTAGGCATTCTGATTGGTTGATAAGCTTTAGCAACATATTGCCGAACGCGCACAGTAACGAAGATGCTGTGTTTGTTTTGTGTGAACATAACCTCAACTTTTCGAAAAGCAATAAAATTTTCTCAGCAAACTCTTCCTTTGTTCAAATTCTTCTGCAAAAAAACCTTGTCTACGTATTTGCTTCGATTCCACCAACAAATAGAAAAAATATAGGTTATATCTGCCGACCTATCCGGTAAAGGTGGACCTTTTCAATCCGATCCATATGCATAATCCGTATGCATAAAGTTAAAGCAATTATTTGATGTAAACACTAAGTAAAAGCCAAACCTGTAGGTAAACGGTTCGCCATCAAGCATTCTCTTAAATTTGTATGAAAAAAAAACTTACTTAGCAATTGTTTTAAAAAAAATCAGTTAGTTTTTAATTCACATCTTGCTGTCAAAAAAATCCAATGAAAACTAAAAATTCGTGGTTCGTATTCATATTTGCTAAATTTTATATTAAGTACATAAGCTGGATTAAACAAGCAAAGTAAATAGAACCAGATGGCTCCGATTGGATTCAGTGGCAGCAATGAAGCCGGTGTGGTTTTTGAATAAATGATTCGCCTTGCTCCAGCGTCGACAGCATCTGCGGTAGTCATACCTTCTTTTTGAAACAATACTGAAAAATTGCGTAAAACGAATTAACATTATCGTCTTCAACAGCGTTGTTAGGGCAAATATCTAAATTGGGTGTTAACTTTAACCAATCATGAATATATTTTCGATGCATAAACCACTCGTTTTTGACCTTAAGTTAATGGGTTGCATTCCAAACCATTGAAGTACCTTCTCATTTTGTGAGCAATTTATAGGATACATGTATACCACTCGATTGTTTTTGAATAGGTATATTATTTGCTTATGTTCTTGAATAACAAGTTTTGGACTCATGAAGTTTCCGCTTTAGTCATTGTAGCTTTCCCCCTTAATAGGAGGCAAGATTTAAGCCGTCTTTATAACCATATTTTTGTTAACACGGTACCGCTGTTACCTCCAAGATTTTACCTAGTAGGTACGTCTAGGACAAGGGGCGTCGTATATCAGTTGCAGGAAATTTATCTGTCTTTGTTTTTGTAAGACTGGTGTAGGCTTGTAGACCAGAGCTACAAATATGGTACAGTGGTATACTTTATGTATTTATTATACTTACCATAGATCGTTTTTCTCGTTAGATGTCACCAACGAATGCTTAAACGGGTTAAATACAGGTCTCCAGTCGACTTTTTGAAAACTCGGAGCTCAGCCCGCTGAGTTTAGATATTCGTATATTAGTTAAATATTTAAATGATTCTGCATGCAAAGGGCTAAATTCTTTTCGTAACATACATATTTAATGGTTTTGCATAGAGGTTCCAACACTTACCTCAAACTTTGAGTTCTCTATGTACTTCCAAATTTCAAGTTGCTTTAGAGCAGCACGAATATTTATAAGTAATTACTATAAAAAAAATAAGCATATACTTGAATACTTTAAACAAAGTTCATCGGGTTCACTAAATATGTAATCATAATGTTGAACCTAGTAGAATATTATTATAGTTTTCAATCAAATTATTATACGAACATGCATATTATGAACATTTGAATGAAAGTTATATTGATATCATCTCCTACATGCAAATGAAGACTACGCCATATTGCGTCTGTCAATTCCATCTGTCATACATAGTGTTAGGTAGTTAGTTCTTGCCTTGCCATTTTACAACATGCAAAATTGTTGCATAACAATTCGGTAATATCTGTGTATCGGGATTTAAGGATAGATTACGTCCAGCCTTTTGGCCTGAGAATGAAGACATTGCTGTTAGCGATATGTGGTTCCAACAGGAAGGTCACAAAACACAGGTAAATTTGGCTCTATATCACCCAAAGTTCCCCGGCGATTAAATTCGAGATTTGGCGACATCAATTGGCAACCAAAATCGTGTGATATGACCCCATTAGATTTCTTTTTGTCGGGCTAAAAATTTTTTGTTATGCTGAAGATCGTGCCTATGTAGACAATCCCCAGAAACTTTTTTGTAGAAAATTGTATCCTGAACAATAAAGGTCCTAACATTTTTGTTTGCTAATTTGACGTTTAGCAAGATATTCACGAAAAGGTAATCTCTGTGCATATGTATGTTCCAATATGGCGCCGAACACAAATCCCACAGTAGAGGGTAAACAAATTAAGGTAAAATTGATATGTTATTCACGGACTTAATAATTACTACTAATATGTAGGTCTGTTCCCGTACTTGAACAGAGTTGCTAATTTCTACGAAATTTGACAAAAATGAGTCAAATCCTGTTCCTCCTGTTGTGACTTCGTTGTACTGGGGCTACCATCAAAATACTCATAAATGACATTGGGATTTTCTTTGGGTCATTGTTTTACTCAACCTGTAAACAAATCATGCATATATATGTATGCTTTTACAGACAGACGGACGGATGCGTAAGTGAGAAAAATAGATGTAAAAATCTGGACCAAAATGTTTCCTAATCCTTATAAATACTCTAATGACAGCTACGGGGACACGTAATAATAACCCTCCTGTGACAAATTAACCCCCGACAAAATAACTTAACGTTTCCCAAAATCTCATAAGCTTCACCAACAAATAAAAAAAGTAAAACGTAGTGCAAAACTAGTAGTTTAAAACCTCTGCGACAACGATTCACAAAAAAAAGAAGTTATTTTACCGGGGTTATTTTATCGTAGATTATTTTATCAGGTTACTTTTCTTTCGAATGAAATTTCGACATTGTTTGAGGTCTGTTAACGACGATTGGACGGATAAGGTCCTACGATTTGTTGCTGCATTATTTTTTTTTTATACAAAATAACTTTTCTTTATTTACAAACAATTCCACCTACATACATACATAAAGTATCACAAATTTTAACATGGACCTATCACTTTTCTGTTCTCACTTAATTACTAAATTTTTCGTAAGCCTTTTAACCAGACCAAGATTCAAAAAATTCGCCATAAGCGTAAGAACTGATTTCTTTGGTGGCCGACAATGCTTCTTGCCAGCTTCTTGGCAGCAAACATTTGGAAAACAATCGAAAGTTGAATTGCATGACTTTGGATGAAGATCAAAAATTGGCGGTGGTGGGGGTGTGCATTCTAAATATTCTGACACTAAAAGGTAAAATTAATTTTATAAAATATTTGAATATTGGAAGCTAGAATAAACTCACAATAATTGAGAGACCTCTTTACTGGCACTGGAACAATTTCTAGTTCAGGCTGGGACGTCCTGCAGTACCTCTTTTGACCATCCGGACAACAGACTCGTGGCCAGCAATCTGTGTCTGTTTCACATACCTTAACTTCCCACCAGAGTTCGGCTAATGGACGTTGTGGACAGCGTCGGGGAATGATTCCAAAAATTGCTGCAGAAAAAAAAAAAAAACATTTAGGGAGTCATCAACTGGCAGTTATTCTTCTTACGACTATGTGAAGACTCCTCCAGCGGTTTTGGTAAGCCAGCAACACAACTCTTAGCTCCAAAGA
Source organism: Pocota personata (assembly GCA_963082735.1). Taxonomy (NCBI): domain Eukaryota; kingdom Metazoa; phylum Arthropoda; class Insecta; order Diptera; family Syrphidae; genus Pocota; species Pocota personata. Next base: position 261,103,634 of record OY720429.1, on the reverse strand, counting down.
TGTCGCAACAAATCTGATTGGTATTCCATGACTTGCAGTCCTTGTCTCTGTCACACTTTATGGGAAACAAATCGAATTTCACTTCATTCTCTCGTGGGCAGATAAATTGGTCTCTGGGATTTTTGGGAGAACGCTTGTCATTTTGAAACGTCGGCTTGGGTAGGTCCACCTTGGTTGGTCCATTGGGGTTCTCGACAAATGGACTTTTCTCCTCCGGAGTGTATTTCTTTGGATTTGTATTCTTCTTGCGATTTTTTGGAATATCGAATTGCCTAATGTTTTTTGGTTTTGACCCTGAAAGAAAATAAATGCTATACACGTGACAATTAGTTCAAGAGTAAAAACACTAAAAATAAGACCATGACATTCGTTTACGTGCCTCACAGGGCACGACTCAGATTGATGTCACTAATCGTCTTTAATTGTCCACCCATTAAAAGTGAACGTAAACCTGACTGTTTAACCTAAAATTGTATTAAGTACTCATTCATTGTCAGAAATGATTTATGTTAGATGAACTGTGGATTTTGCACCACATTTAGGTGTCTGGCTGGAACGGATTTCCGCCACACCACACACGTATCTTTAATTACCACTCGTTTTCGAACCTGACTTACTATTTGCTCAATTCGAATGTATCTATGGCGCGTACAGTATTTCACGTGAAGAAATATTTGCTTGATTGCAACGAGATAGAAATTTGAATTGTTTCAAGTATGTATGTATGTATATAGGTATGTGGATTGTGGCACGCTCCGGTTGGGTGATTTTTCTGTAGCAACTTCTACTGACCAAAGCCGTGTTGGGCTAATTGTTGGTCTGATAGTGTCATCACCATCGCCTGGTACAAGTATGTGGATTACAGACGTTAGACTGGAGTGAACGTTGATTTATTAAATTGTTTTTATTATATTTACCACTGTTGGTGTCAGGCTTGTAGTTCCATTTATTTAAATTTATGCAACTACCCGTAACGATTATTTTTGAATATAACGACGTGCTATGAGCCACTCATATGAAAATGAAATATGAGATATAGTGTACGTAATGCCTCAGGTGAGACTTTCTTAGACAATGTGACGTGTAATGTTAAATGTAGTAAAAGATGGAAATGTTAGATGTAGCAAACAATACATCTACCATGCCTACACACAATATTGCGCGATTTCTGTCGATATGCATCTGACTTCTCCTAGTTCCGTCAATACTACCCAAACACATTTTGAGTTTGTTTTTATGGGGCTCGTCTTCGGTTGTAGATTGTGAATTTATTGTAGGGGTGTAAGCGAACTGCGACCATAGTAAATCTTGAAGTTCTAGTCTATTGGGTACTCGACCTAGAGCACCTCCTCTAGTCTCATCTTAAGTTAGTGGTTTTAATGTATTGTATTATACATACGAGTATGATTTTTCGCTAGGTGTAACCATTAATTGTCCTTTAAAAGCTATGCATTACTGGTGCATTCACATTGAGATACTGATCGGTCAGAACATTGTGAGATTGACAATCGTCTGTGTCTTTCTTGGAGCACTTTTCACTCAGCACCAGATTTGCGTTTAATTAAAAAAATGCAGTTTGGTGCTTAATTCGATTGCACTTCGTACACAAGTCAAGCTTCTCTGCACTCTCTCGATGTATTGCCCAATTATACATATTATAAGAACATCGCCTTGAATATCTCGACATCCAAGAGTTCTTCCTAACGTCCCAGGGTGGCCAAATGTTATGAATTATATAGAAAAAATCCGAGAGTAATAACTATTTGCTGATTTTTATTTAAACAAATCAATAATAAATCCGATCGCGATTTTTACTATTAAAAATCAGAAGTAAGGATTGAACCATAACTTTTATTTCTCCAAATTAGAAGTAAGAATTAAGTCATGAATTTTAGTTTCAAAAATAAAAAATAAAAATCAAGTCTAAAGAAAAAATTAGGTCATGATTTTTATGGTTAGGAATTAATGATAGAAATCAAATAATAATTTGTATTCTTTCGATCAAAAACACTTATGAATTATAGTGTAATGTTAAGTAACATCAATTTTATGTCTGATGAAAAAAAAAAAATATAAATCATATTCTGATTTATACCTTTGATTTTAAAAAAAATAAAGATTATCTCGGATTTTTACTTCTAATTCGAAAAAATAAAAATCTAAGATTAACTTTTAATTAAATTTTTTAAAAAATAAAATCAGAAGACAATAATTTATTTTATAAATCATAAAATGAGAAATTAGTCAAGTATGCTGATGCATTGAAATACGAAGTCAAAGCATTATTACTGTGTGCTTTTTTGTCCCGCATTTTAAAAATAATTATTATTTTCCGTTTGTGATTTTAATCCATAGGGAGTTCAACGCAAGATGGGTGATAATGCAAATTGTTTTTTTTTTGTATTCTCCAGAGTGCTTTACAGATATTTGTCATTGCAATTGATATTGCCTTAGCCTCTTATTTCTCAGAATCTTTTAAGTTGTCCCGTCTTAGTAGCTTGATGGTCATGTCATTATGTACCTATACGCTATACTTGCCAGAGAAGGTGTCAGTATCAGGTGGCTCAGATGATCTGTCGACATTGTTAACGCTGTTTTGTTAAGTTCGGCAGAAATATAAATGCAATCAAGCTCTGAACATCATGTTACCGCATACATTCTATTCAGTACAACCATCAACCGAGTAAATCCAGCCCGTCATTTTAGCCTCGTAAACAAAAACCAAATTAGCGCTGAATCGCTTTAAAGTGGGTCAAGTTATGGGAAAAAATATTCTAACAGCACTGGACAATCAAGCAATTGTCAGACGCATTAGAAATACGTCGATGGAACCTGTGGCTTAGTGAAAAAAGTGACACCACGACTGGTAAAGGGATACACCATCCTGCATATGTTTGCTTTTTAATATTGACATGGATGCGAAAACGCTAAGCTGATAGAGAACTGCAGAAACTAATCTGACAATCTTGCAGCTGAAACTATATAAACTAAGTATGCCCTAATGTTTGCCCTGTTTTCAGAAAGAGAAATAGTAAAAGCGTACTTTGGTAAAATGCTGACCTCACCGATCTTCGCTGCAAAACCAGAAAAGACTTGAACTTATTCAAGGCTACTAGGTTGGACACAGACAAGAATAGTGTGGTGGTATGTGACCTTATTTCTATTTCAAAATAGAAATAAAGCCAAAGCTCGTTGGAACTGATTTCTAAATTTGATGTTCGTTCTCATTTCGCAAGGCCTTATTACACGTCATCAAGTCTGATTTTCTACAGAATGGAGGTTAGTAAAGCTTATGGCACAGAGTCTGGTTAAAGGTTAATAGCTTCACGGAATCATCCATACTGTACAAATCTCTTTAGAAGAACAGTCATTGAATCTGTTAATGGACACCCACTTTTCCAGAAAACCATTCTGTTTTTGAGATCGGCGTTTATCCACAGGTATTTTTAAATCTAGTCTGTGAGACCAACAAATTAAAATGGACACGGTATTCCAATGGATAGTATATTTTCTGAACAACTTCAGAAGTTTTATGTCTCAAATGGCTGCCGCGCGCTCGGAACCATACTATAGGCTGAGTCATTTCATAAGTGAATATGAAACCAATGAGCTTGACCCTCCTGGTGCTGAAAACTCTGGGGAGAGTTCTAGATTACTACATCAAAGGCTCTGTAGATAGCTACAGACTAGCCAAATGACAGAAAGATTAAAAGGGTAAGTACTAGTTCAGACTATGTGGTCTACGATTCGCATACTGTCTGTATACGATATACTGATCACGAGATCGAGACATCATCTGCAGAGACGAGAATTTGAACGAGACTATAGTTCACTTTTCTTATATATTTTCTTCCCCCGCATATCTAGAAGAAGACTTCTTCAATTAAATGATCGTTTCTTCAACTTTTTCGAACAGCGACCCCCCAAGAGCAATAAAAGCAAGAATATCATGTGGTGAGCCTCTGTAAAATTAATAAAAAAAACTTTATCAAAAGTTGGATATTGGTCTCGAAACATCAAGATTGTTAAGTAATTAATTGGCGTGGCTCGTTCTTTGCGTTTGCAAAAGAAAAGTGCCAAAGCACTTCGATTTGAGTGGTTCGAATCCGATATAAATAAAGTTTTTTCAAAATCAGTACAATTTTCGTTGGCCAAATCCTATTGGTAAGTGGTCTTCTGATCATTGAATACCTACTCTCAAAAGTCGGTAGGTAAATGTAATGATTTCTTGACGAATGTTGCTGGGAGCATGTTCATAACTGGCTATTTTGCTGATAACACAGGATGAAATGTTTTTGGAAGCGTTTCGGTAAACTTAGACATTTGGCAGCATTCTTGACTGATTGAGAGTCTCACTATTAGCAGAGCTTCCAAAGCATTAAATTCCAGTTTATTGCTTACACTCCAATTTATTTAATGGCATTGGAATACGTTGTAGTTCCATATCCACGGCCGAAAAGAGGGAGAGTGAATTTGAAAATGAATAAGAAAAACTAAGGACAAAAGGAAAAAACCCGTCGTCTTCTCAAAAGTCAATAAGAGCTAATCCGATTTTAATGCAGCATTATGCATTGCAATGTATTTAGGGCATATGTGGCGAGGGTTAAGCATGAAACTACTTTGGAATAATACGATAAGACGAGGAGCAGCAATACGCCGATAGTGTATGTATTCATAAGGATAAAAGTGAAAAAAAAAACAAATCTAACAAAGATATAAGTATGTATACCTTTCTGCATTAGTCAGCCAGAAGACGTGGCTAACTCTAACTCAAAGAAAAAAGAAAAAAGAAAAAACTTAATTGCTGCTGATAGAATGCTTGCTATAGAGATTTATTCACAGAGGCTAGACACATTGAAGAAAGAATACGAAGAGCTTGCAAGTGGCAATGGGCGCGCTAATATTATTTATGGAAAACATATTGTTGGCTGTATTAAAAATATATATTTGACGACAAATCATTTAGCATTATTGGTTGTTCTTCTTTTTAGCTCCCGACCCCTTTTAAAACCTGTGATCTAAATGATCTGAACAAAAATCTACATTGTCAAAATCAAGGGCTTTATCAAAATCATTTGATGGATTGAGGAGGAGTAGATAGATAGATCAAGACCATAAAGGGCCTATGTTGGCCTAACTGCACTTTATCGAGGACCACCTTCTATATTTTATATCTATAGCTTGTATATTTATCTACCTAACTATCTAATGTTAATCTCTACAATGAAAAAATATTAAGCGAAAGTACCTACAATAATTGGGCGGGCGACGAATAGAAGGTTGACTTTCCCTGCGATAGAGTGATGCTCGACCTGCATAGCATAGAGTTCGAAATTTGAGGCAAAACACTTAAATTAAGATAAAGGCGTAGAAAATCTCTGCATAAATTCAGAGACCATATGTACATACCTGTAATAAAAAATAATGAGAAACAAATAAAAATATGTAAAATACCTCAAAGGTCAATGCACCAGTTAAGAGTCATCATAATTGTGACCTCAAATTCGACATGTGACATGCTTGGTCTCCAGTCCAAGGTATTATGCGAGTACATTTGCGCACAACGACAAGTCACATTGCAGTGAAACAACATTCACCATAATCAACGCGCTACACTGTGACAACTATTACCATTAACCAATTGAACCGACCAACAATGATTTCGAGTTCCCATCGTAACTCAGCCATGTTGCACTTTTCGCAATCACGTTAAGTAACACAAGGCTTGTGAGTATCAAGTCACAAGAACTACCCACAAACAGCTGGAGTTATGCTCTCACTTAATCTCACTCCCGAGCCATCTGGGTCATGGTCTAGACTTGAGAATAATTTTGCTCAGAAGTTGCTATAGCTCACATCCAGATTCTAATTAAGTGGCAGATCGAAGCAAACAAGTTTCGGGTCAAATTGAAACCTCGAAGATAAATTGCCTCGTTTATTGGCGATGCATAGTTATATGCCAGCAGAGTTTTATTACTTACCAGTAGCCTCCAGCGGAGGTGGTGGCCTACTGACACCAGTTCTACTTGAACTGATATTTCTTGCCACGACGCCCTCGGTGGTGCTGCTGCTGTTGGTAGGTTGTTTTCGACCGCGTCTTGAGTTGACCTCGGTTGTATTGGCGGGGGTTGCTTTTGGAGATGAGGTAGATGCTCGTCGAACAGATGTTGCTGCTAAGCTCCCGAATTCAAAAATACACGAAAACACTACACTTACTATGTACAGCCATAACACACTGTTCACTTTCATTTTCCTTGGCAAGATGGAGATATCATTGACCTTTGTGGTTTGCAGTACGAACGCGGAATGGTCAAGTAAGAGACTGCAGCAGTCTCGTTTGATTTTGGCAAGTAAACCAAGTCACTGGTTTTTATACACTTAACACTTTTTTTTCGCCTCGAATCAAGCAAATGGAAAATTTCGTAGAGCTCCGGTGCACACTTCAATTCGCGTCGAACTGTTTATGTCGATTAAAGTTGGTGCCAGAGTTGCTCAACTGATCTGGCTATGGGCTAGTGTTACTAATATTTCAGTGCTCAAGCAGTTCGATGTGCTTTGAAGTCATTACACCTGAGACTGAGGCAAGATCTCGTGAGAAGCATTACTTACCGCTACAGCTGAGCCGTGGCTTTCGACTAACTTGATTCGATGATGACTTTGGAGCTTTAATTTTGATGCATTCTTGAAGCTTTGTGACTCTCTTTGGCTGCCGGATAAAATCATTTACAAATGTGACTGCAATTGCAGTAACCTTATACGAGGTTGTGAATGGAAGGAGTCTTAAATATTTTTATCTCTAATAATAGTCGCTTATTTGGAGTTACAATACAACAAGTCTGCTGTGCTGGAAGTCCGGTTTACTAAATCTGTCTGTGGTTGGCCATGTAGCTAGGTTGCAATTATGTAATGGAAGTCTTCGGTGAGGATACGAGATGAAAGTTCACGTTTGTAGCACGAGAGTATTGCGGTTAACAATGCGAGCATTTTTACGAGTATGGTGTACGTGTTACATAAGGACGCTATTCGATTGTATGCGGTGCAGTGAGTTTGTGGTACACCGAAAGAAATACTTTTACTCTTACTATGAGCATTGGCTTGAGTGAATTTTTTAGCGATTGTGAGAACAGTTTGAATAGGTACTTTTATGAACTTATGACTTCTTTTATTGTAAGTACAAATATTTGTGGGTACACATTTGGTTATTTGTTATTGCCAAAAATAGATAAGTAAATGGAACAGGGAGCACAGAGTTCGACTAATTCTTGGTAATACCATGGTAACTCATGTTACATTTTACTTCGAAAGCAGAAGAAAACTTTTGGTAACACGTGTTACATTAGGTGACACTTTCAATCTAAATGAATATGTTTCATATTCTGTTGAGACGAAACGAATTAAGCAATTCAAGTTATAAAACAAGATGGTACAATAGTTATTAGTGTTCATCATTAACATTGAACCTTAGTAAGTCTTCAATTGATGAATTGAATTTGCCGCAGGATTGCAGCCGTAGGTATGTACGAGTACTAAAGGTACAAGGGTTCCGGAGCAATTACAATAAATATATTACTAAATATTAAAATGCTCAACTGCTTTTGTTACAGTTTTTCCACTTTATTTTAACAAAATTTCTATTATTTTAGCCAACTGTGGCCGAGTCAAAAGGATTTGTATATTTTATGGTAATCATTTACCATCGCATCTACCCACGGATTTTAATGAAATTTTAATGTGCGATGTAAGGCATTTTTCTGACAATTTTGACACACATGTATTTAAGGTCGGATTTGTCTAGTTTCGAAGATATAAGGGTGGTCGTGGTGTAGTCGTAACATCATCGCTTGTCACGCTGCAGGTTCACGGTTCGAATCCTGATGTCAATAATCATCTATTTATTTCACATGAAATAAATTATTGTAACGGTATTCGTAACCCCTTTCACACGTGCAAATTATATAAAAAAAAATATATATAAGCCTTCAAAGTTGAAGCTTGTTGTAGTTCTAGATTCGTCTGGAAATATGCAACAATATTTTAATTAAAAACATTTTTTTGACTAAAAGCTATGTTCTTTAACTCCTAACAGTATGCAATGATCAGGTTTCAATGGTTTAGAAGATGCATATAGTATATGTAATGACTCCCTTTTGTGGCGTTCCAGCAGCATTTCGGACATGCAAAACCGCCTTTCGACGTCTCTCGGCTTGAGTTCATGTGGAACCCAATTTCCTTGCTTTTGAATATATCCAGCTGCTTTTAAACGTTTTGGAATGGCTGCTTGAGTGACACCCAAAGATTCTGCGAGCTCTTCTTGTGTTTGGCAACAATCTTCATAGAGTAATGCTTCCAGCTCTTCATCTTCAAACTTTTTTGGCTGCCCAGGACGTTCATCGTCTTCCAAGCCAAAATCACCACTTTTAAATCGTGCAAACCACTTTTGGCACGTTCGCTCAGCTAGCGCATGTGCGATGACTTTCGGCAGCAGTTTTCTTCATATTAAAGTAATGAAGAAGAACTCCCCGCTAAAACACTTTTTCAGGCACAAAGTTCGACATATTTGAGTGAAAAAAAATTATTGTTGTTTACCCTTCAAATAAATGACATATACTGAAATGACGTACAATGACAGTAGCTTTCAAACGCATGTTCCAATGGAATAATAACAATGGAATAATACAAGTTACGCCATCTCTTAGCAAACCGCACGAATTAAGTTATTGACCCAATACATATTTACTATCGACAAAAAATGATGTAACATTAAAATGAGATAAATAAAACAGTGTTATTTTTTGCTCATCTGATGAAAGATTTCGGATTGAAAGATTTCACACTACGAGACATCTCTTCGACTCATACACCGAACGGCCTTCATCCTCACATGCAGGTGCTCAGGGCGGCGCCTCGCGTAGTGTAACTAAATATGTATATGGATATGTACTTTTCTAGTCTTTTTTCCAAAACACGAATACTAAAATATGGCTTATGTCACGGCACCCTATATCTGCAACAAGCTGCATTTTGTATGGAAACTTTAAAGGCTTATATCTTCGAAATACATTTGTATGTCTAAATTCTCAGAAAAATGCCTTCTGGATGAAATTTTATAAATAATTACCTATGAGTATTTTACATATATATATGTATGAATGTGAATATTTTATAATACTTTACCTTCTAGGGCCTAAACTGGTAGATTGATTTTTATAAAAAGGGTATCAAACGATTTACCTTTTTATCGGAAGTGAGGATAATTAAAAACATATTAAAAAAAAAACAAAGTAGAGGACGGTGGGTGCTATTTTGTCTTCCTCTCACTTTTGTATAAGTTTTTCGAAAACCCACATTGTATCAAAATGAAAATAGTTTTCAAATAATTGTCGAAAGATGACACATAAACATAATTGTCGGTTCAGTAGTTTCAGAGATAAGACAGAGGCATACATTGTTTGGCAGTTTTTTTAAAAACTTTTCTCGAAATTTAATTGATTAAAAATAATGGATCTATATATTTTTGAAACCGGCCCATCTTTATTTTTCATTTGACACCCATATTATATTTTTACAAAAAACATTTTTCTTTTCAATTACCCTCTAACTTGCAAGACTGTTTTTTTTCAATTTTCCAAAACTTTACTTTAGAGCTATGTATATGCAGGTTAATAAGACCCAACTAAATTTCAAAACCCTAGGTCTAATGTTTTAAATGTTATGAGGGTGTGACAGACAGACGGATGGGCAAACGGACAAACGGGCAGGCGGACAGGTAACTGACGTTCATAAGGGTTCCGTTTTTACTTTTTGAGCGAGCTATCTTCATCATCATTTTACATAAGCGAATGATTTTAGTAGGAATAGCTACCATGATATGGCTGTCACACGCGGCCTTGAAATCAGTTAAAAACATACAGTAAAGTTAAAATCCATTTGGAAATCAAATTTTTAAGAGATTTTATTGGAAGAACTGTTTTCACAACATTTTCTTAATAAAAATGGACGTAGATAGCATAGTTAACCACCATCTTATGATCCATTTTGAAAGAAACCATCTCCTTATTGACTGCCAGTGTGGTTTCCGACAACAGCATTCCACAGGGGACTTACATACCTGTCCGAAAAATTAAACCAGTGCATTCGTGATCATGCAGGTAAATGCAGATTAGTAGCCCTTGGTATCTCTAAGTTTTTCAATGGAGTGTGGCATAGTGCCCTCGTTAACAAACTTGAAGCTCATGATATAGGTGACATTTTCATGAAATGGACTGTGAGTTTTTTAAGTCATTCATCATTGCAGGTTGTATTAAATGAATGCACTTCTACACCGTTCTCGACTAATGCCGATGTTCCCCAGGGCTGAGTACTCTCTCCGTCTTTTTTTCTGATTTACATCAATATATCAGTAGTAATCGGATTCATTCCTTCGCGGTTGACAGTACTTTTGACACTGCCTAATCGCTAATGACACCAAGGCAAGGGCCCCAAAACGTAGAATGTCCGCGGCAGTAAATATCTAGCGAAGTCAACTCTGACATCGATGCAATCATTAATTCGGGTGCAAACAACAGAGTTATATAGGGGTTAGAATAGAAAATATAGTTAGAGCTCGTCAAATACGCAGAGCTGTCTCCTGTCTTTAATCATGTTTGTAGATTAAAGTTAGAATGGATGGAGTTGATGTTGAGAAGTCTAATGACTTGTCAATGCTTGGCATGTGTGTTAGCTCGGACCTTTGATAGACCCAGCAGATTACTTATGCCGCAAAAGGCGGTGCTATAGAATTCCTCAAAAGGTATAAACGGTTTTTCACTTCTGCGGATACTTTCGTCCGATATTCGAAAATAAATCGCATGTTTAGGAGGGAGTTCCAGTAGCAGGCTTGAGTTTAGTTGATCGTGTTCAGCGACAAGTTTGATCGGTGATCAGGCAAATCCCTTAGCTTGAACACCGCCGAAATGTTGGGTGCTTAGCGCTCTTGTTCCACCACAAATGTTCGGACAATATTTAGTCCGCCTGTCTAGTCGTAATATACATTTATCCTATTCAGCATACGAGTATACACATACTTTAAAGCCTGTTTTCGCGCGCACTACTCAACGTAGGAGATCGTTTTTTAACCATTCACCACAAATGTGGAATAACCTGCCTTCCTCAGTATTTCCAGAAATCTATAATTTGCAAAGATATTAATATTAACACGCACCCTTATCTCACTTTCATCTTTTACTTTCACTTCATCACTGGATTATACAAATTCAAAGAATACAGAGAATATTAAACAAAAACCTGCTACAGAAGTGACTTCATTCTTTTGAATGATCTTCTGCAGACCAGGACCAAGGGCTTTTAAGTCACCTTGTGAAAGATGAATTATCTAAGCACCGAATGAGTTCAATACTTAACAGTCTGTTCCACCTCCTAATCTCCCGTCGAGATAGTAGGTCTCGTTATTTATTATACTCACGTATGTAGGTTCACTGTACCTAAACGAATCAATAAAGATCCAAATTTACAAGTGTCTTTCTGTTGAAGCCAATACTTTTAGTTGTCTTTCACAATAGCTAAGTGCTTGCACTTAACTTAAATTATTTGATAGATAGAGACTTGAATCTAGTGAATTTTATATGATGCCTTTTTCAATTAAAGCAATGACAACATTCAATTTGCAAACGAAACTAATAGCCTTCAAAGGTGGATTCTTTCACCAGTCACTGTCATAAAAATGTCTGCAAAATTCCAAGTGGTGGCGCAAAAGGTACACTATGTTTTTTTTTGATTTAGTACTAAAATTTTTGCCACAACATTTCAGCGTAAGTGCACCACCAGTTCAAGTCGATGGCATTGTCATTTCGATGTATACTCTTTGCTCAACACCAGGAAGGTGAACTTTCAGTTCAGCAATTGTGGCCAAACACTAAAATACATTTTTTTTTTTTTAAAAAGTAGATAGAAGGAGTGGGTACAGGTTTCTTTCACGTCGCAATAAATTTATTTCTTACCTCAAGGTCAAATGGATTTGCTACCGTTTGTTACGAATTTTATCATTCCTTTTTTTTCCATTTTACATATGTATGTATCAAAGGCTTCTATTGCTTCCACTGACTATGGAATACCTATACACAACTAAGTATGACTGAGAAATCAGCAATATTGTTGTGGTTAACTAATTAGCAAGTTTCTCAACTCAATCTGTTAGATTACACCACAACCTTTCAGATATCATAATCAGCATATTGCTTGCAATAAAAAGTAGTAGTAAAAGACAGAAATCATTTCATATAAACATTTTATTCTTTAGCCTAAAGCTCTATTCATTCTAAAATTATTGAGGTTCGTTCTTTAAACATCCTTAAACTAGAAACTAGTAACTAGCAACCTTATGTAATAATTATCTCCCTATCCATTAGTATTCAATGGCAATTGCCTTTTCCTCCCTTGCAACAGCTCCCTGTGTTCTTTGTTTCGACTTTGTTCGTACACTTGCAGTCTTGACCCTTACTGCAGGCATCTCCACACTTTTGGCCAGTGCATTTGCAGTCTGGAATACAAGAAAAAACCACAATTAATATAATGCACTTTTTTTTATTCACTTTTTCCACTTTATCACAAAATCTTAATAGAACTAAATTTCCTCACCAGTTTTACAACCTCCACAAGGCATTTTGATTAGATATGTTTTTTTTTCTTGTTAGAGCTTTCAGAAAGCGATTCAAAACTGGGAACGCACTTGGAGCGAATGATGTCACAATGAAGCGGGTAGCAAGTTTTTATAAGGAATATTACTTTTCGTGCGGTGTGCAATCTATAGTCACACTATAGCCATATTTAACGATCGAATTTTTCTTTTCTTTTTTTGTTTATGCCTCGCTTGAGATATGATTCACGATGACGCTAAAGCCGTGTGCAGAGATAGGGAGCGTAAACATTCAAATGTTTTATGCTTGAATATTCTATCTTTTGCGCACCACTTGAGAGAGGTTCGTTAAGACGTTCGTGACAAGGGTCAGGCACATAAAAACATTTGAACGAAAAACTAAGTTTTTTTTTTGCTTGTTTAGATTGTTTTTCATTTTTTAAGCTCATCAGTGTTAAAATGAAACTATAGTGGCGAGGTTTCTGTGCAACAGTCGTCACTCGTCAATCTGTATGAAGACGTCAATTAGTGTAAATAAATATTTGTATGCAAATCAATGTTAATTGGTTTAGGAAAATGACGAACGAGGCATGGTTAAGAACAAGTGGAAAATCAATTAAATATAAATAAACTGGAAATGTAATCGTATATTCAACTAAAAATGGTGAAATGTACGATACGTACACTTAGTGGTACTTTTATTATCGCCATTGTATAGGCGCCTATCAGAATCAAGACTTCTTATCTAATCTGTCAGCTGGTGACAATCGAGTGGCTGCCGTTCTCTAGTGGATGATTAAATTTTTGAAATGCTTCTAATAGTATTTTTATAATTTGTTGAGGACATTTATTAGGAATTGTCATGCTACAGTTGGTCAAGGTTAAATTGACGAAATTACTATTTGAATTAGAACTGTGATGTTGTTCATTGTTTGTGACACACGCTCCTTAGGATAGTAAAGCCAAGTTACAAAAAAAACCATTTCCCTTTATTATTTTTTGATTTTTTTTTTTCGTAAAACTTTAACTGATTATTAAGGAAACAATTTATTTGAAATGACCGCCGATTGCATTTATGCATGCCTTGAGTGGTTCACTGCAACGATAAGTACGTGCTTTAAGAACTCAATATTTCGGTGTGGAACAAACCATGCCCTCTAAAATAGACCACAGATTATAATCAAAAGGATTGAGATCTGGACTGCCTGACAGTCAATAGTCTGGTGAAGTCCGGCATATTGTTTTGGGGCTACCCTTGTGTTTTTTTTTTTCTAAGAGCTGGTGCAGAGTCTTGTTGGAAAGTCCACTGGTTGTTTGAAAACAATTATTGGTTAAGTCCCTTTGCAACGCCTTCCAGAACATCCTTTTGCCTATGTGTTTACTCAAAATTTTCCTGTGGCCAGTTTGCGCGTACCTGCGGCGTAGCGCTTTCGGACTTACATTCCGTTTTTACTTTAATTGGACTGTGTGTATTTTAAATGCGTTCATTTCCAAATCTTGTTTGCTAATGCGAGACATGGATTTCTGCGATATCCTAATTTTTTCGTGACAAGATTTTCTGCTTTCGCAGCAGCTCCCGATTAATCCTGGCTTTAACAGCTTTGATCGTCAGTGGAATTCGGTCAGTGCGAGGACGTCCAGATCTTTGACGGTCAGTCCTCAAACAATTTAACAGTTAGATACACAAAATTCCGGATGAATCCAAGCTGCCGCAAGGCCCGGAAAACATCGCCTTTTTCCATATTATACTTGTGAAGGTCAATTACCACAACACGGTTTTCAATATCGCTCCATTCCATATTTACAAACTAACTTACTGCCCGAACGCAATAGTGAGGCTGAAGCGGCAGTACGCAGAGCTGTCAATATAGCACGGACACAACGAAGCACGAACGAAGCTGCAGCTGAAGTACGAAATGTAGCTGCAGCACAAGTTGAGTCAACTTCTTCCGAACGAGCTGCACTACTTTTTGACAGTTAGAAACAAAAACAAAACAAAAAAAAAAACCAAAATGGCAGAGCCGTCTACGGAGAAATTCAAAGCATGCGACTTCTTCTTTCTCAGTTATTATTATAAAAATTATAATTATAAAATCCACCACAAAAAACATTTTCACGCAACACAGCGCGATTAGCTTTCCGCAGCTTGAGCAATCGAGCTGCGCTTCACCAATGTGTCGTGCATTGCTACTTCAGTGAGCGACTTATTTGACAGTTTGTACTACAGCGACTTCATCTGCTGCAGCGCTTCTTCATTGTGTTCGGGCAGTTAACTTGGTATAAACGTCATTTATTGTATACCTGTCAATATAGAAGGGATGTGTTCAATACCAGTTTCACGATGAGTGCGTTTAAACATGTACCAGTATTTATGATATGGAAGTCATATCAAGAACTATTTGAGCCAATTCGTATATATTTGTTATACTATTCTCCATACCCAGGAGCAATTCAAAATTCACCTTTGTTGTGTGCCGGGGTATAGGAACATTCCAGGGAATTGTAAGACGTATGAAAATGCCAGACGTGAAACAACGATACCTATTCTACCAGCTAAAGGTACCTTGAGTATACCGATCGCTACAAGTAAACTTAAATTAAAGCTGGATGCTATCGACAGAACAAATCTTAGGTGGACAAGTGGTACAACGTGTCTAGCGACAAAACAGATTTTGTCTAAGCTGTTTTAAAAAATGCCCTAAGAATTTGATTTCTCTCAATATATAAGCGCTGTAATTGGTTAGTTGAGGGGGAAACTATTCTTCACCCTCTCTGTACCCACCCAGCTCTCTGCCAAAGAAAAAGATTTTACTTAAGGTCCTTTTGCTTCACCGACCTAAGCGATCTGATAAATGTAGACATTAGAAACCTCCTACGCTTCAACAAAAGCTCCAATTGGTTCAATGAGTAGGTAAGGGACATTTTACCTCATGACCCATGTGGTACCATAAAGGACCTATTATTGGTCTAAGTGTGTCGGTCTCCTAGCTAGCAGCCAATGTTTTTGTGGGGGGCTTCTGAGGGCATAATGCACCTCAAGAAATTATAACAAATTTCCCGGTACAAGAAAAGCAATTTCTTGTCCCGTCTCCACCCGATTTCGGTGGTTTTCAAATAGACGCATAGACACGCCCGACTTAACTCAAAACTCATATTTCGTCAAAATCCGTTAGGTGTTCCGAGGCTAGATATATGAGAAAGATGATGATTTAAATCCTTCCTATTCCTTCCCATACATGTGTACATAGTTTCGTCTAAAATTTAACAAAATCGGTGGTATCTGTGTAAGATGTTAGGGGTTACGAAGGCCTCGAGATGTCACATGGTTGAGTGGTTCTGTTGCACAATAAGAAAGTTCATTATGATACCTGGCTCCTCTTATATCTGAAAGTTTGCAACAAAGAACGGCCGATTTTATAGGATAAAAGACTGTATAAAAGCAGTATAGAGGTACTGTCCTATCGAAATACTCTTCAGTCAGTTGTGGTGACTTTCGGGATACCCAGTATATAGTATTGCCTCGAAAGTAGATTGAAAGACTAGCCAGAGTGGTAATTAAATACACGCGTGGAAATCCATCTTAACTGCTGCCATCTATGGAAAGACAAGGTGGAATCACATGGTCAGCATACTGATACTTGGGATGCGCTCATCCTTATAACTATCCGAAGAGCATACTATGCAGTTTTTAGGAAACAAAACGACATTCCGAATTCTTGAGAACTCACAATTCTTCGGTTAGCTAGGTAGTAGCCGGGGATACAGAGCCTCAATAATGGTGCTAAAGGTGATTCAATTAAGAATTTCTGTTAATGAATAATTGTGTAAGTGGCCGAGATCTGGAAGTCAACCCATTGAAAACCGAAATCGTGTAATCGGAGTTAGTCACGGTTTTATTTTAAACCGACTACCTGACTCCTGCAATTAGTCTTTGATAGAAGGTTCACTACTAGAAATCCCGACAAAAACGTTTGGATAAACCGACAAGTTTGGTTTGGTTTTTTGTACATAAAAATATAACAAACGTGCGACCTGTTTGCTGGATCCTTTCTCTGCTTAAGCTTAGAAGCAGGGTGGGATTCCCGTGTCAGATATGAGTACATTTTTATTCTGCACGCTGATTCAACAGTTTCTATGCGGAGCACCTTGGCACCTTGAAGCATACAATGAAAATATAAATTCTTTCCATTCTAGCAAAAGATAGTATTCGTTGATATAATTTCGGGTGCTTGAAAAAACAATAAAGCTATACCGCCTAGAACTATGCAATGAGTTGTCAAAATTAAACTCTATACTGTTGGAATTTTTTCATTGCGTATATTTTGGTGCTTATATGCTTAAATGAATTTGTGGCACCTGAAATTTTTATGGTGGCAACGCATGACGTACACATAAATACATGCGTCCATACATACATTCCTTGTTCTTCAGACGAACTACTAAGTACCTAATTGTAGGATTCCTGTGCTTGAACATGAAACGACCGCCAAATGTCATAATTTCATTGTTTTGACAGTCAAATTTTCATTCATTATATTCAATTCAATTCAATGCCTTGTTGAACTTTGTTTTTTAATCATCTCATTTGCCGGTAATGAAATAATTTATCAAATGAGGAAAGGTATTGGAAATGAGGTAATTTATCACCTCGTTTGACACATTTTGCCGGAGCGGAACGATTCCTAGCCATCCGAATTTCTTATATTTTTTATATTTGAAGATTTGCACTTCTGGCTGCAGTCTGCACTTAGCTGTCAACTGTCAAAGTATTCGCCGCAAGAAGCAGTTATATTTTAAGTATTGTAGCATAATAATAACTACGCCCCCTAAAAATATGACGCAACAAATTCCGAAGTGACTTCATTCTGGCAGAATTTTGGTTCGTACTGTCCTTTCATTCGAGGTTCGTGTCTGGGACGAAGTCTCCACAGCTCATGTCAACGAAAGAGACGAATAATATCAGGGATAAAAGGGAATTATAACTGCAAGAATTATTTCTCTTATTCCAGTGGTCGAAGAATTTGCTAGAAGTTTCTGGCTATCAGAAACTTCTGCTATATAAGGACAGATGGCGGTCAAAAAAAAAGACAGTTGGTTTAGAACCGTGGCGAAGAGATTGGAAAAGTGATAATGGGCGAAGTTGTAATTTGGTGATAAATTGAAAGTTGAGAGTGAACAAGAAAAAGTAATTAGTTTGGATTTGTGAATTAAGTAATTGAAAGGAGATAAAGTGATTTGAGAGGAAAGAGACCTTGTAAGAAAAGAATTTGCGAAGAATAGTATAGTGTGAACTTGAATTGTTCTATAGACTAGAAAATAAAGAAATAAATTTCACAGAATATCGTTTTATCTACTCGAGCCGTAGCTTGCATATTACATTGGTGTCAGAAGCGGGATAAAACTTATTCTGTGAATAACTATTTCCGCGGTGTGAAATTGCACAATTAAAAAAAAAAAAAAAAAAAAAAAAAAAAACGATTTCTGTGTTGAGTTAATTAGTTGCGCAAAATGGGTCGCAAATTGGGAAAACTAACTATAACTCAACTAAAGGCAGAACTCAGTAAGCGGAACCTCGACACAACTGGGGGAAAAGATGCCCTACTGATTCGTTTGGAAGAAGCAATAACGCAGGAAGGTGAAAATCCGCATGACGTAGAGTTTGACGTGGAAGAGGAACCAGCAAGTACAGCAGCCGACCCGGGTATAACAAGTCTGCTCCTGCAACTTAAGTTAGTCATGGACGAACAAAAGAAAGCAATAGAAGATCAAAGGAATTCTATAGAACTTAAGCTGGACGAACAAAAGAAAGCGATGGACGAACAAAAGAAAGCAATGGACGAACAAAAGAATTCTCTAGAACTTAAGCTGGATGAACAAAAGAAAGCGATGGACGAACAAAAGAAAGCAATGGGCGACCAAAGGAATTCTCTAGAACTTAAGCTGGACGAACAAAAGAAAGCAATGGACGAACAAAAGAATTCTCTAGATGCTCTGGAAAGTAAACTTGATGAGCAAAACAAGAACTTGGAATCCAAATTCGAAGTGATCGAAGAGAAAATCGAGAAGGTCAAGACGCAACTCGAAAAAGTCGAAATTAGATTCGATGAAAATTTTGAGAAACATGAAACTCAGTTCGGGAAGATAGAGACTCAATTTGAAAAAGTGGATACGAAATTCGAGATAGTAGGAAAGCAAGTCGAAAATCTTGCTAAGGAGCTCAGCAACGTGAAGAGACAGAAAGCACGGGAATATTCCACTGACGGTCTGAGAAGAAAGGAGATGCAGCCTCCTATCTTCGATGGTCAAACATCATGGCCAATTTATAAAAGGCAATTCGAAGCGGCCGCAATGACCAATAGCTGGGACGATGAAGAGAAGTCCATTGCACTCACACTTGCACTGAGGGGTCCAGCTGCGGAGCTCTTGCAGACCATCCCGGAAGATAAACAGCAGAACTACGATTCTCTGGTTCAGGCTATCGAGATGCGGTTTGGGGATGAACACATGCAGCAGGTGTACAGGGTTCAACTGCGTAGTCGAGTCCAGAAAAGGGGGGAAACGCTCCAACAGTTGCAAGCGGATATAGAGCGACTAGCCCATCTTTCATACCCTAAAGCCGGTGAGGAGCTTATCAACGAAATGGCGGTGGAAGCTTTTATTCAGGCCATAGAGGACAGACAACTGCAAATGGCTGTAAGGATGGCTGAAAAGCGAACGCTCCCCGAGGCATTGGCATTCGCTTTGTCAATGAAGGCTGCAAATCTACGACTACGAAATACAGCATCGTAAAGGAAAACTCCACTCTAATGCGGATGCACTGTCCCGGAGACCATGCAGAACGGATTGTAAACATTGTGCGCGTCAGGAAGAACGGGAGCTGGTTTCCATCCAAAGAATGAGAGCCGAACCTATCGCCGGCTGGAGCGTAGATGAGATCCGGAACGCTCAGAAGGAAGACCCGGATATCGAGCCGATTCTGGCCTGGAAGGAGAACATGGAGAAACCGGATCATCAGGACATCTCTCACAGAAGCCCGACCTTAAAGGCATATTTTGCGCAGTGGGACTCCCTCCATGTCCAAGAAGGTGTTCTGAGAAGAAAATGGGAATCCTCCGACGGAAAGTCGTTTGTAATGCAGCTTGTCGTACCACGGACGAGGGTCAAGGAGGTGTTACAGGAAATGCATGGCGGGGCGACCGGAGGCCACTTGGGAGTGAATAAGACGTTAGAAAAGGTACGAGAACGTTTTTATTGGTTAAAAGCGAAGGAAGATATCGAAGACTGGTGCAGAAAATGCGACGTGTGTGCAGCTAGCAAGGGTCCGAGAATCAAAACTCGAGGTAAGATGCACCAATACAACGTGGGAGCACCTTTCGAACGAATCGCCATTGACATCGCAGGGCCCTTTCCGGAAACCGACAATGGTAATCGGTATATACTCGTAGTGATGGACTACTTCAGTAAGTGGCCGGAAGCGTTTCCGATCCCTAACCAGGAAGCCAGAACCGTGGCGGAGCAGATCGTCTACAATTGGGTTAGCAGATTCGGTGTGCCCTTGGAATTGCATTCTGACCAAGGGCGGAACTTCGAGTCAAGAATCTTCCAAGAGATGTGTCAACTACTCGGAATCAAAAAGACAAGGACAACCCCGCTTCATCCACAGTCGGACGGTATGGTGGAGCGTTTCAATAGGACTTTGGACGAACATCTCTCGAAGGTCGTAGGTGACTACCAACGGGATTGGGACCGGCAGATTCCCTTGTTTTTGATGGCCTATAGAAGTGCCGTGCATAGCACTACTCGACATACGCCGTTCGAAATCTTATTTGGTGGAATAGCTCGTTTACCCAGTGAGGTGAAATTTGGATCTCCTACCAATGAGCCCAGAAATGAAGAAGAGTACGTGGCGGACCTTAGGGAAAGGCTTAGGGACATACACCAAAGGACCAGAAGCCAGATTAAGATGACGAGCGACCGCATGAAGACCAGGTATGATGCCAAGGCAACAACGTCAGGATTCCAGGAAGGAGATCTGGTGTGGCTGTATAATCCCCATCGCCAAAAGGGGAAATCACCTAAATTACAGCGGAACTGGGAAGGTCCCTACAGAATAATAACCCGCATCAACGATGTTGTCTACCGCATCCAGCGAGGACCGAGGGCCAAAATGAAAGTGGTTCATGTGGACCGACTGAGTCGATACAATGGCCGAAATGAGGATGCACTTGTTCGGGACGAACATGTCTAAGAGGGGGGCAGTGTAGCATAATAATAACTACGCCCCCTAAAAATATGACGCAACAAATTCCGAAGTGACTTCATTCTGGCAGAATTTTGGTTCGTACTGTCCTTTCATTCGAGGTTCGTGTCTGGGACGAAGTCTCCACAGCTCATGTCAACGAAAGAGACGAATAATATCAGGGATAAAAGGGAATTATAACTGCAAGAATTATTTCTCTTATTCCAGTGGTCGAAGAATTTGCTAGAAGTTTCTGGCTATCAGAAACTTCTGCTATATAAGGACAGATGGCGGTCAAAAAAAAAGACAGTTGGTTTAGAACCGTGGCGAAGAGATTGGAAAAGTGATAATGGGCGAAGTTGTAATTTGGTGATAAATTGAAAGTTGAGAGTGAACAAGAAAAAGTAATTAGTTTGGATTTGTGAATTAAGTAATTGAAAGGAGATAAAGTGATTTGAGAGGAAAGAGACCTTGTAAGAAAAGAATTTGCGAAGAATAGTATAGTGTGAACTTGAATTGTTCTATAGACTAGAAAATAAAGAAATAAATTTCACAGAATATCGTTTTATCTACTCGAGCCGTAGCTTGCATATTACAGTATTAAAGTACTTTTGAATGAAATTATTGAGCACAATTATATATTGTAGCATAATAATAACTACGCCCCCTAAAAATATGACGCAACAAATTCCGAAGTGACTTCATTCTGGCAGAATTTTGGTTCGTACTGTCCTTTCATTCGAGGTTCGTGTCTGGGCCGAAGTCTCCACAGCTCATGTCAACGAAAGAGACGAATAATATCAGGGATAAAAGGGAATTATAACTGCAAGAATTATTTCTCTTATTCCAGTGGTCGAAGAATTTGCTAGAAGTTTCTGGCTATCAGAAACTTCTGCTATATAAGGACAGATGGCGGTCAAAAAAAAGACACAGTTGGTTTAGAACCGTGGCGAAGAGATTGGAAAAGTGATAATGGGCGAAGTTGTAATTTGGTGATAAATTGAAAGTTGAGAGTGAACAAGAAAAAGTAATTAGTTTGGATTTGTGAATTAAGAAATTGAAAGGAGATAAAGTGATTTGAGAGGAAAGAGACCTTGTAAGAAAAGAATAAGGCGAAGAATAGTATAGTGTGAACTTGAATTGTTCTATAGAGTAGAAAATAAAGAAATAAATTTCACAGAATATCGTTTTATCTACTCGAGCCGTAGCTCGCATACTACATTGGTGTCAGAAGCGGGATAAAACTTATTCTGTGAATAACTATTTCCGTGGTGTGAAATTGCACAAGCAAAAAAAAAAAAAAAAAAAAAAAACGATTTCTGTGTTGAGTTAATTAGTTGCGCAAAATGGGTCGCAAATTGGGAAAACTAACTATAACTCAACTAAAGGCAGAACTCAGTAAGCGGAACCTCGACACAACTGGGGGAAAAGATGCCCTACTGATTCGTCTGGAAGAAGCAGTAACGCAGGAAGGTGAAAATCCGCACGACGTAGAGTTTGACGTGGAAGAGGAAGCAGTAAGTACAGCAGCCGACCCGGGTATAACAAGTCTGCTCCTGCAACTTAAGTTAGTCATGGACGAACAAAAGAAAGCAATAGAAGATCAAAGTCATAAGCTCGATGACCAAAGGAATTCTCTAGAACTTAAGTTGGATGAACAAAAGAAAGCAATGGATGAACAAAAGAAAGCAATGGACGAACAAAAGAAAGCAATGGACGAACAAAAGAAAGCAATGGACGAACAAAAGAATTCTCTAGAACTTAAGATGGACGAACAAAAGAATTCTCTAGATGCTCTGGAAAGTAAACTTGATGAGCAAAACAAGAACTTGGAATCCAAATTCGAAGTGATCGAAGAGAAAATCGAGAAGGTAGAGACGCAACTCGAAAAAGTCGAAACTAGATTCGATGAAAACTTTGAGAAGCATGAAACTCAGTTCGGGAAAATAGAGACTCAGTTCGAAAAAGTAGAAAAACAAGTCGAAAATCTTACTAAGGAACTCAGCAACGTGAAGAGACAGAAAGCACGGGAATATTCCACCGACGGTCTGAGAAGGAAGGAGATGCAGCCTCCTATCTTCGATGGTCAAACATCATGGCCAATTTATAAAAGGCAATTCGAAGCGGCCGCAATGACCAATAGCTGGGACGATGAAGAGAAGTCCATTGCACTCACACTTGCACTGAGGGGTCCAGCTGCGGAGCTCTTGCAGACCATCCCGGAAGATAAACAGCAGAACTACGACTCTCTGGTTCAGGCTATCGAAATGCGGTTTGGGGATGAACACATGCAGCAGGTGTACAGGGTTCAGCTGCGTAGTCGAGTCCAAAAAAGGGGGGAAACGCTCCAACAGTTGCAAGCGGATATAGAGCGACTAGCCCATCTTTCATACCCTAAAGCCGGTGAGGAGCTTATCAACGAAATGGCGGTGGAAGCTTTTATTCAGGCCATAGAGGACAGACAACTGCAAATAGCTGTAAGGATGGCTGAAAAGCGAACACTCCCCGAGGCATTGGCATTCGCTTTGTCAATGAAGGCTGCGGAGCAAGCATACCAGGGAATACACCGTGTCAGGGAAATGTCCGTCGTGGAATGCTCATGCCAGAGAACAGCCGTCATGGATGAAGACAGAGCTCGCGGAAGTCAAATCCGTTGCTGGAATTGCAACCAAACCGGACACCTACAACGGCAGTGCAGAAGTGCACCTAGACGAGGAAATTGTCCACATTGCGGAAGTAGGAGAAGCAGAGAGGAAGCATCCTGTCGGTCAGACTTCCCAAAACCAGCAGTCGGGGGATGCGTAAGGACCAACTTCGCGGGGCAGAAGTTGGTTACTGGAATCGAGGCCCCCAGGACCACCATTCAAGTTTCGCAAACCAAACGGGGTAACAAGAGCCTGACAGTGGAGGCACTAATCAACAAGAAGAAGTGCGTAGCCACCATCGACACAGGTGCCACCGCCTCCATTGTAAGAAGAGATATCGTCAAAGGCTCCTGGCTGCACAACACCAACAGCTACTGCCTGAAGACTGCAACAGGGGAAATGGCGAAGGTATTTGGAGAAGTTCGTCTTACGATTACTCTGGCAGGACTGACGTTCGCCCATGCGTTTCTGGTGGCAGATATATGCGACGAGTGCATCATCGGAATAGACTTCATGAAAGCAAATGAAGTAATCTTGGACATCGGGATGCAAGTACTGAGGTATCGAAATGTGGAGATTCCGATGGTGTACGGAAATGAGAATGCCGTAACTCTCAGGACAGTCATCAGCAAAGACGAAGTTTTGCCGCCGTCTTCAGAGACAATCATTTGGACGAAGCTGGAAGGTGATCTTGGGAGCCACCGATTCTACATAGTAGAACCAGACCCAGAGAAGAATTCTCAAGACTACATCGTGGGAAAGACGTTAGTCGAACCAAAGAACACCATGGTTCCAGTGAGAGTTTTGAACGCAAGACCACACACTGTCAAACTAAGGCGAGGGGAGGTGACTGGAAAATGCACGCCGATTACCGCCGTCGCAACAATATCTGAACGTGATGCTCCAAAACCTCTCCCATCACCTTGGACAGCGGAAACGAGAGAGACGATTCTCCAGTCCAGTGAGCTGAATCAGGAGCAGCGAACTCTGGCAGAGAATCTTATCAATGAGTACGCTGATGTATTTGCCGCACAGGACGGAGAATACGGCCGAACACACCTGGTACAACATCGAATAGACACTGGTGATACTAGACCAATTCGTCAGCCTGCTAGGCGCCTTCCATTGGCAAAGCAGACAGAAGTTGCAGAGATGGTGTCGGCAATGGAGAAAGAAGGTGTGATTGAAAGTTCCAAAAGTCCGTGGGCATCACCGGTTGTACTGGTTAAGAAGAAAGATGGCAGCACGCGGTTCTGCGTGGACTATCGGCAGCTCAATTACGTCACCAAGAAAGACAGCTACCCTCTGCCACGGATTGACGACACGCTAGACACACTATCAGGAGCCCGATGGTTTTCCACTCTCGACTTGAAGAGTGGCTACTGGCAGGTACAGATCCATCCAGAAGACCGGGAGAAAACCGCCTTCACCGCAGGAAATGGGCTATGGCAATTCACGGTAATGCCATTCGGGCTGTGCAATGCTCCGGCGACTTTCGAGCGATTGATGGAATGTGTCCTGCAAGGGTTAACATGGAAAACCTGTTTGGTATACTTGGATGATGTCATCGTCGTAGGAAAAACGTTTGCGCAACACCGAGACAATCTAAGGGATGTGTTTCAAAGGCTTCGAAGTGCCCACCTGAAGCTCAACCCCAAGAAGTGCGCCCTGTTTAGAGCGGAAGTCAAGTACCTGGGACACATAATTTCAGCGAAAGGAGTGAGAACCGATCCGGAGAAGGTCGAAGCGGTGAAAAACTGGCCAGTCCCCAAAGACAAACACCAACTAAGGAGCTTCCTGGGCCTAGCCACCTACTACAGACGGTTCGTGAAGGATTTTGCCGGGATCGCAAAGAACCTGCACCAGTTGACGGAAAAGGGAAAACAATTCAAATGGTCAATTGAGTGCGAGAAGAGCTTCAAGGCACTTAAACAACGGCTATGCGATGCCCCGATACTGGCTTACCCCACTCCCGGGGAAACGTTCGTTGTGGATGCAGATGCTAGTAATGTCGGGGTAGGAGCCGTACTCTCCCAGGTGCATGACGGCCAAGAGAAGGTGGTTGCGTACTTCAGCAAGGTGCTCTCTAAGCCAGAAAGGAACTACTGCGTGACAAGGCGGGAACTTCTAGCTTTGATCTTGGCTACGAAGCATTTTCACAAATACCTCTACGGGAGGAAGTTCGTTCTTCGCACAGACCATGCAGCATTAAAATGGCTATTACAGTTCAAGAGTCCTGAGGGTCAGGTCGCAAGATGGATCGAAAGGCTGCAAATCTACGACTACGAAATACAGCATCGTAAAGGAAAACTCCACTCTAATGCGGATGCACTGTCCCGGAGACCATGCAGAACGGATTGTAAACATTGTGCGCGTCAGGAAGAACGGGAGCTGGTTTCCATCCAAAGAATGAGAGCCGAACCTATCGCCGGCTGGAGCGTAGATGAGATCCGGAACGCTCAGAAGGAAGACCCGGATATCGAGCCGATTCTGGCCTGGAAGGAGAACATGGAGAAACCGGATCATCAGGACATCTCTCACAGAAGCCCGACCTTAAAGGCATATTTTGCGCAGTGGGACTCCCTCCATGTCCAAGAAGGTGTTCTGAGAAGAAAATGGGAATCCTCCGACGGAAAGTCGTTTGTAATGCAGCTTGTCGTACCACGGACGAGGGTCAAGGAGGTGTTACAGGAAATGCATGGCGGGGCGACCGGAGGCCACTTGGGAGTGAATAAGACGTTAGAAAAGGTACGAGAACGTTTTTATTGGTTAAAAGCGAAGGAAGATATCGAAGACTGGTGCAGAAAATGCGACGTGTGTGCAGCTAGCAAGGGTCCGAGAATCAAAACTCGAGGTAAGATGCACCAATACAACGTGGGAGCACCTTTCGAACGAATCGCCATTGACATCGCAGGGCCCTTTCCGGAAACCGACAATGGTAATCGGTATATACTCGTAGTGATGGACTACTTCAGTAAGTGGCCGGAAGCGTTTCCGATCCCTAACCAGGAAGCCAGAACCGTGGCGGAGCAGATCGTCTACAATTGGGTTAGCAGATTCGGTGTGCCCTTGGAATTGCATTCTGACCAAGGGCGGAACTTCGAGTCAAGAATCTTCCAAGAGATGTGTCAACTACTCGGAATCAAAAAGACAAGGACAACCCCGCTTCATCCACAGTCGGACGGTATGGTGGAGCGTTTCAATAGGACTTTGGACGAACATCTCTCGAAGGTCGTAGGTGACTACCAACGGGATTGGGACCGGCAGATTCCCTTGTTTTTGATGGCCTATAGAAGTGCCGTGCATAGCACTACTCGACATACGCCGTTCGAAATCTTATTTGGTGGAATAGCTCGTTTACCCAGTGAGGTGAAATTTGGATCTCCTACCAATGAGCCCAGAAATGAAGAAGAGTACGTGGCGGACCTTAGGGAAAGGCTTAGGGACATACACCAAAGGACCAGAAGCCAGATTAAGATGACGAGCGACCGCATGAAGACCAGGTATGATGCCAAGGCAACAACGTCAGGATTCCAGGAAGGAGATCTGGTGTGGCTGTATAATCCCCATCGCCAAAAGGGGAAATCACCTAAATTACAGCGGAACTGGGAAGGTCCCTACAGAATAATAACCCGCATCAACGATGTTGTCTACCGCATCCAGCGAGGACCGAGGGCCAAAATGAAAGTGGTTCATGTGGACCGACTGAGTCGATACAATGGCCGAAATGAGGATGCACTTGTTCGGGACGAACATGTCTAAGAGGGGGGCAGTGTAGCATAATAATAACTACGCCCCCTAAAAATATGACGCAACAAATTCCGAAGTGACTTCATTCTGGCAGAATTTTGGTTCGTACTGTCCTTTCATTCGAGGTTCGTGTCTGGGCCGAAGTCTCCACAGCTCATGTCAACGAAAGAGACGAATAATATCAGGGATAAAAGGGAATTATAACTGCAAGAATTATTTCTCTTATTCCAGTGGTCGAAGAATTTGCTAGAAGTTTCTGGCTATCAGAAACTTCTGCTATATAAGGACAGATGGCGGTCAAAAAAAAGACACAGTTGGTTTAGAACCGTGGCGAAGAGATTGGAAAAGTGATAATGGGCGAAGTTGTAATTTGGTGATAAATTGAAAGTTGAGAGTGAACAAGAAAAAGTAATTAGTTTGGATTTGTGAATTAAGAAATTGAAAGGAGATAAAGTGATTTGAGAGGAAAGAGACCTTGTAAGAAAAGAATAAGGCGAAGAATAGTATAGTGTGAACTTGAATTGTTCTATAGAGTAGAAAATAAAGAAATAAATTTCACAGAATATCGTTTTATCTACTCGAGCCGTAGCTCGCATACTACAATATTATAAACATTTCATTTATGCAAAAAACTTTCTAAAGATGGATGCGGTTCAACAGTTCAGAAAAATAATTAATAAAATAAATTTATGATGAACAAATGTTATTTCTCAATCGAAAAAAATATATTCGTTTCTAATTTTATGTGGGAGTTTTCGTTTCGCTTGAAGAGTGCAGTCTAAATTTACAATTTTACTAGCGTCAAACATCAAAAAGGCATTCAAATGAAAAGAAAAAGGGGCGTTTGTCTTATTTATTTTTGAAAATTTAATTTTCCCAAAAATGGGCTTAACGTTTTTGCTAAAATTTAATTTATGTTGACGCATGCTATTTCGATCTGCATGGCGATTGATCGGGAAACTACTGACTGTCCAAAACATGGATTGGACCAGTAGCGCAACAATCAAGTTCGTAATGTAGTGCTTGCTTTACCTCCTCGTGGTGGTCCCCGGGCAACTGCACGTATAAATCCTTATACATATAGGCCAAAATTGCAAGTGCGAGATTGTCTAGGGTCTTATGCCTAGGCTAGGTAACCTGGGCCAGCAACCCGCGTTACCGAAACTACAATAGCTATGGAAACCGACACAATGCCTCGGATAAGGACTGATAATACGTTGACGACCTTTGGCTATCGTACCCGGACTAAAATTGGTTTCTGGAATGTGAAGACGCTCCTTGACTCTCAGAGTGAAGGACCTCAGAACGCCAGATTCCTTCAATTGGAGCATGAGTTCATGCTATATAGGCTGGACATATTGGGAGTAAGCGAGATAAGATGGTTAGATGCGGGTGAGTACCAATCCCCAACGCGTAATACTGTATTACTCTACTCCGGAAGACCAACCGGAAACTCCCGTGGATATGGAGTTGGACTGCTGCTAACGCCAACAGCACGCAGAGGCCTAATTACCTGGCAACCGCACGGTGATAGGATTTTAACGGCCAGATTCCGGACGAGAGTACGTCGCGTCACCATCATACAGTGTTACGCCCCCAACGATGGTTCGTCTGAGGAAGAAAAGGAGAACTTCTACAACCAGTTGGGAGCTGTTCATAATGCAACACCCAACGGCGACATTGTCATTGTGATGGGGGACCTGAATGCCAAGGTAGGCTGCGACAACGAAGGGCTCAAACATGTTATGGGACGGCACGGACTAGGCAATCGGAATGACAACGGCGAAAGATTTGTTGACTTTTGCAACGCAAATCGTCTTGTCATAGGTGGCACCATGTTTGAGCATAAAGCCTGCCATAAAATCAGTTGGGTGTCAACTGACAGGCAAGCAACCTCCAACCAAATTGGCCATTTTGCCATCAGTCGCCGTTTTAGAAGTAGTCTCCTAGACGTCCGAAACAGGCGAGGTGCCGACATGGGGTTGGTACGAGATCACCATCTTATGATAGCTACTCTCCGACTACGCACTGCTGCCGTTCGTAGATCTAACGACACAAGAATACCTAGGTTCAATGTAGACCGACTGAGAGTTCCCACAGTGCGCCAAGAATTAAGGGACCATCTCTCACGTGGAGTGGAAACAATCAGCAGCTCCCTGCCCGCCACCATCCAAGACCATTGGTGCGCTGTGAAAACTGTTTTCACATCAGGTGCTGAAAGGATTGTCGGTCGATCACAGGGAAACCATAGGGCGTGGCTTTCCGAGGATACCTGGAGAAGGATCAACGAACGAAAACAGCTAAGAGCTCAAATTGCAGCAACTCCAACAGCAGGGAGGATCGAGCTTGAGTCCCTATATCGCATGAAGATGAGAGAAGTACAGCGTAGCGTGAGACGTGACAAGCACAATTACATCAATGCGCTGGCTACGGAAGCAGAAGAAGCAGCAGCGAGGTGCGACAGCAGAACCGTTTATAGAATCACTAAAGAGCTTATAGGTGGCCGAAGCTCTACTCAACACCCAGTGAAAGGCTTAGACGGTTCGTTGCTAACATCGGATGAGGATCAACTGAAGAGATGGAAGGAGCATTTTGCTTCGGTTCTAAACCGAGTATTCGCCAGCAATATGCACCCAAGTCAGACTGAAGTGTCCGTAGAAAGAAGTTCCCGAATTCGCACTACAACCCCCAGTAAAGAGGAGATTATTACCGCAATCAAAGCACTGAAAACTAATAAGGCGGTAGGACTTGACGGCATACCCGCAGAGCTTTTTCAAGCTGCGCCAACAGCATCGGCAGAGCTACTGTTCCCACTTGTCGGGAGAACATGGGAAGCCGAGAGTTTTCCAGATGAGTGGAAAAAGGGAATGATTGTCAAGCTCCCTAAAAAAGGCAACCTAATGCAGTGCGAAAACTGGAGAGGTATCTGCGTGCTGTGGAACCCGCTTACCCAGGATGGCAGGATACGCGGCGGTCCTAGGAGTACGTGGCGCAGAACAGTTGAGAAGGAAGCACGGCAACTGGGAAAGAGTTGGGGAGAGCTGAGGTACATTTCCAGAAATCGCACACGGTGGCGCGTAGGCGTTGTAGAGGCCCTAGGACCCACAAGGGGATACAGGACATAAGTAAGTAAGTATGCTATTTTGAAAGAAAATTATGATTTTTTTTTTTGTTTTTTTAAAAAAACTGGATTCAACGATTTTGTTGAAATTTGAAATCTGAGTTAGGGTAGACATGACGTACCAGTTTTTAAATTAAAAATTATAATTAGTTCAACTTTTTTTTTCAAAATTTCTTTTACTTAAAAATTGGTTAAACCATATTTGTTTGCATAAAATCAGATTACTATATTTATAAATTATTATAAAAGTTCTTACAGTACTCGTAATATTAGTACGTTAGTCAACAAATTTTTAGGACAATCATAGTCATTGCTCGAGATTCATGAAAACTGGTTTCACGCAAAATATCTCAGACTTACCAATGTCTATGAATAAAACCAGGACAGCTATCTGTGAGGAGTTACAGCAATTCTTTGTTAGTTTTCATTGGCTGGGGAGAAAAGCAAGAGTTGTAGACAATCGATTGTTGTATTTGTTTTACAAGTACAATTTTATGTTTTAAAAAACAAGCCTTATATATCATGTTTGAGAATAGGTGCTTCGAATACAAAGAGAAAATGATAGCTTACCTATGGAAGGAGCAACAAGTGGTTCTTCTAATAGCTTCTCGTGCCCTCTAGTTGTGTCAACTGTTCAACCAATTGAACTGAAAGTAGTGAAACTCCATCGAAATAAGACATTTGAAATCATTCCATTTGGGTCTAGTTTGTTGAGGTGATTTCATAAAATTTGGTTATATGAGTATATATAGTTTATAGATAGATAGTCCCCACTTATATATAATTTTATACGATTACGAGATGTTGTTCCAAAACCAAGCATGCTGAAGTGATATGCCATCACTGGCAGATGAATTTCTATATTTCACTTCTTCCTGAGCAATCAGTTTCTCATATCGCTATAATTTTAGTTGACTTCGAAAGTTAAAACTAAGTTCCATGCATTTCGACACGAACGCCAAAAATGTTAGTACAAATATATGTATGCATGTGTTTTACCTGTAAATGTAGAAAAGGGACCTTTTTAGTGTACTCGCTAAAATAATGTACTGACTTGCTACTTTACCAATAACGTCACATCATGTTGGTTGGGTAATGCAAGAAAGTGGTTCTCGAACGAGCTAACGCTGCTTGTTACATCCCTGTTGCTTTGTGAGAATATGGAATACTCTTGTCCTTTATTTTGCTCATAATTCCAATTTAGTGAAAGAACATCAGTGACATCGAAGTCTTAACACCACTAAGCGGTGTTACGAGTATATAAAGTTAGTAAAAAATGCCAAAAAAGGAATGAAAGTTATTCAATTCACCAACTACTACGCAAGTGGCTACCGGACCAACAAAGCATGTGTTTATCTCTTAAGTTACCATGCAGCAAGCGGGCATTCCCCTTATTCCTTTTGAAGTTATCTCATTGACTTCAATAAACTATTTAACCTTTAAAGTATTCCACGTCCGAATATCCTCGTATCGCAATATGTCTTCTGTTGACACAATTATTCGTTGCCATTCTCCTGGCACCAACAACTTTTCGATGCTTTATCGTAATCGAAACAAATGTGCATTGGCAACATGCGTTAATACTCGTATAGCATGTGCACTGCCAAACTTCTTTCCATTTGTTATTGGTGTTATTGTCCTCCTTGGTGACATCAGGTGTTATAGATAACACAAAAATAAGAATTCACCTGCCCCATGGTAGGTAGATACTATGACATACATTAAATGACCCTCGTCTGTGTTCGCGTTGATCGTTTTGATCGTGGAATGAATGTGTCCTAGAATTCACGTTATCCATCATCCTGTCACGGAGGTCGTTTGACTTTAACATAGACTCGGCCAACTGGAGGAATCAATTCCCACGAAGCTCGGACAGAGAATTTATTAGATGACCCTTTTAACTCGTGCGAGCGCGCGTTTAGAATGTTAGATGAGAAGGAGTATAGGTAAAAGGTGTCCTTTTGGATCGTGCGCAGCAGTTAGTTCTTAAACACCTACTTTTCGTACCTTGTTAATAAATTTGTTATTTTCCAGAGTGAATAGGGGAATAGGTATAAACAGATCGTTTGGCAGGTTGTTGAGGGAGGTTTCTTTTTTTTTGTTGTCGATGTCATGAAAAAGATTTATTATTATTTATCAGCCTGATTTAATGGAATGAAGTTGTTGTGAAGTGAAAGTGCATTCATGTCCGTAACTCGGTTTAGTTCAGTCCACTCATTTGGTTAGGAATCAGTCAGACTTATTTAATCTTTGGGGCGACGAACTTTTGTTTTCTGGAGCTATGCCATCATTTCAAAAATTTGGCATGTGGTTGGCGTCCAATTTTAAGATTTCCATTTGATTTAATCATGAGCATGACTTTTTTTTCTCATGTAAAGATGGTCCTGAATGAAAATTATGAAAATAAGGTATTCGAAGTGGGAAACTAATATAAAAATCTGATTTTTTTTTCCCCTGAGGGTAGGTGAAATCCCCAGGTGCGTGCTCATAGAAATGTGAGATTTTTACTCACCAAAAACACATCCCTTCGACATAATATTTGTTAGGTACTGCAATTAAGTTAAGACTTATCAAGCAATTTTTTTTATCACGAAATAAAGACGTTTGGCAGGTGTCTTTCCAATGAAAGTTCCTGCTTGTTTCGCAATTTAGATACGGTTAAACTTTATCGTGCTAAATCGAAAGGTTTGGTCCTTTGTAGACGGCGCAATAAATTTCTCTCGCCTATTTGTAAGATTGTATTCTTAACATGTTCGTTTTTGTGCTTCCGTGCGAAGTTTTTAGTTTCATCTTCGACTGTAGGAATTCCGAGAATTCTTATAGCACTTTATTCTAGAAAGTTTGTAAAATATTGGCATTCGTTTTCTTGGTACAACCCCAGAGTTATTCGTATATACCACAGGTCCACACCGGCTTCAGCACTTGCTTTTATTCTTAATGTTAAGCTTGGAACATGTTCCAAGTAACCAGCACATTTCTCTGTATTTGTTTTAGAGTTCTTTACGTTCCTTTTTCACCTGCGACTTACATTTAAACTTCGCGACGAGTATCATTCCTTATAAGTGAAATTCACATGAAAAGACTTGGTTTCGCTCATTCACATTATTCAGAGCGCTTTGCAGATCTGCAATTATTTCTTTGATCGTTTTATCTATTTCTAAGACAGCAGTGTCATCGGCAAATACAGCCAATACGGTGCCTTCTTCTTGTGGTATATCAAGATACAAAAGCGGACCAAGAAGGCTTCCTTGTGGTATGCCAGCTGAAATTTCTTGGGAGTATTCGTTTCCGTGTCTCACATGGAAAACGCCGAGATTCGTATGTTATATAAGCTTAGAGGCAAAACCTGTCATAATTTGAACTTCATGCTTCATCTTACGGCCTTCATGCTACACCTTATGGCTTGCGAGACATCAAGAAATACGCTTGAACAAATCTTTTCTTCTTCAAGAGCTTTCTCAATTACGTCAGTGATTCTATTTACCTGGACAGTGGTTGAATGCTCGCTTCTGAACCCAAACGGGTGATCAGGGACAAGATTTTGTTCCTTAATAACCGACTTTAGGTATTTGAGTAATTTCCTCTTAAACATTTCTGATACAATTGGGAGAAGCGAAATGGGTCTATACAACTTCTTGCATTCTATATATTTTCAGTCGGATATCCGACGCTGTATATCAGTTGCCGGATATGTGTGAAACGGCACAACAATGCGTCTCCTTATTTTAAACTGTTCTGACATCAAAAGTAGCGTGCATTGTCTAGATAGGAATGTCACATGGCACTGAATAGCTCGTTTCTGTAAAGACTGTCATAACATAGCGAATATCGATTTAGAGCTTCTGGGTTTCCTTCAATATCTACCACAACTATTCATACTATTTTTACTTGCAGCTATAAGGCCAATACTTCGATCTCAAATATTTGAGTTACAGTTGACATATGTCAACAGATGGCGTATCAGTTTTTTTTGCCAAAAATCGCATAACGGTACTTTACTTATCAGCTGTGTTTATAAAATTTGCTATTTCTCGGTGATGACTCAATCGATTTTGTTCGAAATTAATATTTGAACAATATTTAACATATACAAGATTATGGTGTACCAAGTTTTGGAAAATTTGCAAAATATTTTTTTTTTTAACGGATTTTAGTGGAAAATAAAGCCTTTTAACGATTTGGTTTAAATTTTAAGTCTGAGTGATTTGCAGATAAACAAACTAAATGTGTATGTAAGTGCAAGTACGTGCGACCCAGTTGTGTACTTTATTTGTTTAGTGACATAATATCAGGCCCTATTGCTATTGGCGGTGGGGTGGATGGCATAATATAGTAAAGTAATTTTAATTGTGTATCTTTAGCAATGCATGTGCTTTTAGCCACGCCACTTTAATATTTCGAAATCCCACAATGTCAACTTATCAAAGTTATATGACGCTCAAAGCATAATGCTGTCAAAACAAAAGTCAAACTCATTCTCTGTTCCTTAATTCTTCCAACATGTAACCACAAATCCACACTCAATAAATCAGCTTTCGTGGACACCTCACAAGAATCCTTCCTCCTCATCATCCAATCTCGCCAATCATTTATTACTTCTCCGATCATTATCCAATTACTCCAAGTTGATAATCAACCTGTCCATTTCACAGCCATCAGCATTCCACTGTGTGTCTTAATGACGACCAACAGTTCAACTCGACAGCAAATCCTATCGATAAGCCAACAGCATCTCACACCATCAACTTAGGACACATTCGAGAGACACTTTGACTAATTAATAAAATTTTATCCTTCCGAAAACATCTTTGTCCATTTTTCAAACAAATTATTATCCGAATTTGAAGAGATTTACCTCGCAGATAACGAGGCTGAAATGCAACCGATGATGCATGATCCATTGCCAAAAAAGGTATCTTATCGTGGAGGAAGGCAACAAAAAGAAAAAAAAAAAAAAAAAAATCACCTGAACAACGGAACCAGCAGCATCTCGAAACAGATTCGCAGAAGAATCTCAGTTTACACCATCGTCTTGTTATTTTGGACAGAAAACATTTTCAGTTTGTTCTCCTCCTTTGTTGATTCCCCATCAGCCCGTTGCCGCCGGTACAAGGTGCCAACCGTGTACCTTATTCCAACCTACGAGGACGATCGGTAAACCGCTCAAGTACGTGCGTTACTCCGGGCGCACCGACTTGGGCCATATGTAAAGGAAAACATATTAAGAACACACATCCCCAGTTGAAATTTGCCTCCATGTTTACATACTGTGAGGCCAAAAGGACAAGATACCTAACACGAATGTGGAAAATCCCAGCCGTGGAGCTGGAATTCCAAGCGATGGCAGGCAGCTACTGGGGGCACCAAGAGCAGGACAACCAGAACACCCAACAACGAAAAGACGGCAAAAAGGCCAAAAACTAAATTGGATAAACAACAAATTAGGAGGCGAAGACCTCCTGATTAAATCCTGCTCCGACTGAGAATCGGTTGAAGTCATTAGCCAAAGGGAGAGAAGGAGCACCAACTCCTGATATTTCCGCTGTTTTGCCATCCACTCTTTGGGGACAAATCCTTTTCGGCGATGTAATTGTGTAGATCTCGGTAAAAAGTATCACATAAACAAAAAATGGCGATGGCGACGGCAATCAAACTGCGCGGATCCCTTAACCAAGAGGCATCCCAGTAAACAGTAGTCGAAGTAAAAAAAAAGAAGAGACGAGCGAGGTTGTTCGGTGGTGTACCTGTAGCCTATTGAGTGGCAGACCTACCTATATCTACCACCATTCTCCAGCTCAGTGAGATGCACTTGGATACATCTATACAGTAGCGGTGGTGGATTGCAACAGCAATCCCCACAATGGCATCGATATATTGCAATGGACAATAGTCGATAGTCTGACTGTGTATTTGCGTTGAAGGTGCTTCTTATGGCAAAACAGTAACAAACCGTTTTTTAATCAGATAATTTTATATCCACTCTTCTTCTCCTCCTATTTGGCGGCATTTTGATCCTGCACTCAAAGTTCTACAAAAAGGCAAGATGACTAAACATTGCAGACATTGGAAATGTGCAACTGCAACTGGAATCGATCGAGATGGTCGCCAGACGATCGTTCTGTGAATCCAGGTATTCTGAGTGAGGAACAAGAACAGGAGCAATAGCAACATCACAGAAGCAGCATTAATTATATCATTATCCTTCATCTAGCGATTCATCTTGGTTTGACGGTTTTATCCTTTTATGTGTGTAAGTACTTGAAGACGTTTAGCTTTGTGCAAAGCATGGAGTTTGTGGTGAGGAAGAATAAAAAATATTGATGATGGGTGATAAATGAAAAATAGCAAGCAATCGGGTGTTTGCTTAGCTATCGCAGGTAATCGAGTTTAAATTTCCCTTTCTAGCCCTTATAATATGTTGGAGTGTTTTTTTGGCTAATGCGCTTTGTAATCCCAAACACCTATGTAAACAATGTCAAAACACATTTATTCTTCGCACAGTTATAGCACAAATTTAAATCGTCCTTTAGAACTCTTTGCGAATTGGCAATATGTGCTTCGACATCATCATTCTCATTCCCATTCTCAGTCTCATTGTCATTCTCATTCTCATTCCCATTCTCATTCTCATTCTCATGCTCATTCTCATTCTCATTCTCATTCTCATTCTCATTCTCATTCTCATTCTCATTCTCATTCTCATTCTCATTCTCATTCTCATTCTCATTCTTATTCTCATTCTCATTCTCATTCTCATTCTCATTCTCATTCTCATTCTCATTCTCATTCTCATTCTCATTCTCATTCTCATTCTCATTCTCATTCTCATTCTCATTCTCATTCTCATTCTCATTCTCATTCTCATTCTCATTCTCATTCTCATTCTCATTCTCATTCTCATTCTCATTCTCATTCTCATTCTCATTCTCATTCTCATTCTCATTCTCATTCTCATTCTCATTCTCATTCTCATTCTCATTCTCATTTTCACATGCCTTGTGACCCAATTTATAGAACTCTTGCATTCTCGAACTATTTTGGAAGTGATTAAAGGGCTAAGCAAAGCCTTAAGCGTTGCGACAGATGCAGATAATCCGTCCCCTCCATATATTCCTTAAAATATAGTTCATAGCCATTAGGATTGCATAAGCCTCTACTTGAAGGACAAATGATTGATTACCTAACGAGAAGTGAAGCCTAATGTCCTCCACGAAAATATCAGAACCAGACCCTTGACTGGTTTTGGAGCCATCCGTGAAAACTAAAATTCGAGTACAACACCTTTCGGGCTCAGATTCCGGCCAAATCCAGCGCTGAGTGCGACGAAAATTGACTTTAAATTGACGAAGCAGTTTTAGTTCTGGTGTCATTGCATCAGACGCATGACAAGAGTCGAAAGATAAGTGTAGCGTAAATTCATCAAAAATCCAGTGCGGGTTATACCAAAAGCCATATTCTTTAAGAGGGATGATTGCTTTTATGGCGCACCCTGTGATATAAATATCAAGAGGAGGAAAGTTCAACAATGTGTCTAGAGAGAGTTCTTGTTATAGTCAAAGCACCCTTACACTGCCAGAAAACTGAGAGCGCCTTGGTTGTCTTCGACTCAACATGTTTTGACCAAAGAAGTTTACTATCCAGGATTACTCATACTTAGCTTCATTTGATGTTCGGATAGTGACGACTTTAAGACCGACAAGCTTCTTCCTTCTCGTAAAGAGAACAACCTCAGTTTTAAGGTTTCCTAATGCATCATTCATCGATCACGTCTAGCGTTATCTGAGCCTAGCACCCCCACAGTTACATATCGGCTACAATCTGCATCCACAACCAAAGTTCTATTCAGTAGCATTGCTTTCATCTACCAAACTAATGATTCATCCACGTCGTATAATCTGGCAGAATCGTATTGTTGGGTCGACGTCTAAACGTTGTTCATTTGCCCCCTGTGTATGTCATATGATTGCCAAACATTGGTCCTGCGAGCCGGATGGTTGACAAAGGAGTGGTTTTATATCTGCTAATAAGGTTGGCAATCATTTGATATTAAAGGAAATTCATTCCTTTTAACAAAGGGCAAATGAATCACGTTTAGACGTGGCCTCAATACGCATATACTGTCAAAAGTTCCATCGCGTACTCATTTCTATGAAGAGCACATTCAATTCTGCCAACTAGATTCTGAAGCGCACAGTCTCGCAGGATTTTCCGCTTTGATAGGCATTTTGCATCCCAGAGAGGGGATGCAATCTCAAGGGAACTTGCGTGCATGCAGATCAACCAGTCTTTCCATGCTTACCAAGTCTGACTTATTGGTCTGAATAACGGAAAGAAGATCGAAGTGCACCGCCCTTTCAACCATTTCAGTTTCTCGAGCCATTCCATCAGCAGTAGCGGTTTGATTAGAGATGGAGATTAAACGTATTAGGTTGGACAACTCCGTCATTTTCTTCATCTTTCTATCACAGTCTACCGAACGTGTTGGAGAGAGAGGTGCAGAAGTCTTCGATTGCAGACTCTCTTACAACTCCTATGGGAGTTGAAGTATGTTGAAACCTCTAGAAAACTTGCACGAGCCGCAATCTAGCGGACCACGGGTAGATATTCGCTATTGCGAGTACGATCTGGTTATTCCGAAATATTGTTTAACTTATTTAACGTCAAAGTTAAAACACCTTTAGCTCTTAGTTCTATGATGACCCTTAAGTTCTTTGTCTCTTAAGCCTTCCCGCTGCTACAAGGCAACTGAAGAGAAGTAGTTTTTTTTAACGCATTCTAAAGGGCAAAGCTCGCTACCGGTGTTACGTCTGTAACTTGAAAAACAAAACAAAACTACTTTTAATACCAACATGTGCTTTAAAAAACTAAGTTTTATTTGCTTCACTCGTCAAACAATCTCCAAGGAACAATCCAGAAAAAACCTCTCAAAACAAAATGGCCCCAGAAACAGGAAACTCTTTAATTTGCGCATGGCTTTGACGTTTAGCATAAAAATCCTCATTTGGCCACTAGGTGTCGCCAATATTGGTTAGTGCATTACAGGGTGGCGGCAACAACCGGTATTCACTTCTTTTTTTTTAATTTTAGATAAGTGAATGTTTCAATCGAATACTACTCTAATGCCACACAAATGTTTTCGCATTTTTGCTTCATTTCAAGATAATCAGTTAGTTTATAATTAACACGAGTACAAGAGCTCTGTTTTACTTAAATCTATGCCCAGAATAAGGAAGAACTTTTTGTCAACGAAAGACCAATGTTCCTGGACACAGGCTAGAACTTACTGTAACTTCGTCTTCAGGTGTGCTAAATTCCAGCCGAATTAAAAATTATTTTTGTCAAATAATTAACCTACTTCGCCTAATCCACCAGCTACTCCTCCTGGTACTGACTTCATAGCCTCACTTTCTCTATAATTTTATCCAAGTTATAAATAAAACCACCCCAATTTCTCTATTTTCATAGTTGATTCTATCTGACAGTCATTTAAATGTCCTGTCGAATTCGCTGACAGATGTCGAAACCTTATCTAACACCCAACCGCTGTCAATTTATGTCCCTCCTTGCAACGATATCGCTGTTTGTGGAATGATTCTAAAGGATTTTCTTGTCCGAAAAATTCAATTTGAATAATTTGAGCATAAAATTTGACTTGGTGATTGGGGCTTTCAGATTTTTCAATCCCTTTGGATCACAGTCCTCTCCATCACTTACTGGCACGCGCATTTTAAAAGTGGTGAACCACCACCACCACTGCAATAAATTCCCATCTTTAACTCAATCAAAATGTCTTTCGTTCGTCTTCGATTCCCAATTTTTGGCAAAAGTGGTTCATGACAGAGAATTTCTGAAATCGATTAGACCTACCTACGAGTATACAGATGGATGGGTGTCTTGTACTGTGATTTTGGTTCTCCCAAATGAATGGATACCTGTTAGAGATTGAGATGGATGCATGCTTGGTTGGTTGGTTAGAACCATAAAAAATTTTGTCGCATTCAATTTGTGTCACCCTGCTACCCACCGTGGGCCAGAGCCTGTATCTACTGTTAGTCCAACGTTCCATGGTGTTAGCCTGATACGGGATTGTTCAAATCACTCAGGGCAAGTCAAATTGACAAGATTGTGGATCCTTCTTTAAAAGAAAAAAAAAAAAAAAAAAAATCGACAGCCGGATTTGAGTGTACTGGAGCACAACGATAAGTTTGCGCGTAATTTCCATTTATCCAATGTCCCTATCAATCCGGAGCATTCTTCAAATATACACAATACCATCTCCTTGTGGACTCTGTTCGACCTGCGTGAGTAACATTTACATTTGTCAGCTCACTTGCATGATGGCTTAAGTGATTTTTTGATTGACTCACGTCATTTTGCCTTATTTGTCAGGTGAATGTGATGCTGCTGGGGAATGTTTGCACGAAGGAATGATGGAACGCAATGAACGAACGGACGGCACGATTGAATGTGACGATGATGAGGTTACGAGGCGTCATGTCTGTTCGTCTTGTTCGGTGTCTCCTCGATGTGCTGTCAATTGGAAATGACTTAATTACTGATGAGTGTAAATAAGCGAGGGTAACACGCAAATCAATCAGTTAGGTGGTATGAAATTGGATTGACCATTGACAGGATATCCGGTAATTTTGTAGGCCTCATTTCTTGGTTAGGAGAAGATTTTATGTGAGTGTAGTAGTTGGCCAGTCTCTGGCGAGTTTGGGATGATTTCACAGTCATTACGCTTTCGAAACGTTGCTGAAAAAGGGAGTAATCATTTTTTCTTAACCACTAAGGGGTACCATTTAAGTTGTATGGAATAAACAAATCTGCAACAAAGATAACTTGATGGTAGACCATCTCAAGGAGAGCTCGGCACAAGTGAGATTTTTGTTTGCCTCATTTTTACTGTTCCCTCCTTCTTTCGTATTCTACTATTTTTGCTTTATTCTTGATTGACCAAGTTGATGGTAAAGAGCTTCGACAAGGACCGCAAATCAACATTACCTTCAATACATACCATGTTTTCCATTTCAATCACTTAGTGGTATTAATTCAGTGTAGTGGCATAAATGCAAAGTAGGTATTGTTAAGGCTTATGAGCTTTCTTCTAGACATTCGAAACAGATGTGGCGCCGACATCGGAATGGAACAAGACCACCACCTTATGATAGCTTATAGCAGTCGTCCGAACTAGTGCAAACAATTCTCTCGAGGAGCCATACAGACAGTTACAACTTAGTTTCA
The DNA here is from genome assembly GCA_963082735.1 of Pocota personata. NCBI lineage: Eukaryota > Metazoa > Arthropoda > Insecta > Diptera > Syrphidae > Pocota > Pocota personata. Next base: position 261,062,004 of record OY720429.1, on the reverse strand, counting down.
TTACGTTTTCAGCCTAAGAGATCTCAAGAAACAGAAACAGTACCGAAAATAGAAAAATAAAAGAGCACTGGAGTGCTGTGACAGATGCATGATATTTGTGACTGGAGCAAAAAGTGGTGGTTGTCCGCAGATACAAGTGGACGAATCGAGTTGTGAAAACTACTTAAAGTTTGCATTGTAGTCACTCAAGCAGAGGGATTGATTACCAGTACCGTACGAAAATCAAGGAAGTTTTGAATTTCAAAAACTATCATTGGACCCTCTGTACCCACTAATGAAATTAACTTTAAAGATTCAGTTCAGAATTGTTAGTCACTTGGCATTTATATTAGAAATTTTAAAAGCCGTGGAATAGGTACTTACTACGAAAGCTTGTCAGCAGAAAAGACTTACATTTTTAAGCCGTTCGATGGTCAAACGTCGGAAATAGCACTTGAGAATTACACTATACCAAGTGCAATGGTAATGGAACTCAAAAAAGAAATTAAAACCCAAGAAAGCTCTTGGCTACGACTTAATAACCGGAGAAGTTCTAAAAATCCTGCCTAGAAAGGATTAATTAAACTCCTCAATATTATCAACGCTGCGCTTAAATTGGGATACGTCCTGAGTCAGTGGAAAGTTGCAGAAGTCATAATGGTACTAAAACCAGGAAAACCGGCGAGTGACAGGAAGTCATATATGTAGATCCATTTCGATTCTCCCAATTGTATCCAACATTTTTAAGAGGATATTACTCAAGCACTTAAAGCCGGTTATTAAGGAACAAAATCTTATCCCTCATAACCAGTTTGCGTTCAGAATTAAGCATTCAACCAATCACTGATGTAATTGAGAAATCTCTTGAAAAAGAAAAGATTTGCTCAAGCGTATTTCTTGATGCCTCGTAAGCCTTTGATATAGTCTGAAGTTCAAATTACGACAGGTTTTGCCTGTACGCTTAAATAACATACGAATCTTGACAATAAAATCTTTCATGTGAGACACGGAAACGAATACTCCCAATTTAAAAAAATTTCAGTTGGCGTACCGCAAGGAAGCGTTCTTGGTCCGCTATTGTATCTGATATACCACAAGAAGAAGGAACTGGCTACATTTGCCGATGACACTGCTATCCTAGGAATAGGTAAGACGATCGAAGAAACTATTGCAAAACTGCAAAGCCGTCTGAATAATGTTAACTAATGGACAAAGGCCTGGAGAATCGCCCTCCACGAAACCAAATCTCTTCATGTAAATATACCTTATTAGGAAGCGAACAGCTTGCCAATCTTTATAAACTCGGTCTGTATTCCGTTCGCAAACGGAATGACACTCGACGCAAAGCTTAAATGTAAGTCGCAAGTGAAAATGAAATGTACTGGTTACTTGGAATATATTCCAAGCTTAACATTAAGAATAATCTGCTCTTATAAAAGCAACTACTGAAGCCGGTGTGGATCTATGGTATACAACTCAATACAACAAAAAAGATTCTTAACTTCGTTGCACTAACTAACAAATTTATATCGAAGAGAGGTATTTTTCGTAGCCGCCCAAAGAAGAAGAAATGCTCAGGAGATTCGTTCCCCAAAGTTCATTAACAATGCTCAAGGCCAGCTTCTTGTGGAAGACGACAAAATTCTCCATAGACAAACAGTTTTCCCGGGTATACTTTCCAAGAGCCGCTCCTTACCATGACGAAGTATCCGACATTACTGTCGAAGAAGTTAGGAGTGCGGTCAAATACACAAAAAATAAAAAAATAAAAAGCGCTTGGGCTAGACGAGATACCCTCTGCGTTCTGGAAAAATATGGGAGACATCGGGTCCAGATGGCTCGTGATTCTTATCTCCAAATCATGTGATCCAATGCCTAATCAGTGGAGGGAAAATTAACTTCTTCCTTTGCACAAAGGAAATGACGATACGCGAAACTACGATAACTACCGTTCTGTCAAGCTGATGTCACACACCATGAAGATCGTTGAGCTTGTCGGATGGCCGACTGCGGAAAATAATACGGCTATCTGATGACCAGTGCTGGTTTGTCTCGGGTAAATCAACAACAGATGCAATCTAAAGTAAAATGGAAAAACATCGTGATTGCTTAAAGGACTTGCATATGGTATTGGTTGATTTTGAAAAATCCTTTGATAGACAACCAAGAGATCTGTTATGGGTGGCGCTAAGATAGCGAGGAGTTCCAGAAACCTACGTGCGCATGATCATGGACATGTATGAGGGAGCAAGGACGTGAGTAAGATGTCCTGCAGGAGTCACCGAAGAGTTCCCAATCAAAGTCGGTGCACACCAGGGAAGCGTCCTCAGTCCTTTGCTATTTATTGCAGTCCTTGTTTATCTGCTTGAAGGAAAAGTGACGGACCCCAAAGTGCATCAGTTATTCTTTGCTGACGATGGAGCTATCATAAGTGAAGATCAAATGTCCCTGCAATGAGCACTTGATGTATGGGTGGATATTTTGGAGAGAAATGGGTACCGTATTAGTGCTGCCCGTTCTCTGATCCACACCGGCCTATTCCGGACATTTACCTGAAGTGCAAAAAGTTCAAATATCTGGTATCTATGATCAATAGCGAAGCAACTTGTGATGATGACATCAATCATCGTGTAAGCGTAGGGTGGATGAAGTGGCGGGAAACTCCGTCACCGAAAAATGTCCTCTACATCGCAGTTGTACGTCCGGCGCTCACATACGGTTCACAATGATGGACAATGTACACAAATTATGAGGGCAAATAACGGCAGCTGCGATGAAGATGCTTCGTATGACAACAGGAGTAACAAACTTGATAGAATAAAAAGTTCGTAGAACTTCTACTAGGAAGCTTTCATGTAAAAGAACCCATCACAAGCAAGATAGAGCACGACCGGCTCAGTTGGTATTGTCATGTTGAAAGGAGAGATCCTTCGAACCCTGTCAAAAAGGCAATATCAATCAACGTTCCTACACAATCGCACAAAAAAGGCAGACCAAAAATCAACTGGATCACACAAATTGCGAAAACAGCAGCATTTGATTGGCCTCAGTGACGAAGTGATACGAAACCGGGAAACCTGCCGGTACTTCCTGAGGTCAAACCGGCAAACCCCACAGGCGGACCAGTAGGGAGGGGGAGGGTTATGATCCGTCTACTCCGGATTCTAACCTCGCCGTAAGGAAAAGAAGAAGAAGAGGTATTTTTCGTGAGTAAGAATCTCACACTACTATGAGCACGCTCCTGCGGTCCTCGTACTGTCTATAGAAGATTTTCACCTATCCTCGAACAAAAAGTAATAATAATTATGTAAGAAGGTAAAGTTATGAGTTAAGATGACCTACGATTCAATGAGGATGAAGGAGGCACTGTTTTCTCCTTATACTTTGAAGATGTCTTAAACGACTTTGAAATAGTCATGCCCGGACTTTTCGTTAGCATCTTTTACCAATTAGAAGCTGTCAGGAAGTAATATAAAATGAAGAAAATAAAGTGGACCACTTGACTGCTTTTCGAATAACAGAATCTTCCAGCCACCTGCAAGTCATATTCGCAATTGGTTCCCAGTCTAACGACCACTCTTTCAACTCCTTTGGACCGCCCATAAATCCTCATTAAACCCTTTCCCAAAACAGTCACATTTGCACAATTTATTGCCGCAATAACAATATTAAAGTCACATTTCAATCACATGCAAAGTGCGCACACGATTCACAGATGAAAATTTATGAAAAACTCAGAATCATGTAATAAATTTATTTAGCAAATCCCCATCCATACCATGGGATGCTCTTTCTTTCTACCAGCTCTATCCGAATCGGATCGTCTATGGGTCTATGGTCAGGAGGAGCGGATTGTGGTATGAATTCCGCGAATGCGAAGGCGCACATCTCGATGATCCTCTTTCACGTTCGATGTGCTGGCTGATCTTTCTGAGATACAACTTGAAAGGAAGCGCCTATCGCTTTCTATGCGCAGAAGCTGGAACATCCTTAAAAAATCGATCGATGTACGATATGAATGTTGTGCAACAACACCGGCCATGGAGTGAATTTATGTTTTAAGTTCTGTCGGCTGCTGTTTCGCTTTTTGTTCCTCTTTTGCCAGAGATCGATCTTTCTCTTTGGTTGTCGGTGGATTTGTGACTGTCTGTCTAAGTCCACGAATCCGTAGACCTAATTTGCATGCCACGACGTTGTTTAAAGGAGCATATTTCGGATTTTACGCACCAAATATCGCTACTGATTCCACGAAAATTCGGCGTTTGCTCCTTAATAATGATTTGGCGAGGGAAAATAGGATTTGGTTGGCCCGCACTAAACCCGACTGAAGCAAAACAATGCAAATGCGATGATATGCTTTGGTAACCAATTTTCTGCATCATTTGAATATTTCAATGGAAAATAGCTACCGACCGCTGAGGGTCAAACGGAGTTGTAACTTGCAATGGCAACGAAATTCAATCATAAAAGTGGGTTCCTTGATCCCAGCTCTACTGGTTTGCGCTATTTGTTCTAAGGATGAGAGATAAAAAACAGGGGGAAGCACTTCTTGCCAAGGACTATTGTATGCAAATGACAATGAAATTACTTTGGAACGCGCAGTGTACGAGAAGCCTTTGACGGCAAAAAGTTGATATGCAAATAAATTTTCTTCTGGTTTCAGGTTGGATATATTTTTTTTTTGCTCTGTAGTTGGAATGGAAGCAGAATGGATAGAAGCCTTGGACTAGGAAGTATAGAATTTTGCCTTGCAAATAGCTTTTGTAACAAATTCAATGGGAGAATAGTTTATTTTTACAGGAACCTCATGTGACAGAATCATATGAATGCCAGAGGCATCAAATGACAGGAGATGTACAAGTTGTGCTTGTAAAGACTATGGGAACGTATTTTCTAATGTCTGATTGATTTGTTGAGAGGATCTGCAGGTAATACTTTTCGATGTATTCTCCTCCTAGCTCAGAAGAATTGAATTAATTATGTACTACAATCAAGACAGCGCTAGGCCAGCCAAATCGTATTTCAAGTCGGTTGAGCTCTGAAGAAGGCATGCATTATTTAGCCTAAAACCTGATCCCTTCAACTACTTAACATAAGTAGGTTGAGGTTGGGCCACCCAAGCTGTAAGGTCCGTGTTATCTAAGTTTTAGTGCATCTGAGTTTCAAGAGCCCTCATAACAAAAAAAAACTTGTTTCCTTGTTTGCAGGAGGACTTAAAAATGTTGGAATTTATTTAGCTTTATTTATAGCTATTATTAAGATACAATGTTGTACATTAGATACTTATGTACCTTAGTTACAATTATATATGGCTTCTTTTTAATAATCCAAATTTTAATTATTTGTTCTGCGTCCCTATGTCGTTTCATAGAGCAAGTTCAAGATAAAAGAAAAGTTGAAAAGCTAGGAAGTGTCTCCAAGGAAATTTAAAAAAGTGGACCGCAAATTAGAGCAGAACATTTTTAAGGTTGCAACACAAATTGGTTTTTATGCCGAAAAGGTAGATGGCGTTAACAGTCTGTGAAGGAAGGTTCAAACTAGAGAGTAACCAACCTGATGACAGTCGTGGTTTGATCGAAATGCAAAAAATAATCCATAGGTGGCAGAAAACCGCATTGAAATCGGTTCACCCCTTCTCAAGTTATATGGTGCGCAAGCAAACTGAAAACATTGAAAAGGTTTTTTTTTTTGTATGCGCCATGGGTGTGGTAATCATCTAAAGATACTAATACCCCGGGCTACTAGCATTCACAAACCCGAATAATCGATGCCAGGAGTGCGCCTACGTACTAATCTACACCCTACACACTTCCACCACTCACCCCACGGGACTGCCGTTAGGTATTACTTCGCGGGATCGGTTAGCAATTTAGGCTATATCGTCTGCATTTGTCGTTTTAGATCTACTTAGTCTTTCGACTCTTCTCAGCTCGTTCTGCACGCTTGTTATGACTTATTAGAAGCTCTGGGCTTGGCAGGTTCATTCTTCCCTCTACAAAGCGTCTGCAGTGGAACACTGCGTGGTCCGCGTCCGTGTCTTCTTCTTCATCTGGGCATTCAGGGCAGAAGGGCGAGCTATTGTGTCCAAATGTGTGGAGATATTTGTCCAGATCTCGATGGTGGGGATCAGCTTGTGGGTCAATCTGCCTTTTTTCCTGTTATCCCACCACAGTGCTACAGATGTTGCCCTTTCTTCTCATTTTACCCTCCTGGTTCCCTTAAGGTAAACCCCTTGCATCTCGTTGGCGAGAATGTCGATCGGGATCAAAGGCTGCTTCGTCCGAAATTGTTCTGAAACCGCTTATAGTTCTAATTGCGCAGAGTCTGTATGCAGACAAGAGCATCCTTTTTGTTTCCTTCGCTGTGAGTACCCCCGCCCAGATCGGGCAGCATATAAAAGGATTTAACTTACCACTATATTGAACACTTATAAAGTGCTTTTTGTTAGCTGTCTAATGATTTTAAGTACATGCTTCCGCTGACATTTTTGTACACTTCTTTGAAATCTAAAATTATCGTAAACATTGTCATATCGATTTAAATGCATTACACTGTTGATTCTTACCCGAATTCGGTTCACATATAGCTTTTGGCCCACTATTGAAATAAACGAAGGCAAGATAAGGCAAAAGTGTTTTTTAGGCAGCTGAGTCCCAATTCCGAATCCAAAGTCAGAATTTCCAATTTCAAAATGGCGGATTAAAAATGATACAGAAAAACCCATCAACCAAAGGAAGATGCCGGTGAAGAATGTTTTCGGGGTTGCTGTATTCGGATCCAATTTCAAAACTTGAAATATCAAAATGACGGATTAAAAATGAAACCTAAAAAAGTGAAAGGACTTCGATAATTGACATTCATTAGTTTAGATGTATGTTCTTGAATTTTTCAAATTTAAAATGGCGCCCAAAAAATGGAAAAGAAACAGAATTTTGTTCAAATTTGATATTTGAATCATGGTGAACAGATGCTATCAGAAGGCGTACCAGGCTTTTGTAAAAAATCATATAATTGTACTTTGTTTACTTATTAACTGGTTTTTGAAAAGCGGCTATGACCCGACAGATTTTGTTCGAAATTAATATTTAAACACACCATGGGATATGCAAGGTCATGGCATATGGTTTTTGGGAAAATTGTTAAAATATTTTTTTTGTATTTTAGCGGATTAAAAAAAAAAACAGGTCGTATGACATTCTATCGCTCATCCATCCCTAATAAAGTGAGCATTCAGTTATGAACCTTTTTGTTCAAATGCAATAAAATCTTTCTACTTAGAGGGTTATTCTCCCGATTTTTAAGAGGTTTTATCTCATAATTTGTGGCTAAGACTTTTTCTTAGAATAAAGTGGGCGTGACAGTCGCCATTTGTAACCAAAGGTCAAGGATTCTGGTGAAATATTCACAATAAGAAATAATACATTCTTTTTTTTTGCGCAGATTTCAAAAATGTTTACACTTGTACTGCTTCGGGTTCCAAAGAAGGTTATGTATCAAATTTCATCTTCCTAAATCAAAATTTAAAGCCCAAAAATTGGTGGACAAACGGGCGGACAAGACTAAATCGGCTACTTTTGGAGGTCTACCGTTATCATCACTCTATGTTACAAATTATGTATCAAAATTAATATACCGTATGGGATAGGGCGTCGTGGCGTAGTGGTTAGTGTGTCGGATCACTACGCAAGAGGTTCCAAGTTTGAATCCCAGAAAAACACCAACAAGTTTTTTCACGATCCCACCTCTCGCGAACGTCTGACAAACATCCGAGAGTATTGTTGTCACGAGAAAGCTTCTCAAAACAAATTGCCGTTCGGATGTGAAAAATATAATGCACACAACACGAGTGGTTGCGAGAGCTAGGCCCTGGCACTTAAGCAGCTGTTGCGCCAAATATTTATTTTTTAATTTTATGGGATAGGGCATACATATAATATGAAAGATGTGGGTGTCGTGGCTCAGTGGTTAAGTGCGCTATCAATGAGCGCAAGACTCAAGGTTCGTGTCCCGAAAAATACTACAATACTTTGGCGAACGTCTGACAAACATCATGAAAAGTTTCTCTCTACCGAAAAAATTGTGCTTCGGAAACAGCATAAAACTGTAGGTTTCTACCATTCGCGTGTTGTTCAGCATAAATGCCACCGAGCAGCTAGACCAGGTTTGTTCTGTGAGCCCCAAAACATTTATTTATTTAATTAATATGAAACACAAAGAAAAGTTACAGTCCGTCTGCAACTTAACTTTTTTAATTCAAATGCAGTCATCTATCTATTTAGAAAACATTTCCACGAATTTTAAGACATTTTATCAGAAAAATTGTTGTCACCATTTGTAATCGAAATTTACGGCTTCTGGTAAGAGATTCACAATAAGACTTCCATCACCGTAGTTTTCAAAAAACAAAACACGAGTTTTTGGCGAAAACGAACCCAAAATGTGGGCGTGGACGAATTGCAGAGAAGGCCAACTTCTCTTTATTCTGTTAAGCAAATGTTTTTCAGAAAGTAAAAAAGAAAAGTGGGCGTGTCAGTTAGCAGATTTGAAAATTGTCTTCACTTATACTTCTTCGGACCTTAATAAGCTTATATATGAAATTTCATCTTTTTAGCTTAAAATTTAAGGCTCAGAAAGTATGTCCATCAGTTTGTCTGTATTTCACACAGACATACGAATGAACGGACGGACATACGAGTAGTGCAATCGATTCAGCCAGCGGTACTGATGATTTATATATATGGGGTCTACCGCCATTACTTCTCTATAGGGTATACAAATAATTTTAATGATTTTGTTTTAATTTCGAATCTGAGAGAATCCCAAATAAACAACATATCTGTGGCCGTATCACAGAATAGCTTAAGTATGTACATAAACAGTAACAGTGTGCCCTATCCTGAAATGTGCAGTATTGGTCTAGTGATTCAAATTGTAACAATGAAACATTATTTGATTTTAAAGGTTATCTTTTCTGTAGACAACTTCGTAAAACAAAAACCTGTCAGGTCAAAATTTAGGGCTGATTCCCTAACTTTTAAACAGGCTACTGGTCGACAATAGTAACTATTCCTAGTAACACTGAATATGGAATCTAGTTCACTTGACATAATCATTACCACACGGTTACAGGATCTCTGTAGTATAATTTAAGAGTAAATCATGACGGTCCAAAAAGAAAACTAACACAGCTATCAGATTGTCAGATACCTCAAATCCTTACCTGTAAGTTGTAAGTTCCATTGCAAACCATTTTAAATATCACCAACCATTTATATGGAATGCCATCAAATTAATTTTCTCGCACTCAAATCTCTGACATTCGGGCACAACCTCTTAGCGAATATGTGAAATATCTTTTAATTATCACAGCAAACTCAATGAAGAATTAAGAGCGTTGCCATAGCCTCGGGTATACCGTGACCATTACCAGCCATTAAAACACTTTTAAACGCGAATCATTCCTTACCCGTTCTACATGTATCACACGACACCCGTGACACTCATTATCCCGAACAATCCCCTTAACACTGCCAAGAGGCAATAATTAAAACCTCCAACAATCTATCTATTTCCTTTCCACTAGGACACGATCATAAATCTTCAAATCGAGCCTAAAAGCCAAGTTAATCGCATCATTTGCGGATTCTGTCCCTCGCTGCTCTCACGCACCCATCATTGGAACGCGTTTGCATGTAGAATTTGCGCAACGTTTAATAAACAAGATCTCATGTCGATTGGCTCAAATTAGCCAAATAAATTATAAAAATTCCGCACAGATCCACAAATCGAATCATCCGCTCTGCGCAATCCCCCAGGAAAGAAGGAAGGGACATAGTGCCGACTGTTGCAGTACACCACTCTGCCCCTCGATGCCATTCTGATTAATTTATTACATTGCGTTAATTGCCTGCAATGTTTCTTTCATGTTGCCAGTTATAGCGAAAGGAGACGTCTGTAGCCTGCCTCCTCATTGCCATCGCCATCGCCATCATGCACATCACCATCACCGCCATTCTCATCATCATCATCAGAGCGTTCGCGTCATCGTCATCATCGTCGTACGGTCGGTCGTCATTTAAGGAGAGGAGAAACCGAAGAATGCCTCAGCTCAGCAATTGGATTTCCATTTGGCTAAGACAACAAACCCGCTCGGTAGTTCGAATCAAATTCGATCCGCTTCTAGCATTTTTGCAGGATACTCAATGGCAAATCCACACGATGTGTACAACGTGTACTATGCTCGCCTCGTCGTCCGCGGCGCGGTATCGCTGATCCGCCAGACTAAGATTAATATCCGAGTGTCAAATGAGTCTAGTTGTGCACGATGCCTAAAGTGGTCGCTGGCAATTATACGCATTCAATCCGCATTTAGATACACGACATAATATCGGATATTTATGCGCCGTGTTAAAAGGAATGCACGCCGCCGCTCCTGATTACTGCGGTCCTTCGTCTCTCTGGTGGTGGTGTGCCTTTGCTGTTAATTTCTTTAAACCACTTGGTTGCCTATCCCTTGGCTAGATTGTTGCATTTCATTATATTAACCAATTTTCGAAATTAAGTAGGCGAATATTTCTTCAGAAATAGGTACACTGTTCGACTGGACTGTACGTACAACGCATCCTCTCGGGCAGTCCCATTAACAGAATCGGTCGATTAGTTAGCTATCATTAGTGACCAAGTGACCATTTGTTTGGCGATTTAATTGGTATGAATTTGTGCTTTGCGATCTGCAAATGGACATTTCCATATATACGACTTGGAGGGGGGTGCGACTAAAATTGATGCATGAGGGTATTGACTGCATGGACACTGATGTTGTTTACCAATGCAAGTGGAGGATAAGGGCATTTCTTACTAGAGAAACTGGTTAAATTGATTTTCATAAATTTAGTTTCCCACCATTGACAAAAGAAGATGACCCTGAGCATAACTAACTCTGATACTGTAAAGTAAACATGAGTGACACCCTATACCCCTTCGGGTAGGGGTTAGAATTTACCCATGGTAGGCATGCCAGTCGTAAGAGGCAACTAAAATCAAACTTTCATATACCCAGTGTAGAGTATACAAAAATATGCAATGAACAAAACAAAAGTACACTGGAAAATCCACCCACTTCGGAGGTAGGCTCTTTTGATTCTGAGGAAAGCCATTTATTTTACTTAATTCTTTTGTTAAAAGCTCAAGGGTATCGAGATCTCCACCACCGCGAACTCTACGTGCGGAACAAGAAGTCCGACGACACCGGAAGTATCGGCGCACGAACAACGAACTTCAGTGAAAACTAAAATCCTCAGGGACGTAAACATGGAACTGCGGGCCAGACTAACTAAAATGGAAATGCTCTGCGAAGAATTCAAAAAAGAGCTAGAAAAACTTAAAGCCAAAGACAATGCTATGAAGGATACGTCGCAATTTCGAAATAAGTCTGCCACAAGTTCGAAATGTTATCTTTGACCGGCCGTACGACGGAATTAAGTCGTGAAACTGACTGGATATTGCAGATACGATCAGGTAAGACAGCTATCAAGGCTCTTGACACCCATGTAATTGGATAAAAAACTTGTATGGGAATGCCTATAGAAACTTTATGAATTGGGTAGCAGTAACAAGGTAACCCTCTATTCAATTCCTGGTCACCCTGAAATAGAGGGCAACAAAGAAGCAGACTCCGTGGCAAGACAAGGAGCAGCAGAACCCTTTATTAGATCTGAACCATTCTGCGTAATAGAAAATCACATCATACGCGAAGAATTCAGGAAGATGGAGAAAGAAAACAGGACGGGAACCTGGGTCAATACTCCAGGTCTGAGGCAAGATAAAAAATTTCTGGGACACTACAACTGGAAGAGATTCGAAGTGTGCATTTGCCTTGACAAGAATAACCTACTTATCCTAACAGGCTTTCTAACGGGGCACTGTAAACTCGGAGAACATCTAATTAAATTAGGTATAACAAACGAAGCCCTTTGCAGATTCTGCAAAGAGTCCCGTGAGACTCCAGAACATCTTCTGGACTCTTGCGGGGCACTGACCCACAAAAGATTGAAATGCTTGGGCAAGTACCAGGTATCAGATGAGGATATGCCAACAATAGACCCATTTCTCATTCTCAGATTCCTAAGAGAAACCGGATTCGAGAGGGTGCTCTAGCGTGAACTATCTTTGCCAAAGCAGAGAAAGAGTGTTTGACCTGTAAGACATTTCTAATATTACATGCGCTTATCATTTTGTATCAGATCTTAATTCATTAAAATGTCTCTTGGCCACCCTGTGATCTTGTTTGCCAATGTTCATTTATATTTACATTAATAATAGACAATGGATAGTTGTAATATCATTCGATTGAACCACAGTTTTTATGTAAACTATAGACTTTGTTGTTTGTAAACCGTAAGCTCTTTTATGTATGATATTTATGTATGATCGACCTGTTATCTATTTTGGCGAAAGATAGTCAGTGTGAATAAAGCTATCGTTTAAACAAGACGTGTTTGAATCGGTCAATGTTTTTTTTTTATGTCACTCAAATCAAATTGAAAGTTACATTACAGACTCTTGATAACAATTCTGAAGGAATTATATTCTGAGAGAAACTCTAATGAGGGAATAAACCTCTCCTAGGTATTAGCATGGGACCCAATAGACCATTAGGTCGTAGTTGAAGATAACCCTACACAAATAATAATAATAATAAAAGAAAAGACTAAGACCGATAAAGAAAAAGTGACAAAATAAAAGCCGTCGGGCTTTGGACGTCGGACATCAGGCGGGCAATCATACGCTCAAGCTGCGGCATCAGAAAATGGAAAAACCAAAAGTTCAGCGGACTCTCAATCTCACGTTTTCTCTGTTATTCTTGAGAAACTTGAGAAGCAAAGTAAAATAAATAAAATTATTTTCTAGAAGTTAGTTAAGATCGAAAACAATTGTCGCAACGAGAACATGAAACGACTGCTAAAAATACTAACTTGGAATGCAAATGGACTCTTGCACAAACTTGACGACCTATTTTCAATCTCGGAAACCCATGTGAAGAAAGAATCGCGTACAAAGATAATAGGATCCAATGTCACCCATTGGAAAAATTCGAAAGGAGGATCATCTTCGTAAAGGGTTATTCATTTCAAGGTTGGAATTTTACATCCCTGCCATATGTCATCTGTCAAATCCATCTGTCATCCATTGTGACAGGTAGTTGCAATAGTTATTGCCTTGCCAATTTACAATATGGATTGTTGTATCTTACTACAAAAATAACAGTTCTGTAATATTCGTATATCGTGAATATTTTTCGCAAAAATCTGTGCAACTACTAGCGTACGCCGACGATATTGACATAATTGGATGAACTCAGCGCGCTGTCACTGGTGCGTTCGCTAGTATTGAAACGGAATCTGTCAAAATGGGTTTAGCGGTAAATGAGGGTAAAACCAAGTACATGCTGTCAACAAGAAGGGACACACAACATCGACGAATTGGACAGAACGTCATAGTCAGCAGCTATAACTTCGAGGTAGTAAGGGACTTTGTTTACCTTGGCTCTGCTATAAATTCTGACAATGACACCTCAGCAGAAATCAAACTAAGTATAACTCTTGCCAATTGCTGTTTCTTTGGGCTGAAAGGACAATTGAGTAGTAAGGCCCTATCCCGAACAACTAAGGAGACTCTATACAAGACTTTAATAATCCCAGTTCTGCTTTATGGCGCTGAATCATGGACACTGTCGAAAGCGGATTAAGATATCCTAGGTCGTTTCAAGAGAAAATTCTTCGTAAAATATTTGGCCCCATTTGCGTTGACGGGCTTTGAAGGAGAAGATTCAACGACGAAATATACGTGCTGTACACTGACATTGACCTAGTCAAAAAACTGCGCATCATTCGCCTAAGATGGCTAGGACATGTAGAGCGAATGAAAACGAATGCTCTAGCCCAGAGGGTCTTCGAATCGAACCCGGGTGGACAACGCAGTAGAGGAAGAGCTCGCATTGATTGGTTGGTTGGTTTGTTTTTTGGATTTACTTAGGCCTCTACTGGGCCTGTTGTATTGTTATATGGGAATTAAGTGAGAGAGGATGTAGGTATTGGGATCGTAGGGAGTATCGTCTTGTTCGTCTAGCGAACTCCAATATATCACAGATTCCTTTCTTACTAAGGTGTGTTAGATCCGGTATCCTTGTTCAGTCTTAATCTCGCTGTTGCAGAGCAGTGGCAGTGGAAGTGTTCTATATCTTCCTCCTCCTCCTCACAGTTGGCACAGATTGTTGTTTCATCTAGCCCGAGTTTGAACGAGTGTTTATTGAGATTGATGTGCCCTGTTAAAAGTCCCACCATCGCTCTTAACTGTGTTTTGCTTGAGTTGAAAACTCTTTTTACTATGTTGTTACTCGGTTCTGTTACCACTGATCTGGCCACTTTACACGTGTCTAGATTCGTCCAGTAGTTGCTGAACTCCTGTCGAATCTTCTCATTGATTATTGTTTTAATAGTTGTCAGAGGGACCCTATAGTCTTAACAGGATTCAGTTTTGTGTCACTCACTCCTTTTTTTTCTGGTTCATCTGCGTTTTCGTTTTCTGGTACACCTTCATGCCCCTGTACCCATGTAAGACGGACTCTATTGCAACTAGTGTCTTCTACGAGTATTTCTCTTGCTTTCATAATTGCAAAAACTTCTGCTTGGAACACGGTTACAAATGGTTCTAAGTGAATTGCAAGTTCAATCGATGTGTTAGCACAGAAGATGCCAGACCCTGTTTCCCCTGATATTTTAGACCCGTCTGTAAATACCGATGACCCATTGTAGTTTCTTGTCGTCCTTTTATTCGCCTAAGATTCTCTTGTGGGGAAAAATTGTTTCGAACTTGTTGGTGGTGAACGTATAAGATTTTCCAACAACATCACTAGGACAATCGATGAGTGGTGTCATTTCTCTTATCATTTTGGTGATTTTTCGATGTCGCGTGTTAGGTGCGGCGCATAAGTAGAAGGGGACTTCAACCGACTTCGAGTGCACAACTGGAGGCAGTTAGTTAAGGACCGGGCTAACTGGAGAGTCTTGTTGCTTGCGGCCCAGGTTCACCCCGAACTGTAGCGCCACCTGAGTAAGTAAGTAAGTACCGTGGATAAAACCTGGATTCACCACAACATACCAGAAACCAAGGAACAGTCAAAACAATGGACTTCTCCTGGTGAATCGAAGCCGAAGAAGGTCAAGGCAGGTTTGTCAGCAAACAAGGTCATGGCGACAGTTTTTTGGGATGCGCGCGGTGTTATTCACATCGATTACACTGAGAAGGGTAAAACGATCACCGGCGCATATTACGCAGAGCTGCTGGATCGATTCCAAGCCGATTTGATGCAAAAATGGAGGCATTTGGCGAAGAAAAAAGTTCTTTTTCACCAGGACAACGCACCGGCGCATAAGTCCGCAGTCGCAAAAGCAAAATTGCATGAGTTAGGCTACAACCTCCTCCCTCATCCAGAATATTCTCCAGATTTAGCCTCCTGCGACTACTTCTTGTTTCCAAACATGAAGAAATGGCTCGGAGGTAAGATATTTGGGTCGAATGAAGAGGTCATCGCTGAAACAAACGCTTAATTTGAGGGGCTAAAAGGAGACTATGTTGAAAAATAAAATGTTTTTATACCGAAAAGACTGTTCCTTATTTAATTTTTAAGGGACTTATTGACCCACCCTCGTACATATTTCTACACAATTATATGTCAACACCATACGAGTATGTACCTATATATGTAGCGAAACTTACAAAAAACAAGCTGCACTTTCTCATTGTTTAAGCGAATTGCATTATGAGAATTTTGCTTTAGGCACATATATTTTGTGCGCTTCCTTTCCATATAAAGCGATATAAAAACCACACACTCCATGCTAACCTTGAACTGAGATAAGCATGTGCCGTTCTACTCACTCCCAGGTAATTAGTAGAAGGGTGTTTCATTCCCTCGAATTAGTGGAATTTTTTGAAACGGAATTCTTGAGCCTCTACTGATTGAGATTTGATTAGTAAAATAATGAATAAAAGCGTTTTGTCGAATATAATTACGAGTACTTGTCAACGATTTTTCCCATGTCTTAAAAATAGGAGACATGAGGCCATTGGGAAACAAACTTGGGTAGACATTTGCCAGTCTATAAGCCAGACTATCAATATCAGTTCCTTCTTGTAATAATGTCGGCAGTTATATAAGGCTTTAATAGAAGAAATTGACTATTTTATAGTATTGGGATGGCAGATGTGTATCGCATCTGTCTCGAGACGTTTAGACGTCTCCAAGGACTGTTCCCATTGCAAAAGCGGACCTCTTGTGTTAGGGTCAATAATAATTCTTGAAACTAAGAGTTCAAGATTATCTTTTTCATTTTGTGTTTGTCATTCGTTCTCAAATGGTGAATATATCTAGGGTTTTGTCAGAGGCAATAACTTTATACGAGTATACATAGTCGACAACTGGAGGATAATGAGCACAACCCTATGGCAATTGTGTGTGCAAGGGTAGTCTCTTTAAGCAGTTTAATTGACAATTTGAAAAAAATGGTGTGAATATCAAATTGGATTTTAAAGCTGCTGTATCCTTAAATCGTTAGAAACCTATTAAACTCCAAACGAAGAGCCGACCCTTCTATATTGCATTTCTGCAAAAGAAAATCAAAACAGAGATGAGAATATTTTTGAATTTCTGATTTCATATCTTTTCTACCACAAACTGACTACAATTTATATTCAATTTCCCAACAAACCTCCTCTAATTGCTTCCGGGCCTCAAGAAGAGAAAAAAAAAATCCAATCAATCCCCCAGCGTGAAAAATTATCTCAATTTGACTCAATTTATCCTCAAATGGTATGCACAACTCCTTCTACCATTTCCACAGAATCACTAAAATAAAACGCGGCAATTAAAACGAAAACGAAAAATCAACAGAGGCATTAACCCATCCAGAAACGGGAAGGAGACTAACTCGAGAAATCTTCACGAACAAAATTGACCCTTGTTAATTATCAATCAATTGCTAATTACCGATAGTAACGCGATTGTCGTCCCATCATGTCGTTAGGTCTGTCCCGGCCCACTCCTCCCAGATTAATCTTGACAATCGGGATCGTACCGCGCGACATACTGTCCGCCAAACACACAGAGACAGGAGATATGCTATGCTTTTCGGAGAGATCCGAAAGCTACCGGTACACTGCCTACGATGACGATGGTTAGAGATAAATCCACACGACAGTCACAGAGAACTGCGAAGGCCACAAGAAGCAACATCAGCATCAGCACTACATGGTCATATCGCGAGCAAAAGGAAGGAATCGCGGGAGCCTGTCGCATTGTAACAACACTAACCGCACCTGCAGCAGGGAAATTTTGCGATTTGTCCATCTTTCCTCTCTCAGTTCAAAATAATTAGTGGAGAAGTCCTTCTTAATTAGCTTGACGAGCGCCATATATGTCGCAGCGTGGCATATTATACAGGTATAGGCTGGGGGGTGCGACGATGATTTGGATATTTTGTATTTACTCCTCGCGAAATCCTTTGGAATTGATGATGCTGGAGGGCACCACACCGCATGCCAATTCTTGTATTTCGATTACCGGTGTCAAATGGGTTTTGGGTTGGGTCGCTTTAATAGGGACGGACGGACGGATGCACGGGATGACTTTGTGCCCGATGACAGTGACGTCGAGTACGACATTTCGGGAAGCAGAGTACAGCGATCTCAGGATGTAGGCCTCATGTCGATTGTCACAAGAAATGGGAATTCCTACAGATTTGTGTCAGATGCCAATTCTATTGTTCTGAGTAGTTTGGATGACGCTGACGTTCGAATGATTGCGGTGGGTTTTTAGAAATGCAAACGATACAGTTGGTGGAAGTAGGTACTAATTTCGTAATGATGCAGCTTGACTGATTGACATGAAAGGTAGCTGTGAAGTTGCATCTATTAAATACTTTTGCAACGAGACAGAGAGGTTGACTCATCAGTATTAGAACAGCATTATCAAGATTGACAATAGACCTACGGCTAGTGCAAGTGATTCGCGTTGAACTTGTCAGACTTTCAGAACATTTTGTCTTAATCCATGATAAAGTCATGTTAAAAAGTCGTAGATAAGATACGAAGACCTTGCCCTACTAACTGTCAGAGCTAAAAAAGCACATTTTCCTTGAACAGTTTTATCACTTTTCACTGTAATCTCTTTCCGAATCCTTTATTTCAAATCATAATTGAAAAAAAAACATCAATCCTCTACCAATCCCAATCACTGAAACTACTCAATATCAATAGTTGGCTAAAGTCCCAATATCCCTGTTCATCACCCAAAGAACGGAAATTAAAAATATATCTCCGGCCTTGTGGGCGGACACTTCCGCACTGCATCAAAAGCAAACACACAAATGCATAGATACTCCCATTCCGACACTGTCGTCACTATCATCAAATCGCCAGTCAACCATGTATGGCACTACAAATGCAAATCCCGAGTTATTTTACAATTCATTTGTGTCGACGAGATAGATCTCCAGGATATGCAAAAATACACACAGTTACACGTGCAGAGAGAGAAAAGTTTTTAAAAAAAGGATGACGAGAACGATGAGGACACGACTCAAATCCAATGAAAGATTGAATGGGGTAATCTCATGGCAGCAGCGCCAAAAAGGGACGGTCCACTTGAATGTCCTGGATTTATGCGCGATGAGTGACAGAATTTGAATTTCTCTGGTGGTGCTTTCTTTTCTCCTTTCCGTATGTCAACATACAGCCAGAGTTTGCCAGGATATCCTGGATGGGATGTTGTGTGTGAAAGGATGTTTTCTCTGGGATTTATGGACATTTTTATTTTTTTTTTTCTGCTGAAAAATGTTTGTGGTGATTTGTAGCGATGTACATAAGTCGACACAGTTCTATTTTCTATTTTTTTTTTTTAGAGTAGGAAGGAGGTTGTCAAAGTTGTCCAAAGGAAATTAACATTGTATGAGTTGTATATCTTTAAAATTAGTTATACAAATGGATACTCTGCTACAGTAAAGCGAATAATACTAGTACAGAGTTATTCATTTTGTGGTTTAGGATTTTAATTCAAATTAAATAAAAAGTATTAAAGACTTCAATAACATATTTTTTACTGTTTTATACTGTCTTGGACTATGCCATTATGTACGGAATATAACATCGGTTAAATGGTCGCCACGGGAGTTTTTACAAACTTCGATTCTTGTGAGGTAATTTTCGATGACTTTTCGATACATTTCTGGCAGTATCTACGAGTATCGTGCAATAGTGCCAAATTTGTCTGAGTTATGTGCCACGTAGTCCCTTCCAGTTGGAACTACATGTCGCTCACATCAATGTCTTCAATTTCACATCAAAAAATGTTGGTTATCATTTGACCATAGTGCAGAAAATTCACCGTAACAGTGGCGCCTTCGTCGTTTGCAAAAAAATACGGCCCCGTTCACGTTGCCGGTCCATAGCGCGCACCAAACTGTCATCTGTGGTGGTGGATCGTTGAGAGGCAATGGCATTTTATTCTCGTACTCCGAGCATTCAGTTAAAGAAAAAACTCCTAAAAGAAAAGTATAGCAATACGAAAAAGCCAACTGGAGCTGCCTTAATAGCTTCTTTGGGAGTTTTAACTGGTCGCTATGCTTCCTCGATACTGACGTGGATACCGCTGCTGATATGATCACTGAAACTATCCTCTTTGGTATGAATGACTTTATTCCTAATAGAATAAAGAGCAAACTCGTGGTTTGAGAGCTGTAAAGAGGCTATTAGGTTGAAAGCAGTAAGTTTTCGGTCTTATAAAGCCAACAAATCTGAGGAAAACTGAAAGGAGTTTAAATACTTACATGACCAAAAATTGAGGCAAAAATCCTACAATGTCCCAAAGGTAGTAAACATATTTGGCCCTTCGTCAAAAATATTAAAAATTCTGCCTCGTCTGCCATCCCCACGCTCATTTACAATGACATTCCAGTTGTCAGCTCTTTAGACAAAGCCAATTTGTTTGCTGCTTACTTTGCAACGAACTCCACGTTGTCAGATAATGCTTTGTCTCCACCTGTATTTGAGAGCGTCAAATTTTCGGTGGGACAAGTCCACTCTCGCACTCGGTTGCAGGAGTACTTAAAGGTCTTAACATACACAAAAACGCTGATCCAGAAGGTATCCCCCCCTTAGTTTTGAAGAGGTGTTCTTCTATGCTGGCAAAACCTCTGCGTAAGCTTTTCTGTCTATCCTATTCTTCAGAGCTCTTTCCGAGTAGATGGAACACAGCATTTATCCAGCCCGTCCCTAAAAAAGACGAATAGTCCTCCCTGTCCAATTACCGTCCCATTGCAGTTACGTCCCTTCTTTCCAAGGTCATGGAAACGCTGATAAATCGTCGATCACATATTCGAGGTCGCCACAAGAAATGAAGAAAGAAAACAAGAAATATTCTACCCCGCCTGATCTGGCCTCAATTTATAAGGCATTCATCCGCCCTAAACTGGAATATAACGCCCATATCTGATCTGGGGCTCCCAAGACCGTTCTGCACATTCTACATAGGGTACACAATCGCGCGTTAAAAAAAGTGATAGAGACATCGTGAATTGCATACATTCACTTGAACATCGGAGAAATGTCTCGTGTCTCTTCCTATTTTATCGCATTTTTCATAAAAAAAGTGGTCCAGCGAAATAGCCAGTTGCATTTCTCCGCTTCAAAATTTCACCCGCAATGTGCGGCAGGCTTCAAATGCACATCAGTTCACCCTAAAGCCAAACTTCGGTCGTACTGTCAAATATAGGGATTCGTTTATAAGCCGAACGGTACGAGTGTGAAATAATCTACCAGGCTTTGTCTTTTGCCATCACTTCCTTCAAACATTTAAAGCCAATGTGCACAGGCTTCTCCTCTGTTCCTCTTCCCAATTTTCCTAAACGCCCGTGTCCTGAATTCAATTTTAGGGCTTCCTAAATACGTTTTTGTTATTGAAGCTAGAATAATGTTTAAAGTATTTTTTATTGAAATCTGATCATTCCGAAATGCTTTCTCCGGCCGTCAGTTAATTATTTTAAAAAACGCTCGAAATAAAGTGCACGATTGAGCCGCACGTAAATCACTCATTTTTGAAATACAAGCAAAGTCGTTAAAAGGTTTTTTTTTTTTTGTTTAAATCCCTTAAAAGTCAAAAAAAACTTATTTTAACAGTTTTACAAAAATCATCATACCATTTATGTTTCCTGATGGTCAAACTGAAAACCAAATTGAACACTTTGATGTTCGTAATGAAAGAAACACGGAGGTAGGATGTGATCATCATTTGTTGCTACAAGAGCATCGTTCCTAAATGAAATTGGAGATCCATCCGTTGACGTGATGTGGGGCGAAATAAAAAGATCTAGAGACTCTTGGATATCCCAAGACACCTGGGACAAAATTCTGCATCGTTGATCGTTTAAGATGATAATAAACGCCGAGTCAGTATTTTTGGATGTTGCGCAGGCTTTTGACAAGGTTGAAAATTACATAGTGACCTACCTAGAAAATACTATGAAGTACTTAAATCTTATGTAGCAGATAGATACTTCAGAGTATGCCATGTTATAGAGTACTAAAAATTGAAGAAAATAACGGAAGGTGTTCCACAAGGAAGTGTTCTCGGACCAACTCTGTATTTATACCACTGACAACAACGTCATAATGACTGATAGTTAGATATGAAATATAGAAAGCTATATTGACAACTAGGATGCGATTCGGAGTTGTCAATTGAAAAAAATAAAAATAAAATGCTAGGCCCGTCTGAACGTTAGGAATTAAATTAGGGGGCCGTACAAAGAAAACAAATACCAGAATAATGACCCATGGTATATATGAAACAAAGACTTAAAAGTGCCTACACACACAAAGAATTTGAAGGGACCAATTTTTACAGCAACTCCAAATTGGCACGTGTGGAGGCAGATCGCCTGCTTTTTATTTATTGCTTTCCAGATATCGGTAGCGATTTGCAGACGGTGGGCAAAATTCCAAATTCCTCCTCTTTTTTTTTTTTTTTTTTTTTTTTTATAATTTGCGCGTGTTAAAGGGGATATGAATACCCTTATACTACTTTTTTTTTAGAACACGTGCGTTTTTGTGGAAAGGAAGACACAGAGAGAAAGACAGAGTGGTGTGGTTTGAAACTCAGGTGGTATTAAGTTTCTGTAAACTCCAAGGCTGTCCAGATAACTGGGGAGTATTTTGTTTTGTTTTCGCTATTATTGTCGTTGCTTGTGATTCACAGTATTTTTTTCCGTCCTCCTGATGTCATCATCACGATCAAGTTGCATCTTGGCCATATGACCACCCTACTGCCAGTGTTATGCCTTCACAGTAGAGTTGTCTTAGCTTTTGCAAGTGCTCGACTTTTTTATTTATTTCATGTGAAATAAATAGATGATTCTTGACATCAGGATTCGAACCGTGAATCAACAGCGTGACAAGCGATGATGTTACCACTACACCACGGCCACCCTTTTTCATGATGGAAATTATTCTGTTTATTTGGAATTGCATTTTTTTACGCCCAAAAAGTCTACCAGGACTTATGTAATTGGATCTAACAGAAGGTTGCCAACGAATGTTATTACCATTAACTTGTAACTGTCTACTAGAACGATAGCAAGCTTTTCTTTTCCTACTGAAAAAGATGCCTTGTATTTTTTCTTCATTCAATTTGATTTTCCATTTATGGTAATATACCTCTCAATGTCAAGACCGAATTCATGAGATGAGAAAATTGTAGTATCATCGGCAAAGATAGCTGCTTCACAATTTGGTAAGGCTGAAAAATCGGATGTACCAAGTACTGATCCTTGGGGAACATCTGAATGAAAGTAGACTGTGTTAGAGACACCACTATTAACGTGCACTTTAAAAACAATGATTTGACAAGAAATTGCCGGACAATTTTATAAATATAGGGGGGGAGAAGTTGAAATTGATCATTTTGTATATCAAAAGCTTTCTCAATATCAAGCAGGACCAGTCCAGTCGATTTGCCTATTGAACGGTATCTTTTAACATGATTGTAAACCGTAAGCACTTGATGAGACGTACTGTGAAAGCGTCTAAAGCCAAACTGTTCCTTAGGATATAAGTCGTTATCGGAAATATGTATTAAAATTGTTGTCCTTTAGGACCTTTTCGTAGATTTTACTGGGGCTGCTTAGTAAACTAATTGGTCTATACCTATCCGTCTTTTCAGGAGGCTTACCGTTTTTTATAATTGGTACGACCTTAGTATTCCATTTTTATGCTTTATTATGAAAGTTATAATTCTAAAACCCACACTTGGGCATTTGCTTAATGTATATATTTTTTATTGAGTCAAGTCCTCCAGCTTTTCGAATTCATAAGTCTTCGACTATAAATTCTGTGTCTTCTACGGTGATATAGACATTTGCAGATGGTTGGCTGGTATTACGAGTATTTTCCAACAAGTTTTGAATGGCGCTATTAACATAAGAATTTGTATTCACTTCTCCTAAATTTGATGAAACAACGTGATTCTTAGTAAAGGTGCTTCTAAGAGCATTTACTTTATCTGAATCCGTACAATAAGTATTTGTTGAATCATTGAGGAAGGGGAGTTGTCTGTGCATTCGTTATTGCGATGGTCAGAAATAAGTTTACATATTAACTTGTATAGGTAAGAAACATGATAACTATAGTAAGACTGACGATATCTTTGCCATAGTCTCCGGTAAGTGTTTCTTAGCTTAATAAGTTCCAAAAATGAACGAGGTACGTTGAACAGAAAAAACTTTTTTAGGAATTTTAGGAACACTTTTGTTACAATAATAAAAATATTTTAAAATATTTTCAGTAAATATAGTGACAATATAATCGGATTCCTCCTCTCCTGCAAAGGTGTAGCTTCGCATTTGATTTAGAATTCGATATATCTATGGTCTGAAAGGGAAATTTCTGGCGAAACTCTCCAGTTTGTAATAGACTTAAAGTACCTGTTGGACAGGGTCAAGTTGATCACTTCCTGTCTTTGTGCCGTAACAAAGGTAGTTTCCTCGTTGTTGTTAAAACGCTGAACTTTTAGTCACAGAGTAATTGGGGAGAGTTAATGAAAATATTATGCCATTCGTTTTATATTGTTTACTAGCCAAATAGGTTTTGATATCGATTATGAAAAATCCTTTGTTTGAGCGTTGATACACTCTTTGTTAATAACCAAAACAACTTTACTCATATGTATACGGAATACATTCTGACGATACTTGTGAAACACATTTCTGAAGCCTCGGGCTAAAGGATTTTCCTGATTGGCAAGACTTCAGTTCTGGCATCAGGTTGTCATTGCAACTATAGTAGTTTTCACATGCCAGCGATGGGAAGAATATCCAGGATATTTATCAATGCACATTCTATTGAGGGATTGACAGCCAGCCTTGATTGGATTGATACCCATAAGGGCAGGTCACTTCTACGGGACGGTTTTCATTGCAGATGTAATATTTGTCACATGCCACCGCAGGAATATCGTTACATATCAATGGGTATTTTAGAACACGTAGCGAATTCAGCTGGAGTGCATATTGAATACAAATCATTGTAAAATTTACCATCTTCACACTGAAATATTTTTCCAGAACGACCTTGGTAGAGGATAAATTTTGAGCAATCAGTTGGATGTGGCACTGTGTACATAGGATTTGGGTGTTCACACAACTGAAATTAGACAAGACATGGTTACAAACATGAGTTTGTCTAAGGGTACCTTGCATAACATAAGTACCTACCTGATCCAATTCCGCCCTCGCCAAACCAACTATTGCCAGAAGTATCACTAGAAGGGCTGCAAAAAAATAACAGATACAAATCAGAACGATTAGTCTTAATTTTAGAGGTTATATTTGCTATAATACCTTTCATGGTGCCGCTATAATACCTTTCAATCGTGAAAGCTATAATACCTTTCAATCGTGAAAGGTTATTCCACCAAACAACGGACGCATATGAGAGGAAGGGTTTTGTCATTGCCGTGTAGATCCAAAGGATTTTCCTTGGCGACAAGACCAATGTCAAGTAAATATTTTAAATTCCCTTAGGAAAAATATATTTATTTATAAAGGGTGTCCCAAAATTTACGCAAGATTTGAATTTTGCGCCATTTTTGCGGTAAAGTGTTGCCAACGAAACAAAAAAAAAAGACAGCGTGACAGCTGAAAGTTCAGTGTTCAGAGTGTTACATTAAAGAACAACGCGTTTTCATTGTTGAGCAATATTTTAAAAATAATGAAGGTTTGGCAGCTATAGTTCGCAATTTTCGTACAAAATATTGTCGGAATAGTGATTTAACTTCATCAACTGTGAAGAGATTAATTCAAAAATTCAAGGAGACTGGATCGATTAGTAATCTTTGACACTTTGGTGGCACTTCAAAAAGTCGTTCAACACAAAACATCGAAGCAGTCCGTGAGAGTATTGTTGAGAGCCCAGGAACATCAATTCGGCACCGTGGTCAAGAACTGAACATTTTGAGAAGCTCTCTACAGCGTATTCTCACGAAAGATTTGCATACAAAGTGCAATTGACTCAAGCCTACTGACCACGTACAGCGAAGAGAGTTCGTTGAATGGATTATGGGAACAACAACAAGTGGATGCTGATTTTTCAAACAAAATAATCTTCAGCGATGAGGCTCATTTTCATCTTGATGGTTTTGTTAATCTTCGAAATTGTCGAACTTGGGGTTCAGAAAATCCACCAGTGATTGTTGATCTTGTTTACAGCTAATATTTTCTTGGAACAATTTGAAATTGTAAATCAAGCTGTTTTTTTTTTTTTTTTTTTTTTTTTCTAACTTTTGTTAGTCCTTCCGTATGACTGCCAAACTAGTCAAAGGTCTTCTTGGAGGGCGACAACAATAGACTTTATTTTTCGTTAGGCTAAACTTGCTGAGTTATGGATTGTACTAAGCTTTAATAAATAAATAAACTTGCTAGACAAGGTTCAGAGCACAACCGTAGCATGATTCTCAGGATACTGCCTCATGTCTGTAAAAATTTAGCTGCATCACTGTCGCCTCCGTACTTGGCCACTATACTTTTGAAAAATACTTCAATATGCTACGTTTAAATAACACCACCATTTGCGACAGCTGTGGAAAGGGTGACTGCAGTCCTTCCTCGTATCTGCTGTACGATTTTGCAGATGATCTACTGAAAGCTGATCACCTAAGCTTCTCATTACTGAAGAACTTACTCGTCTTTCTTGGAAAGACAAAGGGGAGAAGTGCTCCAGTGGGAGTTTACATTCCCCTACGAAGGCCTTGATCTATTTTGGTCGAATCTGGGAGATAAGATTCGAAGATTCTCCAAGTCCATTAAGTCCTTATGTCTCAAATTATAAATACAAATTAATATGCCACGATACTTAAATAACTATAAGTCTCTACTCAACTTACGTATATCTAGGTACGAGTATGTCACAAATCACTTATGAATCCATAAGTTTCCTCCGATCATATTCCTATGATGAATTCCATACTCCATTCGCCTGTCAGCGGAATTGAAATATTCCATAGCCCACCATGCGCCAGCGGCGTGGCGGCAATAAACTCAAAGAGCAATAACTCTTCCGCCGCTAATGACGAGGCCCGACAACAATCACTTAATGGTGAGCTATTTGCTTTACACCAGCGAGAGTAGTCCGTTGAAAAGCCTGGCGGCATACTTTCAACTCTTGAGATCGTTGATTGAAAATTTGCATCGCAAATCGATTGGGAAATAAATAATAATTGCCGGCCCAGTCCGGCACTCACTTCAAGACCAAAATGATGATGATCATCTGCTGTGGTGTGGCATCATCATCACACCGCGACGATCAACAGGAAAGCCTTCCTCAATCCTTTACATGTTGGTCATTGAGATATCATCGCCGGGTAACCGAAAATACTCCGAAACCGCTTTGATCATACACTTTGAGTGAATTAATCTCACCGCGAGCGTGGTTCCTCCCGCAGCAACCACCATCTCCAGCGGGAGTGGGTGTTGGTGGTTGCAACAAATTACCCCGAGGATTGAAGAGGAAAACACAATTTCGCCTGAAATAAAACATAATGTGCGCATTGTATCCGTACCGCCAACGACAGCCGACGCCTCATCTAACCCCATCTTCATCTGTGTGATTGAAGCGAAAGCGGGACACGTAAACACCTGTCTAATGACTCCCCACCACGTCACACTAATTGCCAGCGGCCAAAAAATAATTAATTCTTCAATCGTGTTCGGAATTTATTCTAAACATTCAAAACAATCCGCGCGAAGCAGTGGTGTGGTGGAGGCGCTAGACCAGCCGCGTCCTCCTTCTGCACCTCATCGCCGAATTTTATTTACGATTCGATAAATTATCGGCGAGGATTGGATTTTTTTGTTTAGATTTTGGCGTCTCGGGGGTGGATGTGTGTGCAGGCTATGCTGGTCTCTCTATTCAAGAGAAAACTTAATTGGAAGTAAAAAATGAAAAATTTATGCTTTCGATTCGTTTCAATCATTTGATTGGAGGAGGAGGGCTGGGACGAGGTCGGCTGGGTTAGGCTCCTTGAGGGCGCATAAAGTATTTTAATATTGGCGCCACCACTTAAATAATCGCTGTGAGGAGAAAAATAAACATTGGAATTTTTTTGGTTTACTTTTATGTTGTGTGGCGTTTCGGGTAACATAATCGATTTTGTTTTTTCTGTGGGTCGTCGTCGTCTGGGTTAAATAGGACAGGTTTACACCATATTGTGGGGTGTTTCATCGGCGGTATGGACATGTCAGATATCGGTTGCATATTGGTTGTGACTGTAATTTGATATAAACTGTATCCAACTGTCTATGTGATTCGCACCAAATGCAAAAAGACAAAAAAGACGTTTCTTTATATTGAGATTGCAGTGTTCCACAGGCCGTTTCCAAGAAACGTAGCGACTTGACATGTTAACAGGTACTACACACCACGAGTTGCTATTAAGCTCAGGTGATATTTTATTCTGAAAATCGGTCTGATTCCGGTCAAGTGCTAAGCTTTTCGTGGTGTATTGGTAATGTCATCGCTTGTCACACTGCAGGTCCACGGTTCAAATCCTGATGTTAAGAATCATCTATTCATTTTACAACTCTACTGCGAATGCATAACACTGGAAGTAGGGTGGTCATATGGCTGAAAATGCAACTTGATCGTGATAATGATATCAGGAGGATGGACAAAAATACTGTGAATCATAAGCAATAACAATAACAGCGAATGCTCCCCAGTTATCTGGACGCTACCCTTGGAGTTTACAGAAACTTAATACCACCTGAGTTTCAAATCATTACACCAATCTTTCTTTCTTTCTCTCTCTCTGTCTATCTGCAAACGTCCGTGCCCTGAAATGACACAAGGCTATTCATTTTCACAATATTTGACACATGCCAGGTCATGGCATACAAAGTTTTGAAAATTTTCAAAATTATTTTTCTTTGAGAAAAAATCATTTGAATGATATTTTTGCACTGAAAAATACATTAACATCATTGGAGGTCATAGCGATTTAACGATTAGTGTCATCATAACGGGACACTGTTGACAATTTATGCACCAAGAATCGTTCACTTCGCATGAAATGGGAATGAAATATGTCGAATGGTTCAAGTCTCCCATATGGTCAACTCTCTCGTATTGCTCTTCCTTGCCCTAAAATCTTGCAGGTAAAAGACTAAACAATAATTGCTCTATAAGTAAAATGTTGGTAGATGTTGTCAACTTACATTTCATTAATTTCTTATTTCCAAGGTAAAGGGTGTCCCAAAATTCACGAAAAAAAATATTTTGATAGAAAACACAAGTTTTCAATTAAAAATTGTAAATGTTTTATTGATTCATAAAGTATACACTATAGGGTTATATATAGAAAAACTTATCGGGTAAATGGCCTACTCGGCTTTACTGGCACATACACACTCTTTTGTCGAAATTTTCGATGAACGTTTTGCATAAATGTGGCTGAATTTCATTGCTACAGTGTTCAATTTGCTCCTTCAAGGCGTGGGTGGTCGTGGGCTTGTTGGCATAAACCTTAGACTTCAAAAAACCTCAAAGAAAAAAGTTCAACGCCATTAAATTGCATGATCTGAGCGACCAATTCTGATCACCAAAATGGGAAATTACACGACCAGGAAATGACACATGCAGTAATTGAATGGTTTCTCGGGCTGTATGGCATATGGCACCGTCTTGTTGAAGCCGCCTGTCGTCCACATCCATATCTTGCAATTTAGGCACAAAAAACTGGATTATCATGTCGTGATAGCGAGCACCATTAACTGTTATTGAATGATCTGACGATGCCTCCAGCTAAAAATCCGCACCAAACAGTGACACGTTGTGGCTGCATTTGTTTCTCAACAATCACTTGTAGATTTTTCGAAACCCCAAATTCGACAATTTTGACGATTAACAAAGGCATCAAGATGAAAATGAGCCTCATCGCTGAAGATGATTTTGTTTGTAAAATCAGCATCCACTTCTTGTTTTTCCATAGTCCATTCAACGAACTCTCTTCGCTGTGCGTGGTCAGTAGGCTTCAGTTCTTGAGTCAATTGCACTTTGTATGCATGAAGATGGAAATCTTTCGTGAGAATACGCTGTAGAGAGCTTCTCGAAATGTCCAATTCTTGACCACGGTGCCGAATTGATGTTCCTTTACTCTCAATAATACTCTCACGAACTGCTTCGATGTCTTGTGTTGAAGGACGGCCAGAGTGTCTAAGATCACTAATCGATCCAGTCTCACTGAATTTTTGAATTAATCTCTTCACAGTTAATGAAGTTAAATCACCATTTCGACAATATTTTGTACGAAAATTGCGAACTATAGCTGCCAAACCTTCATTATTTTAAAAATATTGCTCAACAATGAAAACGCGTTGTTCTTTAATGTAACACTCTGAACACTGAACTTTCAGCTGTCACGCTGTCTTTTTTTTTTTTTGTTTCGTTGGCAACACTTTACCGCAAAAATGGCGCAAAATTCAAATCTTACGTAAATTTTGGGACACCCTTTATAAATAAATATATTTTTCCTAAGGAAATTTAAAATATTTACATTCAAATCATATATACGGCGTTGTATATCCGGCTCGAAAAGTATAGAAACGCAGATATCCGGTGCCAAAAATGTGAGAGTGAGTGGTATTAGGAACAAGTTGGGACTCATCTTCCGATTGAGCCCATTACAGGCGGAGAAGGTTACTCGTAATGTTGGAAATATTTTGTAATGTGTACCAATACTCCCTTAGCACTCATTTTGACAGCCCTGGCAGAATCTGAACAAATTTGAAGTTATTGTTACTTAATTCATGACGACCAATGTAAAACGGCAAACTATTGTATTTTTGTCGTCCGAATATCATTATTCCAAAATAACAGCACACAAAACAAACACAAGATCCAAACTAAGATCGGTTCAGTAGTTGTTGTATCCGAGTTTGTATCCACAAACAGAAAGATTCAACGGTAGTCAACTTTAATTTGTATGTCTTGAATGCCATTTCCTTCTGCTGATTTCTGCGTTGCTTTTATCAAAGCTTGTATCAAATCAAAATTTATGTCACCGTGATTAAAAAGCAGACATACTTCATTATACTATTACTACCCTAAGATAGGGCATTCAATTGTCATTAACAAAAAATACAAACAAAGAAAACGTTGTGTTTCTACAATTTCAGCCCAAAACAAGTTACAAACATGTGTTCTCGATAAGGCATACAAGCTAGACTATAAATGTTACCATCTTCCGATAAAGCCTTCAGTTCTATTCCGCTATTATGTACAGTGCAATCTCGGATGCCACCATGAAAGGTATTATAGCAAATATAGCCTCTAAAATTAAGACTAATCGTTCTGATTTACTCCTGTTATTTTTTTTGCAGCCCTTCTAGTGATACTTCTGGCAATAGTTGGTTTGGCGAAGGCGGAAATGGATCAGGTAGGTACTTATGTTATGCAAGGTACCCTTAGACAAACTCATGTTTGTAACCATGTCTTGTCTAATTTCAGTTGTGTGAACACCCAAATCCTATGTACACAGTGCCACATCCAACTGATTGCTCAAAATTTATCCTCTGCCAAGGTCGTTCTGGAAAAATATTTCAGTGTGAAGATGGCACATTTTACAATGATTTGTACTCCAGCTGAATTTGCTACGTGTTCTAAAGGTATACCAGAATATGTCGCATTGATATGTAACGATATGCCTATTGGTGCGACCATTCATGCGGTGGCATGTGACAAATATTACATCTGCAATGAAAACCGTCCCGTAGAAGTGACCTGCATTATTCGCGTGCCTATTCCACTTGTATCAATCCAATCAAGGCTGGCTGTCAATCCCTCAATAGAATGTGCATTGATAAATATCCTGGATATTCTTTTCCATCGCTGGCATGCGAAAACTACTATAGTTGCAATGACAACCTGATGCCAGAACTGAAGTCTTGCCAATCAGGACTATCCTTTAGCCCGAGGCTTCAGAAATGTGTTTTACAAGTATCGTCGGAATGTATTCCGTACACATATGAGTAAAGTTGTTTTGGTTATTAACAAAGAGTGTATCAGCGCTTAAAAAAATGATTTTTCATAATCGATATCAATACCTATGTACCATTTGGCTAATAAACAATATAAAACGATTGGCATAATATTTTCATTAATTCTCCTCAATTATTAGGATCCTAGCATTAAAATTATGCACTCTGTGACTAAAAGTTCAGCGTTTTAACAACGACGTTGAGCTACATGTGCGCAAAGTTGCTTTGAGGGTACATCCTCTGTCAGAGATGCAAAATGTCTATCAACGCGCGAAATCTTGCGAGACTGAGCTTCAAAATCTGGTCAGTAGAATAGAATGTGCGCTTGAGAGGAAATAGTACGCGATATGCATTTTCATAGACATTGAGGGTGGCTTTGACAGTGCGACTTTTGACAGCATGTGTAGCTCCCCCAGAAATCACGGCGTAGAAGAATCACCAGTGTTGTTAATCAAAGAAATGCTGGTGAAAAGAACATTGATTGTAGATGCAGATTGTGGCGGGGTGTTATGGCAGGTGTAAATAGGGGCTGCCCACAAGGCGGTGTTCTGTCTCCACTGCTTTGGTGCATACTGGTTGACTCCCTGTTGAATACACTCAATAGTTCTAACGTCTACGCTCAAGCATATGCATATGATGTCGCCGCTCTGTCTGTTCGACATCATCTGCCTAGCGACTGTCTCCTGTAAGGTACAGATGGCCCTAGACACAATCGACGATTGGTGCGCTAGGAATAGACTTTCAGTTAATCCTCTCAAAACCGAGGTGGTTCTCTTTGCAAGAAGGAGGAAATTTACTGGTCTGACTCAGCCAGTACTAAAAGGCGTCACTATCCAACTCTCCAAGGAAGCTAAATATTTAGTAGTAGTCTTAGATAGCAAACTTCTATGGACGAAACATGTCGAGCTGAATACTTCCAAAGCTCTGTCAGTCTTCTGGCAATGCAAAGGTGTTTTCGGCAAGACATTTGTCTTGTAGCCAAGGAAAGTCCTTTGGATCTACACGGCAATGACAAAACCCTTCCTCTCATATGCCTCAGTTGTTTGGTGGAATAAGCTTTCACGTAAATACGTTACTGCTGCTTTCGCCAAACTCCAAAGAACGGTCTGTCTCGGTTGTTTGGGACCTTTCCCCAGTACGCCTGGCTCTGCTCTGAACGCGTTGATGGCTTTGCTATTCTACCTTCTTAGCCCAAAGAAGCAGCGGTTGGCAAGAGTTATTCCTCCGTTTGGTCTCAGCGCTCGTGTGGTTGCCTGAATTTATAGCGGAGTCTAGGTAGGAAAAGTCCCTAACTACCTCAAAGTTATATCTGTCTATGGTGACGTTCTACCCGAGACGTAGATGTTGTTTGTCCTTTCTTGTTGACAGCATATACTTTGTCTTGCCCTCATTGCCTGTTAAACCCATCTTCG
Source organism: Pocota personata (assembly GCA_963082735.1). NCBI lineage: Eukaryota > Metazoa > Arthropoda > Insecta > Diptera > Syrphidae > Pocota > Pocota personata. The sequence continues at coordinate 261,028,976 of OY720429.1, read as the reverse complement.
CCGCCTCCGCCTAAAATACTCACGAAAGCGCCACTGACATCACGCTGCGTTCTTCCGTTTATGTCAATATCGTCGGCGTATGCGAGCAATTGGACGGACTTTTGAAAGATTGTGCCTCTGGTGTTGACGCGTGAGTTTTGCATTATTCTTTCAAGAATGATGTTAAAGAAATCGCATGACAGCGCGTCACCTTGTCTTTATCGATTTTGATGAAACAGCGTGTATTCTCCATCATCATCCAGTACAAACGGACTAGTTTGGGAGGGATGCCAAGACTAGACATTGCTCTATATAGCTCGTCTATATAAATGCTTTCATACGAGGCCTTAAAATCGATGAATAGGTGATGGGTATCGATTTGAAGCACCTGGATTTTTTCCACGATCTGCCGTAGTGTGAATATTTGGTCGATGGTGGATATTCCGGGTAATGTCGTCGCCGATGAGGGGTTTCATCCCCCGTTCATATCGAAGGTGGAGCTCCAAACGATCTTTGACTCACTAAGAAGGAAAAAATCAGTAGGTATCGATGGAATATCTAACATTGTGCTTTGACACCTCCCTCCAGAAGCGGTGGACATTTACACTACCCTGTTTAACAATGTGCTGAATAATGCACATTATCCGGCGCAGTGGTACAGCCTATTCCCAAAAGAGGTAAAGATACATCCAATCCGGCGAATCTCCGGTCGATAAGTCTCCTTCCGAACATCAGCAAGGTATTCGAAAAAGTGGTCAATAGAGCCCTGACTAAGTGGGTTGAGGACATGCATATAGTTTCGGATAACCAATTCGGTTTCAAGGCGGGTCATGAGACTGTACATGCCTCGTCTAAACTGGTATCTGATATCCAATGGAACAAAAGTAAGAAACAATGCACGGGTGCCTGCCTGGTTGACTTGGAGAACGCGTTCGATACCGTTTGGCTAGAAGGACTCTTCTACAAGTTGAGCAGGCTGGGTATAAGTAAACCACTGCTGTACATGCTCTGTAATATGCTCACCAGTAGACAGATCATTGTGAAAAATGGCAATGTGACTTCTGCTGGGACGTTCGAAATCAAAAACGGTCTACAACAAGGCGCGGTTAATTCGTCGATCCTCTTTAACATTTACACATGTGATCTCGTAGGATCTCTTCCTCATGCTATTGCGTATGCAGACGACTTGATCGCGTATAGGTCAGGACCAAAGATCGAGGTCATTGCAATACTCTTGCAGCGTGATTTCGATAAGATCAGGATATACTGCGACGACTGGAAGCTGAAGATCAACTTCCAGAAGACAGAGACTATTCTGTTTAGAACGTCGTTATCTGGGGCCTCCAGGGATACCAGAAAGAATTGGCGAAAGTTCTCAATCGTGGGACAGCACGGGCAGCCACTAGCAAGTCGAAATGTGGTTAGATACCTTGGGATCTGGCTAGATCAATATCTATATTTTAACAAAAATGTAGATGCTGCTCTGGCCAGAGCCAGAGGTGCTTTTGCCCTTACAAAGAGACTGTTTTATAGCAGTCAACTAGATGCAAGGGTGAAGGTAATCTGCTACATGGCCCTTATTCGGCCCATGCTCGTATATGGATGTCCCATGTGGTTCAACGTGGGAGCAAGCTGGATGGGCCTGTCTTCAGTTGTACAGAACACCAGAGTCCCAGTACATAAAATTCTATTCTAATGTATAACAGGGCGAACATAAACAGAGTGGATAATTTCCTGATCAAGATGATTCGAAGGCACACTGTAAGAGCAATGTCCTCGATGAATAACCTGATCTCTGGGGCATACTACCCCAATGATTTGTATCACGAGAGCGTGCGCCTTAACGGCTTCATCCCCCCAGAGGCATTTCTATTTTGTCTGATACAGGATAGGGTAGCGGTGCCGCTAATCTACCATTTTGCCCGAAATGCTGTGGACGGGCGACTTAACTACGACCGACACGTCGCACCACGGAGCGTCTCCGGTTTAGTAGAGCGGTATCAAGCCGTGATATGGCAGATGCAGTAAGACAGCACCAGAAATTCTGGTGGCTCGGGGACGGAGAGGGAACTCCCTCGTCGTTTCCTTTTGATTCGGGGTAGCCTCACAAGGGGCAAAGTCGGTGTAGCTTTTTATAGCCTGGCCGGCTTACATAGTTCTAAGATCGGTTTAAGTTTTAAGCATTAAAAAAAAAAAAAATAAAAAAAAAAACCTTATAAAGGGTGGTTAAGTTTTAAGGGCCGATGTTGATTTTGAATAAAACACAAATTATTTAGGAATTTACTGTCATTTCTTTTTATTATGATAATATTGGTATGGTTCAGTTATGTATGGAAGAAAATATCAGCCAAATGACAGCCGCGACCTCGGCGACACACCTCCATCCGATGGTCCAAATTTTCGATGACGCTGAGGCATAATTGAGGTTCTATGCCGTTAATGTGCCGAATTATCTCATCCTTCAGCTCTTGAATTGTTGCTGGCTTATCGACGTACACCTTTTCTTTCAAATAACCCCAAAGAAAGAAGTCCAACGGTGTCAAATCACATGATCTTGGCTGCCAATTGACATCGCCACCACGTGCGATAACACGGCCATTGAATTTGCAGCGCAAAAGAGCCATTGTTTCGTTAGCTGTGTGGCAAGTGGCACCATCCTGTTGAAACCACATATCGTCCACATCCATATCTTCCAATTCGGGCCATAAAAAGTTCGTTATCATCTCACGATAGCGAACACCATTCACAGTAACTGCCTGACCGGCCTCATTTTGGAAAAAATACGGCCCGATGATGCTGCCAGCCCATAAACCGCACCAAACAGTCACTCTTTGTGGGTGCATTGGTTTTTCGACAATCACTCTTGGATTATCATTCGCCCAAATGCGTCAATTCTGCTTATTGACGAATCCACTGAGGTGAAAATGTGCCTCATCACTGAAGATGATTTTCTTCGAAAATTGATCATCCACTGTTGCCATTTCTTGCCACCATTGTGACCATTGACGACGCTTGAAATGGTCAAGAGACTTTAGTTTTTGAGTCAATTGCACCTTGTAAGCGCGTAAATGCAAGTCTTTATGCATAATGTTCATCAACGACGTGCGTGAGAGGTGCAATTGTTGGGCACGACGACGAGTTGAGGTGGACGGCTCTTCAGCCACACTATCGCGAACAGCAGCAATATTTTCTGCAGTACGAGCTGTACGAGCATGCACTGGTGTTTTCACATCTCCTACAGACCCGGTTTGCACAAATTTTTGCACGATTTTTCCGATTGTACGCACATTTGGACGATTAAATTGACCGAAGAATCACGAAATGCACGATATGCATTTTGATTTGAACGCCCATTTGAGTTAGTCTGAAATTGAGAAATGTCAAATGAAATGCAGAAAAAAACTTGACGTTTAGGTGTGGTTTACATTCAACATCGACCCTTAAAATTTAACCATCCTTTACATGTGTATATATGTATGTATACTATATGTATTATGAAGGTATACAATATATCTATATATATGTATATATATATGTGTATCAAACAAATTTGCGTGTTTAATCACGTACCTTAGAATAAGTAGTTTTTAGGTAGTTTGTAAGTTTTATATATAGAAAAAAAATTCAGTTCATATACTAAGTTTTTGCTTAAAAATGTTTTCTTAGTTTCCCAATATTTGTAAGTATAGATTTAATAAATAGTTTAAGTTATGTTACGTCGAAAGACATATTTTAAGCATTAGGTTTAGCTTAGAGCGCCCGCATAGGGCCATTAAGTTAGTATACACCATAGCTAAGTTTTTTTTTGTGTCTAGCTGTTAAGTGTTCATGAATTCTAAAAATAAAAATGCATTAAAAACGAAAAAAAAAAAAAAAACGTGGACATTCCGGGCTTAAAGTCACACTGATATGAACCGATCAGGTTGTTGACGAACGGATTCAGGTGTTCACACAACACTACAGATAAGATCTTATAGGCGATGTTAAGATGACTGATGCCTCTGTAGTTGTCGCAGTTTTTGTCTACTACTTACTATTTTTGTGCAAAATTTCAGCACCCTAGGTCAAACGGTTTAGAAATTACAAGCGTTTAACAGACACCGCCAATCGACTGATCCTTTCGAGTCGTTACCTTGATAAAAACCAAGATAACAGCACATAGCAGCTCATTTGTGTAGCTTCAACTTTCTTATGTCACCCTCCGATTTGCAAACAACAAAAGTCCAGCAAACATTTTATTTCGTATGCAACAAAAGCAAGGACATTGACGGCAACGGGGACAACAACGACGAACACAAGACAAGCGTGTCCAATTGATTTATATCGCCAAACTTCTTATTTATTATACAAAACGATCCTGAGCCAACAGGACAGTCCTAAAGCAAAATGAGCAGCGTCCGCCCTAGAGGGTGCACCACTTGTAAGATTTGCGACATACAGATCACCACTATAATGCCTACTGTACAATGGTCGACAGGGACACAAACGACACCGGCTTCTTGAATAACGTATCCCATTGGGAAGATGGTTTGTTTTTATATCTCAGTCGGCTGTCGACCTTTTATACCGAGGAAATCATTGTCCCGCTGCTTTGCCATATGCAAATCTCCATGCATTTAGGTTAATTTCACATCAAACAATGAATCAGTGTCCGCTTTGGATGTACCTGCAATCGAAAGCGAAGTGATCACTTCGAAGGATCATTGTTGCGTCAAAAAAGGTACCGCCACCTTTCTCTTTGAGTTTTTTTTTTTTTTGTTGTCACTGCAGTGTCACATGCGTCCGGTTTTTAAAGGAAATTGTCCTGCCGGCATGAAATATGAATTATCCTTATGAGTTCAGATGTTATGACACTGTGTGGTCTATGACAACAGCTTCTGCTGCCACTTGAAATTTTTCCGAATATCATGGGTGAATGTAGTGGAAGGATGTTTATGTAAGCGGGATATTAATTACTGTTTATCTTTTGTGCGTTCATAAATTGGTGGTAATAATCGTAAACTGTTACCTAACTGGGTGGCAGGGATGTATCCTAGTTGGTGGTCTTGAAGGACTTATGGAAGACATGTGGCATTTTGTCATCTGCAACGATTGGTTGTTTGTAAATAAAAGAAAATTTATTACCATCTATAGATCCTTTATAGTACTTTGACTGTAGTCTTATAGTCACTGAGATTTGACTGTTCTAAAAATATCCCTGCTACATACAATTGTTGACACCTTCAACAGTAGACATATCATTTATCAAAGTTGATGATGCTTTCTCTTATTTTCATCCGCCATAAAAAGATCTGACAGGGGTTAAAGGCCCTTTCAGCTCAGTGCTACTTAAAAGATCTTTGGGATCTCTTGAGCTTTATAAGAGTTTAAGGTTGCGTCAGATCCAGATCATGTAGGAATGTGAGATTTGTCCTTTCAAAAGAGTGACCGGTTAGTCAAGATTGCACCATAAAAACTGAAAATTCTTTAGAGGTAAAGTAGCTGTATACGAGGCTTCACATGACAGTGTTACTCTTTGAGAACATCCTCATGCTGTATTAATTGTAATGAACCTCCGTTCCACCAATGTTTCGTTTGTCCCCTTCCGAACATCTTTTTCACTCTGAATCCGTTTAGACCACACCCCTTTCGGCAGAGTAGTCTTAACGACTTCATGTCACAGCTTGCTTCTGTAATCCATGAAAGATCAGATAGACATTTGTTCCACCTCTGGTCTTCGTGGATTTGACTCCGTACGCTGGCGTAAAAATAGAATTCTAGTTCCGATAGTTATTCTGAATTACCCGTACCTCTCTCCATCACCTTTAATATGAATTAAGTCATGTTAATGGGTCCTATGTACTTCTGATTAGTGGTGTCCTTCCTTGCATTTATTCACACACTTAGTATGTTTCTACTCCTAGGAGGGCGTATAACTTTACGACAAAAACGATTTGCGTTCTTTTAGAAATATAAGGTCCACGAAAGTTTATTTGTTGTGCGTTGAGGAAGTGAGTGTAAATAGAGTTTTACCATGCGGTAATGTGAATGAATAGCTACTTCTTATTTACGGACTATAGCGAGATTATGAGTGGTGCGTCAGTCATAGAGATCACGATTCCTTTCGCAATTTTGTGCAGATGGAGCCCCACACCAACTTCACCTCTGGGTTTCTCAAAGTTCATATGATTTCAAGTTTCTTTGTTCTTGAATTTTGTTTAAATGCATTAAATGTCCTGTTGTTTATTATTCTTGTAGAATCTGTAGTAGTTCAGCAGCTTGTTTAAGTTCCCATCCCTCCGACGAGCTACATAGGTTCTTGCAATAAGCAACTTTCCTGCCCGCACAATGCTGACTGGACCTGTGCTCCTGGTAATCTTTGGGAAGCTTGCCATTATGGTAGGACTTTTCTTAGGGCTGTATAACTTTAAATTTGTTCGCAGAACGTACTTTGAAGTCGGAGGACTTTCTAGGTGACAGTAGACTGTCCCATGAGGTCGCATAATTTCCCAAGAGTTCGCAACAATTTCAAAGATACTAACTTCCATTAATTTATGGTCTTAAAATTCAAGACCCATGCACGTAACTTAGTCATTATTAACTGAAATGCAATCCGATGACATCAAGGATGAGTTTTACGGATTAAACTCGTATTTAAACAATGGGGATATTATGATCCTGCTTGGCGATCTTAATGCCAAGGTTGGAGGCAATAACACAGGTTATGAAAAACATATGGGAAAGCATGGCTTAGGGGTTTGCAACAACAGCGGAAACAGACTGATTGAATTGTGTGCAAACAAAAACTCCTTTCTCATATAAAAAAGTACACAAAGTCACGTGGATTTCTCAGGATCATAGAACGATGAACCAAATTGATCACATCATACTTAATCGTAAGTGGGGATCATTGCTTCTAGATGTAAGAGCGAAACGTAGCGCAGACATGGGAAGTGATCGGCAGTTAGTCGTGTGTACCTGCAAAATTAAATTGGCTGCTCTAAAACAAAACTCCAAAGTAAGCAGCAGGAAAATTGATGTGGATAAGCTAAAACGAGAGAGTTTTCGTACACTATTTAACACATCTATCGCCAACAACATCACTGGTACACCGCTTACAAGTCAAGTTGGAGAAGTAGCACAAGATGTAGAGACTATGGTGCAAAAGGTAACAGAGGAAAGTCTGGATAACCCAGCAAACGTGGGACTTAGTAGAAGAACGACGATCCGCGAAGCTACAGAAAACATCGGTAGGAATACTAGAATCTGAAAGACGAGAGTTGGGAAACCGATATAGTGCTTTATGCCCAACCATCAGGAAATCAGCTAAAAAAGATAAGAGTAGATGGATGGACGAACTAGCAGAAAAGGTGGAAACTGCTGCGTCACTCGGAAACATCAGATCGTCACTCGGAGACATCAGATCTTTGTACAGCATAACGAGGAAGCTTTCTGGAAGGTTTACTGCAAGTGATAAACCTATCAAAGATAAGACTGGTAGAATACTTACAAGCCATGAATAGCAAATAGCTAGGTCGGCCGAACTGTTTGAAGAAGTTGTCAACAACCCACTCGGACTATTAAATCAGTTTTACGATGCCAAATTTCCTTGGTGGTATATGTACCAGCCCTCCGACTAGACCTGAGGTAGTCGATGCCATCAAAAGCTTAAACAACGACAAAGCACCTGCAAATGACAACATTTGTACATGCTGCATTTCTCAAGTGTAACATCGAACTATAGACGAACATTTGGCTCCCAATAATGCAGAAAATCTGGGAAGATGAAGTTTTTCCTGATCAATGGAATGAAGGAATTCTAGTTAAACTTCCAAAGAAAGGCGACACTGCGGACTGCAACAATTTTCGAGGAATTACACTGTTACCTATTCCTAGCAAAATGTTTACCAAAATGTAGCTTGTCAGAATATCGGTTGCCATGGAAGGGACGTTGCGAGAGAATCAGCTTCAGAAGCAATCGATCCTGCGTAGTCCTTATTAACATAGTTAGAATCTATGTCTATGCAGCTTTCATTGAAGCATTTGACAGTCTCAACAGGACATACGCCGACGACTTATGCCTCTTTAGCTGCAGACTTAGTGATCTTCAGACTAAACTATGTTCTGTGGATAGGCATGCTCTCAACGCTGGGTTAGAGATAAGCATCCCGAAAACTAAAGTTATGTGTAACGCATATGGAGTTGTTGCAGCCCCTGATTTTAGGTTAGGCAATGAAAGCATCGAGTGCGTAACAAGTTTTACCAGACCAAGACGTCATGTCACGTATTTCTAAGATCAAATTCGTGTTTAGCCAACTAAGGAACGAATGGACGTCCACCCACATTTCTTTAAATACTAAGCTACGTATTTTCAACTCCAATGTTAAATCGGTACAATTAAAATCGAATCCCGAATTCAAGTATTTATTAACAAGTGCCTTCGTCAAATACTTAAAATTTTGTGGCCAGATAGGATATCCCAAAAGAGAGCCGTCATCGAAATCAAAGAAACGCAAATGGTCCTGGATTGGACATACACTACATTAATCAAATAACTATATCACTAGGCAGTCTCTTCGCTGGAACCGGCAAGGCAGCCGACGCCCTGGAGCTCCAGCTAAAACGTGGCAAAGGACAGTTGAGGAAGAACTTCTACGCAGTATACATGGAACGACATCCCAAGAGAAGCACCAAATAGAGTCAGGTTCAAAAGTATCGTGGAGGCCCTATGTTCCACATAAGGAGAAAAGGATAACATTTTTTTTTTTTTTTGGTTGCGCCTGGAGGTGCAGGAATCTTCAAAAAATACCAATGGCCCGTACCATTGGTTATGCCCGATTCATATATCTGACCTGATGATTCATAAGTGTCGGCCAGTATATGCATACGGGCTAAACCTCACCCCCCAGAGAGGCACTATGAGAACCGGCCGCTCGTGCTCATAGTAGTAGGAAATTCGTTCCTCTGAGTTTTTCGTTTTGTGGTGACTACGACTAAGTTACCTTAACAAGTAGTTTATCTTCTGTAGTGTTAATCGCGTTAGGTAGGTAGCTTTCCAGCGAAGGCACCTACTAATACCGTCATTACATGCGGTTTTCCCTTACTGCGCCAGATCGTACGGTCTTGTTCTTTGTAGTCGGCGCTCGAGGATTGTCACGTCCAGAGTACGGATTATTTCATTATTGCAATGATCATGAAGGCGAGTACGAAGTTTGTGAGCAAAGTTTGTTACTTCATCCCTCACGGTTGCAATTCCTAGATCTCTGTGAATATCACTATTCCTTATATACCATGGTGCATTCACAATTGCTCTTAGTGTTTTGGAATGTTTGCAGAACAGTCATATTGCTTGGCTTGGTACAACCCCAAAGTTGTATACCGTATGTTCAAGATGGTTTTAGCACTTGCTTATACAGAAGCAGTTTGTTGTATGCGCTTAACTTCGAGTATCTTCCGAGTAGCCAGTACATTTCTCTATGTCTGATTTCGAGCTCGTCGCGCTTCTTTTTAACATGTGGCTTCCACTTAAGTTTTGTGTCTAGGTGTCATTCCTAGATATTTTGCCTCGTTTGCGTATGATATTTGTACCGAGTTAATGGAAATAGGTAAGTTGTTTATCTTTTTGTACGTAAAATTGACATGCGTTGACTTGGTCTCGTTAAGGACGATTCTCCAAGTCTTTGTCCATTCGCATACTTTGTTTAAAGCTCGTTGGAGTTTTCCAGTTAATGATTCGACTGACTCATCTGTTGCGAGGATAGCCGTGGCGTCTGCGAACGTTGCTACGACAGTCCCTTCATCTTGTGGTATATCTCTTGTGTAGAGCAGGAACAGGATTGGGCCGAGAACGCTTCCTTGCGGAACACCGGCATGGATTTCTTTGAATTCCGAATATTCTGCCCCATGTTTAACACGAAAGAGTCTGTTATTAAGGTAAGATTCCAATATTCTGTAGAATTTATCTGGTAAGATTACCCTCAGCTTATATTTTAGGCCTTCGTGCCATGCCTTGTCGAACGCTTGCGATACGTCGAGAAAAGCGGTAGAGCATATCTTTTTCCCTTCTAGAGCTTTTTAATTTCATTTGTTATTCGATACACCTGATCGATTGTGGAATGTTTAACCCGAAACCCGAATTGATGATCCGGGATCAATCGCCTTTCTTCAATTACTGGGTGCAATCTTTTTAGCAAAAGTTTCTCAAAGACCTTAGATATTATCGGCAGAAGCGAAATGGGTCTATATGATTTCTTGTCGTTTGCACATTTCCCCGGTTTCAGAACCATTATTACTTCGGCGACTTTCCATTGCCTTGGAACATATATGTAGAAGTCTCAATGAAGCATTTATAATGTAGAGTAACTTAACTAACGCTTTATTCGGTAGCTCCTTCAAAACTTCGACAGTGATTAAATCATATCCTGGAGCCTTGTTATTTTTCAGTTTTCTTATTGTCATTCGAAGTTCGGACAGGGATACAGTTTTTAATTTAAAGTTGTCGGGTGCCGTATTTGCATTCGGATCTTCGATCAATGGTTGTCCATCGAATGGCTTGAACGTTTCCTCTAAATGTTTGGCAAATAATTACGCTTTCTCTTTGTCTCCTTTTCGCCGTTAGCTTTTCTTATTGGTGGCGAGTGCATTACGGGTTTCCTTATGGACTTCAAGGCTTTCCATAGAGAGTAGTTTGAACACTTATCAGCGGTCAAGCTCTCGAGGTAAGTAGAAGTCTCGCGATTTCTTAAGTCCTGCAGTACATTTTTTTAGCTTGTTGCAAAGGTGGTTAAGATAAGTTTTATGCGGTGGTGCGCGGGATTGTTGCCATCTCTTGCGCGCTCTTCTCTTTTCTCGTATGAGGTCTTCGATATCAGACTGGTATTTGACTTTGCTGTTCCGTGTTGCTGTTTTTCGAAAAGGGGAATTTTTTCCATGCTGCGCACTGAATGACATCCACGAGCTTGTCAATTTCGTCTTCTATTTCAAGTGGTGTCTTTAGCGGCACATTTAGAGCAATATTTTCCTTACAGTCTTTTCTGAAAACGTCCCAGTTTGTTTTGTTACTAGTTAACTTAGGCGGTCCTTCTTTTTTTGCTAGACTTCCACCGATTTTCAGAGTGACTGCTGAGTGGTCTGACCATAAATCATAGCATTCTTCTACTTCCGTTAGATTTTTAGCTAGCGATTTTGCGATAAAGAAGTCGACGAGGTCAGGGATTTTATTATTGTCAGTTGGCCAATACGTTGGCTTCCCCGTCGAAAAAAATTCCACACCACTTTTCATACTGGCTTTGTACAATAATATGATATGATAAGGATAACATGAAGAATAACTTCCATTAGATCGCAGAACTTCCATGATAGTCATATAACGTCCTCAGGTACATCCTTATGGTCGTGGAATTGAAAGCTTCAGAATATTCTCATGCGAGGGATTGCGTCGGGAAAAATGTTTCAGTGGTGGACCCGCAGAATTTTCACTGTCTTGTTGTGCACTACGCTCTCTTGGTAATTTATCAATCTTACCTAGATTGCCAGCTTACTTGCATGCTACTAATAAGTCCGAAAATCTTTAAGTTCAATGCTTAGACTGTTTTCTTGGCTGATGCCTCAGAGGTAAGGATCAGAATCTTGTCCGCGGTTTTTCAAAGCTTTCCTCGCTCACACTGTTCAGTTTTGAAGTATCTACCAATGGTCATGTATAGAGGGGCTTACAGGTATTATCTAGTTGACAACTTCGACGAAGTTTTTTCCTAAAATAGAATCGACGTTTAAAAATGCGCTACGAACTAGTATATCATATAAGACGACTGAAGTCAAACAAGTCTTCCAAGACATGCAATGCTTCAAATCTTTCATAAGTCTCATTACAAATTCATTTTCTAATGTCAGCTACAAACAAAAGTCTAAAATAAATTCACAAGTTTTTGTCATCTGGTTACAGAAAAACTTTTAAATTTGTTTTTTGTTAAATATGACTGCACAGCGTTACTTTTCTTCCTTCCATTACACCATCTTAAGTGCATCCAGTGAATGTTTGTTTTTTCCTGTTCGCTTATAACACATCTAAAGACATTGCGCTCGCTTTTGATGCATAAAATTGACGCTAGCCAAATGGAGAATATATATGGGAATGTTAATAGCCCGCGACAGATACAAAGTGCTATAAAACTATGGCCAGAGCCACCACTCTCTGTTGTATTTGGTTGTTGTTGGGAAAGGAGCAAACGAATGCCTTCACCAACTGTTGCTGCAATGTGGTAGCACCAGCTTGCCGAATCCATTCAATTTCAGTTGGCTAGGCATCGGGCTACCGGTGTTTTGTTCAGTACACTAGACTCAATCATGACATGGCAGGACTCTATTGTATGTCAAACTGTGCATAAACGGGAGGTAAAGGCGAACCGCATCGTGAATTTGCATAGACCCGTCAGTCATTTTGGGTAACATGGTAGCTGAAACGAGGTTTTCCGCTGCTCTGGGGTTAACAGTTTTTAGTTCTCACAAAAGTAGATTTTGAATAATATTGACAGTGGGCCATGCATCTTGGTAGATCAGTGAGCAAAGTAATCGGTTGTTTGGTCATGAATGAGAATTTTTTGCTAAATGTGATTCGTGAAGGTAAATTGGAAATGCAAATAGGAGCGCAGTTGTGATGTTGTTAACCTATGAACGGAGTTAGTTAACTTTTAAGGAAATACATAGCAATGGGCCATAGTTGCAGTCGCGGTTGTTAAAGAATGTTTTTTTTTTTTTTTTTTTTTGAGAAAGGGGATGTGAAACATAATGGAGTAAATTGTTTACCTATATGGGAGATAAGCAGATGTGATTTGCAGAGGTGGGTGGGCATTGCAACTGTTGGAAAAATCCCTGTAGGGCATCTCACCCACATGGCAGCAGTTGACGATACTGTCGATCTATAGACCACTGCACTCATCCACTATCTCCAGAGATCCTGCCTCATAGGTCGGGCGGATAAAACTATTTTCGGAGCTCGCAAGCGAGTTAAAACATCTTCAAGGCCCATTTGGTGGAAAAACTTCTGGGGGTTCAATAAATACATCACTGAAACATCTTGCCTGAGGAAAGTCCTGCGCCTGTGTGAAGTTAGCTCACCTTTCTTCGAAAATCCAAATTATAAACGCTTTTCAAAATTATTTTAGTTTTTCTGAACCTTGTTCCAAATTTTTTGACTTTTAAGTCTCAACGTTGGCAAATTGTGGCAGTAAATTTGAAAAACTACCAGGCCCCATTTTTTTCGAAAGAAAGTCTCAGCCAAAGTCGCCCGTGTGAAGTTAACTCACCTTTCTTCGAAAATCCAAATTTTAAAATCTGTTCCAGATAATTCAAGTTTTTCTGAACCTTGTTCCAAATTTTTTCACTTTTAAGTCTAAACGTTGGCAAATTGTGGCCGAAAATTTAAAAAAAAACTAACAGGCCTAGTTTTTTTCAAAAGAAAGTCTCAGCCAAAGGCGGCTGTGTGAAGTTAACTCACCTTTCTTCGAAAATCCAAATTTTAAAATCTGTTCCGGATTATTCAAGTTTTTCTGAACCTTGTTCTAAATTTTTAGACTTTTAAGTCTTAACTTTGGCAAATTGTGGCCGAAAATTTTAAAGAAACTACCAGGCCCCGTTTTTTTCAAAAGAAAGTCTCAGCCAAAGCCGCCTGTGTGAAGTTAGCTCACCTTTCTTCCAAAATCCAAATTTTAAAAGCTGTTCCAGATTATTCTTGTTGTTCTGAACCTTGTTCCAATTTTTTAGTCCTTTATGTCTCAACCTAGGCAAATTGTGGCAGTAAATTTGAAAAACTACCAGGCCTGGTTTTTTCGAAAGAAAGCGCCTGTGTGAAGTTAGCTCACCTTTCTTCCAAAATCCAAATTTTAAAAGCTGTTCCAGATTATTCCTGTTTTTCTGAACCTTGTTCCAAATTTTTAGACTTTTATGTCTCAACCTAGGCAAATTGTGGTAGTAAATTTGAAAAACTTCCAGGCCCCATTTTTTTCGAAAGAAAGTCTCAGCCAAAGCCGCCTGTGTGAAGTTAACTCACCTTTCTTCGAAAATCCAAATTTTAAAATCTGTTCCAGATTATTCAAGTTTTTCTGAACCTTGTTCTAAATTTTTAAACTTTTAAGTCTTAACGTTGGCAAATTGTGGCCGAAAATTTTAAAGAAACTACCAGGCCCCGTTTTTTTCAAAAGAAAGTCTCAGCCAAAGCCGCCTGTGTGAAGTTAACTCACCTTTCTTCGAAAATCCAAATTTTAAAATCTGTTCCAGATTATTCAAGTTTTTCTGAACCTTGTTCCAAGTTTTTAGACTTTTAAGTCTCAACGTTTGCAAATTGTGGCCGAAAATTTTAAAGAAACTACCAGGCCCCGTTTTTTTCGAAAGAAAGTATCAGTCAAAGGCGCCTGTGTGAAGTTAGCTCACCTTTCTTCCAAAATCCAAATTTTAAAAGCTGTTCCAGATTATTCTTGTTGTTCCAAATTTTTAGACCTTTATGTCTCAACCTAGGCAAATTGTGGCAGTAAATTTGAAAAACTACCAGGCCTGGTTTTTTCGAAAGAAAGCGCCTGTATGAAGTTAGCTCACCTTTCTTCGAAAATCCAAATTTGAAAAGCTGCTCCAGATTATTCTAGTTTTTCTAAATCTTGTTTCAAATTTTTAAATTTTTAAGTCTCAACGTTGGCAGATTGTGGTTGAAAATTTGAAAAAAACTGCCGGGTCCCATTTTTTCAAAGCAAATAACTTCTTCAGCGAATGGAAATAGGAATTAAGGGCAGGAAGGCAACTCGAGGAAATCATTCGCAGCCTACGGACACATCGAGGAATTGGAAATGAGGGTGACCCTACTAGACAATAATAATCCACCACAATCAATCCAGCGAAACATCGAAATACCATCAAACCGATGAAGAGGAACTTGCGTTCGATACTGAGATTACCTTAAAGTAAAATAAAATGCCTGCAAAAAAGTGGAAGGTTGTGGAAAGCCCTGGTCTCGACATAAGAAATTGAACGACAGAGGTAGTTGGTTGGTTGGTTTAAGAGGGTGAGTTTATGCTCTGGGTCCGTTGTGTTCCCTCGTCTGTCGAGCTGGAGGAAAAGTATTGTAATATGGGAATTAAGTGATGACAGCGGATGTAGGTATTGGGATCATGGGGGGTATCAAAATGGAGATTATGTCATATAGTGATCGGGAAATCGCCTTGTTCGTCTAGCGAACTCTTACTGAGGTGTGTTAGATTCGGTATGTCTGAACGAGTGTTTATTGAGATTGATGTGCCCTGTTAAAAGTCCCATCATCGCTCTTAACTGTGTTCTGCTTGAGTTGAAAGCTCTTCTTATTGTGTTGTTACTCGGTTCTTTTACCACGGATCTGGCCACTTTACACGTGTCTAGATTCGTCCAGTAGTTATTGAACTCCTGTTTTATCTTCTCATTGATTATCGTTTTAATAGTTGTCAGAGGAACCCCTATAGTCTTAACAGGATTCAGTTCTGTGTCATTCGCTCCTTTCCTTGCTAGTTCATCTGCTTTTCGTTACCCGGTACATCTTCATGCTCGGAATCCATATAAGGCGTCCGCTATTGCCCCTGGCAAGTAAGGTCAATTTAATTTTGCACCCCTTTATGAGTCGTGATTTTGACGCAGGGTTTGTGATCGCGCTAATTGCTGCTTTGCTGTCCGAACAGATGTGTATTTTCCTCTCTTCGCTGGTGTCTTCTGCGAGTATTTCAGTTGCTTTCATAATTGCAAGGACTTCTGCTGGGAACACGGTTACAAATGGTTCTAGGTGAATAGCAAGTTCAATCGGTGGGTTAGCACTAAAGATGCCAGCCTATGATTCCCTGATATTTTAGAGCCGTCTGTATATACCGACGACCCGCTAGAGTTTCTTGTCGTCTTTCCGTTCGTCCAAGATTCTCTTGTGGGGAAAATTGTTTCGAAGCTATTGGTGAACGTATAACATTTTTCAACAACAACATCACTAGGACAATCGATGAGTGGTATCATTTCTCTTATCATTTTGATGATTTTCTGATGTCCCATTTTAGCGTCTTCATTGAAAAGTCCGGTCATTCTAAGCCTTGCAGCTGACAGACCAGGAATCTTCTTCCCTCGAGGTGCACTGGTAGGATGTTTAAAATCGCTTCTATGGCCACTGTTGGTGTTGAGGATTGTGCTCCTTTCTTGGCCACCATAACATTACGCATTCGTATGTCCAGTGGACCTGTTTCGGTTTCCGACCCCATGTCTTCCCGATGGCCCTCGTGCATATCCAATATGCCCTAGCTTTGGTAACTCTTTCTTCCAGGTTCTTTCTCCAGGTCAGTTTCCTGTCCAATATTATGCCCAGGTACTTGAAGCTGTCATAGAGTTGCAGTGATGCTCCTCCGGCCACCATACTATTGACTTAAATGTGAGAATGGGTAATACCACGGACAACATTTTTATTTGAAGTTGACTCTTACCGAACCATAAATTTAAGTTTAGGAACAAGCATATGACAATAGACCAAGTGCACCGTATTACCGACGTGATAGAGGAAGCACTCGAAGGTAAACAGGTATGCTCTGCATTATTCCTGGACGTAACGCAAGCCTTTGATAAGGTGTGGCATAAAGGTTTGGAGTTCAAACTACATAGAGACCTACTCGTACCTAGATAAAACTATGAGAATCTTATGTACGGTGAAGAGTAATCAGTATTGAATGAAATAACGGCAAGTGTCCCACAAGGCAGTGTTCTCGGACCAACTCTAATTAAATGGATTAAATTGAAATTTCGTGCAAATAATGAATAAAAATGCAATTAAAAGAACACCATACTGATACCCTGGCTACAAGTTGTTTAGAAATGACAGAATTGGTCTCAGTGGTGATGGTTTTTTTATCTGTATGGATTGTCAGTTTAATCAAATGATGCTGAAACTCATTATGGTGTGCATCACGGGTCTACTTCCCTTTTTGTAATCAGTTGTCCTGAGAAAGCTCTATTATCTAATCAGCTTTTGATTTTCGCGTCCATATGTTTGAATCTGTACACGCCTACAGGAATTTTAGATCTTTGAATATTGAGGCTTTACGTATATATAAAGACGCTAGCTTAGTCGACATATCGTTCCTTTATCGCACAAACGAATCGATTAATATTTTATTATCGTTATTTGATTAACATGTCCCTTTGAAAACAGCTGAACAGCGTAACTCTAATCACTCCTGGTATACCAATGATGTAATCCGCGCAAAGACCTTGAGAGATTTTGCATTTAATGCTTATCGTGGAGATGAAAACTGGAAATATATGCTAAGTATCGAAATAGAGTTACTAACTTAATAAAGAAACAGAAATGCTAAATTGGGCTTAGTGAATTCTCTAAAATTAGGGATTCAAAAGATTTTTCGAAGAAAGCTAGAAACTTTGGTATAGTAAACAATAACAATCACAATAGTACGAGTAATTGGTCAGCGGATGAATTCAACGAGTACTTTGTTCAGGCAACCTCGAACTTTTCAGAAAGATTCAATTTTGAACAAATCAATGAAAACGGATTCCGTTTTGGTAGTATTTCCTATTCTCTTTTAAAATGAACTCCGTCGGTCTTGACAAGTCTTCTGCCTTTATTTGGTAACGCTTTTGTTCAAATTATAAATACAGCGATAATAACTTCCACTTTTCCTGAGACCTGGAAACGAGTGACCTAAACCTAAAGCTGGCTCATCTCCTTTAACGCTTTTCAATTTTCGTTCAATTTCTATTTTGAGGGTGGCCGTGGTGTAGTGGTAACATCATCGCTTGTCACGCTACAGGTTCACGGTTCGAATCCTGATGTCAAGAATCATCTATTTATTTCGTATGAAATAAATAAAAAAAAAGTCGATCAATTGCGAAAGCTTATGTCAACTCTACTGCGAAGGCATAACACTTGCAGTAGGGCGGTCATATGGCTAAAATGCAACTTGATCGTGATGATGACATCAGGAGGACGGAAAAAAATACTGTGAATCATGAGCAACGACAAAAGCAAAAATAAACAAGCTCCCCAGTTATCTGGACAGGCACCCTTGGAGTTCACTAAAACTTTATAGCAGCTGAGTTTCAAACCAACTACACCAAATCTGTCTTTCTCTCTGTCTCTTCCCCTTTCCTCAAAACGCCCGTGTCCTAAAATGAGTATAACGATATCCAATTTTCACACGTGCAAATTATAAAAAAAAAACTATTCTCTCCAAAGTTTCCGAGATCAGCTTGAAAAATCAGGTAACTGAATTCCTTAATGAAAATGGTGTATCTATGCCGATTTCAGTCCGGTTTTCGCCGACATCATAGAACTACTTTAGCTGTGATTGCCATCGCTGATGACATCCGCGTCAACATTGATACAAAATGTTTGTATCAATCAATTCTTGTCCTTCTTGACTTTACAAAGGCATTCCATACCATCGATCATAGCACCTTATGCTCCAAATTAGCTTCTAATTTTCACTTTTCTCGCACTTCTTGCAAACTTACTAGGTGGGGTGAAAAGTAACCTCCTTGACCGCGAGAATGCGCTGCTACTGCAAAAAAGGTTATGGTGTCTTGAAGTCCATTCATATTTAGGCAGACATGCCAAATTTCAGTGCGATAATGTCTTTAGTTTTAACAGCTGATTATTGTTGACGTGTTTGGCATCATGTTGAGTATGGACAAAAACGATCGGGCGGACTTTTGGCGTCGATTGGTAACTGTTGATGAAACCTGGATCCACTATTACACACCAGAGAACAGAATGAGTGCCCGGCGATGGACTGAAGCCGGCACGAGTGCTCCGAAGCGGCCGAGGGAGGCTCAATGGGTCAGAAAGGTTATGGCGTCGGTTTTCTGGGATTATCATGGCATACTCTTCGTGGACTACCTCGAAAAAGGAAAAACCATCAACAGCGAGTATTACTGTGCATTATTGGAGCGATTGAAGGTCGAAATCGCTGCGAAACCGCCTCACATGAAGCGAAACAAAATTTTGTTCTTGCAAGACAATGCGCCGGCACACAAGAGCATCGCAACCACGGCTAAAATCAATGACTTACGCCTCCAATTGCTGTTGCATCCACCGTATTCGCCCGATTTGGCTCCCTCGGACTATTATCTCTTCCCAAACCTCAAAAGATGGCTCATCAATAAAAAATTCAGCTCACGCGAGGAAATCATCGACGCCACGAGGAGTATTTTGTAGACCTTCCGGAAAATTACTTTTCGGACGGGATCAAGAAGTTGGAAAATCGCTGGAATAAGTGTATCAAGCTAAAAGGGGACTATATTGAATAAAATAAAAAAACATTTAAAAACAATTTTTTTTTTCATTCCCAAGGAGGTTACTTTTCACCCCACCTAGTATATGGTCTTACCTTAGGGGTAGGCAACAATAAGTGTTCTTGGAGTCCTCAGTATCGTCGCTTTTAACTCTAGGTTAAGGTGTTCCTCAGGGCTCTGTCTTGGCACCTTTGCTTTTTATCATTTTTATTAAAGATCTACTGTCTCCTATTCAAAAATTCATCTGTATGCAGATGATGCGCAAGTTGTTAATTTTGCCCCTTGGATGACATTGAAAGATCTATTTGCAAAGTAAATGATGATTTGAAGAATTTATCTCTATGGGCTTCTTTGAATAACTTGAAGTTAAACCCTCGAAAATCGAAAGCCATTGCATTTTACAGAAATTCTATTTCCACTAATCTAGGCAGTTTATATCTCAATGGAGTATTGATACCATATTCTAGAAGCGTTGAAAGCCTTGGTTTTAAAATTGACGAGACTTTATCCTGGGAGGCACATATAAATGGTATCAGTAGCAAAACGTATCTTACTCTACGTAATTTGTATTTAGTCAAACAATTCTTACCTAGAAGTCTAATTATGCCTTTCTTTACATATGGCTGTGAAATTTTTTCTGGTTACTCCAACGGTGTACGAAACAAGTTGTGTATTGTTTTTAATAGTTGTATCAGGTTTATATATTTTCTTAAAAAGATATGATCATGTCAGCCCCTTCCATCTAAGTTTTCTTGGCTGTTCTTTTCACAAGTTTCTCAACATCAGACTGATTTTTCTTTTTAAGGTTTTTCATTCACGCGAATCCGCATACATTTTTTCTAAATTTCAATTCTTGTCCTCTTCTCGAAGAAGAGGTTTACTTGTACCAATTCATACGAGTACATCTGTGATCTCAGAATTGTGTTTCTCTGTACGCTCGTCCAAACTTTGGAATACGCTTACGACCAACGTTCGGCGGTTCGTGTCGATGAGCCCAAGTCAATTTAAATATATCCTAACCCAAAGAAATTATATTAATATTTAGGAGTCTTATTATGGTCATCTATCTTATGTGTGTGCAAAACTAAATTAAGAATGTGTGTATCTTCTGAATTTAATTTTCGGTATATGTAAATATTCACTGTTTAGTTTTATTTGCTGTCATTTACCCGTATATTATTTCTATTCAACCTTTGCATAAGGCATTTGTGTTCCTTTTGGTTGATCAATAAATACAAAAAAAGCCCTTAAAGCATATGATCCAGCTTCATTAGAATCATTTTCGAGAAAACCGACATTTTCTTCCGACCCACCTACATATTTTCGTAGCATATTCATTTAAATCATTAAAATCACCTAATTGTGCGAATGAACAGGTGTTAGAACATTCCAACTCCCTTTACCCCGATCACAAGCCGATTACAAAATAACCGCAGAATAAATTTGTGGCACATTTTCCTTACGGACTCAACCAAGCAAATGCCCTCTCGACCAAACTGTGAGGGTTTCTTCTGGTGTGGCTGTGCTCACATCATATCTGGATCATCGTTCGCGTGTTGTATAATCGGCACAGGTAGGATAGGCTTACTCACTTACTTTTTGCTTTTAACTGCACAAACAAAACGTAACCCTTGATTGTTGCATTCACCTCGAAGCCATGCAATTACGTTGTTAACTGAAAATCCAAAGACCCAAATGGATTATACCACATCCGCACTGTGGCTGCAGTTACCGTGTACGAACAACAACAGCAGCAGTATCAGAATCACAGCATGATTCCCCAACAGCACACTCTTTGGAGCAATATGAACAATTTGCCTGAAACGCAAAGAGAAGACACAAATGTCAGTCCTAGGCTCTTACATTGTACTAAACTGAAAACGATCCTGAGGAAGTAGGCAGATAATTGTTCAGGTATCCGATTACCATTTACACTGATTCGGTTGCACTCGATTTGACTCTGACTTGGATTCGCAGTGGGTAAGACAATCTCTCTCGCCCAGGTGCTAGCTAGTAGCTACTACTACTTTTCTTTGCCAGCATCTGAAACGGATTTCAAGGTATGCGGCGAAGGTAACATTTTAATAATGCTGCCCATTACTTTCATCTTTCTTTCAAAAAGTTTCAGCGCAGATAGAGAGAGGAACTTGGGAAATAGGAAATGAGGAAATGCATTTGTACGTCGGATCTACGCTGTCGTTTCGATATAAAAACGGAACAACAAGACGAATCTGGTATCAGTTTTACGACCGCAGTTGCTAGAGATTGACATTTATTCGTTGGATTGACGTTACAGTTGATAGGAAAAAAAAACATTCAAAATGGTATGTAGTACAATTCTTACGATACATTGGCTCATTTTGAATTATCTTCTTTTAGAGAGTCCTCCTGATGGCCATAACACTTACCGTAAATTACGCAGCATCAACGCAATATTATGACAGCCATGATGGAGAAATTGAAACAACCCACTCGGAGATATCGAAGCATGTACCGGTTCCAGTGATTGAAAAGATTCCAGTACCAATACCTCATCCAGTACCCGTGCAAGTGCCAAACTATATAAGGATTCAAATTCCTGAACCATATGCTGTACATGTTCCAGTTGAGCAGGAGATTGAAGTTCCTGTCTACAAGGTCGTTCCGGAGATCACCGAGAGGAGAATCCCTTATCCAGTTGACAGGCCATATCCAATTGAAGTGGAGAAACCATACCCAGTTGAGGTGATAAAAAGAATCGAAATACCTGTTCCAAAGCCTTATGCAGTTCCAGTCGTGGTTTACAAGCACATACTGCAGCGTGAAAAGTCAGGGTGGTACTAGTAATGGAAGACGATGTCGTTATGCTCTCCTAAGGTTATGTGATTTAATTTTAAGACAAATTTTGAATGTTGCTGGTTAAGTTAAATAAATTCTAAAGAAATGCAATGACAGTTCTATGGTTTTTGAGGTGAAATTAGTAGCGCCTACCGAATCCGTTGAAGAGGCTTGTCTCTCCCTGAATTAAGGGTTCAAACCATATATTGGCTGTATTGGTTGCAAAATGAGTCAAAACTCCACAACCCACAAGCGAGGCTTAGGGTTCTACTCAAACCCAGCGATCTCTCCAAAGCTCTGGGAATTATGGGTTGCGAGAACCGTGATCTTCCAACAAGTGACTGGAAGTGAGTAAAAGAGTAAGAAGATTCGAAAACCTCTCCACTCCAAAAAAAAAAAAAAAAAAACAAAGAAGAAAACGGGTCTGTGGCTGGTTTCACCCTTACTGTAAGTTCCTTCCCATATTCATCCCTAAGAAGAAGGGAAGTATATATTGAAGAGAAGTATGGATTTTGTTTTATTAAAAAACATCTTCTCTGGGTGACCAATCATTATCTATGTAAGTCTGGTGGTCCACCGAACCCGGTTACTGTAACGACTTAATTCAAAAAGCTTGTTTAGTTAGCAACACAATTAACGGATTGGAAAACTAGTGAATAACTGGGTCAACGGCAGGGGTCTGGAAGTGAATCCGGCGAAAACCGAGGTAGTGCTATACACTATGAGAAGATCGATACTAGAATACAATTACCCTCGTATAAATGATATCGAGCTGATACCTCTGCAAATATCTCGGCGTAATACTGGATTTCAAATTAAACTGGAAAGCTAACATTGACAATCAAATCAAAAAGGCATATATTGCTCTATACGCATGTAGAAGAGCCTTCGGGAAATCTTGGGGTTTTAAGCCTAAAGTGGTACACTGGCTTTACACTGCGGTTGTAAGACCCATTTTGACCTTTGGTTCGATTGTCTGGTGGAAAGCGCTCGAGAAGAAATACCAACTTGAAAGCGTTACAAAGATTCAACGGGCAGGCTGTCAGGGGTGACGGGATCGATGATTGAATCTTCTTCCACTTGACATATAAGCAAGGCAGCTAAAACTGCACTAAGACTAAGGGAAGCCATTCTATGGATAGCTAAACCCTACGGTCATGCCTCAATTCTAAACCGATGGAATGTATTGAGACTCCGGGACAGAAACGGACTACATCATCCCCATTCCAAACTGCATCCGAAAGTTCTCTATTAGAATTCCTTGCAGGGAGGAATGGGATGAGGGAAGAAGAGTCTGTTTCGGGAACGAACTGGCCATCTTTACTGACGGATCCAAAATGACTGCCAGTACTGGTGCCGGCGTCTACTGTGAGTCTCGAAATATACATCTCTAGTTTAGACTTAAGGATGGTTGCAGTGTCTTCTAAGTTGAAATTGCTGCAATAAAACAAGCTGTAGATATGATTATTGAGGAAGATATTTCAGGGCAAATAATCAGCAACTATGTTGACAGCCAAGCGGCCATTAAGGCGTTATTGTCAACATCATTAAGATCCAAGCTCGTAAAAATTTATAAAAAACGACTGGATGTTATCTCAGCCGCCAACACGGTGACTCTGTGCTGGGTACCGGGCCACAAGGATATCTCCGGTAACGAAAAAGCGGACGAACTAGCCAGAGAGGGTTCGCTTATAAGCCCTTCGCGGGCCCTTTCCAGCACCCTTACAGGGAGATAGACATTGAGTCTAATGAGGAAGCTAATGAACGCTGGTGCCGATTAGATACATGCGCTACAGACAAATCATTATGGCCAGTCTACGACAAAGAGAGATCTATCAATCTTATAGAACTAAGTCGAAGGGATATCCGCATAGCTGTTGGCGTCGTGACGGGACACTGTGTGATCACGCAGCACGGCTAGGGTTACCTCATAACGACTACTGTAGAAGCTACAGGGACGTAGAGGAAATAGAATCCGTTCATCATCATTGAGCTAAGAAAACTCCTGAAATTCATACATTTATCTGGGTGGTTTAGCCTAGCGGTTGAAGACTGAAATTTTTAGGTTCCCAGGGTTCTAAATATTGAGCACAATGGTCTCATAGTAGTCTAAGTTAACAAGGGCACCCAGTTACCTAACCTAATCTAACGGATTGACGGCGTCTGGCTTTACGCATGTGCAGGTAAATCTATAATTTGTAGCCTTACTATGCCTACGCTAAATTTAAGTCTTCTGTCTCACACTACGAAACATCTGGCTGCTTAGAGCTCTAGGGGGAAAATCATATGAAGGGGATTGGAATATCTCCATGTGCCTTACGACAGCAATTTCGGAGTGCAGAAAAAGAACGAGAAGGTGAAGGGTGACACTAATGCATACTATGGAGTCGTACCAACAAGGACCACCGAGTTGAGTTTATCTTCGAGTAACGATTAAAGGAACTAGTTCTACTGTCATAATCAATGTAAACTTTATCTCCCAGAATCTTTACCTTGCAATATTGGATTGGATTTCATCTAAGAGCCTCTCTTTCTCAGACCACTCAATCTGTTTGCAAAATTGAAGAACGTACTCGATAAGCTCAACAAGTTTCTAATTTCTGCTCTTAACGCAGCCTTCACGGAATCCTAACCTACCACCAGAACCATGATGGAAAGCAGAACTCAATCATCTTTTTTAACATGCCAAATTCACAAGACTTGCTTTGGACTGCGAAACACATAAGACTAGACTAATAATATTTAGGAAACACGTGACGAAGGCCTGGGTCCTGGTACTCCTTCTGTGAGGGTATTAAGAGCACATAGCATAATATCGTCAAGTCTGCAGAAAGTCCTCACTAAGGTGCCACTATTATCAAGTGTTTTAAAGATTTAAAGCAAGGCGCAGTCCTAATAACTGTGACTTAATCAGTGAAAAGAGTCCCACTTTAGGGCTGTAAGCACACCGAACACTTCTTAACTGTCATCTTGACAAGCGACAAACTGCTAGCAGTCTATTTTCAAGAATTCGTTTAAGCATGCCTGCAGACCACAGCAGGGGAAGCAAGGACTTGGTTGCAAAATAGAGCATGTGTCACTTCTATGTTGCAGCAAAACTTGGAAGGAATTCCTCGAAGTTCTCATTTTAAGCCGAAGGTTGTGGATGGTTTCTTCTGGTATCTCAAAATGGAGATTGAAATCGATCTATGTATTAAGATACCATGCTGCAGCTTATCAAACCTGTATGTTTTACTTATTTACGTTTATCTAGGATGACCCGGAAAAGATTTCAAACATTTATTGTGCTGGTATGGAGACACTTTGTTGAAAGGGTGTCTGCGATTGAAGGATTTGACATCGTTGAGTAAAATAGTTATAACTTATAGATTTTTCATATTTTTGAATCATTGACGGAGGCCACTAACTGTTGCTTTTAACTTTGAAAGTTCTATCATCTCCTACAGTTTTATAACCTGAAGTGGAATACGAGTAAGCTGCCTGGGAAAAATTCTTTTTTCTGAAAAATTCATCAATCTCTTGCGGCTGTAACTCGAAAACGATCCACTTTACGAAGAATATGCTTAAGAACTTTTTTGTAGGAAATTTTACCCTGAATAATAAAGGTCTTAACATTTTTGTTCGTAAAATTGACGTTTAGTGAGATATTCACGAACAATTGATGGTGATTGATTGATATAATGAATATGGTATGTTGTTCGCGATTTTAGGTACTCTCTTGAATGAAGGAGCAATTTGAGTGCAGATTTAAAGCCAGCATTAGACATAATCCCCCAGGGATTGATTTCATAAAACGAAACACCCTGCAAAGGGAATTAATTGAAAAATAATGGAAAAATCAAAAAAGGACACATCACATTTAGTGGCCTTGTAAACAGGAACAATACCCAATAATATGGCATTAAAACCAAGATGGCGAAATTTGTCCAAGATTTTGCGATATTTCGAAATCTGTCCCTGAACATTTCATTTGGGGATTATGGTCCCCACACTATTTTTCCCAGGGATTGTGTTATTCTGTTATTTTATTGTGGGGGGATTTTGTACCTAAATTATACATGTATGCGCGTGGTTGTTGCAACCATTCAGAATGTCCCAAAAGTCTTTTATTAAGGTTCTCATGTTTTGTTTGAATCCTTTCTTTTATGGCACATCATCATGGGAATGCGAATGGGTACATTTGCCTAAAAATTTGCCATCTAACACTGCACTTTTTAATGTCAAATGTTGGATTGCTGCCATTAACTAACTTTTTGTCTGTTTGTCATGACCATGAGCAACCAAAAACCACATGACCCGTTTTTTACTTCAAAGACTATACCGCAGAGTAATGGAGCTAAAATTTAATTAACATTGGCAAAGGAACCGCAAATAACATGACAAATCAATAGCTACCCCCGAAAGCGACAGAGGCGGCGGGGTGCCCCAAGTTGTTCCCTCTCCAACCAAGATACACGAATCGAATTTGATATTAACATCCTATTAGTGCTTAACCCGACTGCAATTATGACAACGTAGGGTCATAAATTACTCTAGCCGTAGCGGACGCTAGAGGGCGTCCATCCATTTCCCACCGCCGCCGCCGAGAGTTCGTGAAAATTTATGTCCATCGTCGACATCGTCATCGTCGCAATAAACCCAAGTAAATCCATGCCGCCCGTATCAATCTGTTTGCTTTAGCTTCAGCTTAAGCGCTCCAGCTGCTGTCATTGCCTCCCCTTTTGTCTGCCGTGGGTCTGCTTGTGATTCCAGAGATTACGAATCCAATGCACACACACTCTTTCGGCCTCTTGGGGGCAATGTTGTTTGTTCGTGTTCCGAAACTTGTTGCTGATGAAATTTATTTTGCGTGGTTGCTTGCTTACAGCCAAAGAGTGCAACATGCGTTCGACCATGTGTCCAGCTGTCATAAATTAATTCCATCGAGTAGAACTAATTAACAGTACTTTCTGTGTGGAATCGCTTTAAAGGACAGGATGTCTCCTAGGTAATCGCACAGCACCGTGCCACATATACGGGATGGACGGGACGACATTCCTCTGGAGCTGTTGTCGATTTTGTCATGACATTAATTTTTGCGTGTAGACATTGTTGAACATGGTGTGATGATGTTCGCGAGGTGGATGAAACTCGTGTAATCTACAAGTATAAAATATTGTTCTCATATCGGATTTTTTTCAGAACCAGCAATGGAGGGTAAACATATATACGAGTACGAGTAACTAATAAGCTATACTTGTAGTGTAGTTAAAAACGGACGCTTTTCTTTCGGTCTTAATAAAAATATCAATACTGAAAAAATTTTGCTCACAGGGTGGCGCAAAATTACCTAAATGGTTTGAATTCGTTATAACTTTTTTTATTTCAGATTAAATTATAATATTTTTTTTTTAAGTGCAAATAGGGAATATTATTTGAAAGATTAAATGGTGCCCATTTGCTGCTTCGCACATTCGTGCTCCTTCCAACTCTCATTTAGCGAATATTGGGGGATAGTCGCTGGCTTATTGACGTGCACTCTTTATTTCAAACAGACCTAAAGAAAATTGTCGGGAGCGGTTAAATTCGGCCGCCAATTGAAGTCGCTACTGCGCGAAATAATACGCTCGTCGAAGATGCCCCGTAACAGAACCATTGTGTCCCTTGCAGCATGTACTGTGACTTCATCCTGTTGAAACCATAGTTGTGGATGGTTTTGCACAGCTGGCCTCAACAATTTTTTCAATAACGTCCGGTATTGAGCAGAATTGATGGTAACTGTGGCACCGGGCTAATGATCTCACCAAAAAGTACACTTAAGGGGGTGCAATTGTCGCTAATGAACTGCTTGTGGATTCTCCGTAACCCATATCCTGCAGTTTTGCTTGTTAACGAAGCCATTTAATTGAAAATGGGTTTCATCGCTCATTATCAATATAGTAGGTATAGGCAACGGGAAAGAGCAACGCGATTGTACTTCGAATTAAAGATTTTTATTTCATTATTAACATTATCGCATTTTTTTCACACTCTATATGTAATTCCTGGGAATACCCTGTATTTCGAAAATCAAAAATCCAGCTACTTTAAGTTATTTTACATATCCACTTCATTATTCTGTAATGAAATTCCTAAAATCAATAATCTGCCTGAATGAAATTCTTTCCTGCAGTCTTAATAGTCACCCTATGTTTTGAAAATTTAGATTTAGAATCGAATTGCCCTAAGTCCTTTCCTATGATTTATAAGTACTCGTACTAAGTTTTCTAGGTTATTCAGCGGTTTCTGAAGGTCGCACAAAGAAATAGACACATAAAGCAATTTCTTCATAAATTGCACAGGGTGTTGCAGAAGGTCGGGTATTAACTGAAATTATAGAACACATTTATGTCTTTTTTATAGTAGGTACCTTCATATTTTGGATCTAGGTATTTGCTCCAAATGTAAACCAATTTCAATGTGTATTTCTATATTTCACCACAAATTACCCAACTCTTAAAATTCTGGAGAATTCGAAATTAGAAACAAATACGCGTTTTTATATTTTTTAAGATAATGTTGTTTTGTAATAATTTGCGAACCCGTTTACATAATTTCCAATCAAGGTTGCCGCGATACCCTTATGGTATCGATACCTACACATTCGAGTAGTATCGAATCAAAGTATCGATACTACTCATAGTATTCACAAAAAGTAATCGATAACTACTGGTATCGTTTGCTTTAAAAACAGCACATTCAATGGTATTAAAATTGTCAGAACAAGGACACCGCTTGCTCATACCACTTGGGAAAGACACCAGCTTTTCAAATTTGCACAAGATAATCTCAACTTTAATAATACAAAAACGAAGCAACTGATATTTTCTTGAGTATCTGCTCCTCTTCATACGGAATACCTTAGAGCGTGTGCCCTATTTAACTCGCTCATTGAAGTGGATGCACAGGCATACCATGGTCAGACCCGCTATTACATACGGGAAACTAGCTCCACTTAGTGCTAGAAAAAATCTCTATAAAATCTAGAATAATTATAAAGGACATCGAAACGGGAAGTGCCTCACACACAAACAGCGAGAAACACTCTCCAAATCAGTCGCACTTCTGGACTAGCCCAGAGATAATATGGTCAAGAGATATTGCCTTGAGAGGAAATTTAACAGAAAACCGTACAATAAAAGAGACTGAAACAGCGAATCTGATAAATTCTAATTCAAACTTAACACCTAAACTATCGATGCTAAAAGTAATTGGTATCGAAACAAAAGTACTTGTATTTATTTGTATCGTTACATCCCTACTTCTAATTCCCTAGGCCAAGCTGCCTAACATCAACGATCGCTTGCTTTTTTCAAACTAAGGTTAGGCCTTCCTGATCTTCTTGAACCTAGGGTATGAAAATCCAGTGTAGACATTGGGCCTTGAACTGAATCTACATTTTGGTAGAACTCATGGAGTTCATGGATAAAATATACGATGAAGGGTTTTTCTCTCGCATGAGCTCACATTTCCTGCCTATAGTAAGGCACTCAGCATCATTTTAATGAAACAGGAAGGATCATCTATCTGTAGAGTTTCAAATTTGATTGAGTTAGGACTTTTGATTCCATTTGTTTTGCCACACCGTAATAGAAACAGTTTCTTAGAATCATTATGCGTATGTCTACAGGGAGTTATTTGTGGAGTCTACTTTGAAGTTGGAGTTATTAAAAAGTGACTTTTTGTCCTAGACAGTAGGACAAACATGTATTTGAATTTGTCCTCATAAATCTCAATATAACTCGTGTCGACTGGTCTTCAGCGGGCGTAAAAGCCTTTACGTTGACACGCTGAAGACCTATAATGTCGATATCGTCTGGGTATTCCAGCAGCTAACAGTTCCATCGTTAGATGAAATTGCATGATAGCGCATCTCCTTCTTGAAATCCTAAGGAAATTTGGAATAACACGAAGAAGTTGTTAACAAATTGTAGGCGTAGAGACGATGTAGGTACTATGTACATATGATGTCATAATGCAGTTTTAAAGTCGCCGAAATATGGTGGGTTGTGGCTTAAAATGAGATGGTCTTTTCCAGGATTTACCATCAACCATGCCGGAATCCATGTTGGTGTGTAGCAATCAGTGTTGTGCAGAACGGACCATAAACGAAACTCTGTAGTTCTTACAAGACACAAATTCGTCCATCTCATCGATGATTTGGTTCATGCGTTCAACCAAAACATCACCTCCGTGTTTATTAACCGGCGGCTTTTTGATAATTGCGTCGATCTCTTTTATCTATTTGCCATTTACAGAGCAGCTACAGCAAATGTTGTTTAAGGCCAAAAAGTCAGTTGCTTGGATACTTTATACAATGGAATCTTCTTCTTCCTTCTACTGGCTGCAGCGCTTACAAATTTGCCTCTTCAATCCCCCTTTTTTAGAAAGCTGCTCATCATATCACATGCTATTTTGGCGGAGATTGGAAACCTATGGTGGTTTTAGCTACATCTTTGATAACGATGCTACGTCAAAAAATTGTTTGAAAGACGTCATCACTAAGACCTCAGGAGGTTGCAAAATCTGAATGTCGTAGCTTTAAATACTAATCGGCCTCCAGTAAAAAGAGCTTTATTTTCCATATCACCTTGCTTCTTTTCTATTTGTCAATAACCGTTGTGAAAAACCAACATTCTCCGAAAAAAAATCCCGAGTATGTATGCCATATATCCTTGGGGGAGAACAGCAGTCCATTTCGTAACTTGCTCAGCTGACGATAATTGACACAAAGTCTCGCAGTTCCATATATTTTCTAAGTGACCTATCGGTGATTTGATTTTGTCTGTGTCTTGGACCAGTCCTCCACCACCTTCTTATCTTCATTCGCAATGCTACCCGATGACAGTTATGTGTACAATTAGCAAAGTAAGCCCGAAAATATACTTTCGAAAGGATATCGTTATACAAGATGGCGCAAAAGTCATCACCATATCGGAAGATATTCTCATTTTTGAAAATGGCGTCTTATGTCATCGCGACTTTGACATTTTACACTTAGCAAACACCATGGATTGCTACACTCTTCAAGAACGCGGATTAATTGTGAATGTTTCTGATAAATAATTGGACGCGTGGATCGCGTGTATGCCCGAAGGGCCATTACATCTCCTTAAAGTCACTGTTTGGAGTGTTTACGGAGGAAAGGAAATTGGTTCATATTTTGTTCGAGGACAGCGTCGGCAACACTGTTACTGTGTCTGGCGAGCGCTACAGAACCATGATCAACGACTTTTTGCTGCCGCAAATTGACGAATTGGATTTGGAGAGCACGTGGTTTCAGCAGGATGTTGCCAAAGCATGCACAACACGAGACATTCTGCAGCAAGCGTTCCCCGGCCGCTTAATCTCTGGTTTTGACGATTTTGTACTGTTGTACTTCTTTGGGTTTTTTTTTTTTTTGAAGTCATAGGTCTATACGAACAAGTTATAGACCATGGCGGCCCTAAAGGACAACATCGGACAAGGAGTGGAGAAGTTTCGAGAAAAAGTCATCAGAAATACTGTAGAACAAGCCCGAATGTGTATCAACTCTGACGGCGTCCACTTCACAGATATTATCTTCGCGACTTAATGGAAACAAATTCAAACGCCTAAATGAACATAATCAACAGACAAAACCAATTCTTTTCATTTACAAACAAAGTTACTGCCTCACGAAATCGACTGAGGACTTTTGCGCCACCTTGTTCTTGTTAAGCAGAAAGGAGAACTTCTCGTTATTTGTTGTTATGAAGATCTGTGAACTCTATTGCTTTGGATGCTTTGAACAGCAATGTGTTCATCACTTTCATTGAACAAAGCTTTCGAAACCCTTCCCCAGGGTTCTTCATAATTATATTAAAGTCAGCAGTTCTGGTTGGCAAGAGTTCTGTCGATCAGTAGATCTGAATTGGAAACAACTACCAATTTGTCTGACACGAAGAGTAATGGCTATCCCAAGGTATTCTAAAAAGTGTTAGTCGGCTATTAATGAGCATCTTTCAGATAGAAATATCAACCTAACAGCTATCTACGTCAAGGAAACGCAATATATCTACGCCGAGCATTAGGAATCCATACTGGGACGATAGTCCTTGAAGTTTTACTGTTCCTACGTTTCGGGCTGGTTTCAGGTGCGAAGATGTGTTATGCAAAAAAGCAATAGCATTTCTTATATCTGAAGATGAATAAAAGAGAAGGACTGCGTAAATCCTTTCACGTTCTAATGCTGATAAAATCGTAGATACCTATTGCCTACTAAATATTGGGAAGCGTATACTGTGCGATCCAGCTTTTATTATAATTGTCGATACGGTTGTTAACTAAATGATTGTTGTCTTTGTACCCAATTTTGGTCTGTAATTCCATATGCATCTCACTGATGTCACTCTCCGATCTGATTAAAACATCATTAGGTCATTGCATCCACCATTAGACTTTGTATCTCCTTCTCGTGATCCCATATCAGACTACTTTCCCACAGATCACATACAAGTATCTATTGGAAACATGTACTCTAGCATCAGCGTTCTTTTTGGTAATTTATGGGCCAATCTATTGCTGTGGCATTCCCACAATTAGTCCCCAAAAAGATTTGCGATTAAATCTTCGGCATCTGTTCCAAAATCCTTTTCTTCTCTCTCAAGCCCCATTAAAGACAAAAAATGCCCCTAAAATAGAATTCACCTCTGTCCATGGTTCCATAGTCCAACATTGATTAATGTCTTGTTCCATATTTCCAGTCTAATTACTGCGCGAAGGAAAATAATTTAAGAACAATGCCTTGACATCATGATCGCCTCGAAGCGATAACGTCTCCTCCCTCTCTGTTCCTTAACCAATCCGCAGAACAGAGTTGTTATCTGCGATGACGTTGTTATCGACGTCGTTGTTTGCATGTTTTTTCCACCAACAACCAGCAGGATGCTATGCATCAAGGGCTCCCAGGAATTTCACCTCTCAAAGAGGCCCATAACAAACACCACAACAGACGCTTGTCAATTTTGACATTTTTTTTTTGCTGTTGTTGTTGTCAGAACAAACGGACGGGAAAAAAAAGAGCTAAACAACGATGGCTTCCATCAGCGGAACCGCATCAATGACAATCGCGGCTTTCCCCAATTGTTCGCAGGGAGGTGGACCCCGCCAATATACAAATATGGAGGCTGCTACTGCATAAAAATCATCGGCGCAACATCAAAGTCAGGCCCAAACATGTAACGAGCTATAAAACATCAGACCATATAATACCTTGAAAAGGATTACACAAGATGCACCGCGCTTAGGCGGTGCAGTAGCTGTAGCAGTAGCAGTAGCAGTAACAGTAGCCCTTATTCGGATCACAGAGCGCGCGCTTGATCCGATCGCGCTGGCTACCGACATCCCATGACATAGAAGCGAAAGAAAAACCACGGAATTCATACGGACCGGGGAACCTGGTGCTGGTCTGGCCTGGCCAGCCAACCCAATCGACCGACCGACATACCGGACGACCAGTCGACCATCGCTCAGGCAGTAGATGCTGCAGCAGTACAATTGAATTTTATCAACAATCAACAAATTTTCATACAATTAAGCGCAGTGGTGGCCCCGGCCCAGGTCCAGGTCCGTCTGGTTGGCTGGGCTGGGGTTGTTTCCTACGCCGGTTAGATTGACTGACAAAGCTGCAGGGAGCAGTCGAAACAGCAGGGACAGACAGAAAAACTCTCCATATGCAGATACGTACGACGGTCATTCAGTTGTTGGGCGCGGCGGTTTTTTTTTTGTTTTTTTCGGCGATGAAACAATGGCCGGAGTATGCATACAGAGACGATGATGTCGGTTCTTTGGTGGAATTGATGGATAATAAGTATACCAACATTGCGGCTACCGCGTTTTTCTTCGATTCAAGGAGCGTTGGAGAGCGCGCATAAATTATGCATCTTCTGATGATGGTGCACGGGCAGTTTTCCTCCCTGGGCGGAGTCTTCTTATCCGGTATCTGTGGTTGCTCCATCTCCTCGTATTGTAATAAAAATCGTTTAGCATCAATCAAAAGATGGACCAGAGCGCATCCGACTGGTGGAAATCTCAGAGATACCGCGCGGCGGTGCGGCGACAGTGTTCGATCGTGGATTTCTGTGGCTGGTGAATTCCGAAATCGTTGATGAAGATTTATGGCCACTCCATTGTGGATCACACAATGAACCATTTATTCCTGTGTCGAAGCGATGCAGTGTATATACAAATGGAAGCCGCAACGTTCTCGTCGATACCATCGATGCCGATGCTGATGCCGATGCACATGACCTCAGACGTTGCTGACGAATCACAGAACGTCTTTCCCTGGATCCCAGATCCAGATCCAAAGAAAATGGCTGCTACTGGTACAGCATTTGTTGCACTTGGGATGCAGACATTGATTTCTTGCTCCGTTGTCTGGGAAGCGCTGCTGACTGGGTGTAATAAACAATTCCGAGGGATGGAATAAATTATTTTCCATTGGGCGATTGTAGCGAATGAGTTTTATTTTGGTTTCAGTTCATCTGGCTGGCTAAGTGGATGAATGGGTTGGGATGGGATGGGGTTTTATTTCAAATTGGATGGTTAATTAATTTTTAAGGCAGAACGCAATTTGTACTTTTCGTGGATGGAATTAGCTTTCCGCATCGATTGGGAGTTGAAATTTCATGGATCAGTGCCTTCAGTTGGATGGATGTTCTTTGTTTTGCAGATCGTAAATGAATGTTAAATGGTAAATTTGGTTCACTCTGGCAGCTTAACTCTTCATTCATGAAAGCTGTACAATGAAAGCATGTTGAATGCCCCAAGATGTTGTTTGCTCAACTGCTTAATTGTTGTCGTATGTTTTTGATCAAATCCCTTCAAATCTTGTCAACAAAATGCAGCAGCTGGAAATTGTGTTTTACTTTATTTAGGTAGCCATACTCATGTTTACTCTAATTTTGTACTACAGGGGTACAAGCATTTACGACCAGATCACAAAATGTCACAAAGACCGCATAGTGTCACATAGCTCAAAAACTCGAAAATGTCGCAACAGTCAAATTCAATGACACATTGCCCAAAAATATCTGCGACACTTCTGAAGATAAGATGAAAGGAGCAGTGAAGAGTTTTGGTAATTAGTCATATGACGCAAGTTTCCTGTTTTTTCTGCCACATACTAGCATTTACAAGTTTTCTCATTTGGGTTGCAGACCGCCGTCAAAACAGTCAAATTTTAACAACTATTTTTCAAGTACCAGATTCGGATGACGAGAGTAACTGACAGCGTTGTAATCGTGACATAATTTATACCACTGGTGACATAATTTTTCTGGTGACATAATTTTTAAATCGTATTATGCTGACATAATAAGTAACACAATTTAGCATTTTACACGTAAATACTTGCATCTATATGTCGCTTATTTGCAAATCACTTAGATTCAAAAGGTAAACAAAATTGTAAAAATAATTTTCTTTTTGAAAGTCGCCCAAACGTTCGATCACAAAATTCACGTCGAGTCGGAGGCTTCTGGCGGCGATGTTTTGCTTGTTTCGAAACGTAAAAAGCACTCAACACGTTCAGATGGCAAGCAAAGTTCGAAACTTGTTTAACAAGTTCAACATCATATTCACCAGGATCCTGGAACGTCGATGAGGTCAATTGCAAGAGACCTTCAAGTGTCTGAGTGATAAAACGAAAAACCAACGTGTCCTCCGAGGAAGGCGGCTGCTTAACAAGTTGAAGCATCCGGAAGATCTAAGCCTTCCTTGTTTTTTTTTTTTCCAATGAAAAATATATCGGGCAATAGAAAGATGTGTGCAGAGCTGTCTGAAGTTTCCTGTTAGTGTGATAGTCCTTGGAGTAGTGAGAAGTGAAGGTCATGTTATGACTCCCTACTTTATTCCACAAGGTCTTCGATTGAATAGTACCGGATACATTGCAAGCCCTGGATAGACAGTGTGAGTGAAGGAAGACTATAAATGTTCCACCAGTAATCTGTGCTAGCGCACGCGACGACTCAGGAACAGATGAACTGCTATATGGCATCTGTCCAATACATCAGGTAGTTAGTTCTTGACTTACTTACTTAATGTGTTTTGGGCTTGAGGTTGAAAACATTGATGTAGGTGACATGTGGTTCCAAAAGGAAAGGGCTAAGTGGCATACAACACAGGTAAATTTGGCTCGATTGCATGAAAAGTTCCCTGGCCGTTTAAGTTCGAAATTTGGCGACATCAATTGGCCACCAAGATCGTGTAAATTTGAGTGGGGTGAACGGGAACTGCACGGTGGCGTCCGCGTACCTACCTTACGATGACGGCATCAACTTCCCCTCGGAAGACCTGGGGTCGCTCATATCAGCGTCTCAAAAAGGTAAGAAAAACTTAGTCTTGCGATGTGATGCTAACGCTCAGCACAGTTTGTGAGGTAGCACAGATATCAATGCCAGAGGCGAAGTTTTGTTTAACTTTATTCTAGAATCCAATCTTATTATATGTAATAGAGGCAATAACCTCACCTTTGTAACGTCTACTAGAAAGGAAGTCTTGGATATTACGTTTGTTTCAGAATAGAGCTCATTTGAAGTTATTGACTGGAGAGTCTCCGACAAGGCGTCACTATCCGATCATTTTTGGATACAATTCAAACTACAACTATCTACTCGTGGGAAAGGGACTTTTAGAAATCCGCGTTCTCTCTGGTCAAAACTCAAGAGAGAACTAAGGAAATCGGTGAATCACTTCACCGAGGTCCTCAACTCTATAGAAGCAGTTGGCTATGCAGTCGATCGATAAATCCTGCCCGATTAGTAGGCATAACGGTAAAAAGCGTCCACCATGGTGGAGCGATAAATTAGCGATACTCATTCGCATTTCAAGAGTAGAATGGAACCTCGCAAAAGAGGGGGTCGTTGAGTAGTCCACTTATAAAGAAAGCATAAGGTTTCTCAAGAAAGAGATTAGGTTCGCAAAGAAGAACTCCTGGAGATCATTTTGTGCATCTATAAAATCAACAAACGAAGCGTCCCGCTTACGGAAGATTCTGGCCAAGACACCAACGCCGGCATCCAATATTAGGAAAGGTGATGATACCTGGCCATTGTCACAAGAGGAAACGCTGGATATAATATTGAGCACTCACTTTCCCGGATGTACATGAATCTCCGAAGATGATCTACCTACTTCAGAGACGAGGTGAGGAATATAATAGATGATGACAAGATAGCCTGGGCAATTAAATCATTTGCTCCATATAAGGCACCAGGAATGGATAACATTCGACCTGTGATGCTGCAAGAGTCAGTGGATATTGGTATTCTATGGCTCAAGCGCATTTTCATAGGATGCCTTCTTAAGCTAGGATATGTTCCTAAAGCATGGCAGGAGGTGCGTGTCGTATTTATTCCTAAAGCGGGGAAAGCGAGCCACACAAACGCAAAAGATCTGAGGCCTATCAGTCTGTCGTCTTTTATGCTAAAAACACTGGAACGTTTAACATAAGAAACGTGTTCGGCGATAATTACCTATCTAAATCACAACACGCATACATCTGCGGTAGATCGGAAGATACTACGCTACACAGGGTCGTATCAAGCATAGAAACATCCCTCCACTTTAAAGAGTTCACTCTCGGGGCGTTCCTAGGAACGAGACATTGAAGGGGCTTTTAACAACGTAAACATTGACGCGATCCTGGACAGCCACACAAAGCTCATTTAAACATGGGCCTCTGCAACTGGATTGCACAGATGCTTCAATCGAGGGTTATATTTTCAATGATAAGAGATGTAACCATCCGGAGAAGGCTCTACAGAGGAACCCCTCAAGGCGGAGTTCTTTCTCCCTTAATATGGCTCCTCGTAGTGGATGAGATCTTGGTAATACTGAAGGAAAACGGCTTCAACGCTTCGGGAAAATGTCCTCCAGTACTAAGCGAAAGACTCAATCTCGCACTACAGCTAGTGAATAATTGGGTCAGCAGCAAAGGGCTGGGAGTGAACCCATCAAAGACGGAGGTAGTTTTCCGCTTGATACATACTGTAGCAGTCTGGCGTAGCAGGGAGCCGGAGTTTATTGTGAGGCCCTAGGAATAGACAACTCCTTTATTATAAGCGACGACTGCAGCGTCTTTCAGGCCTAAATCACAGCCATCATACAGGCTGCGGAAATTATACGCGATAGTAATATCGTTGGCAAAACGATAACTGTCTATATAGACAGACAGCCAGGCAGCCATTAAGGCTCTGGACTCTGCTGTAATTAGATTAAGGCTTGTGAGGACCTGCAAATCAGTCTTAAATGGAATATCCAGAGCCAATGCGGTGATCCTCAGCTGGGTTCCAGGGCATATGGATATCGAAGGAAATGAAAGGGCTGACGAGTTTGCTAGGACCCTCCCTTTTGTAGTAACCCCAATCAGTTCCCTACGGAAGAAAATATAATATGAAACCACCGATCGAGCAAAAAGACAATGGATTCATCTGGAAACATGCGCAACGGCCAGGGCGCTATGGCCGGCCTTTAGCAAGAATAAATCAACTTCTCTGGTGAAACTTAGTCGTTATAAAACACGGGTCGTTTCTGGAATAATTACTGGGGCGAAGGAGAAATTGAATCAGTTCGTGGCATCGGAAGTTACTTTTTCTCGGAATTGGCGGACTTAGATAATGTAGAGCTTACGGACTTCCTGAGATTTATATCACTATCTGGGTGGTTCTAACAGCGAACTTTATAACGTTTCCAGGGTTAAATGATTGGGCACAATGAACCCGAATTGTTGGTCAAAGTGAGCAGTGACTCTATTTGTCACAAGTCACCCATTTACCTAACCTAACCTAAGATCGTATGATATGCTAAAGATCGTGTCTATGCAGACAATCCATATATGGCATAGTCTAAAATTCAAAACATTCAAATTTTTTTATTGCAATCTTGAATACTTTTTATTTTATATTAAATTAATATCCTAAAGCACAACATGAATAACGCTGGAAAAAGGCTCTGAATTTTTTTTACTGTGCTCTTTGGTTAAGGGGACGCCCTAGCTTCATTCTTACTTCTTTAGTAGAAGTAGTAAGCTGTAACTCAGTAATATCGGCCGTTGACTTTAAGGCATTTCGGTTCATTCATGACTAGTCTAGATGACACCCGAACTATATGAAATAGGCTTTTGCCTACTCCTGGTAGTTCATCTGCATTCGAAGTGGTTTTCCAGCTCCAGGGCAATATAGCGTGCACTGTCCTGTAAAACTGTTTTTGTTGTTTAGTCAAACCCAATCTGCTTGCTGCTAACTTTGAGGCGAACTTCACGCTGCTTTGTTTCCACCTGTATTTCAGAGCGGCAAATTTTCCATGGGACATGTCCACTTTCGCACTCGTACACTTGCAGGAGTACTCAGTGGTCCTAACATACACAATTCTGCTGGTTCAGATGTTATCCCCCCCTTAGTTTTGAAAAGGAGTTCTTCCACGCTGGCAAAACCTCTGCGTAAGCTTTTCTGTCTATCCTATTCTTCAGAGCTCTTTCCGAGTAGATGGAACACAGCATTTATCCAGCCCGTCCCTAAAAAACACGAATAGTCATCCCTGTCCAATTACCGTCCCATTGCAGTTACGTCCCTTCTTTCCAAGGTCATGGAAACGCTGATAAATCGTCAGCTTTTGAAATATCTAGA
Organism: Pocota personata; assembly: GCA_963082735.1. Classification (NCBI taxonomy): domain Eukaryota; kingdom Metazoa; phylum Arthropoda; class Insecta; order Diptera; family Syrphidae; genus Pocota; species Pocota personata. Next base: position 260,989,245 of record OY720429.1, on the reverse strand, counting down.
TTCACGAAAACTCCTTAATGACCGGCAGTATGGTTTCGTAGCAACGGGTCCACTGGTTATTTGATGGCATATCTCACCGAGAAGTGGAACCAATCTCTCCATTACTTCGGCGAAACTAAGATGGTTGCGTTTGATATTTCAAAGGCATTTGACAGAGTTTGGCATCAGGCTCTTTTGTCGAAAATGCGTGCATGTACCTTCGATGAGTCTCTTCTTCAATGGATTAGAAAATACATTTCGGGTCGCTCAATACAAGTTGTCTTGGACGGCTTCAAGTCTACGAATTCATCAAATAAATGCTGGTGTTCCACAAGGCTCTGTTTTGTCTCCGACTCTATTCTTATTTTTATAAATGATCTCTTGTCTGCTACTTCTAATCCAATTCGTTCCCTAATCACGTCCTTGCTCTTCGGCCGTAGAAGAAGGCAGGCAACGTATGTTAAACACATTAAATTCCGACCTGGACAGAGTGGAATTTAATACTTCCAAAACACAATGACGTCTTCTGTCTCTCCATCAAAACCCTCAACCATTATCCATGGATGGTACTTGCATCATTTAAACCGAAAGACTTGCCATTCTCGGTATATGTGTATTAATAACCATCTTCGATGGAACGATCACATATTAGAGGTCGCCACAAGAAATGAAGAAAGAAAACAAGAAATATTTTACCCCATCTGATCTGGCCTCAATTTATAAGACATTCATCCGCCCTAAACTGGAATATAACGCCCATCTGATCTGGGGCTCCCAAGACCATTCTGCACATTCTAGACAGGGTATACAATCGCGCGTTAAAACTTATAGATGATAGAGACCGTGAATTTCATACATTCACTTGAACATCGGAGAAATGTCTCGTGTCTCTCCCTATTTTATCGCTTTTTTCGTATAAAAATGCTCCAGCGAAATAACCAGTTGCATTCCTCCCTTTCAAAATTTCGTCCGCAACCAACTCCGGTCGTACTGTCAAACATAGGGATTCATTTATAAGCCGAACGATGCGAATGTGGAATGATCTACCAGGCTTTGTATTTCCCCATCACTACAACCTTCAAACATTTAAAGCCAACGTGCATAGGCTTCTGCTCTGTTCCGCCCGTGCCCTGAAACAGTTTAAGGGTATTCGTAATTCCTTATAGACGCGTGCAGATTATAAAAAAAAAATTCTTGTTTTGTATTAGTTCTGTTCATTCACTGAAGCAGAGTAAAGCAATTTTTTTAAAAAACGGACGAACATCCTGTTGTTATAAATATACAAAAGTGGAACTATGCGTAGGACCAATTAAAGTAACTAATACGAGTACTTTGAACTAAAAGTTGTTGAATCCATGTTTAACATTCCCAAGGTCAGTATGGACCCCATTAGAACAACACATGGGTATTGCACTGCGTGTTTCTTTTTTTTCATTTTTAGTAATCTATCAAAATGATTCTTCAATTGCTCTGCTTTGAATAAACTAAGCTTCAAGTCATACCCTAGATTCGGAGGGGCGATATGTATTGAACAAATTTCCATCAACTTATCAAAATCGTGATGCTACCAGCTTCAATGAAAATCCATTAAAATGAATTTAATTCACTTCTTAAGTGCCTTGTGGCTTCATAAAACAATTTATAGGCAATTTGAATTAGCAATAAAAAGGAAGACGAAAAAGTATATTTAATGATTAAGTCCCCATCCACCTCTCAATGACAATCTGCCGCACAACGATTGCAATTGAATTTTTATTCGTTATTATTGCCCAAGTGGCCATCTTCTTGATTTCGATTGAACCTGTACAAATCATACTGCTCCCATTCGACTAAATGCCCTGCATTCCTCCAATGCCAATGCATCGCACGAGTCTGCATCTGAATCTGAAAATCCTCAAGTCATGATTACGTCTCGCTTCGTGGCATTGAGAGAGCATGAGCGCGGGCGCGCGCGCACGGACATCTTTCAACAAATCCAATTCAAAAAGGGGAATGCGTTTCCCATTGTGGAGGCCCTCTCAGTAGGAAGGAAATCCCCGACCGACCTCAGGAGCAGACATGATCACATTATAATGAGATATGCTCGCGCGACCAATTTTTGCTGCATTAATCATCATTCCAAATCGGACCGTGCCTCCTTCTCGTTGTAGTCATCTTCCTTGAGTTCGAATCCGATTGGGCGAAGCGCAGCACTATGCGAACGCAGTATCCAAAGTCAATTCATAAAAATTACATAAAAATCGCCTGCAGCGAATTTAATTGCAAATTCGAAATAAATTTGTCGTCGTCTTTGTTTGGCCCCCGTTCCAGCCAGATGTAAAGAGGGAAGAAGGACGAAGACGAATCCAACTAAAGGGCTCTTTCGCTGATGTGGATATCGAGTGCGGTATTAATCGGGAAGGTAGGTCCACAAGATGTGCACCGTGAAAATCTCATCTTATTATACGTATATGGCCATAACCAAGGGGGTTAATAATTATTATAATAACAATATTCCATAGCCAGGCGGGGAGTGCAATGCGATTTAGTTTTCACTCTCTCTCTCTGTATCTCCTTGGAACGCGCATAATTCCAATTTATGGTCAATCCCTCAGAGTTGAGCTTAATTTGCCAGCGATTGTGATTTGCACGATGGGGCAACTTGGGGGACTCACGTAAAGCGAAGACACTGATTTTGCAGAGTTCTGAGTTTGTTTCAATTTACAGTTTTAATTTTTTTTTTTTTTTAATTTTTGAATTCTCCTCCAAAGGTTTTAAATAAGTCTCTTCATTACATTTTGGTAGTCTTTTCGGTGTTTGTTTTTAATCATTTACACCAAATATAACTGTCCTTTAAGACCGTCATGCCAAGCCCGCCAGAAGCTCTATGTCTCGAAATGAAGTTTGGATTCTAACGCTTTATTTACTCACAACAAATTGTAAATCGGAACACTTATGGATTCAACTTCGTGTCTACCTTTTTAGGCTTCGTGCTAGAGTGCTGATATCAACTTAACTCGAAGGAAATTAAAAAAAAAAATGCCGTTAAGAACTTCTTGAACTCCGATTTTGATAATTTTCAAACGGAACAAAATTATTGGTTGCGATAAATTTCATCAAAGTCTGTTCAGCAGTTCTTGAAGAAGTTTTACACTGGTGTGCAAAAAATTAGGCACCTGGTATTTTGGGGTATCTTTCGAAATTACAGTAATAAGATAAATATCTTCTAAAAATATACAGGGTGCCCGCGTTAAGGTGAGTCTAGAGACAATTCCAAGATGAATACTTAATTTCGGAGATATGACCAATGGATTCTTTGCTTATCTTTTAAATAATTTCTAAATTTGAGCAGATTATTGGAAGATAATCAACAAACTTAAAAGATGATATACACGGTTGATCATCCTAGCTTTGTACCTACTTATAGGGATATTTGACTTCAAAATCGACAATTCTGATCACAAACATTTTTGTTTTGGGTTAGCCCTCTATTTCCCACTTTTACCGAATTATTTCTGTTCCGCGTATAGGGTTGGTTATAGTCGCAGACCTTAGAATTCGTCTGCATTCCGGTCGGTCTTGGATTATATCGTAGCTGAGGACGAGGCGTTGTTGTTATTTTTATAATTTGTGTGAACCAAGAGTTCGCTTTCGTGCCTTTTCTTTTAGTTCTTGTTAGGACTTCAACGATAATGCCGGGTTTGCCTATGATCAGCTTTACACGTGGCAATACCAATTAATCCTGTCTGCTTGGAGCTTTTCAATGATAGGTTTCTTAACATGAAGACTTTCTCGAATACGGGTAGATCTGATACAATCGCGTTTTGTTACTCCTGCCGGCATTTTTAACATTTTCACTTTCATCGCCGTAATTTCACTCTTGTATGCCTGGTATATTGTCAAAGATTTGCGAACCGTATATTAAAACAGGACGGTCAACTGTACTGTAAAGTTTCCCTTCTAACTTCCCTAGTTGTCTTGTCATTTCGGCGCAGTTTTCTTCTTGGTTTACGATTGAACCCACGTACTCGTATATGAAATTCGACCACTTAATAAACAACCATTCCGTCTAAAAGAATATTTGGTGGAAGCCTTAGTGGGTTGGAGGACAATCAAATTAAGCGCTCTACCTTTGAACAACTTAGTCGTTTTCTTCTGGAACATGTTTTCATTTTTTAAGTAAATTTTGTAAATCTATTGCGTTTAAAAGGTTTTGAAAGGTGCAAGTCAACATTGACCGGAAATCACTTGGTTATTCCTGCCGTGCACCTCACGGTGGCTCTCACGTTTTTATAAATTTGTTTGGTTTAACCTAATATATGTCTCTGGAACCTTTTGTGCCCTCAGTGTCGTCTTTATGAAATCCCTAGAACCCATATCAAATGCTTTCTTGAGGTCAATGAAACCATGTGCAGATTTTTTGAGGCATGCCGCTCCTTTTCTATCAGGATCCATAGGTCGACGATCGATTTATCTTCAACAAATTCGCATTGGTTGTCGTCCAGCCCACACTTGTTTCGACGATCATTATTGTACTTCGTAAATGGCCTAATTTGTTTGCTCACTCGTACCTATATTAACACATCAGTGCTAGACAAAACTGACAAATCAAACGTCATCAAACTCTGTTCAGCAGTTCTTAACTTGTCCGTGTAACAAGGACAATGTGCAGATTGAACATCCCGCCTTATATCTTTCTCCTATTCCATCCGATTTTAATATTTTCCAATAGACGTCTTTGAGTTATGAAAAAATAAGTTAACAAGTCATTTGAGCAAAGCAAATTTTTATTTTTATTTATAGGATGCCAGACGGGCTGCTTATATTTGTTTGCGACCTGCTTATATTTGTTTGCGATTTCCCTGAGTCATTATTGATAACTGCCAGATCTAATACCCTCCCAGGCGTAAGCAAACAAATCATAATGTTAGCGACATGTGGATTTAGAAACCTATTTCGATCGAAACTATTTAAAGAATCGAGCACTTAAAAATCTGAGACAATTGTGGTTCTGCCAAAGATAAATATACTGTGATAAAAATCTGTGAATACTTAGCATTTACATTTGTAATTATGGATCGGTATACGAGAGAACCACGCATTTATATTATTAAAATCCATCACCGAAATATGGAAAATTTAACTAACAAGATTCCCCCATTCAAAATATTGTCGGTATACATAACCATCCATCTCGTGCCGCGGTTAAGAAATTAATAGAAAAATTCCATCGAACCGGATCAATGTTGGATCTGCAAAGATCAGTGCATCCTCGTAGTGACCGATCAATTGAAAATATCGCCGCAGTGAGTGATAATGTTCGTGAAAATTCTTCAAAATCCATTCGTCATCATTCCTAGCTATAGAACCTCTCCTATAGCTCCATGCAGCCTAATTTAACAAAAGAGTTGCATCGGCATGCCTACAAGTCCAATTGACTCAGGAATTGAAGCCAGAAGACCATGAACAGGGTCCTGATGCGGATTTTGACCGGCGCGCGACGTGATCGTGGACCGAACTTCTTCGAAAATTTGTGTGCTGCTTGTGTAACCGTCAATAGAGAACGTTATCGAGACATGATAACAAATTCATTCTGGCACCAATTGGGCGATATTGATGTGGAAGACATGTGGCTTCAACAGGACGGTGCCACACAGCGCGAGAAACAACTCAGTTATTGAACATAAAGTTTCCCGGTGGCGTCATCTTTCGTTTCGGCGACCAAAATTGGCCACCAAGATTGTGTGATATCATGCCGTTGGATTTCTTTCTTTGGGGTTATGTGAAGCAGTAGGTGTATGCCGATAGCCCCAAATGATTCCATAGCTAAAGGACGAGATTCGACGCGTTACCGTAGGATTTATGCCGAAAAGTAATGGAAAATTTCATCTCAAGGGCGAAAATCTGCAAGGCCAGCCCACGTGCCTCACAGCTCACGCCACATTGGAAATTCTGCACGAGCGATTCGAGGGCATGGTCATCTCACGTAGAGGTGATGTGAACTGGCCACCGAGATCGTGCGATTTGACCCCGTTAGACTTTTTCTTATGGGGTTTTCTGAAGTCGCAGGTCTATGCGAATAAGCCACAAATCACAGCGGCCCTCAAAGACAACATAACCCATGCAATCGGTCAAATTCAGCCTGATTTATGCACCAGAGTCATGGAAAATTGGACATTTCGGACGCGCGCCATCCAGAGTAGCCGCGGTGGATATTTAAACGATGTTATATTTCATACATAATGGCATCGATAGGCCTTTCAAACAGATAAAAAATGTCGATGATATCTCACACACACTTTGTTTTATTTAAATTTATAGATAGGAAGCGCTTAATGAAAAACCCTTTATTAAGGTCAGGGCTATTTCCTGGCTAATTTCTGCCTTGCATTGGGTTATCTATTGAAAAAAAAACAATACTTAGAAGTGTTTTTGTGTTTAAATTTTAAGTCAAAATTTGTTTTTACTTACGGAATGAGCGCGATGACAGGGAACTAAATCATCCTGAAATATGGGATTTGGGATGTAGCAGGATAACTCCTCTATTGTAGGAACAGCACCATCAGCAATGATTTCTTTGTCTTTCGCTGCATTTAAGGAACCGTCCAAAAGCAAAATACGGCCAAGTCCCCAATTTTTCATGCATTCCCAAACCATAACATGTGGTGAATGCTTAACGGTGGGAAGCTTAACTCTCCTTCGCACTCTCTGACTCCCTTTTCCAATCTTTGGCGGTTCATTCCCGGTGCTGTTTGGCCCGCAACAATCTTTTTGCTTTACTACTGCAGAGAGAAGCGGCTTTTTGGAGGTCTACGGGCTTGAAGACCCACTTCATTTATACGTGCCGGTGTTGCTACGCACTCCGCGTGCTTATGTTAATAGAACATCTCTCGTTCAAGTCTTTTCTCCTTGGCAGTTTCGAACCGGTGTTTACACTGGACTGATGGACTGGATTTTTTTGACATTTCGTGTGCAGACTGATAGTCCTGTCTGAACACTTCCGTGAACTCTTTTCGTTTTTGTTTTTTTTGCTTACTTCGAAATTTGAAGAAATTTAATTAAGAGTGATAGTGAAAATACGGAACGCTTTTTTTATTTTCACAATTTGTTTTTAAACACTTTTGTCGAGTAACAATTGATTGACATTTTCAAACGTCAGAAAAAATCCTAAAATTTTGAAAAATCTTAAAATCCGGATTGACGTAACATGTCACCTCCACTTCCCCCTTTGCCTGTAAACGTCAACAAAAGTCCAGTCCGGTGCCACTTGTCTTGTGTGAACACGCTCATGCACTCCAAAATCCGATCTTGCCGTGTTGTCGTGTTTTTTGGGGTCTTCCGCTCCCAGGTTGCCTTTCCGTACTGTCCGCCGAGCTTAATTTTTTCAAAGCCGTCTCACAGTGCTTTCGTGGCATCCCACAACGTCTGCGATTGACGTATTTCAAAAATTTTTACAATTTTGTTGTTTTTCGCCTATTCTGAGCTGGTGAAACATCAAATTCTGGATTGAATCACAAGTATTCTATTCGGCCAGCACACACTGGTGGATTTAGATTGCAGCCTAAAACTTTTTTAAACAAAATCACATGCCGTTTGTGCAAAGGTACACTTAGACCAAAAGGTAGTTGTCGGTAATTTTGTCTAAATCTTTCGCTGTTATTCGCTGTTTCCTCATTTATGGCCGGAATTATTTGAACCTAGAAACGAATCTCTTAAGTCTTCAAAGAATTACTAGATGATAATAATCCTTCCTCACGTTTATATGTAGGTATAATGAAGTATTTATGCACAGTAGTATTTTCTTCCTTCTCCTCATTTCGAACTCTCTTTTGCAGAAACCATTGGAGGTGATACTAATTTGTTTGGTGTATCTGACTATCAGATTACAAAGGCTTATCTAACATATTGTAACATAATGTAGCATAATTACTACGCTCCAAAAGTATGCAACACATTCCGAAGTGTCTTTTCATTCGAGGTTCGTGTCCACGGTAAGAGACGGATTATATCTAAGACGACGTCGCGGAATTAAGAGAGAATTATACCACAAGAGATTATTGGCTGCAGCTGTCATCTTGGAATTACAGTATTACATCGGAAGTTTTTTGTTCCAGTGGTCGAAGAATTTGCTAGAAGTTACTGGCTATCATAAATGCAACTATATAAGGACAGATGGTGATCGAGGCAGGGGCAATTGGTTTTCGAACCGCACGAAGAGATTGGAAAAGTGATAATCGGCGAAGTTGTAATTTTGTGATAAATTGAAAGTTAAGAGTTAACAAGAAGAAGTAATTAGTTTGGATTTGTGAATTAAGTAATTGAAAGGAGATAAAGTGATTTGAGAAGAAAGAGACCTTGTAAGGAAGGAGTTTGCGAAGAATAGTATAGTGTAAACTTGAATTGTTCTATAGACTAGAAAATAAAGAAATAATTTCACAGAATATCGTTTTATCTACTCGAGCCGTAGCTCGCATATTACAATATTTTTTGTTTTCTCTCTCCGGCTTCGGCTAAATCTGCCTCAACAGAAGACAGGTGCTAATGCTATTACACCTCCTATTTGCCATTCGCCTAGCTTCGGTTTATAGGTGCGATTTTATCGATTTCACTGGGAATTCAGGGAGGTTTCGCGAGTCAGATTATTGATTCTGCGGTTGCCTAGAATATCGGTGCCACTTTCCATCATAAAGAGTAACGAACTTTAATTCAATGTTTGAACTAATCCTTTCCAAATAAAATGGCATAAAAAGACTAAAAATACTTCCTACAATTTTCTTCCATTCCTTTTACAAACTTAATTCATTCATAAGTTTGCTGGAGTTAAGGTGTCGGCAAAAGAAATGGGAAATGCATACATAGACAGTATATATGTGTCCAGCGGCCATCTTGAAAAGCTAGCTGTCAAAAATGATTAGACCATTTGAGGCCGTGTTCTAAAACCTATCAACCCATGTTTTTTTTTGTGAATATGCTTGAAAGTAAAATTTTTAAAGTGAATAAAATAAATTAGAATTGTTGGTTGTTTTCATTCATATTACCTATAATAAGGCCAGAAGCAGAAAACGCGTTTTTATTTAAGTCAAATCGGTGTTGTTTTTGCAGCTGTGACCTAGAGAGCCAAGTTTCTTATTTTAAACTTTAATTATGATATTTTATTTTATGTTGGAAAACGTAATGAATATTAAGAGGCCTCTGTCCAGAAATTGAGCAAAAATCGGAAATTGTCGAAACGGTTGCCCAACATGTGAAGCAAATAGTTAACCGATTGAAACAATTTTTGAGGCATATCAAGGAATGATGTTTTATCTACAATGCCGTTGACCACATACAAAAGTTTCTTGTTGCTGTTTTATTAAAAATCGTAAATCGGTTACGCAGTTTCCTATGGGAAAATGTTGTAGACATAAGCTGCTCGTGGACTTTGAAAGGTAATCATTGAGATCTCCAATGGATGATAGTTGAACAACATTTTGAAATTCTGTCTAATTCATGAAATATTGAGCTTTGAATATCAATAAAATTATACTATAAAACATTTTTTCTGGAATACTTTAATTTTTGAAGTTAAAGATTTTGTTGTGTACGTTCGAGTACACAGAGTTTCAGCTTCCTAGATCATTTGGGGCACCTTTGAGGGGTCTGCGCACTTTGGAAATTCGGCAACATCAGATTGTGGTCCTCACTTTAACTTTATAGGTCATCACAAGGCATCCGGAGATAGCGATAAGGAACATGCACATTAAAAAACTGTTTAGCAAGTCATACGAAATATGAATATTAGCTCATGTCTTACCCTCACCTGATTTTTCTTCCTCCGGTGATAAAGAAAAATGTATTATCATGTTTGAAAGCGTTAGATCAAAATGCTTTTTTGTTGTTCTATGTCTGCCTCTCTATTTGTCTTCAAATAGCTCGCTTGCGAACAACTGAAGAAATATTGTAAGACATGGGCGATTTTAATCCCACGCCTGCTAAAATTGTGTAATTTTTTTCATTTTTGAATGTTTACGCCATGTTTTCCCCCCGTAATCTTCTCATGATGACCTATGTTCCTATTTAGGTTCTGTATATACATATTTTTTTCAGATTTTTCCCATCCTTTTGACTTTTTTGTTCGACAAACTTTATCCGAAAAACTATAGGTTATCCTGTAACTATAGTCCAAACCATATAGCTCATGAAGCTAAATTAATTTCATGAACAAAAGTCCACTACTCCGGTGTGCGGAAATGTAGGAATGTTACACTGTCACCATTTTAATATTTAGCGTAGCAATGCATTTCTGCATAGAATACAACAAAAACTTAAGCTCCTGTAAATCTTAAACATAAATAAAATGCACATCAGTCAATCCTTCAATTTGTTTGAAGACATTTTTTTTTTTTAAAGAAGGTGAAAATCTCAAAGGACACTATGATGATTTCAACGCATAGTTGTGTGGGATAAGGAAGGTGGACTAATGATTTGTATTTCATTTGTATATGTAATTGCTTGGGAGAAATATTACGTTTTTGAATAATTTCTCTTCACAGTTAAATCACAAGTTCGTGTGGCTTAGTTCTTTGCAATCTGCCAACGTTTTTGTGTACATCTGGGACGATTTTTATCTCAGAGTTGATGTGTATCTGCAATATTTGATTGTGTCGTATTGCATTCTTTTTAATGACATCTGTCTGCAAGTCACAATGTAATTATTTGTTTCTTACGTACCATGGGGCTCTGGCTATTCCACGAAGGACTTTCTTCTGAAGTGTTTGTATTATATTAACATCTGTTTCTTTCTATAGCCAGACGTATAGTGTAATTTTGTTCTAAATAGATAGCTTTGAATTACGTCTTATTAGTTAGTATAGCTTCTATATTCTATATTTAATGCTTCTGCTTTCTTTTTAACGTGTTCCTTTACTTTACTTTAATTTTGAATCTAATGTCATTCTTAGGTACTTTGCTGTGTCAACATAAGGAACTATTTGGTTGAATGATAAGAACGGGCAGAGAGCTTATTTTCTTCTTTGTAAAGTTAACGTGGGTAGACTTTGTCTCATTGAGTTTAATGGCCCATTGTTGCGTCTAATCTATTACTTTATTGACTGCTTTCTGCAGCTTAACAATAGCTTTGTTTGCGCATTTGTCAACTGCAAATATTGCGATGTCATCTGTCAATTAGCTACCATGACGTTTTTTTCTAGAAGTATATCCCTTGTGTATAATAAATACAAAGTAGGTCCGAGAACACTGCCTTGTGGGACACCTGCCGTTATTTCCCTCAATTCCGTACCGTACTCGAAAAAATCTGTCTGATACATCTCATAGGTAGGTCTCTATGTAGTTTGAACTCCAAACCTTTATGCCAGACCTTGTCCAAAGGCTTGCGTTACGTCCAGAAATAATGCAGAGCATATCTGTTTACCTGGGCGCACCGTGGCTCAGTGCTTTCTCTTTACCTTCGAGTGCTTTCTCTATCACGTGTTTAATACAGTGCACGTGGTCTATTATCGAAACCCAAATGGAATTCACAATGTGTCTATCACCTATAAGTTTTAACGCGCGATTCTCTACCCTGTCTAGAATGTGCAGAACTGTCTTGGGTGCACCAGACCAGATATGGGCGCTATATCCAGCTTAGGGCGGATGAATGCCTTATAAATTGAGGGCATTTAAGGAATGCTAGACAGTCTGCAGCATTTTTGGCGACCTCGAATATTTGATCGTTCAATCGAAGATGGTTATTAATACACATACCGAGAATGGCACTCTTTCGGTTTCAATGAAACCATGAATAATGGTTGAGGGTTTTGGTGGAGAGACAAGAGATCATTTATAAAAATTAGAAAGAGAGTCGGAGACAAAACAGAGCCTTGGGGAACACCAGCATTTATTTGGTGAATTGCAGACTTGAAGCCGTCCAAGATAACTTGTATTGAACGCCTCTTAAGGAGGCCAATGTAATTTTCTTATGCAGGAGAGGTGGGCAGCAAATTACTATTATTTGAGATGTTAGCTACTTCTTAGTACTATAGGTTACTCCTAACAAGAACAGCTGTTTCTCCTCTAGCTCTATCAGCTGAGTGTGGAGTGTGATAGCACATATAGTTAGCGAATCGAACAAAGCATGCTTTCTTGTTGTGTTCTTCGTTGCATGAAAAATATACACTTTTGTTACGTGTTGGGTTCATTTACATTCCAGGTTGCAATTCATAAATTTTTATTATTCATGGTTCTTTAGTATTTTTGTCTGCAACTGCATCGCTGATTGTCCAGCCTTTGAATAATAAGACTTATCATTTCCTTTAAAGGAAATTCTTCTTCTTTGTGTACGTTTTTAATAATTTGTTTTATTGTTAACGTTACGTTTGCTTACTACAGTGGCTTGAGTTGTGTTGGTCTTTGGGTTTGTGTTGACTAGTACGAGGTTGGGTCAATAAGTCCCTGAAAATTAACACAAATTGTGTCGTCACCTTAAATTTAATTTTTTTTGTCAAGAATCATCTTTCAAAAGAACGCACCCAAATTTTCAGACAGATCTGTCAAATAGTTTTGTTGTGGCAGCCATTTTATATAGACGCCTACTAGCATTTTCGTTAAAATGGAAAAAAGTGAATTTCAAGTGCTCATTAAACACTATTTTTTGTGAGAAAGAACTATCACGCAAACCAAACAAAAGCTTGGCAGATATTATGGGGACTCTTCACCATCGATTGTGTATGAGTATCTGGTTGCTAGTTTTTTGGTAATCCTTGGACTATTAGACACCGTCAAACACTTGCTCTGCGACTGACTAAATCTCCTTCGTCATATGAGAAACTGAGCGAGATTATGCAAGTTCCGCTGATGAACTGAATACGATTCATTAGAAGCAGACACTGGTTTTAGCGGGTTCCAGCCAATTAGCATCGGAGTTAGACGTGGTATCACAATCCACGGTGAATGACAATGCACCAATAAGCTTCCGTGTAAGCACCCATAGAGATTTAAATCACCCCAACCTACAACCTAACCTGACGGTTCTGTTAGGATTTCTCTCAGCCCTTTCATAATGTGAGGTTTACACATATTCACAGACAAGAAAATTTAGATAGGAATCATCTTCGATGAGTTTTGGGTTCGCAGGGGCAGGAGATTGAAAGTTAACCATCTCATTTATACCTCATCTCCAATATTCACCACTTGTCCTGTCCGCAGTCCAGGTAAATAAATTTCGAAACCCAAACTCAAAAGAGTTTTAGCAGACGAAAAATACCTGCCCGGTTATCAAGCAAATCCAGCAATGACGTTTTAATAAACTAAAGTCATGCAAAGTTATTTAATTATTTTTTAACGCCGTTGGTACAAAGCAAACAACTGTCAGATCAATTGTTTACCTCTTAGATAAGTTTTCTTTATCTAATACCTATTGCAGTGCACCTAAAGTATCTACTGGTTGCCTAATCCACCTGAAAAATACTTCAAGGATTGTTAATCATTCACTCTCTCTCCTCGTATTATCTACTACAAAATATTAACTGACATTAATAACCCATCTATGTGTACCACTTAAAATTTTAACCTGTGACCTTGTCAATAAATTCGATTCTCACTACAAAATCTCAATTCCTCATCCAAATAAAATTTTCGAAATCAATTTCAATGTTCATCATCGAGGCCGAACCTCTTCGCATCGCACTCGCACTCACTGTTTTGCAATGCTTCGATGGCAGCCACTACAGTTTGGTTGCCCAAAAATAACACTAGGACCGCCTCCTGTCACTGTCTGAGGGCCAATCACATGTCAGGCCATATTGAAAACTGGGCAGCTCCAGAGATGAATCCACCACACCACTACCATACCAGTACAGCATAGGCACACACGTTGACGTCGACGCATGAACCACTTCAGGTTCTGAGAGAGAGATGTGAGATGACGACTGTTGACGGTGACGGTGATGGGAATGGGATGGATGTGCGCGCACACACGCTGCTGACGGTGGTGGTGGCCAATATGTAGAGCGCGCCTGGGGTGTCAGTCAGTCACTGGCCGATATGAGAGAGAAAGCACGAGTTGCATGTTGTAATGATGAAATGCAAATAGTGACAGGCCACTTCAGTTCGTCTAGTCGCCGACATATGCGCTGGTATCGTTTTGAAGAAGTTTTTTTTTTGTTTGTTTTGTGTCACTTGACGGTTGGCTTTTGTATTTTTCTAAGCGAAAGCGCGGCATGCCATCTAATTTATAATGGATAGGGGATAGCGGGCGTGAATGATGTTCCTGTTAAATTGACAACTGTATCGCGAGGGGATACATTTCACATTTCAACAGTTTTGCGGTTTGGAATAAGACACGACGACAGTCGCTAGTGGTATTATTACGGCTTGTCAGAGTGGCGGACGGTATTTCAGTCAGAAGAGCAGAGTTAGACTTTAGGATGGATTTTCAATAAATTCGATATCGTCTGGCGAATAACACTCCGAACTATGCGTGACAAGCTGATCTGTTGTTGAATGGCGCGATAGGATGTAGAGATAACGGATGACACTGACAGTTTATAAGTAGTTTGCGTGCGTAATATGAGCTAATCTGGGGCATGGAATGCTCTATATGTGATGTTGGGGTATACCTATTTAAATTTAAGCCAACTAATTGAATTTGAATAGAAGGAAGCGAATGGTGTTTTTCTTTTTTAAGATTTCGGCTGTGAAGCCCTGAATCATGCACTTAATTTTGGTTTTAAATAAGTTCCGATTGGAAGTTTAGATAATAGATTGGAAGTTGCATTATGGCGATAACTTCTGCTGCAGAATTACATTAGAGAAACGAAATTTCTTACGAACATGATCAAATCAGCTTTGTTAAATATAAAATACTTGGTCGTATTGGTACGCGTTTAAACGCACTCATCGTGAAACTAGTATTGAACACATCCATTCTTTTTGACAGGTATGAAGTGAGTGACATTTATAACTAACTTTACTAACTTAACGTACAAGAAGATTTACACAAAAGTCGTTTGTAAATATGGAGTGGGGCGATACTGAAAGCCGTGTTGTGGTAATTGGCCTTCACAAGTGCAAAATGAAAAGAGGCGTTATTTCCCGGACCTTGCGAGCGCTTGGAATTTTGTGTATCGAACTGTTAAATTGTTTAAGAACACTGGTGGAGTAACTGACCGTCAAAGATCTAGACGCCCTCGCACTCTCAGGAAGCCAGGATTAATTGAAAACAGCTGCGAAAGCAGAAAATCTTATAAATCGCATAAATCCATGTCTCGCATTATCAAACAAGATTTGGGACACACTAGCAACTTACTCACAGCCCAATTAAAGCAAAAATGAAAGATCCAAAGCTCTACGCCGCCGCACACTGGGGCTCACTGTATAAGGAGAGTGTCCAAAATTTAAAATTTTATATGAATACAGTTATGATTTTTTTTTTTTTTTCGTTAGTTTAGGTTCTCTCACTTCTATTAGTAAGTCTTAAAGCTGAACTATAATAGTCGGAAGCAATCGGAGGCAAATGTCATAATTCTACGCTAAGTTTCCTTCAGTACTGTCAATTGCTCAAGTAGCTCATAATAGGCGTATGTATTCGGAAGAAAATGTTAATAGATTCAAATAATTTTCTTCATTTTCAAAGTTCTAAAATAAGAATTCCACATTTTGTTTTGTTCACATTTTGTACTGATTCTGATTGATCGGGTGACCAACTAAACTTTGTCATTTAGCCGACTCTTTCTCGATTTTTAGCCCGCATTTCATGGCTCGGTTTTCATTTAAAAAAATATTAGAGATATAGGAGAAGTTCTCTGAGACAAATCGTTCCTTAAAATGACCGGAATTGCGTTCAGTTCAGTTGTGTTGATTAAAAAAAACTGCTTTCGCTAAAAAGTTTACATGGCAGGACTTTCAAGGTTGCAAAGTTATGCGGAAATTGCAGGAGGGACTTCGTCCCACATCTCGTACTTGGAGCTTATGTTTCCATCTATATATAAATGTCTGTTCAATAAAACTGTGTCACTCGCCTTTGATGGCCACTGCCGATGACAATCGATGTCACTGATTTGATGTCATCAAACTGTGACTGTTGTCTATCGCATGTAAAATATCTCTCTTATCTTATAAGGTGTTACCATAATGGTGTGGTATTGTAGATTATTTGTTGTGTAACTACAAACGTTATTTAATATTAATTACTTAGATAGTAGCACTACATTTGATTAATTTTTGAAAAGTTAATTTTCGGCTGATACTCACTTAAATCTGGTGTTCTTATTTCCTAAATCAATTGAATAAATATCAGTGTTTATAGGGACTACCAACAGAATCAAAACATTTAATAGCGGTGCAAGTTGATTACATTCCGAGTGAGTTTTAGTCGCAGGCGTCTCTCATAGTAGTCTGATCAAACCAAAAAACAAAAAGCATATTTTTTCGATGTCTTATAAGGAGATTTCCGCCCAGGAAAACCGATGATATTGACATCTTACATTGACAGCAAGTAGTTTTTTTTTCAATATGGCAACACTCAGACAGCTGATAGTTAATCTGACAGCTGACACCATCTTTTTATAGTATTGTTTGGCAAATCATCATGCAAAGACTTACGTCCGAGCAGCGTTTACAAATTGTGGAAATTTATTTCAAAAATCAGTGTTCAGTAAAAAATGTTTATTGATGAGCGCTATGCCAATTTTACGGTCAACATAATCGACCAACTGAGTCGGCTATTCGCAAAACAATTGAAAAATTTCGCACTACATTTACACTTTTGGAGTCCAAGCCACCGACAAGAATGCATAGAGTGCGCACAGATGAAAATACCGACGCCGTTGAGGCCAGTGTTGAGGAAGATCCTAATTCAACGGCGCTTGAACAGTTGGAAGTCGATCCACTTTTTTACCCTTAAATTGTCTTTAGTGATGAGGCTCACTTCTGTCTATAAGCAAAATTGTCAGATTTCGAGAGAGGAAAATCCAAAGGTCAAAATCAGCCACCGATGCACCCCTAAAAATGCACTGTTTGGTGCGGTTTATGAGCTTGCTGCATCATCGGACCCTAATTCTTTAAAAATGAAGAAGATCAAAATGTCAACATCAATGAGTCCGGTAAAGCGCCATGATCAACGGTTTCTTGTATCCAAAAGTTCGTGAACATGGTCTGCAGGACATTTGGTTTCAACAGGATGGTACCACATGCAATATTGCCGGCGATTTTTTGTATCCAAAAGTGCGTGAACATGGTCTGCAGGACATTTGGTTTCAACAGGATGGTGCCCATGCAATATTGCCGGCGATTTTTTGTATCCAAAAGTGCGTGAACATGGTCTGGAGGACATTTGGTGTCAACAAGGTGGTCCCACATGCCATACTGCTAGCGAAACCATCGAGTTATTGAAGGAAGTGTTCGATGACAACGTTATCTACAGAAATGGACCTGGCCTCTAAGGTCGTGTGAATTGACGCCGCTAGACTTTTTTCTGTGGGGGCATTTGAAGTCGTTGGGTTATGCGGGCAAGACAACAACGATTCCAGCCTTGGAAACCAACATCGAGCGAACCATTCGTAAAATACGGCCTCAAATGCTTGGAAAAGTAGTGGCAAATTGGAACTCCAGAATGCAGTCCGTGGTGGCCATATGCGTGAAATAACTTTTCATTATTAATGCCATAAAATTATCTATCGAATAAAGAAAAACTTTGCCTCATTTGTTCAACTTGTGTGTGTTTTATTTCAATTTCAAATCCTATAGCTCTTAAAACAACACCCTTTATATAACCCAGAAGAATTTTAGTGAATTTTCTGGATTAATATATTCCGTCCTGTGTGATTCCTCGTATTAATTTTATGTGTTCTAGCTAACGTGTAAAGGATATGGGTGCAAATTAGGTCCGCCGTTATAGCTTGCGCACATATGCAATATAGAAAATGCTCAAAAATACATACGAGTACCTGTTATTTTACTTTGAAATCACCATACCAGTTGGGGGACATGAAGTGCAAAGTAATGTTGTTTAGACCACCCGTTGAAGTGATAAGACTAAAAGAGATTTTCTGGTTGTTCCTGGGATTATTTCTAAAGCTCTTCGATTCCTAGATGGACCATTATTTGTAAAAGAAAGCACATTGTTCGACGTTTTAACATTGGCAATATTGTGCAATGACAGGAGCGTTCTATAATTTGGCAATACCTAGTGCATTGTGAAGGAAGTGAGTAAGAGATCCCTTCTCATCCCCATGCCTGGAACAATGTTTGTTGTAGGGGATAACATACTTAATTGAATTATTCCCAGCTAGCCAATTACCCATACGAGCCTTGTTAAGGAGTTGGTTTGCATTGATCTTGTTATAGGTGGGTCATGAATATGCTGCAACTAACTAATTTACTCCACTTGAAATCTGCGAACATATTTTTCTCTTAACGTTTCCCTTCCGGAACGTGAATTCTTTCTGCAGACTATCAAGCAGCCGACAGGACTTGTATGTATTCAAGGCGCAATGAACGCGCATGGTTCATCTTTGAGCTATCGGTGACGATTGCTGACCGCTTTCATTTCGCTCTGATGGTGAAACCTTTCCTGAAGTTTAGTCTATAAGGATGATGTATTCAGTTGGAGTCGCGAAGACTGTGGCAAGGAGTGTACGTCTTAGCAGTCTAGCAACCAGATTCCTTGTGTAAGACTGTAGTGCACAATAGCGTTTGTCAGACATAAACACGGAACTCTTCTGATGAATATACTTTCAGTTCTAACGTCACTCATCTCCGAGTTCCAGGTCATAGTGACATAGAGGGTGAACCGGCTAACGAGCTGGCTCGGATAGAAATTTTTCATTCGAATTCGAAGTTTTGTTTGAATTTTCTCTCGAATCGGACCGCTTAAGCACTTAGCGCTTAATGACTAACTGGACGGCTCTAGCAATCATTTCTATTATTGACAAATTAACACCAATATCCACATTACTATTTTATTATTGTATGGGCGAGTTGTAAAGGGTTATTCATTTCGAGGTTGGGATTTCACATCCCATCTGTCATCCATATTGACACCACCGTTCAACGCATTCAAATTGTTGCACCACAAAAAAAAAAAAAAAACAGTTCTGTAACATCTGCATATCGCGATTTAAGGACAGATTATGGTCGTCATAATCGCCTAACTGAGGAAACAAATTGGAAACATAATCACTAAATTCAAATATTTGGGATTCTGAGAATCTAAATATGGTCGTTGAGAGGCCATCCACCACGGCTGAGAGTTTGGTGCGCGCAGTGGAGTGGCGGCGTGATCGGGAAGAATTTTTTTTTTGAAAACGACGAATGCGCCACTGTTACGGTCTATTCTCTGTCCTATTGTCAAGGACAGTTAAGTGATAACCAAATTGTTTAGCCTGAGATTGAAGTAAGCGACATGTGGTTCCAACAGGACAGGGCTACGTGCCACGCAACACAGACAAATTTGGCTCTATTGCACGAAAATTTCCGCAGCCGTTTAATTTCGAGATTTGGCGACACCCTGACCCCGTTGGCTTGGTTTTTGTGGGACTATACTAAAGATAGTGTCTATGCAGACAATCTTCAAACTTAGGAGCACTTAAAAACCAACATCCCTGAAGTTATGGCCGCAATACAGCCCCAAATGTGCCAAAAAGTCATCGAAAATTACCCCACAAGAATCGAAATTTGCAAGAACTCCCTTGGCGGTCATTTAACTGACGTTCTATTCCATTCATAATGGCATTGTTCAAAATTTAAAACGATAAAAAAATTTCATTGAAATCTTTAATACGTTGTATTTTATTCATTTATTACATCCTAAAGCACAAAATGAATAACCCTTTAGATACACTCGTTCAACGTCAACGTTGTATCCACTTACCGGCTTTTGTGAGTGTTTTGTGATTAGTAGGGCCCTTACTGATAAGACTGTGATGGGATGATATATACGTTGAGAAAATCCTGAATCTACATTAGGGTGGCGAATGTAGAATTTGAACACGGACCGCCAGATCCTGGGGCTCAGTCACACCAAGCTCTGACAAATAAAGCTAAAAGTAAATCCCTAATTTTAACGGTTTTTTTTTTGACAGTATAAGATGATGGGGAGGCAAAAATATTTAAATAATTTTAGCTTGGCTTCAGCTGTTAGATACAGTGCCTTAAGTTGTAATTTTCTTTCATTTATCTTTCTATTCTCTTAGCTAGAACGAACGTATAATAAAATCTACGATCCTGGCGTATTCTTTCACATAGCTGCTAGTTAGATGTGTGGTTACAGATGATGGTAGTCAAGTTTCAAGGTTCTGCAGCCATATAACAGCACCCACTCCATGTTTGAGCGGAACAGTCGTAACTCGGTTTTTAAGCAACGTTTCAACAGACTTTGGACAACCTATTGAGTGCAGCCATTGATTTCCTGTTTCGACAGATCATATGCAATTCGCTACCACTTTCAACAGAACAGAGATTATGCCTGCAAAGCATTGGTTTCTTGTGGGATTAAAGGATTGTTGGATAGATTTACTCGTACTTCTTTCACCAAACTAAGGAATCCATAGTAGTCGTGGTATCGGAGATACATGTGATTGGATTCTACCGGATTCACCGAAAAGGAGAGTTGATAGTATTAGATACAGCCCCGTCAAACACACTGCTTTGAACTTAGATTTCTTCTGATGGTTTAGGTATTAGTTGATGTTAAGAATAAGCTATCAGTTAATCATGTTGAGGGTAGGCAAACCTGGTGCAGTACTAATTTAATTTATGTATGATAGCGACAAATTATCCACTATGAGTTTCGGGAGGCGGCCTATGGACCAATGTTACTGGCTACTTGCCCGTTTAGGAGTGTAAAGATATCTAACATTCATTGCATAGGTATGACAGGTTCCGGCAAAGCTGTAACCTATCCACATCATTATTCAAATTTATCATTACAGATACGAGAATGTATTTCTTTGCAATGGTTTGCCCTCACACGGTTAGGAGACAATGCCACTGTCACCAAAATTGCTTTCGTTTTGAGATTTGTTCATCAGTTGCTAGCAATCATTTCTAATTACTGATCAGTAAGCGACATTGCTTACACTCACTAAGCAGCGGAAAATATAGGTCTCCAGCTTGAGGTAAACTGGAAAAATTTGGGGTTAGTATCAATTTTTTTTTCTACTTTTTATGCAAAAACCTCTTCCATCTTTATCCAAACTAATTAATTCCAGGCAAAGTACATTTCTCTTATCCTCATTCCACACTTAGGCCGAGTGAAAAATCCAGTGCGTTCGACGAATTTGAATCCGCTGAGTCTCTGCCCAATGCAAATCTTACTTTGTATTTTAATTTCACTGATAACTTTATCATCAGACGCCGGCCGCGCTAAGCTATAAAGTGTGTTATGCTGCACAGCATCGTGCCGCCCTCTCTCAAATTGAAATGCACTTTTATCACTTTAACAAGAAATTAACAACAATCTCGGCCAGGAGGCTCGTAAAGTTGCCCGTAAAAGCCTAGTCCCGGTATCGAGTCCCGACAATGAGTTCATAAATTCTCGCACTTTTTCGGAGCTTGCATGTCGGCATGGATGCGAAATTAGATGAGAGATCGAACGGCGAAGGCGTTGCAGGGATCTTTTGATGTTCCCTCTTGGACTGAACCCTCGCAGGGTGACCCCATGTTCCCGACAGGGACAGAATATGAAACTTTGTTCGCATAAATTTCCACAAAACCACGCAAGTAAGGTGAGACGATGAAAAAACAGACACAGATACAGACAACGCCAACAATCCCATTATCGCACCTAAGATTGGGACTCTGATATTGGGAAGAGCTTCGTCGTAGCCTGTATGCGTCCCCTGGCTCCGCCAGAAATCATGTTATGTCCATAGCCCAGCTAGGGATGTTCATTTATCATAATTGCTTCGGCCGCACTCGAGCAACCAGCAGGAATTCATCATTCCAATATCCTGTATCTGTGCAAACTGCGAATCCGTTGTAGTTTGGTGCATATTACATTTCGCACGACGGCGGTGGCGGCGGCGCACGAGATATTTATGTCCGTTTGTCCGACTGTCTGTAGCTGTAGGTATAGATGTGTCTACTTGGTGGCGCGCGCGCGCGCCAATGCCAACTTTACGCGCCCATATGCGCCCAAGTGATAAACTTCAACCGGGGGCTCAATAAAATATCGAATTTATGGGGCATAAGTGTCTGGCGGGCAGAAATTTGCAATTTTCGCCCCGGAGTGTAGTAAGAGAGTTGATCTTCTTCGACCGCGCTTCTTCGCAGTCTCGTCGTTGTCGGTCGGTCGGTTCAATTTGGCAGGCAATCGGATTGGAATCGCATTCAGGGGGATTCGCGTTGATTTGACTTTATTTTTCGCACGAATCTCAATCTCACTCTCTCTCTATCTGTCGGTGTGTGTACGCGCGCCTCGTCCGTACTCGACCTCATTCAAAATGCTAAGTTATGAGCCGCATATCGAAAGAGAACTGATTGGAGGACACCATCCGAACAACATTTCTAATTTGGGACACAAAAGATAAACTTGCAATGTGCCAATAATTTGGTGGATTTCATTTGAGGGCAAGTTCTTCACTCTGGGTTGGAGTGTATTTTAAGGTTTAAACCTTCGAAGGACATCATTTTACAATTTTATCGATTTGAATGGTGAATGTAAATGCAAATTCTGTTTTGCAAAAGGTAAGTGGATACCTACCACTTGCACTTGGTGGGGGAATCAATTCCATTTGTCGTGTAAGAGGACAGAAAACGCCGACGGAAATGAAGTTGACAGGGCAAACGAATGTGCAATAAGTTAGTTTATATTTTGACAGCAACATTTTGATTGGAAGCTGCTGGGATAGGAAATTTCGAATTTACATTATCCGTTGGAGGTAAAGAAGACTTGAGTTATTTAGCCGGTATACTCGTAAGTATGGCAAGCCATCGAAATTTGTGCCAGGAATCTTCGTTTAAATCATGCTTAAGGCATGACATGAACCGTCTTAATTGTCATTTGAAAGCTTTCCAGATTGTTCTCAAAGGGCGAGGGAAATGAAGGATTGATGACCATTTCAGTGTTGAAATCGGGTCAAGAAATTTCTTCGAAAGTTCTACCTGCCTAAGATATCTAATTGTGTTTCTATAGAAGGCACCTGGTTGGTTTTAATGTCACAAATGGTCAAAACCCAATGAACAGCAATTTCCACTACACCAAAACGCCAGCTATTTTTATAGGATGGTAAAGTATGCTTACTCGTATCTTGTGTTGAAGCAGAAATTGAAAAAACTGTGTCCAATACGAACGAGTCAGTTTTTATTTATAAGGACCTACAGACTGTGGAATTCGCAACAGAAATTAAAAGATAGTGCAACTTCTGAAGTAGCAGCGGCTCTATGAATTAATGGGAAAGTTCACATTTTACCACATCGGATATTCATACAATATAGACGTTAGATACACTCTCTGATTTCGATGCTTCTCGTCAGATGTGACGTTTTTTGACAATCTCCAATTTTGAAGCACACAATAGCCTGCATCCTGTCACAATTCCATGTGATTTTAATTACCATATGCACTCAATGATGTACAAACAAATCAAATTTAATCGAAATTCGTTTAGTAGGAGAGAAGCTAGTAGTAGCTAATAGTACTCTTAGTTTTGTTTCTTATCCAATTGAATTCTACAGGGTGTTTTGTATTCTTCATGTCGATGTTATTTGGCTGCCATTTGAGTTTGGTTGACATTTGTCAGTACGCATTTGACGGTCGTGAAGAGCAGTCTATAAAAATATATTGTGAAGCATCAAAGCGTCAATAACATGTTGACGTTATTAAAATATTTTAAAATACTCATAATCGTTCAATTGTGAAAATCAAATTCGAGTTTAAATGTCTGGATTAGCAGATATAAAGGGTGACCAGATAGCGTTGATAGTTTTTCCAATTATTATGTTTCAGCAGCTGTCAAAGTTACCAATGACATCCAGCTGTCAAAATATTCAGTAAGGTTTACCATTTCATCATGCATCGTTTCCGGCTCAGTTGTAAATACGTAACGTGAATTTCGTCGTGAGGTCTGTCGTCATCATGGCTTCAGTGCGCTGGCAATTCGTCGCACCGTGGAAAAATTTGAGCGTGAGTACCTACACTCTTTTGGACCTTAAGCCACCAACCAGACAGAGATTGGTGCAAAGTGTAGAAAACATAGCCGCCGTAGCGGCCAGTATCGAAGAAGACCCAGAAATGTCGATTCGGCGCCGATCAGCTGAATTGGGCATAGCCAGAGAGTCAACCAGGCATATTTTGCGGTTGGATTTGGGTCTACTTTCGTATAAGATTATGCTGATGCAAGAATTGAAGCCGGACGACCATAGACAGTTCGCTATTTGAACGCTGAAAATGTTGGCCGGAGATACCGATTTTGACCAAAAAATCATCTTCTCGGGCGAGGCCCATTTTTGGCTCAGCGGCTATGTCAACAAGCGACCACAATCC
This sequence comes from Pocota personata, assembly GCA_963082735.1. NCBI lineage: Eukaryota > Metazoa > Arthropoda > Insecta > Diptera > Syrphidae > Pocota > Pocota personata. The sequence continues at coordinate 260,964,827 of OY720429.1, read as the reverse complement.
ACAAGTGTTTGACCAAGCATCAATGTATCCACAAAGATTAACTGTTTGGTGTGGTTTATGGCATGGCGGCATCATCGGAAATTAGGAAAGAGACACCGTTACCGTCAATGGTCCTCGGTATAGAGCGATGTTAATCGACTTTCTGTGGCCAAAGCTCGACAACATCGATATACCCGAGCTGTGATTCCAACAAGATGGCGCTACATGCCATACAAGTGACGCAACGCTCAAAGTGGTGAAGGAGAAATTTGGCGACTGTGTCATCTCACAGTGAGCGTACTTCAATTGACCGCCGCGATCATGCGACTTGACACCCCTCAGTTATTTTTTCTGGGACTACGTCAAGTCCTTAATCTACGCTAACAAGCCAACTACTTTGGACGAACTCGAGGCCAACATTCGAGACGCCATTGCCGCAATAACGGCGCACATATTGGACCGAGTCATCAAAAATTGGACCGACCGCTTGAAGCACTGCCAGCGAAGCCGAAGCGGTCACTTAAATGATGTGCTATTGCATACATAATGCCATGAATGTAGCTTCAAAATAAAGCCAGAATCAATTTGATATCTCACACCATTGTTGTTTTATTTAAATTTCTTTTCCTATCGTTCTGATCTGGTCACCCTATACAAGGTTGGTCCTAGGACAATTCCTTGTAGAACACCTTGTTTAATTTTCCTTAGTTCCGAATATTCTGCTTCATATCGAACTTGGAAGTATCGTAATACTGTCTAGGTAAATCCCTATGCAGTTTGTACTTAAGACCCTTATGGCCAAATCTTGTCAAAGGCTTGAGCAACATCTAAAATCATCGACTGGTTTGAAGCCGAAAATATGAGAGTTATAGACTGGCCAGAACTATCATAGAGAACTTATGGGGATGGTTGTCAAGGAATCTCTAAATTATCCTATTATATTGTGCTATTATTATCCTTTTTCTCAGTTTTGTCCCTGTTCCAGTCCCTGCCTTTATTCAATTGTCGGGCTTTATATAGGCAAACAAGAAATAAAAATAGAAAAGCCCAAACGATCCAGGCAAAACCTGAAACTAATAACAACAAGATAAGGATCATTCCCATGAAAATCGTGACCGACAATAAAATGTGCAGGTTACTTTTGAAGGACGCCTTTATTTACCTATTAGCGATTACCACTTTATGAACATACATCATGTTCCATTGGTTATTATTGATAACGAATCGCTGACATTTACTGATCCTAGCAATAATAAATAAGTTTTGCAGATGGTCCCTGTCTCGAAAAAAAAAATCTACATTTTGTCACGAAAATATCCGTATCCAAGTAAACTGTGAAATTAGTCATTAAAATGTTTCAACAAATTTATGCGACTATCTCCTTGATTAGTTAATTTAATTTATCTAAACACGCATTAGACATTAAACAAAAGCTCAACCACATGGATAAAACATTGTCACTTATCCTGTGACTAACGATAAGCTTACTCGTAACATTTTATAACTTATTAATGCAAAGCAAGCGATAAAAACAAATATTAAATTAAATCTATTTCTTTACATTGCTATATAAATTGACTTAAGTAAATAGTAGATTTATAAGTAGATTTAACAATGTCACATGAAACGTTTTTACTCTCATATAATAAACAGGCATATAAACAACATGTACATACGAGTATGTATGTACCTACTTCTGGAAAAGTCCCATCCAGATGGTTGAATTGTTATTGGCGCGATCCTTTAATAGTCCTTAACTATTCATTTGTTTTACTACCATTTTGGTGAAATATAACTAAATGGTATCTACTTTCAGTTGATATTGGCAAATTTCATTTCTGGCTTTTTAACGGAAAGTGTGCACAAAAATGGTGGCTTTTTTTCAAGGTAGGTACTCGCATTTTGAACTTTATAGAAATTCCTTCAAACCAAGGATTTAAGAAGGCGAAAATCTCGATAGACACTATGGGTATCTCAGGTGGGTGGCCCAGGTGTAGTGGGTAGTGTGTTCGTTTGTGACCCGAACTGTGCAGGTTCAAGCCCGGACGGGGAACAGCAACCACAGCCACCCGAACATAAAAGAGAAACGAATAAAATCTGAGTTTCTCCAACCACTACACCAAAATGGACACAGAAAATTGGGTCTGAGTGCTCCGGGATTTGGAAATTTCCTTTTTTTTTTTTTTTTTGAAAAAAATGGGTATCTCAGCCCATAGTAGTGTCGAATTCTAATCGCACTAAAAACACTTTTGATAATTTTTTTTTTTTTATAATTTGCACGTTTTAAAGGGGATATGAATACCCATATACTAATTTTTAGAACACGTGCGTTTTTTTTTTGTGGAAAGGGGAAGAGACAGAGTGGTGTAGTTTGAAAATCAGGTGGTATTAAGTTTCTGTAAACTCCAAGGGTGGCTGTCCAGATAACTGGGGTTTTCGCTATTATTGTCGTTGCTTATGATTCACAGTATTTTTTTCCGTCCTCCTGATGTCATCATCACGATCCAGTTGCATTTTAGCCATATGACCACCCTACTGCCACTGTTGTGCCTTCACTGTAGAGTTGACTTAGCTTTCTCAAGTGATCGACTTTTTTATTTATTTCATGCGAAATAAATAGATGATTCTTGACACCAGGATTCGAACCGTGAATCAACAGCGTGACAAGCGATGATGTTACCACTACACCACGGCCCAATCTTAGGAAGATCGACAACTGATATTTATTTATTTTATATATGTCGCTTTAGAGATAATATTAGGCAATCTGCGAAGATTATTGTGTACATTAAGGTTAACTTCTATCTCATGGTTGATGTGTATCTGCAATCTTTAATTGTGCCGTATTGCATTCTTTTTGATGATAACTGTCACTGGGTCGATTCGATATACAAGTCACGATGTAAATCCTTGTTTCTTACTCGTACGTACCATGAAATGTTGACTATTCAACGAAAGACTTTATTTTGAAATGATGCAAACATTTAACATTTGTTTTATATAACTATAATTTGGCATCTGAGGTAAATTCCTAGGTACTTTGATGTTTCGTCCTGCACAATGGACACCTTTCGGACTCTTTCGAAGTGCAGCAGTCTGTCGCCAATCCTCTTTCTATTCATTTATTTATTTAAGTTTAATACAAACAAGAACTCAAAGCTAAACTTAAAACTAAAAATAACTAAACTAATTAAAGGAATGAAGGGCGTTTATCAGGGAGGCTCTGCTATTGTGAAAGTCAAAAACGCTTTGCATGTGATTAGCTGTGCGGAGCATTCTGGACATTAGTTCATGGTATGCATAATTGGTGCGGCGAGGAATAAGACGGAAGAGGGGTGAGGACCTGAGGTTACGTGGGTTGGTATTGAAAGAAATCATATGCAGCAGCGTGGGGTAATCAATGTTACCAGCTAATAACTGATGAATAAACAAGATGTCAGAAACTGAAATTGATTAATATCAAACGGTCAGCGTATGGGGGTAAATTGTAACAATCGGTCCAAGCAAGACCACGTAAGGCAAAGCGGATGAACCTACGCAATGATGTGTAAGGATTTTGTAACATAAGGATTTGAGAATCGTTTAATGAGACCGAGCGTAGAGTTAGCTCTGCTGATAATGTTATCAATATGAGAACGGAAGTTGAGTTCCCTATCACAGATAGCACCCAAATCGCGCAGTGAAGAGACCGAGGGTATAGGCTCACCGCTAATGGAAGAGTCTTCTAGGTTATGGTCGTATACGCTTACAAGAGTATGTAATAGCTTGACACTTGCTGACGTTGAGCTCTAAAAAATAACTATGGCACTAAATTGAAAATCGGTTGAAATCATCTTGCAGTGAGAGAGAGTCGGCACAAGATAATATGGTTCTGAAAATTTTCATATCATCACCATATATGTACAGAAAGGTGGGAGTCATTGATAATACAATCGACATCGTTATTTGTCAAAATGAAGATCATTGGACCAAGATGGATACCTTGAGGGACTCCCGAAAGGATCAGAAATTAAAGATCTAAAGAGGACTTGATATTGGCATTTTTCTAAGTTAGATTTGATCCATGAGATAAACCCCGATTGAAAACCAAGAGCTTTAAGTCTGAGGAGAATGATTACATGCGAAATTTTGTCGACGGCTTTGCTGAAGGCGGTGGCAAAACGCACAGAGAGCTAGATACAAACTCAATAAGGTTGGTGGTTGTTGATTTGCCCTTAAAGAATCCATGCTGGTTCGATGAAAGGATAGTCTTGCAGTGAAAAAACATTGTGTCATAAACAATGCTTTCGAAGAGCTTAGGTATGCAGGACAGTTTAGCAATGGGCCGGTAGTTGGGTATTTCACTTTTACAACCTTTTTTATGAGTGGGGATAATGTATGAATTTGTCCAGATTTCGGGGATTCACTTTGTTAACTCCCTGCGAAATATTATAGATAGTTGGAATAGAGTAGTAAGGGGTTGGACTAAGTAGTTCATGCAACTCTAGCGGGCTGGCCATCAGGGCCGGGGGAGTATTCGCCTTTAGTTTGTTGATCTTATCTACTAACGACGCCGAAGTTATATCAATTGTGATTCAAGAGGTTTGAGGACAGTTGTCTAAGTAGCGGAAGTAGTTATGATCAGGTTGAGTAACGTGATCCGTAAACGATTGGCTGAAAAAATGAGCGAACAGGTTTGCGATTGTTTTAGGGTCTACCGAGGATTTATTAGCAAATTTAAAAGTGGATGGATAGCTATCACGTTTAGGATCATTCATTAGCGTGGACTGCATTCTGTCAAGATATTCGATGTAAAGAGTTAAGAGAATTGGGAGTGGGCGTGTTGGTAATAGGAAAAATCAGAGTCAGATCGAGATTTGAGGAATGCTTGCCATATTTTGTTTCTTTTGTTACGAAGTGAGTGTAGCTCTTTATTGTACCATGGCGGGGCTGACGTAAAGTTCTTCTGGGTCACAAAAGCGACTGATTGAATGAGGCAGGTGAAAATTTATCGTAAAAATACACTAGAGCATTGTCGATGCTGTCAACTTGGATAAGACTAAAGTCAATGTCACTCACAGGAATTGCATTTAAGTTGTTATATGAAAACGTTAGGAATAGAGGTGGGTGAGAAAGATGTAATGTGGAAAGAAGATGGTTGCGGTTGAGAAGATTAGGTCTAGTTGTCTACCTAGGTTGTTCGTAATGCCACTAATTTGGAAAAGGCCAGAATCTGAGAGACAGTCAGTGAAAAGGACTTCCTTTTCTACTGGCGATAGGGGATGTACTGACTGCCACCGTAGGTATATCTGAGAGACGTGGCATCCAATGGAAGGATGCCATGTCTTAGAATTAACAACCCAGAGTTTGAAAGGCTGAGTCATTTGCTGATGATATCTGTTTCCTGGCAATTACCATCAGTAGGCTAGACAAGATGTGTCATTCACACATAAGCTTATTATTTTGAAAAGAGACGTCAATTGAGGAGGTCGAACAGTTTAACTACCTGGGAAGTTTTGTGTCATTTGATAGTGGAACGGACGTTAAAAGCAGAATAAATAAAGATCACGCTGCCTTTGGTATCCTGTCTCCAGTCAAACCTCCTTACGCACTAAGTTAAGACTCTTCAAATGCAATGTTAAATCCATGCTATTGTATGCCTGTGAAACCTGGAAAGTCTCGGCAAAAATTACAAGAAAATAACAGCCTTACGTTAATCGCTGTCTGCGATACAACCTTAAGTTTCGCTGGTCGTAAATTATATCCAACCAGGAATTCAGGAGTAAAACGAGTCAGAAGCTATTGCATGTCGAGATAAGGCAGAGAAAATGATACTGGATTGGTCACGCACTGAGGTAGCCAAATGACAACACCGCGAAGCAGTTATTCAAATGGAATCCACATGGCACACGGTGGGTTGGAAAACGAAGAACAACGTAGAGAATACTGTCTCGTGAGACGCCGGAAAGCTCTCGAGGAATGTTTAGAGGCAGCCAGATGGGAGACAAAATCAGTCGCACTACTAGTCACATCAACCTACCTAAGCAACCTAACAGTTGGATAATCTCAGCCAGCACTGATGATTATAAAGTGTGACCTAAGATATAGTGACAAATTTACTAGAGTTTAAGTTCATAAAATTGTATGGACACTCACTACCAGTGTTGTCACTCCTGAAGGGATTCATTTCAGCAGATTCGTAAAAAGAAAGTTGTAGGTCGCAGTAAATACTCCATCGTTAGATTCAGTGACAAATGTCTTTACTTCAGTTCATAGTTTTATTTAACGATTTCGTGATAGGTTCGTTTAGGGTGGCTGTTTACACCTGTGTACAGACATACTTAAACCAAAGGAGATCAAGATTATACCACAGAACTATCGCTATTCTAACTGCCTAAAAGGATAACCGAACTGAACCAATCGGAGCTTCTTATGAAGCAGGGGATGCTTCAGAGCTTAATATTCGCCAGGTAGCCGAGGTCGTCGAAGAGAAGAGTCCCGAGATGGAGCACTCTTCTTTTGGGCTGGACAGATACGAAATAAATGTACAACTGTTTCTTTCTCCTCTTCGTCGCTGCAGTTCCTGCATAAGTCATTTGAAAAGAGGCCTTGCCTTTTAGCGTGTAGACCTATAGGACAGTGTCTCGTGAGAACACCGATTATGATCTTTTTAGCAAAACCAATTTATTAGAGCAATTTTTATCTAACCAGATCGGTTTAGAGACTTGCCACGTCGCGATAGACTCCCATCTATGGTTGGTCTTACTGAGTAATTGTTCACATGTAGCGGGAGGCATAACCAAATATTTGCTTTTCGGCACAATACTGAGGATGGTGCCTTTTCTGCGAGCTCGCGAGAAATAAATGAATGAAACTAGGGACTTTATTGCCGATTGGCGGTCCGTGAAAGTGCTAATATTTTGAAAAAATATTTCATTATATTTCAGCCTTCTTATAATTTCCGGGAGGTGGAAGATGCTTGAATTGAACTTTTCGGAAGAAACACCTCCAACCACAATCACTACCAGTTTTGGAATCGAATGTGTAGAACTGAACTGAACCGCCATCGTTAACGGTCACATATTTCCACTCATTACGAGATTCCTGAAAATTACGGTCAAATCTCAGTTTCGGTGGGGTCTAGTCGGTGTTGTCGTATGTAAAATTATGTAGATCAAGGAGCTAGGAAGTAGCACCATATTAAAATATCGAAAATATCTAGAGCCAACAAATAAAACATTACATTTAATGCTGCGGAGTGGTTCTTAGTGCACCCCGAATGCACGTGCATATGGATTTGGATCTGGATGGGCCTGACAACGGACACGCACAGCCATAGTGTGGTACAAAATTGCTTACCCAAGCTCCTACCAGTGGCATTTGTTCAGGAGAATAGAGGGACACTGGTCTTTTAACGCGTTCTAGTAAACTGGCTTTACAGTTTAATAGTTTTTTAGGATTTTGTTTTGGCAGTGAAGGTAAGACTGATGCCATTATTAGTTGGAACTGTGGCCCATTTGAATAGCAAGAGAAGACCGTATTGAAAAGTTCTCTTAGGAACATCATCTACATAGGCAATCACTTTGTATCTCGTCCTTTCTAGGTCTACCAGTAGCTTAAGAATTACCATATTTCAAAGAAGAGTGAACAAGACTGTACCTTGAGGTGTGCCGCAGCTTACAAGCCTTCGCGTCGAAGCTCCGCCTAGTTTTGTGTTAATAATCCTGCCTGTAAGTGATTGATTGATTAGCACTCGGAGCGAAGCCTCGACGTTCAGACTTGCATTAGTAATTGCTTCTAATCTGACATTGATTGATGCTCAGTAATCTTCCATTGACCTGCACGAGCAATTGTAAGGTCGTCTCTATTGACTCGTCTTTGTAGTAGCAGCTCAAGTGGACATCAATCAGTGTCTCCAACGTTTTTAGCAGGAAGAAAGACCGATAGGACGGAGATCCTTTGGGATATGCCAGCTTTCCACACGTCTTGAAAAATATGGAAAAAATAGAAATCGTAGAAAACCAAATCTGAAACTCTAAAAACTTAACATTAAGTGGAATTTATTCGATTTCGAAAAAAAGTGTTGGAGGGTGCCATCTCTAGTGATAGTTGACCTTCGTCCAGTTTCAGTTGTGGGTGGTCCAGCTTGTCCGTCAAGTCTTAACCAGTTTTTCCGAGGAACAAACTAATTGTTTGTAGAGCACTAAAGTAGCCTAAAATTTGAATGATTAAGGTCCAATTTGACCTACGTCGCTGAGTGTATTCAATCGGCAAGGTTTGTGTATGCGTATTTTAGCTAACTAAAATGTACTAAGCCGATTGCACTCAATTCGAAAGAGTTGTACTTGTGTAGTTCTATCAAGTTAAAGTACAATTGTATTGCAAATTTTGTCCCTGTTTAAAACTTATTATACCTCTTTGTCATCTTCTACAAAATACCCATCACGGTTGTACAAAAATAAATATTTTCGCAGAAACCCTTGTAAATTATATTTTTAACTGGTACATGTACAATAGATATACATATGCAAGTCATCGTGCCTTTCTAACCATTCTACACGCAAATACTTGATAAAACAAAGGTAAAATGCTAATTAAAATTTATTACTCAACTTCTGTCTAAAACTTAGAAAAAAAAATCTAGCAAACCACATCTTATCTGCAGCATCTACTTACTTTTACTCTACGAGTATGTAATCCCTCCCCACTTCAAAAATCTACCAAATCTAACACAGTATCTATTTTTCAAATACCACATAAATATTTGGTAAATATTTCTGGCATCCGTATTTACGTTGAAAAAAAAAAAAAAAAAAAAATCAAGCACATTCAGTGTTGTTATTTAGAGAAGCGCAGAAGAAAATTAGGCGCCACTTCGTTTATTTTTGGGCCAACAACACAGGGCACGATAATCAAAATAAATATTTTTCTAAGCTATTTCAAGTAGAAGAGTGCTCTTCTTTCTGCTTTGTTGCTTTTTTTTTTATTTTTTTATTTTTTTTTGAGATAAAATACTGCTGAAGATAAAACACAAACTTATCGTATTGAGTGAGGAAATACTGAAATTTTGGTTTTAATTGATGTTGTGAGGTGAGGCAGACAGACTTTTTTTTTTTCTTTTAAAAAAAATGGTTTTAAACTTAAATTACGGGCTTCAATGGGAAATTGACAATTAAGTTGGCCTAAATTTGTATTTTGTAGATGTTAAGCGCATGAATCGGAAAAGGATTTTTTTTTAACCCGAGGGTAGATGAAAAACTTCCATAGATACTATGAGGACCGCGTGCTCCTAGTAGTGCTCACCAAAAACATCTCCCTTCGATATAAAGCAAATTTTAAATCACGAATTAAAGACGTTTGGCAGATGCCTTTCCTATTAAAATTCCTGCTTGTTACGCTATTTAGACGCGCTTAATCTTGATCGTATAAGCAGTGGAATGAATGTCTCTCGTCCAGGATTTGTAAGACTTTATTATTAGGTTAGGTTAGGTAAATGGATGTCCTTGTTGACAGGGTTGTCACAAGCTCACTTATACCACTCAGAGTCCATTGTGCCCAATATTTAGAACCCTGGGTACCTAAAAATTTCAGTCTTCGACCGCTAGGCTAAACCACCCAGGAGTTTTCTTAGCTAAATGTTACCTAGCTCATCCAGCTCTGAAAATAAGTATCTGCCAAAAGCACGGCTTCTTTTGATAGCCAGAGCTGGACAAAAACACAGGAGATGACGAACGGATTCTATTTTCTCTTCATCCCTGCAGCTTCTGCAGTAGTCGTTATGAGCTAACCCTAGCCTATATAGCTATACGGATATCCCTTCGACTTAGTTCTATAAGATTGTTAGATCTCTTTTTGTCGTAGACTGGCCATAATGATTTGGCTGTAGCGCAAGTATCTAATCGGCACCAGCATTCATTGGCTTCCTCATTAGACTCGATGTCTATCTTCCTTTATAGGGTGCGGTACACTAGCCTCGGAAAGGGCCCGAGAAAGGCTTATAAGTGATCCATAACTGGCTAGTTCGTCCGCTTTTTCATTACCGGAGATATCCATGTGGCCCGGTACCCAGCATAGGGTCACCATATTGGCCGCGGCGATAACATCCAGTCATTTTTTATAAATTTTTACGAGCTTGAATCTTAGTTATGTTGACTCTAACACCGCTTGGCTGTCAACATAGATTCCGATTATTTGCCCTGAAATATCTTCCTCAATAATCATATCTACAGCTTGTTTTATTGCAGCAATTTCGGCTTAGAAGACACTGCAACCATCCTTAAGTCTAAACGAGCGATGTATATTTCGAGACTCACAGTAGACGCCGGCACCAGTACCGGTAGTCATTTTGGATCCGTCAGAAAAAACGAAACAGACTCTTCCCTCATCCCATTCCTCCCTGCTAGGAATTCTAATAGAAAACTTTCTGTTGCAGTTTGGAATAGGGATGATGTAGTCCGTTTCCGTCCGGAGTCTCAATACATTCCTTCGGTTTAGAATTGAGGTATGACCGTAGGGTTTAGCTATCCATGGGCCGGCTTCCCTTAGTCTTAGTGCAGTTTTAGCTGCCGTGTTCCCGCAATATATGTCAAGTGGAAGAAGATTCAGTATTGTTTCCAGAGCTGCTGTCGGTGTTGATCTCATCGATCCCGTCACCCGAAGACAACGTGCCCATTGAATCTTAGTAACACTTTCAAGTTGGAGTTCAGACAATCGAACCATAGGTCAAAATGGATTTTACAACCGCAGTGTAAGGTCAGTGTACCACTTTAGGCTTAAAAACCCAAGATTTCCCGAAGGCTCTCCTGCATGCATATAGTGCAACATATGCCTTCTTGATTCGATTATCAATGTTAGCTTTCCAGTTTAATTTGGAATCCAATATTACGCCGAGATGTTTTGCAGTTACTTGAGGTATCAGCTCGACACCATTCATACGAGGGTAGTTGTATTCTGGTATCGATCTTCTCCTCGTGAATAGCGCTCGCTGAGTACCGGGAGGTACTTTCCGGATACCAAGATGGCAACATCGTCGGCATCGGCCGCTACGTTGAAACCATTCTTTTCAAGTATATATAATATCACGTCCACTACTAAAAGCCATACAAGTGGTGAAAGGACTCCGCCTTGTGGGGTGGCTGTCCGCGCTTGACTCGCTTTCTTCCTCTTATGTCCCTTAGTGTGGAGTTGATTATGCCGGGTACTAAGCATTAGTTTGGGCCCTGCGCAGATTGTGTACTATAGCTTCGGTACTTACATTATTAAAAGCTGCTTCGATGTCAAGGAATGCACTCATCGTGTATTCCTTCATTTGAAGAGTATTTTCTATGGTAGAGACCACTTTGTGAAGAGCAGTATCCACTGATTTTCCTTTTATGTACGCATTATGTGATTTCGATAAAAAGTTATCCTCAATCTCATCTCTGACGTGCATATCTATTAACCGTTCCATTGTTTTCAATAAGAATGAAGATAGACTTATTGGTCTGTAGTCTTTGGCATTAGCGTTGTTTATTTTACCCGCCTTTGGTATGAAATCCACTCTAATCTCTCGCCAAGCTTTTGGAACATATATAACCATAAACGTACTTGGGCCATAGAATAATATATTCCCCCGATTCTTGTAACATTATAGGATGTATCTCGTTAATACCGGGTGCTTTATATGGTGCAAGCGATTTGATTGCGCACAAAATTTTCTGATCGTCAATTAAATTGTCGATAGTTTCAGTCTCAATGTTAGCTGGCATAGATGTGATTGCCCCGCCTCTTCACAGCCAGGAAAGTGACATTTGAGGAGAGCTTCAAGGGTACAAGTCAAGGACTTTATTACTAACATATCCGTTTGATTGAATTTTGTAAAATATTGGCATTAGTTTTCTTGCTGCAGCCCAGAGTTTTATATCATAGGTCCATACCGGATTCAGCATTTGTTTGTATAACAGCAGCTTATTCTCAATGTTAAGCTTGGAACATGTTCCAAGTAACCAGCACATTTCCCTGCATTTGTTTTCGATTACTTTACGTTTCTGCATTTCGAGGTATTTAGCCTCGTTTGCGAACGGAATACGGACTGAGTTTATACGGATAGGCAAGCTGTTCGTTTTTTTACAATTAAATTTACATGAACAGATTTGGTGTCGTTGAGGGCCTTTGTCCATTAATTCACATTATTCAGAGCGCTTTGCAGTTTTACAGCTGTCTCTTCGTTCGTTTTACATATTGCTAGGAGTGTCATGGCCAAAATTAGCTAAAACGGTGCCGTCTCTTACCTATATAAAGGGTGTTCCAAAATTCACGCAAGACTTAAATTTTGCGCCATTTGTACGGTAAAGTGTTGCCAATACAAAAAAAAAAAACGACAGAGTGACAGCTGTCAGTGCAGGGTTATTAAAAATGGAGTGTTACACGAAAGAACAACGGTTTTTCATTGTTGAGCGATATTTTAAAAATAATGAAGGTTTGGCAGCTTTAGTTCGTAATTTTCGTACAAAATATTGTCGAAATAGTGATTTAACTTCATCAACTTTGAAGAGATTAATTCAAAAATTCAGGGAGACTGGATCGATTAGTGATTTTAGACACTTTGGCCGTCCTTCAACAAGTCGTTCAACTCAAAATTTCGAAGCAGTTCGTGAGACACACATTCCACTCACACTTGATCCAATTTTGACAGCTTTCAGACTTCTTCAGAGTTCGCAGCAGCTGACTGATACCTTGTTTCGGCATAGCTGGGTATATTCCGTCAGTGCCAGGTGACTTGAAGCTATCAAAGGATGCGACAGCATATTAGATAGCTTCATCCGTCGCCACGACCGATGCAATATACTAGCTGCGCCGAGTTGTTTGGCTCAGCCCGCTAAAAGCTTTATTAGTTGAACCTGGTTGCGAGCCGATGGTGACCTGATTTCTTGAGAAGTGAGTCTCAAGCAGAAAACCCAAAGCACCCGCTTTCGATTCAGTAAAAGTACCATCAAGTTTCCTGAGTAATTCCAGCTTGATTGGTTTTCCTTTCTTACGAACCTACTGCCTACTGGTTTCACCGAGAGTTTCGATCTTGCCACAAAAATCTCTATACGAGGTATTTTTCGAAATTCGAATTAACCTCTTATATTCTCTTTTCTTTGATCGGTAAAGGTTCCAGTCCACCTCCAAATTTGTCTTGTGTGACCTATTTAGAAGATTTCTGATTTCCCTACTAATTCGCTGCACTGGCCTTCTACAGGGTTTTTTTTTGTCAGCGGACACGTTAGTTCAAAAGATCTGGTAAGGGTGCTATTCAGGTCTTGAACGGCTTCCTCTACCTTTTGTCTCGTTCTAAGTTTGGGTAGAGCTTTGACAGATTTGCCTAACTCCTCTTTAAACCGTATCCAGTTGGTTTTTCTCGGATTCCTCCTCTCCTGCAAAGGTGTAGCTTCGCATTCGATTTGGAATTCGATATATCTATGGTCTGAGAGGGAAATTTCTGGCGAAACTCTCCAGTTGGTAATAGACTTAAAGTACCTGTTGGACAGGGTCAAGTCGGTCACTTCTTGTCTTTGCGCCTTAACAAAGGCAGCTTCCTCGGCGTTGTTAAAACGCTTAACTTTTAGTCACAGAGTGCACAATTTTAACACTAGGATCCTAATACTTGGGGAGAGTTGATGAAAATAATATGCCAATCGTTGTATATTATTTATTAGCCAAATGGTACATAGGTATTGATGTCGATTATGAAAAATCCTTTTTTTAAGCGTTGATACACTCTTTGTTAATAACCAAAACAACTTAACTCACATATGTACGGAATACATTCCGACTATACTTGTGAAGCACATTTCTGAAGGCTTGGGCTAAAGGATAGTCCTGATTGGCAATACATCAGTTCTGGCATCAGGTTGTCATTGCAACTATAGTAGTTTTCGCATGTCAGCGATGGGAAAGAATATCCAGGATATTTATCAATGCACATTCTATTGAGGGATTGACAGCCAGCCTTGATTGGACTGATACAAGTGGAATAGGCACGCGAATAATGCTGTCCATTCGGGCAGGTCACTTCTAAGGCACTGTTTTCATAGCAGATGTAATATTTATCACATGCCACCGCAGGAATGGTCGAACCAATAGGCAAATCCTTACATATCAATGGGACATATTCTGGTATACCTCTATAACACAAAGCGACTTCAGCTGGACGGCATACACCATACGCCTCATCGAAAAACTTGTCACCTAAACACTGAATTATTTCTCCAGAACCACCTTGGCAGGAGATAAATTTTGAGCATTCAGTTGGATGTGGAACTAAGTAAAAACCATCCGAGTATTCACACAACTGAAATTAGAAAAGACATGATTACAAACATGAGTATTGCTAAGGGTACCTTGCATAACATAAGTACCTACCTGATCCAATTCCGCCCTCGCCAAACCAACTATTGCCAGAAGTATCACTAGAAGGGCTGCAAAAAAGTAACAGAAACAAATCAGAACGATTACCTTTAATTTTAGAGGTTATGTTTGCAATAATACCTTTCATGGTGGCATCCGAGATTGCACTGTACATAATAGCGGAGTAGAACTGAAGGCTTTATCGAAAGATGGTAACATTTATAGTCTAGGTAATTCTCTTATTATGTATGCCTTATCGAGAACACATGTTTGTAACTTGTATTGGGCTGAAATTGTAGAAACACAATGTTTTCTTTGTTTGTATCTTTTGTTAATGACAATTGATAAGCCCTAGCTTAGGGTAGTAATAGTATACGGTGACATAAATTTTAATTTGATACAAGCTTTGATAAAAGCAACGCAGAAATCAGCAAAAGGAAATTGCATTCAAAACATACAAATTAAAGTTGACTTCCGTTGTATCTTCCTGTTTGCGGATACGAACTCAATAAACTCAACAACTACTGAACCGATCTTAGTTTGGATCTTGTGTGTTGTTATTTTGGAATAATGATATTCGGACGACGAAAATACGATAGTTTGCCGTTTTACATTGGTCGTCATGAATTAAGTAACAATAACTTCAAATTTATGCAGATTCTGCCAGGGCTTTCAAATTGAGTGCTAAGGGAGTATTGGTGCTCCTTACAAAATATTTCCAACATTTGCCTTTGAATTTATAAAAATAAAATAGCCGCATACTTTCGAGTAACCTTCCCCGCCTATAATCGGCTCAAACGGAAGATAAGTCCCAATTTGTTCCTAATGCCACTCACTCTCACATTTTTGGCACCGGATATCTGCGTTTCTATACTTTTCGAGCCGGATATAGTACGCCGTATATTCGATGTCGATACATGTGTAACGGGGCTTATTTAAGTGATTTGAATGTAAATATTTAAAATTTCCTTAGGAAAAATATATTTATTTATAAAGGGTGTCACAAAATTTACGCAAGATTTGAATTTTGCGCCATTTGTGCAGTAAAGTGTTGCCAATGAAAAAAAAAGACAGTGTGACAGCTGTCAGTGCAGGGTTATTAAAAATGGAGTGTTACACGAAAGAACAACGGGTTTTCATTGTTGACGTAATTTTCGTACAAAATATTGTCGAAATAGTGATTTAACTTTATCAACTGTGAAGAGATTTATTTAAAAATTCAGGGAGACTGGATCAATTAGTGATCTTAGACACTCGGCCATCCTTCAGCAAGTCGTTCAACTCAAAACATCGAAACAGTTGGCGAGAGTGTTGTTAAGATTCCAGAAACATCAATTCGGCACCGTGGCCAAGAATTGTACATTTCGAAAAGCTCTCTACGGCGTATTCTCACGAAATATTTACATCTTCATGCATACAAAGTGCAATTGATTTAAGCACTGAAGTCTACTGACCACGCACAGCGAAGAAAGTTAGTTGAATGGATTATGGAACAACAGCAAGTGGGCTTTGATGGCTTTGTTAATCGTCAAAATTGTCGAATTTGTGGTTCAGCAAATACACGAGTGATTGTTGAGAAACAACGTGTCACTGTTTGGTGCGGATTTTGGGCTGGAGGTATCATCGGACCATTCTTCTTTGAAAATGCGGTTGGTCAGCCAATCAAGTGATAATCCAGTTTTTTGTGCCTAAATTGCAAGATATGGATGTGGACGACATGTGGTTTCAACAAGACGGTGCGATATACCATACAGCCTGAGAAACAATTCAATTACTACATGAGTCATTTCCTGGTCGTGTAATTTCCCGTTTTGGTAATCAGAATTGGCCGCCAAGACCATGCGATTTAACACCGTTGGATTTTTTTCTTTGGGGTTTTTTGAAGTCTAAGGGTTATGCCAACAAGCCCAAGACCACCCACGCCTTGAAGGATCAAATTGAGAGCTGTATCAATGAAATTCAGCCATATTTATGCAAAATGGTCATGGAAAATGTCTACAAAAGAGTGTGTATGTGCCAGCAAAGCCGTGGAGGCCGTTTACCCGATATGCTTTTCTATACATAACCCTATACTGTATACTTTATAAATCAATAAAACATTTACAAATTTTAATCAAAAACCTGTCTTTTCTATCAAAATTACTTCTTGCGTGAATTGGTGTACCACTTCCTTGTGGTACACCAGCTGAAATTTTTATTTAATTGTGAGTGAAATGTGAGAAGATTCGTAATAAATAAAACTAATATCGTTTCAATTTTACTTACCTACAAGACGACTGGTTGTTAAGGCGGTTGCAAATGTATATGTATCTATATGCCCTATCTACATTTAAATTTGTTTGAGATCATTATATTGCCTTTATATATAGACTTTTTTTTTAAATCCTCTCTCAGGAAAGGCGAACCTATAACGTTATGACAACGCCCCGAGATGACTGTAGTAGATGCTTACGCTGCTCTAGAATATCTGAATATTAAAAGGAAAATATGTAGTATTTGTGATGGATTATTAATGCAAAAGAAGAAAAAAGCATAAAAACAAAATTGTACAAAAATTTATGAAAAAATTGACTGTGCCGCTTACAAATTAAATTTATTTCACAACTGGTAGCCGCGTGAATTAGAACTACTAGACTTTTAAATTCCCTTAGAATAGACACATTCATAAAAGCTTTTAATCTACAGCCTTAAAATAGCAGAATCAACACAAGCTTCTCCTAAGAGAAGACAATAAAGAAAAGGTCTACGAGTATTGTAATTTTTTTTTTCAACTTTTAACTTTGCAAAAACCTTTTAACTTTACGGAAACCCGAAACAAAAAGCTGATCTGTTCGCAGGACATCTATCGAACGTTTTCAAACAATTCTCGTCAAGTACAGCTACTGAAAATCTAGAGTTTGTTGATAAAAGTGACGAAGCTGAAATCCCCCTTGTCACACTCAGAGAAGTAAGAAGTATGTGTCAACACCAGTTGCCAAATAAAAAAGCACCAGGTTACGATTTAATAACTGTCCAGGTCTTGAAAGAAATGCCATTAATAGCCTTAAAAAAACTCAAATTTATAATAAACGCATGTCTAATGACCCGATATGTCCCACTTCATTGGAAAATTGCTGAAGTTATTGTAATACCAAAGCAAGGAAAACCACCAACAGAAGTAACTTCTTATAGACCGATATCCCTTATACCAATTATGGCAAAGGTTTTCGAAAAATTACTCCTGAAAAGGCTTAGCAAAATAATAGAAGAAAGAAGTCTAATCCCGAATCATCAGTTTGGATTTAGAAATAAACATTCCACGATAGACCAAGACTGTTCGGCACTATTTCTAGATGTTGCTCATCCTTTGACAAGGCTTGGCATGAGGGCCTTGAGTATAAACTGCATAGGGATTTACGTAGACATTATTACGAAATACTGAAATCCTATATTTCAGATCGACTCTTCCCAGTCCGATACGAACAAGAATATTTGGAACTAAAGAAAATTGAAGCAGGTATTCCACAGGGAAGTGTCTTAGGACCAACCCTATATCTGTTGTATACAAGGGATATTCCTGTGGACAACAATTAGCACGTGAAAAATGCACTGTGAAGGCGACAGAGAAACTGCAGAACGCAGTCAATAAAGTAAGTGATTGGACGCATCAATGGCGTATCAAACTCAATCAGACAAAGTCAACTCACTTAAACTTCACAAATAAAAAGATCTTCCGGTACTCATTAACAATAAAATTGTACCCTATGCTAATACAGCAAAGTACCTTGGAATGACTTTGGACGTAAAGCTAAAATGGAAAGATCACATTAAAAAGGAAAGAGAAAAACTTAACTCTAAATATAGAAAAATGTACTGGTTACTAGGAAGAAACTCAGATATGTCTATCCAGAACAAAATCTTGCTATATAAGCAAGTATTGAAGCCTATCTGGACGTACGGCATCCAATTATGGGGCTGCACAAAGAAAACAAATATTCAAACTATACAGACATTCAAAAAGAAAGTCCTTCGTGGAATAGGAAATGCCCCTTGGTATATAAGAAATAGCGATTTGCACCGTGACCTACAAGTAGACATGGTGACGGAAGTGGTAAGAAAGCACGCTGTGTCCCACAATCAGCGACTGCAAAATCACATCAACTCCGAGGTAGAAACCGTCTTAAATGTACGAGACAATATGCGGAGATTGCGAAGAACCAAGCCTCACGAGCTAATGGTCTAAAAGCTATGGAAAGTACTTAAAATTTTAGACTTTCCTCAACGTGATTTTAAATACAAGAAAGAAAAATCATTTGTCGTTCTTACATAGATCGGTCCTGATTAAGGAGGAGTTTTTTTTTTTTTTTTTCTAGTGACGTTAGTGTCCCACACTACTTGGTAACCGAGATTTTTTCACCTCCGTTACACTTTCGTAAGGGCACAGAACATGGACTGTGCTCCAGCCGAGCCTGGAGTGTGTAATTCGATTAAAAAAAAAAAAAAAACTTTTAACTTCAAATTAAAAATTAATTCTCAGCCGCCGATAATTAAATAGGTACATTAGCCACAGGTTATGAACTTGGACTTATATTCTTCATCAACTAAACCAAAAATATTGATTTCATCCCTCGCCGGTTAAAAGAGCAATCACTCTACCCATCTGGACATTATTCTCGATCAAAGTTTGTCTCGAAACTTATCAGGGTTAAGAAAGCATGCATGGGCTGTAATGGGAAAGGAGTGACTCTAGAAATCTACACAGCCGTAGTTTATCCAATTCTTATACACAGGTCAATAGTCTGGTGCACCACACTGAATAAAGTTTAAAGTTAGGTGTGTTGTTGTACCTTATACCTCCAGATCTATGTATTCATCCCTATTCTCATAGTCGAAGTGACAATTGCCATCTCATTTTATTTTAAGGCTGTTCTCGTACTTGCAACATTATACAAACCTTCAATGTGCTGGCAAATCTTATGTGACGTCACTTTTGTGTGTCACTCGAATCCTCTAAGAGAATAGAAATTTGATTTGACACTTTGAGAATAAGGGTGATTAAAAGCAACGAATGATACAGTGCATACAGACTGAACGAATTTGGCTACTACTCGTAAGTCATGACTGTGTTTGAGTCATTTAGTCTTCTCCTACTGATTTCCTAAAGCTTTCGCTGTGGATTTCCCTAGAAATGAATGAAAGATGAATCATCAATATTGTCAACGATGGTTCAAAGGCAAAATCTGGGGTCGTTGAAACTAAATATGGACTAGGCAGTCATTTGTTCATAATTTTTATTCGGCGGTGCCGTTGAAGATGTCTGCTGGATCCCTCGGGTAATCTCGGATGGGGTATTCAGTTAAAGTGTGATGCATTGTCTGGTTCGGTGCACCGCAGTAGATTCTGGTGACGATACTATTGCCCATTTAAAGAGTTAGTCCGGATGCGGTTGAGCGTGACCCAAAGTTTCCTGCTAAGGCTGAAGTCAGGCACTTTGTTTGCAGGGTTCTTAATCAGAGCTAGATTTAGAATTACTCCATACATTTTGACAAGCTATGGTGACTTTTCTTTGGTGACGGTTTTCTGGAAGATTGAAGGACATCATCGTGAATCGGGAGGCTGGCTTTAAGTAGACCTTGTTGTGTTCACGGATCAAGGCTTTATTGCGCCGTAACTCATGAGCGGCTATGCTGCTGAGCGCAGGAAGCCACTTTGTGGGTGTTGCTTGACGGCTCAGATAGGGTAAATAGAATTCCAGAAGTTACTGTTACTATCTATCAAATAAGGTACTTCAGCAGGATCTGACGGCCTGTATAGTGTTCTGTCCAGTTAGCATGGCCCCGCATCTAATAGAATTAATAACGTCTAGCAGTCCCTTTCCTTTGGTTGTTATCAAACGTGAGCCCCAATAAGTGTTTTCGGCATTGAAGTGTCCGCCAACAATGAATCTTTTACCACATTGTTTGAAGAATGTTTCATAAAGTTGTTGTTTAATTGCATGTTTTGGGTGGACTATAATACTATCAATAACTATGGTTTCTTGGTTTGTATTCCATCGGCAGTTGGTTAAATTTCATTTGTTGCGAATTTCGACACTTCATGGTGTTGTATATTCTCCTTTATGATCACTGAACCCCCTCCTCTAACTATAATTAATATAATAATAAATAAATCAAGTATATACAAATATTTCTTAGGTACTTCAAGAGCCCAATCAAGTGCAAATGATGAGCCATCAAATATAATTTTGAATACCACATATTGAAAGTGGAAACATTTCTTTTTATTTTACAAAAAGTATCGAAATTGGTATACCATTACTTAGGGGTGGCCATGGTGTGGTGGTGTGTTCACTTGTGACCTGATCTGTGCAGGTTCAAACCCGGACGGGGAACAGCAACCACAGCCACCCGATCATAAAATAGAAACGAATAAAATCCAAGTTTCTCCAACCACTACACGAAAAAGGAGTTTCTGCTTTTTAGTACAATGGACTTCGTGTGAGTCTGAGTACTCCGGGATTTGTAAATATCCTTAAAAAAAAGAAAGAAAAAATCATTGCGACAACACTGCTCCTTCACCTGATCAAACTCTATATTTAATTGAAACTTATAAAGAGTTATTCATTTCGATATTGGGATTTCACATCCTTGTCATATGACATCTGTCAAATCTACTTGTCTTCCATAGTGAGAGGTAGTTAGTTCTTGCGAGTATGAATCGTTTAACTACCGCTGAGTGCATTAAAATTGTTGAATCTTACTACAAAAATAACAGTTCCGTAGTATCTGTGTGCAACAAGTTGATGCCGATTTTTCGAACAAAATCTTCTTCGAAGGCGTCACTGTTACGGTGAGTTATCTGCGCTATGGTTAAATGATAACCAACTTATTTTTGGCCTCAGATTGAAGATATTGATGTGAGCGAGTTGTGGTTCCAACAGGACGGGGCTAAGTGTCACATAAAAGTTCCCCAGCCGTTTAATTTAGAGATTTTGTGACATCAATTGGCCACCACGATCGTGTGATCTGACACCGTTTAATTTTTATTTGTGAGCCTATGCTAAAGATCGTGCCTATGCAGACAATCACCAAACTTTGGAACACTTAAAAACCAACATCCGTAAATACAGCCAGAAATGTACCGAAAAGTCATAGAAATTGAATTTTTCAAAAACTCCCGAGGCATAGTACAAATCTTTAATACTTTTTATTTTATTTAAATTAAAGTCCTAAGCACATGACAAAAACAGCTCTACGTAGTTCTATTCCAGTGCTCACTTTAATAGATACTCGAACATATTTACTTAAGTGAAAAACATAATCAAGTTCTAAGATAACAACCACAACCATGTACTCGTAAATGCAGACAAATTTTTAAGCATCAAACAAACAGAAATCTAGGCTCACATATGCTGTCAAGACATCGCGACACATGAATGTCAAGGACGGCCAAATGTCAAAAACTCATCAGCATACAGCACGTGAAGCATGGTCTCTATAATATGACATGCGATGCTGAGCGTAAATACGGTCTTGGAATACAACCAACCGCAGTCCAACTTTTACGTCTGACTTGAATAAAACAGCAAAATATTTTGTAATCAAAAATTATTTTAAAGTGAAATTAATAAAAAAAAAAGCGAAAATGTAATGAGATAAAGAAAATACATCTCTAAACCCGAGAGGAAGGAAAGCAAAATTCCAACACATTTTGTATTACAACAATAATCCCCCAGAACGAACGCACCATAGAGCTGACTTTTAGAACATCAACAACACCAGGCTATGACGATGACGACGACGATGGCGGCGAGAAGATCGCCGTCAGTGTGGTGTAGCAGGCGTTTATGTATCTCAAGTCAAAATGCCAATCAAATCAACTGACAGCTGGAGCGGAGTGCTTCGATGATGCCCCAGTGTTTGGGATAAATTCATCCTGAGCACAACAACAGAAATTAGACGAACCAAAAAAAAAAGCAAAAAAAAAAAAACACAAAAACTCAAATGAAATTCAACAAAAAAAACTTTTTTTTTTTTTGGGATGAAATTGTTTTGGAATCTGAAAATAATTCAGTTGATGGATGTGGATGTTCATTGGGGGAGGAGGAGGAGGAGGAGGAGGAGGAGGAGGAGGAGGCTGAAGTAGGGGCTGCGATATGAAGAGATATGAATATCACTTGCCAACGTTTTAAATGCCTTTAAAAACTTTTGCTTATTTTTCTTTTGTTTAGCTTAATTTACAATTCAATGGAATTTTTTTTTCTTTTTTTTTTTTTTGCATTTGAACGATGGAAATGGAAACATTTTGAAATGCTCTCTCCACTGGCAGTGGCCGAAATGGAGAAACGCCTTCTAGTGGTTTATTTTGTTGGCATTATGCTCTCTTTCGCTCGGGCGCTTTTAGTTTATTTGTCTAACCGGCCCGGCCGTGTGGTGTAAAAGCCATTAAGATAAAAATTCCGAAAATATATGTACGCGTATCCACCGTTTAATCTACACAAATGGCTTATTGTCTTAAGTGATTTTGCACTTTTTAATTAAAATGGAGGTGGTACCTACCAACACTTATTTTCTAAGAATTTCTCTTTTTATTAATTTAATTTCTATGTAAACAATCAAATCGGGTTTAGGAATTTTTCAATTACAAACGAACGTTTCTAAGCCGTTTTGTAATGCTTGGAAATTAGGCTTTAAAAGAAGTCAAGTAATAATTTGAAGAATTCTAAAGAATTGTTGTAAATTGTTTGTCTATGAAAAACTGAAGACCTTTGATTACAAAGAGATACTCGTAAGCAGTTGACACCTTGCGTATTGGCACCAAAACTGTATAACCATATAGCAAACCAAGTTTGAGGCCTACCTATGCTTCATTTATACATTTTTTTTTTTTTTCCGAGGGTTGGTGAAAAAATCATCCCTAGACACTATGAGGATAGCAAGCGCGTGCTCATAGTAGTGTCAGATTCTTACTGACTAAAAAAACACCACCCTGTTATATACTGCAACTAAGAAGGACCTTATCAAGCAATTTTTCTATCATGAAAATAAACTCGTTTGGCAGGTTACTTTCCACTGAAAGATCCTGCATGTTCCGCAATCTAGGCGCGGTTGATTCCTATATAGCCAAGTCGAAAGGTTTCGTCCTTTGTAGTCGGCGCAATAAATTGCTTTCATCCAGAATTTGTAGGATTGTATTGTTGACATGCTTTCTAGAGAAGCTTCTAATTTCAGCTTCGATTGTCGGAATTCCGAGATCCCTGTGGATACCACGGTGCGTGGACAATTTCTCTTAGCACTTTATTTTGAAAAGTTTGTAAAATATTGGCGTTTGTTTTCTTGGTACAGCCCCAAAGTTGTATACCGTAAGTCTACACCGGCTTTAGCACTTGCTTGTATAAAAGCAGTTTGTTCTCAATACTGAGCTGGGAGTGTTTTCCGAGCAACCAGTACATTTCTCTGTATTTGATTTCGAGTTCTTTACGTTTCATTTTCACGTGCGAATTCCATTTCAGTTTTGCGTCGAGTGTCATTTCAAGGTACCTGGCCTCGTTTGCAAAAGGTATTCGGGTCAAGTTTAGGAAAATTGGCAAGACATTAGTTTTCTTATAAGTGAAATTCACGTGAACAGATTTAGATTCGTTGAGGGCGATCCGCCAGTCCCTCGTTAACTATTCATTTACTTTATTCATTGCGTTTTGCAGTTTTGCAGTCGTTTCTTCGATTGTTTTACCTACGACTAGGATAGCGGTGTCATCTGCAAACGTAGCCAGGATAGTGCCATCTTCTTTCGGTATATCTCGAGTATATAACAGATAGAGAAGTGGCCCAAGAACGCTTCCTTGCGGTACACCGGCCGAAATTTCTTTGAGCTCCGAGTATTCATTTCCATGTCTAATACGGAAGAGTCTATTCCCGAGATATGATTTTAGAATATCGTATAGGCATACAGGGAGAACTTGTCGTAATTTGCAATTCAAGCCATCATGCCACACCTTATCGAAGGCCTGCGAGACGTCAAGAAATACGCTTGAGGATATCTTTTTCTCTTCAAGTGCTTTCTAGATTACTTCAGTAATTCTATGCACCTGGTCAATCGTCGAATGCTTACTTCTGAACCCAAACTGGTGGTCAGGGATAAGATTATTTCCTTCTATAACCGGTTGGAGACGCCTTAGTTGCACTTGTAAGTGCTAAATCGTCAGATGGTAAATCCGGCCTATTGATATTGTCGTAAGACACTTGACCATCGTACGGTTTAAATGTGTCTTCCAGGTGGGAATTTATACATGGAGATTGAGTTTTATGAATTATATTGGGTTGTTTTTTTTTACTATGGATCGGAACAAGTTAAAAACGGAATTGCTATCATCCTCGCGCAGAGCTACTTGGCAACATCTTGACCATTTCAAAGTCCAGTGACCGTTTGATATCTCTCAAATTGGTGATACAGGGTGAGGTATGCATATGCTCCCCAAGTGGGATGCGAACAGAGAGAGGCTGGATTTCCACAACCTCATCAAAAATGTCGGGAAGACAAATGAAAACTATGAAGACTGCCATGGAGGGCTGGGGTACGGCACCAAGAATTCTCTAGGTAAAGACATCTTAAGCATGTGCAAGTCATACGGTCTTATTGTGCTAAATACCATGTTCGTCAAACAAAGCTGGTACCTGATCACTTACAGCAGTGACGGAAATGAAACCTAGATTGACTACCATTTGGTAGATTTGGTCTTCTCCTGAGAGAAATTTTTATGGAGACGGGGAAGAAATCAAATAAGCAAACAAAGGCTGAGAAAATCAATTGGTACAAGCTGGACAAAGGAAAAGGCGACGCTTTTATTACCAGCATGACAAATTACCTCTTTACCATCATCGATGAGGTCGGTGATGAGGAGTGCAGAGCACAAGATATGTGGGATTCCCTACAGTGATCTTGCTTGGAGAGAGCCAAATCACTGCTTGGAATGTCGAAAGGCCACTGCTAACACGCCAAAGAAACATGGTGGTGGACAGATGAAGCTAAAGTAGTGATACGGGAAAAGAAAACGGCTTCAAAGCTTGGTCAAAGTGCTCTTCTACTAATAGAGATGAAAATGCTCGCCTTGAAGTGATATATAGATGTTGCAAAGGTCTCGCGCAGAAGAAGTGCACCCAATTCCAAGCAAAAAGTATAGAAAGCCTCGGGAGCTGGAGGAAATATCGTCTTCGGCGTCTGATAGGAACCAGGCTATCCGGGAGCTTCGACAAAACAACTTGAACAATGCAACAACTATTTTCAAAACAGCTGCCCAGAGAAGAAGAAATGCTCAGGAGATTCGTTCCCCAAAGTTCATTAACAATACTCAAGGCCAGCTTCTTGTGGAAGATGACAAAATTCTCCACAGATGGCGACAGTATTGTGAAAGACTTCTGAACGAACAGTTTCCCCGGATATATGATACTTTCCAAGTGCCGCTCCTAACCATGATGAAGTATCTGACATTACTGTCGAAGAAGTTAGGAATGTGGTGAAATACTCAAAAAAAAAAAGAAAAGCGGTTGAGCCACACGAGATACCCTCTGAGTTCTGGAAAAGATGGGAGACATCGGGTCCAGATGGCTCATGATTGTTATCTCCAAACTTATGAGTGGTGATCCAATGCCTAATAAATGGAGGGAAAGTTATCTTCTTCCTTTGCACAAAGGAAAGGGTGTTACGCGAAACTGCGATAACTACTGATGACACATACCATGAAGATCATTGAGCGGGTATTAAATGGCCGACTGCGAAAAATAATACGGCTTTTTGTAAGGGTTTGTCTCGGGTAAATCAACAACAGGTGCAATCCAAAGTATAAGGATCATAATGGAATAACATCGTGATTCCTTGAAGGACTTGCATATGATGTTGGTTGATTTTGAAAAAGACTTTGATAGACAACCAAGAGATCTCTTATGGGTGGCGCTAAAACAACCAGAGTTCCAGAAACCTACGTCCGCATGATCATGGACATGTATTAGGAAGTAAGTACTCCCTGGGGGAGTAAGAGTAAGATGTCCCGCAGCAGTCACCGAAGAGTTTCCAATCAAAGTCGGTGTACCCCAGGGAAGCGTCCTCAGTCCTTTGCTATTTATTGCAGTCCTTGATTATCTGCTTGAAGGAAAAATGACGGAACCCAAAGTGCATCAGTTATTCTTTGCTGACGATGGAGCTATCATAACTGAAGATCAAACGTTCCCGCAACGAGCGGTTGATGTATGAGTGGATGTTTTGGAGGGAAATGGGTGCCGTATTAGTTCAAAAAAGACAGAGTATCTATACTGTCCGTTCTTTGATCCACACCGGCCTATTCCAGACATTTACTTGAATGGAAAAGTGCTTCCCAAGTGCGAAAAGTTCAAATATTTGGGATCTATGATCAATGGCGAAGCAACTTGTCATGATGACATCAATCAAAGCATAAGCGTAGGATAGATGAAGTGGCAGGAAAACTCTGCAATCTTCTGTGACCGAAAAATGTCCCCTAAACTGAAAGGAAGGCTCTACACCGCAGTTGTAGAAGAAGACATTGGGTTTTTTTTACCTAAATTTTCCACAGCGTTTTCGCTGTAGAACTGTCGCCATTTCAAAATGTACGATATGTGCAATCCACTGCCATTTTTGTCATCGTATGTATATTTCGTAGGCACTAATTCTCAGATGTTTGGGGTTTTCTCGTGATAGTGACACTCTTCAAGTGCTGTATCGAAAAATAAGCATCAACTCAACATTGAAGTGGAACTGTCGTAGGTGCTTAAGGTAACTGCGTTGCTTTGCCCTATCTTGGATAAATTCGCTAACGACATCCTCTTCCTTTGGTTGAGACAATACTTCCATGATATTGAAAAGTCTTTAGTACTTTCTCTACCAATTGTCCATAAATGCTTACACGAAATGATGAGTTATTTCCAAGGCTGAAGATCCATGATACTGTGAATATCCATGATCCTATGAGACAGTAAGCATAACTAAAGGTATTTTACTTAAGACGTAGGAGTTCTACGAATTCCATTGCATCCCGTTGATAAAGTGGTTTGAACTTCATCACTAATAAGAATAATAATGGCGAAAGAATGTTGCTTTGCCGAAAACCACTTCGGATTTCGGACTCATCTGACAACCTTCCCATATGTAGAGCATGATATTTAGCCACAACATAGGCTGCCTTGATAATAGTTATAAGTTTTGTCGGGGATACCTCTTCTGCGCAAAGCAAGCCAAATAGGTAGAGATGAGTAGCAGAGATGAAGTGGCGATTGAGAAACAACGCATTTCTCAATGATGATCCGCAAGGGATATGGTCGACACAGGAGTATCTGGAGAGGAAACCTACTTGTTCATTTATTCGTTCTATGTAAAACTATTCCTTGACAACTGCAGGGGGCACACAAATGCCACTCCAAATATCGTACTGCATTAATTTTTAGGAAGCTTGACGATCATCCAATCTTCCGGGAAAGTTTCGGGTTTCTAAGCTCTCTATATGACTGAATGCAGAAGTTCTGGCAATATTGTTTGCATGGCTTGTAGTAACCCTCATTCAGCTTATTCTGATTTAGGTGCAAATCGCCATCGAATGCATGGTTCAAACCCTTATCAAAATGTTTCTTTCATTGGTTAAGCTGGTCCGTATCTGAAATAAGTACTGAACCCTTCATCGAATACCTCCTGCCACTTCCTTGATGATTCTGTAAACGGTCCTATTATCACTTCTCGTTGTCTGCTAAGCTTCACTTCTCTCATTCTCACACTAGATTGGAACTCTACCTCGTACCTCCCTTCTGCTGGGGTAGCTGCAATGTGACCTTTAAGTTGTTTTCGTTTGTCAATCCGCCTTCAGGTGTCTTCGGTCAGCCATGTGCAATGCCTTCCCTGTGATCTATACAGGTAATACATTCTACTATAGAGATACAAACGTCTTACTGCGCTCTTGGGAGGTTGAAGGCAATAAGCAATTCGCAAGCCTGTCGATGTTAGACCTGTTGTACATAGTTGGACATTAGCTACTATAAGATAGTGATCACGTACCATCCCAATGTCGGATCCTCGCTCGGTGAGGTACCGATACATTCTGGTAAAGGCTTCGTAAAATAGTCGTGATTGCGTTTAAGAGCTTGGTTCGCTAAGTTTAGTTTGTGAAAGGGTTTGTCCCCAACCATGGTGCCATAACACATTTGGTACATCAAAAACTTACAAAACGTTCACCATTGCATCATTGCATTCGCCAAAGCTGTTCTTGTCCATAACATGTCCACGCACGGCGCTTAAAAGTTTAATTTATAGCCTTAGACGCGGACTCCATTGGGATGTAATGCTGTGTAATCGCGACATGTAGTACTCTAGTCTGGAAGCTGGCCATTAAAATCGTATCACCGTGCGGTTTTATAGTCTGGATGGTTTCCAGAGTACAGCCGCGCAGTTTTACGTTCAGTCTAGTTGTCTTTCGATTGAACTCTCCTATAAGTTGGAGGCATCTGGCGTTCTGAGGTCCTTCACTCACAGATTCAAGAAGCGTCCGCACATCCCAGAATCCAATCTATCGGCTATGATAGTGAAAAATCGTCAATGTGTGATAATTTCTTATCCGCTCTCACGCTGGTCTATTCGTAAGAAGAGTATGGTAGCCCGGTTTTATTAATAAGTCCAGATAAGTACATAGAAGTCCACCCATCGCAACATCACAATTCGCACGATTTGCTGCACACTGTCTTGGGTAATATCGCTTCACAATCATGCAGCAGCTCTTAAGTAAAAATAGAGCAAAATTCGTCACAACCAAATCCAAATCCACAGAGACCACATCCAATATAAGCTGTCGAGCGGCAGGTATCTAATTTGGACGTGGCTGGGGAATGAACGAATATCTGAAACACATTTTTGAGAAACTCATTCATTGCTGTTCTGCAGAACCCCAAGCTTAACTTAACCTGAATTTGTTCTCCCCGTCCGCTTTTCAAGCTAACTATAGGCATACATTATATATTACTCCTTCCCGCATGCCCCTTAATATAAGCTATTAATACCCAATCGGATTTGTTGGCCAACTTTAAATACGACTCCCATTAATAACCATATGCCACAAACCTCTACTGAGTGGTCAAGCAGACCCAACCTTCATGCAAACAGCCGAATGCGTTTTTATGAAGTCGTCATGTTTAGAATTTTCAAATTTAGGACTTCCGTCAACGGAAACTCCTCAACCACTGTCCCCCATGTGGGGACCCCAAAAAAGCCTACATATCCACTCCATCTTTTGATTAACGACACTGATGGTAAAGTCGGTCGCATGGTCCCTAATTTCCAATTCCGACGTCCACCTAAAAATTGAGTGACATTTCTTCCGCCAGAGGGTTGCTGTTCCGCGCCGCCATCACACCGAAGAGGGTTGCACTATGAATGCAAACACTTATCAACCAATGCAATCGCAATTGCAGCAGTTTTGGTTGCATGACGCAAAAAATAAAAGGAAACATTTTCAGAATGGAAAAGAAAATATGTTTCCATTCAGTTGCGAGTTTTTCTTTTCGTTTCGCCGAGTATTCGAGCCTTATGGGGCTCTTTTCTGTGACTACGAGTATGGTTGTGGTCGTTGCCTGTCTCAGATTGCATGCAATGCAATTTGCTCCCGTTCAAGACCCCGAACAGCAAAATGCAAAATGGAATCAAAAATGGCATTTTACATGCGAAATTAGTGGAATGGTGGTGCATACTCGCTCTCATGGATTGCTCGGAGCCATTGCCACTGTCTGCGAGTCTAGAGAATGTGTACTAGTGCTGGACGACAAAATGCACCCGGGCGCTGAATGTAGACATTTGGCCATTTCGCAAGTGGGTTTTCTCTGCTAGATCCGCGTTTAGATGGGGTTACTCTTGTTTTTTCGTTTTCTTGGGGAATTCCGATTTGAATTTGAATTTCCTTTATATGGAATTCATTAAGATTGTTATACAAGCAGAGTTGAAGGGGTGGCCGGTTGCTGCTGCCATGCCAGCCACTGGAGAGGTGCAAGACTACTGTTGGGTGTGAATGTGAATGTACCTGTACACTTAATGGCCGTTGATATGGGCAATGCACGACTAATTGCGTTGATATCTTGAAATGAACCAGAGAGTTACTGGACAAAGAACTGTTTATCGATAGCCAATTGTGTGAGTATAATCGTTTAGGATAAATAGCTGAATGATATTTTAGTCTTGAAAGGCCAAGCTAATCGGGTGAAATATAAGTCTTCCAATTATCCGACTAAAATGTTTGTATTGTGTGCAATGTATAGACAAGCAACATGATTAGCTTAATACAGAAGTGAACGGTAAGACCATTGCTAATTTGTTGATACC
This sequence comes from Pocota personata, assembly GCA_963082735.1. Taxonomy (NCBI): domain Eukaryota; kingdom Metazoa; phylum Arthropoda; class Insecta; order Diptera; family Syrphidae; genus Pocota; species Pocota personata. The sequence continues at coordinate 260,934,164 of OY720429.1, read as the reverse complement.
CACATTACTAGTTTTTCGAACTGCTACAACCTCGGGTGGCCGTGGTGAAGTGGTAACATCATCGCTTGTCACGCTGTTGATTCACGGTTCGAATCCTGATGTCAAGAATCATCTATTTATTTCGCATGAAATAAATAAAAAAGTTGATCACTTGCGAAAGCTAAGACAACTCTACTGTGAAGGCATAACACTGGCAGTAAGGTGGTCATATGGCTAAAATGCAACTTGATCGTGATGATGACATCAGTGTTGGATGGAAAAAAAATACTGTGAATCATAAGCAACGACAATAATAGCGAAAACAAAACAAAATACTCCCCAGTTATCTGGACAGCCACCCTTGGAGTTTACAGAAACTTAATACCACCTGAGTTTCAAACTACACCACTCTGTCTTTCTCTCTGTCTCTTCCCCTTTCCACAAAAAAAAAACCGCACGTGTTCTAAAAATTAATATAAGGGTATTCATATCCCCTTTAACACGTGCAAATTATAGAAAAAAAATCTACTGATTTCGACGAAGTATTCATAAAAATTCAAATAAATTGTAGCAGAAACAGTCGACTGGTAAGACTTGTGACTGGTAAGACCTTGTCTGCTGGTGGATGCTTGAAGCCTGCTGTAAGAATGCTGAGTTATGTCTTAGGGAGGGTTAGGCTATTTATTTATTGAAGCTTAATACAAGCCATAACTTACAAGATAACTTAACCTATATTTACTTTAACCTATTTTTAACCTTTTTTTTTTATTTTATTTTTTTTTATTTTATGCTCATTGACCGGGCCCTAGGGCCCACACAATTATTCTTAAACTAAAACTAACATCTAAGGGACGTATTGGGACTTGTTAGGCATGATCGAAGTGGAGAAGGGCATTACGGAGTATGCTTTTGCTGCTATTAAAGTCAAAAATGTGTGTCGCATCATTTGATTTCTGCAGCATTCTTGACATTGGTTCGTAATAACCATAAGTAGTTCGATGAGGAAATATACGGAATAGGGGAACAGACCTAAGGTTGCGGGTATTGATATTAAGAGAGAGATCGCTTGAAGCAGGGCAGGACAATCAATGTTACCAGATAACAACTGATGGATGAAAAGTATGTCGGCGACATCCCGACGTTTTTCCAATGATTGAAGATTAATCAATCTAAGACGATCGGCATAGGATAGAAGGTTAACGTTATCAGCCCAACCGAGACCGCGTAAGGCAAAGCGCATGAACCTGCGCTGCACTGCCTCTATTCTCATGGTATGGGCAGTATAATGGGGCGACCATGCTTGGCTGGAGGGGTCTGACAAAGGTAATATAGAGGGATTTAGTTACATATGGGTCAGAAAACTCCTTTGACCGTTTCACAAAGCCAAGTACTGAGTTAGCTCTATTAATGATACTGTCGATGTGTGAAAGAAAGTTGAGTTCACTATCACAGATGACACCTAAATCGCGTGCTGATGTGACTAAGGGTACAGGCTCGCCGCTAATAAAGTAGACCCTAGGAGGTGGTGGCAGACGTTTGCGGGAGTAGGTAATGGAATGACATTTACCGACATTAAGTTCTAAGAAATTTTTGTTACACCAGATGGAAGGCGAGAATCAGCGGGAGATGAAATACGTCTAAAGAGAAGGTTGGAGTTCCGAATGATATGTTTGGCATCGTTTATCGTAAGGATAAAGATCAGAGGTCCAAGATGGCTACCTTGAGGAACCCCCGAAGTTGCTGTAATAGGGTCCGATATTGATGATCTAGAACGGACTTTGTATTGGCGATCTACTAGGTTGATATGAACCGCGGTGGGAAACCAAGGACTTGTAATTTGAAGAGAATGAGTTGGTGAGAAATTGTGTCGAAGGCCCTACTAAAATCAGTGGCTACAACATCAACTTCATTGCCACCTTCCAAAGCTTTCAGTGTACAGGACACGAATTCGGTTAAGTTGTACTTGTTGACCTACCTTTAAGAAATCCGTGTTGCTTTGTGGAGAAGGTTGGCTTACAGTGAAAGAACATCGCATCATACACAATCCCCTCGAAGAGTTTATTAACCCAATGCGCCGCCTTTTCCAAAAAGAACTCGTCTACTCTACCAGAGTTTTAAAGGAATGAACTAACCATTCAACCCAAGGAAACAATGTATTTTCTTGGCTTTATAGTTAACTCTCGGATAATATGACACGACCAGATATCCAACATTGCAAAATCGGTGTCCATGAAGTTGAGTTTAGAGAAAAGAAACACTTTACAGCGAAACCGCTAATTTATTCTGAACAAAACACAAAGTATAAAGTTAGACCACGGCTTGAGTATTCAATTTACAAGTATGGAGTTCGGGTCTCAAGCATCCTCTCCAACTACTTGAAAGCATACAGAGACGAGCAGTTCGCTTAATAGATGACCCCGCACTAACGCTCAATCTCACTGGGAGCACAGTTACTACTACGGCAGATGTTCCGAAGATCTCAATAGAATAATATCTAGGAATGCAACATGAGCGCTCCACTAGGCAAGCGGCCAGTGCTTATCACCTATAAGTCCCCACCTGGCAGTGGCTTAAACATTTTTATATCAAATTTCCTTCTGCTACACCATAAGTAAACTCTGAATCCATTCACAGGAGACATACCTACTCGTATGTATTTCCCGAAGCTTTTAATTTCCAGGTATTCAAGAGCAGAATCAACGGGCAGGAAAATCTACGATGTAGAAGAGACTGCCTAAGTGATTCATTCAATTGAGAGCTAATCCTTGGCAGATATTTTCATACTTGTAGCACAATATCTGCATGTGTTTGCATGCTTTAACCATCCACAGGCAGACATTATGATCGATAGGCAAGAGGCAAAGCCATCACAGAATATTTATTGTCATACTTAGTTATCCTAGTTAGTTTTGGGATGGTCCTCATACTTTTAACATCTAAAGCAGGGCATAAGGCTTAAAATACAATGTATTCTCTTCGGCACTTCACCACCTTTCTTCAATTATTTCCTTTTGTATGGCCGAAGGTGGTATTAGTTCCAAATGATCGCAGATCGGTGACTTTTCTCAGCATTTTCTGCTAGCTCACCCAACAAAATCTTACGCGCTTCTGAACGCATAGTACTTCACGTATTGTGCGTCAATTCAGGACTATTTCAGAGTTTATAGTGCTTGATTCTAACGCTTGACTATCTCCATATTACCTCGTATAAACAGCGATAGCCTATTAGATATCGAGTCAATTTCCATTGCTTTCGCAGCTATGTTGGAACCTTTGATTGGAACACGCATTCGGTTGTCTAAGGGACTCTTTAATTACCAGATCCACAAAGTATATTCCGGAACCTGTACCGTCTATGGTAAAGCCATCTTCATATGCAGATTAGTTTATATCATAAAAACTTTTAAGACACCTTTGGCGGTTGAACTCGCACCGGACGCAGCACGCGCTATTTACGGAAATTTGGGCATGATCGGATAGGCTCGTGTCCATTTAATTTGTTCAAAAGTCCAATTAGCATTTGAGCATGGAAGTCAGTATCCGGGTACTGAAATACCGATATACATACATAATTCCTAAGAGTTGATGATTACATAGTGAACAATATCTACGTTCCATATATACGTATCTCAATTTGTGTTCTTATCTTCACGAGTACGAGTATTTAGTTAATTTTATGAAACCGAACTCTAGTCGCTCGTCAAATCTTCAATTCTTATAAAAACTATTGCTTAGAACCAAAATCCAAAGCAAAGGGGAGGTCATAGCCTCCTAATAGAGGTATCTTTCAAGAAGAATTTAATCAATCCGAACTTAAATATGTAGTCGCCTTTTAAGGCTACGTAGGGCACGGGTAACTGACTCTATTTTGAAGTTGTTGAGGTGAGCCATTGTGAACTCCTCATTTCAGAATGATGCCCTTCTGTTCTAGGCATTTTGCATTACGAGTAGAGAACTCGTGTATCTCGGCATTCTTACTCGGCACTGTGCTATTGGTATTAATCCAGAACGTCTAACCCACAATGACTACTGCAGGACCGAAGAATATATGGAATCTGCTGCCCTAGCCAAAAGAAGATTGTGTACTCTTCAGAGTCACTTAATCGAAATACTGAAAGACTTACTCAACTTTGAGCTGAGGAAATTTCTGGGGTACTTATCTCTATCCGGGTCGTTCTTCTAATCCACTTAATCTAACCTGGGTATGAACCATGTTCACTTCGGCCTAGGTTTGCTGTACATGTAGTTCTGAACACCAGGCAGCCATTCAAAATGCCTGATTTGATGTGTCTTGTTGTTCTGAAGGCTTTTTGAAATTACGTCGAAAAGAAGCTATTAAGTCAGAAGTAGTTGTTGATCAAACACAAGACTACAACCAGAAAAGTAAGTGTCTGTTGGCAGATTCAGAGATTCTACTTCAGATACTACACAGAAGCCAACGAAATTCTGCAGATACGAGTACTTGGCAGGTATTAATAGGGTTTTGGAGGATTATGCAGTGTCGTAAGTTTTCTCACAAAAGCTGCACCAGCAGGGTTCTGACTTTAATGTAATTGTAGTAGATCTATCAGGTGGTTTGAAAAAAATACTGTGAATCATAAGCAAAGACAATAACAACAAATATGCTCCCCAGTTATCTGGACGCCACCCTTGGAGTTTACTGAAACTTAATACCATCTAAGTTTAAAACCCACTACACCAATCTTTCTCTCTCTCTCTCTCTCACTTCCTACAAACGTCCGTGCCCTGAAATAGTTTAAGAGTATTCATATCCCCTTTGGCGCGGGCAAATTAAAAAAAAATCTACTGCGATTTTCGGCAAATTTGGGTATCTACTTCTTCGCTGCGCTCGGCTCACAATTCACTGAGATTTATGGATCAAATGTTCAGCCTTTTATTGTACTATATAGGGTATTTTTTAAATAGAGGCCGCTACTTTAGGATCAGCTAGAGCATTTAATTTGTAGCTAAATGTGCGTTTTTGCACTGGAAACATTAAGAGCATCACCAACTAATTTTTCTTTCAAGTACTCGTAGTAGTAGTTGAATATTATAGCCGTATGTGCTATTTATTATCTTACAAACATTTGGTAAAAACTGCAAGAATTTATACTACAGATTTCTATTTCTACAGCAATGTGGTCACCAACAAAATGTTTTGACCAGCAATATAAATTGTGGAGAAGAATATCGCTGATAGCTAGTTTACCTTTTTTTTTACAGGAGAATTAGCTATGAAAAGCAACCGCTATTTCGAGCCCTTAACTTTTTGCTTGTAGTCCAAAGAACTAATCAGTGAGTCACGGCGCCACTATGCAGTATCAATAAACAAATTCTGCCCTGAACTTCTGTCATTAACTCACAGAATCATTATCGATTGCAAAAATAGAAAGTTCTGCATCAGCATTTTTCATTATTTTTCCAATTACTATATTCCATCATTTAAATTTTGGGTTTGTTACGAGTATGTTGTCTACCGGTATAAAGGGTGGGCCAAAAAAATCATTTAATATTTTTCAAAGTTTTTTTTTTGCTTTATTGAAGATAGAACACTTTTCGAATATTTATGGAAAATAATTTCATTTAAATGACAGCCGAGGCTGGCTTGGCAGTGGCCTATTCTGTCAAAACAATTTTGCAGTGTATTTTCGATGGTTTGGGGATCTTTTTCACGAAAAGCTCGATCTATATTGCGCTAAAGTGCCTGAATTTCGTTTCTGGATTGTCAGCATAACAAAAATAAGTTGAACGGCGTCAAATCGCAGCTCCGAGGATGCCAATCAACATCTCCAAAATGCAAAATATCGACTGTTGGACAACTTGTTAGAACCAGAGATCGTTCAAGTTCATTTAATCAGTTTTTGGTAAAAAAAAAACGGTTATCATGGCTCAATAGTTTTTTTTTTTTTTTTTTTTATAATTTGCGCATGTTAAAGGGGATATGAATTACCCTTATACTAATTTTTAGAACACGTGCGTTTTGTGGAAAAAGAAAGAGACAGAGAGAAAGACAGAGTGGTGTATAGTTTGGAACTCAGGTGGTATTAAGTTTCTGCAAACTCCAAGGGTGGCTGTCCAGATAACTGGGGAGTATTTTGTTTGTTTTCGCTATTATTGTCGTTGCTTATGATTCACAGTAATTTTTTCCGTCCTTCTGATGTCATCATCATGGTCAAGTTGCATTTTAGCCATATGACCACCCTACTGCCAGTGTTATGCCTTCACAGTAGAGTTGACTTAGCTTTCGCAAGTGAACAACTTTTTTATTTATTTCATTCGAAATAAATAGATGATTCTTGACATCAGGATTCGAACCGTGAATCAACAGCATGACAAGCGATGATGTTACCACTACACCACGGCTACCCATAAAGTGCTCTCCGTTGACCGCAACGTTGTTGCCATCTTCATCTTCTAAGTAAAATGGGCCAAAAATGCCACCATTCCACAAACCACATCCAACAGTCACACGCTGAAGATACATTCGCTTCTCTAGGACTGCGTTTGGGTTTTCCGAGCAGCAAATATGGCACTTCTGTTTGTTGATGAAAATGCGCCTCATCCGAAAAAAACGATTTCTTTTAGTAAAATCAACGTCAATTTCGGATGCTCTAAATCCCAAACTGAGAAGCGATAACGAAGCAGGTGCTCATTTTGCTTCAATTTCTGAGTCAGTTGGACCTTGTAAGGGAATAATTCGAGGTCTTTATGCATAATTCTCCTCAGGATAGTGCGACTAATGTTTAGTTGCTGAGATGTGTGGCGAGTTGAGTTTCTCGGCTGAGTGCACAGGACGATCACGACGACAACTTGTGTTAGTACGCCAATATCACGAACGTTCTTCACAAACTTTCGAACAGCAGGCACGGTTGGTGCATTATTTCGACCGAAATTTGTGTTCAAAATTCGCACTGCTTTGCATTTCGTACCGCGGAGATATGATACTGTGTTGCTGCCAATTTTTTGAGCACGAAACAGCTGTCTGTTTCAAAATATAATAATATGTAATTTAAAAAGAAACCAGCAGATGGCCGTCATCCGTTGTAAAATCGTGAATGGTTTAGATTTTCCGTAAATTCAATGATTCCCGGCCTGACTTCTGGATATTGGATGCTGCAATTTGCTTTCTTTATAATTTTTTTTTGAATTCTGGTTTGCTTTTCCATATTAAAGCTTTTCTGTATGTTGATGACGTTGTCCTATTATCAAGTTCAATAGAGACCTTGCAACTCATGATAAATCGACTTTACGATTACAGTGTGCTGTCGAGATGTCTACAAATAAATTTGAACAAATCAAAAGTGATGATTTTCAAAAGAGGTGCGGATAGACAGGCAAGAGTGGAAAGGTGGACACTTAACAGCGAGGTTATTGAAGTCGTTAAGCATACCTTGGAGCTATAATCTTATCTATAACTTCTGCAATCTCAAAGTGAAATTAGTTCAACGTGGAGAAACTGTTTCCAAAACCGCAGTATACCTCACAGTGTAAAACACCAAGTATTCGAAGCAGTTTCAAAGTCAATTCTTTTTTACGGAGCACATGCATGGGGTCATATATTATAGTAGAAAAGCTGCAGAGTTTCTATCTACGAAGGACATTTCGATTGCCTACAGCTGCACCTAACTACATGCTCGTGATTGAAACAGGCCCCATTGTTCTTACAAACACTCAAATTGAGCACTAATTATATTCTTAGCACATTCAGGATGGGAGAAGAACGATTACAAAGGATTTTTACCAAGTATGCAGTAAGTACGAGAGGTCTGTGGTATGAAGAGGTACTATATTTGGCGGAGAGTTATGAATACAACTTGGAATTAGATTGAAATACGCGGGACAGTTGGAAGGATAGACTATATGACTTCCTGTCGCATTCTCGTATTCGACAAAAATATATTTAGCAAGTGGGTGCGTCAACCCATAGGGAGATCTATAAGAAACTACAGTTCAACCTTGGCTCGCTGAACTACTTTAAAGACTCGAATAAAATAGGATTCATCTCTGCATTTTTTCGTGCAAGGGGAGAGCTATTACCATTAAACTTCGTGCCACATAGAGAAGACCTTCCGGTTTTATGTTCATTGCGTAACATATCACAAACGGAAAATATCACGCATCTCATAGGGATTTGTCCGATTTTCCGTGATGTTAGGAGGTTCTGCTTTGAAAAAATCATCTTGTCAACTGAAAAAAACCCATGATTTTGAGTCCAACGGCTCGTAGAGAATACATTTATCTGTCGCCCTTCTAGCAAGATGGTAAATAATCGGAACGTTCAGCGAATCTGACAAGTAACCATGTGCATCCAGATACAAGAATGCTTCCGGGGGGATGTGTCCACTCACCATAGTACTTTGAAAATACCCAGGGTTAGGATAAAATAAGCCCGACACAGTATAGTTTCGCATTTTGCCTCGTTTATTTTAAGCTTCCACTCTGAGCAGAAAGCTTGCAGTTTATCAAAGCTGTTCTGAAGATCTATCTGTATGTCTTGGATTCTCGAGCCGCTTGCATACAATATAACATCGTCAGCGAACGCTATCGAATTATCCATGTCCCTCAGCATTTCCGAAATGTAGATGTTGAAGAGGAGCGGTGCTGTAACCGTGCCCTGTGGCAGACCATTAGTGACATTATAAGCTTTAGTCATCGTGTATTGTCTATCTGTTACATCAAATTTCTTCTCGTGCACCATAGATGCAATTATCTTTATAAGATGATGTGGGAATTCATATCGTATAAGTTTATATAGTAGCCCGTCGATCCAAACCATGTCGAAGGCTTTTTCGATATTCACTAGGCAGGCAGATGTACATCTTTTGGCGTTAAGATTCCAATTAACGTCAGAAACCAATTTTTTAACAGCGTGCACAGCCGAATGGTTTTTCTTGAACCCAAATTGGTTCCGCGGTATAATCGCAAAAATCCATGAACTTCTAAACGGGTCCAATTGGAAAGCTCTTACATTATATTGTGAAACAACTTTAGCTTAGAATTATGGAGGAAGATTTTTAAATGAAATATGAAAATATGTTGTTAGTCTTTGGCATGTATCTCTCTCTCTTTCTCTTCTAAACATCTTTTACCGGCTATAACTTAAGAAAAGTTGCTTTTATGCCCAAAAGTAGATGCATTTTTCAAACCAGTTAAGATATAATAACAATCGCATACTCATTCCACACAAAATAATGGCAGTACTAATTAATGAAATATGAAATGAAGTATGATATATTTAATTTATTTAAATTTAACATAAATTGCCTTTCTATAAGATCGTTTTCCTAAATCTTTGTAACACTAACACATTTTTTTTTCTAAAATAATCATCAAATCAGTTCACCCCAATCAGTTTGCGCATTAAATTAACTCAAATTCCTCAGTAATTAACACCAAATAAATCGCATCAATCTTCAATCCAATTAATTAACTAACCCATCCCCAAATGCATGGAGAGAGGAAAAAAAAAATTTAACAAACCACACCATTAACATAAAGAAAAGCGCCAAATTATACCAAAAAAAAAAAAAAAAAAATATTTATAAAGCATAACTTTTAACCAAGAAGAAGAAAGCACCCTGTAGCGTTGATCACTAATGAAACACCGTCGCGTTTTATTAGCAATAAATTTGATTTTAATTTTTCATGTTGAATGGTTGTTCAAAGCTCATTTTTTTTTTCATTTAAAAAAAAAAAACAAAATATTTTTGTAGACTACAATGTCCGGCGGATTGGCTTAGCAGCATGCCGCCCCGAATGAAGATGCATACACAAGGCGTCTGATTAAAACATGAAAACGCAGTTATTATCTTTATGCAAAATCAACGAGCTATGAGTATCTACGGGCGATCGGGCGATCGAGCGATCGGGCGTCCTTTTGGCCAACAGTGGTGATGATTTTATTTTTTTAAATTCAAATTCTTTCGGTTCTCGTAATTAAGTAGAAATGATGTCGAGATGTTTTATTAATATTTAATTAAAAATTAAATCGAATGTAAAATCAACAAGAAGTCCCAAATCGATTCGGGCCCATAAATATCAGAGAATTAAGCGTTCGGTTCACGCTAGAGAACCCATTATGGGGGGGTCTCTCACTGTTGGTCATTGTTGTTGTGGTATAATTTACAAGAACCCATTTTAAATGACAATGAGTCGATATGTTGATGGTTGGAGCGTTTAATTTGCATTCATTGAATTCTTTGGACTAATTGTGGAGTATTTATTCCGCGGCAAGATATTAAGTATCTGACAAAAAACAAATGAACGCAGGACACAACTGAGAGTCTTTAGAAATGACAAATGGCTGACACTGCAATAAATGTGCAAATCGAATGAAATACAAATTGATTGTTGCTTTCTATTGACATGACCAGTAGTGTAATTAAGTGCTGTTTGGTGTTAGTTAATTAGCAATCCATGATGGGGGTTTTCATGTCAAAAAGTTATGGACAGCTAATGTGTCTCGATCAAAGAAATCATCGACTGATTATCGAAGTGATTTGAAATTCACAAATGTCTCGAGGGATGGTGTTTAAAATTTTAGATTTGAGTAGACACGAGGCTTGCGGCAAGTCATCGAAATACAATCTTCTTTTTTTCTTGGGAAAATTGATTTTAAATTATAGGGTATAGATTGGAAAAAATTAAGGAGAACAGGTATTACGTAGCCAGACTGATCGATGTTATGCCGGAGGTAAGTAGTTCTAGCCAGTTTTTATATTACCATAAATACGGGTTTATATTACAGTTTACTTAATAAGACAACGCATGCTGGAAATGGATCTATTAGGGCCGCGGTGTCACGTGTTGGTGCCTGTATGCTGACGGTTTCACAGTGCCCTCCCCTTTTAGATAACAGTCAGTATACGAGTAAGAGTGCGAAATATCCAGCATTTCGGCGATGTTCGGGAGAAGGAATTCTACTGAAAATGGGCCAAATGCTGATCTCTCAAAATTATCGAGTAAACTCATGAAAGTGACGAAAGCTCCAATTTGAAGCTAATTAAGTCCAAGTCTCTGAATGCATAGCATTTAGTTCCTCGTGTCTCTTTTTGTAGAGTCGTTGGAAGCATCTGATGATTTCAGCAAACATACCTTCTGATCAAAAAGTATCCGGAATTTCTCATTCAAACAAACCGCGCTTGAGATATTGTCAAAAGTTTTTTTTTAGGTTGGTACATCTGTCATCTGGCGCACATATATCTGTTTGTGCGCCATTTGTCGGGAATTTGTGCGTAAACAAGGCAGTGCTTGTTGTGTTCTGCGAATTTGCTGAATTTGTGGCAGAAACAGCATCGCATTGATGTCGCTAAAGAAATGCTTTCTTTGGGCCAAAATGTTATCGATGGCATCATTACCGGTGACGAGACATGGGTCTATGAATATGTCATTGAAACTAACCAACAATCATCGGAATGGCGCATCTCAGACGAGCCAAAACCCAAAAAACCACGACAGAGTCAATCCAAAATCAAGGCTTTGTTGATCGTTTTCTTTGATTGCCGTGGTATGGTCCACTCCGAAATTCTTCCGCCAGACCAGATAGTAAATAGGGAGTATAACGTGAGCGAATTGTGGAGGAACAACTCGTGGTTTCTTAACCACGATAACGCACCGGCTCACACATCTCATCTTGTACGCGACTATTTGATCAAAAATAGCGTTCATACCGTTCCGCAAGCTCCATATTCACTTGACATGGCTCCTTGTGACTTTTTCCTATTCCCACGACTCAAGTTACCACTTCGCGGAAAGCGTTTTGAGACGATTGAGGCGATAAAGAAGAATTCGCAGAAGGAGCTGAAGGCGATTCCAAAATCGGTCTATGAAAAGTCTTAGGCACGTGCCAAACATTGACAAGCCATTTCTCAATATTAGTTCCACTTAACTCCCCTTGTATTCCTCTAGTCTAGAGGACCCTATGCACGATTAGCAAGTTCATCTAATTTACGGAAGGAAACAAAAAAGTTGGCTAAGAAAGGGGTTGTACCACCCTTCGTAGGGCCAGAAACTTTTTTGCGGCATGACTAAACTTGTAACATGCGGATAGAATCAAATGCGGTACTGCTAATGGTGAACATTAACCTAAAAAATACATGGCTTTTAGAAGAGAATTAAAGATCTTGCCAGACTAAAAACGCGGTGTGATTTTGTAGTCTTAGCCGCTCCTAACTTTGAGAAACAGATGCTGTTTGTAGTCTCCCATTTTGGGTCAGACACTGCGGAGGGGATCATAGGTTCTGCTTATTTGAAGCAGACATATGTTCTCTGTGTGTTTTCTTAGGAAAACGCAGAGCCAAATTGCAAATTATTCCAGAGCCATCTTATATCCTTGATAGGGACTAATTATTTATAAAGACATATCTATTCAGAGCTAATATTTGTATTTAAAGGCCGTTCCACTATCCATAACCTGTGGGCCCTTCCGGGATCTGATTGCTAGCTCAGAAACAGAAGCGTTACACACCTCCCTATTCATTCATTGACGTGCTTAACTGAACGCTGGTTTTTATGCTACAGTTGATGGATATATAAATAATTGACTTGTGTTCGGCAGACTCTTGTAGTGGAATAGTTAAAGAACAAGCAAAGTTAATGGATTGGATTGTAAATAGTGTTGCCACTCATAAAGAAACAATTGACATTTTTGCAAATAAAAGTTGACAAAAACTGACCCAAGATTGAATGTTAACAATTGGTCAATATTTTTTTTTATTTTAATCTAAAGTACAGACTCTGAGGTTAATAATGGAATACAATATCTGCCGAATGTCCGCCTCGGCTCTGTCTACAATTAGTCATTCTTTTGATGGAATTTTTCATCACTTTTTCGCATAATTGCGGCTGTATTTCGTGAATAACAGCTCTGATATTTTCTTTGAGTGCAAGAATCGTTGGTGGAGCATTGGCGTAGACTTTATTTTTAACATAGCCCCAAAGGAAAAAGTCTAATGGTATAAATCGCACGAAGTCAGCGGTTCGGTCTCTATTTCGAGAAATCACACGTCCAGGAAATTTCTCACGTAATAGAGCCATTGTTTCACCAGCTGTGTGGCATATCGTCCACGTCCAAAGCATCAATTTTAGATAAAAAACAAAATCAGCCAACATCGTTCGGTAACGCAATCCATTCACTGAAAGAGTGGCACTAGCATCATTTTCAAAAAAAATATGACTTATTGACACCGCCAGCCCAAAAACCGCACCAAACTGTCACTCGTTGTGGATGGAGAGGTTGTTCCACTATTTCTCTTGGGTTTTCGGAGCCCCAGATACGACAGTTTTGTTTGTTTACGTTCCCAGACAAATAGAAATGAGCCTTATTACTCAGAATAATTTTGTGTAAAAAATCATGATCTTGTCCATTCATTTCCAGCACCCAATCAGCGAAAGTACGGCGTTGTGCGTGGTCTATTGGCTTCAATTCTTGTTTCAACTGGACCTTATAAGCATGTAGGCCAAGATCTTTATGCAAAATACGGTGCAAAGTGGAGGCCCAATTCCTGTGATCGTCTCGAAATGGACACGGCGGCAATATTTTCAGCTGACCTTGAGGGACGAACACTAGTTGAAGTCTTCACATCACTAACCTGCCCGAGACGTTCAAATTTATCGATTAAATTCGCTATAGCTGTGAGAGCAGGAGCTTGATGATGACCAAAAACAGTGCAAACTTTACGAAATGTTTCCGCGATATTTTCGCCGTTTTTGTAGTGAATTTTCACTATTTTAACACGTTGTGCTAGAGTGTATCGATCTATATTTAATAACCTCCTAGTTTTTACTTATCAAAAGTCAAATCGAAATTTAAAACGATACCTTTTGTTGGATGACCCTATATTAGAAAACTAAAATTTTTAAGCTTTAAAAAGTTATTGTACCTGTAAAAAAAGTAAAAATCACGGTACTAACGGCGAAGGCCTACTCGGACTTTGTTTTTTTTTAGAACATATTGCATAATAAAGTTAATCAAAACCAGGCGTCTTTGTAATGATGTCCGGATAGTGTGAGCGCTCTTACACATAAAATGCCGATTAGCCGGCTCCGAAGTGAGTAAAACTGTCCATCCCGTGGACTTCAGGGCCGGATATGAGACTGTTAAAAAGGCATTTATGAATTTTAGTGATGTTTTAAAAAATAACTTGCCAATATGGCAACAGTGGTTGTAAGTACGAGGAGAGGATCTCATTGACTTATAGATCAAAAAAGGGTCTAAGAGAGCACAGAGCCATGGGGTGATCCAACTTTCGCTGTCAAATTAGTAAGAGTATAACTAATCAATGTACAATGTATTGATCAAAAAAATACATTCTTTATCCAAATGCGATCTTGGGCCCCTAAGAGCAGATATAGCATCAGATACATACTAAAAGAAGCATATTCTAAGACGTTTGAGACATTTTGCACTACCGTCTTTTACCTACAATTTCTGATATCACACTTCAACTCATTTAGTTTAGCTAATTTTCTTAAATAGCCCTACAATCCGAGATTATCAAGATCCTCAAACCAGCTCGATCCGGAGTTACTTATTTCGCACACCAAATTTATTGATGTCCATAACTGGTCTGCTACTCAATTGTCGTCTACTTTGGATGATATCTACAACAACCATACATTTTTCGACCGTTGCTTAGAGCTTTTCCGCACTGTTCATTAGTGGCTGGTTTCTTGATTATGTCCTTTACAATGCCAAGTGGCTAAGAACCAGCAAATTTCAAGTCTTGTGGCTAGTGTATGCTTAACATATTTCATCCTTCACCCAAGCTAGTGTCACATGTTTTGAGTTACACATTTGATGAGCCAATGATGTGTTAATTCCGTCTGCCTGTTAATTCCGTCGCCTGATCACTGCTGATTGTTCAAAGCTATTAGGATATTTTTCTTACCACCTGCGTCCCTGTTAAATAATCCAGTGTGTGCAGCAGAGTCAACATCTTGGCTTGACTTGACTAAATGCAGTTCTTCAGAGAATACATCTGTCCCAGCTCTGGTATCATTTATCCAGTCCGGGATGCATGTAATTGCTTCTCAGTAATCCCCACTCTCTTCATCCTATCCGTAGGCATATGCACTTGTTGTTAGTGATCGCAGAGCCCTCTATAGCTGCGATCATCTGGCAATTTTGTCTGCTTAGAAATCCTACAATAAAGTCATGCTTTCGATGTGATATACCAAGTAAGTCCAGCATCCAGTACTTGACTTTCCTGGACACCTTGATTTCATCTTTTCATTACAATTTTACTCTCGGATGTTTGTCGCGAGAGGTGGCACAGTGTGACCATGTTTTCTGTGACTCGAAACTTGAATCTTTCGCTTTGTGATCACTCATTTAACAACTGAGCAAAGGTGACCATGATTTTCTGGAGACTGTCTTTGAAATGTAATGTCTTCTTTTTGGTTTTTAGTTCCTGACACCACCATTGCGATCCTCAAAAGATGCTTGTACAAGTATATGGTATATGACCTATGGGTTTTATTCCATTAAGTACTGAAGATAATATCGTTCAAATGTTGGCTTCCATCATTCGAGTTCTTTTTATGGCATTTCATCACTTTTCCGCCGGTATGTTCTCAGGACTGCGAGAGTCTATGGCTTGTTCACACAAAGTAATGACTTCAAATAATGGAATGGTCGGATCAAGTGATCTCGTGGACCAATACAAATCGCTAAAATGGGAGATAACACGGCCTGGAAAAGTGTCCTTCACTAAGTTCACTGTATTGCAACCACATGCAATCCAACATCAATCCATCCAATTTGGATATCGAAAAGTCACACAGTAGGGGCCAATCACCCTTTCAGCACAGACGCTGCGCCGTACAGTAACTTTCAGTGCATTTATAGGCGAATCTTGAATAATACGCGGGGTTTCAGAGGCCTAAAAGCTAGTATTCTGCTGGTTAACATGTCCGGAGAGATAGAATTGTCCTTCATCACTCAGTATTAGTTTTGAATGAAAATGATCCTCTTCATGGTTGAGGCTTATGATGCGCTAGCTGTATTCCAGGCGGGCTTGCTGGAATGCAGGCAGCAACTGATGCACCATCTAAGTTTCATACGGAAACATCTTCAAGTCTTTCACCAAAATACGCTGCAGAGACCGCCAGGAAATGCCCAATTGCTTGGCTCGTCGCTTGGACACTCTTCCCATCCTCTCGACCGAATGGCTTGTTCTTGGACTGCCAGCTCTTGCCATATCTCATGTTGAGCCAGTATCTTCGAGGCATGCCGATGGCGTCGAATTGTGTAACCCGTCGGTGCCGAACGGTATTAAAATCTTCGACGAAATTCATGTTGTGTCTTATCACTGATGAGTAATTCCGCAAAAAAATCGACACAATTATTCCACGTTCTTGAGGAGTATAGCGTTCATCGTTGCCATTGTTCATCGTTGTATTTTTCGCATCTGTTTACTAAACAACTGTCAATATCACGCTGACAGGAGGCGCCATTTGTAAAATTCATTGGCAATTCGTAAAGGGTCATTACTTTTGCGCCACCTTGTATATAAAGGGTGGCTGACATAAACTGTTACTAATTCAAATAGCTGTATTTTTTTTAATTGTGGATATTTTTTATTGAATCCAAAGAAAAAAAATGTTGGAAATTTATTCAAATTCAATTTATTCAAATTTAATTAATATTTTCGATATGGCCACCTTTGGCACCTACAATTTCCTTGAGACGGTAAATAAATTTATCGCACGCTGCACGCAAATGTGTCTGTAGAATGCGCTTCCATTCCCGGCGAAGCGCTAACTTGAGCGCGTTCGTTGCTTGGTATTTTTGGCCTTCAAAATGCCCCAGACAGAAAAGTCTAATGGATTGTGTCGAGGAAATGAAATGCGGAACATTTTGTCGCAGTCATTCTTGATTTGCTCGGGCTTGGTGGAAAGTTGCAGAGTCCTGTTGGAATGTCCAGGGTCTTTGGCCGAAATGTTTAAGTACCCAACACAGCTTCCAAGATAGTTTCACGATAAACCATCGCGTTTATCTTAACGCCACGGTCGAAAAATACGAGCAGAGACCGACCATAGGCAGTCACTGCGGCCTAAACCGTCAAAAACGGTGGCACTTGCTTCCTGGTGGTCATTCTTTGATCGAAATTATCGTATGACCTCTCTGGCAGGTAAACTCGCTTGCTTGTTGACAAGTTGCTCAATTGGAAATGGTGCTTCATCAGAGAAGACGATGTTTGGCCACTTGCGTGCAAGCGGATCAACTCCTTTGCTCTTTCCACTTTAACTTTTTTTTTTTTGTAAGGTGTGAGATCGTTTACTTTTTGGAACTTTAAGGCGTTGAGTCCAAGCTCATTTTTCAAAATGTGTTGCATCCGTTCTCTGGACATGTTTAGCTCAGAAGCCATTTTTCGTCCGCTACGCCGAGGATTTCGTTCGATTATGACCTTCCCACTCTGAATCATTGTTGACGATGTTGCTGTCTTTTTCGGACCACCTCCATTGATTCTGGCCTTCACACTCTGAATCACTGTTGACTATGTTGCTGTCTTTTTCGGACCACCTCCATAGAGTTTTGCAATGCTGCCGGTTTCATCGTAACGCGATGTGGTGCGATACACAAACATTTTGTTCACTTCCGAATGTTTCAGCTCAGGAACAATAGCTGGTTGTGATTTTCCAGCCAAAAAAGGGCAATAACACTATTACTTTTGAGTTCTATTGTCGATAGAACAAAAATTAAACACGCGATACAAAAAAACCTTACACACGCTTGCCAATAATGAAATGAAGTAAGAACAGTCAAATTTTCAGCGCGCTGTCATTCGTAGTTTGGCAGACACAGCGACGTGAAGTTGGTAACAGTTCATGTCAGCCACCCTGTAGTATACTTGTACATTCCTTAACAGATGTTTCCTTAACACATCTTGGTAAATTAACCGTTTTTCTTTATTTTATTGAATATCAAATGACTTTGAATGACTGATCCTTCAACTTCAACATTATATTGTCATGATTTTCGCTTCATTATGTCTTAAAATTACTAATTTAATTTTGATAACATCTTGCTCCGGAACACCCTGTATATTATGTTCCTATACGTCTACATCTTGTCGCCATAAATATTGTTTTCTTAAGCAAACCGTATTGATACTAATCTACAAAAACCTTGCGTTTTCACACGAATTGTCACTAAATAAATTAACATTTTTACCAAAAAGTATATTTTACATTTATTGAATAGCATAATATGTCAGGATATACACAAAGAAATATCTTTCATATTGAAAAGAGTTGAAATTATGTCACCATGGGAATAAATAATATCCTTTATAGGTTGTCACATTGATATAAATAATTTTATTTGTTTTTCCATCAATTTATTATAAACGGTTTTAAATAAAAGCAACAGGTCATTAATGCTGTGACTAAATGTTTATGAATATTCATTTTTTTCTTAAGTTACAATCATGAATTTTATCTTAGAAAGTTGTAAATACGAGTGGCAGTTCCAAATGTCAAAAATAATGATTTAAATGACGTAGATAGGGATCGAGATTATGACCCTCAGGCATAAATGTTTAACATACGAAAATATGCTGCTAGTTGTTCAATAAACAACAGTCACTAAATGATTTTGTTAGATGGGTTACAATTTGACCGGAATGGTAGAATTATGGGCGCAAATTATTGCTATTAAGCCAATTACTATACGTGTCAAAAATGATGCAGAACTCACATTCTGAACTGAGACATAGTACTTTACGTATGTAGGTACATGTGCACAATTTCTTATCGAGCGCAACGAAGGAAGACTCCATATAGATGAAGGAAGTATCCCACACAATGAATTCAAAAACTACCGAATTATACATAGAATACGAGTAATGTCCTAAAGCAGAAATTCAATCAAAAGGTTGAAGATTACACTTGAGTGGGTGCCTGAAATTAAGTTCAAAAGGTTCATTTTGATACTACCAGACTTTGGCGCCAAGTAGCTACAAAACCCAAAACAGGAGGACTGCGTACGACCTGTGCTGCCATTTAGAAAATGTCGAATACCGTAGCAAAAGTAAAATTTTATTCGTAAATGCATTTATTCACATGCAGAGGGTTTGGAAAAGGTTAGGCTAGCCATATTTAGTTATCCTCTTCTCATCAAGACAAACGCAAGGCTTAAACCCGCTACATACGCTCATCGTAATATGCGCCGGTGATCGGTTTACCCTTTTCAAGGTAATCGATGTGAATAACACCGCGGACATCCCAAAAAACTGTCGCTATGACCTTGTTTGCTGACAAACCCGCCTTGGCCTTCTTCGGCTTCGATTCACCAGGAGAAGTTCATTGTTTTGACTTTTCCCTTGGTTTCTGGTGTGTTGTGGTGAATCCAGGCTTCATCCACGGTTACGAAACGGCGCAAAAACTCAGCCGAATTTTTTTTGGAACATCGCCAAACACACCTTTGAAGTTGTCAAACGAATGCGTTTGTTGTCGATTGTGAGCAAACGTGGCACCCATCTAGCGGAAAGCTTTTTCATGTCCAAATATTTATGTAAAATCGAAATGACTGAGCCATGTGATAAGCCTGTGGCCTCTTCAAGCTCGCGCACTTTTCATTATCAAACCATGGATTTTGTCGACCACTTCAGTTGTGGTGACCTCAATTGGGCGACCAGAACGTTCGGCGTCACTTGTGCTTGAACGACCGCACCGAAATTGAGTAATCCAGTGGTGAATGGTTCCAACCGATGCGATGGTGAAGAGTCCCCATAATATTTGTCAAGCTTTTGTTCGGTTTGCGTGATAGTTTTTTCCCGCAAAAAATAGTGTTTAATGAGCACTCGAAATTCACTTTTTTCCATTTTAACAACAAAACTATTTGACAGATCTGTCTGAAAATTTGGGTGCGTTCTTTTGAAAGATGATTCTTGCCAAAAAAAAAATAAATTTAAGGTAACGACACAATTTGTGTTCATTTTCATTGACTTATTGACCCACCCTCGTATATTCATACACCTAAATAGATTAATGAAAGTTTCGGCAGCTACTATCGTATTTTGTCACATGTACGAATAAATTAAAACAAATGCATTGTGAAAGAATATTTTAAAAATATTTAGATTTTTTGAAACGGAAGTAGGGTCAAAAGTAGGGTTACCAAACGTTTTTCGAGGCCCTAAAACAAGAAAGATGAAGGACATTTAAACCTTAAGGAACAACATATGCAATTTGTTCGGGTATGGAATGTACATCGCTTTGGACTTCTTCTTCTAAGCGAATTGGATGTAGCCTATAGATACGTTAGCTCTATACTTCTAAGAAGTATACTTAGATTCGAGTCCCTGTGGTTATCCCATCTTTCGTGAGCTACCAATAAACGTCTGAGAGTAAAATTGTCACTGAAAGCTTCTCAATTTTATAGTTCGGATTCGGACTGTTTCATTGGTGCAAACAATTTGAGGGGCTACTATATTTTTTTCGAAGAATTTAAAAAACTCCTCTCCTCTTATGGTTTCGAGAAACTGGACAGTCTAACATTTTTTCCAATATAGATTTTTTCCAATATCCAATCCTTTAGATTGCCTTATATTTTCTCTTATCACAATGATCACCGCCGATTTCAATTGCTCCCAATTGCTGACCTCGCTGCAACTCAGGCGATGTCCACACGATTTTTTAGGAGTTCCTTTGTCACTATATCCTATACGTCTTTAGATATAACATAGTTAACCCACCTCACCTTATGTTGACTCTTTATGGTGACACTTTTACTTGCAACCCGGTTCAAAATCACTTTAACCTTATCGTCTAATCAGGCAATTTCGCCAGGCATAGTGCTCTGTCAGTCTGGAAGATGTGGTCGAATTATAAGCTTTGACTATCAATGAAGATATGACTCGCTTGATCATTGGATCATACAAGCCTAGTGAATTTTTAATAGCTCCACCTGGAAGACATTGTCAGAGTTCGGTAGCCGATAGGATTTTGATATGTTTAACGTTTTTGATCAAATGTTCGATCAACTTTGCAATCCATATTTGAGGCATCGGTGAAGAACCTGTCGAAGCTTCAGCAGTTCACAACCCACTAAGTCTTTTCTTAAGTTCAGTTTAGGGGTGAGGTGATCAGTTGAAGATGTAGTCAATTCTCGTAATAAAGGGTGACCAAATAGCAATGATAGTTTTTTCAATTATTATGTCAAAGCAGCTGTCAAAGTTAATAATGACATCCAGCTGTCAAAATATTCAGTAAGGCTTACCATTTCAGGCAATTCGTCGTGCCGTGGAAAACTTTGAGCGTAAGTTCACTCTTTTGGACCTTAAACCACCAACCAGACAGAGATCCGTTCGAAGTTAAGAAAACTTAGCCGCCGAAGCGGCCAGTATCGAAGGAGACCCAGAAATGTCGTTTCGGCACCGATCAGCTGAATTGGGCATCGCCAGAGAGCCAACCAGGCTTATTTTGCGGTTGGATTTGGTCCTATATCCATACAAGATCGTGCTGACCCAAAAATTGAAACCGGACGACCATAGATAACGCCGTGAGTTCGCTAATTGACCGCTGGAAATGTTGGCCGGAGATCCGGATTTTGGCCAAAAAATCATCTTCTCGGACGAGGTCCATTTTTGGCTCAGCAGCTATGTCAACAAGCAAAATTGGCATTATTAGAACGACCACAATCCACAAGTGTTCGACAGCGCATCAATGCATCCACAAAGATTGACTGTTTGGCACGGCAGCATAAACGGACCTTATTTCTTTCGAAATGAGAAAGGAGACACCGTTACCGTCAATGGTCCTCGGTATAGAGCGATGTTAATCGACTTTCTGTGGCCATAGCTTGACAACATCGATATATCCGAGCTGTGGTTCCAACAAGACGGTTCTACATGCCATACAAGCGACGCAACGCTCGAAGTGGTGAAGGAGAAATTAGGCGACTGGGTCATCTCACGGTGAGCGTTCATCAATTGGCCGCCGCTATCATGCGACTTGACACCTCTCGATTATATTCTCTGGGACTACGTCAAGTCCTTAATCTACACTAACATGCCAACTACTTTGGACGAGCTCGAGGCCAACATTCGAGACGCTATTGCCGGAATAACGCCTCACATATTGGACCGAGTCATTAAAAATTGGACCGACCGCTTGAAGGACTGCCAGCAAAGCTGAGGGGGTCATTTAAATGATGTGCTATTCCATACATAATGGCATGCATGCAGCTTCAAAATAAAGCCAGAATAAATTTGCTATCTCATACCGTTGTTGTTTTATTTAAATTTTTTTTTATATCTTTCTCATCTGGTCACCCTATACTAAGTCGCCCATTGAGTCTGATTAGTCAAGTTGTAAAATCGATCATATCTGCCATCCGCCAGTCAATTTATTATCGGTGGTTACATGTTCAACCTTATAATGATGAAGGTTGGTATTTTGGTCTTGATGATGAAGAGCATAAGTTCGATTTTGCTTGGATGAACATCAGCTTCCGTGTTTACTTCATCCAGGGAACTTTCCATAAGTTATGCCCTCTGGCATTTCGAAGGTCTCCAAAGCACGAAAGGGGTTAGGCCAGTCTGATCATAATTGCTTGCTGATTCATATGGAGGAATGAACTCAACTAGTATCTGTAACATCATAGATAATACAAGAGTCATTAACATTTTACCAGCAATTTCATCACACAATTTTAGTTGTGAGAAACAGAATGCGGATTCCTAAGTTTGCCTGTAAATCTGGGATAAACGCCCACCTTGTAACGGTTTAAAAAGACGGTCATACAGCACGAAATAAACACAGAACAAAGAAGAGAGAGAGAAAAAAAAAAAAACTTGCAACAAACAGCGTTAACAACAAATTACCATACCTCTCAATTATCCCATCATGCATCAATAACATCGATTGAGGCACAAAGGCGGTTCTTAATTTTTTTCGCTCCAGCATTTTTTTTTTCTGTTAAAAAATTTCCATATGAAGTTGTTAGCCAAGCAAACATAATTTCATCGCCACGGAGACACTGGCCCGCCTCCGCAGCCCCTCTGGCCGGCAAGAATGCCACGCAAGTAACAAGACAGGGCCTAATTGAAAGTGAAACATAAATTTATGCAGCGAAGACCATCGACCATCGACCACACCGCCAATACCGCGCGGCGAATGAACCATATGCACAACACAATTGCCCGCAATTCCACCGCCTCTACAGCATCCAAGTCGTAATATATGCAGCACCATGCATCACATGGCCGCCCGGTACACCTACATCAGTCGACGCGACGAGGTCTGAGATTTCAATTCTGAGACTTCTCGCGCACTTTTGGCCAAGTTTTTTTGTTTTTGTCGTTCCCATAGACACAAAGTAAGACTCCGCCTGAGCCATCTCCTAGACCGGCCATGGCCAACGCGGTGGGTGGCGTGAGTGTTATCTGATATACACTGGGACGGGTTCATCTGGGGGTTTCCCTTGCGCTTCAAGTACTCTCAAAGCTTGCACACACACGTTGTTTTGGGGACATAGCTCCAGCTCTGATGCTGGATCCACATCTCGCACTTGAAGGCCCACACTCGAGTGTGCACTCGCATCAGCATGACCACGCGGGAATACACTGCTCCGATTGTGATTTATTCACTTGAAGCGCACAGGGCAGCCATCTGGGAGACTCAAAGTACCACCGAAGCACTGTGATAAGTGCAGCAGTGGAATATGAAAACAAAACGACATCGAAGCGGTACCCTAGGCTTTTATTTTTTTTTGTACCTTTGCTGCTGCTAGACACCGCGGCAGTTGTACATATACCTCTGAAGAGCTATTGAGAGCTCGACCCCGAGAAGCCGCCGAAAAAAAAGGCAGAAAACAAAACGCCAAATCGAGATGTCAGTTTTAATTTATGCTCCTTGCGTCATACTTAACCCGTTCGAGTGCGCGCATGCGTGAGATCTTCCTCTTGCGCGACGCTGCTGATCATGATGTCGATCTTCTTCTTGTTGCTCTTCTACGGACTGGGATTGAAGTTGGGGGCCTTTGTTTACAACTCGTCGACTCGACGGCCAGCCGGGCGATAAAAGCGCGAACACTTGTGGAATGTCCTTTTGTTGTTCGTCATGTAACTGTGCGGTGGGCTAATGGGATAATTACAGCAATTTATGGCCAAAGATTGGATGGGAATCGGCAGTTTTGTGGATTCATTAGAAGTTGTAATGATGATGCACACTTCAGTTAGCGGTTAGCGGGAATTCAAGGTGGTAAACACTTAAGAAGAATGTCGGCTCATAGAACAAGATGTCGTAGTCGATGACACTGGGAATATTTGAATATCTCTCGTATATTAATGCTCATGTACCATCTTAACTTTGGAAGAAGGTAAATGAATAGAAATGAACGACAAGAGAAAGTGTGAAGTGGAACAAACATTTCAAAATGAAAGTGAAACCGTTGAATGAGAAACATGCGAATTAGGTGAACATAATGCATTTTGCCTTAGTACGAGTGCTGAAAATGTATCGTATTACCTTCTGGATCTACACGTATCTAAGGTTATTCTAATCCCCTAAGAGTCAGTGTATTTTTTAGTTTACAATTCCTTGTGGTTTCTAAGTCTAAGCTTGCCTTAAATGTAGAACTACTATTCTATGCATATCTCCATAGCTCGGCTGTACTCGTATATCGGGTCATTCCTTGAGTGGATTGCCACGTTCCTCGCTATCATCCGAGAATTCCTTCCGTGTATTTGTCCATTAGTCAATCTGTCTTGAAGGAAATCCACACAAACAGTTAATCTTTGTATACACCCAAGCTTTTATTGGATTCAGAGTCTTATATACGTATGTATTCGTTTGTTTTTTAAATCCGCCCACATATACGTCGACTTTTTCAGTATTTTTATTAGGATTCGAAAAATGTTTTCATAATAAGACATACCCGTGAATACATTGCATCGTCAGCGATGCGACCAAGTCAACTTATTAAATGAAGACCCACAGAAAATCTAGTGTACCACTGCTTCAAATAAGCGGCCAAATTAATAAATCCAAGGAAACCACGTACCTTCTAGGCGCCACAGTTAACTTATGGCACAACTCAGCATCGCAGCTTCGGTGTCCATGAAGTTTAACTACCTATTTAGAGAGCAGACAGATATTATCCGCTAAGTGTTTACGGCGAAACAGCTCCATCTTCTGTACACATTACAAGTTTGGAAATGTCTTCTCAAGAAACACAATTAGTTGTTCTCTATTTTCTTAATTAATTTACTTTATTACAGGAAAAATTAGAAGCAGATTCGCTACCACGAGCCACGTCCTTTCGGACTGGTGCCAAAAAGAAAAAGGGCCGAACAAAACCGACCACGTTGCTGTTTATGTCAAAAAGCAGTGAGGTGCGAGAAATGATATGGATGATCGAGTTGCAAATGTGCGTTGATAGGCGAAGTTATCGATTGAGTGTAGTTATCGACTTGAAGCTGACAAGTGTAAACTTAGCATCGATGATGATTCGTTGACGCCACACAAGTCAGATCGCGGCTTGAATATTGTTCTCGCGTATGTCATCTACTTGACAGCATGTGAAAACGACCAATCCCCTTAAAGATCGACTATGATCTGGGTGCGTTTTGGTCACAATGGGAATAATCCTTTGACTGATAATTGTTCGTCGCATTTAGCAAGCGCTAAACTGTGTTGCTTGTAACAAAACGTCACCGCATAGACAACTGGTGTGAGACTTAGTTGATAGTACACACTAACAGATAATCTCCAACCGTTGGCTCCACGAAGGCTGGTAGCAGCCCCATGCCTATTCTATAGCAGAAGTTCAGAAGACCTTAATGGAATGTTCCCTAAAAATGCGATATTTGAGCGTTTTACTAGTCACTACTTTTATGTACACCTTGGCTTCTCGAAGGCTGATAGCAGCCCTATGCCTATTCTATTGATACTACTACAACAGACATTCAGAAATCGCGATCAAGGAACGATCAGCAGAAACTCTATATTTGAGCGTTCTACTAGTCACTACTTTTATGTCCACCATGGTATCACGTTTCTGAAAACTCCAAAGGTAGCGACAAGTTTCGCTTTTTGTCGTTGCTCATGATTTACAGTATTTTTTTTTCTCCGTCCTCCTGATGTCATCATCATGATCGAGTTGCATTTTCAGCCATAACCACTCTACTGCTAGTGTTATGCCTTCGCATTAGAGCTGACTTAGCTTTCGCAATTGATGGCAATTTGGAACTCACTGCCAGGAGTAGCGTTGTTCCCTATCGAACTCGACTTGATCTTTATAATTTTTCTCCTACGAAGTAAATTTTTTCAGATAAATGCGCTCGAAAATCAAAAATTTTTAAATCATCTTTAATAGTCTTCCAACATAGAAGAATGGATTTCAATGAAATTTGGTCTGAAGACTTAGACTGACACGTTAGCAGTGCCAGTTTAAAATTGAAATCCAGAAAAGCTACGATAGTCGTGATTGCCAAGCTACTGGAAGAAGTGGTTCTAATAAGCAACGATGCAGTCGGGATCGTTCAACACTGGCTTGAATCTGTGGGTTTAAATTTGGCCGAACATGAGAAAGAAGCGGTACTGATCAGTAGCAGAAAAGCGTGGGAAACAATCATTCTTATGATAGGTTGGCACCAGATTACATGGAAGAGCACCCTCCAATACCTACATAGGTGTCCTGATTGACACAAGGCTCTGGAATATGCTAGTGGCAAAGTCTCACGAGTAAATAACGCACTCATACGCATCATGCCGATGGCGACTTTTGGCCAGTGTTGGTACATCTGTGATGATCTACGGGTCACTAATATGGGCCATAGCTAAGAAAGTTAAGTCATACCGGAGTAAAATTGAGTCAACATACAGACTCTGTGCAATTAGAGTACGCAGTGCATTTCGCATAATATCAGAATGTTCAGTCTATGTTATTGTAGGATTACTTCCAAATAACATCCAGCAGATGAGTTTCAAAAAACATATGAAAGAAGGAACCAGGAACGTGTGTTAACCGAAAATGAAGCGAACTCACCAGAAAGGGCAAACAGAGTAACGAAATGGTAACAACGATGGAGAGTGTGAAGTAAAGGCCAATGGAGCTATCGTTTCATCCCACTTCTGGAGGCAGACTTCTACACAACCCAACTGATGTTTTCGTGCATATCTCTACAGATTCAAGCATGACAATTCTCACTACTGTCCTTACTGCATTCAGGCTCAGGAAGAAGCGGAATTCTTTCACTGCCATCAGTTCAAAACTGAGAGACAAACGCTGAGAAATGTGGAGTGCACACGGACAGAGAGACAGTTAAATCCAAAAGCGTTCCGTTTATACGAGTGACATTGTACGGAACACTAAAAATAAAAAAATATAGTCCGCAATCGTCTCGGGTGTACTATTTAACCATCGTTATACTCGAATAGTTCTATATCGACTTTTTCGGGACGTTTCTCTTAAAAGTCTTCTTGTATTTTATTTTGATATTAGGGTCCCCTATGGATGCAATTTGGAAAGGTATGACAAGCGGGATCATGTTTTCTTTTGGGTACTCCACTCTGCATAAATCCGCTGATGGGGCTGAGAAAACTAAGTCCCATTCCATCAATTCCTTACTATCCACTAAACTTCCATGCGCTGAATCAATGTTAGCATTAGTTAGTACCATGCTGAGAATCAGCCTGGTTGAGGGCACAATAAAAATAGCAAATAATTCGATGTAACGTGGCTATCTATCCGTCGCCTGGAATCTCATTTTATCTACTTGACACCTAAATAGCTATCACATGAAAACGATCATCAAAATGTGTCAGTCACCATACATGGAGGAAGAAAGATGATTTTGATTTGACTATCAATTGTTACAAATCAGCTTTGCTGATTCCTTACAAGATAACTGGGAGTTCTCTGCGATAATGGATAATGCGGGGCTCTGTGCAGATAGATTACCCTAAACAAATCAACTGAAGATTAAATCAGAAGTAACTCATCTTACTTATACCCCATGTGATGGTCCAATGAGCTGTCTACCTTACGCCAAGACGCACGGAGGATCTACGTACAACACTGCGAAAAGAGCAAAGTGATCCCTTAGACTGAGACCGAAAAGTTCAAACATAGAACAACCATCAACAAAAGAGCTGCACATAGAAAAGTCTGCCAAATCGAATCTATCAAAGACGGCGCCAGACTATCTAAAGCTGTTTGCTGCCCCAGGGCTCCTAAAACACAAGATTGCACATGCACAGACACTCACTTTTCAGGATCTAAATGCAATTAAAGGTACTGAATAGAAGTAAATTGGGACCAAATTGTGGATGGTGGGAAAGTGGCAAGCTCCATTGATTCATCATGATGAAAGTCGGCATAATCCTGGCATGCTTCTAAGGAATATAGAGTCCCATGGCTCGTACAGATCTTTAAAGAATTACTCAACGGCTTGCATGGAGCTACATTTTCATACCCAAAGCAGGGAAGAACAATCTCAAGACCTGAAAGGACTTTAGGTCAATAAGTCTAACGTCGTTCCTCCTGAACAAGTATCAAGATTAATAGACATATGGTTGGTTGGCATGAAGTTACCATCGATGTACACTTAGATTAAATGTCCATTGTGTTGCCACTAGATAGGAGTTCATTTCATTGCCTATTCCTGGAACCAGTAGATCAGTAAGGCTATTGAAAAGGTGTTCAACTTCTGCAATCTTTCAAAAGTTGTCGAGTTCAAGTGAGAAAAGAAGTGTACTATGGTCTGCTCCTTCAGCTACTGCAGAGATCCTTGTAGGGATTGTCCAACCTTTTATGACTTTGGTTAGTTTAGAAAGGGCTTCTCACCTGTGTAGTATTGGTTATAGTAGCCTAGGCCTACAATGTTCTAAGATGCTTCCATCTGTGGTGAGCCTTGTCTAACGCGTCGGCGTGGATGCTAATACGAGTACGCTGTTCGTTTTTTTTTACAGTTCTCTCAAGAAAGGCGAGCCTTTAACACTGTGACAGCGCCCCGAGTTCCCTTAGTGCCAGTGCATCTGCCGTAATGTGTGCTTTCAGTTTCGCCTCTCAACTATGACCTTATTACCTAAGGAGGCATTGGACAAAGCATCATCGAAGTTACTTCCCCTGAACTGTTTTTAGTCGCCTCATATGGCAGGCATACCATACAGGGCTGTTTTTGACCCCGACCATGCGGGGTTGCAACGTAAATACATTGAAACACTTCTACATTTTTCTGTATGAAGGCTATACAAGCTTCAACACAATAATCCTGAAAGCATTTATTTATCTATTGGTTCATTAGCTTTGTAATTCTCCGGAATATCTCGATGACATAGTTATACTGTCCAGCTATCTCTTTAAGAGGTACGCGGCAGTCTTTTACGCCTTAAATCATATGGTGCTGTATGTAAGGGATTTGATGGCTGCCGTACGAATTAAGTCTGCGATACAGTCTTGACCATCAACCAATAAGCGGCTTGACTAACAGTGGTGACTTCGGCCTGAAAAAACGCTGCAATGTTTCTGAAGGCTAAGGGATAAGTGAATGTTCACGTCCTGCGGGAAAACACTAAAACGATTGGTAGAGGCATACTACTCGATGAGTCTTTTCTAGAGCGGTGTACCACATTGGTGTAACCGATGTTCAGTCTAACGCCTTTTTCCATGAATAGAGGACGTTCAGCTTCATTTCTCCCTGTTGAGGTTCTGGTCTAACTCTAATACCAAATAGACTTATACATGCATATGTATTTCTTTCTTCTTTTCCCTTCAATTATTTCCTATTCTTAGTATCAGGGGCCCGACCCCCTTTCGCCCATACGCTGCTACCTCTGCTTACCATTTTGGCAAACGCCTAGCTATTCCTCAAATTTCACAAGAAATATCTGATTCATCTCATTTCCGCTATCAGAAATAACCGCAGTAAGATTTTCCACTTCAAAATCACTACAATGGTCACTCAGTGTCTCCAAGCAGTCTCGTTACCAGCTTAGCTCCAATTTAAGCTCTTCATTCTCCCTCCCGGTAGAAGCCGAAGCCCCCGGACAACACATTCAATTATATAGCGACTTTGTGAATCAATGCCGACACCGAAACAAATTCTGACAGATTTGCTCTCCCACATCTTTTTTCCTCCGAAAGACCATGATACGATTACACACACCGCCACTGTGTCTTAAAGATTAAATCACATTTTGATAGGCAGCTGGAATTTTATGCACTGGCCCGATGGTGATGGCGATGTGGCGAGTACGAGTAGGTAGCCACCGTACCAAGTGGTGAGACGAGGTGAGGGACCCCAAAAGACTCTTAAGTGTTATAATTATTCACAGGAAAAGTCATCAGGACAACCCGGCTAGAAGCCTTTGTAACCCACCGCTTCACTGAAGCAGCAATTTGTTTGATGAATCTCTCTTTCTTTTCTCTGCTATCTCTGCTGGTCGATTCGGTTGTCCGCATTGTGGTCCAGTACACAATTCAGTGGTATGGTATTCAAATTCGTTTTGTTCGCCTGTGTGTCAGGCGGCATAGTGCACCTACAAAAGACCCCCGATCTGGGGATCCACTTGTTCTGGAGAACACTTGAGAGTGTTTTCTGTGTTACCGTCTCCCCATAATTTTTTTTTTCTTTGCTGTTCATCTGCCTGTCCCGATGAACGAAGGCGACAAACACCAAATGAGCTCCTCGTTGCTTTTGAAAATAGATGCAAGATAGCAACCGAGTGTTCGAGTAAGGTTCCCAGCCAGCAACCGTAAAAAAAAACCGAAAATGATCAGGACACTCGCAGTTGCAGTGTCCCCTCAACGGGACGACGGATTGCCCAGCGGACAACGACGACGGCAGCTCTTTTTGAAATCCCAATAAGTAGTCGCTTTAGTGAAAATCTGTCTGTCCATCTTTCGATGCGCGGTACTGGTGGTGGTAACGGCAACGGCAATGGCATCAGCATCGGCGGTGTTAAGCTTCATTTAGTTCGGTTCGATGGATTTCCATGAGGATACCTTTTGAGATGCTTCTGCGTTGCGCTGCTGGTGAATGTGTTATGGATATTCTTAGTGACTCTCCTGGCTGCAAAAACCTACACTCGGGTGACTTGTGATGGTGGTTCCCAGCATCGGCAGCATAAGCCTCATAGACAATGCGGGCACTTTTCACATTCCTTCAGGAGGCAAATGTGCGTGCCTGCTGATCAATCTTGTGTGGGAAATAATCCGATTAACTCCTTTTGCGGGTATGCGTTTGATTGGGTTTCTTTCATGCGATAGTCCGTTGGTTAGCTATGCTCGTAGTTATTTTGTTGGTGTGCACATTTTGGCATTGTGCTACCGCATTGTATGAGACGCGGGATTGGTTAATCCTCAATGTGCTGTTAGATGCCAATTTCATATCCATAGTGAATGGTAATATACGTCTTTGTGAGATGAGATGTGAATGTGCTCGCAGCCGCATAGAGTGTGGGAGTTTATTAACATGTCATTCTATTCACAGACCGTACGGTGGACACATGATATGGGCCTCGGTTTATTTTGAAAAGCTTTTGTAATCAGGTGTGTTCTATCTAAATAGCATTGTGACTTTCAAGAGATAAGCATTCTAAATTGGGAATTTCATAGAAGGATATGACTTCCTCATTTCTTTTGCTGAGAGATGAGGATTTCATAAATAAATGGATGGACTTGTGTTTGAAGAAAGCAGTTCTTTAAAGCACGCATCTTTAGACTTATTATTTTCTTAAGGACACCTTGTCTGTGCTTTATTACTATTCATCATGCACCGTACGTTGTATAATGCGCGGTTACATAATGTTTGTAAAGTCCGCGGGCATCTACAATCAAGCAGACAGATAAGGAATCCACTGTATTGCATAGTTAGCTCTGAAAGAGTAGTTTTTTTTTTCTTCGAAAACTTTCTTTTCTTTTTTCTCAGGCCATTTGTCGAAGATCCATGATACTGTGTCAATATCATCAGCGTATTCGAAATTAAAATTTCCTTCAAATTGCTCTGTTGCCGGTCAACAAACTTGCTGGACACTACTTTGGATTTGCACTTAACCACTGAGCCATGGCTCCCACAAGCCGTATTGCCGATGTGAAATTATTGGCGTTTACAATTCGAGGGTATCCTCTCACCCTCTCTCTGATTCCTTATTGTATATAGCCTGGTTCACTGTTTGAAAAACCAAGAAATCGATGCTGACGAAGTTGCGGTCATCATCAGTGTTAAATTTTAAAGCAACGTCTCGGAGGTACTTCATTGCATTGTTTAAAATACAAAGATGATGTGAAAAAGACCACCGTTGTCCCTTTTACAAATTAAAATGCTCGTCTTATGCGCCCCTTCATACGAGTATATGGGGAAAATCATCCAATTGTTACAGCAAGCCAAATACCTGGAAGTTGTTCTTTACAGCTACCAGATCATTATGAGCCTAGGACCTAAGATGATTTATTTGCTGCAAACCCTTGTTGTCAGAAATACATTTGTATACTGGAATATGCTGCCGTAGGGTAGCCCCTGTAAAGTGGATAGTGTTTGTTTGTAACCTATACAGTACACGTTCAAGCCCCATCTGGGAACAGCAACCAATGACCACACGAGTATGAAGAGAAGCGAAGGTTCTCCGACCACTACTTCAGAATGATATGTATTTCTGCCTGGTAGAAGAATGGACCTGAATCGAATCTGAGTACTCCGGGATTTAGTTTTCCTTAAAAGAATACGAGTAAATTATGCTGCCGTGGCCTAGTCGATGAAAATTGGCAGTTGTATGAGTGGCTGCTTAAGCACTACGCCAACTGAAAAATGAGCATCCACCGCCTTTTCTATGCAGGTACCATTTACTAGAAATACAATACGGAATTTTCAGTTGCCAGTGCGCCATGAAAAAGTACATACACTGGGTAAAACATGGTCTCCACATCTTTTCGGACTGTCGAGTCCTCCTGGGCTTCTCGAAATCGTTTCAACAGCTTAACTTGCTACTCTCTACCCGAACAAAATTCTTGGCTTTCTGACCTCCTCTCGAATGAACAAAAAAACAGTAGACAATTTAATAGAAGGGCACAATAGCGCTAATGAGCTGCATAGGCTCTCTCCTACATCTTCTCTAATATACTGGCAGTCGTGGTGCGGATTCGGGCAACTGGTCATAAAGCTCTTATTGATTTGGAGGAACATAGCCGCCGGATTTACGGTTAACAACAGTAATGAAGTGCTAATTAAATCATTAAAGCTAGTCCACATCCAAAGATAGCAAAGTATCGTCTGTGAGCTCCTTGAAGATTCTGTAAATGGATCTGCTGTCACGCCTACTTTTGTTGATATGCCGCAAGATACATAGCACTTCTCTCATTTTTATGCGATGTTTTGCCTAGAGCTCATTCATTATTCTGTTAAGACGGCTCCTATGCGAGCTTTAAGTTCTTCGATACGCCTTCAAAGATCTACAGAAACCCATGTGGTAGTTTCTGTTGCAAAAATAAAAACATTTTTTACATCATTCTAATACTCTTCAAAGGTTTACAGCATTGAGCTGTCTGTAATCCTTGCGCAAGATGATTTAAAAGTTACCAAACTGAGGGATCCTATAACTGGGCTTTACGGTGACGGCACGGTGTCCTTGAACCATAAGATAATGATTACGTAACAATTCTACGTCTACGACTTTGTGACAGGTTTTATTCTTAACAATGGTGTCACCTATGGCAAGGCGGTAGTCGTGCAGAAATTCAGAAACTATTCACCGTTTCCTTGTTGTCGCAGAGACTGCGTTTCTCCATGTCGCTACTCACCTTTGCATTGAGATCCTTTTGAGAAGTATACAGCGCCTTATTGGTCGTAGAAGTTATCTTTTCCATCTTAAGATGAAGGCTTTGTCGGGGCGCAGGTACTTTCTGTTGGGAATTGGTATTCTGCTGGACCTAACAGTCTTATTTCGCTTAACCCCGGAATATATAAGCTATGTCGTATAAACCGTAGTGGAATCTTTCATTCCAGAGCTAAGGAGAGTCCTTTTATTCTAGAAACCAATCTTAGTCTGGGTACGATAGCCGAAAGTCATCACCGTGCGATCATTTCTTATCCGAAGCATAACAGCTCTTTCGAAGGCACAAATTATTTCGAAAACCTAGGATGTTACCATTTGTTCTCACTGCTTCTCACTTTTTCAAAGAGTTTTGAGAAATTTGTTAAATCGCGAATGTTGTCCTTCTTAGAGAAAAATAATTTGTTCTCTGCTGATCAATTTGGATTCAGATCCGGTAAGTCCACAGAAGATACTATCCTCAAGGTGTGCTATGAGCTACGAGTATATGATGGAGTTGAAAAAAATCAATCGACTATGGCGCTATTTATCGATATGACGAAAGCATTCGATATGGTTAACCATGAATTGCTCTAAAGCAAGCTTTATAAAGTAGGATTCAGGTGGCATAACAAGTTTTAGTAAATGGAAGTCTTACTACTTCACGTAAGTTAAAAAATGGGGTGCCACAAGGATCTATGCTGGGTCCAATTTTGTTTCTTGTATATGTTAACTCATTATTATACCAGAATTTCCGTGGTAAACGCACAGCATTTGCGGATGATATAGCATTTAATGCACTGGGCTAACATCTTTTGATTGTATAGTTAAATAAATGGGGATTTGCAATTGCTTAGAATTTGGTTTGCCTTCCACAAATTAATCATCAGTAAAAAAACGAAAACTATGCATTTTAAGCTATCGGGAAATATTCAAGAGGAAATCGGGGTTTATCACTCACATGATTGTAAAAAGTTTAGCTTACCGCTACATATACTCGTATGTATGTGGTGAGAACAATTTTGATGGAAATAATGTTTGGTCGAGCAACTGCTTCAAAATAGAATCCGTCGATTCATATCGATAATAAACTGAATTGTGGAAGGTTCATATTCAAACTGATAAATTTTACATGGCGCTCATAATTCGTAAGATATATCTTTTAAAACCATATTGTTCCCGTAGTGCAATACGGTATAGTGAGTTGGGAAGGAAAAATCATCGAAAGACATTGCAGAGCTAGTACGCGAGGGATGCTTCTGCAATAGTGAGAGACTTTAACCCGATCTAAAAAATACCTCCCGGGGGGACTGACTTCCGTCATCGCGAATGGGATTGCAGCTAGTCGTTCGACTAACCAGCAATTCATTTTTGAATTATGTGAAAGATAGAAAAGAAAAATCCGCGGTTTGTTGGATTTCAAGACTTTTTTGTTTGAAAATATCGCCTAATTTCTTGGCCTTAGCTAACTCTTTCAGATCAAGAGGTTTTACTCGTCTTTGTCTCCTGATTACATTGTCAGTATTTAATAGTTCTGTTATTTTTATGTTAACGTGGTTGTTTGTGCCTTTGAGCAGCTTTTATAACTTCATCTTCAACCATTTCAATATTAAGATCTCTATGTTGATCAGCGTTGCGAATGTACCAAGGTGCATAACTATGTTCCTTAGTAAAAATTTGTTTGGCATATGCATGACCACAACTGAAGCCTATAGGTCCATACTGGTTTCAGAACCT
This sequence comes from Pocota personata, assembly GCA_963082735.1. Lineage (NCBI taxonomy): Eukaryota > Metazoa > Arthropoda > Insecta > Diptera > Syrphidae > Pocota > Pocota personata. The sequence goes on along the minus strand of OY720429.1, from coordinate 260,898,692 downwards.
GCTTATTGTAGTCGGACAGGGATGAATATCTCCCAATAAGCCAATACATTTTACTGTGTCGCATGTTCAACTCATCTCTCTTTTTCTTTACATGCGCTTTCCAACGAAGTTTAGCGTCTAGGGTCATGCCTAGATATTTGGCAGTATTTGAGTATTCCACTACATTGTTGTTTATGTATACTGGAATGTGTGGTAAGTTTTTATATGTAAAATTAATCTAATCTGCGATTTTTTAGTCCATTCTGAAATACTGTTTATTGCCACTTGAAGCTTTTTTGTTGCTATTTTGACAGTTGCTCCCACAGCAAGTAAAGCAGTGTCATCAGCAAAAGTTCCTATAGTGGTTTCTCCACTTTCAGGCAGATCGCTAGTGAATAAGAGGTAAAGCACAGGACCCAATACACTGCCTTGTGGTACGTCCGCTCTCTTTCTTGTGTAATTCTGAAGAATCGATCTGATATATGTATATGACTCGAGAATTTTGAAATACTCCTTCGGCAGTTGCTTTTGTAATTTGTGGATCAATCCTTTGTGCCAGACTTTATCGAAATCTTGTGCTATATCAAGAAATATTTTAGAGTACACATTTTTCTTTTCAAATGCTTTTTCGATTTTATCTGTGATTCTACGCACCTGATCAATTGTAGAGTGCTTATTTCTAAATCCAAGTTGGTGGATTGGGACTATCAATTTTTCATCAATTATCTTTTGCAGCCGTTTTACCAGCATATTTTCGAATAACTTGGACAACATTGATAGTATCTCGATATTGGGTGATATGAGGTTACTTCAATAGGAGGTTTGCCTGGTTTTGGTATCATTATTACCTCCGCGACCTTCCACATGCTTGGCACATATCTTAAATTGAATGCAGCTTTTCTTTTCTTTTCTTGGAAATTGTTTTAAAATTTCCCCTGTAATTAAATCAAACCCTGGGACCTTTTTTATATTTATGCATTCTTTAATTTCATTGGCAAGTTCTTTAGCTGTTACCTGTCTAGTAGCTCTATCTTCTTCGCACCTTACTTCGATTCCTTGATAACCTTTATCTTCATAAGGTTTGAAGACGTCTTCAATATACTCTGCAAAGCCTTTGCTTTCTCTTGGCTGCTTTTTGCGCAGTTACCTTCTCTGGTTTTTACTGGTGGAATGTGAGCTATTGGCCTGTTCATTTTCTTTGTTGCCTTCCAGAGCGAGTAGTTTTGTAGGCTTTTTAATAACTTTCCGATATCTCTAAGAACAAATCACAACTTTCACTCATTCGTTAAAAGTGTCAGAACCTGGCTCTTTACTATTGACCCTTGTGAAATTGAAAAACTATTGAAAGTTAACTATTGCAGATACGAGTAACTTTAACTAACTAAAAAAAAGCTGATAGTACCCCACGTCAGTTCAACGGTCATTCAACACTAACAACAATGTTACAGAATGGCATTTATTTATTCTAATCCGCTTATTTAATATTGTATTTAATAAACAAATTATTAGGTGTGCAACCAAGTTCTCATTAGATGGCTCCAGCAGTAAGTGCTGTTCGATTTTGACATACTCGTATCCAAAACGTCATGAACCAAACTGTAAACAAACTGTTTTGACACATTGGTTGTGTGAAAATGTCTGATTTTGTGCCAAATAATCGTCATTTCCGGGAAGTGTTGATTTTCTTCTTTCATTCGAAGAAAACGGCGGCTGAAGCGCATCGAGAGCTCCAAAAAGTTTACGGAGATGCTGCTCTAAGTGAAACAACGTGCCGTGATTAGTTCCGTCGCTTCAAAGACGGTGATTTCGATGTTGACGACCGTCCGCGTGAAGGAAGGCCAATATCCTTCGAAGACGCTGAATTGGAGGCATTCCTCCATGAGGATCCGTGCCAAACGCAAGAACAGCTTGCTTCAGCATTAGGAGTTACCCGTCAATCCATTTCCAAGCGATTGCATGCGTTTGGAATGATTCAAAAACAAGGAACTTTGGTTCCTTATGATTTGAAGCCAAGGGACTTTTAGCATCGTTTTTTCGCCTGTGAACAACTGCTCCAGCGGCAAAAAAGGAAGGGTTTTCTTCATCGCGTCGTGACGGGTGATGAAAAATGGATTCATTACAGCAACCCAAAGAAAAGAAAGTCATGGGGACTGTCTGGTCATGCTTCTACGTCGTCGGCTCGGCCAAATATTCATGCTGCGAAGATTATGCTGTGTATTTGGTGGGACCAGGTCGGTGTCATTTATTATGAACTATTGAAACCTAACGAAACCATCACCGGGGAACGGTATAGACTTCAATTGACAAAGATAAGAGGCTACGCTGGTTATCACGCCTATCATCCTTCTGATAGAACGCGGGGCGGTTCGTCCTTATTCATTGAAACTAACATCGAACACTCGGTCGATATAAACATAGAGCTCGAAAAACTTCAGTTGTGCGCGGTGAGGGTTAAAAATAAACACTTGAGCTACAACATAGCGTCTGTTTACTGTCCGCCGCGATGCTCGCTTGAAAAAGACGACTACTTTCGTGTCTTCAATGCCCTTGGTTCAAATATCCTTATTGGTGAATATTTCAACGCGAAGCACACCTTCTGGGGTTCAAGATGTACATCATCTAAAGGAAAAATTTTCTACGAAGTGGCAAACGAATTCGGTTGTTGTTTTTATTCGACCCACCTATTGGCCAACCGACTCAGAAAAAATTCCCGATCTTATCGATTTTTTCGTTTCAAAAGGTATTTACGATAAATTTATTACAGTCGAAGAAAGTTTTGATCTCTGTTCTGTTCACTTTCCGGTAATTTTATTACTTGGTGAAGCGTTGATCAAGAAAGAAGGACCTCCAAGACTTACTAGCAATAGAACAAATTGGGAGGGCTTTAGAAATGACTGCGAAACAAATCTCGCCTTAAATGTATCACTTAAAACACCTTGTGAACTAGAGGACGAAGTTGATCGTTTCGTGGAAGCAATCCAAAGAGCGGCATGGAGAAACACTCCTTCTAGAAGCTATAAGATTAACCGCAACGAAAAGTATCCGAGTGAAATCATTGAACTGGTGAGGGAGAAAAGAAAAGCACGAAAGAAATGGCAAATCACTCATGCACAGCAGCATAAAAAGATCCTTAACCGACTATGCAATCGCCTTAGAGATAGTATTCGGGAATTTAAAAGCAATAAGATAGCGATCTACCTTGAAAATCTCTCCACTGGAAGAGAATCAAATTATTCACTTTGGAAAGAGCTAAAAGGCATCTCGAGAACTCTCGAAAAAAAAAAGATTTGTTGTGGTGTATTTCTTGACGTCTCACAAGCTTTCGATAAGGTTTGGCACGAAGGTTTGGAGTATAAATTGCAACGGCTACTGCCATGGCAACTCTTTCTAATTTCACGATCGTACCTCATCGAAAGACTTTTTCGTGTTAAGCACGGAAATGATTACTCTGAGTTCAAGGAGATTGCGGCCGGAGTCCCACAAGGAAGTGTCCTCGGCCCGCTTCTATATGTACTCTACACGCGTGATATCCCGCAGGAAAGAAACTGCGTCGTCGCCACGTTTGTGGACGATACAGCGACATTGACAACGGGCGATACAATTGAAGCAGCAACTAAAAAGCTGCAACATGCTATTAATAAAGTCCACGCTTGGACGAATTCTTGGCGTATTGTGCTGAACGAAAGCAAATCTACCCACGTCAACTTTACCTACAAAAAAGTGGATAGATTACCCGCTCGGCTCAAACACCGTACGCGAACGAAGCAAAATATTTAGGAATGACTCTGGATGTTAAGCTTAAATGGCGACGAGCTCGAAAACAAATACCGACAAATGTACTGGCTACTCGAAAACATTCGAAGTTGAGCCTACATAGCAAACTACGTATCTATAAGCAAGTGCTAAAGCTAGCGTGGACGTATGGTCTACAACTATGGGGTTGTACCAGGAAAAGCAATAGAAACATCCTATAAACTTTTGAAAATAAAGCTCTTAGAACGATCGTTAGCGCACCGTGGTACGTACGTAACGAAGATATTCATCGGGACCTGGGAATTCCTAGCGTCGTGTTCACGGCTATTGTAACCGTACCGTCATTCAACTACTTGACGCGAACAATTCAATTCGTCGTCTGCAAAGGACAAAACATTTTGACCTCGCGTCATAGTATATGCCGGTCGTAAAAACAGCAGGAACATTCATTGGAATTTAACTTCAATTGATGCGATTAAGCCGAGTACTGCGCGAAAAACGGGCACAATACGAGAAGAGGCACGAAAAAGAGATTCTACAGCATGACAACGCTCGGTCTCACGTTGCCAAACCCGTTAAAACTTACCTGGAAACGCTCAAATGGGAAGTCCTTCCGATTATTACTTGTTCTGTTCGATGGCACATGGTCTGGCTGATCAGCAGTTCCGCTCATATGAAGACATAATTGATGGCATACCTTCCTAGTAAGTAAGCATAACACTATTATTGAGCTACTGGGTCAAGTTAAGCTGTCTGCACTCAATATCCATGAGAAAATTATCAATTAGATATTTAGACATGCAATTGTCGCCCAAGTGTTTACCTAGGTCAGCTTCCCTTTGCGAAGAATTATAATCCATAATTTATTTCCATCTCCACCACTAATTTCCCGAACCCCAGGTCATGACATTTAACAGTAACTTTGGCTACTAAAATATTTTATAACAAAACACCAATCGGCGTACAATGATTTATATCGAGTCTAATGCAAATAAACTTTCAGAAACAATTCAAAGCGAAATAAAAACACCCATTAAACATTTAATTCCCCAAAATATTTATTAACATAAATTAACTATTCACGGCGAATAAAATTCCCGTCCAATTAGAGACGCTTTCCAATCGATTATCGCCCGATGGCCGAAAACTCATAAAAATAGTTTTATACTCAATGTCTTCATGGCTGTGTGTTGTCCACTGAGATACAGTAGGAGTCTATAAATTATATTTCACACAGCAAACGACGACGTTTTGTTGACGACGATGTCGACGGTGATCGGCCGGCGCCCTCATCCTCCTTCTCCTCCTTTACGAGTAAGTAATTTGCGATTTTTTTAACTCCCGCACCTGTGCCGGATTCGCAAGAATCGCATCAAAATGTCAAACAACGTGACGATTTAACTGCGAGCTGTCAATTCGCGTAGCCGCTGTAATTAATTTTAAATCTGTCAATTTTTATGGTTTTTAGATCAGAGCTCACTAATTATTTATTACTCTGATGATTTGGTATTCATGTCTTGTTTAACACTCAGGTACGCGCGAAGATAAACAGAGAATTTGGATTCCCATGAATGTAGAGAGCGCGTAATGTGTCGATTGGAGTTGACAATGGACAGTAAAGAGTGATGTTCCACTCCCCTTGGAATGACCCACAACTGTCATATATTACCAGGGAGGGAGTGAGGTGGGGCTAACTAGTGTTTTTCCATAAACCACCTCGCTCGCATGGAGATAACAATTCAATAAAACTGTTCCAACGGACACTTTGTAAGAGTTACAAGCGGGCAGGGAACTCCTGCAGATTGGATGCCTGTTACAATTGTTGAATATTTAATTTTGGATCACAACGGATGATATGTGGCGCAGACCCAAACCGGGTCCGGTTCGGGAAGAAATTATAATTTAAGAGCGGTCACCATTGCCGAGGGAATTACCAATGCGAGTCCATTCTTCGCTCGTAGCTAATTTAAGACGATCGCGGGTCTTTAACTCATACACGCTGCCTGATTATACTGATTGTGATGATGATGATGATAATGGCGGGTCCCATGGCCTATTAGAATGATATTTGAATATATAATGATGCACATGGAAATTGATTTCGGTGGCATCACAGAGAAATTCATTCTGTCATACGTCGTGAGATATGACAGAGAATGGGGAAAATATTTGTTGGTGTTTTTCCAATTTCCAATTTCCAATTTCATATGGAATGCAAAATGCAAACGACTTTCTACAATCATGTCGAACTGAGAAGTTGAAGTGAATGGAAAATTTCCGAACAGGAATGCACTCGGAAAGTTACGTGTTGTTTGTTTGTATTTGATTGGATGCCAATGAATATCAAAGAAATTTGTGTGCAAGAAAAGTGGGGAAAACTATGTTGTAACTGGAAGACAGTACCCGGAACAAACATAAAAGAAGGACGGCAAAGCACTTAAGCATGAAACAAATTGCATAGATGATTCTGTATAAAAAGAAGTTATTGGTAATCAATGTAGAGAAAGAGTCAATTTTGAGAAATTTGCAGCTATAGCTTGTCAAACCAATGAGATCGTGGCAAGAACTAGCTACCTGCTGCACGTGGAAAATACACTTACAGTTCATGCTAATGCCATGTCTTATAACTAAAGGGAATGAAGCTTTGACAGCTTTTCATGTTATTAGCATTTGCAGTTTTAGGCTAACGCCACGCACTGAGCGACTGAGCGATTAAGCGGTTGAGCGACGCAAAAAAATTAAAACGTATGAAATCGTATTGTCGTGACGTGATCACGTAGTTTCTGAGCGATGAGCGAATTTTGTAAACGATAGAGCTGATTTTGTTTTAATTTTTTAATTCATCCGATTGTCAATCGGCTGGGAAAAAAACGAATAAAAAAAAAGTAGAAAGTTCACCTAATCAAGCGAATATTCTATCCAGCTGTTGACGAATTCTACTAGGGAAAACAAACCCGGTTTGCGGCGAGGGCGGTAAACTACTTGCTCCCCATCTCTGTTGTGGAGAGACTTCAGCTAAAAATTGACCCAGACTCTTCTGAGTCTGAGCCGGTTGTAAGCTACCACAAAATGACCAAGATCAGTACTGCATGAGACACACCAGTCAAGGGAACTGTCGAGAAACTGAATGTGTCGAGGAGGGAAACCCATATGCAATCCATCTCAGTCGCAGACTGACCTAAACCACTTTCAACTGATCCAGGTACGGACTCACTACCCAAACCCGGGCTGATTGTCAGACGATCTTTAGAATAAATTTATAAATCTGAACACGGCTTTCTAGTAAAAGACAAAGACAACTTTCACAACTAATCGCTCAAGCGATGATGTTCAATGAAAGGCCACTCGTCGCTCAGACTCATCGCTCAATCGCTCAATCGCTCAGTCGCTCGTAGCTCAGTGCGTGGCCTTAAGGCCCGACCCATAGAATCCGTCGACGTCGTTCCGTTGAAGATTGACGATGGCGTTCACGTATTGCCGGAGAAAACAGTCCCATACAAACCGTCGCGTACCTTTGTTGACAGATTGAAATGTCAACCGATTGTCAACGGCGATGACAGTTTCTCTTCTCTCTCAATGCTTCCACCAATGAAAGTGCTTACTCCCAATTTGCCGACTGCCAAAGGATCACGGGAACGCGAGTTGGAACCTTGGAAGTATGAGTGGTCGCAGCTACAAGCTTGAAGAAATGACGATTAGAAGGATTAGAAGATGTCCACTCGATCTTGTGTGTACAGGAAACGAAATGGCGAAACACCGGGAATCGGGCAAGTTTCTTGGACGTTAAGACAAAAGCGTACAAGATCTTCTAATATGGATCGGAACAAGCTTGACAAATTACTTCTTTACCATTATCGATGAGGTCGGTGATGAGGAGTGCAGAGCACAAGATATGTGGGATTCCCTACAGCGATCTTGCTTGGAGAGAGCCAAATCACTGCTTGGATAGTCGAAAAGCCCCTGCTAACACGCCAAAGAAACATGATGGTGGACAGATGAAGCTAAAGTAGTGATACGGGAAAAGAAAACGGTTTTCAATACTTGGTCAAAGATGAAAAAGCCTTGAAGTGATATATAAATATTGCAAAGGTCTCGCGAGAAGGTCTTTGACGTCAAAAGCTTCGGCGATGTTGTTACCGACCTCGATATAAGGGCGTGCTTTCCCCATGGTCATCCTGCATAGATGGGCAAGTTTGCCAGGAATTCTATTGGAAGTATGTTACCTTGATAGAGCAGCGTGTATTCGCCATAGTTGTAGAAATGGCTCTGTACAGTTCGTCTGATATGGGATATGATAGGCGACTTTAAAATCGATGAAATGATGGTCGTATTGATTTGGAGTTCCTGGGTTTTTTCGAAGATAAGCCGCAAAGTGAATATCTGATCTATGGTGGACTTCTTGGCCTAAAACCACACTGATAGGGAATAATTAGATTGTTGACAAAAGATTTAAGACATTCATATAAACTAGTACCTGTCTCCTTTCTTGAGAATCACAATCAGCACTAGAAAATCGAGGAGGAGACCATAAATAGAGCAAATGCACGATGGATCCATTTAGAGACATGCGCAACCCTTCGTTAAGAAGACACCTCTTTGTCTGGTTCGGCTTACTCGCAAGGCTGATATTTATGAACCAACGAGGACGTAAGTAAATGATCTAAATTCAGAGTTGAATTATATTACCAACTATCATGGGTTAGATTTAAAATGCAGTGACACTAGTTTGGGTGAAGGAACACGTAGAGACCGAAGGTAATGTCCGGCACTAGGTAATAGAAGATATGATGTAGCAGACTACCACTGGTTGCAAACTGAGAAGATTCGCCAGATATCCTTGTGGTAAAAATCTGGAAAAATCCAGAGACTTACTTTGGCTAAGATGACTAATTTTAGGGAGACGAAAAAGGACCCAAGAATGTGGTCTACTTCATTATAAATATGTAGGTAGATATGAATGTACTCACACCATACACCACAATCGGGTGTAATCTTGGCCTTTGCTGAGGTTTATAATTGTACTATGCAAGTCCATCCAATCATACAAAAAAGCAAAAATAAACAACTTCAACAAAGAAGGAAATAGTTCACCTTCCCAATGATGGAAATTGTGCATCTAAAAATACTGAGTTCCCAATTCCCACTGACTTACAAAGCAGAACTTTAATTGCAATTAAAAGGCGCCAATCCACCAGAAACAAAAATAAATAAATCCAAACCATCCTCGCATCTTATTACCACCTCTATTGAGGTGGTAATCGAAAATTACCCAATTGCTAACGCACGTGATATTTCTCTGCAAAAGTCCAACTGGGCTGTTCAGCTAAAGTATAGAAACGAACGAAGAACACACACAAAATTTTCGTAATCCATCGCAGCTGGTTCCAGCCGAGCCAATCTCGCCCATTAGCACTTCAATTTTTCATCAAATCAAATGCGCACCTCCCAACATCGTCGGACACTGTAGAACGATCGCACTGTGCAGATCAAAGGACCTTACAAGACTTGAAAGGAACTCGCATGCTGTGTTCGATTCCTGAACTCTCAATGCACCGTCAGCGTCGCCCAACTCCACCCGACCGCCCGGGTATAAATAATAAACCATTCCAATGATACAACATCAAACGTGATGGGTATTTAAATAAATTTCCATAAGGCTCCCAGCTGAGAGCTGGAATCGGCTGTAGCTGCCGCTATACCTAAAAATTCATTTGAATTTTTTTTTTTTCCTCTCTTTGGATTGCTTGAGGATACGATGCGGATTTCGATAGGCAATGACATAAATCCACTTTGTTTGCTCATCTCTCGCACAACACCGTAGATGACGATGATGACGGAGCAGCATCAACAGCAAAGTGTCCCAAATGGGGATTCGCCCTCAAGTGGTTCCACCATCACAATCAGTGAAGCATCTTCCAACCGAACAACAAATTAACCCAACCATGGATGAATACAAAAAAAATAAAAAATAAAAATAAATTTCAAGCAACGGAGAAGGAGAATCGAAAATTAATTTGCATATTAATCAAGGTGCGCATATACTATACACGTACCATACCTGTAGCCCGAGTAACAGCGACTCGGTTCGAATGGAGCTTCAAACGACCTGCGCCGAATGATTCTCGAAATCGAAGCGAGAGCGTATCTCATTGATTTATTAGAAATTATTTATCACTCATTAGAGGCTCATTCAACACCGAGGTAAGTCGGGTCGCCCCAATGACGGCAACGGCGGCTGGCACTGCAGCATTCGAGGACGAGGACCCGAAGTCCAAGTCCAATCGCATTAATGCAAACTGATGTGGACTTACACAACGGACACGATGATGATGATGATGCCGCTGATGAGGACGTGATGTGAGAGGGACACCAATTAACACGTCCTAAAATCAAATACGCGTAACTTTTATCTCTTAGATTAGACGGTATATACGTGGATTTCGTGCGGAATTATTTGGTGTTATGCGCAGTTAAGTCGTGTGATGGAGGACATGAGTCCTTAGCGAGACTTTTAAAATTGAAAACTGGAAGTGGTAGGTTAGAGTGATGCATATGGGATAGGATTTATATCCAAACCTTCGGGACTTTTCATTTATTGACAGACATTTTTAATCTGGTCAGCATGGTGATCTAATGGTAGGTAGCAATCATACTTCGAAATTCAAACTACAGATGCTTACGTCGCTTTGTGCTTTGTATCCCCTCAGCACCTACTTGAAAGCAAAAGTGCTTTTCTCAAATCTACTGATCTCGATGGTATTGTAAACGTGGTCCTTATAAAGTGTTCTTCCAGGGGCATTGTGCAGACGCAGTCTACCAAATTTTATCCGAGTTTAAAGTTTCCTTCAGCAGCGACTTATAGCGTTCCTTCTTTTGAAGTTTATAGAAAGGCTTTCGAAATATCTTTAATAACGGAAACTCTTTAATGTACGGTTTTCATAGGATATATAGAACCCTACTGATTTAATGCCATACTTAGCTTACTAGGTATGTTATTACGAAGCGACTAATAGCCTCGGATAAGGATGAATTTACTGTTGACGACCCGGCTAAACGAAATAAGGACAATGACGTTCGGATCTGCACGTGGAACCCTGAATAGACCGCGTGCAGCCGAACAACTAGCGGGGGCTCTAGACTGCTACAAAGCAGATATCACCGCCATCCAGGAAGTGCGGTGAGATGGGCCGGGCAAAAGGAAGATGAAAAACTGTGATATCTACCACGGTGATTGTTACAGGGAACAGAAGCAGCGTCTATTTGGATGCGGATTCGTTGTAAGCGGCAGACTTAGGCAAGAAGTCTTGAGCTATCGACATGTAAGTGAACGCCTTGCAACTATCCGCATCAAAGTTAAATTCGCCAACATCAGCCTTATATGCGCTCACGCCCCCACAGAAGATAAAGACGATGCTACCAAAGATTATTTCTATGAGCTCCTCGATAAAGCATATAAGCAATGTCCTAAATATGACGTTAAAATCGTCTTAGGTTATTTCAATGCCAAAATAGGAAAAGAGGACCTCTTTGGTAGCACAATCGGAAAGCACAGCCTACACGACACCATGTCTGGAAACGGACATAGGCTGATTGATTTTGCTGCGGGACGTAATGTTACCATAGCTAGTTCATGGTTTCCTCACCTTAATATCCACAAAGGAACATGGCGGTCACTAGATCATCAAACCGTCAACCAAATTGATCATGTTGCGATCGACGCAAGGCACTCCTACAGTATTCTAGATGTCCGAACTTACCGAGCGGCCAACATTGACTCGGACCACTACCTTGTTGTAGCCAAGGGGTTATCAATACCCTTATATTTTTTCAGTACACGGGCGCTAAGGAAAATGAGGAAGAGGAACAGAGGAGAAGTCTGTGCACGTTGGCTTTAAATCTTTGAATCATCACTACAAGATGAAGAAATACAGAGCCTGGTAGATCATTCCACATTCGTGTCTCATTTGGCTTATAAACGAATCCCTATATTATTCGAGACATACCTTAATAAAAAGGCACTGCTATACACCTTTCATTAACTAACGAAAAAAGTTAATTAAAAAAGTTAATTAACTAACGTACAAACGAGGCAAAAAGTTAAGCATATAAAGGGTGACCAGATAGCAATGATAGTGTTTTCAATTATTATGTTTCAGCAGCTGTCAAAGTTACCAATAACATCCAGCTGTCAAAACATTCAGTAAATTTTGCCATTTCATCGTGCATAATTTGACGCTTCCCGAACGTGTGAAAATTACTAAAAACTATTATCGAAATTCCGGCTGAGTTATAAATACACAACGTGAATTTCGTCGTGAGGTCGGTCGTCATCATGGCTTCAGTGAGCAGGCAATTCGTCGTACCGTGGAAAAGTTTGAGCTTGAGTATACTCTTTTGGACCTTAAGCCACCAACTAGATAGAGATCGGTGCGAAGTGAAGAAAACATTGCCGCCGAAGCGGCCACTATCGAAGAAGACCCAGAAATGTCGATTCGGCGCTGATCAGCTGAATTGGGCATCGCCAGAGAGTCTACCAGGCTTATTTTGCGGTTGGCTTTGGGTCTACATCCGTAGATTGTGCTGACGCAAGAATTGATGCCGGACGATCATAGACAACGCCTGTGAGTTCGCTAATTGGGCGCTGGAAATGTTGACCGGAGATCCGGATTTTGGCCAAAAAATCATCTTCTCGGACGAGGGCCATTTTTGGCTCAGCGGCTATGTCAACAAGCAAAATTGCCATTATTGAAGCGACCACAATCCACAAGTGTTCGACCAAGCATTAATGTATCCACAAAGATTGACTGTTTGGTGCGGTTTATGGCACGGACCTTATTTCTTTCGAAATGATTAAGGAGACATCGTTACGGTCAATGATCCACGGTATAGAGCTATGTTTACCGACTTTCTGTGGCCAGAGCTCGACAACATCGATATATCCCAGCTGTGGTTCCAACAAGACGGCGCTACATGCCATACAAGCGACGCAACGCTCGAAGTGGTGAAGGAGAAATTTGGCGACTGGGTCATCTCACGGCGAGCGTTCATCAATTGGCCGTCGCGATCATGCCACTTGACACCCCTCTATTATTTTCTCTGGGGCTACGTCAAGTCTTTAATCTACGCTAACAAGCCAACTACTTTGGACGAACTCGAGGCCAACATTCGAGACGCTATTGCCGGAATAACACCGCACATATTGGACCGAGTCATCAAAAATTGGACCGACCGCTTGAAGCACTGCCAGCGAAGCCGAGGCGGCCATTTAAATGATGTTCTATTCCATACATAATGGCATGAATGTAGCTTCAAAATAAATCTAGAATCAATTTGATATCTCACACCGATGTTGTTTTATTTAAATTTCTTTTACTATCGTTCTTATCTGGTCATATTGTAACAAACTGCTTTCTATATAAAAAAGTGTTTAATTCTATTTGGACGTATGGTACACAAGTGTGTGTTTCTAAACCAAGAAATAGATATATTCTACAATCTCTCCGAAATAGTGAATGTTCCATGATATATTTGGAACAATGAAATATCTACCGTCGTAGACGAAATGACGAACTTTGCTCGCAAACTCCGTATTCATCTTCAAGGCCATAGCAACACCGCCGTACCTCAAATTCTGAACGTGACAAACCATGTGCGCTGACTAAAAGATCGAAACCGTTTGATTTAGCGCAGTAAGGAGTGGTTGCTGGAAAGCTATATTTTTGCAAACTTTAACTTCGTTGTAGTCACCAAGTAGAAGGGTTGTTTTTAGTGAGTACGAGTAAGAATCTCAGACTGAGCTTGTGCTGTCGGTCCTTATAGTGTCTATAGAAAATGTTTTGTGATTTCAGTATTCGTCACAGAATTTTCAATAAGAAGAGCTAAAAGCGCATTAGAAAAATGTTCATCATATGCTAATGTGATAAATTATACAGAGATCCCAAAAAAATCTCTGAAAAGAGGTCTACTTAACGAATCTATTTCCATCTGAAGAAGTTTAACGCCGTCCTTTTGTTTTCTCGCTAGACGCGTTCTCATTCTTCTGTCTATCGTGAACGATGTTTAAGACATAATCGCACAACACACACGATCTTTATTTCAAATTTAATCAAATTTATTAGCGAATCCATATAGAATAGCTAGCAATAGCACCACCTTCTGTTTTGCAATCACCTAGTTAGATAAAGTTTCAGAAAAACTCAGACAACCAAAGGTATCCAATCAACTGATTATCTCCTACGTCATTACATTCTCATTTCGTTTCATAATAAAAATGTCTACTTCCCACCTTTTGCAATTCATGTCCCACTTTAGAACGAGCATCATCGCCCAAAAAAAGAAACACCAACTCATATGGAATCACAGTGAAAATCAATATGTGGTTTTAGATAATTACATCGGTTCCCCGCTCGGGTCCACAACAAAGCATTGCACGAGACATCCACTACTCTAGGACCCCGAGCACGAATACACGAATCTCCCAAAACCCATGCGGGATATCGCTACCACCCGCTGCGTTCGAATGCATAAGTCGAACCCCTGCCATGTGGATTCACTGATATAAGGTCAGATCGTCACGCCACGCATATTTCGTGTACAAAAAAAAAAAAAAAAAATTGAACTCCAATGGAATAGTGTACAAGAATCAGAGATTCAAATTCACAGATTCTAAGAGGGAGCATCTCATCTCAGAAAGATGAACACTGATCTTCTACCTGTGCTACGACGAAACTCTGGCTGCCGGAGAGATCTTGTATCTGAATATGTCCGCGCGATGTAGGTTTTTGTCTTTCAATTGATTTCTCCCTTTTGTTATGTATCTCATTTCACACACGCATTCCAGGTGCTCGCCTTTGTTTTCCACGTACTCGCTCTATGTGAGCCATCTCACTCCATCAGAGGAGATGGATGAATTGACGGATCCGAAGAGCTCCGAATCAAAGACTCTATCTAAGGTTGGCTTTGAAACTTATTTTTTGTTTTTTTGTGATTGAAAACGAGGTTAATGGCTAGGTGACAGCTGGAAAAATCTGAATTGAAAAATCTTTGATAAGATTGATAGGCTCCGGCAGATTCGGCTTAGATCTAGCCAACGTGTGTGTGTACGATGAACACAAAGAGGCTGAAGTGCTGGTTTTATTCTCCTCGGACATTGTTCACGGGTAATTTTCAATTAGATTTCCAACCCAGCAGGTAGATTACAAGTGTTTGGCCATTATGTCCATTTTGGTGTGCTCTCGGTCTGATTGAATTGTTCGCGGTATTCGACGTGTGTTTTGGTTCTGGGTGATGCTCTTAAGTGCCATAGTTTTTGGGATGTTTGGAATTTGTTGCCGTATGTGTGTACGATGGGTTAAGTGTGTTGCTTTGGACACATTTTCTATTTGTCAAAGGGTTGCCGACCATGGCTATCGATCAAGTTAAGTGGAGGCGGCGCGGAACGATTAAAGATTTGTGATTTCATTTCATGGATTCGCGATCCTAATGGGCAGAGTTCTATTGAAAAGAACATAACACGTCATTTAAAAATGCTTAAAGTAGTTTTGTTCCAATTGGAGTATTTTTTTTTTTTTTGATTTTTTTGAATTGAAATTGATGACTCAATTGTAGATAGTCGATGATTGCTTTTAAAGAAATTGATTTCTATTAATCGTGAGTAGTATACGTAGATTCGTATTGCCTATCATGAAAGTCTCTTATGAAGGTCCAGCGCAAGTTGTTTGTAAATTTAAACGTGAAAGTTTCTAAAAACTAGTCCCCTGGTCTTCTGATCAGCTGTGAGGTTCAGACCTTAAATCAGGAACCATACTCGTATCATGTGTCCAATTTGAATACAAAATTAAACCGTGAAAACGAATATGCTCGCGATCGATTTTCAGGCTGCAACTGTGGTCCCGATTGTGCGAGGCCGAAACGAGGCTTAAAATCATTTTTCGACCAACTGCCAGCTTACTGCGTTACCAAGTATCGATAAAAGTGCATTTTTCTGCTATCAATGCTGTAAGCACTAATTTAGTCAGACTCCGACTTGGTCTCTGAATTGAGTTTTGCTACTAGAGTATGCAAATGTTTGGGCTACTTCGCTTCACAATGTATGGGAATAATTGCAGGTTTTAAGCTTAGCCAGAAAGAGAACATCAAAGAAACCACTAAGATGGAGAGGTTTGATTAAATATATCAAAAGAAATGTGATGGTAGGTGTGATTAAAATCTACACCTCTAGTCCTTCATGAGTGTATTCAAAAATTCCGAATAGATTGCCAGAGCTCCTGCCAATAGAATGTCTGTTATTTGCTATCAAAGTCCAAGTTCGTAGAATACATCTCAGAAGACTAATGGTAATATTTCTAATAAGTCATTTTAGTACTGGGTTTTTCTCAACCACACAAACGAAGCCTATGAAGAGCTGCTCGATAAATATACAACCGGAAGGGAAGATAGGAACATAGAGAAACTAAAAGCCAAGGTCTTTGTTCATTCTATGTATGAAAAGAGCTTAGATCAATAATCGACATTTTTGTATCAGAGATCTATGTATGTATGTATAATGTTATTTCAAGTCCTGTATAGGACTATAGACTAACCGCAATGAGAATTCGGCTTACAGGCCAATTTCGGATGAGGCGGCGTACGTCATTGCTGGTATGATCCCTATCGACATCCTAGCTGATGAAGCTAAACGAATTCGGGTTGAAAACGGAAAACATTTTAGATAAAGAACTTAGAAGACAATATCGCTAAGAGTGTGGCAACAACGAGGGGATACCTCACATAAGGGTAGGTGGATACACAAACTAATCCCCAGCATAGAACCGTGGATAAGTAGTAGACATGGGTAAGTAAACTTCCATCGCTTTAGACTAGACACCTCACCAGAATGCCCAACATATCCTGGATGTGAAGAAGACCCCTAACATGTCGTTCCAAGGTTCCTTGAGAAAAGACGAAGATTGGAGAGTGAAATAAATAAAAAACTTAATGCTTCAAATATAATAGCAAAGATGCTAAGATCGGAGAGCAGTTGGGTCGCGGTTAGCACATTATTAACCCGAGTACAAATCGATCTCAGGCAGGCAGAAAGCTAGAGAAGAATGCTGGAAATGCAGATAAGGACGGCCATGAAAACCGGAATACCCACCTCGAGAAGTAATACCCGGCAGTGTTTCCGCGGGCGAGGATCTGAGCTAGCGGAGGTAAGGTTAAGTCAGTAAGAATCTGACACTACCGCGCAACCTGGAGTGCGATGGTTCTCCCTCTGCCTACAAAAAATAATAAAAAGAAGTCCTGTCGCCCCTTGTTGGACCTAGGTTGTCAACAACACCTGATCGTGATCTTATTCTCTCCAACTCATTTTGAATGTTCTCGATCACTCCACAACTCCTTTGAGGTATGATTGCTTTTGGGTCGCAAACTTTTCTTTAATACCCCCTGTTTGTTTTAATTGCCAAATTGATTTGTGGATTTTTCGGTATGTGTACGGTCTTGTTACGTTATGTGTATGGTCTTGTTATGTTGTAGGATATGCTCTTGTGGAGACTATATTTACCTATATTACGACCATAGATATTTTTCCAGTTAGCGTAGTCTGTCGAAAGCCTGTGTAAACAATCCTTGATCACATCTGAATTTTCTTCCGTTGATGCTAATGTTGCAAAATTTAGCTTTAGTAGCTTTCTCCTTATGGCGACATTTTAGAGGATGCACGTCGCACATATTTCCCTTGTTCTTATCTAACGATGTGTATATTAGTACTCAGGGCATGCATGTGAAGTTTAGTATAATGCACCTGACCGGTAAAGAGTTTTACATTTCAGTTGCATATACATACGTATTTAGTATACACATAGTACCCCCAAAGTTTTAACCATGCATATTCAGGGCTTCTCGGGTTGCCTAATACTCGTAAGAGCTATCTTACGTCTTCAAGTTATTAGTCTGACGCACAGAGCAGGGTAGAATACATTTAAATTTATATGCTTGCGAAGCTGTAACTGCTATCGTAAACCCTTCAAGGAGCTACTCCTCTACCATCAGCTACCAAAAATCCCGATTCAATTCTAGAAATTCCTTATATTCCAAATATGATGAGAATCTTTGTTGGGTGTAAAATGAAAACTCTGATTTCGCTTTAAGTTGTGGCCCTCCTAACATCCGGTCTTTAGCCTGCAGTGGACAGTACCTACATACAGAAGTACAGCCAGAAAGATAAGCATAATTGAGAGAAGCTTTGTTTACCTACCAGTAACACCAAGTATGATAAGGACTCGATCAAATTCAATAATTGTCTTTTATATGTTAATCGCAATCCTTTCATTATCAATATTTTTTCCGAGTACCAAAACAATATTTAGACAACCTCATGGGTACCTCCTGAACATAATTTGGAAAAGAAAAATATCAAATATATTAAGCTGTTCCGGACGTATAAAGTGACTTCATTCAAGGCCCCCTTAGGTCCAACTCACATCCTTACTGCGCTGCAGTCCCGAGTCGATAAAGTATCCCCAGCCATCTCGATCTTCAGCTAGTCGCCTTCAGTTTTGCACAAGAAGTTGTTTGAGATCCCTTTCCACTTGTGTACGCCACCTTAGATGAGATCCTTCTTTACCACGTCGTCCCTTCGAGATGGATTCGAAAACTTTAGAGCCGAAGCGTTGATGTCCATTCGCTCCACATGTCCTAGCCATCTCAGTCGATGAATTCGAACCCTTCTGACTAAGGCGGTGTAGCTGTACAACCGGTATAGCTCGTCGTTGTATCTTGTCCTTCATTCTCCGTCGATACAAATAGGACCAAAAATCACTCCAAGTGTTTTCATCCACCTTTGCTAACATCCATGCTTCTGGGCCATATAGCAGGACTGGAATGATAAGGGTCTCATAAGATGACTTTGCTACTCAATTGCCTTCATAGCCCAAGGGATGGGAGACTTTAAAATCAACGGAAATGTGGTGACTATCGATTTGGAGTTTCTGGGTTTTTTTTCAAGATAAGCCGCAATGTGAATATATGATCTATGGTGGACTATCCTGGCCTAAAACCACACTGATATGGACCAATCAGACTTCTGACAAAAGGTTTAAGGCATTTACATAATATGACAGACAGGATCTTATACTGTATGTTGAGGAGACTAATACATCTGTAGATGGCGCAATTCAGAGGGTCTTCTTTCTTGAGGATCGGGCAAACGATACTGTGATTCCATTCGACGCGCACACTTTCCATCCAAACATATTTTACAGATGAGTTGATGAATGCTCTGTACTAAATCATATACAGCTGGTTTAAACAGCTCATCTTCACTTCACTTTGGTCGGGTGAACGAAATTGTTGATCGTCGTGACATAACTCCCTTACCAATTGCATATCAGCAACAAATCGCATAAGTTTTTGAAAAATGTGATAAAAAGTAAAAATTTTGTTCGACCATGTATTAAAAATTTATGCAGTCTTAAGCAGACGTCTGTGTTACCTCAGATATAAAATTTTATCGAGATTGTGAGCCATTTTCAAGAATATTGTTTCTGTTTATCTTCCGTACAATATGAGTACTTCTCCGTTAAGGGAGCTGATGCAAGTTGTAAGACACACAGAATCTAACAATTTGGGGCGGATTATTAGCCGTGATGCTAATTTCCAGGACACCCTTTGAAGTAGCAGTAAATATAACTCTATGGGTTAGGAGTTTCTAGAATGCATTCTGTTCTCTGATCTTGCTATCAATAATGTTGGTAACAAGTCCACTTTTGTCACGAGCAGAAGGCAGGAAGTGATTGATCCTAACTCTTTTTAAGATCTTTAAGGAAGATGTGTGACTCAAAGAGATGCCTGCCTTGGCAGACTGGTATTATGCGCAACACTCCTGGCCACACTCTAAGCGCTTTGCTTCATTTGCTACCACCGAATTTAACCGTTCAAAAGGAGCCAATGAATGCGATGTGTCGGTTTAGGAAAAACTCAACGAATACTTCGTATGGTTTCGGGGTAATGTTCCTTGTTGATGATGCCCATCAACAATATGAACACTGTCTTTATGTATTTCCCCGAGAGGATCAAATGTGAAAATCCAAATGATTTTCTTACGAATTTCACTAATTCCTTCTATACAGACGGTTCTACTGCTTGCAATGAAACTGAAGCTGATTGGTATTTGGACAAAATGCGACAATGCGTTATACTCTTGAGCTCTGGGCAAAACAGCGACTGTCTTTGAGTCGGAAGTTTTCGCCATATTCGGAGTGCCAAACTGGATTATTGAAGAGAAATGGCGTGGAAAAAGTATCAGCATTTGCAGTAATACTCACAAATTACTCAAAGATTGCTCTAGAATGTAAAAAACAAACTTTTCGAATTGAACCGAGTTTGTCTTATTCATGTACTGGGTCGTTGACGAATAAAAATAGGCAATGAAATCTCTGACCCAATAGCGAAAGGGAGATGGTTTAGTTGAGTTTCCTGCAAAACTTCGAAGTGTTTTGCGAAAAGTTCTGATAAAAATACTGCAAAATACCTTCTAAATTTACTTACTTACCTACTTATGTCCTGTATCCCCTTGTGGGTCCTAGGGCCTCTACTACGTCTAGGGCCTCGTGACCAGTTTCTGGCAATGTGTCAGCTCTCCACTGTTCTGCGCCATGTTCCCTTCAGACCGCCAAGTTTTTTGCCATCCTAGGTTAAAGGGTTCCATGGTTAGCTATGTAACTGTTAGTCACGTTTTCAGAACATGTGACCAATTCACTGCCACTTCCGTCGTTGGATTTTATTATTTTTATGGTTGCGCCAAAGGGTGTAATGTTCATAGATACCAGTAGCCCAGGGTACTGGCACGCACAATTCGCAAACCTGAATGATCGAGGCCAGCAATACGCCTACGTACTAAACCACACCCTGCACACTTCGAACCACTCTCCCCGCGGGATTGCCGTTAGATATTACTTCGCGGGGCTGGTTAGCCTTTTAGGCTACGTTCTCTTCTACGCCTATTGCGTTCTTAGGTGATCCATCCACTGTTCGGATTGTTCGCGTTACGTTGGCGCTCTATGCGCTTAAGGTCGCTGAGTATGCGTACCGGTCCAGTTTTCGTCATTTTGAAGCATGTAATTTACGACATTCTCGGGAGTTGGCCACTGCCCAAATTGGTCCCGAAGGACGTTCCTCTCGGTTTCATACCGTGGGCAATGAAAAACACGTGTTCCGCGTTTTCCGGAACATTTTCACAATGTGTGCAGTTTGGGATAGTTTCACGTCCGCGTTTGAAGAGGTATTCTCTGAAACAGCCATGCCCGGCCAGAAACTGAGTCAGATAAAAGTTTGTTTCGTCGTGTTTTCGTTTTATCCAGACATAGTTCGCTGGTATACATACGTAAGGCGATGCGTCCATTTCCCCTTTACGGGTACGTTTCACTGTTGTTGCCAGCAATACTGGGGGTTCTTTCGTATTCTCTTCTTTCATTGTCTACCCGGCCATTTCGAACTCGTTCTCTTTTTACTCTTGTCTTTTCTTCAGAGAGTATGCCGATGGGTAGCATTGAAGATGCGATGAGTATGGCATGGTTCAAGACAGTTTGAAACTCACTGGCTACCCTTAGTGCGTTAAGACGGTCGTTGGATGGTTGTAACTACTCGTACTGGTTCCTGGCCGCTTCTCTGGTAGACGTTTTCACTAGAGTTACGGTTGGGTTAGAAAATCCTTAGGATGTTGTGCAGGCACCTGTTAATAAACGTTTGCTGCTTTGTCCTGACAGTAATGGTCACTCTCCACGTGCTGCATCCATATAACAGTGCGGATAAAACGTTAATTTGCTGTACTAAATTTTAGTAGGAAAGACTGCAGAACTATGGTTGGACTGATCATAGGATCATCACTTGACCATGACCATGGGAATTATTGAAGATCCTAAGTATGATTCCTGTTTCGAAAGCGAAGATACTTTCTTTGTCGGTGACTTGCTCTTGCGAAAATTAGGTTGTGCACCTTGGCCTCAATATAATGGGAATGGACTCAGTCCAATCTCTAGCCCTGGGCTAGAGTACTGAAAGAATATAGAAATTTATTTAGAAATGTGTTTTCTTCAGAGGTATTAAGTAAAATGGACCGCTTTTGTGTTCGAGTGCTACTAACTTTAGCTCTCCCCTTTAATTAAATCCAAATTACCTTGAATTTTGAGTTTCGAAGGAACATACAGACGGACAGATGAACAGGCAGACGAACAAAATTGCGAGGCTTAGTCAAAGGACGCGGGTAGTCAAAAGGTTAATTCTCCAAGCTCCACCCACCTACCTATTAACATGACAAACCGAACTGATTCACTGCATTTTATCGAAACCTCTTTAGTGCTTCTTGCGTTAGGTATGTGACAATAGCTTAGGGGGGTGGACAAGTAAACAGGCTGCCAATTAGCTGTTTCTTTTGACCTGAAACAAAAACATCAAGTGGATAGTTTAAGGCCAGATACCAAATCTTTGTCATTTAGTAAGCTTGGATTTTCCCATGCTTGAAACCGCAAATTAAATATTCATTCAGTGACCTCATTCCCCCATCTGAATTCGCACAGTGTTGACAGCCACATTTCTCCATCTAAAATAAATCTCTCCAAAGACAACACATGGAATTAAAATTTAACTATCATTTAATTTACTGCGGTATAAAGTCCCACAGACTACCGTCATCCGCAGAGGCGCCAACTCTCAAAAACACATAAAACCCCGAAAGCATCGACTTCCCAGGCTACCAATCTGTAGTAATTACCCATAAAAGCTGATCACTGGCTAATGATTCACTGTTCACAGTCAAATCAAAGTCCAATGAAACAGCCTTCGATACCCAATTTCATATGCACACGCTGAG
The DNA here is from genome assembly GCA_963082735.1 of Pocota personata. Taxonomy (NCBI): domain Eukaryota; kingdom Metazoa; phylum Arthropoda; class Insecta; order Diptera; family Syrphidae; genus Pocota; species Pocota personata. Next base: position 260,876,113 of record OY720429.1, on the reverse strand, counting down.
CTGGACTATAGCCAACACACACCTTGATTGATCGACACGATAACCATGTTGCAGCGGAACTGAATAGATCAGTAAAGATCGCTTATCTTGAAAATTGCAAATGTCACCGGTTCGAATCCGGTTGACCATGTCGTCGACTCATTTACTGCCCAAAACCATCCATATGGGTCCCCATTCAAAAAGTTTACACTCTCCATTTGGAAAACTTGGATTTCTTATCGCTGGCTGACGATCTTTTCGTTGTCGTCGTTGGGACGCTAGCGAGTGGTACGGACCCGCCCCTAAGCCCAATCGAGATTTATTGCCTCCATAAAATTGATAGACGGACCGAGACCAAAGCGATCAAAGAATTGAAAACTAATTAACTAAATACCGCTCGGAATCGAAATAGAAATGGAAATCCAGTTCCAAAGAGAAATGTACACACGCTGTATAGGTGGAAGGCGGAGGATGGCTAAGCAACCAAGAAAGAAGAAATTCTTAATAAGCAACCAAACGAGTTCCACTCATAATCCGATCCTCTCCACTCGACCATTATGTGCACCGGGATCACATTAAGTGGAAGCCCAAAACGAAATGGATTTAAATCAAAAACTCGTATAACTTGTCACATGCGATAAGCTTCCAGATTTAGAGTGCGCTCAGGCTCCGCCGACCAGGATGCATTGCATGCAGCGCTGCAGTAGCACTCTGGTGCAGCACACACACTCGTATGTCTTATCTGGGGTGTGAGGGGGAGACATGGAGCGTTTGGACCAAGGCTTCGCCTTTTTTTTTTTTTTTTTTGTGGGAAGAGTACCCCGACTGTTTGGCTTCTGCCTGATTATCTACAGGTGAGATGTTACCAGGAAGATAACATTTACGACAATCGCGCAATCAGCATTTGCTGCAATAGCCACAAACCTCATCAACTTTAATCTTCGGTCGGGCTGTTGGGCAATTATGATGGAAAATTCTGCCAGTCACATACGGCCACGGGCATCGTCGAGACACTCAAGACTGCTGGGTGAAAATAATTTTAATAAACTGTCCAACTATCGCTCAATAATTGAGTGTAAATCATATAATATTGTATCTGGGATGGGCGCACACGATGCGATAAGATGTGTTGATATTGGCAGGATGGCGGAAACAGAAGTCAATTAAGTTTATGGTTAGTTGATGGTCGTAATGGGAAATGTGAAGTTAGGGAGGTCATTAGGAGGTTCCATACAAATAACGATTGGAATATGAATTCTGATGGTTTTATGCATGTTTCTAGCAAAGAGCGGTTTGAACGGAAACATAAAGTATGTATTTAGATCGGACCCCACTTAACGTACCGCAGTGACTTAAAGAAGAGGTGCCTTGCAAGCCGCTCAGATGTGCATACTGAAATGGTATGGCACAGAGGAGCGACCAAGACGCTGAGTAAAAGTCACAAATCACACTGACTCCAAGAAGACTGTCAAATTTTAAGGCAAGTTCCTCGTGTGATGAATAGAGTTCAAAAGAGTGCCTAATTTGTGTCCTTCAAAGGGACTTCATTTTAGACGATGCAATTTTAGGAAGTGACGATAAGAAGCAAATTGTATGGAAGAGTGTTTGAGAAATTTTGTATTATCATTGAAGTCATGAGTACACATAATTGTTACCACAAGTTGTTCTACGAGGGCTATTTGATAAGTCAGTGACTTTAATGCAAGATGGCGCGCTCGGATCGCATAGAGGATATTTTTCTGACATCTTTGTTCATTTCTCAGCATAGACAAAACAAAATCAAATAGAACTGTCAAACACTTAGCTTTTTACAGTGATCGAAAGAACTTTGGTTTGTGAGATTTGGCCAAAATGGAAAAAAAGTGAGTTTCGTGTTTTAATAAAGCACTACTTTTTGCGCGGTAAAACCATTAAAGAGACTGAAGAGAGGCTTAAAAAATATTATGGAGACTCTACTCCCTCGCATGGAATGGTACACAAGTGGTTCACTGAATTTCGTTGCAGTCGTATGAGCACAAAAGACTCTGAGCGCCCTGGATGACCAAATGACATCACAACGGAAGAAATGGTCAACAAAATGCACTATATTGTGTTGGTCAAGGGTCGTGAGACAGCTGAGATTGTAGCAATTTCAAATAATACCGTCATTCGAATCCTTCATGACCATTTGGGAATGAAAAAATTGTCGGCAAGATGAGTGCCGCGTTTACTGACGGTGGACCAAAAACGGATTCGGTTGAAGATTTCAAAACAGAATTTTGAACTCTTCAAGCCCAATTCAAGTGAATTTGTCCGGTGTTTCGTAACAGTTGATGAATCTTGGATACACCACTACACGCCAGAAATGAAGGAACAATCAAAACAGTGGACTTATGCAGCGAACGTACTCCAAAAAAGTCGAAAACGGTTCCGTCGGTCGGAAAAGTCATGGCAATTGGTTTTCTGAGAATCCCACGGCGTAATCTTCATTGACTATTTGGAAAAGGGGAAAACGAACACCGGACAGTACTATGCTAATTTATTAGATAAATATAATGCAAAATTCATCACGATAATGCATTGGCTCATTCGTCCGCAGTTGCAAGAGCAAAATTAGCTGAATTGCGATATGAACTGCTTCCTCATCCACCCTATTCTCTAGAATTGACTTCGTGCGATTATTTTTTGTTTCCATGTGTCTATCACTTATGAACAAATCCCTTTCACGAAGGTGCCTTACAGGTGCATAAAAGTTAGGATTCATTAACAACTCAGACGAGTTAGTACGATATCATTACCTGAGTAGGGATAGGTAATATTGCTGAAGAGCCTTGAAGCTGTAAAAACGAATACCAGCGAATAAGGTTTTTGAAATCTTGTTGAAAATTTACGCAATTGCTTATTGAATTCATTTTTGTGAATATTTCAAATCATCAGTATATCCTAAGCAATTAGATGTGTTGATGAATGAAGGGATATCATTTATAAATAAAACGAATAGTAAAGGACCTAGATGACTACCTTGAGGCGCACCACTGAACACGTTTATGGGTAAAGATGTTGATTTTCCCACTTTGACTATCTCCTTTCTGTTGGCTAAGTAAGAAGATAACCATTCATTGAGTTTTGAATGCATTCCAGAGCGTTCAATTTATGCATTAGCATTTTGTGATTTATCTCATCGAACACTTTTGAGAAATCAGTATATATAACATCTACTTGGTGATCTGATTTAAAACTATCGAGAAAGTACTCAGCAAATAAAGTCTAATTAAAAATCGGTGGTGCCATTTTTAACTTTGGAATGCTTGAGATTTTAGAAATAGTCCATATCTCTGGGACCCGATTGGAGTAACAAAGTCAACCTTCCAAACACCAAGAAATACGCCTGTGGAAAGACATGAATTGATTAATTTTGAAAATGGGTTGGACAAACTAAGGAATTGCAGAAATTCATGGGAGGAATGCCATCGAATCCAGGACTGGGTTTATTGTCAAAGATTTGAGGCCACTAAAAACATCTGCTTCTGTTAAATAAATAAATCCTATGTTCAGTAATAATTCCAGCAGAAATTCCATTGTTTTCCCTTTGGAGTTAATGGAGCACCAACAAAAAATTTTTTTTTTTTTTAAATTAGTCCACCTTTTGTTAAACCAAGGATCTTTATGGGTTCTTATTTTGAATGAAACACGCGATGATATCACCTTTTTTATTAACAGCCACGCGGCTATAAAAGCCATTTCTGCTATAGAGGTGAGATCGAAGCTTGTGAAGTGTTGTCAAGAAGGCTTAAACTTCTTGGTAAACAGCGTGAAGTAAAACTATACTGGGTCCCTGGACATGAGGGTATACCAGAGAATGAGAAAGCTGACAAACTGGATAGAAGAGGTTCTGCGCTGAACCTAGAGCAAGCTGATCTCTCAGTAAAAGTCCCGACGTGTAAGTTTAGACACGAAGCAGGTCTCTCGAGGAAGTAAACAACAGACGGCGCTTCCTGAGCACCTGCAAAATAACGAGAAAACTATGGAGTGATTACAGGGCATAATACTTTGGACATCATATGGAAAAGTTAAGCCTAAGTGAGGATGATCTCTGTAGGTGCTGCGGAAACGGGAAAGTCAATGAGGACATACCCCACTTTCTATGTCACTGCTCAGGTCTCTGCCATCTCAGACATATCGAGGAACTATGGGGCATACCTATCAAAGACATCTGCAGGTTCATCACGGCTTCAAGATGGATCGGAACCCAAATGGAATAGCAGAGTGCTTTAGGAATTGCTCTGCGAGCAAGGGATACTTCTCCCCAAATGGACATTACAATATATTGCATATTGACCTGAGTGTGGCGCAGAGGGATCTGTTCCACTCGCCAACCTAACCTAACCTAAAGCAAGGTTGTTTTTTACGCTCCTTGGGCATAAGTGAAACAAACTTAGTAAACGAATCTATTAAAATAATAGAAAAACGAGAGAACATTGTTTCCTAATTGAAAATCCCAATCAACAGAGTGATAAGTAAGAATTCAATTATTCGAAATCGGTTTTAGTGAAGTTAAAAGAGTTAATACTATGAGTTGATGGGGATAAAAACTATAAAATAAAATAAAGTACTCGTATTTGGCAGAAATGGGGTTAAAATAATAATGCATGCGAAATTGTATCCATAAAATTGCTGAATATAAGTTAAGGAGAAATTTGCTCACGATGCAAGAACAGATTCCTATGGAAACATTCGGACGAGACAAAGGTATCCAAGTGTCATAATAAAGTCTAAGTGTCATAACACTAGCAGTCTACTCAAAGTAGTATTTCTTAAGCATTTAGTCTGAAGTATGAAGTGTAAGGGCAACCCCTGCCTAATTGAATATAATAAATAACAATATTTTCTTCTTTGAGAAATTTTTAAATAATTTGTTAATTTATAGTACCTACGAGTATCTGAGATGGAAGCAACAATATAATTATTTTATGTGTAATTTAGACCCCATAAGCAGGTAAATGCATTGTGGGTATTTCGTTTTGCCTTCTGTCTTAGAGATGGTTGTGGATAGGTGCATACTGATTTCCTTTTCGTAATTTTTTTAAGAAAGTGCCTTTCAGTTTGCGAAAAGCATCTGAAATGTTTGGGACTATCTCTAACTTGCCATTTTAACAGAGGTTCAACTTCGCCATTGAGTTCTTTGAATGTCGATTTCTATCAGCCAGGAAACAACGCAAACAGCTTTGTAAAATAGGATATAATTTGCTTTTAACACAAAATGGATTTATTAACAGATTTTTGTCAGGGTAATGACTGATGACAAGCTCATCGGGGTAAACTGACCGTTGGATGGGTAATGTTGGGGTGAAACCGCTTTCTGCGTCCATGTCATACTTTCGGTTCAACGTCAGACTAGACAATTGAAAATTAACTAATAATTTTTACTTGAACGAATGCGTTACTTGCAAGACTCAGATATTTTTGCTATTCATGTCATAAATACTAGTACACGTTTACTGCCCGAACAAAATGGTGAAGCAGAAGCTGCAGTATACAGCGCTGCCAAAGTTGAAATACACGTACTCCCTATAGCACGAACACAATGCGAAGCTGCAACTGAAGTACGAAAAGTAGCTGCAGCACAAGTTGAGTCAACTTCAACTTCTGAACGAGCTGCACTACTTTTTGACAGTTAACAAAAAATGGCAGAGCCGTCATTCATATCATGCGATTTCTTCTTCCTCAGTCATTATTATAAAATAAATCCACCACAAAAAAATATTATCACGAAATACAGAGCTACCTTTCCGTTTTGACAGCTTGAGCAATCGAGCTGCGCTTCACCATTGTGTATGCACATTGCTACTTGAGTGAGCGACTTATTTGACAGTTTAAACTACAGCGACTTCATTTGCTGCAGCGCTTAAACGTACTCAGGGTGAAGGTAGTATTGAGCACATCCATACTATATTGATAGGTAGAAAATGAGTGACATTTATACTAAGTTAAAGTGCAACAAGATTTACACAAAAGTCGTTTGTAAATATGAAGTGCAGCGATATTGAAAACTGTGTTGTGGTAATTGCCCTTCACAAGTGCAATAAACTGTTCAATTGTTTGAGGACACTGGTAGAATAAATGATCATCAAAGATCCGGATGCCTTCGAACTGTCAGAACTCCACAGACGGTCAAAGCTGTTAAAGATTAATCGGAAACCGCTGCGAGAGCAGAAAATGTTATCACAAGAAATGAAGATATCACAGAAATCCATGTTCATTATCAAACAAAATTTGGGACTCAACACATATAAAATACACACTGGCCCAATTAAGGCTGTCATGTGACTTCTTCAACATCATTCTTGAGAAAATTGTGCGAAACTCGCAAGCCAACACCAGGGGCATAATTTTCCAAAAGTCTGTGCAACTTCTTGCATACGCTGATGACATTGACATTATTGGCAGAACATAGCGAGCTGTCACTGGTGCGTTTGCAAGTATTAGTGCAGAAGCGGCAAAAATGGGTTTAGGGGTGAATGAGGATAAAACAAAATATATGCTGTCAACAAGAAGGGAAACACAACATCGACGAATCGGGCAGAACGTCACGATAGACAGCTACAATTTTGAGGTAGTTAGGGACTATCAGCTGTAAACTCTGATAATGACACCTCAGCACAAATCAAGTGAAGAATTACACTTGCCAACCGCTGTTTCTTTGGCCTAAGACGGCAATTGATTAGTAAGGCCTTGTCAAGAAACACTAAGAAGACTCTATAAGACCCTTATCATCCCTGTTCTGCTCTATGGTGCAGAAGCATGGACCCTAGCAAAAGCGGATGAAGATCTTTTTGGTCGTTTCGAACACAAAATTCTTCGAGTGATTTTTGGCCCCGTTTGCGTTGACGGGCTTTGGAGGAGAAGATTTAACAGCGAACTCTACGAGCTGTACAGCGACATCGACCTGATCAGAAAAGTGCGCATCAGTCGTCTAAGATGGCTAGGACATGTAGAGCGAATGGACACCAACGCTCCGGCCCGAAGAGTCTTCGATTCCAACCCGGAGGGACAACGCAGTAGAGGAAGACCTCGCCTTAGGTGGCGCGCACAAGTGGAAGGGGACCTCAACCAACTTGGAGTGCGCAACTGGAGGCAGTTAGCCAAAGATCGCGCTAACTGGAGAGGCGTATTGGTTGAGGCCCAGGTCCACCCCGGACTGTAGCGCCACCTAAAGTAAGTAAGTAAGGCCCAGTTAAGGCAAAAAAAGATCGAAAGTCGGGAAAATTTGGAGTAAGAACATGAACAAACTTAACCAACAATTGTGTTCAAACAACCAGTGGACTTTCCTACAAGACTCCGCTCCAGCTCATGAGGCAAACACAACACAAGGGTGGCTCCAAAATAATATGCCGGACTTCATAGCAGCAGACGATTGGCCGTCGTACAGTCCTCAATCCTGTGGATTATAAGCTTTGGTCTATTTCAAAGGCGATGGTTTGTTCTACTCGACACCCAAATATCGAGTCCTTGTAGGGCGCACTTATCCGAGCAGTGGACAATTTTCCAATGGACGAGGTGTGTGCTGCGATCGATGAGTGACCAGAGTGACGCAAGGCCTGCACACATGTAAATGGGGACCATTTCGAATAAATTGTTTAAATATAGTTTCCTATATATAATCAATATAGTGTTTATGACTTGACTAAGTATAATTGTAAGGATTGTAGATGATTAAGAACAGTAATTTGTCCGTGCGTCCAATGTCATTTCACGATTTGTTAATTATTAAATGCAACGTATGCTTGAACGACTAGTATAGCAAGTGGCCAATAGGTTTCAGTGAATTCTTCCTTAATGTATGACCTGTTATATTGGATACTTATATTCAACTCACAAGTAGGTGACTTTTAAATCTCCTTCGGTCAACAAATTCATTGTACCTAAAATGTTGAACTCTTGCTTATGAAGAACCATACTCAACTTATTCATTTGGAAAAAAAGAAAAGAAATTAAAATCTAAGAAAAATTCTCACAAAAATTACAAAAATTACATCAGCGACACCTCTCCAGCACACTTCATAAACGAGTTCCTAAGAACTCTATAATGAGCCACCGGAAAAATTCGTGTAAACCGATTATCAGCATAAAATTACACCGAAATTACGCTGGGAACAACAATTTTAACGCCCTTTTGTAATTACAGCCCTTTTGACCACACACACTTCGAAAACAACCCAGAAAGTGGCCATAAAAAGCATGGCTGATCCTTGACCTCGCTAAACGTTGAAAAACTCTACACATTAACCGAAATGAAATGCGTTTAAAAAAAAAAAAAAAAAATTCGCGGCGAATGTTCTTTCCAGAGTCCACGATGCCACGATGGGTCTCCTAAACGGACAGGTGAACATTTATGATTTAACATTAAAGATAACCACATGCGCACGTTATACCTTTGACATGGCATGGGAAAAGGGCCGACCATTCGACAAAAGTAAAAATAAAAAAAAAACAGATCGTCATTGTTGGACATTTTACGGCATGTTCCGAAGTCACTTGGGACATTGTTTCCAGAAAATAAACCCAAAAAAAAAAAAAAAGTATTCTACGCGGTATCCAGAAAAAGGCAAAAGTTCTGGGTAACGCATGAGCCAACAACAACAAAAACAACGCACCAATGACCGTTTCTTGACCCCTCATTGCGCAAAGTGACCATTTGCTCTCTCACTCTGTGTAAATACCCTGCTTCGCCGTTTCCCTGTCAAAAAAAAGTGTCCTTTACCATCCCGCAAGGGCATTGTACTCAAAATATTGACGCAAAGTGATTTATTGGACCGAAGCGCATTGCAATTGTCCAGGAGACAATGGCTGCCGGCCTAATAAAAAATTCATTAGATTCGGAATTTTAAATTTCCGGATCTTGCTGTTTTTGGGTCGACAGCAAGCAAGAGATCACGCTCGTGCGTATGTAAATATCCGAATGCACATAGCAGGTGCGAAACGCTGAAAACCGCTTTAATGTGCGGCAATTTGATTGATTTATTGGTGGCGAAACAGACGGAAGGATACTTGGGAAATTGATTGACGATTACCTCGATAAAACGCAATTGTTATAAACAAATGAGTTGCGCAATGTTGTAAAGCGAAGGCTCGTATTTACATTCGATGTTATCTTTATTGTTAACGAATTTTTTAAGTAGATTTATGATACTCTTTATTTTGGGGAGGAAAATGTAAGCTAAGACCATGTAAAAGGCATCCTTGGAAAGTGACCGTTTGGGTTTAATTTATTTGTTATATGCCAACACATTAAGTATCTACGACAACTTATTAGATAATAAAGGACATGAAGAGGTCTTTGGAAGCTCTGTCATGTTTTCCATAGTAGGAAGGTACAACATACCTTCATGCTGTGGTTATTTATGGAAGATCTTGAAACACCATATTTTCAGACTAGGGACTCATACAAGCAAGGTAATTTGTGTGCATTCCTATCCCCCTACCCTTCTAATTGGAATTTTATACCTTTGCCAAAAAAAAGTTGAGCTCAGCTATCTATCTTGTAATTTGGAGTCCACTACAAATTTACAATTCTTGTCAAAACTATGTATACCTTCACACATTTCGTTATTTTGTATTACACACTTATAGCATAGACTATGTGGTATAGCCTGATGTAGAGGGATTTTGCAGATTTTTAAAATATAGGGGCCTTTTTCCTATCTTCAGGACCGCTCGCATTACCTAGAAAGATAAAACAATGTACATGTACTGTAACACCATAGCCCACAGAGTACAACCTAATGGAGAAAGGTGTTTAATTTTTAACACACAGAGTGTTCGAGACCTGAATAGCACCCTTACCAGATGTTTTGAGCTAACGTGTCCGTTGACAAAAAACCCCTGTAGAAGGTCAGTCCCATGGTGGAACTCAGATCTGCAGCGAATTCGTAAGGAAATCAGAAAACTTCTAAATAGGTCACTTAAGAAAAATTCGGAGGTGGACTGGAACCTTTACCGATCGAACTTCGAAACGTACCTCTTATAGAGATTTTTGTGGCAAGATCGAAACTCTCGGTGCAACCAGTGGCGACAGATGAAGCTATTAAATACGCTGTCGCATCTTTTGACAGCTTCAAGTCACTTGGCACTGACGGAATATACACAGCTTTTTTTTTATAATTTGCACATGTTAAAGGGGATATGAATACCCTTATACTAATTTTTAGAACACGTGCGTTTTTTGTAGAAAGGAAGAGACAGAGAGAAAGACAGAGTGGTGTGGTTTGAAACTCAGGTGGTATTAAGTTTCTGTAAACTCCAAGGGTGACTGTCCAGATAAGTGGGGAGTATTTTGTTTTGTTTTTCGCTATTATTGTCGTCGCTTATGATTCACAGTATTTTTTCCGTCCTCCTGATGTCATCATCACGATCAAGTTGCATTTCAGCCATATGACCACCCTACTGCCAGTGTTATGCCTTCACAGTAGAGTTGTCTTAGCTTTCGCAAGTGATCGACATTTTTTATTTATTTCATGCGAAATAAATAGATGATTCTTGACATCAGGATTCGAACCGTGAATCAAGAGCGTGACAAGCGATGATGTTACCACTACACCACGGCCACCCCCACCCACAGCTATGCTGAAACAAGGTATTAGTAAGTTGCTGCCAATTATGAAGAGAATATTCAACGCTGACTTGGCACTGGCATATATACCAACCTCTGGCGAACAGTCAGAGTAGCTTTCATACCGAAAATCATCAGAGATGACTACTCTCTCGCCAAGAGCTTCAGACCTATTAGCCTGACGTCCTTCCTGCTGAAAAGCATGGGAAGACTGGTTGAGCTACATGTGCGCAAAGCTGCTTTTAGGGTGCATCCTGTCAGAGATGCAACATTCATATCAACGCGGGAAACATTGGGAGACTGCGCTGCAAAATCTGGTCAGCAGAATAGAATGTGCGCTTGACAGGAAAGAATACGCCATTGAGGGTGCCTTTGACAATATGACTTTTAACAGCTCCTCCAGAAATCACGGCGTAGAAGAATCACTAGTGTTGCGGATCAAAGTAATGCTGGTGAACAAGACATTGATTGTAGATGCAGATTGTGGTTATGGCAGGTATAAATAGGGGCTGCCCGCAAGGCAGTGTTCTGTCCCTACTACCTTGGTGCATGCTGGTTGACTCTGTCCACGCTCAAGCATATGCAGACGACTAGCGACTGTCTGCTCTAAGGTGCAGATGGCCCTAGACGCAATCGACGATTGGTGCTCTAGGAATGGCCTTTCAGTTAATCCTCTCCAAACCGAGGTGGTTGTCTTTACGAGGAGGAGGAAATTAACTGGTCTGACTCAGCCAGTGCTAAAAGGCGTCACTATCCATCTCTCCAAGGAAGCTAAATATTTAGAAGTAATCTTAGATTCTATGGACTTCGATGGACGAAACATGTCGAGCTGAAGACTTCCAAAGCTCTGTTAGTCTTCTTGCAATGCAAAGGTGTTTTCGGCAAGACATGGGGCTTGTGGCCAAGGAAAGCCTTTTGAATGTACACTGGCTCTGCTTTGGACGCTTTGATGAACCTCTGCTTGGTTGTAGAATGAACCTGTTTTTGAGTCTGAGTGCTCCAGTAGGGTATACACGCTCCGACAAAAAAAAAAAGTGTGGAATCTTACGCAGATTAAGTTAACAATAGTTCAAAAATTATGTTAAAATACAATAAATTTAGGTTTTTCTCTAACGTACAAGGAAACCGCAGGCCCTATGTTTTCGAGTATTCTAGAATATTGTGCACTCGATATTTTGCGGTCCTCAAGAAAGGTCTCCTTCTCTGACTGACTGCGCCAATTATGGAGTTATTAGTCTCTTGAACATCGCGTATAAGATCCTATCTGCCATATTATGTGAAAGCCTTAAACCTTTCGTCAACTATCTGATTAGTCCGTATTAGTGTGGTTGTAGGCCAGGAAAGTTCACCATAGATCAGACATTCAGATCTTGGAAAAAAGCCGGGAACTCCAAAACAATACCCAACCAGTTCATCGCCTATTAAGACGAGCTAAGTCTTGACATTCCTCCCAAACTCGTTTGTCTGAATGTTGATGAAGAATGCCCACTGCTCCATCAAGGTCGGTAATAGTATCATCGAGTCTTTTGATGCAAGAAAAGATATACGACAAGGTAACGCACTACAATGTGAGTCCTTTAACATCATACGTGAAAGGATTCTACAACATTATCAAGCTAACGTCAGGGGTACAATCATTCAAAAGTCTGTACAACTACTCGCGAACATCGACGACATTGAAATCATTGGAAGAACACCTGGCTGTCAGTGAGGCTTTTGGGAGTATTGAATCAGAAGCGGCGATAGTGGGTTTAGTGGTTAACTAAGGAAAATATGCTATCATCAAAAAAGGACAGTAACATCGGCGACTTGGACAGAACGTCACAATGGACAGCTAGAATGAGGTAGTTAAGGAGTTTGTCTACCTAGGCTCCAAAAGTCCAAAAAATTACACCATCGTAGAGATGAAGAAAAAAATCACTTTTGCCAATCTTGGGGCCAAGAAGCCAACAGAGTAGCAAAGTCCTCTTATGTGACCCTAGCAGGACTGGAATGAGTCTTGATATAGGGCGCTGAAGCATGGAGCAAAGGCGGATGAAAACACTTTCGAGTGTTACCTTTTGTATCGTTTATATTTGTGATTAGATGGTAGGAGACAAAGAGCATCAAAGCAGCTCAGGCATTGCCGCTTCTTATTGATTGATTTATGTCCTGATATATAGGTCGTCGGAAAGTCACAAATCTTATTAGGGGGAAGAGCGGCGAAGCTCCTTGTTGACACGGGCTCTCTCTCTTTCTCTGGGAATTTTCGTTATAAGACGGAGGAGTGTTTGAATTCTGCCAGTGAATATTCCAATTAAGACTCTTAGGTTATTCCTGTCCAGTTCGAAGGATGCATTTTTTATACTAGCATTTCGGAAATCAGTACGTAGTTCAGGCTTAACCCGGAGCTGTCGATTTTTCATCGCTTAGCTTTTATAGGCACGATTTATAGTGACTTTTATTTATACCACAGAATGGTTTAGGCCCACTGACGCACTGACTCACTGACGCCAATGAATCAGTTCTTTTATTTTCACTATAGCCGCAGTGTGCTGCCAAGGTTGTCTTTTCTTTGAGATCATAGGAGTACCATATAAGTTTCCAGAACAAATTTGGATTTTATTACGAACGAGTAAAGGTATTTGACTGCATCCTGGCTGTCTGAGGGTATGATTTGGTTTATGGCGAATAGCTCTGCCTGGAATATATTGTAATATGCGAGCTACGGCTCGAGTAGATAAAACGTTATTCTGTGAGATTATTTCTTTATTTTCTAGTCTAAAGAACAATTCAAGTTCACACTATACTATTCTTCGCAAATTCTTTCCTTACAAGGTCTCTTTCTTCTCAAATCACTTTATCTCATTTCAATTACTTAATTCACAAATCCAAACTAATTACTTCTTCTTGTTAACTCTCAACTTTCAATCTATCACAAAATTACAACTTCGCCCATTATCGCTTTTCCAATCTCTTCGTGCGGTTTGAAAACCAACTGCCTTGCCTCGATCGCTATCTGTCCTTATATAGTTGCATTTCTGATAGCCAGAAACTTCTAGCAAATTCTTCGACCAATGGAACAAGAAAATTCTGATGTAATAATTCCAAGATGACAACTGCAGCCAATAATCTCTTGCAGTTATAATTCTCTTGCGGTTATAATTCTCTCTCAATTCCGCGACGTTGTCTTAGACATAATCCGTCTCTTACCGTGGACACGAACCTCGAATAAAAAGACACTTCGGAATGTGTTGCATCTTTTTGGGGCGTAGTTATTATGCTACATTATGTTACAATATATTCAAGTATTTGCGGATGCTGACTGCGAGTTTTTTTTTTTTTTATAGTGTGTTTCACTGAAAATGCCAGATTTACTCCCTGTCTCCATCTTGGATCCATCCATGTATCAGACACGGACGTTCTGTGATGAGGGTGGTTTGAATTACTCCCAGTTGGAGGGATAACATCTAAATAGAGTTTACGTTGATGTGATGTGATGCTGGTCTCACCAGCTTGGCAGAATAGATGTATTAGGTTAGTGCAGTGAGGTACATGACAAGCTTGGGAGGGCCCTCTGAAAAGGCTCGTTAGTGACTAGTTTAATCTTCAGTCCACCAGCATTACATTCTGTTGGTTTTCACCCAAAGTCTACTTGCACCACCACTGAAAATCAAACCCGAACCGATGACTAAAGTTAGCATTCGCTGAGTGTTGAGTTATTGAAAAGTAAATGACAGATCAGTAATGCATCCTGGCCTTGGCTGATAAATAAAGTTACAACTTAAGGCGAGCATTTTGAGTACTACCGCAAACAAAATCTAACCAAATTTAGATGCGACGCGACTGAAACTAACGCGGACCAGGCCAAATACCTGACCAGTAAGCGAATGCCCGACAACGTTCTCACAGGCCTAAAAGTCACAAGGCCTTCCCACTATTCTGACTCAAACTCACCAACTTCTCTGACCTAGTTAAAAGTGAAAAATACATCGCTTACTTTCGGCACGTTGCACATAACAAAGGTGCAGCATTTCTCTGCAAAACTATTTGCAATCATCTCGGAATAACAACAAAGAAACTTTTCTCGATTGTGGTAAAAATCTCCACCACACCCCACTTCACAAAAGTCGGGGCGCACTATAATGAAAAAAAGGGTAGAAAACCATAAACTTCTCTCAAGTGTCGATACCTCTCCACCATACCCTAATCCTAAGTACAGAATCCTATTATTATTATTATTTTTATTCCCTCCGGGATACTTCACTCAAAGAAGGACCAACAAATGACGGAATGAAATTAAATAATTTATAATCAAGACGTCTGACAACAGGTGATTATTTTGTAAATGCAAAGATGACTAATATTAAACTCGGATGAATGAAACTTCATTTAGTGCACTGAAATTGTTCCTACACTCGTATAGCATTCTAAGATGCTCCTTTCATGGAACATGCTTCGACCTAGAAGCAATCCTCTAGCTTTGTCATCATAAATCAAATAATGTATATTTTCTCCACCAATATCTCCCCAAGATATTGAATTCATCATCCACCTACTCGCATGCCTCCCCATTTAAAAGCTAATTACACCTGTTCCATCATTAATACTAATTTCCATTTAAAAAAAATTGAACATCAATTACATCCCAAGAGACGTGAGCCAATTAAAATACAAAAAAAAAAAAAAAACACTCGACAATAACGTCACAGCATCCTTCTCAAGATCTCCCAGCGTACCTATGACTAGCTTATTTCCACATGGCTCATTGTTTTCATTGCGCATCCCGTTGTTATGTCTCATAATTCTTTTCACGCCGTGTAAAATTTAATTGGCTGTAATTAAAAAAAAAAATCACAATGCCTCCCCCGCACCCCATCGATTATAGAATCTTCCACCTTGCCAGTGTGGAGACAAAGAACAAATTGCGGACAGGTAATGTGCACTTGGCATATACACAAGTCCCGATGTTTACACAGTAGTTCCGCCGACGACCTGGGCCATATGCAGATGAATCCAATTCAAACGTGTAACAGGTCCAAGTGCACAGCGTGTGAATCCGGCCGACCTCTCTCTACCGGTAGACAAAAACGGTCCTCCACCTCATCGCTGCGCTGCTGTTTGCAAAAAAACAGCCCGAGAGGACGGAAGGGAAAAAAATTGTTTTATCTGGGAAATTGCCCGCTCACGTTTAATTTCATGACACATTAATATCCAGCTGTCATTTCGATAAATAAGCGGATAATTTCGCTACATACCATTGACACAAATGTTGCGGGGCTTCCACGAGGCAGATGGGGGGTAGGTTACCGAAGTGCGATTTAAATAAAATCCAAATCATGAAAAAGTTTTCCCCCCGCCACCACACCGTCACACTGACACTTTGTTCAGTAGGTCGGCTGACATTTTGTTTGGTCTTTTTTTTTTCCGCCGTCCTGTCCCGCTGAACGACTATAAATCAGCAGTGGATTTGCATGGAACGTGATTTTTGTTGCAGGAGTCGCGAGATATTAATTACTGGTCACCATGGTTGAACAATCCAATTCAAAGTGTACCCGAAGTTCATTCAGGGGAATAACGTGCGCCAATGCCGACGCCGGCCGGTTGCGGGATTGATGGATGCGGGAGGCGGTGGTTTAGTCGCGCAGGTGAGAGATGATTATTGTTATAACCGCTACTATTACGAGTAACTCGTGATAGTTAAATTAGTGGTCGTCATTGTCGCTATTGTTTGCAGATATTCGTGATGTATTTGAACTAAAGTTTTCACTTAAAAGGTGGTTAGAGTGGACAGGGACAAATATTTGTTGAGGGTGTAGAAAGGGGAAGAGAACTTTACAGGCAGTTGAAGTCATTAAAATGCTAAGAAGAATGTATATCATGTGACAATTAATGGCCGACATAACAAAAAGTTTGTCACAATTAGTGACAACCAACTGGAGCACTTCGCGATTGATGCAAGACACTGTCTAGTACTTTGGATGTTCGCACCTTCCAAGCAGCTAACATTGCCTCAGATCGCTACCTTGTTGCTGCCAAAGTAGGTACTCGTATGCGGATATCCCAAACATCACAACAGCATAGAAGTACTGTCAGAAAATTTAATACCTAACGGCTGCTATTCCATGAGACTACCACAAGATTAAAGAAGTCCAATGCCGCCAACAATAAGCACAGCAAGCCATTACGAACACCGCCTCTGATGTGCTGGGTTTATCGCATCCACCATAAAGAAATTCCTGGTTTGATGTAGAACGCTGCCAAGCTCATGTAGCTAAACAAGAGGCCTATAAGAAGAAATAACGTGAATAGCATGAGATCGAGTCAATGGAGGGATTGTATAGCAGGAATGATGCTCGAAAGTTTTACCAGAATGTAAAAAGAGTATGCCAAGGTAACAAAGCCTTTAGCGACGAAGAAAGAAGCTTCGTAGTAGAGTCACAGTCAGTGCCGAAAATTCACAAAATCACTTCTGCCCTGTTAAACGGCGATGACGATCAAAACTCAGCTGTCAGGCAGAATACTCCATTCAACCCGGACGATAATGACTAACAATTCCGTCTATCCGACAAAAGTGAAGTGAAGATAGCAATATCTAAGCTTAGATCCAAAAAAGGCAGCTTGAGCCGACGGTCTAACTACCGAGCAGATGGTGATGATTTATTACGGAGCATACAACAATTCATCTGTAAAATATTGTCGATATGCCCGTCGAATTGAACCTCAGCATCGATTGCCCGATCCTCAAGAAAGGAGACCCTCTGAATTGCGCCAACTCGTACATCAGTCTCCTCAACATCGCGTACAAGATCCGATCTGGTATATTAAGTGAACGCCTTAAACCTTTTGCTACCGCATCTGTGTGGTTTTAGACCAAGAAAGCCCACCATAGATCAGATTACAACATTGATTTTAAAGTCACCTATGATAGCGTCTTTGTCTTGGCATCCAATCTTGTCTGTCTGTGCAGGATGATAATGGAGACTGCACGCTGCTTCATAAAGGTCGGTAACAACATCACCGAGGTTTTTGATGTTAGAAAAGGACTACGACAACGTGGCGCGCTGTCATGTGATTTCTTTGACATCATAGTCTGGTAATACATAGATTCCAATAGCTTGCGAATGTATATTAACTCATAAACTTCATTTAGTTCAGCAGTTTAAAGCATCGGCGGGGTATTTGAATCTCTTAGGATTATCCTCGAAATAACAGAAGTCAATTCGATAAATCTTTCTTTCAGGTGAGTTTTTTTTTTTTTTAAAAGTTCACCTTGTTTTATTTGGAAACGGTTACAGATACTATAACTTGAATGACATTGGATGTCTTTTCAAGTATATGAACCAAGCTTACCTTTTTGTTTGTATCTATAAGGACAAGCATTTGTTAAATGAATAATTTCGATCGAGATACTCTCAGTCTTTCAGTTTTATCTATCTGTCTGTATGTATGCCCAATTGGAGCCGAAACGGCTTGATAGATTTTCTTCAAACATCATATGTATCTGAGGTCTGTAGGTTTACAATTCAAGACGAAGTCAGAATTTTCATTCTAACCCCAAAATTAAGGGTACTTTACTAATGGCCGACGATGAAAAAAAAATTGATTTTCTCGAAAACGGCTCCAACGGTTTTGTTTAACTTTGATATGTGCGAACAGATGGCATATGAGGGGCGGCTAATAACTTTGCGGCCTAAGGCATTAAGTGAAAGAAGAGATCCGATAAAAAAAAAATAATAATTTATCAATATAAACTTCCTTGAGTGAAATGCAATTCTCACATCGGTCATACAGTTCCTTAATACCACCGAAAAAATATTCTTTTTCTTTGCCTTCAAAATGACTTTCTACGGCTGCCTCGATCTCGTTTTCATTTGCCGCTGCCTCGTAACTCCTTTTTCAAATTGGAAAAAGGAAAAAGTCGCTTGGGGCCAAGTCTGCGCTGTAGGGTGGGTGGTCTATCGTTGAAAAACTTTTGTCTCTTATGGCCTGTCTCGAAACCTGCGCCGTGTGAACAGGCGCGTTATCTAGCAAAAACAACACTCCGTGTCTAAGTTTCCCACGTCGTTTCCATAAGACCACTTCACGTTCAATAAATTTGCGTAATATTGACCATGCATCGTAGTCCCCTTTGGCAGGTAATCTATCAGCAAAACACAATTTCTTCGGCAGCTTCTCCCCTTTTTCAATCCACTGCATAGATTCTTGTTTGGATCGTATTTGCGAACCTAAGTCTCATCTATAGTTGCGATTCAGTTGCAACTTCCGTCGAAATTGTCCACGGCTAACTCCAAAAAATCTTTGCAGCACTCGAATCGTCGTTGCTTATCGAACAGCGTGAGCATTTTCGGTAACCAGCTCGTGCAAAATTTCTCCAATCTATTCTTTGGTCATGTGCAACTCGTCCGCTATCTGCCCCTTTTTTATTCTTCGGTCGGCCAGAACTAATTTTCCAACTTTTCCGACATAAATATAAATAAATAATTCTTAGAATATGATTTTGTACTACTAATAAGGGTTGAAGTTTATTGTTATATGTACCTCACCACCAAATGAGTCCATATTGCAGCTTAGATTGAACCAAGCCAAAATAGACTGTTTCTAGACTGTTTCTAGAGAAGAGAACTGTCTTAGACGATACAGAACATAAGTTGCTGTCAATAAATCCTTTTTCAATTAGGAAGTATGTACACCCCAATTTAGTTTGCTGTCGATATTTACGAGTACACCCAAATACTTGAGATATGTTTTCGATAGAGAAACATTTAGAAGAGCAGTTCAATTTAGAGTCGCATGATGAAAAGTTTCTATGCATACTACAAATATCAGCACTAACACTAATTTTTTTGCAGTCATTTCTCTGAAAGACGAAATTTGTGGATTGAGACTCAAATGCTTAGTTTTATCACTGATGACTAGTTTATGTGCACCAAAACCAATGCCTTAGAATTTCCAAATCGTGGTTAATGTCCGCCACTAAATTCAGAACAGAAGCATTTGAATATGAGGAAGCAATATCGTCAGCAAACCCGGTTTTTTCCCCTTTTATCTGCAGGCTAAAGATTGAATTACTATAGATGAGGAATAACGTAGGGCCAAGTACTGAACCCTGTGGAACACCAATCCGAAAACTCAGACAGTCACTGAAACAGTCACCTATCTTAACCCTTTCTTTTCTATCCTTAAGGTAAGAAGCAAACCATTTAAGAATAAACCCTCTAAAGCCAGATTTATCTAATTTGACCAGCAATAGCTCGTGGTCCACGGTATCGAAAGCTTTTTTTATATCTATAAGAAGCGTTGCAGTAAGTTGTTTGTTATTTAGAAGTAATTATTCTTTACATGAAAACATTTTTTTGCAAAATATCCAAGGACGAAAGTTTGAGTTTTTAATAAAGTTAAACTCATTTAAGTCTGGGCTTTGGTTTCCATTGAATGTTTTATAGAGATACGGCGGTCGCTCTTTGTTACATCATGGACTACACTATCTTCAAAGGTTTCATCTATTGCTATGGCTACTCCATTTCTTTTACATTCCTCCCCGTGGTATAAAAGTTATTATTCACTTGAAATATCAAGTTATTATGAGCCCTTCCATTTAGTTTGTTACAGGCAACAGATATTTATTTGGCGTGCAATTAGAATTGAATTTAGTTCAGTACCGTGTTCTGTAAGGGAACTCAGGTTCCAGGTCCAAAAGTATTCATTCACAGTTAAAAAAAAGCTAAATTTGACTCATATACTTCAAATCAAGGATATTCAAGGTCTTTCCAGGCCAACAAACAATGTCCCCTATCTCTTCTCTACAACTTTTATTACAAACGGTTGTCTCCTATCTCTAACCGTTTCCAAATAAAACCAGATGAACATAAAAAACTCACCCTGTGTGAACAAGAATTCCATCATCTTTATTTGAAGTTATCGAGTTTCAGTTTTGTTTGTATAATAAAGCATAGAGGATAAAAAAGAGTAATTTTCTCATTATATCGAACTAAAGTATCGAGTAATCGAATATCGGCATCGAAGTATCGATACTTACTTAGAATCGATATTTCGATGACGATATTCGTACCTTAATAAAAACAATAATATTTCCCTTGTTACACACTATGATTGTGACTCTATCTCTTTCTCTCTCAGTATTGTAAAATATTACTGTCAATAACTGATCAACATGGGTCCTTTAATGGTGTCACAAATCCTACTCTCCACATCCACACAGTCATCCCATCACGCAATCGAACCTCACCAAAAAGCATCACTTCGAAATACCTCAATGATCTGACACTAATCCTGTCACTGACAAGCACCAGTTGATCCACATATGACAGTGAAGATGATCCTGTCGTCTTCAGAGGGTATTTGCGATTACAAGGACGATTAGGCAATTAGCAGAGAAAAAAAAAATGTATGCGGTAGACGACATCACAAATAAAAGGACGAAAACTAAACGTGCGGATTTAATCCGTCGCTCGCTTTGTCTTCCTGTCAGTTTAACAGTCTGAGTTGAAGCGGAATCCGGTTGCATGTAGTTGGTTGTGTGCTGTGGTGCAAATCCTTGTAGGCGCTTTTCACATCAAATTCGTCATCATTTGCTTTTGTGGCATTTTCATGACTTGCGCCCACCTTATTAATTGGTTGAGTAAGTACGGTTTAATAGCGGAGTTCGGTAGCACAGCGGAGATATCGTGTAGGTAATTTGCATGATGTGGGCTTTGTCAGAGGATCATCACGTTGATTAGAGTTGATTTGGAGAGAGGAAGAGGTGTATACCGTAGGAGTGGGCTAATAAGTGCGGATCACGAGTGTATATTTTAATTGTGTGCTGATCTCTGATGTGGTATTCGATTTGTGGAGGAGACAGTCATGGGAATGATGCCATAACTAAGCACTCCGGTTTGGCTTTCCACAATTTATCCCTACATTAAATTTCAAAGGACTTGTTGTAACACCACCTGCAATTCCTTAATCCAAATCCATCCCTTCTCCACCATTGCAAGGTGTTAAATAATTCCCCCATGTATGAGCCCATAAACCAACTCACCGGCAACCGACAGATGAAGAATTTATTTATGGACTCTGGATGCATTTTAGAGCTGGGACAAACTCGATGACGATGGGCATTGTCCAATTGATTCGCCGCAAAGTGTCCCGAAAACATTTCGAGGTTTTTAGGACTGCGTTCATAAATTTCCACCGGCTCTGTGCTAACGAGGTAATGATTTAATTTATTGGATGAACCATAAATAACGTTTCTTCGAATTTGCAACGATTGGCCAATTTTCGACGATGTTCCGGGTCGCTGGTGGCAGCAAACACTCGAGGGGGGGGAATGTTTTAAATTGGACTCGCCTCATAAACTCTGTCGCGTCAAACGCTCGTATATTTTGTTTGCCTCGGAAATTGGGGATCCTCCACATGAGTGTGGTACGGGGGAAAATTGTCAAAGCCATAATTCATTTGAAGAGGAGACTTACGAATTTATGTCGCCGGTGTGTTAATTTGTTCGTCGGGTTAATTAGTCATTTTGTGGAACAAAATATTCGGGAGTGCTACTTAACAAGATTGTGTTCTGTTTCTTGTTTACATAATGTAAGGGCTTCTTTTTGAAAGAAAAATATAAGGTCTGGTAGTGAGATGACATCTGCTGACCTGGAACTGGGAGACAAAAACATGCGATTGGGACTGTAGGTAACCAATTAACTTCTGATGAATCTAGATCTACTTATTTTTGTACAGGAGAGAAAGTTACTATTAGTATCACCTTGCCCGTAGGTAAAGGCCTAAGCGAGCAATTGAACTTTTGCAATTATCGATGTTCTCAAATAGGAGACTTAATTGGTTATTTTAATCCCAGAAAGAGGTGATCCCAGAGGTCTTAAGGTCTTAATGGATTGTGCCATGAAAAATTGTTTACACTTGTTGCCTCTAAATTAGTATCTTCTGTCGGAATTGAGTTAAACTTCATTCCCTCTAACGAATCAAGTTACAATTTGTCAACTAGTGCTTCATCACTGCCGCCTATTACAATTTCCTAATGAAGTTAAATCCAATTATTCAGCTCAGGTTTTCGACAAATCGTAATAAGTCTTTGATTGAACTAGCTGCGATATTTGTTGGCTTAGGAAACCCCAAGTCAAGAGGAATATTTTCCAGCAGTTTTATCTGTGCCACCATATATTCTATATGCAGCCGTGTGTCGCATGAGGAGGACTGTTAGTAACAGTCTGACTTTTTCGCCACTTAGAAGTAAGATGTCAGATATCATTTTTGCTGAGCATTTGGGTAGGAAAAATGTATCGTGAACTAAGTTTCAGTGCATACATTTCCAAAGAAAACATTATTTCTTTGGCTGTTGATATACATATGTAGGTATGAATTCTGCAGAAAGGCACCTGTCCTGTAAAGGTGGTGTTAGGCCTTTTTAACAAGCCTGCAATTTCATTGCCTCCAACATCACTAATAACCTGACAATCAGATGAGTCTAAGTTTGTTTAAACGAGTAATACCCAGCCAGAGAATTATACAAACGTCTTTGTCCGCCACGCACAAATGAAAATTCGAAATTTCGAGATATATTGGAATTTATTTCCAAATCGACGAAAAAGTCCTCAAACCAACAAAACAGTTTCATGAAAATTGATACAGAATCACATACACAGCTAAAGAAAAACAAATCTGTATACCTTTAAGTAGGTACTCATAGATATTGTCGTATACTTCTTCCATTCTCGCCTTCTCTACAGCATTCAGATGCAAGCCTATATAAAAGACGAACAAGAAACCAAAAAAAAAAAAAAAAAAGTTAGAGCTAATCTCTCTCAACCGCACAAACCCATCCACTGCTGCTCGCTGTTGTCGATAGCATTCACTAATGATGAGAGAAGGAAACAATTTCTTCATGGTCATTATTTAGCTTCATTCTGGGTCGCGGAATACGGAAAATTTTGCAGGCTACCGGACCTGTCCACGAGTTGTGTATGATGGGATGGAACGACCTTTAGATATAAAGGTTAATTGTGCATAAGTATGTATTGCATAAACAGTCCCGAACAAGAAGCGGATATTAGTTATTTGTGGAGAAATTTGCAATTGGGCTCTGCGAAAGAACACATGTATGTATATAGCTGGGTCCAATATCGACAAGGCGAGCAGAACTCATATCCTCATGTGTTCTGAAGCCATCTGCGTTCCTTAATAGAGATCCCTCTTCGAATGCGAATTTGTTTAATTCCCAGTTCTGGCGCTGGAGTTTGATTACTTTGAATGCGATATAAAAATTATTTTAGGTACACAATAGTCTGAGGGTGGTATACTAAAGATGGTATTTTTTAGGACTTCATGTAGGTATTATAAAGGGTGTCTCAAAATCCAAGCAAGATTATAATTTTGCGCCTGTGTTTTCTATCAAAATTACTTCTTGTGTGTATTCTGGGACCCCCTTTAGATCTGCCCAGTAGGGCACCGTATAGTCTATATACGGTGCCCTACTGGGCAGATCTAAAGGGGGTCCCAGAATGTTATAATTTTGGATGTACATTTAAGTGTAAGAGTTTTAGGTTGAATAAAACCTATACAAGGTTGTAGTCGAAGTGGAACATAATGCTCCTGTTACATTGAAGCGAGCTTATCTTTGAAACTTGGTCTGTATATGTGGAGCTCGCTACTCAGTCTTCTTACCTTACTCTTGAGAATATAAGGCTCTTAGATAATAGCGACATTCAAGTAATTATAAGACCAATGTACTAGAAATATCACATCTTTAGCATGCTGAGGGTTTACTAAAACCTGCCATTTTATTGGTTCATCATACGGCAGGATAATGAAGAATCTTTCAAGTTACCAGCAGTCACTGCAAGATCCAACGTTTGATTGACCGGATTGGATATTGTGTCGGTCTCAGGTGCATTTTCTGTTTCGAACTGCATATTAGGGAAGCGGCATTTTAATTTCAACTACTTACAAGTAGCGCGGGACTATTTGGGAGGTCATCTGGGATGCAGATATCTTCACAGTCAGATTCTGAGTAAAGTTGTTCCATTGATTTGTACCCATCTTCTGTGAGATTCTGTGGCATTTTTATCCTCATCTTCCTCCCTTTCATTTATTCGTAAAGAAATAGGACATAGCCACGAGTTTTATCTGCCTGGCCTCAACAAGACATTGTGTCAGATGGCCGGGATACAAAAAATGAAGTGAGGAATGGGTACATTTTCGCCGTCGACTAAATTTAAGAGTACACCCAGCAACGGTTTAGTTTTCTTCCGCACACCAGCAATCCGGCCTTTGGTTGCTGCAGATGATAGCCATCCAGAAGTGATTTTTCCAGCATAGCTTATCAGAAACCAGTTAGTGTTTGGGCGCCATTTAGAAAACCACACCTTAAGTGACCAGATTATTAATGGGTGTGCTCACTGTATTTGAAAAAGAAAAGAAGGATTAGATCCATACTCTTGAATTCAAGAAAGTTATAACTTCTCCCATTCTTTTCTCCAAAATGTTATTCGTGCCACTTACGTTCTTACAGCGACGGGAGTGTGTGTTAAATGGAATGCGCAGCTTGGTGGCATGTGTCCCTGCCAACTAGTGACCTACGCTTATCGCCACAACTTTGTCCCAAAAGAAATTGTTTGAAAGGACACAGAAATTGCACAGAACAAGGAACTTTTCAAAATAAAAGCCTTAAATTTGCATTCAAAGTGGGGTAAGGTCTGCGAAAAATTAGTGTCACCGCCCTCGCGTTTCCAAAATACTCGACCCAAAGACAAACAATAAAGATTCTTATTAATTTGCGAGATACCACATTTCTTAAAGTTTATTTAGTAACTCTTCCCCAAAAAAATATTATATTGCGAGTAAAATCTGTAATCAAAAAATAAAATTCACTAAAATCGGTTCAATAATTCAGAAGTTATTCAAGAAAATGGCCAACAGAACGCCCTGCCTGCCTTTCGTGTGAAATCTTCATATTCCATGGAGTTGTGCTTGACGAATTTGTTCGTTATCTATAGCTAGAGTCTTACTATGCCATACCCATCTCCCTGGAGTGAGACAGCATTTCTTAATTTTAAGGTTCCAGTGAAATACTCGTATATTAGCTTGGATACCTCGTTTAACAGAGCCTGCGACGCATGCTGGACGCGTTTTGTTTGGGACGAGAGAGAAATGTTACACGCGTCAGTGTAGGGTTGGTTGCTTTTTCTGGCTCATTAGACGCGATATTTCCACGAGAAAGGCGGTAAATTTCGTATCTTTAGAGCTCTCATATGGATGTAGGGCTTTATAATATGCACGTAAAGGTGCACCGCTGCTCCAACTCACCAATTTACCCAAACAAATAATCCAGGAGATGTACCGGGTTGCGTGAGAGGCACGAATTTTCCCGGAATAGAATCTAAAAAATGTAAGTCTGAGAAAATCAAAAGAAAACAGCGGATTCCTCTCAGGTCTCCGTGAAATCCATAAGTGGAACACACTAATATTTTAAGTTTTATTTCTGAAGACCATATCTTATTTCTGAAAATTAACGAATAGCGAAATAGTTTCACCTTTAAACGAATTATCTCCATTTGTTACCAGCAACAGTAGGTATCCGTTAAAAAATAATAGCTTCCATTCATTCCACATAAATCATAATAATACGTTCAATCAGATGTCAAGTTTTCATGAAAAAAAAGCCTTAACTTAAACTGCTCTCCCCCAGCCGGATCCCATATCATTTACCGTCTCCTTAATCATCCAATAAACTTCACATTCTTGTAATAATAATTTCTTAATTCACAATCTCATTAAACTCAAATAATTAAGGGAATAAATTTCCAATTCCCACCGCCCAGAGTCCAATTATATCCAGTGGTGTTCGCGTTCGCTTTCCAAGATTGCACACGAAGCCACACCAGACCAGAGGCCAGCTTCAGCTCAATTCAGCCATTCATCTCGGATCATTAGCGCGTGCATCACGTACGCGCTTATTAATCGAGCGTAGTCGAAATGGCGCCATTATAAGATCCCGTCCCCACCCAACCCAATCATCAGTTCGAATCATAAATCATTTCAATAAATTCTTCTGCGTGCATTTTGATCCATCATCATTATCATCAGCTTCGCATGGAATCGTCATAGAACCCGAATCAGTTGATTTCAATTCTCGGGGCGTTGACGACCGTTCCATTGCATTTACTAGAATGACTTCGCATTTTGCTTTTTCTTTTTATTCATTTGGGAACAATTTGGCCGGAAAAAAAAACGACAAATTCCAGGGAAGACAAGTGATACGGGTATGTTCGGACGTAGGGCGTCTACAAAAATGAAAAATGACAACACTGACGTCACGTAGAGCGTGTAAACGAGATGTGTCATGTTGTGATCATGTCAAAACGATGACGAGATGATAATGATAGGTAGTTGGTGGTTATGATGATTAAACAAACATGATATGTTTTTAAAGGGATACAGCTCTGCGATTAAGGACGAGAGAATTATTCGGATCATGTGTCAAACGAACAGGTGGAGTAGTTTTGCATATATTTGGGAAAGTTTGTCAATTGAGGCTTTTGACTTTTACATGAAGGTAGTAGGAATGAATAGAGATACCGAAGGACATCATGAACATCCCTTAAACATTTGCATTATCTTCTCTTCAACTATTACGAGTATTATTCCACTGGCAAAGCAAAAAAAAAAAAGAAGAAAAATACTTTTTGTCACATGAAAAATCCATTAGTCTTGGACATTCCTTCCAAACATCTGCCTCCAATATCCTTGCATAAAAATTCAGAAAAATATTGCTGCTCCTTCCCCCTAAGTTGGTTTATGAAATTCATCCCACTTGACTCTTGTAATTCCTTTTCTCAAAATGCACACGATACATTCTGTATCTGTGACAAATAAGTGAATTAACAAATTATATTTATACCCGCTTCCCTTTTCGTCCTTCAGTCAAGTGTCACATCAGTCCTTCATCATACCATGCACGAATCACTCATTTCTGTTCCCCCTTTTCTATGTGAAATCAATCTGCGAATTTCTATTTATGGGAAGACCAACAAACATGGTTACCCGGAGCTGGAAACATGCTAAAGTGCCAGTCAGAAATTTGTTACATGAGAAATTCATAAGGGCAGGGGCTGTTGGGAGAACAAGAAGGAGTGTGGAAGTGCTAACGATATGATTTAGTGACATCTTGAGAGGGTCGCTTTGAATATACAAATATCATTTTTTTTTTTTTTTTATCATAGAGATGAAGGTTGTGCCATTTTAGTCCGTTAATTTAGGAAAATTGGTCTGATCCTTTTCATATTCCTTACGAAATAATAATGATGATGCATTTTGCTTTCTGAGTGACATGGTTAGTCAATTTAGGGATACTGCAAGGACGAGGTATTGCAAGGACGATGTAGTAGCAAAAGTTTCATTCGTGTATACGAGTACACTACCAAAATATAGCTGAGCTTTGCGCTTTGGAAATAATAACTGAGTAAAAGCATCAAGGCTAATCCATAAATTAGAACTTTAAAGGTTGTTTTCAACACATTTACCTAGTAGGGACTGTTACTACATTTGTTGCACCCATTGCGTGGCCAAGGTGTACCAGAGGTTGACATAACATTTGTAGCAGTTAACCTCACAAGTGTTTGTTTTTAAAAATATTTAAAATTTCCTTACGCTTTCGCTATGGAATGGATTGAGAAAGTGAATCGCATCTCTGTCATAGCGCTTCATCATTGCGGTGTAAACAAAGTTCAAATTTTCAAGA
Source organism: Pocota personata (assembly GCA_963082735.1). NCBI lineage: Eukaryota > Metazoa > Arthropoda > Insecta > Diptera > Syrphidae > Pocota > Pocota personata. The sequence goes on along the minus strand of OY720429.1, from coordinate 260,847,812 downwards.
TGCTGCAGCAACTAAGGATTAGCCTAACGATTGCTCATGAATGTACAAAATTCTTCGGGGATACTGGCCACATTAAAAGAGGCCTGCTATGGTGTGCCGGAGTGCCTCTTATGACGGGGTCACTGACCTACATTTTTGCGGAAAAGGTCGTCGAAACTTTGGCCAAAATATACCAGCAGACCGCTTAGGACTTCTAAATCATTTCCTATTAAAAAAAAAAAGAAAAAAAGAAAAGACATTTTAGCAAGATCCTGTGGCCCAAAAAGGCCAAAACTACCCATACCTGGCTTTTTACTTTTTGAAATTGTACCCCTTTTCATTGGACCAAAAAAGTGGCCACCTGCCAGCCCAGATCTTTGTTCTTTTTATCACAAATTCTAGACCATTGTCTGGCATATAAGATATTCTAACATGAAATTCTTAAAGTGAGCTCTGGTCGAAGCTGTGGCCAGCTTTTCAATTGATGAGGTGAGTGTTGCAATTGAAAAGAAACCGAAGCGAGTAAAGGCCTGCATTAAGGTAAAAGGAAAAAATTTTGAAAAAAGTTTACATTTTTGTGTTCGGAATACACGCATGAGTAAATCTTGAAAGTTTTATTGAACTATCTGTTGAGGTCTTTATTTTATAGCATTAAATGTGTGTAACAGTATTTTTACTCATACTAGGTATACGATTTTTTAGATATAGCAAAAGTTGACAAAAGTCACTAAATCACCAAGATATCACGATCGCAGATGGACTGTTTCATCGTAGGCCATTCGCTCACGGAGCTACACAAAAGAGAGTGCTGCCAGTGCTGTCTTTTGTACTACCATAGTAGTAGTTGTATTGCTTTCGATTACTATTTGTTTTAAAAATGATGTTTGCTTTAAGGATTTGTTTCCATTTTCAGAGAAGCAAGTCATACTTTTTTTTGGAAGTTGGAAGCAGGTATTGGGGAACAGAGTAAATGTCTCGCAGTTCGAAGGCAGAGATTTGATGGGTGATGGTCGTTTAAAAGGAGAAAAAAATATCTTTTCGTTCCAATTCAGTTTTGTTTTTCAACATAATCTCCTTTCAATACGATACACTTTTCCAACGATGCCCAAACCTCTTTAACTCGTCCAAATAGTAGTGGGCGTCTTGCTCTGTTAAGTAAGCGTGACGGATGTGATGATCTCCTCGTTCGATATAAATCTCCGTCCTCTGAGCCAGACAGGACACAGAAAAAAATCCAGTGGTCAAATCTGGAGAATCGGTTCGTGTCGCAATTATTGAATTTCGTCCACGGCCACCGCCAAAGTGTGAGACAATGAGCAAACTCGCCACCCGCGCTTTCTTATTTCCAATTCTTCATGCACAATATGGTGGATGCGTTCCTTCGATATGCCGACAGCCTCTACCATCTCTCTGACCTTGTTTCGATGGTTATTCAGTATCATTTGGTAAACTTTGCTGATGTCATCGTTGGTGGTCGCCGTTGTTAGCCATCCTGAACGATCAGTATCAACCACACTGGTATCACTACTTTTAAATCAGCTGGTCAACTTTTCGCGGTGACAAATGATGGAGCAGGCGTATTGCCTTTTTAAATGCAATCATTTAATTATGGCATGATATTCAATTAAAAGCACTGAAGTTGGCTGATAAAAACGACTATCAAACAACAACGGAAAGTTCAAATGGGCAGACATTTTCAGAGGTGTCTTTCAAAGTATATACTCGTACAATCGTAGTACTAGACTAGTTTTTGACAAGTAAAGCTATCTTCAGGTTGAAGCTTAAAACTTTTTGAAAGATCTGCGTACTATGATTTGATTTTCCAACGGAGTTTCGTCCATCTTTGGCAAATTATTATTTTGTGGCATTAATGTTGCCCTTTGGATGACGATATTTTAACACAGTTGTCCTGATGGTCCAGTGAAATTCAAATTTGTAGAGAAAATTGTCTACTTTGGGTATCTACGAGTATTGTATAATAACAAAATGGAAAGGTTTAATGAGTTAGTATTGAGGAATACCTTCCGTTCGAACTGAGGTGGAAGAAAGTTCAGAGGAAACTCAAAATTAAAGCTATGCGAGCTTTAAATGCCCAATATGCTTTTTCCTCACCAAACTGGCATAGATAATATATTAGCTTACAACAACACTATATATGTACGAGTGCATGCTCCTGAAAGCTGACAATACACCTTCCTTCATTGGGAATACAAGACGGCACTGGCACTACGAGTATCTTGTAGCTTGTGAATTAATGTATTTCAATGGCGGTCCGCACACGGGCCTACATTTTGCTGACCGGTTTGCGAACTATTCATGATAAATTACTGGAGACTGAACGTGTTAGCCCCCGTTGCCAAAGAAGGCAATCGTATCTTAACCAGAGGCAAACTATTTGGCAAAAACGTGGTATGCCTGCTATTTTACATCCACAGCCTACTGTAATCAGAGCAGCGGATTTCTCGTAACACGATCAACATATATTCTCTGTGCTGAAATATCGGAACCTTAACAAGATTCTTTTTCACGATATCGTCAGAAGGAACAAGGGTGAGTGACTACTTCAACCACAATTCACACCTGCATATCAGGAGGCAACTGCCGCATGACGTTCGACAGACAATTTCTTTACAACACTGAAACCGGAGATGGTACGATAGAAGATCTAGAACACACCCTTGACCCTTTTCGATTTTTGAAAAACAAGAAAACAATTTCGCACAAAAAAAAATCCATTATTCCAAAGTCCCTTCTTCTTTTTTGATATAAGATCAATGGAAGCAGGGTAAGGAGGTTGAAAATGGGTCAACACTGAGTTCTACTATACCTCGGAGATTTTCAATTGTACGAGTATATATCCAGTCTAAATAAGCTGCTGAGTGGTGTGCAGGTGATTGAAGAGGGTATAAAAGGTGATGCTTCTGTAAGACTCATGGTTCAACTGACCCAGTCTAGAGGAGTCTACGAATACAGAAATTATGAAAGTCCAACTACATCATGAATGGCTGGACCGGAGAAGTAAGGAAGAAAGACAATTGTTGGTTAACAGATAACTAGCTTTCGGTCTTTTGAAAGGTTTTTGGAATCTTTATGTCAGGTAATGAGAAGATCTTTTTCTTAGATGCTCCAAGCTACAGACTTTCTAAAGTAACTCTTGGCGAAGATAATGAGTGTTCCGATACCGATTGTATCACATGGAAGTTTCCTATGGATATCTTGGAATAAAACGCTGTAATTTAAGTTTGTACTACTATATGTTCGTCTTGTGGGACGCACAATCCCATGCATCCCGAATCTACACGGCACGTCAGCGCACATATGTACCTACTACTCCTCAAAGTGGAACTATTGCGGATCCTGAGAACTTCCAAATTCTGCAATGGCATATGGTGAGAGCCCTGAAAATTAAAAATTCGTACCAGAAAGTTTGATTTCTCCAGTTCAAACTTACTTACAGTCAATCCACCTTCAATGGCGTGGCCTCCATGTCGAATTACACAACTCAACCCTACTACACCTATGTACCTACAATAAGCATTAATATGCAGTTAGATACATACATTGCCTTCTTTCAGCCATATTTTTACCCGATTCCATTCCATGACAACGACGAATTGCAATCCTTACATACGAGTACACTTTAATTATGCACCCTACCACTCCCATGAGGAGTAGGCCATTTGATCCGTCATTTTCTTTACCCCTACTGCGATTCACTATCCCTTTCCACACAAGATTTCCATTAAAGTTAAACCTCTAATTTAGGAAACTTCTCATCCCAACCCAACTGGCAGGACAGGCTACGGGTACGGAGCAAGTACACATAAAAAAAAAATTCAAAAGCCAGCCAAGTAAGTGCCCCCTTCGCACATTACGTATTCATTTCCCTAAAACACACACATTCGCCGTCGAGTAGAAAGTTATCCTGTCGTTCGCGTGAAACGAACAAAGGGCGTACAAAATTTACGCCATTCACCGAAGAGAAGAGAGTTTGATTAATGCATAGCTGTCACTGATATGTCACATGCATGTCAAATTGTGACGTTTGACATTTGCACATACAGGCACATCCGAACCGAAAAACAGCAACACCGAGGCGAAAAAAAAAAAACGAAAAAACAGCAGCAACAACAGAAGCAGTTCCTGAATCTGGTTAATGTGTTGTTTGTAGTCCTTCCTCCCATCGTACTCGTATGTACGTTCCTTCGTCGCGGCGTCTTCTTCATCTTCGGCGGCAGATCGGATGGCTTCCAATCCGGGGGCGAGATGGGATGTGATAAAAAATTCAGCATTTGTACCAGCAAGTGTTTTTCGGGTCGTTCGTTTGACATTTGTGTAACAATGACAGCAACGACAAGAACGACGAATGGTGGGGTTATCCAGCTCTCAATGCGTGTGTAGGCAGGACCTCGTTCCGCTGTTGGTTTTTTTTTTTCCTTTTTTTTTCCACCGGTCGACTTCCTCCTCCTTGCGGCCATATCAGGAGGAAACAGAAACATTATCGAATTAAATTTGTATGCTTCCCGCTTGTCAGCCCTCCTCGAATTGAAGCTTAGGGTTGTCTCTGAGTGACAATTTCCCGAAAATGTTTTGTTTGCTTTAGCTATAAGCCTCAGCAATGACGCGGATAAGCGGAGAAAATTAGCTGCCGCAGTCGTTTTAGCTGCATTGTGGTTCTCTATTGTCTCGGTCCACGCGAAGAAGATGTGGAACAGGATCTGAACAAAAGTCGAGGACACATACATACATTATATTTGATTACGGATCGAGACAACTTGTTTGTTTGAATAGCGCAGTAATTGGATAACAAAAATGTTGCAACTCTTATTGAAGGACCTCTGTCAGTTTTCGGATTTGCGGAACAATGAGTCGCATAATGACTCTGATGTGCTTCTTCGAGGTGTCACTCACTTCAGCGATGATAGTGTGAAAAGTGCGTTTTTATTTCATTTAGCGGATGTTCTAACAATTGAGTTGTTAATAAGCAATTGGTTATGAGATATTAATTTTCAGATCATGTAACACTTCTGTTGGATGCGATCAATGGGAAATATGTAGGAACAGGGGTATGCTAATGTAGTAGGACTCGCACATTTGAAGGTTTTATTGTGGTGAGGTTAGTCGACTTAATTATATTGTATTATGATATTGGCTGGCCATAGTTTCAATTAGCAAAACAAATGGGGTCTACGAACTGTTCCTTGTGGAACGCCTTTATGGAAGCAGTTTAAAACAATCAAAAGTTGCCTGGGGGCTTTTTAAACTTGCCACAATATCATTCATTTTATAAACCATTTGATTTGATATTAATAAATAAATATGGCGAGATTAGGTTAAGGCTGAATAATTGGAAAACTAAAACAGTATAAAAATGTAGGTGCCAATCATTCGCGCGGGCCAAAGCACGAGTGGCTAAGCCAAGATGGGCCTGGCCCATTACACGCTATATCAGTCATAGAAATCAAATTTCATCAGAATCTCTTCAGTAGTACTTAAGTTAATCCAGAACCACTTTTCCAGCAACAAGCGAGTAGTACGAGTATTCCCGGATACGTGTGAACATGAACAACCCAATAATTTTGTATCCGACGTTGTGTATCCGTTTAAGGTATGAATCGTCATTTAGCATTATACACTTCACTGCATCCTACGCCGGACTGAACTGAAGTTTCTCCAGCAAGTAAATAGTCGTATATCCGATGTCATAAATGTGTAAAGCTCTCATTGAGATTTTTCTGTTTAAATTCATCAGAAACGAATGCAGTTGGGGCAAGATAAAGGGAGGGATTTCAAATTATCCTTGTTACATGTCTAACCTTAAATTGTCCTTGTCAGTCACCTAATTCAAGAGCATCCTAAATGGATTTTGATGAAATTTGGTAAAAAAAATTTGAGTTGATTTGTTTGAATATCATTAAAATCGGAGAGTGCGGGTGCAAATCGTACATGCGATTGCTTAAAACTATCGAAATCAAGTAGAAATGGGGTAATATGTGTGTAGCGCGCTTATTTTTCACGCCACAGTAAAAAAATGGTTGTGTCAGCAGAGAGTATAAACGCAGACCTAAGGGAAAAATGTAGAAGAAGATAAGTATGTGGAAAAACAATCGCCTCAAAAGGAATACAAACAATTTCGAAATCTTGTAAACGGACGAAAGAAACAATCTTTAGGTGACGCTTTGTTGAGAATATTTCGCCACATGAAGATAGGCTTACACTTGCAAATGAATACGCGAAATATTTTTCAAAAGAAGCCTCAGAAATAAACTGTGATGTCGTGACATCAAATCATTCACCGTATACTATCTGCCAGGCAATATTCGTCGAGGAGACTCTCTCACCATCATTAAATACAAATAAATCAGCTGACCTAGATGAAATAAGAGCAACTGATCTCAAAGACAATGCTGATGTCTTCGTAAAGATAATAGCCAGAAAAGTGAGCCTCAGTTTGCAACATTATAAAATTCCCAGTTTTTTAAAATCAGCTGTAGCACTTCCAATACATAAAGGAGGCGCCAAAAATCGAATCTCCAACTACAGACCTATCTCCAGATATATCGTATCTGGAACAAGTTGTGGTTAGAAGACTGTGGGACTTTTTGGAAAAAAATAAAATTATACATTCAAACTAGTATGGATTCCAAAAAAAAAATAAAAGTACAAATAAATTGCTTGGGGAGTTTTCAAACATGATAAATCAAAGGTTAAACAGAAACCACCACATCCTAGTCCTTTTTTTAGACTTCAGTAAAGCGTGTGATGCTCTAAACCACGAAAAACTAATAGCAGTTTTAAACAGAACTGGAATTGGCTAGCTGGTTCCAGAAATACCTAAGCAAAAGCAAGTTTCTACTGAAGATTGGATCTGAATGTAGTCAAGATGAGATTGTTAAGCACGGAGTACCACAAGGCTGAAAGCTGAGACCGATCCTCTTCATTCTTTATACAAACGAACTTTTGCGTGTACTAAAAGGAAGTAAGGCGTTCGCGTATGCGAGCATATTATAGTTCGACACATATCCTTGGAGACTGCCACATTAATAATGCAGAGGAAATCAATGAAGCGGTTAAGTGGTGCCACGATATGAGTTTAGTTTTAAGCAAAACTGGGAGCATTTTCATCAGATATGAAAACGAGAGACGCCCTAAAACGTTGGTGCAAGTTGAGGTGGGAGGTTGTTGAGGTGGGATATCAAATTAAAAAAATAAGATCCGAAATAAAAAAGAAGATTTCAGAATGGTGTATTTGAGTAGGTATTCTACGATGCAAGTGCTAAAACAGATTTACTAGTCAAAGCACAGATACGGTGTTTTGGCTTGGGGTGACGCAGCAACCGGATACATAGATGACTTACAAAGACTCCAAAATGCTGCGCTAAGAATAATATCTCGAAAAGACGACCTAAAGGCGAAGACCTTAAAGTGCTGAGTGTGGAACATATCTTCAAACTGACGGCGACGCTGGAGTATTATAAAGATAGGCTTGAAGCCGCCTATCTTTATAATGCATATTGCCTACGGGTTGAACACAAGAAGACGCGCTCAAAATCTTCTCCATATTCCTAGTTTCTACAATGAATATGGTAAAAATTAAATACCTAAAATAATGAATAATATACCACTGAACCTAAAAAACATTTCAAACATCAATTTGAGGAAAAACAATTAAAAAAACATTTTCAGTCCTTTAGCTCCTTTAAATTTTAGCTCACTACTTTTAAAAGATATATGTATACTTTGTAATAGTATAAGCAGATAAGTCTAAGACTTTGCGGGAAGCTAATTAATTGTAATGAATTACAGGGTGGCTGACATGAACTGTTACCAACTTCACGTCGCTGTGTCTGCCAAACTACGAATGACAGCTCGCTTAATTTTTGTTCTATCGACATTAGTAAATAAAATTTTTGTTCTATCGACAATGGAATTCGAAAGTAATAGTGTTATTGCCCCTTTTTTGGCTGGAAAATCACAACCAGCTATTGTTCGTGAACTGAAACATTTGAAACTGAACAAAATGTTTGTGTATCGCACCATATCACATTGCAAAAAGACAAACATCATCAACAGTGATTCGGAGTGTGAAGGCTAGAATCGAATGAAATCCTTGGCGTAGCGGAAGAAAATTGGCTTCTGAGCTAAACATATCCAGAGAACGAATGCAACACATTTTGAAGAATGAGCTCGGACTCAAAGCCTTAAAGTTCCAAAAAGTGCAGATCTCACACCTGACAAAAAAAAGGTTAGAGGGGAAAGAGCAAAAGAGGTTAATCTGCTTGCACGCAAGTGGCCAATTGCCAAACATCGTCTTCTCTGATGAAGCACCATTTCCAATTGAGCAACTTGTCAACAAACAAAATGATCAAGTTTACCTGCCAGAGAGGTCATACGATAATTTCGACCAAAAAATGGCCAGCAGGAAGCAAGCGTCACCATTTTTGATAGTTTGGGCCGCAGTGACTGCCGATAGTCGGCCTCCATTAGCATTTTTAGACCGTGGCGTTATGATAAACTCGATGGTTTATCGTGAAATGTGTTGAAGCCATGGGCATGCAAACATTTCAACAGAACAGGACTGCATCTTTCCACAAAGCCTGAACTGTCTATCAGTCTCGCACCACCCATATTCATGGGCCAAATATTGAAATACGAGCGTTATACTCGTAAGTGTTATGGCGTTATGCTCGTACTAATAAACCTTTTACTATTTTGGCAGCAATTTTCAAAAACAAAAATTCATATTCTTCAGGTTTTGGTTTGCTTCCTGCGATAGATGAGCTAAACTTAAAAGTGTTTAGGTACCACCTTATCTGCAGTACTACTCGTATGTGTTTATTTATTACCATTGGGTATATGCAGTCGGGTATATCTACCAATTATCATTTGGCTATCATCATCTAGTATCCATTTAACATAACAGTTGGTCAGAGATTTCCACAACTCTTTAAGCACCATTTTGACCAGTTCCTAGCTTACAAAAACATATTCCATTAAAATATGAACCCACAATATCAAATAATAATTTCATAAACCATCATCAACATTATTAATCCATTTCTATAATTAATTCAGAGAGCGTAATTAATTTAATGTTCCCAGACAAACGAAAAGAAGAGAAGTCCTAAAAGGTGTCCGGAATGTCATACACATTACCATAAAACCGAAATTTGAGACACCATTTACAGTCCTCCGAGAGATTCATAAATTTATTTCCCCGAAAGGCGGGGACAGACGACAAAAAAAAAAAAAGAGAAAGAAACTAATTCTTAGTGGAACATTCAGCTGATTAAACTTTACGTTTACACGTTCATTTGCATACCTGAATGGCATTATCGTAAGACATTTAAACAAAAAGGCGCCGCGCATCACGTTCGGATAGTTTCGGAACAACCCACAATCCTCCTTATCACCACACATTAATGTCCCAGCATGATACTACTATGGATACACCTCATTTATTTCAAAAGAACACCTTCATGTCACACTGCAATTAACATCTCCATCATACCACAAGTAGCCATCATTTTCATCTCATGTCTCATTAAAGGGGACCTCGTCGTCGGCGTTCGTTGTTGTCGGTAGAAAGGCGCACACAAATGACAAGTGCGCGCGGGATCATTAATAACGTCCAATTTGAAAGCGAACCTCTGAAAAAAGCACAAATTATTCGAACTCACTTAACCATGTCCATGTCCAATCAATAAAATTTATAGCGCTGCACACTGCCAATATATCATCGGGAGAGCCCACTGCGTCGGTCGGTCGGTCGCTCTGCCACACATCAACACCTCCTCCTCCTTCACGACCGATCACTAAATCACTTCCGTCAATTACGGTGCGCCGGCCGGCAGTTTCACTACCAATGCCACTACCACTACCACCTCCATCCTCACTATACTGACCGAGATCCACATAAATCAAATTTAAAATTTTTCGGGTGACAATTTGCGCGCATGAGCGCTCTGCTCCTCTCGCGCCTGTGTGCCTGTGTGTACGAGTATCATGGGCATGTGTCAATCTATCCGTCACTTTGATTGTCAATTTTAATCTAACTCAAGCGATCCGCATTCAATTTATGTCGTCCCCTATGGAATTCATCAAGTTCGTCCTATGTCCTCGATTTATCATCGCTCTGAAGAGATCCCCCATGACAGGATCTGCTTATCGACCGGCTTAAATAGAGACAGACACACAATAGACCAGTCAACAATAACCGATCGTGATGATCATGATCACTTTGTGGTTTTGAGCTGTCTACGAAAATCGAAATCGAAAATTGCCGAAAGCCTGTCAAAGTGACTTGGGAAAGTGACTCTATTCCTTTTAACCGACCGCAAAGCAGAGCAGAGCACCGCCTACGGGTTTGAGTTCGATGGAAATGTGAGATCAGAAGGATGACAGGTCACCAGACAGCATACTGCTGTCAGATTAATGATAGGGTTCGTTCTTTTGTGGTGATCTATACATATAGTCGTTTATCTCCCTCCAACTAAGAGAAGGGTCAGAAAATTAGGTGACCTGCAACAACGGCAAACTAGGGCTGTCAATCTTTTGACAGGACCAGAATGATGCAAAAATATTTGGAAATGTGTTCTACATTGGCGGGTGACTAATGCGTTGATGTTGACTACTACGACGACGGTGAACAAGATGTACGCTGAGGTTGCTCGGAGGTGGTGGTGGTGTGCTGGTGGAGATTTATGACTTGTTGTTGACAGTTTTTATTTTGACATTTAAATTACGTCAGATAATTCTTTTATGACACTCTGTCACGTGTATTCGGTTGAGTTTGTTGGTGCGTTTGTTTTTTCATTGCTGGCTAAATTGCTGCAGCGGAGACGAAAGATACATAGTATCTTACTGCAGCCCATTGAAGAGAAGTCTTGTTCGGTAGCGCAAAGGAGTGTGTAAATATTGTTCAATGTCTGGAAGTGATATATGACGGCAGGTGTATTTGATCAGTGACATTCTATGCGGGCGAATTGAGAGCTGTTTGGTGTATTTGGGGGAAGTTATCTAGACTGCCGAGATGTAGATGACGTTTGAGATGACAGAGGTCCTGACCTTTTGTCAACGGAATTTGTTGTGCTTCCCAGAATGGGGCTACGGAAAGTTTTCGAAGCTGATAATATTTACGGATTGTATTTAAAATTATAACTTGAGATATTATATTGGTTGACAAATTGGCGCTTGGTAGACGGTTATATGAAGGCAGTAAACACGTTTGGCGAGTATGTTATTTTGTAACAGGGCGATAAAATATCATGGGTCCAAATGAAATGTAGAAATATTGTCACTAGATTAGTACCAGAAAAATAATTCTGACTCAGAAGAGCTGAGGTCGTGCCTGACACCTCGTACCCAATTGAGAGTATTGCAAAAGATGGAATACGAAAACGAAAGGGTAAACACATCGGGTTCAGAGACGAGGACTCACTCTCGAAAGTAGCATGACATGAGTTATGTTGGCTTTGAGGGCCGCTGTGGTTTGTGGCTTATTCGCATAGACCTGGAACTTCAGAAAACCCCACAAGAAAAAGTCTAACGGGGTTAAATCGCACGATCTCTGTGGCCAGTTCACATCACTTCCACGTGAGATGACCATGCCCTCGAATTGCTCGTGCAGAATTTCCAATGTGGCGTGAGCTGTGTGGCACATAGTGCCGTCCTGTTGAAACCACATATCGTTGGTGTCCATATGATCCAATTCAGGCTAAAAGAAGTTGGTAATCATCGACCTATAGCGCTCGCCGTTGACGGTGATGGCTGGGCCAATATCGTTCTCAAAGAAATATGGACCGATGACGCCTCCAGCCCAAAATCCACACCAAATAGTAACTTCTTCGGAATGCATTGGAAGCTCTTGGATCTCATGTGGATTGGTATCGTCCCAAATTCGACAATTTTGTTTGTTGACGTACCCATTCATCCAGAAATGGGGGCCTCATCGCTGAAGATGATTTTTCGATAAAAATTAGGGTCACGTCGTTGTCTAGGGTCATTTACCTTCAGCTCCTGGGTGAGTTGAATTTTATACGGGTGCAGGCCCAAGTCAATTCCCCAAGTTCTGGTCTGCGAAAGGCCGAGTACTTATGAGCGATGCGAAATCGACTACCTCGGATTCTACTGCACACTCTCACAGACAGCGGCGATGTTTTCGGCAGATCTTGCCTTTCGGCGATGTACGAGTGTTGGCTGATCGTTTACTGAACCAATGGACTCAAATTTATCCACCACACTGCGAATAGTCCTCTCGGAAGGACGATTATGGCGACCGTAAAATGGGCGAAGCACGCGGAACGTTGCCCGAACAGAACACCCATTTTGATAAAACAAATTTCATTATTTGCACAGACTGAATAAATGACAGCCAATTTGACAGATGTAGCTTCAACAATATGGCAGCTATCAACTGTCAAAGTTCGGAACAAAAAGTTTCAGGAATTTATTCAGAAAAATTAATATACTAGTTTATTCTTGATAATCGATGTTGTCCGCTTCAAAGTGCTCTCCATTGACTGAAACGCACTTATGCCAGCGCTTGATCCAATCCTCGAAACATTTTTTATACTCGTAATCGGATTTTGGTATAGGCATCAGAGCCGTCTCCGATTTTTCTATTATCTCCTCTCGGCTGCTAAAACGCGTTCCCCGGAGAGGTTTCTTGAGTCGATCGAACATCCGTACTGTTATTGGTCAAAAACTCACGAAAAATGATGGCATTGTGCGATAGTGCGTTATCGTAGTGCAAAACCCACGAGTTTTTTGCCTACAAGTCCGGTCATTTTTGGCGAACTGCTTCACGCAAACGTCTCATAACTCCCAAATAATAAACCTTTTTGACTGTCTGATCTTGTGGCAAGAATTCATAATGCACAACACCGTTGTAATCCATGAAAACCGTTAGCATCTCCTTATTTTTCGATTGAAAACGATGTAGTTTTTTCGATCTTGGCTCATTCGGTGTACGCCATTCACTCGCCTTATACCTGGATTGCGTTTCGTACTCATAAACCCACGTCTCATCTCTAGTAAGTATGCGTTTGATGAATGTTGAGTCGGATTTATCCGTGGGATCCGTTTTTAACACAAAATTTGATGCAAAATCGTTGTTGCAAAGTTGATCCCATTTTTAAAATCGTAGAAAATCGAAAACACACACGGACGCAGATGTACTCTTGACAGCGTAGCTTTTACAAATGTCAAGCTGGGATGCTAAAATTTCGAAGAAATGTTAATGACAGATGTGCCAACCTAAAAAAAAAAAAAACTAGTATCAGATGACTGAAATCACCACATGATAGTCATTCTTTTGGTCAAGAGGTATTGATGGGAATTTATTTCTAAAGGGTGACCAGATAGCAATTACAGTTTTTCCAATTATTATATTTCAGCAGCTGTCCAATGACACCCAGCTGTCAAAACATTCAGTAAGGTTTGCCATTTCATCATGCATCGTTTGACGTTTCCCGAAAGTGTGGAAATTATTAAAAAATATTATCGAAATTCCGGGTCAATAATTGTCAATACGCAACGTGCATTTCATCGTGAGGTCGGTCGTCATCATGGCTTCAGTGCACAGTCCATTCGACGCACCGTGGCAAAGTTTAAGCGTGAGTACACTCTTTTGGACCTTAAACCACCAACCATATAGAGATCGGTGCGAATTGAAGAGGACATAGCCGCCGTAGCGGCCAGTATCGAAGAAGACCCAGAAATGTCGATTCTGCACCTATCAGTTGAATTGGGTGACGCGAGTTGAAGTCGGACGACCATAGACAACGCCGTGAGTTCGCTAATTGAGCTCTGGAAATGTTGGCCAGAGATCCAGATTTTGGCCAAAAAATCATCTTCTCGGAAGAGGCTATGTCAACAAACAAAATTGCTATTATTAGAACGACCACAATCCATAAGTGTACCAAGCATCAATGCATCCACAAAGATTGATTGTTTGGTGCGGTTTATGGCACGGACCTTATTTCTTTCGAAATGAGGAAGGAGACACCGTTACTATCAATGATCCACGTTATAGAGCGATGTTAACCGACTTTCTGTGACCAGAGCTCGACAACATCGATATATCCGAGCTGTGGTTCCAACAAGACGGCGAGCGTTCAACAATTGGCCGCCGCGATCATGCCACTTGACACCCCTCGATTAATTTCTCTGGGGCTACGTCAACTACGCTAACAAGCCAACCACTTTGGACGAGCTCGAGCCCAACATTCGAGACGCTATTGCCGAATAATATATTCGAGAAAAGTTACTGGATGAGACTTCCTCTCAGTTGTAACAGTAAGAGGTGTTTTCTGTTTGGGATGTTTCCCCACGCTATGCAATCCACGGCTGAAACCGCCCCGGAAGACTTTATGCCCTTGGTAGCATCATCGGGAAATGGGGTTGAAAGTTGAGGTGGTTTTAGTTAGGGTTAAAGTCCCACACTCTGCCCTTCGATGTTTTCCCCCTTCCTTAACAAAAGAAAAATATCTTAAGGTCTCGAATCAAGTCATTTAGCTCAATCTGGCATAGAAGATGGATTGCTTCAGATGCAGGGAAGAGCTCAAATTCTGAGTATTCCATGATTTCCTGTTACAGAGAAGGTGAACTTTCTGTGTCTGGCGCAGGTGGCCTTGGAACTGGAAAAATCTCACTGTGTGGTTCCAGTTTTGCCACCGCGGATACATCTGCATACTTAATGGAATTCAAACACTCAAGGCTGAACTATAATAGTCAGCAGCAATCGGGAAGTTAATGTCAGAATTCTACGTTAAGTTTCGTTCAGTACTGTCAATTGCTCAAGTAGCCGTATGTGTTCGGAAGCAACTGCCAAATGGCTTTGCCTGATACTTGAGCTGTTGTGACAAATTTTCGTACGAAATAGCGAATGGATTTGCTCTTTCGTAAGTGAGCAAAGTTAAACGAAAACTTAACGAAAAATCTATTATGGTCACACAATACAAATCCTTTATATTGGCACTGTTTCGAAAGAGGTCGTACGAATCCATACTTCTATTATAGTTCGGTCGTTATGTCTGAGTTTTTTCACTGTCGCACAGTATTATAAATTTAAAATACGACCTTTGGATGGCCCTGAGGGATGGCAACATCCCTTAGAACTTAAATCATCTCGTCGACATACCCTTCGGCACTAAGGTCACTTTGAAAATTGTGAAAAATGATTGCTCTGAAATCGCGTCAATTTAATTCTGTCATACAATTAAAAAGTTCTCATTCAAATGACCGTATTTTCAAAAGTATGGAGAGTACGTCAATAAATGATATACCATTGAGCGTTTAAAGGAGCGGAGAAGAGTACAGAGTAAAGCAGAAGGCTGTCCACCAAACGAACGAAATTATGGAAAATCCTTTGTTATTTATTATACTCGTACACTGCGGTTAAATATTTTCCAATCATTCAATCCAAATCAATTGGAAAAAGTCCAAGGATTTAATAATAATTGCGGTAGTTTTTTGTTGATTATTTTTGCTGACACATTTAACAAAAACTGTCACGGCTTCATGAAAAGGTTAAAAGGACCTTCATAATTGGGTAAAATGTTAGATTTAATTTCGACTCGCCAATGCGGGAAGGTAATTCATATTAAAACAAAGCATACCCACAATTTACCTAGTAAATTATAAAAGGATACTTAATGATTGCGTGTTCCGATTCTTCGAAAGGATCTTAAAAGGATTGTGGTGTGGCGGAGTTTGAAAGAGTGATGACCTTTTTCTTTTCTGAATTGCGTGTAGGTAAACGCTAAAAAAAAGTGGAAGCTTATGGAATTGTGCTGCAAGGAAGGATTCGAGCCGGTCTTCAATTCTACGAATTCGTAGACCAAAAAACAGGTGCTTAAGAGAAAGTGGAAACCGACTGGAAAGAAATCTGGAACTTCTTAGAAACACAGACGGTGCTGAAAATCTGCTGAATAAATTTTTTAATAAAAAAACTACTTAGGAATAGCAGGCAGCCTGATCATCTTAATCTGGATGAAGACCATCTGTTTAACCACCCGACTGCACTGAAAAAAAGCTGCTATAGCCAACTCAACTCAAACAAAGCTACTGGATCAGATGGTCTAAAAGCTGAAAGTTACGGATGGTGGCTTGGTAGCAAAACTGAAGCAGCTTATCTGAAAACAAACTTCTTCTTCTTCTTACGGCGAAGTTATGATCCGGAGTAGAAGGAGCACAACCCTCCCACTTTACTGCATCCCTACTGGTCCGCCTGTGGGGTTTGCCTTATCTGAAAACAAACAAGTTTTTCAATTTATTAGAAATGAGATTGCTCCACCTGCGATATTTTTAAACTTATAAGCCTCCTTGAAGACGTTAACAAAACATTAAAAGGATTTTTATATAACCCGTGGAATAGGTTCCAGCTGCAGCAAAAATACCGACAAGTCTTTTTTCACGATACAACATCTCGTGCGACCTCTATGGGCCTTTTGAGCCTAATATTTCATTTATAGAAAACCATCTCAGTGGCCCTGAATAGTACAGAAGCATGAACTTAAACTAATGAGAGGCTTCGGGGGAAAAATGAGTAAGCGTCATTTGGACGAGAAGATTCAAACACGGATTGCAAAATCGACCTGATGAAGAGAGCGAGAGACACATATCCACCGGTTATGGTGGTTATGGAGAAAGTGGTTGTAGAGTAGTGATTCTGGTAGATGATTCAACTGAACCTCAACACTGATGGCTATAGATAGTTCAGCGCCTAGCGCTACATAAAGTAAAGAAAATTAAGGACAAAGTTAAAATGGAAGTTCAACTTGTTTTAATCCTAGATTAAAAATTAATTTTCTAGACTCCACATGGCGATTACTTGGGGTTTTTTCAACAATCAGTTAATTTCCGATTATATGGGCGGTCTTACTGTTGCACCTATTACATAGATGTTTCACGGATTGATAAGCCTCATTCTATGCTGCACTTTATGTCTTTTCACACACTAATAGATCCGGGTTTGTCTCGGGTAAATCAACAACAGATGCAATCCAAAGTATAAGGATAACATCGTGATTCCTTAAAGGACTTGCATATGGTGTTGGTTGATTTTGAAAAAGCCTTTGATAGACAACCAAGAGATCTCTTATGGGTGGCGCTAAAACAACCAGAGTTCCAGAAACCTACGTACGCATGATCATGGACATGTATGAGGGAGCAAGGACAAGAGTAAGATGTCCCGCAGGAGTCACCGAAGAGTTCCCAATCAAAGTCGGTGTACACCAGGGAAGTGTCCTTAGTCCTTTTGCTATTTATTGCAGTCCTTGATTATCTGCTTGAAGGAAAAGTGACAGACCCCAAAGTGCATCAGTTATTCTTTGCTGACGATGAAGCTATCATAAGCGAAGATCAAATGGCCCTGCAACGAGATGTATGGGTGGATATTTTGGAGGGAAATGGGTACCGTATTAATTCAAAAAAGACAGAGTATCTGTCTGCCCGATCTCTGATCCACACCGGCCTCTTCCAGACATTTACTTGAATGAAAAAGTGCTTCCCAAGTGCGAAAAGATCAAATATCTGGGATCTACTCGTATGATCAATAGCGAAGCAACTTGTGATGATGACATCAATCATCGCGTAAGCGTAGGGTGGATGAAGTCGCGGGAAAACTCGGCTATGTTCTGTGATCGAAAAATGCCCCCTAAGCTTAAAGGAAGGCTCTACACCGCAGTTGTACGTCCGGCGCTCACATACGGTTCACAATGCTGGACAATGTACAAAAAGTATGACGGCAAATTACGGCAAATTACCCGATGAAGATGTTTCGCATGACAGCAGGAGTAACGAAGATTGATAGAATAAGAAGTTCAAAGTTTCGAGGAAGCCTTCATGTAAAAGAACCCATCACAAGCAAGATGGAGCACGACCGGCTCAGTTGGTATTGTCATGTTCAAAGGAGAGATCCTTCGAACCCCGTCAAAAAGGCAATATCAATCAACCTTCCTACAGAATCGCGCAAAAAAGGCAGACCAGAAAACAACTGGATCACACAAATGTAAAAACACCAGCATTCGATTGGCCTCAGTGACGAAGTGATCCGAAACCGGGAAACCTGCCGGCACTTCCTGAGGTCTAACCGGCAAACCCCACAGGCGAACCAGTAGGGATGCAGTAAAGTGGGAGGGTTGTGATCCTTCTAGATCCGGAACTCAACTGTGTCTAAAACTGAATACTGAAATATCTGAAATTTCAACGTTAGTACGCAATACTTTCTTCGAACCGTCTCCAAGTAGCTGCAGTTAGCGACTTATGCTGACAAAACTTTCTACCCAGTTTCGTAAACGCTAGAGATAATAGTTTGCAAAATTCCCTAAATTGGTATAGTTCTAAGTAGTATCGATATCTGACGTTATTGTATCTGAGGGGACATTCATTGTTTTTAGTGTTTCGTACGAGAATGATATAAACGCTTGCAACTTTTGAACCATTTAACGAAGTTAGAAGAACATTATAACAAATATTCTGGCATAAATAGTTCTTGAAAAAGTATTGGAAATGTGAGGTAAAATCTCACCCCAATATCGGTACGGAAGCCTAACAGCTTAACAGCTAGGGACCCGACTTGCACTTGACGAATTTTTTCTTCCCACTGCTTTCCAGACGTGAACATGGCTGCAGCAATAGGGTCAAACCTCTTACATTTCATTAATTTTCAACAGCCTATTGTTTCAAAAGCGTCACATTATCAACCCCTTCGAAACTCCTCCAAATCCAAACTATAGCGAAGTCTTGTCCCTGCCTGTTGTCTACGCTCAACCGAAGAGTAACTTAACGCGATTTTAATAGTTCATTAACAATGTCATGCTCGTGGTAATTTATTCGCGTGATTTCGCTGCATTTTCGCTTTTACCAGAAATTTATGTCATCACACAGTGGAGTGGGGGTAGCTTTGTTGGACCAGGATGTGTAGCACTAGCTCGTCGTGGAAACATTTTCGAAAACGCCACCGAAGAACACGAAGTTCATTATCCAGGTGGATAGGGGTTATATGCATGCCTGTCGTAAATATCAGCAACAAATATTCTGTTCCATTATGCAGAGGTGTCACCTCAGACCCCCACAACGCCGACGACACCCAGTAAAGTGCATCCTCTTCGTACCAGTATCGGCGTCAAAACACCATCATCAACATGAACCGAGTGCGGAAGTTCAGCGAGTCGAATGATGATGCATTGCTCGGAGTGCATTAAACCAGAAGCATGCATTTCATAATGCACTTGGTCATACAGATCGAAAGTTTTTGGATGGGGCGGTGGGAAAGTTTGGTGTGTTTTTAGGGATTCGAACCCTCTCCACGATGGCCATCGATCATAGAGCACTGTATGGCTGGTCTAGATGTACGGGGGGAAAGGTGTTTCATGGGTTTGTGTTATTTAAATTTACAGCACGTTTCACAAATGGCCAAACAGTAATTTGATAAATTTATTAAATCCGATGGATCATCTGGGAGAGAGAGAGAGCATGTTAAAGTGGAGCTGGAGTCAGAGGCTTTTGTGTCATTTGCATTGCTGCAGCAGTAGTTACAACATTGTGTGGCATCCGATGTGTAATGAAATGAATTAGTTGGATGCAGGGCTTTGGTCAGTGAACCGCCACAGCTTATTAATTGAGGTAAAAGGTTGACAGCTTCCGATGGATGAGCGTTGGGTATGCGCGATTTATAATTTGTTTTTTTTTTTTTTTTCAGTGTAGGCTGGTTATGTGGCGATTAATTATAATTCAATGGGTTGTCTGTTACTTTATGTAATTTAGATTATAAGTGGGTTCTTTGATTCACTTTGTGCTGACTTTCGATATCAAGCAGGTATACTGATGAATATTTTACCACAAAACTAATATTACTTGTACATTGGCTTCTTTCATTTGGAATGTGCTGTGAAGCTTTGTACTCCAATTTCAATTGTATCTATCCCAGCCTGAGAATTTCCTCGTTGTGTTCCAGCAATCAACCTTAAGGTACAAATAGATGATTATTTCCTCCTCTACCTCGTTTTTGTTGCTCCTACAGAAGTCATTTGAAAGGAGGCATAGTCTCTCAGTGTGTCCCATGAGGACACCGATGACACTTGTGGATATGCCCTTTCAGCAAAGCCAATCTAATATAACGGTTTTCATATAGCTTAGACTAGATCTGTCTAGAAACTTAACACGTCGTTAGAGTCTCCTATCTGTGGCTGGCTTTGGTAACTGCATCCAGTACAAGTAAATGTTTACATGTAGCGAGACTTACTTACTTAAATCCTTGAACCCCTCGAGGGGCATACGGCGTCAATAACGCCTGCGCGCCATCTTGTTCGGAGTTCTGCAGCGCGATTGAGCTACCTCCAACTCATTCCCAAAGCCTTGATTCCTCATTGTCTGTCCTGCGCCACGTTTGCCTAGGGAGTTCTGCTGTTCTGCCTGCTAGTGGTGTTTCGTCGCGCTGTAGAGTGTATCCAATCCACTGCCAATTTTTACTTCGCACTGCAATGCCTTGGCCTGTTCTCAGATGAAGTTGTTCGTTGGAGATACGATTGGGCCAAAAGATCAAAACATCTGTTTACGAAGGTTTGCAGCTTGTTTGTGATAGTGGTATCCACCTTCCAAGTACTAGAGCGGAACAGTCGCAGCTTTAAACTGCGAAAATTTCTTCTCCAGACTTTCGATAGCATTCCGAACGCAGTCTTTGCTTTCCCCATTCTGTTATACACATCTAATTCGGTGGTACCGCGGTCAGTCGAGACCACACTTCCTAAGTATAGAAAGTTGTCCATTTTATCGAATACCTTCCCTGCAATGTTGAGCTGAGTGCGGGTGTTAGAAGTGTTCAGGGCTTTTCTTTGATTTTGGGCCATCAGATGAAAGTCCATTATGAGATGTGAAAGTAAGTAAACATCGTCAGCGTAGTCGAGGTGTTTAAGATAAGTTGTCATAGTCCATCGAATTCCATTGTCAGCTTCCGTCAATGATGCACGGAATACATCGCTGATGACCACCAAGAACAACAGCGGTGGCAGTATGCACCCCTGACGAACTCCACTTTGGACTTCAAATTCTTCCGACACCTTACCATTGTGTAAGACATGACACTTACTTCCCTCATATGTAGCCTTGATAATAGCCATAAGTTTTTCTGGGATGCCTCTCCTGGGCAAGGACAACCAGATAGCATCTCTATTCAAGCGGAAAGCCTTCTGGAAGTCGATAAACAGTAAATGTAGCGGAGACCTATAATCGATGCATTGCTCTATTATGATCCGTAAGGTGTTTACGTAGTCGATGCAGAAGGATCCAGCAAGAAAGCCTTTCTGCTCGACATCGAGAGTTGAATCAAAAAGTTCCTTAATGCGTCCTAATATGATTCTAGCTATTATCTTGGCTACGGCCCATAGAACGCATATACCTTTCCAGTTTCCATCAGATTTTTCTTTTTTGGATGCTTGACGATCATCTCTCTTTTCCACTCCTGGGGAAATTGCTCATTTCCCCACGCTCTCCGTATGAGCGGGCAGTTCAGCCGATATGTTTGGTGCTGCTTGGAATAGTTCGGCAGGGATGCCATCAATACTCACCGCTTTGTTTTCCTTGAGAGACTTAATTGCTGCTGTTATTTTGGTTTTACTGCGTGGTCCGCTGCGAATTCGGGAATTTGATGTTTCGGAAGACTCATTAGGGTTCGAGATCATATTACCATCGTCTAAGTGGTTAAGGACTGTAGCGCGATGATCTCCCCATCTAGTGGCTGATCCTCATCCAAAATCAGAAGGTTACCATTTAAACTCTTCACTGGATTTTGTTTGGAGTTCCGACCACCAATGAGCTTCTTGGAGATGTTATAGACAGTCCTACTGTCGTACCTGCTTGTTGCTTCTTCAGCCTTTGAGGCAAGTGAGTCGATGTACTGACGTCTATCCCATCTTATACTACGCTGCACTTGCTTCCTTTTCACGCGATATCGGGCTTCTAGCTCGATACTGTCTACTGTTCTGGCTACTGCAATCCAAACCTTGATAGCTTTACGCTCATCGTCCGTTTTCAGGTGTCTGCCGATAGCCATGTGCGGTGGCTATTCTGTCTTTTACCGACGTAGATGCGTACCCCAGTTGCAAAAACATTTTTCACAGCATCCCAGTGGTCATCCACGTTTTCTTGCATTGTGCTCCTGATTGTTTCTGCTTCTAAGGCAAGATGGTCCATGAATTGTTGGCGCACTAGCCCTAAGCCTGTCATTGTTGAAACTGGTAATGTTGAGCAGGTTTGACCGATTGCTGTTGACGGATGCGGTACGAATTCGTATCGTACCGCTCTCCGTTGTCATCGCGGTCACCAAGACCTTGAATTCCTATCACGTACTTAAGCATAGTATTGTCGCTTCCTACCTAGGCGTTTGGTTGTGAGACTAAATGAATATAGAAATTATCCTCATCATCCTCACGCGTCTTCGATCGGAGCATAGCAGTGTATGATGGTAATTTTGGTCACTGTGAGGTTTCCAGGATATGAGACTGTTTCGTGCTGCTGGAGTTAGAATCAGTCTAACTTCGAACCTCCGCCCGCTCCCAGCTGGTCTACCAGAGTAGAGCATGACAGTGTTTCTTGTTGGGGAGTTGTATTCCCCGGCATCATACCATCTTATTTCACTTAGCCCCAAGAACTCACGCTCTAATTGAGAGAATCTGGCGTTTTCAGGCCCTTCCTAGAGTGAGTCGAGGAGAGTCTTAACATTCCAGAAACCGTTCGTTGTTCGTGTACGATAGCTAAAGTTCGTCAACAAAGTATCCGCCCGTATCCCAGGCGTTGTATTCCGTTTCGGAGCAATTGGGTTTTTTACGGATGCGGCTCGCTGGGCCACAGACAAATCGACACTTATCCTGTTTTGTGGCGCAGGAGGCTCGCCGTTCATCCTCTTTCGTTCGCAATTTCCAGAGAAATTCCCAGATGACACCACGAGGAGGTAGAAGTAGGGCTTACTAACAGATGTTCGGCTGCAGTGGGTCTTTCTCGTTGTTTAGCGGACCAACACCTATTTGTTAGTCGTTTACCATCCATGTAGCGAGAGGCAACCAAAATTTTGTCTTTCTGCAGAATTCTGAGAGTGGTGCATTTTCTGGCGAAATCGTCAGTCTGACAGTTTCTCAGAATTATGAGTTGATTTCCATAACAAATGAGCATGTAGATCTCTGCATTTGATGCAGCTTGTTATTTGCATGCTGTAGCCCCTCCATGCGCCTCTTTAATAATTCAGTCAACGGCCCTGCCGCTGAGGACATGCTATGTTAAAGTATTCAAACTCATTCACTTCTTCATTCTCTATGATCCATCTTTAGGAAACCAGGGAAATTCACATGCTGTTCTGCCTGTTATCTATCAGGAATAAAAACACCTCTCACGGTTTCCAAGTTATACGGAAACAGACTAGGGCCCAGGTATAACTTTACTCTAACTTATATCTGAGCTTTAGAGAGACTTCGCTGTGTCCTCGATTGTTATACAGAATGGATCTTCGATATTGATCACTTGTCATTGTTATGTTTCGACTGATCACTTCCTCATACCAAACTAATAGCTACAATATCTCTCGAGGTCCCATAACCAAGTACTCGTACATAATCCCTTCTTGGAATAAACCATCGAATAAGTTTCAGCTTTCACCGATCACCGACTGACCCATAGTACGAGTATTTGTTAATTAGAAAATATTCCCCATTTGGATAGCACTTTTACGACTTTAAAAGTTAGCCAAACCCTAAAATCTTAAAGACCACTACAACACAATAATTCCCGATTGTATGGGACATAATTGGCCCACATTTCTCAACCACGTTTTCGGCTTATATTATTTTATTTTTTTAACAAATTTATACCACAAATTTATGCAAAATAGGTCTTAAAAGTCAAAAACAGAGTACAACAAAGCTATCGAAAAATGTTCGACGTTCGATACCAGTTTGCATAAAATTATAATTATGTTGTTTACCACAGAAGAAATGTCCGAACATGCTACCGGATAATTACTCCTAATGTCGAAGTCAACCTCTATTTGCATAATCCGAAGCTATCGAATAACAGTTTCTTTTCCCTAAGAAATATCGGATTATCAGAATCAGTTCAGTCCATTATTGTGTTCGAATCAATTCCGAACCGAAGACAATGGAAATTTGATTTAGGATCCGCTTTTGAAAACGCTAAGAGTCTCTCACAGGTTTTGCGTCGTCGTCGGTTGCGCATTGTCCCAAAACAGCAGCCTCGCCAGAGTAGCAACTGGTATTCCATTATTAATTGTTTGGATGCCAAAGTGAGTTTTAGGAAAACGTAACCGATATTTAGAGATAGATTATGCCATTAATGATAAAAGAAGCAAATTGGTAGAGGATCTGACAATACCCATCGATAAATCAAAAATCGACAAAAAAAAAAGTCTCTGGCTGTTCCATTTACATTTTTCTGGAATTAAGCTACGAGTATAATGTCATTGTGTGTGTCGATATTCAAAGCGAGTTGATTAAGGTAGCTGCTTTTATTGCTATATTATGCTTCGTGTGTAGACTTGGTTTCTTAAATAACTTAAAATATATGCGTTGAAGAGCACAGGGTGACCTAAGCAAATGATCGAAGATTTCCCTTGGATCTTAAGCATTTAAGTATGTACGAGGGCAAGGTGAAAAGTTCTCGGCCTGACAATGAAATACAGCGATTTTCAGTTAAAAAATGATTTTATTTGTCTACATAATCTCAACACACTTGGTCCAGCGTTTCTCCAACATCAGTATTCCTTCTCGGAAGTGAGAGTCTGGAAGGCTGTGAAAATATTCATCTACGGAGCTCTCAACTTCTGTATTGGATGCGAAGCGCTTACCAGAAACAAATTTCTTCAAGTTTGGGAACAGATGGAAGTCTGAGGGTGCCAAATCAGGTGAATAGGGGGGATGGCCGAGCAAATCGTACCCCAAATCCCGCAGTTTTCCCATCGCCAACGCATTGTCCTGGTGAAAGATGATTTTTTTCTTCTTCAAGCCAGGCCTCTTCTCACGAATTTTGCCATCCAGCTGGTTGGAGTAATATTCGCCTGTAATTGTTCTACCTTTCTCAAGGTAACCAATTAACAGGATCCCTTTCGCATCCCAAAACACACTAGCCATGACCTTTCCAGCAAATGCGATCGACTTCGCTAACTTTGGCGCTGAACTATCGGCTTCCACCCACTGTTACGACTGCTGTTTCGTTTCTGGCGTGTAGTGGTGGACTCATGTCTCATCCATGGTTACAAATCGCCGCACAAAATCGGTCGGATAGGTCCAAAGATTGCCGCGAAAATCGTTTGCGCATTTGCTTTTGATCGGCATTCAGCAAATGGGGCACCCTTCTTGAGCTGAGCTTTAGCATCCCTATTTTTTTGTACAAGATATTTCGCACCCTCTCTTCCGATATACACACAGCCTCAGCTATCTCACTCACCTTCACTCGCCTATCGTCCAACACGATATTATGCACTTTTTCGATGGTTTCGGGTGTGGTTGCGGTTTTTGGCCGTCCTTCACATGGGTGATCTTCGAGGGACGTGCGACCACGTTTAAATTCAGCTGCCCACTTTTCAGTGGTTGACATGGAAGGAGCAGAGTTCCCATAAACTTTTGTTAACTTTGGATGAATTTCCTTAGGGGAAACGAAGAATTTTATCACCGCACGATATTCAAGTTTATCCATTTTAACGAAAAACACTCAAGACGTCTACTGCAAAAATTCGTGTAAAGAAACTACTTGAGAGAACAAGTTGAAACTTGTCATACGAACTAATGAGAAGTGCACCCAGGCAGGAAACATAAATTTTTGCTGTTTGGAACCTTCCTTCAGTTTGGATTTTACCTTCAGTTTCACCTTCCTTTCATCTATGATTTTATTGCCTAGAGAAGACCTTCTGTTATTTACTCTGGATGGATTTTAGTCTCTAAGAGTTCACTCTTGACCCAAATATAAAAAAAAAAAACAAATCTAAAAAGACTATCAACTTAAAAAGAATCACATACAAACAAGGGCGGATAAAGGATTTATTTCTGAGAGGGGCACAAAGGCCAGATAGGTAAAGACTGTACCCCATAGTATTCTAATTGCTAATGTTTTTTCGACTGGCCTGTTTTATCTGAATCGTGTCTGGGGGGGCCCGTGCCCCTGTGCCACCTCCCCCCTGGATCCGCCCTTGCATACAGAGTAGTACGAAATTGCAATATTTGGGTGCCCAGTTGGACTATTATTGCTGCTATATGTAGAGATTTAGGGATCGTGTGTGCGATGCGGGGGTAGTTATTAAATAAAGAAAAGCACTGTATCCAATATCATAATTCAAATTATAAATTTTATTGTATAAATCTAAAGGAAAAATGGATTATAAATTTTAAGATTATTAATTAATCAGAGCCCTATACGCAACCGCACACGACAGTTTCAGTGACGAAGACCAACACTGTTTCTAATTAGTGCATAAGCATAGTTGCTGTAAGATGATACGATGAGAGTTAAATTGTTACACTAAGGCAAGCATTTGACTTATTCTCTTAAGCATTTCGTTATGTTGTATGAGTCTGCCAGTGGCGTAGGACTATTTCTCGCCAAGAGAAAATCTAGGCAACATCGGCGGAGAACACTACACCACAAACGAAAAATGGGGAAGACTATTTCACTAAAGCCCTCTTCTTTGCCAGCAGCGGAGAAATTCTTCAGATGAAAATGAAATCAACAATAACAGTTTCGGTTTCAGTCAGATTCAACTACTTTGTTGAACTACTCAAGTCTATAAGATGTTAAAATGTTTACACCCTATCCCATAGGGGATACGAGGGTGGGTCAATAAGTCCCTGAAAATTAACACAAATTGTGTCGTCACCTTAAATTTAATTTTTTTTTGTCAAGAATAAGAACGCACACAAATTTTCAGACATATCTGTCAAATGGTTTTGTTGTGGCAGCCATTTTATATAGACGCCTAATAGCATTTTCGTTAAAATGGAAAAAAGTGAATTTCGAGTGCTCATTAAACACTATTTTTTGTGAGAAAAAACTATCACGCAAACCAAACAAAAGCTTGACGAATATTATGGGGACTCTTCACCATCGATTGGAACCATTCACCACTGGTTTACTCAATTTTGGTGCGGTCGTTCAAGCACAAGTGACGCCGAACGTTCTGGTCGCCCAATTGAGGTCACCACACCAGAAATGGTCGACAAAATCCATGTTTTGATAATGGACGATCGGCGAGTGAAAGTGCGCGATCTTGAAGAAGCCACAGGGTTACGAGTATCACATGGCTCAGTGATTTCGATTTTACATAAATATTTGGACATGAAAAAGCTTTCCGCAAGATGGCTGCCGCGGTTGCTCACAATCGACAACAAACGCATTCGTTTGACAACTTCAAAGGTGTGTTTGGCGATGTTCCAGAAAAATTCGGCTGAGTTTTTGCGCCGTTTCGTAACCGTGGATGAAACCTGGATTCACCACAATACACCAGAAACAAAGGAACAGTCAAAACAATGGACTTCTCCTGGTGAATCGAAACCGAAGAAGGCCAAGGCGGGTTTGTCAGCAAACAAGTTCATGGCGACAGTTTTTTGGGATGCGCGCGGTATTCACATCGATTACCTTGAAAAGGGTAAAACGATCACCGGCGCTTATTACGTAGAGCTGCTGGATCGATTCCAAGCCGATTTGAAGCAAAAACGACCGCATTTGGCGAAGGAAAAAGTTCTTTTTCACCAGGCCAACGCACCGGCGCACAAGTCCGCAGTCGCAATGGCAAAATTGCATGAGTTAGGCCACGAATTCCTCCCTCATCCAGCATATTCCCCAGATTTAGACCCCTGCGACTATTTCCTGTTTCCAAACATGAAGAAATGGCTCGGAAGTAAGAGGTTTGGGTCGAATGAAGAGATCAAAGCTGAAACAATCGCTTATTTTGAGGGGCTCGAGAAATCGTATTATTTGGAGGGCATTAAAAAATTGGAGAAACGGTGGATGAAGTGTTTAGAGCTAAAAGAAGACTATGTTGAAAAATAAAATGTTTTTGTACCGAAAAGACTGTTCCTTATTTCATTTTTCAGGGACTTATTGACCCACCCTCGAACATAGTCGAAAGTTTGTCTATCCTCCTGTCCGTCCATCTGTCCAAACGTACGTCATCAGTTTTTGCGCCTTAAATTTTGAGCTAGGAAGATAATGGGCGCTGTTGCTCAGTGCTTAAATGCGCTATCACTGAGCGGGAGATTCAAGGTTCATATCCAGGGAAATACAGAAAAAAAAATTCGCTTCACTGTCCCACCTTAAATTTAGCTAAGAGTTTACAGTGACCACAATGCCGTTCAGACCTCATCTCCTTGAAGGTAAAATCAGTTGCAGTGTCATGGAAAACCTCAAACCATTCCGTGGAACAGCAAAAAAATGATATTTTTGTGCATAATTACTTCTGTAATGCGGGAAGTCTCTTTTGTGAGAGTACAACGAACCGTACGAAAGGTCTTATGGAACCCAGTTTCTATTGGCAGTACGTAGCTTCATGAATTTTAAACTTTGAATAATGGATATTATGGCGTTTATTGAGTTTTAGAATTTGTGAATCTTGATTTCCGATGTCTATTTATTTATTTATTTATTTCATCGATGGATTACAATCTGTTGATTGCAAAAAGAAAAATTCTAACTTAAGATGGCTATAGCTTGCTCAACTTAAGAATTAAATAAATTTTGGACAATGTTTTTAAAGGTATCCCTTCTCATTGAAAGGTCGACTTCACTACAAATAGAATTATACAACGATAAAGAACGAATTAATGGATTATTAAGACCATAATTAGTTCTATGAGTGGAAATATAGAAAATATCATTTCTATTTCTAAGATTTCTTTCGGGAACGTAAAAAGAAACTAGCGCGAGTAGCTCCTCAGATTTGATATTATTATTTAAAATATCTTTTATAAAAATAACGCATTGGGCTTGTCTGCGACTTTCTAGAGTTTTTAAATCTATTAGCGCACATCTTGAAAAATAATCAGGCAATTCGTCAGACCATTTCAGATGTCTTAATGCGAAACGCGTGAATCTTTTTTGTATTTTTTCAATTCTGATAATAGCATTTTCATAAAATGGAGACCAAATAACACAACAATATTCTAGGATAGGCAGTACCAAGGACAGACAGATTTTCTTTAATGTATACACGTCCTTAAAAACCCCTGAAGTTCGTTTAAGGAAACCTAACAAAGAAGTTGCTTTCGATATAATAAAATCGATATGCGCCGAAAAAGTTAGTTTGATGTCAAATATAACCCCTAAATCCTTTACCTCACTCACTTTAGAAAGTGGTAGATTTCCAAACCTATAAACAAAAGCCACGGGCGACAACGTTCTGTAGGCACTGAAGATTTTACATTTCGAAACGTTTAGTTCGAGATTGTTGTATTCACACCAATTTAAAAATAAATCAATATAGTATTGTGCTAAATAATTTAACATCGTCCGCGAGCATCAGACAATCCGAAAATTTTAAAACGTCAGGAATATCATTCACGAACAATATGAACAAAAGTGGTCCCAAGACTACCTTGTGGGAGACCTGACTCCACCTCAATGAAAAAAGATTGAAAACTGAACAATTTGTTTCCGGTTAGATAAGTAAGACGTCAACCATTCCAAAAAATTTAAATTAAGTCCGAACTTATGAAGTTTTTGTAATAAGAGGCCATGGTGTACTCTGCCAAAGGCCTTAACAAAATCTGTGTAAAGGACATCGACTTACATTCTGATTTCTATAGAATTTAAGCAGAAATGTGAAAAGAGGCACAAATTGGTGGTAGTTGAACGGCCGCTAACAAATCCATGTTGTTTTGGGATTATGGATTCTTTGACTGAGAAATATAGTCTCTGAGTTACTAATTTCTCAAATAGCTTTGGTACTGCAGAGAGTTTCGATATTGGTCTGTAATTTTTAACTAGGTGCTTTAGACCTAAGATTATCTTTATAAATTGGATTCACAAAGGATATTTTCCAATCATCGATAAAATCACCAGTTAATAAAGATTTATTGAAAATGATGTCCTTAATTTATGCTAAAAAGAGCACGCATAGTACACATGCTTGGTAAAGTATGGATAGGTATTAAAAGTGACATCAGCCTGATGAAGCGGATAGCGAAGACTATTGATCAACCTATAGCAATTATCATCCATGGAAAATACCACATGTTTTCATAAACCTACAATAAATTGCCTTGAAGTTCAATATATTCATAGCTTTGATGGGAGAAACGATTCAGTGTCAATTACGAATAGCAACCAAATATACGAATCTACGCAAGAGCTAAATTTAACTTAAAAACACCGACCAAATACCACAGACAACACATTGTTAAATAGTGTCACCTAATGGAAGAAAAAAAAAAACATAGAAGTACCTCTTCACCCCATAGATCTACACCAGAGATATGCCACCACCTATGTCTGTGGGAAACTTCGCAATTTAATTAAAAAAACCTACTATCTCTTCTCTATGATCCGTACCCAGTTGCCCCGACCCATAAACATCTCGATTTAATTTTACCACACAACTCCGAACCACACTCAATCTTTGTGCCAAAATCTAAATGCATCTTCTTGTGGTTTAATGACATCTTAAAATCCAAATCTTAACTGGACCGCCCATTAGTGTGAAGAACATGGTGTTAATTTGGATTCGTACACGAAAAAATGCCAGCGCATAAGATGTTAATCATTGTGACGCGGTCGCGCATTTTTATGTGATTCTCAAGTTGTCATAACCATCATCATCTTACCGACCGACGGCGGTACCTCTAAAGAACATTCAGAAAGAAAAAAAAACACTCTGCCATAAACGGGTTCAAGATTTGTGATGGTCGTTGAAAATTTTCACGTAATTTACTCTGAGGGATAACAAATTTCTTAACTGTTTCATGAAATCACAGCACCATCTTTGGGTATACTAGAACAGGCAATACGAACGTGGTTTCAAAACACCAAATGTCTAAATATTAAAATTAGATGAATTCCTGGAATGGTCCAATTGCATCAGCATCAACATCAGCATCAGCATTAGCATCACACCGAATGGCATTTCTAGCTATTAAAGGTGAGATCTCCTCTAAAGTTTTTAATTGGGCGAAGGACACGAGAGAAACAAAATTAATAAATATTCCAACACAAGGCAGGATAGGGCACACAAATGCTGTTTATAAGTAAATTATGATAATTTCCCTACGGTTACCTGTTTTCTAAGTCCCAGGCTCGATACTTTTCTAGATCTCCCACACATACTCGTAATCAGTCTCCACTTTGGAACAAGGGTGAAAAAAAAAATCAATCAAACACTTTCCATTATTTCACTGAGAAAGAGAAATCCCATCCTACTGTCCAGAGGATCCAAAAAAAAGGTTAGAAATTGTATTCTAAGGAAAATCGGGACCATAATCGTTTCAAATAGTTTCTTCTCTGACTTTTTGATCATTATTTAGGAACTTGTCCCATCGAAGGGGTATCTTTTCGTTGGTGTTGCTTTCATCTGTTGTTGTCGGTAGTTTATCTTCGAGATGCCATTAAAATCCGTGATCTTGTTACTACATAATGGAACCGAAATTGTGTAACAAATTGAAAAAGAATTCAAGGTTGAATAAAATTTGGAATGAGTGTCATATATTTGAAGAATTTTGGAAAGTCCTTTTCACCTACATGGAAGGTGATCGATGTTGTGACACATGGACATTATCATGGATCAGTTTTACGGAATGTACCTCAATAAATATGACGAAATGTTTTCAAATTTATGTATCATAATCTTAGAAAACAAAACCCGGCATACATTCACAGACATGTCGTGTAAAACTATTTCAAGCCTACTATTGAAAACTTGGTGGAGATGATGGATCCACAGATTGCAGTTTATTTATTTTATTGCTATGCCTGGCTTCCAAATTTTCTTCTGCTTTTCCTTACGGCGATGTTATGATCCGTTGTAGAAGGATCACAACCCTCCCACGTTAATGCATCCCTACTGGTGGTCCGCCTGCGGGGTTCGCCGGTTTGACCTCAGGAAGTACCGGCAGACTTCCGGTTTCGGATCACTTCGTCACTAAGGCCAATCAAATGCTGGTGTTTTTTCATTTGTGTCATCCAGTTATTTTTTGGTCTGCCTTTTTTGCGCGATTGTGTAGGAACGTTGATTGATATTGCCTTTTTGACGGGGTTCGAAGGATCTCTCCTTTAAACATGACAATACCAACTGAGCCGGTCATGCTCTATCTTGCTTGTAATGGGTTCTTTTACATGAACGCTTCCTCGAATCTTCGAACTTCTTATTCTATTAGGCTTTGTTACTCCTGCTGTCATGAGAAGCATCTTTATCTCAGCTCCCGTTAATTTGCCCTCATACTTTTTGTACATTGTTCAGCATTGTGAACCGTATTTGAGCGCCGGACGTACAACTGCTTAAAGGACATTTTTCGGTCACAGAAGATTGCAGAGTTTTCCCGCCACCTTATCCACCCTACGCTTACACGATGATTGATATCATCATCACAAGTTGCTTTGCTATTGAGCATACGAGTAGATCCCAGATATTTGAACTTTCCGCACTTGGGAAGCACTTTTCCATTCAAGTAAATGTCTGGAATAGGCCGGTGTGGATCAAAGAACGGGCAGCACAGATACTCTGTCTTTTTTTAACCAATACGGCACCCATTTCCCTCCAAAACATCCACCCATACATCAAGTGCTCGTTGCAGGGACGTTTGATCTTCTCTTATGACAGCTCCATCGTCAGCAAAGAATAACTCATGCACTTTGG
Source organism: Pocota personata (assembly GCA_963082735.1). Taxonomy (NCBI): domain Eukaryota; kingdom Metazoa; phylum Arthropoda; class Insecta; order Diptera; family Syrphidae; genus Pocota; species Pocota personata. The sequence continues at coordinate 260,814,994 of OY720429.1, read as the reverse complement.
GGTCCGTCACTTTTCCTTCAAGCAGATAATCAAGGACTGCAATAAATAGCAATGGACTGAGTACGCTTCCCTGGTGTACATCGACTTTGATTGGGTACTCTTCGGTGACTCCTGCGGGACATCTTACTCTTGTCCTTGCTCCCTCATACATGTCCATGATCATGCGCACGTAGGTTTCTGTAACTCCTCGTTGTTTAGCATCACCCATAAGAGTTCTCTTGGTTGTCTATCAAAGGCTTTTTCAAAATCAACCAATACCATATGCAAGTCCTTCAAGGAATCACGATGTTTTTCCATTATGATCCTTATACTTTGGATTGCATATGTTGTTGATTTACCTAGACCAACAGACGCTGGTCATCAGATAGCCGTATTATTTTTCGCAGTCAGCCATCTAATACCCGCTCAACGATCTTCATGGTGTGTGACATCAGCTTGACAGAACGGTAGTTATCGCAGTTTCGCGTATCGCCCTTTCCTTTGTGCAGAGGAACCGCATACATATATGTATGTATATTATTTTATAATACTCGTAGTTATTGAGTCAATTGAATTGAACGAATGCAAATCTTTTTTGATTATTTTTAACAAACTTGCCGGACACATTCCAAATTTTGGTGCACGATGTCTAACGAAGGCGCCTGGACTTTCATCAATATTTTCCCTCACTGCAGCAATATTTAATTCGGTACGAATGCTACGAACTAAGCCGGGCTTGATTTTATCTGCCAGGATATATCGGGTTTCAAAGTTATTCATTCTTCATTCTTTATACAAACGAACTTTTGCGTGTACTAAAAAGAAGTAAGGCGTTCGCTTATGCAGACGACACCGCTAACATAGTTCGACACATATCCTTGGAGACTGCCACATTAAAAATAAAATCCGAATTAAAAAATGCGATTTTCGGAATGGTGTATTTGACTAGGTATTCTACGATGCAGGTGCTAAAACAGGTTTACTAGTCAAAGTCAAAATACAGTGTTTTGGCTTGGGGTAACGCAGCAACCGGATACATAGATGACTTTGTTTTTTTTTTTATCTTTCTGGTAGCCGTTTGGGCATGGTCACATTCCTGTTTAAAGGAAGCTCACAAGCTCTCTTATTATCAGCTGCATTTTTTGGAAGGATTGGACAGCTCTTTTAGCTTGTCTGAGACCTTGGGAGTTATTCCAGTGGGAAATGCACATGTTACGTTCCCAACTGTGCAGGGTCAGTTTGAATGCAGAATCGGATATTCCGCAAAAGGGTTCAAGTCCAATGAACAACTCAGAGGAACTTTTTCTGGCTAGCAGATCTGCAGTTTCATTGCCGTCAATGCCTACATTACCCGGTACCCATCATAATTTCACTTTATTGTATCGGGCCAAATTTTGTAAACTGTCGAAGCAGCTTAGAACTGATTTTGAACTGATCAGGTGGGAGATCAGTGCTTGGCTGTCGGTGAGTATGTGTATAGTGGCACCTTTGATTACTGATTGCAAGTTTATATTTGCACAGGTCTGAATAGCGTAAAACTCGGCTTGGAAAACACTAGGACTAAGTGGTTTCGTAATCTTGTGATTGGGTCCATTCCATACACACCGGCGCCAACTCCTGAATCAATTTTTGATCCATCGGTATTCCAAACGATTCCTTTTGGATCAAGCAACGGTCCGCCATTATTCCATATATCACGGCTTGGGATCTCTATCTCAAACCTTCAACCAAAGTAGAGTTATTTGGGCGTAAAGGCAGAGAGGCGAGAGGGCGCCGCCCTGGAGGCAGCCTTTAGCTGCGGAGACCGCCACAGAGACCGCTCCTGACGAAGATGTTATTATGCTGCTATCGAGCATAGTTCTAACCCATCTGGTAGTAGGTTCGTCGATTACCCTGCGTCTCGTGGCACTAGTTAGTGGAATGTATCCCAAGTTGAAACTTGTCCTTAATATAGCTACCAAGGCGGGCGGATGTATTGTATACCTTTCTGAATAAGGGCTGGAAAAACACCATCTCTGCTTAAAGTGTTTAAATGAACCGATTGCCCATTTAATTTTATCTTGACTGAACAGATTTCGAGACAAGCGGATTATTCAACAAGTGCGTTATCACCTAAAATTGTCGAACCAGGGAAGTGTACGTCGAGCAAAGTTTCCAGGGTTCCCCTTTGACCGGATGTATAGGTGCCATCAGGTTTGATGAGCAATCCCACCCCGTTGGAAAGATCCTTTGAGAGAGCCTTTTGAAGACGGGCCGCTACTGGAAGGGATTCAATGTTTTCGCAGTTCTTTCTCCATGCTGTTCTCTTGGATTTCCTCAACGCTATGTTGAATTTAGTCAATGCGGACCTATATTCGTCCCAATTTGTATTTTATTGCGTTCTGCGGTGTTAAAAAGTGTTCTTACCCTTTTCCGGATTATCTCTAGCTGGTCATTCCACCATGGTACGCTTCGTTTACCTGTATTATAATTCTTTGGGACACACCTATTCCTGAAGGAAGAGATTAGAAAGTTATTTAGTTGGCAGGCAACTATATCAACACCACATTTTGATCTTAAAGATGTGAGCATCGCGAGATTTTCGCGAAATAATGCCCAATTCCTAACTGACTAACTGACTCCGTAGCAGGCCTTGTGATCGTAGTGCAAAATGCGATCGATCTTACAGGAATCAAAAAATGTTTCCCAAAGTTAAATGTATGAAAGATAGTGCAGTCATTTTGTGCTTTAAGATTTTAATTTAAATAAAATAAGTCAAATCTTTAAATTAAACGGCCTGGGAACTCTTGGTGCAATATAGCCAAATTTGCCTCTGCTGTGTGGCACGTAGGTCCGTCCTTTTGGAACAACTTAACTCACATCAATGTCTTCAATCTCAGTTCGAAAAAAATGTGGTTATCATTTGACCACAGCGCAGAGAATTCAACGTAACAATGGCACCTTCATCGTTTTCAAAACGATACGGCCCGATCAAGCCGCCGCGCCGGTCCACAGCGCGTACCAAACTGTCACCCTTGGTGGATGCAATGGCCTTTCACATTTGGATTGTCAGCATAGTTGAGCGTAATCAACTACTTTTGTAATCAGATTAATAATCTGATAATCATAATTAGTAATCAAAGTAGCCAGGATTACTTTTAAAGAAGATTTCACATGTAATCTTTAAGCAAGCGTCGCAAGGAGACGAACGTCATTTTAGTATCGTTACCAAAAAAGTGCAATTTTGTTTTTAATTTTGATTAGTATCTCGTGTGAAATGGTGTCAAGTTCTTTTCCCTCATTGTCTAATAGTTAGTTCTGAATCGGAAATTGTGCAGAATGAAGATGAAGGAGCAGTAGAGGTTTTACCTTGCATTCTTGACGGCAAGTTTTTTATATATTCTAAAACGGAATCCACAAATACTAAAAAGGTTACAATTTGTACATCTTTTGGACCAAAAGAAGTGAAAACAAGCGGTTTTCAACATCAAATTTTGTTACTCATCTCAAACGAAGACACGGAGAAGATATATACAAAGAATATCAGAGTCAAAAAAACAAACAAAATTTGAGACATCTAACTTTCGTCGGTCAGAAATAAGCGATCAACTATTTTGAAGATATTTTGAAATTTTTTATTAATTCTATGATTCCCTTGCAATCCATAGATTACCCATTTTTTTAAGAAAATCTTTGACATTTTGAGTATCACTACGAAAGGACTGAGCGTTGTCAGCAGAAGAACTTTGGGACGCTTGATCGACGACTAATTTATGAAGGAAATTACAAGCAACAAGAGTAAATTGAACGATGTAAAGGAAGTCTGCGCAACTGCTGATATTTGATCGGCAAAAACTCGAAGTTTTTTTTGGCGTCACGGCACACTGGCTAGGCTCAAACCTAGAAAGGATATCTAAAACGTTGGCATGCCGAAGACTTTCAGGGACGCGCAACTATGACCGAATAGCTCTTTCAGTTGAAGCAATACATGCTGTATTTGGTCTAGACTCACAAAAAGTACTAGCCACGGTCACTGATAATGGCAGTAATTTCGTCAAAGCGTTTAAAGAATTTGGCATTCATATGGATACTGAAAGTGATATTGATATCATTGCTGAAAACTTAGATACCGAGCATATTTTTCATCAGTCAACAAACCTAGAATTGCCCGTACATTTAAGATGTTCTGCCCACAAGCTCAATCTATCTGCTACTATAGACGCTAATAGGGTATTACGAAATACCGGAACAACTATTGCTGATATTCGGCGCCCGGCGCCCTAAATCAGCTGAAATAATACATGGCATTGTTGGGCATACCCTTTCCAAAGCGGGAATCACTAGATGGAATAGCCTTTATGATGGGCTAAAACAAATTGCATGAATACAGGATAAGAGTGCACAGTTGCACGTGGTACTGGGACTGACCGAATGTTTTACGTACCAATGATTTTCAATACATAAATGAATACTTGCGCTGTTCAAAACCAATAGCATAGGCCCTGGACATATTACAAGGCGAACTGGATATGTATTATATATTTTATTGCCATGTTTAGTATCTCTGCGAAAAAAATTGCAAAAGCTTAACAGAGAATCAGTTGTTTTTTGTTCAACGCTGGCAGAGAATTAATTAGAAAACGTGGAAGTGCGATTTTCGGAATTCTTTGACATTTCTTCGAAGGTAGTTCAAAATTCAGCAGTTGCTGCAATGTCTTATGCCAGGTTCAAGGATAAATGGATGACTTGTATAAATTTAGAACACCGTTCCAGAATCATGGAGCTGTGATCAAAAAAATCTATGAGGCACCTGGAACTTTTCAAGAAACACCTAGTAAAAGATATAAAGACAGCTATTTTGAATTTGATACTGATTCTTCAGAAACTCATTCAACAGGAGATATACGCCAAGTTCAACGATCATTATTTCTCATTATTTAGCAGATCAAGATAAAGATGTTTTCATGCTAAATAGATATCCTGAGATCAAAACTGTTTTTAGGAAATATAATACGCCTCTACCATCCTCGGGTCCAGTTGAAAGACTATTTTCATATGCAACTATGATAAATTCACCAAAGTCGCATAGACTCTCAGATGAAATGTTTGAGAAGAGGGTACTATTGAAATCTAATTTAAGCCACACATCGTAAAAATATTCTGATTATTCTTAGAATAAATAAAAAATAAAGATAATCAAGTGTTCAAGTATGTGCTCTTTTATTTTTCATAATTCTCGCGGTTATTCTTTATGAATCAGAAAAATTAATCTGGATTAGGATTACAAATTACTAACCATCAATCATCGAATATGATTACTTTTTTTTTGATTAATTTCATTAATCTGTAATCATGATTAAAGATTACATTTTGTAATCATAATCTTTAATATTAAGATTACACATTTTAATCATCAATCTGATTACATTTTGCCCAACACTGATTGTCAGAACCCTAAATGTTTGAATTTTGTGATTTTATTTCGAATTAGGCACTTATGACGACCATAATCTGTTCTTAAATCGCGATACACAGCCATTACAGAACTGTTATTTTTGTAGTAAGATGCATCAATGGTAAGGTAAGACCTAACTACCTGTCACTATGGATGACAGATGGATTTGACAGATGCCATACGGCAGGGATGTGAAATCCCAAGCTCGAAATGAATACTACCTAGTGATGGGAACTCACCCGCTTGAGCTCGCTCCAAGATATCCAGCATGAACTCTTTCCAAATTGGGAGGGATCTAATTGTGATCATTTAATATTAGAGGCATCTGTTTCGAAGCCACATGGCTTTTTTCAAACCTTTTTTTTTATCTTTAAACCTTTGACATCTTTATGATTTCTGATATCCATACAAGATGAATATTTCAATGTACACACCTACATACATTCGAATATAAGCGTTTACTTATTTGTGTATATAATTAAAGGTTAATGAATCCCTAAAGTCCCTTAAATTAGAAAGCTGTAACATGATATATCTATCATTTATGCACGTATCGAATAATTTCTCATTAGAAAATGCTCATAAAGAATGGGACTTGCCTGCTTTCGACAGATAATTAAAAATGGAAATTAGGGCACAACACATTCTTAAACACTTTCAAAGAATAATCTTACATCTTAAACTAAAGTCCAGCGCCCAACATCCCTCAAGATCACTACAACTCAAGTCAGGCCCTCCTACAATCAACAGATCCACATCAGAATTAAATTAAAAAAAAGAAAAAATATATATTTTCAAAGACCGACAAAAAGACACAACAAACAAAAAGAAGCGACAGAAATTATGAATTATTACGAAATCCCTGACCATGGTCTCCGCGTGAACCGGATTAGTTTCGGTCGGACCTAAAAGAATAAAAAAAAAAAAAAAAAAAAAAATCGCTCCGGTCCAGTAATCCCCCCTCAATCACATTACTTGGAACGGAGCAAAATGAATTGCGGGACAAAGGATACGAGTCCGTGTTGTGTACGTTTCTTCTCAAGGATTGTTCGTTTAATTTTTTTTCTTATTTCATCTTCGATTAACTTTTCTCTCCCTTCGATGTTGATTATTTATGGGAATTTTAGTTTTTCCAGTATTACTTTTTTTTTTCTCTGAAAGATGCACAAGATCATCCTGGGTAGTTCATCATATTTCGTAGGGACACAATCTAGAAAGTTGTATTCATTGCAACGAAACAAAAGAAAATAAGTAGTAAGAGAAAGAAAGAAAGGAAAAAAAAGGACTGATGACCTTTTTTTCTTTGGACCATTTGACTGTTTGTTTTGGGACGAAATTAAGTCAGATCTATTGATTTATTACCATAGTCTAAAATGGAGGAACCTACTATGTATACATTCGGATACGAATTCGCTGGGTTCATTTTATTCCCAGCGAAAGAGGGAGGAAATAATATTTCACAAGACGGACGAGTTTTTAATAGTTTTAAATTTCGATTTAATTGTAACTCATTGTGTCGAAGGATAATTGGTGCCGATATAAGGGACGAAATTGTCATCGGATGAGAAATTTAAAGAATGATCAATGATCTTTTCAATATCCGCAGGGGCTTACCGGGACAAAAGAAAAAAGTTCAAACAAAAAATCTCCGTTCGTTGTTGTACATTGTACGTATGTCATTTTTGTCCTTTACAGAGCAGTAAGCTTATAGATTCCTCTTGGAGTTTTTATCTTGATGATGGTGGTAATTTTTTGGTAGGTCAAATTGCATCATCATCTCCACGCAGTGCCTGCTGAATAGCTATCTAATAGTGAAGTAACTATTTACCAAAGGGTGTGCAATCTTCATAGGTGCCAGTAGCCCGGGGTACTGGCATGCACGATTCGCAAACCTGAATGATCGAGGCCAGAAATACACACCCTGCACACTTCGAACCGCTCTCCCCGCGGGACTGCCGTTAGGTATTGCTTCGCGGATCTGGTTAGCCTTTTAGGCTACGTTCACTTCTGCGCCTATTGTATTCTTGATTGGCCTTCCACTGTTCAGATTATTCGCGTTACGTTGGCACTCTATGCGCCTAAGGTCGTTGAGTATGCGTACCGCCACATTACTTACGATGGTCCAGTTTTCGTCACTCTGAAGCATGTAATTTACGACATTCTCGGCAGTTGGCCACTGCCCAAATTAGTCCCGAAGGGCGATCCTCGGTTTCAGACCGTGAGCAATGAAAAAATACGTGTTGCGCGTTTTTCGGGACATTTTCACAATGTGGACAGTTTTTGATAGTTTCACGTCCGCGTTTGAAGAGGTATTCTCTGAAACAGCCATGTCCCGTCAGAAACTGAGTCAGATAAAAGTTCGTTTCGCCGTATTTTCGTTTTACCCATACATCGATCGCTGGTATAAGGTTGCGTTCATCTCCCCTTTACGGATACGTTTCACTGTTGTTGCCAGGTAGCAATACTGCGGGTTTTTTCGTATTTTCTTCTTTCGTTGTCTACCCGGCCATTTCGAACTCGTTCTCTTTTTAGTCTTGTCTCTTCTTCAGCGAATAAGTCGACGGTTAGCATTGAAGCTACGCGGAGTATAGCATCGTTCGAGACAGTTCGAAACGCACTGGCTACCCTTATTGCGCTAAGAAGGTGAACGGATTTACGAGAAACTCCACGCACCGCTTCGGTTTTAGCTGCAAACCAGCGTTAGCTAGCCAATGGCGTACTGTTGTGACTGTCTCGTTGCAGTGGAGTTCAACTTCTTCTAGAGTTTTTGCTGCAACCACCACCGCGATGTTGTCCGCAAAGCCGATGAATCACGCTTCCCTTGGAATTGGTAGCCGTAGGATTTCGTCATACATAGCGTTCCACAGCAGGGGCCCAAGGACCGAACCTTGTGGGACACCGCCAGTTACTTTGTATGTCTCAATTCCTTCATCAGCATCGTAGAGGAAGAGTATAACTCGTTATTATTTTGCAGAGATAATCCGGTATTTATTATACCGTTAAAGACAGCTCATAATGCGTTCCCAATTCGCTGAGTTAAACGTGTTTTTCACGCCCAAGGTTGTAATGGCGCAGTATTTTTTGGTGCCGCCTTTCTGAGTCTGACTATAAGTGTGTAGCTGAACACTCAGAATTTCGCAAGTACAGCTGGGTGAAGTTCAGCATACATGTACCAAACCGGACGAGGCATCTCTTGTTGACCTGATTGGCTGAAATCTGCATCTCAGAAGTCAAGCAAAAGTTTTTCAGAAGAAGGACGTGTGGCGGAAGAATTCTCTAGATGGAATCAACGATGGGGTCAACAGTCAGCTTAGCTTATCTATGTATATGAGCTACATCGACATATTCGGAGCTCAAGTCAATAAGGATTTTCAAGACTTCGACAGGGTGTTGAAAAGGAGATGGTGGGGGATGAATCCTTAATGGGCTAATGACCATATATCCCCATCGTGGGTTATTGGTATCGGAATACCTGGCCGCTTGTCCTAGGAGTTTAAGCGACAAATCTGAACCATCAATCAGGCATTCATAAAACAGTTAACACTATTAAGCAATGAAAGGATCTCGTGAATAAAAATATTGAAGAGCAAAGGCCCTAAGTGGCTACCTTGCGAGATGAATGAGCCTATATTGAGAACAACCAATTTTCACGCATTACTTTCTATTCAAAAGGTAACTCGAAATCCACTTAAGGAACATCGAATGAATGCCAAATTTTTTAATTTGTTTATAAGAATACTATGATATAATGTGTCAAAAGCTTTCTTTAAATCGGTAAACATTACATCCGGACTCCACAAAATTAAAAAGATATTTTGTAAACAGCGGTAAATGTGGACCTACCAGATACAAATTCATGTTGTTGCAATGATATTTGTTCATACAGTTTCGGAATAGCTGCAAGTTTAGATATTCCACGATAATTTTCAACTTTTTGTCGGGTTCTGACATTTACTTATTATTTCCTAATGTGTTCGTGACTTCCAGTCTCCCTCAAGAAGTTATCCAATGATTTACAAAGCTGGAAGTTGGCATCACGCAGAGGAAAAAAAAATACAGCACAGACGAATTATTGTATAGAATTGCCCATTTCTTAAGGACTTCCCGTACCACTCCAGAAGTTCTGGACTAACCTAAAATATTGAAACTTAGCAGACGTACAGTGTCCAATTTTTGACATTTAAAATATAGGGGGTTGTGCAGCACATTTTTTCTGCCCCCTAAGCTGTAAGGAAGGCAGTTGTACGTCTGGCGCTCACATACGGTTCACAATGCTGGACAATGTACAAAAAGTATGAGGGCAAATTAACGGCAACTGAGATGAAGATTTTTCGCATGCCAGTAGGAGTAACAAAGCTTTATAGAATAATATGTTCGAAGATTCGAGGAAGCCTTCATGTAAAAGAACCCATCACAAGCAAGATAGAGCATGACCGGCTCAGTTGGTATTGTCATGTTCAAAGGAGAGATCGTTCGAACACCGTCAAAAATATACAGTTGTGGGCCACATTTTTTTGAAGACGCAAGAGGCAATGCTGGCATTATTACTGGTGATCGCTATCGTGACATGTTTGCAAGACTTCTTGGTTCTCGAAGTCGATCGGTTGGGCGTGCAACAAATGTGGTTCCAACTAGACGGTGCCGGTATTTTACGATACATTTTTCTGGCCGCAAACAGAGGTAATATCGATTGGCCACTCGATCTTCTGATTTGACCGCCACCGACTTCTTCCTTTGTAGGTACTTGAAGGGAAAGGTCTACGACAACAAGTTACCACAATCCCGATGCAACAACATTCTTTAAAAAATTGGTGAAATAACACCCGAAATGTACCAAAATGTTGTGCAAAATATGATTGAAAGAACTCGCCTCTGGCCGCGGTGCAGGTCAAATAAAAAAAATTAAAAAATAATGTTTCATTTCATAGTTAGTCAAAAGGCCTGAATCATAAAAAACACCCTGTACTTCATGTTCTGACTGACATATCTAAATCCCAAATTCTCAGAGCGACGAACAGTAGCCAAAAGCCCGGATTTACAATGACATCGGCCTCAATTTCTCGCATAAATATATGTACTCGTATGTAAGTGGATAATTTTCGAATCGTTGAATTCGCAACCACCCTCTCCACAGGGGTAGAGAGCATCGCACTCTCCGCAGATGTAATAGTTCTAAAATCGACTCCACAATTATGTGTGTACATAGACGCCACTTAAGAAAGCATTAACACCTTCTGCCTTTTCCTTTTGTATTCTCACTTATTCCCACATCCCCATAATACGAGTAAAATCCTCTGAAGCACCCAATGAGTATGTAATTTCATGAATTTTTATTCTAAAATAACACAACAACATAAAAATTTGATTTACCCCCAGATTGGGCAAACAAACTTTACGACGACATAAACCCAACACCGATAGCTGTTTCTTTTATTACTCCATTTCCAACTGTCAACTGTCTGAATAAATTACCAATTGTCTACTACGAAATTATGCCTCCTGGCTGGGCTTGGGAAGGTCATGGTTACTACGGATCCAGATATCAAAACGGATTATCCCTCGTACGCATCTACCCCATCACAGCTCAATCAAAATCTGCTGATTTGACAACTTGTCAATAGTAGCATCTTTAAACTGCAGTCAAACGCCAGACATGGTATATCCTGAAAAAAAAAAGAAGAAGGAACACAACTATTATCCTTCCAGTTAACCGCATCACATTAATTCCATAACACCCTCCCAGATCTCTCTCTCCCATCACTCTCATCATTCAATCGATAAAAATCCTTCCAGTCTAACACCCCCAACCACCCCGTCGGCCCTCAAGCTCGCAGGAGAACAGCAGAGCGAGATTCCATTCCATTTTCAGCATTCTCCACATTCCGACAATTCCATTGTCTGTCACATTGTTTACATTTCGAGGTTGAGTGACGTCTCCGCGTTGTGTGTTCGTTGTCGTCTCGTTTATCTCCCAATTTTTTCTTCCCCCCAAAACAAAAAACAAAAAAAAAAAAAAAACACATTATTATTCATTCGCGACTCATCTAAAGTATCCCTTTTGTACCTCTTTAATTATCCCAATATCCTTCCGATCTGTTTGTTCGTTTCCTTAGTTAAATTGTGAAACGCGATTAACAACGCAAGTCTCATCCATATCCTCTCCGTGAAAAGTCAATTTTTGCTGCAAGTGTCAAAAGTTCCTAATACAAAAAAAAAAAAAAAAATATCCTTTCGGATTCCGTGTTTATTCGGGTGTGTGTGTGTGTGTGTGTATTAAAGGATGCTTCTGTCGCGCGACGCACCGGGAGATGATGATATGACATGAATATCGCATGCGTTGTTGTTTGGTTGTGATGTGAGAAAGAGGACATATCGTGGGGCTGGTGTTTGGAGCACATTCAAACAACATAAACAGGACTCAAGGATTATTGTGAATTTCTAGGATATTTTCTAATAATTGCCGTCAAAATGTATCTCGAATTCGAGGACGATGATAGCAATTTAGAAAATATGTGCATGTATGAGATGCTACTGAGTCGGTAAGTGATCTTTATTTAAGTCCTTAACAGGTGGATGAAAAACACATATAACAAACATTTAGGTTTTACAGCATCCTTTCGGGTAAGTACCGTAGCCTTAAGTGTTTAGTAAGTAAAAAAAAAATGGATTCAACTCTTTTTGTTCGACTGCAAATGAGATTTAACCAAAATCCAATTTCACAGGAATGCATTCCTTTGACGGTAAAAAGGACAATCCTCATAATCCACCTACCAATTTGAAGCGATTTTCATACCTGCCAGTACGAGTACATATTGCAATGTCCTCGCTACAATTCAAACTCAATTGGTTTACAAGAAAAGGTGGTGACACTTTTTTGTTGTCCTTGCAATAGATAAACGTATTAGGCACAAAGGACATTACTACACAAAAGGAAGACAGTCCAAAAGTCAGTTTTTACTCTTTTGTTTGGAGCACAGATTTCCGTCATTTTGAGTCCTTTTTTTTTGTGTGTGGAAAAAAATAGAAGAAATTCTATTCTCCCCCGCGAAAGATATGAAAATTGATTTTTCTATTCCTTGACACTTTCTTCTTCATCGTCTGGTTCGCCTTCGACGATTCCCATGCAGTTGCTCGATTCCACTGCATCATCCCATTTTGTGACTGCGACGACCCGTTTCTCTTTGATGCTGAGTGAAGTTACCACCTACGTTCAGACTTAGGGAAGAATGTCTTCTCACATGCCATCTCCAAATTTGGAAGACGGACGTGATACATCTTTGTCAAGAGTTTTGTTTTGTATTTCGAGAGGAGAATTCTAATTCTAGTTTTTTTTTTTTTTCAAATATTTAGGATCACAAATTTTCTTATCCTAGGTGTAGATCAGATACTTTTTTTTTTTTTTTTTCTCTGATTTAAATTTCACTGTCATGGAAATCACAGTGCACACACACAGCACGCGATGGGTCACAGCATGAGGTGCTGTGACGTACAAAAAAAAATAAAAGGTTCACCATTTAGCTTGGGCAGTCATAATGGGTTATACTTTGGGGGTCAATCACAATGGGGTAGGGATGGTTGATAATTTTTTTGTTCCCTTTTTTTTTTTTTAATTTTTATGATTTATTAGCAGATCGATTTATGGTGGACCATTGTTGGTGGAGAAATGGGAAAATATGATTATGGGAATCAAATTAAAATTAATTTTCATTTAGAAGTTATGATATCAATATTTTTATGTTAACTGTATTAGGTATTTGATTACATTATGCTGATATTGCTTATACGAGTATTTTATGGTAAAGTTTATTTACAAGTCTGTCTAATGACATGTTTATGAGAAAAAAAAAAACGAAAATGTAAATGCGATCAGATTGGTTATATTTATTGTTAGAGTTTGTATTTAATTATAAGAAGGTATTCACAAAAATCTATATTTACTGAAAGACTTCAGCTTCGCAGCATCATCGTTGGTCAATGCTTTTGTTTGCATCTGGGAGAATAAGTTTCTCGTATAAAATGGTAAACTAAAAATGCAGGGTTAAATGGTAAGTAAGGTAAAAAGTATTTAATTTAATTTGTTTTACATTTTTAATTCATTTTCGTTTTCTTCACGGTTAACTCGTAAAACTGTGTCAAGAGTGCAAGCTAACTTGGTTTCTATTTTGAATTTCTTTTTATCCTCCATCCTTTCACTGTTCTATTTTTTTTTATATTTTATGAATAATAACAATAACATAAAGCTATTTTTTTTTTTTTGATAATGAAGGTGGGGTTCAAAACCCAAAGTATTGTTGGACTCTAACCGCACTAAAAACACCTCCTTGATCAAGACCAATCAACTAGTGATCGACAAAAGGTTTTATTTTCAACGTTAAGTCAGTTTTGAGAACGTATTATAATTTAAATACTTACTTACTTACTTATGTCCTATATCCCCTTGTGGGTCCTAGGGCCTCGACTACGTCTACGCGCCATCGTGTACGGTTTCTGGCAATGTGTCTCAGCTCTCCCCAGCTTTTCCCCAACTGCCGTGCTTCCTTCTCGACTGCTCTGCGCCATGTTCTCCTTGTACCACCAGATCTTCTGCCGTCCTGAGTTAAGGGGTTCCATTGCATAGCATGGTTCGCTATGGAGCTGTCACCCTTCCGGAGCGTGAGACCAATCCACTGCCACTTCCGTCGTTGGATGGTTGTGCCTATTGGTTTCTGACCCGTTCTCTCGTAAAGATGTTCGTTAGAGATACGATTGGGCCAGAAAATCCTTAAGATGTTGCGCAGGCACCTATTAACGAACGTTTGCAGCTTTCTGGTGATAGCGGTGGTCACTCTCCACGTGCTGCATCCATATAACAGCACGGATTCAATGTTGGAGCGGAACAGTCTTAGCTTGGTGTTCAAACTGATTGCATTGCTTCGCCATATTTTGGACAACATCCCGAACGCGGTTCCACCATCGGTCGAGACAATACTCCCAAGATACTGGAAATCCTCTACTCTCTCTACCGATTGTCCAGCAATGCATATTTGAGCCGATGAGTTTGTTCCAAGACTGATAATTTTAGTTTTTGCGGTATTCATTTTCAGCCCGACGACGCCAGCCTCCCTCTCCACATTTGCTATCATTTGGTGGAGGTCCATAATTCTATGAGAGAGTAAGCGTACGTCGTCAGCGTAGTCGAGATGTTTAAGTTGGGATGTGAGAGTCCATCAAATTCCTCCGTTTCCCGTCGACAAAGCTGCACGAAGCACATCGCTAATCACCAATAGGAATAGTATTGGTGAAAGAATGCAGCCTTGTCTTACCCCACTTTGGATCTCAAATTCCTCAGACAACCTTCCTCTGTGCAGAACGTGACATTTGGACCCTTCGTAAGTAGCTTTGACAATAGCAATTAATTTGTCAGGAATACCTCTCCTGCGTAAGGCACGCCAAATAAACTCCCTGTTAACACTATCGAACGCCTTCTCAAAATCGATGAACAGCAGGTGAAGTGGCGATCGATATTCAACGCACTGTTCGATGATAATCCGCAGGGTGTTGATGTGGTCGACACAGGAGGATCCAGAGCGGAAACCTGCTTGTTCGGCATCGAGTGTGTCTTCGAGATGTTATTTGATTCGCTCCAGGATGATTTTAGCTATTATCTTAGCTACAGCAGGCAGCACGCAGATACCTCTCCAGTTTCCGCACTCCATTAAACTACCTTTCTTAGGAAGCTTGACGATCATTCCCTTTTTCCACTCGTCAGGAAAGTTCTCGGCTTCCCAAGCTCTCTCTATAAGCGGAAGCAGAAGCTCAGCTGATGTTGTTGGCGCTGCTCGTAAGAGCTCTGCGGGAATACCGTCAAGTCCGACCGCCTTGTTGGTTTTAAGTGCTTTGGTCGCGGTCGTGATCTCATCCTTACTGGAAGGCGCGGTGCGTATTCGGGCATTTCTTACCTCGGACACCTCATTCTGATTTGGGAACATATCGTTAGCGAATACACGGTTTAAAACCGTAGCAAAATGCTCCTTCCATCTCTTAAGCTGGTCCTCATCCGAAATAAGCAAGGAACCGTCTAGGCTTCTCAATGGGTGTTGGCTGGAGCTGCGATCACTTGTCAGCTCTTTAGTGATTCTGTAGACGGTCCTACTATCGCACCTTCGTGCAGCATCTTCTGCTTCTGTAGCCAGCGCGTTGATGTAGTTGCGCCTGTCGCATCGCACGCTACGCTGAACTTCTCTCATCTTCGTGTGATATAGGGACTCTAGCTCATTACTCCCTGCTGCTGGAGCGGCTGCAATGCGAGCTTTCAGCTGTTTCCGTTCGTCAATCCGTCTCCAGATATCCTCGGAAAGCCACGCCCTATGCCTTTCCTGCGATCGACCGACAATTCTTTCAGCACCAGATGTAAAAACATTTTTCACAGCACACCAATGGTCTTGGATGGTTGTGGGCAGTGAGCTGCTGATTGCTTCCACACCTTGCGAAATGTGCTCCCTTAATTGTTGGCGCACTGAGGGATCGCTAAGTCTATCGATGTTGAACCTGGGCATTCTTGTATTGTCGTGGGATCTTCGAACGGCAGCAGTGCGTAGTTGAAGAGTAGCTATCATAAGATGGTGATCTCGTACTATCCCCACATCTGCCCCTCGCCTGCTTCGGACGTCCAGGAGACTTCTTCTAAAGCGGCGGCTGATAGCAAGATGGTCAATTTGATTGGAAGTTGCTTGCCTGTCGTTGGAAACCCAGCTGACTTTGTAGCAGGTCTTGTGCTCAAACATGGTGCCACCTATCACAAGGCGGTTGGCATTGCATAAATCCACAAACCTTTCGCCATTGTCATTGCGGTTGCCTAGTCCATTCTTCCCGATAATTTAAATACGGGCTCTCATAATTGTCAAAAAAAGTTCATGGGGTTTGGTTCTTCTTAACTTACGAATATTATGTCGTACATTTAAGACGTCATCTATCTCAGGATTAATATGCATTTCCAAACGCTCGTTACGAGGTCAATCTGTAAATCTCGATGCAAATCACTATTGCTAATATACCATGGGGCTTTCACTATTCCCCGAAAGACCTTATTTTGAAATGTTTGCACGTCATTTAAATGGCAGCCTCGGCTTACTGGCAAAAATGTGCCTCGTCCGAGAAGATGATTTTTTGGCCAAAATCCGGGTCGCCGGCCAACATTTCCAGCGCCCAATTAGCGAACTCAAGGCGTTGTCTATGGTCGTCCGGCTTCAATTCTTGCGTCAGCACAATCTTATATGGATGTAGGCCCAAATCCAGCCTCAAAATAAGCCTGGTTGACTCTCTGGCGATGCCCAATTCAGCTGATCGGCGCCGAATCGATATTTCTTGGTCTTCTTCGGCACTGGCCGCTACGGCGGCTATGTTTTCTTAACTTCGCACCGATCTCTGTCTGGTTGGTGGTTTAAGAACTAAAAGAGTGCTACTCACCCTCAAACTTTTCCACGGTGCGACGAATTGCCTGCGCACTGAAGCCATTATAACGACCGACCTTTATAACTGAGCCGGAGTTTCGACAATATTTTTTAATAATTTCCACACATTCGGGAAGTGTCAAACGATGCACGATGAAATTGCAAATGTTACTGAATATTCTGACAGCTGGATGTCATTGGTAACTTTGACAGCTGCTGAAACATAATAATTGAAAAACTATCATTGCTATTTGGTCAACTTTCATATCTAATATTTAGGTTTTCTACTTTATTTTTCACTTGTTCCTTCCATTTCAGAGTAACATCCAGATTCATACCCAGATACTTATGTAGCTGTGTTAGAGTAAGGAACTACATGGTTATTAATAACGACGGGAACATTCATTATTTTTTTATTTTTAAATTTGTTATGGGTGGACTTTGACTCATTAAGTTTAATTCGCCATCTCTGCGTCAATCACATATCTCGTTAACTGAATTTTATAGCTTTTCTGTTGCTTTAACCACACATCTATCTGTTGATAGAAGAGCAGTGTCATCTGCAAATGTGGCTATCATGATATCACTCGCATGCGGTATATCACTCGTACATAATAAATATAGGGTGGGTCCTAGAACACTTCCCTGTGGAACACCTGCTTGAATTTATTTCAGAATACGCTGAACCATAGCGAACTCTAAAGAATCGATCTGCTATATA
This sequence comes from Pocota personata, assembly GCA_963082735.1. Taxonomy (NCBI): domain Eukaryota; kingdom Metazoa; phylum Arthropoda; class Insecta; order Diptera; family Syrphidae; genus Pocota; species Pocota personata. The sequence continues at coordinate 260,797,431 of OY720429.1, read as the reverse complement.
AGATGTAAGTATCTCATAGTACTGTCTGTTATACTCTAAACCCTTATGCCAAACTTTATCAAAAGCCTATGCGACGTCTAAGAATATTGCAGAACAAATTGTTTTCCTTCCAGTGCCTTCTCTATAACATTAGTTATATGATGCACTTGGTCTATCATCGAGTGTTTATTTTTAAACCCGAATTGGTGGGTGGCGATAAGATCTATAACTTGGTCTAGTCTTTTACGAAGGAGTTTCTCTAACTTCTGATATAGGCTTTATCTTGATTAGGTATAACAATAATTTCAGCTATCTTCCAGTGATATGGGACATACCTTTGTTTAAAGCAAACATTAATTATAAGCTAGAGTTTCAACAATGCAGTGGAGGGCAGTTCTTTCAAGATTTGAACAGTGATAAGATCATAACCTGGTGAGTTTCTATTAATTAGTTTATGAACACATGTCTTGATCTCTCTTAACGAAACATAAGGAATTTAATTTTCATCTATTCTGTTATAGAAAACAAGATTTTCGTTTGCTAAACTAGGTGGAAAAGATTTGAAAACATTTGAAAGGTGCTGGCAAAAGAGATTAACCTTTTCTTTTGGATCGCCGATCCATATCCGTTTCCCAATTATTATAGACCTCTTAGGTTCAGAAACTAGAACTTGAAAACTTACAGACCCGATCTTTGCAGTCACTTTTTACAATTTTTGGTGTAGTAAAAGAAAAATGGAGTACGGTATTTGACCCACTCTAAAAAGTGTATAGAAATACTTAGCCCTGCCATAAATACAATTACAAAACCAGCGCAAACTGTATGAGTTACTAAAACCGCTCAGGATATCAAAAATGTTCGTGTATCGTCCTATAAATCGATTTGTTGAATCGTCTCAATTAGAAGACAGACCAAGAAGTGATCGTTCGCGCGTTGCCCGTACGAGCGCGTTGCCCGTACTCGAGCGAATTCGAAGGAATCCCCTTCGAAAACAGAAAATGATATCGCGGGTGCTGGATATATCTGCCAGATTCATGTCAGGGCTCATTCGGGATGATCTCAACGTGGAAGCCTTCCTTCGGTCAACTGGACATCTATCTACTCGTATGGAAGAGACCCTTGCACTGGCACGCAAATAACTTCCACGAAAATATCCTTTTTACGGACGAAAAGATTTTCACCATCGAGCAAGTTTTTAATAAACGAAACGATAAAATTTATGCAAATACGAGTACCCTATACAATAGGGTGGCCGTGGTGTTGTGGTAACATCATCGTCGGTCACACTGTGGGTTCATTGTTCAAATCCTGATGTCAAGAATCATCTATTACTTTCGAATGAAATAAACAAAAAAAAAGTCGATCTATTGCGAAAGCTAAGTCTACTGCGAAGGCATAACACTGGCAGTAGGGTGGGCATACGAGGGCTAAAAATGCAACTTGATCGTGATGATGATGTAACTTGACTTTCTTTTTTTCTCTTTCTCTCTGTCTATCTACAAACGCCCGTGCCCTGCAATAATATAAGGTTATTCATATTCCATTTGGCGCGCGTAAATTATAAAAAAAAGGGTTCAGTCTCGGTCATCATTCTGCTTCGGTAATGGTTTACGGGGGTGGTGGTTTATCCCATCAAGGAGTTACTGCTCTCCATTTTTGTGAAAAAAGGAGTCAAAACTGAGGCAAAGGTGTACCAAGAAGTTGTCTTAGCAGGCTTCGTTAAAGGCCTGACGAATACCCTTTCTAATGGAGCAAGATGTGTTTTCCAACAAGACTTTGCTCCACCAAATAAAATCAAAACAACTTAGCAGCACCTAATCAATACTCGTATTCCTGCTTCTATTGCATCCGAGGATTTTTCTTCAGGAAGCGCAGATTTAAATCCTTTAGATTATTGTTCGTGGTCAGTGTTGGAAAGTTTAGAGAGCCTCCAAAGTGCAGCGTTGCCCATACTCCTGAAACCGTGCGTGCCGTTGTAACGCAGTAGCCATACCGTTTAAGAACCTGCGTTAAAGCAAAAGGCGGTCACTTTAAATAAAGCCACTTTTTTAAATGCTTACTACTAAAGCAAATCAATTTTAAAATACTAATCCAAAATGTTTTGTTGTTTAATTTTGTACCAGAACCCATGGCAGGACTAGGTAATGTTTTAAACCAGCACATGTGGACCATATACGGACCATTCTCGAGCCTCTAAAAATAAGCGTTTGTTTCAGCGATGACCTCTTCATTCGACCCATACCTCGAGCCATTTCTTCATGTTTGGAAACAAGAAATAGTCGCAGGGGTCTAAATCTGGGGAATATGCTGGATGAGGGAGGATTTCGTAGCCTAACTCATGCAATTTTGCCATTGCGACTGCGGACTTTTGCGCCGGTGCGTTGGCCTGGTGAAAAAGACCGTGTTTGCTTCAAATCGGCTTGGAATCGATCCAGCAGCTCTACGTAATAAGCGCCGGTGATCGTTTTACCCTTTTCAAAGTAATCGATGTGAATAACACCTCGCACATCCCAAAAAACTGTCGCCATGACCTTGTTTGCTGACAAACCCGCCTTGGCCTTCTTCGGCTTTGATTCACCAGGAGAAGTCCATTGTTTTGACTGTTCCTTGGTTTCTGGTGTGTTGTGATGATTCCAGGTTTCATCCACGGTTACGAAACGGAGCAAAAACTCAGCGGAATTTTTCTGGAACATCGCCGAACACACCTTTGAAGTTGCCAAACGAATGCGTTTGTTGTCGATTGTGAGCAAATGCGGCACCCATATTGCGGAAAGCTTTTTCATGTCTAAATATTTATGTAAAATCGAAATCACTGAGCCATGTGATAAGCCTGTAGCCTCTTCAATCTCGCGCACTTTCACTCGCCGATCGTCCATTATCAAACCATGGATTTTGTCGACCATTTTTGGTGTGGTGACCTCAATTGGACGACCAGAACGTTCGCCGTCACTTGTGCTTGAACGACCGCACCGAAATTGAGTTTAATGAGCACTCGAAATCCACTTTTTTTCCATTTTAACGAAAATGCTAGTAGGCGTCTATATAAAATGGCTGCCACAACAAAACTATTTGACAGATCTGTCTGAAAATTAGGTGCGTTCTTTTGAAAGATCATTCTTGACAATAGAAAAAAAAATTAAATTTAAGGTGACGACACAATTTGTGTTAATTTTCAGGGGCTTATTGACCCACCCTTGTATTGATAGTAATATTGGGCAAACAAAAAAAATTATAATATCGTAATGTGACGCTCTTTACAGTCAAACATCGACCCAAAAAATCTCTAAAACTTAAGCGCATAGTTCACTGAAAATGCCAATAATTATTTTATCTTGCCATGCGCTAAGTATAGGTTAGTTAGTTAGTTAGGTTGTTGAAAACTTTGTGTTTTCGGAGATAGGAGGCGCTGCATAAAACTGCCAAATAAAATTAAAATAAAAAACACAATTAAATTTAAGAAAAAGATTTATAATTTTTATTCAAAACCAGATTATCTCAGCTGTTATCCGTCACGGCGACATACGAGTAATGTAAGTAACACAAATGTACTTTTATTTATTTTCTTTTATTTCAGAGATTATTGATTTATTTATTTTGTATACGAGTATGTATATCTTTGATTAGTTTATTATCAGTGCTTTGATTTGTTATGGACGGACTGTAACTTTCTCATGTGATTTTATAGAATCAAGAAAATTCCGGACATAAATAATCAAAGACGTTGTATAAAATCGGGGAATAAAAGGTAAACAAGTTGGCGAATATTACATTATTGGGGCTTGAAAAAAAGTTCTTCATTACACATTAATTCACTTAATCCCTTTCGTCGGATGTGAACAATTCATTGCCATTTTTTTTACTGCTTACTTACTTAAATCCTTTCACCCCCCGAAGGGCAGAGGGCGTTAACATAGCCCTATGGCTATGTGGTGAGTTTCGTCTTTGACCACAAGAATAAGCCATCATCTAAAAATACGAGTAACCTTTTAATTTGACTATAGCTGTTTTTGTTATGAACAACAACAATAAAAACAACTAAGAAATTTATATTTACTAAATCTCCGTATAACATCCAATCTTCAACGGATTATCCGCGTATACGTACGAGTATACGGATACATATACGGATACATATATCCGACATCTCTGGTTATAGCTCGAATTTTTTATCTTCAATTCAACGTGTAAATCCAGCTCAGTGCTTTCTTTCGATCTTTTCTGCGAATGATGATGAATATTTGTTAATATTTCCAGTAGAAGTACGAGTAACAAGTAAATCAAGATTATTGTTAGCGCTTAGAGGACTACTTTACCGACGCTAGCGAATTTTGACAATTACCAAGATCTAAATATTCAGATCTTTTTTTTCGCAGTGACATCCAATTTTCAACGGATTATCCGCGGATACGTACGAGTATACGGATACATATGTATATCCGGCACATGTCTGGTTATAGCTCGAATTTTTTATCTTCAATTCAACGTGTAAATCGAGCTCAGTGAAGAATATTTGTTAATATTTCCAGTAGAAGTACGAGTAACAAGCAAATCAAGATTATTGTTAGCGCTTAGGGGACTACTTTACCGACACAAGCGAATTTTGACAATTACCAAGATCTAAATATTCAGATCTTTTTTTTTTTCGCAGTGACAGCACGCACACTTGGAAGCAGTTGCAATTTAGTCGGTTTTTGTATATACGGAAGTGCAGTGTCATTGCGTTTAATGTTTTTTAAAACTTACGAAAGTTTTGGGTGATTGATGGTATTTGGCGTTGACGTCAGCTATCGGGACACAAGTTTCGGGGCGGTTCATATATCAGAAAGCAGGTGGAAATCTTATACAGATTGGTAGACGAAAACGGCACATCTATCTGTCTTTTTTGTTTACACTATCGTAATAGCTGATATAGTGTTTCAGAAAAAAAAAAAAAAACTTTTTAATTCAATAAAGGAAAATATTTCCAAGATATGATTCGGTTATGTGATCGTGAGTGAGCGGGACATTTTCTCATTGAAAAAATAAATAAAAGAGAAAGATTTAGATCATTATAGCATCCTTGGCCCCTTTAATTTGATAAGTAAAGTAATGCTCGATGAAATCTCTATAAAATCTATGACTGATCGCTCTGTTTGTCCTCCCGGAAGTTGTGATCATGCTTCCGAACTACCTAAAATGTTGAATTTTGATACGGCCACCCGAAAATAATGTAGATAATACTGCACCTGGAAAATTTATGAAAATTTGAGTAAAAGTATTCAAATAATAATATAGTTGTTTGGCAGCACTGAAATTATTCAAAACCATTAGCCCAGAAATTTTAGGCAAGATTTATGTTAAACCTCAGAAAAAATAAGGTGTTGATGAAAATTTCAAAATGTACTAAAAGTCCCTAAATTTCACATGTGCGGGTCGTAGTTTTTGATTGTTTAAAAGTTTATCCGACGAAATGAATATGATTTCTGAAAATCGAACAATTTCGATGTGTTCGATTTTAGAATTTTCAAATGTCATGCTCCTACTGAACGGATTGTGATGGAGTTTGATCAAAAATGTTAGTGTCGTGTGTAGATAGCTGCGTCTAAGAATTATTAAACTCAAATGTGTTGGGGGTGGAAAACACGTAGGTTGATGCGTGATTTCAAAAACTTTCAAATCATCGCTGTCAGACAGCTAACATAAGAAACACTGGACGGAAATTAATGACATTAAAATCGGATAAAGAAAGAAATAATTTATTCCTATATAAAAATTGTATCTCATATTATTAGACCCACATGTCAATTTTGCATTTATTGTGTTTGAAAACTTTGTTCCAAGGTAAGAGACAAACTTGATGGCCGCAGTGCAAGAGTGGTACTACAAACCATGACTCTGCTTTATATCAATAAGCCAAACATGACAGAAAGCTTCTAAAGAACAAGTCTGGGGCTTATCTGATCATTAACCCAGTTCAAAATCCTGAGACTCATAAACTGGAAAAACTTTTGGGGAACTAGTTACCAAAAGGTGTCAGTTTATCAAAATGTTGATCTATGAACCTATAGAGATAAACTGGCCCAAAGTTGATTTCCACACTACATTTCTGAGCAGCTCAAAAAATATTTTTCTGTATGTAACAAACAAAAAAAAACCTGATGTAACTGAATTTTAATTTCTATACAATATCGTTATGTATGTGCGTCTTTCCACACACCTTTAGAAGCCCCCAGATGACCTAAAAAACAAATAAATTGTAGACTTAAAGCCTGTATTTCCGTTGCCCCCACGAAGTTGTCATGTGACCCAAAAATCTTGGCAGGCTTATAGAATAAGTCACTGGGAAGAATACCGTCTAGTCTAGTTTTTGATTTTCAAAATTCAGGGTTCGTTTTCTTATAAGTGAACTTTACATGAACAGAATTGGTTTAGTTTGAGGACGATCCGCCAGGTCTTCGCCAATTCATTTATATTATTCAGAGCAGTTTTACAGTTGTTTCTTCGATCGTTTATTATTACTAGGATTACTATTACTAGAATAGTAGTGTCATTGGAAAATGTAGCTAAGATGGTGCCTTCTTCTTGTGGTATATCACGGATATATGGAAGATACAGAAGCGGGCCAAGAACGCTTCCTTGCGGTACGCCAGCTAAAATTTTTTTAAGTTGCGAGTATTCGTTTCCGTGTCTGACATGGAAGAGTCTATTCCCGAGATATGGTGTTAGTATATTATATATTCGTACAGGCAAAACCTGTCGTAATTTGAACCTCATACCTTGATTGTATACCTTATCAAAGGCTTGCGAGACATAAAGAAATACGCTTGAGCAAATCTTTTTTTCTTCAAGAGCTTTCTCAATTATGTCAGTGATTCTATGTACCATGGTTGAATGCCTGCTTGTGAACCCTAACTGGTGATCAGGGATAGGATTTTGTTCTTCAATAACCGGCTGTAAGCGCTTGAGTAATATCCTCCCAACAAATTTTGGATACAATTAGGATAAGCGAAATGGGTCTATTTGACTTTTTTCAGTCAGCGTTCTCCTGGTTTTAGTACCATTATGACTCCCGCAACTTACCATTGACTCGGAACGTATTCCAATTAAAGCGCAGCAATTATAAGATTAATTAATGTTTTTCTATGCAACATTTTTAGAACTTCTCTGGTTATGAAGTCGTAACCAGGAGCTTTCTTGGGTTTTAATTTATTTTTTTTTTAGTTCCATTAGCGTTTCACTTGGTATTCTGTGATTGTCAGGTCCTATTTCCGATGCATTAATATTACGAATAAACGCTTGACCATCAAACGGTTTAAAAATCTTTTCTAGATGGGCGGCATTCATTTATAGCTTGGATCTTAAAAAAAAAAAAAAATCATAAAGAGGCCAAATTTTTGTAATACCGGGAACACAAGATAAACTTTCTTTCTATTAGTGGTTTTTCTTCCTATGTTGTCGGAAATAAAAGCAATCGCTCTCATATAAAGGGTGTCTCAAAATTCACGCAAGATTTGAATATTGCGCCATTTGTGCGGTAAAGTGTTGCCAACAAAAAAAAAAAAAAAAAAATAGACAGCGTGACAGCTGACAGTTCAGGATTATTAAAAATGGAGTGCAACACGAAAGAACAACGCATTTTCATTGTTGAGCAATATTTTAAAAATAATGAAGTTTTGGCAGCTATAGTTCGCAATTTTCGTACAAAATATTGGCGGATTAGTGATTTAACTTCATCAACTGGACTGAATCAATTAGTGATCTTCAACAAGTCGTTCAGCACAAAACAACGAAGCAGTTTGTGAGAGTGTTGGTGAGAGTCCAGGAACATCAATTCGGTACCTTGGTCAAGAATTGGACTTTTTGAGAAGTTCCCTACAACGTATTCTCATAAAAGATTTGCATCTTCATGCAGACAAAGTGCAATTCACTCAAGAACTGAAGCCTACTGACCATGCACAGCGAAGAGAGTTCATTGAATGGATTATGGAACAACAACAAGTGGATGCTGATTTTTCAAACATTTTCATCTTAATGGCTTTGTTAATCGTCAAAATTGTCGAATTTGGGGTTCAGAAAATCCACGAGTGATTGCTGAGAAACAAAAGTATCCACAACGTATCACTGTTTGGTGCGGATTTTGGACTGGAGGCATTATAGGACCATTCTTCTTTGAAAATGCGACTGGACAGGCAATAACAGTTAATGGTACTCGCTATCGCGACATGAATCCAGTTTTTTGTGCCTAAATTGCAAGATATGGATGTAGACGACATGTGGTTTCAACAAGACAGTGCCACATGCCATACAGTCCGTGAAACAATTCAATTACTGCATGAGTCATTTCCTGGTCGTGTAATTTCCCGTTTTGGTGCAATTTAACGCCTCTGGACTTTCTTCTTTGGGGATTTTTGTATTCTAAGGTTTATGCCAACAAGCCCACGACCAACAACGCCTTGAAAGAGCAAATTGAGCGCTGTATCAACGAAATTCAGCAACATTTATGCAAAACGGTCAAAGAAAATTTCGACAGAAGAGTGCGTAAGTGGCAGCAAAGCCGTGCAGGCCATTCCCTTGTAAGTATACTTTATGAATCAATAAAACATTTACAATTTTTCATTAAGAACTAGTTGCATGAATTTTAGAACACCCTCCATATCATGTGCGGCTTTGAAATCGATGAACAGGTGATGGGTATCAATTTGCTATTCTACAAGATCTGCCATAATATGAAGATTTGGAACAAAAATAAATCTCCAATCATTCCAATTATTAAAATCACACTCATCCACATCAATTAACCTGAGTCCTTTTCCTTTTTTTTGTCCCATCCAACCAAATCCAATCCAATCCCCAAAAAAGCCAAAACAATTGTCCATGAAATTATCTTAATTGACAAATATCCTAAGCAGCAGGTGCCGTCAAACAGAACGATTCCCTCGAGACGATAGTGCACACACACTACACACACACGACAACTACCTCAGCTCTCTGACATGCGTCAAGAGAGGCGTCAATCACGACGGCCTACTGAGAAGGAAATTATCCATTCAAGTGCATTTCCCATGCACACAATTTATGTTTTCCCCCCAGAAAAAGAGGAAAACCTCCCCAGCTGAAACTTATACATTTCCTAAAATGTGCGCATTTAATTTATCCCAGAAGGCAGGCAGAAAAAAAAGTAGTCGAAGCTACTAGATCAACCCTCCGTAGATCCTCGGGGAATACACCATACACACACTTCGATTCATGATAATATGTATTCCCCAATTTCCTGACAAAATAAAGTAGTTTCGACTACAACACTAGGAAAGGGGAGAGGGGTAGGTTTTTTTTCCATCCGAAATAAGTCTACATGATTTTTTTTTACCATAAAAGACTCCATTGCAATTAATTTGTAAGGAGAAAGTATGACATGACACGACCGGATACTTTCGACAACAAAGGACACCTGTCAAGAGTTAAGCATATCCAATAAAGTTTCCCTTCGAACTGTTAATCATAAAGTTACGTTACGTTATTGCAATCGAGGCGTAGGCCATTTCCTTCCATGTAACACTCATCATCATCATCATCATCATCAGCATTAGCAGCAGCAACAATTCCTCCAAGTGCCTGGCAGAATCAGGTACCCCCCGTTCGGATTGGGATGGTTACTCAGACATTTCATTGCTCATTATGCAAATTTTCATAAATTTTCAACTTATTTGAGCCAAACACAGCCGGGACTGTATAGTACGTGTGTGAAAGTGTATCCAACCTCTGATCTGATCCCGGAGTGCGATGACCACCTCCACTAAAGCAACCAACCAAGAGCCATCCACCACCACCTCCATCACCATATGGGATACCAACAGAGAAACAAGAATGATGCATTCTTTGATTTGAAATCTTGTCGTTGCTTGAAATTTGATCCTTTCGTTCAGAGAAAAACGATGAACAACAACGAATTCCGTAAAGCACGTTGCCCAGGTGATTGGTGCTGTTGTTAATCCTTCTTGGGTCTCGCTCGGGAGAAGGGAAAATTTATTTTTAGTTGTAACAAATAATTAACCTGTGTGGTGGAATCTTTCAAGTCACGCGGTGCGTGTCCACTTGGTGGTCATATTGACTCATGCAATGGGAAACCAGTTGAACCGGGACACCAAGCTGAAATCTGATTAAAAGTCAACAAATCGCGCTGGGTGTATGGAAACGCTAAAATCATGTTTCTGATGAAGATCCTATGACTAGGACAGGTCGGTCATCATTTCAGAATTTATTTCCAAGGAAATTGATACAAAGTTGCACATTTTTGTTTGAGAATTACGAAGTAAGTAAATACGAGCACACTTAAGCTGAAGTGAAAGGAACGCAATTTGAGTAGGTATATCCTTTCAGGAGAAAATATGACTCCTACAGTTTGTACTTTGCTTGACGGTGCTTATTTTAAGGAAAACTTGTAGCCTTGAGATGCTAATTGGTTCGATTTCCGTGATTTGTCCGATCCTGTGGAGATGATCGGTTCGAGACGGTTATGTTCTTAGCTTGGATTGAAGCTGCTCATTTTGCTGACCAAATTGACTTCAAATTCATCATGTGCTAGCTCTTCAACAACGAGCTTTATGGTTGGGTGCCGAGAATTTAGTCTCTGCTGACGTGGCAGGAGCATTGCAATGCAATGCTTGCTTAATAGGAGCAAGTAGGCTGGCGCAATGCTGTTGAGTCCAGGAGATGGGTTTCATGGTATTGTTGAGTTGGGTGTCTACACGAGTGCAAGCGCCGCAGTACGAAGTGTTGATGTTGGTTGGTTGGTTGGTTGGTTGGTTGGTTGGTTGGTTGGTTGGTTGGTTGGTTGGTTGGTTTAATAGGGTGAGCATTGGGCCCGTTGTGTTCCCCTCATCTATGTAACTTTGAGGTATTATACGTTGAGGTATTATCAACGGGAAACTATATCGTATAGTGATCGGGGAATCGTAGTGTTCGTCTGGCGAACTCCAATATATCCCCGATCCCTTTCTTACTGAGGTGTGTAATATCCGGAATCCTTGGAGATTCCAGAAATTCCAGTCTTAACCTCGCTGTAGCAGGGCAGTGGCAGAGGAAGTGTTCTATATCTTTCTCCTCCTCCTCACAGTTAGCACAGATTGTTGTATTAGCTATCCCGAGTCTGAACGAATGTTTGTTGAGATTGATGTGCCCTGTTAAAAGTCCCACTATCAATCTCAATTGTGTTCTGCTTGAGTTAAGAGCTCTTTTTGCTGTGTTTTTACTCGGTTGTGTTATTACAGATCTAGCCAGTCTAGATTCGTCCAGTAGTTATTGAACTCCTGTCGTATCTTTTCATTGATTATTGTTTTAATTGTTGTCAGAGGGACCCCTGTTGTATTATCCGGGTTCAGTTCTGTGTTGCCCGCTCCTTTCCTTGCTAGTTCGTCTGCCTTTTCGTTACCCGGTACACCTTCGTGCCCCGGTACCCATGTGAGACGGACTCTATTGCGTCTGGCAAGTAAGTTCAATTTAGTTTTGCACTCCCTTACCAGTCGTGATTTCGACATGGGGTTTGTAATCGCGCTAATGGTTCTAGGTGAATAGCAAGTTCAATCGGTGGGTTAGCACTAAAGATGCCAGCCCCTGATTTCCCTGATAAGTTAGAGCCATCTGTATAAACCGATATCCCATTGGAGTTTCTTGTCGTTCTTTCATACGTCCAATATTCTCTTGTGGGGAAAATTGTTTCGAAGTTGTTGGAGAACGTATACGATTTTCAACAACATCACTGGGGCAATTGATGAGTGGTGTCATTACTCTTATCATTTCGGCGATTTTTCGATGTCCCGTATTTGCACCATCGATGAAATGGCGGATAGTTCTAAGCCGTTAGGCTGAATTGCCGGCAATCTTCTTCGCTTCGAGGTGCACTGGTAGAATGTTTAGGATCGCTTCCATGGCCGCGGTTGGTGTTGAGGATTGTGCTCCTGTAATACCATACGTTGCAGCTTAGTTAGCAAGTCTCTTGCATACTTTTTGCTCATCACTGGCCACCATACAACTACACCGTACAAGATGATAGGTTTTATTATGCATTCGTATATCCAGTAGATCTATTTCGGTTTCAAGCCCCATGACTTCCCGATGGCCCTCCTGCATATCCAATATGCTCTCTTGGCTTTGGTGACTCTTTCTTCCAGGTTCTTTCTCCAGGTCAGTTTCCTGTCCAGTATAATGCCCAGATACTTGACGCTGTCGCAGAGTTGTAGTGATACTCCTCCGAGTTGTGGAATGTGAAAGTCACTAGTTTTGGTTTTCTTTGTAAAGAGAACCATTTCCGTTTTATTTGGATTTATGTTTTGCATAAGCTCTCCTATGATGTTCAGGTGCTTACCTCTTATCAGAACGGCTAGGTCATCTGCGTACGCTACACATTTCGCACAAGTTTCATCCAGTGCTTTTAAAATGTTGGCATTGGAAGCACCCACAGAAAAGGAGATATTATCCCCCCTGTGGTGTTCCCGTACGGACTGTTCCCCTTCTTGTTTCGTCTCCCAGTGAAGCTGTGATAATGCGATTTGTAAGCATCTGTTCTAGCCAATTGTTTATTATTTGTTTTTTACAGTATATCGAGAGTGCCTCCACAATTTTTTGAGTTTTCACATTGTTAAATGCCCCTTCGATATCTAGAAAAACGCCTGCGACTGATTCCTTGGTTTCAAAGCATCTTCTATTGTGGATACAACCTGGTGTAGTGCCGTCTCAACTGAATTTCGTTTGAGGTATGTGTGTTGATTAGGACACAGCCGCCGATTTGTAATCTGTGCTCTGATGTAGTTATCACAGATTCTCTCCACTAATTTTAGTAAGAAGGACGTTAGGCTAATAGGTCTATAGCCCTTTGCTGTCGACAAATCTTTCCCGGGTTTCGGTAGGAACACCACCCTCACCTCTTGCCATCGCATTGGTGTGTATCCATGATATAGACATCCCCTGAAGATATTGACCAGGGTTTTCTTTAGGGTGTCTAATTCTATCCCTTTTTGCAAGAAGATGGAAAGTATTCCGTCCATGCCCGGTGATTTATATGGCGCAAATGAGTTAAGTGTAGTACACATGCTATATTTAAGAATGAAATTCGACCTCATTCATATGACCACCGCGAGCACGTTTGCAGCGATCGATTCTTTGGAGCCAATTTTCCACCACTCTTCCACACATTTAGGCCGGAAAGTTGGCAATTTTGTGTTTGATATTATTCCTGAGCTCCTCTAACTTTGCTAGCTTGTTGGCATAAATAAACGACTTAACGTAACCCCATAAAAATCCAATCCATCGGCGTTAAACCGCATGAGCGAGCTGGCCATTGGACAGGACCATTTCTCGAGATTATACGATTACCGAACTTCTCCTTCAATAGATCAATTGTTTGACCAGCTGTATGGCATGTGGCATCATGTTGTTGGAACCACATATCACTAATGTCAAGTCCATCCAATTCTGGCCAAAAATAGTCTTCCACAATAGCGATCTCCATAGACCATAACATGATGCCATTTTCATCGACGAGAAAATACTTTCCAATCACACCTCCGGCATGAAATCCACACCACACGGTCACATTTTGTGGCTGCAATGGAGTCTCTTGAAGCACATGTGAGGTTTTTTGCTGTCCAATAGTACATATTTTGCTTATTAACAAAGCCATTAAGCCAAAAATGAGCTTCATCGCTGAAGATGATTTCTCCATGAAATTAAGGATTTTCTTCAAACTTTTGCAGAGCCCAATCGGAGAAGTTTCCGGGCTTCAAATGATCAAGAGGCTTCAGTTCTTGAAACTTGGAGTAAGCGCTCTTAAAGTTGCCACCACCGACTCAGAATTTCGGTAGTAATTTTTAATAATTTCCAAACGTTGTTCGTTCGCGAACTTCACTATGATGAAAATACAAACCTCAACTGACGTTTTGACATTGGTAGATCGTAAAAAAGTTTAAGGGTGCTTCTGTATTAAAATACAAAATTGTTGTGTCCCTATTGAAAAACCCTTTACTTTCTAACAGTAGATACGAGTACTTGTTCCACTTTGTGAGGTGATTTTTATAGTTGCCCGAGTTTAAGTTCGCTGATTAGAATGTTATGTAATCCAAAATATTGGATAACCTTACACCGATCGCAATCTTACCAAACTGGTTGACAGTTTATTGCTCACGAGAAATGTAAAGTACCCCTGGGAGCCAGTGAGCATATATGAAGATGACACCCTATAGGCTGCGACTTTCCTTCAAAAGTGTTATTTGCGTTAAAATTACACATCACAATCTTAACGTCATTGAACGTAAGTTTTGTGGTGAGGCCTACAAAAGTTATCCCTGGTGACATGAACTTTCTCCTAAAAGGATCCGAAAATTCCACATATTGGTTCAAAAGTCTCTGTCGTTATATTGTACTTATTGCTTGCTAGATCGTTCACAGAAATGCAGTACCCGATACTCAGCGAAATCTCCACCACGGTTAAAGTTTTGACCGTCCTTTGGATATCCCAACCTTAACTATATAACTCGTTTATTCACTAAAAAAGAAGTCATTATGCCTTTCTCCTTGTTCAAGCATAACCTCGCACGATAATTTGTATCTGGTCACCACCACCACCACCTGAAGTTTAAGCTAACTTTTGATCATTTATTAGAAAAACCAAATAAATAAGAACCATTCCCATAACCCTAATTGGCAATGGCGCCGAGTAATATTTATTTCACCATCTATTCCACAAAATACAATCTTGAAGGACTAAAATAATTGCACATACCCCCAAGAGAGACAAAATGCTACAAAAATACCAATCACCATGTTACGCGTTTTCCCGTGCTCCACTCCACGTGCAGGGGACCACATGCGATGACCTTCAGCTCCTAAAACTCTTTATTTAAAAGTCCATGTTCCTGGTAATCGTCACGTACGGATTGTACAACAAAACGGTTTGGCTCGCAACATGCTTTTAATTACACACTCACACGGCGGCCACCATAAGTGAACACCTTGTGTCACCTCTCAAGCACCAGAGCAGTGTGGTGGCCAAAGACAGAGTCTTCTTAAGATCCAACTGGCATATGACCGCGCTGCCGTCGAACAAGGCATCGAAAAGAATTCTCCTTCCAACTGCGCACGCAAGACATTTCGCTTCGGATCTCTTCGTTACACCATTGTGTGACTTACTGGTCTTTGGTGGAATGGGACCAATGCGTAACATGCCGGACCGTGAACTATGTGATCTAGTTGCTTTTTTGGATTTATTTTGCTGGACAGAATTCCTAGTGTTTAGCTTGCGCCTTGAGGGCAAATTCTTGAGGTTCCAATGTGTGTGCGCGCCTTGAAGTGCTACTTCATGTCGTTTATCCAGAGTTGGTAATGGGAGTCGCAAGTGATTACTATAATATGTAGGTACGCATGCGCGTACGTCTGGTTATAGTTTGTTTTTCAGTGACACTGAGGTTAGACGAGTGGATGGCTAGTAAGCAAATTTTGCAAATTTGTCTAGATGTTGAGATTTGTCAGCAGAAAAACAAAAAAATGTGGAAAAACTGAAAATGTTTTAGTCAGAGACGATTGTATGCCAGAGTACATTCCTGCGACTAAGCCAAACAACAGAAAGGAATGTCTTCGTATCGATCATTCAATTCAATTTTCTTGTTTAAAGTTCTGAGAGCGGAGTGAACTTTCTAACGACATTCTTCTTCTTTGATTATTCATCAATTATTTCCGCAATTATCATCAAAAAGAATGGATGCTTTCAAAAGATACGCAATTGCAGGAGGTCGACTCTTTTTTACTAGTATCTTCCCGATTTATCCAGTCGTTAGACGAGTGTATGGCTAGTAAGCAAATTTTGCAAATTTGTCTAGATGTTGAGATTTGTCAGCAGAAAAACAAAAAAATGTGGAAAAACTGAAAATGTTTTAGTCAGAGACGATTGTATGCCAGAGTACATTCCTGCGACTAAGCCAAACAACAGAAAGGAATGTCTTCGTATCGATCATTCAATTCAATTTTCTTGTTTAAAGTTCTGAGAGCGGAGTGAACTTTCTAACGACATTCTTCTTCTTTGATTATTCATCAATTATTTCCGCAATTATCATCAAAAAGAATGGATGCTTTCAAAAGATACGCAATTGCAGGAGGTCGACTCTTTTTTACTAGTATCTTCCCGATTTATCCAGTCGTTTCTGTCAGAAGTTCTAATAGTGAATCTCCTGTGACATACTAGTGCCGGAGATATGAAATTGGTCTACGTGTCTGAAACCTCAATTACTGCAGAATAAAAAGGAAAGCGTAGAGTGCTGATAAACGCAATACTGCTTCCCAAGCCCAAGAGATATTTTATCCGCCCTGCTATTGCAATCCAGCTTCATAGAGATATAATTTGTCATAAATTCGTTAACCAAGGAAATATTCTTCCATTTCCCATGCATTGTTTGTCGCTTCGAAGCTTTCAATTTTTATTTTTTTTTACAGGTATAGGTTGCTGACCCCGTAACTATACCAAAACTTACCCTGTTATTTGATAATTCATCTCACCAGTCGTCCACTAATATTCACAATTTCCGAAGACAGTCCCTGAGGGTACGATGTAGAAGTTAAAGTAGGACTTATGGAGCTACCAGATGTTCGGCTGCAGTGGTTCTTTCTTGTCTTTTTGTGAACTAGCATCTATCGAGAGAAGCTACTTCTTTCTAGGAGTAGCCGTTTACCATCCAGTTACAGATATCTTACTGCCATAGATCTTTTCCAGATTAAGCTCAACAATTTGTTTAGGTTTGAGTACTGGGTGTCATCTTTTTGAAATGCGAATTACCATTTTACCAGCATAAACCGTCACCACAAGAAGCTATATATGTAAGTGCCGAGATAGCTACTAGCTGAGATGTACTTCTGGTAACCTTTCCTGATATATAAATAGATACGTCTCCCAGGGACAAGTTGACTGACCGAAGTAGGATGACTAACCATCATATGATCAACTAGGTGTTCCCCTCCTCAGAAACCGCCGAGCAGCCAGAGAAAGTATCCACCATCTCATTGTGTGAGTTAGTCTAGCTGCCATTAACTCTTGTAATAGAGGGCACAGGACTTAGTTTTTTTTTTTATAATTTGCGCGCCAAATGGGTATGAATACCATTAAATTATTTCAGGGCACGGGCGTTTGTAGAAATTGAGAGAGAGAGAAAGAAAAATTGGTGTGGTGGGTTTGGAACTTAGGTGGTATTAAGTTTCAGTAAACTCCAAGGGTGGCGTTCAGATAACTGGGGAGCTTGTTTGTTTTGCTTTTTGTCGTTGCTCATGATTCACAGTATTTTTTTTTCCTCCACCCGATTCATCATCACGTTCAGTGTTATTCCTTCGCTGTAGAGTTGACTAAGCTTGCGCAATTGGTCGACTTTTTCAATTATTTCAGACGAAATAAATGGATGATTGTTGACATCAGGATGTTGATGTTACCACTACACCACGGCCACCCTTAAAGTTGATTCAGCTTGATAGGATCAGCCTTAGGTATTTTTGTGGAATTCTTTGTACGAGTACCAACCGAAAATTTGCCTCTCGAACTTCACTAATAGTCTGACCTTTATCAAGCAGGCATCGACAGACGTCAGACTTTCGATAACTCTTAGAGAGATCGGTAAATAAGTTATCTCCCCGATCTTTGGAGATCTCCTCATTGCCTCCACGTGGAAGGTACCATCTGCACGTGGTTTGATCAGATGCAACCACAGGTAGTATGTTGTGCCTGCATCCAGATTAAAGAATTTTTTTTTATTTGGTTTTAGAGCAGAAACGATAGTTCCTCCAACCCGACAGATACGCCATGGAAATTTGTGGAAGTTCCTTAACAGTTGGATTAGAACCAAAGCCATTTTAACTTTATGCAATTTCTCACACCAACCTAGAGTATCTCTTACTAATTCAATGGAAGTGCAACTCAGAGTGCAGTGAAGGGACAAGTAGGAATCGAAGGAAATGAAAAGACGAGTCAGCTTTTGAATTTCTGGGTACTGAGCCATTTGCTGTTTATCTGAAGGAATGATGAGGGACATTATCAATAAATGGGTCAAGTGCAAATCAGCGGAAATGGCTATTATAACGTAGGCTCTACTAAAAGAGAAGTTTTAAGCATACAGCAAGGATCCTTCAAATGTATCGTAGCGATGTCCACAGGATATAGTTACTTAAAGAAGATGGGATTTGTGGAACACGATACTTGGAAGTTATGCGTGGAGGATGTGAGGACGGCAGCACGTATACATACATTATGTCAATATCCGGCACTAGATAGAAGGAAAGATTTATCTGACTTCTCATGGGTGGACAGGGAGAATAAGTAACATGTCCTTCAAGACAATGTTTGCGTTGACGTGAGGAATCGAAGTTAGGGAGAAATCCAGAGTAGGTTGGTTAGTTAGTTGGTTTAAGAGGGTGAGCTTATGCTCTTCACTTAGGCTTCCATTGGGCGCGTTGTGTTCCTTCTTCTATCGAACTGTAAGGAATAGCGTTATGCTTTGGGAATTATGCGTTGAGAGGGGATTTAGGTATTGGGATCATAGGGAATATCAACAGGAAACTATGTCGTATAGTGATCGGGGAATCATACTGTTCGTCTAGCGAACTCCAATATATCACCGATTCCTTTCTTGCTGAGGTGTGTTATATCCGGTATCCTTGGGGATCCCAGAATTTTCAGTCTTAACCCCGTTGTAGCAGGGCAGTGGTTCTATATCTTCGTCCTCGGAAATCCAGAGTGACTAAGACGACTCGTGGAAGAGAGACAAAATGAGCTCAACAAGGTGGTCTGATTCAATATCTCCCTGGAGAAACTGCATGGTTGGTTGGTTGGTTGGTTGATTTGGAATGGCCCTCTGAGTAAGGCATTACACTGCCTACCCTTGGAACCAATTACTTTTCATAATACATTTTTTGATTTTAGCCCTTTAGGCGTTGATGAGATCTTTTAGACCACTGAAAAAGTGTTCACCTAATGTTGACGAGTGCGGGACATTTACACAAGAAGTGTGTTACTGTTTCTTCTTCCTCTTCATCTATGTAGCTCCTACAGTAGTCATTGTTGGGGATGCCCAACCTTTGAGCATGCCTACCCATCGTAAAGTGCTCGTTAGACTCCTTTGTTCTAGTTACTAATCAGCGGCTTAGCAAAAACGCTATAATGGCTCGGAAGGTTAAAGGAGAGGTGAATGTCCAGGTCCTCTGAGAAGACACTTTTGGAGAAGTTCTCCGTGCACCAGTGATACTGAGACATGCTACTCGTTGAGTTTCTTCCAATAACTTTAGAGCCTCCGACTTAGAAGAAACTTTTGGGAGCATTTGATTTCTACTCTCGACGTAAAACAATTGAGTCACCCGGTACACTATTCATTTGTTTAGTTACACGGATAAGGTCGGAATAGGTTTCTACAAGTTGAATATAATCTTCTTTTAGGCACCTTAATTTTATATTTTTAACTTTATTTGTCCTTCTACCTTTGTATGAAAGCTGAAAATAGTTTTTTGAGTTCCATAAGGGTACATACAAGTAAGGACAGAGAACATTTCTTGGAAGGCCTGGACAAAGTCACGTCGCATCGCCGAGACCACTGCATCAAAGCGATTGATAAAAGTCGTCAGAATTCTTTTAAAAAAAAAAAAAAGAATCCCATCACGATTAGACCCACGCACCAAACCGAGATTCCCCCAAAAAAATGCAAGCCTCCTTGTATCGGGAGAACAATAAACATTTTTCTCATTCTAATGGCAAAGCAGTAGGAGCCTTCCATCCACAATGAAGATGACCATAGTAACATTTAACCAGAAATCACCGACAAAAAAACATTTTGCTCGTCTAAGAGACATTAAAGTGATTCCACTGAATTTTGGCCGAAATATTTCGCCCAAAGACAATGGGCACCCGAAAAGCCCTCCCTTTGGTTTATATCCTTTACCGAAGCTTATGGGATATACCTACATATGCAAAGTGCGCAGACGATGGTGGTTCCTACAGGCATTCTTCCTCCAGATGTTGCAATGTCCCTCTTGATTTGAACTTTTTTTTTTTAGCGCATCTCTCTTGACCATCGCCGATGAATGCGGATTAGCTATGCTAAAATGTCATTTCGAGGAGGAAAATTCTCCTCGGCAGCGACGAGAGATGCTGCTCTTTCTCTAGGATATAAACATCGGATTCGACGCGGCTTGAAGTGAAGAAGATTTATTGCTTGTCCATGTCTACTGTGAGTTGATGTTCGTTGGAGCAGATTCCTTATTTTTTTTTTTTTTTGTTTAACTTAAACTCTGGACATGAACACACACGCGATATTTAAACTCTTCATCCTCTTCTCATCTGGGGTGGCTTTCGTCTTAGGCGAAAGGATTTATTGCACTCCCAAACCTGAACATGGAGATTAGCTCCTCTGCTCCACTTACTGTTAGTGTGTTGCTGCCGATGGCGGAGCAAGGAGAGAGAGAAACCTCTTAATGGTGTATTTATTGCCGGAACAGATAGCCATTGACATTTAACATCGGCCGTAGATGGAGATGGACGGGAATGGGAACATTTTTCGGTACTCCGACCGACGACTAAATGAAGACATCATCTTTTCAATTCAGTGTTTATTGACCCAGAAGACCCAGAGAGATAGCACAGGACCTCCGCTACAACTGATGGATTTATGGCGGCCATTCGAGGTCCTATATCATGCTCCCAAGTATATTAGTGTAATTAAAGTGGATAATTAGTCGAAATTGTTTTTATTCAGAGATTTATGATCTAACGAGGTTCTTACACCGCTTCGTGCACTCCAGCCTTTGGTGTTCTGCTTTGCTGGACACGAGTTCAGAGTTATAATGGTGCATCGGTAGCGGCGGCGGCGGTGGCGGCGAGTGAAGAGGAAACAACACCGACAATCATGCAAAGTCCCAGTTGTATAATTTTCGAATTAGCTTAATGCTGGTGCACGAGAAATCTTCTCGATGACTTAATTGGCATTTAGGAGTCCATTCGAATGGGCCATATAATGATCTTTTCTGATTGAGTGAAGAGGCTGGCTGTCGTCGTCGACGTCGTCGTCGTAGTCGTTTGTGTCCATAATGGAGTGACCATTCAATAAGACAAATTGTCGATACCAGAACGATTTTAAGGAGGTAATTAAGAGGAGCTCTCTAGATATGCGTATACTCGTATGTTGAGAGAGCGAGATAACTCTGATGAACTGATTGGAAAAGAACAATTGGAAACAGTTTCAGATACATTAGTGCTTCTGTATTAATCTTGTTCTTTGTTATTCAAATAGTTGATTACTTTGTTCTAAATTTTGGAAACTGCTAGCCTTGATTAGGCCCTTTTGACAACGCTACCGCTTTTGTTTCGCTTTGAGAATGACAGATGTAAATTCATGGAACCATGATGATTCTCAAGCATGACATGCTTTCTTTCACGGGGTTAACGACCTTTATATAATCAATCCATATGCGTTTCTTCAATCAATTTCATTTAAAGAAAACTGCCTCCAACTATGAAATAATTAAAGAAATAGTTATTTTTTTTTTGCGTTTTGTTTGTTTGTTGAACGTTACAGCTTGATTTAAGCGCATCTGTTATTGCCTATAAATCAAATTATTTTACGCCGTGTTCCAGTTTTATGTAGGTGATGATGCGCTAATGTATTGTTTCTTGTCCGCTCTAGAGCGATTCGAAATTAGCAGTGATCACAGTGAACAATTAAAAAAAAAGAGCAGGTAGGACTAACAGTGATTTAATCACTCTTAAGATCACAGTTAACAATTGATTGCTTTGTTATCGTGAGTGTTCAGTTGCGCTTGCTGCTCAGTGCTCTTTACATTTGCTCGCTGCTCGATGGGTTTGTAACTATATTAAATAAAGAAACAAATAGTGGACAACGTTTAAGTATATAATAAAATGTGGAATATTTATTTAACAAAATAAGTTTTTGACAGCGTTGATGTGTCTTGTTGATGAAATTAGAAGAATTCATTGCAAAATGTATATGATCAATGCAGCAAGATAATTTGTGAAGTGAAATATTTTAGGCGCTAACAAGTTTGTAGGCCCTAGGTACTGTGCTATACCGGTCTATAGGAGAAGGTGACGCTGCCTGGACTGTTCGGATCAGAGTCATCGATCAAAAGCAGAACAATCCAGAGCTATGCCCTGATGTAATCGTGTACTTTTCTGTTACAAACTGTTCGGAGCAGAGTCAGATACAGCTAATATCGTAATTGTTTTCTGCTCATTGCGAAGAACAGAGTGATGAATAGCAGTGGTCGCAATCACGCTTGAAATCACGGTCTCATCTTTCATTTATTTTACGTGTATACACTCTGACAGAGCAAAATTGTAGAAAACTGAGGGGGATGTTGTTTGGTGACCTTAAATGTCAATGAATGTTCTTAATTTTATAGGTTTTAGTTAATTTTGGCTATCTATCATAGAAGAACTCGAAAAAGAGGGTCTCTCCATTCTAACCGTACGCACCTAGGACTTCAGCCAAACGGGTGGACAGACTTCAGACTTCACATAAATATGAGGTCTGCAATAAGACTGAATACTCAATTTTTCGCTAAAAATAATGGCACTTTACTAGAATAACGGCACTTTACTTTGCGAAAATTGGCTTTCTCGAATACGGTTTAGACTGTAGATTGTGTTCAAAATTGATGCCTAAACCATGTCTTTTTACGAAAACGTGCATTTCTTCGCTTCTTATTGAAGTTGGAAATGGAGCAATCTACAAACGAGCGGCACATGTGAAGCACGTAAGTGTGACCCAGTTGTGTCCTTTATTGAAATGCGAATCGATATTGTATAATTGTTTTTTACTTCAAACATCTTTCCATAAACATAACGATATCTCATAAAAGTCTTCTTTAGCCAACTCCCACCTTTTTAGGAAAATCAAAATTTTAAAAGTTGTTCTAGATTGTTCTAGTTATTCTGAACATTGTTCTATGTTTCTAGACTTTTAGGTCGCACCGTTTGCAAAATATGGCCTGAAATTAAAAGAGTACGAGCTCCTTTTTTTAAAAAAAAAAAAAAAATCTTTTAAAGGTTGCCAGGCTGTAATTTTCACAATTTTGATTGCAGTAAGTCAGAAACTACAAAAATAAATGCAAAAAAAACTTATTTTTGGCGTATCAGCGGCCAGTGGAGTGTCGTTATTCGAGAGAACTTTCTATGCTCTGGAAAACGTTTGATTTTTTTAATAGGGGCCTCTAATAGCTGCGACTGTTCCTTCTGATTTTCTCCTTTAACCATTTCGGAATGAATTAAAAAGGTTGGATTCTTCACTGGCTTTTGGAGTAGGCGTGGCAGTAATAGTGGTCGAATAGGTATAATGGGGAAACATTCATACTCTCCTTCTAGAGATTCTTGGCCGTGCACTGGGATTTTATTAACTAGGTAGTATATGGTGCTACCTTTTGCTTGGATTCTGCTTCCGAATATCTTCTAGGCATGAGTGCTGAGCCCCACATCTGGTTTCTCGATCAATGATTAACATTTCTTCTGGCTTTCTCCAGGACTTTTGGAAGAAAGACTGTGACTGTGTGTGCGTTCCCGGGATACAGTCTCACAAAGACACCATCAGCTCTAACCACTTTCAAGCACTTGGTTTGCTGTTACTTTTTGAGCTAATTGACTGTCTATGGAGCAGCGCAGCTCGCCAGTCGTATTTTGTTGATATGAAGTAAATTCCTTGAAACTCTAATTTGGACCTCCATCCGACGGTCACTTCTTCTATTATGGCATCCTTCAACGCCATGAGTTACATTGCAGTGATTTGTGGAAACTCTTCTTACATAGCTAGCGCTAGGTTTAAGTGCTGCTGCTACTTTGAAGCGATGCTAAATCACACCACTATGGTTATTTTGAACTATTTCTGGGGGAAGATATACTTCAAATCTTTCCCTTAAATCCATCCTTTCAGGATCTTCTAGCCTACCCGTTATTCTCTCGGTGAAACGAATTCTTTCGGGAAGTTCATCTTGCCCTGTCCTGAGTAAGCTAGTATGAGGGCAGGATTACATCTAGATAGTAAAATCATGTTTAAAAGCACACAGAAGAGATATCCAAAAAGACCACTAGTGCTATCATGATATGTAGGAGCCTAACGGGTAAGTCTTGGGGACTTAACTCGAGCATTCTGAGATGGATGTATATCGCCATTGTGAGACCAATGATCACATATCGATAGCATGAGCCAAACGAACTAGTCTTGTCACAACGAGGGATACACTCACTAAAGTGCAAAGACTTGCTTGCCTCTGAAAGTATTCCTGAAACTAACTCCACTTCATATTGTAGTTGAGCAATACGCAAAGCGGATGATCCTTAGGATAGGAAAAGAAGGCATCGAGAAGGAGAAATGCATCCATTCAAAAGAATATGATGTACTTCTCAAGAAATTACCCCTTCTAGTAATTCCTAGGGACGATTATATTAGGATATTTTACTTTGATAAAAAAATTCCGTACGAAGTTAAGTAACAAAAAAGCTTAAAGCAATGAATCCATAATATACAGATTGACCAACCACACAATAAAGTGATATATGGACGCCTCGAGACAAACTACTCAGAATCCATGGGCAAAAGTACCAGCATCTTTCAAGCTGAAATATATGCTATAGATAGATAGAATTCAATCTCGACAGAAGATACAAAAAATGCGACATAGCATTATTGTCAGACAGTCAAGCAGCTATCAAGGCACTTGACTTCCATGTCAGTAGATCAAAACTTATGTGGGAAAGCCTATACAAACTTAATGAATTGGGTAGCAGTAACAGTGTAACCTTTTTTGGATCCCTGGCCACGCTAGAGTAAAGAGCAACGAAGAAACAGACTCCTTTATTGGACCTGAACCATTCTGTGGAACACTATACGCGAATAATTCAGGAAGATGGAGAAAGAAAACATGTCTAAAATCTGAGTCAATACTCCAGGTCTGAGGCAAGCTAGGAAACTTCTGGGACACTAAAACCGGAAGAGATTTGAAGCGTGCATCTGCCTTAACAAGAATAACCTACGTATTCTAACAGGCTTTCTAACGGAGCACTGAAAACTCGGGGAGCATTTAAGGAAACTAGGTATAACAAGTCCAGTGAGACTCCAGAACATTTTCTGGAGTCTTGCGGGGCACTGACCTACAAAAGATTGAAATGCTTGGGCAAGTACCAACTCTCACTTCTCATTCTCAGATTCCTAAGAGAAATTGGATTAGAGAGGGTGCTCTAGGGTGAAGTATCCTTGCCAAAGCAAAGAAAGAGTTTTTAATCTTCGATAACAATTCTGAGGGAAACTCTAATGAGGGAATAATCCTCTCAGGGGGCACAATAGACCATTACGTCGCATTTCAAGATAACCCTACACAAATAATAATAGTATAAGGGCAGTTGGTGTTGAGGTTTCTCTCGTTTCATATATCCCCCTCTCACCACATTTGATATTGGTGTCTAGTTTTCCAACGTAACTTGAGTCATGTACTATCTTGGGAGGTAAGTTCTACGAGCGAGGTAAGTTGGGCTCTCTCTTAGGTCACAACCCATTGAATTTTCAAAATTCTTGTCGTTGTTTCTCCACATAATGGTTTATTGGTTCACGAGTAGCTAATCTTCAATCAATTCGCCATATCAGAACCCCGCGATGCGGCAAGAAGGATCCGTGAGCTGGTATACCTCTGGCTGCAAAACTCTCAAATAAACACGGTCTCACATTGCACCTTGGATTAGGAGGAGTTTGTACTTAATTCGTTACTCATCAACAGTCTGCCTGACAAGGGAATACGAGTACTTACAGAAGCCAGAGGTTTCAGTCATCAAAGCCCGTTAAGACATTGCAACTTAAACCCTTGCACCAATGCCAAAATGACTGCAGTGTGAATTAATTGTCATTTCAGAATATACATATGTATGTCACTTTAGAGTAATGAACATTTTATAATGTATCTATCTGTACCTATGGCTGAAGTAGATTGAGTTAATGTCGATGTAAAGAATGAAACAGAGAAGAAAACATTTACCAGGGAAGAATTCTGCAATAAACATGGTTTTAGTCACAGACGCGACCATCAGAACCCTTTTCTAGAAGAAAGAAAAATGTATATAAATCTCCCCAAAAAGCTGTTTTAGCTAATAAATAACATATACTCAGACTCACTATGGAATGACACAATTTTTGCATAAGATCAATGGACTGCAGTATTTGGATAAGTGCATGTCATGGCCGTGCAAGCACTACCTTGAGATAATATTTTATTAATTAATTCCCCAAAAACAAATTCAAAACAAACTGCCAATTGTCAAACACAAATAACCCAACAAAACATCGACCTTCAACGAATTTTAAAACCCCACTCAAAGAAGGGGTTTCTTAATTAAATATCTCTCGTTTAAAATCAAAAAAATATAAATTTTCTACGAAAAAAAAAGAAAAAAAAAACATTCAACAAATTCCCAAATAAAATCAAACAAATTTAAATTCTAAACCTTTCGAGCGATTGACAATGAAACGACAAATCTTCATTAATTAGCCCCCAATCTCCAGTTGCGCATCGTTCGTAACGCGGGAAGACGCAGTCCCCACTACGAAATTTCATCAAAACAATGGAACTCAATAACTCACACGGATAGCTCCGTATCCGAGCTGATGGTATCCCGATAAAGATTTTTATTTTAATTACTGGACGTGGGAAATTTGCATTTAAAGTGATTCCATCGAGATATCGAAAGATCATGTTCTAAATTATGTGACCCTAGAGAGAAGAGATGTGCTAGCCAGATCAACATCTGACAACAGACAACACATACACATTTTGAGAATCTCTTTGAAATTTTTTTTTCTTGAGTTGGAAAGATTTATGGATAGTTGTAGGATGAAATAAAAAAAAAAAACGATTCAATTACAGATGACGAAGAGCAATTTGGATCGCAATTTGAGGTTTGGAGATGCATTACCCGAAGTTGGGGGAACTATATATTTCAGTTGGTGGAATTTTTCAAAGTATGTTGATGGACTATCTGCCTACTCGGGCCCTTAACCCTACCAGCTTATATCTCAATGGAGAAGACATTTGTTGGCTTAATGTGGTTCGAACAGGAACTTTATCCATTCGGATTTGTTGTAGAACGTTATGATCGACGACACAGGTATGTCTTCCAGATCATGCAAGTCATCGAAGAAGGGTACTCGTATTCCTGGGAGATTTTGACAAAGTCTACTGATTCTTGGACAGTGGGACAGGTTCGACGTCAGGTCAAAGTTATAGATTTATATCCTCATATTCTCTGATCATTGCCGATCATTCTCTGATATTGCTCCCTATTATCAGTCTTATGGTTACCTATATGGTAGGCTATTAGTTTTTTGGATTTTTTTTTTTTTATAATTTGCACGTGTTAAAGGGGATATGAATACCCTTATACTAATTTTTTAGAACACGTGCGTTTTTTTTTGTGGAAAGGGGAAGAGACAGAGAGAAAGACAGAGTGGTGTGGTTTGAAACTCAGGTGGTATTAAGTTTCTGTAAACTCCAAGGGTGGCTGTCCAGATAACTGGGGAGTATTTTGTTTGTTTTCGCTATCATTGTCGTTGCTTATGATTCACAGTATTTTTTCCGACCTCCTCATGTCATCTTCACGATAAAGTTGCATTTTAGCCATATGACCACCCTACTGCCAGTGTTATGCCTTCACAGTAGAGTTGACTTTGCTTTCACTTAAGCGATGGTCTTCGTGCTTCTGCAGGTCTAGATATTTTCCCATCTGCTTATCTTTGCATACTCGTATGACAATGAAGCCTAGACTCTTGCGTCGGTTAGTTACTCGTATTCACGGCAGTTTGAGCCCAATCTAGTCAGATCGCATTATGACCTGGCATCGAGATAATTTGAACATTGTTCTGCCTGCTCAGAACCTGAAGCTTTGCGCGACAAAGTCCCACTAAGTAAGTGGGGATATCCCTCTGTTATGTATCCAATACATTTGCCCCTTGAGCAGCTTCATGTATGACTAAAATTTCGGCTTGAAAAACACTGAACGAATTCGATAGCCTTATGGATACAGATATCGATTTCTCCGAGTAAACAGCTTCACTCGTGCATGTAGATTGCTATTTTAGAGACTGTGGGGTTCCTAATCTGTAGTTCCGGTTGAAATTCATATAAGGGGTCACATAGTCGGTCTCTTCTACGATGTAAGATACTGAATCGAATATTGAACTGTGACCTTATGCGGTAGATTTAAAATTTTTGGCTGCCTTATGGCAAACCGCATTTGCCTCTGCACATTCTCTCTATCGGGAGTATATTTACGATTGTTCCTAGTACAGCAGTTGGTCTCAATCTTAGAGCTCTTTTTATGGCCAGACATGCCGCTCTTTGTGCTTTTGTTAGCAACGTGAAGTTTCTGAAGTTGTTCACTGCTGTCCAGCATACAATGCCCCCGTAGGTGAGTGTAGTTCTGACTACTGCTATATATACTCGTAGCTTTTTCAACCATTTCTTGAATATTTAGGTTCCAGCTTGATTTACTGACAAGAGTCAGTCTCAGGTATTTCGCACTTTTTAACAAGTAGGGTCGGTAGTGTGAAGTCAGGTTTTTAGCGAATTTACTCTTAAACCATACTACTTCGCCCATTTATTGAGGTCATTGAGACTTCCCGTATGTAGGCGATAATTTTAAAGTTGAGTTTTCAAATGTTGCTAAAACTTCATTTACAGCCAGAGTAGTGACGAAAGTATCCCTCCTTGTAGAGTTCTTCTTGTCGTCGATAGCAGAGTAGTGACGAAAGTATCCCTACTTGTAGAGTTCTTCTTGTCGTCGATAGCAGAGTAGTGACGAAAGTAGAGTACCTCTTGTCGTCGATACCAGATTATTTTTTTTACAAACTCTTCTCAGGTAAGGCGAACCTATAACGATGTGACAGCGCCCCGAGATGCATATGGTACCAGCCCATTTATTAACCTTCGAAACAAGATTATTGAGTTATAAGGAGTGAGTCAGAGCCTGACCAGTGTACCGCTTATTGTGTGGCAGTTGCACATGGATTATACCTTCAGTTTAGTCTTTTAACTTCGACCTGAAGTACTATCTAGGGAGGCCCTGCCAGGGACTGGGGTCCCGGACAGCATTGCTCATAACATCATTAGGCCGCGTACAACAGACATCCCTTACCTCAAAGCTGCTCTTGACCTGCACCTTCATTGTGCATTCTCCTAATCTTGAAGTAATTATTTCGCTTCTTAGGAAGGTCTTTTCGAATACTTCTGATTCCAAGCTGTTGAACGCTCCCTCTATGTCGAAGAAAGCATCCAGGGTACATTCTTTGAATTGCATGGATCTCTGCTCTGTCGAAACTACTTCATACAGGAGTGTTTCCACTGATTTACCCTTGGTAGGTATAATAGTTTACCCAGCGTAAGTATAACGCGCTTCTCATTTTCTGAAGCATAATAGGTTTTATGCCGTCTGGACAGGCTGACTTGTAGGGCTTGAAGGTGCTGAGAGACTAGTCGATTTTTTCATTATTCACTATTTACAGTTATTGTGTTTAATGCAGTGGCTTCCATTTGTGGAACATTCCTTCAGTGAAGTGTTTCGTAAATAGTTTGTGCACAGTTGTTCAGCATGAAAAGTTATGTCGATCTAGCCATGTTCGTCCGTCCGTCCGTATGGCACCACTCTTTGGGCTTTAAATTTTGAGTTTGGA
The DNA here is from genome assembly GCA_963082735.1 of Pocota personata. Classification (NCBI taxonomy): domain Eukaryota; kingdom Metazoa; phylum Arthropoda; class Insecta; order Diptera; family Syrphidae; genus Pocota; species Pocota personata. Next base: position 260,767,744 of record OY720429.1, on the reverse strand, counting down.
AGGTATATACTCATAACCTTATCAGGACCTGAAGCAGTACAAGCAGTACCTTTTTAAAATGTCCCTTTATAAATATTTTCACTAGAAACTGGAAAATATCACCCTAACAAAATATGCGGCCGTTCCCATTCTATACAATTCGTCCATACGTTAAATAGTGTCACGCCCACTTTTAGGGGGCGTTTTCCTACAGGAGAAAAACTATTTTGCTTCCTCAAAGCTATTTATAGTGATGATGAAGTTGTGTTGCCAATATTTCACCAGAATCTTGGACCTTCGGCTACAAATGGCGACTGCCACGCCCATTTTCTTCTATGAAGAAGTCTAAGCTACTCGAACAAATTGTGTGGTAAAATCTCTTCAAAATAAAAGAATACCTTCGTTGTAGAAAGATTTCATTGCATTTGAACCAAATGGTTCATATCGCTACGCCCATTTTTCAGAGATAGGTTAGAAGATGAGGGATAGGGTACCATACGATCTGTTCCAGACGGATTGTAACTTTTCTCTACATTTTTACTTGCACTTATGTAGAGCAAGTATAGGTTTCGTGAAAATGTTCGAACTCGAGTAAGTGCGCTGGACTGCATCCTTAATTGTTGAACGCATTTACTTCAAAATTCATTCCAGTGGAGTCGAACTTGCGACCATTAAAGAACTGGCACAACGCTTTACCCATCACGACTACAGCTTTGTTACTTTTAGCTATGTCTGTAGTCGTAGTTGTGTTCGTTCGTGAAGTGTTATGTTATATTTTCCGGATGGACGTACAATTTGTATTCCCATTTCCGAATGCCATAATTGAAAAGATTCGTAATGAATTTTGGAGGCTCGTCAGACATTGGTGAGAGGTGAAAAACATTGTAAAACTTTTTTTGGTGTTTTTTGGGATTCAAAACCTCCAGAATTTTTGTGTGAACCTTCGGTTATTTGATGCTTGATGTGTAGATTGCAATACTATGTCCTTAGATGTAGACATATACTTACATAGTTGTTATGTTTTATAGCAAGATCAGTGGAAGCGAAATTTTTTCAATGAGTGTATTGAACAGGAGATCGAGAGTTACGAGTAAGTAGCAAGATTCTGCCCACGCACCTGCTTGGAAACCCGGTGTCGATAAAATCCTCCTTAACCTATTCGATTCGTTAACATTTTCAAACCCATTGCAGAGTTCACTGCACATTTTTTGAGGTTCATTTCACAGAGATCCTGCCCACCTATCTTTTTAGTATTTTCTAAGTGTTTTTCTGGTATTCTGCCAGCTCGGCGATTTGTCCATGGTCAGCTATTTACCATAGAAAAGGCAGAAAATGTGGCATCTGTCTTTCCATCTTCCTTTTGAAACTAAAACACATTTAAGAATTATTCATAATTTCTTTATAAAATAAGAACAATCCAATTTGTTTTGTAAAAGAGGCACACCTTTTTTGGCTTAAGTTGACTTCTCTCATCTATAGAATTTCTTTTTTTTACAGCATTTCATCGCATTTCCATTCGAATACCAGATCAGATACAATTTCGTAAGAGCATATTTAAATTTAAAAGAAAATCTTCAGTAAAAATGATTTATGACCAAGAAAGAATCGGTAACACCTTTCCTGGGTGACCTTTTGTTTTGCGCATCAACTCTTTCTCTTTCTGGTCCCATTTTTATCCCTTCTTATAATCGTTTGTCAATAAGAAAGTGTTTTTGAGTCACACATTTGTGGCATTGTTCTGATCCTTTTTAATTTCTTTTATTCTTTCATTGGAACTCGCACGATGAAAAAGGTTCCTTGTTGAAAAAAAAAAAAAAAAGGTGCAAATGCACGTCGTATCCCCTTTCAAGTTAATAATTTATAATTAATGCACGATCAATTGAATTGAAGGGAAATGTAAAACTTGTTTTGACTTCTTCACGAAAAAAAATCAAAAAAAATCAAAAAATTAAAATTGTATAATCAACGCAGTCATTAATCATCCAAGGCGTGTGAATGTAATGTCATTCTCATTATCTGAGGATTTTCCTATATAAAATATCTTTATTTGTATAGTAGAGTTTTGCTAACGCCAAATGAAAAATGATCTTTTAATTTGAAAATTGTTTAAATTGGTTCAATTGGTTTCGTAACAAAAAGTGAGTATTATAGGTAGGTTTGCGCAAGCTTGGTGAATTATGTAACGCTGTTACAAAGGTCTGTTACCTCAGGCAAATGATGAAACATTGCAGTTCCCATTCTATGGCTTGTATCTACATACATCTTACTGGTTAGTGGTAACTGACCGTAACCTGATAGGCGGTATCTTAGTTTCGTTCTGAAATTTACAGGGGGGTAACGAGACTATACTATTCGAAATAGATTGGCAAATATGCAAGCGCAATACTTGACAGTCTTTATATGCATTGTCATTGAATGACACTTTTACGAATTACATTGGGAGACTAATGTTGATGGAGTTACCGTAGAAACTCTTATAAGTACCATAACTATTAGCAAAAGGCAACTACAGGGTATCATCTACAGCACGGCGTTTTGCGAATAATTGCAATCAACAATCATGAGAACGATTAAGTTTGAAAGTCGACTGCAGGTAGTATTTTTGCAGCTGACCAGGCCCGAATTAAAGTAAACTGCCGCTGTGGGCTCAACTTATTTTGCTGCCCCTTCCTAAATTATACAATTTTACTAAAATTACACCTTACACCGACAGAAAAATGTCTATAATATAGGATAGAAAGATAGAAAGAAAGAAGGCAAATAATAACAAATTCAAATTACTATTCTATAAGACTGGGCTTTCTGGCGGCTGAGCCACCAGTATGTTTCCCGCTTCAACCTGTCGACGTTAATGGATTTCAAGTCAACATTTTCATCTTCCGAGTCAATCTGTTCATAGAGAATACGTTTATCTACCGTCATTCTAGCAAAATAAAATGTAATATGTACGTTTTTCGAATTTGATAGATAGCCATGTGATATCCATCCAGATGTAAGAATGTCTCTGGTGGGAATAACCACTCTCCAAAGTGTTTCTGAAATATCCAGGGTTAGAGTAAAACAAGCCCGACAGAAAATTGGGCTCCGTAACCCTAGCTGACCGCGCGAAATTATTCCTCATAAGATCCAGAATGACATTGTCTATTCATCGGAAGCATCCAATAGTCTCTTATTAGAGACGTAATGCCTAAAGTGCGCTCTTGTACAAACTTATGCAGGCTCGAGGAAATTTCCTTTTAAATATCCAAAACTCACATAAGTCAGAATTGGAAGAATGAAATCTTGGTAACATTTGACCTTAACAACGGATCTCAGATAGTTGGAGTAGAAAAGGCTTTTGAGAGACATAAATACCGCACTTAACTTTTACAACTGCGTAATTATCATTATGTGCAAAACTTATTCAACTGAACACCTAAATACTTCACAACAGTCCTTAACTCGATGCGAAGGTCATGATTTGCAGTTTTTTTCAGTTTCGTCTCAAATCAGAATTACCGCGTCTTCGAGGTGTGGAACAGTATATATTCACATTTTATATGGTTAATCTTGAGCTTCTATTCTGAGCAGAACTCCTAGAGTTTATTCATATTGTTTTGAAGGTCACTTTGAATATCCTTTATTTTCAAGCCATTTGCACAAAGAATAAAGTCTTCAGCAAACGCTATTGAATTACCCAAGCTTAACTGCATTTCAGAAACACATGTAGATGTTTAAGAGAAGCGGTGCTGCAACTGTGCCCTGTGGAAGGCCATCGATGACATTAAAAACTTTATTAGTCATGTCTATCTATTAACACGAATTTCTTCTCGTACACTATAATCATCTTTATAAGATGATACGAAAATTCATATCGAAGAAGTCGATACCTACCATGTCGAAGGTTTTTTCGATATCCACTAGGAAGGCAGCTGCACATCGTTTGATGTTTATATTCCAATCAACGTCCATAGTTCCTGTTGGTCTCATTACAAAGGAGAATAACGGAGATCCAACACTTCAGCAGGAATAATGACAAAAAAAACTTTCCAAGCCACTCGAAATTTCCCACCTATGAACGAAGTTACGAAATTTTGGATTCATATTTGGAGTAGAGGCGAAAAACATTGCCAGGAGAATCTTGGATAGATGCCGCTTGTACTCGTATGGCTTACTGATTAGGGAGAAGGGACAGCTTTTAAATCCAGAACATTTGGGCAAAGAAGTTTTTAGTGTACGATAATTCGCTCGCCCGTAATCTGCAAGCAATTGTATCATGAATAGATCTGTAGTCTTTGTAGATACTTTCAGATAATAACAACGCCTTTTACTTTTGTCTCAAGTGTACGGATAAAGGAAGATAAAAAAAAAATATTTCCAGCAGTTTTAGGAAGAAAAAAACATATTCTGCTTTAAATGACAATATTACGAACGACTTGTGCAACTGATGTCAAAATGCTGGCATACTTGTAGTCGCGTCAGGGCGGTATATACTAGGCACTCCGGCATTTTCATTAGTAGCATACAGTCTAACTGCACATTTAGTTTCGTTTGCCCTTTTTTGTTTTATCGACTTTGAAAATTCAAAAATGAAGTATCCATATCTGCTTTTGTGTCATTTTGCCGCCCCTTCACTTGGACCCTTTATAATAATTCCGAATTGTAGATGACAGACTTAAGTTCAAGCGGCAAAAAGGAGGCATGGGGTAGAAATATATTGGTGCTGCGACCCAATGCTATATTGTTAAGTCGGGTACAGAGGCCTCTTACAGGCCTCTTACAGCCATTTGCTGTTTAAGTATAGTCTCTTTGTAGCAGATCTTTCACTTCGAAAAAATCGTACCACACACGATCAAACGATTCTATAGTCATCGTAGCTACTTACTCGTACATATCATATGAACAAGAAAGTTCCTATAGGATACGCATATCCTAATAATTTCGACCTGATCAATGCTTAATGTACTCTATTCATTCTGTCCTCTAACAATGCTATTAGAAACGTTGGCTTACTGATGAAGGTGGCTCTGAGGAGGAATTTTGAGCTTTCCTTAGTGCTTGGGAACCATCTCCTTGGTTGTGACGTGAAATACTACCATCTACGAAGCTCTTAACGATCTTGTCTTTAGGATTGATAACGTACTGGACGAGTAGAATTATAGTCCTGGTATGCTCCCAATGTATGCAGAGGATGCCTTTGATAATTCTGGTAGAAGATATGAAGTTGGACCTTAAGCCACCAACCAGACAGAGATCGGTGCGAAGTGAAGAAAACATTGCCGCCATAACAGCCAGTATCGAAGAAGACCCAGAAATGTCGATTCGGCACCGATCAGCTGAATTGGGCATCGCCAGAGAGTCAACCAGGCTTATTTTGCGGTTGGATTTAGGCCTACATCCGTATAAGATTGTGCTGACCCAAAAATTGAAACCGGACGATCATAGATAACGCCGTGAGTTCACTAATTGGGCTCTGGAAGTGTTGGCCGGAGATCCGGATTTTCGCCAAAAAATCATTTTTGGACGAGGCCCATTTTTGGTTCAGCGGCTATGTCAACAAGCAAAATTGCCATTACTGGAGTGACCACAATCCACAATTGTTCGACCAAGCATCGATGCATCCTCAAAGATTGACTGTTTGGTGCGGTTTATGGCACGGACCTCATTTCTTTCGAAATGAGGAAGGAGACACCGTTACCGTCAATGGATCTCGGTGTAGAGAGATGTTTACCGACTTTCTGTGGTCAGAGCTCGACAACATCGATATATCCGAGCTGTGGTTCCAACAAGACGGCACTACATGCCATACAAGCGACGCAACGCTCGAAGTGGCGAAGGAGAAATTTGGCGACTGGGTCATCTCACGGCGAGCGTTCATCAATTGGCCGCCGCGATCATGCGACTTGACACCCCTCGATTATATTCTCTGGGGCTACGTCAAGTCCTTAGTCTACGCTAACATGCCAACCACTTTGGACGAGTTCGATGCCAACATTCGACACGCTATTGCCGAAATAACGCCGCACGTATTGGACTGTGTCATCAAAAATTGGACCGACCGCTTGAAGCACGGCCAGCGAATCCCCGAAGCTGCCTGATGTGCTGTTCCATACATAATGGCATGAATGTAACTTCAAAATAAAGCCAGAATCAATTTGATATCTCACACCGTTGTTGCTTTATTTAAATTTCTTTTCCTATCGTTCTTATCTGGTCACCCTGTATAACCTATTCGCCTGTGGTATGATGGCAGGAAGCTTGTTCAACTTTCACCATACATGTCTACCTGAGAACTACTGATCCCATACCAAGAAGTGACTGTCTTCCAAAGTGAGATCAATATGAAAGTTTTATCCTCCCCGTCATTACCAAAGTAATTCAACGAGATGAACTAAGGAACGTGGGGAAGTCTTAGCTCTAAGATCAGCAGCAGGAGCTCACTTAATGATAATTCTGTGACGATGAATATCGAAACTAAAATTAATAAAAACACCATACCAGGACACTTCCAGGAAGACCCACATCCAAACAAACTTCACAGCTTTGACGCTCTCTAATGTCTGAATGAAAAAAACAAAATCTGTACATCTACGTGACAGTTGCTGTGCATAGCAAACATTTTTACACCACCACTGTCATTTGTAATCGATTTGAACATCCTCAAACGTGGCTAAAGATCATGTTACTCCTTCGCCTAAAAAAACGAGAGACATTCAAGAGTAAACAAAACCGAAAAAAGGCAGCCTATAATGACAACATCTACTGCCATGATCCTCACTCCCCAGACAAACACCACAAGAACACTGCACCATGCCGGCCCACAAGGCGATGCCCAACTGCGGGGAGGTCGATATTAATGACTTATCAAGGATAATTTGATACAACGTAATAAATCAAAATGGAACATGGTTCGGTTTTCTGATATCTCGCAGCTCATCGATGATGCCTGGAGTTGGCTGCTCTTCGATCTTGTCTCGGATCTTGTTTGTGCGCCCGAGCGCGCATCTCTTCGCACCTCGATGTCGCGCCGTGTCGTAGGAGCCGCCTTCTACCGATCTTTCGAAGGGAAATGTCATGCAGTGACAATTCATTTGATATTTACATTACATAAGCGACATGATGCGGATCCAACCGCAGGTTCATTCTAAACTTCCAGTCCCAAGAATTAAAAAAAAAACAAAAAAAAAAAATCAAAATTAAGAAGAAATGGTTCCAAGGGACACGAAGTCCCACAGCTGCTTGGATCTTGTCCGTTTCGTCGCAACGTCGATCGTTCAATCGTGTGTTGTCAAAAATTATTCACAAAATTTTTCATCAAATATTTTTTTGGAATTATTTTTCTTTTCGTGGAAAAAAGATCATCAGCCAGAGAGAGAGAAGGTGTCGGAGTGTGTAATGTCGCGTTAAATTCCAAGAAATCCTGACACAGATCCTCATTCCAATCGCAATCAGTCCAGCCGCAAAAGGATACACAATGTGAAAGGAACAACAACGCAGGCAAATAAAACACACAACTGACATGGACAAAAAAAAAAAGATACGTACTCCATCCAGAGAAAGAGAAAAGTATCTCATTAACGCATCGAACACAACATCGACGGATCTCATTTCAGACACAGACCACATCGCATTGCTGCACATTGATTCCGATGGCCTTTGGTAGCCCAACAAGCGATTTCTGTTTTTAGAAGAGATTAAGAGGATGTAAGATGCACGAGACACAAGTCCCCCGAAAAGGAGGCGTACATCCACTCCGCGCACACAGTACGGTTTAAGTGGATTGTGGTAATTAGATACATTCTTTCTTTATGTGGCACCAATTCATCATTTTGTCGACATCAGGGTGCGCACATATGTGTTGAAATGCATTTTTCATTATAATTGAAACAAAGTTCGTTTGTTAATGGTTTCTCATGGTCGCGAGGGTGTATCCTCGGCTCATTGGGGATGTGAAGATTAAAAGCATGCAAGGGAAAAAAAATTTTTAAATCTGATACCAACTTCTGGTAGTTCTAGACTGCGTTTGAATACAGAAAAAAAACTGAATTTTTATGGGAGCTCTTTACCTGGAGGGTAGTGGGTAACGAGTCGCAAAGCTACCCTTGAGGCTAGTTTTTATCACATGCGGTCACACAATGCTAGCCACACTGCTTCATACTGCTTCCTCCAACCTATCTAGATAGCCTAGCAAGTCGCCAGTTACATCTGACTTATTTTTTCTATACGGCTATGAAGTGTCTACTCATGACATCGAGTTGTTTACAAATGTTTCTACGGTTGTAGGTAGGTTATCTAGATTATTTCATCGTACATTACAGCCATCCACCCTCCACCTACTAGCCTCCATCCTTTAGCCACCAAAGTACGCACTGCAGTGCAGCCTTAGTAATGGGCAGAGTACTAATTATCTAGTGCTTAGGTTTCCTTCTTTGCTCTACAAAGGTTGTCAGGAAGCTCTGACAGGGTGAGTATGAACAAAGTCTGCTAGGGGAAAAAACACGCCTCGTATATAGATTTCTTCACATGCGAGGAGGATACAGTAGCAGGTTGAAGCGAAAGATGTTCTATTATCTTAACTTACGCGCGTGGTTTAGGTTTAACAAGAGTTTTTGCAATCTTTCCTTATTAAAGGCGGTTAGACATATCCTATATTCAGCTCAGGAGGTTTGACAGATTCAGTGCCAACAATATACAAGAAGCTCTAGCAATTCCAAGTCTCCTCTGCAGTTATGGATCACAGAGTATCGACGTATTCTATGTAATTAGGTATCTATAACCTGATGATTTAAGGTGCACTAAGTTGTGGATTGTTACAACGTCTTAAATTTCGTTTCCCAGGGATGCATGGACTCACTTGGGACTATGGCTTTAAAGTCATGCATCGACTGCAAATACTCGACAAAGCTGTGTAGAGACCAAATGATGTTGCCCTCCGACACGACATATGCGAATAACTTAGGGCCACACAAACTCTTATTCATGCAAACACCAAGAGACATCCTCGGACAAATTTTCTATTGAAACTGGGGAGGGCTCAATACGAGTAGGTAGAGCCAGAGGAGATGGGTCACAGAAGAGAGATAGGGATGCGGATTAAAATTAAGCAGGTACAACGAGCCCATAAAGCGAGTAACATAAGTTTTAGCCGCTTTGCAGAGGATCAACAAATATTGCTCAACAATCGATGTTGTATCGATACCATACCAGGAATGCAGAGGAATCGGCGCAAACTCAGCACTGTGATGGGACAAACTAAGGCCATCATGCTCGACTTACCAGACAAGGGGCATTCTTTCCATAACTGAATGGTGCCAATCTCCTGAGGCATCACATGAATGCTTTTTCTAGCTAAAAACTTTAGAGCTTTAAGGGTTCTTGGTATCCCATGACTTGGTATCAAACCTTCTATATCGAACCTCCTTGCAAGAATGAATGAATGAGGGAATGAGCAGGTAAATGTGTCCCTTGTTAGTGCTAAACGATTATTCTATCATAATATCGAACCACTTTCTCCGAGTCTACTTATCCTTCGAAACTTAAGTATCTGGAGTGAGTCTAGAGAGGGTTAGGTTAGGTTAGGTCACAGGCTGCCCTTGTTGACAGGTTTGTCAACAGCTCACTTAGACTACTTAGAGTCCATTGTGCCCAATATTTAGAACCCTGAGAACCTAAAAATTTCTATCTTCGACTGCTAGACTAAACCCCCCAGATAAATATATGAATCTCAGGAGTTTTCTTAGCTCAATGCTACCTAGCTCATCCAGCTCTGAAAAGAAGTATCTGCCAAAAGCAAGATTTCTTTTGATGGTCAGAGCTGGACAACCACACAGGAGATGACGAACGGATTCTATTTCCTCTACGTCCCTGCAGCTTCTACAGTAGTATGAGGTATGAGGTAGCCCTAGCCGTGCTGCAGAGATTACCTATCACACAGTGTCCTGTCACGACAACAACATCTATACGGATATCCCTTCGACTTAGTTCTATAAGATTGATGGATCTCCTTTTTGTTGTAGACTGTCCATAATGATCTGGCTGCAGCGCACGTATCTAATCGACACCAGCGTTCATTAGCTTCCTCATTAAACTCGATGTCTATCTGCCTGTATAGGGTGCTAAACGGTACATTAGCCTCGGAAAGGGCCCGCGAAGGGCTTATAAGTGATCCTTCTCTGGCTAGTTTGTCCGCTTTTTCATTACCGAAGATTTCCATGTGGTACCGGTACCCAGCATAGGGTCACCGTTTTGGGCGCTGAGATAACATCCAGTAGCTTTTTACAAATTCTTACGAGTTTGGATCTTAGTGATGTTGACTGTTACACCTTAATGGCCGCTTGGCTATGCTGATTATTTGCCTGAAATATCTTCCTCAATAATCATATCCACAGCTTGTTTTATTGCAGCAATTTCGGCTTCTAAACGAGCGATGTATATTTCGAGACTCACAGTAGACGCTGGCACCAGTTCCGGCAGTCATTTCGGATCCGTTAGTAAAGATGGCGAGTTCATTCTCGAAACAGACTCTTCCCTCATCCCATTCCTCCCTGCTAGGAATTCTAATAGAGAACTTTCGGTTGCAGTTTGGAATAGGGATATTCCATCGGTTTAGAATTGAAGCAAGGCCGCAGGGTTTAGCCTTCCATAGACCGGCTTCCCTTAGGCTTAGTTCAGTTTTGGCTACCGTGTTCCCGCAGTATATGTCAAGTGGAAGAAGATTCAGTATTGCTTCCAGAGCTGCTGTCGGTGTTGGTCTCATCGATCCCGTCACCCCCAGATAGCGTGCCCGTTGAATTTTTGTAACGTTTTCAAGTTGGTATTTCTTCTCGAGCGTTTTCCACCAGACAATCGAATCATAGGTCATCAGTGTATAGCCAGTGTACCACTTTAGGCTTAAAACCCCAAGATTTCCCGAACGCTCTTCTACATGTATATAGAGTGCAACATATGCCTCCTTGATTCGATTGTCAATGTTAGCTTTCCAGTTTAATTTGGAATCGAATATTACGCCGATATATTTTGCAGTTACTTGAGGTATCATATACCAGAGAGTAATTGTATTCTGGTATCCATCTTCTCTTCGTAAATAGCACTAGTCTAGAGAGGATAGGTCTCTTTCTTTGATCTGGTAGGCTCCCTGACCACAGTTTTTTTTTTAAAGATTGTTCAGAGTCTACTTCGTTTCTTTACAGAATCTAAAAGTACCATCGGTATTTCTTGACATTAAATGCCTTGTAAGAGAATTCGTTAACAATCGTAGTCTATTTTTGCTTAGGTTCGCGCAACCTTCAGACTTTTATCTGTTTAAAGTTTCCATGGTAACCCTAAGTTTTCCGAATTCATTCCAGAAGTTTGGTCTTTTGATTTCTTCCTCCTACCATACCTTTTCCAGGTGACGTTTCCTATAGAAAAGCATTACAAACGGGCTAGCTTTCTCTATTTTTTAAACTTTGTCAACTTTTCATTGCCCTTCACTACAACGTAGTCAGGCAATCGAGGAAGGTTTTGAGTTTGTGTTTAGGCTCTCCCAAACCATTTCTTAGCTAACTACCTACCTAATCGGAGGAATGTTGTCACAGTACCCTTAGGTACGTAGGTAAAGTGGTGGTTCAGAAGAACCCAATTAGCGCTAAGTGCGCCGTTTTGATACTACAAAAACTCGTGTACCCTGTTTGTTAACGTGTGTTATTGGAGATAGAAAATATAATTAGATCCCACCCGTGGAGTTCAGAAACAGGATTAGTTCTCCAATCCGTTTATCTCTCTGAAATCGTCAAAGAAGGGTTTACCTAGCGTACGTTGTCTAGTCCTTGCTAGGGCAGGACAACTGCAAAGAAAGTGGAAAAGAATTTCCCTCTCGTTACTGTCTTTGCATCTGCGACAGAAAGTGTTGTGAGGAATGCCAAGCTTGGCCGCATGGTCCCCTAAAGGCCAGTGGCCTGTAGTAATGGCTACAATTCTGACAATATCAGATGAGGGTAATTTCAGAAAGGATACTTTGTTCGTATATTTCAAACCGGCATTGCTCTACCAGTTTTGAGGATATGGTAACCGAATCAATGGCTTTGATTGCGGCTTGGCTATCTGAAAAGATACCTATATTTAGGTTGGATGTTGGGAGATTTTTTAACATGCGGCAGGCTTCCCGAATCGCAAGAAGCTCCGCTTGAAAGACACTAGCAGAGTCTGGGAGACGGAAGGATTTCGATATATTCAGTTGGTCCGAGAAAATACCTGCGCCAACTCCGCAATCCATTTTCGAACCATCCGTATATATACAGATATCAAAGTTATTGATTACCATTCCGTTCTTCCATTCTGCTCTGGTAGGGAACTTTACTGAAAAAGGTTTGATGAAGTCGAGCGTGGGAGTCCTGTAATCGGTCGAAGATATCACCAGTTCACTTGGTATCGTCTCCAGGACATTACAGTGGCCATATGGCCTTGCTGTCCAGCACCCAGTTTCCCTGAGCCGGACAGTACTGCATATAGCTGAAAATTTAATATGGAGTTCAAGGGGGATCAGATGCAGGGTCACGCTTAGAGCATCTGTTGGGCAAGATCTCAATGCTCCTGTGATGCCTATACACGCCTATCTTTGTACTTTTTTGATTCTGTTGATATTATATTTTTTAAGTAAGGCGGGCCACCATACTATGACGCCATAGGTAAGAATTGGACGCACAACGGCTGTGTACATCCATAGGGTCATCTTTGGCTGGAGACCCCATTTTTTGCCAAATGTTCTGCTGCAGTCATAGAAAGCCACATTTGCTTTCTTAACCCGCTGCTCTATGTTAAGTTTCCAACTAATTTCGGATCTAGAATCGTGCCTAAGTATTTTGCACTGGAACCTAGTGAGAGTGGTTGACCGTTTAGCTTGGGGGGAGTGAATTCCTGTAGCTTGGTTTTTGTGGTGAATAGCATCATTTCGGTCTTGTCTGGATTTACTCCCAGGCCACATCTCGTAGCCCAAGAGTGTATCTTATCCAGAGCACTTTCCATGATTTGACTTATCGTGGAGAGGAACTTTCCTGATACTAAAAGAACCACATCATCCGCGTACGCAACCACCTTAACCCCCTTACTATCAAGTCGCACCAAGATTTTGGCGATTGCCATTATCCATAGCAAGGGTGAGATAACACCACCTTGTGGGGTTCCTCTATTTACAATCTTAGTTGTACTGCTATAACCTAGTGTAGCTTTGATTATTCTAGTATTAAGCATGGATATAATTCAGTGTCTAAGGAAAGACTCGGTGAGAGAATAGCTTGGGTATGAATGTTGTTGAAGCTCCTTCTATGTCCAGGAAGGTAGCAAGTGTGTATTCTTTATATTGAAGAGTTTCTTCTATCGATCGCACATGAAGTGCCGTCTCTGTAGATCGTCCTTTGAGGTAGGCATGTTGGGATTTCGACAGTGGAGAACTCTCCAGGGTTTTTCGGATGTGAAAATCAAGGATGCGTTCGAAAGTCTTTAGTACAAAGGACGAGAGGCTAATAGACCTAAAATCCTTCGCGGATTCATGACCTCGCCGGCCTACCTTCGGAATAAAGACCACCCGAACAAGTCTCCAAGTTTGGGGGACATGGTTTAAGTATAAGCTGCTCCTATAAATCGATAGTAGCCAGGGAATAGCTATGTCCTGCACATTCTGAAGCATAATAGGCATAATGCAGTCAAGGCCGGGTGATTTATAAAGACAGTACCCTTACTCGTACATTTCCTGGGACCATTCGTGTACAATTTTAATGAATTTCTCTTCCTGGAAAGTGTTGGTTGCGGATTTATAGATCCACTTTCTTGTTTCTTGATCTATACCACCTGGGATTAAAAAAAAAACGTTGCGATTCTCCCAATCTTTTTCTATCTTAATTATTTATCCTTTAACGCTTCCAGTAACTGCAAGGTATAAGTCCTTTAGATCGAGTCAAGCTGATAGCATTTGAAGTACATAATCCTATTGTCAAACCTAGTCCATCAAGTAAGCATTGGTGTTCCGTAAAGAAAAAGTCCAGAAGACAAACTGATTCACGAAGTGTAAAGGTTCTTGCAGTCACATTTTTATATGACAAAATGCTTTCGCTCTCCGAGATACATTCACTTTTTTTTCTTTAGTAGGTAGGAATCTTCTCTTCCTTCGAAGAGCGATATGATGGTCTACATATTTGCTCCGCCAAATGACCAACGTATTTTGGTAGCTCCTAACACATTCCTATTCCTTGACACAGAGTTAGAAGTTTACACAGCCTCGATATGTGTTAATAGACAAATTATACCAGTTCTGCGTAACCGTCACGCAAATATCCTTGACAAGTTACGCATTACTATCTAATACCCCCTTAACAGCTATATTTAGCAAAATAACCCACGCAACTTTATCACAGACAATTGTCGCATTCCATCACGCACTGAGACCGGGCTAATGCAGATAAGCACCATTTCACCTGTTATGCGGTTAAGAGTTCCAATTCCAGCCACATCTAGCATGCTCACCCATCCACCAGTCATCATGTGAACCTGAGCACTTGTTGTCACCATAAAACTAATGACATACCACACAAACAACACTCCTCCTCCAAGGTGAGTGTCCCATTTATCTCGAACTTTTCATAGTTTGTTGTCGTTTACTCGTATATTTGTTTTCGGTTCTCAGTGTTTCCCGGCGTTTTGACGGTGCTATAAAAATCTTCACAAAACGTGCAACAATAGACACTACAATCGGTTGTACAATCCACTTTCTTTTAACGGCTGGTCATAAAAGCTTCCCAAGACACGGCGGAGACACGCCAGAGGATATGAGCCATATTCTCCAAGCCCACCCCACACAGAGTGTCATGTCCCTACACCAAAACTAACAGACAAGAAAAAAAAACAAAAAAAAAAAAACGCGCAATTAAATTTAATGACCTTAAAAAGGAAGCCCATGAATAATACCACCAGTGATGTGCAGTGATGTGAACTCGGGGGTGGTGGTGGACGACACCGTCGAAGCACCTGATAACAACGCGCTATCGATGGTAGTCGGATTGATTGCAGCGGAGCGCACTATCGTCACTCTGCTATCTCGGATTCCGGTGAAATTAGAAAATCATCGTCATCATCATCATTGACTGGGAATCATTGAGTACCCTGGGTTGGTGCTGGGAAAGTGACAGGTTGTCAGTGAGGTACCGCCGACGCCGCATTTCGGAGGGATCTCTCTAGTCCGTGGTGGATTATGGGGGCATATTGGAGGTTTATTGCACCATTGAACTGCGACTAGAGAACGGTGTTAGGTTTTATGGTTATTGATTTTTTTTTTCGCGTCGCTACTGCTGTTTGAAGTGCAGCACCGAGGAAGCGTCAGATCAGATAGCTAGTGTTGTGTTAATGTGTGTCGCGCTATACTCGTACAGGTGGAGAGGCCAACCAGTTGCGATGATGGGGTGAGAATTTGTTAAGCACTTTGGAACTCGAAAGGTATTAAGTCGGTGATTAATTTGGCGTTTTAGATATTGATTGTAGGGATTAGCAAAATCCGTAATGGAAGTACACTATGGACTAGATTAGGATTCTAAATACGCACTTGTATCTGGTTGATTGGTAATAACGAGGCGGGAAATACCTAGATAATTAAATGCGATTACGGTGAACTATTTTCAATGTGACTTTGTTGTTAATATTAGTACAAAGGCATTTTATTTTAAGGGTGTCATGAGCTGTTGGTATACCCTAACCCTATCTCTGTGAAAAAACTAAGTAATTCGTGAGCACAATCAACAGGCATTTACTCGGGCTTTAAGTCCTTTAGGGTAAATCTAGCCCCAACAAAATCGAAAAACCTCATTTGCAGGCCTCTAGCCCGAGCAACTTAGATCTAGTTCACCAAGTTTTAATCAAAATCTGAATCCTCATCGAAGCTTCTTGTACAAATAATCAGTTTTGAAATTCTGTGACGTCTGAAAAATTGAATCTCCCATTTAGGCCGCTTTTTTAGCCGCATTTAGTGACATAAGTTCCGAGCCCTGACTACAGGCATTTCAGGGCGATGTTCCAGCGTTATAGCTTCACTTTTTCTGAGAGAAGATTTTATAAAAAGGAGGTGCGTATGGCAGATTTTTAGAGCTCACAAAATTGACAGAAACAGAGTACGGTATGAAATAAATCGATTTACGCTTGAACAACGTTGGGAGATATTAAAAACGTATTTCCAAAGTGAGTGCTGTGTTGCTGAAATAGTGGAAATTTTGAAAATAAATTTCGGTCGAAATAATGCACCAATCGTGCTTGCTGTATGAAAGTTTGTGAAGAAAGTTCATAGGATTGGCATGCTAATTGATTGCACAAGTTATCCTCGTGTTCGTCCTATGCCCTTAGCCGGAAATATTACTGCTATTGCCGAAGTTGTGGTTTGTTGAATGGCGGCATTATTGGCTCATGAAAATGGCAAGACGCATGCCTCTAACCAATTTGTTTGGCCAGAAACTGAGAAAGTGAACTCGGTCGATATCTGGTTTAAGCAAACGCTACGTGCCATACAAGCCGTCCAACAATCAATCTTGCGCACTAAGTTCAATAATCGTGTAATCAGGCGTTTTAGTGGGGTTGAGGTCAAAATCCCGAAAACTGAAATCCCGAAAATCCAAAATCCCGAAAAACCAAAATCCTGAAAATCCCGAAAACTAAATCCCGAAAAATTATATAAAATTAAAAATTTGTCAAATGTTCAAATATAATTATATTATATCCACAATGCATAAACAGTAGAATATTTATGGGGGACATGCTGCCCCCCTGCAACCCCCCTGTTTGGGGTCACTGTAGGATTTAGAGTGGGTGCGAGGTGTTCACTTTCATTTTCGAGAATTTGGCCTTTAGGGACTTTGGGTTTTCGGGATTATGTTCTTCCGGATTCTGTTAGACTCCCGTTTTAGTGATGTTGCTTGGAATCCGCTGAGCTGCGATTTGACGTCGTTGGACTTCTTTTGTGTGGGGTGCCGTTAAAGATCGATGCTATGCTGATAATCGAGAAACGTTTCAGGCACTTAAGCACAATATTGATGGAGCTATTCGTGAAATAGACCACAGAACCATCGAAAATGTACTGCAAACTTGGGTTGAAAGAATGGGCTACTGCCAAGCCGGCCGCTGCAGCCATTTATATGAACAAACAACTTTGAAAAATATTTTTTTTATTGCAATTTTAAAAAGAAACCATCAGACGGCCCAAGCTTTGAAAGATACAGTGCTGAAAAAAAGTTAAAAACATGAATTTTTATACTTTCTTCCAGCACTGTATGCACCTTTAAAAATTAAGTCCATTTTGGATGCTCAGTTGTTGTTTGACAGTCGTTTATGTTATGTAAAAAATCGAATATAGCAATAAGTCTGCTTAAGTTAAAACCAGAGTTGAACATGAACGAATGAGTAGCTGTATTTAAATCTGATCGTACCGTCTTGGTTGATGATGATCTTTCGGGACGACCAACAACGGCAACCACCACCGATAACATCGAAAAGATCAGCAAATGATACTGAATGACCGTCGAATCAGGGTTTGAGAGATAGTAGAGGCTGTATGTGGAGGCACGCATTCATCATATTTTACATAAAGAAATTGGGTACCGCCCTTGCTCACTTTGGATAAAAACACATTCGATTGGACTTTTCCAAGTCCCAATGCAAATTCATTAATTCAAGTTGGCTGAAAGAGAAAAGCTTTTTTCTAATGATGTTGGCTGGACAAAAGGAATATTAATTATCATTTGAGAAGATACCAAGCTTGTTCGTGCGCCTACTGGTGTGTAATCCTTTGTTAATGAGATCAGAAAAAAGAGGCTATCAGGTTGAAAGAAGTAAGCTTTCGGTCTTATAAAACCAACAAATCTGAGGAAAACCGAAAGAAGTTTAAACAAGCCAGAAAAGGCTGCAGTGCCCATATTCGACGTGTAAAATTCTTACATGACCAAAAATTGAGGCAAAAAATCCTACAATGTCCCAAAGGTAGTAAAAATTGTTGGTTATTCGTCAAAAATATTAAAAATTCTGCCTCGTCTGCCATCCCCACGGTCATTTACAATGACATTCCAGCTGTCAGCTCCTTAGACAAAGCTAATCTGCTTGCTGCTCACTTTACAGCGAACTCCACGCTGCCAGATAATGCTTTGTCTCCACCTGTATTTGAGAGCGTCAAATTTTCCATGGGACAAGTCCACTTTCGCACTCATACAGTTGCAGGAGTACTCAAAGGTCTTAACATACACAAATCCGCTGGTCCAGATTGTATCCCCCCCATATTTTTGAAGAGGTGTTCTTCTACGCTGGCAAAACCTCTTCGTAAGCTTTTCTGTCTATCCTACTCTTCAGAGCTCTTTCCGAGCAGATGGAAAACAGCATTTGTCCAGCCCGTCCCTAGAAAAGGCGAATCTTCCTACCTGTCCAATTACCGACCCAATGCACTTACGTCCCTTCTTTCCAAGGTCATGGAAGCGCTGATAAATCGTCAGCTTATGAAATACCTAGATTCACGAAAACTCCTTAATGACTGGTAGTATGGTTTTCATAGCAACAGGTCCTCTGGTGATTTGATGGCATATCTCACCGAGAAGTGGAACCAATCTCTCCATCACTTCGGCGAAACCAAGATGGTTGCGCTTGATATTTCAAAGGTATTTGACAGAGTTTGGCAACAGGCTCTTTTGCTGAAAATGCGTGCATATGGCGGCGATCAGTCACTTCTTTAATGGTTTAAAAATTACCTTTCGGGGCGTTCAATACAAGTTGTTTTGGACGGCTTCAAGTCTGCAATTCACCAAATAAATCCTGGTGTTCCCCAAGGCTCTGTTCTGTCTCCGATTCTCTTTCTTATTTTTATAAATGATCTCTTGTCTGCAACTTCTAATCCAATCCATTCCTTCGCTGATGACAGTACAATCAGTTTTTTCATATTCGTTCCCTAACTCACGTCCTTGCTCTTCGGCCGTAGAAGGGGAACGGCAACGTATGTTAAATTACACATTAAATTCCGACCTGGACAGCATAATTAAATGGGGTTCAGCCAACAGAGTGGAATTTAATGCTTCCAAAACACATTACTGTCTTCTGTCTCTCAAACGAAACCAAAACCCTCAACCATTATCCATGGATGGTACTTGGATCATTGAAACCGAAAGACTTGCCATTCTCGGTATGTGTATTAATACCCATCTTCGATGGAATGATCACATATTCGAGGTCCCCAAAAATGCTGCAAAATGTCTAGGATTCCTTAAGCGGTGCAAGAAATATTTTACCCCTTCTGATCTGGAATATAACACCCATATCTGGTCCAGTGCACCCAAGACCGTTCTGAACATTCTTGAAAGGGTACAGAATCGCGCGTTAGAACTTATAGGTGATAGAGACATTGTGAATTCCATACATTCATCGGAGAAATGTCTCCTGTCTCTCCCTGTTTTATCGTTTTTTCCACAAAAAATCCTCCAGCGAAATAGCCAGTTGCATTCCTCCCCTTCAAAATTTCACCCGTAATACGCGACATGCTTCGAATGCACATCAGTTTACCCTAAAGCCAAACTTCGGTCGTACTGTCAAATATAGGGATTCATTTATAAGCCGAACAACACGAATGTGGAATGATCTACCAGGCTCTGTATTTCCCAACAACGTGCATAGGCTCCCCCTCTGTTCCTCTTCCCCTTTTTCCTCGACGCCCGTGCCCTGAAACAGTTTAAGGGTATTCATATCCCCTTCGGCGCGCGCAGATTATAAAGAAAAAAAAAAAATCACATCGAACAGAAGGAATTTCTTCCTACTTCGACAACTTTTCAGGGTTCTGGTAGTTACACAATAAAGACAGGACGCTATAGTGACCTAGAAGATGAAAATGGATTATTATTTAGCCTGTCACTGACTAATATCATTTCACCATACTATCGGACTTCGACGGTTTATACAAAAGTGTACGTTGAGATCACGTCTCCTCTCCAGTCTTATTCGGAAGCAGAAACGATTCTAGCCACAGGATGTCTTGTGATAAAGTACCTGGACAGGGTGTAGACGATGCTTTCTGGAGTGGTCATCGGAATCATGAGCGGCCTCTATCAATGCATAACTACTGTAAGGTTGGTCTGCCTTCCAAAAATGTCTAAGGGTATCAGATGAAACACAATGTTCATTGTCTTGTGCGATCTAATTTTCTGTATTTTCTTTAAGCTATCTAAATCAGTCCTGTAGGACTTGCTTAATGACGTATTGCCTAGAAAAATTTGGTCTTTGCAATCCTATTGTTTCAGTTGATGGTCGGGTTGTATTTGTACATATAAGACCTGTCGCAGCTTTGATAAATCTGCAGAAATAAGTATTCATTATAATATCAAGGGCTCATCAAGACCTATTCAATGTTTTCAAAAATCTAGGGATGTTCATATTATTCGAATTCTGAACACCTCAGGAGACTCTTCTGCTGTTCTACAAAGAAAAAGTTTATACATTTGCTTTAGACTTTTCTCACTTCTATTTTGTATGCTTTGAGAATTTCTTTATACGATTTTCAATGTTGGTCATTCCTTTGCTTTGTTGGAAACCACCTTGTATCCTTCCAATAGACTTTAATCTCCGCGCCGCGTCGTACCGAGGTTGTATAAGCTTAAAACTGGATCTATCTACCTATTGGGCATTAGATAAATATAAATATACATAGCTTTGTAGCCTTGTACTTCGTGTAAGTAATTTTTTATGTACGAATCTTGAATCTATGCAGCAGATGCATATTTCTTGGAAAACGGAGATGCCTTTCCTGTTTTTGAATAGACGAATAAGAAGGCCGGCATATGCCTTATACAATTTGGTACAGACAAGCAGTTTGGAGTATAGAAGCAACTAACCACCTCTATTGCTATTCAAAAACGGATTTAAAGGCGCCGGATAGTTACCTACTTCTCCATTACCTGTGCATCTATCGTCACCTCACATTTCCTTTAAAATACCATTTTTCAAATGCAGAAGATTGGCGGTCCTGTTGACATCCAAGGTTGTATTGGCATTGGAACATTTCTAGAGTCTCATCCAGCCCCTTTTCTTATAGAGATCTACAGATCCTATTATTTCCCGCGAATTGGTTGCTCGTTGCTATACTTGCTACACAAAAATATTTCGCCCCAATTGTATCTATTTCTAAAGGGTGGATGACTAATAAGGTTCACACTTTAAAAAGTGACTTAGCTACAGATAGTGATGGAAGCACAATGCCAATCCACTGGTACAAATTATTGTAATAAGTGACATTTTGCATAACATTCTAAAGTACTCGTAGGTATGCACAGCATCCCGTGCACTGTAGTTTCAATTCTTTTGGAGAATCCGTCGTTTACGTAGTGTTTTCAATCTTCTGAATTGTCGATTGGGTAGCGGTAGGTGTTAACGGAAACGATATGATGGATGCCTGACTACGATTCTTGTTCCGCGATTCATAAAACTTGTTCTTACAAAACTTCTCAATTGCAAAAACCTTGCCATCCCGCAAGCAAATAAATTACTTTGCTATGAGATTCCATCGCCCCTGGTAATGCAGATTCATTAAAAACTTATTCCTTTCATGTTTCTCTCTCAAATTATAATAAAAACATACAGCAAAGTTACAATTCGTCCGGAATGGATGATATGATACCCTCTCCACCCCTAATAAAGTGGGTGTGGCATTGGGAAAATTTAAAAACAGATCCAACGATATCTTTCTATTCAGAAGATACATATGTATATCCGCGGTTTTCAAGACATTTTATCAGAAAACTGTTAGCGTGGCTGCCAAAAATTTCTGACCAAAATTCACGGTTTCTGATGAGATATTCACAATAGGACTTTCCAAATCCCGAAGCACTCAGACTCAATTTTCTGTGTCCATTGTACTACCAGCCACCTCCTTTTGATGTAGTGGTTGGAGAAACTTTGATTTTATTTGTTTTTCTTTTATGTTCGTGTGGCTGTAGTTGCTGTTCCCCGTCCGGTTCGGGTCACAAGGGAACACACTACCACTACAACGTGGCCACAATAGGAGGCAATATGAGATTTTTTAAGAAAACTCTCTCAAAAAGTAAGCGTGGCCATATAGAATGCATGCACGGAATGTTGAGAACGTCAACATCCACATATTTTATTTCGACAACAATTTTAGCAAAAATGAAAAGTTTCTAGAAAAGTGGGCGTGTATGTGGGCGGATTTCTTATATATGAAATTTCATATTTCAAGGTCCAAAAAGTGGTTGATTCTGATCATTATTACTCTATGTTACAAGTTATGAATCAAAATTAATATACCCTATGGTATATTACACCAATGTAAACAAATTGCAATTTCGTACGCACGCGTGCGCATTCACAAATCAAAAATCCAATTGTCTGCCTCTTGGTCTGTCTCTCTATATGTACCTATCTTGCTCGCCTGACATTTGACAGTACATCCTGATGGCAACGGTGGCCATATTGCTGCCATTTATAACAACGCTTTGCGGCAGGCACGCATGCGCATAATTAAACCGTTTTACGTGAATAAATGCACGAATCAAATGGCGTTATTTTATCACGGTCGCGCGCACACTCTCAGCGCACGAACTATGTACATACCTCCCTCGTGGGAATAAATATTGTCGTCATCGAGGGGTAATGGCGTTTTTATAGCACATTTCGGGGATAAAAACTTCTTAAAGTTAACTCTTTTTTTTTTAATTTTATTTTTTTTACCGCTGTTTATAGTGAATTCTTAGCGTTTTTTTTTTTTTTTGCATTCATGAGATCGTTAAAATGGTGAAGAGTATCTTTAAGAAAACAATTCGCCGCGCGAATAAATTTTATTATGGGTGTTTTTTCGCGCAGTTTTATTTTCTGTTTATTTAAAGTTTTTTTTTGTACTCTTTTATTGTTTATTTAGTGCGAAACAGACAACGGGATGTGTGTTGAGACTAAAGAACTATGTAGAACTGAAAATTTGTTTTGCAGATGTGGGTCCGGAGGTCACAGTCAGACAACGCGCGCAAGATGACTTTTATAGCCATGAAGTGGCAGCGAATTTCGTTCCGTGTTTTACTTTCGATTTTACGAGGCGATTCTTACATTTGCATTAAGATAAGTTTATATACTTATATGTGCTGCGCCCTTTTTTATAAAGAGTTTTATGTAATTCTGTTATTTATTTTATTGCCAATAAATACAAATATGATTTTGGGATTACCTGGGTCTGTTCCTTGTATCTGCATGGAGGAAGATCAATTCGCTGCCGATCGAATGTTTTATCTGTTTCGATTTAATTGTGAGAAGATGGAAGTTTTTATGTCGCTGGACAGTTTTCGAAGAAGAGCCGAATGACACATTTTATATTTTCAAGCGATTTGCTGGAAGACTAGGGAAAATTGATTCTAGGAAAAAATATAAATAAAAAACTCGAAAAAATTCTTCAACAGCTATTAAATGAGATTATACTTGGTGGGGGTTCCTTTTTAAAAATTTGAGATAAAAGTTTGCTTTTGATGTCATTTTTAAAATGTTTCTGTCCAGATATATTTTATGTAGGCGTGGGTGGTCAGGGGTAACTGAATATTATTTCCTACTAACCTTTTTGGAGCTTTTTGTTCAGGTGACATAATGACCTTCCCACTCTCACTTGCAGTTCAATTCATTCCTACTCTTGACTTAGCTTACTCTTTAAGGACTGCACGGCAAGGGTCCAAGCTGTGGAATCTCAGCGAAAGCGAATGTCTACTGAACTCAGCTCTGATCATCATTTGGAGTGAGAAAAACCGAGTGGAGTTCAAAGCGACAGAAATACAGTGCTGTCTCCTGTCGCTGAAGCGGGATACTAACGTAGCCAAACTTGTTGGCTTAATGTCCAGTTCCTCCGATAAGACACCAGCACCATCCGTAAAAATTGACAACGATTCGGTGTGGGGGATAGTGCGATCCGTCCACTCTAATCTGTTCGGTGATTGTAGCTCAAGTTAAAATTTCAAGGTCGGTGACTCTGACGAGATAATTTTACATCAATGGTCAGTGTGTTGTTCACTCCATTGCTGAGAGTCTACCAGTCTTAATGCTGAGGTGACAGTCAAATGTATGCCAACTATGTCGATTGGAATAAGGTGCAGCATAGTTTGAAGCGCCGCTGTTGTAGAGGTTCTCAGTGCACCGGTGACACTGAGACATGCTACTCGTTGAGTTTTTTCCAATAACTTTAGATTATAAATCCTCTCCAGTGCGATCCACCACATAAGTGTACTACGAGTATATGTAGAATCGGCCTTACTACCGAAGTGTACAACCAGTGCAATATATTTGGCTGTAAGCCCCATGTGGATCCTACCGTCTTTTAGCATGAGTATAGGACAACCATGGATTTTCTGGCAAGTTCAGCGATATTTGCTCTCCAGTTGATCTTACGGTCAAGCTTTAGTCCTAAACAATTAACGTTATTTTAGAATCCTCTCAGTTTAGCAGGGTTGAAGCAGGTCATTTTATGTTTCCAACTGAACAGGATTAGCTCTGTTTCGGATTAACACTGAGACCACAGCTGTTTGTCCGATTGACCAATTTGTTTTAGGCAAATTGCAGGACATCGGCAAGTGTCTGCGGTTACTTGCCTGATATTGAGATAGACTTCGTCTGCGTAAACCACAACCTTGCCATTTCTAGAAGAAGTTCATTGAGAACCAGGTTCCTGAGCAAAGATGAAGGCACAGCCCCTTGAGGAGTCCCCCTGTGTGCTAGTCTCTTGACAGAGTTGCATCTGCATATGTGCTCTAAAATGCAGCAGATGGGTTCACAAATGTTTAGCCTAAGTAAGGCATTGATAATCGAAATGGTTTCAATGTTATTAAACGCTCCCTTTACGTCAAGAAACACCACCAAGAAATCCTTAATAGAAAGGTATTTTACGATTTACCAATGGATTTACCTTTTTGATAGGCATGCTGGGATTTAAACAGCAAGATACTATCCACTGAGTCTTTAATGTAGAAATCTAGAATCCTCTGGAGAGTTTTTAGTATGAAGGATATCAGGCTTATCGGTCTGAGATCCTTGGGAAGTGTGTGTGAGATTTTGCCCACTTTGGGTATAAAAAAGACCCTCACCTCGGTCCAGGTGCTTGGCATAGTTCGAAGTGCAAGTTAGCCTTTCAGAATGCAGGACAGGCACCGCCTAACAATTCCAAAGACTACCTGAAGTTGCGCTGGAAAGATACCACCTAGTCCTGGTGGCTTGAATGGTTCGAAACTGTTCACCGCCCACTTTAATTTTTCCTCACTTATAACAGATCAGTGGACATACAGTATACTCCTGGCCAGGGTTACCTTCAAGGATAGGAGTACACAGCCGGGGAAGTGAGTGTAATACGATAAATGTTGAATTGAGGGCAGAGGTAAGAACATTGTTGAGCTTATCTAGTTCCAACTGTGTACTCGGTGGAAAGAATAGTATTATGTTTGTCACAGTCTGTTCAGCGATGACTGACTGTGGAGTATAAAAGCAATTTTCCAAATACAGTTCTAGATAACTGTGATCTGAGAACGAGTAGCTTCAGAGTATAGATATTAAGATATAAAGATGATGTTTATCAACTCTTGTCGGGTTTTAGTAATAAATGTTGGACTACTTCCTTTGTTCTCTAGATAGCATACAAAGAGAGCAGTTCGCTTGATAGAAGTACCGGCACAGACCTACTATAGATACTATCATAGCAGATATTATCTGAAGTGGATCCAACGATGGTAGATCTTCTTCTGATAGTTGATAGTTATCCAGGTGGTTCCTTCTTTTGTGTATCAATGCTTCCTTAACCAAGCGCAATGTGATTTCCTCAATATATTCTGCAGTTTCTTGAGATGTTCCTTACGTCCGCAGTGTCCTGTTGCAAAACCTCAAAAATACGAAGCCGGTTTTTTTTTTTAATGTTTATGCAGAGCTAACTTCTTCTTCGATTATAGTTCCCGATAAGTTCTTTGGCCTGTCTCAGCTTAGGTAAGTCTGCAGCAAGGTTCGATTAACACCTTTAATCCAGTAATTGAGAGGGTGTACGTTGGGGTTTTTTCTTGTTAATCACAAGAGTAGTTGGGTTTCTCCGTAAATATGATACTAAAGCTAGGGAAGAGGAAATTCTTTGCTTTTAAGATCAATTACTTTTCACATTGTCTGAGGAATACAACATCGTTTACAAGTTTGTCTTATATTCTTCAGCAACAGCGTGATGTAAGTATCTTATCTGACTAGTCCTATTTAAGAACACTACCCAACAGTACCAGTATAGGCAAAGGCAGTTTTGACAGGACAAGTTTGACAGTATTCATTGCTTTCAAGTTTTCTTCATAATGCATAAACTAACGTCTTATAACCGTTGCGCTCTCTCAATTTATAAAGGGTTTTTCAATAAGGACATAACAATTTTGTATTTACATAACACAGAATAATTGAGATATTGGGCTGAAATTTATTCTCGGTGTAGTACATATGAGTATGTTAGATTTAAGAATGGAATTCGACCTCGTTCACATGACCACCGCGAGCACGTTTGCAGCGATCGATTCTTTGGAGCCAATTTTCCACCACTCTTCCACTAACTTAGGCCGGAACGTTGGCAATTTCGCATTCGATATTGTTCCTGAGCTCCTCTGACGTTGTTGGCTTGTTGACATAAACCAATGACTTAACATAATCCCATTAAAAGAAATCCATCGGTGTTAAATCGCATGAGCGAGCTGGCCATTCGACCGGACCATTTCTCGAGATTACACGATTACCGAACTTCCCCTTCAATAGATCAATTGTTTGACCAGCTGTATGGCATGTGGCACCATGTTGTTGGAACCACATATCACTGATGTCAAGTCCATCCAATTCTGGCCAAAAATAGTCTTCCACAATAGCGATCTCCATAGACCATAACATGATGCCATTTTCATCGACGAGAAAATACTTTCCAATCACACCTCCGGCATGAAATCCACACCACACGGTCACATTTTGTGGCTGCAATGGAGTCTCTTGAAGCACATATAGGTTTATTGCTGTCCAATAATGCATATTTTGCTTATTGACAAAGCCATTAAGCCAAAAATGAGCTTCATCGCTGATGATGATTCTTCGATGAAATTCCGGATTTTCTTCAAACATTTGCAGAGCCCAATCGGAGAAGTTCCGGGGCTTCAAATGATCAAGAGGCTTCAGTTCTTGAGTTAATTTGACCTTGTAAGGGTGTAGGCCAAAATCTTTACTCACAATTCGTCACAATATGTACTGAGAGATTCCCAATTCCTGTGAACGGCGTGGAATCGACTGGTTTAGCTCATTTTGAACTGAAGCACGTATGGCTGCGATATTTTCGGTACTTCGACAGGTGCGTTGTCCCACTGGCATAGGAGCATTCAATAGTGAATATGTTGGCTCAAATTGATCCACTATAGCATACACAGCCTGTCTGGTGGAGCGATTATTATGACCGAAAATTGGAGTAAGCGCACTTAAAGTTGCGACCACCGACTCAGAATTTCGGTAGTAATTTTTAATAAATTCCAAATGTTGTTCGTTCGCGAACTTCACTATGATGAAAATACAAACCTCAGCTGACGTTTTGACATTAACGTATCATAAAAAAAGTTTAAGGATGCGTTTGTATTAAAATACAAAATTGTTATGTCCCTATTGAAAACCCCTTTACTTTCATCAAATAATTGTTTTAAAGGTGTCTTAAAGGCGTTCCAGCTGCCTTTATACATTTTACTTGACCCTATACGAGTAGTAGACAAGTATTGTTTTCGTAAAAATTGTGTGATTTCGAAATTTTAATCAATCGTGGTGCTACTATTAAAGACGAACTCGAAAAAAGTGGGTCTCGCCAATCTGTCCGTCTGTGTGTACCTCGGACTGCAGCCGAAGGATTTACTTCAAACTTTAAATGGGGTCTGCGGGCCAATATCGCGAGATGAAATTGGATTTTTTCATTCTAACCTCAAAATTGACCGTACTTTACTGTCAATTTTAGATGCAAGTACGTGCGACCCAGTCGTACAATTTATTTATTTTTGCTGTCCTGTAATCCAATATATCTGGCGGTTACAAATTGATGCTGTTACCCTTGGGTTACGATAGAATTTCAAATTGGTCATCTCTATTGAATCTGTCACTGTCAGTCTTTCCTTAAATGTAAAATACGTGCGGTTTGACCAACTTGTACGTTTGTTTGGTCTGACGGCTAGGCTTACTCAAAGAGTGTAGACTAGGACACGTTTCACCTGTCGAATATCTGCCGCGAGATTTATTTACTCAGTGAGGGCATTCCCACATTTCCAGTATCTTACACATGACACAATCGTTGGATATACAACAGCTTGCTACTTACTCATAAAGCCTCGGTTGTTTCATCCAACATCGCACGTTGGACAGTGTACATAACTTATTAACAGCGTTCACATGACACCCGATGTCTTACAGTGTCAAAACGTGCGAACGCTCTTAAGTCTTCAAGGATAGCCGATGACGGATATGTGTAAGACTGTTTGAATCATGTTCATTAGTTGATTATGAAAATTGTATTTAAGTCCTACGAGTTCACCGAAAAAAGATACATAGTTGGACCAGCAACACAAGGCCGCTTGTAAGATCACGCTGATGGCTGTATATCGATGTCAAAACGTGTGAACGCTCTCATACACCTCAAGTCTTCAACGACAGTCGATGACGGAAATGTGTGAGACACTTTTAATCTTGTTCATTAGTTGGTTATGAAAATTGTATTTAAGTCCGAAAAAAGGTAGTTGGACCAGCAACACGAGGCCGCTTGAAAGATCACGGTGATGGCTGTTCGATGAATTGAACTACTCAGTGCTCGTTGGCACTGGAACTATTTCGACTGCTTTTTCAGTTAGTGACACACTTCCCTCTGTTAACTTTAAAAGCACGTGGTTACCTCCATCTCTTTCAATGTGGGGTAAATATTGTTGTCATCATTTTCATTTGATGGCAATTTTGGTTTCTTCACTAAACCTACTTAAACTCGCGTTCTAATTGAAAACCACATTAGGACCAGTGACAAATAAATCCTATAACTCTCAAATTTTTATTTCAAATTCAACTCAAGCAACAGGTAAAAACTACACATTTTAATTTTGAAAAACTACCTCCACAACTAATCCACAATAACTCTTCAGAAAGGTGAAACTAGCCCCAGGAGTCAGTTTCGAAATCAAAGCATCTCTTGTTTTCCCTTACAACTGACAAACTGAATTGCTTGTTATGGCATTCTGCGTCACATTCTTCATACTTTCGAATCCTAACACACACACACACACACACTGAGTCGAAAAGGACAATTTTCATTGCCTCAAAACAACACAAACTACAAATTCATTAAAATGCCGTAAAAATTTGTCTGCCGTATCGGGTCGGTTTTAGTTTTTAGACAAAACATTCTCGTTCCCCTGTGCCTTTTATTTTCTATTTTAAGGACTACACCGGAATGCATGTCGTTTGCAGCAGTTATAGCCACCCCTAGGCCTATAAAATCGTTGCACTAGGGTGAAAGTGAAAGTAGGGAAGCTGTACTCTCTACCTACCTACAGCAAAGGACCTTTTTTTTTTTTTTTTTTGTTACTCGTAGTCGGTGACGACAGAAGTCAATTTACGCAGCCATACTTTTGTTATTGCTGTGCAGCACCCTGTTTGGAGTTTTTCCCATTGCAGCCGCAGTGTGAATCTTTTATAGAAAATAAAGTGGAATGACGGAAAAGTCAAAAATAGAAAGTGTCCTGAATGCAGATGGGCGACAAATGTTTTACACTCAGCAAGCCGCATATCCTGGAAGGAGATTGTCATCTCTCTGATTCAAAGGGGAATCAATTATGACAGCTTCTCAACTGGAACACTTGGTACACTTGGAAAGCTGCTGTTTAATTTCTCCTTCACACATAGTGCTGCGGTTGTTGGGAAAATTGGGAAATACATTCGCCCACAGCGCAGAATCTGGAAAAAAACTGTCAAAATCGACACCGCAGGGATGTAATTGTCACAAATGAGGTATAATCTGATTAACTTGGTAAACAAAAAAAAAATTCACTTTATCACCTTTTAACCGGTCTAGGTAAACAGTGTAATTTCAGCTGATTTTTTTATTTTTCAATCTGACAGTTACTACCCCATCAATTAGGGAGAGGGTGCTCGATCATTTGACAGATAACACACGTTGCGTTATGACGTGTGCGCCTAAATTGTTTCATGGGGCTCTAACAGTAGTTGTGTCCTAATTTATATTATTTTTCACGTCGCTGTTGGATTAAAGGTGCTTAGCGATTCGATTTTCGATTTATCATGTGACACTCGATCAATTTCACTTGATACTCCCGAAAAGGGGAGTGGTTGACTTGTTGATTAGATGGTTGGCTTTAGTTGGTGTATGGGGTGGGAGAGACTTTTGACAGTTGATGGCGCCTACGTATCCATTTAGATTATAATGATTAGGTAATGAATCAATTAATTTAGAAACAAAAGTCCAATTCTCTTGTAAGAAAGTTTTGAAATATTTTCCTTTTAGATGACATCATCTCGACTTACAGACATTTCCCACCAAATGATCTATGTTTGATCCGCTTTAGGCTGTGATGCCACTTCATTCAATATTCCAGATCTTAATCTTGATGATAAATCTTATTAAAATAATCATGGAAGCCGTAGAATTTTAAATATCTTTTCTTTAAAAAAAAACAAAAACAAAATTAATAATAAATTAATAGAAATGAATAGGAAAAATATAACCAAGACGTAGTTTTTATCATTTACCTCGAATAACTGAAGAGGCTCAATCATAATTGACTTAAGAGAAAGGTGAACCAAAAGCTCGCTTAAGTCTTTATAAATTCTTAGGAAAGCCATTATATAGAGACTACGAGTATAACTATGCGACAGTCTCAATTGTTTTATTTTATTGTAACAAATGACTTGAATGTTGCTGTCTGCAGTCGCAACTGGATTAGTAAAAATATTTTATCAACATCAGAACTGTCAAATGTCAAATGTTGGAAATGGAATGTGCGATTAGAAATTCTCCTCGTGTTTGAGCAAAAATGATTACAAAATGTGTAGGAATGTAAACTTCATACAGAATTTATCAACCTTCAAATATGGCTTTATCTTCTTCAATCGTTAGCGCAAACAGTCAAACTGAGGCATAGTTCAATGGTGATCTCTATGGCGTTAATTTAGTCAACACATGACTCATAGCGGAAAATCTGACCCTGAACCTGACAAACAGTACCTTCCTCTACTCTTTTTTGCGGAGGTCTTGGTATCTCAAGTCCTTCCTGTTACTGCGTACACAAGGTCTGGTGATATTTTTGTCGAAAGTCAAGCCTTGTTGTCCTGTTTGCTTTTAGCATTTTGATCTCGTCTTTGCTGGCTGATTCAACACGAATTCGGATAGATCATTCTAGTCATGGGATGTACAAGTATCTCTATCCACTCTATGGTTCAAATCGAAGATTCTCCAATGCGCAAAAACGTCTGTTATTTGTTCAACTGTGAACGCCGTGGCTCAGTGGTTAAGTGCGCGATCACTGAGCGGGAGATCCAAGGTTCGAATCTTAGAAAACACTAAAAAAAAAAATACTCACTGCTCCACCTCTTGCTAACGTCTGACAAATATCCGAGAGCAAAATTGTCCTGAGAAGCTTCTCTCAATTAATAAAAATTGCCCTTCAAAAACTGTAGGTCCCAACTATTCATGCGGCGCACAGAATGAGTGGCTTCGAGAAGCTCAGCCAGGCCCTGTTTGGGTTGTTAGCACTGTTAGCGCCAAAACTCATTAGAATAGAGCAGGGAACTATCCAAAGTTACGAGTAGTCCTCATCATTAATAGCAGCTGTGACTAATTAATTTTGTTGATTCTGTACACTATTCTGCCGTTGCATTCTGAAAGGGTTTATTAAGAACTGTTTGTCCGTGTTCCTTGCGTAGGATAATCGGTAAACTGTTGGCATAAAATTAGAAGATCTCTAAGTCTGTCAGTGGCTCATATGTCTTCTAACAGTGTTTTCAATTCTACGAGCTGCTGCATTACGAAGGCGAGTATAAGCAAGCCTAAGGTGGTGATGTACAGACGACAATTTTATTGACGACCGACTGAATTTATCTGTCAATCACTCAACGCCCAACTGTTTTAATGGCAGGTCTTGTGATGATACATGGTACCACCATTAATGCCGCAAAACCCTCAAATCTTTGCCGCTCGGCATTCCGTTTCCAAAAATACTTTTTGAATACTCGTACCTAGGAAAAGGATCCAATAAATAAGAGCGAACAGAGTTGTAACTAAGGTGCTTGAACTCTCAGATCCATAGTAAGAGACAAGGTCCTAATAAATTTGGAGCCGTGGTGTAGTGGTAACGTTATCGCTTGACACGCTGCAAGTTCACGGTTCAAATCCTGATGTCAAGAATCAACTGTTTTAGAATTTGCTAGTTTCTCTTGCTCTTTGAATCCGTTTCGGCTGATAACTCAGCTTAAGCTTGCTCAACACGAGTAATTGTATTGTATTTTTATATTGATATATTTTCATTTCTCCAACAAAGATCTAAATCTTATTCAAATTTTCGGCCCAAAACAAATCTTTTTGGATTAGCTTTAGGGTAAGTTGATGTGGGGCAACCAGTCTCGCATGAGTGAGTAATTAGGAGTGAAGCTGGCAATCTCAGTATCCTTTTAACAAAGCACCTCGGGAATTTGTTCACTTCGTCAAAGAGCGTATGACCGCAGACTTGCGCTATGTACGTTTGCACAGTGCTTAGGAATAAATGCCACTTTGCACGCAGAGAGATACTTCTTTTATTAAGGAAGTTGTTCCATGTCGCGTTTATACTGTTTTTTTTGTCGCATGGTTCCTTTTCTCCACATGTTTTGCGAAGATCATTTTAGGCATCAATGTCATCCCTAAGTAGCAATAATTTGCCGAGATTTGTATCACTTCAGCTTTGAAGTACCACTCTTGTTGGTTAGCTTTTCGGCCCCCGCTTTTAAAAACCATTATTTGGGACTTGCTTAAGTTTACCTCTAAGTTCCACTTACCGCATTACTCTTCTAAATTAGTTATAATACTTTGCAGGAATAAGTTATAATCTTTTGTACACTGACAGCCAAAATAACAATGTCATCTGCATAAAGAAGTTGTCTTATGTCTATCTCATCTTCTATATACTCATGGAAATTACTTATATATAGAGAGAACAATAGCGGAGACAACAGACATCCTTGCTTAACATCAGAAATTGAGTCGAAGTTTGTAGACAACTCTTCTCCTGTCCATATTGATCAACAGACATCCTTGCTTAACACCAGAAATTGAGTCGAAGTTTGTAGACAACTCTTCTCCTGTCCATATTGATGACTTAGTGCTTTCGTATAATGTTCTACAGCAGTCCGATGCTTATTTATGTCCTATATCCCGTTGTGGGTCCTAGGGCCTCGACGGTTTTTGGCAATGTGTCTCAGCTCTCCCCAGCTTTTCTCCAACTGCCGTGCTTCTTTCTCGACTGCTCTCCGCCATGTTCTCCTTGGACCCCAGGTCTTTTGCCGTCCTGAGTTAAGGGGTTCCATTGCATAGCATGGTTCGCAATGGAGCTGTCACCCTTTCGGAGCGTGTGACCAATCCACTGCCACTTCCGTCGTTGGATGGTTGTGCCTATTCGTTCCTGACCCGTTCTCTCGTAAAGATGTTCGTTAGAGATACGATTGGGCCAGAAAATCCTTAAGATGTTGCGCAGGCACCTATTAACGAACATTTGCAGCTTCCTGGTAATAGCGGTGGTCACTCTCCACGTGCTGCATCCATATAACAGCACGGATTCAACGTTGGAGCGGAACAGTCTTAGCTTGGTGTTCAAACTGATTGCATTGCTTCGCCATATTTGGGACAACATCCCGAACGCGGACTTTGCTGGGC
Source organism: Pocota personata (assembly GCA_963082735.1). Taxonomy (NCBI): domain Eukaryota; kingdom Metazoa; phylum Arthropoda; class Insecta; order Diptera; family Syrphidae; genus Pocota; species Pocota personata. The sequence continues at coordinate 260,733,840 of OY720429.1, read as the reverse complement.
AATTCTGTTGGCTATATCCAGTTCGGTTCCACCATCGGTCGAGACAATACTCCCAAGATACTGGAAATCCTCTACTCTCTCTACCGGTTGTCCAGCAATGCATATTTAAGCCGATGAGTTCGTTCCAAGACTGATAATTTTAGTTTTTGCGGTATTAATTTTCAGCCCGACGACGCCGGCCTCCCCTCCACATCTGCTGTCATTTGGTGGAGGTCCATAATTCCATGAGAGAGTAAGCATACGTCATCAGCGTAGTCGAGGTGTTTAAGTTGGGATGTGAGAGTCCATCGAATTCCTCCGTTTCCCGCCGACAAAGCTGCACGAAGCACATCGCTAATCACCAATAGGAATAGTATTGGTTAAAGAATGCAGCCTTGTCTTACCCCACTTTGGATCTCAAATTCCTCAGACAACCTTCCTCTGTGCAGAACGAGACATTTGGACCCTTCGTAGGTAGCTTTGACAATAGCAATTAATTTATCAGGAATACCTCTCCTGCGTAAGGCACGCCAAATAAACTCCCTGTTAACACTATCGAACGCCTTCTCAAAATCGATGAACAGCAGGTGAAGTGTTGGATTGCTTGTAGTTTGTACATTAATAGTTTTCGAGATACTTTGTCGAACTCCGCTTTAAAGTCTATGAAGAATGCTTATACCTTCTTTTTTTCACGGAACTTTAAATGCAAAATCGAGGCTAGGTTGTAAATATTATCCACCGTCCAGTATTTTCTCCTGGCATTCCGTTAAAATATTATGTTTTCCGACCCAATTGTATAGCCTTTCAATTAGAATGCAGTTCATAAAAGATATCCCCCTATACTCGTACTTACTTGCCACATTGCTGTCTCGTTTCTTGAATATTGGAAAAACTATACCTAATGCAAAAGTTTCATCAACTCTTCGTTTAAATTTCACTAGAAACTCATTGGGAATCCTGTCTTCCCCCGGGGCTTTATTTGCCTTTGTTTTCGCCAGTACATTCTTTACCTGTTCAATTGAGATTTCTGCATCTAGATCCGCAACCTCCCGCAGCAATACTGCGTAGTGAATGCCTGTCGATACCTGCAGTGGGTTTAAAAGCTACACAAAGTAGTTTCTACAACAGAGTGCCGGTATCTCTGGACAATTTTGTGCTGTTTGTTTTCTAATTTCCTTGGTGATCTTTCACCATTCTTTGCTATCTTTGACCAGATTCATTTTTTCTTCTAGATGTGTGTAGTACTTAACCCTAGCCTCTTCAAAGATCCTTCTATATTATTAAGTCTGTCACTTGGACTTGAGGTTGTCTTAAGTATCTTTAGAGCGTTAAATGATTTTCCTCTCGCTAGGGCACACACAAAAATCAAGTATAAAAGTTTATAAAAATATAAATTTTAAAAAAGTAAATGTATTTCACTCGGTAACATGTAGGTTGCTCCAACTAGTGGAAAAAGATGGTCTCTTGAATGAAGTTTTATTTCCATAAGTACTCGTATCTGAGCCGCCTCTATGGTGTTAAAGTCTATCAACCCACGGTTCAATTTACAAGCCTAACAATCAACTGTTGTTGGACAAAGTGATTGGATTCGATTCTTGGCTTTTTCGAACAAGAGCAGGTCCCTATATAGTCTGAAGTTATTTATTTTTTGCCCTAGGGCCTTCATATTATCAAAACATTTGCATAAAATATTCAGATATACCTTTATTGCCTCTATTCCAAGTAGAGTTATCGTAGTACCAACAATTTGGTATTCATTTCCAATTTTATTTGAAACTAACTTAACAATTTTTACCGGCAACCTCAAGTGTAGCTTTAAAAGCTGAATTCGGAGAATTCTGGTGGTATGTGGACTGCGTTTCCAATGCACATTTTTTTGAAACATAAGACGGTCTCGCTGCTTCCTAGACTTATTCTATGCTACCAGTCGAAGCAGCATATACACTTGACATTTTAGCCTACATGTTATAAGTTTGGTACCACCTCTGTAGACTACTTAACGGTGATGACGACCACATTCGCTGTCAAGCAGAATGTTCCCTTATCTGACCAAAGTGAGGTGAAGTTAGGAATATCGAAGCTCATATCCAATAAGATTGCTGGAGCCGGCAGCTTAATACTCGTATAGATGGATGGAATTATGCCCAAAGTTGGAACCATAATCAATTGTCCGATCTGCATGATAGGGAACCCTCTGAATTGCGCTAACTATCATACAAGGGCATCAATCTAAGATCTTGCTTGTCATATTACGTGAACGCCTTAAACCTTTTATCAACAACCTGACTGATCTGTTTCAGTGTGGTTTTAGGTCAACCATACCTTGAACAAATCTCGGAAACACTACTATCTTTTCACAGAAACGAGCTATGCAGGACTAGGTCTAATTTTGGCATCCCTGACTCGTCCGTCTGTATAGGATGACGATGGAGAATGAACGCTGATCCATCAAGGCCTAACACACGACCGAGATCTTTGATGACAGAAAAGGACTTAGACAAGGCCGATTGTTCAAAACTCAACGGTGATAGCTGTCAGTGGCACATTCGTGAATGATAGAAGACGTGAAAAAGTATTTATCGGTTAACGTTACTACTGGGACAGAACCTCTTTGAGTTAGTTAAGGATTTAATCAACTCATGCTGTGCTACGATTGTCAACCACTGTTTCTTTGGGTTAAGAATGCAATTGAGTAGTAAAGCCTCCTTATGGATGACCAATAAGACTGGCATCATCCCTGTCCTGCTATACGGCGAAGAACCATATATAATACTCTCAAAGGTAGTAGCTAATTGTGAATGAAAAATTGTTTGAGTGATTTTTTCCATTTGTTTTGGCGGACAGCAACGAACTATACCGATAATACAGCGACTTCGACTTAGTCCGTAAGGTTAGAATTTATCATAGCTAGAACATGTAGAGCGAATGGACATCAGAGCTTTGGCTCAGGCAGTCTTTGAATTCATCCCAGAGGAACAACACAAAAAGATTTCACCTAAAGTGGCGCACACAAGTGAAAAAGGACTTCAACCATCTTGATGTACAAAACTATATTGAATCGAGCTGGCTGCAAGGCCTTGTTGGTTTAGGCTCATGTCCAATAAGGACTGTAGCGCCACCTAAAATAAAGCAAGTATTAGGGTTTGTGTTCATAAAGTAGTTACCAGAAATCACCAAGAGGGGGCGAGGCAAGTACTTGGTTACAGACTTCTTTTTTTTTTTGTGCGCTATTGGCCAAATCCATGTTTTGGATAACCAATAATTTCCTTTACTAACCTATTGTCTGTAGAAGTTGAAACTTGTTATATAAACAATGTAAATTTTCTGTGATTCGGACAGGGCACAACTGGACACAACTGGATCACACAAATGAAAAAACACCAGCATTTGATTGGCCTCAGTGACGAAGTGATCCGAAACCGGGAAGCCTGCCGGTACTTCCTGATGTCAAACCGGCAAACCCCACCGGCGGACCAGTAGGGATGCAGTAAAGTGGGAGGTTTGTGATCCTTCTACTCCGGATCATAACCTCGCCATAAGGAAAAGAAGAAGAATTGAACTAAGCTTTTAGGACAACCAATAGTCAATTGAGTGCAAAAGCCATCAATTGATGGTGAAATCCCTGTCCGGTGTGGAATAGAATGCATATTGTCTTTATTAGTCCGATGTTGTTGCACTACCATCACTTACTCTTTCTTGTTGAATGAACGTCCAAAGTAGATATGTACGTCCTTTAGCACAGCTGATGTACCCTAGGATCTGATGTAACTTGAAGTATTGGTTCATTGTCAATTTGACCGAAAAGTTAATATCGCTAAAGTTTATCCTTATGTTAGCTCAGACACTGATATTTTGCTTCAGCCATTCCATAGGTGCTTTTGTGCATTTGTGCAAGCTATCAACCGAAGTGTTAAACCTTCCTCTTGCTATTTGAGCAACTAATTTGTTTTGGTATTCCTCATAGACCTTTCAAATAAATTGCCCTACAAGCACGGATACATCGCCGACGACATACTCATTAGCTTTGAATCATATGACATGCTTTTGGAAAATATTTTGCGCGGCAAGTTAGCTAGCTCTGGAACCCAATTTCTATACGGGTACGCTTGCACCAATATGTTTTTTCTCCCCCTTTTTAATAAACAACCATATACGAGTACTCATACTTACTGCTCATGATTTATAGTTTTTAATTCCAACAAATTGCGCCTTAAGTCACCTAAAATCCATAAAACAATTAAACCCTTATCTATCCGCGTACACAATCAAATAATCTTAATTGTAATTGAAAAGTTGTAAATATTAATTTTACGACCTTCTTCACACTCAGCTTTTGAGGGCGTCGAAGGACACTGTAAATCTTTCAAGACAAAAGGTCATCCGAGGACAACCCATAGTACGAGTATCACTCTAACAAGTGTTAATGGCGATCAAGGGACACAAAATAATTGTTCAAAACATTTAAAAAAATGTATATAACTTTCTCCTCTCAATGAGTAATAAAACTGTCACTTTCACTGTTTTCCAAAAGAAAAAAAAGACTAATTTTTACGATCGTGCACCAGGATTCAGATTCCCAACTACGAGTATACGCGACGACGGCAAGCGGTCTGGTCAACTGTATCCCAGTCTTGGAATGGATTTCGGTTTGGAATAAAACGTTTAATTTTATTGCTTCAACGATTACGAGAGCGGCATCTTCATCTTTACCCCGCATGCGCGCGCTCTCATCGGATACATCGTAAATTATAATCGTGAACAAGCCCCGAAAGCCTTCCCTGGCGAGGTGATCCCAGTCAACGGAGGCAGGTGAATAGGTGCAAGGTGCACTCCCCGGCAGCCGATATACTCTTTATTATTTCAAATCTCTTGCAGTTGCAGTACGAGTATCTATATTTGCGATACGGTGCACGAGAGCGTGCAATGTGATCTTGTTTGTGCCGTGCACTATGGTGAACCATATTTCATAGATCACATACTTGTACTCGTATCTGTCGCACGCAGGAGTTATTTATTTCGAAAGTACGGGTATTTCGACATGAAACTCATATCGCATTCAATTTGTTGCCAATAAATTGTTGACAAAATGTTATTTAGTACCATTAGGCGTTGTATAGATACATTATACAAGGTCGACTGGCTTATAAATAAAATAAATTTCATAACAAACTAAGGCGAGATAATTTTTTTAACTGATGAGGTGAACAAACTTTTTTTCCTTCTATCATATTACTGTTATAAATATTGTTCCAAGCTGGAAGGCATTTTGACAGAATTCTTATTTATGGAGAATTTTATCGACTTCATATGCTAAATACGAGTTTAGCACATCACTTTCCGAGGCAGAGACAAGATCAAAATAGAGAATCACTCGACATCAATCCGTTTATATAGTTTTCAAATTAGTGAAAGAAAAGTATGATTTAGAAGGCAAAATACTGTTTAATTTTATGATCATCTGACAGGTAAAGGTGAATTATTTTAGACCAGTTTGAATGGCTTGGTGATCGTAAATACGAGTATTTATTCACTAAGAATTCACTGGCTTGCGGATACTATTGTTGAATATTTAACGAGTCAAATAAAAAAAAGTATGGCGGATCTTAATGAAGGAATGATTCGTGAGTGGGTTGTTAGATATGTATTTTGAATTAAATTAAATAAATCTATACACAGAGCACAATAATTGTCTTTGTCTTTGTTTGAATAGGTGCATATAGATAGACACCCAAAAGTGTATAAGAGAAGCTTTGGACTTTTTACAACCGGCGCTAATGGTCTAATATCCGTCCAATAACCTTATTTTATTTTATTAAGCTTCAGAAAGGGTGACCAGATAGCAATGATAGTTTTTCCAATTGTTATGTTTCAACAGCTGTCAAAGCTACTAATGACATCCAGCTGTCAAAATATTCAGTAAGGTTTGCCATTTTATCATGCATCGTTTAACGCTTCCCGAATATTTGAAAATTATTGAAAAAAATTATTCAAATTCCGGCTCAGTTGTAAATACGCAACGTGAATTTCGTCGTGAGGTCGGTCGTCATCATGGCTTCAGTGCGCAGTCAATTCGTCGCACCGTGGAAAAGTTTAAGCGTGAGTACACTCTTTTGGACCTTAAGCCATCAACCAGACAGAGATTGGTGCGAAGTGAAGAAAACATAGCCGCCGTAGCGGCCAGTATCGAAGAAGACCCAGAAATGTCGATTCGGCACCGATCAGCTGAATGGGGCATCGGCAGAGAGTCAACCAGGCTTATTTTGCGATTGGATTTGGGCCTACATCCGTATAAGATTATGCCGATGCAAGAATTGAAACCGGACGACCATAGACAACGCCGTGAGTTCGCTAATTGAGCGCTGAAAATGTTGGCCGGAGATCCAGATTTTGGCCAAAAAATCATCTTCTCGGGCGAGGCCCATTTTTGGCTCAGCGGCTATGTCAACAAGCGACCACAATCCACAAGTGTTCGACGAAGCATCAATGCATCCACAAAGATTGACTGTTTGGTGCGGTTTATGGCACGGCGGCATCATCGGACCTTATTTCTTTCGAAATGAGGAAGGAGACACCGTTGCCGTCAATGGTCCTCGAAATAGAGCGATTTTAATCGACTTTCTGTGGCCAGAGCTCGACAACATCGATATATCTCTCGATTATTTTTTCTGGGGCTACGTCAAGTCCTTAATCTACGCTAACAAGCCAACTACTTTGGACGAACTCGAGGCCAACATTCTAGACGCTATTGCCGGAATAACGTCGCACATATTGGACCGAGTCATCAAAAATTGGATCGACCGCTTGAAGCACTGCCAGCGAAGTCGAGGCGGCCATTTATATGATGTGCTATTCTATACATAATGGCATGAATGTAGCTTTAAAATAAAGCCAGAATTAATTCGATAGCTCACACCGTTGTTGTTTTATTTAAATTTCTTTTCCTATCGTTCTTATCTGGTCACCCTATACAAGCTTGAGATCCTTAAAATCTAAATTAAACTAACAGAGAAGGAGTATTATGGTGTAGGTGTAGGACATTCCTTAGTGAGATTTTGCTACTAAAAAAATGCGAATATGGATAGCGAATTATTTGCATTGAGCAGCATTCTATATATACCTAGGTGTGACAAGACGAAAGAGAAGTACAGACCTTAGGTTGCAGGGATTTGTATTAAACGAAATCATTTGCAACAGGGCGGAGCAATTAATGTTTGCTGCAATCAACTGATGCACAAAATACATATATCGGCAATCAGCATATATATTTTTTAACGGATTTCCAACGACTTTAGAATAATTTGTCTCAAACGATCCTCGTAGGGTTGTAAGTTATAGTAATTAGTCCAAGATGGACCCCGTAAAGCGAATCGGATGAATCGACGGTGCACAGATACGAGTACAATTCGACCAAATGACCAAACATAGGTACGAGTAAGTTACTTTTCTTAAACAAATGAAAATGTTTCCGTTTATCATATTACTGAGTCACTCTTAGGACATTTCATTCAAATCTGGTGGTATTGTAGAGTTAGGCCTGAAAACTCTGCACAGGTCGTGAAAAATTGTCAGCTGAAAAAAATGCACTGTCCGGATTAAGAAATAGCAAATCCAACGACTTATCTCTGAGATCTTCTTCTATAGTTTTCGAGCAAAAGCATAATAAATTGAAAAATTTAAACGGAACACTTCGAGCCGAAGATACTCATACTTCGTATCTTGAAATGCGTGACATAAATTGAGACAAATAGGAATTTTGCGGTTTTTAATTTAAATTTAGTTGCACTAGCTAATTGCACGACTAATTAAAATCGGTAGCGCTTATTAACTTAGCGATTCTGTTAATATTCACGAAAATAAAATTAAACAGAATGTGGTATGGCTACATTTGAGCTGATTAGGTAGATGATTAAAACTAGACCTTAGATTCTTTTGAGGTAATTTTTGATGACTTTTCGGCATATTCTGTATTGCGGCCACAACTTCGCGGATGTTGGATTTTAAGTGCTCCAAAGTTTGGGCATTGTCTGCATAGACACAAATCATAGCATAACCCCACAAAAAATAAATGCAACAGGCCTGATTACACAATCTTGATGGGCAATTGATGTCGCCAAATTTCGAGATTAAACGGCCGGGTAAGTTTTCGTACAATAGAGCCCATTTTGCCTGTGTTGTGTGGCACGTAGCTCCGTCCTGTTGGAACCACATGTTGCTCACATCACTGTCTTGAATCTCAGATAAAAAAAAGTTGGTTACAATTTGATGCAAAGCGCAGAGAATTCACCGCAACAGTGGCGTCTTCGGCGTTTTCAAAGAAAATAATCACGCCGCTGGTCCACAGCACATACCAAACTTTCATCTGTGGTGGATACAATGGCCCCTCAATGATCACAGTTTAATTCTCAGAACCCAAATTGTGCAATTTTGTTGGTTTACGTAGCCGCCGAGCGAAAAGATTTTTCAAAATCGCTGGAAAAGATTTTGTTGGACAAAACCGGCGTTGATGTTGATTTTCCAGCACCCAATCGGCATACTCGTATGTTCTGCGCATTCTATGGTCAGAAGGCTTAAGTTGTTGTGTAAGCTAGACCTTATAGGGATGAAGATACAAATCCAAGCGCAAATTACTCACAGCGGCTATGTTTTTAGTTGGTCGTTGGCATTACGACGTCATAAACACTATCGATCTGTTTGCTCAAGTGGATGATTATGACTACCATAATCTGCCCTTAAATCGCGATATTTTTGTAGTAAGATGAAGCAATTTTAGTGCGTTGAACGGTGGTTATATGGCCCAACATTGTAAAATAGCAAGGCAAGAACTAACTATGTGACTATGGATGACAGATGCGTTATAGCAGGGATGTCAAATCTCAGCCTCTGCTTTTCTGCACCTTGTACGAGTAAGTTTTTACGTTAAATCCTTTAAAGCACGATGTCGTCGAGATCATCTGTGTAGCCCAGCGGGTAAACAGACTTGTGGAAAAAAGTGTCTCAAATGTTAGCATCTGTCGGGTACATTATTTGCTATTTGAGGAAACTAGATGATTTCGCATCTCCTTTCGGTTCACATTTGGAAAAGTTCAATTTAAATGTTTCCAAATTGTACAATAGGTACACTGTGTATTGTTGACGTATTATCAATTTCAGCACCAAGATGATCATACATACCAGGAGGATGTGTGAAATATTCTTAATTAAAAAACGTAGGCAGATACTGAAAGCAGAATTGAAATCGTAGGAATTGGAAAAGTATGGAATCAAATCGCCCCAAGGACGAGTTTGTTTAGAAAACTGATTTAGACTAATTTAACACAAAATAAGTGAAAAAATTAAAGGAAAAAAAAATCTCATTTTTATACCACTGTTAAGGATAGAAGTTGAAGACGCTAGTCCATGATTAAGCCAATGATTAAGGCACAAGCCACTCTCTAAATTATTTGTCATTAAACTAAATATCATAATTCTAGTTATTCTTTGTTTATTATCATTTTAGATTCAAATTTCTCCAATAGGAGGTATACGAGTAGTAAATAGGACTTTAGAACTTTTTATAAAGTAAACGCACATCAAGACTGTTAAAGGAGTTGCAGAGTATTGCTCACAATTTCTATAGTTTTCAGGAATTATACACATACGAGGGCAAACTTCTTGGCCTGACACACAGATGACGTTCCAATCAGCAAAAATTTATGTTCCCTGCCTGGGTGCACTTCTCATTAGTTCGTATGACAAGTTTCAACTTGTTCTCTAAAGCAGTTTCTTTACACGAATTTTTGCAGTAGACGTCTTGCGTGTTTTAAACTTGAATATCGTGCGGTGATAAAATTCTTCGTTTTGGTTGCGTTAACCCCTAAGGAAATCCATCCAAAGTTGACAAAAGTTTACGGGGACTCTGCTCCTTCCATGTCAACCGTTAAAAAGTGGGCAGCTGAATTTAAACGTGGTCGCACGTCCCTCGAAGATGACCTACGTGAAGGACGGCCAAAAACCGCAACCACACCCGAAACCATCGATAAAGTGTTGGACGATAGGCGAGTGAAGGTGAGTGAGATAGCTGAGGCTGTGTGTATATCGGAAGAGAGGGTGCGAAACATCTTGTACAAAAACTTTGGGATGCGAAAACTCTGGCCAAGATGGGTGCCGCATTTGCTGATTGCCGATCAAAAGCAAATGCGCAAACGATTTTCGCGGCAATCTTTGGACCGATTCAATAGGGTTGCGACCGATTTTGTGTGGCGATTTTTCACCATGGATGAGACATGGGTCCACCGCTACACGCCAGAAACGAAACAGCAGTCGAAGTAGTGGGTGGAAGCTGGTGGTTCAGTGCCAAAGAAAGCGAAGTCGATCGCATCTGCCGTAAAGGTCATGGCCAGTGTGTTTTGGGATGCGAAAGGGATCCTGTTAATTGATTATCTTGAGAAAGACAGAACAATTACAGGCGAATATTACTCCAACCAGCTGGATGGCAAAATTCGCGAGAAGAGGCCTGGCTTGAAGAAGTAAAAAATCATCTTTCACCAGGACAATGCCCTGTACACAAGTGTGCGTTGGCGATGGGAAAACTGCGGGATTTGGGGTACGATTTGCTCGGCCATCCTCCCTATTCACCTGATTTGGCACCCTCAGACTTCCATCTGTTCCCAAACTTGAAGAAATTTGTTTCTGGGAAGCGCTTCGCATGCAATGCAGAACTTGAGAGCTCCGTAGATGAATATTTTCACAGCCTTCCGGACTCTCACTTCCGAGAAGGAATACTGATGTTGGAGAAACGCTGGACCAAGTGTGTTGAAGTCAAGGGAGATTATGTAGAAAAATAAAATCATTTTTTAACTGAAAATCGCAGTCTTTCATTGTCAGGCCGAGAACTTTTCACCTTGCCCTCATAGGTAGAATTAGCCAATGTAGGTACTTGAAATTTTGAAAAAATCAATAAAATATGTGGATTTTTTGAAAAATTTTACTTTGAATCTGTATATCGCATAGACGGTTGAGTTGATTCTGTTTAAGACAGTTTTTACTTACTCGTATATGAAAACACTGTTTTATTCCTTTAAAAAAAATTAAAGTAATGCAATAACTTGTTCCATTCAGAAGCTATAGCACTTGGCTTAATTTAACCCTTTCGATACGGAAAACCGCTAAAGGAAAAGTGTATTATGTATACGAGTATCTGTTGTAGTATTGTACCGTGACAGTAGTAAGAGTTGAAATGTTTTATCAATTCAAAGTTGGAATATACTCGTATTTGGGGGCGGAAGGAGGGGCCGGGACAAATCTGAGAAATGGAAAAAAAAAATTACTTTGAAACTACCTACCATAAAGTCAATAAGCGGAGTTTTAATCCGTCTCAGTTGAGAATGGATTACCCAAGAATTTTCAACTGACATCATAAGTAGCGGAGCTATTTTCGGCTACTGAGGCTCTCACAGCGACTATGTTTTTAGTTGATCGAGCATTACTTGAGTGTTCGAATACGGTGATTGTGTTTCGAATTGTTTGCTCAGTTGGGCTTGGATTATAACGACCATAATGTGTCCTAAAATCGTGATACACAGATATTTACAGAGCTGTTATTTTTGTAGTAAGATACAATAATTTTGATGTGTTGAGCGGTGGTTTAACGATCCATATTATAATGGCAGATCCCACCACACCGTCTAGTATTCTACTTCCGTAAATACAGGTCATTTGGGAAAATGAAACCTGTCCCAGGGACTGGAAGGACGGTGTTATTGGTAAGATATCAACAAAAATGGTATTACCGTTTTGTCCGTTTTTCCGAAACTAATGTCGTTCTCTAGCGGATTAAGGTAAGAATCGAGACTACACTCAAAAGGCATAAAGCGAGTTTTCGCAATGGTCAGTCGTGCGTCGATCACATCAACACCTTGCGTATCATTCTCGAGCAACCAGCCGAGTTCAAGTCACCGCTTTTGCTCGTGTTCGCGGATTTCGAGAAGGCCTTTTCACATGGAGATCTCTTCTTTGGAGAGGAATCCCCCCAAAAATAGTTCCTATTATAAAGAAGTCCTACAATAACGCAAGGTGTTTCGTTCTGCACAATGGACAGCTCTCTGACCCTTTCGAAGTGAAACAGGGAGTGAGACAAGGGGATATTCTGTCGCCAATCCTCTTTCTACTGGCGATAGACAATGTACTGGCTGCCACCGTAGGTGTATCTGAGAGTGTGTCAATCACTACAGATCAACAGCAAAAAGACACAAACAATGTCCATAGGCAGTTCCACACATCAACGTATTATTCTGAAGCAGACGCCAATTGAGGAGGTCGAGCAATTTAACTACCTGAGAAGTTTTGTACCATCTGATGGCGAAACGGACCTACACGTTAAAAGTAGAATAAATTAAGCTCACGCTGCCTTTGGTATCCTGTTTCCAGTCCCGAAATCCAGTAAAATCTCCTCACGTACTAAGTTGAAACTCTTGGAATCCAACATTAAATCCCTGCTATTGTATGCCGGTGAAACCTGTAAAGTCTCGGCAAACATCACGGGAAAGTCACAGGCTTTCGTTAATCGCTGTCTGCGATATATCCTTAAGATTCGGCGGCCGCAAATTGTATCCAACCAGAAATTGTCGCGTAAACCGAGTCAGAAAGTGTTGGATATCGAGATAAGGCAGCGAAAATAGCGCTGGAATGGTCATACAATGAGGAAGCCAAAAGACAGCATTGCGAAACAGTCCTTCGAATGGAAGCCTCAGGGTGGACGGCTGGTTAGAAGACCAAGAGGTTAAAGGAAATATAATGATGATGATGAAATGGTTTGGTACAATCAAGGAAATAGTGGTGGTGTCAAACTTATGAACGATAGTGTATTAATGTAATTCTACCAAAATTCTTATTAACTTCGAGAACAGCTACATATATTTGTGTGTGTTTTTATTTTAAAGAAATCATTTTCGCTTGTCATAAAATGTTATTCAGCACTCAGTTAACATTTACCACAGTAAATATCTTAAGCCCTACTTAATTTGCCTTCACACATTTTTCACTTACGATTTTCCTTTGAATTGTTCTGAATTAATCCTCTCTTCTAAGACAGAAAATAAATCCATTTCCATGTGCTTTTAACCTTTCAGCAACATGTTGCTGAACTTCAATGTTTACGCAAATCAATCATCCGACCAATGCATCCAGCATCAATTTCACAACTCCATTGTGGACCATTTTGTCATGAGTCGCAAATTGCGTTCAGGATACTTTTTTTCTTTTTCCTTTTTCTCTTTCTCTCTCTCGCTAACTGGCCCCCGAAGAGGAGTATAGAAAAATTAGCAAGTGCACTGTCGTGTTGAACAAGAAGAAAAGAAATTACCCACCATAGTTACTGGGAATAATCGCACCAGATAAAACGAGATAGAGCGAGAAATACGAAATGATTTATCGCCGACCTTGTTACATTAAGCCCTTCCACCATATGTCTATTTCACTTTCTCGGCCATTACAATTTTCGTAATGGATAAGTGCATTTTTTTTTTGTTGTTCTTCTCTCTGTTTAGGGGAATTTTCTTCAACAGAAGAAGAATGTCATGAGTATGAGCGAGATAAGTGACGTTTTCTCTTTCAAATTTAATTCAGTTGCATGGAGAACATGTTCAATGACTACTTGTCTCTGTTCAATTGAGAATGCCCCTGCAAAAATTCATTTCAATCCTTGAGGGGTAATTTCCCCTCACAATTATGGCGGAATGAATTCTTATAGTAACAGCAAATTGAGTGCAAGTGAATTGAGTGTGTTTCACGAAAAAGGACTCAAAGGAGGCCAATAATATGAGATTTATGCTTGGCCATAATTAACACAGATGAAGGTATCCGGAAAGGAACAATGAAGAACTGTGGTGCGTTTGTGTGCGCGGCTGAGACTGCAATTAAATTTATTTTCAAATAAATGTCAAATTTTTAAAGGAACCCATAAAATCTGGAATCTGCTGCGGTTCGAGATGTGTATTTCCGATTAAGTAGGTAGATAATTTTTTTTTTTTGATATTAAATGTGCGGCGACGACGATTGAAAATATTTGGCGGAGGATGCAATTTTAAATGAATTACATGAGTAATTGGTTGATAGTGATCGTTAATCGTATTAATATTATTTATATGAGATTATTGCTTTGCAAAGGAGGAAAGATGTTATTGAGATGGGTTTTTCTTTGAAAGCAATTATTGACATTTAATTATTACAAAGCTTGTGTGGGTCTGGGTAGGTATTTAGTTTAATTGGGGAATTTGAGTGGTTTAATGTGAAATTTATGTCATTGCGGACTTAAATTTAGAAAATAATTACGTATGTATCTTTGAAATATACTCATACAAATCTAACGAAATCTACGTGCTGTTCAGAGAACTACCTATTTTAGCAATTTTGAGCGCTGGGAATCCAGCTACACATGCTTTAAATACTCGTATACAATCAAACGACCAACAAAAATAATAATTCGCCAGCGGGAAAATAAATTATCCACAAGAAAACTAAAATTATTTTCCAATCAGCAAAGAATCATTATTTGATCGGCAGAAATAGTAAATGATTAGCTAGTAAGAAAAATAAAAGATGAGCTGAAACATATTTTTCAGCAAAAGTTAATTATTTGATCAGCAGAAAGGAAAGTAAAGGTAGGTAGGTACAATCCAAGAAAAACTTTAGTGAAACTTTGACGTCAAAAATTGACTCGAATTTTCTGAGATTGAATAATTGCTTACATTTTTTCTTGAATAACTGTGTCTTGCACATTTGTTAACTTTTTCTTCTGAAATTTAATTTTCTGCTGATCATTTACATTTTATGGTTATCAAAAAATTAGGTATATTCTGCTGATCAAATTTAAAACCTTGCTGAGAAGAAAAATATTTTTTTTGTAGCTTGTTTTTGTTTTTCTTATAAAGAAATATATTCTTGTGATGAATAAACTATTAAATTGCTGATGAAATAGTCTTATTTTGGTGGTCAAAAAAGTCTTGACTGCCGAAGTTCAGGTTAGGTTAGGTTAGGTTGAGGTTGAGCCAACACACTTAGATCAATAATAGATCCATTGTAATACCATATGGGTTTGGAAAGCGGTCTCTAGCCTACTCATTGAACCATTTGGAGCTTCTGATGAAACGTCTATTATTTTCATTGAAATAAAACGCTCCTAAGTGGAGTTTCCTTCTTTGGGAGAGAGCTGGGCAGGTGCAAAGAAGGTGAAGAATAGTCTCCTCGTCCTCTTCGTCCATGCAGCATATGCAGAAATCATTTGAGAATACGCCAAGCCTTGTTGCATGCTGTCCAGTGATGACTCCAATTACAGCGCTAATATGCAATCTATTGAGAGAAATCACATTCTTAGAGCGTTTCAGATCCATCTTAGGCCGAAGTATATTAGGCAAAGAAATTTAATTTGAATGAAATCCCGAAAAACTATTTATTATTTGAGCTCCACAACTCTACTATCTACGAGTATGTACAACAAATGTGCGAGTGTGAATACGTGAGTTATTTTCGAAAAAATCCAATAAAAATTAATTAAAGTTGTATTAAATGTGTTCTTACCAAGTTAATTCGATTTGGCACCGAAACTAGGTATGCAATTTTTGAAGTTTTCCAAAACGTGAGTCTGTTCTAAGTGCCTGGAATTAGCAGTGCCCACGAATTCTCAGTAGAGCCTGTCAAATTCAGTCACCAGCCGGGTATTCGCACTGACTAGATACAAAGTCAATCCTCTTAGGTGCACAAAGCCGCTTTTGGTGAGCAGATTTTGTTTGCGTTTTTAAAAGATAGGTCGGCTCCATGGCTCAGTTTTAAAGTGCGCGTACACGACTGAGACCACTCAAGGTTCGAATCGCGGAAAATATCAAAAAGTTTTTTCACCGGCACACCTCTCGCGAACTTCTGATAAACATCCCAGAAGAAAATTGTCATAATAAGTTTCTCTCAATCGAAAAAAAAACCCTGTATGTCCCTACCATTCATGTGCCGCACCAGACCCTGTATGGGACTAAAATAATTATATTTATTTATTTTGTTTAGATAGATAGACAGATATTTATTTCGTACTATAACTTACAAAAGGTTTGCTACCGCACATTTTACAATACAGAGAAATAAGATATACAAATTTTTTTGAAGGAAAGTAGTAGCAAAACCTCACGGTTCATTTTTAAAAGGTGTTTTTTTTTAGCATTAAGTGCGTACTCAATGTGAATGAATTGGTCAAACCAAATAACAAAAAAAAAAAAAGACACATGACATATTTCAGCATCCGCTTACAGACACTTGAACCAGGTCGCTCTACAGCAATTAATTAATGTTTCATGACATGAAGTAATCGTTTCTCATTAGTAATTCAGTTAAATTGCTAGACTGCAGCTTAAGAGTATGTAGTTGGTAGGTAGGTACCAAGTAAAGAGATATTTGGAACGGAAGGACTTTCTCATAGTTTGCTATTAATAAAAAACTATGACAACCTACAAAAAAAAAAAAAAGTAAATCTGTTTTTATTTACAAAGAGACAAAATAAACAATCTCTTATGGTACTCGTATAAGAATACGTAGATGTGAAATTTGTTTGAAAATTTATATTTCAATTATAAATGACGGATCATGTTAGCATTGCCATTCACTCTGTGTTACTTGTTAGAATAATGTCAATTACCTGTGTGTTGAGTGTTGAGTGAATACGAGTAGTAGGATCATTGCCTTGCGGAAAGCTATGTGTAGATGGCTACCAAACATTTAACTACACAAAATGTTTTTCGATGCCTGAACATGGAATTTTGGCTGTGCTCTATATAAAGTTACAAAAAAACCAGGGCTTATGCTCAATTATGAATATCATGCTTAGTTTTCGAGATATTTGATGAAAAGCAAAGAGTCGTGATTATAGTGGGTCGCACCATTTCTTTTTTTTAGTGGTTGCATCTCTAGGGACTAAATTGTGATGTGGAATATCTAATATGATTGGACTATGTACTGTCATTTCCAATCATTTTAAAGAGATCTTCTGAGAATTAAACTTAAGAAACTGCTGCTTATACTGAGTTCATAGGGGATGTTTCCTTCAGTGATCAGTGAGATTATGGAAGGTGCCTTGGATAAGATTAGCACATGTGCCACTGGATGTGGACTTAGCGTCAATCCTAGCAAAACTGAACTGATGCTCTTTACCACAAAAACCAGAATACCGGCTTTCACGCCTACACGGCTTAATAACCAATTACTCTCTATTAGGTGTGGTACTCGACCCTAAATTAAGCTGGAAGCTTAACATTGAACAGCGGGTAAAGAAAGCCTATGTGGCTTTTTATGCTTCTAGCAAAACATTCGGTAAGAAATGGGGACTCCGTCCGAAGATGGTCATTTGGATGTACACCTATACTTTCTTATGGATCGCTAGTTTGGTGGCCTGCGGTTAAGAAAGCATACATTACTAAACTCATCAACAAAGTACAAAGGACTGCTGCTCTAGGTGCTACGGGGGCGATGAGAACATGTCTAACTGAAGCCTTGAACGTAATCCTTCACCTTATACCACTCTACCTTCATATAAAGTACATATCAGCATGTAGTGCCGTCAGATTAAGAGAAATAGGTAGCTGGTGCGATAGTCTTTACGGCCAAAACAGCGTCCTTAATCTGCTACCTCGGGAGTTGGCTGGAAATCTGACCGACTACATAATTCCCAGGGTGAACTTGAACACAATGATGTCATGGTGAGATTCCCTTTCAGGGCGGAATGGAAATGTGGCGCGGTGACAAACGAAATGTACTGCGGGGTAGGGACGGGAATCTTCTCTGAATCCTTCAATATCTCTAGTTCATTCCGTCTACCCAATTCATTCAGCGTATTCCAGGCGGAAGTTCTTGCTGTACGAGAGGCGTGCCGTCTCCTCAAACATACATCGATACAACTTAACACCACAGCTATTTTCATTGATAGCCAGGCCGCTATCAAAGCCATCGTATCTGCGGCTTCCTCCTCCAAACTTGTTGGACAATGCAAGGAGGAGCTTGCCGCACTCGGTCATCTTTCTAGAATCAGCCTCATCTGGGCTAAAACGAAAGGGCTGATGAATTGGCGAGGCAGGGATCTGCCCTTGATTAAGGGTAGAATCTTTGCTCATTTCCTTGCAGACGCTGGTAATAGATGGCGAGGGTTGCAGAACTGTGTCATATCCAGGCAGATGTGGCCCAAGTATAACTGGTGCAGAACACAAGAGCTACTAAACAGAAACCGTGCAAATATTGCTAGAGTTCTGGCAATTAGCACTGGCCATTGGCCCATAGGAGTCCACGCAGCCAGACTGGGCATTACTTTTAATGCACTTTGTCGTAGCTGCAATATGGCTAACGAGCCTGAAACAATCCTTCACTTCCTTTGTAAGTGTCCGGCCCTTAGTAGGGTCCGACACCGTTCACTTGGCAGACACCTTTTTAATAATATTAATGAGTTAGCGGAGACAAGCATCAGTTAAATAATCCTTTCACTCCTTTCCC
Source organism: Pocota personata (assembly GCA_963082735.1). Classification (NCBI taxonomy): domain Eukaryota; kingdom Metazoa; phylum Arthropoda; class Insecta; order Diptera; family Syrphidae; genus Pocota; species Pocota personata. Next base: position 260,715,366 of record OY720429.1, on the reverse strand, counting down.
ACAAGTCCAACGTCAGTTTTTTCAACAAATTAGGTCACTTGAGTCGTGGTATTAAAACGGCGCCTTTGCGCTAATTATGTTGCAGCATAGTATATTGTCACAACCACACCTACCTACTTACGTACCTACTGAGTTCAACATTCTTAACTTACAGAATACATCAGGCGAATATTGATAAGCTCTGTTAGTATTCCGTACCGCGCTTATAACTTACTCGTATCCCTTGTTTCTTCATTAATGCGCAGAACGGGTAAAGCTATGATGGTTTTTGAAAGGGAACCACTTTGGTTGTCGTTTCCAATGAAAACGTGTTATCACTTTCATATAAACTTTAGCAAATTCTTTATTTTTACAAAACTGACTTCCTCAGTCTTAGGGAATGACTTGTTGTTCCTCGTGTGGGGTAAGATCTTGTTGGAGGATGTTTCTTTGTCGCCAGCTGAATCGAGAAGAAGAAAGCGAATCTTCATCATCACTTGTCCCTATAAGCAAGAATATGAGCCGCAAGCCGTAGAAACTGTGTCTACTAGACTAGTGTTGCCACTGTGTGGTGAACAGACGCAGCGCGACTGATATATTAAACTACGGATTCCTCAACGCCACCTTCCTACCATATCGTGTCACATACTGCTTTAAAGGTGTTTTGGCTATCTCTGGAGTAACGCACTGTTAATTACTCCTTATAATTACCTTTTTCCCATTAATATCGATCTGATAGTATTTTGCCATCCTGTTAGATACGAGATAGGATCCATCATAGGATGGAGTGAGTGGCATCGTTTCGAATGAAGACGTATTTGCATTCCTTCAAGTCCTTTGGTACGAAAGTCCTTTTTTTTGTCACGATGATTCACCTCTGCTGAGTTGAAACCTGCCATGGTACTCCGGAGGTGTTTCACGAACTCATGCGCGTTTCTATCACCCTTTGTTGAGTGAAGAAACTCTCCAAGCACCCTCAAAGTTGTTCCGTAGAGCTGCTCTGCTGTTGATGTTTGCAGATCTTCTTTGACTGTCGTTCGTAACCTCAACAGCACTGATGGTAAGATATTTGCCCATTGGCACATCGTTTGTAGCATAGAGAAATAATAACGATAGGCCCCAGAAGTGATCAGTATCAAAAGCTATTTCGATCTAGCCATGTCATGTTCGTCCATTCGTCTGTATGTCACCATTTTTTGGGCCCTACATTTTAAGCTAGGAACATGAAGTTTGTGTATAAGCTTCCTGGAATCCGAAGCAGTACGAGCGCAAGGTGAAAAGTTCTCGGCCTGACAATGAAAGACTGTGATTTTCAGTTAAAAAATTATTTTATTTTTCTACATAATCTCCCTTGGCTTCAACACACTTGGTCCAGTGTTTCTCCAACATCAGTATTCCTTCTCGGAAGTGAGAGTCTGGAAGGCTGTGAAAATATTCATCTAGAAACAAATTTCTTCAAGTTTGAGATGGAAGTCTGAGGGTGCCAAATCAGGTGAATAGGGGGGATGGCCGAGCAAATCGTACCCCAAATCCCGCAGTTTTCCCATTGCCAACGCACACTTGTGTACAGGTGCATTGTCCTGGTGAAAGATGATTTTTTTCTTCTTCAAGTCAGGCCTCTTCTCGCGAATTTTGGCATCCAGCTGGTCAAGAAAGTTGGAGTAATATTCGCCTGTAATTGTTCTCCCTTTCTCAAAGTAATCAATTAACAGGACCCCTTTCGCATCCCAAAACACACTGGCCATGACCTTTACGGCAGATGCGATCTACTTCGCTTTCTTTGGCGCTGAACCACCCGCTTCCACCCACTGATCCGACTGCTGTTTCGTTTCTGGCGTGTAGTGGTGGACCCATGTCTCATCCATGGTGACAAATCGCCGCACAAAATCGGTGCGACCACGTTTAAATTCAGCTGCCCACTTTTTAACGGTTGACATGGAAGGAGCAGAGTTCCCGTAAACTTTTGTCAACTTTGGATGACTTTCCTTAGGGGTTAATCCATCCAAAACGAAGAATTTTATCACCGCACGATATTCAAGTTTATCCATTTTAACGAAAAACACGCAAGACGTCTACTGCAAAAATTCATTGAAACATAAATCTTTGCTGATTGGAGCGCCATCTCCGCGTCAGGCCGATAACTTTTCACCTTGCCCTCGTACATTTTTGAAGAATCTGGCCACAAACACGATTTTGTTTTTCTTATTATGTTTGATGGAAACTGAAAAATATTCTCAAAGTAAAATATGTAAAAGTTGACTTTCTGTACATTTCGTCCATACATTGCATATGACCACGCCCACTTTTTAGGGGCGTTTTAAAAAAAAACATATATTGCTAAATCTATTTACTGTGATGGTTAAGTTTTATTGTGAATATCTCATCAGAATCCTTGAATTTCGGTTGCAAATTATGGGAGCCACGCCCACTTCCTGCTAAGAAAAAGTTATAGCAACAGTTTCGTGATAAAATTTGTTAAAAATCGTGGATCCTTTTTAACAAATTTCGCAACGCTTATAGTTAAAAGATGGGGGTTATGGTATCAAACGATCTGTTCTGGACGGATTTTTTGTCCCTTGTTTGTTTGTGTTCACACGCCTTGCTCAAGAACAGATTTTGATGAAATTTGGTTTATGCTACCTTAACTTGCGTAAAGGCCGTCATCATATTTATTTAGTCAGTGCTCCTTTTTATGTTATATTTTAAAACTTTGTTTGGACTATTTATTTTTTGTTCACCAAATTTTATCATTTGATACGAGGTGGGCGACAAATATTTGTTTCCTTGGGATTGATAGATAAACCTAGCTGGTGACTACATCATTACAGTTAATTTCGGTCCATGCGCTAAAAAGAAAGGAGACTGAAGGCGAATACATCCGTTTCAAGGATAAAAGGATAGCAGATGTTGAAAAGCACTGACTTTTTACGGGTGAGATACAAATCATCTCGTGGACGCCGCACTGCGTCTCATTACATACCTTTAAAAGTAGGTACTGAACCGATTTTAATGAAACTTTTACCAACGTGTTAATAATTTCCTAACTCACTTGCCAGCGTATGGTCAAAGATTCCAAAATGGTAATTGAGTATCGGGAGGAGTTTCTTAGCAGTCCTGAAGATATGCACTAACCTAGTCCAAGAGGTTGTTGTCTACATCTGTATACCTACTTAGTTATGTGGAACTGTCAATTGCAACTCTGTGCGTACATTTTTGTGCAATAATAGCCTATTGGCATAACCATTGGTGCGGCTATGTGGCTGTGTGCTCAGACTACTAAGCGAGAGACTCAAGTTCAAATTCGAATATAAAATACACAGTCTAATCAGCTGTCCTATAGGTGTGCCCCTTGAAAACTCTTCTAGCTAAATCTAAAACTACTGTAGTCAAAAACAGAATAAGCCATCTAGCTTGCAAAGGGTTATTGATTTCGAGGTTGAGATTTCACATCCCTGCCATATGGCATCTGTCAAATCCATCTGTCATCCATAGTGACAGGTAGTTAGGTCTTGCCTTACCATTTTGCAATATGGATCGCTTAACAACCATTCAATGCATTAAAATGTCTAAATCTTATTACAGAAGTTAAATAAATAAATATTTTGCCGCTAACAGCCCAATGCAGGGCCTGGCGGCCTAGCTTCTCGCAGCGACTCGTGCTGTGCGCCTCATGAATGGTTGGGACCTACAGTTTATTGCCGTTTCCGAAGGCCAATTTTTCTCGATTAAGAGAAGCTTTTCATGGCAATTTTACCACGCCGCGATTAGCAATTGGGCTTTTCCTACAACTCCGCTGTGCTTGGATTTGTATCTACAACTAAAACTTTCTGACCATAGAATGCGCAGATACGCCGATTGGGTGTTGGAAAATCAACATCAACGTCAATTTTTCGAACAAAATCTTCTTCAGCGATGAGGCCCATTTCTCCCTCGCCGGCTATGTAAACAAACAAAATTGTAGAATTTGGGGTTCTGAGAATCAAAATGTGATTGAAGATATTGATGTGGACGACGTGCCGCATTTTTGGTTCTATTACCCGACCGTTTAATTTAGAGAATTGGCGACATAAATTGGCCACCAAGAACCTGTGATCTGACCCCGTTGGATTTATTTTTGTGGGGCTATGCTAAAGATAGTGTTTACGAGTATGTAGACAATCCCCAAACTGTGCAGCACTTAAAAAGCAGCCAGAAATGTCCCGAAAAGTCGAGAATGACTTCACAAGAATCGAAGTTCGAAAAAACTCCCGTGGCTGCCATTTACTCGTAACCAGTAAAACAGTATAAAAAAGAGAAGTAACGCTAGCTAATGTTTTCTTCCTGAACTTGATTGTTTTCGAAGAATTTCTTCCAGGTAAAAGACTTACAAAATGTTAATTCATATGATGCAGTAGGTAGGTGACGATCTGGAAGACTATTCAAAAGAAACTCTTGGTTTTGAGTTTTCTACAACCTCAATTGAAAGGAAATATCACTAGTTCTGCCAAAAATTCTGCAATATTTAATGTTTTTTACTTGACATGCGTTCACGCAAGTATTCTCTCGCAATTTTCCATACGTGGGTATCTACTCGTATTTGATGGTTTATTAATTTTTCTTCGACAATTTTGTGTTTTGTTTTGACTTGTTTTGATAGTTGAATGTATAAAGTTACTGGCCGATGGGTTATTTTGTTACATCTTGTGTCATCAGTGTCTTGGTAGGGTAGGCTGTGAAAATAACTCGATGCTTGTGCAATCTGAAATAGTAATTTTCACTGACGATTTCAAATACTGAGGCGAAAGCTAGTGTTGCGATTTTCTCATTATTGTCATCTAAGGTACCAACAAGTGACTACAACACAATGATGGTAGCAAAAGTGCATGTACATTCTACAGTCTTTCGTTGATTGAAGAAATTATTGAATCAATCTGAAATCTTTCAGTGACCCGAGAATTGAGCTAATAAATCAGAAACCAAGACCAAGTGTGATTCATTGATTTCTGAAAGTTGTTTTGTTAAAAAAAAAAGGAGTTCAAAACGGATAAGCACAACCGAACTCTTCTTTGCTCTGGCAAGCATTGTCCCTTCTCTAAGAAAAGAAGGACATATACATATGTACATACTAGGATCGTATCTTTGAAATATTTATACCTACATACTCGTATGAATGTATGGATACCTTGAATCATAACTAAGTTCACTTGCACGCTAAATTTTACAAAATCGCGGAATCTTACAATCGTACGAGTAGTATGCACATAAAATAGATACATAGCTACCTGTATGTACACATCAGGTAATTTTTAGTCATGAATGGTTACTCGGTCGAACCTCAAAGTCGATCATAAAATGTCCTTTCGCATCAGCCCATTGCCAAAATCAACACCATGCCCATACCTACTCGTATGTGTGGGTGAAAACAAGTTTTTCTCGTTGCAAAATATTTTCACCGGATTATGACAGAGAGACAAAGATTTGCTTTCTTTTTGTTGCAAAATAATAATAAATTCTAAAGTCACTGTTGTTGGGGGATTAAGATCTGAGCGTATTTCGAATCTCGAACTTAGGTAGAAATGTATCGCGCACAGGTATACGAGTACAACACAACATGCATGCAATCGCGACGACCAGGAGAAAAATAAAACAAAAAACAACAATAAAATGTAGAATTTTGACATTTTACAATCCTTCCCTTGCCATCAGAAGGAGGACAACTATACGACGAACTAGAAGGCATTGTTGTGTTGTCATTCTTGTTGACTAGCGCGGTCAACTTAATGTACACACATATACAGGACGAGAAGGCCATTGAACGGGAATGAAAAGGATTTAAGAGTAAACTCCTTAATTGGATTAGCAAGAAGAGGCAAAACCATTCTTAAGGCTTTCGTTGTTGTTGATGTTGTTGTTCGAGAAAAGACTTTAGAACACCGGAGGCAAAAGTAAAAGAGAGAAAGAGAAATGACCTTGTCTGTGGCTTATGCCGTAAAACCAATAAACATTTTCCCACTTCATTTGGCATTTTGGTAAAATAATAATAAAAAAAAAAAAAAACAGAAGAAAGATACTGAACAAGGCGGATCGGAAGAGGCGTTTGCATTTTTAATCTGAATTGGTTTTGTTTTGTGGTCAAAATGCAGAGTTCTTCTTTTTTTTTTTTTTTGCGAAACAGGAAAAAGGATAATATACTAGTATGTACCTACATCATGTTAAATTGAAGACATGATTTTGAAATTACAAAGGAAATTTTCTTATGGGTGGAGATTTCAATTTCCCCGTCGGTAAATCAGTACTGTAACTGAATTGAATATGAAAAGAAGACATATTGGCAAGGAAATTGGAAATTAAATGCATTCTAGGACATGGAATGGCTGAAGGGTAATAGTAGGCACCTATAGGTTTGCAGAAAGTGCACTCCATGGCATATTATCCTCTCGTGGACTCCCGGAAATACTCACGCAGTGCAAGGCTGATAATAATGTACTCGTAGATACAGCAGCCACGAAGAGACTGAACATGTTAGTCGTGGCGGAAGCGTCTTTCCTGTCCGAGGAGACTGAAGACTCTATCAACGAGAAATTTCATAACCATCTAGACAGTGTCTATCCGAATTATAATGCTCAAATGGCTCTGTTGAGCTTTAATGTTTAAAAAAAATGTAGTTGGCGTGCTAATCGGAAAGAACAGCCCCATGACCCGACAATAGACACAGCCTTTTGACTAATCGATGTTTTGGCATTAACAAGTCTTTCGTACGTCAACCAAAAAGATGCAACCCGATTAAGAACTCGTTTGTCCAAAAAAAAGCGCAGTATACTCTCCAGTAACCACAAAGGCCAACGACCAATGAGTAGTAGAATGCAGCCTCAAAGCTCAAATGCAAAGGAAGAACAGCATTGGGCTATCAAGGCAGTCTCGATGCTGAAATGCAAAGGAAAAACAGCATTGGGCTACTAATGCAGCCTTGGCGCTGAAATGCAAAGTAAGAATAGCTACAGAAGACTGTTGAGCCACAAGACTGGATAAAAAAGATACTCCGTAGAAATAAGGGTTCCGACACAGTCTTCAGTTCAAATCCAGTGAAGAGTCTCGCGACACAAACAACATCCTAAGATTTTATATGGAAGTCAAATAACTTATAGGGGGAAGGAAACCTTGACATCGAACGCAGGGAATAAAAGATGTGTTCGCATTGTACTACCAGCAGCTATATTGAATGTGCATCAGTAACAGATAGTGGGGGAGTATAAAAGAGGTCATTCAAGATCTGAAAATCCACTAGTTCTAATAGCATCCCCTTGGTGCTTTGTTGGGGTATATGCATTAAATCATCAATTAAAGAATGTCCAACGACTGTAATATTAGGTCTGTATGACACATCTGCAAAAGGGTCTTGTACGAAATACTGAGGCATATCCCTGCTACATTGTCACATCAAATCGTCGATGCTACGATATTCGAGGTCGCCAAAAATGCTGCAAAATGTCTAGGATTCCTTAAACATAAATAAATATTTTGGCGCTAACAGCCCAATGCAGGGCCTGGTCTAGCTTCTCACGAATGGTTGGGACCTATAGTTTTATGCCGTTTCTGAACGGCAATTTCTCCGATTTAGAGAATCTTCTCATGACAGTTTTACTCTCAGATGTTATCTTGGATTCGAACCTTGAACCTCTCGTTCAGTGATCGTACACTCAGTGGTTAACTGAGTCGCGGCTCCCACATTCTTTAAATGGTACAAGAAATATTTTACCCCATCTGATCTGGCCTCAATTTACAGGGTAATCATCCACCCAAAGCTGGAATATAACATCCACATTTGGTTTGGTGCACCCAAGACCGTTGTGCACATTCTAGGCATGATACAGAAACGCGTGTTAAAACTTATAGGTAATAGAGACATTGTGAGCTTTATAAATTCACTCGAACATCTTTATTAAAAAATGCTTCAACGCCTTTAAAATTAAACCCTCAATACGCGTCATACTTCGAATGCACATCAGTTCACCCTTAAGATTCATTCACAGCTCAGCGAACTGCGAATACGAATGAGCGAATATTCGCAAATTTTGACATTTCGCAGCAATCTGCGAATTTCACTTGTCATTCGTTACCACCAAGAATAAAACAAAGAATTGTGAGGTTAAACTCTCGCGAATGTTTTGGTCGGGCGAATGTAGATTGCGTTCCACATCTTTGGAATGTGAATCAATTTTGACAGTTGGAAATCAAAATCAGCGAATTGTTAATTTCTTTGCAGAAACTAATTAAAATAGACTTGTTTCCTATTAATCGATAGATAAATTAAGCTCTGCTCTTTTGGAATAGTAAAGTTGTCAATTGTGTCCCTTTAAATGTATTAAAAATGGTTTGTTCGCAGTTCGCCCATTTGCCGGTCGCTGAGCTGTGGATGGACCTTTAAGCCCAACTTCGGTCGTATTGTCAATTATAGGGATTCGTTTATAAGCCGAATGACACGAATGTGGATTGTGGCTCCGTATTTCGCTATCAGTACAACCTTCAAACATTTAATGCCAAAGTGTACAGGCATCTCTTCTGTTCCACTTCCTCTTTTCCTAAACGCCTGTGCCCTGAAACAATATAAGTGTTTTCATATCCCCTATAGCGAGTGCAAATTATAAAAAAAAAGAAGTACAAGATCCTAACTAACCTAGATGCTTCTTAATCCGTTTTTCACTACAGTGGTTGGCACGTACCACTTTAGCTTCCGGCTCGAAATATCGAAAGTACACCACATTTGGGCACTACGACAAGTCGTGTACAAGATCAACCATATGACCGCCAATAGCATAAATTATCTGCAGCTGTACGAAACAATTTAATCAGTTTGGAAGCACTTTTTTCGAACTGCAATATTTCAAACCTACATTGGATTTTGGCAAGCGCTGTCATGTGATTTCTTCAACCTAGTGTTGGAGCAGATAATCTGTCCAGCTTCTTGACTAGCACTATCAAGCTGTCATAGAGGTCTTACGAATAGGGGGAAGGATTGAACTTGTTGTTGGAACAGACAAAAAGAATCTATCAGAGGGTTGGTACAAAATGTTAATTCAGACAGGTAATTTCAATGTTAATTAACTCCACATGCGAGTACCTGTCGCTAGGACACCATCGCAAAGATCTGACCAAGATTGATCCAAGCAACTTGTTGCAACTTCGCATTGGTAAATCAATGTAATACTCTGCAGATCTATGAATAAAATAAACAAATATATTGATGCGTATAGAGCTACCAACTGAGAGAAGCCGCCCATGAAAATTTAACTCTTGGATGTTTGTTAGACTTTCGCGAGAGGTGGGACCGTGAGAAAACTTTTTCTTATGTTTGCTGGGATTTGAACTTTGAATCGAGTGAGTGGAACCACTAAGTCACGGCATGAACCTGTCGGTTTTGTTATACAATGCTGAGTGACGAAGAAAACGAGGTCTCCCTTTTCCAGGTTGAAAATGAAAAAAAAAAAAAAAATTAAGAGCATCCGTCTTAATCATAATACGTATACATTTTTTTTTTTTTATAATTTGCACGTGTTGAAGGGGATATGAATACCCTTATACTAATTTTTAGAACACGTGCGTTTTGCGGAAAGGGGAAGAGACAGAGAGAAAGACAGAGTGGTGTAGTTTGAAACTCAGGTGGTATTAAGTTTCTGTAAACTCCAAGGGTGGCTGTCCAGATAACTGGGGAGTATTTTGTTTGTTTTTTCGCTATTGTTGTCGTTGCTTATGATTCCGTCTTCCTGATGTCATCATCACGATCAAGTTGCATTTTAGCCATATGACCACCCTACTGCCAGTGTTATGCCTTCACAGTAGAGTTGACTTAGCTTTAGCAAGTGATCGACTTTTTTATTTATTTCGTGCGAAATAAATAGATGATTCTTGACATCAGGATTCGAACCGTGAATCAAAAGTGTGATAAGCGATGATGTTACCACTACACCATGGCCACCCTCATCTGCGGCAGATCGGTAGATACAGCCCTAGCCCATAGAAAGATCCCTCCACTATAAGGAGTTCACTTTCGGGGCATTCTTAGACATTGAAGGGCTGGACAGATTATCTGCTCTCAACAACGTAAACACTGACGCAATCCTGGACAGCCTACATAGAGCTTATTTGAACATGGGCCTCTGCAATTGGATTGCACAGATGCATCCGGAGAAGTGTCAGCAGAGGAACCCCTCAAGGCGGAGTTCTATATCCTATATTATGGCTCCTCATAGTGGATGAGTTCTTGTAATACTGAAGGAAAACGGCTTCGACGCGATGGGCTATGCCGACGATGTGGACATCCTGGTTTCGGGAAAGACTCAATCTCGCACTACAACTAGTGGATACTCGTAATTGGGTCAGCAGCAAAGGGCTGGTTCTTGAGAAGTAATACCAGCTTTCAAACATCACCAAAATCCAGAGGGCAGCGTGTATCGGAATCATGGGGTCAATAAGAACAACACCAACAGCGGCAATGGAAACCATGCTCAGTTTCATTCCGCTTGATACAGGTATACTGTAGCAGTTTGGCAAGACTGAGAGAAGGCTAATTGTGGTCATCGAGCCTTTACGGCCATGCCTCCATTTTATCCTGATGGGGGACTATCAGTATATCGACGGAAATTGATTACATGACCCCTACGCTAGCATGTGAAAGGAGATTCACTATAAGAATTCCTGACAGAACGTAATGGAGGAACCGAAGAACCATGAAGAACTGGCGTTCTATACCGACGGTTCTAAGATGGATGTTGCCACGGGAGCTGGAGTTTATTGTGAGGCCCTAGGTATAAACAACTCCTTTAGAATTAACAACGACTGCAGCGTCTTTCAGGCCGAAATCACAGCCATCATACAGGCTGCGGAAATTATACTCGAGAGCAATATCGTTGGCAAAACGATCACTGTCTATATAGACAGCCAGGCAGCCGTTAATGCTCTGGGCTCTGCTGTAATTAGATCAAGTCTTGTGAGGACCTGCAAATCACTCTTAAATGGAATATCCAGAGCCAATGTGGTGACCTTCTGCTGGGTACCAGGGCATATGGGTATCGAAGGAAAAGAAAGGGCTGACGAGTTTGCTAGTAAAGGGTGGGCGCTGCACTTATCGCGGCTAGTAATCCCACAGTTCCCTATGGAAGAAAATAGAAGATGAAACCACCGGTCGAGCAAAAACAGACGTTGGGTTCATCTGGAAACATGCGTAACGGCTAGGGAGCTATGGCCGGCCTTCAGCAAGAAGAGATCAACTTCTCTGATGAAACTTGGTGCGTCGTTATAACGCACGGGTCGCTTCTGCAATAATTACTGATCATTGTGCCATTGGCATTCACGACTATTATAGAAGTTGCAAGAATGAGGGCTCTCGGAAGTTATTTTTTCTCAGACTTAGCTAACGTAGAGCTTACGGACCTCCTGAGATTTATATCACTATCTGGATGGTTCAAAGAGCGGACTTTACAGCGTTTCCAGGATCAAATGATTGGGCACAATGGACCCGAACTTTTGGTTTAAGTGCGCAGTGACTTTATTTATCACAATGTACCCATCTACCTAACCTAACCTATCCATCTTAAAGACTTCGTGATATAAGTTCCCAGGGAAATAGACCAGGGGTCGAATTACCGCAACAGTTATCGAGCAACACGTGACTGATAAATGTTGATTTGACATGACAGCTTAAGAGATCGAGTATCGAGTATCGAAATTTGGCATTCTGTCATCAGTGATCGTGTATTTATTTATTCGATATGGTTTCTGCTGACGAGCTGAGGTGCATGTGGGAGGAAATATATGGGAATATCTTTGTTTATTGTTATTTTTGTGATTATTTAAATTTATTGTTTCAAATTTATTTCAGGTTGAGTTTAAATAAAATTAACCCTCTGTAAAAAGAGATTTTGGTAAATTGTATGAGCTGGGAGAGCGGTTTAGATACATCCTCTCTATTATAAATAAGAATGAACTCTTATTTGCCCTGACTGTTTTGATAGAACTGCAATCAAAAGTGTATGTTGTGAAAGATATTTTCAGAAAATTATAGTTTTGTATACGTACGCAGAGCCTTGTAAAGAGAAGGGATCGCTTTTATCTCTTAAACGTCTTCGTTCAATACACTCATAGCGATCATCCTCTGAATCAGAAGATGAAAAATAAAGTAAATATTCAATTTTTAATTGAAGACGATAAATACAAAACTTTTCCTAACACAAAAATTTATAGTTTTGACATTTGTCAGCCATCTCAATTCAATGTAGTAGAATTGTACTAGTACAATTTTCAGAGTGTACTCGATACGTGACCATTCTTATGTGATCATCCGAATGTAGTTACTCGATCACTCGATGACGTATGGATTTCATTCACTCGTTAACTGATGTCGTAATTCGACAACAGTCGACGATGGTAGGCTGCAGTGTTACAAATAGAGACTTTTCGTGGGTCGGGAGCCGAGTAAGAAGTATAATATAAACAACATCGGGTTTTACTTATTCAATGGCTCAAATAAATGAAGCAACTTCTTAATTTAGGGTTCTTCCCCATATCGGTTTGGTTCCCAAGCAAGGTGTGTAGATAACGAGCAATTGAAGACACTTACGAGTAGGTATAGATACTTGTGCAGTTCACGCATTTGATATGGTCTACTTTTAATTTTAGGTCATTTGCAATTAAATTCTCATGAAAATATTTAACAACACATGAGCTGAAATATGCATAAATATTAAGTTAACCTTAAAAAAAAAAAAAAAAACAATATTTTGCTCAATAAAGAACAAAGATTTTCTGCAAAAATATTCGAAAGTCATTAACGATCTTGTTATGTTTTCTATTCCCATTTGAAAAATTCAAAAGCCATGCATTGCTAATTCCACTTCTATTCTACGTCATAAGCATAAATTAAATCAAAAAAAAAAAAAATTATCCGCTCTAAACTCATTTACATTTAATTTGGCATCACAATTGCTTTTGCGAATCATTGAAGTGTGTGCTGTTTTCGAGTGTTTGTTGTTTTTTTTTTTCTTCTCAGAACCACCAACGAATTTGGAACACATTTGGATCACAAAGGCACGTGAACCAGTTAAAAATTATTTATCACATGGAAAACATTGTAGTTGTAGATACCTACTACATAAATTGTTATTTTTGTTCACAGAGAACCCAGTTCACATGAGAAAGATTGTTTTTTTTTGTTATAAAACAGGTGAAATCGGTTTGAAAAGATACTCGTATTTCTATGTCCTTCCAACTACAAATGCTGATTGTTCAATGTTTATGCCGCGACTTGGGTATAATTTATTTGTTTTCTTTATATGTCGCACATTCTGTAAGGAAATTATCAACAATAGTGACCTTCTGCTATACAGATAAGGACAACTAAAAGACACATAATATTGTCTGCCTGTCTGGTCATCTATTACCATCCATCTACCTAAGGTCAAGGTCTGTCAACTTGGATTCATAATTTTTTTTTTTTTTTAGATACTCGTATGTGCATGGACAGCATACAGAATGACGGAAGTACCAAGTCGAAAAAGAGTGATTAATTTTTGCGACAGCACCAGGCGCCCTATGGGCTTTTTTTTCCCGAATGTAGGCAGGTAGGTACACTACTCGTAAACTAATTCGACTTATTCACCTTCGTTGAAATATCGAAGAAATTGTTGGATTTGTTGTAATGCGAAGAGATAAATATTAATTTTTATTGAAATCCGATGCCGACGCTGTTTTATAAATATAATTTCGAATGGAAAACCAATGGGAGCTGGAGAGTGCTCGTTGGAGGATTGGGTTACAGTGATTTTATTTGCATAATATTTTAGTTGGATTTTAATAGAAATTATGGAGCTTTTATTTGTTATTTTATTGTTGTGTGTCCCATTCGAATGAGATATTAAGATAACTTGTTTTGAAAGGGGAATTAATTTCATAGATTATTTTATTATTAATAATAAGATATACTCGTAAAATGGAAAATTAAGAACTTAATATGGGAAATGGCTTCCTAATGGCAAAATAAAGATAAATGGTGTTGATCTACTCGGTTTTACATTTTTTTTCTATTTTTGTACGAGTATTTGAAGAATCTAAGGCGTAAGAGAAGCGGTTTTCTTTTAACAGATGTGACCACCTTACTAACTTTACTTTAGATATTTTTACGAGCCAAGTTGATACAGGTCCCTTTCGAATATACTATATGCGGCACTTAGATCTTCCTTTACTACGTCGTCCCTTCGAGATGAATTTGAAATCTCTTCGGACCGGATTCCATGGGATTATACAGAGTGGCGTAAAACAAATTACCCAATTTGATTTAGCTCTATCTTTTTTTTCTCAATTAGGTTAGGTTAGGTTGAGGTGGCTGTCAGCTAAAAGCCAACACACTTAGACCAATAATAAGTCCATTGTGAAACCACATGGGTTTGAGAAACATTCTCTGCCTATTCATTGAACCAATTGGAGCTTCTGGTCCGTAACGTCTATTTTTTTCAAATCATTTAGGTCTTATTTTGAAAGTTTAACAGCGAAAAAAGATTCCAATTATTCTCTGTAAAAGGCACCAAAAGACCCAAGGTCCCCGCGCCGCCAATTAAATTAAATCGTAATGAATGGGCAAGGGAAGATAAGGAAAAAGCGGACGTTTTTGCGGCCCACCTGGAAGATACGATGGTCAAGTGTCTTACGACAATATCAATAGGTCGGATTTACCATCTGACGATTTAGCACTTACAAATGCAACCCTAAGGGAGCTGAAACATGAGATCGGGAATCTAACACCTAAAAAAACTCCTGGTTATGACTAGAAAAGCATTAATTAAGCTTCTTCATATTGTAAATACTGCGCTCAGATTACAAATTACGACAAGTTCTCCCTGTATGCCTACACGACATTGTAGAATCATATCTCGGGAATAGACTCTTCCGTGTTAGACATGGAAATGAATACTCGGAGCTCAAAGAAATTTCGGCCGGTGTACCGCAAGGAAGCGTTCTTGGGCCACTTCTCTATCTGTTATATACTCGAGATATACCGAAAGAAGATGGCACTATCCTGGCTACGTTTGCCGATGACACCGCTATCCTAGCCGTAGGTAAAACAATCGAAGAAACGACTGCAACACTGCAAAATGCAATGAATAAAGTAAATGAATGGACGAGGGACTGGCGGATCGCCCTCAACGAATCTAAATCTGTTCACGTGAATTTCACTTATAAGAAAACTAATGTCTTGCCAATTTTCCTAAACTTGGCCCGAATACCTTTTAAAAACGAAGCCAAATACCTTGGAATGACATTCGACGCAAAACTGAAATGGAATCCGCACGTGAAAATGAAACGTAAAGAACTCGAAATCAAATATAGGTTGCTCGGAAAACACTCCCAGCTCAGTATTGAGAACAAACTGCTTTTATACAAGGAAGTGCTAAAGCCGGTGTGGACTTACGGTATACAACTTTGGGGCTGTACCAAGAAAACAAACGCTAATATTTCACAAGCTTTTCAAAATAAAGTGCTAAGGGAAATTGTCCACGCACCGTGGTATTCACAGGGATCTCGGAATTCCGACAATCGAAGCTGAAATTAGAAGCTTCGCGAGAAAGCATGTCAACAATACAATCCTACAAATTCTGGATGAAAGCAATTTATTGCGCCGACTACAAAGGACGAAACCTTTCGACTTGGCTATATAGGAATCAACCGCGCCTAGATTGCGGAACATGCAGGATCTTTCAGTGGAAAGTAATCTGCCAAACGGTCCTTCTTAGTTGCAATATATAACAAATTAAATAGCAGGGTGGGGTTTTTTTTAGTCAGTAAGAATCTGACACTACTATGAGCACGCGCTTGCTATCCTCATCATATGGATGATTTTTCACCAATCCTCTGGGGGAAAAAAAAAATTTGGGTCGTTGAAACAGAAGGCTCCTAAGTGGAGTTTCCTTCTTTGGGAGCGAGCTGGGCAAGTGCAACGAAGGTGAAGAAAAGTCTCCTCCTCCTCCTCCTCGTCCATGCAGCTTCTGCAGAAATCATTTGAGAAAACACCAAGCCTTGTTGTATGCTTGCCTATTAGACAGTGTCCAGGGATGACACCTATAACAGCGCTGATATGCAGTCTATTGAGAGAAATCAAATTCTTAGAGCGAGTTGTACCACTAGTCCACCTAGAATTAGTCCTTTCAATAGCTTCCAGCTTTAATTTAAGTTTGCATGTAGCGATCGGCATACCCAGTGAACTTTTGTCTCGAAGGATGGGTATTGTTGTTACATGTCTGGCAAGTTCGTCAGTCTTACAATTTCCTAGAATGTCCCTGTGCCCCGGCACCCAAGTTAGATGAATATTGAACTGTTCCGCCACCTCTATAAGAAGGCAGTCTAGAGCTGTTAACAGAATTTATTGAGGATGATTCCAAAGATTTGATGGCTGCTTAGCTATCTGAAAAGATGCGGATATCAACGGACGATATTACGTTTTTCTTTAGCCAAGACAAGACTTCCCTTATTGCCTTTATCTCCGCCTGGAACACGCTACAGTGGTTTGAGAGGCGAAAAGAGAGCTTTAGATTAAGCCTATCAGAGATCGGATGATCTTGTTGGCCAATGCAAAATGCCTTGAAAAGTGTCCTTTACAAGTCCATTGTCTCTCGCGGATGGTAGCTTAATGTGATTATCAAAAAGTCTCGTAACATGATTCTGTAGTGCTCTTCAGTGGCAATTATCGCATTGCCAGCAGCGTCTTCGAAAAAGTAGAGTCCAATCACCCTATTAGCACAGATGCCGCACCACACAGTAACTTTTAGTGGATGGTAAGGTGATTCTCGAATAATACGCGGGTTTTCGGTACCTTAAAAGAGAGTATTTTTCTTGTTGACATGTCCGGAGAGATGGAAATGTGTACCTCGTCACTCACGATTAATTTTGAAGGGAAATTGTAGTCTCCATGGTTGAGGCTTAATCATAAGCTGGCTGAATTTCAGGCAGTCTTATTAGTCGGCGGGCAGCAGCTGATCCACCATCTGAATTTTATACGGAAACATCTTCAAGTCTTTCACCAAAATACGCTGCAGAGACCGCCTGGAAATGCACAATTGCGTGGCCCATCGTCTCGTTGATGTCTCTGGACACTCTTTCACAGAATCAATATTGTTGATCGGACGGCCTGTTGCTCGGTCTAACAGTCCTGGCCCTATTTCGTGGTGACCAAGTCTCTTTGAGGCGTACCGCTTGGTGGGAAAACCTTCAACAAAATTCACGTTGTATTCGTATTACTGATGAACTATTCCGCAAAAAAAAAATCCACTCAATTATTCCACGTTCTTGAGGAGTATCGCCGTGTTTTTGGCATTTGTTTACTACACAACTATCAATAGGATAGGAGGTGCCATTTGCAAAAATCACAGACAATTCATAGAGGCTCACGACTTTTCCGACACCTTGTATATCTTAGCCATTTTAGACGAAAAGTTTGAACCTTTCTGAATAAGTTGATGTCGTTGCACGACCCATACAGTTTTTTGGTATCAGTTTCTTCCTCAATACAAACTGGTTGAAAAATCACTGAAAGGATATAAATTTTCCTTCACTGTCTGTGAGAAGGCTCACGGGGTGGTTGGTTGTTTGGTTTAAGAGGGTGAGCTTATGCTCTTCACTTAGGCCTCCATTGGGCCCGTTGTGTTCCTCTCATCTATGTAACTGTAGGGAATAGTGCTGTGTTTTGAGAATTATGTGTTGAGAGGATTTAGGTCTAGGGATCATGGGTAGTATCACCGGGAAACTATATCGTATAGTGATCGGAGAATCGTAGTGTTCGTCTGGCGAACTCCAATATATCCCCGATTCCTTTCTTACTGAGGTGTTTTAGATCGGGAATCCTTGGAGATCCCAGAATTTTCAGCTTTAGCCTCGCTGTAGCAGGGCAGAGACAGAGGAAGTGTTCTATATCTTCCTCCTCCTCTTCACAGTTGGCACAGATTGTTGTATCAGCTATCCCGAGTCTGAACGAATGTTTGTTGAGATTGATGTGCCCTGTTAAAAGTCCCACCATCAATCTCAATTGTGTTATGCTTGAGTTTAGAGTTCTACTCGGTTTAGTTATTACTAATCTAGCCACTTGACACGTGTCTAGATTCATCCAGTAGTTATTGAACTCCTGTCGTATCTTTTCATTGATTATTGTTTTAATAGTTGTCAGAGGGACCCCTATTGTCTTATCAGGATTCAGTTCTATATTGCCCGCTCCTTTCCTTGGCAGTTCGTCTGCCTTTTCGTTACCCGGTACACCTTCATGCACCGGTACCCATGTAAGACGGATTCTACTGCGTCTGGCAAGTAAGTTCAATTTAGTTTTGCACTCCCTTACTAGTCGTGATTTCGACATTGGGTTTGTGAACGCGCTAATTGCTGCTTTACTGTCCGAGCAGATGTCGATTTGCCACCATTCGCTGGTGTCTTCTGCGAGAGAGTGAGGTGACGACGCGCTTTAATTTTGAATCTTTGCAGAAAGTATCTGAAAATATTGAGTAAGGCAAGTTATTCCACATTCGTGTGGAGTTTAACCACTCCATATCACGGTGCCTCCGAAAGTACGGTTTAAGATATACGAGGGTGTGCGGAATTTGCCGCACGTGTATTGTGATTGAACTGACGGATTGACGGAACACAAACATAGATTTTATTTAACATTTTTACTTAACACTTGTGATGGAAGTACCGGTACAGGTACAACATTTTGGCTTTGTTCGGGCGAAGAAATTTGATTGCAAATAGACTGACCACCGATCAATCTACATGCTTGTCGCTGAACACGATCGAGTAAACTTAAGCATGTGGTGGGAGCTCCGGCCAAAATATGCGAGTTATATTCAAGTCTTGGACGAATGTAAGCTTAATAGATTATAGCCAAGTCTGTGGGAGTGAAATATCGTTTACATGTTGATTCCAGCCTTCCTCAACCTTCATTTTGCGTTTATCTACTGGAATTTATCTGAAGCTACATATCTGTCGATTGCTTAGCTTTCTTATTAAATCTCCGGATGTTGCTCCGATTACGAAATTTTTCTATTTCCTTGAGCTAAAAAACTGTCCCGGGACTCTTCCTTGAAAAGCTTCTTTATACACAGGAGTAGAACTAAGCTAGTAGACTCTCATACACTTTCAGTTTTATTTTGGGCTAACTTACACTCTTCTCTCATCAAGATGATGCCCACAGAAACACTCGAAATTGGATATTTAATTGCCAACCATCAAAGGAGAACATTATAGATCAATTTTGTTTAAATCGAAGCTCTAGGTTTTGTATCTGTTTTACAACTGCATCGTACCATTCGATAGTTACATTATTTAAATTATGTACTCGTAACAATTTCAAACGCTCAAATATCCATTACCATTTCCTTTTAAGTGCTAAAAATAAATAAATAAAATCTAACCCCATTGCGGTGTACGAGTATCGATAAACTTCAACTTAAAATAAATCCCCAAACAGAATAACTCTTTAAAAGCATTCTCTCTCTCATCGAATAGCTAAATTTCCATATTTTTCTGTACGAAAATAAATTTATTTCGCTCAATCATTCACTGTCACCGCAGTTCAAAAATCAATAAAATCGAACACCGAACTTGAACAGAGAACATAAATAATATTAAAGGGTGTTGCAACTACCCACTCTTCCAAAAAAAAAAATAAAACAAAAGATTGAACACAAAAGCAAAACCACATCAAGTCAATAAAATATGACAAGAAAATAAGCTAGAAAAGTGGTTCCGTCATTCTCTGTCAGTCATTATCATTAAGTCATTCAACAGCATCACCATGGGAAGTAGGTGGCAAAGGATTCCCCGATTTCCCACCCCATCCATCCATCCTAGGGCTCTAGTCTCTCAGCTGGATTCATTTGTATGTGTGTGTTTGCATGCCGCCAGGATCAGTGTGCAAAATCGGTTGACCATGTGGATGCTACGAATACGCTGGCTGTTCTGGCTACCGATGCCCGCTAAAAATGAATAATAGCAGCGTACCGTTTTGCACTTTCGCGCTCGTTCATTAAATCCATTTATAGTCGTCGTCGCCGGCCGTAGTATAATCCTGGTTCTGGTCCTCGTTTGGTGATGACATATTAGGGACACACATACTCGTGTGTATGGATAAAAAGAAATAACTATACCACCCAAAGGATATCAATGACGCGACAAGTTATTATCCTTATAAATTTATAGAATTAAATTTTGCGAAATTGGATTTTACGAAAATCCAGGGCACGCTCTTTAAATTTTCGTCCCAAATTCCGATTGCACACACACACACACATACACGAACACAAATGCACAGACACAATAAATAGGGCGCAAGGTTGTTGATTCTGGATGAATAATTGCTGTGCTGCTCCCTGTTTACCAATTCCTGATGGGAGGACTGAAATGAAATATTTTTTTTTTTTTCTGGCATTTTCCGGCGACGACGACGGTAACAAAACTGCATGTCATCGTCGTCATTGAGGCCTGTCAGTTACAGATTTGTAGGACACGTGAAAGTTTTTGGGATATTATTGATTTTTCCTTTCAATTTTGTCCCGGTATTAGAATGTTTAAATAATATTTTTTTTTTTTTTCGTTAAAGTTTTGGGGAAAATTAAAGCTGTTGAGACAGATTTTCGTTTTTACGTAGAAATTATTAAAATCATATTCAGCGCTGTTAGTCCCCCATTAAGTAGTCGTTTTAAGGAAAAAGAACGTGCCTCCACGGTAAGACGTGATGAACATTTTAAATCCGAGCTAATAAATTTCAATAATCGTTTCTCGTAAATTTTGACAAAATCAAATTATGTTACCAATGTACATAAATAAATATTTTTTTTTTCTGTATGCTGATGCTCATATTTTGAGATATGCCGTTAAATTGATGAGAAAATTGGGTTGGAATATTGCATACTTTTTTGTTTATTCAGCGAGTTTTGATTGAAGGAGGTACGAGTATCTGAGCAAAGATGAGAGGAAAATGATTTTCGAATTCCACTCACTCCCATTGAAAATGAATTTCTTTTGGAAATCAGAAATCTAAGAAATCGATTCTAGGTTTCAAAAGTTTTATTGAAAACAGGTAGGTTTTCGCAATTCGTTACTATAAGTCAAATTGAATTTTTTTTTTTTATAAAAGTGTGATCTTGGATCTCGTGCGGAAGGTTCCCCATGCAAATTCGAAAAGATTGACAAGTTCTCGGGCTTGAAGTGAGATCGATCAGCACAGTGCTAAACTTGAACTGAGTTTCATATGCAAAAAATGAATACTTTCCTTTGACTTGATTAATGTGGACCGATCTGAAATAAAACTAAAACAAGGAAAAGGGATGGTATGCTGAAAATCATCGGCTCATAGGTTAGGTTAGGTTGAGGTGGCTGTCAGCATCAAAGCCAACACACTTAGACCAGTGATACCACATGGGTTTGGGACGCGGTCTTTAGCCTACTCGTTGAACCATTTGGAGCTTCCTACCACTAACTTAGTCGAATTCGTGTCCTTCGCCCTGTCTGCCTTAGAGAATGGCAAAGAAGTCGACGTTATTGCAACTGATTTTAGTAAGGCTTTTGATTAGATATCTCATAACTTAATCCTCTTCAAATTGTCTGCCCTCGGTTTCGAACCCATATTGTTAAAATGGATATCTACTTACCTGGAAAACCGTTCTTATAGAGTTCGCTCCAGATCCATCTTATCGACTCCCTTCTTGGCCACCTCTGGTGTTCCGCAAGGCAGCCTTCTCTTCATTCTAACCATAAACGATGTCGAGAGCGTTATTAAACACTCTCTCTCTGTACGCTGATGATACCAAATTTTTCAAAGCCATCTCTTCACCACATGACTACTGTCTCCTTCAACAAGACCTTGATAGTTTTTCGAATTGGTGCCTACAAAATCGCTTAGAGCTCAATATCGCCAAATGTCAATACATTACCTTATCACGTAAGCACCACGTGTCCTCCGCCCGCCTTTACCTTCTCCATGGTCAACCTATATCCATCGTTCAATCTCTCCGCGATCTTGGAATATTGTACGATAGGAAACTAAATTTCCGTTCACATATTGATGATATAATTCGTAAAGCTAACTCATCACTTGGCTTTGTCAAACGATGGTCCAAAGAATTCTCTGACCCTTACGTGAACAGATCCCTCTACATTACCTTTGTGCACCCCCTCCTTGAATACGCCAGTCAAGCGTTGTCACCCTTTCAGCAAGCTCATGTGACCAGAATCGAGAATGTTCAACGTCGATTTCTTCGATTTACCCTTCGAGGTCTTCCTTGTAACGATCCATTTATCTTGCCTCCCTATCAAGACCGCCTCAACCTCATCAACCTGAGTACTCCAGAGAAACGCAGAGATGTTGCAGACATTCTTTTCATTCATCGACTTCTTTCAGGCTCCGTCAATTGCGCATCTCTTTATAATTAAATTTTCTTCAATACCAATCCACGAAATTTACGATTCCCTCGTCTTTTCTATCTACCGTCCCACCGCACTTCATGTGGATCTAATGAACCAATTTCCCGTATGCTGCAAAAAGTGAACTCAAACCTCACCCAGATTGGTTTTAACCTCAGCACTCCATGCCTCAAAACCGAACTCCTTCACCATTCTCCTTAGCTTTAGGTTTAAGTTTTAGCCTCAAGTTAGTTGTAGCTTGTAATAAGCCAAAGAAATGGGAGCTTTCGCCCCACCAAAATCTAAAAAAATCTTCTGATGGAGGGTCCCGTCAATATTATTCAGACCATTTAGGTCATTGAAACAGAAGGCTCCTACTCGTAAGTGGAGTTTCTTTCTTTTGGAGAGAGCTGGACAGGTGCAGAGAAAGTTGAAGAATAGTCCCTTCCTCCTCCTCGTCTATGCAGCTTCTGCAGAAATCGTTTGAGAAGACGCCAAGCCTTGATGCATGCTTGCCTATTAGACAGTGACCAGTTATGACACCTATAACAGCGCTGATATGCAATCTATTGAGAGAAATAAAATTCTTAGAGCGTTTCAGATCCAGCTTAGGCCAAATCTGTTTTGTCGTTAGACAAGTTGTACTCCCACCACATTACTGTAATCAATACTGCTTAAGTAGATCTCATGTCAATAGTTTACCGTTAACTTAAAAAGGAAACCAGAACATAAGAAATTGTTTTGGTTTTGTAACTCAACAGCTGTAAAGTTGACTGAGGCTTGGGAAGCTACGTATGTTCTTATTATTTTGCACAACACTGTATGTAGGTATACGATCCAATTCGATTTTCGTGCTGCTTGGTGCTCTGACTGATGTACAACAATGTCTCCTAATAAAGGAGTTATTTGAAACCTCAGGTCTCGAATAAAACGCCGGAAGATTCTTATTTGTTCGTCATTTGTTACAGCAGCATCGGTAATTATTTAGAAAGATTTTGATGAAATTTTAGTATGCTGTAAGTATAAGTATTTTGATGAGATGTCAAAAAAACAAATTCATCAAAATCGGTGACGAGGCCATTTGCTAAGCAAATGCTTAAATAGCTTGAACGCATCTTTTAGAATACCACCTGGCGTCTACATATGTAAATGTATGCACAACTTCTACCAAGAATTGAAAATGTGTACGGAACTTCTCGAATGAAAATCGTGCAAAACTTTCTCCATGGAGTAAGGCAGGCGGAACTCAATTTTGCGAATAATTGTCAAATTTTGTATTTTTCGATTTTCTGATCAAAAAGTACTCGAAAGGCTTTGTTGACCATTTTCTTTGATTGCCATGGTCTGGTCCACTCCGAATTTCTTCCGCAAGGCCAGACAGTAAATAAGGAGTATTACGTGAGCGTAAGGGTCAGAATTGCGCGCGCCAAATGGGATATGAATACCATTAAATTATTTCAGGGCACGGGCGTTTGTAGAAATTGAGAGAGAGAGAAAGAAAGATTGGTGTAGTGGGTTTGAAACTTAGGTGGTATTAAGTTTCAGTAAACTCCAAGGGTGGCGTCCAGATAACTGGGGAGCTTGTTTGTTTTGCTTTTTGTCGTTGCTCATGATTCACAGTATTTTTTTCCCTCCACCTGATGTCATCATCACGATCAAATTGCATTTAAGCCATATAACCACCCTACTGCCAGTGTTATGCCTTCGCAGTAGAATTGACTAAGCTTTCGCAATTGATCGACTTTTTTTATTTATTTCAGACGAAATAAATAGATGATTGTTGAGATCAGGATTCGAACCGTGAACCAAGAGCGTGACAATCGTTGATCAAAAACAACGTACATACCGCTCCGTAAGCTCCGTATTCACCTGCCATGGCTCCTTGTGCCTATTCATATTCCCGCGACTCAAGATACCACTTCGCGGAAAGCGTCTTGAGACGATTGAGGCGATAAAGGAGAATTCGCAGAATGAGCTGAAGGCGATTCCAAAATCGGCCCATGAAAGGTTTTTGAAGATTGGAGGAAGCGTTGGATTATGTATACTCGTATTGAATGAATATACTTTTTGATCAGAAGGTATATCCGAATTCTTTCTTTTATTTCAATGAATTATGAATAAATTTTCTAGATGTATGGATACAACTACAGGATTATTGAGACCATACCCTACAAGTGTTGATTATTCTGCTGCCCCTGTTTGTAAGCATCCATTTGAACTTAGTGCTCGTGATCAAATTTTTACTGTACTACAATGCAATTCAGTAGGAAGACTGCAAGATTCTTACACTTCTGTCTTGTTCTTGCTCACAACCCACAGTCTTGTAAAAACTTCGAAATCAAGACTTGTAATCTGAGTGTAACTTGGTACTCGTATGTGCTAAGATTAAATCATGTTGGCAGTCAAAACTTACTCGACGCGCATAGAGAAAACACAATTGCTGGTAGATTTTTGTTATGCCTTTCTATATAAAATTCCCTACTAAATGTGCATTCTTCGTTACTCTGCGCCTTCCATAGCTATCGCAACTTATTTTAAGGTACGAATAACATGCATATGTTGTAGTATCGCACAAGAATTTGCATCTTGTTTGTCTTGAGGGGAATGTTGGAGTACAAATTGTTAACTTAGCCGTTGAACTTTAGGCGAGCCTTAATATATTTTTGAAAGACAGATAAATATTTATGATGGTGACATTGGCAATGTTAAGGCAATTACTGCCGAGGCTGTTTCTTTACACCGCTATTGGTGACACGACCCTTGCTAGCAGCTGCAACTACTTCAAGGTTTTCAGATTGCTGATATTGGTAGTCATGTTTGGCCTTTCAGTTTTAAGAATAGTACATACATTTTACGGACTCGGCAGCAGCTCAAGCAGTAGGTTTTGCTTCGGTAGCGATCGTTGCAATTTGACTCTTAGCGGATTAATCATCGCCAGCAGCAGTGGCTTTATTTTCGTCGATGGCAGATTTGACAAAAAGTAAATAAATAAACATTTTGGCGCTAACGTCCCAATACAGGGTCTGGCATAGCTTCTCGCAGCCACTCATGCTGTACCCTGCACGAATAGTTTGGAATTACAGAGAAGCTTTTCATGGCAATTTTACTCTCGGATGTTTGTCAGTCCTTTTTGATTTTTTGTTGTGTTTTCTTGGATTCGAATCTTGAACCTCCCGCTCACTGATCGTGCACTTAACCACTGAGCCCATATTGGCAACAATTGCAACGGAGTTTTCCGATAAAATACGAGTATGTACTGCAATCTCGATAAGTATAGGAATTTCGCTGATCGTTGGTCCTGAGATCTGTTTTGGGGTACCAGTTAGTAGTGGTCACTGGAAAATAAAGCAATGTGATGTCGATGGTTTCGCTGAACACTAGGCTAACTCTAAGTGTCTGAAGAAAGTGAAAAACTAGTCAAAAACTACTAGAACTGCGTAAAGAATATTTAAGGATCTTAACGGGTTACCCGACTGGACACTGCCCTATCAGCTACCATCTGCATAAAAAAGTAAATACGGCTGTGTACCTTTGTTGGGTTTTTGCACTACAAAATTGCAGGTGTTAAAGTAGGAAATTGGTATCTACACGTAGTTGTTGACTTATTTTTAGTTCGTTCTTTCGAAATCCAAACCTTTTATTGAACCTTGTTTGTCATGCGAACAGAAACGAAATTAAATAGAATGAAAATCGGTCTAGTGATGATGACTTAGGTATGATTAGGGACTCAATAGTGTTACCGTCTAACACCGTTGATAGTTAGCTGATTCTTGCTCGAACCAGTGTGTCCATCAATGAAGCTTGCTCAGCTCGGTTATGAAGATTTGAATAGTCACAGAGCAAGTGTTTGATAGTTTCTATTTCTTCCTCATCCTGACAGCTCCTGCAGTAGTTCGGGGAGTCTATTTGCCTAGTCTATTGGCCATAGTGCGGACCGCGGAATGCCCTGTCAGTACCCCAATCAAGATGCAGATTTTCATTTTCCCCATAGGTAATACGAGTACGCTTTTGGTTCGTCACCCATTCTGCGGGATATAACACAACCACCTCTCGATATCCAAGCGGTGTTGGTTAGTTCTGACCCTAAGATCTATCTTTCCCTTCACTACACCAATACGAGTAGGAATATCTATTTGTGTGTGTGAGTATGTTTTGTGTTTATTTCTGATCCTTTCCTGGCTAGTTTATCCGCTATCTCGTTCCCATCTATGTCACTATGTCGGGGAACCCAGCAGAGATTGACCACCTGGATATATGCTTAGTTTGTTCAGGTTTTGACGACATTTACATACTGTCTCGATGTCCACTGTCTTGATAGCTGTCCACAAAGTTTATTATCCGAGATGGATTAATTGTCTCTGTGAGGACTGTCAACGATGCTCTATAAATGGCGAAGATTCCAGCTTGAAAGATCCTGTATTCATCTCGTAGTTTGTATGAGTCGTTAATCGCTAGAGACTTACAGAATACTTCTACTTTAGACCAGTCAGTGAAGAACTGGATGTCTTGTTCATTTGTTAAGGTGTGTTAGACTCCCATTCTTGTCTTATTGAAATCTTGGTATGGAATAACGTAGCCTGAGTACTTGTTGGGGTCAACAATAAAGTACTTCTAGAGTATGGATGCATGACCGTATTCTTTAAGCCGGATTGCGCTTTTGCCTGCCAGTCCTTTTACGTGCTCATACAAGGGAAGAAGGGAAAGTATTATTTCTAGACCTGCTTGAGGTGTTGATCTCAGTCCTTTAGTTATTCCTATACTTGCTAATTTGAGTACCTTAGAAAGGTTATTGAGATTGCTTCCATTTCATTTCACCATGCCAGTGCTCCATAGGTAAGTATGGGTATCATTAGACCCTGTGTACATCCAGTAGATTATATGCGGTTGCATTCCCTAGCGTTTACCAAAAGTGACAGAATGCAGAAAGTGCTCTTTTCATATGCTTCTCTGTGTTCGAGAAAGATTCCAAGATTCTTAGCTTCGTTGGAGAGTTTCAGAGGTGTTCCATTAATTTTTCGTGGATTGCAATTTGAGGTCTTCTCTGGGTTGACTTGTAGACCATTTGATTCCACCCATGAGGAGTGATCTTTCAGTGCCGATTATATCCGCCGATATCCGTCGTTGCATGTTATATTTTTTCACAAGAATTATATTTACAATTGAACTCGGCACCTACCTACGAGTAATTTTAACTTTGAAGGAACTTTTGTACGGAAGCATACATTTCCTTTCAAAAACAAAAGAACAATAAAAGGTCCTTTAAATGTTGCTTAACAATGCAATACGAGTATTTTTTTGTTTTTAATTTTTTTCCACCGAACATATTGTACAAATTGATCTTTACTTAGTGCTTTCAAAGCGCAAAGAAGAATATTTTTCTAAAGCAAAGTCGTCCACTGAATTCAAATACTTGTTTTATGGTCGATTTTACTTTTTATATTCTAGGGTCTTAGCTATACGGACCTGTTGGCCACATTTTTTTGTCAAACAAACATACCTTCAAATCTGTTTTTTTTTTTATAAATTTCAATTTTATGTGAAATTAAAATCTATAAACCGAATTTGATCGTCGTCCAACGTACTCGTATTTTGGTTACAACGATTTTAAGATAGGTCGTGGGTAGAATGCCTAAGGTGTCAGATGAAAAATGTTGTACCATGAGAACTATAAAGGATAGGGAAAATGTTTTTTTTTTTAATGGATATTTGTACATTCAACATGGATATACATTTAACATAATCTACATAAATTGTTTGCTGAGCAGACAAAGTGTCCAATTGTTCCAAAACTTTTAAGTTCATATGTAAGACGTTAACCTTTATTTATCTATCCATATACGAGCATTTATACGAGTTCCTAGATACATTTGCATCGGAGTGTGGATAGTGAGTTTTCGGCCTTCTATCTCATAGCGCAGTGCCGACGCAAAATGTTTTTTTTGTTTGGTATTTGTACATGTGTTATTTGTTATTGAGGTAAAAATAAGTTTAGCTATTAGCCGATGAATTTAATAAAAATAAACTTTGGTAAATTATAAGTGCTTATTTTACAATATTTGAAATTAAGTTGTGTTTATTTTTGTAAGACTTAACTAATTTATCATGTAATTAGAGTTGTTTTGAATGGTGTGCACGAGTATATAGATAGCAAAGTACATTCATTAAGTATCAAAGAAGACTACGTAGGTAGACAGTCCTACTAAATTGCGAAATGATTTTCAAAGTGTGTTCCTCTACATACGAGTAATACTCATCCAGGGTATTCATATAAAATTATTCAGTTTAAAAAAATAATTCTGCAACTCTGCACAGCTGCTTTTTAAGGCACGAAACGATCTTATGTTCACAATAATTTTCAACCTACAACGAAGGTTTCTAAATTTAAAATATACTTACATACGTATATCGTGTACTAAGCAAATCATGGAAATTAATTTCTTATATTTTTTGCTTTAAGAATTATTTTTCTTGAATTCATTGAACTTTACATATGATTTGAGTCGAAATTCGCAGCTGAAAGTTTGTCAAAGTTAACCCATACTTAAGTGGTTCAACTTCATAAGACTTGAACTCGAAATTTAATTTTTTAACAGGCGTCTTGGATTCGAACCTTGAACCTCTCGCTCAGTGATCGCGCACTTAACCACTCAGCCACGGCGTCCACTTACATGGTTTTGTATCTATAATATATATTACGGTGATCCAGTTTCCATGATATCGAAATGCTTAGGTCTCACCCCGTCATTTCGTTACAATTTATCAGAGAATATTCCCTGTAAAATTTCACTCATTTCGGTTAATATTTAGAGGTTGCGCAACAAGCGTAAAGTCGAGAGATATCTAAAAAAAAGTGGCCTAAATTAGGTACACGTCTACGTGCAATATCGTGATTCCGCGAAGACTAACATTACATAGTAGCAGCGTTCTTCATGTACAATTTCAAGCTAAAAATAAACCTGTAACCAAAAATTCTTCAACACTGTATAGTTTTTAAGCTACAGGATTTTTTATGAACATATCTTGAAATGTTTCAAATTCCATACATTTTACCCATGATATACCTGAAACCAATGTAATATCTCACGCAACATTCATTAGAAAAGAATGGTGTAACTTGTGAATCTAGTTTTCAGATATGGGTTCAGTAAAAAGCTGTCCTTTTTAAAAAAAAATACGTAAAAAATATTTGAAGCATTTTTAACAGCGATCGAGGGCACAATGTCGGAAATTTAAGAAATAATCAAAAGAATGTTCAGAAAAACCCAACCCAGTAACTAAAGAACTGGACGCTTTAGAAAAGTTTTGTTTAAATACATAGATTCAGCATACAATTTTACATTTAAAAGTAAGACACGGAGACCGTGTTTAACAGGGGCCGTTGGATAAATGACTAAAAATTCAAAAAATTCTGCATAAAATCAATTTATAACTAGCAACGGTACGAGTATGTGATGGAAAAATTCTGAATACATATTTAATTTACCATTAAATTTTACTTTAAGAAGAAAAAGAATCATTCAAATTGGTGCACTTTTACAGAAGTTATACGAGTATACTCGTATTGCAAAGTGAACGAAAAGACGAAAGGCAATGTTGCAGATAACCGACAGGTAGACACACTTACAGCCACCTGGCGAAATGACATTTTTGTTTACATTTTAAGTATAACGCAATTAGGATTGAGTTTTACCTCGGACCTGGACATAATTTATTGACACCAGGTTATTAAACCTCCAATTGCTTAGAGCGCTGTTTCAGCGATGACCTCTTCATTCGATCCAAATCTCTTACCTCCGTGCCATTTCTTCATGTTTGGAAACAAGAAATAGTCGCAGGGGGCTAAATCTGGGGAATATGCTGGATGAGGAAGGAGTTTGTAGCCTAACTCATGCAATTTTGTCATTGCGACTGCGGACTTGTGCGCCGGTGCGTTGTCCAGGTGAAAAATAACTTTTTCTTCGCCAAATGCGGCCGTTTTTGCTTCAAATCGGCTTGGAATCGATCGAGCAGTTCTGCGTAATATACGCCGGTGATCGTTTTACCCTTTTCAAAGTAATCGATGTGAATAACACCTCGCACATCCCAAAAAACTGTCGCCATGACCTTGTTTGGTGACAAACCCGCCTCGGCTTTCTTCGGCTTCGATTCACCAGGAAAGTCCATTGTTTTGACTGTTCCTAGGTTTCTGGTGTGTTGTGGTGAATCCAGGTTTCACCCACGGTTACGAAACGGCGCAAAAACTCAGCCGAATTTTTCTGGAACATCGCCGAACACACTTTTGAAGTTGTCAAACGAATGCGTTTATTGTCGATTGTGAGCAAACGCGGCACCCATCTTGCGGAAACCTTTTTCATGTCCAAATATTTATGTAAAATCGAAATCACTGAGCCATGTGATAGGCCTGTGGCCTCTTCAAGCTCGCGCACTTTCACTCGCCGATCGTCCATTATCAAATCATGGATTTTGTCCATTTCTGGTGTGGTGACCTCATTTGGGCGACCAGGACGTTCGGCGTCACTTGTGCTTGAACGACCGCACCGAAATTGAGTAAACCAGTGGTGAATTGTTCCAATCGATGGTGAAGAGTCCCCATAATATTTGTCAAGCTTTTGTTTGGTTTGCGTGATAGTTTTTTCTCGCAAAAAACAGTGTTTAATGAGCACACGAAATTCACTTTTTTCCATTTTAAAGAAAGTGCTAGTAGGCGTTTATATAAAATGGCTGCCACAACAGAACTATTTGACAGATCTGTCTGAAAATTTGGGTGCGTTCTTTTGAAAGATGATTCTTGACAAAAAAAAATTAAATTTAAGGTGACGACACAATTTGTGTTAATTTTCAGCGACTTATTGACACACCCTCGTACGAGCATATAAATACGAGCCTGTTCAACAATTAGGTACGTACCCATCCATTGTTTGAATACTAATTCTTGTTTCGGAAATATCTATTCCAGAAGTAGGATCAGCCCACGATTCACCCGAATGTGTGTTAGTTATGAGGATTCAGCGAAATTAACTCTGAACTGTATAAATAGGATTTTCAAATTTGGAGTTGGGAATTGGTATCCAATAACTGTTGTTATCGTATGCAGCGGCAGCAATTGTATATTCGTTTTACTAACAATATTTAACTAAAAGATATGATGAAATTTCGAATTTGGTTCTAAAGAACATTGGACCGAATGTATCATAGTAGATATTTTTTTTTATATTTTTAACTTTAGCATTATGTCTGGAATTTTTCCCGCTAAACTGAAATGCGCTGTGATAATTCCATTATTTAAGAAGAGTAACAGGACAGACAAATCAAATTATAGACCAATTTCTTTATTGTCTTCAATTTCCAAAGTATTTGAAAGTCCCATGCAGTTTGGTTTCAGGACTGGCCTTTCCACTGAAGATGCTCTATTATATAAGGCTTTGGATGACAACCAATTTTGCGCTGGCCTTTTTGTCGATATAACTAAGGCGTTTGACATTGTTGACCATATAAATTCTCTTAAATCAATTATATAAGGCCGGTTTCAGAGGCCGGTTTGAGTTTTATCTTAAAGATAGAATTCAATATGTAAACAAAGCAATATAAGCAGTTCTAAAATAAATAACTTGGGGGTGCCCCAAGATTCTGTACTTGGTCCAATTTTATTTTTAATACGGGTGTACATAAATTCCTTATTTTCACTTCCATTCATGGGTAAAACTGAAGCTTTTGCCGATGATCTTGGAGTTGCATATTATTCAGTCAGTTCGTTATATTTAATTGCTGACATGATGTATTTTGTTTTTATTAAGATGTTGGTTTGCCAAACACAGACTTATTGTTAGCAGCAATACAATGTTGATGTATTTCAGTCTTACTGGGCAGAAGTACTCCGACACAGATATAATATTCCATTTTCATATCTGTGCAAGTCACGACTTGTTTTTGACTTGTGGTCAAATTTTCAGTAGAAATGCTGACTGTAATAATAAGATAGATAGTTTTAAGTATCTTGGTATTACCATAGATCAAAATTTAAACTGGTCCAAACACATTACTTCTTTGAGAATAAGTATATCTCCTCTCCTTTCCTCTACTCGTTGTTTTTTCCGCCTTCGCAACTATTGCTCTCTTAACACTATGAAAATGGTTTATTATAGCTTAGTCCAATCAAGATTACAATATGGAGTGGTCACACAAAAATCTGCAATACGACAAGTTTGCTGTTCTCACCGTTCAGCAAACACAATGCAACTGTTTAGGTACTTCAAAATTCTTCCGTTGCGACATTTATTTTATTTTAAAGTACGGAAGGTCTTTTTCATGAGAGGCGGGTATCTGGAAAGTCCAATTTTTGACTTACGAAGTTTACGTACGTGATTTATAATATTAAGTGCACAACTAAGTTCTCGCTGTTTTTTTTTGATGAAAATGCAACTTTATTGTGTAAAAATGGTTACAACCTATCGCTAGCTTAGCTACAACTTTTTCCCATTTTTCTGGCAGAGCTCGAATACCGTTAGGGTAAAAGTGTTCATCTTTTGAGAACATCCACAAATCAAGCCATTTTTTGATGTCTTAATATGAGCGGAAGTGCTGATAAGCCAGACCATATGCCATCGAACAGAACAAGTAATAATCGGATGGCGCAATATCTGGGGAATATGGCGGGTGGGGTAGGGCTTCCCATTTGACTGTTTCCAGGTAGGTTTTAACGGGTTTGGGAACGTGAGGCCGAGCCTTGTCATGCTGTAGAATCACTTTTTCGTGCCTCTGCTCGTATTGTGGCGGTTTTTCGCGCAGTGCTCGGCTCAGTCACATCAATTGAAGTCGATATCATTCCCCAGTGATGGTTTCGTTGGGTTTTAACAATTCATAATAAATGACACTGACCTGGTCGCACCAAATACACAGCATAATCTTCGCAGCGTGAATATTCGGCCGAGCCGACGACGTAGAAGCATGACCGGGCAGTCCCCATGACTTTCTTTTCTTTGGGTTGCTGTAATGAATCCATTTTTCATCATCCGTCACGATGCGCTGGAGCAGTTGTTCATAGGCGAAAAAACGACGCTCAACGTCCCTTGGCTTCAAATCATAAGGAACTCAAGTTCATTGTTTTTGAATCATTCCAAACGCATGCAATCGCTTGGATAATGACTTAACGGGTAACTACTCCTAATGCTGAAGCAACCTGTTCTTGCGTTTGGCACGGATCCTCGTCGAGCAATCCCTCCAATTCAGCGTCTTCGAAGGATTTTGGCCTTCCTTCACCCGGACGGTCATCAATATCGAAATCACCGTCTTTGAAGCGACGGAACCAATCACGGCACGTTGTTTCACTTAGAGCAGCATCTCAGTAAACTTTTTGGAGCCCTCGATGAGCTTTAGCGCCGTTTTCTTCGAATGAAAGAAGAAAATCAACACTTCCCGCAAATGACGATTATTTGGCACAAAATCAGACATTTTCACACAACCGAAAATATATGACGCCAAAACAAAATCATGAGACTAGAGCGAAACTAGAGCGAGGCGTCCTCATAAAACCGTTTCCCAGTTCACAATGAAGGCGATACTTTTGACAGCTAGCCTGTATTATCTATCTAAAAGCAACAACGGCAACACACCACCTTTCTCTTTCTGGCTGCATAACAAAGTTGCATCAGCCTGCTGACTGGCTATCTCGTTGCGAGAGTTTTTCAATTTTCCGAAAAAAATGCGTTGCGATAGAACGAGTCTCGCATCATTGTTTCCGAGTATTGTTTCATACATTTGCATAGATCGAAACTTTTTTTGACAACTCGCGCTAGACTCGTCTCGCTCTCACGCTGCATTGTGAATCGGGCATCACTAATGTGTCAAAACAGTTTGTTTACCATATGTCTAAGCTCGGTTCATGACATTTTGGATATGTCAAAGGAGCCATCTATTGAGAACTTAGTTGCGCATCTAATATTTTTTGTATGTATCCTTATTCATTTGATAAAAAATACTTTTCTTCTATTCTATTTATCTACCTCTGTTCCACCCCACACAAAGTTAAAATTATTATAATGTGGCATCATCTCTTTTCTCACTTTTTTTTAAATAAAGATCTCACTAACTTCTTTTTATGTATTAACTGTATGTAAATTTTTAAACTTATTTTTATACATATGAATAAAGGAGAACTGTCCAGATACATTTGTCTACTTACGTTGTATTTTGCCGACGAATACTTAAAATTTTAACCTACATTTCCAATGTCATTAGATCTGTGACGTTGTAGTTTAGCTTTAGTGCCACTAGAATGCTGTCAGTCAATTCCAATTTTAAGAATATTGGCAGGTAGGTACCTGCCAGTCCTTAACAACATCGAAATAGAAAATACTTTGAAATTTTGTTTTCTTATTCTCTGGCTGGGTTATTTTTAAAATTTGTTTAACTCAGCGAAAATGAACTAAAATTGATCAAACCGGGAGTATCTACCTACATTATGTTCATATGAAGAGCCAGGTACTCTGCTTTTGAGGTATGTGTGAAGGTACCTAGGCATAACATCATCACCAATAGCCAATCGAAGTTTATAGTATAAACAGTTGCTCTAAGCTCTAAGGAAGATTTATATTATCACTGAATCTAGTGAATATAGATTTATAAATGATTCAACTCTCCTCGGTAAAGGAATATGAAGAACCTGACCATGCGAGTATTCACGCTGATTTTAGTTTCATACGTGTAAGCGACGGTAGATACATCATAATTCCCATAAAAATGTCTGAAATGTCTGCGCAAATCTGTTAGGAGCTATTGCTTAAGTATAAAGAAGCTGCTTAGATATTTAATTGCCAATTAAATTTTTAATTAAAAAGAAATGAGCAAATCGTGGAGGTACGACTTTAAAACCATAGGTACAAGTACCTATCGAGATTCGATACCTAAAATATATTTTGATGTGAAAGGTGCCTTCCTAATATTTTCTGCTGCACATTTAACAACAAATTATAGGTTCACTTCACTACTTCAATTAAATTTTCAATTCTCCCCGAAATGATAAACAATCTTCTATCAAAAATTACTCGTAGTATCATTTTCAAAGAAATTGTTCCAATTTTTCCAAATTCGAATTTTTTTTTATCAATGCACTCCATGGGCAACATGCGCCCCCTGATTCTATCATCAACATCGGCAGGGTGGCACTAGCGCCGGCCACAAAATTCGAATAAAACCCGACAACCGAATGTGGAAAATAAATAAAATCGTAAAACGCATTGCATTTGATTTACGACTCTAACACCTCCCGGTTTGGGCAAGGAGTCAGTAGGTAGTAGGTATTGCCTCTATCCACGTTTTTTTATGTTTTATATTCTCTTCGGCTTTTTTTTTTTGACAACATTATGATGTATCGGATGCATGTGCGCCCACTTGTCAAACTCGACAAACTTTGTGTAAATAAAAATGTGTGTATGGTGTTCTGCTAAATCTGTTGAGGAGCGATAAACTCTGAAAATTGGGTGACACCTGGAAAATTGATAGGACCTTGTGTGTGCGCGGTGGGTACCTAATTCCCGCAGGTTTAATTGCATTGCACGATTGGTAAACAAAACAAAAAAAAAAAAGCTAATAACTCTTCGAAAACATAAAAATGTTGACAAGGATTAGCCAAACATTAATCCTCCGGACTCCGGGGATGCAATCGTAGTACAAAACCGCACCAGGAAATTGTCTCCACAGAATCTGTGATCCGCAGGTATGAACCTATCTGGCATTTGACAGTAGTGCGGGCAATCAAAACCGAACGAATCAAAAAGTCATATCGCACTCTCCCTTTCGTTCTGCTTGGCCATGATTGATGGTGTGGTCTCATTTCATGACAAAGGGTCTAACTCTGCACACTTGCACTCAACACAAACGTACACACACGAATGAACACACAACTGCAGATCAAATAGTGCAATTTTTCATTTTCAGCCAACCCGTTAGCTTCTTTGCCTAGCTATTCGGTGTGTATTCCCCCAAAAGAAGACCTTTTGGCTCCGCACACAACAGTGAACAAGAAGACTAAAACGACGACGACGACGACGACGACAACGAAGAAGAAGAAGAATGTCAGTCGCAGGCACACACAACTTAGAGTGAGAGAGGGAGAGATTGTGGGAACGCTTAAGCGCGCAAAACACCAACTACTACACTTGACACTCAAGTGACGTTTCGCGGAAACAAACTAACTCAACTAAGAAGAAAAAAAAAATCTCCTCCATCTCTCCCTGACTGATGGAATGACAACCTTCTACTCAGAGCGAGACAGAGTGACTACCATTTCTCCAAAAACTACTCCAGAAATCCAGCCCCAAAAATACTTTTCGTATTCTTGGGCCACTGCCGCCGCCACCGTCGCCACATAGCTTTTTCTTTTCTTGGCCAAGTTTTTTTCTCCTCATTTTTCTTGGTTGTATTGGTTGGGCTTTGGAAAAACGAGATGGAGGACAGCAATTCTTTTATAGCACAACTGTCAAAACAAAGAAGTGAGATGACAGTAGCGCACCAGCATATGGTTGTCTCTATCGTGACGACAAAAACAAACCATAAAATTGACGGCAAACACGTGCACACATGTGAACCTTTCCCAAACACGACATGAAATATGAGCAAAACACAAGAGCGAGAGAACCGAATATTGGTGTTGCTTTTGTTTTTTTTTTTTTTTTTTCACCGCCGCACAGTTGTATAATGGCGATGATGAGAGGCCGGTTACACCTCTCGTACACGTCACATACGACACGAATAGCGAATATCAGTCAAAATTTTAAGTGTGTGTTGTAAATCATTTTTCGCTATACTCTTCCTGGCTTGATTGTGTGTGCAATTTGAGTGTGCGTTGACAATCGTTTGAATGAATGAGAGATGATGATGATGACGATGGGGGATGGCACCCCACCCACTTTTCATGAGCGGGATCACTGTATATTTAGTGATTTTCAACTCGGCGAAAATTCAATGGACATTTGTGGGCGCAACTGGGGTGGGATAAATTAAAAAAATAATAATTTTCGAAATCAAATTTTATGAGAAATTTGATTTCCAAAAAATTTCCACCAGATCAACATTCATATGAGACGTAGATCAACTAAGCGAAACAATGTAAAAATTGTCAAATATGAATGAAATTTTTGAAATATCTCCTATTGACGGATTAAGCCAATGAAATGATATATATCCCACCGCACAGGTGTCTCCCCTTCAACACACATACGCACACAAAGCTTTTATTTGCTTGTCCCACATTTTTTTTTTTTTGAAGGAAGGCGTTACCTACATAAATGCGGCCCCACACACAATCAATTTTGCAAACCTACAATCTACAAGGAGCGCTTGTCTCTCAAAAAATCCAACACCAAACCATCATCAGAGCAATACACTCGGCAATGGTTCTCCGGCATTGCGAGATCCGACTACACTCTACAACACATCGTCGAAGAGAAGGCGCATGCATCATTCTGGTGCTGATTGAGCGAAAATTCCACACCACGCCGAAAAATAACAAATGGGATTGGTTTTTAGTAGTACTTTATATCTATTGCTTTGGTGGCTTGGCTGCATAGGGAAAATCAACACGCGCGCACCCTCGCATTCACTCACATACGCCATAAGTTAGGCATTTATCTCCCTCTATTGGCTGACAGAAGAGGCGTACTGTCAAATCAGTCATTCCTCCGCATCGGAGATGGCTTGATGGTGTGTGCTCACAGTGCCCAACCATCCATCTCTTCCACTCCATGACGTCTTGAAGAGTGTTCTCTACCCCTACCAGCAAATGAAATAGAGCGAGGTGACTTTCTCATCCTCTTTAGATTTGTCTCGCTTTGACTGCTCTGAAACTGCCATACCATCCACGTATTGGACATGTGTGCGTTACAAAACCTGTCACAGTGTGTGTTCCCATTCCGAAAACAACAAAAATGTTTCTCAACTTTACCCCCGCCAAGTTTAGTTCACACATTGATTGACAAGCCCAGTGTGTATTTGCCTTCGAAACGCGTACGACGTGTGTAGAACACAACAATAAAATAGCAGTAATAATAATAATAAAAACTAAAAACCCCTCATAATCATTATTATTATTATTTGTTTCGTTGTTTTTTTTTTTTCCTGTGCTTTTGCGTATATACCCACGAAAATAAAATTTATTATTCTACTGCTGCATTGCTATTATATTTGCTGTTGATAAATTACACCTTGCACTCTCTATACACAGTTATACGAGCGACGGCGATACGAGTACGAGTAAATTTATTCCGTTTTACAAAAAAAAAAAAAAAGTTTTGTAAAATTTTTTTTTTTTTTCTTTACGTTGGTTGTTCCTCTATATATCGTTACGAATACAAATAAAAAATTTCTTAAAAATATTTGTTAAAAATTAAGAAAAAAATTGTTTATCTACCATAAATGATTATTGTCACTGTATAGTTCAAACAAACGGATGGTTGCGCCAAATTAAAAAAAAAAAAAATTAAATTTAAGCGAAAAAAAAAAATGCAACACAGTGTCGTCGCGAAGTGCAGTACCAGCGCCTAGCAACATTGCCAGCAACATTCGAGGAACAGCGGCAACAGAGAGCAGTGCAACATTATCACCACCACCACCACCACTACCATCACTAACAGCAGCAGCAGCAGCAGCAGCAGCAGCAACAACAACAACAACAACAACCATTCATCAAATCAATCGGCAACAGTATTGATGCAGCACGGGAATTGCACGCATTCAATGTCTTCTTCGTCTTCGTCGTCGATGTTGTCGTCGGTTCGTTGCAATACATAAATTCGGTTTCGCGGTTCATCGTCGGTCATCAACATTATCCATCTTTGATTTGAATGAATTGATTTATGTTTTTTTTTGCTACTCTTGTGTGATATCTATCTACAACATCCAGTGTTTAGAAAAGAAAATAAAAAATAAAAGAAAAAAAATATTGTGTCAAGTGCGCGAAAACAATTTTATAACTCAAAATGCAATCAGCTCACTTATGACAGACGCCACATTGCACTTCAACCTAAGTCAAGCAACAGATATTCAATCACAGAGCTCAACTATGGAACATGTCACGTTTAACAGATTTACTTGAAAATATCCCGCCAAATTGTGTCAGTCTGGTCAATAGTGTTCATCACTATTTTCGTGCTAAGCACAAGTTTTTAAGTTGTTAAAACGTTTTTCAACAAAAACAAACAAAACAAAAAAAAAAAACACTATCACTCTATTCTACACAAGACTCTGCTGTTTCTACACATCATCCGTTCGGTCTTTTGAGA
Organism: Pocota personata; assembly: GCA_963082735.1. Taxonomy (NCBI): domain Eukaryota; kingdom Metazoa; phylum Arthropoda; class Insecta; order Diptera; family Syrphidae; genus Pocota; species Pocota personata. The sequence goes on along the minus strand of OY720429.1, from coordinate 260,675,707 downwards.
ACTCAGTGAAATTCGGTTTCGCGGTAAAAAACAAACAAACAAATCCTTGTATACGATGCAACTTAAAAAATATCCTTAAACAAAAAAAAAATCGTTATTTCTTCTAATTTTTTTGTTCTTCTTTTTGTAAAAATTGATCTCAAATTTATATATATACACGTGTATACCTATATATGACTATAATTCACCTTAAATAAATTTTCTGCACTTGAACTGTAACGGAAACGTACGTATATCTATCAAACAAGTCCCCAAGAAAAAAAAAAGGATAACAAATGTGCCTATAAAAAATTGTATATGACCAAAACCAAAATAAAAATTTAAATTTATTTAAAAATAAAATTGTGTGCAGATTTTTTTATTTTTTTTTTAATTTTTTTTTTTTTTTTACAAAAAAAAAAAAAAAATATATTTCTCTCTAACGCGCCAAAAAAAAAAAATTTAAGTGAATGTTAGTAAATTGTTTGAATAAAACTACATCGACATATTAATAGAAAAAAAAGGATACAAAATTGAGAAAAAAAGTGCGCGCATTGTGAATAGAAAAAAAAGGTTAGCGACATAAATAACAGAGAGAGAGAGAGAGAGAGTTTGGCGGTAGTTTGTTACTTTTTGTTCGGGAAAAAGTCATCAATTTGTGCTTACAAAAGTGGCACAAGTCGGGCTGGACGTCGCTCCTAGAGCATTAATGGCTCAACCTAGGGTAAGTTGGAATATAAATTTATTTTTTTTCTTTTATTGTTTATTATAGAGTGAAGGTATAAAAACAACAGTCAAAGTTGGTGTTTTGTTTTTTTTTTTTTTGTGTAGGAATGATGATTTGACGACGGCAAAATGTATTTTATGTACGAGTAGCTGTGATGAGAAATCAAGTGTTTTTGGTGGAGTACTCGTATACCAAGTTTTATACTGGGTTTACCAATTAGAAGTCAGATTTAGTAGAGTTAGAGTAGGCAACAAATTAGAGTGCAGGTGCAAGGAAATTCCCGATGCGAAAGTGCAAAGTTGTTGGCGAAAAAATGTCAGAAGAAAGCCGATGCCTAATGAAAAGTGCTTGTGATTATAGTTTTAACTATACCGACATAACGATGGTAGACTCCACTGTATACCGTACTTAGACAGTCCTCTAATCGGCTGTCTTTACAAATTTAGTGTGTTTTGAGCGAAAATTTAAAGTCGGATTTAGTAGGGTTAGAGTAGGCCATTTTAGGCAGTAATTTAAAGTGCGGTTGCGAGGAAATAAATGAAAATAATACTTGAGTTCTGATGCGAAAATGCAAAGATACTGGCGTATAGTCAAAGTTAGCGAAAAATGTCAGAAGGAAGTCGATTGTATGTTGAAAATTAGTTTACTAATGTGATTCTTTGCCGAGCAATATTCAGAAAGCCCTACAGTGCGACATAATGATGGTAGACCCCACGGTACTTAGATTGTTTTCTAATCGGGTGTCTTTACAAATTAGAAGTTCAGTGTGTTTTGAGCGAAAATTTAAAGTCAGATTTAGTAGGGTTAGAGTAGGCGATTTCAGGCAGCAATTAAGAGCGCGGTTGCGAGGAAATAAATGAAAATAATACTTGAGTTCTGATGCGAAAATGCAAACATGTTGGCGTATAGTCAAAGTTAGCGAAAAATATCAGAAGGAACTCGATGCTATGTTGAAAATTAGTTTACTGTGATTCTTTGCCGAGAGACTAATAGTAACGGCAGAGTAGGATTTTATAGGAACTCAGGAAGTCTTTTTGTTTTCTGTTTCGAAAATACAGTGCTCAGTACCTATGTATATTCAAAGTGAGTGGTATTCAGAAAGCGCTCCGATTCGGACTTTAAAAGGAGCCTTTATCAATCAGAATTTTCGTAATTTGTTCACCTATATCATGATGATGGACGTCACCGTAGAGAACTTAGCATAGATTGTTCTCTAATCAGTTGTTTTTACGAATTAGTAGTTCCTCATCAAGATTAGTGTGTTTTGAGCGAAAAACTAAGAGCAAATTTAATAGGGGTAGAGTACCCAATTGCGTGCAACTATTAAGAGTGTAAATTTGAAGAAGTAAAAGAAAATAATACTTGAATCCTGATGCTAGAAAGAAGTGATATTGGCGCATTTTCAAAGTTAGCGAAAAATGTCAGATGAAAACCAATTTCACGTTGGTTTTGCCCAGCTGAAGGTTCTTTACCAATAAGAATTGCATGTATTGAGGAAATCTTATTTCGACAGTACAGTGTTAATTATCTACGTTCAAAGTGAGTGATATTCAGGAAGCGCTCCAGTTTTGACTCTACAAGGACCCTCTATCAATCAGAAATGTGGTCTTTTTTTTACCATTTTCTACCATAGAACTTAGTATAAACTGTTACAGCTGATTAGAGAGCTGTAATTACTAATTAGAAGTGAAAAGACAAGTTTAGTATCGGAACTATCATTTAGTAAGGTTAGACTGCGACATTCCCCGTAACATTTAGGAGTGAAAATGTGAAGATGCAAATGAAAAGAATACTAGCATCTAATGCGAAAATAAGATGTTCCCAATTTGCTTTCAAAGTTAGCGAAAAATTTCCGATGAAAGCTGATTTCACGTACGTATTGCCCAAGCTGAAGATTCAAAGAAATACTAACTGAGAAGTGCCTGCGATACCTTATCCAAAGACTAATATTGATGCCGGGGAAAGCTTATAGGTATGCAGGAAGTCTTGTTGGATTACGTTTCAAAAATACGAGTATAGTGTCTATTATATATATTCAAAGGGAGTAACATACAGAAAACGCTCCAGCGGCCCTTTATCAATCAGAATCTTCGATATTTGTGGTGGTCTCCGTACCCCTAGAACTATCTCAATTGGTATCTATTGAATGAAGAAAACTGATGTAGTGAATAGCGTTCTTCTTGATATGTTTCTAAACTTATCGAAAAGTGTTAGATACTCCAATCTGTTGCCTTAAGCAAAATAATGTTGTTTACAAGACACTGAGTGATTCAATTCTAGTTAAAAAAATCTATTAAGTGAAAGTGATCTAATCTTTCTAATCTGTCGTCTTAGAGAGTCATAGACTAGGTGTGCTCCTCACAGTTTTTATTTTATTCTACTTAGCATAGTTCGTTCGATAAAAGACTTAGATATACGAGTAGTATTCCTTAACTTATTCATAAAACTGACATAAAGTGGTGCCTTTGTGCCATGGGCTAGTGCCTTAATCTGTCAAGTAATCACCTGTGCTTCATTTTATTAAGTGAAATACTCGAAGAAGATGCTTGTTTTTATTATACAAGTACGGGGTGTTGTAAGCTCTCTAAGATCCTCAGGAAGTTGGAAGTAGAATCTCCAGACCACATCCTTAGAAACTGTGAAAATTTGACTCGCATCAGAGTAAATTGACGGTTAGCCTACCAGATAGAGGAAAAGGAAACCAAGTTAAGCGAGATGCTTTAGTTTGAGAACAACTGCGGCTGCCAAAATGAATCTTTAGGTCACAATCCATAAGTCCCGCCGCAATTCATTCATTCATATACCAGTGCTATCTGTTAATGCCTTCATCTTTCAAAAGTGTTCGTATAGATTGAATGTAAATTATCAAAAAGTAGATACATGTGCCTTGTTGGTCCGATTTATTTAAATGAAATTGAAGAACTGGATAGTTACGAGTACGTAGGAAAGTCCTAAAAGTAGAGGCACACCAGCAGTGATGTCGGCGAAAGATTGATGTTAAAATTCAATGTTTAAGGTAGCTTTTCGCGGCGATAAATAGACGAAGCAATCAAGCCTTAGTAGGAAAAGCTGCCAAACTACGAGTATGTATAAAGTGTTGTATATTCTTACAAAGTAGAAAGTACGTAGTCTTATTAACCCCTATTGGGTTACGTATTGTATCCATGTCAGCTTCAGCTACGGTTAGAGCTATACATCATTGTTGCTTGCCAGTCATTACTTAGGAAGTTTCTCAAAATCATAACTGCTCCAAGATAATTTTAGTACCTTCGCAAACGCAACCAATATATTTTCCTTTTCCTGTCGAAACACTATACTATCCTGAAATATCTCGAAATATTTTCTTGTTAGCAACCTCGTAGTAAGAGTTTCCAAAAGCAAAATAAATTTGTTTCGAAAAATTAAAAGTATTGCAACGATTCGCTGAGTATTTTTTTTTGCTTTTCTTTTCTGTAAAATCCATTTTTAGCTATTTTTTCTCCAAATATCTACAAGTAGACTCTTATGTTTAAAAATAACCCCATGAAGATACTCCTCTTTATTCAAGTCATTGACATCGTTCCTTTGTGTGCTATAAGAGTCAATACAAATTTGATATGCTCAAGAAATCCCCTCCAACTTATTGCCACTCCAGATTCACTTAACATGCCTTTAATGGCTGAAGAAAAGCATCCGCACAAATGGCAATTTATCGTGAAATGTAGATTTGCGAAAGTTTAATGACAATCTTATCATTAATCGTTCCTTAATTAAAACTGAAATTTTTCTTTGTAACAACTAATTAGCGCGACTATCATTATAGATTTAATATCTTAGATTTACCGATTTAAGAAGAAAACTATTTGAGTCGTATTTTATTATCAAATGTAATCTCCCGACACGTATGCGTGCCGAACAAAATTGTTTAATGATTTTTGCATTAAACTGGAGATAAATTATTAGCAAGATACTAAGTGAAGTGGTGTCTGTCGGCCCGAGTGTTGTGAATTTAGCTTTCAATATATTTTAAATGGCATTCTATCATTCTATCTTTACCTTAAAACTAGAGCTCAGAAATATCTTTATTAAACAAAATAAATAAATAAATTAAATTAAGAAATCCATTTGGAGTTGAATCTCCATTTTGATATATACAGTCAGCGAAAATATTGAGTGTGCACTCGACTATAAGATTTCGAAATAATGTATGCACATTTTTATCATACATCAAAGTAGTTGTATATACAATGTTGCACTTAAGATAATATAATATATAATTATTGCACTTAGAAAAATAATTACTTTGTAAAAATCTCTTACGCATGTACATCATACTCGTACACATTCAAAGATATGTCGAAATGTTCCATTTTGTCGCAAACTCTTTTGCAGATACTCGTAATTATGACCCAATTAAAGAGAAGCCATTAAAAACGAGAAGATAACATGAATATTAGTTGATAATCTAGAGACAAATTGCCTAAAATATTTGCGAAAATAGAATTGTATACAAGAACGGGACGGACGACAGTTAAAAATGTAAAATTTTAATCCAAGAAGTTACCTACACTGTCCAGCGAAAGAAGCAGTGGAAAGTACTCGTATGTTTGAAAAATGTAACTAAAAGCAAGACATTTCGAAAAAATGGAATTAAATTGAAAACTTTTTAATAAAAATGCATTTTTTTTTTTCCATAAGAATCCAAAGTATTGCGTAGTTAGCCAATCTTCATTCCTTTAGTAGTAGTAGCAATTTGGCCTGGCACAGCTGATGGAGTTAGAATTAATTGAATGGCATGTGACAAGTGTTTGGAAAGTTATTTTGCATGAACGTTTTTTTTAAACGCTCTAAGAGATTGATGACGTCGGCGGGAATGAACAAATAATAGGTACTCGTATATAGTTCTGCACAAGTAGTGTCTGTATATGTTATCCACATTAAAATAGATTTAAGCATGGTAGCTAGTTTATAGTGAACTACTCATGAGCGTTGGGTACGTGTCACCCGTCAACTAGCAGAGTTCTCTTCTTAGGAAGCAGCGGTCTATGTAAAGAAGTACCGAAGCACCGACCGCAAAAAGGAACGAAGGAACAACTTTAATTTTCCATATTACGAGTAAAACAGTCGGCCAATCTCATATTTCTATTCGATTGGACCAACAACAACCAATCTAATCTGTAAACATATTGAAATGTATGATAGTAAGATGTGATGTACCACGATCGTATGAACATGAACGATTTTTGCGGTTTTAAAAACATGCAATATTTTGTCTAACACTCGAACAAGCCCTTAGTGTGTTCCTTTGTTGGAATAACAAATATTTGCGAAGGTAAATCTCGTGAATTCTTGAATGTGAAAAATGTAGTGTTGTTTCAGAAATTTGTACCAAAGTGTCAGCTAATTTTAATTCTCCGAGAGAGTTAAAATTGATTAAGGCAATCATAATTATTTCTAGCCTTAGGGTTATTAGATGCCTTCAACTCATAATCTTCATCTTACCAACGGAATGTTCCCTAGTCTATATGAATTAATTCCCTTAAAATGGACCGAAATAGTTTTGTCATTTTCCAAATGACACTGTCGCCGAATATTCACTTTAAGCACTCCATTAGTACTTTATACAGGAAAGCATTTTAGGATCCTTCTGTGAGAAAAAAGTTGCATTAAATGACTTTTTCTGAAATCAATTTTTATTTGAGCATTTGAGCAACTCGCAGAATTTGCTATAATTTTTTTTAAAAAGGAAATTTGTTATGTTTGTCTTGTTTTAAGCCTGATTCTATGCCAGTTTAAATGAAAATTTGCTGGTAAAATAGTGAAAACGATGTGAAGTATATTATTTCCCAAGCAAATTTCAAGTCTACAGCAGTTGCGGATAAAAATCTTTTCTAGACAAAATATTAGTAAAAGTTCTAGACTTTTATTCGTACGAGTATAACTAAAGCACTAGCATTGTCAATTATTGTAAATTTTTATTAAGACTCTTTTGAGTGTACCACCAGCCCACTTCTGACATCAATTTCTTTCAATAGTCTCATATTTGACCATTCTACAGCAGTTGCGGATAAAAATCTTTTCTAGACAAAATATTAATAGAAGTTCTAGACTTTTATTCGTACGAGTATAATTAAAGCACTAGCGTTGTCAATTATTGTAAAGCAGCCCACTTCTGACACCAACATCGCAAGTCATTTTCTTTCAATATCCTCATAATTTGGCCAACACTCTAGAATAATCTGTTGTTGTGAGTATTCTGTAAGCCCAGTAAGTTTGCACTTTATGTCTATAAATGCGGACTAGAATCAGCAAAGGAAGAGGCTAAATGGTAAATTTCCAACAAATTTGAATAAAGCTCTTCTCTTAATTTGCCAATTTACACCGAATACGATGTCACAAGGTTCCTTGACTACAATACAAAATTTGTATAATATTTTGGAACTTTGACGAGAGAAAGATTTGCCAGAGTGTCTTCCTAGATTCACTTGATTTAGCGACATCCAACATAACCTCAGGCCTGGCAAAATTAAGAAACTCATAAGTTTTACTGGATACAGAGACACATACGAGTAGCATAAGGCCGATGAAATAATGTGTAGGTACCCTATCAGTGCTATGATTTAAGGTTTCGATAATATTTGCAACTCAACAAAGGAATGTGTATCTAAATTTAACAAAAGTGACTTACAAATGTGTAAAATTCTAGTAAATCTCAAATTTTATAAGCCGTCGGTCATTTAGTTATTTCTTTGTCGCTCGGTGTGATACCACAACACCTTTCTATAGTCATCTCGGTTGTTGTCACAACGTTGTAGGTTCGCCTTTCCTGAGAGAAGTTTTTCTTTAAAGAAAAATGTGTCTAGTTTTACAATAGATACTCGTGTATCCGTAGTTGTTTTGGAAGAATTAAGTTATTCAGCAAAGCTTTATTGCGTATTAAAGCACATTCAATGCCATTTGCAGGAGGCGATACGAGAAACTCTTCTAGATAAATCGGACTGGATATCAGCAATAGCTTAAATCAGGTTGTTCTCCAGGTCGTGGATTATTGTAAGTTCATTCGCATAGACCAGACACTTAACGTTGCACCAAAGAAAAAAGTCTAAAGGCGTTAGATAGAACGATCGCGACACCCAGTTATCATCATCTCTTCTCGAAAGAACGTGACTTGGAAACTTTTCCCTCATACCCTGTGTGACACGTAGCGCCGTCTTACTGCAAACAGGTCTTGTCTATGTCAATATCATCCAATTCGGGTCAAACAAAAATTCGGTTATCATCTCCCGATACCTGTCGACGTTGACAATTACCGCCTCGCTTTTCTCATTTCGGAAGATGTATGGCCCTATGGCGTTTGGAACAGACCAAACAGTTCGTTTTTCTGGACGCAAAGGAAGATAATTGTTGTGGATTTTAAGTATTTATAAAATCATTCAGCGAAAAATGCGTTTCGAGATAAATTTCAACAATTTCGATGCGTGGTTTAAAGCATGTAAAGGGATTTTTATTAAGCGCTTTCTGTCTTTAAATTTAAATAAAACAAAGTGTGTGTGAGATATAATCGAAATTTTTTTATTCGTTTAAAAGGCCTATCGATGCCATTATGTATGGAATATAACATCGTTCAAATGTCCGCCGCGGCTTCTCTTGGTGGCGCGCATCCGAAATGTCAAATTTTCCATGACTCGGGCGTATAAATCAGGCTGAATTTGACGGATGGCATGGGTTATGTTGGCTTTGAGGGCCGCTATGGTTTGTGGCTTATTCGCATAGACCTGCAACTTCAGAAAACCCCACAAGAAAAAGTCTAACGGGGTAAAATCGCACGATCTCGGTGGCCAGTTCACATCACCTCCACGTGAGATGACCATGCCCTCGAATCGCTCGTGCAGAATTTCCAATGTGGCGTGAGGTGTGTGGCACATAGTGCCGTCCTGTTGAAACTACTTGTCGTTGGTTTTCATATGATCCAATTCAGGCCAAAAAAAGTTGGTAATCATCGACCTATGGCGCTCGCCGTTGACGGTGATGGCTAGGCCAACGTCGTTCTCAAAGAAATATGGACCGATGCCGCCGCCAGCCCAAAATCCACACCAAACAGTGACTTTTTCGGAATGCATTGGACGCTCTTGGATCTCATGTGGATTGGTATCGTCCCAAATTCGACAGTTTTGTTTGTTGACGTACCCAAAAATGGGCCTCATCGCTGAAGATGATTTTTCGATGAAAATTAGGGTCAGTTTCCAACTGCTTCAGCGAACACACGTCGTTGTCTATGGTCGTTTACCTTCAGCTCCTGGGTCAGTTGAATTTTGTACGGGTGCAGGCCCAAGTCACGACGCAAAATTCGCCAAGTTTTGGTCTGCGAAAGGCCGAGTTCGTGTGAGCGACGCGCAATCGATTGCCTCGGATTCTCCTGCACACTCTCACGGACAGCGGCGATATTTTCAGCAGATCTTGCGTTTCGTCGACGTACGGGTATTGGTTGATCATTTACTGAACCAGTGAACTCAAATTTATCCACCACACTTCGAACAGTCCTCTCGGAAGGACGATTATGGCGACCGTAAAATGGGCGAAGTGTAAAACAATTTTATTATTTGCACGTGTTGTTGAACGCTATATCCGTCCATGGTGATTTGCGAATACAGACTGAATAAATGACAGCCAATTTGACAGATGTTGCTTCAACAATATGGCCGCTATCAACTGTCAAAGTTCGGAGGACCCTGTAGTAGTTTCTCATGATTAAATGGCAGCTATGATAACACCAATATTCACAGAATAATAGCGCTGTCAATTCAAACATAACCCCAATCGGCTGTCTAAGTTCAGGCGTGGCAATCGAACGACCCTGTACACATTCAAGCAATCACAAAATACCTACTAATATCGCTAGGGACAAAAGATACTCACTAATGTTTGTATCTTTAATAAAAAAAAAAGTAAACTAAACATAAACACTTCTGTCTCTCTATCTGTCAGGTTTTATTCAGTGTCAAAGATACATTATTCGCACAGTAAATTTGATCTTCTATTTAAATTGTTCCACTTAAATGTTAAGTTTTATGTATTTTGTTTTTATTAGAGGTAGAGGTAACACACCTTAGCGAATTTTATATCGAATGTTACTTGACTATACAAGGTTAAGAGGTTTGACGCATATGTAGGTACATATCTTGGTCTGTCCATCGTTTGACCTGCGACTACATAATGTTTTGTAAAACCGCGGCCATATAATTTTTATTTATTAAAATTCTCGTTAAAATTTAACGCTTAATGTAGTTACTCAATGTAGAAGGAGATAGATTGTGATTACTCGTATGTATCCTTTAATATTGTAGAATACTATGATTCCACTGAGAATGATGGTGAATGTGACAGCAAATTAGTTTCGAGAATTGATCATTGAAGAAACTATCGTCCATGGATAGATCATTGGTAGCTAAAAATCAAACTTATCGTAGGATCGTTCGCTGCGCAGTTTTATAAAAATTCTAATAAATATCTCAATCTTTCACGTTTCACTTTTCATCCGTCATTGGGATTCGAATATCCGACAAGAAGTACGAGTAGATCAGCCAACGATCAAAACGCGTAAACCAAATCCAGTAGTCAAAAGCAATACTTTCCCGTAGCACAAGATAGTAATAAATTTTGATTTAACTTTTGGGATCCATGTACTATGAGTCCCGCTGAAGGCAGAGATTTACCATGATGGAAATTTTGCTATCGTTGTACGCCACATTTCAGTCCTTTGCAATTCTAGAAACAAAGATCTGTGCGGTCTGTACTAAGTAGCATACCTATCTATGCTAGAAATTCTTTGCTAACTGGCAGTTTGGTGTGCGTAATCTTTTCAGCATGGATTCTAATACTTACTAGATAGAGGTATGTATGGACAAGTTATTTTCCACGTCGTATCTACTCGTCAATGCTTGACGAATTAGTAGATTTTTATGTATAAAGATCCTCACTCCTGATCGAATTTTGTATCCAATATTTTATTCATCCATTTCGCGTTTAATAAGCTTCATATTATAGTATGTAGGTAGCTCCAAACTTGCTGTAGACTGTAGAGCACGGTACTTTGACTTGTGTTTTAAAAATTTACCTTTAAATACTCGTATCTTTTAAAAAATATTGTAAATGGTATCAGAAGTTGTTCGAAGGAAATGATTAAGGGCGTGGATACATTGGAGCGCTTTCTTAGGCGCATTGTAGCAACACGCATATTAGCCGCCTCAAAATTTTCGTTGAGAAACAACAAATAAATTCAAAACGCAGCGTTGGCAAGCACTTCATGTGTCCGCAGCATCAGGCTGAAATTTTAAGGTGACAAGATGTTGCTATGGTGCGCCTCAAAATTGTCAAAGAGAAAAAACAAATAAATTCAAAACGCGGCCTTCTTAACGCGTAGGATTTTCTAAAGTCACCCATCACCTAAACATCTGCAGTTACACCTCCTTACCATGTAGGATACATGTACAAGCACATATACTCGTAGGTATGCACATACTATATCACTTTACTTATGCTCAGTGATGGGTTTGAGCTTCTTAGTGTTATCTGGAGAGATTTGCTCAAGCAAAGCGAAATATTAGACATAAAATCACCTATTCTCGGCAACTAGATTCCTCTACGTATGTAGTGCAAGATTCTTCGCATCTTCGACAGAGGATGTTAAGTCTGTCTGGCCGTCTTCAACGTGGATTGATAGTCGTCCGGTGCGTGTCTATCCGGCACCCACGTAAGTTTAAAATAACCGAAGGAAAAGAGAGTGTTGGTCTTCCTCATTAACCGCATTTCTTCGGAGGATTCGTTGCATGTGCGAACCACGGCTTTAGGACACTGAATATTTTAAGAGTTATGATTTTAGTTTGGTTGACGATTTTAGTTGCAATAAAATTGGTAAAATAGTTAACCACTAACCTGGGCTACTTTTACGTATCAAAAAAAGGCTGTATCTGGTGGGGTTTTTGTGCATAGACTACTCAATGTTAACTACCTAAACAACAGACCTTCATTTTAAGGAATGCCAGGAAAGATCGATACATATAGGTTTGAAACTTAGGTGCTCTTCATTTTTGTTACTGTATGGCTGCTGCCTCAACTATTCAAGAAGAATCACTTGAATTTTCAGCATCCGGATAGAATTTGTAGTGCTCTTGATCTAAAAAAAAGAAACGGGTATACTAATACCGGACTGCAGATCCCTACCATTCATGTATCGTCCAGCCAGGGCCTGGCATGGGATGTTAGCGCCAAAATATTTCACTTTAGATGCAGTTTCATGGTTATTGTTAGGATCTGTACCGACAACCTTTCATTTACCAGTCGAACATGTTTCTACCACGGCAGGCCATTCGCAGAAAGTGGAGACTTTTATACAACTTTAAGATTTTAGAGTGTCTTGACTTAGTAGGTACTGTTCTTGTTAGGTTGTGACATGCAGCCCGTTCTGAATTCAGTTTTATTCATCCTGTTCTTTTTTTCTAAAAAAAACTCTGTATATAGCTCACCCATAAAGTAACTCGTATCTCATCTGTGAATTAACTCCACCTGTTAAGTTATTAAGATACCACTCACATGGGTCAACATTTGTACTGAATATCAAATAATCTCTCAACAAGCTTCCGAAAAATTTCCACCTCACAAAAATATTTATCTAAAATTCAATTAGCACAGGTACATCATAGATACATTTTCACATTAACCCAATAACTTAACAAATATGAAAATTTCCTAACCATTTTTTCCATCTCTCAACCAAAATTCACATTTGCATACTAAATTGCCTATTGAGGTTTATTTTTATATTTATTTTCCAAATTTCAACTCACTTACCTATTAGCAAGTGTCTGCCATTTTTATTGCAACATATCAATTTTTAAAACCGAATTAAACAATTTTTTTTTGCGGATTACCACCTATTAGATAGGAAAAATTTATATACGAGTATCTAGCCACGGTACTCGTATCTGTATTATATTTGTTTTCTAGGAGGGCTAAAAAAAAAGCGAAAAATTAGTGAAACCGCAGTACAATTTGTGTTTGCGGTTTTTCTGCACTCAAATGTGTTATAACAATTTGTACGTTTTTTCTTTCTATATGAATTAAATAAATAAAATAAATGCCCAAAAAAATACATACATTGTTATGTGTATATAGGACGTTGTCGTTTGCGGTTTAATTTTCGATTGTGTACAATTTTTTCTCATTGGAAGTTTTGTTTTTTTTTTTGTTTTTGTTGAAACATACCGAACGGATGCATCTATACAGAGGTGTGCAATTCAATTTTATTGCTACAGCCAACCCATTTTACAATGCGGTTTTATTATTTACATGATGGTTTGTCGTCTGTTTTTTTTTTTTTTTTTCTGTCCGCTGTTTTTGTTTCAGTCATCTTTGGTTGAATTTATTTTTATTTGCCAGCAGGAAATGCATTGCCACCATTTTTCTCCCACAAGAGAGATACGAGTACATAGAGTGGTTATAGCTGCGAGTGCGTTTGAAATGCCACCGATGAAAAATGCGACAATTTTTATAATTTGATTATTTTATTCCCGCATAGGGAGTGATAAAAAATAAAAAAACACAAAATGCAAAATAACACGCATCCCGAACTGTGCGTGTGTGTTGCGACAAAATTTGTCGTTTTATTAATTTTTTCCAACATTTTCCTTTGGTTAACCACAAATTAAGAAACAAATAGGGGGAAAAAAAAATCAATTTTACATCGAAAGTGATACAGAGGAAATGTATCTGTGTTGGGTAATTTTGTATCTCTGACGAGAAAATCGTGTCTAATTGTGTGTAAAATTTAATGATAAAACAATGCGTGGAAGAACTATGTTACGGGCTACTCTATGTATTAAGCAGTAGGCTACTGGTTAATGTCCCAATCATAAAACAATTTCAAGTAACTCCACCTAGAGTAACCCAGTGCAACAAACCATAAAGCTCGGGGTGCACTAGCAATAAAAATCGCAGAATTTCTATTCCGCAAGCCGAAGAAAATGGCAGAAGTGAGCTGACTGGTGCCTACGGAAGCATACTTAAGAATTCTCTCTAATTAGTACAGATACCAACCACGTAGTAAAGAAAGATTGCTTTCTTTTGAAATGCAAACCATTACATATTCGTGTCCACAATTTTATGGAGCATAATGCTAAGAGTGGACTCCGTTTTCCAGTGGTTAAGTGCATGGACAAATGAGTTCGAGTCCCAGAAAAATCAGAAAAGCACATTTTGCGAACATCTGACGAACATCCGAGAGTGTCTTGAAAAACTTCACAAATATGCTCTTCGGAAACGGGAATCAAATGTTATCCCCTTCCATTTGTGTTAGAAAAAAATAATACGAACAGCGCGCATGGAGGGAGGGAATAGCCAGTTAGCTCCTCACTTGACACTACTTCATGAATATCTCAAGAAGTTGGGCTAAGCAGATTTTGCGAATAAACCAAGTAAATTCCAGATCGCATCCTCAGGAAATGTGGTTCACTAAATCGGTGGAGAGTAAGTTGTTTGGGAAAGTATTAGATAGAGGACACAACTAACGTAGACTAAGGACTTGACGTAGTCGCATGATCACATCGGCCAATTGATGAACGCTCGCCGTGAGATGACCCAAAATCGCCAAATTTCTCCTTCACCACTTCGGGCGTTGCATCGCTTGTATGGCATGTAGTGCCGTCTTGTTGGAACCACAGCTCGGATATATAGATGTTGTCGAGCTTTGGCCACAGAAAGTCGGTTAACATCGCTCTATACCGAGGACCATTGACGGTAACGGTGTCTCCTTCCTCATTTCGAAAGAAATAAGGTCCGTGCCATAAACCCGCACCAAACAGTCAATCTTTGTGGATGCATTGATGCTTGGTTGAACACTTGTGGATTGTGGTCGCTCCAATAACGGCAATTTTGCTTGTTGACATAGCCGCTGAGCCAAAAATGGGCCTCGTCCGAGAAGATGATTTTTTGGCCAAAATCCGGATCTCCGGCCAACATTTTCAGCGCTTAATTAGCGAAGTCACGGCATCGTCTATGGTCGTCTGGCTTCAATTCTTCTATCAGCACAATCTTATACGTACGTAGGCCTAAATCCAACCGCAAAATAGGCCTGGTTGACTCTCTGGCGATGCCCAATTCAGCTGATCGACATTTCTGGGTCTTCTTCGATACTGACCGCTGCGGCGGCTATGTTTTCTTCACTTCGTACCGATCTCTGTCTGGTTGGTGGCTTAAGGTCCAAAAAAGTGTACTCATGCTCAAACTTTTCCACCGTGCGACGAATTGCCTGCTCACTGAATCCATGATGACGACCGACCTAACGACGAAATTCACGTTGCGTATTTACAACTGAGCTGGAATTTCGATAATATCTTTGAATAATTTCCACACGTTTGGGAAGCGTCAAATAATGCACTATAAAATGGCAAACCTTACTGAATATTTTGACAGCTGGATTTCATTGATAACTTTGACAGCTGTTGAAACATATCAATTGGAAAAACTATCATTGCTATCTGGTCACCCTTTATAAAGGTGAAAAGATGCAGGAAAAAGTATCTGTTCGAGCTAATTAATTTCTATTTGTCCTAAAACTAATTTGTTCATAGCTCTGTGTTATACAATATAGTCCTTAGAGCTCTTTCAAGATCTTTAGATGTGCAGATCGCTTGTAGATAGGTATACCTACTTGGTTTATTGTATAACGCACCTCATTCTTATGACCTATCAGGAGCATGATAAATCATTCCAAAAAAGCATAATGAAATGCTTAACAGAAATGTATTTAAAAATCCAAATACCAGTAGGTTTCTTTCACTGGAAATTTGTATTTTTAAAAGAAAAAGCTGACATGCAACCATTTAAACGCATTTCTGTTCGTACAAATTTCCACTGTAAAAACAGTCCTTGATTTTTTTTGTAAAGGTAGATGTACAAGAAACTTAGCACCTTCCTATACTTCATCCATCGCATCTTAATTTTCACAAGAAAACCAAATTACCTTCCACTGAAAAATGCCGTCGGCACTACAAAATGCATCAGAAAAACTTCAGACCTAGAAGTATCTTTCATTACTACTTTACTCGTATCCAAAACAGGTTATCACTTCAATTTCCATTGAAATTATTTTCTCCTCTTTACATCTCCCCCCCATTTCTTTAAAAAAAAAAAAAAAAAAAGATTAAAATTGCAATTCATCCTCTGTTATCGAAACATAATCAAACACAAGAAAAGAAAGAACAAAGTTAAAAGAAAAAAAAAGAAAAAAAAAATAAAACAACTTTTGAAAAGTGCAATTGAAGAAATGTATATAACAAAGTTGCCGCTCTGAAGTGTTGTTTACTGTGGTAAATATTAACAAACTCTTGTGTGAAGAAGTAACAAAAAAAATAATAATAATTAAATTCAAGAAGATGAATGTGAAGTATAGAAAAAAAAAATAAAAACCAAACCGAACGAACAACTTAAAGTCCTCGAGTAATATTTGAATAAGGATTAATCCACTCAACAACGCGGCTCGGTGTAATGATACTTTTGCGTGTGCACTTTCAGTTACAAAAAAAAAAAAAAAAAAAATAATAATACTTGCACAATGTTTACAACGAAATCACATATATTTCAGATTATATGATCTTTAAGTGTGTTTTAAGCGGTTTTTTATTATGTGTAAAGTACTCCATGTATCTTAAGGTGATTTAAGTGTAATTTATTAGGGTTTCACTCCTTTTCTAAGTAAGAAGGCGAATCTAAAGCCCTATAAATAGGTTTCCTTGGCTTAAAAAAAGTTCCAAAAATAGCTATTCTCTAAAAAATAATATAATTAATATTTTTCCTCTCAATTATTAAGTCTTTTTCAATTTTAACGTCTGTCAATGTGCCGATGACGTCAATTGGCAGAAAAAAAAAGAGAAATACAATCAAAATATCAAATTAAATATTTAATTTACAAAAATACCGAAATTCTTTGTTCTGTTAACCTGATTTTTTTTTGTCGGTTTCATTTTTAAAATTTATTAAAAGAAAACGAAAAAAAAAAAAAAATCTTTGTTTTGGGTTCATTTATCATTAGGACTCATCAACAGATTTGCTGAATTTCTTTTAGAAGATGATTGGTGGGTTATTTATATTAATGACACAAATATGCATTCAAGAAGATGTATATACGTCTATTTTGTTTTTTAAGAGAAACAAATCTGTTAGTTCTAAGAAAAGATACAAGACAAAGAAGTAAAGCAAGTTGTCAGAGGCAAAGGATCGATTTATTTTTAGACTCTAGTCTGCATATAGGTTTATCATTCATAGGCGGATATAGATTTATTACAATCACTTAATAGATGTCAGTCGTCATACAAATTATACGAAAACATGCAAAGAAAATCTCTTCCTATAATCAAATGTGCCGAAATCAATACTTTCAACTTTAAATGATAACTAAATCCGGCATTTAATCCTAAAAGCTGACTAAAAATTCAAAAAAAAAAAAAATAAAATCAATGCCAATATATTAGTTGCTCGCTCAGAAGGGCGAAGCACACACACACACACACCATAGCAAGAAAGCAGAGTAAATAAAACTGCCAACACAATCACCCGCAACATTAATAAAAACAAATGACCCCAAAAACCCCCAAAAAGAAAACAACAAAAACAAGAATCTACTAGAAGGAGGCATTGGCGGCAACATTGGTAGTGTATTACCACCAAAAATTCACCAAATACACCATGTGGTGGCACACACAAGCGAACATCCATCGAATCTAGATACTCGTATCCTCTGAAAAACAAAAGGCATCCAAAGCCTCTGTCCAGTTTAGTTTAGTTTTTGCTTAGATATTAGAAATAGATACATCCATGTGTTGTATTTTATTCTAAAATTGCATACGAAACTCATGTGTGCATTGTGTGAGGTGGGTCACCTACTAAATCCGTAGCCTCGTCGCATTGAATTTCCGACCATAATAACTACATACTCGTACCAACGTACGGTCGGTCTTTGACCAGAAATGAGTAAGCGAAAAAGAGTTGGTAGCACTGCAAGCTGCCCGTACCCCAAACCATGCGATGGTAAAAGAGTATGCTATATATGTATCTCTGCGTATACCTAAGTGTGCAACGAAATGTGAACAATTCACAATGAAGTTTTAGCTGGGTTTCACGTCCAACGTTCTCTAAATGAAAATATTCAAGTTCACGCAATTTTACACAAGAATGTACTGTGTAGTTCTAGATACAAAATCTGTGAATGTACACGTATAATATCGATCGCTTAGTATCCCTATGGATACTCATATAGATAGAGATACATAGGGATACTAATACGTGTCGCATGGTCAATGGCAACACAATGGAGACAAAAACAGAAAACCCCCAAAAAAGAAAAAAAAAAAAAAAAACATAGAGACTAAGCAAAATAGATTGCTTGTATCTAGATACAAATTAGAATATTAATTGTTGTTATGGCGGCGCGTCGCACACAAAATGTAGGTTGAATCCATTTTGTAAGTACGGAGATACTCGTAGGTATGTAAAGGGTGGTTAAATTTTAAGGGCCGATGTTGAATGTGAACCACACCTAAACGTCAAGTTTTTTTCTGCATTTCATTTGACATTTCTCAATTTCAGACTAACTCAATTTGAACCATGGAAAGATGCACAATCGAGCAACGCGTTAAAGTTATTCAGGCTTATTATGAAAATGGGCGTTCAAATCAAAATGCATATCGTGCATTTCGTGATTCTTTCGGTCAATTTAATCGTCCAAATGTGCGTACAATCGGAAAAATCGTGCAAAAATTTGTGCAAACCGGGTCTGTAGGAGATGTGAAAACACCAGTGCATGCTCGTACAGCTCGTACTGCAGAAAATATTGCTGCTGTTCGCGATGGTGTGGCTGAAGAGCCGTCCACCTCAACTCGTCGTCGTGCCCAACAATTGCACCTCTCACGCTCGTCGGTGATGAACATTATGCATAA
The DNA here is from genome assembly GCA_963082735.1 of Pocota personata. Taxonomy (NCBI): domain Eukaryota; kingdom Metazoa; phylum Arthropoda; class Insecta; order Diptera; family Syrphidae; genus Pocota; species Pocota personata. The sequence goes on along the minus strand of OY720429.1, from coordinate 260,657,035 downwards.
AGGCTTGCATTTACGGGCTCACAAGGTGCAATTGACTCAAGAACTAAAGCCTCTTGACCATTTCAAGCGTCGTCAATGGTCACAATGGTGGCAAGAAATGGCAACAGTGGATGATCAATTTTCGAACAAAATCATCTTCAGTGATGAGGCACATTTTCACCTCAGTGGATTCGTCAATAAGCAGAATTGCCGCATTTGGGCGAATGATAATCCAAGAGTGATTGTCGAAAAACCAATGCACCCACAAAGAGTGACTGTTTGGTGCGGTTTATGGGCTGGCGGCATCATCGGGCCGTATTTTTTCAAAAATGAGGCCGGTCAGGCAGTTACTGTGAATGGTGTATGCTATCGTGAGATGATAACGAACTTTTTATGGCCCGAATTGGAAGATACGGATGTGGACGATATGTGGTTTCAACAGGATGATGCCACTTGCCACACAGCTAACGAAACAATGGCTCTTTTGCGCGACAAATTCAATGGCCGTGTTTTCTCACGTGGTGGCGATGTCAATTGGCCGCCAAGATCATGTGATTTGACACCGTTGGACTTCTTTCTTTGGGGTTATTTGAAAGAAAAGGTGTACGTCGATAAGCCAGCAACAATTCAAGAGCTAAAGGATGAGATAATTCGGCACATTAACGGCATAGAACCTCAATTATGCCTCAGCGTCATCGAAAATTTGGACCATCGGATGGAGGTGTGCCGCCGAGGTCGCGGCGGCCATTTGGCCGATATTTTGTTCCATACATAATTGAACCATACCAATATTATCATAATAAAAAGAAATGACAGTAATTTCCTAAATAATTTGTGTTTTATTCAAAATCAACATCGGCCCTTAAAACTTAACCACCCTTTATAAGCATTCTACGCGCACACAAGCGACTGGGGTATATTTTATGATTTGTTTTGAAATTGTCAAAATCAGGCTGCTGGAATGTCATTTGAAAGGAAATATTTTATGCAAATAGACACGAAAAGACCGTAAAAGAGTTTTAAATTTAAGTATGACTTGGCTGAGGTATATTTCTGACTAACAAACAATTGTAGATACTTTGAATGAGGAAGAAAAATGCATGTGGAGATTATTTCACAAAATATTGCTTGAGATATACTCGTACAAATGAACTTGGAAAATCCTTGCCAATAAAGAATACCTGAAGAATTTAGAAAATAATCAAACTGAAGTCTGAATAGCTATATCCTTAAAAGTAATGAAAATCTCTATAAGGTAAAGTAGTGTAGTGCTAGAAGGAACGTTACCTATCTTAAGTCGAAGAAACACATGTAGGTAGATACTAATTGAGTTAGAAGAACCTACTAAATCTGCAACCGACTGTATCAGAGGCTGGTTTTTGTTCAAAAATACGGAATACAACTAACAATGCATGGAAACAATTCAGATACACATTCATTTTGTATCTGGATCGGTTATTCAAAAAATAACTGCCTGAAGATACTCTAAATATAAAGAAAACTGGAAGAGATACGAGTACAGGAAATAATTCAAGAAACACTCTTTAAGCTCCAATTTTAAGGATGAAACACCGACAGATACAGAAAACTTTTTTTCAAATCACAGAAAGTGTATTGTACATCTAACTATATGTACATACGTTATACATACTCCTTGATATCAATGGCTCTGAATATCCAAGTCGTGTTTTCCTGTCAAAGTAACTAAATCAAATTTTGTCATGCAACATTTTATTATGTCACAACATTCGTCGTTTCTATACTTTATGTACTGACTCGGTAGTGTTTTTGTTTCCCCCCGTCTTTTGTACATATTTTGTTTTCTTTTTTTTGCGAAAGGGTGCTTGCTTATTTCTCTATCTACAAGCAACACTGTGCAGCACATTGTTTTTAGCATATACTTCCAAGTTGTTATTATTATTTTTTGTTCGTTTCTGGTTGCTATATATTTATTACAACCCGGGGAGAATTCGAAACAACACCAGAGTTAAACCGAAAACAACAGAAACGAAAAAAAAAAAAATGTAATAAATAAAAATAATGGCCGCGCAGACAGAGATAGCATTACCAGGTCAACAATGTCATGGATATGGGGCTAGACATACACACGCATACAGAGAAAAAAATAAGAACGCAAATGAAACCCCGAACACAGTATAAATATTTTCAGTTCAGTTTCGAAAAAAAAAAAAAAAAACAAATTCACGATCATCAATCAAAATTTCGTTTCACTTCAGCGTCCTTATTTGTTTCCTCTGTAGCTTTGTATTTTTTTTTTTCAACATTTTTCGGTGTTCGCTATGCGGATTTAAATTTATTTTTTGGGGTGTTATCGCTTTAAAAGGGATCTCTGAGGCATATCCTTTTAAGATAGATAATGCTAAAAAAAAACAGAGAAAAATTAAATTGAATTTTTGTGTTTAAGCAAATGAGGGCTCGTAAAGATAAGCAGAAATATGTCAGTATCTGCTGGAGTTAAAGGCACAAATTTAGAACTTTGTATATTTTTAAATAAGTGCTTTCGACCATTAGATGCACTTTGGATACAGTAAAATGTGTATTAGTGCATACATTTTAAATTTACCATAAGTTTCGTAGGCTGAATTACGTGAAAATGAAGGAAAATGCTTAGCAACATGTTGCAAAGGCTAGACTAATTTGTTAATCTTATAGTACCTACAGCATAGTCGTGTCGGTCAGAATGCAATTTTAATATCAGAGGTTAAACCATTCCGGGATTAGAAATTGGAATGAATTTAAACTAAGAAATACTATCCCTTAGTAACTTTATACATATTTAAAGTAACTCACCCCGCATTTCCCTGTCCAGACCCTTATGACCGCAAAATCATTCCGGCAACATGCTGGACAATAAACAATTTGACGACAGTGTTATCTTTAGACGAATAATTTCTTTGAGTACCTACATATATAATATTGAAAACATTTGTACGCTCAGTTGCTAGTCTAAGCAAAATGTTGCAAAGGTAGTGCCTGTCAGAAGATACCTTAATTTAATCCAAAAACATATTATTATGATGTTCACATGCAGTAGCTTTAGACCTCGCATTTCCTTGCCCAGACACTTATGGATGCAAAATCTCTCCCGCAGCATGTTGCAGAATCAAGCTATTTGTAGGAAGTGCAAACTGACCTCGTTCAGTTATCATTAGTTCGAATTTTTAGATTCTTTAAAATTTCAGCAACATGTTGTGAAAGTATTGCCGGACAGGGGATATCTTGACTTATCTCAAAAGAAAGCTCTTTTCTTGGCATGCTGACATCCAGTGCCTTTGGATTTAAATGCTTTACTCTGCATTCCCTTGTGTTTCGTTTTTATAGAAGCAAAATTGTTTCTGCAACATGTTGCTGACCAATTTATTGGTAGGAAGTGCTATCTCACATCACATTGTACATATGTAGATAATGATATCTCACGGGAGATATATCTTATCTTAGATGGAGATCCACTTAAGGAAAGCTGCAAATGTATCTGTTATTAAATTCACAACAATTTTTATGTATAAGCTCCAAAGGTAGTCAGATAACAGTCATTGTCAACCAGAAAAAAAAAGTAAATTCGAAATAATTTTTCCAGAAGCATCTGTCTGTCTAATCCTATTATGTAAATCTACACGAAATACCTCCAAAGATACATGCCTACCTACTTCCCTTAAACAATCAAAATCCAACTAACTAGACAATCTGTATGTTACAGTTAGATATCCCGATTGCAAATATTAGCATAACCGCTTTTTACGATATCATTTGTGTGACCTCAGTCACCGCATTCCGTTTTCTCACATTTATAACTTTTGTGTATCTAGATACATTCCCTTGCATTCAAGTACACTCACACATCGAAATACCGTCAACCAAATGACAATCGAAAGCAGAAAAAAAAATAAGAACCCCAGAACCTATCACAGTTAATCTAAAACATGTATCTAGAGGACACTCAACACTGGTACAATATAACAATAAGTATCTATCTATGATCTGATGTGTGCAGGTGGGTTACCTACCTAAACACACCTGAGATACATTTATAAACAAAAAAAAAAAAAAAAGAACAGAAAAACCGGAGCAACGTGCAAACACACAAAAAATGTTTTCTCTTCGAATAAAAAAAAAAAAAAAAGAACAAAAGCCGGAGAACCTTAAGCCCACCACTCTGAAACACCGGTTGCAGCAGCAATAGTAAGAACAGCAGCAGCAGCAGATACAAGAAACACAGATTCTCAGTACTTTGCGCGCGCATATTACGTATTCCCATCGGAGAGGAGCATAGCAAGCAAGCAAGCAAAAGACTCTCGGAGTGTTTACGCGCCGGCATTAAATAATCACCGTAGAAGTAGTAGAGTAAGCTAGAGGAGTAGGACAGTAAAGTGAGAAAAAAAAAAGAAAAGAAAAAGAACAAACCCGGACTTTAACAAATTCTATGAGGCTATAGTTTGAAGATCACTTCTTCTCTTGTTGTTATATCACACATCAGCAAGTCAGATGTTATCAGAGATTTTTTTTCTTTCACAAAAAAAAAAAAAAAACTGTCAACGAAGAAAGGACTTTTTGACTGGAGTGTCAAGAATGTCAACAGGTTGAAATGCACCCACAAAACGATCTTCAAAAAAAAAAAAACCCAAACAATTTTATCGAAGTTTTGGTTGGTTTTTTTTTTTTCAATTAAAAATTCTATCCACGCAAGTCAGCAAGGTCATAACTTGGTGGCGGCGCTGTCGAGTACATAAAATTGGGTTCAAAAAAACCTTTAAGAGATAGGTAGGCCCATCGTGCGCGTAGACAGTAGATTAGCATATTCGTGGTGTACGAGTATGGTGCGTTTTTGTATTTTTTTTTTGGTAATTTGTCAACGCACATGACTCTACGCTGTAGTTTATGCAAATTACTTTGAAATTAGTTTATATATAATTTTGGGTAAAAAAATGAGTGCTCGTTATGTGGGAATGAAGAGGTATGAAACTTGACCTACCCTATGGTGTTTTGTAGAGGGTTTTGACAATCCGTTCTTGTGGCAAGTAACTTTTTTTTGATCCTCAATGATCGTGAGGGTACTTATAACTAAAGAAACTTGATAAAATGTGACAGATACAAATCTTTTGCATTCGCAGCTCGATAGATGAATACTTCTAGAAATATTTTACAACTGATCTTCATTAGAGGTGATCTTCACCTACTTTATGATGTCTTGTAGAAAAGTTTTGAAAAGAAATATTTTTCACAGATATCAATCTAAGTCTATACTTGTATCTATTTTCTTGTGAAATCATTTCGACAAGACTGATCTTGTAATCAGTATCCGACTTAGGAGCTGATGGTTGAACGTATCTTTTGTGAAAATTCTGATCTTGATGAATTTTCTGCGATATTTTCTGTTAACTGGTTTGCTTTGTCTCAATAAATCTCCATCCAAAAGGACAAAGTGGTAATTAGGCAATTCCCTGTCAACTACTTTATCTGAGACCACTATCCTTGAGCTCAGTTTTAGTGCTTTATACATTCCAAGCACTATTTTACTCTACCAGGTGATGCGATAGTTCACTCACTTGGTCCTTCGAGCGGTATCACAATGAGATCTTAGTGATTTAGATCTTTGACATTATCTGCCTGTCGTAGGTACACATTTTTCAAAGATCTAGATAGCTTCGTTGTCTACTTTCCGATTCTCTTGCAGAGCTGACTAAATTCGGTTTCTAAATCTAGTATCGCTAGAAGTCTGTCAAGGTAGCATCGGATAGCTGTCCTATGTGTGTTTTAACTTAATGCACTCGGAGTGCCAAAATATCTTTAGAAATAAAATGATCATAATATTTAAAATCTCGTACTATCAAGAGCTCAAACTTTAAAGAACATGTGAACATTTGATTTTCCTGAACAAAATTTTAGTTCAGGGTACTAGATTTTTGTTTTTCTAAAAGGAAATTTCCAAATCCCGGAGCTCTTGGCCTCGATTTTCTGTCCATTGTACTACCAGGCTGAAACCTTTTCTTGGTGTAGTGGTTTGAGAAAATTGGGTGACTGTTGGTTGCCTTTCCCCACTCGTACTAAAATATACCACGGATATGATATCTATTGATGAATTCAGTCGGTGAGACTACACCGTTTGTGTACTGTTCGCAAAAGTGTTTCCCACTTCAGTATAGCCGAAAAGAACCTGCCCGATTTCATGTAGGTGCCCTGGTCTACAGAAACATTGTCTGCGAATATTGTTTCTCACATTATTTCCAAAATGAAAAAAAGTTGTATTAAAAGTCCGGAACACTTTTTGCGTGAAAAAACCCAACGATAACCATGAAATTTTCTCAGAACTCATAAAGTATCGACAAAGCCCCCCCCCCCCCATTCTTAACTATAGTTAGATATGCAACACACCTTATAGGCAAAGTAACTACACCACTTAGATACAGTCTACAAGTATACCACTTTACCTGTTATTAACCGCAATCATACTACGAACGGGCATTTTACTATGTGTTATTATTTTTTCTATATAAAGACAACTGCTTGTTCCCCTTCGTTTGCTAAACTAATTGCCGCACACACACTCTTAGCAAGATATATGTTGGACATCACATCTTCTTTTAGGGTAGCGTGATTACAATTGCAGCACATAAATATCCCCATAGAAATGTATTTCAATCTCTCAGGTGCCTAACAAAAGAATAAAAGTTTATATTAAATTACGAGTAACCACTTTGACTGTTGTTACTATAAATTTTAAATATTCATATTTTAATTTAATTAAAAATAATTAAAAATAAAAATAAAAATTTATATTTATTTATTTTTTTTTTATTTTTTTTGTTATAGTACGATGATGGCCTGCATGGCTATATGGATTCTGGCGCAGCAGCAGCAGCTATGTATGATCCACATGTTGGACATCGGCCGCCTGGATTACAAGGCCTACCACCGCATCATTCGCCACACATGAGTCATGCTGCAGCTGCGGCCACAGTTGGTATGCATGGCTATCACACAGGAGCTGGGGGACACGGTACACCTAGTCATGTATCACCGGTTGCTAATCATTTAATGGGTGCAATACCCGAAGTACATAAACGTGATAAGGATGCTATTTATGAGTATGTATCTTAGGTTTTATTTTTTGTCTCCTTATTATTATTATTTTTTTTTTTTATGATTTTCTTTTGGTTGAATAGATATGAGTGCATTCAATCGTTCTGATTGACAAATTAAAAAAAGAAGAAAAATAAATAAACTGATGGGTTGGTACCTTGTTTTGTTGTCTGATGTGATGATGATGATGATGATGATGATGATGATGATGGGTATGAAACACATAATGATAGGTTGTTCTGCCACCTTTTTTTTTATACTGCAAGTTAATAAGAAAACATTTACTTTATCCAAAGTGAACTGTTTTGAGTGGCCATGACCTGTTTGTTAGATCTGTTCGTGAATTATAGTCACTTGACTCGCTTCTAGAGAGAGCAAAACAATTGCGAAAAATAAACTTGATTTCACCATTTTTGGGTGCACCAAACTGTCAACTGTTAGCTGTTGTTAGCTGTTGGAAGCTGACTTCACCGGTTGAACACTTGTGTCATTGGAAAAATTTGCATATTACCTTTTAGAAAATGTATAGATTGAGTGGGGTATTACGCAAAAATTCCATTGTAGATACAGACAATAAGTCGTTTACTCGTAAAAAAAAAAATAAAATAAAAATAAACGTGGTAATGATGGAGTTTTTTGTTTTTTTGTTTTTTTTTTTCGTTCTCCTTAAAAAGTTTACTATTCGCATGAACTTGTAGAAAATGTTTGTCAACATATTCGTAGCAACATTTGTTGCAATTCATTATGTGGCTATGCATAAATGAGTTTAAAATGAGCTGTGAATGTACTAGCCTTTGGTGGATTTATTCACCTAAAAAGAAAGTTCTACATCATTCAAATGTTTGGAATCAACTTTAGGTAAGAACCCATTGAGCCTATAAAGTCCTAAAATTTGCAGACACTGAGCAACATTCTCTTTGTTGCACAACATTCTTCAATTTATTGGTCTTGGGACAATTTCATTCTAACTCTTTACCAGTATTGCACAAGGGTTAGTCAAGAAAGTCACAGGATAGATAGAATATTGCTGAAGATTGGTGAAATATTACCAATACACTTGCCGTGAACGACTTGCCTTAAGCTAATTTTATGTTAAACCGCCACGCCTATTGGAAATTGCTGGAAGTAAAATGAAATCATGTGAACTTTCAGAAGTTGTATTGCAGATCATTAAGGAAATAAATACACCTGCGGTTTTCTTTGTTTATGTCATTGACAGCAGCGAAATCGCAAGTCAAAGTGCTCCCGAACTAAAGACACATCTGGATGATAGGCAGTCGGCACTATTGATTCAAGGAAGGTACTCGTAGATTGATGCAACTAGCCACTTGGCATTTAGTTTTGATAATGGGGACGAATGCTTTACAGATTGGAGTAGTGTCTGCATACAATTTCAATCAATTACTACCAATTTTGCTTCTCTTTTGTTACCCTGCTATTCAAAATAAGGAAAAGTAGTTATGGCGGATACACCCGAAAGTTGTATGAGCCTTTTCATTCTTGCCTTGATGATGCTTTCTAAGCCACAGGTCTTCGGGGCAAATGGTCTTCGAAGCACTTCTTTGACGTGTTCTATGTCTTACAAGGATTTTTCTTTCCTAAGAGTTTTAGTGACAACAGCTTAAATTCCTAAGGCTAAACCCAAGCTAAATCGCTTTGTTTTTGAAATCAAGGTTCGATCCCCGTTGATGGTGGTATACCCTCTTATCTAAATGACTTGTCTATTCATTCTGTGTATGAGTCAGGTCCACTAAAGTCATTAAGGTTTAGCTTTCTGAATGCCGACCACGTAATGCTGCAACCTATAGTTTTGCGAAGGATTTATCTTTTCAAAGAGTTTAGTGGCTGCTCTGTAAAAAAGTAAAAAAGAGTAAAAAAGCGACTTGCTGGACCATTGACCCGTATGTAACACCGTCGAGAAACGATTTTGTTTTTATTTTATTCAAGTCAACGATTGAGACACTATCCGGTGGCTGTATGGGCTTTGCCTTTGTAGCCCAAAAAAAAAAAAAAAAAACAGCGATCAGCAAGACGACAATTAGTCTTGACCTCTGCTCAGGTATCATTTTGAGAACCCCAAGCGGAGGCTAGGTAGTCGAGGTCGTTCACTATTTCAAAATGTTTGCTACGTACTATTGTCATCGTCGCAAGCAGCTGTACAATTTTACACATTCCGTCACTTTACGTGGATCATTTCTGACATTAAGGGGCTTGGTACAATTTGTGAAACGGCATCCTGAATAGATGAACTAGTTTGGAAAGGATACCAGAACTGTATAACTCGTCTCAGCAAACGCTATCATATGTGGCTTTAAAAGATTGATTTGGATTTGATTTTGGATTTTTTTTTAATGATCTGCCGCCGTGTGAAAATTTTATCAATGGTGTACATTTCTGGCCAATTTCTGGCCAAGATTTGTGTTTTCAAATTACACAGTTCGCATTCATTTTAGTTTTCAAAATGAGCTGTCATGACGTGCGACTCTTTTCATTGTGTATTGACGAACTGCTGCCCGGAAGCCGGTATAGCTTTATTTAACAAAAACTTCAAGGGAATTTGGAAATTTTTGATAAGACTTTACGGATGGCATTCGTATTGTGCTATGCAAGGGACAATTAGTATTAGGTTGCTCACAAAAAGTATGGCACTCTTCTTCTTCTCCTTACGGCGAAGTTATGATCCGGAATAGAAGGATCACAACCCTCCCACTTTACTGCATCCCTGCTGGTGCGCTTGTGGGGTTTGCCGACCTGCTAGGGTTTAAGCGTTTTTTATTTTGACACGTGCATGCTCCTGATTTTTGATTTATATTTGATCGTACTTTTACAACACCGGTGATCTCCAGTCGTGTCAACCCACGGATTCGCATGCACACTTGCGGGACAGTTTTAAGATAGTATATGTGTCGCTAGGCTCACCTGGTTATTTTAAAAATTGCCTAGATGTGATTTTCGCCTTAGTCGCCTTCTAAGACAAGCGCTATGTATTTGTGGGGGGCGCTGCAGTGATATCCTTAACCCGTCTCTGCACGGGATACAAAAAGTATGGGCACTGAACGTATGAAAAGGTTTGTAAGGAACGTTTTTATTATCTGTAAGGGAATGGGCAGCTTAAGAAAGCTGCAGATAAGATTAGTGACATGAACTAATTGCAATATAACGTAACTGTGCTGGCCTATTGGAGGGTCCGAAGTCATTAATTCTTAGTATGTCTTCTCACCGCATAGTAATTTGTCTACTATATTAAAGTGAGTTATGTAACTATGTAGATCTTGCAATTTCATTACCACACAATGCTTACATCATCGTCTCAGACTATGATTGATGCCTGAACACAGCAGAATAGAATGAAATGGCGGGAAAATGTCACAACCAGTGTTGCCACAATGATACATTTGTATCAAAAGTAATACTTTTTCTTCTCAATTTTGATGTAAAAATTATTGTAATACCTAGGGCGTAAAAGTGTAGTTAAATTCTGCAATTTTACAAGACCCACTCTTATTGTAAATTCAGTATTGCAGTTGTGTATCGTAGAACTTACTAACTTGACTTCGAATAATCATTTTTCTTGGGTTTCCCACTCCGATATTTTCTTAAAGCTGAAGATGCTGTCTTTTAAGAACTTGTCTAACCTATTGCTGATGAGTTTAGCAAGTAAGGGGTCTAGGCGTAACTAAGCTCATACGACCAGAATCCATCTAAGGGAGTCATCCGACCTTTCTATGGTCAAACTAAAGGAAGATGTCAGAACGCTATTGAGCTTTATCTTCAGTCACTACTGCCACTGATATAATCTTAACTGCTTTAGAAAAATAAAAAAAAAAATCATAAGAAGCTCCGGCTGGTTCAACTAACACTTAGAATGGTAATAGATCCCGTGGTATCACAATGGACCTCCTTTGGACTAAGTGTGTCTGTACGCAGGTACAGAAAGCTACCTAGAAAAATTAATGTCTAGAATAGTTAAGTGTAAGGTGGCAACTTTTTCAAAAGTCTAGCCTCACTTTTGTAGATTTAAAAACTGCCTTCAGTTGGAGCGTTGGAAGCTTGGAGGGTCCGAATACAATTACTAGAAGATCTCTTTATTTGCTTCATTAAATACTTAAGTCAATGGCTGATGAGGTTGATTTCTTGCAACTAGAAAGCAGACAGATAGTCCCAAAATGGACAAACGCTTCAGATGTTGTACTGTCACCACCTTTATAAAGCAAAAATGTACAGCAATTGCAAAAATGTACTGGACTTACAAAATTAGGATGAGAAATACTCCTAGATAGGTTAACAATTTTGCTTTGTTCGTGTCTTCCCTCGTCGCTGTTACTATCCGTCTGAGTCTATCTATTCTAAGTCACTGTAATATAAAGTTTGCATATGTGTGATACTTTCTAACAAGCATTGCCCACTGTAAGGCTGGTGATAAAATTGTAAGAATTGGGGCAGTATTCCTATGTAAAACAACAGACACTTCTCTTAAAAAATAGAATTCTTACAAGTGATCCGCGATCATTATACCGATCCTCTAATGAATAAAAGTATCTAAACACGTTCTCTTGCGTTCTGTTGTATATCTTTACATCATTTAAACTAACCTAATTCATATTCTTCCACAGATATAGCATGGTTTCACTAATTATACATTTTCATAAATAAAAAAAAAAAAAAAAAAAAAAAACAGAAAAAATTGCTTAATTAAATCGCTATTACCACGCACCAAACGTAGCCAGAGTACGAACGAGTCGTTGGTCTTCTTTAATTGAATGAGCATTTTATTAATTAAACGGACACATGTGTCTGATGTGTGTAAGAGTATGATGAAAATTTTGGAATGAAAATAAAATAAAATTACAGTTATTAACACATACGAGTAGATAGACATTCAACTGGGATAACTACGCAAGAGATACGAGTACACACACCTAGTTTTTTTTTTTTAAATTTTTTTCAATTACTACAAACATACAACAGGAAAAAAGGAGTTGAATCGAATCACCTCAAGGATACCATAAGTAGATGTTAAGTAGGGATAAACGGAAATACTCATAGTCCAAGAAGGGTGTTGTGTGTGCTGTGCATGACAAAGCCATCGTCGTCGTTGTTGTTGATAGTCGTCATTGCGTAAAGTCCTCTTCATTGCTGAAGTTGAAAGATAAAATTGTAGGGATAACGAATAAAAATATACGAATGCAACCAACTGGAAACATCTGCGTGCTATCAATGATAGATACGAATAAACAGAAAAAAAATAAAAATAAAACAGAAACACTGCTAAGCAACAGAAAACGAAATGTATCTAAGAGTAAAGAAATATCATACCTACACCTTTTTATTTTATTTTATTTAATCCCTGTGTCCTTTTTTCCAGTTATCCTTCTTTTTTTCTATTTTTCTTTTTTTTTTTGACATTTGGTGCAGTTTTGTTTTCAGTTTTTCTGCACCTTTATTGTCAGGGATTAGGAACGTAGTGGTGGTCACTTTACAAATTGCACCTGAGAGAGACACGAGCTAGGGTCTACCTTACAGGACACCCTATCCTTCAAATTATATGTGTGTTCCTAATTTCTTTCGTTTTTTTTTTTTTCAATTAGAATTTCAAATCGTCAGAAGGACAGGAAAACCTACTCACCGTATCCTTTCAAATATTTACGAGAAGCCTCCCCTCAGTTTAGAGACTCCTACTCAATTTTTGCTATCAAATTAATTCCCACATCGTTCATTGAATGATGAAAAAAGTGATAAAACTTGAAAAATAAACGAAGAAGAAATTAATTTGTCGTTGATGGGAATAGAATGACGACGATGATGATAAGTTGAGGGCGAACAAACGAAAGAAGAAAAAAACAGAATGCATTTCATGGATCCTTGATCCTTTTAGCAGGTTATTTCTCTGATGTTTTATTACTTTTAAGGGTGTTCTTCCTATGTCAAGGAATTAGTGGCGCATGTCCCTTTCATAAAACTCATTGGAAGAAACGAACAAAAATGATTAACTGCGCGCGCAGTTTTATGACTTTTTGTTTTCAACAATTACCACCTTTTTTTGCTGTTACATATTATATTTCATGCCCTTGGTGTTACAATATTTTTTGTTAGTCCTTGAAAAACTCAAGGGCTAAATTGGTAGGTGGATAAACAGAAATTAAAAAAAAAAAAAAAAAAAATGATGTTTCTTTTAAGGATGGTGTTGCTTTGCCCATTATAAAGCAATAAAATTTCAAAAGGTGTTAAGTTTTTAATTTGTAACATACAGCAGCACATACAAGAGTGAAAGGATGAAGTACTTTATTATCTGAAGTTGAAAACATGATTTACAATGCTTGTTCAGCTTGTTTTATGTCAAAAAGATACTTTTTTTTTTTCTTCCTGCAGATACATACTCCTATTTCGAAGGAAGTTGACATAAATAATAATTTTGTGTCATTTTGCAGAAAGTTTACAGATCTTGCCATGGCCTTTTTAATATCCGGAGAAGTTTATGGAGGGTTATGGCTGTCTATATTGCTGCGACATGATTTTATCTGCCATCGTCCTCGCCTTTTGGTCATTAAAATACATATTTTTTTTTTCTCCCTTGGAAGAAAGAAAAGTATCTACCAGATTTAGATTTCATTTCTCCCCTCTTAATTTTTTTTTTTTTTTTTTGTTATAGAGAACAGTCGCTGACTTGTGTATGACCCCGAATGCCCCAGAATGTATCTTATCACATTTTTTCCAGCTAATAACGAATCACTTTTCTCCACATTAATTGGAAAATTATTTAAATCACTATCACGTCTTCTGTTTTTTTTAGACTGGGGATATTCTAATAGATACCTGTTTTACTATGTTGCGTTTGTGTGCTTGAATTTAGAGTGAAGAACATGGATAATTTAATGGGGGCTCTAGTTCTTTCAATCTTTTTGGAACTTTGAGTTGGCGTTAGGTGAATTTGAATGACTATTGATGGGAAATTTGAATAAAAGGATTTTTTTTTTGTTCGTTGTTGTCAAAAAAAAAAAAGGTTTTTGGAATTTATTTCTTCCTGACAACAGACAGGCATTTTATCAGGTTTAGGTAAAGAAAAAAAACAGCTTCAATTCTAGCACGTTTTTCTCTGCGAAGAGAGAGAGAGAAAACCAGTGTGAAAAAGCCGTTCCGCATGACAATCTAGCTGTCAATGTTAATCATGTCAATTTGACATGTCGCTGTCAATGCAATGGTCTTAGATACGAGTATCTATTAGTGACTGTTTTTTTTTTTTCTTCTTCTAATTAAAAACAAATCTGCATGTTAGCAATTATTGTTTGAGGTTTTTTTTATTTTCTCTTTTCCGAGAGAGATATTGTACAAATGAGTTGGCTAATTAAATGCGAGAGAAATATGAAAATCGTGATTCAATTAGAATACCTTTAAACTTGCCACTGCAAGTGGCCGGTTTTAACAGTTGGATATCGGTATTTGTTGTTAGATTTACATAATTTTTTTCTCCACCTACATATTTACCATCAGGATGTATCTAATAGGTCTTTGAGAATTTTAATAAATCACAAAATGTGTTAGTATTTCAGAATTCGCAATGAAACAAGTTATGTAAAATTAAATGTTTAGAATGTAGTTGGATATTGTATAACGAGTCGAAGCAGACATTAATTATAAAAGGTTTAGGTTATAAAGAGATTTTTTTTTTGCCAGAATACTTGAAATATGTGTATAAACATTCAAGACTCATTTGAATTTAAAAAAAAAAAAAAAAAAAAAACAAGAAAATAGGTATTTGTTAGGAGAGGTCTCTCAAGTAAAGATATACATACTTATAAATTTTAGGTATGTGAGGAGATACAGAATTTGCAACATTTTCCGGAAGAACCACGACTCTTGTATCCACGAATGTTGCTAGACACTTGTAACTTAATGAATATCCAACAGTCGTATAATTTTAAAATATACAAGTTGTAATTTCTTAAGAAAACATTTTTAACAAGTTATATGGGCCTTAAACGACAGACATTTGTCTACAGGCAAGGTTACAAAATTTAGTTGATCATCCATCAAGATACATATGTCCTCTCTTTTCTAATCAATAATGTTGCTAAAATACTCATGTAGTTTGTTTCTAAAAGGTTCACAGATTTGTTTTTTTAAAACGTAAAACTAAAAATGTGACATTTCTCCAACATGTTGCTACACATGTTTGAAGAAACGGAAATAAATACAGTGAATCATAAGCAACGACAATAATAGCGAAAAACAAAACAAAATACTCCCCAGTTATCTGGACAGCCACCCTTGGAGTTTACAGAAACTTAATACCACCTGAGTTTCAAACCACACCACTCTGTCTTTCTCTCTGTCTCTTCCTTTCCACAAAAACGCACGTGTTCTAAAAATTAGTATAAGGGTATTCTTATCCCCTTTAACACGTGCAAATTATATAAAAAAAAAAAAAAAACTTAGATAGCGCTATGAGGCTCAACAGATACGAGTATTATTTATCAAAATGCATCGAGACTGAATTCCTTAAAAAAAATTCAAAAGTTTTCTAAACAATTCCACAAGAAAGTGATTTGTAAGCGAAATGCACATATACTCGTATGTATATCTAAGTAAGACATTAAAATATATTTTATTCAAGGAAAGACTATAAGCACTATAAACATTTCTGGTTACTGAAATTTGTTGCAATATGCCAATTTTTTCCGACCAATTATAGTAAATAAATATGGACATAGAGCTCTGCAGCGATATAGTATCGAGATCAAAATGTATCTAAACATGTTCGTAGACATCAAATTATTACAAAGATTCTTAGCTTAGCTTACTTACCTGCCTTGCAGGGATCAAAGTATGTCTTTAGTAAAACTAAAAGTGACTACATATTTTTTCTAAATGACTTGAAAGAAATATTTTCAGAGTATTTAAGATCTTAAGCCAAGAAGAATTATAATCAAAATGTTGCTGAAAATGTTTATCAACATGTGTCTTGAGATACCTATCTTGAGAGACTTGGTGAAAAATATTCGACTGTAATAAAAAAAAGAACTGAAATGCAGTCATGATCACAATTAATCAAATCCATAGTTTTAAAGGAATTTTCTGAAATTGTTTATAAACATCTTTATATGTATGGATCTCCAATCACGTCCACCTTGATCTAACATTTTTCATTTGATTTCTTATTCTCATATTCATGATTGACTTATAAAACAGCTGCAAAAATCCTGATTCCATTTTTGTTAAGAAAAATGCGCTTCAAAACATTCCAGCACCCATGACATCATTTTCTTTGTCCACAGTTTCTCTCTTTTCAGCCTGTACTGGCTGCTTACTTTGAACAATTTCAACAATTTATCATTGGCTTAAGCTCTTCGATCATCTCCAATTATATATAATTACCAATTGACTTTATACTGCTAAATGGTTATATTTGGAATTGCATTCGGTGAAAAATTTCATAGTGAAAGTCGGTGATTACTTGTACGAGTATACGAGTAGATACCTATTTTCTGCTGTTGCTGCACTCCACTCTCTTGTTGTATGTACTCGTATTTCGGTTGTCATTGAAAAAAGGAAGAACAACAGCAATAATAATAAGACCAGCATTGACGCAATGTAAACAAAATCGTTTCTCTCTATATCTAGAGAGTGAAGTCATTCTATCTATGCGCCAAGCGTCAAGATTCATGTGCTTTGTAGTACCACCATTAAACTCTCTCCTAAGGCAACCCATGATGTTGGCCTTTATTCAAATATTTTCAGGAAACTTAAAAAGAAGACCTCCAAATGATAAAAAAAAAAAAAAAAATCGAAATTCGCCTAAATGCCACCAACTCTGTGCGCAGTGTTGTGATGATGCTGCTGATGTTGATGATGATGATGATGCTCTTTCTAAATACGGATGCGCTCTAATTAAAGTTCGAAAGAGCACGAGCTATGAGTACCACCAAAAAGTTAAAAAAAAAAATAAAAAATTTGTAAAAAATTCCACACCTATGCGCCGGGTTTGCGGCTCCCGCCTTTATACCATCTATACGTGTATCTACGTATCTTTTACTTTTTATTTTTCAAATTTCCATTCAACATTTTTGTTTATACACATTTTATAACCACGTATGAATGTAGCGGTATACACACTTTTTCGGGGTTAAGGGAGAGTGCTATTTGAAAAGTCTTGTCGCCACTGTATAAACACTGCTGCTGCATGCAACCGAAGCAGTAGAATCAGAAGTCAGTTTTTCGAACCGTTGTTGTTTTCGTCGTCATCGTCAATCTCATGGTGCATGCTTCTGATGCAGTAGGAGCATATCCAGCTATACACAACACCATCGTCGCCATCACCGCGCCACAGCAACCAACCAGAGATATGGTGTTGATGATGATGATGATGCTCCATATCACAGAATCATTCTCTACTCTGGGTTGTTGAGATTCCACACACCCGAATGTGTTGCGTACTCATTACGGATTTTATGTGCGTATCTTTTAATTTTTTGGTTTTGGTTTCATTTCACTTTTTTTTTTTTTTTTATTTGGCTGAGATTTGCCTTGTGCGCCTCACTCACTCAGTCAGTTTAGTTTGGTTGGTCTTTGGTCGGTCGATCGGTCGGCCTCTACAGAAAGAGGGTTTTCAGATTGAAATTGTTTACTTTGGAAAAAGTTTGTTTTTCTTGTGGTTCTTTTATTAGTTCTACAATGCCACCAAAAAGGAATGGTTTACAACCAAACAGTGGTGAACCACACGAGAGGGTGCACTTTATCTATTTGAAAACAAGCTATAATCTTCTTTGTGTAAAATTTTCTTTTTATATAAATTTTTTTTTATTTTTCTATCTCATTACAGACATCCACTCTTTCCACTATTGGCGCTTATATTTGAAAAATGTGAATTAGCCACGTGTACGCCTAGGGAGCCTGGTGTACAAGGTGGTGATGTATGTTCGTCAGAATCGTTTAATGAGGATATAGCAATGTTCAGTAAACAGGTATGTAAAAAAGAATTCTGCTTACTTTTATGGAGTACCAAAAGTTTCCACCATTACACCAATACTTTTAAGAAATATTAAAAATGGGTCATCCGCGGATACGATACATGTTAATGAATAAAGGCACATGTGTCACACATGATTTAAGATTATCGGATTACTTTTCATCTTCCAGATGTGACAAATATGTTATTTTTAGTCGTTATCCTCTCACATACTTAATCAGTGACAGTTGGAGTGTCAAATTGAAAAATCAAACTCGCGGCTATAAAAAAAAAAAAAAAAATTAACAACAAAACATCCTAAAAGTGAAACTGTTTCACACACAGAGGAATCCCAACCGCATAAAAGAGAGCTCGAGATACTCTATAAAACTCTTTAACTGACTAATAAAGTTTATGCCACTGACATTTAGATAATTTATGGTCCTTTAACATCAAAATTATATGTTATATGTGCGAGATGCTCTGTTTGGCTATGTGTGATTCTTTTATGGCCATCAATTCACCGAGCGTGCGCTTAAGAGGAGCACCACCAACAGCAGCAGAGCAGCAGCAGCATGCGATGTAGAGAGCATAGAATACCCGCACACAGGAATTTCTGTACTATGGCGAGCAATCTGTGAGTTTTGATTGTGCGGGGGGCGATAAGCGAGGAGTAGCCCAGCCACCACCAATGGAGTAGTTATATGGTGTGGCGAATTTGCAACAACACTGGTGATGGGTGAAAGAGAGAGAGAGAGAATTAATTTACTGATGGGTGGTTGGATGTGGTTAACTCAGGAAGTGTGACTATAATTGGGTATAGACATTTGGATTTTCCGCGGATTTTTGTAATATCTGTCACCTTTCTTGGTACAATTCAGGATGATAATCAGATACAAGGCTGTTAAAGTAGTATCCTTTGCAGTGACAGTCTAAATTCTAAATTCCTGCGAGATCAAAAAGTGAGGTAAACATACGGCGGTGTCCTAAAGTCAGTCAATTTTATTGGTCTTTGATGAAAAAATGATAAAAGATTCTGCTTCCGCAGTTGTTGCCTACAATGAAAAGAATATCACGGATGCAGCAAATGCTAACAGATCTTAATAGTAACAGGCTTGCAGGGCCAGACGCAATTTCTTCTCTCGTCTTAAAGAGGTATTCTTCCATCCTTGTAAAACATCTGCATTAGCATTTCCACGTATTGTATTCCAAGCAAAACTTGCACACACTTTCGATAAAACCTCGGCTTCTAACTACCGACCAATAGCTTTGACCGTCCAAGGATATGCAGAGCATTGTTAACCACCACCTTATGACTTATCTTGAAAGAAACCATCTCTTTAATGACCTACCTGTCCGAAAAATGGAACCAGTACGTTCATGATCATGGCGAATGCATAGTTGTAGCCGTCGATATCTACAAAGCTTTTGACAGAGTGCCACATAGTGGCATTTGTCCTGAAATGGACTGCGAGATCAGTATTCTCTCCGTCCTTTGATTTACTCGTACATCAATGACCTCCTTTTTGTTACTCGTAATCAGGCAGTACTATTGACTCCACCTATTCGCTAACGATACCACTGCAAGCGTCAGTGAATATCTCTACCGAACTCAACACCGCCACAATGTTGTTTGTTGTTTCCTGCCTGTCCGTCTGTTTAATCGTAATACACATGCAGCTCATTCTGCAGATGCATGTACTCAACTCTCGTGCGCACCGAATACCGTAGAAGATTGTAGACATTCATCATGAATGTGGAATAACCTGCTTTCCTCAATATTTCCTAAAATCTATAATTTGCAAAGACAATTTTTTAAAATTAACGCGCATCGATACCTCACTCACTTTTATTGTCTGTCCACTCCTAGATTTTCTGCAACGCGTTTCAGAACTATCTAACTCACCCCTAAAGATCTGGCATGGCATATTTTAGTCCAGTTCAGTGGTAGCTTGGTTTAAGTACCAAACTGCTTTTCCAGGTTTTGGATAGCATTCCGAACTCCGGTTTTTCTTTCCCGATTATCCTGCCCACATCAAGGTGTAATCGTCGACCGAGAGCATACTTCACAGGTAAAGAAAGTTGTCGTCTTCCTCGACCGACCTCCTGACCAGCAATATTCAGTTAAGCGTTGGAGTTTGAAAGGCTCAGGGCTTTTGTTTTGGTCGTATTTATTTTCAGTCCTATTTGCTGTAGGTCCAAACGACGTATCGGAGACTTGACTTGCTATATAACGATCTGAAATGTCTTAATGTGGTCGACGCAGGAAGATCCTGAACGAAAGAGTTAAATCTTTCTGCTAATTTGGCCACTGTCGGAAGGACAGATATACCTATACACTTTCCTTGGAAGCTTCATTATCATCCCATTTGTCCATTCTTCTGGAAAATGTTCATTTTCCCAAGTAGAGCAGTTCTAGCGATATGTTTGGCGCGGCTTGAAAAAGCTCGATGGGAATGCCATCAATACCTACCGCCTTAGGGCTCTGATCGCAACTACAATCTCTGTGTTGCTAAGGGGTCCAGGAATGGGTTGCTTCAGAAGATTCATTCGTGTTATGCATGACAATACTGTCATACAACATCAAATTTGTTTAAGTTCGTGTAAAATGACCTTGAAATATGTATCTCAACATTTTGTATTTCTGCACCAAATATAGCACTAGACATGTTTATGATCGTAAATGGATAATTCGCCCGAAAGCAGTGTAATATATATTCCCACAAGGGAACGCCTTTATAACCGCCAGTCGGTAAATCCGACAGATCGACATAGGTAAACCTGTGTTGATGAAACCAAACAAACAAGCCAAAAGTAGTCGTTCTAACCGGTTGGTCCTTATAGTCGAGGTCATTATATGTGATGTCGACCCTATGTACATATGTATATAAACTTGTTGACTATACATCATGATATAGATATTATTCATACAAAGTAATAAACATGTTCATGAAATTTAGTATCCGGAAATCGGCAACAATGTATCTCAACATTTTTAATGACATATTTCTTGTTATTAGCTTTGCAACAATGTATCTAAAAACGCCCATCTTAATTGAAATCTTTTCAAAGCTTTGGGTGATGCAACTAAGGTAGCTCCTAAGGTATCTAAACGTGCTCTGAGCTATCAATAAATGTTGCTAAACATGAAACATGTCCCTTAATATCTGATTGATCATAAAGTGGGCACTCAATGCTGAAGTGCTCGATCACTAAGCTTCAGACCCTTTTCTTAATATTCGTGAGTAAAATTGTCATGCGAAGCTTTCTCAATCCAGATAAAGTCATCATCCTTCTCAACCATTCGTGCGCCGCACAACACGAGCGTCTAGGCCAGGCCATTGAAGGATATTTGAAGGATATACGTATTTATCTATTAGGTACATATTTACGTATCTAACGACATTGAAACATGTGTCTAAACATGTTCAGTATCATTCACAATGTATCTATCTGTATTTAGATTAATATACTAAAATCTTAAACTATATTTCTTTCTGTTTACTTTCTCAGCGGCTCAAAGGATTGGGGCAACTTTTTTAACAAGTTCTGTTGTAAATGATTTCTTATCTAATTTAATACGTAATTCTTGCCTGGTTAAAGCTAATGTCTCCGATTTTAATTCCCACTCAAAACCCACAACATTCTGAACAGTTCATTAACAAACTAGAAAAAAAAAAAAAAAAACTAACCATCACCCCAGACAGACATTCTGGTGTTGCAAATGTACATGATGCGTCAGAAAATCACTTTATAATTCATATAACATGTGACTTTTCAAGCTGGAGAATATTATTATCCACAGAAAATATTCTCTCTCTCACTCCACACCCCTTTTTTGTTGTTCGTCAACACAACACAAAGATGCGCTTTTAAGAACAATTCCAAGATCACACTCTCGAGGTCTTAAATCATTTTAATAAAAAAAATGAAAAAAAAATAAACCGAACAAGCATTCACTTTTGTCTGATTGTTGTCGAGAGTGAATGTGCTGTGTGTTAAAGTTAAAGAGGGGGGAAGGAAAGACATTAAGTTCCAATCAGACAGACACAAAGCGTGAGGGAGGTGACTGACTGAAAATTGGGTGTTCAAAAAAAAAAAAACACATACCTATTTAAAAGATCGCTTGCGCTCTGGTTAGTAAAAAAAAAAAAAAAAAATTCTTTTCATTATTTTCTTCTTATTTTTAAATGTATCTTTTTTTTTTTTTTGTAATTTGTATCTTTTGTCTGTGACCCTCGTCAAAACAAGAAAATCTACATCATATGTTTCACACATGATGGAGTTTTTTCTTAGTGGAGTGCTGTAAAGAGGAGGAGATGATGATGATGTGCATCTCTTGTCAGTGACATCAACTTCTTTTAGTGTGGTTTCTATTAATTCAAACCATCATCTGACATTCACATATTTTTTTAATTTTCAATGCCCGAAATGCGATATAGAAATGTTGCACAGCTGCGAAAATGCTTGATTTCATCTGCCAGCTTCTTTAACCATCTCCAGTCGATTGCATATTCATGCTGACTTGTCTTGGTGTCACAATGATTAATGAAGTGCGAGTGGAGTATATGTATGTTTTTTTTTTTTCTCATGATGTATCTCCCTCTATTCACGAGTGCCACATATGCAAATTGTAAGCTTTAGTTGTTTTTATTATTTTTACATTTCATTCAAAAAGTTCAAGGCAATCACAAATGCAATATGTATTTTTTTTTTTTTTTCTGGAAACCATGTATCTGCAACATGTTTTCGAGAAGTTAATTGAAAAGTGTAGAGATGGATGTAATTAATAGCTATTCATTAATCACGTGACGTAAAGATGCGTTTAGGATGCTTGCATAACTACGAGTACTTACTGATTATGGTCAATGGATGGGATATTCTGGTACCAAAGATTGCTTTCTTAAGTTAACGTTGATTATGCTTTCGACTGAGAGTAGCCTTGGATCATTGGATGTTGTTTAGCATAAAAATTTTCAAAAAAAACATAATGCTATGTTTTGTCGAAACTTCATACACATACATATGTATGTATGTATCTTTAAGAGCAGTTTAGAATTACCTGCTTAAAGTATCTCCGAAAATTTGTGTATCTCCAAATGCATTGAAATCAAAATGTAAGGACAATATCAACCATTAGCTATATACATTTCCTGAAATGTATGCGGTTAGTATGGTTTCAAAATTTACTGCATAATTTGCATTAACACACCATGGTCATACTACACACAAAACAGAGATAGCAAAATTATTCGCAGCAATTACAATTACCAAACTATAATTGCTGTTTTGTGGTATTTTGTGATTGATAATCACAATCACGCGTATTAGATACCCCCAAAGCCACCTAATGTCACATGGATCTATAATAGTATACTCGTACCTACACTGAGTTCGAGGGGTTGGCAAAGTTGCATGAAATCATGTGGTTATAGATTTTGGGGTTACGAAGCTATAAAATAATGCAATTCATGTGATATCTGAAAACATTGAGGTGATTCAAATTTATCTATACTCACTAAAAAAGAATATACATATCTGTTCTAAAAATACTTTCCTAAGCTTACGAGTACTCGTGTATGCAAACATAATAATTAATTGTGTCCTTGACACTCTGGTCGCATCTATTATTATAAATCATTGCTTAAGTAGGTACAGCCAATTAGTTTTTGTATCTACTACTGTCTGAGCACTGAATGTTGATGGAAATTTATATACAGTGGTGCTTTTTTTTCCGATGGGCAAGGAAAATTAATTGAGAAATAAATTAACCGATGGTCATTTAAATTGCACTCATCGATTCAAAATCAATGCTGCAGTTGTTCTGCGAATTTAGAGAAGAGAAGAAAAAAAATCTACTGCGCATATGGTTTTTGGTAAATTGTAATAGAATCCTTGCTATTGCATTGCTATTGTCCTTGTGCAGGTATCTCGCCTATTGTTAGTGAGTAAAATAATTTCTAAAATTGAAAATCCTTTGTACAGTTTTTCTTTAAAAGAATTTCAGGGAAAAGGGTCCTTTAGAACAAAACAAAAACGACGACGACAACGAAGAAGAAGAATGCTCATTTTTGGTTGCTTGTTTTCTACGGAACGGAGAGGTTAATCCTTACTTTGTTCGATACGATTCTTTTTTTTTCTGTAGAAATAGTGAAGAAAGGAATCCTTCTTTTTCGCGATGGCCAAAAATTTGTATATGAATGAGAGAGATCCCTATGAAGGTTTTAAATTTCCTATTGTGCATATGGCTATGTTTTCTCCTTTTCCTGCTCTTCTCTTTTTCTTTTTTTTTTAACTACATACTCGTACACTTGGAGGAAAGTATTTTTTTTCGTTTTTATTGTGTGAAAAAAAATGAACAATCATAAAAATTAACCACCACGTGCATTGTGTATGCATTCTCAGGGGTTTGGAAGGGAAAAAAACTAAATTAAATGCGCAACAATGCGCAGCAGGATATACGCGAGCGTGATGTTCACTTTTTTTCATATTTTATTATGAATCCATGCTGCGGAGTTATAAACCGGATCTAATTCAATGATTGAAATCTGAAATGGTTGTGTCTAAATATTAACACATGTTGCCAACAATTTTTGTATAGTTGCCAACATTTTGAGTAGCAATTGCGTACGAGTATCTTTCCGCAATCAGAAGGGGTGTTGAATTTTATATACGCACCTTTGAATTTAAAATTTTCATGGTACATGTAGTGAGCATGCTCATGATACTAAAGTGTGTAGATATGAAAATATTTTGAGAACACAAAATTTGTAGTAACGCTGATCTTTCAATAACTGTCGAGGGAATCAGGTTGTACCAAGTCATGCTATTGCAAACCAGTGCACACTATTCCCTGTAGACTCTGCCGTTGTGGGCGCTTACTGCACTTAGCACAGTAAGGTATTTTGTTACGACCTACTGGCTCTCTAACATAGATTTTTGTGCTGTTATATGTTTTACTTCTAATTTGATGATATTCAGTTTCCTGGCAACATGTTTTGAAACATTTTTTATTATTTACTGTCATCCTTCTGCATATTTGCTACAGATGGTTACCATTCTGTCAGCATATCTCTAGTATCTACTTGCATTCTGTTTCTTAATTGAGTTTCAAAATTATTCATCGCTGTTAACGGACAAAATGCAACCTCCGCTATCTCTATACACCGATATATCCATACAATTTCTTGGTCCTGTATGAAAAGTCACAAATCTTGTGTTTACCAGCCGAATCTAATTACTATTACTCTCCCCTATAAATGTCATTTACAAACTAAAAATAGATATTTTGTTCCAATTTTACGATTCGATCATATCTATCAACATGTGTCTAAACATTTGCATGTTATTTTTATTGCTTCACTGACAGATTAATGCCTTTGGTGTACGCAGAATGAAATTAACTTTCTGCTCAAAATCCTACAAAATGTGTCCACTCGTTTTGACATTTTACAATAAACCTCTAGAGAGTACATTATACTCTTTCGCATATCTCGTGTGTATCTATGGGGTGAATTTAACGTCCTAACACGAACAGACTGTTGCGCACTTTTAACGTCAGCAGTGCATTCCTATAAATAGAAAAAAATATTTCCATTGGAATTTCGATGGTGCAATGTTGCGGAATATACGAGTATAGCATTAAACGGAGAGAGGGGCAACTATATATGAAAATTGTGCGCAAAGCTTTTGACACATGCCATAATGGTCGTAGAGCAAAAAAAAAAAAAAAAAGAAAATGTTCACCACCAATGTTTTGACTTTGAATTATTTATCCTTGCCTTCGGATTGGAATTTCTCTTGATAGTTCATATGTCTGTCTGTCTGTGGTTATTTTTCTTCCCCTTCTTCAATCAGAATGTTTTTTTTTTTTTGTTTATACAAATCGCACTCTACAAAATATTTCTTTCTTTAATAAGTACGAGTATCTTCCATGTTTTGTAGTTGTATCTATCTGTATACAGTGTGTATCTATTTGTCTTAACATGTGTCTAAACTGGGAATATACATGAATTTTAGTTGCGTAGTAGGTTTAGATACCTATCTTAGATATGATCCATGTTTTTGATACCATCCCATCATCATCACAAAATTCAAGAGCAAAAAATGGAACAAGAATTATGTTTAGATTAAATTTTGTTTTCAATTCTCGTTTGCTTTGTTTGAATAGAAATTTGATTTCACAGTTACTCTGTGTGTGTTGCTCTCCTCAGTCCTCATGAATGTATTTATAAAAAAAATATATAATCAATTGATTTTTGAGGTCGATTGAGAAATTATTGTTTGTTTATGAATCCACTTGGCGCCTTGTGATTTTCATGTCCGTTTTTTTGTTTCCAAGACCCCCATACTATACTCGTACACACTGAATGCACATCGGGTATTAGGGAAGGGAGAAAAAAAAGGCCATTCGGGCGCGCGCCCAAGCCATCTAGACACAAACACAGATCATGTTGACGCTTGTGTGTGCTGCTAACTGACAAGAATCCTCTCTCGATTGCTTATGGTTTGTATTATTTAACTTTTTCATTAGTATCTTGTTGCAGCGTCAGCTAAATTAAACATTTCATTTAAGCATTCAAACATTTCGGTTTTTTGCTCGGTTGTTATTGGAATTGGATCTTTAAAATACACAAATATTTGATGCAGATGATTATAAAATGTATCTAATTAATTAAAAGAAATCCTTTGAGTAGTTGAAGCATGGAAAATCTTTAAATTGACGTAAATCAAAAAGTCCACGCGTGTTTAAGTATCCCACTTCATGATGATGCACGCTATAGATACGAGTAGATCACTACTATTCACTATTTCTCCAGATACATGCATATTTATATCTGCCTTTCGCTGAGTATGTGTTTATTATTGTGTATGGGGATTTTTATGATTTTCCCTTGAGATACGAAAAAATATTAAGATTACTTTTCCGGTGGCCCACTCGCCGGATTTTCTATTCCTATTTTTAGAGAGGTCGAGAAAATTTTTCTATAAAGTTGTAAACATTTTTCTGTACAAGGTTTTTCCCTTCAGACTACTCGTACAGACACACAGAAGTTGTGGTGAAGAAAAATAACAAATTATAATTTTTTTTATTTTTTTTTTTTTTTCTCCTCTTCGATCTTCAATGCGCGAAACGATCCAGATGATGATAGATACGATGCCTTGTTTGATTTACTAAGCATTCTACGCATTGAACGGTAAGAATCCCCGGTGTGTTTACAGTCAGTGAGT
Organism: Pocota personata; assembly: GCA_963082735.1. Taxonomy (NCBI): domain Eukaryota; kingdom Metazoa; phylum Arthropoda; class Insecta; order Diptera; family Syrphidae; genus Pocota; species Pocota personata. The sequence goes on along the minus strand of OY720429.1, from coordinate 260,629,785 downwards.
ATCTGAGGTGCGTATTCATTGGAACACATTCCCGTTTCTAAATAAATATACATTCGTTAGATATTATTTTAAAATGTTTGCCTGTTCATAAGATAAAAAAAAAATAGATACAAAAAAAAAAAAAAAAATTGACAAATTGCCCATAACCGTGAAAAAAAAGAACGGTCGTGACCTTACCCAACTATGTATGTCTTCTCTTGCAAAATGACCCATAATTTATAAATTTGTTCTCTCGCCGGAGCTCCCTGCTCTCTCTCTCTCTCTCTCTCTTTGCTTACAGTTCCACACTCGTACTATGAGGTCTCTCCACTAAAATAACCATAATTTACGTTTGCTGTGTGTTGTGCTTTTACACATTTATTATTCTTGGTCTTCTCATCCTCTGTTTTTGGTATTTATGACCATTAGAGACCAGAGAGTCAACAGCCATGATAATAAACATCTTTCACTCTCATTCACGGTTTCGTTTTTATTATCGATGGTTTGTGATTATTATTGTTTTTTTTTTTTTTTTTTTTTTGTTCAAAACCATTAACGATGATGTTTTTAAATACTAATTGATGGGTAACTTAAAAAAAAAAAAAGCACACACAAATTATGTTAAGATATTTTATTGAGGAAAAAGTTGCTTGTTACTTTGATTTGTGGATACAGACATTCTGTGTGTAGCTGCAACATGTTGATAGATACTCGTAAATCGACCTTTACTTGTGGTCAATTAATACGTTTATCTGTAACGGTAGAATGATTATGATTATATCTTCTGGAGACTTTTTGTATCTGCAACATGTTGCTAAGCTTAATTTAATTTAAACAAAACTTTGGAGAATAGCGATGTAGCTTGGATATATTGCAAGTTGATGTATAGTCGATATATATAGTTTTTTTCTCGTCTTAGAAAAGAGTTTGTATTTCTCTCTAGTTTTCTCTATAGTAGTTACGTACAGTGTTTAGAGCATAAACTTAAAACGAGACAAAAACTTTTTTAGAGCTTTTGATGCACCTTGATACGAAACAAGCCAATGAACCTAAAGAAGTTGCGGACATGTTTGCTGAGTACTTTCAAAGTATTTACCAGTCAACAAATGTGGTCCATACTGATGAAAATTATTTCAAGTCCCTTCCATCCATTGCTGACTGCTCTCATGTTTCTTTTAATGTTGATGAAGTGCAATTGCTCCTAGATCAGTTGGAACCTAAACGTAAGCCTGATTTATTGGGAATTTATCCAATCATTCTTCATCATTGTTCCAGATCTCTTAGTTATCCACTAACTCTATTGTTCAATCAATCCTTATCCAGCGGCATCTTCTTAGAGGAATGGAAAGTAAGTTGTATCACTCCCATATATAAATCTGGAAGAAAGGACAACGTATCAAACTATAGACCCATAACGAAGATATCAGTCATACCTAAGATCCTGGATTGCCTAGTAAAGGATAAGTTTAACTTTTTAATAAGGACATACATAAGCGATTTTCAACATGGTTTTTGGAAAGGCAAGTCTACTACCACAAATCTTTTAGAATTTACAAATTTCTGTATTACTGCCCTAGGAAAGCACCAACAGGTCCATGTCATTTATACCGATTTTATTAAGGCCTTCAGTACTTGCTTATTCTTGTCAGAAAACTTAAAGCTTATGGCGTATATGGATCATTGCTCAGCTGGTTTAGATCCTATTTAAATGGACGAAAGCAATTTGTCGTTATTGGTGATCAGTTTTCAAAACTGATTAATGTGACTTCGGAAGTACCCGAGGGCAGTCATCTAGGACCGTCTCTTTTCTTGCTGTTCATCAATGATCTACCTGGCATACTGAAACACTGTCACTGTCTTATGTATGCTGATGATGTTAAGTTTTATTCCATAACCCCAACAGTTCGTAATAGGCTTTTGATGCAAAAAGACATGGATAGTTTCATTGTTTGGTGTAAATTGAATGACTTACAATTAAATATAAATAAGTGTGCTTCCATGTGCAATAATAGAACACTGCACCATGTATTTCCTTTATACTGCTTAGATAATATACCTCTTAGAGTGGTGAATGATTTTAAGGATTTTGGCGTAATTTTTGATAGCAAAGTTACATTTGATCTGCACATAAATTCTATGATTTCTAAAGCCAACTCAATCCTGGGATTTTTTAAGAGAAATTCTTCTGATTTTAAGGATCCTTACACACTGAAATCTTTATTTTGTAGTATTGTTCGTCCCATCTTGGAATATGCTTGTGTTGTTTGGAATCCTATTGCCCAAAACGATATTGATAGAATTGAAAGGATACAAAAGAATTTTTTACGTTTTGCTTTGCGTCACTTTTTTCGCGATAATGCTCCCAATGTTTATCACTCCTATCGAACTAAATGCCTTTTATTGGAAATGCAATCTCTTCAAACGAGAAGAAAAACATTCAGTTGTATGTTTATTCGTGATTTGTTATGTGCAACGGTCGATACTATCGATAGACTCAATAGTTCAAATTTGCTTAATTGTATAAATTTATATGCTCCTTCTAGAGCTCTTCGACAGAGACCATTTTTATTTGAAGTATCACATTCGACCGTTTATGGTCTACGTGAACCTATTTCCCAGTGTTGTAAGCTCTTTAACTTTGTATATACCAACTTAGATATTTCTGTGACCTTTGTTAGTCTTAAGTTAAGTCATGAATGTAAATTAATTACTGAATTTGTTATGAATTTGCCGAACCTGTTGATTGTTAAAGTCGTAGGTAAATAAATAAATTAAGTTTGTGTTTTCAACATGTTGATTGTATCTATTCTAATATTTTGCATAAGTCTGTGCATTTATTCAAATTTTCATTTCATTCTCCTCACATTTTCACTATGAACCTCCACAAGATTCCAAAATTTCAATCTTTAGATACAACGCAATCACTGATAATAAAAACGGAAAAAAAAACACCTTCCCACCAGCAAACAAACATGCACCCAGAGCACATTATTACTCCGTGGCATTCACTGAACCTATCAGTAAGTTTACCCAAGATTTAGACTCTACTTCCAAATTTCTTGGTTATCTAAGCGTTCTCTTTTCGTTTTTTTTCTTTTTTTTTTTTTTTTTTTTCAATGTACAACCTAGTGGCAACATGCACAAACATATGTCGCATGCCTTATCTAACCACGACACTACTTACCTGTATTATGACTGAGAATGTCTACCGAGAAACATTCTACTGTCGTCTACGTCGTAGCGCGTTATCAGTTCAGAGTTAAAAAGGAAGCTATGGGTTGAAAGAAAATCTCAAACTATATTTACATTTGTAATATTAGAAAGAAGTATACGCTACAACACAAAAAAAAAAAAAAGAGTCGTGAAGATACGCTCTAATGATAGTGAAAGTCAATGCGCTTGAAGAGCGACATAGAAGTTCTTTTGCTATAGGTTCAACTTCTAAAAATATAAAGTAGCTAAATCTAGATGCACAAAATAAATATTGACAGTGGACCTACTCTTTATATGAATGCACTGAGAAGAAGATACACACCACCACCAAATCGCCTAAAATAAATAAATTAGGTGTATGCATGCATGATGCAGCAGCAGCAGCAGCAGCAAATCAAGATGATGATGATGATGATGTGGATTTGGTCGTGTTCTTTCTAAACTGAGTCATAATGTCGCATTTCCGTGTAAATAAGAAAAATTCCTCTTCAATGCAGTGTATACAGATTGCTGCTTCTGGCCGCGATCTTGATTATGGTATTATAAAGCACGGACAAAATTAAATATTAAAATTTGTTTTCCCTTTTATTTTCGAACGATTTTTATCTTTATAGGTTTTAATTCATTTTGCGTCTACAACTTGTTTTTTTTTTCTGCTCTGAGTCTGATAAGACTGTGCTGTTTAGTAAGTCTTTTTTTTTTTGTATGCAGTGCACCTTTGGACTGGCAAAGTAATATTACTTATTTAACAGTAATCTGAAGGAAAGATAATTATTACACGTTTTTAATAGATAGATAAGTGATATAATTCTGTGTGTTATATGCTTACTGTGCTGACATTTGTTTATGTACGCAATTAAGGCTTGTTATGGGATGATGTTTTGATTTTTAACAGAGTTAAGTGGATAATCGAAATATAATTACCAAGGAGAACCCATTAAAGAAATCGATTCGCGGTGTTAATTGGTCTGGTATAGTCTTGAAGTTGAACTTTTTGTATCTACAAGTATAGAATGTGACTGAAATAGTGATCCCGGCTAAAATCGCTTTGCCTCACTTTATAATTTAAGACATTATTTATGTTGCAGCAACATGTTGCGAAGACAAATTAGTGTGGCGCCATATTGGTGTAAAGATATTGTGTTTCTTTTATTACTTTCTGTAGCTCTCTATGAGCCTTAAAAAAAATATGTATAGTATAGCAACGATATAGATAGATACGAGGGCAAGGTGAAAAGTTCTCGGCCTGACAATGAAAGACTGCGATTTTAAGTTAAAAAATGATTTTATTTTTCTACATAATCTCCCTTGACTTCAACACACTTGATCCAGCGTTTCTTCAACATCAGTATTCCTTCTCGGAAGTGAGAGTCTGGAAGGCTGTGAAAATATTCATCTACGGCCCTCTCAAATTCTGCATTGAATGCGAAAAGCTTTCAACAAATTTCTTCAAGTTTGGGAACAGATGGAAGTCTGAGGGTGCCAAATCAGGTGAATAGGGGGGATAACCGAGCAAATCGTACCCCAAATCCCGCAGTTTTGCCATCGTCAACGTACAGGTGCATTGTCCTGGTGAAAGATGATTTTTTTCTTCTTCAAGCCAGGCCTCTTCTCGCGAATTTTGGCATCCAACTGGTCAAGAAGGTTGGAGTAATATTCGCCTTTGGATGAATTTCCTTATAGGTTAACCCATCCAAAAGGAAGAATTTTATCACCGCACGATATTCAAGTTTATCCATTTTAACGAAAAGCACGCAAGACGTCTTCTGCAAAAATTCGTGTAAAGAAACTACTTGAGAGATAATGAGAAGTGCACCCAGGCAGGAAACATATATTTTTTGCTGATTGGAACGCAATCTCTGCGTCAGGCCGAGAACTTTTCAGCTTGCCCTAGTATATAAAAAGATGATATATTATTGCCATACGACAGCTTCTCACTACCGTTCGTGTTGTACGACAAATGAATGGGAAGGACTTACACTTTGCAGAGGGTAATGTTTATCAATTAAGAGAAGCTTCGCATGGCAATTTTACTTTTGAGTCTTTGTCAGACGTATTAACTGAAGCCATAGCTAGGGCTTTAAAATGCTAAAATGTATGAAGAATATTTACTGTTGTTTGAATACCTAAAAAGTGCGATTCATTAGGTTTTAATGAGGAATTCTCATCCTAGGTGTAGAAGAAGCAGCTGACACCACAGCTACCTCCAACCGATGGACATGATTCATAAATGCTTATTCAGTGGGGCGAATGGATGCGGATAATATGACGTCTATGCTCGAAATATACTAGAAAAAAAGAAAGAAAAAAAAAACACTTTTTATTTGTATCTTTGACCACACAGTATCTTGACCGTAATGATTTACGAGCAAAAAGAGTTTGCACGCATTTTTCAGTACTCTGCGGTCTCAAATTGTAAACCTAGTGAGTAATGGGCAATAAAAATATAAGTACCGGTACCCAACCCAATTTGTTTACGTTTTATTTAATTAAATTTCTTTTTATTCACTCTTGCCACCCAAGCAGTAACAAAATGCTGAATGAACCACACACACACACACACATTCACGCCGTGATCGTTTTAAATCTCTTTTTTTTTTTTTTTTTCTTCCAAAAAATCGTTTCCTATAATCACTCCTAAAACCCAGCAGGGAAGCTGAGAAGTTATCACACAATAATGACTGCATCTCTCTTCTCAAAACATAACGAGATACTTTTAGTGTCGTAAAAAAGTAAAAACCGAATAAAAGACACACTGTGCGAGCGAGTCACAAAGAAAGAAACACCAAATGTATCCGTATCAGATTTTATGACTTTTTCGAGGTTAGTCATCCGTCATTAATATCCGAATGCACAATTCCTGTTATCGTTGATGTTGGGTGCATCTTATGAGATATTATCTGGGAATTGTTTTTTTTTTTTTTTTTTGCAACCAATAAAAAAATGCCTATTAGACATACGAGTACAAAAGTCAACTTATTATCTTTTGGTGTGAATACTTGCATGGTTAATAAAATAAATAATACAAACTGCAAGTACCGTCAGTGAATAACGATTATGACCGTTTTAAATAGCGTAAATAAAACTTAATAACCCTGCATAAAAACCACAAAGAAAAGTTTTTAACAAAAAAAAAGAGGAAAAAATCGACTAATAGATGTTAGGAGGAGCTTAGGAGATACAAAATTTCAAAGAAATACATTTCATTACCACCATAAATCACTTTAAGTGAGTGAGGTAAGTGAGGTGTATTCTGTATTCTGTATTCTATTATGTTGCACTAAATTGTGGAAAGTTCTGTAGCAAGCAATTAAACTACATGGAGCATATACCCACAAAAGAAGTAATTATCTATACATACTCTCATCTCAGCATTTATGTCTGGCGCGCGACAAAAAAAAAAGAAAAAAAAAAAACAAAAACTCTTTCCTTAAGGAAATCAAGAATACAACACCATCATCAGAATAAAAAAAAAAAAAAGAAAAAGATACAAGAAAACCCTAAAACAAAATTAGCAAAGCACGCGCACCTTTCTCATTGGAGCGCGCACATCAATCATCTTGTCAAAATCGCCACAAAACTCAAAAAAAAAAACGATGATTATACGTTCGACTGGTTAACCCGAAAAGTGGGGGTCTTTGATTATGGGGATTGAAAATGGATGGATGCAGCACAGATGGATGTACGAGTGATGGGTTTTCGGAATTTTTCGTTTGAGAGAGGGCGATACGATAGGGTCCTGAGAAAACGCCCTAACATGACCCCTCCAAGAATCAACAACCGATCATTATCTGCTTCGTGTGTTCGATATCTATGGATATGTTGGTTGGTTTATTTTTCATTTTTTTTTTTTGTTGGTCCATCGAACAGATGTACCTTCGCCATATTGTTCATCATGACCAAATATGGATTTTCAATACAAGCTATCACAATAGTGTTGTACCTAGCTGAAATTTGCAAGCGTGAAATTCATTTAATTTTCCAAAGGAATGCATGAACAAAATTTGTATATATACGAGTACTCGTATAAGACCACAGAGATACACAAAATGTAATAATTAAACTGAGTAGCGAGAGAAAACTGAGTGCGGCGCGCACACCATATAATTCTTAATGTGGCTTCGAGAAGAGGTTCTTAAAATCGAATAAATCATTGTAACAAGTAAATTCACAGCATGAGACATGGCTATAAATAAAAACGCGCGGGATAAGTGTACTGAAAAATACTGAAAAACACAAAATAGTATCCGAAAATTAAATTTTAAAAATACACACACACCCAGAGAAGAGAGTGACAGATATTTTCTCTTCATTTGCCCCCATCTCTCTACTCTACTCGTTGTAGACCATCCGAGATGCATTTCTGTGTTGTTTTCATTTTTTGGAAACTCCTATTACTATCTCAAAACGAAATCTAACTAAACTGAGATTCGCATTTGTAATCCATTCAAACTATCTCATGTATCTATGAGCATCTACGCATATCTCTTATGTGTGTGCAACATTCAACGGCGGTATAAATTTAGAAAAAATCTCTCGTTTGCGTATATTTTAAGTGCCAAATGTGCTGGCGTGATGCGTGGGTGAATGGATTTGTCGCGTTGTAGCATGTCGACCAAATGTTTTTCACATTTAATTTTTCTGATGAAAACTAATTCCTGCATACACTCCTCTTGCCCTCTGGTCCATCATGCACATTTTTCCCTTGTTTCTTCCCCGGTCTCTGCTCTGTGTGTGTGTTTTTTTGTAGATTGCTTTTGGAATTTTCGTGTTACTTTGTATTTGGCTGCCGATTTGATTCTTTGTGAGGGCGGATATTCTCTCTCGTATATGTAGAAACACAAATAATGTCACAAGCAATTTTAACAATTTTAAGTGGATGTTGATTTCTTTAATTTTTCCCTATTTCCAGACAAGCTGTTACTAATAAAGAATGTTTTTCTTTTTCACTCTGAAATGGTAATGTGCCAGAGATAATTTAAAATAAAGAATCTAAAAATACCTATACAACAAAACTGTGCATCCAAGAGAGGGAAAGATACACTTAAAAATCAATAAACGACACAAAATATTTTCAAGTTATGTTCTTGGTGTTGTAAAAATATTTTTAAAAATTTTTGATTTTTTTTTTTTTTGTTGCTTTTAATCAAAACACTTATTCTCACATGATTGCTTTTTTATTAATCTAAAGAAAAAAAAGTGCTAAAAAAACGAAAACATTTTGCTAATAATAATATGAGAATGCGAAATGGAACGGGAAAGACCACTTAAGTGTTTTTGGGTTATAAAGTAATATAACAATAAAGTAATTGCTACTAGTATTTTTATTGTGATAAAAGCAATTGATTATTGGCATGGTTAAGAGGGCAGGGTTTTTTTTTTTTTTTGGTAAAGAATGAAACTGTTGTACAGCTAAAGATACACAAAATGAGCTTATAGATGATTTTCGAGCATAGGTCAAGTTATGACGTTTTTAAAGGCAATTTGTTGTAGTTTTTTTTTTTGTTTAACATCAACAAACCGAAAGATTTATTGTTTCGTCAAATATTAAGAGCATTATGCATTCTTCCTTGCAGAATTGAACATTAAAACAGAAAGTTTTTAGACAGATTGGTCAATGGCTACATTGATACAGTTAGTTATCTAGCATTTTAACAGCTCCCAACAGAATGTGAATTCTTTCCATGAACGAAAGATTTCGGCTTGGCTATATCATCGACATCAGTCCACTCGTTTTCCAGAAAAAAAAAAAAAAACTTAAACAAGCAACCTCATTTCGACACTGTTTGGAAGATGTATGCTGACCAGATAAGAACGATAGGAAAAGAAATTTAAATAAAACAACAACGGCGTGAGATACTAAATTGATTCTGGCTTTATTTTGAAGCTACATTCATGCCATTATGTATGGAATAGCACATCATTTTAATGGCCGCCTCGGCTTCGCTGGCAGTGTTTCAAGCGGTCTGTCCAATATGTGTGGCGTTATTCCGGTAATAGCGTCTCGAATGTTGGCCTCGAGCTCGTTCAAAATAGTTGGCTTATTAGCGTAGACTAAGGACTTGACGTAGCCCCAGAGAAAATAATCGAGGGGTTTCAAGTCGCATGATCGCGGCGGCCAATTGATTGAACGCTCGCCTTGGCATGACCCAGTCGCCAAATTTCTCGCTTGTATGACATGTAGCACCGTCTTGTTGGAACCACAGCTCGGATATATCGATGTTGTCGATCTCTGGTCACAGAAAGTCGGTTAACATCGCTCTATATCGAGGACTATTTACGGTAACGGGGTCTCCGTCCTCATTTCGAAAGAAATAAGGTCCGATGATGCCGCCGTGCCATAAACCGCACCAAACAGTCAATCTTTGTGGATGCTTGGTCGAGCACTTGTGGATCGTGGTCGCTCCAATAACGGCAATTTTGCTTATTGACATAGCTGCTGAGCCAAAAATGGGCCTCGTCCGAGAAGATGATTTTTTGGCCAAAATCCGGATCTCCGGCCAACATTTTCAGCGCTCAATTAGAGAACTCACGGCGTTGTCTATGGTCGTCCGGCTTCAATTCTTGCGTCAGCACAATCTTGTATGGATGTAGGCCCAAATCCAACCGCAAAATAAACCTGGTTCACTCTCTGGCGATGCCCAATTCAGCTGATCGGCGCCGAATCGACATTTCTGGGTTTCCTTCGATACTGGCCGCTACGGCGGCAATGTTTTCTTCACTTCGCACCGGTCTCTGTCTTGTTGGTAGCTTAAGGTCCAAAAGAGTGTACTCACGCTCAAACTTTTCAACGGTGCGACGAATTACCTGCGCACTGAAGCCATGATGACGGCCGACCGAGCGTATTTACAACTGAGCCGGAATTTCGATAATATTTTTTAATAATTTCCAAATGTTTAGGAAGCGTCAAACGATGCGTGATGAAATGGCAAACCTTACTGAATATTTTGACAGCTGGATGTCATTGGTAGCTTTGACAGCTGCTGAAACATAACAATTGGAAAAACTATCATTGCTATCTGGTCAGCCTATAGTAGCCGATTCTGTTTAGTAGTGATGTTTTATTTATGTACAAGACTCTGCTTGAGTATCTGATAAGCCTACCAGTTGACGACGATAAAACTTTCATATAGTATGTTCAACCTTTCCTAGAAAATTTCATTGTGGCAATTCGTTCGTTGTACCGTAAATAATGGTTAAGTACAGGAAACATTTTCGACATCGCAGACTCATCAATATTTATGCACAGCTTTTGAACACAACACTGTGGATGTTTGTACAATTCAATAAGCTTCGTTAGATTCAAGCCGGGCAATATGAATCTTGAAGACGAAACTCACTGTCAGGCCTCCACTGGAAGTTACTGGTAAAGAGGTTAAACGTTTATAGCAGATCTCTACTATGACCGACTCACCCGCATGGATGAATAAATTCACTACCATGCCTGCACTCCACAACGGGAAGGTGTTCTTTTCCATCACGACAATGACAGGCCACATGTCGCGTTGAGGACAAAGCAGAAACACCAGACGGGCCTTCGCTTATGAAGTAGCGACTACTACACTTTCATGTCTTTGCAGAACTTTCTGCAGGAACAATTTCAAAATCTCGACCACGTTTGGTCGGCGATGTGCAACTTCCTTTCAATTTCAACTTTTTAATAAAAATAATATATTTAAGTTTGGGAAACACTGCTTTAATAAATGGCTTTACCATGATAGGATAGTTCTTCAATATTTTGGAAGATGTGTTTTCAAAGGAATCAGTATCTTAGGTGGTAGGACAGTGGCAGAGAGTGGAATGTAGCCTAATGTACTTTTTGATCACCGCACCCCCTACATAGGACGTCTTCACTTAGCCTTAGTTTTTTTCATATGGTACCTCAGAGCAGGGCTCGAAATTCATGTCTCTAACTGTGGGCTAGAATAAGTGAAAAAAAAGGAATAAATGTTAAATTTCCGGGCTAGATTTGAAATTTCAATAAAGTCGTTCTACTAATTTGGAAATTTACATCGAGCTCGACGTCACAAGGTTCCTTGACTAATCAGAATTTAGAACTGATGATTTTTACAGCATGCACGAAATGAATGCACAAACGTGGTAGAAATAAAAAAGAGGTAGATTTGAATTTCACGGATTTTGAGGGTGGCCGTGGTGTAGTGGTAACATAATTGCTTGTCACGCTGTGGGTTCACGGTTCAAATCCTGATGTCAGGACTCATCTATTTATTTCGCATGAAATAAATAAAAAAAGTCAATCTGTTGCGAAAGCTAAGTCAACTCTACAGCGAACACTGGCAGTAGAGTGGTTATATGGCTGTAAATGCAACTTGATCGTGATGATGACATCAGGTGGACGGAAAAAAATACTGTGAATCATGAGTAATACAAAAAAGCTCCCCAGTTATCTGGACGCTATCCTTAGAGCTTACAGAAACTTAATACCACCTGAGTTTCAAGACACTAGTTTTTTCCGAAAGAGTTAAAAGTCTGTGCCCTGCCTCAGAGCATTATGTCTATAGCTTAGCAGTCAAGATTTGATTCCGTGAATTCTACTGCACTGTACAATAAGATGTGATCGTTAAAACGTACAGAGCGTCTGGACGGCAACCTTTAAACCCGCTTAAGTTTGTTAAGATTCAATACGGACCATCGGGTTGCTTATCAAAATTCAACCTACCATCCCTGAAATAAATAAGCGCTTTTAAGACTAAGTGCTGCGGTTAAGTGATTGAGAGTTCAACTGTGTGCTGATAAAACTGAATTTTCAAACATGTCGGTAGTACCTATTTCGAGCTGACTAGACCTATAGGAGTCATCGGCGACTCCACTTGGTAAATCTTTTCTCTGCCTCCTGGGTCTCGCAATTGTTTGATGTATTACAGGTGTATAGTGTTCCGACTGGATTTTAACTCTATTCAACAAATGGCAGATCAATTCAAGGAGGCAACTCTGATATTATAAGAAGTTGATGTCAGCTATTTCCGTTCATGTTGACTATACAGGACAAAATTGAGTAAGCCCTGAACTCCATTATCATTTGCCACCAGTTTTGAGTGACTTGCCTGCAATTTCGAACCAAAGTAGGCGAGCAAGGTGCTGATGTTTCCGATTTAGTTTCACACGTATTAAAATAATTGACGATGCTTAGCAGTCAATTGAGTTAGTTCTGCTATCGGATGTGGTTCTGGTTGTCGTTAAAGCTACCCCTACTTACTTTGGTAATTCTTGACACCCAATTTCCTACATCTCTCGTTTTCTTAAAAATAGTCCTTAAGAGCAAATTTTGGTTGCGTTTCAATGGGAAACTGTTTTTGTACGTACATAAGTCAAATTCTGTTGCTTTTTATGATATCTGATAAACCTTTTGGTTTAAAGAATTGTTTTTTTTTTGTATGATATAAATTCTTTGCCAAGAATTCATAGATACTTTAGGTGATGGAAGCTAAGAACTTCTTCAAGTCAAGCATCGTCGTACAAAATGTTCTTTTATTCCGTTTCATTGAAAGCAAATCAGACTGAATTGGCAAATAATTTAATACTGCTAGCTACTAATAAATTGTTTTAATATGTTGAGCCCTGTCTACACCGTCACATGAATGGTAGCCACTATTTTAAGCTCAACCTTAATTCGAGTCTCTTCAAAGATAACTAATACATGATAAAAAATTCAACGATATCAATTTAAAATTAGATTTACTCTAAAATGTATTTTGAAACCCCAAACATTGATACCTTCGTCGCAGTCACAGTTTGTTCCTCAGATATGGAACCATTCCACTCGTTTTTGCTCTTTTTCGATGCCATATGTATGCAAAACTGCGCTCATTATCCACCTCGAAAGGGTGTAGATACATTTTTAACAGGCAACCTAAAAAGGTTGCAATAGCATTGCAAAAAAAAAAAAAAAAACTAATTTGAAATTATAATATCGCCTCGGAGGTATGAATACATCTTGATTATTCATTCTTTCTTCCATCTTTTTGGTTAATTTTATAAACTTATACCTTACATTCAGGTGGGCCTTTTAATCAAAAACCCATTCTCAGTCTATAGTTGCGCGCCTCTCGCATATGTATCTTTTCTGCTTATAAGGAGTAAAAAAAAAAAAAAATTGCATAAATTGGTTTAGTATGCGTGGGGAATCCACCATTATTGTATGATTATTCTTAGTCTTGCTCGATCCCATATTGTAATATGATCATCACACAAACAAACACTCTCACATATTCCACAAACGAAGAGAGTCTATAGATACCTTTTGTATGAATATTAAAAATTCAAAAAAATAAAAACAACAAGAAACAAACAGACAGACGCAAAGCGAAAAATTTTAACCTCCCGCTGAGCCGTGAGTTCGAACTGAACATTTATTATAATCGCTTTTTGGTATTTTTATATATATACTATAGTTATATGGTTGTATAATGGTGGAACATATCTGTAGTTTACCTTGTTGAAGAAAACAGACAGAACAAAAAAAAAAAAAAAAAGATGATGTACTGGTTTGAGGATTTAATTATTTTCTTTTCTTTTTTTTCTGTTTTAAATATTCTCCATGAAACTAATGGATATCTGTATGTTTTTGTTGCAAATTTTCATTTCAGATAAGATCACAAAAACCCTACTACACAGCGGATCCCGAAGTAGATTCACTTGTAAGTATTAAATCACTTTATATCCATTTAGATACATAAACAAAAACTAGAGCAGACAGTATACTCCTTGACCTAAAAAAAAAAAAAAAAGAAAAGAAGCAAAATCATACTGCTTCCTCGCCATGAAGTTCAATGTCGCATCGAGCACCAATCATCGCTTTCAATTCGTGACAGTAATCCACAAGTGTACCCGGTAACTACTACACTCCACTTCAAATCAACCCACATAGCAGGCACACCGAAGACCGGTGTATGAGGGGAAATAGTTAAAAGCTACGATGTATCTATAAAAGAGTTGTTAACTTATTTTATTGCTGAAATTTGCAATGCATACAAAAAAATACAAAAAACCAAAACAAACTAAGAAAAAATAAAACTGACAACAAAAGACTTTAGAGTCAGATGAATCTCTATCAGTAATCTCTGCAACATTTTTTTTTTTTGTTGCTGCAATAGTTGTCGGTTGGCTGGTATGACTGAACGCCGAAACGTATGACTTGCTTTAATGCCATTCACTTTTTGTTGTACTAGGTATTGGTTTGTTTTGGTTTTTGCATGCACGATGACTCAAGCGGCACGCAGCTACTCATAGCATAGATCTAGCGGCATCAGCCTTGGTGAAAATTACGCATTAAATGCTATTTTCTTGTGGTATGGATACACTTACAGCTACAATTAGTGCATGGACATTTGTGCGCTTATTTTCTACTTTTCTAGAGAATGTAGCAATTTTGTCTACAGATGCGTGTACACAAAACCGCACAATGATTCGTTAAATTAACTTTAATCTGAAGAATTGTATGTGGTGTGGTTTGATGATGCAGTGCATGTCGTATCTTGTGCATCAATGAGGAAGTGAAATCGATTCCTTTCAACAGGTTGTTGCTATCAAAGGAGAAAATATGTAATTTAATTATTTTAATTGCCAGCTTGAGTACCTAAACATTCATAGATAAAAAAAAATGTGTATGGGTTCTCAATAAAGTTGTGGCATATAGTATTCCACGTACACAACCGAGAGGTTATGGAATCTTTTTTTTTTTTTTTAAATTTTTATGTCCATTCATAAAATGCTACAACAGTCGTAAATCAAACATATTTTTTTTATTAATACTTAAAAATGTTCTGTATTTTTTATTGGTTCTACTTCTGCTCTGGATGGCCGTGTGTTGCTTGCTGTTTGTGGGTTGTCTTGTTGAGTTGTGGTTAAAAAAGAGTGCCCCGTGCAAATGACATACATGTTAATGTGTTTGGCGCTGTCGTAAATGTCGTCTACTCGTTGCGCTTGGAAAACATATGACATCTTAATAGAGAGTAAAAAAGTTGTTTCTTTTAAAAAAAAAAAACAAAAAAACATATGTGGAAAGGTATTTTTTTTTTAATATCTATTTCTTGTGAGATCAAAGAAAAATATTTGCATCATCATCTTCAAGCGATAGTATCATATATTTTTCTAATGCGATTAAATGTGTTTGCCTCGGATTTTTAAGAAAACAAAAAAAGGTGTAGCAACACCGACAAAAGTCGAATTAGTCAACCGTAATTAAATTTAGCTGCTTCATAACTTCATGGTCATTAAAGGAAGAACGGGTGGATATTTTTTAACTTTAACCCGAATTTGAAAAGTTTCTAACATATTTATTCTTTTCTTTCAGATGGTGCAAGCAATACAAGTACTTCGGTTTCACCTCTTAGAATTAGAAAAAGTAAGTACATTTAATTTACATATCTATGTATCTTTTAAGATTAAACTCACACAAGGGCTTTACGTGTATTAATTTAGATGAAACGGTAGGGTCTGGCAACGTTGAGACAACCGAAAGAAACAGTGAAAACTTTAGTATTTTGTTTATTGGTCGCAGTGCAGGAGTTGTTTTTTAATAGTACATTTACCACAATAGATGTCATAAAGCCAAAAAAATGGCAGAAAGCTTCTCGAGGACAGAACAGGACAGGACTGGGACTTCTCCGGTCATTAACCCAATTGATAATCCTGAGGCCTTTCTAAGGAGCTGGTATCAGTTTTAGTATTAGTTATTAGAGACAAACTGGTTCAGATTAATGTAGAAAATCATTCTCAAATACATTGAGGAGGTAAATGTAGCTAAGACTGCAACACCATGCATTAGTTTATATTTCCTTCAATGTTTGTATTTAATAAGGATTTCTACTGTACAAATGAAGGGAACAATTCTTAATAAAAATTTCGAGTAAAACCCTTGATTTCCAAACTTCAATAATATTTTTCTTAGAGTTACTCTAATAATATGATTACTCACTACGTGATTAGGACTTTGAAGCTTCTAAGTTGATGGTAGGTTGAATTTGTAGCAACATGTTGCGATATTGAAACGTCAACATCAGGTAGATAAGATACACAATGAATTATCATAGGAAATATTTCTGTAACAAATTACGGTTGGTTTTATTTGAGCAACATGTTGCGTAGGTTTTTTTTTTTTTTGTAGAAACATGTTGTATCAACGTCGGGTAGACAAGATTTTATAAGGAACATGTTTAATGTATCTATAATCAATTAAGTCTTATACGTTAGGCTTTATTTATATTATTTGTCTTATTTATTACAACACCTCTGTGTCAAAAAAAGAAAAATGTATTTAAGTAGCAAGCTAGCAACATGTTGCGATATTGAAACATCAACGTCGGGTAGACAAGATTTTATAAGGAACATGTTTAATGTATCTATAATCAATTAAGTCTTATACGTTAGGCTTTATTTATATTATTTGTCTTATTTATTACAACACCTCTGTGTCAAAAAAAGAAAAATGTATTTAAGTAGCAAGCTAGCAACATGTTGCGATATTGAAACATCAACGTCGGGTAGACAAGATTTTATAAGGAACATGTTTAATGTATCTATAATCAATTAAGTCTTATACGTCAGGCTTTATTTGTATTATTTGTTTTATTTATGACAACACCTCTGTGTCAAAAAAAGAAAAATGTATTTAAGTAGCAAGATGTATAAAAATGGTGTTAGGTTTTTTTTGTAGCAATATGTTGCGATATTGAAACATTAACATCGGGTAGACAGGATATACAAGATCGTATAAGGAATATATTGGAGACACGAATATTCTAGGAAATATTTGTCTCTATTTAAAGAAGAAGTCTTGTTGTGTTTAAAAGTACCAGATACTACAAGTAGTAGCACCACTCCACGACTTCCTAATTGCATTGTGTATAGGGACTTGGTTTGATACTTTTGGTATGACCATGTGATTGTACGTACATGTGTTATCAGATTTCTCCTTAAACATCTTCATCTGTTCCAACAAGTCTTTTGTTCAACTTTCTTTAGATGGAGCCGTTGCCACCATTGATACTTGTTGGGCTTGGAATTGTGCAATTTTGTTCACTTGTTATAAACTTGCCATTAAGACCAGTGAATGATTTTATTCGATAGCTTTCGAAACGGAATGTTGCCTTCAGATACAAAATGTTGTCAACATTTCCATTTCCAGCAACAAGGTTGCTATAGCTAACGCAAGCAAATAAATTTCAATTAAACTTCATGTAATCATGTCTCGTTTAGAATATTAATTGACATACTTAGCAAATATGTCATATTAATCATAAATTAACACATCTCCCACTTCTTCTTATTCGTCTTCTCCAGCCCAACATCTTAATTGCTTGTTTATAAAAATTGTAGCTCTTAATCAAGCGTGACGATATTGTAATATGGAAATATCGCACACACCATAAAAAAAAACTCCCAATCTCAATCAAAATGCAGAAATGAATAAAAAAAAAAAAACACTCAAACATTGTTGTACGTCAATCATTTTATTAAGATATTGTGTTGCCAAAAAAAAAAAAAAAAAATCTCACAATCTATAAGTCCCAGCAGACATAACATTCTGTTTATTTTGTATTGTAGAGTCTTATGCCGTATAGCTATGTACCACACGCTCTTAGCAATTATTTCATTAAAACGATATAACAGTCAACTGCAGTGACTATTGATAATTTATGGCCTTTTCCGACGGACGTACGTGTATCTATACGGTTGTATAATGATTGTAAGCCTGTTTTTTTTTTTTTTTTATAAACGATTTGCATGCTATACAGCATCCAACTGTGAAATATTATACATCCATGTTAATTAATAAAATGTACACAAACATATAATTTTAAATAATAATAATAATAATCGAAGGAAAATATGTATTCCAGAGCATAACAGTGATGCCAGGGGGATTTTGTGCAGAGAATTTGTACTTTTTTTTTTAGCAAAAAAACAGACAACGCGAACATGAATAATTTATTTTAATAGAGACACACAACATACTCGTACAAAAGTGGTACATGCCGATAAATGAATTTTCTCAAAATTAATATAAAATTAACTGCACATAATTATTAATACAAATTTTTGTTTGTTCGATTTGTTGTTTCGGTGGGAAATAATCGAACAATGACAGTCGATGTGATTTATTGAGGTCGGATTTAAGTGAAAGACTAGAATTTTGAAATGGTTTCTATTTTTTTTTTCCTGGAGCTGTAACTCTAGCATGCCGTCACGCCATCTACATTTTATTCATTAATGCAGTGGTTTGAGTCCGTGGTGTAGTTTAAGCCGATTCTCTTACCCCATTAAATAATTTCCTCTAATTCGTTGAGATCAATCATTTTCGTTTGAATTTACACCTCCAGGCAATGTATCTTAACCGTTCTCTTTCCATTCACAAGATCTCCCAGCACACAAATTTTCCTTAGCGCCAATTCGTGAAATCTTATCGCGAGCAGTTTCTTTTTATTTCAATGTTTACACTTGTTTTCCATTGTTGTTAGGACCAAAAGAAACAAATTTTCCCCACGAAGATTAATTTTTTTTTGGAATAACAATTCAGTTCACAAGAGAAGTCGCCGATTGTTTCTGTAGACTAATTTCTTTTTTTTTTTTCGGTAATTTTTTATCAACATCCTGTTTTCCGCCAACGCGTTTCAAACAAAGGCACATCAATAAATATACAAACATTTTTCTCAGTCTCTCCCATCATAGCCGCATCGCATTATACTCATTCATTCACCTGTTTCTATTTACTATGTACGCATAGATACATATTTGTAGTGCTGGTTTGTTCTCTCTTGTTTTTATGATATTAACTTCCCTTTTGATTTTCTTTACGCGCGGCAGAACACCACCTACATATTCGGTCCAAATGTAGATATCTGCAGGGAACGGCTAAACATACATACAATAAAAATCATTAGGTGCGATTGTGCGAAAGCTAATTATCATATAATTTTGGAAAAAAAGAGCAGTCTCCCTCCAAAAAAAAAAAAAAAGATACCAAAAATCTCACCCATTGTGTTTTGTGCGACGGGAAGGTGTCCCCCATTTTAGAGTCTAAAAAAAAAAAAATAATTATGTACTTAATAAAAATTATAACCAACCGAGGACAACCCACCATTAAAAATCACCCACAAAATTACCGGCTTCCCTAATTCGACTAAATACAAAATTACAGGTTTTAGATGCGTCCCGCTTGAGCGTGTGTACCTCCAGCAGCAGTGAAAATTAGGGGACTGTCAGTCTTCAATTATTTGCTTGAGGTCAAAATACAAAAAAAAAAAATATGTCCGTCCCGTGAAATTATTTCTTTTTTTTTTTTTTTGGAAAATTAATTAAGCAATGCTCCGCGAAGCGTTAAGACGTTTTATTCCACCACATCCCATCTCTCCCTATCACACAGACTGGGTATACTCGTATTTGTTTAAAAGATTGTTAGATAAATTGGTAGAAAATTCAAATTTATTCAAATTTTACTAACGGATTGATGATCTTCAATGTTTACTGTGGGAATGTTGGTTTTTTCAAAATTTATTGAATATCCTTTTCTTCACTCGCCTTAGTTGCACATTGAAATTCCAATTAAAATCATTGGACAAATCTTACTCAATCCATATGAAAATTTGTAAAAGATATCAAGTATGTATCTAACCGGTTTTTGGTTGGTGTTCGCAAAAATCCACTCCGAATAAATTTATGCTCTGGAAATGTAAATTTAAATTTGTGGACATAGATTAGTATAGCCATACATACAAGGTACAAGCAGTCTTCAGATTACAGGTAGTTAAATAGATTCCGATTGAATGCTGGAGATACTTGATTTATCGAAAAATCGTAAAGTTGAGTTTTAAATCATATTAATATTTTTTTTTTTTGTATGTTTTAAACAACCACCTACTCTACCCACATGTGAGGATAGAAACCAGTTTGTATCTTAGTAAGATTGTTGTTGTTTTTTTTTGTCGCTGGCAATCGTCATCTGACCAGAGAAGAGAAAGATAGATACACATGAATATGCAGATTGTTGGCAATTAGTCTAGCATTAGTTTTGCTTAATTTGTGCATATTATAATAATAGAATCAGTACTAAAATACGAGAATATAAATATAGGAATGATGAAATAATAATAAACATGTTTCCATATTTTAAACGATATATCTTGTTTCAAATAAACAAAAAAAAAAAAAAAAGTTGCTACGGAATATTTGGCAACATTTTAATTCATAGACATGAACGTGTTAACTAATGGTTTTCGGTGATTCTAAATTAATTTAAACGCGTTTGTTGGGAATTCCATTAGGGCTTTAAACTTTGTATGATTTGCCATACATATTTAAAATGCATGACATTTCCAGAGGGCTTTAGTCTTTCGTTAGCAACAAGTTGCGAGCAACATTTATATAGACGTATGTATCTTTCAAAATTAACAACCCAGTCTTTCTTTATAATGTGATTCGCTTAAGGTCGTTTACTCATCATGGTTTTGAAACTTTGAACTTTCAAATCCTATTGTTTTCTTTCAATTGCAACTTGTTTCAGCAACAAATATACGACGAAGACATACTCGAATTGTGGCAAATTGTTTGTTATTTTTGAGCAAACAGTCGAATGCGACTATTTTGAGATATATGTTCGATTTGGCTTGCGAAGTTTTCTCATTTGTTCATCATGCTATCTAAAATTAAAATTGAGTTCCCAAAACCGCGATATATGGAATAATGGCTGACCGTTGTTTGATTCAAAAGGAATCGTTTGGTATACAGATGGATCAAAAATGGATTCAGGAGTTGGCGCCGGTGTGTATGGACCCAATTCCAAGATCGTGAAGTCACTTGAAATGTGTCCTAGTGTTCTCCAGGCCGAGCTTTACGCTATTGAGACCTGTGCAAATATAAATTTACAATCAGGAATAAAAGGTGCCGCTATACACATACTCACCGAGAGCCAAGCGGCACTTAAAGCACTGATCTCCCACCTGATCAGTTCAAAATCAGTTCTAAGCTGCCCCGACAGTTTACAAAACCTGGCCCGATACAATAAAGTAAAATTGTGGTGGGTACCGGGCCATGTAGGCGTTGACGGTAATGAAACTGCAGATCTGCTAGCCAGAAAAGGTTCCTCTGAGTTGTTCATTGGACCTGAACCCTTTTGCGGAATATCTGATTCTACCTTCAAACTGACCTTAAACAATTGAGAACGTAACATGTGCATTTCCCACTGGAATAACTCCCAAGGCCTCGGACAAGCTAAAAGAGCTGTCCAGCCCTTCCAAAAAAAAGGCAGCTGATATCCTAAAATATAGCAGAAATGACATAAGAAAGCTTGTGAGCCAATTACTCTACCACCTAAATAAAATAAAAATTTCAGAGGATATCACCTGCCGCCTCTGCCTAGAAGAGCACGAAGCTGCATACTATGTGAGTGTGTAGCTCTGTGTAGAATTAGGAGAAGCTTCTTTCTTAAGGAGATAATATCTCCATTAGACCTAAGTAACTCCTCCGCAGCCGTAATTATAGCTTTCATAAGGAAAGTTGAAGTTCTGCTGCCCTAAAAAAGTGGTCTCTGGCACAATAGATTTCTCTGGTCGCAGTGCCTACACACCAATTGGGTGTGGCCAGACTACTGTTAAAAAAAATCTAAAATTAATCGAACGCCCTGAGAGCTTATGTTGCAAAGTGAAAAAAATGTTGATGGTTGGGTTCAGTGAAATGATGTACTTTTCAAACGCACTAGATGTCGAAGTATTTCAGTATAAGTTGTCAGCAACATGTAAAAATAAAATAATAAAATGAGGCAACGCAACCCCATTTGCACAAGTTTACACTCGGATGTTTGTCAGACGTTCGCGAGAGACGGGATCGTAAAAAGATATTTTGGTGGTTCTGAGACTTGAATTCGAACCTTCCCCTCAATGGGTCCACACACTTAACCACTGATGTTGATATGCTTGACCATTTTAGCTTAAGTACGTTTTGACAGTCAACAGCTTTCAGAGATAGTAACAGAACTCATCGAGTTGCCATTGTTTTGAATATTCCAACGATGTTCTACGAGAGCAGATCAGAAACATGCTCCTATAAGACAACCTGCCAATGACACGTTTATTCTGAATTTATCTTATGATGCAGTTAAGCAACA
Organism: Pocota personata; assembly: GCA_963082735.1. Classification (NCBI taxonomy): domain Eukaryota; kingdom Metazoa; phylum Arthropoda; class Insecta; order Diptera; family Syrphidae; genus Pocota; species Pocota personata. The sequence goes on along the minus strand of OY720429.1, from coordinate 260,607,473 downwards.
TGTCGCAATAACAATATATTACTCAAGGCGATTAATGTTGTCAAAATTATGTTGCACATATAAAATAGGTACTTAAATATGTTGCAAACAGAGTTCGAGTTTAAACATTTCTATATTTTCTTTTTTTAAACCGTTTACTATACAATAAACTAAATACCTTTCACTTCTAAATCTCAGCAACATTTTGCAAACAGAAACAAAAATCGTTTACTATACAACAAACTGAATACCTTTCACTTCGCAACATGTTGCAAACAAAAACATGTATCTAGCACTTTCTTGCAATTTACAATTTTTTTTAACCTGCTTGCAATTCATTATCTCTTTTGATGGATACCGATGACAAAAAAGTCCGGCAACATGTTGCAAATGAAAACATCAATTTCCATCTCACAGTAAATTATTGCATTCCTCTGTCTTTGTTGAATGTCATATGAAAAAAAAAAGAAAGAAAATTCAAAAACTTGATATAATAACATCATCAATGCCAATCCCCTCATTGCACATGACTTTTATGTCACGACACCAATTTACAAAAGGCAAACGATGAATGTATCCCCGTATCTATATCTCAATTCCGAACAAATTATACCTCAGCTAAAGACTAATGGCTAAAAGATACTTCTACCACGACTTTTAAATTACAAAGGTATATCATAGATACTCACACAAAAGCAAAGCGGCCATAAAGAATTGATGCTAGAATCAGGCTTAAGCTAAATGTCCAAATCGCTAATTAAGTAAACATTTGTCTTTGTTTTACTTGTGCATCTTGCATCTTTGTGTACGAAAATGAAAAACAAAACAAAACCTACGAAATAACCCAATAATCATTCAGCAATCTTAATTAGCAAGCAAGAGAATAGGTTGTCGTCCTTTTCACATACAAATTGTTTCCCCATGAGTCTTCCAAACAAACTGCATCAAGACTGCAGTAAGTATCTTTTGTAGGTAAATTGGATATTTCATTTTACCTTCTTGGCTCACAATTATATAAATTTTCTTACTCATTATATGTACTCGTATGTGACGCAAATTCATGTGTACACGGTTGAAAATCTGCCTTAGATTACGCACATGAAAAAAAATTGTTTCCATCCAATCAACGGTAGTAGAGAGCGTAAGCCTAATGAAGACAATCGGCTAGTGGTTCTTTTTGTCTTTCGTTTTGTTTCACGGCACTATGAATACTCCAATCGCAATTACTTGTTTGCTTACTGATAATGTTTACTAATGGGCAAACAATTTCACATAAATTAAACCGACCGTGGGTCATTGGGATTATACGTGCGTGTAGTACTTTTTTTTTTTTTTTTTTTTATGGTTTACCGACCCTCCTCCCCCCCAAAAGAGAGCTCGATATATTTTTTTTTTATTGTTTAGTATATTTTTTGTATGTACACATTTTAATGACAATAGTGCATAATGCAAATTGAGAAAGAGAGAAAAAAATTGTGGGTGAAATTGTGTGTATACTAAACAACCAGCAGCAAAAGTGCACTTCAAACTGGTTGACTTTATCTGAAATTGCCATCGAAAGGCGCACTCCATTCCGTTATATTGAACGACGACAAAAATGTTGAAATGCCGCTGTTACTGTGACTCTGGTGGCCAAACTCTACTTTTGCATGGTGACATGAAAACATGCAAATGACTTAAGAAATTACACAGATACCCAAATGGATGCAATGAGAACTGGAGTGAGTAGTCGTCGCGCGAATTAGTTGGTGTAAATTTAAAATTGAATGTTAATCTTTTTGAAGTAGTTTAAGCCCTGGGATACTTTTGCAATAAATAGTGCGACAGATTGTAGTCAATTGGAAACGGTTTACTATACTTTAGATACAGGATTAGAAGAAAAAAAAAAGTGCAAACAAATAAAAGCATTAGGCGCCACTTTTGAGCCGAGCTTCAAATTGTGGTTTTTTATACTAAGTGTGAGGTAAATTCTAGTTTGAAATGACATAATAAGTGACTTTAATTAATGGCTAAACTGCAATCATATTTTGGATAAAATATCCGGAACATTTTCGTATCGGTAGATACTTGTATTCGTAAGAGCAAAATTTACGATAAATTCGAGTTTTTTTTTTACCAGTCCTGGCAGCTGGTACTTATTCAGCAAACCATCGACCAGGTGGTAGATATTTCAAATGCATATTTAGATTTGAAGTTATTTTAAGGTTAAAAGATACATAGCACATTTTCCAGATGAAGCTTGCAGGTATGCATATTTACAATATGTTTGTCAACCACTTTACATTGTATTGTGTTTGAAATACAGTTAAAATGGGTTTGCATCTAGGCTATTATTAAGTTATAAGTTCACTTCTACACGAGTCATATCCAAAGTTGGCTGTTTTATACGTGCTTGCAGTAGATATACATTTTAAATAGATTCGAAGTAATTTGTTTTACAAAATTTTAAACACATTGGTTCGTGCCTTGGCTATTAGTAGACACTTTCATTGTAGCTAGTTGTATTTTTTGTGATATTTTGGCCATAAATGGTCGTTTAAACATCCCAAACTTCTTGAGTCAAAGAAATTTTACAGCTTTCGGCATAGTGGTTTGTGTCTGGTCTATTGTTGAACAACTGGTCTGGCTAGATTCATATTTAAATAATAATAAATTACATTTAATATCTGTAACTATAGATTAGTTTTCAAATCCTCCGATGTTCCTCCGGTGACGGTTGAGTACGAGTATTTATGACAAATTTGGACACAGTGGTTTGCGTCATGACTAAAACTTAAGAGGCATCCACTAAGTTCAGTTGAAAATCCATTTAAGGCAATGACATCTTTCCCGTAAACAAATCTAATTGCTTAAAATACGAGTACTTCAATAGTGCACTTCGATATACAAGCTAAAATCAAATTTACATCTAAAATGCTCATTTTCTACATGAATTCCGCATGAGAAACTGTTTCAAAGACCTAAATGTTGATAGTGACATTGGAAATTTGTATGAATCATTTACAAATTTAGTCAGAGTTCTGTTGATAATTATCTTCCAACACACAACAAAACACACTTAGTTTTCAAATGGCTGGGGGGAAAAAAAAAAAATCGTAAGCCCAAGGCATCTCGTGTCACTGCGTATGCGTACTGTACGAGTATCTGCTATCTAGCTTGAAATCTTTCCACATATTTCTTCCAACTCAGTTAGATTCGATGGTTGCGCCCGGTTGTAGCTCCCAAGTACACACACACACCAGATGATGATGATGATAGTCTCTAATCTGATGAGATACTTCACTCTCTTTACCTTTGGGTATACACTCCACCCAGATGATCTCGACCTGCGAATAAAAACACTTACAACAGTAATAGCAGAAGTGGAAGCAGAAATTCAGCTCAAAGCTCATTGTCGTCTACATCGCCATTGGATTGCATTTTCTTTTTGTCTTCTACTACTGCTGGGCTACCGGTCGCGCAGAGATGGAAAATTAACCTGCTCGACTGCACACGTACTTTTTTTTCTTTTACTCGCGATTGTCATCTTTGAAAGGTTTTTAGTTTTCGGTCATAGAAAAGATAAGGCCAAAAGTCTGAATCATGTCGTCTAGAAAACATCTGAAAATGCGGAACCTGCAGTCGGACAAGTCGGGGCCCATTTTGTAAAACATTTTTTGACGGTCTGGTGCGAAGAATTATTCAAATTGGAGTCTATATAGTTGGGGTCCGGGAATTCACGTCTTAGAACGGACAGACAGTAAACTCTATGTTAATTTAATTTGTATGGAAGCGCGAGAGCAGGTTTTGGGCGCGCACCAAAGTACCTGGCTACAAAATCGCTCACTGCATCGTTTCTGTATAGCGGAAGGTGATGGTGGGGATACTATCTGCTCGAGGCTTAGTGTGTGTTGCGTTGCGTTAAATGACATGCAAATGAGTGTTGTGGAGTAAGAATATTTATATACAAAAATGGCGAACCAGCACCATCATCATCATCATCATTATCATCGTCATGATGATCGGTGTTGTTTTTTTTTTTTTTTTAAAAAGAACCAAACCATTGGGAGATGTAGAGAAGGAGAACAAAAATTCAGTCCACCAGCTTAAAATTCTTCAGAGACTGGGCGCACAGCAGACATCCTCTTTCGTGCATACACACATTTGGCCCGAAACCTAAACATTGAGATAAACAAATGCGATAAGAAGAGTGAACGCTTCACCTATGTGCTGCAGCAGCTTTGTTTTGGTTGTGTTTTTTCTTTTTTTTTTTTGCAGCACCAGCAACATTTTTTTTTTCCTGCAACCGAATGCAGTTCAGAACCCCGACACATAAAGGAGTCCTCGGGAATCGCCACTCACCACATGTGAAAGAAATTAATTGTGGAGTGAATGCGCTTTTTCATTTCGGTTTGGTGGCCGGTCGACTGGCTGCTGTTTTCTGCTACTTGCATTGCGTTTTGTTGGCCAGCAAAAAAAAAAAAAAAATAAAAAATATTTTGCATCCGCATTTTTGGGCGCAGTTAAGTCGATTATAATTTGAGGCGTATATGCAGGGTCTTGCATCTTTGATGAGGTTGCAGTTTCCCTTTTTGTACATATTAAACTAAATGGCATCTTTCCAGTGTTGTCATTGTAAAAGTTTAAAAAATCAATATGCAGATTCGGTTGGTCGAAAAAATAATAATAAAAGATGCGAGTCTGTAGTCCAGCATTTACCATCATTTAATGTCTTATTATCAATTTTAACAAAAAAGAAAAAAGGAGAGTACTTGACCTAAATAAGAAGGTATAAACGACTTTTAGGTTTTTGAATTGACCAGGTGTCTGTCACATGAAATTGAAACAATGATGAAATGATGCATTGTTTCCTCACTAGGTATCTGTCATGTGAATCAGTTCAGCAGTAGTTTAAATTTAAAAGGGAATATCATCTCATTTATCCTTGTAAATTGCTTGACTATTCGTTAGTTTGCCATGTGGAAGATTAAGTGATGATTACCCCCTCTCTAACCAAGAGCGGTTTTGAAAGAATTCAGTAAGCTGGACTTTAACAACCAGCTGTAGATTACTTGTTACTAAATGAACTTGAAGATGTTTCATCTACAAAGTTATTTCAAAATCGACTGCACAAAATTTTTGAGTAATTTCCTTGTCAGTATGATGTGCAGTTAAAGCAGCGAAAAATTATTGCTGTACAAATTGTCTTCAGCAAGGCTGTATTGGATATTTGAACGGTTAGCTGCACAATGACTGAATTTTTGGAACCATCCAGAGGCCTTTTTGTAACTTCTTTCTAGGTAAATGTTGAACAGTCAATTAGTTTTCTGGTCATCATTTCATTCGTAGATATCGTTTTCATGCGAGCAATCTGCGAAAGAAGATTCCAATTAAAATTAAGGTGTGTGTCTTTGCAAAAAAAAGGTTTGTGTCTTGTATAACTGCTAGGAGTATAGACAATTTGAATAGCGGTTACTAAATTTATTGCAATATGCATACTTGTATGTTTTGAAGTAACCCAAATTTTTTTTACAAAATCCAGAGCAAATAAAAATAAGTGCACATACCTGAGTGTATCTTTGTATCTCAAAAATACACAAATCGTATCCTAAATCCAGTTTCTCAAACGATCAAACATTTTGGTTATTTATTTAAATACCAATCAGTCAATTTCTAAAGAAAATTCTGAACAGAAATTCTGGTCTTTGAATTGTGTCTTCGCTAAGTAGGTTTCAGTCTTGGGATCCCCAGAATGCAGACAATTTGGGCAGGGCAGTTGGTAAATTGCATACTTTGCAATAATCCAAATCTTTCCACAAAAACCACTGCAAGTAAAAATTATAATCCAACAGGTGCACTCATCTGATGTATCTTTGTATCACCAAAGTGCACATGTCGACCCCAAATACATGGGCAACAACATGTTTTCAACATTTTCATTCATAGGTTTCAGTGTCTCAATCGATCTCGGACCAGCGTCAATAACTAGCCACAGATACAAACAAATTATACACTCAGTTATGTGTCTATAGCTCTCTCGTTTAATACGGAAGGTCGCTCAGCTAGTCGGCGATGGTGGCGTCGGCCATCTCGCGACAAATTTGCATTAAAACATGTATATATCGAGATGATGCAGGATGCACACACAAAATGCAAATTGCTTCAGCATTTTTCTACAGATTTCCCCCACAGATATCTGTAACTGCAGAGAAAAAAAAAAGTGTATCTGCAAAAAATACATAGTATATATTGACGACAACAACTTGATTTTCTTTGCGGGCCGGATGAATTAATTGTGGTTCGGTTCAATTTTCCTTCCTTCTACTGTGCGCGACACAAAACTTAACATCAACATTCCGCGTTCGATCTGTTGGGGTTTTTCCTTCTCGTCTTATTCATCGTCAACTGGAACTTTTGTTTTAAGCTGTGTAATTGCATTTGCATTTAGATGTTTATTTGCCTTCTTGGTTGTTTTCCACGAGTTCAGATACATTTTGTTGTAGGTATGCATCTAACTGCTGATTGTATTATTGTTATTATTATTGTCATTACGGGGTTTCGATCTCTTCTCCTCGAATAGTTTTCGCGATATCTTAATGCATTTCGTAAAATGTTCATCTGGTGCTATAGAGCCCAAGACGTTGTTGATGCAAATAATAAAATAAAAAACATAAGCAGAAACATGTATCTCTCCTTGGTTCTGTGAGTGACAAATGACAAACCAAACCTGTCGTGGGATGCGATAAGATCTGGTCACACTGCGCTAAGAGCATTCAAGAATTATTTATGTATATAGATATGAGCTTTTTCGTCTTTTTGAGTGGGCTTCGTCGTTGTTGCCGTTGTCGGACGGCGCGGTTGTGTCATTGTCGTCTGGTTTTAGTCCAGCGCAACTGACTATGGGTGAGAATATTTGCCTTTAATAGGAAAAAAAAAACAAAAACGTACTTTAACACTCTTATGACGCAAATGGTGTTGTAAAGTTATAAACTTGGGTAGACTCACGCGGTTTTAGAATGACACTGGAATTTCCTTCCTGAGTATGAGTCAAAGATATTTTTTTTTTTTTTATAAGCTAACCACACCTAAGATTTTGCCAGAAATCCACCAGAAAAGTAAAAAGAAAGAATATACAAAAAAAAAACTTGTTTCATCAAAACTCTGTCTGATTCTTGTATGTTACCGCACCAAAAACTAATAACAAAAAAACAAAAAAAAAACAAAACAACTCAAAAACAGTTAAAAAAAAAAAAGAACCCGTTTTACCGGAAAAAATCCATCTCATTGTTATGGAGTTAATCGAATGCGAACTCCGCGAGAGACACATATAGGTAAACGTATTTTTGTTTTGTGTATCTGCTCTGGACGGCTGGTCCACTGGCTGGTTACTGACCAGCCAGCACCAACTACAATGGCCACGACGAAAATACTACACCAAAAGATATCCCAAGATTGGTATAGAAATTTGTCCGATTTATACTGTTGCTCCACTGGCTGTTGTTGTTGCTATTGCATTATATTGTCGCCAGTGTGTGAAGAAAAGAAGTTTTTTCGTTGCCGATTCGTCCTAGCCGCACATATTACAAAAAAAGATGCGAAATTGTTCGCTTTCATCTCCTTGGAAGAGACATCCGACTCCGACCCGCTTTTCGTTTTCAATTCGCGGGATTGTATTTTTATATCTGTATCTTTTTCCCGAATGCAATTTCGATGTTCCGCGCATATATTGCTGTAGGAAACTGTAGGGAGAGAATTTGTACAAGGCGCAGTCAAAAGTGGTATGTGGTATGTGTGCGGATTGTCGCGAGGGAATATGTCATAAAAATTTCCTTTGCTTTTTGAACGCGCGAGGAAGATGTGACATTATAATAAATATGTGATATTATTCACTTTACTTGACTGCGCCGCAATGGAAATGCTGTTAAATGGTTACAAGTTTATTTCAGAGCAATTATTATTGCCATAAAAACAAGAAGCAAAGCAGTATTTGCTGTGAATGTAGGGCTTGAAAGTTGTCGTTGACAGATTACATGGGAACGAATCAATTTTGTGTGCACACAATGCAGACTAATAACATACGCAGATAAATTGATATGTAATGATTTTTTTTATTGTTGTTTTTCTTAGCACAGTTTTATCCGCTGTATAATAAATGTAGTTCACACCCATTGCTACCATTGTCGGTGTTGAAAGGGATTTTTTTGGGTAATTGTTGGGAAGTTTTTATTCCCTTGGGTACAGTTTTAATAGATTGAACAAAAGTATGGATTTTTTAGGATATTTTACAAATGAGTTTAGAATTTTGAGGATTCTGTTGATGAGGGGATGGTTTGGGAAGGGATTAGCTGATCGCCTGAAGGCATTTGAACACAGAAGTGTTATAAGGCGTGAGGGGATTTTCCAACCAGAAACACTGCTAAGAAAGTTTTAATGCGTTTTTAAAGGCAATGGATACATTTGCATTGCATATAAGTCAGGATTTTTATTTTTTAATATTATCTGAACATTAAGGCTTTGTGTCTCGAAAAAAATGTTTAGTTGAAGTTTTTACGTTAAAGTTGTACAGGTAGCAGTACCAGCCTTGAAACCATAAGCTGCCTGTCAATTCCTAGGGTTGTAAGTTTCAAACCGTCAATATTTTAGAAGCTTCTAATTTAGTGAAGGAATATGAAATTTAGGATTTTACGACCACCACTCTTCTAACAAAAATTCTACCGAGCATCTTAGCAAGTTTGAAAAAAATGTAAAATCTTAGACAGAAACATATTCATCGTTGCCAGAAGGGAAGACAGTTTAGATAGGCCAACGTTAACAACACAAAGTAATGGAAGTTGCAGGGCATAACAGCTAATATGGAAAGTGTGTGAGATTTTCATGTTTTAAATTAGGAAGAATAATCAGGATTTGGTAGCACAAAAAGCAGTTCAGAGTCCTTAGGTCTACGATTTGAAAAAAACAAAAATCATGTAAGTACATACCTAATTGTTATTCTTTCTTATCAAATTTATTAAAAATTAAGCCCTTGTGTGAAGTGATATCTTTATATATAAGTAACGAATTAAAAAAAAAAACAAATCGCATTTTACCCAAAAAAAACAAACAAAAACCATTTTATTTAAAAAAAAAAAAAATATCGCAACCTTCCACGAACTACCAATCTGAACACAAGTTCTCTTTTTCTTTACCATTACAGGTACATGAATTATGCGATAATTTCTGTCATCGGTATATATCATGTTTAAAGGGTAAAATGCCAATAGATTTAGTGATTGACGAACGGGACACCACCAAACCACCAGAATTAGGTTCAGCTAATGGTGAAGGAAGAAGTAATGCCGATTCAACATCGCACACCGATGGAGCTAGTACACCAGACGTTGTGAGTACCCCCTTCGCGGGAGCACATGGTCCTATATTGGCGAGCTACAATGCGGTGGTGCACCCATGTTCGTAGTACGATAACGACCTTCTTGCAAAAACGAAGCGGGTGCTCACAATGCCCTGGGATTAAATAAAAAAAAAAAATTTAAAAAAAAAAACTTAAATTATATAAAAAAGAAAACTTCAAAAAATTATAAAAAAAAGTATGTGAAATTTAACACCACAACAAAAGTTTTAAAAAAAAAATTGTCACACGTATAGACCAAGAAAAAGTGAAAAACAAAAAAAAAAAAAAAAAAATTATAACGCACACAACTCTGCGGCACGCCAAAAAAAAAAAATTGGATACCAAAAATTACGCAAAAATAACTATAAAAAAAAATCTGGTGGATGTTGTTGTCCCAAAAAATATTATAAAAACACTATATACCGGGTAATTATACACGGCATAGATAAATGTTTTTTAAACTTTTTATTGCCTATACGTGAAGCAATGCCAAAATGAAAAAAAAAAAAAAAAAAAAAACCGAACATTTAGTTCCAATTTTTTTTTAAGTAAATATAAGACAAAATTTTTTTAAAAGAAAATTTTTGTTTTTTTGTTTATTTTTTTTTTTTCTCCAAAATAAATTGTACAAAAATTTTAAAACACAATGAAAATAGTAACAAATTTGTATAAAAAATAATTTAAATCTAAGAGAAAAGAAATTACCGCTAAAGTAAATGATTTGAAAAATCTAAGAAAAACCTAAAAAATTTAACTAAAAAAAAAAAAAATATTTAAGAATGAAAAAAAAAAGAAAACTTCGTTTTTGCAAGAGGCCCATATAGCTCGCCAATAATTTTAAAAAAAAAATGTTTCTTATAATTTACAAATAAATAAAATAGAAATTAAAAAAAAAAACACACACTTCTAACGAAAAAGAACAAAAAAAAAAATTGATAACATTCACTCAAATGGTGTGCCATGTACGGAGGGTAGTGCATTTGTACTACTGATTCTACTAACACTGTTAAATTTGTTTTAAATTTAAATTTGGTAAAACTGTAGATTTTTCATCAATTTGGTGCTTCAACTTTCCAAAAACTTACATGTGACTTATACTGAAAGGGCAGTATCTTTTCACATTAAAACAAAACTACCCAAGTGTTTTTTTTTTCTTTAATTTCTGTTTTAGTTTTTTTGCATGTAAATAGATGTATTTAAAAAAAAATAATAATAATAATATATAACTATAAATATTTCTTTTTTTTTGAGAAAAAAAAAATTTCATTTCAAATTTTCGTTTTCTGGGGACTATTGGTTATTAGAATCAAACATTTTTTTTTTCATATTGTAGGGAAAGCTTAAGTCCTGCCAAATGCAAAGAAAAAAAGAGAATTTTCTGCGATATCTTTAGTTTTTCGCTTGATAGATATTCGCCAGGAATTACGCTCTTTTGGTATCGCTTTTTGTTTTTCTCTGTTTGGGGATATACATAAAACATATTTTCGTCTCTATATGGAAAATCTTATACCATTATGCCGTTTTTGTACAAATTGTCCTTTTCAGAATGCGTAACATTCACAAAAACCCCCGTAAAATAGGAAAACATACCCAAAGTATCTATACATACTCTTCATACTCGTATATGGCAAATTCAATAAGAGAAAAAAAAAAAAACTTTACAAATTCGAAAAAACTACACATTTTGTCGCTTTCTTCTCCATAAAATAATGACTGTGAGCTGTGAACGAATGCATGCATGTTGTAATAGAACACATTCTTGTGGGTATAGATACACAAAAAAATTGAAAGAAAAAAAAAAAAAAAAAATAAATAAACAAATATTTTCTAGTTTACCTCTTTATCCTTTGTAAAGCATTAAGGATCCAAAACGATATACGTAATTTTTTAATGACTGATGAACTAAAATATATAAAAACAAATTATATATATATAATTATACAAATAAAAAAAAAAAAAATATTTAATAAGATGCAAAAAATATACGTAAAACTTAATCTAGTTGATAGGAAATTTTAAATATTTTCCGTTCTCGTTTTTTTTGTTTAACAATTTTTTTTTTTTTTTAAGTTTAGTTATTATTGCACATAGAAAAAACATGAAAAAAAGTATACGATTACAAATTTATTTCGTCCTCATTTTATTTTTATTTAATTAGTTAGAGCTATCTTTTTCTTATATTTGGAAGAGAAATTCGAAAATCAAGGGATATCAAGTTTTTATCTTGCCAAACTTTTTTTCTTTAAAAAGTATTTTTTTATTTTTCAACACTAAATGAAACAAATATACAAAAAAGATACGTAAAAATAAACTTAAGTTCAAATGAAAAGTATACGAACCACATGAAACATTATTTAACTAAAAAAAAAAAAAAACATCAAGGATATACGATTAAATAAAACAAAAAAACAATCTTAAAGGGATTTAAAAAAAAAAAAGTAATTCTTAACATTAATGTATTTTTAATTTTTATGTTCTTGTCCAAATACGAACAAGGGTGGGTTGGTTATTATCTTCTTAAAAATTACTAATTTTTAATTAAGAAACAAAACAAAAAAAAAGTACTTAATCAACACAAAATTAAAAAAAAAAAATATCTTACTATTTCTAAATGAAAAAAAAAAAAAACAAACAAACGCTTCAATTGTAAAGCTATATGGGCATTTTTATGTTGTTTTAATTTTTTGTTAAAAAAAAAAGCTATATATACAGATACCCACTTTTACCTAATCTTCCTGATTTTTTTTTTCTTATGCAGTTGTTGTGAGAGCATAGTGTTGAAACAAAAATAAATGTGCTTCAATTTCAATTAAAAATTGTGATTTGCTGCATTAAATATACAAATATATACATATATCTTTTTTATGTTAACATTTAATAGCAGGCCAATTTAATTTTTTTTTATTTAAAAGAATTAAAGTAAAAATCAAATTTATATACATAAAAAAAAAAAAAGCTATGCTTAGTTATTCATTTCTCTTGTTTTGTTATGTTATGTTGTGGATAATTATAAAATAAAAAAAAAAATCAAATATACGTAATATGTTTTAAGTGATAAAAGAAAAAAATAATATTAGATACTAGCAAAATTGTAATAAACCACAAAATATTATTACCTAGCATTTTTTTTTTTTTATTTTTAGCAAAATAAAATTTATTAATATATTTAAAAAGGATTTCTTTTTGTTTTTATTTTTTGTTCTCTGATCTGTTACGTTTTATTTTTTATACTTTTGTTTATGAAATGCAAGCCCATTTATTTTTATTTCTTTAAAATGTCATGCAGCAGCTGTGTTGTATTTATTTTTTTATATTGGTTTTATCCTTTTCTCAGTTCTCTCAAAGTCCTAACTGATATACGTAAAAAGAAAGAGTAAATATTGTATACTAAAGAAATATTAAATAGTAGTACATAAATAAATATATATATATACATACATAAATATAAATATATTTTTGATTATTTGATAACGAAATAAGTACTAAATCTAAACAAAAAAAAAAGCCTAGAATATAGTTAAAAGAAAAGTAATTATAATTTTTTTTTTTTTCCAAAAAAACAAAAAAAAACTTCCTTCACTTAATTATAAACTAAAGTAAAACAAGAAATGTATACCTATACCGAAATGAAAATGTGGTAAAAACAATAACTTATTTGATAATAAATAAGAATATTATTAAAAAACAAAAAAAAAAAAAAAAAAAAACTATAAATACAAAGGAATAACTAGGAATGGGCTAGCAAAAACGCAAGAGATACGAAGTAAATTTTAAATGCAAATTTTTATTACTATATAAAAAAAAAAAAGAAAAAAAAGTATTAAATTTTAAAATGACAAAAATCTTATGGAAAAAATGCAAACTAAAAAAAAATAAAAAAAAAAATAAACAAATTATTATTATTGAGGATATGAAAAAAGTGAAAAATAAATGTTTTGTTGTTATAAAATAATTAAAAAAAAAAAAAATAACTGAGTTGTTATTGCTGAAATGAACGCCGTTGTCATCGTTTAACCTTCTGAGAAGCTGTGTGATTAATGGACCGTCATCCAGTTACTTTCCTATTGCTAATTATCGTTGTGCAACCTCCGGGATGATGGACTGTCATCGGTGTTATCGGTTGTTTTCGTTGAACTGGAGAAATGTCTTTCATTGGAATGGATTTTTGTGTACGATTAAGAATATAAGTTAAAAATTTGAACAAGTATATATTATTTAAGTATTTAAGTATTTTTGAAACAGTTTAAGATTATAGTATAAAAACTATGTGAATTGTATGGTTATGTTAGGTAGAGGGTAATTTTAGATGAAATCGAATTCTTATACAGCACTTGACCATGCTTTTGTTTATGCAATCGTATTAGTGACAACTTATACCGATTAAAGTACACATCGTTGGTTTTTGCATATTCTCGTTCCTGATCTAAGCCATATTGAGACTGTAAATACATTCATTGCTTTGGGTGCAGTCAGTGATGTTGCACTGTAAGCAGTCTTTTTTTTTTTAGTCTCAAGGCATCATTGTACTCCAACCACTATTTTTAAATTGGATAACATATATTTAATATTTCGTTGTGGCAACTAGAATTGATTCTTAGCAACATGTTGCAGTATCATATAAACATATTTTGTTTTTTTTTTTTAATCTTATGTTTGCCAATAATTTGATACTTACCTACCTACTTCTTAAAATAATTACTTAAATTTGTGTGTTTTATGTGTTTTGTTGAAAGCACCCGATAAACTTTACAGCAACATGTATATAAACATTTTAAATTTTTCAGATTTTCTTAAAAGTTTTTTTTTCTTTACTAATCTACACTTATTACAGTTTTAAATAGCATTACTCGTAAATAAAAATGTATTCTCCAGCAACATGTATATAAACATTTGAAACATTTCAGATGTTGCCTAGATACGAGTAGTTACTGTTGGTTTAATTTTCAGATAAAATTACTTCCCTGTTTAGTTTAGCGAGTATCTTAGTCTCATTATATAAATCGACATATCAGATCCATCATCGTCATCATCCTGCACCCAAGTTGTCATCTTACATTATAATCCTGCAATTGATTCCATTTTGCATCAAATTTCCAACACTTTTTATAGCCATTTTCTCACTTACCCTAGCTCGTGTATTCTGTCTGTATATTTGCAAAAAAAATTGAAGACGAACCTCTCAAATTACATCACTCTACTCCGTCCACGCGAGCCCAGTTCATTGACAATCTCGTAAATAAATCGATTCTCGTCTGGCCATCTCAGTTAATGAAGGCATTACTTCCACAATTTCAGTGAATATTACTCACAACCGAAAAAAAAAAAAAAATATTCATATATCCGTCTACAGTTTGATGACAAAATGCAGTCGCATATCCAGGAGGAGGACAAAGGACGAAACGCGTAGTCGTATATATATTTTTTTCACCCTGTTCACTTATTGAGTGGGTGCCATTAGTATGGTGTGCTTGCAATTTGATCCTAAGCAACAGCATCATCGTCAACATCATCATTGGCGTCATAAAGCCTGGAATGCTGTGCTCTGTGGGCTTCGTTCGCGGGTAATATTCTGGGTGGATAATGATTTTAATCCTGCCACGCTTACCGAACTCAGTGTGGTGCATTTGTGTGTGATTTGATCTTTGGGAACAGAGTTTTTTTTTTTGTGTTTTTAGTAAAAGCGAACCTAATTGGAAATGGATACATTTGGAAGGAATTTACTACTCACAGGACATTGGTAATGAAATGGTGTTTCCTTTTTATTGTGTTGTGGTTTTTTTATTTGAGATGTAAAATTAGGATGGAGGTGTGATGTCGGATTTTTTTTATTACAATAACGCTTATTATCTTGCATTACTAATTGGAAATAAAAGAAGGACCAGGATTAAAATTGGAGAGGTTCTCGTTATCGCCACCAAATGCGACTGTCTAGAGTTGCGCTGTATTTACGAGTATTTGGATTCTAAATTTTTTACTAGCACCTACTATGCTACAAGTATTGCTTTTGTGAAAATTTTCGATCTCGGATCTCTTATGTACTAGTACAGAGGTGGAACCGCCAATTCTGTCTGTCTGTCCGTCTATCCTGTCCTGTCCGTCGTCTGGCGACTGCAGCCGCTGGACGGATTTTGCTTAAATTGCATATCTGGGGTCGGTGCGATCACATCGGAATTTTCATTCTAACTCCAAAATTTTGGAAAAATATGATTTTCTCGAAAACGGCTCGAACGAATTTGACCTAATTCGATATAAGGGTTATGGTTGACATGTTCTATCAGATGGCGTACTACGTTTTCGCCAAAAAATGCATATAATTGGCTATTTCTCGGCTATGACTCGAACGATTTTAATCGAAATTAATATCTAAACAATATTTGATATAAGTATGGAAGGTCATGGCATGCCAAGTTTTGGAAAATACTCGTAGTCAAATATGAGTTTTTGCAGAGAGAGAATCGGCATATAGGTAGGTAGGTTTTTTTTTTTTTTTGCCGAGAGGGTGAAAATCTTCTAAAGTCGCCATAAGGCCCGACCGCGCGTACTTATGGTAGTGTGAGATTTTTACTCACTAATAACACCTCTCTCCAAGATTAATACTACAACTAAGCTGATGCTTATCCAGCAGTTTTATTTTTTCTTACGAGACTCGTGATTTTTTTGAAAAAGATGTTCGTATGTAATTTAAAAAGAATGTAGCACTTTAGGCAGGTTAAATTCCAATGAAAGTTCCTGCAGTTTTCACGACCGGCATATACTATGACGCGAGGTCAAAAGGTTTTGTCCTTTGCAGACGACGAATTGAATTGTTCGCGTCAAGTAGTTGAATGACGGTACGGTTACAATAGCCGTGAACACAATCTTTGTGTTTACGAGCAAAATTTGTTATCTCTTCGGCGACGCTGGGAATTTCCAGGTCCCGATGAATATCTTCGTTACGTACGTACTACCAAAAGTTGGTAGGGTGTTTCTATTGCTTTTCCTGGTACAACCCAATAGTTGTAGACCATACGTCCACACTGGCTTTAGCACTTGCTTGTAGATACGTAGTTTGCTATGTAGGCTCAACTTCGAATGTTTTCGAGTAGCCAGTACATTTGTCGGTATTTGTTTTCGAACTCGTCGCGTTTCATTTTTACGTGCGATTTCCATTTAAGCTTAACATCCAGAGTCATTCCTAGATATTTTGTTTCGTTCGTGTACGGCGTTTGAGCTGAGCGGGTAATCTATCCACTTTTTTGTAGGTAAAGTTGACGTGAGTAGATTTGCTTACGTTCAGCACAATATGCCAAGAATTCGTCCAAGCGTGGACTTTATTAATAGCATGTTGCAGCTTTTCAGTTGCTGCTTCAATTGTATCGTCCGTTGTCAATATCGCCGAATCGTCCGCAAACGTGGCGACGACGCAGTTTCTTTCCTGTGGGATAGATAGAAGCGGGCCAAGAACACTTTCTTGTGGGACTCCAGCCGCAATCTCCTTGAAGTCGAAGTAATCATTTCCGTGCATAACACGAAAAAGTCTTTCGGTAAGGTACGATTGTAAGATTAGAAAGAGTTGCCGTTTCGTGCCAAACCTTATCGAAAGCTAGTGAGACGTCAAGAAATACACCACAACAAATCGTTTTTTCTTCAAGAGTTTTCTCAATGACGTCAGTTATTTTGTGGACTTGGTGTTTGATCCTAAATTCAAACTGATGGTTAGGAATGAGATGTTTTTCCTCGATTACGGGTTGTAGTCGTTTAGAAAGTAGTTTTTCGAATATTTTAGAGATAACTGGAAATAGGGAGACATGCCGATATGATTTCTTTGCATTCAGAGGTTTGCCTAGTTTCGGGAATATTATAATCTCGGCGACTTTCAATTGTCTCGGAACGTAGAGCAATCTGAACGGCAATTCCTTCACCACCAAACAATGCAACTTTTTTTACAAAGTTGTCAAAGGGCCGTCGAATGGCTTAAACGTTTCTTCTAAGTGCAAAGCAAAAAGTTCTGCCTTTTCTTTGTCGCTCTTGGCCCAAGTTTTCTATCGTTTTTCCGAATTGGTGGCGCTTGCATTTGAGGTTTCCGGATGCCTTTTATTTAGCGCTTTCCAAAGTGAATAATTTGATACTCTTTCAGCGGAGATATTTTCAAGGTAGGTCGCTATCTTACTGCTTTTAAATTCCTAGAATACTATCTCTAAGGCTATTGCATAGTCGGTTGAGGACCTTTTTATCCTACGCGAATGATTTGCCATTTCCTTCCTGCTTTTCTTTGCACCTTCACCAGTCCAATGATATCTCTGGGATACTTTTCGTTGTGGTTAATCTTAGAAGGAGTGTTTCTCCATGCCGCTCTTTGGATTGCTTCCACAAAACATATGTTGGTGCAAAAGTACGTGCGACCCAGTTTTTTTTTTTTTTGGATTGCGCCAGGGATGTGTAATCTTCATAGATACTAGTAGCCCGAGTGCTACTAGCATGCACGATTCGCAAACCTGAGTACTCGATGCCAGGAATACGCCTACGTACTAAACACACACCCTACACACTTCAACCACTCTCCCCGCGGGACTGCCGTTAGGTACTACTTCGCGGGGCTGGTTAGCAATTCATGCTATGCTTCTTGTATTGCTGCTTCTGATGCTTCTGTTGCTTCTGCTGCTCTTCTTAGCTTTTCTATTCTCCGCAACTCTTTTTGTAGAGTTGTTACGAAAGAACATATTGCCATCCAATTTCCTTCCAACCGTAACATATGGTCGAGGAGTAATGACGGACTTGGCAGAGTAATTCTCCATGCCGTGAAACGTGTGCAGTAAAACACTGCGTGCTCCGTATCCTCATCTTCACCTGGGCATTCCGGGCAGGATGGTGAGTTGTCGTATCCGAATCGGTGTAGATATTTGCGGTAGCCACCGTGGCCAGACAGGAACTGCGCTAGATGGTAGTTGCAGTCTCCATGTTTGTATGTCCATCTGCCTTTTGTTGTATTAGCCCAACGAGCTTGCCACATAGCTGCTGACGCTGCCCTTTCTTCAATTTTTATCACCTTGATACCAGTGGCGTCGTGATGACTCAATGCTCTTCTGTTATATATCCTCAGCATTTCATCTGCGAGAATATCGATGGGGACCATTCCAGTTATGACAAATGCAGCTTCGTCAGAGATGGTTCGAAAGCCGCTGATTGTCCGTAGCGCACAGAGTCTGTATGATGACGATAGTTTCCTTTTGGTCTCCTTCGTCCTCAGTGCCTCCGCCCAGACTGGGGCGGCATATAACAGAACTGAGGTGATAACTCTAGAGAGTAGAATCCTTCTAGCGTATCCAGGTCCACCGATGTTAGGCATGATACGCGAGAGAGCTCCCTGCATTTGCGATGCTTTTTTGGTAACAAAATCAACATGCGTTTTAAACCGTAGCCTGTTGTCTAG
Source organism: Pocota personata (assembly GCA_963082735.1). NCBI lineage: Eukaryota > Metazoa > Arthropoda > Insecta > Diptera > Syrphidae > Pocota > Pocota personata. The sequence continues at coordinate 260,588,718 of OY720429.1, read as the reverse complement.
CATAACTCCAAGGTATTTAACTGCCTCCTTCGACCTGATGGTTTGGTTACCAACCTGAAAGTTGGCAAATTCAACAGTTTTCCGGCTGGTTATAAGAACAGCTTCTGTTATATGGTCAGCTAGTTCTAGTCCGGCGGATATTGGCCAATCTTTTATCCCAGCAATTGCTTCATTTGTAGCTGATTCTACTGAACGGATTTGTTTAGCTACTGTCACGACTGCAATGTCATCGGCGAATCCAATTATCGTTACTCCCCCAGGTAACGCTAATCGTAGTACTCCGTCGTACATGATGTTCCATAATAGTGGCCCTAAAACCGATCCCTGTGGAACTCCCGCAGTTACGTTGTAGTATTTTACGCCTTGTACCTCAGCTTTCTGTTGTTGAAGTAGTTCGTCACTATCCGTAGCAGGTAATATGGCGTATCCATCCTGGCAAGTGACCTTCTAATAAACGACCAGTTCGCAGAGTTAAATGCGTTACTACTGCACAATACTCCTTTGTGCCGTAGAGCCATCTTTCTCCTTCGATGGCACCTTTGGCGATATCGACTACCGCTCTTATGACATCAACAGTAGATCGTGCTCTTCTGAAGCCAAATTGGTGATCTGAGAGGGCTCCTTTCTCTTCTACTACTGCGAGTAATCTATTATAGATTATCTTCTCGAGGATCTTTCCCATGGTGTCTAATAGGCATATTGGGCGATAGGATGATGGTTCTCCTGGGGGCTTCTTTCCTTTTGGCAGTAGGACCAAATGCTGCGTTTTCCATTTTTCGGGAAAGGTTCCTTTTTCACGTGCGACCCAGTTGTGTACTTTATTTGTGTTGCTATTTGCTAGAATCTGAGATCTTGGATAGATCATATGTACATGTACACCAGTCTTATTACGAGTACATATGTTTTCCTGAATCTCTTCACTCTATATTGATGTTACTGTTTCGGTCCGAGTGCTGGTTCAACATAAAATTTCTGAATGGAAGGAATGCTTCCCTGGAATGTTTGGAATGAGTGACGGATTTATACGACCTGAATTTCCTTACAAATTATACAGATCAGCGGTACAGTTTTCTTACAAGTTCATCGTTCAAGCACCATAAATCTTCCAAAGTATTCTCCAAGCACTTTCCCATCCCACGCCCCAGAACTATGAACCTGCACATTGGTGCTTCTGTAATGTTTTCTCCTTCTAACTAGTACCTCTAGGTTAGGTTAGGTTTGATGGGTTGACGTAGAGGGTGAGAGACCTACTACGCCATACTTAGATCAATGTAGATCCATTGTGATGCCCAAGGAGTGTCGCTTCTCCACTCGTGAACTCTATGGGTTCTTAAACCAACCCGATGCATTGATAAACCGATTATTGATAGTTCTTCTAAGTCTTGGAAGTAGTATTTACCTAGTATTCTGAATCTAAGGTGGTAGAGTCTTGGACAATGGCACAAGAAGTGAGGTGTATCTTCGTGTGCATCCTCATTGCCGCAGCCTCTATATATATTATCTTCGCTTATTCCCAATTTCTTTGTGTGATAACGTAACAAGTTATGTCCAATTATCACCCCCACTAGACCAGATAAGGTATACGAGTATCTGTTGAAGTGTAGCATTTGTTCGGTATGATTTTTATCGTAGAGCGGCCAGAGTTTTCTTGTAATTGCACAGGATTCTAGCGATCTCCATCTGCTATTTGCTATGGCGATCATTTTATTTCTAAATTCTAGGTTCAGGTTGCAGGGTGGTGCCTTAATTTATACCAACTCTTCAGCCTTCTCAATCGTCAGCCTTCTCATTTCCTGAAACGCAATTATGTCCTGGTAACCAGCAGAGCTTTACAATGTGTTGCGTACCAAGAACCCGTAGCTCTTCGCGATAGCAATGCACAAGCTTCAATATTATTTGCGTGGCGGAAATCGCTGCGTGGCTGTCAATGAAAAAGGTAATATCATCGGCTGGTATAACTTTTATTGCAGCGTCCGGGGCAACTGTTGTCACCGCCAAGACCTCCGCTTGGAAAAGACTGCTATAGTCCGGAAATCGAATTGACTTGTTCAAATTGAGTTTTCCAGAAAAAATCTCTGCACCTACTCCCACGTCCATCTTGGATCCATCAGTGTAGATCGAGATGGAGTTGTCATTTAGCGGGATATTAGTTTCCCATTCCTCCCGACTCGGAAATGAACTGCAAAACGGCTTATGAAAGTCTAAATAGGGCACTATGTAGTCTGTGCTAACATCTCCGCCCATGTATTTGCGTAAAATCTGCACATGCCCCGTCAAGCTTGACCTCCAACCTTCAGATTAGCTTAATCTTATAGTATTTTTGCTGCAGATTCATGTGCAAATAGATTGAGTATGGTAATAGATTGAGTATGGTCTCTCATTCTTTGTACTCTGGTTAGTATCTTGAGGTTAGTGCCCTTACTTGAGGCTGACCACCATACTAGGCTGCCGTATGTCAATATAGGTTTTGGTTTGGGCCCCAAAGTTTTCCCAAATAGTCTGCTACAAGTATAGAGGCTATCATAGCTTTAGTCCCCAGTTTAGTTTTTTGTCTAGCCCAGTCAGAAATCTTAAGAGGAGTGCCCTCAATAGATGAAATTTCGAATTCCGGTATTTTCCTCTTCTTAGTAAATAGTATCAGCTCCGTTTTTTGTGGATTTACTGCGAGTCTACTTGTTTTAGTTCAGTTGTTGACCATTTTAAGGGCGAATTCTATCTGGACACTTAGGGTTGGAAGGAATTTATCTGTAGCCAGCAGCGTCACATCGTCTTAACCCCACTGAATCTAAATCTTATTAGCACTTCATTTATCACAATAACCCAACCCAGAGTAGAGGAGAGAGAACAGCTCCTTGCGGAGTACCTCTACCAGCTGATACTCTTAGTATCGCATTACCTAGTTCTGTGTTTACTACCTCTAAGCATGACTTATTGCACGTTTGATTTCGAAACCGATATTCTGGACTGTGATTGCGGTAGCACCTCGCAGCTTCACGGGTAATTAGCTTCTTTCAGCCATTGTATGTGTATCGATGCTAACAGCAAGTGAGAGAAATCTGGTGGATTTTTATAAAAATTGTACTTCACCGCCACTAATCCAGTATTTACCCTCCCTAAGGCGGATAACAAGCTTGTGTCCTTTTATTAGAGTTTGTCGATTCTGGCCACAGTATTGTCACAGGTATTTAGTGAAATCCATCTGTTACTTGTCTTTACGAGAGTCTTATTCACTAAATCTAAACAGAACTCTGATAGACTAGTCAGTTGGTTCAGGGTCTACTGCAAAGTTAAAAATACCAGAAGTCTGAACGTCTCAATGTATCAGAAAGAATACTCTAGCCTGTGCTCATCTTAGAACTTGATATGGGTATGTGTGTCCAGTACTCTGTCATTTTCTGTTGGGAAATACATTCAAAAAAAAAAAAAAAAAACGCGCTCTATCTACACCTTTCCGATTGACTAATTTTCAGATAATTTCTAGCCACTGTGCGCCCTGCATAAATAGGTCTATGGGAAGTATGTTGGGGATATCTTCAAGTGCCAATGCATGTGATGATAACTTTGAGATTGAATTTGCTAGAGATTTTCCGTTGATCCTTGTTTCGTAATAGTGTCATTTGAAAATGAGTGAAACCCTCAATTACAAACTACAAATCACCATATTTGTCCAAGAAACAATAAACATTTACCTAGCTTTTCATGACGTGAGAAGTTTGCTTTCTTTCTTTAATTCTCAGCTGAAACTATTCCCTTAATTTCAATCTGCAATTTTGTTTGACAGTAAGGAATAGATATAGGTACCTACTGTCTGCCATATTCTACTCTGTTAATTCTGTCTAATGTGGACAAGAAGTACTTTGATACTACTTTACTTATGTCCTGTATCCCCTTGTGGGTCCTAGGGCCTCTACAACGCCTACGCGGCATCGTGTGCGATTTCTGGAAATGTGCCTCAGCTCTCTCCAACTCTTTCCCAGTTGCCGTGCTTCCTTCTCAACTGTTCTGCGCCGCGTACTCCTAGGACCGCCGTGTATCCTGTCATCCTGGGTAAGCGGGTTCCATTGCATCGCTTGGTTAGCTATGGACCTGTCACCCTTTCGGAGAGTGTGACCGATCCACTGCCACTTTCGTCGTCGTATGGTTGTGCCTGTAGGTTCATGGCCCGTTCTCTGATAAAGCTGTTCGTTAGAGATACGGTTTGGCCAGAATATCCTTAAGATGATAAACGTTTACAGCTTCCTCGTGATTGGAAGGGAACAGTCGTAGCTTGGTGTTTAAGCTAATTGCATTACTTCGCCAAACTATGGATAGCATCCCAAACGCAGATTTTGCTTTACCTATTCGGCTGGCTATATCCAGTTCGGTTCCGCCATCGGTTGAGACAATACTCCCAAGATATTGGAAACTCTCTACTCTCTCAACCGTTTGTCTAACAATGCATATATGAGTTGATGAGTTTGGTCCTAGGCTGATCATTTTTGTTTTTGCCGAGTTAATTTTCAGCCCAACGACGTCTGCTTCCCTCTCCACATTTGCTGTCATTTGGTGAAGGTCCATTATTCTGTGAGACAGTAGGCATACATCGTCGACGTAGTCGAGGTGTTTGAGTTCTGATGTGAGAGTCCATCGAATTCCTCCATTTCCTGTTGATAAGGCCGCATTCAGCACATCGCTAATCACCAATAAAAACAGTATTGGTGAAAGTATGCAGCCTTGCCGAACCCCACTTTGGACTTCGAATTCCTCAGACAGCCTTCCTCTGTGCAAAACGTGACATGTGGACCCATCATATGTAGCCTTGATAATTGCTATTAATTTATCAGAAATGCCTCTCCTGCGCAAGGCACGCCAAATAAATTCCCGATTGACACTATCAAACGCCTTTTCAAAATCGATGAACAACAGGTGAAGTGGTGATCGATATTCAACACATTGCTCGATGATGATCCGCAGGGTGTTGATGTGGTCGACACAGGAGGATCCAGAGCGGAAACCTTCAAGGTGTTCTTTGATTCGCTCCAGGATGATTCTAGCTATTGTCTTGGCTATAGCAGGCAGCACGCAGATACCTCTCCAGTTTTCACACTGCATTAGGTTGCCTTTTTTAGGGAGCTTGACGATCATTCCCTTTTTCCACTCATCCGGAAAACTCTCGGCTTCCCATGTTCTCTCGACAAGTGGGAACAGTAGCTCTGCCGATGCTGTTGGCGCAGCTTAAAAAAGCTCCGCGGGTATGCCGTCAAGTCCTACCGCCTTATTAGTTTTCAGTGCTTTGATTGCGGTAATAATCTCCTCCTTATTGGGGGTTGTGGTGCGAATTCGGGAACTTCTTTCTACGGACACTTCAGTCTGACTTGGGTGTATATTGCTGGCTCAGTTTAGAACCGTAGCAAAATGCTCCTTCCATCTCTTCAGTTGATCCTCATCCGACATTAGCAACGAACCGTCTAAGCCTTTCACTGGGTAGTAGAGCTTCAGCCACCTATAAGCTCTTTAGTGATTCTATAAACGGTTCTGCTGTCGCACCTCGCTGCTGCTTCTCCTGCTTTACGTAGCCAGCGCATTGATGTAATTGCGCTTATCACGTCTCACGCTACCCTATACTTCTCTCATCTTTATTCGATATAGGGACTCAAGCTCGATCCTCCCTGCTGCTGGAGTTGCTGCAATTCGAGCTCTTAGCTGTTTTCGTTCGTTGATCTTTCTCCAGGTATCCTCGGAAAGCCACGCCCTATGGTTTCCCTGCGATCGACCGACAATCCTTTCAGCACCTGATGTGAAAACAGTTTTCACAGCGCACCAATGGTCTTGGATGGTGGCGGGCAGTAAGCTGCTGATTGTTTCCACTCCACGTGAGAGATGTTCCCTTAATTCTTGGCGCACTGAGGGAACTCTCAGAAGTACTTTGATGACGACACATGAAAGATGTCGGGAGGAACTGAAGAAGGTGACCTTGGGCAAGACGTAACTATAGGTATTAAATGTCTGTTTCTTCTTAAAATTGGACCTAATTATCTAGAGTTCCTAGTATGCAGTCAGTCTTATTCGCCTATAGTACTTTAACTAACGTCTAAATCGTAATGTCTCTGAGCCTACGACAGGAAGCTACAAGTGCCTGTACTTCAAGTGAATTTCTACACTTGCAGAAAGATTCAGTGTCGAACTGGTTGTTGTTGCATATAAATACTTCATCACTTGAATTACAACACTTGGAGTTTTCTGCCCTAGACTCCAGATATTGGCTACGGTAACTACCACATTTTTGTGAAGCTGTCGCACCTTAGATTTGATGCCAAGCAACGTAGATCCACATAGAAAACAACTCATGTCCTTGAATACACTTGAAGTCTACTTCTAATTAAGCGATCTCTTTGCAAGCCATACCTATCTCCTACTCTGTTATATCACGAAACTACAATTTGTACTTTTTTGCAAAAGAACAGCACAACTTAGTGACTTCATTTCCACATTTCTACGAAATTTGTTTCATGAAAGAGTACGAGTACTGTCCTCTAACACAAGTCACCGGACACCAAGTCTTCCTACTTCGTGCTATTAATCATAACGAAAGCGGTGATGACTTCGTTGCCACCCCATCAATTAGGATTTCATTTTTTTCGTTTCGTTTCTTCGTTCCATAAAAAAAAAAAAAAAAAAACACGAACATCCAAAAAACAAGTCATCATGCAATCTGACTTTTTGAAGGCCAATTTCATCCCCCATCCCCGCCTAACATTATAACACTATTACGAGTATCCTCTGCCCTTCGCTTTGAATTCAAAATACAATTTCCCTGAGAGTTCAGTACAAAACGTAAATGTCTTCGTCAAGACTCCTGTCGTTAGAAAATTATTATACCACTCCAAAGCGAACAAGAAGAAGGCAAAAACAGAACATAGAATTTGCGTGATCACCGAAGGCGTGGCTGTTACTTCTAATCGAGCAATTTCATTACCATTTAAGTGTAGTCGAAAAAAAAAAAAATTCTACCCCAAGCCAAGGCTAAAAAAGACCGGACCTTGTTCCCTAGCAAAGAACAAACCAACCTCCGCATACACACATAAATGCCGGATGAAAATTTCGTGTTTTGTAATTTATGTGGGTGTTGAAAACCACACACAGGAGACGCGACAAATGCGAGAAGCCTCCACGACGCTACATGTCCGTATCTGAACAGATACTCGTATACACGACAACACAGTTCACCTGTGTATCAAAAATCTCAGATGATGATGGACACACTGGCACTGGTGTGGCGTGTCTCTGTCGATTAATTAAAACATGAAAACCTCCAGGAAGCCCATTGCGTTCCATTTGTATCTACGCCCTGTGTGAGCAAGCACACCACGAACTCGTACTCGTACTCGTACACAATGTGCTTTAATAAATTTTTCGTTAGGCCCCTCGCCTATGATGTAATACTGTGCAAAGCGAATCCCATTTCCGAAAAAATTAATCAAAATGCTGGAAATTGCGTGTGACCTAATGTTGAGACAAAGCCTCTCCATTCAAAGAGTGACCGAAACTCGAGTACTCGTGCAAATGAAAAAAAAAGGATTCTCAGAACTCATGTCTCCATCGCCAGACATACAGTCTGCACAGTAAGTTGCAGCGCAACCGGGTAATTTAAGATCAACCAGACACAGAGAACCCCCCGACTTAAACGAGACGAAGCCTTACGAAGGCTATCTGTCATTTAATAATCCGTTTTTGGTTCCTCGGCCCTCCCATCTCTGTCTTCGTTTCGTTTCATTTGATTCTCGTTATCCTCATTTGGATTGCTGTCGTTTGCCAAAATGTCTGGTTTCGCTTTAGATTGCTTTGCTAATGCTGTTCTTGCTGATGATGGTGATGTTGATGTTGATGTTGATGCTGATGTTGGTGCCTCAACTATGTCGAAATGTCTTCGAAACATTTTTAACCGCGAAACGGATGGGACACAACAATAATTACAAAAAAAAAGAGTTGACCACAAAAATGTCATCACTGTCGCTTCATCGGTTTGCGTTTTTGGTGTTTTTAGACCAAGCCTCGGATACCTGTGCAACATTTTTGTGCTTCTACACCAAATCGGTCCAAAAATAAAACCGCACCACCATCAAACAAAAAAAAAATAAATAAAACTAAATTTTATTCTTATTCTCGTGTCCAAGAGAACGAAACTATACGAGTATCTGCTGGATTGTTTGGTGGACAACATGTCCTTCATGGAGTTACCCATGGCTAATGCGACTTCTACCTTCGATTCGGGTGACGGTTTTAACTTTTTTTTTTGGGATACATCTCATTTTGGTTGTTTTGTTTAGTTTGGAATATTTTTCAGTGCGAATTAGCTCGCCTTTTGTGATCTGTGTTAATTCTTCTTCCTTTCGGGTTGAGGTAGTTATTTATTTTTATATTTTTTTTTTTCTTTTTGATCCCGCTCCCGATGTGTGATTGTGGGGCTCAAGGTTCTCTTGTCGCAGAATATAATAAGAAAACCTTTCGAGAAACGTGAAGCCATTCGGCGATGAATTAAAATCCTTCAGACGGACAACCGATGGGGGCTTAGATTTAGTATGGATTTGATTCTCTTTTTACTACGTTAAGTCCCGGAAACAAATCGTTTTGAATCCTTTTTGACGAAGACGACAGGCGATTTGCTGCGATTTCGTTTCGTTCGATGGATGGGAGCCCTTGTGGAATTTGTCACCAAGGCCAGTTTTTGCTTTCATTTTGAGTATTGAGGAAACCGGATTAAGATGGGGATTATGTGAGACTATGGGAATATAAAGAAGGTATAGTGGAAAGGGAGGGAGAGAGTATCGTGTAACCAGGTTGTTATTCAAGACGTGTTGAACATGTTCTGAGTTGGACGTAGTCAGGGTCCTCTTTTAAACGAATCTAAAGAGGTCGAAAATTGACAGAAGCTACTGAAGAACCAACGACCAAGTTTGACAGTAGGCTAGTTAAACTATATCAATGTGCTCAAATGGTTAAAGGCCGGCCCGATGACAACTGATGGAACTTGAATTCACAACAATCAAACTGAGTAGTCAAAAAGTGAGGACTACAACCTTTCTTCAAATTTAGATGCAATAAAAACAAATATCTGCAAGTAACCCATAATGGGGGGAAGGGTTTTTGTTTACCTTTAACGGATAGCTAGGGTTTTGACTGCTCCTCTTTTCGAGGTTTTGATTTACTCTACAAGATGTGTGCTGAATTTTTAGAAAATTTCGAAAATTGTTTGTACGGAATCCTTTAAAAAGTCCGACTGCGGTTCATCAAAATCGTTTTCGAGTGCCAATATTTTATCTGGAAGACAGTGACATTATTACAATCTAAATTTTAGGTTTCTCTTCGATTTTTTTTTTTGAAATATTCGAAAATTGTATGTATTCGTACGCCATCCTCCAAAATGTCCGACTCTGCCCGAGAATGAATATACATCGTTTTTAAGTGCGAATATCTCGAAAACGGTGTATCTTACTAGACAAATTATTTGGATCGAAATTTTAGGCTTTGAAATTCTCTTCAAGACGGATGGTGGGTTTTGTTTTTAAATTTTAGAAAATTGTATGTTTTAATCCTACAAATTGTCCGACTCTACCCCGAAGTCAATGTTAATCGTTTCTGAGTGCGAATATCTGGAAACCTTTATTGTTGGTAATGTGGACAAGCCACTGGTCTGCGTATAGAGTGTGTTACTTGTTCCTAAAGCAAGTCTTAGTTTTGTGAAAAAAAATCGATCTCCAGGTATTAATATAATGGAGAATCTCAAAAAAGTGTGTCTCGCAATTCTGTCTACTTGTCTGTCTGTACGTATGACTCCACTCTAAACGGCTGGACGGATTTTCATCAAACTTCATATCTGGGGTCTGTATATTCACAGTTCGAAGCGAGATCCAAATTTTCATACTATCCCCCAAAACTAACGGTGTATTTTGCCTTGCATTTGTGACGGTCCTATATACATTTTTACTGTCGCTTACCAGCTCTTGTGAAGTGCTGATTCTTCATCACTTAACATCATTAACAACTGACTAAAATTCTCATTATGTTTTGTTTCTTTTATTTGTTGTTTATGTTTCTAGCTTATGGATCTTAAGTTTAGTTCTCACAAATATGAACTGTACAGCTGCCCATCTAAAGTTATCTGTCTGGTAAAATAAAGCGCCAATAAATTTATGCCTTATGACGGCACCTACAGGAGCTCGTTAGGATTGGATTGACAGTCAGTCAATCGGCACGGTTCTAAGGCTCACATCATTAGGGAATTGAGTCTTTTTTATCGCAGATGATAGTTAGAGAAACCAAACCGAGCGCACGTCGATTTTTGCGCATCATTGTTTGCCTGACATACTCGTACTGAACATACTTCGATTCATTCAGAAATTAAGCTTCATGACTAAGCTTAGTTTCGGAATAAGCCCACCTCTGCAGCGATAACGACAATAGTATTCTATTTAATCTTCAGCTATAATCCATTGGCCAGAATCGAATGTCCACTTATTCAAGAGTCTATGGTAGCTATGCCAATTCTGAGCCAGTCAATGATATCTGCTATTTTGGGTTTAGATTGTACTAATATGCTGACAAACTTGATTGAATTTATACAGATCCCCATATCAGTGAAGGCTTTATACCTGCAGGCTTCAACGTAGAATTTATTTCATGATTTGAAGTATGTCCTCTGAAGTATATTTGGCCAAAAGAAAGATTGACTTGTAGAAAATGTAGAAATGCTTGCGTTAGAATCTATGACTGAAAAGTTGTCTAATTTTGGCAGCCTGCCAGCGGAGCTATTGATATAGATTCAAATATCCTCAGCTTCACACCTGTTTCATTCACATTTTTCTCTTTGATAGGGTAAGTGCAATGATGAAAGCAATACTCGCTACTTCGATACTGGTAATATGATCATGGTCTTGGTCTTGTACTTTTTGTAAGATCAAGACTGCATGTGTAGGATTCAGACCAAGCATGTAAGGCATGTTCAAGACTCAACATCACTACGATGACCCCTCATTTAGTATACGAAAAATGTTCTGTTGAATTCCGCTAGTTTCCGAATGTAACCTAATAAATACAACGATTACCTTTTAAGACGCACAACTTGAACTTATCGTATGACCAGCCTTACAATTTCCTAATCAACGATGACCAAAGCCTGTGTCTGTATCTTTCCTTTTTTTCTTAGTCGCAATCTATCTGTGAGAGCATCAACAAGCCAAGTCACTTAAATCTCTAAATTTATTGATGTGCAGTGGTCTAGAAATAGTAATAGTAATAGTAATTCTTTACTATAACGACTTGGATTGTATATAATCATCATAACTATGAAACTATTAAGATTACAGACGGCACGACGACAAGATTAACTAAGACGCTCTTTAGCACTTCTTGGTGCTAATTACTGCATCGTTTGCAGTTTGAAGAGATGATCACAGGTGTCGACATGCTATCTAGTTGAAGTAGTTTTATGAACAACCTTTGCCGCCATAGTGGAAGCTCACTTAAATAATAATTATATCTAGATCCATTTATTTCACTTACTGGAATGCTGAAAACATTCACCGGATTGGTTTGATTTTTTTCTGAGTGGTCAATCCTGATTTTGATTTTTTCATGCACTTTGATTGGAATACTACCTCCAAAGTTGTCTTTCAGCTAGCTATAGAACGTAACCATGTTTCTGTAGAATAAAAAACCCTTTCATCGCAACTCCATTACGAACTTTACAATTCAGGTCCTCAATGGTGTCTATGGCGACCCTTGAAACTTATAAATTTCAACCTCAACACACCTACCGAATAAATTACTTACTGCAGCGATTCTAAGATCTACCTTGGGTACCATGTTGTACTTATTTTCCACCAAACTTCAAACCAAGAAGTGGGGATGCAACTTCAAGTACAGACTAGCTTCACAGGCCCATAATATGGTGACATCGGTTGGTGGACGGATTGGAACACTTAGGGAATCTATACATCGATCAGCTTGAAACACTGACGTTCTGTTTCATTTAATACCATTTTTGGAACACAGATAACATCCAGTGAAATCCTTAAAGTCCTCAAAGTATTGTAGGTCACACGATGTTTTGTGAAAAAAACATAGAATTTACTCCACAAAACATAGACAATACCTTCAAAAACAATTTATCGGGCACTATAACTGCGAATCTAGACTCGCAAGGAGGTAAGAGTTCAAACAGGGAATTCGTATGCGAATTCTCTGAGAGGGTTTCTACCGAAATATCAGTATCTTTGTAGATAGTGAAGCCACAATCAAGTCTCTTCCATATAAGAGTTCGTTCTCGATTATTGTTCATCTTTTGACCTCTGTGCCTAGGTATTTACTTATGCAGAGAGCAGTCGCAAAGGGATAATGTCATATCTTTAAGAAGAAGAGGACGTCTTTAGCTTTAGAAGTGTTGTAGTTCTCAATAAAGAGGTTGCACATGAACACAACAGAAGACTGCTTTCTATGGACGGTAACATGATTAACCTCCAAGAGGTGTAAGGATGGCCCAACTCTTCATCGGATGAGACTCTATTTGGAAGCTTTTCTTTAAAAGAAAGACCACGGAGTTACATAAACGGATGCCAGGATCTTGCTTCATTTCATTAGGCAGGTGCCTACCTCCAACTGCTTTTACAGGAACAACTGGGTAAACGAAAGATCCTCGTGGCATACCTGGTCTAAGTGTGATTGTACTGTATAGGCAGCAACTCGATTTAAGCTACTTGAACACTACGTCAGCAACGAGACATAAAAAGCTTCAAGAAATTAATAAAGAATTCTTAAAGCAGTGTTAGACAGTGCTCTCTCCGTAACAGACCTCAATGATTGGTAGAATAGCATCGCTACTAATAGTTAACGTGTAGATACTTGGACAATCTGTGGTGATTATGCCATCTGTGCGTCACTGACTTCGAAGTTCTACAACATAATTTATCTTCAATTAAAAGATTGCGATTTCTTTTCAACTGTCTTGTACATTCTTTACTGGCATGGGGCCCATATAGCCTTCACCTGCTATAATATGTGGATTTGATTGTAAGGCTTCCCTCCAGACCTCTTTTTGGCTATATTTCAGACCGATAGCCATCCAAATCATTCTTAAGCCCTTGTAAAGTACAGGGATTTCTCTTCCGCATTGACCCTTTCGAGAAACATCACTAAACTCTCATCGTTTCCATTTCTGTGGGATTGTACCCTTCTGATACCGAACCGAACACATTTCGTAAAACAACATCTAATTGCAATCTACTCTAATAATAAATAAATAATTTAAGAGTTCAAACCCACATCGATTATTGGCTTCGGTTGGTTAAATCCCAGATCGAATTCTTTCCCCAAATACCAACCCTTTAAGAGCAATTTGAGGAAGCACTTCTTCACCCACATTTCCTTTAGGAAATGGACACGCAAACAAAAACGAAACAGAAAAACGCAATTGACCTCACTTACTCGTATTGATCTAATCTCCCTTTCTCTTCAAAGCGGACCTTTTGATATTTAATCCTGCGAAGCAATTGAACTCGAGTAATTTTCTTTCGAAAATCCCCTTTTTAGCTTAGCCAAAGGTTTTAGCTAATCATGCAAGCGGTTTACACTAACTGTGGGGGAGTTTCAAAGTTGTTGGCGAAAAAAAAAACCCTTTGAGTCATTAAATTTTAATTCACTGTAACAAGTTTTCTTTTTACCCTCTGTCCAGTGCCGACGCCGCCGACTGCCACTGTACAGTATGGCTTCTTCAAAAGCTGATGAAATTGCAAACAAGTGTAGGCATTTGTTCTAATAAGCTCATGCAAAAGACAAGAACACAGCGGAAATCTAAAATCTAAAAAAAAAAAGAACTCGTCGAACACGAAACCACACTTAATTAGCTAAGCTACTTTGGAGCTTACGCCCTTAACATGGTGTTAATAATAGTGCTTTCCTTTGATCGGTCAGTAGGATCAGGTTTCTTTGAGTGAGGCATGTACGATAGTTCTACCCATTTGGTATGGTTATGGTCAGCAACATTCCTCGAAAATGTGGCCTAAATCAAAACTAGTTGGCGGACTCGACTAAATCCAATCGATTCCTAGCTAAAAAAAAAAACAAAGATACGTTTTTTCATTTTGGTTTCTGAATAAATTTCCTTGGAAGCCATTGAAGTTGTTTCTTTTTTTTGTATCCAAATGTCATATGGACTTGGGAATATGTATATGAACCTTCTCTTAACATCAGAGAACAAAAGGAGAATGTCAATCCGGTCGATTCTGAGAAGATCAAATGTAAAAAAAAAAAAAAATATTCAACCACGCATAAATATTTCAAATGCTCTTTGGGGTTTTGTAATCATTTTCTAACCTTTTTTTTTTTTTTCTTCATTGGATACACCACTAAAAGTTGAAAGAAGGCACATAGAAGAAGTAAAAAAGAAGATAAGACCTCTGGTCGAATAGAGGAACAAATTTTAATCCGACTGAGTGTGTTCATCGGTATGTTGGTGGTTAACCCAAAATATTTTTGAGATATTGGTCCGAAAAGCTAATTTAATGAGATATTTATTCATTAGCTTAGAATTTCTAAAGAAACCATTGGAATAATCCTTTAAAAGGAATCAAAATAAATTCTCTAAGTTGAAGCTATCTGTTGCCTATGAAAATGTGGAAATGAAAGTGGAAGATGCTGATTTATTGTCGATTCACATTGTACGAGTACGAGTAGAGTGGTTGAGAGAACTTGTTTTAGAATATGTTATTCTTTGTGTTAATGGAAATAAAGGCTAATATGCGTAAATAGATGTGTCATGGTGGCACAAGGTGTAAGAAACAAAGTCAAATTCATTCGAACTCTGGCGAACCTTGCAGCAGATTAGTGTCAAGATACTAGGAGCACGATGTAGTGTTTGTTAAATTCTAAGACACCTTTTAAATGCCTGTCGATAGTTTTTAACTTTTACTATAGACGAAGAAGATATCTGTCATTAATCAGATGAACAATTTTGTCAGTAGCTAAGTACATATCTCCGTGCACGTATCTTTTTTGATTCGTCGATACACCACGCCCGACAAAAGCAATGCAAATCAAAGTAGGTATCCTTGAATTTCAGGAGAAGCTAAAATACAAATGTTGGGAAGTTTGACGACCGGCTTTGCTTGACTTAAAACATTACATGTCTTAACAAATTCTGCTGCTTCTTTGGTCTTCTGATCTTCAAAATTTATTTACGACAACATCAGACAGAGATCTGATAATTTTTATACGTGATAGGTGTTCGTGTACCACAATATTTATTCTTTTCGTTGTGTCAAAATAAAACAACAACTTTTTATTAACAATTTGACATATTCTCGTCAAAGTCCTAACAAACTGAGTATATGATCTTTTCAGGCCACGATCTTTACTTAAGTTTCTTTAGATGCGAAATAGGTTTTTACTTGCTGCGTGTCCTGTAGTGTGTAGTGTGATCACATGCGGCTATTCCCCCACAAGCCAAGATCATTCGAGAAAAAAATTATCATGAGAACCTTCTCTCAATCGTAAAAATTGACTTTCAGAAACGGCTTAAGATTGTAGGTTCCTCCCATTAGTGTATCGCATGAATGGCAGCGAAAAGTCAGACCAGGCCCTGTATGGGACCTTAGCTCCAAAATATTTCTATATTTTTAAACTAACCGCAAATTCCTAGCTAAACTTCACTAATTCAATTTTCTTCTTCCTAAACATCATTGACTTCTCGTACAATTTCCACTGAATAAAATTGGTCCTTCGAGCCGCATCTTATTTTCACCACGACTATCAACACCCTCTACACCCATCCATTATGATAATTTAATACATTAATTACCCTTAAACAGAAAAAATCAATCTCCTTTGGAATGCAAACACTAAATCCCCCAATCCACTATGCCACTGCATATAAAGTGGCACACCAGGCAATACATCTTTTCTCGCCAAAAAGGAAAAAAAAAAAAGGAAAAAAAAAAAAATTCTATATTCCACTCTCGGATTCCCCTTGAGTGAATATTCCCAAAATCCCCGAAGAGGATTAAAGCGAGGGTGGTGGCACTGGTGGCTGTGACTGGTAATTGGCGTCAATTTGGTTTTCGCGCGCCCTACCCTATAAGTCTGTGAGTGCAGAACTTCACTTCCACTTTCTCCATAATAATAACCCTGAGAGCGAAGCAGAGGGATAAAGACTGCATACACGCAGATCTAATATTGGAATTCCAAGCGTAGACTTACGTAAATCCCCGGTAATACGTTCTGAGAAGTTGCAAGACACCCTTATATCCGTCCCTGATTAGAAAGTGTTTTAGCATCATATTTCATTTATTAGTTGAATATTTTCCTTTTTTGGATTGGCTTCCGTATGAGTATGCGAAACAAAAGTAACCTTATAGCAGAAGTTGAATGAATTATAATTCCACCGTATGTCCCAATTGGGAATACAAAAGGAATGAATGGAATTTTCTACCATAAGGGTGGTGTGTAGATATACCTCATACTCTCATGCTTATGAGAAATACCAACGGGGAAACAAAAAAAAAAAAAAAAAAAAATAATATCAAATATCTCCTCCTTGTAGATACATACGAGTATGCTTTTGAGCATTAGAAATATAGTCTGTGCTACCGTATGTGGTATTTAAGAGCAACCCCTCCTTAAATTACATTAAAAACAACACAACCTCTTCTTGGTTTCTCACACTCATTGTGACGCTCTCTCTAAATTGTGGATTTGGTTGGGATTGTTCATGCTATTTCTGTCTACCTAGGTACGAGTATTTGAAAACCTGCTATGCCTGCCAGACAACCCATTCTTCATTTTAATTGTATTTTTACGCGAGTTGTTATTAAAGACGAACAACCCTCGAAAATAACAAAAAAAAAACAAAACATCTACCACCACACCTACTTTTGAGGTGTTTTCTCTTTAAGCCCCATCTCACTCAGACTTATGGCCACATTTAAAATGTGGCTTTTCTCCCGCGAACGCCACACAGAAATAGCTGTGCGAAAGTATCTTAAAAAGTATTTAAGAACCAGTGTATCTTTTAAGACTTTCATAAGTATCTTTGTATGTTGTATGTCTTGAAAAAGGGTAATTAACGTTCACTTAAAATGGGGTTGCAATAACCCTGACTTCCTTTTTCTCTGGTGTACTAAATATTTTTTCGGGAAAATATTTTTAATTAAAAGTTAAGTTGGAGAATTTTATTCATTAGGGCGGTAAACCCTTTTTTTTTTTTTGCTTTGTTGAACTTTACGTAATTAGCATTTTTTTTTTCTTTGCTTATTGTAATTCGTCATAATTTCACTCTATAAATCATGGAACTGGGTTTCCATTATTTATGCAGAAACATTTTTATTTGACGAAATGAACAATGCTTGGGAATAAATATTTATTAACACGCAAAGTTTGGTTGGCACACGTACATATATATATCGTGAATTTATTAGGGAAATTTGGTCCTTCGAGCCGGATATTTGACACAAAAGCCTAGTTTTGACTGACCGATCAATAAGAACACTAAATTTGTATATATCTCGACGGAAGAAATTTACTCCTTTCACCCGAATATTCTTTACACTCATTTTGGAGTTTCATCGAATGTTTAACCTAATTTTCACTTATTTTGAAAGCTTCCAATTTCTGCACTATATGAATAATGAGTCGAGCTTTTGACTATTAAGTCAACAAATTCTATTGGCTTTTGGGGTTAAATCTTGAGACATGTCTTTAGTGTTCTCTACAGATGAACATTTTGAGAGAAGCTGGAATCTTTCTAAGAAAAGATACTACCTAAGATCTTATGATCACACCAAATAATTACTATCATCATTCGGTGGAGAGAGCTGTTTTTGAATCAAGTTTTCTCCAGTTTCGCTCACCCATGTGGTTTAGATTCTTTTGCTATGTAGCATTCATCACAGATCCCTTCGAATCACTTGCATAGCCTATTTTCAGCAGACAAAGCCAAACTTGGCTGCAATATTCTGTTGAACCTGACATACATGATACATGGAGACCTTAACTGCGACTTATCGTATCACCAGTTTATGCTGTTGCTCTAGTTTTTAGGAGAAATGTATCGACATAGTTACTCATGAATCGATATACGGTAATCTTATTCAACCGAAGAAACAACCGCTGTAGGAACATTTTGGTATTTTAGTCATTGGAGCCGTATTCTGAATATGAAATCCTAAGGCTCAATCGGTAAGACTGGCTGTCATTTGAATTTCTAACGAAGCATATTTGTATAATTTTTTTAATTCTTTTATTCCAAAGTGAATAACTCTTTTTTTTCTTAATACGTCATCTGAGCATATTGATCCTTCGAGCCGCATATGCAAAGAAAGTGTTTTCTCGAAAAAAAAGTATCATAATTGTAATAATTAGCACACCTCGATTATTTCCTCGATTCCTTTCAACCGAAGGACTTCAAAAATATGCAAATGTAACCCGTAGCAATATAAAACGAACTTGAGCTCCGCTTAAGAATATCTGATGAGTTGGAGAGTACAGTTGTCTCGAGAGGATATTAAGCTAGCTGCCACGTAGCTACAAATACGTGTTCGCGCAAAATTGTCACGATATCTGATCTCAAAACTAGACTACTCCATTGCACACCCTGCTATAACGTAAGTATGACTGATATTTCAAATTAATCTGCAAGTAAAAGTAGTTGAAAATCTGATGCCAAAAGAATATGTTTGCCATCTATATGTGTAAATACTTATAAATCAATTTGTTGGGGTAGTTTACAAGTGTCATCAAAATAACCAATTTGTGCAGAAGTAGACAAGAGAACAAATTGATCCTTCGAGCCGCATAAAACATTTTTTTTTTTTGAAATCCCATAGTTTTGTTCGAAGCAATCCATTGAAAACCACCCTCACTTTCGGGTGAGTTTCAAATTTATGTCAATCGTTGCCTCCTTAAAATGCCTGATTTGTGCACATCTTCACAATAGATAGTCTCCTTTTTTGCAAGTAGATACGAAAACTCTTAAGCACTCCCGACAA
Source organism: Pocota personata (assembly GCA_963082735.1). Taxonomy (NCBI): domain Eukaryota; kingdom Metazoa; phylum Arthropoda; class Insecta; order Diptera; family Syrphidae; genus Pocota; species Pocota personata. Next base: position 260,569,705 of record OY720429.1, on the reverse strand, counting down.
TCTTCCGCCATCTAAGCATTGCACAACAAAAATATTACCATACAGCGTAGCAATGTCGCCTTGTTGTGTTTTTATCTCCTCCAAATTTGTCACATCTCTTCAAAATGTGCATAGAGTGCGAGCGCGCGCTCATCCGAACCCCATAATATGGCGCGGTTTCAAAACATAAACAACACTCCGTATCTATGTACCTATCTACAGTGTTGTTCAAAGACCACGGAAGAACGCTTTCATGCGCTCACGTACTATTTCACTCACTTGTACTCGTACCTACGAGTATTCCTTTACAATGCACTTTAGATACACAATGAAACAAAAATGTATATGCACTGAGTCTAAGAATCTGCAAATCCACGAAATCCAAATAGTCAACGTTGTACGTCGCGACGTCGTAGCGGTCTTGCACAATGTGCAACATGTATCTATTTATATACGAGTATATCCCCATTGAAAGATTCCCTAGTAGTCTGCGGTATCTGCGGATAATTCTACTCGACCATATTTTCCAAAGTCTAAGTGCATAAATCTCGGGGTTATTTCTCAATTTTGGTCAACCATTGGTCCCACATTATCCGTTGCATGTATGGAAGTACGAGTATCTTCTTTCGAGTAAAGAAGTATCTTCTCAATGCTGTCCTCTCCCATGCTTAGATTTGAATTTTATGTCATATTTATTGTGACATTTATTGAGATTGCGACATTCAATGGCGAAGAGTGCGTTCACCACTGCACCAACCAATTAAATTGAAAAAAAAAGGTGAAAACAATCCTTAAAGTCATTTGTTTATTTCAGTTTTTCCCATCGGGTACAGATACACCTCGAGATAATCACACTCGATCATTAAAATTACCAAAGTAGCATGCGTGTATGTGTGTACAGATAATATGAAAAGCTTGTTATACATATGCATGAATATAATTTGTGTTCCGCTACGCATTTGTGCAGCGTCTAAAGGTAGTATCTGCTCATAAAATTTGCAACATAATGCACATAAAACACGGATATTATGAGGATTCAAATTAGCAGCCGCATCACAAGAAAACCATCTACAGATATTCACTTCCACTCGCCATGGTGTGGTGTTTCTAAAGTGAAAATGCAGAAGGAGAAAAAAAAAATACAAATCTTGTCAGTGCTACGGCGCACCATTGGCCTTCTGTCAAGAGACTTGTCAACTATTTTTTCGGCTCATAAAAATCCTTATTAATTGCCACTTAAACGGTGAGCGGTGTGTAAGCGAATACACTCATCCACGTCACAGTGTGTAGATACACAAGCGTAAAAGTGACCTTTGAGTATCTCTGCAATTCTCCTCTTCTCCTCGACAAATCGAGAGTTGGTTAAATGCACTCACACCCTATGCCAAAAGTCAAAGATACAGGTTTAGTAGTTTTTTTTAAATTTAGTATTAACTTAAAAGCAGCTTAAAAATCTCTTTTTTTTTTTTTCTGCATTTTTTGCTTTTGTCGATTATTTTAATTCGCACCGGTAACTGCGTGCAAGCAGCAAATACATATACATACCTCTCTTGACCATGCAACACACAGAAAGTAAAAGATAAGAAAAGGAACTCCGGCTAATGTTCACTCTGTGTGCCAAATCTCTTTCCGCACCGCACACCACAAAAGTATCTGTTGTGTTGTTTTGGCTTGCATGCAACTGCTGTATACAGCGGATTATGTTTGCGGTTCACAATTGTTGTGCCACTGCCATTGCCTACTTATAGATTTTTAACTTTACTCATTTACCAAACCTGAAGGAGCACCACGGTGGAGAAAACCCTCTCGAGCAACAGCCGATGTATCTCCGCGAAGATATCGAAAATGATGCGAGTGTGAATGCATGTTGTAATTTAACCTTATGACATAGAGCAAAACATTAGTGTCTCTGAATGCAATATTTATCACCACCTCGTGAAGCTAATGGGACGACGAAGATGGCTACGCGACGACGACGACAACGGCAAAGGCAGCCCAGCATCAGCAACCATGGCGCGACATCAATTTTAGAGTGGATCTTAACTTTCTGACTGACTTTGTTTGATTTCGTTGGGCTTTTTTAATGCAGTGTCTCTGATGATGTCGAAGAAAATGTATATTTAGCATTTTATCTAAATATATTTAATTTTTTTTTTTTTTATGTTTAACGCGCAGGGATTTCCGTTTTTCTTTCTGTTCTTTATGTCTTTAGCCAGAGTTCAGTTTCCGTAATCAGGTCATTAGAACTTTAAGCCAATAGGTTTATATTTCCTTATATTTATTATTAGATACAGAGAAAAGAAAGAAAAAAAAAATTATAATTTTCTGTCACAACAGCTGGATTGCTCTCAAGATTTTTCGTCAAACATTATTTTTTTTTTTTTTTGAAAAGTTTTTATTTATAAGTTTATAGGAGAAGCTTATAATTTATGACTTTTGACGCATTCATTTTATTAACTTTGTTGATTTCTTTTGTTTGAAATTATTATTTAGAATATTTTCCATTAATTAACAGTTGTCATGAGCTGGGTGTTTAGACATCTGTTGATAAAATAATTGTCATGAGGAAGTTGAGGTGAAATTTTCAGAGCAGATACTGATTTAAATGTCTTTATTCATTTCTATTGCGGTTTAGTGATCAAAGGTTCTTCAAATGAATAATAAATTATAAAGAGTTGGGAAATTATAAAATGGTAGCACTAAAGAATTGAATTTAATGAAATTGATTTTTGGTCCTTCGAGCGAGATAATTGCCATGCTTTTTGTAAGGAGTTTGAAAAAATCTAAAATCTCGGGACCTAAAAGTTGAATCTAAAATTGTTGAAATATAATATGAAATTTCGTAGACGTTGGCTGTAATTTAGGAAATAGTGACAGCTATAATTTGTATTTTATTTTGCATGCAATGTGTCAATATAAACACGAAATGACAAAGAAAACCAGATAAATAATGAAATACCGTTTAGAGAAATGAACCTACAATGAAAGTATAAAACTGACTCACAATGGTAATGGAAAGTGGACTTTAACTCATTTGTTTCATTTCTACGACATTCAAAATGGACCCTAGAATCAACTAATATAACTCTGCTTCAGTATGGAGTTTAAATTTTTCTATTTCTAAGGGCGTCAATAATTTAAAGGTTTTTGATCCTTGGAGTCGGTTAAATGCTTAAATTTCAAAACTCTGAAATGTACCTATGTCTAAAGACCCGACTTCAATAAAAAAAGGTTTATGGTCCTTCGAGCCAGATAAATGCCGACTTAGACCTTTTCAAAGGAAATTACGAGTAAAGAAACATTTCTTGACAGGAATTTGTCCTTGAACGTTGAGATTCTAGGAAAGAAAGGATTTAAATAACGTAGCCGCGTCAAACGATGCAATCATAAGGCGAACCATCGGTCTCAATCTTGCTGATCTTAAATTCGATAGAGCGCTACAAGTAAATCTAAATATTCCATTATCCAAAGGCTTACTCAAATCTGCAGCTACTATAATTGAGGAGCCTCCTAGTCGAATGATTTTGAAAAATGTAAAAACTTAATGTTTTGAATGAACAATTTTGTATTGAATTTCTTGCATCCATAAGTTGTAGCAAGACAAGAATACATAACATAGTGAATGCAAAGTGACTAAGAATTTAGTCAACTTCCCTGCTGTTATCCGTTTTTGCGCTGAAATCCTTTCTATTATTCTGCATCTACCTGTTGAATAATTAAAAATGAATTATAGAATGAAATTCTGAAGGAAAATTATGTATCTGCAAGATGATGACAATTTATTGTGAATTATCTCTATTTTTGTGAGTAATAGAATGAGTTGCATTGAAATAATGACGAAATACGTCTTCGTGTCGAGTGTAGTATCATATTTTTATTGGGATTCGGGTAGGATTAATATCTATAAAACATCTACTACAGTAAACTTGAAATCTACAAAATCTATTCTTCTTAACAGCTTCTGAGAAGAAACAGCAGTCTCTTAAGCGGAGATCAATCGTAACGGTATCTTTTTTTCTAACTTTTGTCACTTTATCTCTTGAACTGCTGTATAGTTCAGTGCAGAAAAAGGTAAATCATAAAGCAATTACCAAACTGACCACGACTTCTAGTTAACACACTCGAAACATAAATTCTTTAAATGGTCCTTCGAGCCGGATCAATCTCATCTGAGTCGCATCGTTTTTGCAAAATCTATCAAAGATGTGTACATTCTAAATATTTGACAATCTCCTTCCTAGATCAGTTCATTGCCATTCTTTTTTTTTTCTTTTATCCACGAGCGTCATGACTATATTGCACATCATCATCGCATCATGCCCGAATATGTTATGTGCGACAACTGTGGTGTGTCGTTTTAATCGAACACATCAAAGCAATGCACACTCTTTTTTTTTCGCCGCACAGATACTGTTACAATTGGCTATTTGCAGTACACCATTTAACCCAAAATATATACTCGTATCTAAACAGTGCAATCTCGTTTCATTCTAAATGTGACTTTGGTATTTTTGGGTGAAATTGTGAAAATGTTAAAAGTCTAATCACTGTTGTGTTTTATGTGCCTCACCAAATGAGAGAATAAGACGACATCGAGACGACACATAGTCACCGACGACAATGGTGCAAACTATATGACTGTAAGCTGAAAGTGCACCTAATAGATACATTGCAAGTGATAAATGAATTGAAATTGAAATAGACGCCGTGTTGACGGCAATGGCAAATTGTTTGTGGGGATCGTTTAGGTGCGATTTGATTTTCTTTTATTTTTGTTGTGAATCGAAAAACGGTCGATCACGTTTTCCGCAAAATACATTAAAAAAAAAAGTAGGAATGTAAAAGAAAATTGAAAAATACTTTAGATTCTCCTATTTGCGTTACATGTCGCGTAATCATTGCGCACTGATCTCAAATTAAGTGCAATTTTGCTAACAATTTTCGTTGCAAATTCGTTCAGATTATTCCTCCTCGCAACTGAGGTGACATCAGAGGTTAAGCGGTATACAATTTTGTGCAATGAAATTGAATTTGCGTGCTTAAGCGAGTAGAAAACAGATTTGACATTTGCGTAACGTCTGTTGTATAAATACTAGGCGCCTGACTATATTCCCAATGTACTCGTATACAAAATTGAAAAGCATACAAAAATCTCCAACAGATATATAAAAATAAATAGAAAGCGGGAAGGAGAATAACAAATTATGTATGTTACCTCACAGCGGGAGATACATTTTAGAATCGCGTAAGGACTGCATCCCCTTAACAGTTTGAAATAATGTTTTCTTTTTGTTTCATATATCTTTAAAGATACGTACGTACATCATTTCTTTATTTTAACCGATTCGTCTTGTTTTGATCATCAACACCAAGTGGAGGATCCTCCCTCTCCATGATCATCATCTTCATCATCATCACACATGAAAAGTCGTCTGCACTTTTTCTGTGTGATTTTTATTCATTGCATATTAATTTCAGACATTCGTTACTCATTTAGAGTGAGTATCCTCGAAGAGGCAGCCTGTGGATACACGTATGTATCTCTGCAATCGCATACATTTTTTTTTTTGTTTTTGATTATCTTTATTCTGATAAATTAATATATACATTTACTGATCGATAATAGTCTGAGTTTTAACCACAAAAAAGAGTTTTTGCACTTTCAATAAAATTTCGATCGTGTATCTATACGTAGATGCATGTATAGATACATGTTGCCTTGTGTTGCCCTTGACCACCCGTGATAAATTCGAATTCGTGCAGCACGAAATCATTGAAATTAAATAATTGTTAGGATTCTTAATCGTTTGGATATTTGTTTAGCCCTTTGTTTCGGATAGTTTTGTTTGGAAACGGATCTGGGTATACGATTACCTGTATCCAGATGTTTTCACCACTTTGCAAATTGCCCTCGTCGACCACAGATGTTTGAATACATAAATAGATACATTTTGCATGGATCATCTTCTGTTTGATTGATTGGCCGACCTGATCACTGATCATCAGCAGCAGGATCAGGATCAAGAGGGGTCATTTCAGACCAGATGTTGACAGTCGCTCTGTCTGTGTCTACATATAGATACGAGTATATACATTCATCATGCCATTTGTGGGGAAAGAATTTTTTATTTGCGTTCGCTGCTCCGCACCAAAGGAAGCTTGAAATGTTGCCAGTTACTCCAAAGTTGCGTTGTGCAGAATTCCAAAGTGACCATAATAAGAAAAATTATGACAGATCACATGCCGAGAAGACAAAGGTACCTACAAACGACATAATTAAAACATTACCTCAAAGATCAGTGTGGTACTCTGTACGATCTGTTGCTGCTGCTGTGCTGTGTGATGACTTTGCTGCTGGTGGTTGGCCTCTGCTGTGCCATTGGGGGGATACTTGTCGCATCCACAGCATGTCCTCCGCCGCTATATTGGAATATTATGCGAAATTTTATTTATGTTCAATATGCCGTCTTGCCGTATGTATCTCTTCTTATGGGCGACATACCCTGCAAAACAATTTTTAATTTAAAAATCAAAAGTTAATGCAAAAGTGATTGGATTTTTTATTTTTATTTTTTGCCAGCACTACGATCGTTTAGATACATGTGTCCATTTGTCATATTGCTGGCTCTCCTTGTAACAAAAAAAAAAAAAAAAAAAAAACAGATTCTGTGTGTGACAATGTCGAGTCTTTGCAAATCTCCGCGATGCAATCTTAACAATTTAATTAAAAATTTTTCGAGAGTGCCACTTGAATTGTATCCTGTAAATGAGAGAAAAAAAAAAAAAAAATAAATAAAACTTTATCTGGGCACAACTATCGGTGCATATATGGGCCAGGGGTACAAGGTACACTCTGTATGTTGAATTTCAATTGAATCTAATAAAATAATTGTCTGACTTGGCCAAATGGCACCGAGTGCTATTTCTTGTTGCGGACAGATGGATATCAACAAAATGCACTTTTTGTTGCTGTTGTTGTTGTCGGTCGTTCTGGTTATCTTGATGGGTTGCTTTGAATTTGAATTTGAAATTCAAAGTGGACAATTTTTGTATACAAATTTAAATATGAGTGTACCTGGCCAAAAAGCGCATTTATTATACATACTTGCACAAATAATGTATGTATCTTTGTATATTTGTATACATTTGAGTTTCTGTTTATTAACTTAGTCAGGTTTTTGGGCTTAGATTGAATAGGAAAAAGTCTGTGGATTGCATGCTAACAAATAAGCGCTCTGTATGAACTCTCGGGGTCACATTTTATTACGGCAATTTTTTATTATTGCGCAAAGCAATGAGGTTGTTGACTAAAATTGCATTTTTTTTTATAAAGAGTTGTTTATCGATGTATTTCTAGTCAGACTTGTTAACTAAAGTTAACTGAGGCGAACACACAATCAACAAGATTTTCCATCCGTAGAGCTATTCAGATATATCTATTGTGAGCTTAAAGTTGGTGAAGCCTTCATCTACTTCCGAAACTTATAAAAAATACCAGGTCTGATGAGAATGTCGTGCAATAGTTTTTATTGTAATATATCGGACTCTGTGCAGACTGTACTACCTCTAGTAGCTGTTGATACACTTAGCTGGTGTTAGACTTTGCAAGAGTTCTAGGGATGATGAAGGTTCCTAACATTCATGTTAGCCAGTTCACAGAGGCTGTCGTAAAAGTCTTCTTCTGACAGAGAGAGCCGGACAAGTGCAGTTATCTCCCACTCCTTCTCGACTTTATAGCCGTTAGAGAAAAGACCAAGCCTTTTCGCGTGCCTTTCAATGAGGCAGTGTCTCGTAATGACACCAATTGTTGTGCAACTTCTTCGGGCGTTCCAGATCCAGCTTAGATCAAATTTGGTCTGCCATGGCACTTAACGTCAGTCTCCCACCTGACGTTGGTCTCCTTAGTACCATTTAGCAATTGCTTACATGTAGCGAGAGGCATGCCGAGATTCTCATTTTCCTGTAGAATCTGCAAATCTCTGGAACATCCCTATGCTCCGGCACCCAGCACAGGTGAATTTTGAATTGCTCTGTCATCTCGCTAAGAGACGCGGGGCAATCTAGAACGACCTTTGATGTGGAAGAGATCGATTCCAGAGATATTACATTCCATTTCAGCGAAGATAAATCTTCTTTGATCGCCAATATCTTTGCTCGAAGGTACTATTTGGTTTCTCAGGAATACTGGCCACTTGAAGCAGTTTTCTCCTTGTTGGGTGAATTGAATCCGGTAGCATAGTGTTGGTAAGTCAATTCCGTTGACTACAATGTATGTTGCACACTCTTTGTATAGCAACTCAAAGCAGTGGTTGCTTTTAAGCGTAGCATAGCACAACGTACTTCTTTAGTGTGGATCTTGTCAAAAATAGGATTATCAAAAGGCCCTCTAGGTCCGAGAGACGGAATGGGCATATTGATTGTGGTCAAGCACTCAACGCACTCTACCTTACACCTTATGCCATCTCTGTTCAATTTCCGCTTGCATAGGAATAGTAAGTGTCTCGACATCAGCTGCAAACAATATCCTTCAGCACGAATGATGAGAAACTAATACTCCTAAAGGTCTTAAGTAGACAGTGGTAGCGCATATCCAGGTTTGAGAATGAATACTGTTTTTGTTTTTCACCCCATGTTAGATAGATACAGCCTACAGGAAAGTTAGTTCTCTAGATCCTAATGACCATTCCATTTTGGAGGAGTAGAGTAAAAATTCCTTACTATTTAGGAGATTTGTAGACAATTGCCCTTACTTTATCTTTTGTCACAATATTCACTGAGGACTACCATTGTTGTGATGAAAAGTGCCGCCGGTAGTTATGCTTTGTAAGATAGATCCCTTACACTTTTCCTGGTAAGAGATAGTGTTCTTCCCTTTTCTGGGCAAGCAGTGTGGTATGCTGTTATAGGATCCATGCATATTTTCAAGGTTGAACTCGCGTTATCCCTACATGAAATTTCTAGAATTTGCGACGCACTTTTTTGGTTTTGGCTCTGGTCATTTGGTCTGCAACAAATTTAGATATCCTGTAACCAATGATCTAAGACCGTTTCCTCAATTTCTCACTTACGAGTAGTAACCCCCAGTTCGATACCATGTCGGTCACATTTTCCATGGTTCAGTTAAGTAAGTTTTCTTGTCACCGCCGTTCAGTATTTATTTTACATTTATATACAAGCATTGTAGTTTTAAAGCTAAGCAATTACAGAGCTTAACTAAATCTAGTAAATGAGAGGAATGAGTTAGGCACTATCAGAAGGAATGAGTGGTATGGAGGAGGTCATTTCGGAGTGAGCTTTTGCTACTACTCGTATTAAATTCAAAAATGTACACCGCATAGTGTGATTTGCGCAGATTCGTGGTGACCATAGTTGGTGCAATGAGAGGATAGACGAAGTAGGGAAACAGACCTAAGGTTACAAGGATTGGTAGTGAGGGAAATCACTTGCAGAAGGACCATCAATGTCACCAGCTGACATCAGACGAATAAAAAGTGCAACATCTGGGAGACAGACCACGTAAGGGTCTCAAGTTGGGACAAACGAAGCTTTATCTTTCACGATGTTCACTAAACACAAAAGAAAAAAAAAACAATCTGTTGTTGTATATATTGTAGATAGCGACTATCAACAGTCTCGAGGATGTTCCACAAATTTCACCGTCTTAACGAAAGGGGGTGATACGAATATAAAGAGCCAACAATTACACCTGGGCCATTAGTCTCTTAGTAAACGTATAATCGTACGAATAGCAATACAGTCTTCCCGAAGATACACTTTAGGTCTTGTCTTAGATTTTGTAAAGTTGTACCTGTTGCATTTATTCACACAAGATTCCCGTACTAGACATAATTCTGTTTGAATTTTTCAAAGGGGTATGTTCAATATATTTATAAATGAAGCCACCTTAGAATGCTGCGAGTTGAGTGGAATGACCTCTACTAGGTTGTAGGTCAAAATTCCGGGAGTATGTTGCACAGTAATGGCGTCCGAGCTTCCTTTCGTGTTATCCGCTCTTGCCATAAAGGAAAGTCTTCAGCCACATAAATTTGATCTAGATGCAAATAAAGACTCGTAGGTTATTTTATTTATTACGTCTAGTGCCTGTCTCGATGAAGGATCGTCGGAAACATCAGTCGAAAGAAGGGCTTGAATCCCGCCATCAAATCTATAAACAGAATGAAATGCCTTCATAAGGTTTTTCACCTCGAAAAAGTAGTGATGAATGGTTCTTAACATCGCTGTGGGTTGCACCACCATCGTTGTGATGTCTAGTGCTGACTATACGATGCGTTTCAATAAAAGGCCACCGTCTAAAACCTTGAATTTTCGCTTAGGCTGACATAGCTGAATAGGACAGGGAATAATAGAAATATTTTTTATGCAACGTCCTTTATTTAGGTTCGGGATGATTGGCTGTACATGGAATATTGGTGTCTCATTGCTGAACAAAAATGGAATTTAGGGGCGTACGGTTTGTCCACATACCGGTCGTTCAAATGAGATATCCACTCCAGAATTGATAACCAGGATTCAGTAACTAATACTCAAAGAGAGACGAGTGATCTATCCGCAGATGGAGGAGGCCTAGGGCATTGATGTATCCATTGACATATCCATTGACGATTTACATTGAATTTCGGCCGATTATCTTAAAATTAGAAAGCTTTGTACTCTTTGGGTACCTCGTGTCCTTATGCCCAAACAAAATTACTGCAGAATGAAATGGCATGGAATATGATCAAGAAATTCAGTAGTGAAAAATCCAATTGGTGTCTAACTACGAAGAACTGGTGACTGCTTTGAAAAGTTTAATTGAACAAAGCCAAACGAGAAAAATTATGGAACGCCCTTTGTTTGTAGGTACCTACTCGTACAACGTGTCCGCCTGCTTACTCTTTCATAGTATCAAAAAGATATTAAAAAAGTCAATGCCAATTGGAGGTTCCGATGGTATGAGCACAATGGACCTGACTGTTGGTCTATATACTCGTAAGCCGATGTCTGATGTCACAGGGATTCCATTTACCTATCTACCTTCCTAGGTCAATGCCGGACAATTAGGGCTACAAAGATACCCCCACGTTGTTGAAATTCTATTTCCAACTGGATCTTAGTGTATTATCAGCTTTCATCAACTATACTTGAATTATAGCCACATGTGCTTTTCAATCTTCCCCGGAAAATCCATCTTAATGCGAACTACAAATGATTCGCAGAAAATTTCTCTATCATTAGGCAAAAATGAATGCAAACATTTCTCCGCACTTATCTTGTCCATCTCTCAACCCTTAGCATTAGTTCAAGTATTACGTCACAAACAAGGCAAAAAAAAAAGAAAAAAAAAGAACATACCCCCTTAAGTGGTATTTTTGGCTAAAAATACCCTCCTTCTGTCGAAATGGATTCCACTAGCAAATGACATAAAGCCATTTACGGAAAAACACCACCGCCAACCCCCGCACCAACTCAAAAAATAAATAACACACACAACCGCTTTCGCCCATTCATATAGCCAAAAATAAGATAGTAATTTGACTGATGACTTCTCTTCACCACCACTGTCGAGCGGGGTTAGCTTGTGTCATGCGATTTTATCGCATATTTTTCGGTTTTGTTTCCGGTAGGTTTGGTTTTTCGTTATCCTGGCATACATATACTCGGTAAGAACCCATTCCCCCCATTATAACACAATCCAATTCCATTTCCGTATCGTAGTCCTCCTCCACCAACTATGAAAACCAACCCAATGACGAATGTGTAAGATTTTGATTAACAATTTCGTTTCAGTTTCGTGTCGGGCTTTTGTTGGGGGGGTTTTTATCTAAAGTTCATTTATAACATTTTTCCGTAGCACAACACGAGCAGAGTAGTTCTTCGGTGGGCCTCAGGACAAGGGGATGAATTGATGATGAAACGAGTTAGATAAACGTGTAACGTGCTTACTACACAACCCCTTTCATTGTCTTAAGGCGATGTTGTCTAGATACCTTTTTCTTGGATTGTCATCCTCCTCTCTACGCAAGTCTTGAGTTTCGACGTCACACTAATCCCCGAGCAGGGATTTTCCCCACAAAAAAAAAAAAAAAACAAAAAGCAAATGAAAACACCTTCGGGGATAAACCCCCGACCGCTGGTTCGCAAAAACTGTCGGTTAAACTGAAATTTGATGGTTTTTATTTGATTATTCTGCAATTAGATCTGTGTTCTCGGAGGTAGAGGGAGAGAGACTTTTTGCCCCTCGCTTTGAAAAAGGGTATTTTCGGGGGAAAATTATTATTGCCTCACACTTGGATTTTATACTCGTATACCTACCGAAGGGGATGACGTCGAGAGGCCAACGTAAAAACTGTTTGATTATTAAATCACCCAGTAAAAATTCACAGAATTCTAATGAGTTAAGTGAAGTAAATGGATTCACCATTTACCAACTAACCATTCACCGGTCGATCCTTGGCAGAGACAGAGAGATAATTCTAACGACGACGATGGAAGATAGAAAAGGGTTGTTCTGATCCAACCCCATTTGCTGGGGCGAGATGTCGAAAATTAGATAAGTCCAAATTGGATTTGTGTTTCGCGCGCGTATACCGTAGAAAGCGAACGAAAAATATTGAAAATTGTTAAATTATGAGGAATTTGCATAATTAAAATTAAATCTGAAAAGGAGTGAAGACCGAACGTAACCGTTCTCATTCTCGTTGGGCGTGAAAGACTCATGAATATTATGAGTGTAATGGGTGAAATTAGATTTGCACGAAATGGTGTCTGGTGTTTCTTTTTTTTTTTTCTTTTTTTTTGTGTGAATAATTCCATGGAAACGTGGGTGCTTTGCTTCGCCTTTTTTTTTGTGGTGAAATAATTTTAGATTATGCTGAAAGTTGTACACGTTTTTGTATACGAGCACGAGGGTGTTTTTAATTGACAGTCAGAAGACACTGTATAAAATTTCTGCTGAAAAACAGCTATGCCTATTATGAAGACCTCAAGATTTTTGGTAATGTGGTCATATTGGAGAAAATAGATCCTTGAACACCTGTAGAAGGTGCAGATTTGGCCATCAAGCCCCAGGCAGAAACATACTGTCTATGCTGCATTACATTTACACAATGGAACTAGCCTGGCACCATACACATGTTAAGGGCATGAGGGGCATTCTGAACATGTGTATGCTCGTTCCATAGAAAGGTTCGATAACGTAAAACCTCTCAGAATTCGGTCGGAAAATTGAACTTTTTGAGTCTTGTTTGGTGCCAGATCACAATGGGATTACGGGAAATGAGATCTCCTATGAACTTGCTGGACTAGGCCTAGAAGAGGGCGTCTGTGGAGATGATAAACTTGTGTTTTGAGGTGCTATTCCTGTTGCCTCTCAGCAGAAAAGAATGCAGATAAATTACCCGGCACTACACTTTTGCTAAGCAATGTGCTGTCCGTTTTGCCTAGCATTGTCCCTCTTTTGATGTGATGAGAGCTGATCGTGTGAGGGGTCTAAAAGCAAAGTTGGCAATCGATTTTCTTTGCAAAATTAGATAAGAATTTCCCATTTCTTAACTAGGCGACATAAATTTATGGTTTTCTTCTAAAATAATGAGGTTTGACGATTGTTTAGCGAGTTTACATGTCGACCACACGTATCTTACAAATTATTTATTTATTCATCTACAAGTAATATAACTTAACAGATTACAACAATTAACTAGAATGATGAAGGAATTACAAGAATTTACTCAATTAAACAGTAAAAATTGAATAATGCACTTTTAAAAATAGATCTAGATAAACTTAAGTCTACTACAGACCAAACTGAGTTGAAGTTTGAAATAGGGCGAGACATAGGCTCGTTCAACCCATAATTAGTTCTATGCAAAGTACGAAAAAGAAACTCTCTTTGTCCTATAGGTCTCTCGGGTGCATATATTGGAATTAAACACAACAAGCATGGGCTTTTTTCATGATAACAGAGGATGTCTCTCACAAACATTACATCATGGATCTTCCTCCTAGGCGTAAGCTTGGCTAAACCAAATAGTTGGCATCTAGTTTTATATTCTGGCGAAAAATTCCAGCGCATTTTGAAGAAAACAAATTTAGAAAATCTTCTCTGAACTCGTTCCACTCTATCAATATGCACCTGATAAAAAGGACACCACACGATGTCGCAGTATTCCAAAAGGGATCGAGCAAGAGCAGTGAATATAGTTATTAGGGAGTGCGAATTAGACAATTCAACTGTATTTCTTTTGATGAAGCCGACCATGGAATTCGCTTTAGTTGTTATGTAATCTACGTGATCACAAAAAGTCAATGCCTGATCAAAAACAACACCAAGATCTTTAACCTTATTTACGCGAGTGAGATCTTTAGAATCGATTGAGTATCGGTGAATAATTGGGTTGAAGGATCTACTGAATGTTGTTACGTTGCATTTCGCTATGTTAAGATGGAGGCAATTAACTTTACACCAATTTGAAAGCGCATCAATATCAGATTGAAGCTTTATGCAATCGTTTATGCTTGATATACTTAAGAACAATTTTAAATCGTCTGCATACAAAAGGCTTTGGCAGTAGCTAAGAACATATGTTATATCATTGATAAATATGATGAAAAGTAAAGGCCCTAGGTGACTGCCTTGAGGTACGCCTGAGAAACAGTGAAACGGGTTTGAATGAACAGAATCGAGCTAAACTAACTGCACTCTATTCATTAAAAACCAAAAGCACTTCAACTTATGTATTAAGACATTGTGACTCACAGAATCGAATGCCTTACTAAAATCAGTATAGACAGTGTCCACCGGACAACCCCTTTCGAATGAATTTAGTACAGATGATATAAAATATACGAGATTGGAGGCAGTAGATCTCCCTGAAACAAATCCATGCTGAGATACTGAAATATGCTGTTTGACGAAAAATTCCAGTTTGCTTTTGACAATACTTTCAAAAAGTTTAGGAATGGCTGACAATTTACAGATTCCCCTATAGTTCTTAACATCATTTTTAGAGCCAGCTTTAAAAATGGGAACTAAAAACGATACCTTCCCTTCATTTAAAAAAAATGCCATGCTTGAGCGACGTGTTGAAAATTTGCAGCAGTGGGTAACAAATGCTATCCTTACATCTTCTTAAGACAAGTGCAGGAATTCCATCCACACCTGCATTAGTTGATGGTTTTAGACTGCCAAGAGCCAGAGTGACGTCCTTCCCGGTCCAAATTAATGCGTCCAATATCCACTTCAGGATCGATATTGGTTATTGGTGTGAACTGGACATGGGCACTTTTCACATAAACAGATTTGAAAAATTGAGCAAACAATTCACAGGAAGATCCAACATTGTTCGATTGCGTGTTTTTGTATTTCATTACTTCCGGAATACCATACGTGTTACGTTTTTGTTTAATGAAATTCCAAAAACTTTTACTATCTGTTACTAGCTTACTCTCGATATCCATGATATAATCTTTATGAACAAACCTACTGAGCACGCTAAATTAATTTCTCAAAAAGTAGCATAATCAATCAAGGTTAGCGAGTTCTTATACCGTTTAAGAGCCTTATTCTTCAAGTTTTTCAAATGCATTAACCGTCGGTTATACCAAGGGGGCTTTGAGAGTTTCTTTTTGCGTGTTATCGGCACATACATTTCAAACCCTGCATCAATGATAGTTTTGAAACGAGCATACATTTCACTTAGATTTAGGCAAAGAAATTCATTAATTTAAACCCACAAAATTTGCTTTACCAAAATTGAAAGTCCTAATATTACAATCAACTGGCTTTAAAATATTGTAAAATTCAAATTCAAGCTCAGTTTGCTTGTGATGGCTTTAATTTATTGTGCCAACAAATCGAGATTGCCAACTTTGGTTCTAAGCCCCTCATGTGATAGCCTTATTAATGAAGCGCCCACTGTGCAGACTAAGAAATTTTATAAACAGGGAGTTACTTGGAAAATGGACCAGTGCTGACTCAAAATGTTCCAGTGCTCTTCTAATTGGGTATGGATTTTTGTTCGGATATAGCGTATAAATAGGTGCCCTGTGACATCAATCGTAGGCTCGATGTTACTAAGTCGATCAGGTCATGAAATAAGCGAAGCCCAATCCTCATCTATCTGTTAGTCAGAACGGGATGATCGAATAGTAGATGACGAACAGATTCAATTTATTCCTTGTCTCAGCAACACCTGTAATATCATGTATTCCTGCGACCAGTCCAACCAGATAAATCAGTCTCTTCTTTCCAAATGGGTTTAGAGCACATTGCTCTTTATTTGCCCATAGTGCAGACTGGAACTCTTAGAACTCTTTTACGCTGTTGGGTTTCTCCTGCCAAATTACACATCGGATGATGTACTTATACTCATACTTTCAATGAATCAGAATCAATGCTTCTCTGTACATCGCCAGGTTGCACCTGACAGGGGCGAAAACCCAGAGAATGAAAGAAGTCTTGAAAATTGAATAGCACGGGGAAGTCATTTCCGATCCCCCTTCGAAGTCTATCCGATTTTTCATTACTTGGGATATTAATGAGCTCCGATATCGTATTGACCGTTTTTTTAAGTATGATGTTTCAAAATAGAAAGGTCAAATATCCTAATTCTGAATCAAAACCTCTACAGATTCAATAAAAGCCGTTTTATTCTGCTTGGGCTATTTAGTTGCATTTAAGTTATCCCCCAGATGACGAGCAATCCCTACAAAAAAAGGAGGAAAGACTGATCGGTAATAATGTATTTTTTTTTTTATAATTTGCACGTGTTAAAGCGGATATGAATACCCTTATACTAATTTTTAGAACGCGTGCGAAAGAGGAAGAGAGAGAGAAAGAAAGAGTGGTGAAGTTTGATACTCATGTGGTATTAAGTTTCTTTAAACTCCAAGGGTGGCTGTCCAGATAACTGGGGAGCATTTTGTTTGTTTTCGCTATTATTGTCATTGCTTATGATTCACAGTATTTTTTTCCGTCCTCCTGATGTCATCATCACGATCAAGTTGCATTTTAGCCAAATGACCACCCTACTACCAGTGTTATGCCTTCGCAGTAGAGTAGACTTAGTTTTCGCAAGTGATCGACTTTTTTATTTATTTCATGCGAAATAAATAGATGATTCTTGACATCAGGATTCGAACCGTGAATCAACAGCGTGACAAGCGATGATGTTACCAGTACACCACGGCCACCCTTTGTTATCGAAATATGAAAAAAAAGGTTTTCGTCTATGCTAAACTACAATAACTAAAGAAACCAAATTGAGGTAGATTGTGGTTTGATTGTAGGAGTGTAGCACACTGCGGTCTTTGTGATCATTCGACGTGGAAGAGATACTCGATCTTGAGCACCTCATCCAGTTCAAATGCCTTATCTGGAGTGCATCTATGGATGGCAGATCTCCTTCTGATAGTTGATATGTATCCAAGTACAGTGCTTCACCCTCCTGGAGTTTTCTCAACATCCCAGCAAAATCTGCAGTCTTCTGCACCCGTTAGGATGCCTGTAAGAATGCAATGCAAATTTTTCTTAATGCTTATGCAAACCTTACGTCTTTTCCTATTATAGTAGATTTTTGGTTGAGGTGGGATCTGGTCACTTTATCACTGCGGTCACTATTGGGCCTATTGTGATTTGTTCTAATTTCAAAGCTCATTTAAGATGCCAGAGTTGGTGATGAATTTGACTATATTCTTGAGTGAGCCAGGAGATGTGTCTCAAGCTTCAAGTTAGAATTTACTTAAGTAACGATGACTTGTTCTAGTTGGACAGTCACTGATTGCACATTCTGCATAAGTTATCTTGAGACGTTTTTTGACTCTGCAGTGACCTATGAGGAATCCTGTGCCTATTCCAATCTGACTCCTGGTTAGCAGTAGGAGTTGTTACGCTCTGTTGTTGGAGGTATTTGGTAGATAGATTTTGGCTTGCCTGTTACCTGCAGTTTCTATCCAGTGAATGCATCTTTTATTTTAGCCAGGTTTTTGTACAGCTTTTTGCCGTACTGACGGTTATACTTCCCGAGAAGTTCCTTTGCTTGTCTTAGCTTAGGGAGTTCCTCCCAAAGTTTGGCTCCTTTGCAGTTCGGCGAAGGCAGTCTCCTTGTTAGATCATCAGCTGCTTCATTTTCATCTACTCCTTCATAACCTGGCACCCAGTAGAGAGTAACTTTGATGTTCTGATCCAATCGATTTATCTTGGCAAGTCACTCTCACACTTGGTCATGATCCGACAACATCACGATAACTTGCCCGCAATAATTCTTATCGAGGTTGAATTGGGCGCATCTTTAGATCGCATGAATCTCTGCTTGGAAGATATTGGGGGAAGTTCCTATGGCTTTCCAGTATTTGGTTCTGGCCCCGTGCACCATTAATAGTGTTTTGTTTGATTGGTTCTTCTCGGGTTTACTGCTCCATTCGCCGCTCAGCTTCGAGTAAAATCTTCTCTCAAAGCAATAGCTTTGCCAAGATCGGAACTGATTAGAAAGCACCATCTTCTTTGAATAGTTTCTTTGTAGATTCATTATAGCAAGAAGTGTAGGAGTTTTGCGTCCCAATATCACCTATAGCGCCGCTGTAGGACCTGCACTTTTTCAAGGATTTTTCTTGTCATGGTCAGTCTGTTTTTTTCTGACCTAAGCTACTGCTTCGTATAGTGCTAATAATGACAGGCCTTAGCGTCATGGTGGGTTGCAGGTGGGTTGCATCCCCGGGTTTTACCTGAAATTTGTGGTACACTTCTAGATACTTGACCTGTTGTTGTGGGTCGACTCTAATCCCATTCATTATGATTGATTGCATATGTTTTAACTGCCTTTTTCTACCGTAAAGTACCACTGTCATCTTGGTCGGGTTATTATTTAGATCTACCACCTATCTTATTTCGCATGGAGTGCCTCCTCGAATTTCTCTCTCGCAGTGGTAACTACAGTGACTCAAAATTTTGATGGAATAATTATTAAAAAAAAATATTTTTTTTTTTTCTTTATTTACAACGATAGTTCATTACAGTAGCCAAACAATTGGTGTGGTTTAACATTTGTGCTCAATTTCTTGACCTTGAACAACTTTCCTTGTTTACTATTTTGCCCTCCTTTTGTTTTGAGAATCACTTCTTCTTTGAGTAGATTCTACAAACATCTTCCACTTCCTGGAAGTGATATGGTGTCAAGTAATTTACGTCCAGTCCCATAAGTGTTCAAATCTGGAAGATCTCATTATCTCAGTTGTCCTGCTGTTAGTTGATCTTCTAGAGACTGCTTCTAGATTTTTTTTTTTGTTGTTTTTTTAATTGGGAAAGTAGGCATCAAAATCATCTGTCTTGGTTTTGAAACGATAGGGTGGAACGTTGCCTTCCTCCACTAATTGATTTAACATTTTTTTTTCTTTCCATTTGACTATACCTTATCCAATTATATGCTGCCCGTCCATAGTAAATTGAACCATTTATTATTCACATACTTTAATAAACATTTTTTTTTTCTCGTGTGTTCTCATTCACTTTATTCCATGTTCATGCGAATGAAAATAATGCAATTATTTAAATTTATGCAATCTAATTACGACCTATGGAATTCTATATCATGCTATGAATAAATAGATACATACGAGTACTTCGCACTTTCCCCCCTCCACCATTGCTCTGCTTACAATCTTTTTAATGCAATTTGAAAAATTTAATGCATTTTGTTTATTTTTTAAGAAAAATAGCATTTTTCCTTCAACTCTATATGGTATCATCACATTTACTTTATGAATTGTTAATCTCGAGTGTCATTTGTCATACAAATGATTAAAAGATACTTTGAAAGAAGCTCTATCGTTTAAGTGATTGCTTTATTGCAAAGCATTAGTATTCTTGAGATTCTTTTCATGAATACTTCTTCTTTTTTTTTTCCAATTGCATTTTGAATTTAATTAAACATTTAAGGTATTGGAGAAGGTTGCGAAACGGAATTTCTCTAATTGATCTGTGTGTCAGAAATAAACGAGGCTTTATTACTTGGTGTGGTTTACACTTGATTCCAGTTTTATTTGGTCGTAGCTAAATGTCCATACGAAAACAGGATTTGTTGTTTTTTTTTTTTTTGTTCTCAGAATTTTGCTTTCTTAAAAAATCGCAACAAACACCTGTCATAAACTGACTTCTTCACACATCTTAGCAGCAACCTACCACACCGAAGTATTGTCCTTTTCAATGTCGTTGACAAAAATATCTACCGGCAAATTGTGCACACTAAAAATATAACTTTTTATGCCTTTTTAAATTGACAATTTCTATTGTTACAAAAGAAGGGTCCCCTTCTAATTCAGTTTTGAAAAACCAATTCACCCGTCGTGAAGGCAAACTGTGACGATGCCAAAACAAATAATCAATTGTTCGAAACATCCGTTCGGAGAATTTTGTTATTTTTTTTTTTTTTTTTGAAAATCCTACCTTAGGTAACCAGATATTGCAATTTTTGCGAAATTTAATTTAAAAAAAAAAAATAAAAACGTTTGTAAACCTACCTGAAGGTCTGACAAAGCAATTAACTTCTTTCCAAAGCGAAGAAGAAAAATAAAGATAAATTGAAAGTGAGCAATCGAATTCCCGCTGCGCATGCGCATTGCATTCGCAACCAAATAGCCCTCCTCCTTTTTTTTTCGAGTTTTCGAAATAATCGTATTTTGTTTGAAAGGCAAAAGAATCCACAAGCGGGGTCTGCGGAGGACTTATTTTTCCATATCCAGCTGTGTAGAAGATAAGGGGAATGGTTTTGCAGAATTTTGTTCGACTTTGTTATGATTTTATGAGTAGGAACACATGTTACGAGTATGCATTTAGATACATAGATTTACCTAAACAACTGACTAAATATCATATTATAACAAAATTTGATGCTTATTTGCTTGACGGATATCTGAATAGTTCTATAGGTTTGCAACCTTTTGTAAACTTACGAGTAGTATCTCTTTTGCTTATCAATGTCTTCCCGAACTATATATTTGCTACAGTCTCTAAATTTTGAAGCCATAGTCCGTAAGGCCCATCTTCTTTAGATGCTACATGTCCTTTGAATATCGCTACTACATATACCTATGGGGATAATTTTTGGCTCCATGCTTAGAAATCCTAAATCCTAAGCCTGTCGACATCTTCTCTTGTGACCAGTTCTGTTCTTCAGTCTACATGAAGGAGCAAATAATTGGTATACATAGATTCAAAATATTTCGATGCTCACACCTGTGTTTTCTTGTCCTTCGATCTCTAGGTGTACCTTTACTCAAGCTAGAGTCACTTCATTCTGAATAATACATTCGCTAAGTCCTTGTTGTGTTGTGGAAGGGAAGGACTCGTGACTGCAATTGTAGCTTATCACTTTTGCAGTTGACCACATAGAATGGGACCCATTCAAGAAGCTTGTTGGTGACTCTCTCGGTGACAGCTTCTGTGGAAAAGTAGATACCGATGCTCTTAAAACGATTTCAACCCATGGAAAGACGAACAGAAAAAAAAATCCCGCAGCTACTCCCAGTTAGACAAGGTGATCGGGATCCTGTTGTGCTATCATTGATGTCAGGAGCAGATGCAGAACTGATATTTGGCATGGAAAGATGTCTACTAGAGTATTTTCAAAATTGTTTAGGTTGTTTGCTTTTCGTCAAGCTTGGTTAGATTATAGTTGATGCAAAAGCTTCAGCTTATTTTCCTGCCTAATCAGTTCAGTTGGAGTATGGTTGTTAATTTGTTGCACGCCTCTACATCCAGTCGACTTTGTCAGATAAATGTTGAAGTATTCCGGTCATCGTTTGAAGAGTAGGAGGCAGCACAAAAACTTGGTGCAACTAAGAAAGATGAGTTTCTGCCCTCGATTCCTCACTCTGATAAGCCAAGTCTGATCGAACTTTTGAAATGCGGTACACAGTTTGTAGTCGGAGTAACGAAGATATGTGGAGTCAGTTGACTAATTGACTTGAGTTTTGATGAAGGCTACCATATCTAAATTCTTTCCTTCTAGAAGCTGATGGGCGTAGCTGCACGTTGAAAAGGTTGATTGAACTGCAGACCTACAAAAATAAAAAAAAAGGAAATATTTGACGCAAAGTGTATGGGTTATACAGGGCCTAGGGCCCACAGACCTAGGGCCAGCAGGCCTCTAATGTTGCACAATTCAAGTAAGACTTGATTCGATTTCCACAACAAATGGCCATGCAGATTGAAGAGGGTATGACAGATACACCCGGATGATTTTATCACATAAAGTGACATCATAGCTTTTGGCCTCAGCCTGGTTACACAGGCCCATCAGCCGAACTTCGAAATGTAATCACGGCTACTTTACGAGACCTATTACGAGTTGGGATTCACCGCTTGTCTCATCACTTATTTGATACTTTGTCTGCATAACTGACTGTGAATGTCTCCTCTTTCTTTCTCAAGGCGCTTCCACGCTTTTTATTGCTGATCTCTCTTTGTTTTGTCAAACTAGAAAAAGAAAACTCTCTCAAGGTAACTAACAGAGTTACATTATTCCGCATTGACTAAGTTCACCGTGGTAAGTGAAAGCTGCGTAGAAGTCAGCATCTATCCCTAATCGTACTGCCACAAGGACTAGTGAACACAGATGCTTCAGCACTAGCTTCTTGCATCAGTAGAATACATTATTTCTCTATGCCCCCACTCTTTTGCAGTCCTCTGATTTTTCACTCAAAGACCCAAGGCTTCTGTAACAGGTCATCCTGCACAAAGCATCTACACATCCTTGTGCTGATAACGTTTTGTGATTTAATTGGCAATGAATTAAATTATGTTGGCGATTAGAAAAATTCCATTTAAAGAGAATTGAAAAGTATCTATAAGTGTGTTCTCTGGCTATTGCAACGATGCATTCCTTCTTAATTTTCGCTTCGAATGATCAGACTGAAAGTCAATTCGGTTGTAGAATTCCAAGCACATCTTTCCAACACTAAACTTCTTATCTTGAAACGCACTATAATAATTCAAGTCATAAGTGAAATTTAGATCGCGCCAACATAGACATAATGTTAATGGGATAATCCCTCAAATTGTCTCGCTTATTGGGGACGAGTACTCGTATCTAAGTATCTAAAGAGCGAGAAAAACATACTCGTAATGAGTAAACCTATATCTAGTGTATGTGTAGAACGCATCCTAAAGAATTAATCGTATAATTAATTTGATGCATGTATGCAAAGTATTTCGTGTTACATGTCATACCAAAAGTTTATCAGATCTTTTCGTCGCCTTGATACTTGCACAACATAACGTAGACGTAGCCATCGTCGTCGTCGTCGTCGTCGCTGTTCGTCGCCACATAGCTAGTTGTATTCCATCGGCTTTGCATATATATGTCGTCGTCACAACGCAAGTGCAATTTAAATGTAACAAATTGAACAAAAAAAAAAAAAAAAACATACCAACTGCAATCCCTTTCCTCATTTACAGAATAGGGTAAAAAAAATGCATGTATCTCTAACATCAATATAAATAAAAAAAAAAGTCCCTATAATCATCGCAAATCTTGAGAAATCTTATTTAGAATTCGTTCAACTAGGTCTTGGACCTTCCTTCTACTCTTCCTTATGCAAATATATGCGTGCATTTAAGGCGGATAAACTGGATCTCCAGAGATTATCTTTGCACCAAAGTGACATCTTAGAAATGTACAGTGCATGTCTGGCTATGGTACATGTACCCATCTTATCCCAATCTTAATCAATCTGCAATTTCCTCGCAATCAAATGTAAAATGATTACAATTTCAACATGTTATTTGTATCTATCCCTGGTGAGGCAATGAAAAGTCATGTCATAGACCCCCGCTCAAACTGAAGACACACTAATTAGATGATGAAGAGATAGGCACGAGCACGTCCTATCTTATCATTATGGCGGGACTGTAAAAAAAATTTTGAAACTGAAATCAATTCACCTGCTACCGAAACAGAAGCTTTTGTGTTCTGCAACACACTACTGTATACATATTATGTGGCAAACATTACGCCATGTTTACATGTGAAATTTCATGTTCATCCACTTAATGCCGAACGTTGTCTTCGTTGTAAATTTAACTAATAACAAATCTAAGTCATGTTAGTCATAGTTATACACAGGGCCATGGCTTTTTTTTTTTTTTTTTTGGTTACTCTTCAAAGATAAAATCACAGAGCATACGCAGTAGGGCAGGCTGATAAGGCGCCTCCATGCGTTACCTCTGCGGTGTGTGTCCACATTTTTTTTTTTTTTGACGCAAAAGCCTACAATGATAAGGAAGGCTTATCATATAAACATGTGTAATTGTTGCTTTTGGATAGTCACAAAGAAAAGTTTTAGTTATCAACGGCAGCAAAGTCTTATTTTTTTTTTTAAGGAATTTTTTTGGACTTCAGTTTTATCTATGTTTGAATAATTCCAAAAAAAAAAAAAAAAAACAGATATAGATAAGGAAGACACAAAATTGCTTCCAGATTTTTCGTTGTTTTCTTTAGGATTTAAAAGTGCACATGATTTAGGTGAACCTTCAAAGTAGTTGAAATCTTTGCCATGAATCGGGTTGAAGGCCTTTTACGGAATATCTTTGGCTACAACATGCCACTAAGTGAACGCTTTGAAAAAAGGTTCCTGGACAAAATCCACCGGTAAGTGCATGAAATGGCTTCTAGTGATTTTGTATCTATACTTACCTAAAGTAGCTATCGCACATCCCAAACAAAACTACGTATTGATATTGAACGCATAAAATGTTCCAAATACACGCAAGCGTACAGGTGTAATGACTTTGAACCTATATCTAGTGTCCCAAGCTGAGTCTTTCTTGAAGGATAGAGACGCATGAGTACGAGTATAATTTCTGCTATGTATGACGTACACATACACTCACCATATGCCGACGGATGAAAAAGCTCCGGAAAGACAATTTATCATAGAGAAAAATTACTTAAGGACTTGTCTTGAGCGGAGATAAATGGACCGAAATCCTCCCCTAACTATGTAATGCTCCATTGTTCTTACCTACTGACCAAGGTCCGGAACCCTTATACTAGTTGCGGTTCGTGACTTATAGTATTGAGGGTTCACATTCCTCAAAACCAACAACTTCCTTGGTCTTGAACTTTGAAAGGCATTTCGAAAGTCGAAAATGCTAGAATTTTTTTTTCACACATATCCACCGCCGGATATACGACGGCGGATATCCGGCTCGAAGTATATAGAACAACTATTCCGTTGTCGGATATACAAAATGAACAGACGCGGGGTATGTATCTATTTGCCTACCGGACAAACCTCAGTTCAATCCCGCGCCGGATGGCAGATATCCGAAATGTATAGAATTCAATGAGGGCGTTCACACTATTTATACGTTAACCGGATACTCGGCGTCGGAAATACAGTTTGGTGTAGTACGAGTATATACTATTGCTCCTTGCGGAACAAACAGATTTGCCTAACCACCGAAGCAATTTGGTTTCTTGGTCTGGTATAGTGTGTAAATGGTCTCATCTGTAGATCATTAAAATTTTATGGATAGTTGAATGCATTCACTCTCCATTCCGACAGTTGTACAGGAGGACTAGACGCAAAGCGATTTCAGTTGAAATTGACGTCTGTCCGGCAAGAGGAGAATAGTATATTCGGCGTTCTGTACCGTGTATCCGGTGGCAGAAAATTGTGAACGCTTTCATTGACTTCTATACACTTATATCATGCGATGTATACCCGACGTTGGATACGTTCGAAATCAACCAGAAATTGTGCATCCTGCACAATTTGTGTGATATTTCCGATGAAAAAAGGTTTTTCGCTAATCTCCGGCTAAAATCGGACATTTTGGAACATAGGGCACTTTCAATTTTAGAAAATTTTTAAAAATTCAGCCACTATCCTATAGAGAATCGCAAAACCTAAAATTTTGACTGCAACAATTCCTTTCGTTGGACGCATCCTTTTGAAGATATTCGATACAATCCGAAGGTACATTACTTTAAATGTCAACCAACAAACCTTTCTGTCAACGCCATGGCGAAATTAAAGAAAAAAGTCCCAATTTCCCATTGCTCAAGCGAATTACATTATGGGAATTTTGCTTTCGGCACAAATTTTTTGTGCACAATTCCTTTCCACATAAAAGCAACCTCGCTTTGGCGGCTGTAAACACATTTCTCAATAGCACACACCTTACAGTCGGACACATGAGGTGCTTTCTTACGCGGATTTGATTATTGTTGGTACATTTTGAAACTGCATCATAACAACATGTTGCAGCATCAAAATAAATAAATTCAAAACCCAGCGTTGGAAAGCGCACCTTGTATGTTTCGCCAGTCAGTAAACTTTCAATAAAAATGAAAAAGATATCATTCTTGGCAGTTAGTTTTAACAATTTATGTTAGGACAGCTTATGGATCATGTGGCGAAAAAGTTTGATAAGAATTTCTAAAAAGTGTCAAGAAAATCAGTCCATCAGTCTATACTTGGATTGAACTTCTCATTATCAGTTTTGTCTGTCATCTATAATGCTTAGTTAATGATATGCTCTTTTGTAGGCTCTTAGTGAAGATTATCTTGACAAAGTTTATTAAATAGCACCTGTCTATTTCAGATTTCCTTCGAATAAGTTTGCAAACCATTCCTCCTGGACTCTGGGTATTTTAAAAAAAAATTCTCGATTATAGATAAGTGATTACAGTCTGTTTTAACCTCCTTCTATCTAAGTACACGCAATTTTCAGTAAAACATGTATCTTTCTGTCAAAAGGTTTCAAAATCAATCAGAAATTAATTACAAAATCCTTCAACACAAGCTTTCAGAGCCCTTCAACATCAATACGAGTATACATCTATTTTCGAACTCGAAACAAGCCAGACGCAAGCCATGTTGGAAAAATTATTTCTCAAAACAAACAACCGTCAGAACTTTAATTGTCTTGGCAAATAATTAAACTAAGACATTTCATCCCCTAAAAACACCCGCCCACCTTGTTTTTAGCTCAACTTGAGCTCCCCTTGTTTCGTCTTTTACTTTTTTTTTTTTTGCGAGAAAACAAAATTTCATATTTTATCCGTCATTTAAGTTGCACCGAAGAACACGCCGTGCACAACAGGCGAACCTGTCAAAAGCAGACATTTCTGCGCCGCGGCTTTCAAAGTTAATCCCCACCTCCATCATAGTTTCAGAAAGAGTCCTTCCGAGAAAACCCACTTTGTTCGTTGGTTCATTCACATTCACAGCGCACTCACAAAGAGAGGTCCTCAAACTCACTTCACATAGTCGTCGGTGTACTTCTTGCATACAGGAGGAAAAATAAACGAGTACACCATATACTATATAATTACCCTTAAATTAGCTGCAAAACCATTTACGTGCCGCCCTCTAAAATCCACCCAGAGTCTCTCTGTGTGTCCTTGTGTTGAAAAATCACAGAAAATACCAAGAAATTCTCTTTCATCACAAAAATAGTTTACAAGGAAGTTAACTGAAAGCAATTTCAGTTTTCTTTTTTTTTTTTGCTAAATTTTTAATGCAAATGAATTGAAAAATGCCAGACAAGGACTCCCATTGGAAATAGGAGGAAAATCCTTTCGGAATTAAATGCGCACAATTAAATGTTGAAGCCCCCCCCCCCCCACACACACACCGTCCTACTCGATGAAGGCAATCATCTTTAATTAGGCGAATGGAATAGTTGCTCGAACCCCTCTGGTTCTCATTGATTTTTCCGTTTGAAATCCTAAAGAACGAATTCCGATTCGAAAAACCGCATGTAATGGAAAGGATTTAATTATTTGCTCTAAGGATATCTGACAGTATACACACACTCGCTATGTTGTGTATGTACACAAATAAATAAGGAAAATATGTTGTACGTCAATCGGAGTGTATTGGGCACAAATCCACAATGCAAACGGTGGAAATGGTGGTCTATGGAGGATATTTTATGAAAGAGAGTGAGGTCCTTGAGGCTAAAATTGTATTCGACGGTGGCCGTGTTGGTTGTTTGTTTATCTGAACACTTTTTCACCGTGTGTACGTCTGTGTTTGAGGTGATTAACAACAATCGATCATTATGTGAAAATCGAACAAACAGGACTCTCTTTCGACTGGGAAGGGGTTTCTTTTTTTCGCAGGGAGAAGAATTTAATCCTACCCGTTGGCTGAAGCGCGTTTGCAGGCGATTATAATATAATAATTGTTTTGCGGTTTATTTTTGCCCCATCTCGTTTAAGGATTACCTATAGGATGCGATATAGGTGCTTGCGGCTAAATTCACATAAAACCTTACCACAGAAACGAATCGAATAAGAGTGTGTTAGGCAGAGAGATTCAGTAGATCCTTGTGTGAAGGTTTTTTTTTAGGATAACAAAAACAGATGGAAAAGATTGTCGTAAAATGATATTTGAAAGCATACTAACAGTTATACGAGTACACACTGTCCTCTGACGGTTCAGTTCCATTTTCCTAAAAAATCTGGGAAAGCTGTGTATGTACCGAGAGTCATCGAATATCGACCAAATGTTCTACAATGCATCTAAATAAATATCTGTTATGATCGAGTTTTATTTAGAAATTCCCTCAGATTTGAAAAATGTTTAGCAACATGTTGCTCATTATGTATTTCATTTCCCTCTCACCAACTTATGGGAAACCTACGTCGTTGCGTTTGCTTACGTCCCATATGACTCGGTACTACCCCCACCACCAAGGGCAGTGGTTGAGCAGAAAGATAGAACTTGCAATATGTTGCGATGCTAATGCTCAAAACTCTCTTTGGGGCAGCAGCAAATGCAATGCACAGGGAGATCGTCTTCTAGACTTCATACTATCGTCTTATCTTACCATCAACAATGTTGGCTCACAACGAACATTTGTTACCTCGCAAAGACAGAAAGTGATTGACTTGACTCTGTCCAACGGGTACTTTAAGTCTATTAACAACTGGAGAGTTTCGACAGAAATTTCCCTCTCCGACCATAGATACATCGATATTCAAATCGAAAGCGGAGCTACACCTTTGCAGGGGAGGAGCAATCCGAGAAAAACCAACTCGATACGGCTTAAGGAGGAGTTAGGCAAATCTGTTAAAGCTCTACCCAAACTTAGAATGAAACAAAAGGTAGAGGAAGCC
The DNA here is from genome assembly GCA_963082735.1 of Pocota personata. Classification (NCBI taxonomy): domain Eukaryota; kingdom Metazoa; phylum Arthropoda; class Insecta; order Diptera; family Syrphidae; genus Pocota; species Pocota personata. The sequence continues at coordinate 260,540,600 of OY720429.1, read as the reverse complement.
GTTCAAGACCTTCAAGTACCCTTACCAGGTGATTTGAACTGATGTCAAGAATCATCTATTTATTTCTCATGAAATAAATAAAAAAAGTCGATCAATTGCGAAAGCTAAGTCAACTCTACTACGAAGGCATAACTCTGGCAGTAGAGTGGTCATATGGCTGAAAATGCAACTTGTTCGTGATGATATCATCAGGAGGACGGAAAAAAAAATACTGTGAATCATGAGCAACGAGAAAAAACAAAACAAACAAGCTCCCTAGTTATCTGGACGCTACCCTTAAAGTTTGCAGAAAACTTAATACCATCTGAGTTTCAAACCACTACACTAAATCTTTCTTTCTCTCTCTCTTCCTTCTTCACAACGCCCGTGTCCTCTTTGGCGCGTGCAAATTTATAAAAAAAAAAAACGTATCCGCTGACAAAAAATCCCTGCAGAAGGCCAGTTCCGTAGTGGAACTCAAATCTGCAACGAATTCGTAACGAAACCAGAAAACTTCTAAATACACAATCGAAGCTGGCATGACTCTCCAAGATGCAGGCTAACTAAACGAATGGTCCCCGTCGTCTGTAAGAAATCCGAGGCTTTCTTGCTATCTCTTAGCAGAAAGGACTGCAGACAACTTACTGGCATTCTTACGGGACACTTCGCCTTTGCCAAGCACCTAGCACCATATGCTTGCTAGGTTTGAGCGCTACCCCTGTCTGCGAATCCTGTAGAGGGGGCGATGACACTGCGGAACACTTCTATGTTCTGCCTTTGCTCGGATCAAGTAGCGGATTTTCGGTGCTGATGTGGTGAGTGCAGTGACCATCACTGAAGCGTCTACTCGTCTTACAAAAGACGGAAAAAAAAATCACATTAAAATGGGGTTCTCTGCCTGATTGTACAAACCTGTTTTTAAGTCTGAGTGCTCAAGTATGGTATACCCGCCCCGACAAAAAATAAAATAAAAATTTCAACAAAATTTTTTTGGAAATTCGCAGAATGAAACAAAACCGTGTTTTACATAGCACTCACATTTGCTAAGGGCTGTTTACAAAAGCTGTCGTAAACTATTAAAATGCTTCGCAGCATGTTGCCAAAACTTTCTTAAAACTCTATTCTCTAAAAAAAAATGTCTGTCATTCGATTTAAATGCTTACTTCATTGATCGTAATAAAATGCATCTTATATGAGGAGTATGTTCCGCCTTGTTCAATTATGGTTTTGAGTAGAAAATGTCAGCACCATGTATCGGTGGCTCTGTATGAGTCAGAAACATTCTACTGGAATTGCTTACTCGTAGAACGTGTTTAAGGCAAGGAAGTGACTTATTTTCAAAATACGAGTAGGCTTTGTGATGTGTTTATCGATTTATGTATTAGCAAATTGTGGATTCAAAATAATAAAGTGTTAGCAACATGTTGCTTAAATGTCCAGGTTCAAGAAGTGAGTCTACAGACAAACTTTACTTTGATAACATAGCGCGATAAGTCGGTGTTCGAACACGTAGCCCTTAATTTTTTAGAAAATAAATGTAATTACTACCGATGAGCTAACGATTTCACTAGCGATGATTTTTTTGAGCGGTTGTGGATACATTTTTTAATAAAACTCACCTATCAGTATGTACTTTAATCATAGCTATATATTTTTCTTTAAAATGTTGGAAGCAAGTATGTATGGCTAAATATATTTTAACGATCCTGCTGTTGCAAAGAAAACCATAAGCCGTATTTCTTATGAAACGTATCTACCTTACAGCTAGATGGGTATTATGCCCTCGGTTTGTGCCGCTAAAAGTAGTAAGCAAATCAAAATTAAAAAATTAATCAGCGAAGAGTACAACCACTTTGTTTAGCAAATACAAACACCTTGTATGTAGTTCAAGCCCCACTTAGGTATTTCATGTGTAAAATAGAACATTTCCGTACAAATTTACCCAAAAAAAGGCCAATAAAATTCAATAAAGTATCACAAAAAATCTTTTAAAGCCCGTGTTAAAGAACGTCTATCCAAGTTGAATACCTCCCACAAGGCGACTACCTTTATACTCTCACCCATCCATCAAGTCCACAACGAACAACAAAAATCGATAACCAAACTTGTTCAGTCATTTTCACTTAGTCACCTCAATCATTAATGGATTTCAATCTTTCAATATTCAAAGAAATTCATATTTCTGTTTGAAACAATTCAAAGTAAGGATTTGCGTTCCACGCACTACAGTCATTCGACCAGTTTCTTATCAACTTGATAAATCAGTTGTGTGTTTTTTTGTTCATGTCTCGGGTTCTTTTTAGATTTTTCGAAAAAAAAAAACCTCTTTCTGTCTGCTAAGTAACACAATCAACACAAAAGAACAAAAACCGAACCGAAAATTGTAACTCTTCGATACGATAACATGAAATATCGGTGAATTCCCCAAAATCAGACCATGATTTTATTCATTTGAGCCCCTTTCAATTCCCATACAAAAATGACTTGCTAAAATGTTGCTAAAGAGACCTACGTGACTAAGAAGTGAGCGGGGGCAACATTCCTCGTCTCATTATGTTGCGGCAACAATTGAATTCGGAATTTGGTGAAAATTAGAACGACAATGCAGTTTTTTTTTTTTTTTGTCCGTCGTTCTCCTGTATATCCACCCTACAGAAAGGATAATGGGGGAAAAAAACGAAACGATTAGGAAGCAGAAAAATGCACATCTAGATACATTAATACAGCATAGTCAGTGTAGAAATAAAAAAAAAAATGCTTTTCTGCTGAATCATATTTCTCAACATTATTACTTTATAATGGTTTGGGCGGCTGTCCAAGGATCCGAATCGGCGCTACACATAGAGTAGAAAGAAAAAAAAAACATTTTCTATGAACCCGAAAGCAAGAGAATAGAATTGAAATTCATGACGCCACCAGACCGACCGTCTACTGGATGATTTTACAATTTTTCTACGCCACTTACTATATTATTATTATTTTATTTTTCTTGTGTTGTGAGGTTCTTGTTCGTAGATACATTTTCCAGTTCACACTTTGATTCGGCTCGAAAGAAAAGGCAGAGAAAAAAAAACGGATTAAAGTCGATTTAATGTGAAATTTGATATTAAGTTCACGTTAAGTAGATGGGGACGAACAGACGTTTGTTGGACGGATGATTATTATGTGGTCAGTTGAAACTACATAGTTTTTTTTTTTTTTTTTTCGTTTGATGTATCTATGGGATTTGGGAAAATGTTTTTTATGTATCTTAAAATGCCATAAGCGTTTCCATTTATTTTTGAGATTTCTTTTCGAATTGATTTTGGTTATAGATTTTTTTTTTTTTGTGGAAAATGTGAGGCGTTCTAATGTTTTCATGAGTGAGAGTGTGAAAAATGTATGGAAAAAGTGTAAGCACCATATGAGGAAAGGGTCGGCACTGTAAGGAGTCAAATAACTACTGGCTTTTCATCAGGTCCTCGAAATCTTCCTTGAATGAATACTTATATAATTGTTTGGATGGATCTTTCCTTTTTAGGTCCTGTTGTCCCTTGTGCGTCTTAGAGCTACACCTACACCTACGTGCTTGAACACTCCTCAATTATTCCCCAGTTGCCGCGAATCTTCTAAACTATGTTAGCGTTAGCATACAGTCACATTTTCGAAGAGTGTAACCAACCCATTGCCACTTCCGCCGTCAAATTGTGGTGCCTATTGGACTCGTTCTCAAGCAAAAATGTTCGTTAGAAACATAAAACTGATTCACGAAAGTCTGCAGCTTCGTTGTGATAATGGCAATCATTTTCCATGTGCTGCACCCATAGAGCAACGAATTCGACATAGCAGTCGAAGCTTGGTTTTTAAGCTGATCGCATTGCCATGACCTTCCACAACATTCCGATTTCTGCTGATGACATTTTGTTCGATTCTACTTTATAGATATCGGAAACTGTTTTCTCTCTCTTGACCGGTTGTCCAGCAATGTTTACATAAACGAATGAGTTGCTTTCAAGGCGGACCGATTTTGCTTTTACAGTATTTATAAACAGCCCCACACAGATCCCTTTCCTTTCTACACTTCATGTCATTTAGTGAAGATTCATATTACTGTGGAAGATCTAAGAGTCCATTGACTTCTCTCGATTAGGCAGATTTCAAATTCCTCTGACTGTCGCCCCCTATGTACAACGTGACATTTTAACACCAAAGTCGCCTTGATAAAAGCAATCAAGAATACTTCACCTGCACAAGACAAGTCGAATAAACTTCCTGTGGTCACTATCGAAAGCTTTGATAAACATCAAGTGAAGTGGCAATTGGTATTTAAAGCATTGCTCAGTAATGTTCCGGAAGGTGGTGATATCGTCGACACAAGATGAAGCAGATATCATATGCATCTTCAAAGTGTCCCTTTATTCGCTCAAAAATTGTTGCTACTACCTTTGCAAATGCAATAAGTACGCAAGTCCCTCTCTAATTTTCGGACTTTGATGTTTTCTTCGGAAAAATTCTCGGGCTCCGTAGCTCTTCCTAGAATTGTATACAGACGATTTACCGATTTACAAAGTCCCTCTCCGCCTTTAAGTGCGTTGATCGGCGAAGTGATCTCTTCTTGACTGGAAGTTATGGTGCGGATTAGTTAATCCAGTCGGGGAACAATATCTAATTTAGGGCCACATCACCGGCGAATACAGAGTAAAGCTGGTCCTCCCCCGAATTAACCAAAAAACTATCTAAGCCTCACACCTGATGTTCGCTCTTAGCTTTTTAGTGATTCTATAAACCGCTCTGTTGTCATACCTACTCACTGCTTTCTCTGCTCCTGCAGTCGGCGTTTTGATATAATTACTCTTGTCATGTCGTTGCCTAATATCGCTTCGAGCTCATCCCTTCCTACAGCTGTTGTAGCTGCTATGTGAACCGTCCTTCGGTATCTACGCAACTCTATGCCGAATACCTTCTTTGCGATCTACTGAAAAAGTCTCTGCCCCAGGTATAAAAACATTTTATACACCGATCCCATACTCTTGTATGGTTGGCTGCATTGGAATGGATGATGATTGTCTGTATTCCTTGCGAAAAATAGTCGCTTAAAAGTTTATACAATGAGGGAAACCTTATTCTATCTGGGCTCACGAGTGATAACACGGTGTCCTTGTACGGATGCAATACAATACAATATATAGGCTGCCATAAAATAGTGGTCAGGTTCCATTCATATTTTGACTCCTTGTCTATTTCAGACGTCCGAGAGAGAACTTACACCGTTGAAACCCAACAGGGACGGTGACTGTTATAATTTTTATGGAACAAATCCAAGAGTAAGAATTATTTTATGATTTTTATTTATATAAATCTATAATGCAAATCCGATTAAGATTTTTATTTTTAAGAATCAGAAGTAAAAATTAATTCATGATTTTTATTTCTAAGAATCGAAGGAAAAAATCAGATCATGATTTTTATGAATCAGTAATAAAAATCAAATAATAATTTTTATTTTTTTCGATCAAAAAGACTTAACCATTCCACCACCATCCATTTTTATTTCCAATCCAAGAAAATATAAATCATAATCTGATTTTTATTTTTGATTTTTAAAAATAAAAATTATAACTTTTAATTCAAAGAAATAAAAAAAATTTTCTAAAATTTAAAATCAGAAAGTAATAGTTTTGATAGATTTTTTACAATGAGACTAAGGAGCGTCGTCGGATACCTTCTGATTTTTGTATATCGCATTTTGAAACAAACTTTACGGCAGGTTTTCTGCTCAAACATTGTGCTACCTATTGTAAGTCGATTGGCGTTGTAGAAATCCACAAATCTAAAACGTCGAGACCCTGTTTCCCTGCTAAATTGTCTGCTATCCTTAATTATGGAATATTCTCACATTGCCGTACTCAAGTTTCGTTCCATTATATTTATGGATTATTATCGTCTTATTACACAATAATTTGACCATTAACAACATGACACGTATCTACACCTCGAGATATCCGTTACACAATTTAATACTCAATCACCGAACCCCAATTAGAGCACTACTACCCTCCCCCTCTAAAAACAAAACAAAACACATTCAATCCGCCCAAAGTTAGGCACAAGCCAAACGCGAACCAAATAATGAAATTTACTTTCACACGACTAAGCATATCCGGCTTATACGGTCAAACGGGGGTTCACTGGTAGGAAATTTGAATCTGAACGTTGGTCAAAATTCAAAGCCAAATAAAGATGCGAATCTCTTTGAAAAAAAAAGTTCCTGAGAATTAATTTCTCTAGCTTTGCTGCATCTTCCTTCTATATTTCGTTATACAGCCAATCTATCAGGACCTCCTCCTCCAACACATACGTTGTCATTAAAATTTGATTAGCCAGGGGATGATGACGCGCGACGCCGCAAATTGAAACCGTGCGACTTGAGTTTACTCTCTGACAAAGCGCACAATAAAAACCGCCTGGCAAAACATGTAATTTGCTAAAACTCCCGGGATAAGGACAATGAACGAAACGGATGAAACTACATACGAGTACATCCATTGTAATCACTGTAATCAAGGCGGTCCAACCAATTGCACTCTCCGAGAGTGTCATCGTATACATTTTACAAGTATGTTTGTTGTTGTGGGAAGAAATCCGAGCTATTCCCACCTACGAGTATAAGTCGCTTGTGTCCTTTGGGGCATTTGTAGCTCGCCAGACACACGTCAGAGACAAAATTCTGTTCGCCCTTCAATTATCCTCCGTGCGCTAGGGTGACACACGCGCGTTGATGTGGAATGCACTTGAAACGTGTAATAATTCTCATTTTTTTTAAAAAAAAAAGGAGTTTCTTCTGCTGTTCAACCTGATTAGGGGATGTACGAGTAAGCAATAGAGGACACTCTGTGTAATTGCAGAGCGTATGCTTTATCCCATAGGGAATATGCATAGCATGGACTTTTGAATTCAATTGATTTCACATTTCCTGAAGATTACCGCGTTTATTTGTTACGACTCCTTTGAAAGGATACTCGTATAATAAACAGAAATGCAAAAATCCCATTTCCGACAAAATAATTAGTCGGTCTTTCTCTCTGTGGAAACATACAACGCATAACTCTCAGAGGATACAGAGAATCAATTTTGTGGCATAAACAATTTTCCACTGGGGTGATGAATAACAAAAGAGAAATATCCTCTTATCCCCAGCATCCTTTGACGTCCAAAATAACATCATTCTTTTGTGGTGTGTCCTTAGACGTTTGTTTGTTGGAGAAACACGTTTTGATTGTTTGTTACAAAAGTTAGCAGGGGGCGGCTGGCGGCTGGCGCTCGGTGCGCGTTTCAAGGAAAAATAAAAGAATCCAACAAAGAGTGAGAAAAGTTTTCTTCAAGTTTACCACTCAAGTGTGGATAAGGATACGGTTCTGTGCAGTTTTTTTTTTTTTTTTTTTCCTGAAGATGTTGTTTTGGTGTTGTATCGTGCGGTTAATTGTTATCCGGGAAGTCTCTAGTGTCCTGTTTTGGATTCTCTCCTTTTTTTTTTCTATTTTCATTGAAAATGTTTTTCGTTTTGGGGAGCATTTATGGTTTGATTACATTACTAATTGATTAAGTTTTGCTGTTGTTTCGAGGGGGTGGGTGATTTACGGTCTCAAATGTTTGCAAGAAGATGGCGCAGTTAGAGAATATAATCGAATTGTTTAGTTGAATGGGAAACTTTAAGGAATTGTAGTACCTTCACTCAGTCTGGTGCTGTGCTAATAGGTTTGTGGGTGTTAATCCTAGTTCTTCTACACGGTGACACACTAGTAGATATCATTTTGAACTTTTCTCCGAGTTTAATCAATCCACTTTCATGTTTGAATTTCATTTGGAACCTTGTGATCAAATCATTGGTCATTTGGCGCAGGTCATTACTTTCTGTGACAGCAGGTGAGTCTAGATATTTGATACAACTCTATTGGCCTTTCAATTCTGTTACAGCATCTGAAACTTGGTGCATCCCTAAGATGTTTTGAAAATTTATGGTTTTCCTTCCTATTAAAATGCCTTTTGGAAGTCGAAGTCAATAGGAACCTCTGTTCAATGAAAAGATATTCCATTCATCAACATACGAGCACACAGAACTGAGTCTGCTTTCAAGATGTTTCCTCATCTTGTTGTCCTCATCGAAGTCCAGAAGACCTAGGAGGCTGAAACTTTACAGGCCTTTACCGAAAATAGTTTACGTCCTTTTTTTTTATTAAATAAGGGAAACCAAATCCCACTTAAACTCATTGTGATCCAATTAACTACACCTGAGAACTCGTTTTTGATTTAGTGGTTGAGGAAATTGAAATTTTATTCGTTTCTCTTTCATGCTCGGGTGGATATTGGTTTGCTATTCCCCGCTGGGACTCGAACCTTTGTCATTTGGTTTATAAGCGAACATTCTATCCACTTCATCGTGACCAGCCTTACTTAGCTCCAATGTCCTAAGCCAAACTAGCCTTTTCCTAATTGGCAAGATTTCTCTTCAATTGTCCTGTACCAAGTTGTCCGAGGGCGACCCGTTTTTCTTCCCTCTTGCTGTTCTTTTGACATAGGTACAACTGAGGCAACGATTCACAAAAGTTTGCAGCTTTCATGTGACATTAGTGGTGACTTTCCAAGTCGAAGCTCGGTGTTCAAGTATTTTTTAGTGATGCGTCTACTTATGTCCAATTCGACACCACCTACAATAGAAAAAATATTTTCAAGATACTGAAAACTTTGTACTCTCTTGACTTTCTTGTGAGGTTGATAGGTTGTCGGTAAGGCTGAGAATTCTGGTTTTGGCGGAATTTATCATCAGCCTTACTAGTCTATGGAAAAGTCGAATCCAAAATTCCTCTAACAACACACTTTTATGCATGGAAGGTGGGAATCTTTCAATCAGTAAAAGTGCTATATTTCCACCCATTAAACCTACCTCCCCCCTACCACTGGTCCTCGCGGCACTGCCGTCAAGCATTTCATCGTAATGGGGGCTTCAGCCTGTCTTCATTGTTCTTTCATAATGGTAGCCACAGTTTCGATTACTGCTTCCCAAGCTTCTTGCGTGCTCGTCATCTGTCTGGTGGTGTTCTCAGGTGTTATCTCCACGCCCAGTCTGTTCGCCAGCTAGTTACATTCTTCGTGATATCGTGTGCACAGTGGAACACGATGTGTTCTGCATCATCGACTTCCGCGCACCAAATCTCTAGAGGTAGGCTTTGAAATATCCATGACCAGTAAGCATTTGCGTCAGATAGAAGTTAAGCTCTCCATGCTTCCTATTGATCCAAAGGTCTATATTGGGGATCAATCTCTGCGTCCATCTGCTTTAGTTAGATAAGTTCCGCCTCTCTTGCCATTCTTCGAGGCTTATTCTTGGGGGTACTTTGGTGTCACTTCAACTCGTCACTGTTGACAACATTGTCCTGTTGGCGAGGAGGTCTATTGGCACCATTCCAGCCACTATGCATGCCGCATCGTAGGAGGTTATTCGAAAGGCGCTGCAAACTCTCAAGACATTGGTTCTGTAAACCGTCTCAGTCTTTCTTCTGTACGATTTCGTCTTCATGACACTTGCCGATATTTGGGAGCCGTTAAGCACCATCGACGTCGCAAATCTTGCTAAGAGCAGTCGCTTCTTCTGTTTAGGTCCTGTAGTATTTGGCATGATCCTTGCCAGGGCAGCCGTTGTTCTTGCTGCCTTCTCAGCTGCGTGTTGCAGAGGTTATCTGGAATGTCCCTCCTGCGTAAGGCGTGGATGATCTTCCCTTTTACACTATCCAATGCTTTGTCGAGGCCAAAATGAAAGGAGTGAAATGATGATGATCCGTACGGTGTCGATGTGGTCGAAAGTATTTTCCAAATATTCTTAAATGGGTTCGAATATAATTGTAGCTACTATTTCGGGGTTTGTGCAAAGCGCGTTTATACTGCTCTAGTTCTTAATGTCTAGTTCTTCCATTGGAAGCTTGATAATCAATGCTTCTATTAGGTTTCCCTCCTTTGAAAGTTTGATCATCATACGAGTATCCTTCCTCCATTAGCCAGAAAAAGTCTCTGTCTATCAAGGTTATTCTATGAAAGTCTGAAGATTTTTTTTTTGGCGAGGCTTTTTTGGCGATTATGCCGTCAAGCCAGGCTGTTTTTTTGTTTTGTTTTGAGTGTTTTTAGCGCGAGGGAGACCGAGACCTTCTCTGACGAATGCAGAAAGGAAATAGTGATAAAACTTCCAAAGAGGGGGAACCTAACAGAGGCATTGATTGTCAAGATTCCAATAAAAGCACTAGAGATCTGGTCACAAGTCCTTGTAATGAAGAGCTACCTACAGAACTTCCTTGATCTTAACTTTTTGAAGGCACCACACTATACTCGTAGCCACAACTTTTACTACATTATGTATGTATATTTCCATCAGTCCTTACAAGGTTAAAGAAAAAACCGCATACGCAATCCCTCCTTATCTACGTATCTTCAAGCAACAGAAATACCTATCCACCATCTTATTTACGACCACTTCTTTTCCATTTCTAATTAGATTGATTCCTAGAACTCTCTAAATAAATAAAATCCTTGTGCAAAAAATTTTCTAATGAATTCTTAAGGTCTACTGGGACCAATGGCATCACGCACCGAGAGCAAGCAACATCATCATTTTCATCAGCAACAAATGCCAACCGGTGTTTTTTCGGCATTTTTGGTTTGAGGGGGGATTGCCCCATACTAACACAACGATGATGTTGGTTAAAAGTGAAATATTCCGGGTAAATATCTAATTTTCCACTGGGGTATCCTCAAGTGATCAAGAAACAATTTTGCTTTTCTCAATTATTTATGCGATAAACGCAACTGGGAGAGAAGCCTTCGAATATTAGAACAGTCAAAAAGGACACAATGCTTTCGTTCTTGTACATCCGCACACTTGAATCCCCTGGGGGGAACTGACTTGACTGTCTCTCTCTGTCTCTTCTTCTCAAAGGAGTAATCTTCAATATTACCAAAAGAAAAAAAAAATTAAGGGTAAGCTCTAGTCGAATGCCATTGAAGATTATCCTGGTTGGTTGGAAAATTCTTCTTCAGACTTCTCATGTCCATGGGGACAACGGAGCGCTCGCTCTCGCCCACATATACTCGTAAGGATGATTGTTTTTTTTTTTTGTTGGGGAATTTTTTTTCCATCCATGAGTTTATTAAAAATTGAAAAGAATCCTTGAGCGAAAATATTTGTGAATTCTGTTCGTTTGGGATACATGCCAACAAACCACTTTGTATTTAAAGGATAAATGTAGTTTATAAATTTATTATAAGCCTGTACCGCTGCCATTCGGTGAATGTTAAAAAAAATAAGAGAAAAACACTTTTAACACAAATTGGAAATGTCGTCCTTACATGGTTTTACAAATTTTTTTTTTTTTTAAGTGAAACATGTTGCAATAGATACACGCATTGGCAAGGGTTGAGTGTGGGATGTGGTAGAGAAAGTAATGTAAAATTCGACATTCCAACAGGTTACATGTTACGGGTTACAGGTACGGAACTAATAGAATTGAAGGAAGTGAGCATAATATTAAAAAATCATCGGCACTATTCAATGTGTGGAATATCAATATTTTTCTTTTGAGAGGATAGAAAAAAAAAAGAAAAACATATAAAAACGTAAAGTGAGAGATGAATTATTTAGAAGGATGGCAAGGATTTCACTTTGCGGCTGTAGTGGGAAACGTGATGAAAATTTATTTTCTGTATTTTACATTTGAGGCTGATTTTTTGAAATTTATAAAAGTGGTGGGAAGTAGTAGACGTGGTGTAAAACCAAGAACTTTATCATCGGTGATTGTACGAGTATAATATGTAAATATGTAGTTGGCTGGAAGGGTTTTCTTGTGTGAGATGCATTTGCAATATACCAGCAATGGTGTTGAATTGGGGACGGGTCTTAGCTTAGAGTTTACAAGTTTCGAAATCAATGATATCTTGACTGATCAAATTCATTGTACCTTTTGATTTACGCACTTTTGAAATTAGATGCTTTCACGAATGGTGGTTATTCTTAGCTTTCATTTGTGGAACATATAGCTCAAGGGGTATAGACTCATCATTTTACTGATTATACTCGTAAGCCAGTACTTTCCAAGTACTTCATCGTATTAAACGCTTCCCAGATACTGTGTTCCTTTAGGTTATATGTAGATTAGAATAGTTTACGAAGTGGAAACCAAAGACGTTGTATACTTGAAACAGAGCCCATAGATACTAAGTACCTGCCGAGTAGTTTTTTTTTACTTAATTAGCTACTTAGTCTTAAGGAGTTTCTGACACAAACACCGCGTATTTCCATTTTTGTGGCTCTTTATCTGTATGGCAGAAAACTACAAGTACCTGTAGTATAGGGTGATCCAGGTAAGAACGATAGAAAAAGAAATTTAAATGAAACAACAACGGTGTGAGATATCACATTGATTCTGGCTTTATTTGGAAGCTAGATTCATGCCATTATGTATGAAATAGCACATTATTTAAATGGCCGCCTCGGCTTCGCTGGCAGTGCTTCAAGCGGTCGGTCTAATTTGTGATGACTCGGTCCAATATGTGCGGCGTTATTCCGGGAAAAGCGTCTCGAATGTTGGCCTCAAGCTCATCCAAAGTGGCTGGCTTGTTAGCGTAGACTAAGAACTTGACGTAGCCCCAGAGAAAATAATCAAGGGGTGTCAAGTTGCATGATCGCGGCGGCCAGTTGATGAACGCTCGCCGTGAGATGACCCAGTGGCCAAATTTCTAGCTTGTATGGCATGTAGCGCCTTCCCGTTGGAACCACAGCTCGAATATATTGATGTTGTCTATCTCTCCCCACAGAAAGTCGATTAACATCGCTCTATACCGATGACCATTGACGGTAACGGTGTCTCCTTCCTCATTTCGAAAGAAATAAGGTCCGATGATACCACCGTGCCATAAACCGCACCAAAGAGTCAATATTTTTGGATGGATTGATGCTTGGTCGAATACTTGTGGATTGTGGTCGCTCTAATAATGGAAATTTTGCTTGTTGACATAGCCGCTGACCCAAAAATGGGCCTCGTCCGAGAAGATGATTTTTTGGCCAAAATCCGGATCTCCGGCCAACATTTCCAGCGCCCAATTAGCCACGACGTCGTCTTTGGTCGTTCGGCTTCAATTCTTGCGTCATCACACTCTTATACGGATGTAGGCCCAAATCCAACCGAAAAATAAGCCTGGTTGACTCTCTGGTGATGCCCAATTCAGCTGATCGGCGCCGAATCTACATTTCTGAGTGTTCTTCGATACTGGGCGCTACGGCGGCTATGTTTTCGCACCGCTCTCTGTCTGGTTGGTGGCTCACGACGAAATTCACGTTGCATATTTACAATAGAGCCGGAATTTCGATAATATTTTTTAATAATTTCCACACGTTCGGGAAGCGTCAAACGTATGATTAAATGGCAAACCTTATTGAATATTTTGACAGCTGGATGTCATTGATAGCTTTGACAGCTGCTGAAACATAACAATTGGAAAAACAATCATTGCTATCTGGTCACCCTCCATTAGATTACTTCAACCTTTTTGTACAGCTCATAGAAAACGAAGATCTCCTCATACTATTCCACTTGCATTCCTCGTGTACCTGACTAAATTATTGCAAATGAAGTCAGGAATTGCTTTCCTATTTATCAGCGATCACTTGTCTATCGAGCATCACTTTTTTATCTGAACTCAGTGCTATTTTTAAGTGCGCGATCACTGAGTGAGAGACTCAAGGTTCGAGTCCCAAAAAACACCAAACAGTTTTACGCAGTCCCACCTCTCGTGAACGTCTGACAAACATCCGAGATTAAAATTGTATGATAAATCGGAAAAATTTGGCCTTCGCAAGCGGTTCCTAGAAGCTAGGCCTAGTATGAGCTGCTAGCTCCTTTGGATTTCTAACAGAGTGACGAGTGTTATGTTTGTTCTAGACGGTGGACTCTATATATCTGTTTTTACCTGAACGCTTGGAAAGTGAAATGTTATCGATACCGTTTGCTTAACGCAATAACTGAAAGAACTTGTTAAGGACAGCTTCCTCCATGTTGACAATTGGGCTGAACATTATCTGATTTATGCCAGAGTATCTGGATGCCGGAAATTGGCTGTTGCAGTTCAGTACTTCACGTTTTGAGAAGCACAACTTCTGCAGTCGTCTTGTAGATCTCTGGACGATGACTGATACCATTATCAAGGATTGTTATTGAGAAAGAGTTGGTATTTATCACTGATCTATTCCAGAATACGAGTATGTGCTACCGGGAAAAATGTATCTACTGTCAATCTGCTCCAGTAGATACGTTAGATGGGATGTATCTTGCAAGGCATAGGGCTTTTTCAGTCATCAGGCATGTTTGTGCCCAACATCTATTGATTGATAATTTGGTTCGGTCTGGAATGAGAAGCTATCCAAATTGGGATCTTTGTTGCTTTTCAATTCTTTTTGCCTACTTAGGTCAATTAACCCCTCGGGGGGCATAGGGCGTCAACTACGCCTGCGCGCCATCTTGTTCGTACTTCTGCAACGCGTTTGAGCTGCCTCCAACTCATTCCTATAGAGCTCGATTTCTCCTCAACTGTTCTGCGCCATGTTTGCCTTAGGGCGTCCTGCTATTCTGCCTGCTTGCGTGAGCCGATTCCACTGCATGGCGTATTTCGCAATGGAATTGTCTTCGCGCCGTAGGGTGTGTCCAATCCACTGCCACTTTCTCCTTCATATAGCAATGTTTATTGGTTCTTGGTCCGTTCTCATATAAAGCTGTTCGTTGGAGATCCGGTTCGGCCAAAAAATTTTCAAGATGATTCTTAAACATTTATTTACAAAGACTTCCAGCCTGCGTGTGTTAATGGTGTCCACCTTCCAGGTACTGCACCCATACAGCAGTACCGATTCTACGTTAGAGAGGAATAGTCGCAGCTTGGTTCTTAAGCTGATAACATTACTTTTCCAGATTGTGGATAGCATACCGAACGCAGTTTTAGCCTTCCCGATATCTACTGCATACGTCCAGTTGGGTGCCACCGCGGTTAGCCGAGACCAAACTTCCTGAAGATATCTTTCAGAATTAATTTTGCTATTATTTTGGCTACAGCTGGAAGAACACATATACCTCTCCAGTTTTCGCATTCCATCAAGTTGCCCTTTTTCGGAAGCTTAATGATCATCCCCCTTTTCCACTCCTGTGGAAATTGTTCGCTATCCCAAGCTCTCTGTATTAGCGGATGCAGCAAATCTGCTGATGTGTTTGGCGCCGCTTGAAACAATTCGGCAGGGATGCCATCAATACCCACCGCTTTGTTTTTCTTGAGGGACTTGATTGCTGCCATAATTTCTGCTTTCCTGGGAGGTGCCGTGCGTATTCGGGAATTTGTTGCTTCGGAATACTCATTCGAATTTGAGATCATATCGCCATCGTCTAAGTGATTTAGCACGGAAGGAAAATGTTCTCTCCATCTATTGAGCTGGTCCTCATTCGAAATCAGGAGGTTACCGTCCAGACTCTTCACCGGGTGTTGTTTGGAGTTTTGACCACCAATGAGCTCCTTGGCGATGCTGTAAACAGTCCTACTGTCGCACCTGCTCGCTGCTCCTTCAGCCCTAGAAGCCAGTGTGTCGATATATTGACGTTTGTCACGTCTCACACTATGCTGCACTTCTTTCTTCTTCGTAAGGTACTGTGTTTCCAACTCGGTTCTCTCTACTGCTGAGACCGCTGCAATCCGAGCCTTTATTGCTGTACGCTCATCGTCCGTCTCCAGGTGTCTGCCGAAAGCCATGTGCGATGGTGTGCCTGCCTTTTATCGACATACTTAGGTGTGTACAACATTCCAGTGATCATCCATGCTCTCCTGCATTGAGCTGCTGATTGCTTCCGCTTCTAAGGCAAGGTGGTCCCTAAATAGTTGGCGCACTTGGGGGACCTTAAGCCTATCGGTATTGAACCTGGTGATGTTCAACAAGTTTGATCGGTTGTTGTTGACGGATGCAGTACGAAGGCGTATATGAGCTAGCATAAGATGGTGATCTCGTTCTTGTCCGATATCAGCTCCACGTCTGTTACGGACGTCCAGGAGACAATTTCTAAAGCGGCGACTGATTGCCTGCACCTGCAGCTTGATAATTGACGTCCTCTTCGTGTCATATCATCCTTTTTTTACTTTCTTCTGTTCAGTAGCTTTTCATATTCGAGAATTGAAGTCGCCTAACATTGACAGTTACCTAGTGATCATATGACATTTTTCTAAATAGATTTCAGTTTCAAAAAATACGTAGGTATTAGGAAACTATCTGTATAATAGACAGTACTTTCTTCCTCCTGTTCCATCAGGAGTACTCGTACTATCACGGATGCTTGAACCAGAATGGATGCCTTGTCTAGAAACTACTTTCCTTCCTAGCAATGCAGGTAAATATGTGATATGCTGCTTCTGGTAAAAGTTAGAGGAAAGATACGAATCCAGGATTTAGTCAACATTCTACTACTTTATCAGAAAATATTAATAGCCTTCAAGTTGCTAATCTCAAGACAATGTGCAAAAGTTACGCTTTGTGGTTGCCAGATACCAAGTCTTGACAACATGCCAAAAGGATTGTGGTCACTCACAATGTGACAACAAGTTATATTCACTGTGTAAGTTATCAGAGCACTCAGTAACAGGATACCCTTTCTTACTAACCCTATTCAACAGAGAGTCGACTAATAAGTTCCAAAAAGTGGGTGATAACACTCTTCATAGTACAAAATATTTGCCAGGCTGTACAGTCTTGTCATAGCTCATTAACACCATCCACAGGTCACCTCTCTTAATATGCATCTCTAAAGCCCTAAGGTAAAAAGCGAAAGCCATTTAGGACACTTAATAGTTAATCACTTATGAATTGCAGAGCTCAACCAGCACAAGGCGAACCGGATGTATTTTGCATCACAATTCACAATTTCTTCACTCATTTATGTCTTACGATTTCCATTCGACTTTCGGACTTTAAGTCTAACTCTCATCATGTCTTGCGCTGCTTCCTTTGTGCCCTTCACATATTTCCCAGCAGCTGGTGTGTCAATTCTAAAAATTGTTTCAGTTTTTTGTTGTGGGACTTCAAAGTTACCTATTACCAGTTAACACCTAAAATCTCTTTGCAGCCAGGGATGTACTTCTTGCATCCCCAAACTACTCGTAACTGCTCACAAGAGTCTTCACGAGTGAAGTTTCACAACATTTCTTATCTTATTCATAACATTCTCTTATGACATAAACCACAGATACATAGCTTCTTTATAATCTAACATTTTACGGCCCATAGATTCATACAAATTGATTCAACTCAGATTGATTAAGACGCTAAAGACAAGATGTCTTCCTATAGATTGATTGAGACAATCTAATCCATTGGAATTCCAATCAATAAGGGAGCTACGTGCAGAGGATAACCAAGATTTGACTGAATGAAATGGCTTCAAATCGTCATTAAAAGACTATCAGCTATCGGTCACAGATCGTAAAGAAGGGACATGGATGAAGAAACAGGCCAAGGTCCCACGCGAAGTCTTGGAACATTATTTATTCCCACTATCATAGAATCATTTGTAATCATTTTCACCTCTTTAGATAGCATGTTTCAAAACTTAAAAGATATCCACCATTTGCCACCTGAAAGACTACGTGCCTCAAATTCAAATCACAGCGACACAACACTTTTATCGCTGTAAAAATTAGAATTTAATGGCAAATTGAACCTTCTACCACACAACAGCCCAACACTCACATACAGGCAACAATTACCAATCTAAGCATTCCCCAGGCCCCCAAGATGGAGAGAAACTATATGTATGTATATATACCCATAAAGGTAACACGAAAATAAAAACTCTAACCATGACCACACTATTCACTCGCGCACTAACACTCAACACACAGCAAAATGGTCATAAAATGATTAGAGGAATCTATCTACCGCAGAACAGCAATAAAATCCACTAAATCGTTTAGCCTGAGGTTGTTGTGTTTTGAGTGAGGTCATAAAAGAAAAGCGATTGACCATAAAACCAGAAGTGGAACTATCCAACAAAACAAAACAGTTGCCAGTTCACCGAAGTGCTACCGAAGTGAAAATAATTATATTTTAGCCATTCTCCGTTCTGTGCTATGGAAATCATCAAGGATAAGGTCAACACAGATACTCGTACGTATTTCAAGGCGGCAAGTGTAAATAGGTATGAGTACACCTTCTCTACCACAAAAGATACAACAGAGAAACTTGAAATCTGATATGGTTTTGCGAAAAGTTATGCCGCAAAGTAAACCGATCCTTATCCGCGTGCGCACGAGATCAGTCAGTCTCGAATTACACCCACATTTTGTGTACAAAAGGTCCTTCTGCTTAATTTACTCAAAATGAGAGATACGAGTACGAGTACCATCCAACGGAAAAAAAAAAAATGTCAATTTACAAATTTCTGTTCCTGCTTCATCACGTGCTACAAAATTCCATTCTTTCCCACCTCCCCTGCCAATCCATGTATAGCAGGTGGCAGTACCTTTGTTTCTCATTTTCATAGTCGACTTTGCCGCCCCCTCCTCCTCACAGGAGAAGAGTCTCTCGACTCGACTCCGGTGTGACTTTGTTAGAGTTAACGTTGTCTTATCGTAACAACGACGTGGAGAAACGAGACGACATCCTTTTTCAGTAATTAAATTTGTCCTGGTGATTTATGACACCTGGAGCACAAATGGCGTGTTTTTCATTATGTGTATCTATCTAAAGTATCTAAGAGTATCTAAAGCCTTACACAGGGTGTAATAAGTCCTTTCATTGAAGTAAAGTGGATTTTTTTTTTTTTTTCATTCCTCAAACGGGGTGGTTGACATACCCACAACCCCCCCGGGTTAGGTTCTTATTTTAGATATTTTATTAAATATTAGATATCTATGGTATCGTCATGAAATAAAAAGAGTAAAGGAGCGAAATGAGTTTTTGACACGCTCTGTAGAAGATGTCATCCTTGCATGTCCTTTCGCAATATCTGACATGGAGGACAAACGAATTAAGACATATCTACCAATGAATTAATTGCTCCTTAGTTGTGTCCAATTTTTGGCATTTTATTAGCTAATTAGATTGATTTGGGTGGATATTTTGAGGAAATATAGTTTATAGAACGAAGGGAGGTCAAAGTTATTTGTGTCGGATATTCGTCTCCCCAAGATGTCCCGGAAAAAAAAATGCTAATGAGGAAGTGATATACTCGTAGTATATTAATGGGAATTACGCGGTTGTTCAGCCTCAACGGTGTAGATTTTATTTATAACTTTTTGATTCATCGTCTGTGGAAGTTAATTTATTGGTTATCGCTGAACATTATTACGTTTTCAGCTGAAAAAGTCATTTTTGACCATCGCAGCATAAAATAAGGCAACTTTGTTTAATGTTAATTCACTTAACAGGTTAGGTTAACAGGCCTCCACCATGAGTGGAGAGTAGGTCCTTCTGTTCCACGTCGAGATGGACCAGCGCACCTTCAGAAATATTCGGAGAATACCGAGTACGTTGTACGGCTGGATTAGTTTATTCGGTTTCGGTATTCCAAAGTAGAGTTTTAGACGAGAAATGCTATTATATACAAATTTGAAATGGGTAGTGGGTTTTTAGAGTTCAAGTATCGATCTGCCGGGCCGGAAGGAGAGCCTAAAGACCTTTAAACAATACTCTAGATATTATCTTGTACTCAACATTTGACAGTGATATTCCTCGGTAGGTTGCCTCGTTTCCAGATGAAGCATATAGAGCTGATCATGGGGAGTTCTTTCTCCCTCTTCTTCCTTCTTACAGCTGCTGAAAAAATTGTTCGAAAAGATGCCATGGGTTTTTGCATGCCTTTTGAAACAGTGCCACTTATTGGCACCTACTTATGTGGTGATGCGCAACCTTTTCAGTGGCACCAAGCTTTTTTTGACTTAGATTGGGGCAAATCAAGTGGTTTGTAGCTATGTTTGCCCATTGTGGATGAAATCGATCAGTGAGAAGTATGCCCAGTTTTTCTCTTCCGACAATTCTGCAAGTTCATCAATCTTACAATTCCTTTGCATATCCATATACCTCGAGCTGCGTTGGGCTTTTCTCAGTTCTATTACGTGCATTTTAAGAAACTCCCGATCGATCGCGACCATAGTAAACATGACATGGTTGAAAACCAGTGATGGTTTAAATTTACGTCAAGATCTGTCCACACTTCAAGAGATCGAAATAGCATCGTTGAAGATGAAAAGATTTTTAGCTCTAGTATTCCTTAAGAGTGTTCCATTACATACATATTGGTACAGTGACGGCTCATTCATAGGAGAACATAAGCACGTGAACCCCCCCATTTCGTTTCGAAAATTATCTACAAGGTGGATGCCGAATTTTTCGAAAATGATTGACTTTACCGCGAAGAAAATAGAAATAGTTTTTGGCTGCGAATATCTGCGGGAGTAAATGAAAATTCACTTTCACACAGTTTTCAACGAAAAAAATATTAGGGCTGAAATTTAAAGCCTTAAATTCTTTACGGCAAACCCCACAAGCGGGCCAGTAGGGATGCAGTAAAGTGGGAAGGTTGTGATCCTTCTACTCCGGATCATAACTTCGCCGTAAGAAGAAAAAGAAGACAAGGTGAATGTTGAATATTCTCGAAAAATGTTCCAAATCTTCCAAAATGTCTGAATCTACCCAGCATTAGCGCTTTTGGAAATACGATTGTTTTGGTAACCCCTGAGCCTATATGTTAACAAGCCGCCAATTGTACAGCTTCAAGTTATTATGAATGTAGTTCTACCTATGCCTCTCTTCGTCAGTGATCATGTTCATTCGATTTCCTTTCGTTGTCATGGTTCTAGTCCTCGCCGATACTAGTCATTAGCTTATAAAGCCTATTCTCAAATTGAGCGCGAAGATCACTGTATAGATTCAGATTTCTCTTCAGAACGATCAAGATCTTTGCTTACCATTGTACCCTACCTAGGTGAGTTTGTAAAGGGTTTTTCAATAAGGGCGGCCAATCTTTAAAATTTAATAAAATCAGTGAGGTGTGACCGACATCTTTATTCCGGATTAGTTTAGGTTAGGTTGAAGTAGCTGTCAGCAAAAGAAGCCAACACACTTAGACACCAATAATAGGTCCATTGTGATACCACATGTGTTTGAGACGCGGCCTCTAGCCTACTCGTTAAACAATTTAGATCTTCTGATGAAGCGTAGAATGTACCTAACGTCAATATTATTCAGATCATCTAGGTCATTGAAACAGAAGGCTCCTAAGTGGAGTTTCCTTCTTTGGGAGAGATCTGGGCAGATGCAAAGAAGGTGAAGAATAGTCTCTTCCTCCTCCTCGTCCGTGCAGCTTCTGCAGAAATCGTTAGAGAATCCGCCAAGCCTTGTTGCCTGCTTGCCTATTAGACAGTGTCCAGTAATGGCACCTATAACAGCACTAATATGCTTCCTATTTAGAGAAATCAAATTCCTAGAGCGTTTCAGATCCAGCATGGGCCAAATCTGTTTTGTCGCTAGAGAAGTTGTACTCCTTGTCCACCTAGAATTTGTCTTTGGATAGGCATACCCAGTAAACTTTTGCCCGAAAGTATGGGTATTGTTGTTCCATGTCTGGCAAGTTCGTCAGCCTTACAATTCCCTGGAATATCCTTATGCCCTGGCACCCAAATTGGCTGCTCCGCCATCTCTATAAGAGACAATCAGCAGTCTAGAGCTGTTAAAGAATATGTTAAGGAAGATTCCGGGAATTTGATTGCGACTTGGCTGTCTGAAAAGATTATTCCTGATTAAAGTGAGACCCAATTTTGGATGACTGTTCTACATAAATCGAGCTGGCTTTCAGCAATGGCTTGTTCTTCAGGTTGTAAATTATTGCTGGTTTGTTGGCATAGGCTAGACTTAATGTAGCCGCAAAGACAAAAGTCTAAGAGCGTTAAATCGCACAATTACAACGGTTAGTGGGAAACACGTCTTCTCGAAATAACGTATGTATCAATGTATCTTTTCCCTCAATAACGCCATTGTTTCATTCACTGTGTGTTACATTTTGTCTATGTAAATATCATCCAAATCGGGGCAAATCTCTCGATACCTGTCGCCGTTGACAGTTACCGCCTCGCGTCTCTCATTTCAGAAGACGTATGGTCCGATTATGCCTGCTGACCGAAATCCACATCAAACAGTGGGTTTATCTGGATTCAAATGAAGCTCCTGGAACTGTTGTGTATTGGCATCGTCTTAACTCTGACAATTTTCATTATCTACGAAGCCATTCAGTCAAAAATGCACTCCACTTATGCATACCTTAAATTCAACGTAGCTTGCGCATCGTTTGGCGAACAGATCACGAATTTTTATAATAAGTTTTCACAATTTCAACGCGTTGTTAAAGCGTATAGTTTTCCGCGATAAAATGTCAAATATGACACAACACAATCGTCAACGAATGACAGCGCTGTCATTTCAAAAATAACCACAATCGGCTGTCAAAGTTCAGGTGTGCCAATTTTTTTTTTTTATAATTTGCACTTGTGAAAGGGGATATGAATACCCTTACACTAATTTTTTATGACACGGGCGTTTTTGTGGAAAGGGGAAGGGACAGAGGAAAAGACAGATTGGTGTAGTTGGTTTTTGAAACTCAGGTGGCGTTGGAGTGAACTCCAAGGGTGGCGTCCAGATAACTGGGGAGTATTTTTGTTTTGCTGTTATTGTCGCTGCTTATGATTCACAGTATTTTTTTCCGTCCTCCTGATGTCAATCAAGTTATGCCTTCGCAGTAGAGTTGACATAAGCTTTCGCAATTGATCGACTTTTTTATTTATTTCATACGAAAAAAATAGATGATTCTTGACATTAGGATTCGAACCGTGAACCTGCAGTGTGACAAACGATGATGTTGCCACTACACCATGGCCACCCCTAGCCAATTGACAGAGCCTATGTATTGTTAGGAATCTTAATCAATCTAAAATTCATGGACCAAGTCAACACCTTGACCATATTTGGAAAAGTACCATTTTTGATGCTATCCTTCTAAGAACCAGAAAGTCGTCTTCATTTAGACGAATTAAGTTCTTCTGATTCTTCCTTTTTAGCAATTTGGAGAACTGGAGTGAGTTTGGGGCCTGTTCTAACCATGTCCGTCACAATTTCCGCTTTGTCTATTCAGGTTATTTTTTTTTTTTTTTTGTATCTTTTTATGTAATTTGTGTATTTGACTTGCTATCCTGTTCAATACAAAACAACTGTGTAGGTACTCTGTGAAGTGAACGCAATTGCTTGAAGGCTCTCCTATTTCAGCTTTGGCCAATCTCTAAGAAAAGACGTAGTCCGCAATTTGTGTTTTGCTATCTCGTGTCGAGAGGATTTTGAAAGAGTTCTGGAGTCAAGTCCATAACTGAAACTAAGATTCCAGATCTAATACGTCTCCTATTCATCATGATATCGAAGCAATCAGAAAAAAAAGTAACTGATTTTAAATTCCAAGTCCTAACGCAGCACAAACAAACTTCCCCCTTTACACGTTCAAATGCAAAACTCAAGAAACAGAAGACCCCCTACCCTCTAGGCTGTTTATAAATTGCATATTTATACAATTTATTGAACATGCTACCTCACACATAACCCATCATCATCATGCGAAAATAAAATCGTTACTAAATGTCATTCAATAATCATTGCCAAAGGATTTATATAAATGGTTATTAACTGCACAACGTTCGCATATTTTATTATTTTCCACCAAACACCATCCATCCATCGGATCGGGATTGGATCGTATCGATAGACAGTGCATAATTGCGCGACGAGAAGGAAAAGATTCATTATTTTGTTAGCCTGCTCTCGTGATTGCTGCATATAGAATCAATTGTGTGCAACCTTAGACAAAAAAAAAAAAGTCCAAAAGCAAAATAATCATCATAATAAAAATATATAGAGATATGATATTTATAATAAAATTCACAGCACGCAGAGTGCAAAATGGAAGTGGACACCAAACACAGGAGGACGCGAAAAATTAAAAAAAAAGAAAAAGGTGAAATACTCCTCGACTTCATACTGTGTGATTTGTACTTTGTACACTTTCGAGATGGTAAAAAAGTGTACTTTATGGACAAAGGATATGGCAGAAGTTTTACGTTCCTTAAGCGTTCCTATGTAATAGTGAATTTCATTATAGTTGGACCGTTTTAATTACCCTTTTTTAGAAAGAAAGTCATCATTCGACGGCTACACACAAAAACACTCAACATCTTGTTATTGGTCACTTAGGTGCGCGATTAATTCGTGTATTCAATGGATGCACAGGTGGTGATTTATTTTGAAATGCGATCTACGCATAAATTTTATTAGCTTTACGAGTGAGGTTCTTTCCAGTGTACGAAGTAGGGAGACATCACAAGTCATACGCTGCGCATAGAAATTGTGACCTTACCGTACGTTGAACAGGATGGAATATTCAATATGGCTTTACAGACCTTATTTGTTGTGCATTTTATCTACTTACTCTAGGATGATTCGAGACTTTTGTCTCTTCTTTGTGGATGCTAAAAATGGTTTGAGAACAATCGTTGAGCAATAGATAAAAAAAAAAAATTGTCACGCAAGGGAAATGCTAATGAGCACACAACAAAAGCTGCCATAAAAGTGATACAGATACTAGCAGGATCGCCTGTTACTTTGATGATCAAATTAATACACAGATGTCACAAACATATCAGGAGTATGGTGCGCAAACTCACCGATTTAACTTGTCTCTCAAGTGGAAGTCTTTGGCATACTAAAAGGGTTTGCTCAACAGAAAACCACACCCAATAGAAGAACAACGGACAACGAAGTAGCCACAACTAAGAGATCGTATCAGAATCTTTTTCTGCTAAGGGAGTGCAAACGCAAAGTCAACCTCATTGGCAAGCGGCTATTAAACGATAAGTTTTCCTCAGAAATAAACGAGTGGATACGCGAGGATTTCGACTTCGCATTTCACTAGACCCATCATAATGAAGCTGTGCAATAACCGGAGAAGACTAGCCTTAAGTTCTGGCAGAATACATTTAATATTGACGGTATCAGGGTACATCAACCTTAAAAAAAAAAAAATACAAGGCAACCTCGAGAAGAACTCCGGTAGTTGAAAATCCAACATTTTTTCCGGTAGATATTTCCTGCACACGAGAGATATCCTCGGGAAAGTGTCATGTTTTGCACAACGCTAAGGCGTCGGAAGGTTTCGAAGTTTAATGCGGGGTGCATCAAGGTTGCATACTGTCACCATTGTTATTCCTGTTCGTAATCAGTGATGTCTTGCGTGCAGCCCTAACGACAGATAGTAAGAGAATACAAGGGGCAGTGACATCTGGCATTGGTAATAATAGACTTGCCTCAAATGCTTCACAGTTTAGAGGCTGAAGCGAGCAAAGTGAAAATATTTAGCCTTTTAAACTCCACTGCTCAAATAAATAGCAGGTGGAGAAAATTTACAACTTTCCTTACCTTTAAAGTTTAGTAGGCAGCAGAATAGGGAAAGCAAAAGCGGTATGTTATCAAAAATCTGAAAAGCTACATATGTACAGGGTGCGCCATCTTTTATGTCGGTATGTGAATATTGAATAACTTTAAAAAAAGAACAACCGATTTCCCTATATGAGTCCTTTAAAATTTATTTGGACTAGTTTTTGAATACAACATCAATCAAGTGGCCGCCTCTATTGACCACAAAAAATGTGCCCTTTTTGCTTCGTTTTCCATCACTTTTTCGAGCATCTCGGGCGGTATAGCGATGATTTCGGCATGAATGTTTGCCTTAAGCTCGTCAATGGTCTGAGGCTTGCTGACGTACACTTTGCTTTTCAAATAACCGCACAAAAAGAAGTCCGGAGGGGTCAAATCTGGAGATCTGAGTGGCCAGTCAATGTCTCCATTTTTTGACAGCACATATCCAGGGATTTTTTGTTTCAGAAACTGTATTGTTTGATTTTCAGTATGGCATGGCGCATCGTCTTGTTGAAACCAGTAACCGTCCAGACCTTTTTCACACATTTGTGGGCAGACATAATGACGATTCTCATCGACTGTTTCGTCTTCTCTGAAGATAAATGGCCCAATGATGGTGCAAGCGCCGGCCCAAGTAGTCACTTTTTGGTCATGCAAAGGTGTTTAATGGATCTCGGGTGGATTCTCCGTTCCCGAAATGCGTCAATTTTGCTTGTTAACGGCGCCAGAGAGTGCCAAATGGGCCTCGTCGGTCATCAAAATTTGCCTCCAAAAATCAGGTTCAGTGTCAACCATTCGAGCGACTATTTGACCATATTCCAAGCAACGTGGACGGTCTGTCGGCAATATTTATTGAGTCAATTGCATTTTATATGGAACAAATGCATATCGTCCTTCAAATTGCGCCGCAATGTGGTTCCACTGATGCCAAAATGCTGAGCGCGGTGACGATACAACACATGTGGGTTCTCGTCAACACTCTCTCTTACCGCTTCAACCAGTTCATTAGAACGTCTTGGGCGTTAATGAACGGCATGCCGACGATCTCCCACTGTTCCATGCTCAACAAAATTCGACACCAAACGACGAATAGTGTTGTCAGACGGTGCTTCGAGTTAACATAACTGAACGACTATTTTCAATACAATGTACAGCGTCACTATTTCGGCGCGTGGTTTCGGTGTGAAGCGATTCATGGTTAAAATTGTACTGAATTGACGTTTCAAAAACATGTCTACTCAAGGCAATCTGTTGATAAATGTCAAAGTTATTCAATGTTTACATACCGACATATAAGATGGCGCACCCTGTATGTTTGCAGCACAAAATCTAGTCAATTGGAGAATCAGTGCTCATGTCATCAGATGAACTACTTGGAATGTCACTGCTACTGTCACTCGTAAGACATCAGATTATCTTAAGGTTTTTCTGGCGAAATCGTTTACTGGATCAGTAATCTAAAGACACCTCACTTTTAGGTAGCAGGTCTTGCAGTTAATCGTGACTTTCTGATTCCCTTCCAAAAATTACAAAAAGCGGAATTGAGGGAAGTTGATCCAAAGAGTCGCCTGCAATGGTTTATCTATCATAATGACAGTTAGAAGCACGTATAAGTAATAGCGCGAGTTCACCTCTGAACTTGTTTCGATAGTGCCTAAACGCAAAGATAAGTAAAGGGTTTTTCAATAGGGATGTATGTATTTTAATACAAATGCACCCTTAAACTTTTTTTATGATTTGTCAATGTCAAAACGTCAGTCAAGGCTTACATTTTTATTGTGGTGAAGTTCATGAACGAGCAACGTTTAGAAATTATTAAAAATTACTACGGAAATTCTGAGTCGGTGGACGCAACTTTAAGAGCGCTTACTCCAACATTCGGTTGTAATAATCGTCCCACCAGGCAGGCTGCGTGTGCTATAGTGGATCAATTCGAGTCAACATATTCACTATTGAATGTTCCTGTGCCAGTGAGATAACGCACCGGTCGAAATACTGAAAATATCGCAGCCGTAAGAGCTTCAGTTCAAAATGAGCCAAATCAGTTGATTCCACACCGTTCACAGGAACTGGGAATCTCTCAGTCCACATTGTGGCGATTTTTGTGTAAAGGTCTTAGCCTACACCCTTACAAGATCAAATTAACTCAAGAACTGAAGCCTCTTGATCATTTGAAGCGCCGATACTTCTCCAATTGGGCTCTGCAAAACTTTGAAGAAAATCCTGAATTTCATCGAAAAATCATCTTCAGCGATGAAGCTCATCTTTGGCTTAATGGCTTCGACAATAAGCAAAATATGCATTACTGGACAGCAACAAACTCACATGTGCTTCAAGAGACTCCATTGCATCAACAAAAAGTGAACGTGTGGATTTCATGCCGGAGGTGTGATTGGACCGTATTTTCTCGTCGATAAAAATGGTCGCAATGTTACGGTCAATGGAGTTCGCTATCGTGCCATGTTGGCATCCAAAATTGGATGGACTTGACATCAGTGATATGTGGTTCCACATGCCACACAGCTGGTCAAACAATTGATATATTGAAGGAGAAGTTCGGTAATCGTGTAATCTCTAGAAATGCTGCGGTCGAATGGCCAGCTCGCTGGCTCCAAAGAATCCATAGCTGAAAACGTACTCGCGGTGGTCGTATGAACGAGATCGAAGTTCATTCCTATATTTAACATGTATACGTATACTACACCTAGAATAAATTTCAGCAAAATATCGCAATTATTCTGTGGTTTATTTAAATACAAAATTGTTATGTCCTTATTGAAAAATCTTTTAGAAGGAAAGAACAGAAGGTTTATGTGTTAGACTTAGGTTTACCCGAAAAAGTAATATTGTACCACTGTACCACCATCACGTCATCGCAAGTCGCACTGTACAAATTTTCAAAGCTAAGTTAGGTATTTGTTTCCATTTCCTCAAAGTACTACCAAACTCTCACCATACTTTACCTAATCACAACCATCGTCAGATGCCAACTTGGAAAGTATTTACGATTTGACGATGTACCTTGAATATAACAATATCGCGGGAATGTACCATAGTTTAACTGAGTAAATTTTTTTTACTTTCAATTCTGAAGAGCTAGGAACTCTGAGCGCCGTATTCATCTGAGAGATACTGACCATTCTCGAGTGCTTTATTTATGTATAATAGAATACGTATAGTCATCGCTGTGGTTTTCGATCAGGAACCCAACTGCATAAAAGAGTCCCTGGACATATCAATATATATCGTAGAGATGAAGATGCTGTACTTCTAAATATTACACAGCCGCGTAATACACAGCCTAGCATACTGGCATGGATTACAGAGTTCATTTTTATACAGTTATAGACAAAACAATAAGACCAGTAAGAAAAACCCCAAACAAGTATCCTTTTCTCATTAAAATGAAATTAACTGTAAAAGTCTGTCATGATATTTTTCGTCGTTGGTAACGGTACTCTCTTTCAAGCAAAAAGATCATGCATAAACATGATCATATGAAGGCAAAATGTAGTCGACGTGCGGACAAAAGAATAAGACCAGGTTATTTTTGCCTATTTTTTTTGATGCTGATGTTGATGTATACAATTATTGACGGAAACAGGCAATATGGGTCTCGGACAGCACTGCTCTACAACCGAAATAGATTTGATTCGAAAGCTCACACAGGAAGGAAAGTCACAACGGGAGGTGGGCAAACTTATTGGGAGATCAAAAACCTTTGTTCATAATGCCTTACTGTCCCCAAAATCCAACACACCAACAGGATGACCACGAAAAACATCCTCAAAAGATGACGCCCAAATCAAACGCCTATACAAAAAAGACCCGTTTAAGTCAGCTGCAGATATTAAACGCGAACTGGACTTGCCAGTCTGTTCTAGGACAATGCGACGGAGACTAGAAGAACAACATCTCTTCGGCAGAAGTCCCAGGGAGATACCACTTCTTACCAAAAGGCACCGAAAGAATCATATCCAATTCGCAAAAGAACATCTGGAATGGATAGGGCCAGAAAACGGAAAAAAAAAAAATGGCAAAATATTCTTTGGTCCGATGAATCCAAAATAAATTTGGTGGGATCGGATGGTAAGAGATGGGTCAGGCGTCCAAAGAATGCAGCATACCAGCCCCAGTACACCAGCGTCAAGCATTTAAGGGGCAGTATTATGGTTTGGGGATTTTTTTCATGGTATGGTGTGGGTCCAATATTTTGGATAAAAGACACCATGGACCAGCATTTATGCTGAGTGGGAGATGCCACTAAAGTGGCAGTTTATGCACGACAACGACCCGAAGTATACGGCGGGCAAAGTAAAAAGGTGGCTGGAAGTGCATAATGTTGATCCTATGATCTGGTCCTCCCAATCTCCAGACCTCAATCCCCTGGAAAATTTGTGGGCAATCGTAAAAAAATCTCTTGGTACCGAAAAGCTCAGAAATAAAGAAGAATTGTAGAACAAAATCCAAACAGCTTGGTACGCCATGCCGACGAGCACTTGCCGCATATTGGTTGAGTCCATGCCGAAAAGAATCCGTGCAGTAATTCAAAATAAAGGGTATTTCACGAAATACTAAGATTAATTGAAGAAAATCACAAATTAATTATGAATTTCTAACATTTTGTGTAGTGGTCTTATTGTTTTGTCTCCTTTTGTATAAATGTTTTTTGAAAAAAAGACTATTATTTTATAAAAATATGTATATAATTTAATTTTTTATGAATTAATTTTATTTTCCTTTATTCCAATAAAAATAAAATGAAAAAAAAAATGATTAAAAGTTACAAAATATTTGAGTTTTTCAATGAAATTTAAAACAATATTCGGTGGCCCTATTGTTTTGTCCATAACTATATGTTATACTAGTACGATTATGACTTGAATAAATTTGTTGATATTTGTCTTAAAGAAAATAAAATATTTACCCTTAACAAACAGAAGAAGAATGTATTTTTTAACAAGTATCTATAGACTCCAAATAAAGCTGTTTACATTCGACCCCTCATTACTCGACACTAGTGTTCATCTATGACAATTAGAACTGATGAAAGCTCTTATTTCTTCAGTTATAATCACTCATTTGAATCCATTCCCGATAAATCGTTCCATTCATGGGCACACTCATCACCAGTCCATTAAGTAATATTTCACACTCCTTCCCATTCCGATGCACTTAGCCTCTAGCCGATCAACCACTGGGGTCTTCATCTTAATCTAATCGCTTTTCGGTCTTTGTCATTCGAAGCTTGTTCTCTTTTTGTTCCTTTGTAAACATTTAAATATTATTTTTTTTTAAGCACTATCCCGTCTGAGTGAGTCGCACATAAATGGCTTTTCCATTAGACTGTGTGGGCGACATTTATACCATTCATCTACTCATAAATGCCTCAGCATCTCCATCATCGCATCTCAATTTTAAAACGAAATTTCTTATGGCCCTGCCCCACACTCCAACCCTATTCACAATTCCAACCTGATGACAAAGTCTGAATAACTCAAATGTGTCGGGTACTCTTCCTTTTTTTTTTATTAGATACTTTAAAAATCCGAAAATTTATTTATTTACAAATATGTGTGGCGCAAAAATTAAATTTAAGTGTTAAATATCAATAAAACGGGAATGTAATTAAATATGTTTACGAGCGTTAAGAGTGTTTTTTTTTTTTTTCTTAACTCAACATTAAGATGAGTTTTATAGAGGGAACACACGTGAAACGAAAGATAGCGCGAGAGCCTAAAATAATCTTCCATTTGTGACTGATGGGGGGGGGGGAATAATTGCCTAGACGTAGACAAGAAGCAATTGTAAAAAAAAACGTATAGTATTAGCCATACGAAGTTGAAAAAGCTGTCTTAACATAAGTGGATTACTTTTATAGGTGCAATGAAATTCAATCGAATAATTATAGCGCGTCAATTATATGGGCACACGCACTTCGCTCTGGATGGGGTTTCTTTGCTACAAATCTGTGTTTATCGCTATAAGTTTGAAGAATAATAATTTAACCCGGAAGAAAGTAATTGTTAGTATCATTAAATTGAGTGAAAATATGCATTGAAAAAGATACGAAGAAGATACGAGTATGCTGCAGCTGTAGAGATGCTTGGGGCTAGCTCTCCCCTCGAATGAGAATGAGGAGTTATTCAAGACCCACTTGAATGCATTTAGCGATTCGTTGTCCATTTTCTATTAATTACCCAGAAGATGTGATAATTCTAAGCACTTAATTATTAATAAGCAATTTGCTGTACTGTTGTTTTTTTTTTTTAATTGAAATTTAATTGTTTTTTAAGTACTGACCTTATTTGCAGCCATGACCGACACATAGTCCTACGATTTTTTATAGATTTTATATGGAATTAATTTTTATAGTCAGTATGGGATGCAGTTATTAAAATATCAATAAATGATGTTGAAAGTAATTATACATGTAACTTGTTGCAGGGATACATTCTATTCCCGATTTTGGCGTACCTTGAAGGTGAAAATGACTATAGGTATGGTTAGGTTAGGTGGCGGCTGTAGGGAAACATTTAGACCAAAACTTAGCACAGAGAGTACTGGATGATCAGCCCCAGGAACCTTACGTGATGAAGATTTGTAATGCCTTAGATCCAGGGGCATAGCTCTTTATTTGATGAATATCGGGTCTGGTTAAGTCGCTGAGATCTTTCTTGAAGTACTCCTCGAGAGTTTTCGTTACCTCGTCTCTACAGCTTCTACAGAAATTGTTGGAGGAGACATCGAGTCTAATAGCATGTCTAACTATCAAGCAGTGTACCGTGAATGCTTCTATAATAGAGTAAAGGTATTTTCAATCGGTTGGGGTCAAAATCCCGAAAACTGAAATCCCGAAAATCCAAAATCCCGAAAAACCAAAATCCTGAAAATCAAAAATCCCGAAAGGCCAAAATCCCGAAAAAAAATCCCGAAAACTAAATCCCGAAAAATTATATAAAATTAAAAATTTGTCAAATGTTCAAATATATACATATATATTATATCCACAATGCATAAACAGTAGAATATATATGCAACCCCCCCACTGTAGGATTTGGAGTGGATGCGAGGTGTTCACTTTCATTTTCGGGAATTTGACCATTCGGGATTGTGGGTTTTCGGGATTGTGGATTTACGGGATTATGTTTTTCGGGATTCTGTCCGACTCCCATTTTCAATTTATAGAGACTAGACTTTTCGGTATCTTTAAATCAGATGTGCATCGATGAAAGACAAGTGCTGATACTATTCCACCTGGTTTTTGTCATTCTTGTGGCTTCAGTGGCTTCAGTGGAACCTCCCTCTTTCGAGTTTCCCAAACGCTTCTGCTTAAAATTCTGGTCTTATATTCGACATTAAACTTGTATTGTCTCCAGCTCAGTGATGGGAGTTGTTTTTAAACTACCCGCTGTGAAGACGCATGATAATTTCTGAACTTTTCCTAGAAGATCAGTGTTACTATTCTTGTCCAGTGCAGTCCACCTGTCTAGTACTCCGTACATCAGCATCTGTCTCACTATTGTCATATAAATTCAATGAACTA
Source organism: Pocota personata (assembly GCA_963082735.1). NCBI lineage: Eukaryota > Metazoa > Arthropoda > Insecta > Diptera > Syrphidae > Pocota > Pocota personata. The sequence continues at coordinate 260,507,529 of OY720429.1, read as the reverse complement.
CTTTATGCTGAGGGCCGCATTTCGTACCCAAAGCCATTGGAAAAGAATAAAGGACAATCAATGCCTTCCCGGTACGGATTTGCATATTCAGTTTCCAACTGAGTTTCTTATCGAGAATGACTACCAAGTATATGGCATGGTCTGCAAATTGAAGTTCCGTGGGTGGATGATACATGATACCTTGTACCTATTGTTCAGTCTTAATTAATTGTTCAGTCTTTGCGGCGTTAACTGAAAGAACAACCTGGTATGTCCACTTTACGAGTTTCAATCAGGTCTCTTATTATAATAGGAAACTTTCCCGATAGGGCTATCGCAATGTCGTCCACATAGGCTACAATACGGTCGGTTATGTGGTGACAAGATAAGAGAGATAACGCTTGTAAAAAGCAGAAGTATATGCACGTACATACAGATTACTGGAGTATTGTAGGTTATTGGCTGACTTTTAGGCACTGCTGAGGAGATTTCGATAAAACGTGAGATTATAAAGCTTTAGCGTCGATTCCATAAGCCCATTGTATGGTGGCCAAGGACACCTTATTCTATTTTGACCAGATTACAAAGGCAAGCCTGATTCGAAACTATTGGTGTGGTTCGATTTGCTTAATTTGCGACCACGGGACTTAATTGTTCTGAAGGGGACCGTAATAGCTACAAGAGTCATTCCAGAATCTTATGTATGGAGATGTTCTGTCATGCTTGAAAAGGTTGACGTACACGAGTACTTCTCTGAAAGATATTCTTGATGACTTCACTAAAGGCAAAGTAAAGACGGCTCCGACAGATGACAGACAGAAAGTTATAGATAGCATTCCAGTGGACGGAAGGAGGCACGAGGCACAAAGATATAGAGGTAAGGGGCAAAGTTCAAGGATGACTCCAAACATAGATTGAATTACTGGAGATCTTGTTCAAGTCCCTCGTCTCAAACGTTTATTTGTAGATCAGCCTATACAGTCGTTGTAGACTGTGGTTGGCTAAATGTTAAATGTTAGCATATTTTCCCGCCTCCCATATCAGTGTAGCCTATTTCATGTGTAGATAATGGTGGGCGCTTTATGGCATTTTTCACTAGTATACTTCAGCAGTCTCCTTCAGTTTGAAGACAACTCTAGGAGATGGCTGAGCAATCCAACACTTAACTGACTGATAGGTAGGGAATTTTATAACCGATGAACTCATAGACATGGCACAACTCTAACGATTCTACCGGTAGAATCGAGATTCTTTTTTCTAGCCTCCCATGGACTGCAGATGTGCAGATGGCACTACGTGTCACGTCACTTGACAGATTTTGCCTAAGCTGCATCAAAAACGTTGTACCTCTTTGGTCTCGGTAAAAAGTTTACATATCTCATTGGCCTCCACGCTAAAAGGCCTCTTTCCAGATGATTTTAGGAGCTACAAAGATTTCACTTTGATCACCTTGGTGAGGTGTCTATATGCACATTTAGTGCCTCCAACGCCTTATATATAGCTCCAGCTAGTTTTGCGAGCAGGTCTGGGGAATTCCAAGATCATTGTGGTATCACCATGGACATACTTCTGGTCTAAGCGTGTTAACCGACGGTCGGCATCGCTACAGATGACGCAGAGCCCAGTGCGGGTTCCAGAGGAGATTAAGATTAAACACGGAATTTTTTTTCAAACAAAGACTGCTCAAATTGTTGACTAAATGCGCATGTGTCCAAGCTTCGTTGCATCATAGACTTCTTTATTTAAGGCACTGTTTGAGAAGGATGCATTTCCGAACCTCCTTCCATCCTTCTACTCTTTAGTTTGTCCGGTGCTGTTATGTCGTTTAGCAGTTGGTCAATGGTTCGCAAAATACCTCAGCTTCTGTATTGACGTCCATTGTAGAGCAGTCAATGTTAGACGGCCAAATGTTCTTCATTTGTAACTGGTCAGCTTATCCAGTTGTTTTAGTTTTTCTTCGGTTTGCCAAAAGAGCGGTTTTATGTTAAAAGACTCCAGTGTAGCCATTTGTGTCATTCTTATGGATCCTGTTGTTCAACTTATGCCCTTTGGATCGCTGTAAAACTTGGAAGGCAGCATTTATCCTTAAGACCATGGACTGTGTCTCAGGAGCAAAATGAAACTATTAGCAGTTTTTCAAACAATTTAGCTGAATACCAGAGGGTAACATTTAGATGTTTTCCAGTTTAGTACTTGGTATGTAAGTTAAAAAATGGATCGAAGTTGGGGTGACTCATTCTTCTCAAATCGAGTCCACGAGCATTGTACGAACAACACGTATGGCATTATTTAAAATTTGTTTACAACCTTTTCAAAGGATGGCTAACAAAATTCTCCCACACTCTACACATGTCATCGTTCCATAATCAATATTTATAACAAAAAAAAAATCGTCAGCATCAAAAATTATTATTCAAAAACCATTTCACCATAATATTTTGTAAAATACCACATTAATAGTGATTCTCTCGCGTAATTCGTATTTTTCCTCAACCCCCATCCCCATTGATATCCATCAAACCGTCCGGGCCTCCTAATATATTGCGACGAAATAAAATCTCAATTCCCAAACGACTTTGGTCGTAAAATATTACTTCTTGGCCGCGAGAGTGTACATATAAAAGCACCAGCAACCATAGCAATCACAATTCCAACAGAGATACAACAGCCATCATCCAACCAGACACCATTAGGATTCACAACTAAACATTCGAACGTTGTCTGCATAAAATTCGATCTAATGTTGGATTTAAAAAAAATAAAAAAAATATAAAAAAAAGTGGAAAATAAAAAAAAAATTAAAAACATTTTGCGTACGCTCAAAATTTAAATACGTGTATGAGTGACAAAAAAAAAAAAAAAAAGATACTCAGATTAAAGGTACACTCTATACAAGAAAGGCCACAAATCTCTCTTCTATTCCCGTCGTTGTGTCGTTGCCGTTGTATCGTAGGCACTATTAGTGTGCAATCCGTGCACTAATATGCAGAACATGTGCTAGTCAAAGGATATTTTTAAACCTAAACCAAGACACATCTATACAGACAGAGAGAGATAGTAGCCAGCGATAGATGTCGACATTCTGTCTTTTGGAAGGACATGAAAATTACTGTTTAGACAAACGATGACAGGTTGTTAATGTTTAACGAGGTTGGTAATTTGCTGCGTTTTTGAATGTTCTGCAAAATAAAAGGGGCAGCCATAGCATGGTGGTGCGTCGTCGGGCTCATTTAATTTTCTAATCACATTTGAATTTATGGATTCCATACAGTCCGCCATTCCGCCATAGAGGGGGTGAAGTTCGCCTCAGACTGTATGCGAACTTTATCCCAACCCCCCCTCGTATAATGTAGAAGCGAAAATTATGAGTGCGCAAAGAATTATTAGTATCTTCGATATGAAATGCACGTATCTCCGGTCAGACGATGCAGACAGACGGACATACAAGAAACGCAGAGCAGACTTGCTGCGTACAGACAGCACACCAAAGGAGGCACAATGCCCGAAGACTGTCAGATCCAAAATTTAACCACATCCACGAAACCGTCGAGACACGCTCGTGTACCTATATAGTAGTACTTTCTCATCAGTCTTGTGTGCATAAATTTGTCGCGCAAAAGAATTCCAAATGTGAGAAGAGTCTCAGAACAGAACTCCAATCGTGGAACTTTTCTGACAGCTTGCATACTATAGCTGATGGCGGTCTTGCTTGCTAGTCTGGCGGTCTAATAAGCGTATGCGCGACTCGTCCAAAACGTCCGCGATGTAACGATTTTTTAATTTCGCTCCATCTAATCGCGCATGAATGTCCAATTAAATTTTAATTTTTATTTAAATTGTTCTTTAATTGGAAATGATACAAAAAAAAAAAACAAAAAAAAAAGTGTGAATACCAGGAGGGAGGACCATAATCAAAAGAAATTTTGTGTAAAAAAAAAAAAATATTGATAATTATTGTTAACACCTTTGCGCTGAGGCGAGACTGTCTATGGCATGTACTTAAGAATTTGGTTTCTTTCCTTTTCGGATACATATACTACACCGTCGAATAGTGACATGAACAAATAATTAGTAATGTCTTCACTTTTGGCCGGTTAACATGGTCTCTGGTCGTTCGGTAAGAGGCGGCAAGCACGTCTTTGATGTGGGCTATTTTCGTGGGGGGTTTTTGTTTACAACATTTGGTTACCTAATGAGAAACTGTACGCAAAAACGAGAGAATCGAAAAATATGTAGCTATGAACAAGAGATTTTGTGAAGCAATATTGATGACGAAACATAATTTAGAATGGTAATGAGTTGTTTTTGGTGGTTAAGATACTTCATTAAGTGGTATAAGTCAAAGGTCATAATGAAATACTTATCGTTTGTTTTATAAGTTCTCCTAGATACATGAGTATCTTCGTTCAACACATATTGCAGACAACTATCATGTGAATTGGAGTAGGCTCGGTTAGACATACTGATAGCTATCTCTTGAAATCGTACATAGCAAGTCTTACTCCCCCAATAGGGTTGAGTTGCTGCGTACTGCCATAAAATCTATCAAAAATGTCATGAGAGGGTTTATCGTCTACTTGGTACCTATATATTCCTAATGATATGCTTTGTAAGCACTCTTCGAACGAGTTTCAAGCTTTAATCCCCATTAAGCCCACCAAATAACTTGTACTTATAACTATGTTTTCCAAGATCAAAAATAAGTTAACAGTCATTTTGTTTATCTTTAAGTTCAGGCGCGATAAATAATGTCTTATTTTATTATTATATACTATAATAAATATATGATAATTCATAGTTGGAATATTTTACAAAATTATATCCATACGTCTTGGTACTTTAGCCATCATATCTAAAACTTCTACGTATTTCACGTCAATATCTCTATATATGTTAAGCAGTCACCAGTCTTGCTATGCAGATATGTTTTCAATCTGCGAAGACAAGAAAAAGACCGTTCACTTGATGCCACAGATATGGGAAGTGTTGCACCGATCTGCATAAAGCGATGTATTGATTGGTACAACGTCGAATTGCAGCAATTGAGAGCGTCTATACAATTTTTTGGCCATTTATCAATTGGAATATTTAAGCAATATCTGCAACCATAGTTAATTTAACATTCAAACAAATATCAAGAAAATGAAAGAAAGAAATTTTTACCTACACCACATCCTCATTTCGCCTATAAAATCATCAGCACATATTTTGATGTCATTTGACCATTCTTTTGCAAATACGTTGATAGTGCTACGTATTTCTTCTGTTTCCAGCTTAGAACACTTTTCCGGTAGAATATTTTGAATTTTAGAAAGGAGTTCTCGGTGGTCAAGAAATCTTGTCTTTAGTTCCACCGATAGATGATCAAAAAAATGAACAAAGATGGACCGATGGAAATATTCTTCAGGACCTCCTTCATAGTTGTCACGGTTTTTTGGTGCTACAACTTGCCGCGGGACTACTAACTGAATATCCATTTTGTCTGTCATTTCTTTAGCTCCAGCAAATATGTGACTGAATCTAACTTCGGAATTTTGACACATTTCATTTACTTCCTCGTGTAAATGGTTCGCAATTTCCATACAGCAGCTGATTTTTGTAAAAATTCACTTACATTTTTAATTAGGCTGAAAATTGACTTATCACAGTTAAGGATATTATAAATTGGGAAGTTTGTATAGCAGCAAGTAGGACATGAGGTTTGACTCCTTCGGTTTTCAAATTTTGTCCATCCAGATATTCTAATGAGCAATAGCCATATTCATAGTGAGAATTGAATTGAGTGAATTCAAATATTCAATCCAACGCGTTTCGCAAAATTTTAAAAGACGCGTTTGTTTTACTTTTGGGCAAGATACCTGAATTTTATCTTTTAAAACTAGAGCTGCTTTATTAGATAATCGGAATAAATTAACAACCTCTTTAATGGTTCCTATGCAATTTCGTATGGACGATATGTTACAAGGGTGTGTAATGGGCAAATTCAAATTATGATTAGCACGGTGGACGTAAATAGCTTCTGGATACAATGCTCTAACTTTGGCAGCACAGTCGTTGACTTTTCCGCTCATTGACCGGGCCCCATCATACCCTGAACATGTAATGTTTGGGTTTGAACCCCCAAAACCCCCCCTTGCGTTCGCGCCTGTTTAAGTTATATTTATAAATATAGTACTAATTACTTTTTAAAACTAACTATGCATAATAACTCTTTAGTTTATTTATAATGCAAAATATTCATATTTTTATCAAAATTAAACAGAAACAAAAATTTCCTAGAATAAAAACCAAAATAACTGCCATTTTCACGCATCAAACAAAAAGTTAACAAAAGGGTTGGCAACACTTTAGTCATTAATCTGTTCGTGGAAATTAGGGGATTCCCCGTTTTGTGGTATGTTTTCGTATACTCACACAAAGATCTTGTCAAAACAAATGCTTGGGGATCAGTTAAAGTGTGAGTCTAAAGTGAAGGAAGTTTATTTAGAATTCAAAGAAATAAGTGTTTTTACCGATTTTTTTTTACCATGCCTGTTGCAATGCACTAACCAATATTACCGACATCTAGTGGTGAGATGAGGATTTTTATGCTAAACGTCAAAGCCATGTGCAAATTAAAGAACTCGCTGTTAGTGGAAGCCATTTTGCTCTTGCTGTTGGTGGGAGTCATGTTTTTTCTGCTTTGAAGCTGTTGTGTGGTGGCCATTTTTTTCTTAAGAGGTTTGTTCTGGATTGTTCTTTGGTAGATTGATCACGAGTGAAAAATAAAACTTAATTTTTTAAAGCATTTGCTATTAAAAGTAGTTTTTTTCATTTTTTTTTTTCAAGTTACATTCGTAACAATGCCTAAACAAACATCGAAAAATTATTCCTAATTTACATGAAAAAGGACACACCTTACGAGGAATAGGTAAAATAGTTAGAAGAAGTCATGTTGCGGTAAAAAAAATCCTTGAAAAATTTCGGGAACACAAGACTCTTGAAAACATTTCTCGACCAGGTAGGCCAAAGCGACTTAATAGTGCAGAAAAGAGACTCATTGTCAATAAAGTGAAAAAAAAATCCTACTACAAGTTCAGTAAAGCTTTCTAAGGAGGTCGCACATATCTCTGGAAAAGTCATAAGTGCCATCACAATAAGAAGAACGTTACATGAACATGGTATTCATAGTCGAGTACATCGAAAGAAACCATACAAAAAAAACAACAGTATTTTGCCAAAAAAAATATGAAAAGAAGGAGTTTTCTTTCTGGAAAAACGTGCCTTTTTCAGATGAAAGTAAATTTGAAGTTTTTGGATAAAAAAACTCATCAAAAATATGGAGAAAAAAAAATCAGGAGTTCGAAGAAAAAAACATTACAAGGACAATAAAGCATGGTGGAGGTTCGGTTATGGTCTGGCAGCATCAGGTGTTGGGAATCTATTTTTTATAGAAAGTACCATGAACAAAACAGATTATCTCAACATTCTAAAAAAAACAATTTGCAGCAAAGCTTTACGAAATTGAATTTGGATCGAAATTGGATTTTTCAACAGGACAATGATCCAAAACACACTGCCTATTGTGTTAGAGAATGACTGCTTTATCACACACCTATGCAGTTGGATCATCCACCCCAATCCCCTTGATATATTTGATTATGTTTCCATTGTTTTTTGTTATAAATTAAATGTACATTAATTCTGTATAGTTGCTTTTAGAATGTAAAATTAACTGTATCTGTAAATTAACTTTAAACATAAAGAACAGAACTGGTAACTTATTTTTGATGCTCACTGTATACACCACGTATGTATTTTCAAATACTTACTACATGCATACATAATCCGGTCCTCTATTACCCTTAAGGTGTCGAGTTTCTGTCCCTGGTTTCTGTCTTTCTCTTCTTTAAGAACTCCATTCAGTGGTTTCTATCTTTTACCTTTTCTTTTGACGAGTTCCAGCTTTCTTCGAATCCTTGATAATCTTTTTAGCTGCTCCGTTCCAAGTTGTTCTTGGTCTTCCTTACTTATTTTTTCCTTCAGGTCGTGGATGTTAATTTGTCTGTCTTCGTGCATCCACACCGTGTTTCTGCCTTCGCACCGTGTATCTAAACCATTTGAGTTTTGTATCTTGTAGGGTTTTTTTAGTTGGCTCCACTTTATGTTCGTTCCTTATGTCTTCTTTAATTATCCTCCCAATTCGTCTTATTGCTAGCACTCTTCGCAGGTACTTCATTTCCATGGCTCGTATCTCCTTTCCTGGCCTTTCTAATATGAGTAGGGTCCAGTTTTCTCCTCTCGGAAGGCACATGGACTTAAATATGGAAATTTATGGTCTAGAAATACTTCTCTTTTTAACGCAGCATATAATCTACAGTAGAACCTCGGAAAGATGAACACATATAAAACAGGGCCCTTTCATCTTTTCGAATTGTTCATCTTTTCGAGCATCAAAATTTGGTTGAGGAATATCAAATTAACAATTCATTTTATTTTCAAAAAAACAAGGAACAAAAAAAAAGGAAAAGTTGATTAAAAAAAGTTGATAAAAAAGACCTATTTAGACGTTTTTCTTAAAAAACTGCTCTGTGGTTGACTGTCGCCCGGAAGAAAGTTGTTTTAGAATTGCCTTCTCTCTCCACTTAAAAGTGTGGAAACATCGGCCTCACATTGCTCTGCAAATTTCAAGCTGGTGTTGATGGCTGAAATGGCCTCTGCTGGTTTGATTAAATCAACAACCTCCACTACACTTTCTTCTGAGGATATGAGTTCATCTTCAGCATCAGAAGGTAAGCAGACCACATCTTCATTCCATTCTCTTACATCATCAAACGTACATTGAACCTTTAAATGAAATTTAAATGTTGAAAAGCAAATTAAAAATTATTGACTTATGTACATCAAGAAAAAACTTCATTCAGCGCTGTTGTTGAAACCTGGGTTATATCCTCCGATCGCATTCTTTGCTGCAGTACAGCAAGAGGGACATCTTCTTCTTCGTCATTAGAAACTGATTCAAACAGTTTATGCCAACACTTTTCTATGACTTCCGGCGTTATTTTGTTTCAAGCCTCTTGCAGACATGTTAGAGCGTCACGCAAGGTAAATTTTTTCAACATCTTCTCAACGTCTCGTCCTTTGAAGATCACATCTGACAAGAGGCTCGTTCGATAATGCAACTCTGTGAGCCGTATCACATTCTGGTCCATTGGTTGGATTAGGGGAGTTGTGTTTGGAGGCATAAACATCGTGCGTCATCACTTTGGAGCTTGTTTTCAGGAGGATGACTTGGGGCATTATCGAGAATAAGCAATGCCTTTTCTGGTAAATTGTTATTTTTCATAAACTCCCGTGCCAAATTCTGAATGAAAATGTCTTGTCATCTATGCAGTCTGCTAGTTGGTGTGGTGAGTATTGGAGGCTTGAAATTTTTGAAACACCGGGGGTTTTTTGCATTTCCACTGGCCAGGAGTTTTAGCTTATAATCACCAGTGCTGTTCGTACATACCAAAAATGTAAAACGGTCCTTGGCAATTTTCCTTCCGGGAGCTGATTTTTCGCCCAGCTCCCGGAATCATTCGCCAAAAAAGACCACTTTTATCTGCATTATAAACTTGGTCTCGAGTGATACCAAGGTCAGTCATAGTCTCCCTCAATTTGGCTTTGAAGGACAAGACAGCATGTTTAATAGAGTTAAGTTTTTCTCCACTAAAACCCCAAATCTAGCCTTGAAGTTATTAATCCATCCATCGCTCGCGTTGAATGAATTTGTCTCATTGAAAATGGCGTGCAACTTTTTAGCCTTGGTTTTCAATATAATCCCTGAAACTGGAACATGACGGTCACGTAGCTTCAATAACCATCGATACAACGCAGCTTCCATTTTTTGGTATTTCTGATTTACGCAATGTCTTGCGTTTCTCAGCTCCAGAAATCGAAGTCTTATAAACCCGTGAAGTGATTTTCTGAATGAGGTCTAGAGTAGTTTCTTTACTCCAGAGGTTGTCAAGAAGTGATCCTCTCTCTGTTTAATGACAGCGGGGTTTTGCAGCAAGACACCTTATTCGTCAAATATCTGGCAAACGAAAGTCTTGGTATTCTGTTAGAATGTTAAGTGAGGCTTCTTCACTCTAGACAGATTCTCCATTTAAATGAGGCGTTCTACCATCTGAAGCCTTGTGTCCAGCTTTTAAGTGATTTCATCAAATCTACGGTCGAAAACATTCTATTTAAAGCTGTGTTTTCCTCTTCTGCTGTAATCAAATCAAATCAAAATTAATTTCTTATTGAATAGAAGAAAATTAAAAAAGAAAGATATTTATAGAAACTCCGATAGTTTTTTTTATTTTGCAACCATTTTCAAATGAATTTAACTAACTTTATTGAAATATTTTTTTGTATTTTTCTTTATAGCGGCCTCCTAGTTCATCCCTGTCATACGGCGGCGCTATGAACGATGATGCTAGATCGCCGGGCGCTGGTAGTACACCTGGACCATTATCACAACAGGCACCTGTATTAGACACATCAGATCCCGGTAAGTACATATGTTTCTCCTACCTTTCTATACCCTGAAGATACCCATCAAAGCAATTGGAAATCGATTAAATTCAAATACCATAAACTCTTCCCAACTGCTGATTGCTGGTACTAGATAAATTTATGAATTTTCTAAAAATTGTACAATATTCAATATTGGGCAAACAAAATAATCGCGACCATCTATATTCCGACATCTATCATCAGAATCTGCCACCATGTGTGATGCCGGGTAACCTTTTATCGAATATAATGTAATAATTCCATTTTCACTTCCAACCCCAGTTTTTTTTAAACGTACCTTGCAAGGGGATGGATGTGTATTCTCTACCTCAGCTGCTGTCTTCTTTGTATGGACAGGAGAAATGGAAAATTTTTATGCATGGATTTCGTTCAATTCGACATAGTCTCGATTTAATAAAAAAAAAAAAAAAAACACCTTCCATTGTCACATTTGAAAAAGTGTGAAGTATCTGCAATCCTTTTCACTGTATCTTTTCGAATGAATAACAAAGAATTTGTCCCATTCCCTAACCCTGCAACAGTTGCATACGAGTATATCCGTACTTTGCAGGAATCCAGTACTTTACACCCCTTCTGTGGTAGGGCCAGAAAGTTAACCTTTTCGTCAGTAACCGCATACTTATCGGGAAAAATCAAGTTATTGCGAGTGCGTATACAAGCGCTTATGAGCAATTTAAATGGCTGAAGATACGAGATACAATTTTTATGCGCAATTTCCTATTTTCTGCTGTAGACGGATTCTATACATCATAGGGGTGAATAATCAACCCTTATGCTTTTGACGAATTGACGCATCTCTTTTGCAGTTGTCTCATCATTCGTCAACCCATGACGATACCTCCATTCGGTCTTTTGCTTCATTTTTGGAGAAAAAAACATCACAATCTGGGGTGAATTGGTTTTATACTCCGGTATACCCCACCCTATCACCCATAACCATCACCATCATCATGATCATCATCAGCATCATCAACATCGGCAACAAAAGTGTGGTATAAAATTTTCAGTTGACAAACAAGCAACACCAGTAAATTTCGACTTTTAACCATTTTTTTTTTTTTTTTTTCAAACAAAACATACTCGTAACGAGAAATGTAGAGTACAACATGGAACGCTGGTTTTTCCGGGGCTAACAGGATATGAGGGTTGTGCTCTATATGTGGATGGATGGTTATTTCTATTTTGAGGGGTTGATGAATTTCTTTTCGAACCACCACAATGCGCATTATATTTCATTCCAATATAACCAACCAGCCAACACGCAGTGAGAAAGGACATACACAACAAGCAAAAATAAAAATAAATAAAATCAGTGGCTGTGGCTGCGTATCCTTCAATCGCAAAACCAAAGTGCACTCAATGGGTAATTTTTAATGCGATATTTTCCATTTGAATTCATCGCTGGAGTCGTCGTTTTTCGTAGAGCAAAAAATGAATTTAAAAGGATTTGTGTTTTGTGTTTTTTTTTGCTGTCCTTTTTCCTCACGCGCTATCATGGTTGTAACGAATTTTGTGTTTCAATTGCGCGTTTTATTGAAACAAAGATAAAAACCAGAACAAAGGATACAGACAAGCTTTTTGTGTTATTTTGTACAGAGAATAGGTGATTTTTGCGCGTAGCTTCCTTTTTTTTTGTATCCTTACTGTGGGATGAATAGCAAATGGAAAGTGGAGTATCAGTAGAGGCGGAATATGGACGCAATCATATTGTAAAATAGAATAATTTTACATATTTGTAAACAGGACGTTTTTAGTCGATTTGTGAAGTAGTAACTTTCAGACTCAATTTTTTTTTTTTTTTCATGTGACGAGGCAGGGTCACTGCTATTGTTTTGGTAAAATAGACATATGTAGGTGCATACATACCTACCTCATCAATGATAAGATTGTAAGATTTTTATATCTCCAATATCTCTTTCGTTAGTTGATTTCGAAAGGCCATTGATAACCCTCGTTGGAGTCGGAATAGCATATCTATTCCTAGGACCATTATTGAAAAGGTGTTCAGCCAGAATACCCTTTCTTCTTCTTCATGCCCAGCTTCTAAGTGACATACAGAAATCCACTGGTCCAGATGGTATCCCCCCCATAGTTTTGAAGAGGTGGCAAAACCTGTCCAATTACCGACCCAATGCCCTTACGTCCCTTCTTTCCAAGGTCATGGAAACGCTGATAAATCGTCAGCTTATGAAATATCTAGATTCACGAAAACTCCTTAATGACTGGCAGTATACTTTTGGTTCTCTTAGCAACAGGTCCACTGGTGATTTGATGGCATTTCTCACCGAGAAGTGGAACCAATCTCTCCATCACTTCGGCGAAACTAAGATGGTTGCGCTTGATATTTCAAAGGCATTTGACAGAGTTTGGCATCTGGCTCTTTTGTCGAAAATGCGTGCGTATGGCGTCGATGAGTCTCTTCTTCAATGGATTAGAAATTACCTTTCGGGGCGTTCAGTATAAGTTGTCTTGGACTGCTTCAAGTCTACATTTATGTTTCGTCTCCGACTCTCTTTCTTATTTTTATAAAGGATCTCTTGTCTGCAACTACTAATCCAATCCATTGCTTCGCTGATGACAGTACCCTCAGTTTTTCATATTCGTTCGCTAAGTCACGTCTTTAGAAGAGGAACGGCAATGTATGTCATACACATTAAATTCCGATCTGGACAGCATAATCAATTGGGGTTCAACCAACAGAGTGGAATTTAATGCTTCCAAAACACAATGATGTCTACTGTCCCTGCCATTCTCGGTACGTATATTGATAAGCATCTTCGATGGAATGATCACATATTCGAGGTCGCCAAAAATGCTCCAAAATGTCCAGGATTCCTTAAACGGTGCAAGAAATATTTTACCCCGTCTGATCTGCCCTCAATTTATAAGGCATTCATCCGGCCTAAGCTGGAATATAACGTCCATATCTGGTCTGGTACACCCAAGATCGTTCTGCACATTCTTGAAAGGGTACAGAATCGCGCGTTAGAACTTATAGGTGATAGTGACATTGTAAATTCCATACATTCATCGGAGAAATGTCTCGTGTCTCTGCCTATTTTATCGCTTTTTTCATAAAAAATGCTCCAGCGAAATAGCCAGTTGCATTCCTCCCCTTCAAAATTTCACCCATAATACGCGTCATGCTTCGAATGCACATCAGTTCACCCTTAAGCCCAATTTCGGTCATACTGTCATATATATAGGGATTCGTTTATAAGCCGAACGACACGAATGTGAAATGATCTACCAGGATCTGTATTTCCCCATCACTACAACCTTCAAACATTTAAAGCACAGGCTACTCCTCTGTTCATCTTCCCCTTTTTCCTAACGCCCGTGCCCTGAAACAGTTCGGCGTGCCCTTCGGCGCACGAAGATTGTAAAACATTGTGTCTGAGATAATTTGCTGCAGGCAAAAAGTTTAAAACTTGATAGAAATGAAAACGGCTTGATTTCATTTTCCCAGGCTAGAGGGCCAGAAATGTGATTTTTAAATTTTTCCGGACAAAATTTGCCCGAAAGATTTGACTGAAAGTTCAAGCCTTGGTTCGTAGTCCAAAATTGGAGTCTGTTTCAGTGGACCGGAGTTCACAGGCAACACTATATCCTGAAAGGAGTTAAATCTGTTTTGGTTAAGTTAACAGCGGTTGGTCCAAGTGCTTATTTAATTTATTGAGAACGTCTTCTGCATATGCCACAACGTAGCACTTGACAGTGGGATTGTAGGCCACATTTTAAGGTATGTCTCGGTGTCCTAATGTCCTGAAAGAACTGACATTGATCAGTTTATTGGTTGTTTTGTAATTGCTGGAACATTGACTCTTTAAATCTCACTTTATATAAAGAAAGGTCATCATCCTCGAATTTTTCGATTGAGAAACATGGTGCGACAGATTTTTCATGCGCGTCTGAAGCACTTTACTTCGAAAATACTAGAAAAATCTTTTGCATGGCCTCATTGATACTCTCATAATGTTAAACTAGATACCAATGTACTAGTACTCCTGAAATCTGTGGAAATTGTGCGTGACGTCTTGTTTAGCTTGACACGGCTTCAAGCATCAGCAAACCTAAATAATCCACCACAGGATATATGTTATTATACCGAAGGCCTTCGAAAGTTTCGTCAGCAAGATACCAAACGATCCTGCGTGTGAATACTTTGAAAATGCTGGCCACCTACTTTAGTCTCTCCGCACTGATTAATTTGAATTTAAACTTTTTCCTTCGGATTCTGGAATCTACGAACTATTTGGGTTCTTTGGAATGCTTGGCAGTAAAACGGTCTGACAGAGGTCTGTAGACATCCCGGTGCATGGAGTAGATTGTTGATTCCATTGTATATTCCTGTTCCCTTTAATTTTCCATAGCAGATTTATCGCCTGCCCTACTGTCTAAATTTCAATCAAAGCTGGTCGTTAAGCATTTGTGTAACTGAAGTTCATGGTATCAAATATGGAATTCCACATAAAGCTTCTGGAAATTCACCTGCCTTTGCTAATTAGGAATGGAATGCTTCATACCTGTCTACCTGTGTATTTTCTTTACTTTTGATGTGCTGCAGTTCGGGGTAGACCTGTACCTTAACCAACAATTCTTTATTATCATTGTGACGGCGTCCCGAGATTCCTGTAGTAGAGCAGTTCGCTTAATTAAGGACCTCGTACTAACATCCAGTCCCCAACCTCATTGAAGACTGGTAGCAGACCTACGCCTGTTCTATAAATACTACTATGACAGGTGTTTCGAAGAGTGGTCCCTAGGATGTGACATTTGGGCCTTCTACTAGCATAGCCTTCTACAAGCCGCCAGTGCTCATCAATTATACGTCCACCTGGCAACGAGACGAACATCTTTATATCAAAATTATTCCTGCTATCGGAATTGTTCTTGTTGCATGGTACCATGGCACATCAGAATTGACTGTATTGCCAAGAAGATACATTGTTTCTTTGGGTTGGATATAATTAGCAAATCGTGCTCTCATCTCTCCCAGATGAGATGGTGCGTGTTCATCCAGATTGTGACGATGAATTACTGTAGAAGATCTAAGCTCCACTTAGGGTCTGTAGAAGTGTGATTTTTAAATAAACTTTCGAACAACCTCTCAAATAATAATTTTCACACCCAATCAAGCCATAGTCGGCACTGTTCTTTGATTGAAAAAAATAAAAGTTCAACATAAATGCGAGTTGAAGTGTCACTTAAGTTGTAGAAAAGTGATATACTGGTGAACGAAACAAAGTTGCTTTCACACCAGGTTCCACTCGTCCAGATTTACGATATACATATTGCCCCCCGCATTGGAATAAGTACTGAACTTTTCCCAAACCCATCAGGCAAATTAAGTGCCATCAACATTAATAAAATCTCATCAACAACACCTCACTACCGCCGAGAGAGGCCTACCTAAAGATGCAAGTTCCTCTCATCACACCACAAACAGATACTACTCATCTGAATCTACGAAAACCTCACCGAAACCACAAAAACATCACATAAATCAATATTTATGAATATTGCAGAAGAACAACCTTCTCGTTCACTCACTCACCGCCATCTCAGTGTATAAATCAAATATTTAATTACCCATTGAGTATTGGCCACTTTGTCTATAAGACAAAACCCATAGACACCCATGTATCTACTACTACTTCCTCCACTTTCGGCGAACTTTAAAGACCTCGCGATGCCCCCGCTGCCTGGTTCAGGTTCGTAGGGTTGTGAAAACCGAATGAAAAAAAAAATTCGCCTATCACCGTAAATAATTCAAAGTGTTAAGAAGTGGCCCCTCATCTTCGTAATTCGAAACAACAACATCATCATAGCCACCATGATCATCATCATCATCGCCGTCGTCGTCGTCGTCGTCGTCGTCGTCAACAAAGTCATGAAATCTTCTTAGCCATCGTCGTCGGAGAGTCTCTGAATCTCATCTTCACGTGCACACAACAACTAGACTTTTGTGTTCCATGAGTTGAGGATGTGGTGCATGCAGGATTGAGAAGCGCGAAGACACAAAAAACTGAGAACCTCAGTCATTTTTTGGAAAAGACAGCAGCTCTCAACCCTCATTTCGGGCGGACGGCGACGGATTAAGCACATACCACAAGTCAAGTTGCCCGTAAAACAGAGGTTTTTTTTTAAAGGCGGCTTATTGAGGAGGAAATCATCTCTCCATTGCCGAGTCGAGCGTGTAATAATAATAATAAAAAGCGAAAAATCTTCGGGAAAAATGTTTTTCAGATACACAGAGCCCCGAAAGCGAGCGAGGCTTTGTGAAGCGCTCTCATATGCGATCATCATCAACATCACAGCATCATCCATGCAACACATCTCGCTCTCGCTCTGTGTATCTTCTTTGTTTTTTCCTCTCTTGTTGGTGGTGTTTTCCTGTATATAGTACTGTGGATGGACACAAAACGGCTCAAAGTCACGACACACTCTGACTACAGTCAGTGGATATAAGATACAATTTTCGGTTTGCCGGTACAAAGACTCAGAAGATGAGATACAAAAAAAAAAAAAAAAACGATTTAGGGAAAACATCTTAAGTGTAATATGAAGTTGATGGGGCCGCCGTACTATGTTCTACAGTTCCATCCACAGGGCCGGTGTATCACCAAACTCTCTCGCGTCGGATTCCCAAATTCAAGCGAACACAGAAAACAAAATCAATGAACGATTTTACTGTTAAGAGAGCATAAAGTGCACGATTGTGTCTTCTTGGTCTATTATGTATGAAGTGCACTTCTTTGGGCCTCGTCGTAATCGTCTGCTTGAGTTAAAGAAGCAAAGAACTGCTTCGTTCCGCGGATGGATGTGGACCACAACGACTACGACGATGATGATGATGATGAAGTTAAAGCCGTACCGCCAAAGCCAAAAGCGAGCCGCTTCTTTTTTTTTTCCTTCTCCATAGCCCCCTCACTCTACCCGATCAGCCTCGTATTCTTTTCTTGTGACTATTGCTGTTTAGATGCTCTTTGAAGAATAACATTGTTATTATATACCCATTATGCTGCCCCTTATGGGTAGCTTAGAATTTCTCTTTTTTTTTTCGAGAATCACGTGCCCTTCAAAATGGGATTCAAAGGAATGAATGAGGAGCGAAAAAAAAAATAACCATCTTCAAGTGCAGTAACAACTGGATTCGCTTTTGTTCGGGTTTAAAGGGACAAAACGTGAGCCAAGCTCTCTGCTGCGGCATGAAAAGGCTGGAAAATTATAATTTAGTATTCAAATGCCAGCGAGATTGACTCGGACATCATAATTACAGGGTTTTCGTCACAAACTGAATCGAAAAATACCTAAGAGGGTCTTGTTCGTTCTAATGCGATAATTACCAGGGGTCCGGCTTTTTGAAAACACATGAGAGGACGAAAAAAACTGACCTGTTCTATGTTCCAGAAAATCAGATGATTGAGTTTGAAGAGATAGTTTTGGGTGTATTCCTGGGAAAGATGATATCAGGGAGCGTGTAATTTTTCCACAAATTCAATAGAAAGGAAAATCTTTTTGTTTCCGTGGGATATTATTACCTTTCAGGATCTTGTCCATACCCCAGCAGTTGGTAGGCTCATTTTATTCAGCCAAGGATTCTCCATGCAGGAGAATTGAAGGGTTTCTTGAGAACCACTAGTACATGTTTGCGGCATAAGGATCTTTACGTAGAACGGTTGCTACAAACAAAGCGTGTATGAAACTCCTTCAAATGTATCCTCATCGATGGCTGAGCTTCGGTTAAAACTTTTAAATTATGGAAAGTATTCTGCACAGGCACGATAGCTAAACATTTGCAAACGATCTGCCCAACTGCGAGATTGTCTGACAATTTCGCAACAAACCGATATTTTGGCAGTAGAAACCCTTTTAACCAAGTTCATCGGGACCGGAGCCGGTTAATCCAGACATTTTTTTTTTAAATACTCGTAGCATCAATTGGTACATAAAGTGATAAAATTTGTTGTTTTACTCTACCAGGGTTTCCGCCTGCATTCGTACAAACAGTCACTGTTTCACACGTATGCGATACCGGATATACGCCGACAGGATATACGCCACAGAACACCGGATATACTATTCTCCGCTTGGCGGATAAAACTCAATTTCAATTGCAATCGTGTTGAGTTTAGTACTCCTATACGACTGCTGGAATGGAGTGTGATGTATCTTTTACACCAACGTATTAAAAAGAAAAGAAACCGGCACTAAATTTATTGACGAAGAATTGGCCACATTTTATACTACGAAGTGAATTCTGTTACTTATTTCCGAATGTTTAGCCCTTTGATGAGTTGCATTAGATTCTGATTAATTTCAGATGAAAACATCTTAACATTACACCAAAGCAGAAACCAAATACCATCAGGATCTTCAAATTCATGGGCTTTGGAACTTTTGGCATATCCGCCATCCGGCGCCAGTTTAAACTGGTTATGGTCTGGTGTACCTCATATCTATTTGTCCGCCTGCCTAGACAATTTTCACTAACTGCAAATTGCTTTCCAATGCCGAGCCGGTGATGCCTTCTCCATAAGAATGGGCCCAGATATTTGATCCATATGTATGTAGGTGTTTCTCATCTTCTCTCTAAATAAAGGCAAATATCTATCTAAACTAGAGAGCTGGACAAAAGGAAGCCGGTTGAGAGTGCGACTACTGTACATATAATTCCTGATATTTCTGAAGTCAAAATATATGCCACTCACCCTAATCTTGCACTAAATGTGATCATTTGTACAAAAAGATTTACTATAGAGTAATGTTTTGTCTGCTGCTTATTTCTGCTACTAATTTTCCAAAAAAATAGTTTTTCACTAAACTGATCTTCGAAGAAAAATTTTTTTCTACGATCTGCCAGTGATCACTTAAGAGTGATGCATTCTTACGAAATACTTGTTCACCAAATTTTTTCATCTTTAAATGATCTTTCATTATTAACCGATCGATACCAAAAGAGTTTCTGATCTTCCACTAAAATGCGTCATCTACACCAAAGGATTCTTGACAACAAATGTTCTGATCTGACTAAAAGTGATCTTCTAAAATTGATATTTTTCAGGTGAGATGTACCTTTTGATTCCTAAGAAAACAAATCGTTTGTACACCTTTTTTTTCCATTTTCCAATTCTCACTTAAAAGGATCTTGCATGGTAACTGACCGATCTTCGACATTTCGATCTTGGGTTAGAGTTGTTCATGTATGCGAAAGGCCTTATGATCCTACGAACAGAATTAAAATTTCTGTATTTCGGCTCGCACATGGAGCCAAATAGAGAGAAACCTGACCATAACTTACTAGGTTTAAACTAATGTATCACAGCTAATGTATTTCAATGGCGGCCCGTATACAGCCTTAAATATTGCTGACACGTTTGTGAGGTGAAAGCAGACTAAACAGTGCGTTACATGCGTGCTGCAAAATAGTTCCTTTCGTATACATACAAAGCGATTGTAATGTTTGTGTGCTTGTACCCAGAAATCGTAGTTACACTTGTGTAGCGCATTGTGTGAAAAATCAAATCACAGGTGAAGCCAGTACAATCACTTGTACATTAATGGATACTCTATCACCACGATTTTATAATTCGACTAATACTACATACCTAGTCAACAACATTAAAAAGAGGAAACCGATTCTGTTCTTAGTTTAATTGCTCAGATAACCAGATAGCATGTCGATTTGCAAAAGTTTTTCGGATAACAATAGGGGATACTGAATCTATCGGCAGCATCCCGTAACATGTATTTTCTTCAACTTTAATACATTTATGGCATTTCACCTTTCACTTATCCTACGTACATACATATACTGAAAAAAGTTATAATAAATTTTCAATCTGAAAACTAACGTAAAAGCTTAATGTCTAAAAATGTCACTGCCAAACTAAGGTCCATGATTACCCTTAATAAACCATTCAGCTTAACCTATTGCATTTCAAATTGAAGCCCATTTCATTCAGCTCCATCTCAAACTTTAAATTTTTAAATCCAATCATAACCGGCTTTACAAGATCCTTAAACTAATTCGCTAAGATTTTCGCTCAGTTATAACTTTACTTCATTTCCTTATATCACTGTTCCCAGTGATACTGTCCATCTAATTAGACATTCCTTTTTACTCCCCACTCAACCCCTTATTCAAATTCCGATTACTATTTTTAATTCCCACTTAAACACCCCATAACTGTCACTCTCAATACGCTTAAGTTCAACTTATTTCAACCTCAAGGATAACAACATCAAACGTAATCAGAAATAACTTAATTCGATATCGCGTCATTTCGATTTTACCACCTAAAAAAGGATACAAAAAATATGTTTTTACAGATGCAAATAACCCATGATTTCACACGCAGGATATTGGCTTGAGAGTTGAATGTTTTTCAAATAAACAAATCAGCGGGATGTACAATATTCACTGGCAAAGGGGGTGAATTTTAAAATGCAAATCGAAAGGGTATACTCGAACATCCGATGAAATACCCTTTTCTCCTCAAAGTGATGTGACATTGATTGGAAGTAGCTTAGGGGAAGTCCTTTCTTTTTTTTTAAAAAAAAAGACTAGCAGCATTCAAAAATGAAAAAAAAGGAAACAATAACACATTTCCAAAAAAAAAAACCAAATTGCTAAACTAACCGTATGAATGGATAAGAAGCCTCAAAGTAGTTAGCTACTGAATGGCTGACAGGATACAGTTTTTTCCTGCTGCCCCTCCCCCCGGGAGATCGGGTCAAAATTGTAAAAACGCGTGACACGAGAAAATTGTTACGACTTTTGTCGTCCAAGTATACTCTACTAAACAACGTACAAAGGGTGCGTTTTGCTCCTGTAATGCGATTATAAAACTAGAACGGTTACAATTTCCGTTTATTTATTTAATTTTTTTTTTCTCTCCATTGATGTTGTTGTTGTTTTTATTTATTTGGGTGTTTAAATCCATCCGCATGGTTGGGTCCTTGATGTTATCCTGTTATTTTAATTTGTTACTGTCTGGCTGTTACTGGTGCTTAAGTGGTGATTGGCATAAGAGATGTTTATGTGTTTTCAAAGCGACATAAAGATGGTGTTTATGAGGTGATTTTTTGTAGGAATCGGAAAAACACGATTGGAATAGGGAAGTCGTTTGCAAGGCTTTAGGTTTAGATCGTAATTTATTTTTACTTTCGAATAAAATTTAATTTTGAATATTTTCCTTTTTACATGTAGAAATAAAGTGCATGACTGGATCGCACGTACTTGCACCTAATTTTGTTTAACTGAAAAAAATATTCATCACTTAATAAGAAATTTTGACAATTTTCCAAAACGGTGGTATGCCATGGCTTAGTTCAGATATTAATTTCAAACAAAATCGTCATCTGATAGCATATGTCCACTATAACTCGAATATCAAATATGATCAAAATCGTTTTCGAGAAAATGCATCTTTTTCAAAATCGACCGTTAATTTTGGGGTTATAAAGAAAATTCCAATTCCGCCTCAAATTGTGACCCCCCAGACCCGACCCGAGATATCAAATTTGAATTAGAACCATCCAGCCGTTTAGGCTGCAGTCGTGCGTACAGACAGATGTAATTGAGAGATCTACTTTTTGAGTTTCTCTGTTATAATAGGTGGGCTATCTGCTGGTTTTAAATTGATAACTGACAGCTCTTTCGCACTTAAAAAAAATTACAGAAACACAGTATCTCTGCGGTGCGAAATGAATCGATTTATGCTTGAACAGCGTTGGGAAATATTAGAAACTTATTTCCAAATTGAGAACTGTGTTACGGAAACAGTACGAATTTTGAAAATACACTTTGGACGAAATAATACACCAATGCATGACAAGACAAGTTATACTCGTGTTCGTCCTGTGCGCCCAGCCGAGAATATTGCTGCTGTTGCCGAAAGTGTGGTTTGTGGAATGGCGGCATTATTAGTTCATTTTTCTTCGAAGATGATGGCAAAAACGTTACGGTCAACGGAAAGCGCTACAGAGGCATGATGACATTTTTTTTTTTCTCTTGTATCAGCTAGACGGCACTACGTGCCATACAAGACGCCCAACAATCGATCGTTTGCGCACTAAGTTCAATAATCGTGTATTCAGCCGTTTTGATGATGTTGCTTGGCCTTCGCGGAGCTGCGATTCGAAGCCGTTGGACTTTTTTTTTTTGTTGTTGTGGTGTCACCGTTAAAGATCGATGTTATGCTGACAATCCAGAAATGATTCAGGCTCTTAAGCACCATAGTGATCGAGCTATTCGTCAAAGAGATAGATATAGATAGATGTATAATACTGCAACATATTGCAGATACATGTTGCAAGTAATCAAACGAACTGATGATCTAAGTGTGATAAATCATTGGGATCTCAGACGAAAGGTAGTGTCGAGTTCATGCAAAATTGTGGCACACGAAAATTCTGGGTTATGTGGTATCCAGGGAACTTTTTTTTACATATTGGAGGTGGAAAATGCATGAGCTTTCTTCTTTTCTTTACGGCGAAGTTATGATCCGGAGTATAAGGATCCCACTTTACTGCATCCCTACTGGTCTGCCTGTGAGGTTTGCCGCTTTGACCTCAGGAAGTACCGGCAGGCTTCCCGGTTTCGAATCACTTTGTCACTGAGGCCAATCAAATGCTGGTGTTTTTGCATTTGTGTGGTCCAGTTGTTTTTTGGTATGCCTTTTTTGTGCAATTGTATAGGAATGTTGATTGATATGGCCTTTTTGACGAGGTTCGAAGGATCTCTCCTGAGCCAGTCGTGCTCTATCTTGCTTGTGATGGGTTTTTTTACATGAAGGCTTCCTCGAATCTTTGAACTTCTTATTCTATCAATCTTCGTTACTCCTGCGGTCATGCGAAGCATCTTCATCTCAGCTGCCGTTAATTTGCCCTCATACTTTTTGTACATTGTCCAGCATTGTGAACCGTATGTGAGCGCCGGACGTACAACTGCGGTGTAGAGCCTTCCTTTAAGCTTAGGGGGCATTTTTCGATCACAGAAGATTGCGGAGTTTTCCCGCCACTGGCCATCTTAGTCGTTGGAAACAAAGAGACTGCACATTCATTGTTCCGACAACTGGCATATTGGCCAATGGAAGATTTCAGTACTTTACTTAGAACTTCCACTTTGACGGGTGAAGCCTTTTAAGTACGCGTCAATTACAAAAGCCAGAAGCGAGCAATTCATGGTCACACTAAAATCGAAACAAATCAAAAACAGCTGAAGGGAGCTCTTCACATGACTCACAAAATTGAATTTCATTTGAAATAGGAAGAAAAAAAAAAAAAAAAAAAAATCTCATCCCAAAGAAGATACAGGAACAAAAACGCTATAATTTCACAGGCGACTGAATTTTTCACACAACACTCACGAAAATTTCATTTTACAAAAAAAATTCTGGAAAACCAGTGTTTGCTTGCGCGAATCCCATACAAGTTACCAGAACTGTATTGTGTAAGTATCCTAAAAAAATGCAACAAAAAATCTAAAAAACAAAAGACTTTAAGTGGAACCCGATAAAAATCTCCTAAAAGAAATAAAGATTCGACTGCAAAAATGGTTGCACAGATACTACCTATACTCGAATAAAAATTTCTGTTGTGAAATTTTCCGCTTCCTTAAAGACCCCATCACCTTCATTGGCGTGTGTAATTCAGCTGAGTGAGGGTTTTCCTTTTTTTCTTTTCTATATTTTCAAGTGCACGGAATTTGCTTTCCCATAATATGGCAGCACGAAGATGACGTTACGTGCTCCTAGATGATACCGTGGTTGATTGTCCGTTAGATAATTGATCAGGCAGTTTTTCTCGCTACGCATATTCGCAACTTTATTTGGTTTGGTTGTGTTTTTTTTTTTTTTTTTTTCGAAAGAATTTCCACTTGAATTCGTTGGACGATGCTGTTGATTTCGATTGTCTGCCCGTGTGTGTGCACTCGTAAAGCAATCCTGCTGGCATAGCGATAAGATGAGAGGAAGAAATTTATTATTATTTCCCTAATTTCGCGCTTAAAAGAAGAGTCGTTATGGATCGTCCTCTCAGAACTGTATGCAACTGACAAGACTTGATAGGCGTAATGGTAAAGATGGAATTTAAATGTTTGCATTCGCAATCGAGTGGAAGTAAACCGATATGACAATGGGTGGATGAATAACGTTTCGAAGGAAACAACATATTTATGTATTTATAGATATCTGCGAGTATATTGGAAGATGGTGGTTTCTATGAATCTTTGACATTCGAGATATATTTTTGGCATTCTTTCGAAATTGCTATTTCTTCGAATAGCTATTCAATTCAGCCTTTTATTGCCAGACCAAGTTGCATAATGGTTTTCGTCTAGTTTCCTTTGAAAAAGAGCACAACCAAGAATCAGAAATAAAGAATTTCCTACATGAGGTTAGAACATGAGGCAGTAACTACAAATAGTTCAAAACTTAGCGAAAATTCAAAGAGGTCTCAATTCGAAATCTGCAACTAGAAATAGAAGCTACAGCCACATCTTTAAAGCTAAAGTAATACTGTTTCTCGAGTATTACTAAGCAACTCTAATTAAGAAAATTACAAAACTCAGCGAAAACACTATGTAACGTTAATGGCAAGAGAGACAAATAGACATCTGCTCGGACAGCAAAGCAGCAATTAGCGCGATCACAAACCCTGTGTCAAAATCACGACTAATAGAGGAGTGCAAAATTGAATTGAACCTACTTGCCAGGCGCAAAGAGCGAGTGACATGGAACTGAATCCCATTAAGACTATAGGAGTCCCTCTGACAACTATAAAAGCGATAATCAATGAGAAGATAAGACAGGAGTTCAATAACTACTCGACGAATCTAGACACGTGTAAAGTGGCCAGATCCGTGGTAATAGAACCGAGTAGCAAAAGAGCTTTCAACGCAAGCAGA
This sequence comes from Pocota personata, assembly GCA_963082735.1. Lineage (NCBI taxonomy): Eukaryota > Metazoa > Arthropoda > Insecta > Diptera > Syrphidae > Pocota > Pocota personata. Next base: position 260,482,091 of record OY720429.1, on the reverse strand, counting down.
ACACAGTTAAGAGCAATGGTGGGACTTCTAACAGGGCACATCAATCTCAATAAACACTCATTCAGACTCGGGCTAGTTGATACAACAATCTGTGGCCACTGTGAGGAGGAGGAGGAAGATATAGAATACTTCCTCTGCCACTACCCTGCAACAGCGCGATTAAGACCGAAGATATTGGGATCCCCAAGGATACCGGATCTAAAACACCTCAGTAAGAAAGGAATCGGTGATATATTGGAGTTCGCTAGACGAACAAGACGATTTCTCGATCACTATATGACATAATCTCCCCATGATCCCAATACCTACATCCTCTCTTATTACTTAATTCCCATATTAAATCACTTTTCCTACAGCTCGACAGACGAGGGGAACACAAGGGGGCCCAGTGGAAGAGCATAAGCTCACCCTCTTCAACCAACTAACGAACCATGCAATACTAATGGCACAACTTAGCGAAAATTCAACGTGCTCTGAGTTTAGAACTTGTAACTGTAAGTAAAAGTTATAGCCACATGTACAGCTTAAACTATGCTGTTTATGGAGTATTATTATATAATACTGATTAGAGTATGCAATTACAAAACTCAGAGAAAATTAATGTCGCTATACCACTGGTCCGAAATAGGACTTAAAACGACCAACTAAAGCTAAAATAATACCGCTTCTAGGCGGTAATACTCATTGTAGAACTTCACATAAAAGTCGAAGTACACGCAGTAACCACATTTATGTGGAGTATTGTTGTGTAACATTTATTCTAATTATTGCTAAAGTTAGCGAAAATTCAAGCAGCTTACGGTTCGAAACCAGTAACCCGATGAAAAAATCATAGCAGCCGAAGTAAAGCTTAAATATTACTCTATTGTGTAACACTAATTACAAAACTTAATCAAAAATCTTAGATCTGAGTTTAAAACTTGAAGCAAAATCTATAGCCACATCTGTAAAGCCTGATGTTACAAAACTTAGCGAAAATTCAAGCAACCCTCAGATCAACACCTGTGACCACAAATTGAACTAATATCCACCTATGTAAAGCTCAAAGAATACTGCATCTAAGCAATCTTTATGTAATACTAATTACAGTAACTACAAAACTTAGCGAAATTTCAAGTGGTTCTCATTTTAAAACCTGCTATCTGAAGTACAACTTTAAATCACGTGTGTAAACCGGATATAATAGGTGTCGCTGCAAAGCAATATTTCTCGCATTGTCAATTCATAAAAACTAATTAAAATTCAGCAAAATTTGTAAAAAAAAAAGAAGAAAATTATAGCACAAAAAAAAAAAAATCTATAAATTCATAATTAAATAATAAAAGTCACGGAAACATGACTTTTTATTACTCCCCAAATCAGCGTGTACCATTATTTCTTTTTTTATTTAATAATACCAATCCACAATTACAGTGAAAACTGAATTAAAAACAAAAATAATAATCAGAGCTACAACACAGATACCTACACCACAGTCATATACAAAAATTGTGATCATATGAAACGTTCATTGATGATTATGAAAATTATTATCGCAATTAAAGTCTAATAACAATTAATCTAATTATATGTATTAAAATTATAATTTATATGTGAAAAAGTCGACTTGAAATGAATTACAAATTCAGCGAAAAAAAAAAAAAAAGTTTTTTTTGTTGGAAATTCTTTATTTCTGAAGCATCAGCACTTTTACAGCAATTAAGTTTATCAGACCATTTTGTCGTGTGTTGCATCTGTTTAGGGCTGTTTTTTTTTTTCTAAAATAGCACTGATCAGTCCCAAGTTCACACAGTACAAATGAATAAGATTGATAGGGAGGGAGGAGCTGTGAACATGGAGTCACTTATAAATCATTTTAAAGCACAGAATAAAAATCATCATGAATGTGCGCAAGTACTTGTTTAGCATATATGTAGCATCAACATTGGTTTTAATCAGTGATAATTATTATTAAACGGCAGCGACCCCTTATTTTGACCTGCGGCATAGAGATCTCTATATTCATTTATAGAAAACAAATGAGCTATTTAATGTGAAGATTTGTGTGAAAGAAACTATTATCAGGCACTTTGTGTCTGGGAAGTTCAACAGATAAGGTGTCTGGTGCAGTATAATTCAAGAGGATGAAGAGAGATAGAACAGCAACAAATTTAAAGAAAGTAAGGAATAAGAAAAAAAACTCGGCGAAAAATTTTAAATCTTTCCCTGCCTCAACTATTAGTCAAAATTCAATTCAAATGTACAAGTGGCAAGGTGAAATGATAGTCTTTTAAGAGATAAACTTTTTCGAAGTTCACAATACAATAATTGTACCTAGCGACTTGAGTTTTAAAATTGTTTATTTTCATAAGTGAATAAGCGCTCTGCCCAACTTTAATGTTACTCTCAAATAATAATGAACTCTATTCATTCATATCTCTGTAATTTATTGTATAACCCTTCAACAGTAAAGCTCAGTTCTACAAATGATCGTGTACCATTAGTCCTAAGCTGTTTATATGCAATGAAGACTCTAAGCAAAATGTATCTGCAATATTTATCTTTGCCTCACAGGTATAGACTATTCCAAAAATGTTGATAAATTTGTTATTCTATTTCAGTTTGAGCCATCAACATTGGAGAAGTTTACCGTGGAAGTCATGAATGTTTACGCAACATCACGAACAATTCTCGTATTGCAACTAAAAGTTGACTAGGGCCGCCACGATCTTTAAGCAATTTGAAGTCATTTGTTGCAACATGTATCAGCAACATGAATCTAGGTTAGGAAGACAAAATTATGCCTCAATTTTACTCAATGTGCCTCAATTTTCCATGAACTCGTACCACGAATACCCTTCGCCTGGAATCACAATGATTTAGCAATCTGGGACCATCAGTTCGATTTGATTAGTTGCAACGTGTATCTGCAATATGTTGCAGTATTAATTTTAGATATTTCCACATATTATTGAGTTCAGTTTATATATGCACAACACCATAAAATGCTCGAAATGTCACATAGCCAAGTCGCTTTTATTCCAAACCAAACAACATATTCTGCATGGAATCGCTTTTTAAATGAATTAATGTTGCAGGGACAATATGATGGAAATACCACGTACCTTGCTTGTAAATCAAAACAGATAAGAAAACTGCTGCCACCCACTCATCTAACTGACTTCAGTAAAACATGTACCTTTAAGTAATACTATGTCCGCTCGCAAACTGACACTGTCTTGTGCAAACACATTAAATTACACTTAGGTCTACGAACCGGCAACACCGAAATTACTAATGATACATCAATTATTTACCTTAAGGAGGTTTCTGTTTCGGTTCTGTTTTTTTTTTTCGTTTTTCGTTGTCGAGGGTGTAATTTTTGTGTCCTGTGCCGCAGATACACCCTCACAATTACTCACCTCGGTGGCTACAACTATATCATTAGAGAAAATCATTTGGGAAAAGTGTTCTAATACATGGGGGCGGCTTTTTTAGGCCACCAAAAAAGGCACAGACAAGGAAAAAAACTCAGTTTCTTTATTTGGAAAACGGAAACTTGAAATGATGTTACGTCAACACCTCGGCGACCAACAAACTAACCACCCAGAAAAAAGGCGACCGATGGTATTATGGTGTAGATGAAATCTAATGAGTTTTCATTTTGGTTGGTGTGTGTCATTACCGACCGACCGACACACGAGGGCACCCTTGTCAATCAACACTTTCCCATTTCAAAATCGATCAAAATCACTTTGGTTTCTTCTGCGCGAGGGGAAGAGAAATGATTACCATCAGTTTGTATGTGCACAAATATTCAAGCCCAAGATCGATGAACTTTCTTTGCGTCGTCGCTCCGGGGAAATCAGACTGAAACCAAGTGAACCGAGAAAAAAAATCGAAATATGTATGCGTGTCTATATTTAAAACTTAAACGAAACAAACAGAGGCCAATGACAACCAACGTCAGGGACAACACCATCCACCATCCACCACCATGAGCATCATCAACATCATCATCATCCTCCGTCGCAATAGCAATAACTGCTCTCAACTCTCAGGCAAAGAAAGAATATATTGTTGTTTTTTTTTTGTTTTTATAAAAATACGAAAATTATAAATAAATAAAACCAAAAACAAAAACAAATCTCAAAGATATTTCATCAGAGCTGCGGAGAATTTTCTGTCTACGAGTACATCATCATCATAGCAACGTCGTCATCGCTGCTCATCTTTCGTAGAGTGACAATCCCCTGCGCGTTTTAACTACCCCACCCTGAAAGTTTCACCCGATTAGCTAGTCTTATATGATGAGCGCCGGCTAAACACATTGACAGCATTCCAAAGGAATCAACTCAAAAATTTTACATTGCAACATCGTTCTAGCAACATTTGCAAGTTTTGCAACATTTTAGAGCCTCGTTTGCATTCTCCGCCATAAAAAGATTTCTGTGTCAGTCCCATCAATGCATACGAACGCTCGGGCGATCATAAACATCATAAATGCGACAAGCAATTATTAATTCGCCGACAAATAATTCAAATTGATTTATGGATGAAAATTATTCACACTAAAGGCCATAAAATATGGGACACTTCGGCTAAAAGCCAATATCTCGTACATATAACAAATACTACTGTTGTTGCTACTACTACCAGGCAAAGTACTATACTGCTGCTATCAGTAATACCGAGTCATACATATACTGGTATGTGAGAGGAGGGTATGCAAAAAGAATAACAAAATTATTAATATTTGCAGATACATGTTGCTATATGAATGGATTGAGCAAGAGATACTGTCTCTCGGGCAGTCTCGGGTAGCTACAGATACAGAAGTATCTCTTCGGACCCCGGCAGCAGAAATGATTTATATGTCAATAATCGTTTTAGAGCTGCGAATAATATTGTTGTGATTGCAAAAAAAAAAAAAAGAGCAAGCGGCGGAATGATTTTATTGGATGTTGCATGAAATTATTGCAGTTCGTAAAAGGTGGTAAACGCGGAATGAGTTTCCGCATTTTTATGATTCTGATTGAATTCCCAGGTGATTGTGAGTTTCCCATGGGGATGCTTGTTGTCTGGTTGTATGTGGGTGGCGTATTGATTGCTTGATGTGATAGATTGCAGTTGAATCAATTCATAGAGATACGAGTACTTCAAGTGAAAGTGAGATACACATTGTGTCGGTGTTGGCAACACAGGTGATCATTTTAAAGAGTTTATCTAATTAAAAGTGAGGTTGTGTTGAGTGCTTTTGGCTTTAGTTGGGCTAGTTCATGTAGCTTATTAGTTTATGAATAGATTCCACCGCTCTTCTGAGAAGCACAGTATGAAGGCTCCAATCAACGTTTTTCTCTGTATATTTCTAGACATCTGAGCGAAAGTTAAGTCTTGTACGATTTATCTAATTAAATGTTTTTATTTTGTATTTTTAATCAGATCTCTTAGCTATTAAGCAACTTTCAAGGTGACAAAATTATTTAAATTATCGTCGCTGTAGGGCCTTTGTGAACTACCTCGAGATGGTTTTCATGGATACTGATGGCGCCCAGTGAGCCTTACTAGAAAAAAGTTTATTCTTATCGAAGGCTTTTCTTTCCAGTTTATGTGGAAATGTTCATCTCTGAGCCGTCTCTGAAGAGGACCAGCTCTCTGGTTGTAACTAATCAATTTATAGGGATTGATAGAGAAGAATAATGCTAGATTCAGATAGTTGGCTTTTATCGGCTTGTCCACCTTGATGTTGCAGTATGTATTGATCCAGAGGATGAGACTTAGCAAAAGCTTTACTTGAGACTATGTTAAGTACATTCTTATGGAGCATGTTGCGAGTAACACTCCGTTTAGAAGTATTCTTGACACAGGAATTCTGTTGACATAGCCTAGCCAGAATGAAATTTTTGGACTGGGTTTTCTTAATAACAAGAATAATCAGATATTCAGATTGATCTTCTTCCTGCATTCTCTACGGTTTAACACAACCAGTCATTGGATTGCTCTTTAACACATTTTAGTGCAATGATCCCATCCTCCAAGGAGTTTTCCGTTCGACCTGTGACCATCATTTTGTCGTAAGAAGTACAGGGCTTTCTCTTTAAAGTTTTTGAAATCATTGGCTTCCAATCCTCTCTCGCTGTCTATTTGAATGTCACTCGCCGCCAACTGGGAAAAGGTGTTAGTACCAATGCCAACGTTGAGTCGTCATCCCTCTCGCATAAGGTCTTCTTTTCTTATACGTTGCTGCCTTTTTTTGCTTCACAGCTAGATAGAATAAACCATTCTTATGGAAGGTGGCCCATAACCAACGGATATATAAACTTTGACAGATAAAGTAAATTTACTGTTGACTTTGTTAGTCCGCTGATCCGTTGGTAGTTCACTCACTCACAAATTGAGAGTAAGCACATTCATTGGTGGAAGCATTGAGAGAATGTAGAGAAACTGTCATCGCTGTTGACAATCGGACAGGTTGCAGAGAAAACATTTTCAGGAATAACAAAATGTCATTGGGGCTGTTCCTGTCAACGAAGTTATGCGACGGATTTTATGGGACTGTTCTTTCTGGCAATACGTGAACGTCGACGGATTCTATGGGTCGGGGCCCTTAAGATCGCTCTGTAGCTAAGAAAGCTTTATTGACTGACCCCCAGCTGTTTAGTTAGTCTATCAATCTCTCCGCTCTTTGCCTCCGGATTTGAACTGCTTGGTAAGTAGTTCCTCTTCTGGAGTCGATAGGACATACTCTTTCTCTCTATCTTTCTCTTTTGCTTCGTCTTTGAGTATCGGCTTGCATTGTGGCTTCCAAAGTAGCCTCATTGTACGCCTCCGCTGTCCTTTTAGATTTCGTTAGCTTCTCGAAATCCGTCTCCGTCATTCCAGTGCCTTCCGATCTCTTCAAATCTCTTTAGTCCCACCTTTGGTTGATTTCTCAGTTTGATTGTTTTCAGAATCCGAATGCATAGAGGAGAAGCATACGGACTGGGTATCTCGTTCATTATTACTCGAGTAGCCGAATCTGGCCTACTATCCTTTGTCTATAGCCTACACAACCTTGGTGTTCGCACATAGTATTCGTGCCACATTCTGGGTTCGTCACAATAGTTATAGCTACCTAACATAATTTCTACGTTTGAGCTTACTTAAGCCCTCCCACATAACATAGGATATTCTCAAACATTTGTCTGCCTCGTGTACAGGACCACTTATATGTATTTATCTCAGGATTTTTCTTTTCCTGTTAACAGTCCAACACTCGGCTTCAGTTTGGTCCTTCGAGCTACGTTTCGCAGAAACTGAAGTATCAGTGGTTTCACAGGGTCAATCTTTCTCAAATTTCCACCTGAGTGAAGTTCGATTTTGTCATAGGCGATAGACGAATGCATCTTTGAATGAGAATGCATAAAGATTCAATGGTTACCTGCACACTGGAAACTTGAAAATGCATATACTAGGGAACGTGTTATAGATAACTACCGACATGTTGACGAATATCCAATATTCACATAGAGAGATCCTTTCCGTGGATACACGAAATTATACTCGCAATAGTTGCTATAAATGTTTTTTTTTTTTGCACATCATCAAAGAAAAGACGTTAATATCGAGTCTAAAAAAAATGCTACCTACCTAGATATGATGCAAAGCGAAAAAAACATTCGCATTTAAATTCCCCACCAAGGTCAAACATAGTACGCTCCGCAAAGTCTTTGTTCTTCACAAGTTTAGATACACAAAACCACTGTCGAACGCATTCAAAGAAAAGCTATAAAATTTTTACAAAATTCAAATCAAAAATGACCATCGTAAAAAAATATCTGATAATCACCCGGCTAACCTTTAAATGCTTCCGTGTAGCTCTCCTTCTTCTCTCTATACTGACCCAGTCAAGCTCGATAATCAAACAATTTTTATCCCAAAAGATACTCTTTTTACGATGTAAACATTGGTCTGTCTGTGTGCTACTACCAACCCCAAAAGTAGCACCGCATCTAAAGACAACAAACCATCTCAAGACTCATTCAGTTTCAAACTCTTTTATGAATCATCGCCTCGATAGTAGCATCACCATTACTATCATTGCCTCACAAAAAAAAAAGCGAAAAATAAAAGAAGAAAGCTATATAGATACACCAGACACAGTAATACTCCTCGTAAAACGACCTGCAACAACAACAATAATAAACCAAAAAGAAAAATGAGCAACAAATTTTTTTGACCAAGAAAATTGTAAGCCTATTAAAATGTCGTAAAAAAAAAAAAAAAAAAAAAACAACCGAAATGAGATCGAGAAGTTTTGCCGGCAAACCGCACACACTATACACAAGAACATCCATAAAATGGAAGATCAAAAACTCATTCATTTGAAGTTTCTTTTCATTTGCTGTATGCTCTGTATCGATAGTGGTATCTTCTCTGTATCTAGTAGTTCAATAAAAACTGAAAAAAAAAAAAAAATTCTCAAATAAAAAAGTGAAAATCGTAAAAATTACTCTGGGATATTATATCGTGAAACTGCGTTGCTTTGGACTACTTTTGTTTTTATTTTTTTTTATTTTTTTAGAGCTTTGTTGCTGTGGACTCACACTCGAGAGATTATGGTGGCACAGTCTTTGGTTTTCATTGAAAATTGGCTAACAGATAAAGTATCTTGAGTATGTGGCGAGGGTGTGAGTTTTTTAAGCGACGCTAAGATATGCGGGTGGGCATTTAGAATTTTTTTTTTTTTTTTAGATATCTTTGAGGAAATGTTGGAAATTTTTTAATTTTATTGCAAGCATTCTTGAAGTCTTTGGATTTTAAAGGTATTTCTATTTTAATTAGAAGATAATTCGTAGGAATAAATTCAATGGATTCACCCTGAGTAGCTTTCGTGTCACTTTTGAGGGATTCCGTGTTCAAGTCTTGGGCAAATCATGCATCAAACAGAAAACTTTGGGCGAACTTTGAAATACATGATAAACGACTCAAACAAATTTGGCTTTAAATAGTAAAATAAATAAACAAGAGGTCCACGCTACTGGAGCACTCAGACTCAAAAACAGGTCCATCGTACAACCAGGCAGAGAATCCCATTTTAATGTGTCTTTTGTAAAAAGACGAGTACCCGTAGACGCTTCAGTGATGTGATGAATTTCTTACAGACGACGGGGACCATTCGTTTAGTCTGCCTGCATCCTGGAGAGTCATACCACACCTCCGATTGTGTTCACTGAAAACCCAGTCATCAATGGAAGCCCTCACCGAGGACGCTGGCAAACCCAACGTGGGTTCAGGTCCAGAGAAATTATCTTTTTCTTCTTCGTTATAGCAAGCTCGTCAGAGATCTCATTTCCTATTATCCCTTTGTGCCCTGGGACCCAAACAAGATAAAGTGAGTTCAGCTTTCCGACCGAATTCAAGGATGTTTTGCATTCTTGAACTATTTTGGAAGTGGTTAAAGGACTGTCACTACAGATGCAGATACTTCGCCCCTTCCACCTGTTCTTACCAATATAGTCCGCAGCCATTAGGATAGGATTAGTTTTAGAGCCGTCCACGAAAATGCGACTACATTCCGGGCAAAGCCAATCCTGAACATGTCATTGCATCAGACGGCATATCCATGAGACAGGGATCGTAGGATAATCGTCGTGCAACGTAATCAAAACTCCAGTGCGAATCGTGCCAGAAGCCACTTCGAAGATGGCTCTGGGTATACACCCCATGACAGACTGTTCCCAAGTACAGACAGACTATTCTTTGGGGTTTGGCGAAAGCAGCAGTAGAGTATTTACGTGAGACCTTATTCCACCAAACAACTGACGCATATGAGAGGAAGGGTCTTATCATTGCCATGTTCGATAGATACTATGAGAAGTTGTTGGATTAATTAGGGCATTTTTTTAAATTCACGGAATGGGATAGAAAAGACGGATATATTTCAATTTTATTTTTCAATATAATCTGCTTGAACATGAATACACTTCTTAGATCTATAGATGCATTTTTCTAAGCCTTCATACAAATAATTGTCCGGTTTGCCTTCAAAATGCTCGTTTACGGCTGCCTGCTTTCCACATAAGTCTTTCTTCAAATTTGGGAACAGGTAATATTAAGGTGTCTGGTTAAGACTGTAAGGTTGGATGAGCTAATTCCTGGAAGTCATATGACTTCATACTTACTTACTTATGTCCTGTATCCCCTTGTGGGTCCTAGGGCCTCTACAACGCCTACGCGCCATCGTGTGCGATTTCTGGAAATGTGCCTCAGCTCTCCCCAACTCTTTCCCAGTTGCCGTGCTTCCTTCTCAACTGTTCTGCGCCACGTACTCCTATGACTTCATAGCAGCCATGGCAATCTGAGCCTTGTGAACCAGTGCATTGGCATGAAGTAAGATCACGCCTTTTGTTAATCTCCCCCTCATTTTTACTTTAAGCATCTTAGAACATTAGCGTTGTATTCTCCTATGATACTGGTGCCTTTTGGTTTATAATCTATTAACAGGATTCCTTGTGAGTCCCAAAACACTATTGCCATGATCTTTCCAGCCGATGGAAACTTATTGGGGGATGGATCAACACTCTTTTACGCCACTGCATGGACTCCTGTTTTGACTCAGGGTCATAGTAATGAACCCAAGTACCATCTCCAGTAACAATTTTGTTGATAACTCACCTTCCACATGGTATTTTATTTGATGCGACGTAAGCATTCTGAGCACCCACCTTGAGCTGATTTTTGACATCCCAAGATGACCGTGTAGAATTTTTTGAAACTCGTTGTTTTGGATATTTTTATACTTTCTTCAATTTCTCCTAGTTTGAGTCGGCTATCTTCCATGAGGGCATATTCGACTTTTAGAACCATTTCATGTGTTGTGACGTCACTTGGTTTGACGGTCTACCTTGTTTAAATAAACTCGAACCTTAAGTTTACCAGGACAAGAAGTTTCGTAAACTGTTTGCCACACTTTTTCCTTGTTGTATGAGCAAAACTGCGCGGAACTGAATATTAGGTATAGAAAATTACACTGGGAACCTTTCAGTTTTGCACTTTAAATGCGGCAACTTCGTAGTTTTTGAGGCACTTCTCTCAAGTTGTCTCGATATTTCGAACAAGTCTGTCTCCCATCGTCGATTCCCATTAATCCACCTGATCGCAACACATTCCAAATGAGGTCACGGTAAATTAGCGTAGCTCTTACTTGATGACGTAGTTAAGCTGGTAAAACCGAGTGCATCTATCTTTCTAATCATCTCTATGATTCGCGATGGACATTTGATTTATTGAATCTACTTCTCCCTAGACGACACCGTCTTTGAAACCTTCGTATAGCTAGCTGACGAAGTGGTTTCGCGTCGCCAGTTCAAATGATCCAGTTCACAATGCCTAAGGAGCATATGGCTTATTTCCGTAATCCTAGTTGTTAAGACAGGTCTAGGATACTCGCTCAGTAAAAGTTGAGATATTCCTCAATCATCTCACCTTGCCCTACTTATGTTTTTCTTTGGTTCTTTTCTGAATCTGGCTCCATTACATGAAATCGTTGATTGACAGGATCACAATCCTGTTTTGTCCAAAGAATATTAACTTTATCTTTCTTGATGACTGCTTTGAAAGCTGCAGCTTTATTTGAAAGCTGCAGCTATATATATATATCGGAATCTCCATATTTCTGTATTTAAACACCACTAATGTGGAAGATTAACTGATGCTTCTTGATAAAGGTCACTGCAGTACTAAAGCGTTGTATAATTCTTACTCTTCGAGATCTCTAAGGTACACTTCCCCGATTCCCCTGTTGTACTTTTCAGGCTGTAAACGCAGAAGAAGTCTCTTTGTACGACACCGCTATCAGAAAGTGGATACGTTTTCAATATGCCTCCTACTTCCTGAAACTGGACACTTTATCCTAGTGGACTTCTGCAATGACTCAGTGAAAGCTTTTCACAGTCCTTTGTATTTTTAGGGTCAATTTGTTAGCTTTTCTATATGCGCTTGGTGCAGCGTCTCCGCTATTTTCCGGGTTCAACTACACAGGTGGATAATTTGGACTTACTGCAGATAAAGCATGTCAATGGCTTTTTACATACATATTTACACCTGTATGCCATAGTATATTAGTATTTAGGGGCTCTTTGAGTCATCAGGTATTGCTGGCGATTTGCTTTGCCAGGTCTTCAAATGGCTACTTTTACTACTTTTCCTGACATCACAACTTCCTCATTCTTCGCAACTTGTATCTGAACGTGTTGCTAAGCAATGAAACCCCTCGCAAATATTGTGTATCACTTGCGATGTATTTCTAGGCGTTTTCCTGCATTTGCTTTAGATTTTCTCCCACCGTCCAACTAGCACATCCCATTAGAGTCTTAAGAAAAGATTTAGTTTGAGTTCTTCGCAACATTTTCAATATGTATCTAAACATGAGGTAGGTACTACCTTATCACCTAAAATGAAACGTTTCCTTAAACTTCAGTCTTTGGTAATAAAAAGTTGAAGATCACAATTTCTCATATGCCCCCCCAATTTGTATCTAAACATGTTGCTAAGCATTGAAACCCCTCGCAATACTTCTCTACCACTTACGATGTATTTCTAAGCCTATTCTTTCATTTTCTTTAGATTTTCCCCCATCAACTATCACATCGCCTCGTAAAAAAGGTTTTATTTCAGTTCTTCGCAACATTTTCAATATGTATCTAAACATGTTATTGAGGTAGGTCTTACCTTATCACCTCAAATGAATTAAGTACTCTACGAGTACGTTTTCTTAAACTTCAGTCTTTGCTAATAAAAGTTGAAAAATCACAATATCTCACATTTTCCCCCAAATTGTATCTAAACATGTTGCTTAAGATCCCTCACAAAGCATCTCTACCACTTCCAATGAATTCCTACACCTTTTCTTTCATTTTCTTCAGATTTCCTCCCATCGCGCTACTAGCACATCCCATTACAGCCTCGTAAATTCTTAAGTAACTTCCTACCTAATAAATTAATAAAGGCAACCACACAAAAAAAAAGTGTCACCTCTAATTTAACAAGGTGCATTAAAACTTAATTCGCTTTTCTCCATTCCGCTCTCTCTTGCTCACTTTCACTGCGTTACGCTGCCCACATATCCCATTCGTATATAATTCCTAATTTGCCTTTAATTTATTGTTCTAACCAAGAACTCAAAGGACGAAGAAGAAGAAGAAGAAGAGAAAAAAAAATCCAAAATAAATAAAGACATTCCTTATAATAAAAATCCCAAGCTAAAATTGGTATTTTATGCTACCGGTTTTCTTGCCTATCTTTTGCGCTCTTGCCTAAAGTACACCTTTATGGTGTTTGTATGTGGGTGCCTGACAGGATCACCCCCGTCATCTCACCCTCCAAAGTGTACTTCACACAGAAAGTGTAATAAAAATAAATGTCAGTCGTTTGTTTTTATCAAAAACTACTGAGGCCTAGAGAGAAAACCAAGCGCGCACAAGGCGGTGAACAGAAAAGCTATCTGTGAGTTGAACAAACCTTCATCCTGTGGCCCAAAAATCGCAACAAAAAAAAAAAAAAAAAAAAAAATCTCTCTAATTCGCTAAAAGAAATGAAGGAGAGAGCAACTTTTACGGATCTCAATTCCTTAAAGAAACGAGGTAGTTTCAATCTAATATAATCCCCCGAAAGGGATTTCTAATTCGACTTCGGGTCGGGTGTAGTGGACCCTCGCACAATGAAATTCTGTTTTATGACCACTAGAGATGGTGTTTTTCTAATAAGAAGCATTTTTTCTCTCATTTCAAGGATGACCGTATTATCCTGTTGCTATTTGATGCTATATACCTACACCACTCTTCTTATTCTACTTCTTGTGCTTATCCTTTCGTTTTCCTAAGGGTGCCACAAATGGTAGAAAAAAAAAGTGCTTAATAAATAAACTCAAACCATGATGCGGGCCTGAAAGCCCGAAAAAAAGGTAAAGAAAGTCATTAGTTCGTTAAAAAGTAATTTAGGATGAATTTTGTTTCTTTTTTTTTTTTCTGCCTACCCGTCGATTAATAATGCTTCAGGGCTTAATGTGTTAATTATATAATGAGTATGATTTTTTTTTTTTTAGGACAACAACAGCAGCACATGCAAAAAGGGGGGCAAATATTTGGATTTTCATTTAGTTACTGAGGTTCCGTAAGGGTTGGGATTTTATGAGAATTCCAACTCTGATATCTAATTATGTTTTAAGCTACGCCAAATGACCAACGTCTTAGATGGTAGATTGGAATGTGATTGCAGTTTACACAGGATGCTGAGGGTCTGAGAATTTAACTAGAGTCAAATGTATGACAAGTGATGGAACAACAAAATAGATCTTCTACTTTGAAGATTATTCATTTGGTGCACCTGACGCTAGCCATCCCCTTTGTGAAAAGTAGGAAGTTGAACGGTTTGACCCAACAAATTTGAATCACCAATGAAGCTTAGTATTTAGCAGTCATCTTGGATAGTAGATTTCGTTGGTTTAAGACATGTTGAGTCGAAGGGTGCTCGAGTACTGTCAGAGCACTGTATCTACTGGTCTTTTCACAAAATTTAAAAGAACAGCTTGTTAGCATGCCTGGCTCTCATCTAGGCAGATTGATGGTCCTCCTTCTCCTAGATACTTGTAACATACCAATAACGTAAGTAGCGCTTTCGAGGCTATCTTCGGTCTAAAAGGAGATAACGTTTGGTACAATTCGTTTTTATGATCTTACTCGACAATATACGCAATGACACCTGAACTCCAACTGCGGCGCAGATTTAAGGTCGACTTTCCTCGCGTTCTGCATAGAATCTGAGTCAGAAATGAAATGTATTCGAACTCGATGGCTTCAATTCCAATCAAGGGTCTGGTGCTGGCGTCATCGTAGAGGTTGACAACATTAGACTTTACTTTCTTTTTAGACAAATATGCATCTGTTCCTGAAATAAAGATTTTTCTTAACTCAATAGCTTTGAACTATATTATGAAAAATAGGTGGAAAGGGGCAGAGTATTTGCGTCTGTAGTGACAGCCAAGCTGTCCTTAAGACGTTGCTTCCTTGGGTCTTGTCTAGCTCTCAGGCCATGAAATAAGATTTCCAACGAACTTGCTAGAGAGGAGAACTTCTCGGAGTCTCAACTTGCTTTGGGTCTTCCTGTACCATCGGTCTATCATTGACGGTTGCATCCCTTATGAACATAACCGTAGGTGGTATAGTTATCCAGGATTTAGACCAATGTTTCCTAATTGCAGACAGATAACTGTTGTTGGTAGTGGCAACTACTCTTTTGACAAGCATCTCAATGTGTTAATGTGCAATGTGACGATGTTGAGCATCACCTTACATTGCCATTTGAAATGCAAGTAGGAGATACAACATACACAATATTGTAATAAAATCGATCCCCTTACTGGTATACCTTCTCTTGAACGAGTTCAGAATAACACTTCTAGGAAAATCTTACCGATGGCTTAGAAAGTTCTACATCAAAGCTAGTGATGAAACTAATATTCGTTGCCTGACATCAGTTAGATGATTCAAAGCGCATGTGTAATCCTTCTCAACTTTATGCAGGGTATTTCAGCTGAAACCCAGCTTGGGGGTTTGTTCAGCGGAGCTAAGAGTAGTTTCCGATAAGCACCAAGAGTTTGGGAAACAATCCCATTAACAATGTTACGTCTTTGCCTTCTAAGCTTGGAAGCTAACTACTGATAATTCCCCTGGCATTGTGTATGATATATTGATCCATCATCTCCTGTCAACTTATAGTGTGTCAACCGGTGTTAGAGGGGAGATTCCAGTTAAAAATTGCAAAATTCGTAACTAAAATGTAGAAGAAGCTAAATACATGTAATTCACGGACACAGCCTTAGCTGAATCTTGAATTTCAGCCAAGTTTTAATCGTCTCGCTTTGAGTTTTGTTATCTTTTGAGCTCACTAGCTCTGTGGTGATATTCTAATATCAGTCAGAAAATAAATCCGGCCTACGAGTATCTTAATCTCAATTTGGAAAATCTTTCGAGTTTTTTCCAGTGGATCTTTTCAAGACCAAGCCATAGATATGGATAATTGTTGCAGGCTCTGATTCCAACATATAATAAATCAGCAGATTGTAATTTGTTACATCTGTCAGAACGATAACCTTTAACCAGTGTGGTGTTTAAGCATTTGTATTTTTGCCAATTCCTTAGCTTCCACACTTTAATCTAATCCATTGCAGCTTTGAGGCTTTAATTTAAGCTTCCTACCAGATGGATGTTGATGCGAATACCTTGCTCTAGACTGGTAACTAGGGATGCTAGGCAATTTAACTTCAGCTTCCTCGACTTTACTCCTAGTTATATCAATAACAGTCCTGATCCGGCAGCAAGTTCTAAGATACATAATTTTGCCATAGTTCGCAATTGATGGATTTTTGGTATCAATAGGTGGTGCCTATAATATAGGTACAAATAAATGAAAAACACTCTGTCATCTTGTCGCAAGTTCAAATGTATATTTAACCAAATCCTTACGTCTCTGTAGGATTGCATTACTTACCTATATCTACCTCTGTATGCGTTCTCCCTTACTAAAGAATAACATAACTTGGCCAAAAATAACTCTATGATGTGTATTCTCGTTGGCAACATTTCATGCAACATCTTTCTTAGCAACATATTGAGATACAAATGGACTATGAGTAGTTAGTGACTGACTAAGATCTGAACTATTTTCCGTTTTTTGTTATAATAATTATACGAGTATAATTAATTGCACATATTGAGAAAGTCCTTAGACTTTTGCAACATGTGTAGATACATTGTGCTTGGATGTAAAACATGAACAAAATAGCTTTTTGGTTAGAAAATTTGCAACATATAAGAATTTCTGAAGCATTCTGTTGGTAACATATTGATGTATGTCAGCGTATTCGTAGTGCATACTAAGGAATACTTGCTGACTTCAAAAAGTTCTTGCACTTCATGTCAACATTTTTCAATTTTGGTGATTATTCTCCCAATCAACATGTTCAGATACATGTTGATAGCCTCGATTTTAATGAATTGTCTTCTATGTTTTTCTAGATTATATGAAAACTCTCTGGAATCGCGATATTTTATCTGTTCGGGAGTGTGAAAGTGTTAGAAATCTAATTCGTTTGACTGTATTCCAAAAGCATTCTTTCTAATGTCTTCACTTCGCTCGATTTAAATCACAAATGAGTAGAATAAATATCCAACAACAACAAACAGTAGAAAAACTGTGTAACAAAATTCCTTTCCTAATGACGAATGTAAACAAGTAATTAAGTGCAAACACTATTTCGCGGCAGTCGTAGAGTATAACCCTTGAAATGGGGGAATAATAATGATCATTGTAATATAATTATTTTTTTTTTTTTTATTTCATTTCTACCAAAGGGGGTTGAAGGACAGGTTGCACTTCTCGCACTTTTATTACAATTTTTCCATTTATTCCCCAGTTTTTTTTTTTTTTTTTTATTAATTCCCTTGGATTGTTGTATCTTCATTTTATTTGGAGTGTGATGTGTGAACTTTATACATACTACAGGGACGATTCGTCTGCATACAATGCATTCAATAACCCAGGAATTGAAAATTGAGGACAATAGCATTTTCTGTAGTTATTGTGGTGCATATGTGTACGAGTATGTTTGGTTGCAATGCGGCCCATATGGTATTAATTTAGTGGTAATTACCAGACCGATTTTAATGAATTGAAAAGACTGAAAGTGCTCTCGTTTTTTTTTTTTTTGTTTTTTTTATTTTTTCAGTTCTTTGTTGCTTTTGATCGTTGTCTCAACAGAGAGTATGAGAGATAGACGAGTATTTCCTCACACTCCTCTTTGATGTTTATTTAGCATTTATATATATAAAAAAAAAAAGTTTTTTTTTTTCTTTTATATTTATTTTGAGTCGTTGCTTTTGGTCATTTCACTTAATGAAATCCATAAGGGGGTGAATGGTTGAGAATGATGTTGTTGATGATGATGATGTGCTGCGCTGCGGTGGTGTCGAGTGTAGCGCGTGTTTGCGTAAGTGGTGTGTATGGTTGTTTTTTCTTTCTTTTATTAGAAAGAAAATCTCATTCAATTGAATTAATTTAACAAAAAAAAAAAAAAGAGGAGGTAGCTATTGTGAATTATATTGTGAAAGGCATGAGGGAGAACGACATACTTCAGATACTTTAGATACACAATTTAGATACTGAAAGGAAAATATATAAACGAGCGTTTGTTAAAGTATTTAACGTGCTAAAATGATTTGGTCCTTCGAACCGGGTCACAGAGAAAATCTCTCTAATTACACATTCTTGTAATTTCTTCCCTCGATATGAATCTGCAAAAGTTTCCAACAACACCTTTTTGACTTAAGATATCCCGCATAGGCAAACAAATAACCCTCAACAGAACAAAAGATCCGTAAACAAAGTCTAAAGGATAAGAAGTTCTATATATCCAGATACGTTCTCTCCTTGTTTTAATATCAGCAAATGGGTGTCAACAAAATTTATTCATACCATTTAACACATTCAAAGTAGGAGGTAATGGTGATATCTTCTGTTACGTTGTAGATTCTAAGATACAAAAAGAATTTATACTGTACAACTCACTATATTATTCCAAAGTAATTACACGGATGAAAATGATTTAATACATTCGAACAATGGGAAATTATAATCATGACAATGAGTTTAATGAAATAAGGGCGAGTACAACCAAGAAAATCGATAAAAGATACTCCAAAGGTCTATTAATAAACATTATTCCACCATCGTTGGTGTCCTTATTTGAATTTAGTTTCCGTATTTTCATTAAGTTCATCAAGGACAGCGAAAGACAACAAAACATAAAAACGTTAGGGATGGTTCCTTAATGCGTTAATGATGAAATGTTCACCCACAAAACGCTAGGTACATCGTGTAAAGCACACTGAACAAACAAATTTGATGATAATGAACTATTTGACAATAATTTAGGTTGCACATTACTTTTTGGACGGACAGTAGAATCCAAGTGCGAGGGTGGCAAGGATGTTATAATACTCGTAGTAGTTTTATGTTTTAGAGAGACAAAGTATCACCCCTGTGTGCGTCGGAGATAACTCAATTTGGATTATTATCACGATTTTGGTATACGCATGTTTCAGTCTCTGCATGTCTGTCTGTCTGGGTACAGTCTTTGTCCTCCTCCACTAGTTAGATACACAGAATGGAGTGCAACCAATCAACCGACAGCCTTCATTGCATTATTAAAATACTTTTAATTTTGTATTTAATATGCAGACATTGTGGAATGTATGTTTCTACGGATGTGTATCTGTCAACACAACAAATGTACAAGTATCTACGTACAGATATACACAATAAGCAAACAGAATCTATCTATTGATTTGACTAGATGATTGGTTGTGTTTTGCGTTATGTCTTACTGTTCTATGCTTCATGTCAATTATTCGATTCTTGTGTGTGTTTGTGTTGTCTGTGGACACATGTACATGGTGTCTAAAACATTATTAAAATGGAAAAAAGAGAGAAACATAATTTTTTTTTTCATTACATGTTTTAGTCTGTCGACATTGTGTTTCTATGTATAATCATTTGACAGGACGGGACATTTGTGACATGGATATCGACCAGACTTGGATCAGTACCATTACGAGTACCACCGCACCAGCAGATACGTAGATATTACTGTGCTAAGTCAGTTTATTGTGTCAAATTGTGTCTGTCTGATTTGAACACGGGAAATACCATTCCTACGCAGTATGTCCATGTAAAGGCTTGGATACTTTCCAGTTTGCCTTATTCGCGGGTTTGTCTAAGGGAAATTATACAACTAACGGAACTATACAAAACACCACCACCGCACCTTAATTATTTCATTTCGAATCCATTTCAAGAGTACTCGTATATTGTGGTGTCTGTTGCATATGACCAGCACCCGCGCGGAGAGAGTTAATGTGAGAACGAAAAATTGTGTTTAATAAACGTAAAGCGACCGCATTTTCTTCTTATCATCCATCTTTGACACTAATGTCGACAAATTGAAGTATTTTCACCATATTGCAGGAGTGGATGGGGTAATGAATTAGACTTTCGATGAAGAAGGCGACTGGTGTTAAAACACATCATGGCCATACATACATATGTAGATACATTAATTGCGCTAAGTAATGCATATAAACGTATCTGGTCGGTTGATATCTCTTGCATCAGAGTTCTACCGCAGAATATTAACACATGTACATATATACGGTTTTAATCTAGAAGTGAAGCATATGCGGTCTATTCATTTGGAAATTAAGACCTTGACTATTCATGATTACTTTGTGGATAAGTTTTTTTGTTTTTATTTGCAGGAGGAAGGGTGTTAGAAAAAAAAAGATACGTATCTATTCGTATCATTAGTGGGATTGCCAAAGTCATGAAGTTCATTTGTATTATTTTTATAAGTGCAAATACAATTGCTTTGGTTTTGAGAAACTAGGACTCGTGCAAAATATGAAGATAATTGTTTGTATGCGGCTCGAAGGACCATATTTGATGTAGGTTCTACTAGAGTTTATAGAAAGTAAAAGGCAAATTGTACAAATTTGATTATGGTTGGAATACGGACCACAAAATAATCACCTATTATGTGTGCAAAGTGTTCCTTTATGATTGAAATAATTAAGGAAGTTCACTTTTCTAACTGGTAGAGGTGCAACGTGAGCTTTTGATTAATTTCCTCGGTTCATTCCAGACTAAACATTTACTTTCTATGGTGATCCTATCTATTGGTATATGGCAGAGCAAAATCTGGGATTCCGCACCTTGGGATGGGATGGAGTCTTCAAAGGCCATTGTAGTCTCTTTGGAACCTGGTGGCAAATAACTTAACCAGGAAATAGAAAATATATACGTTGCTGTAGCAAGCATCTGATTATGTTGATAAGAGCAGCTTTACTAGGAATTGTAAGCCTTGTTTCCACAGATTTAGCTGTATTCTTATATTGTACAGAAGACGGAGGTGGAAATTTAGTATATCAAATTGCATCTGTGCAGGTATGAATCGCAGACGAGGGTTTTTTTTTTCATGAAATAAGAGAGAAAGTCAGCTTGCATTAATGGTGATTTGAAGACCACTCTCACTAAAAATTCAGAGGAGAGTATTTGAACGTATATGGCATCATTTTATTAGAGAGATTTGGTTCTAGTCAA
Source organism: Pocota personata (assembly GCA_963082735.1). Classification (NCBI taxonomy): domain Eukaryota; kingdom Metazoa; phylum Arthropoda; class Insecta; order Diptera; family Syrphidae; genus Pocota; species Pocota personata. The sequence goes on along the minus strand of OY720429.1, from coordinate 260,460,920 downwards.
ACGCAAGTGATAATAACTCGAAGAACTTTTCTGTCTAAGTAGCCAAGAATACTTTTGTCCACTTTTGTTGAGGCTTCTATCTTCTAATACCTTCCGTTGATTTGTGGGTGGGTTTTCGAGAACTAGTCAATCAAATGGATCGGTGCAATTGTTGCCGATTTTAAAGCAACAGCATGCTGTGTACACCTCGTTTCTATTAACGCTGTCATAAGTGTATTTAAAATCGAGAAAAAGATAGTGGGTATCTTACTGTGATTCCTGGGTTTTTTCCTGTCACCTGTCGCACTGAGAAGATTTCGTCGATGGTGGACTTTTCTGGTCTAAAACCACATAGTGGTATTGTTGACAATGAGTCCAACTATATTTTGCAAATTGTTTCCCGTCGCTTGGGGTTCGCCAGTTAGATCTTCGACTCCGGTAGAAGCTTCAGCTAGACTTCAGTTTGGATATTGCTATCCTCACTTAATTTTGGATGGGTGGTCGAATGACTCGACCAAGTTAAATTGATGATTCTGCCTGACAGACTTCCCTTTTTGTTGTAAAGCTGTTTGCAGAAGTCCTCCTTCCAGATCTTCAACACCGACTATGACTCTCTTCGTCTCTTCGTTCTCTTTAAGCATTGTAGCCTTAGGCTGCTATTTTTACCCACTGGTAGAACTTTCAAATATCATTTCGACCCGACCACTTGCTTCCTATGTTCTTTCTTTTTCTTTCGGAGGAGTCGATGTACCTTCCGCCTAATTTGCTCGTAGGAGCTGCTATCTACGCCTTTTTGTGTTGCATTTGTTAGTCAGCACTCTTCGTCAAACCAGAAGTTGCATTTAGCTCGCCTTGCGAAATTCAGTACATCCGAGGCGGTGTTTCTGATTGTATTTGATGCTAGAATGGTTGGACTTACTGAAAAATTAAGGGACAAGATGCTAATGTGTCTTCATAGATTTATCTACACCACATTTCTATTCTACTTCTTATAGAACAGACAGCAACATAAATATGTTGGACCACAAAGGGGCCAGCTAGCTTTTCACTCTCATTCGTGCGGGTCCGTGAACAATTTGTTTGTTATTTTCGGGACTCGAACTTGAGTCTCCCGCCAAGCAATTGCGAACTTAATCACTTATGTAGCCACGGCGCCCAATAGAAAGTAACAGATATAAAATGTTTAGTGACGGATGCATGACCCTAGAAAATACTTGCTCTAGACTATTGCAATGGACTTCTAGAAGAAATCGCAGAGTTGCTCCAATGCTCTCCCGTTAGTGCCGGGTAACAAAGTTTCCTGCTGATTGGAACAATCAACGTTTTCAACGGCCAATCATTCCTTTGTCAGGATGCGGTAGGTAGGTGGGTAAAGTGGTGGTTCGAGAAAGAACTCAATTAGCGCTAAGTGCGCTGTTTTGATACCGCAAAAACTCGTGTACCCTGTTTGTTTAAGTGTGTTATTGGAGATAGAAGGATATAATTAAACCCAGCCCGTGGAGTTCAGAGACAGGATTAGTTCTCCAATTCTTTTAGAGGCTATCTTTCTGAAGTTGTCAAAGAAAGGCTTACCTAACGTACGTTGTCTGGTTCTTGCTAGGACAGGACAACTGCAAAGTAAGTGGAAAAGAGTTTCCCTCTCGTCCCTGTCTTTGCAGCTGCGACAGAAAGTGTTGTGAGGAACGCCAAGCTGGTGGCCGGGTGGTCCCCTATAGGCCAGTGGCCTGTAATAATGTCTAGAATTCTAGCAATATCAGGCCTAGATCTTCCTAGTAGCTCGTTTGGTTTAGGTCTGTTGAAGCTGGGTCTTTCATGTCTTTCTTGATATGGCACAACTGGTAAGGTTGTTCCACCCGAGATTGGCTACCTCGCCTCGCCTCTTCTGCACGCTCGTTACCCTCATAATTACTGTGTCCTGGGACCCAAATGAGGGTAATTCCTGAATGGACGCTTTGTTAATTTATTTCAAACCGGCATTGCTCTACCAATTTGGTAACCGAATCAATGGCCTTGATTGCGGCTTGACTATCAAAGAAGAAAGCTATATTTAGGTTGAACGTTGGGAGATTTTTTAGTATGCGGCAGCCTCCCGAATCGCGAGAAGCTCCGCTTGAAAGACACTAGCAGAGTCTGGGAGACGGAAGGATTTCGATATATTCAGTTGGTCCGAGAAAATGCCTGCGCCAACTCCGCAGTCGATTTTCGAACCATCCGTATATATACAGATATCAAAGTCATTGATTACCATTCTGCTCTAGTAGGGAACTTTACTGAAAAAGATTTGCTGAAGTCGAGCTTGGGAGTTCTGTAATCGGTCGAAGATGTCACTAGTTCAATTGATATCGCCTCCAGGACCTTACACTGGTCATATGGCTTTGCTGTCCAACACCCAGTTTCCCGGAGCCGGACAGCACTGCATATAGCTGAAAATTTAATATGGAGTTCAAGGGGGATCAGATGAAGGATCACACTTAGAGCATCTGTTGGGCAAGATCTCAATGCTCCTGTGATGCTTACACACGCCGATCTTTCTACTTTTTTGATTCTATTGTTGTTATATTTCTTATGTAAGGCGGGCCAAAGGTACTATGGCGCCAAAGGTAAGAATTGGACGCACAACAGCTATGTACATCCATAGGGTCATCTTTGGCTGCTGCAGACATAGAAAGCCACACTTGCTTTCTTAACCCGGTGCTCTATGTTAAGTTTCCAACTAAGTTTCGGATCTAGAATCGTGCCTAGATATTTTGCACTGGAACATAGTGAAAGTGGTTGACCGTCTAATTTGGGGGCAGTGAATTCCTGTAGCTTAGTTTTAGTGGTGAATAACATCATTTCCGTTTTGTCTGGGTTTACTCCAAGGCCAAATCTCGTAGCCCAAGAGTGTACTTATCCATAGCACTTCCCATGATTTAACTTCCTGACACTGGTAAAACCGCGTTCGCAACCAGCTTAAACCACCAAAATGCGGTATCTTGCTGAATTTTGAATGGTAGTCTTCTGCAAATTTCCAGAAGTGTGTGGCACACCGCTTCAACTACTAAAGCACATCATTTTCAAAGTAAAATCGTATCCACGATGTATCCATTACTTTACGACTTGAAAATAGAGTCATGGATTTAAGATTTTTCTTAGATTATAAGGTGCAAAGGTGAAACTTTTCACATTGAAATGTAAAATTATTTCCAACTGTGTCATCAAATCTTAATGGAGATGATCAGAAGCAGTAATGTCAATTGGATAAGAAATAAAAATAGAACTCTCCCCTCACTATTAAATTAATAGTTTGTGTAGGCTTATAGGCTCTTAAAAATCTCTATAATAGCCTCTATAATCGGATTTCAAAATGAAGAGGTACCAAATAGAATAACGCATAACCTTCACCATTATCCCCACAATTATTTTTTTCAATTAATAAATAGTCTAACATTAAATCTTCGCCATAAGAAAAAAAATATATTATATATTTTATTTTGATAATAAAAACTAATATTTATTTTATTATCAATCGTAAACTCCATTAAGATTAAGATCTTTAAAAAAAAAGTAAATTTTTTTTATAGTATCCATGACATCCTTTCTCCAGCTAATTGGGAGTTTAATGTTCAAGTCCTCCAATGGAGTTATATCTATAAATACTGATTTTGCATAACTTCATAAAATATTTATTACACGCATTAACTACACTCTAAAGGCAAATAAAAGAGGGTACACACGTGGGAAAAGATATTGTGTATGATAAAATGGCCAAACCAAAGCGAAGATCATTTTCTACAATTAAACGTTGGATTGGAATATCTACTGTCACTTTTAATTAAGATGCAACAACTTACAATCAGCCTGTTTATAATTGGTCATGATATCGCTATTAAAAACGCAAATCGGATACAATACGTTTTGCCCATTATGTAATCGTGTACTGTACACAAGTATCTATGTGTCAATAAAGCAACAGGAAAACGTTAAACGGGGTTAAAATTGTGAAAAAAAAAAAAAAACAACCACGACCAAGTAGCTATACGAGTACGTATCTCTGTATCTTTTGATATAAATCGCAGCTGACTTAATGTAGGTTTTTTGTAATTTTTAATTGTTCCGATGACATGGAATATGTATCTATCAATTCCCTATGGATTGGTGAGTTGAGCTTGTAATTTTTTTGCATAGTTTTCATTCGTACTAATTTATTTGAGGTCTATCCGGAAAAAAATAAAAATACAAAAACCACCAACATTACTCGTACTCGTAATTGAAAAGTCTTGTTTGGCATGACGCCCCTGCTGCATATTTTTTTTTGTTGCTAATATAATTTCATTTAATTTGTTTATCGACGCGTTTTGTGGATAACTTCGTAATAACTTTTAACATGCAACTGGAGTAGAATACTCTACGAGTATATATATCAATTACAAGTAATGTTTCACATTTTATGTGTGCGGTTGGAGAGGAGACTGCAATTGGTGTGAATTCTTTTTTTTTTTTTTTTTGCGATATCGGTGTGCGTTAATGACCCTTATATGTCAATTTTATGAAAATAATGTAAAAATTCAATTATAGCTACAGCTAGTAAATTACTATTATTACAGCTAATGGCAAATGTGTGTAAAATGTATTTTTTTTTTCCGAAAATACGATCACCTGCACGAGTAAGCAGCGATAAATATTGAAAAATATCTACCAACACGATACGTACACAAATGCTTGATAAGTTGAATCCTCATACCTTTGTAGATACTCGGTCAATTAGGACTTGACAGGCAAATAATTTTGCAAATTTTATTAACAAAATCCCTTTTTTTTTTTTGCATGAATGCAGACTCTCTATGTCGGTGAGTCCTTAAATAGGACACTTTACGATCTGTAACTAATGAAAAGTGATGAGAAGCCTATTTTCAGGCGCTGCAAAACAAATTTATCCTTCAAATTAACATTTCTTTTATGCTATATCCTCTCGCGCGTCCATTTAAAAGCATTTTCAAGTAAACTGCACATATTTTGTGCGATGAACGTAAATTAATATAATCCTCATCGGTTATTTTAATTTGTCAGGCGCACATTAAATGAATAAATAACGCGCTTTCACGTGGGCATATGTAAGTGGTATGAGATACAAGCAGGACACCATAAGTAAATTCACATGTAGCGCTGGAGATAATCCGTGGTTGGATTGTAGTGGTTTGTGTTTGTTTTTTTTTTTTTTTTTTAGCAAATGAAATTGAAAGATTGATGGAATCGATTTTGGTCAACATGTATTCAGGTTTTTTTTGTTTGGTCGACTCATCTTCAAAATGCATTTTCGCTTATCACAAAAGATACATAGAAGCACTGCAGCATGCCTCTGAGTTAAGTGTGTGCAACTCACATCACATGCCTGGTAGTAGCATACTCGTAGTTATGTTTGGCCGGTTGATCAGCACTTGTCAATTCTAACCATTTCTGTGTTGAAAAAAAAAAAAACCATCTCCTCCGCACTGTGTCCTTCTGGTCGAAGCTAATTTACTTGTAATAAATATATTGAGCGATATGAAAGGTACCCTTGGGAATTTTTGGATTCCTTGTGTGTCTTCCTTTAACTTAAGTTATGCTCGAAGACGTCGCGTTGTCCATCCATATTCATACGTGTGTATCTGTACATATCTAGATGTATTAATTGAGTATCTATCAGTTGTAGATGTATTTATATCTGTCTGAAACAAGTTGTGCTAAAAGGACAAATTCCAGTTATCGCCGCACCGCGATGATGACCAAACAAAAAAGTAATGCCAAGGGACATTTCGGTAAAGGCAAAAAAAAAGAAAAAAAAAAAATCAGCAAACTGCATTTGCAGAACGTAAGCGTGAAGCATTTTTATCGAGGAGAGATACTTTCCTACTCGTACAACCAAGGTCTACGCTGCGCTACCTTCATCGCCTCTCTGTTTGTGATGAGAGCGGGTGCGATCACAATTCGTCGACGTTGTCGATCGTCGTTCATTTTATTCAATTAGCATCGGAATTTATGCAAAGCATCCTCGGCGAGGAGAGGCGATGTTTTCGTGGTTTTGCATACATCCTCGGCGCGTCAACTGCGTTGATGAGGCTAGTGTTTTGTCTCATTCACTCTGGCAAAGAGTCTACAGAAATCTTTATCAACATTTTCGTAGTTTTGCTTTTAAGTGAAGAGAAGGGATTCCAGGTTGACCCTCCCCACCCCTGGATTAGGTGATTATCATGGCGTCCTGTACTTGTTTTCCTTTTGGCATGCAAAACAACTATCGCTGTGGGTATTTCCTTTTGCAGCCGCCATGAAAATTGGGCTAAATTTTGTTGCAAAAGGTGAATGCGAAATGCGAAATGAAAGACAGAGGTAAAAAGAATACCTTTTCGGGAACCATTTTTACCTCATTATCGCCTTGGGCGAATAAATTATGTTGGAGTTACTCAAAACGTATGCGCAACCATGGTTCAAAAGGGTCTGCGAAAGTTTGATTGCAGTTACGTTGGATGATGTAGTGTAATTAAAAAAAATACCATTTAGGCAATTTGCACATTTTTGCATGCAAATCGGAAGTCGAAATTTGTATAGAGGTTGTACACACCTTTAAGGTATAATTGCAGAGCCATTACAGTACATATGCTGCATGTGAAAGTAGGTAAACGGTAGCGCAAGTCTTTAAAGATATCTTCATTAAAAGAAATGCTAACGAAAGCAATAGCTTATTGGAAAGACACGGTCAATTTTTAGGGATTGAAATCGGCGCAACATCTGTCATGGTAGTAGCCTTCGGTGAGCCAAAGATTAGAGATTAGATGTTGGTGCGCGAACTTTTTGTCTCTGCATGCTGTTTTCGCCGCTTCTGTTTCAATACTCACGAAAGCACCACTGCGTCCCTTTAATTATGTCAATGTCGTCGGCGTTGTACAGACTTTTGAAAGACAATTTTACAATGTATAATCCTTTCAGGTATGATGTTAAAGAAATCACATGGCAGCGCATCACCTAATCGTAGTCCTTTTCTAACATCAAAAGCTTCGGTAATGTTGTTACCGACCTATGTCGGAACCTATAACGATGGAGTAGAGTGCATTCTCCACCTTAAAGTTGGACAAGTTCGGCAGGGATACCTAAACTAGACATGGCTCTGAATAGCTTGTCTCTATATACGCTCTTATAGGCGACTTTAAAATCTATGAAAAGGTAGGGAGTATCGATTTGGAGTTCCTGTTTTCTAGATCTGCCGGAATGTAAATATCTGGACTTTCCTGGCCTAAAACCACACTGATACGGACTAATCAGTTTGTTGACAAAAGGTTTAAGGATCTTACGCAATGTTGACGACACTAAGACGTCTGTAGTTGGCACACTTCAGAGGGTCTCTTTTCTCCATTCGTCGGGCATACTTCCATCTTATATAGGGAGACCAGATAAGAACAAAAGGAAAAGAAATTTAAATAAAATAACAACAACGGTGTGAAATATCAGATTGATTCTGGCTTTATTTTGGAGCTACATTCATGTCATTATGTATGGAATAGCACGTCATTTAAATAGCGGCCTCGGCTTAGCTGGCAGTGCTTCAAGCGGTCGGTCCAATTTTTGATGACTCGGCCCAATATGTGGGGCGTTATTCCGGCAATAGCGTCTTGAATGTTGGCTTTGAGTGGTTGACGTCCAAAGCGGTTGACTTGTTAGCGTAGACTAAGAACTTGACGTAGCCCCAGAGAAATAATCGAGGGGTGTCTAGTCGCATGATCGCGGCGTCCAATTGATGAAAGCTCGCCGTGAGATGACCCAGTCGCCAAATTGGTACGTATGACACGTAGCGTCGTCTTGTTGGAACCACAGCTCGGATATATTGATGTTGTCGAGTTCAGGCCACAGAAAGCCGGTTAACATCGCCCTATATCGAGGACCATTGACGGTAACGGTGTCTCCTCCCTCATTTCGAAAGAAATAAGGTCCGATGATGCCGCCGTGCCATAAACCGCACCAAACTGTCAATCTCTGTGGATGCATCGATGCTTGGTCGAACACTTGTGGATTGTGGTCGCTCCAATAATGGCAATTTTGCTTATTGACATAGCCGGTGAGCCAAAAATGGACCTCGTCCGAGAAGATGATTTTTTGGCCAAAATCCGGATGTCTGGCCAACATTTCCAGCGCCCAATTAGCGAACTCACGGCGTTGTCTATGGTTGTCCTGCTTCAATTCTTGCTGCAGCACAATGTTATATGGATGTAGGCCCAAATCCAACAGCAAAATAAGCATGGTTGACTCTCTGGCGATATGCCCAATTCAGCTGATCAGCGCCGAATCGACATTTCCTCACGACGAAATTCACGTTGCATATTTACAACTGAGCCGGAATTTCGATAATATTTTTGGATAATTTCCACACATTCGGGAAGTGTCAAACGATGCGTGATGAAATGGCAAACCTTACTGATTATTTTGACGGCTGGATTTCATTTGTAGCTTTGACAGCTGCTGAAACATAATCATTGTAAAAACTATCATTACTATCTGGACACCCTTTAGATGAGTTGATCTTTGCAATGTACCAAATTATCTACGGCTATTTTAAATAGCTCGGGAGTTAGACTATTCACTCCAGCAGCCTTGTTGGATTCAACAATATTCTGTGTCTGCTTCTCGACATTTTCTAGACCATGTCCAGGGATAGTGCTGGCAATTCACCGCCCAAGGGTTGTTCTAACGTTGGGTCAATTTTTGATTTAAAATTTCGTCACTTTTGTATAAAATTTACTATACTCTGGACACCAATGCCGCTGTGAAGTCTAATCAGTTTCAAGTCAAATAATATGGTTGTATTATGGTTTATTGATCGTATCATTCAAAACTGTCATTTCGTCTTTAAGGCAATTTACTTTCTCTGTTTTTCTTGTTTTCGAAATCGCGTCCCTAAAAGGACTTAACTCCATTCGACGGCAGATTCGTTTCATAGTATACCACCTACGGTATTCCATTTCACAGAGGACCTTCTCATCTAAAATAAATTAGTATACTTTATCTAGCATAGAAGATCTAAATGTTGTGACACTTGTGTTAAATATGGTATTGGAAATGTATGCACATTTAAAAAACACTCACCTCCATCACTGTGTAGCTAAATGTATTAACATTATCGTTGTTTACTTAACAGACGGTCTTATCGGAGCTTTTAATCGAAACGTTAATTAAAATTCACTATTAACTTGAAGTATATTTTTGTATAAAAAGCTATAGATACGGATGTCTTAAAATATCTCGTGCGCATACCTGTTTGGTATGGAGTTCAGATTTATTTTTATATTTTTCTCTTTATAAATTCAGATTGATTGATCAATTATTATACTATTGAAAGTAATTTACTTTATTTATTTATTTCTTGTTTAATATTCAATGTTTTTTTTATTTTTGTAAATTTTTTTTAAAAATCGATTTTCAAGTCACAAACAAACAAAGGTTACGGGCCTGAACAAAAAATAAAATCATTAACCCCATGTGGGGCGTCAATTTTCTCGTCTTGTTTTTTTGTTGTATTTTATTTAATTTTATTTATCTTCCAGTGTATAAGGGAACTCAGAAAAGTACGTACACGGAAACCATACAGATACCTAATGATTAATTGCAAAAGGAAATACCATCCAGAGAGGTTGGTTGTCCTCGTTTTCAGCGGTTTAACGCTTGCGTTTTTTCTTTCTTTAATTTTTGGGGAATTATTTTAAAAACAAGAAAAAAAAGAAGCACTGAACATTTTTTTAATGGAATTTCGTGAAACATGATTTAAGTTGAGGGAATATTTTTTTTCTTCATTTTGCTAATGAATTTGTTAATTTTGCTAACAAAAAAGAAATTCCTTAACGAAATGTGTCGAATAGATGTTGTTTTTCCTATATAATAGGAAAATGACAAAATTGTTTGCTTATGAGTAATTTTGTGGGTAGGGAAAACTATTCCCACAAGTCTTTCAGCACATGAACCTTTTCTGCATAAATGATATTTCGCTTTAATGATTCATCACTATGGGGGTATGTTACAAGCTACTAGAATGTGTTATTTTCACTAGAATCAGTCCAACCAACGAGCTGGCTTTTGAACTGGTCATAGCTGCACCGATCAGATACCGAACGACACATATCGAAACAGGGTTTGCAAAAATACTCAAGATGGTGTTTATCGATCTTACAGCGCGGTATGGAGACACGGTCTACTCTATAAGCTCATAAAGATAACTCATCTGGTGAGCAATATGCTGTCAACCCGGAAGTACCAAATCTTCCTAAAACATGCTAAAAGTCATATGAAAAGCTTAACAACAGACTACCACAAGGATCAGTATTGACACCAACACTGTTCAACCTGTGTATCAACGACATACCACCAACCTTCTTAAGAAAGTTTGCACTGCTATTGCCCCCCAACACCAAAATATCACAGTAACCGAAATATATATACTTAATATACCGTAAAGTAGTGTAGTGGGTGACCCGAACTGTGCACGGACGGGGAACAGCAACCACAGCCACCCGAACATAAAAGGAGCTCTGTCTACTAGTACAATGGACACAAAAAATTGTTCTGAGTGCTCCGGGATTTGGAAATTTCCTTTAAAAAAAAAAAAACGAAAATATGTTGAACTACATACTTTAGAGAATGGCGCCTGTGTCCATGCTGATGAGGTTTGCTGTCTCCATTTAAACACTAAATTGGCATCTTACAAACTGAGAGTTAATTTCAACAGCACCCTTCAGATTTACAATCCCCACTCAAAGTATCTTTTGGAAAACTAAGGAAAATAAGTAACATCATCCAGAAACTCGGAGGAACGTCATGGGGAGCTAGTTCTTCATTATTTTGCTCTGCTGCAATCGGACTTATATATTCAGCAGGTGAATACTGTTCCCCGGTGTAGATGAATAGCTCGCATACCTCAAAAGTAGATGTACAACTTGACAACACAATAGCTTACCATGAAACGTACTGATGCGACTCAACCGCATACGATCCAACATCTGCATAAGTGGTGTTTCAACTTCGCCAAGATGTGACTGTGACAGAATGTCGAATAAGGTTATATCCCGGATATCTCTCTGATTTCGCAGACGCAACACCTACGAGTAGCTTCATCTCATGTAGATGAATATCTCAATGTATAAATCCCCCTAGTGTTGCGGCATACTGTCCCTTGTGCTGGAAAATTTCAAAACCGCAATCGTATGGCTGATGGCGATTTTTAGAAAACTCATCCCACTGAACCAATTCTCAGGATCTGGAGATGCGTTCCAGTAGTTCTTATCATACGAAAGGATGGTAAGTGATGCCATGAATCTGAAAACTATTCCGGAACCAATTAGCTTAACCTCTTCGCACATACACGAGCGATTGAACGAATATTTCACCATAAGAATGTTTGCGAAAGTGCATTTCATATCAATTTAACGATCTGTTATCAGGTTAAGTCTAGAGGGGTACCTAGTCACAGATAATTCTGAATAAGAATTACTCAGGTAACCCTTGGAAATTTAACATGATTTGCCAACATTTCAGGATACATTAATGAAACTAAGCAGGAATTTGGTCATCTTGTTGACAGGGATGCTTCCTTCTATAATCAGTAAAACCACGAATAATAGCTCACATGAATTACAAGTTGTGGACTTGGTACAGATAGCTGAATTAAAAGCTTATTCTCCTAGTTCCTAGTGCCTTATGATATAGAAAAGAAGAGAACTGTAGTTCACACCTCTTCATTGCTTGTAATGCACTGTCTCTAGCATATCTGCAGTATCCGGTCACGGCTGTGTGTTTGGAGATATTAGTTCTACTGTATCTTAGGGCTGTTAAGACCATAGTAGCCTAACAGTTATGCAATCTTCATATATGTCTGCTGTTTGTACCTAGTGAACCTTGCCTAGATTTTCATTTCGCGATACTGAAATCATCAGCAACCAGATGACAGCCTGATAAATAGCTTTAGAAACAATGGGTCACCAGATTGGAGAACAACACTTCCCTCATTTGTTTTCAAGCCATCTGTAAAGATACACATTTTGTCATTGTAAGGCATGTTTCGGTGTTTTCAAGCTTTTCCATCCGGTATTAGATACTTGAAACCCAGGTTGAAGTTTACTTTAGTTGATAGTTGATCTGGTGTGTCAAGGAGTTGGTCGATATTCTGTAAACGGTTATAAGCGCACCTGTGATGCTGAGACATTCCATTAGTCCCGTGGGCCCCCATTTTAGCAACATTTTCGTTTTATGGTAACTTTCCGTCTAACTTAAGTCCCAGACAGATCGCGCTGCTTGAGAAGTTCAGGCTGATGGCTTTGGAGCTTTGGAGGCATTGAAGTTCAGTCTACAGCTCTCACTCCAGTGCAAGAGTTGTAATACTAATAAAAAAAGCCTCGTGAGATCACTCTGCTCTCATAGTAACATTGGTGAAAGGTTTCATATTTTGAAGACTTTCGCACTATTAAGGAATAACCATAGGTAGGGTAAGTTGATAGGGATCATGTAACTTAGTTAGGTATCCCCCACAGTATACATTGCTGCAGCTGTAAGTATGATAAACCGAAGGAATCTTATACTTATATCCTCCCTCCTTTGACTTACGAACTTCCTGCCTAGTGCCTGCAATTCAGCATAAGAAAACCTACATACTGTCGTACGAATTGACTAAAATCCCTCTTGAGGAAGTAATCTAGGGCTATGGGCAATACTGTCTGGAATCTCGGTCTCTGGCAAGGCCTTCCTTGGCAGTATGGTCATAGTTGAAAGGCCAAACTGAAGATAAAGACCACGTTCGTCTGTCATACAATATGCGGCACACTGGTCAGCGTCTGTCCCTAGAGGGTGGTCGGATACACACACAGGTAGTAGACAGTAGTAGTGATTACGTTTCAAAGTTTGGCAGATGGTCTGGTACTGGACGCTGGTCTGCACAAAAAAGTGCTGTGTATATTTACAAGTAAAAATGTATCTTAACTTTGCTTACGAGTATGTATCTTCTTCTAACAATATGTTAAGAACTAATTTTGCCGCCAGTTGAACTCCCTTAAATTTTACAACCTCAAAACAGCTTTCACACCATAACCTCTCGTTCGTTTTGACTTTCCATAACCAAACCTTAAGAGCCGTCGTCATCCTTAGACAACATAGAGCAACTTTTTTATGATTATTTTTATGTTTATTACGCCGATTATATGCTATATCACTCACTGCTTTATACAGAGAAACAGGAAAGGAATCTCTACTCAAATAGATACTCCCAGTGGTAAATGCATTTGAAGCATGAAGATTAACATCCATCCCTGGTGGAATATTGTATGAAAGAGCTCTCTGTGTGTGTTCCTTCTCTCTTGTCTATTGACGGGATAATGGAGCAGAAAAAAAGGAGAAAAAAAAAAATAAAAATAAACCCATCTCCTCACAGTGATGTGATCATCATAAATATTTATCGCTTGTTTGCACACTTCAGAAACGTGGCGAAAATTAACTTCAACTTCAGATCAGAAAAATAGAAGAAACCCAGTTCTAATCCCACTTCAGATAGAGATATAGTTGGAATGCAAAATTGTATACACTTGTCATCGAGTATTCCAAATATGGCTACAAATAAAAAGTGCATATCTATGTTTGGACAAATGGGGTGAAATTAATTTAAATGCTAATTAATATAGCGTGTTGTGTAGTGCATGTGCCGCCTCCTTCAGATACTTGTACTGTGATACCAAGGTATCGCATGCACTCTGGAATACCTCATATGACTGAAGTTGAACAAAAAACGATTTGAATTCATATTTAATTACTTATGTTTTGTGAACTCTATTTTAAGATTGATCCCAGAGAAGAAAGAGAGCTAATTCAAATGGCAAACAAACAGGAAGCGCACTTAACAAGAGTGGAATGATCTACGAGTATCTACAGCTGTATGCGGCGTGTTGCGCGATGTCAGTGCATATAAATAGATGTAAATATGTAAATATTACACCATCATCGGGCGAAAAAGGCAAATCATTTATAATAACATTTGTATCTTTGATTCATTATGTTCAACAGTGAGGCTGGCTGAATGCAATTCTACCCGTCATATGGATAATTTATTGTGGCCATTTTCCGCCAGCCTCTCACTGTTTTTATTTTTCTCTCTTGGGATATGCTGTTGCCACTACCATCGAAAGAGTGTTAATTGACAAATTTTTCGAGCTAGACAAAGCATGAGATAGATTTTGCATGCGGTTGAAGTTTTGCACGCGACAAAACAGCTATCTACTTAGTGAATGAAATTTAAAGACAATGGAGCTCGTAATTAGCCCAATGTGATGTACGAGTATGGCGAAAGGCATCAGTTGCATTTGCGTGTTGCAGATGGTATTTTATGTTAACCGGGGCATTTTGTTTTGGTTAATTGAAGGAATTTTTGTTCATTTGTTGGTAATATAGAAGAGATTTAATTCAACAAAGAAAAATAGTACATTCATTGGTTTTTGTATCTGTAGGTACGTCGTTTGAATCGGTATCTTTTGTTGGAATATGTACTCGTATTGTTATGTAATTGAATTAAGTGTCACTCAATTGTGATACTTTTCTATGTATACTCTTGGAGGTGGATTGGATTGCACGTGAATTGATATACCATTAACTTTTCTTCAATGGCTTAGTTTACATTAATTACTTTGTTCAGCTGCCTTACCAAATTTTCAATTTTTAACACCTAATTTCTGCAGCACTTCGAACACTTGATCCTCTTCATTAGAAGTTGATTCGACTTTTTCATCTGCGCGTTCATGTGAGGCTACGCGTTTCCCCCAATCGCCATTTTAAATGCCTAAATATACATATGAGTACCTACTTCCGCCGGACTAAAATATAGGAAAGCTATAAGTAGGTCCTTGGTCTAAGCTGCGACTATTGGCAACAGATGTTCATTATTGTAGTTAACGTTCGCTACAGTGCCTAGTATCCAATAGAAGAAAGCGTAATCATCGTCCATGGTGACATTCTGTTGTCCCCCTCATTGCCTTAACCAACAAGCCTCTTCAGGCAGCTCTACGAGTATATTGAGCTAACCTCCTCCAGTTTTGCACACAAAGTTGAGTCTCTTTTTACTTGTGTGTGCTACCTTAAGTGGGGTATTAATAGCATCGTCCTTCGGGATGTTTTGGAAAACTTTCCGCACTTACATGTCCTAGCTATTTCAGGCGATAAATTCGAACTCGTCTGGCTACGCCGATATTACTGAACAATCGGTATAGTTCGTTGTTGGATCTTCTCCTCGGACTAAAACCAATCGAAGATTTTATTTTTATTTTTTTTCAAAACAACCAAGAGCGGCTTCATCCGCAATTGATAACGTCCATGCCTCTGCGGTATACAGCAGGACTGGGTCTTATACAAAGAGTTATTCTTGGCTTGATTTCTGCGCTGGTGGACGATAAGCAGGAAGGGAGAGCTGATACTGGGCTCCTTCGAAAGAAAAATTCTTCGGCGGATTTTTGGTCCTGTGTGCGAGGAGTTCGAATGGAGGAGAAGATACAACCGCGAACTCTATGAGCTGTACCAAGATGTGGATGTAGTCCAAAAGGCCAAAATACGTCGACTACATTGGCTCGGCCACATCGAGCGAATGGACAATAATGCTCCAGCTAAGAGGATCTTCGAATCCCAGCTGCCAGCTTAGAGACGGCAAGAAAGACCGAACCTCCGTTTTAAAGACCAAGCCATCGCGGATGCCAGAGCGCTTGGTCTGGATAACTGGAAACAACGTGCCCGAGATCGCAGAGGATGGAAGGCTACAGTGTCTCAGACAGAGACTCTTCACGGGTCGTGAAGTAAGTAAGGTAGTATCCGTTATAAGAATTAGGACTCTTGGAAGTTACTTTTTCTTGGAATTCGAGGACTTAGGCAATATAGAGATTTATATCACTATCTGAGTGGTTCTAACACCGGACTTTACAGCGTTCCCAGTGTTAAATGATTGGGCACAATGGACCCGAGCAGTGACTCTATTTGTCACAAGACACCCATCTACCTAACCTAACCTACCTAATTAGAAAGTTATAAATTGTTTACACTAGTTCATGACTTCTGGGCCACCCTGTATTACACATATAAGCAAAACTGTATGCTAATATTAAATTAACGATCGTTTTTTACCTCAAAAGTAGTTCGATAAGAATGCTCGTACAAACAATTTGCATTTGCAATGAATTACTTAATATAAATCAAGTTAATTGCTAAATTCACTTAAGACGAATGCGATGGTATACAGAGCGCTAATTATTTTGGCTTTCTTTTTATTTAGATACTCGTATACCCAAAAGGTGAACGGCATTTTCGCGAGAAAACTTGAGAAAAATTTAAAAAAAAACCTCAAATAACTGTCACAACTTGTATGTTACCGCGTTAAAATCAATTCAATTATAAAGACGCATAATTTTCCATGATATTTATCGACCTTAAAGGCAGCCCATGTACCATCAGTTTTGATGGTGGTCGGCTATAAGACCGTTGCATATTTTAAGTTCATTTTTGATAAAAAATAAAAATGTAATAAATAACTTTTAGTTGATTTCTTTGAATGAAAACACAGCCACGTTTTGAATTCGCTTGAATTTTGAATGAACAAAATTGTTGCAGAACACAAGACTCTAAGAGACGAACGATCTTTTGTTGTATTTTGTTTCTGTTTTTTTTTTTTGTAGCCCGATGCTTATCGTGAAATAAGATGATAATAAAATTCCGAAAAAACGAATTTACATTGAAACGCTTTTTAAACGTTTTTAGGTGCTGATGAATAATCTACATGCACATAAAGCCGTCGGGCTGAATTGCTGATTTTTATTGATATTGAAATAAAAGCCAATCAAGCAGATTTGTTTATTCAAACATCCAAAGGATATAAATTAAGTTTAGAGCTCTTTTTTTTTTTTTTTTTTAGCTGGCGTTGGTTCTTGGCTAAAAGAGGAACTGGCTGACTGACGGGGAAATGTAAATCAGTGAAATTAGTAGTGATTCAATCGGATGCTAATTTGTTAGCCAAAAAAAACATGAAGTTTAGATGGTTGTAGGTTGTATAATGTGGGTGATCTCAAGTCAAGTGTCACTTTGCGCTGCTTTCATGTGGGAAGTTCATGACTTTGAATGGGTATCCTTGAATAATTTGAACAGCATTAGATCAGGGGTAGAAAACACCATAAACAACAACATGTCGCACTAAATTTGTGGCTGCCTTCGACAGTCCTTCTTCAAAGTCCAGCTTTAGCTCTTAAATTTATCTTTTTAGGCAGACTAGTTTAACGCAAAGTGTGTCTCTTTTAGTGTTACGTATCAGAATGGCACAAACAAACTGGTGATTTGATGGCATACCACTGGCACACCACTTCAGCGAATCTAAGGTGGTTGCTCTTGATGAAAGCATTTGACAGAATTTGGCATCAGGCTCTTTTGTCGATGAGTCTCTTCTTAAAGTCTGCAATTATAAATGATGGTGTTCCACAAGGTTCTGTTTTGTCTCCGCCTCTTTTTCTTCTCTCTTTTAAATGATCTCTTGTCTGTAACTTCTAATCCAGTCCATTCCTTCGTGGATGACAGCACCCACAGTCTTTCATATTCGTTCCCTAACTCATGTCCTTGCTCTCGGCCATAGATTACATTAAATTCCGATCTGGACAGCATAATCAATTGGGGTTCAATCAACAGAGTGGAATTTAATGCTTCCAAAACACAATGATGTCTACTGTCTCTGTCATTCTCGGTACGTATATTGATAAGCATCTTCGATGGAACGATCACATATTCGAGGTCGCCAAAAATGTTGCAAAATGTCTAGGATTCCTTAAGCTGTGCAAGATATATTTTTCCTCGTCTGATCTGTCTTCAATTTATAAGACATTCACTCGCCCAAAGTTGGAATATAACGCACCCGAGACTGTTCTGTATATTCTACCTACGTAAGGATGGGAATATTCAAAGATGCTACGAGTATGTGGGGTATTTCATTTCAATGTTGTATCGGGTGTTCCTCCACCATTTAATAAATCCTCAAGCAGCAACAACAAGTGTGGAAGGCCTATGGCAGCATTGCTAAAACTGATGTACATGCAAAGTTTCACTTCACCACCTACTCGAAATCTGCGTTTTTATGCTGAATGCAGACAGGTAAACGCTGGACAAATTAAGCTTATAGAGTGGCGTTTCTTTTTTAAAAAGAGTAAAGAGCGCAACCCATAGTTGTCGCTACCCAACCAGGAGCCTTCCACGAAACGTAGTCGTTGTTAAAAATATGAAAAGACTACTTCTGCCAAGAGCCCGCTGTCAGTAAATATGATAGGCCCACGTGGAGGATGACCAATTGCTCCATCGGGGTATGTTAAATTTGATAAAGTCACCGGCTCAGATAGTCTAAGAGCTGAACTCTTTAAGTCTGTGCGGGATCACTTGTCAGGGAGTAAGCATGCCGAACGATCAGCACTATTTGCCCGATCTACAAGAAAGGTGATCGCTTGCACCAAGCTATCGATTTGCGCCAAATACAGAAGTATTTATGGCTAAGCTTTGCCATAAGATTCTGTCTACGAGTACTCGTATCAGTGTAGTTTTAGTCCTTAAAAATGGTCCAAATCTACACTTTGCGTGAAATCCTGGAGAAGATCGCTTATGCAAAATGCCGATGAAACCCTCTAGACAAAACGTCTTGCTGTCGTGTGGTGTTTTCAGTCTTCTGCCGGACAAAATAGAGCGAAACCCACGGGCCAACACATTGTGCACTATTTTTCATAAGTCCAGCTATGCAAACTACATTGACAACATCGAAAGAACGAAGCGAGTTGTATTTGCTATCAACGAATCAGAGGCGGTCAAGACGGGTCTTCTTAACTACGGGGATAAGACGAAGAGTATTCGGTCAACAAATGACCATACTTACCACAGACGCATTGGTCAAATCATCACGATGGATAGCTATAACTTCGAGCTACCTAAGCAAATCGTAATGCGTGGGTTTTTAAACGGAAAATCACTTTTGCCAACCACTGCTTCTACAGGCTAAGGAGGCAATTGAGTAGCAGAGCCCTATCAAGGAAAATCTTTATAAATCTTACGTCATTCCAGTATATGATGCACAAGCGTAGACTTTTTCAAAACCGAATGAAAGTGCTCTTGGAGTCTTCGAGAAAAATTCTTTTCGAAAGATTTATAGTCCTATCTGTGTTAACGGTACACGAAGGAGAAGATTTAACCATGAAGTTTACAGACTATACAGCCATACCGATCCAGTAAATGGCTAGGTCATGTAGAGCGGAAGAACAACCATGCTCCGGTTCGACGAGTCTTCGAATTTATCACAGAGGGACTATGCAATAGAGGCAGACATAATATTTGGCGCCGGCTCTACTGGCATTCATTTAGCTTTGTATACGCATTACTTAATCTAAACTTAAAACCAGAAAGGACAAAGACTTAAAAGTTAGGGAGAGGAGGGAAAGAGTATGGTTAGGGCATTGCGAAGTGTGTGTGCCACATTACTCGTATTTAATTTGCGAAGCATTCTTGATAATGGTTCGTTGTAACCATAGTTAGTGCGTTAAAGAGGTATATGGAAAAGAGGAGCAGACCTGAGGTTGCGGGGATTGGTATTTAGAGAAATAGCTTGAAGCAAGGCGGGGTAATCAATGTTACCAGATAACACCTGATGAATAAAAAGAATGTCGGCATCACGACGTGTTTCCAATGACTGAGGATTAATCAGTCTAAGACGATCCACATAGGGTGGCAGGTTGAAGACGACCCCAATTTGCGTGCTGACGTGCCTTAGGGTAAAGGCTCATCACGAATGAAGCAGATCCTAGGCAGTGGTAGGGGACGCCTGCGGGAGTAGATGATGGAGTGGCATTTATTGTCATTAAGTTGAAGCCATTTTTTATACACCAGATGGAGAAACTATGTGTGATAGATCGTTCTGCAGAAGGCAAGAATCAGTGGCAGATGATATGCATTCAAAGATTTTTTCATATCATCAGCCTAGACCAGAAGATCAGAGTTCCGGATGATAAGCTCAGCGTCATTAGGATGAAGATTAGTGGTCCAAGATGTCTGCCTTGAGGAACGCCCGATGTTACTATAATAGGGTCCGTTACTGTTGATCTGAAACGAACTTCGTATTGACGGTCCACTAGGTATGATCTGATCCATGAGATGAACCGCAGTTGAAAACCAAAAGCCTTTTAGCTTAAAAATAATAATTTGGCGAGAAAATTTGTCAAAAGTTTACTAATATCTGTGGCTACGACATCAACTTCATTGCCATCTTCCAAAGCGTTCAGTGTTCTAGACACGAATATGGTTAAGTTAGTGGTTGTTAACCTCCCTCTAATGAATCCGTGTTGCTTACAAAAAAAGATTGGTTTGCAGTGGAAAGACATTACATCGTACACGATTCATGAAGAGCATGAGAGCCTAGCAATAGGGCGATAATTGCATCCTTTTTTGTGGATAGGGGTAATATAAGCGTCCTTCCATAATTGAGAAAAATTTCCTTGTGATATTGAAAGTCGAAAAAGGGTAGTGAGGGGCTGTTTCAGATGATAATCTGCTATAGCTTGCCGAAGTGGAAGAGGAACCTCAACCAACTACACAACTGGAGATAGTGATAGTTGTAGACACTTGTACTACCCCCTAACAGTAGAAACATTTAATGTAAGTATAGTTCTTGAACGTATGGGCAAGATGATCTTCTGTTCGACCTTTCACAGAAAGGAACATGTGTCGATTGTTCTTCCCTTCAGCATATTACTCTCCTTCACTGTATGTTAGTCCTAGTTGACGCTGTATTCAAATCACTATCATCCGATCTTTGCTCTAGATCAGTAGGTGTGTGTATACGCTTCCTTTTACACTCCACTCCTTGAAAAGCACTCCAAAACAATATCTCAGTTCGAATTGTCTATAAATAAACTATTTTCACCCGAATTTCAATCGAGATACACTAAACGACAGCACGCCATTGACCTCTCGATTGACTCTAAAATTAACAAGAAAATCTTAAAACTCTTAGAAAACAAGAAAAAAAAAAAAAAAATTAAAAATTATATCCAAACACTTCGCATATTTCTTTCATTGTTTGTGAATGTCAACAAAAAATAAAAATGTTCAGATAAAAACAAAAAAAAAAAAAAAAACAAAAAAAAAAAATCTCAAAACGTTAAAATTAAGATGTTGTTTGTACCATCGATCAAATTGCAAATACCCACGACACTGTGTCGGTTGTTGGCGGTGGCGGCGGCGGCAGTTGAGGCACCATCATCAATGACAACAAGACTACGCGATGTTGGTGACCAAAAGATCGGATGCTCAGATAAATCTTCACAAGGAAAACATGATTCGAACATCTGAAAAAATATGTTGATCATTTTTTGAAAATGTGATTTTTTTTTTCCCGAATAACTTTATTCCGAATGTTTTGGAAATTTTTCTTAGAAAAAACTCAGTCATGACGTTTCGAAAAAATTAAAATATTTTCCATGTCCCTGGTGTGTATGCAAGATCTTGTGATGAAGATCGTACTGCAAACAAGATACTTTGTCTCCATACTTTTTCGTTTGTGAGAATTCATATCCATCCCCCGGACTATTGCAGATGAATTTCAGATAAAGCGAAATATTTTTGCATCATAATATGCTCAGAGCGTTTATCAGTTCCATCATGATCGCGCAGCACAATGTACGAAGGTAGAACTTTGTGGAATGGCATTCGTATCAAAATTAAACTGCACATCAAGATAATTTTTGGTATTTAATCTGATCAGTGAAATGAAGTGGTTTTCGGGAAGATTTTTAGATTTGGTTATTAATTTGGGGAATGGGGTATCGGGTTGCATTTGAATGCAAAGTGGAATGTGGAAGTGTTCAGCTGAATAGCTATCTTTTCAGATTGACAGTATATTTTCAGTATCAGATTTTGTACAACTTTTTTGTATGTAACCAGCAAATGCTTGCCAATTCTGTTTCTGGTCTTTGAGATTGGTTTGTCACATCAAAGAGTTAATTTTTAAAAGCTACGAGTATGTTTAGGTACTTCTTAAAGAAATGAGCCCACACTTCTTCTTTATCCTCCACCACTCTGCATGGTGATAGTCGAACTTGTGGGATAGTCGAACATACTGGTACTATGTAAGTGCTCTCCGAGTTAGGACAGCCAACCATCATTAGCACCGTTTTCCTATGGTTAGTCTTTCTCGAATCTCACGAGGGAATCTTTGTATTGTAGAGATATCCTTCTATCGTTCACTCCGAGGAAGATAAAGTCCTTAACTATTACGAATTTAAAATTGGGCGAAGGACAAATGTTTCTTTCCTCGTTTGATATAACTTGGAGGAACTGCATGCTTTCCGGTGAGGGACAACTACTGCAATTTCGATTTGTACTCCTATCCCTGATTTTTTGTCCATCTGCGCACCGAATAGTTTTATGCAATTCGTCTTAAGGCATTCACACTGTACGTAAGCTAGAATCACCCTTATTGTAGATGAAGCATATTGAGTTGATATGAAAAATTCCTATGGGAGTCTATCGGAACCAGACTGAACTTGGGCTTGCTTCGGACCATGGCACTGTATTTCCTGGTACCTACTTCATATCCGTCTAAATACATACTGGCGCAGTGGCGACTAAGTTTCGCTAGCTATCTCAAATACTTATATTCTGCATTTAAAGCCACTTGCCAATTGCTGGGCATTCTTATAAAATCTCAGGGTGTTGATTCAATTTGCAGCTCATGCAGCAGGGTGCATGACCAATAACCTCCCGGGCGAGATTCGTCATGAACCTAATGTGACAAGTTTGAATGTTCTTTAGGCGTGAACCACAAAGTCCCTTGATCGTCTTGTCGCCGGTGTATTTAACATTCTTTATTTTAGTTGTGTTGTGTCCTTGTAAGGGTGAAATGATAGTTTTTACAATTGTTATGTTTCAGCAGCTGTCAAAGTTACCAATGACATCCAGCTGTCAAAATATTCAGTAAGGTTTGCCATTTTATAGTGCATCATTTGACGCTTCCCGAACGTGTGGAAATTATTCAAAAATATTATCAAAATTCCGGCTCAGTTGTAAATACGCAGCGTGAATTTCGTCGTGAGGACGATCGTCATCATGGCTTCAGCAGGCAATTCATCGCACCGTGGACAAGTTTGAGCGTGAGTACACTCTTTTGGACCTTAAGCCACCAACCAAGCAGAGACCGGTGCGAAGTGAAGAAAACATAGCCGCCATAGTGGCCAGTATCGAAGAAGACCCAGAAATGTCGATTCGGCGCCGATCAGCTGAATTGGGCATCGCCAGAGAGTCAACTAGGCTTATTTTGCGGTTGGATTTGGACCTACATCCATATAAGATTATGATGACGCAAGAATTGAAGCAGGACAACTATAGACAACGCCATGAGTTCGCTAATTGGGCGCTGGAATGGCCGGAGATCGGGATTTTGGCCAAAAAAAATCATCTTCTCGGACGAGGCCCATTTTTGGCTCAGAAGCTACGTCAACAAGCAAAATTTCCATTATTGGAGCGACCACAATCCACAAGTGTTCGACCAAGCATCAATACATCCACAAAGATTGACTGTTCAATTGTGCAGAAACCTTGTGACCTATACTTATGAATGGGCAGGCAACTACTGCCAGTCATCCTTGATTGGGGCCTGGGCGTGTGCAACTGTTGCACCTATGCACCTGGATGATGTTCAATGTGGCTTGGATCCGCGTCCCAGCCAGGCGATCACTTATCGACTTAACGTCGAAGAGTTTTGACCGTTTCTCTCCCCTCTCTCGTTCATTTTTACTTAAGACCTCACAAAGAAAAACTGTTTGGTATCCACACCGAGGTTATTGTGCGGACGCTTCTGCCTTCCGGATATCTACTCTTACATGCGGAGAAAATGTATTCGATTTAGATTTGTAGACCTTTGTAACTCTAATGCTTAACCAGGGTATCGGTCGGAAGAATTTCTTAGAGCTGAACGTGCCTCCCTGAACGAATATTAATAGCAAGAGTTTCTATCTTAAGAAATGTCTTCAATTTAGAGCAGTCAGAGTGGGTGAAGTAGACTCATATAACTAGGTCGCTGTAGACATATTTTGACATACGAATAGGTATGTTTTTCCCTTACCTTGTTCATTACTTTCGCACTTTGGACAAATCAATTATTCGACTCCAAGTCAATTGACTAACTTGCACATCTATCAGATACAAGTATGAACTGCCAATGCCATATTTTACTATACCATCTTTGACACTAAATGCACTGTTAGTGAGTTTATAAATAAAATTCATTAAAAAAAAAAAAAAAAAACACCATAAAGACACATCAGATAGCTGTGGCCATTTATGGGTGGTAAATAACAATTTTACTTGTACGAGTACTTTAATTAAGTTGACTACAACTGCGCGATTTCACAATCTGCGCACACCACAATCATCATTCATCATTTTTACATTTAAAATTAAGATTGTCCTAGTCGCACTCAATAAACAAAACTACGCAGGAATCGACTCCTTAACAAAAAAAAAAAAAAGAAATCCTAACCGAACTCCAATCACAAAGAGTGTCCATCGATTCCGCGCTGTGAGTGATGAAAAACCGAACGGACACAGGGAATTCCATTACTACACTTTCCCAAACTGTGTTTATAACACCTTTCTGGATGCGCGCAATTAAATGTCCCGATCCAAATATGGCATCCGATTTATTTATCACCTGTCGTCTGTTGTCGCTGTCGATGTCGTTGTCGTAGTCCTCTTCGTCGTCGTCGTCGTCGTCCTCATCATCATCATCATCATCATTGTAGTCTTCTTCTACTTTGAGCACGTACAATGACTGCCAGCCAAACTCTGTGTATCAGTTGGCAAAAAAGGAAATCATCTGCACCATAAAACAGCGCTAAATTGTATCAAAATCCTTTTATATCGATCGATTCTCTTACGAGTAGTCTTCCAGTTTGGTCAATGACAATGCGTTCCCCCCAGTCAGAGAGGTAGGTGTAAAGATTTCTCTCAGCAATTAACAAATTATTTCCTTACAATCAAGTCAAAAACGAAAATTGTCGCATTATACGAGCCGCTCGACAACGTGAACTGTTTGTTTTCTTCGGTGACTTTATCCTTAGGAATTGGGTGCGCGCACCCAACTCGAGCAGGTATCTTTTTTTTTTTGTTTTTTTGCCAAACCTTTGAGGTATTCAGGGTATAGAAAATTGTACGAGTATCACATTCAAAGGTTGAATGAGTCTGGGATTTGGATTCCCAAATCGAAAAAAAAAAAACAAAATCAAATACTAAGCCCCAGGAGATGTGAATCCAAAAAGTCATCTTGCATCAAATTCTCATTTTGTAGAAAGAGACTGAAGACACAAAAAAAAAAAAAAAACAGAAACCCTCCAGCAAATGTTATCAAAAAGAAGAATTAATAAAAATCGGGAGAAAAGAAAGAAAGAAAAAAAACAGGCTTTTTTGCAAGCAACCAACACAAATCCCATTTATTCCAAAAACGGGAAGGACAAAATGACTACTCCACCTTCAATCCTCATCGTTGTTGTTTGTCTGATCATCATTTTCATCGTCGTTGTTTTTTTTTCTGTAAATGTTGTATAAAAATAGAATGAGAATTGCAAACTTATTAATACGTATCCAAAAGATACTTTTCACAAATCATTCAAGCTTACGTGAATGTGAATCTTTCCTTCATCGATGTTGTTGGACTTTGATTCGTTGAGTTTTTCTGGTTGAATTCAGAGATCCTTTTCTGGGTATCTTTAGCCGTACTATGAGAATTTTTATTTTTAATTTTATAATTAATTGATTTTTTGTTTTCTTCTTTTTTTTCTTTTCAGATGGTAAGTTCTTATCATCATCACATAATCCTACAGAACTAACATATGATGGTAAGTCCCCCATTATGATCATCCTATTAACAAACTAAAAAAAAAAAAAAAAAAATCAAACTCATTAGTATCCGTAGTTGAGTAGTGCATTTCGTTTATCTGTTCATCAACTTGAAAGTGATTTCGATGCAAATTATGGTTATGGAGTACATCAGGAGAGTATTGATAGGCCAGTTCTCTTAAAGAAATTATGATCAGTAGCTAAAAGTAATTGACCAGCTTGTAGGTATGGGTGGCTACCAGAAGAGTTTCGTAAATACTCATAGTTTTGTTTCTTCTTAGAGGATAATAGTAATTTGAAAGACATGCATAGATATGAGTATCAATATCAATATCAATTTTTAAAATACGTACAATATAACAAAACTTTTAAATAAATGTTACTCGTCGTACACTTTGAGTCTTTGTAAATTTGACTATGGTTGGCTTGACTTAAATCACTTTCTTTTCACATTATTCCCCGTAGAAGAAGAGTTGTTGGAAAGATCAGTAAATGGCCTGGAAATTAGCAGCCTTTAATCCCAGGATATTGAAAGGAATCCAAAGTTCAAATATTGTGAAGTTACGAGTATAAATTTTAAGAACCACCAAAGAGAGAGTCCGAGTATACCGATGGCAATAGAATTTATTCATTAGAGATTCATCTGCCAATATTTCTGTCTTCAGGGATCATAGGTACTCGTATTCTTGAAAGACAATATAGACTCTTTTGTTTTGCTAATTTAATCAGAAATATATACGAAGGCGCTTAGCTGCTCATCTATACTGAAGACGATATAAAGTAATGCAGGGAACTAATTCTAATCGTGGATTAAGTAAGTTTTGTTGAATATCCAAGAGACTAGAGGTATCCGGCGAAATAACTTCATGATGGGATGGGCTGCAGCTTAAAACTTTTCCATGCATTTTGCCATCTAATTCACACAAGCAAAGCTAACATTAGCCTGTTAGACTTATGTATCTTTTTATGACCTTAGTAACCTAGGCCATCGTTTCTTAGTGCTCGAGACACACCAAAGCAACAGGGCAGCGAGCGTGACAGTGACATAACATCTGGTATGCATCTTTTTTGTAAAAAAAAAAAATACTTCAGTATTCGATATTATTATTTGTGTAGGGTTATCTTGCACTGCGACCTAATGGTCTATTGTGCCACCTTCTAATACCTAGAAGAAGTTTATTCCCTCATTAGAGTTTCCCTCAGAATATAATTCAGAATTGTTATCGAGGGTCAGACACTCTTACTTTGCCTTGGCAAGGATAGTTCGCCCTAGAGCACCCTCTCTAATCCGGTCTAATGAGAAGTGGGTCCATGGTTGGCATATTCTCACCTAATAGTTGGTACTTGCCCAAGTATTTCAATCTTTTGTAGTTCTGTGCCCCACAAGACTCCAGAAGATGTTCTGGAGTCTCACTAGGCCCATTGCAGAATCTGTAAAAGCCTTCGTTTGTTGTACCTGGTTTAATTAGATGCTCTCCGAGTTTTCTGTGCCCCGTTACAAATCCTGTTAGAATACGTAGGTTATTCTTGTTAAGACAGATGCACGCTTCGAATCTCTTCCGGTTGTAGTGTCCCAGAAGTTTCTTATTTTGCCTTAGACCAGGTTCTCGCTCAGTCTTCTTTCTCCATCTTCCTGAGTTCTCCGCAAATGGCATGGAATAGAAAATTCCGCAGAATGGTTTAGATCCAATGAAGGATTTTGCTGCTCCTTGTCTTGCCAAGGAGTCTGCTTCTTTGTTGCCCTCTATTCCAGCGTGGCTAAGAATCCAATAGAGAATTACCCGGTTGCTGCTACCCAATTCATTAAGTTTGTGTAGGCATTCCCAAGTCAAGTACCTTGATAGCTACTTGGATGTCTGACAATACACATCTATCTATAGCGTATATTTCAGCTTGAAATATGCTGGTACTTTTGCTCATGGGTTCTGAGTAGTTTATTCTTGTTCCTTCTTCAGTTCTCGAGCGGTCTGTGTACCACTTTATAGTGTGGTTACTCAATCTGTATATTATGGATTCATTGCTCCAAGCCTTTTTGTTACTTAACTTTGTACGGAAATTTTTATTAAAAGGAGTTGCTAGAAGGGGGAGTTTTTTGAGAAGTAGTATGTACGAGTATATTGCAAATAAACTCGCTGTATATTTTCACAGAGTGGACAGCAGATAGGTGGGTAGATACATAGAAGGTAGATCAATAGTCGGGTTCACTATGCTTACAGAAGAGGACACTAAAAACGTTCAAGGAGAACAGATTCAATTCTTTCATCTTTTCTACAGCTCTACCAAGAGTCATTACGTACGCCACGAAGAATAAAAATTTCGTCAGAGTTGGCCTTCCCTTTGCAGCCATATCCTGTCAATATTTTTAAAATATCGTCAACCGCAAGGAGCAATTCGAATTAAATTGTGTGCAAAATGAATAAGGCCAATCTGATGTCCTTCAATGTACTCGTATATAGTATCTCGTTAGATTCTGTTATTGAATAGCTTTGGATCAAACACTTCTGGAAACGTGCTTCCTTGGACCTGAGAATGAATTTTAAAGTATACTTGCTAAATTTTAATAGAGACATGTTTAGGCGGTTGCCAGATGGACATCAAGGTGACCTAATAGAACGCTCAAGTGCCGAATTTCTAGGGATCATGCCACCGAAGTCTTCGGGACGTCTAAGGTAGGAGATTGGATGTAGGTTAGGTTAGGTTAGGTTTGATGGGTTGATGTAGAGTGTGAAACAAACTACGCTACACTTAGATCAGTATAGATCCATTCTGATGCTCAAGGAGTGAAGCTTCTCCACTCGTGAACTCTATGGGTTCTTAAACCAACCCAATGCATTGATAAATTTGGTTATCTTATTAACCGATACATTTGAAAGGCCTTCTAAGTCTTGGAAGAAATATTTCCCTAGTATTTTGAATCTAAGGTAGTAGAGTCCTGGACAATGGCACAGGAAGTGAGGTGTATCTTAGTGTACGTCCTCATTGCCACAGCCTCTACATATATCTTCTTAGCTAATTCCCAATTTCTTTGTGTGATAACGTAAAATAACTGTGATAACTAAACCAGATAAGATATATCTGTTGAAATGTAGAATTTGCTCTGAACGATTTTTATCGTAGAGTGGCCAGAGTTTTCTTGTAATTATACAGGATTCTAATGATCTCCATCTACTATTTGCTATGGCAATCATTTTATTTCTAACTAATAGGTTCAGCTTGCAGGGTGGTATCTTAATTGACGGGTCAGCTCGTTAAGCATTTAGAGCTGAACCCTCCCTTGCCAGCTCGTTAGCTTTCCCAGTCCAGGTACCCAGCAGAGCTTTACATTGTGTTCCGTACCAAGAACCCGCAGCTTTTCGCGACAGCAGCGCACAAGCTTCGATTTTATTTGTGTGGCGGAAATCGCTCTTATCGCTGCCTGGGTGTTAATGGAAAATGTAATATCATCTGGTGTTATAGCTTTCATTGCAGCGTCCCGGGCAGCAGCTGCCACCGCCAAGATCTCCGCTTGAAAAACACTGCTATAGTCTAGAAGCCGAATTGACGTTCAAATTGAGTTTTCCAGAAAAAATCCCTGCACCTACTCCCACGTCTATCTTGGATCCATCAGTGTAGATCGAGATGGAGTTGTCATTTAGCGGGATATTAGTTTCCCATTCCTCTCGACTCGGAAATGAACTGGAAAACGGCTTATGAAAGTCTGAATAGGGCACTATGTAGTCTGTGTTAACACCTCCGCCCATGTATTTGCGTAAAATCTGCGCATGCCCCGTCAAGCTTGACCTCCAACCTTCATATTGGCTTAATCTTAGAGCACTTCTAGCTGCAGATTCCTGCACAAATAGGTCTAAAGGTAATAGATTGAGTATGGTGACACCAATGCATGCCATTCTTTGTACTCTGGTTAGTATCTTGATTATCCACCATACTAGGCTGCCGTATGTAAATATAGGTCTCACAACTGTTGTGTAGAGCCAGAAAATGACTTTTGGTTTGGGCCACCAAGTTTTTCCAAATATTCTGCTACAAGTATAGAGAGCTATCATAGCTTTCCTTGCTCTCTCCCTTGTGTTTAGTCCCCAGTTTAGTTTCTGGTCTAGTATTAACCCTAGATATTTAGCTCTATCAGAAATTTTAAGAGGAGTGCCTTCAATGGATGGAATTTTAAATTCCGGTATATTCCTCTTGTTGACATTTACGGAGTGTCAGCTCCGTTTTTAGTGGATTTATTGCGAGTCCACTTTTTTTAGTCCAGTTGCTGACTATCTTAAAGGCGCCTTCCATTTGGTCGCTTAGTGTTGGAAGGAATTTACCAGTGGCCAGTAACGTCACATCGTCTGCGTACGCTACGGTCTTAACCCCACTGAATCTAAGTTTTATTAGTACTTCATTTAGCACAAAAACCCAGAGTAGAGGAGAGAGAACACCTCCTTGCGGAGTGCCTCTACCAGCTGATACTCTTAGTCTCGCATCACCTAGTTCTGAGTTTATGTACCTATTTCTTAGCATGGAAACTATCCATCCAACACCAATACTGAATCTGCCGTGACATTATTAAAGGCACCTTCAATGTCTAAGAATGCAGCCAGGGTCTACTCTTTATCATTCAATGATTTTTCAATCGTACTGACAACACTATGAAGTGCAGTTTCAACACTTTTACCTTTCGTATAAGCATGCTGTGCCGGAGATATGATACTGGGGTTCAGCCTGCTGCGAATGTGTATGTCAATAAGTCTTTCAAAGGTTTTCAGAATAAAGGATGTCAAGCTTATTGGTCTAAAGTCACCAGCACAGGTATGACTAGCTTTACCTGCTTTGGGAAAGAAAACAACCTTAACTTCCCGCCACTCCTTTGGTACATGACTCCATTCAATGCTACCAAGGAACAGTCTCTTTAGGAACGGCGTTATGTCTTTTTTGGCTGTTTGTAGCATCATCGGGAAAATTCCGTCCGTGCCTGGGGATTTGTACGGCAAGAAGGAGCATATTGCCCACTCAATTTTTTCTTCCGTAACCAATTCAGACGGCGTTATTTCGTGTCTACTACCGCTGCTGCCAGGGATGTCATCTCTAACTACTATACATCCTGGAAAATGAGCACCCAGTAGAGTTTCTAATGTCCTTTCATTGGAGTCAGTCCAATTGCCAGACGTGTCTTTTAGGGAGCCTAACGCTACCGGCTCTTTGGAAAGAACCCTTCTGAGTCTTGCTGATTCAGCGGTACTTTCTATTTCGCTACAGAAGGCTTGACAAGAATTGCGCTTAGAGCGCTGTGTCTCTGTTTTGAATTTTCTTTGATTGGATTTTTAAAAATTTCCCAGTCTTCGTCTACCGTTGTTATTTTAGCCATATTAAAAAGTTTCCTAGTTTCTTTCCTAATGTTAGACAGTTCTTTAGACCACCATGGAGGTGTGTTCTTTTGTTTCCTTGTCCGCAACAGACAGGCGTTTTGATTGGCTTTACCCAATATTTTTGATAATATTGACGTTGCCTCGTCAATTTCTGTAGGTCCATTAAAAGCGTGGTCCTGTAGATTCCCTTTCCTTCTATTAACCTCCCTACTAAAAAGATCCCAGTTAGTCTTCCGAGGGTTTCTGTATAGTTTAGACAATTCTTTCCTGATTTTTAGGGTGAATTCTACATCCTATGGTCGGAGAAGGTTTCTTCTTTCAGATTGGATGTAAATGTGGCCCTTGGTTATTTCTTATGCTATCAAATAAATGAAGAGAATATTTTGGATCGAATTCAAGAATGGGCTTGAACTTGTACACGGGTGTAACTTATGCTTTGTGTGGAAGAAGCAGTTGAGCGGAATTGAAATGCTCTTAACATGTAGCTTAAGATTTGACTGTGAGACCAAAAAGATGCATGGTTTCCTTGGGTTTAATAAAATTTGTGTATCCATTTGAAGCTGAGGCATAGTAGAAGTGTCTGCAGCTCTTCATTTGATGAGTGTCAATTTGGACGCATCTCCATGGTTAGGTATTTACTTTAAGTTTTGCTTTTCCAGTCTTACTCGAAATTTCAAAACAAATTTCAAATTTTTCGCCGAAGGTTCTTGAAAACATGGCATGGCATTGAATTGAAAAACGTTTAAGGAAATATTTGAAATGTACGTACCAATATTCCTATTGTTCTCTTGGTTTACAAACGATTCTGTACATTTCTAACTTTGGAGTACTCTCAACTGTTTTCCAGCATTACATTGAAGACAACTTGATGGTATGTTCTACATCAATTGGGTTTGGTATATCGTAGAAGTTTTTCGTAGAACAGGTGAAAGAAGTAAACCATGAGCCAAGCCTTGTACTAGGTGACCAGTTTTTATCAACTTCCGAACAACTGCGGCGATATTTCTTCAATTATCACGCAGTCTATGTATCATGTCATGCTTCATTACAATATATATCTCATGATGGTATCGACTGTACTCGTACATTCAGACCAGGTTCCTCCTCACGGAAGTTTTGCGATGAGAAGGAGATAAACATAATTAGCCCCTTGTGCTTCTAGTTAAAGAGGACAATCTACAATGTGAGAGAACCAATAATACATATGATTAACATAGTTCCTACTAATTGCAATCTTAACACGCTCTTGTCTGCATCACGAGCGTCACTTTCAATCTGCTAATGATTGTCTAATTTGAAGTCATATTGTGATAATAGTACAAGCGATGTTCAAAGTTTCTCACGAACTAAACAATTATCTTGTATCTAGGCTTATGACAAATCACCTCCAGTCACTCAACACCACTTATTCGAAGCCTGCAAAGCCAACATAACTTTTTTTTTTCTACATTCAATTACATTTCCCGACTAAGACCTGCAACAACGCAGAGAAAAAAAAAAAAAAAAGACTCTCGCAAAACAGAAGTCACTTCCTCATCTCCATCGCTAATATTAATTATCTTCTCGCATACCTACACCATACCCAATTAATTACTTCCAATGATGCATCGATGGGTACGCGATTGCTGTGCATTTCATCAATTTTCATTAAGCGACTGACTTTTAATACCTAAAAAAGGTAGCCTCACTGCACAATCTGATCGACGTGCTCCGAGGCTTCGTGTTAAATCTGCTGTGCGCGCACGGCCAGCTAGTCTATTATTTTTCAATACCGGCTCGCAGCTGCGCATGATCCACGGTCCATGGTTTCAACAACAACGACGACTAATTTCGATGCATTCCAGATTTTCGTCAACAAAATTAATAATTCCCAAAAGGAAGAAGAAAAAAAAAAATCCCCAAAAAAGGAACTAAGATGAAAGGTGCTTCCATATTCTTTTTGTTTTTTTTTTCTTGACGATCGGCGAAAGTCATCGGAACGTGTGCCCAATGCGTCCGCAATATTAATCGATCAAAAATAAGATTCCCTTGTGAAGGGTCCTATCTTCGAGGACTTCCTTTTTTCTGGTCTCTCTCTCAACTCGAAGGCTGTACATTTTTAAAGGAGGAGGATGAGAAAAAATGTATAAAATCAGCAGCAAAGTCCAAAAGCTAACCGCGACCGTCTGTCGGTTTTGATGAGTTTTGGGTGGTTGACCCATTCACTTTGATGGAGTTTCCTCCTTCGATTATGTGGATCACCACCACGACAACGACGACGACGACGATGATGATGATGATGGACTTCTGTCAGAGCATCAGCCATCCGTTGGGTGCTGATTATAGCTACCGCGTTTCTACGTGAGCATTTACGCCTACAAAAGCCAGGATGGAATCCGCGTGTGCTATAGTAGCGCTTTTAATGAATTTATAATCTCTTAATGATATATAGATAAGCAAATAAAAAAAAAGAAAAAGAAGAAAATAAGTTTATTGCGATCGACACGTTCGCCTAGCCGTGCAAGGACTACCGGAATTTCGCTTTGCCCTCTACTCGTACAGTAGGTCCTCCTTTCGTTCCTGCCGCTCACACATACATTGATTTATGTATGCTTGGGAGTTTTAGGGTGTCCACCCGAAAGTATATAAATCCCAGCAATAAGCCGTAAATATCATTTAAAAATGAGGAGGTGATCCTTAAAATCGTTTTATGGCGCTCTTAAACGTTAAAAATGAATTATCTTTGCGGCGCGGCAGAATTCTCTTTCATTTGCCAAGGTGGAACAAATTGCAGCGCTGCAGTGCTCATAGATCCCTGTGGTACACGATCAGATTCAGTTTTATGATCATTCTTGATGTGGTTGTTCGGGTGGCTAAAAGCTGGAAACAGTAGTCCACGTCGGATCGATGGAACATTCCCATTTCATGAAATGTTACTAAGGACCATTGTAATTAGCATATTGAGTGTGTCTTCCTTGAGTCTTGAAACAAATGCATTTGCATGCCGATTGTCGGTGTTTCGGCCCTTTTGGACTGCTGTTGGTGTTGTGTTTTATTTTTGGGCGGTGGCGGTGGTAATTTGTGCTGTCAGAGTTGTCTGTCTGTACGCTGCGGAAGGTTGGTGGTGGTTTGATGCTATTTTATTTTTTCGTGTTCATTTTTCTCCGTGTTGCAGTTAATCCTTCAAGTCGGATTGGATCGCTTTAGTGCTTGAAAATTAAAATCCATGAAAATGACTTCAAGTTGAAGTTGCTTATTGCTTTGGTGTTCACCTTCAGAGTCATGAATTAAATGCAGTAGACAAATACCAGAATTTATGTTCGCTGCAGCTACCGATTGTATTTTTTCAGTTATAAAATATGATGGAGGAAAACCAGGTGGTGGAAGGAAATTAGCCTTGCTTGGAAGTTTTGTTATTTTGTCGAAGTTTTAATTATATTTTGAGCGGGAAATGAGATTTTTTTTCTTTTTTTTCTGTTAGTTATTCAATTACTTTTTTTTTTACAAGAGGAATGCCTCAGGATAGCGCATTTAGACCGGTATCTTTCACCAAGAGAAATCAATTTTTGAATATGATCTCGTATTGAGATCCTAGTGCAAACCAGAATCTTGTTGTGACTATTTGTCGAAGCAGGGTGTTGACTTTTGGAATAGAATAGATTTATATAAAAAAAGAAGACCGTATTTAACGGTGCGCTTTACATTCAATGTTCAGCAGATATGCAATATCCATACAGCTGTAGCTGTAGAGGGTTTTCATTACGATCCCTTATCTTGTACATTATATAGGGTGGAGATCTCATTATCTGCAGCTATGGAGAGAAGAAAAAACTAAAATAAAAAGTTTTTTTTTCTTCGTGGGTAGGTGAAAAATCTTCATGGACACTAGACTGCCCGGTGCTCATAGTAGTGTGAGGTTTTTACTCACTAAACAACACTGGTTACGACTGAGTTTCCTTATCAAAGTAGTTTTAGTTTCAAAAATAAGAAAATGATAATGATAAAGTATAACGTTGTTACAATGACCATGAAGACGAATACAGAGTTCTCGAACAAAGTTCGTTATTCCGTCATCGACAATAGTTATTCCGAAGTCTCCGTGGATATCATTGACTCTGATATACCGTGGGGCATTTACTATGACTGTTTTGAAAAGATTGTAGAATATCTCTATTGCTTCGTTTGGTACAACCCCAAAGTTCTATACCATATGTCCAAATGGGTTTCAGCACTTGCTTGCAGTTTGTTATATGTGCTTAATTTGGAATGTCTTCCAAGTAGCCATACGATACGTTTCTTTTTAACGTGCGACTTCCATTTGAGTTTCGAGTCTAGTGTCATTCCTAGATACTTTGTCGCATTTGCATATGGTATTCGTGCCGAGTTAATGAACATGGGTAGGTTGTTAATTTTTTTGTAAATAAAGTTAACATGAGTTGCTTTGGTCTCGTTGAGAGCAATGCGCCAAATGTCCACTTGCAAATTTTGTCCAAAACTCGTTGCTGACTCGACTGATTTATCTGTTGTTAATATAGCCGTATCGTCCGCGAACGTAGCTAAGACAGTGTCTTCTTGCGGTATATCTCGATTATACAATAAGAACAAGACTGGACCAAGAACACTTCCTTGCGGTACTCCGGCAACGATTTCCTTAAATCGGGAGTATTCCGTTCAGTGCTTAACACGAAATAGTCTGTTCGCAAGGTAAGATTCTAAAATCCTACTAATTATTCCGGAAGAATCTGTATTAACTTAAACTTCAAGCCTTCATGCCATACCTTGTCGAAGGCTTGAGAGACAACCATTATAATCTCGACTTTCCATTGCCTTGGAACGTATTATAATCTTAACGCGGCATTTATAATATGCAGAAGCTTGATTAGGGCTTTCTTTGGCAATTCCTTGAGGATCTGTCCGGTTATTAAATCATATCCAGGGACCTTGTTATTTTTAAGATTTTTTATTGTCTGGCAAAGTTCGACCAACGACACGCTCTTTTTAAAGTTGTCAGGTCTCGTAATCGTACCACCAAAGTCTTCTGTTAGCGCCTGTCCGTCAAATGACTTAAACGTTTGTCCCATTGTGAAATTATTTATTTATT
Organism: Pocota personata; assembly: GCA_963082735.1. Classification (NCBI taxonomy): domain Eukaryota; kingdom Metazoa; phylum Arthropoda; class Insecta; order Diptera; family Syrphidae; genus Pocota; species Pocota personata. Next base: position 260,424,596 of record OY720429.1, on the reverse strand, counting down.
TCACAACATCTCTGTTGCTGAGCAGTGGCAGAGGAAGTGCTCCATATCCTTCTCTTCTAGCTCACAGTTAGTATTCTTCACTGTCTTAAATCATGTTTATTAAGATCGTTGTGCTCTGACATTAATCTCACCATCCAACTTATCTTTGTTGGGGGTTTAGGGCTCGCGTGACATGTGACATTGTTGTTTGGCATGAGGCGATCTCATCTCATTTGAGATTCGAAATGAACTTAAATCTTTAGCTCGTTATATTGAATCACTAGGTACTGATGGATCAGATAAATTTCTTTCCTTAAGTGGAGAATCATTCCTTAGCCTCCATTTCGTATTGAAGTTAGATGCAGTGAAGTCTGAAGGAAGGTTAATTTTCTCTGTAACCATCTAAGGTGATTAGTTGACTATATACTAGAGGTATAAAATAAAAAACTATCAACTGTAATTAACGAGAATCAAAATTAGAACCAATGGCCGCGGACAAAAAAGGTCCTGAATTCTCAGACTACCTATATATTGTCTTCTTTTGAAAGTCAGATCTTTTGAATTGAAGCTGTCGCACGCGAGATTCTGTGCATTGGTTTGCGGTTTCTAAAAGACAGTCACAAATAGGACCAACAAATAATTCGATTGGTCTATATTCCACCCAACTGAGGATGTTAGCAAATGATCTTTCAGAGAGATTTACTTTCATTACTAAACATGTTCAGGTAGTTTCCTTCCATACTGTTTTAAAAAAGGTCGGTAAAAGTTATTTCAGCTATGTATGCAAATGGCTGAAACAGCTATTTAGGAACAATGGCTATTTTTCAAAGCTAATTCCGCTATTTACATTACAGCTACTGTTTTGAAAAGCATCAACAGAAGGCAATCAAGCATATGTATGTAGTGAAATTAAAGGTAATAGCCGGACTATGTTATTGCCCTTGCATGGTGGCGCTGCATATCAGTGGTTAGTGCTTTGGACTACTAAGCAAATACGACGCGTTGCATCCCAAACGAATACAATTATGACTAAGCCAATCATAACACCACCGTAGCCGTGATGGTTACTGCGTTACGTTAACACCTCGATGGTCGTAAGTTCGATTCCTCGCGAGAATTTTTTTTTATTTTTGTCGATATTGATTAACACAGAAAAATAGCTACAACAGCTATTTAAAAATAGCAAAGATATCAACTTCTCATAGCTAATTTTCCTTTAGTTAATAATTAAAACAATATTTAAGGAAACATGTTCTAAACATTTAAACAAAATGATGACTATGTATTCTTACAGTTCTTGCCAGATGTACGTAATAAAGGGTTTTTCAATACGGACATAACAATTTTGTATTTTAGTACAAACGCACCCTTAAACTTTTTTTATGATCTGTCAATGTCAAAGCATCAGTCAAGGATTACATTTTTATTGTGGTGAAGTTCACGAACGAGCAACGTTTAGAAATTATTAAAAATTACTCCCGAAATTCTGAGTCGGTGGTCGCAACTTTAAGAGCACTTACTCCAATTTTCGGTCGTAATAAACGTCCCACCAGACAGGCTGTGTGTGCTAGAGTGAATAAATTCGAGTCAACATATTCACTATTGAGACAACGCATCTGTCGAAGTACCGAAATTATCGCAGCCGTTAGTGCTTCAGTTCAAAATGGGCCAAATCAGTCAATTCCACGCCGTTCACAGGACGGAGGTGTGATTGGACCGCATTTTTTCGTCGATGAAAATGATCGCCATGGTACGGTCGCTATTGTGCCATGTTGGAAGACTATTTTTGGTCAAAATTGGATGGACTTGACATCAGTGATATGTGGTTCCAACAAGATGGTGCCACATGCCACACAGCTGATCAAATAATTGATCTATTGAAGGGGAAGTTCGGTAATCGTGTAATCTCGAGAAACGGTCCGGTCGAATGGCAAGCTCGTTCATGCGATTTAACGCCGATGGATTTATTTTTATGAGCTTACGTTAAGTCGTTGGTTTATGCCAACAAGCCAACAACGTTAGAGGAGCTCAAGAACAATATCCGGCAATGACAATTGACAATGTTCCGGCCGATATGTGTGGAAGAGTGGTAGAAAATTGGCTCCAAAGTATCGATCGCTGCAAACGTGCTCACGGTGGTCATATGAACGAGATCGAATTCCATTCTTAAACTCTGTGTACTACACCTGGAATAAATTTCAGCCCGATATCTCAATTATTCTTTGATTTATTTGAATACAAAACTGTTATATCCTTATTGAAAACCCTGTATAATAAATACAGCACAGAGCGGATATTATTGTAAGAGATACTATAAAGAAAAAGCAGCTTGTGTTACTGCAAATTTGTCTAGTGCAACCTGCTTCATATCGTAATCAAGTACTGTTTAAACGGTTTGGCGCTGTGATTGGCTTCTATATTTCCTTATCAACCTTAGATTCAAATGTAATTTTTATCAACATGTGTCCTCAACATTTATTTCTCTGCATTTTTTTTTTTTTTTTTTTAAGTTTTGTGCCTTAAAACTGCAAACCTGCAAAAGTCTGCCATCAATCACTATTGAAACGGTTTAGTGCTGCAATTAGCTACTTTATTTCATACTTTTTTTTGTTAACCTTAAATAGAAATAAAATTACTATCAACATTTGTCCGCAAAATGTACTTCGTCCACAAATAATATATTATTAGGTGCGCAACTAAGTTCTCGCTGTTTGTCAATAGATGGCTCCAGCAGTAAGTGCTGATCGATTTTGACATATCCAAACGTCATGAACCGAGCTTAGACATATGGTAAACAAACTCTTTTGACACATTAGTGATGCCCGATTCACAATGCAGCGTGAGAGCGAGACGAGTCTAGCGCGAGTTGTCAAAAAAAGTTTCGATCTATGCAAATGTATGAAACAATACTCGTACACAATGCATCAGCGAGACTCGTTCTATCGCAACGCATTCTTTTCGGAAAAATGAAAAAACTCTCGCGATGAGATAGCCTGTCAGCAGGCTGATGCGACTTTGTTATGTAGCCAGAAAGAGAAAGGTGGTGTGTTGCCTTTGTTGCTTTTAGATAGATAATACAGGCTCGCTGTCAAAAGTGTCGCCTTCATTGTGAACTTGGAAACGATTATATGAGGACGAGGATTTCTTGCCTCGCTCTAGTCTCATGATTTTGTTTTGGCGTCATATACTTTCGGTTGTGTGAAAATGTCTGATTTTGTGCCAAATAATCGTCATTTGGAGGAAGTGTTGATTTTCTTCTTTCATTCGAAGAAAACGGCGGCTGAAGTGCATCGAGCGCTCCAAAAAGTTTACGGAGATGCTGCTCTAAGTGAAACAACGTGCCGTGATTGGTTCCGTCGCTTCAAAGACGGTGATTTCGATGTTGACGACCGTCCGCATGAAGGAAGGCCAAAATTCTTCCAAGACGCTGAATTGGGGCATTGCTCGACGAGGATCCGTGCCAAACGCAAGAACAGCTTGCTTCAGCATTAAGAGTAGTTACCCGTTAAGTCATTTCCAAGCGATTGCATGCATTTGGAATGATTCAAAAACAAGGAACTTGAGTTCCTTATGATTTGAACCAAGGGACGTTGAGCACCGTTTTTTCGCCTGTGAACAACTGCTCCAACGGCAAAAAAAGGAAGGGTTTTCTTCATCGCATCCTTACGGGTGATAAAAAATGGATTCATTACAGCAACCCAAGGAAGAGAAAGTCATGAGGACTGTCCGGTCAAGCTTCTACGTCGTGTTATCGGCCGAATATTCACACTGCGAAGATTATGCTGTGTATTTGGTGCGACCAGGTCGGTGTCATTTATTATGAACTGTCGAAACCCTACGAAACCATCACTGGGGAACGATTGAGCCGAGCACTGCGCGAAAAACCGCCACAATACGAGCAGAGGCACGAAAAAGTGATTCTACAGCACGACAACGCTCGGCCTCACGTTGCCAAACTCGTTAAACCCTACCTGGACGCTCAAATGGGAAGTGCTACCCCATCCGCCATATTCCGCAGATATTGCGCCATCCGATTATCACTTGTTCCGTTCGATGGCACATGGTCTGGCTGATCAGCAGTTCCGCTCGTATGAAGACATCAAAAAATGGCTTGATTCGTGGATAGCCTCAAAAGATGAACACTTTTACCGTAACGGTATTCGAGCTCTGCCAGAAAGTTGGGAAAAAGTTGTACCTAAGCCAGCGATGGGCAATACTTTGAATGATTCATTTGTAACCATTTTTTCACAATAAAGTTGCATTTTCATCAAAAAAAAAAAAAAAAAACAGCTACAACTTAGTTGCGCACCTAATATATATTTATAATTTATATACAATTTTCAAATTACTAAATCGTTAAAAAATAAAAGCTACACTAATCACTTTCAATCTTAAAGCTCGTCTTTCAAATTCATTTATAGGTACACACCCTCAGTTCAACAAAATGTCAATGTCCGTTTCTAATTAATCGTCTGCACTCTGTGCTCCCCATAACCCAGATATGTCAAAAATGAAAATGACATAAAACACACCCCGCAGAAACATAATTTTTCTTCCACAAATAAAAAAAAAAAAAAAAAAAAAAACATAAAACCGAACAAGTAATGTTCCAAGGTCGTTGACCAACAATACCATCATCATACCAGGCCAGACTGACCAGACACTGCTTCGCTCTCGCAAACAAATGGAAACTGTCTAAGTCAGCCTTTTTTGACATATTACGTTCAATTTTTCTCTTCCTCATTTCCCTCTTGGCCCGGACACAATCATGGTCGTCGTCTTCCATAGCCACCAGCAATAGCAACACACCATCTCTCACTACCACGACGACTGACCCATAATCTAATTTATCAATCAGTTTAAGCCCATGTTTACACTTCCTATTTTTTGATGTATATAGTAGATACAACGCGTATACACACAAGGAGAGATATTTGAACGGGGCTTCTTTTTTTGCAATGTCATCTTTTATTTTGACAGCGTGTTGAAAGAGAAACAAAAAATCGGTATGTAGGTAAAACATTTTGATCCATTTTTCCTGTCAAAAATTATTTATTTTTTTTTTTTTTTTTTGTTGGTGTTCCTTGACCCTAAAGATGCGTTACAGGTTTCCGCACACACAATTCACTTTTACTTTCCGTTCCATATGCAGAAATATATGTGTGGATACGTGTGTGTGTGTGTTAGTGTGTGCATGGCAAGCGAAAGTTCAACTTTAAATAATAGTCTGTCAGAACTGTCAAACAAGTCGGCGGGCGCTAGAATTAATGGCACTATGGGTGTCTACCGGGTTTTTCGGTGCCGCTCTGTATACGTTGTTGGTGGTTATCCATTATGCGACTCTGCTTGCTGTTGTGCCCTTGTGCTTTTGAAGTCCGCTTGTGTGTATGTGTGTGTGTGTGTGTGTGCAATGTCACATTGTTATTTATTATTATAACATTTTCAAGGTCGTTAATACGAGGCACCGTACAAAAGGATGTCACTGACTGCATAACAGCTACATTTTCAGACTTTCATTTCAAAAGGAATACTTTTTTTTTTTTTTTTTTGGATACCTTACTCGGCGAACGCTTTCTCCCGTCAAATTAATCTCTTTGACAGGAACACTGACAACTGCATCACATTCAAACCACCATGTTGAACCTATTTTATTGATTTTATTTGTGATGATGTTGATTTTTTCTCTCTCCCTCTGCTGTAATAATAGAGTTTTGCTTGTCTGTACGATAGGCTTCATGTTAACAGTCTGGCTGTCATTAGGTGTCATCATTGTCATCAAAATGAATTGACATCTTTCAAATGCTCGCGACACGGTGTTATTGTTTGACGCCACCACCACCACCACCGCCGTCGCTGTTGCTTGATCGCGCAAATATTTAAAATCGATACAATTTTGACAGATTATCAATGTCTGACCCTCACCGTCGATGACAGAAAGGTTCAATGAATTGTTTATGTCTATTGGCGTGAAGTCAGTCAGATTTTGTCTGTATAAAGATACATTGAACATACGAGTTTAAAGTGATTTATGATGTGAACGAGGCATGATGGGCGGTTGGATACATGTTTAAAGAGGTTTATTGACCGATTTATTGTATTTGAATGGGGGTATCTTTTCGAGTTATTTAAGATCAGTCTAATGTCATGAGAAGGTAATCTGACAGGAAATGTTGATAAGAGTTAATTAAGGTGTGATAGATACATGTTGCTAGCAAGACGATTAGTTTCGACGACTTAGTGCCGAGAGAGCTTGTAATTGAAATATATTACAATTATTTGTTGATAATTCTTATTCCGAAGATACATGTTGCTAGAAAATATAATAATAATTTAAAAGAAAAGGGTTTGCCTTCCATAATCTGACTTTTACTTTGCCATTACTTTAGTTGTCTACATGAACAGATTTGAAAATATGCTAAAGATACATGTTGCGAAGCCATTTAGATTGAGGTATAAGTATGTTGTGATAAAGAGACTTTTGTAATTGAAAACTTGGAAAACTGATCTGAGAATTTGTTTAAAATACATGTTGCGTTTGAAACTTTGTAGATCTGAGTAAGGAGTTTTTTTTTTTTTTAATGAAATTATGACTATAATCGTATCAAGGCAAAATCTATAAAACATTGAGTAGATAGGTCTGACAGTATTAGGAAGAAACCTGTTCAGAGGAGAATTGTTTCCGAGACATTAATAGATTAGACAGACTGAGGTATATTGTCTAACATCTTGGAGACTTCGTATAAATGTTTCAAAGAAATTTATTTAGGGTTAGGTATGGAACTATTTAATGAAATTGTCAATGTTGCCTGATTTCTAGAATATACACATGTATCTAAGAAAATTGTTGCAGATACATTTATACCTCTTATTTGAATTTACTTATAGTCTAATAGATTTACTTAAACGCAAATTGGCGAAAATTAGTGCCTTTACCTTGGGCAAATACTCACGTCTGTCAAAATCTCGTTTAGCTATTAAAATTATTTCCAATTCACTCAAATTTAAAACCTCACAAGCAAATTATGAGGGCAACAAGGCATAATTTCCGCCTATGCAATCAATGATTATTCTCCACATGATCTAATACCATCATCATTTGTATCAACAGCATACTGCTGCCTCTCGCAGTGAATGCATTCGAAAACGCATTAGGCGCACATCTTTCAATTGTGTTTGGTCTTCACACGCCATCACACACGCACACACGAGTACACACGAAATCGAGGCGAACATGTTTCAAATGTCTAAAATGCATTCAATAGTAATAATAATTATAATAGTCTACCATAGACCGTTTGTAATATGTGTTAGTCGCCCTCCCAACACGATAGCTGAATGCCGCGCTGCATCAAATCATTCACATCAGAGCTCCTAAGCTCAGACACCCTTCGTAAACATCTCTCGGCTTCGCTATACAAAATGATATTTTAACTCAAATCAATGGATTAAATGCCTTCACTTCATTTGAAATGACGAGATAGATCCCATTATAGTTTAGCTATAGAATACCATTTCCCCATTTCTACCTCCCTTTCTGACCGTAGCTGTATCTGTAATATAATTTAATAGATAGTTTAGAAACAGATGGATTCACCCGCACGAATTTATAATGTATTGAGAGCGATACAAACAGAAAATAGACATGGACCCATCATCAGCAGCATCATCATCATCATCATCGTCATGGACATCGACAACAAACGCAACCAAATAGAACAGTGGCAACTGAGGAGCGGAGTGGTACCATGAGAGTACCATTTGAGGGACCATAGCAACATAAACATCAAGAGCAACATCGTTATGGTCAACGCTGTCTTTTTTTGGAAGCACACTCTCTGCCAATATAATAGAAATATTTAGAAATGGATCCAAATAGTATCTATAGATACACGTGAGCTGCGAGCATATATATGTAGGTTAAATGATATATGTCTAAAAATGGTCTGATTCACGAAACGTATAACTAATTTGGACAACTGAAATTGAAATCTCTGAAACGCTAATGTGTTTCTATCAAAATGGAGCCCAGTGGTGAAATGTGTCGTTGCCTGTTTGGTGAATACAATCGGTGTATGGTTTTTTTTTTTTTTTTTCATCTGTTTGTCTGCCTGTTGGATTGGACGAGCGAATAGTTTTGCTGCGTGAATGGCTGTGTCAGTAGTTTGATGGAGCGTGTGTTAATCAATTAATACTGAAGGTACACGCGAACGAGTAACTATACTTTCATTAGAGGTTTTTAGCTCTGAATTTGATTTTTGGTAATTGTTGGAGATTTTAAAGTACCTCAGTTGATGTTTAGATATTTAGAGTTGAGATTATGTTTTTTTTTTTTTTTTTTAATTTTCGTTATGATGAGATGATTTTTTTTTTTTAAATGAACTTGTAATGGGTTAATGGGGCAAGATAATTGAGGTCTTTTGTAAATTAAATTTGAAGTACAAACTGAAATTAGCCAAAAGTCTAGAACAGACTTGATACATAATTTGAAATTCAATTTCAACATTTCTGTTACGTAAATTGTAACTTTAAAGCAATGTAATGTTCGAAAACACTTTTATATGCTTCGAAACATGTGTCTGCAACATGTAATAATGAGAAGAAATCATTTTTCTTTTAGATGTATATACACATCCGTATCAGAGCTATGTAAGAAGCAATTCAAATTTCCATCAAATCTACTATAAAGTAAGATCCTCTATGAACAGAGTTGGAGAAATAAGAGTAGATTTGGTGTATCCTTTTTAGCTAAAAGTAGGGAAAGGAGTTCAACTTATGTATATTTGCAACATTTTGGTTAAACCCTTTAGGTATACAATTATAAAAATCTTAAGAAGCGTAACTCTTAGTGATTTATAAATTCAAAAGTCAACATGTATCTGCAACATGAAAAAAGTTCCCTCTGTAACCTATTGCAACAAATAACCATATGCAACATTTAAAAAAAAAAAAATTAAATATACTGGAATTCCGATTAACTGTAAAAAATGTAACACACTTAAAAGACTCTTTGGAAAGGCAGGACTTAAGACTTTGATTGGAATCGCTATGGGTTGAAGATAATTCCCCTACTATTTTTCAAAAGCTCTGTTGCAGCCAATCCTTTCGTTGCAACATCATCTGATTTCCTTGTATCTTGAAACATGACGTTTTGGAGTCTTTTTATTCGACTATTGACTGGATTGTGATGGTTGAATCTCTTGAGGCTGATGCATCTACTATTTCTTGTACATATACGTATACTTCCAAGCTCCAACTCCTATCTTTTAGAAGTTGCAATGACGTTGTGGTTCGAACATTATTCATAGGCTATGTAGAGAACTTCTAATAACCAATAGCACATAGTAACTAGTGGCACATTTATTACCCTTAGTTTAAGCCAACTGAACTGCTGAAGCTAGATTTCTTAGTCCGATCAAAAGATTTACAACGAAATACAAATAATAATTCTTCGCAGCACATGCATCTGCAACATTCAAGTGCAGACTTTAATGAGTAAACAATCTCTAAAGTATGATGCTCCTATTTGTTTTTTTTTTTTATATAATTTATACGTGTTAAAGGGGATATGAATACCTTTATACTAATTTTTTTAGAACACGTACGTTTTTGTGGAAATAGGAAGAGACAGAGAGAAAGACAAAGTGGTGTGGTTTTGAAACTCAGGTGGTATTAAGTTTCTGTAAACTCCAAGGGTGGCTGTCTAGATAACTGGGGAGTATTTTGTTTGTTTTCGCTATCGTTGCTTATGATTCACAGTATTTTTTTCCGTCCTCCTGATCATCACAATCAAGTTGCATTTTAGCCATATGAACACCCTACTGCCAGTGTTATGCCTTCACAGTAGAGTTGACTTAGCTTTCGCAAGTGATCGACTTTTTTATTTATTTCGTGCGAAATAAATAGATGATTCATGACTTCAGGATTTGAACCGTGGATCAACAGCCTGACAAGCGATGTTGTTACCACTACACCACGGCCACCCTCGAGTAAAAGCGATGTTAGTCAAACATCATCCCAACATGTGTCTACAACATTTAAATTCTTAAATTAATTTAATCAAGCGAACATTCGAGGACACTTTCAAATCAAATTTTTTGGAACATGGCACATAGCAAATATTTGAAGGTGGAATCCAAACGCAACATGCATCTGCAACAATTTATGCTACTTCTCAAATTTTTCAAAGTCTTATCATGCAACATGTATCTTTTGTTACCTTTAACTTGATAGCTGATACAAATTGAAATTGTTGCAACATTTTAAAAAGTATTTTTTATTCCTTTAAGAACTCTATTCCAGTTGAAACATCAAGTGCGCAATTTCGAGACTTTAACTATGTAAAAAGAAATAACTTTACTCTACCAAGATCCCCTTTAATTAATATTAATCATATCCCCTTACCCAGCTAAAAAGGACAAAACTCTTAGGTACAAACAGAAAAAAAAAAAAAAAAACCAAACGAAAACAACCTGATCCAAAGAAAAAGATATATAAACGAATTTCTTTTTCGTGTTTTAGTTATATGAATTATTTATAAATTTATTACATTAATGGAAAAGGCGGCGCGTTGTGTTTTGTTTCTGCCTGTTTCCCGTATCCCTTATCCCCTTTTGGGTTGAACAGCGGCAAAGTTCCTTCGAGGATGAATGAGCAATAGAAGAAGGATACAGTCGTATAGGTGAAATGAATGTATGTACATATGTAGGTATGTACCACGGTCCGCAGGAGAAACTAAATAAAAAAACAGGAAACTAAATTTGTTATTTGTTTTATTGGGGAATTGTGTTGTTGATGGTGGCAGTGGCGGTCGGTGGCCCCTAGTGAGTTGTTTTTTTTTTTTTATTTCGAACGAAAATGAACTCAAAATATATTGATGAATCGATTGAATCAATTATTAACTCAAAGTAATCGCTCTGTAAATGCAACGATGGATATGACAAAAATACAAAATTCACCATCATCGTCTTACACAACAAATTGCTCTCAACTTTGTTCCAAAGTGTATCTACGAATGGAATTTACCTTTCTGCTTATCCATGCTGGTCACACATAACTTTAAGAAGGTTGTAGGCTGCGTATAAACCCTCTGCATTCCAGGGGATACAAGGGATAGCTTCTATATCCCAAAAAGGGATGAATTTATATCCCTTAATACACGAAAAGAAGCCCCATTCCGAAGAAAAGCAACAAAAAAAAAAAAAAAAAAAAAAGGAACACAAGCAAGCAGGACATATTATTAAATCTAGTAGATAAAGTGATATAAGGGCGGGCATCCCTCGGTAGAATGATGATGACTATAAGGCTGCTCGTCATAGTCTCATAAGCAAATAGATTACGTGGAAATGTGTCACTTATATTTCCATGGGTTTATTGCTATATGGTAGTGGAGTATAGGACACACAAGCAGAAGCAATTTCTATTACAGACAAGCGTAACAAATTATGATGATCGCACACGAAATGATGATGAAGGTGGGAGTGAGGAGGAGATACTGAGAGTGTATCTAATGCTTGTAGATACATTGTACTATTGGAATTTATATTGTTATGATTTAATATTAATTTATTTATTCTATATCTGTTCTCCAAGCACACGAGTGTGTGTGGAAAAGAAATTACAGACAATGTTGTTTACATAGTACAAAGAAGTCGGCCGGTCGTTCGGTCGTTTGGTCGTATATTCAAGGCAAGTGTCTATTTTTTTTTTTTTTTTTTTTTCTTTTAAATTGTCATCACGTTTCACCTTTTGTCCGAGTGATATTCTCACAAAATGTTTTCCCATTTTAAATGCAAATTTGACGATTTTTTTTCCCCCACCGTCTTCGTCTTTTTCTGATGATCAGTGGAGTTGGTGTGTGGACAAAGTGGTATGATGTGTATTTTTGTATTATTTCTGACGTTCTGATTCCCATAAAAAAAAAAAAAAAAAACTAGAAAAATATTTCAGCATTTTTAAATGACTGACAAATATGAATCATGAGCTAAAAATATCAAAATATAGAATACAACTAATACCCGGATATTTGCTGATAAAAATAACCCGTGAAATGTAAGCTTAAAATACCTATAATAGATAAACGGTATTTTTAGCGCTACGATGATAGTCCACTTTTTCCGGAGATATCTTAAGCGTTTTTAAATTGCGCCACGAGTTCCATTTGGACATTTTAATGCATGCGAAACAGAAAATTTTGAGTATGATGTATTTTCAAATTGTCTATTGAAGTATCTAGAGTATATCTAGGTACTCGTTATTTCGATTGTGATGAGTAATTAGTTTTTAAAAGTTGTCTACAATGTCACATTTGGCTTTGAAAGTACTTAACGTTCTCTTTTTTCGAAAACAATTAAGCGCATGCAACATTTATTTGTATGAGGCGCCCATCTTCTGGGGCTCAATTTTATCGATGATTGGTGATTAGTTTATTAGTATCTATTTAGAACAAACATTTGGTCTGAGGACAGGTTGTTTCTTCTCTTTTTGCTACTGGAAGACGTTCTATTTACGTCTCTTGATCTCAAAACGCAGAAAAAGATACAAAAAAAGTTTAATTTTTTCATCATTATCGACAAAATTCAGAAAATGTTGATAACGTTCCTTTGCAACATTGTATGGCAATTGTATTTCGGACGACTATAAAATAATTATTAACCAACTTCAAAGTAATATCCAACAAGAAAAGTAATATCCAACAAGAAAACTCACTTTGAAGAATCCCAGATAAATTTATAAACAAAATGGTTATGAGGAAACTGTGCAACATTTTACGCGACATACATTTTTGAATTATCTTTATGTGAAATATCATACATTTTTTTTTTTTTTTTTGGTTGCGCCTGGAGGAGCAGGAATCTTCAAAAGATACCAATGGCCCGTACCATTGGTTATGCCCGATTCATATATCTGACCTGATGATTCATAAGTATTGGCCAGTATATGCCTACCGGCTAAACATCACCCCCCCAGAGAGGCACTATGAGAACCGGCCGCTCGTGCTCATAGTAGTAGGAAATTCGTTCCTCTCATTTTTTCGTTTTGTGGTGACTACGACTAAGTTACCTTAACAAGTAGTTTACGCTTCTGTAGTGTTAATCGCGTTAGGTAGGTAGCTTTCCAGCGGAGGCACCTACTAATTACCGTCATGCGTTTTTCCCTTACTGCGCTAGATCGTACGGTCTTGTTCTTTGTTCGAGGTTTGTCAAGTCCAGAGTACGGATTATTTCATTATTGCAATGATCATGAAGGCGAGTACGAAGTTTGTGAGCAAAGTTTGTTACTTCATCCCTAACGGTAGCAATTCCTAGATCTCTGTGAATATCACTATTCCTTATATACCATGGAGCATTCACAATTGCTCTTAGTGTTTTGTTTTGAAATGTTTGCAGAACAGTCATATTGCTTGGCTTGGTACAACCCCAAAGTTGTATACCGTATGTCCAAGATGGTTTTAGCACTTGCTTATACAGAAGCAGTTTGTTGTATACGCTTAACTTCGAGTATCTCCCGAGTAGCCAGTATATTTCTCGTCGCGCTTCTTTTTAACATGTGGCTTCCACTTAAGTTTTGCGTCTAGTATCATTCCTAGATATTTTGCCTCGTTTGCGTACGGTATTTGTACCGAATTAATGGAAATAGGTAAGTTGTTTATCTTTTTATACGTAAAATTGACATGCGTTGACTTGGTCTCGTTAGGGAAGATTCTCCAAGTCTTTGTCCACTCGCATACTCTTTGGAGTTTTCCAGTTGATGATTCGACTGACTCATCTGTTGCGAGGATAGCCGTGTCGTCTGCGAACGTTGCTACGACAGTCCCTTCATCTTGTGGTATATCTCTTGTGTAGAGCAGGAACAGGATTGGGCCGAGAACGCCTCCTTGCGGAACACCGACATGGATTTCTTTGAATTCCGAATATTCTGCCCCATGTTTAACACGAAAGAGTCTGTTATTAAGGTAAGATTCCAATATTGTGTAGAATTTATTTGGTAAGATTACCCTTAGCTTATATCTCAGGCCTTCGTGCTATACCTTGTCGAACGCTTGCGATACGTGGAGAAAAGCATCAATCGCCTTTCTTCAATTACTGGGTGCAATCTTTTTAGCAAAGGTTTCTGAAAGACCTTAGATATTATCGGCAGAAGCGAAATGGGTCTATATGATTTCTTGTCGTTTGCACATTTCCCCGGTTTCAGAACCATTATTACTTCGGCGACTTTCCATTGCCTTGGAACATATAGAAGTCTCAATGAAGCATTTATAATGTAGAGTAACTTAACTAACGCTTTTTTCGGTAACTCCTTCAAAACTTCGACAGTGATACATGCGTAGCCGACACATAAGTGTCATTTTCTTGTTGCAAGAGTTTAACACTAAACACATTTCGATTTCGAACTATTCACAGTGTTGTTGCAGATGATGTGTTGCTGCAACATTTTGCTTTTAGAAATTTTTTCTTTCTGATTGATAAAATCTCTGTTTTCATGACATAAATTGTTCACTTAATATTGCTAATGTAGGATTAAGATGTAACCGCATTTCGTATCCAGAATTCTTCTCTTTCAATATCCTTTATATTACCATGTAGCACTAAAAACATTTTTATTGCAAAGGCCAACGTATTTGATTTGTTCAAGATCTGAAATGCTTTTCTAATGTTTTTACTCGATTGAATAGGCATAAGCACTTACTTAGCTCATTAAATCTCACAATTATAGCTCAATAAATACGCAAAGTGCCAAGAAGAGTGCTCTACGATATTTTTCACAGCGTTCATGGCAGTTTAATGCGTCTCCAGCTACATACTGTTAATCCTCTATCGTCAGCACAAATCCTATAGTTTTACTGGAATTATGAGGGCAATAAAATGATTTTGCTAAAGTATGCACATAATTGGCTGCTGTAGGTACTATCTTTCCTTTATTGTGTTATTCATGTACAATGATATCGAAATATGGGTTTTGGAATGATCTAGGCATCCTACTCTTCTTACAAATTACATCAGCTTGGATAATGTTGCTTAAGTGCTCTGCAACATTTTTGCAATTACAACAACATACATTTTTATTTATGGTTTGAGGATTGATTCCCTTCACATAGATGAAACTACATAATTATCACAGCCTTCAGGAGAAATAACAACCTTAGGCCACACAAAATGTTGCTAAACTCTTCTGGCAACATTTTAACATGAATTCCTTTCATTTGATCAACAAAGCATCCAGCTCACATTAATGGCTACTCTGTGAAAGATAAAAGAAGCTTTTTTTTTACAACCACTTTAATGAGTATAATAAAATGGTGTAAACACACCACAAAATGTACTTGTTGCCACACTATTTGCCGGTGCATACAGTCATGTTGCACACCTATTACCAAAGTTGCTTCTATGGCATCATTATCGTTACAATTTTGTTAAAACATTTTTTTTTTTTTCGCTTACCTTGCGAAACAATTGCTGCCCGTTTACTGATGATTTCGACTACAACGCCCCTGTTGCAAGTTGCTTCTTTATCATCCCGCATTTATGGGTAATTATTGGCACTATACAGTTGTACATATAGACGACCAGCGAAACAAGAATTTTATTTTTCAATTTAAGGCATAAAGAAAAAAAAAAACACGAAAAATATTTTTATATTTGGTGCCACAAAAGTAAAATCTGTCCGCCGTGATGTTCACTTCTATGAGTATCTCGTCAATTCCTCCACAACCGACCGCCATTTAACAACGCATTTTGTAAATTGCCAATAATCAACCAACATCAACATGGCAGCATATGGCCTCTCTGCACTCTAAAAATTGCCTCGCTACTCTCTGGCTGGATTCTTTTGGACCCATAGTGTTGCAATCGGTTTTCCATTGCGGCGACATTATTGTTTCGTTTGGCGGTTTCAATATAGATGTAGATACAAGTACATACGTATTTATTTTATGCATCCATTACAGTGGTATTTGTTAATTTCGCTTAATAGTCTGGTTGACAACAACATGGCCATTCAGTATAGGCTGACTGTGGCGACTTCGAAAACGACCAAAGTGTATGCATTCATATGCGCAATTGCATTTCAATTATGGCAATTGTTTGTTACGAGTATCGCACGAGTTCTTTCTTGTTCTGAGACAGTTGTAACCGAAATGGGGTAATAGGATGGAATATTTTAAATTCCAGCAGAGAATATAATTTGTTATTGACCAAATCCTTGTAAAAGATCTGATGGTTCTTTCACCTGTTGGTTGCAGTATCTTTATACGAGTAGTTAAAGAGAAGACGCTTTTCTAGTAAGCCATTAGGAACATTTTTGATTTGATCATAAAATTAAGTAGGTATCTTGTTTCAGAGTTGATGGAGCATCATGTCGCCAAAATCTCTATTTACAACATAATTACCTGTTGCGAAATTTTTCATTGAATCCTCTGAATACTTTGAATATGGCATGATCAAGTTAATCACTGCAAAAGAATGCACACAAATTTTGTTTGCAGATACATAGATACTCGTACTCGTACCTATGAACCAAGAATTTCCATCATTAGGACATAAAAAAGTGTATCTGATATTAAAATCTCATTTTGAAGAGGTTTAAGATATCTGCAATGTCTCCCTGTGTATCAATTAGAAGTATCTAACTCCCATAAAAAACACCATTCACAAACAACAACAAAAAAGAAAAGAAGCCCCCATTTTATGGGCCAAAACATCCTCTCGAATAATTTAATTTTAACTACTATTTTCACATTCACGCTGGGCTTCATGCAAATTGAGATGCACAGAACAACGTTAAGTCTAAAGTCTCACCCAACATGATTGTGTCGTAAATGAGTACATAAAAAAAAAGTATCTCTGTGCTTCTTTACCTTTGGGTTTATTGAAATTTTTTAGAGTTTCTCTCTCAGTTTTGTGTTTTTGTATTTTTTTTTTTTAATATTGTAAGTTCGCGCCTTTTGCAAAATTAAGGGCACAGTCTTATTAAGTTCTTTCCGATTGTGTGCGTATTGTTATGCGTAATGGTGACCAATAATGAAACCTTCAAAGGGTAATTTCATCAGATTACACATTGCACAGAGCTGGACCCCTAGAGCGATTAATTTTTACGATCGAATGCTCATTTGAATATACTCGGTTTTATCTTGTAGCTATTTGATTTTTTTCTTTTGTTCCAATTGTTCTCGCGGATGGTTTAAAGCAGGGTATTGATTTTCAACTCATAGATGAGTTATAGGCATCGGAAATATCGTTTAAATTCTGAACTGAGTGAACTTGAAACACAGATAGTAATTAAGAAACCTTGCAGAGTAAGCTGTGAAACAGTGTTTAAGTCTAAATAAAATGACAAATCTTCGCACATTAAACACGGTTCTCCGTGGGACTTTAATTCGAGATTGTTGCTAATTAGCTTGTGAGGAGTATTGTTTGCATGGGTGTTCCTTATTAGCTTTATGACATGGCACCATAACTATGGATGGGAGCTGAAAATATGGGGATTTATTTTTTAATATTAATCGTTTGAACTATTGAATGAGGACATTTCCAAATCCCAGAGCACTCAGACTAGATTTTCGGGCCATTGGCAGAAACTCCTTTTTGGTTTAGTGATTGAAACTTTGATTTTATTCGTTTCTCTCTTATTCTTGGTAGCAGTTGGTTGCTCCTCGAATAGTTCGGATCACAAGCGAACACGCTACCGACTACACAGGTGACACTCAGGCTACATTCAACAATTCAAAATATTTTCAAAGCCTTCTATATAGTCAATCACCATATTATTGCAGTCTATATTCTCCTTAATATTATATTTGCAACATGAATGTAAGTGGCTGGCAACATAAATGTTTATAAGGTCTGTTGAGGTTAAAGTTTTCAAAAACAGTGCACATATTCATTGGAATGTAAACTGTGATGCCTTTATTATATAAAATGGAATTTATACGCGAGGAAATGTGTCAAGGCAAGTGATTACCATATTATTACAGTTTGTAGCGTTTTATATTTGCAACATAATCGCAAGTGCCTGGCAACATTTATGTTTATTGGGAATATGTAAGGATATTGATTTCGTTACTATCTAACGAAGCATTGATATACGAGTAAAATGTCGCAGCTCAAACAACCACGATTGTGTATCAAAATTTGACGTAATTGACGTTATATTTGAATTTAAGCTGAAATGTTTCCAATGCAAATAAAATACAATGTTGCTAACGTACTTTATCAACATTTTAGTTATTTTTTTTTAGCAAATGATAAGTTATTTAGTATCTACTCTTTATGCCGGTAGGGTTTTGTCATGGGTTCTTAGGTGTATTTTGCTTTTATTTCTAAATAATGAAGATAATTGTTTTGAGTGCAAATATGTTGCTATGTTGCAAAGAAATCGTTTAAATCGATTTATGATAAATGAATGACAAATAATTCATTCAGTAGTTTCTCGATCTTGTGTTTCTTTGTATTGATGAAAAAAAGTGGATTATATAACCTATCTTCCGATTATTGCCAAATGTTGCATAGAAACCTTATCAACATTTTGCGTTTTCTACAGCAAATGTCTTAAAAAATTGATGATTTCCTGTCTTAAAACCACAATCTTAACCTAAAAGCAGAGAATTTGTGTCATTTTGATCCACATCCCATCTGTCCTACTTTAAGAGTTCGAATGTTTATAAACATTGTGTGTCCAATTTATTAAAAGGTGATTCCATAAAAATAACAACATAAACAACAAAGCATTTTCATATTAAATTTGTTTACCATGAATTGTGTTTTTGGCAATTCAGAACGCACCAGGAAGACATGTATACAGAAGCTCCACATATACAGTCGTTAAAAAAAGAATTTCCCATAGTCTAAGGTGGAAGAGGTGGGAAAAAAATCCTTAAAGTTTCCTTTGTACATATTTCGTCAAACACAATCTCATGAAACGTTCACTGTGTATGTGCTTGCATCTTCTCCTCTCCACACATCTAGACATCTGCCACACTCTCCTAGTTCTTTTAGTACACAAATTTCTTTTGCAGTTTCGTTTCATTTTTATTTTCTAAACGTATACTGGCACCCTGGAAAATAACTTAATTCATCTTACTCTTTTGGATTCGATGATTTTAAGCGCCTGCGTTATATGGAAACCAATCGCATCAAAGCACCCCATTAAACTTTACTCCTCAACGTACGAGTAGTAGCCAAGTCTCCCCGTAAGCTATAGCCGTATAGTCTTCGTCCTTGCAATCGTCATAGCCGTCATCATCATCATCAGCAGCAGCAGCACAATCACCATTATCATCGTCATCGTCATTATCATTGTCGTCGGAGTCGTTGTTCGTTGTCTCCTTAGTCATACGTTCGTTTGTCCTGTACCGGTTCTGTGTGAAATCTCAAAAAATTCCAGCATCAGACATTTTTATATGTGCTAAAACAAAACCAAACCAAGACCAAAGCACCACCCAACTTTATACCCGCTTTCTCAATCCAGCTGCTCAGCATTTAGGTCCTTTTATGGCATAGCAAATGACTTTATGTATGAGCCCTGGGGATAAGTTTATAGTATGTCTTTATTGTTTTTGTCTACCCGGAGAAGTTTTACCTCTACCGTCCCCCATTGTTGAGCCGACACACAGACACATATCAAAGTTTTTCGGGGGTGGAAAACCAACAGCAGCAGCAGCAGTAGCAGCAGGTGTATAGGTAGATCATTCATTCATGCTTCAAGCGCCTGTCTCTACAACTTCTCTGTGTGTGCCCTCGTCCTGTCCTGCTGAGACTGACTACAAACGCAAAACGTCATTCATTCGAGGGAAATATGAGGAAACAAAACCAAAAGTTTTTCCCAGTGAGGAATTTCTGGCGCAAGGATAATAAGGAAAACCATACAGACACACAGACATGCAGGTTTACACACTTCCATTTGGCAATTGGAGTAGGTACATTGGGATCCTTGAATTTCCAAACACACAAATATACTCGTATCCTTTTGAAGAAAAAGCTTTCTCTGTTCCGAAAGTATATAATGTCCTTTTGCATCTTGTGTATACGTGGAGTATGTTTGGCATATTTTTTTTAGAACTACGAAGCTTCTGCATAGGATCCTTGTCTGTAGGGATAAAGGAGGTATTTTGTTGCCCACCCCTATTTACGCAAATACGAAGAAAAGAATGAAAGAGTATGAAGGAGAAAAAAAAAAAAAACGTTCCCAAAAGAAAAATGCAGACAACAACAAAAATAAAGTGTTTGCCCGACTTGGCTGCGTTGCCACATCCTATTTCAAAAACATTTCTCTTTTTTTTTCTTAAGGAAAAAAAATGTATCTGCGCATAGTTTTCTTTAAGGATCTTCACACATTCGTATGCATTTTTGAACTTAGATACTATTTTCTCAACTTGAAGATGCAGATACTCATTGCATGTATAAAAGTAGTGAAGATGCAAACTATTTGCTGACGCATATTTTTTGTATGGATGTGTTTTTTTTTTTTTTTTCTATGCACGTACATGCATACATATGTATATTGGTGAAAGGGTAGCGTCCTCAACCATATGGTGTATATCCCATAGATACGGATACTTTTCTGTTTGATAGTTTTGAATCTGAAAATACATGTAGAAAACTGTCATTTAGTATGAGAACGGGAAATGCAATGAAATACATTTTTGAGATATTTTGCAGTTTTTTTTTTTTTTTAGTTCTCTTTTGAAATATTTTCATTCATTTTTGGACTCTTTTTTTGGAGGTGGGTGGTGAGCTTGGAGTTGAGTAGGTAGAAATGAAAATTTTCCAAGATCTAAGGATGCCAAGGGTATTGTTATTGCGCTTCCATCTTTCTTCCGGAAATTTCTTCTTCTTCTTCTTCTTCTTAGTCTTCTTGTCGGTCGTTTTCGTTTGCTGCAAAATTTCATTAGAGTGCTATGTGTGTGGAATAGTTTTCGATATCTCGCTCAGGTCTTTTGTAGACGATGACATGAAGAAAGGACTTTGTGCTGAGGTATCTGTAGAATTCTATGGAAGTTTTTTTTTATCTATTTTTGTATTTTCATCAAGCATAGAGTAGTTTATGGCTAAAGGACTTCCTCCTCTTTATATTGTTTTCTATGTACCTATTGATATATTGTACATGAATGGTATTTTTGAACAACTTTAAGATGAAGTTATGGTTTCTTATTTTTAAGTGACCAGGAAATGCAATGGACCGGACCTTACTTTTAAAGGAAAGAATTATTAGGTATTGTTTTGACAACAAGACTCTTAGAGTCTTAATTATTATTTTGTTATATCTATGTTTTGTTCACGGTTTACAAAAAAAAATTACAAATAATGGCAACCTATTGCTAGGCTTGGCAAACCTACAAACCTTCTTGAAAGCCTCATGAAATATAAAAGAAAAGTTTTATGAAAATCATTTCCGTAGGCGGCATTTCGAAAATAGTCATCAAGCAAAATAAATATTACCACGCTTTGTAGGCACTATCATCTATTTATTAAGAATTTTCTTAAGAGTTAGAGGAACCAGTTGCAAGGAACATTTCACAGCAAAAGAAACAAAACCGAAATTGAATTCTTTCTTTCTTACTAATCTTACACAAATAAAATCTGAGCTCATTTCTAGTCCAATCACGAACTACTATGGCTTCAGACCAACTCAAAACCAAAACTTTGATGACAAGTTATGATGAGGACCGTGAAAATTACTCTGCGATAAAATATTGAAGTTCTAGAAAATTTCTTTGATCGAAATCGATCATCTTTTATCCTAACTAACCCTCTGCAATTGAATAATATCAAGCGGCATGTGCACGTATGCCAACAGTTGAATCCTGACACTGATCTTAGCTTAATTGCATTGGAAAATTATAAATAATATCGAATAAGGCAAAATGTTGCAGAGGGTGCCTCTGCCTTATCAACATGTTTCAAAAAGTAGATTTTTTGATAATGATGATAATAATTTTGTGCTTAAGGAACATGGTATATATCAGTGGCATGCCCACATACAATTTCTAGATTCTAAATATTTTTAAAACACTTTTCCGTAATGCGTTTGTTTTTATTTACATAATGTTGATAACAAAGCATTTGACCAACATTAGGTGTGTTCTTTTGCGAAAAGTTTCTACGGCAGCGCAATGTGTCCAAAGCAGGTCTTTCCTGCGGATATTAACGGCAGTAGAATTTTCTTATTGCTTCCAGTGTAAATTCTTGCATTCCTGTGTATGTATCCGAACATGCCATATAATATTGGAAGGGAATGAAACAAAATGTCGAAACATCCTTTCACTGGAATGAGTAGAATAACACATGCTCATCTCTATCGGCCGGTGTACCGTAAGGAAGCGTTCTTGGGCCACTTCTCTATCTGTTATATACTCGAGATATACCGAAAGAAGATGGCACTATCCTGGCTACGTTTGCCGATGACACCGCCATCCTAGCCGTAGGTAAAACAATCAAAGAAACGACTGCAAAACTGCAAAACGCACTAAAATGAACTGGTTGCTCGGAAAACACTCCCAGCTCAGTATTGAGAACAAACTGCTTTTATACAATACAAGCAAGTGCTAAAGCCGGTGTGGACTTACGGTATACAACTTTGGGGCTGTACCAAGAAAACAAACGCCAATATTTTACAAACTTTTCAAAATAAAGTGCTAAGAGAAATTGTCTACGCAGCGTGGTATACTAGAAACGAATATATCCACAGGGATCTCGGAATTGCGACAATCGAAGCTGAAATTAGAAGCTTCGCGAGAAAGCATAGAAACCGACTAATCAGACATGTCAACAATACAATCCTACAAATTCTGGATGAAAGCAATTTATTGCGCCGACTACAAAGGATGAAAAAAAAATCTCCACTTAAGGTTAACTTGGAGTGCGTTGAGTGGTTTGGTTGAGTATTGGTTCTTGGCTCGTTATCGCGTGTAGTTAGTCGTTCGATATCGTTCGGATCGGCGTGAAGATTCTTAAGATGTTGCGAAAACATCTATTTGTGAAGGTTTGCAACTTCCTTGTGACGGTGTTGGTCACTTTCCAGATACTAAACTTAGAAAGTAGCACTGTTTCCACGTTATATCGGAACAGTCTCATTGCTTCTCCAGATTTTAAACAACATACCGAACGCAATCCAGTTTGGTACCACCGTCTTCTGAGACCATACTCCCTAGATATAGAAAGCTGCTTAATTTCTCGACTTGCTGTCCGGCTTAGGGCCTTTGTTTGTGCCGTGTTTATTTTGTGCCCTACTTTTCTGGGTTGACATATAAAAATATGTAGGTATGTACCTTCGAAAACGATGCGTATTACGAAAACAAAAAGGTTTTTCAGTCAAAATTTTGAAGAATTGACAAAAATGTCTGTTAAAGAGAATCATTTTTGAGTCCGAACATCTCGCAAACTGCGTATCCTTCGACAGAAATTGTTACATATCTTGACATTCTCTACAAGAATGCTGAATTCTTGAAATCTTTCGAAAATTGAAGCCACGCAATCTTGCGAAATGTTAGAGTTCACATGGAAGTTAATGGATATAGTTTTTGAGTGTGAATATCTTAAAAGCGGTGCGTCCTACGAAAGAAATTATAACGAAAGCGACTTTGAGTTTTGAAATTCTTTTCAAGATGGCTACCGAAAAGGAAAGTTATGAAATCTTTTGTGAAAAATAAAAAAATAAAAGTAGGAGTGTTACAAAACTTGTAGAAGGTGCCTAATTAACTTTTTTTGTGATTTTATTTTCTTTTTTTTTTAACAAATAAAACTTATTGCATACATTTACGAATATGTCTCACTATTTTCGACTTTTGGGATGCTGTTCAGGTGTTCCTGTCAAAGCCAACCCTAAAGAAGTTGATTGACATTTTTTTTCGAAAGGTGGAACACCATACCCACCTATATACTAGGTACATATGTCACGAGCCGCTACTGACAGACACTACATATCTTTCAACAATGTCGTTAAAACAAATTTATTGATATCATTCTTTTGGACTACTTTCCACTAATCCGCGGATACCACTCTAGTGGATACTTTAATTAATCTTTAACTTAACAATCTGGTTTTAGTGATAGATTATTTTGAATATATGTGTAGGTGTGATAGTTTTAGATTTTAACATCACAGTGCATGAAAATATACAAAATTCAACCTGCGACCACTTCGATATTTGACATTTGAGAACTGTCATTGTTTTCTGAGACAAAGGTCTCCAACTCAAAAATTTTAGACACCTCCATGAGATCTGTGTATAGGTACATCACCTCTGAATATTTATTTTATTTGTTGATGACACTACATTCTGGATAGATCTGCGCTTCGACCAACAGGGCTTTCTATGTTGCCTCTAGTTCAGCCCCTGGATATATAAATATTATATGAGAGAATAGAGATTATATGTTTGGTAAGGTCTGTTTTGGAGCCAACGTCCATTGCGTTGTAACAAGTATTGACACGGTATAGTGTAAGTGTGTTTCGTTGTAAGCGCCAGTGAGAAGCAGCCACCCGAACATACCATGTTTCTTCAACCACTACATCAAAAAGATTTCTGGGTTTTTTGGTACAATGAACAAAATTGAGTCTAAGTGCTCCAGGATTTCGTTACCCTTTCCTGATAAAACTCTTGAAATAACTTCTACTGACTCTCCAGAATGGTTCAGGGCCAATAACAAAGTTGGTTGCAGTGGTCATACATATTTATTACTCTTCTATTTATGCCTCTTCTAGGATGGGACACAGTACAGAACGATCAGGGTTTTCTTTAATAGATCCGAGAAAATCTTGGTGGTGTCGAGGATTCTCTTTGAATTCACCGTAGCTGGAGAAGGTGACGTTAATTTTGCTACAAATGTTGCAAGATTCACACACGAGTTGATGGGAGTCCTATATGTTCCAAATGCAATTGATAGATTCCAGCAAGTAGACTAATCGAATCCGGGGTTTCCATCTTCGAATCGTCGTATAACAAATAAGCTTATATAAACCCTTATGTTAGTCATGGTGGATTCCAAATATCGTCTCTGGGCGTAGGGCATGACACTACTCCCTTCCTTAGTTTCTTTGTCACTTCAGAAACCGTTTTTAATGACATCTCATCTTCTCTCAAATAAACATTAAATATCTGTGCTTCAACAAGCATGAAGACTTCTGCAACTTCAGTGGCCATATCTTAGGTGGCACTATGTTTCAGTGAAAGACCTGACATCCTCCATTATATGGAAATCAGTCGTCTGTTTAAGAGTATCACGTTGGTGCTATTCTAATATTGACCACGTGATTCACCCACCTAAACGAGCATTTGAAAAACCATGGAACTCGGAATCACTGGCCTTTGTGAGATGTATCTTAAAAATGTATCTCGTACATATATGCATCTTCGGAAGACTTCGAAACTAGAGGAGCAATTTCCCTTTGGGTTGTTCTGCAAGATTGTTCTAGCGAAAATCGTATGTTGATTTTGTTGCTGTGGTCTGTACAGTGCTATGCATCCGAAAAGGTTCTGCAAATTGATCATAAAATTGTCAGAATTTATCATAATAAAATTACCTTAAGCGCTGCATATACAATACAATAAGTGCTGAACGAGAGAAAAAATAAATAAGTTTAAGTTTACCGCACAAGCTGGTATACAAATAAAAGAATATAAGATTTGGATAGAAAAACTCCACAATTAAATGACCTACTTCTCAATGCTGGGAGCTTTATATAAGAGCTCCAGAATCCTTACGTTTCAAATAAACTTTCATTAAAAATATGAGCAGCGAAGATACCTATTGTAGGGCAAATCTTTGACTTCAAAACGTAACAAATTGCAATATCTGAAAATATGAACTTCCCTTTATTACCCAGCAATGGTTAAATTGTGCAAAAAGTTTCAGTTATGTGTTCCCATTTTCCAGTCACATATACTCGTACATAAATCAGATACTTAAAAACAAATAAAGCCATTTCTATCTCAATATCTCACAAAAAAACAGAAAAAAAGAACAATTTTCCACACATGCTTCCTAGAGTTCAAACAGGATCTCCAGGCCTTACCCAAAATTCTTTACTATACGAGAAAAAAATGTATCTTTTAGCCTTCTCTGTCTCGATGTGTAAAAGAATTCGTTAATTTCCGAAAATATGTTCTATGGAATTCATTTTATTTCGTCGCTTGAATTTTGTGGAATTTTAATTATGTTTTGGCTTCTATTTTATTTCGTTTTGTGTGTTAGTCACAATTTCCTCGAACGGGCCCATATATCTCATAATTTCTTTCTCTGTATTATATTGGTTTCGTTTTTGTGTTTTTAAACTTTTTTAATTAATTTAATGGCTTTGGCTTTCAAGCATTTTGTTTCTCACTGATTTGTTTCGGTCTCTATAGTATATACACAGTCATACATCCAAACAAACCATCAGATTTATTTTATTTTAAATCTCCTCCACTATAACTGGTTGGCCGCGCCAGCAGGGTTTGAAGGTGGGCGCCGCCTCAATATGTCTGTTTTGTATCTTTTTTTTTTTTCTCTTAATTTCTACGTTTATTAATTTTTAATTGCAAGTTCCTCTGTACCGCACTGTTTGCCCCGTGCTTCGTGTACCTACCTACATGTTCAAATTGGAAGATGATACGACGCAAACACAAACATTTATACTCTGGAGGGGCCTCTTCGACTACTTCAAACCACTTATCATATCAAAATGATTGATTTTTTTCAATCTTGTATGATTATTTCTATAATTAACAGTTATCTTTAGGTTATTACACTTGTAATTAGTTTGGGAAGCAAAATATAGCAGAATTTAAACAAAAAAAAAATAAAAAATTAATCACAGTCCGATTTGATATTTCACAATGTCCATTAAGGGTGACCAGAAAGATAGACGGATAGTTATCTTATCTTTCAAATCCAGTTCAGGTGCATATGAGTAAATAAAAGAGAAAACCCACCGATATCAGAGTGAATCGATGAGAAAATCCCAAACTTCCAAAATAGCCAAATCACAGTGAATTTTTGAGCACTTTTTGCGACTTCTTAAGCAATTTAATAATAATTATAAGTATCTGAAGGAATGTATACATGCGCTTATTTTGTTTGCTACGAGCAGTAGATAAGATTTGACGAGCAAATTGGCAGTAATTTTTTAGGAATTCTTTTTTTTTTAGTATTTTTAGGTGATTAGATACATGATAGAGGGAGGGATGAGGAGGCAGTGTAGTATTTATTTTACGGGCGCTATACTTGTCATGTGATGGATTAAGACTGGAAGGTTTCTTATAATTGTTTTTTTTTTTTTTTTGGGTATTTTTTTGTCGAAGTAGTGATTCGGTTTAAACTGACTGTCTTCAAATTTATTTCAACGGAAATTATAGAGAAATTTTCACCTTAGCAACATGTGTCTGAGAAATAAATTTCTTTATCCACAACTGAAATATTTATTTTATATTTCGGAGATTAATTTTAATGCGAAGAATTGACGTGAATATATTTTTTTTTTTTTTTTATGACGCAAATATTGAAATTGAGCTTATCAACATACGTCTAAGGAAATAACTTAATTCTTACTAACAGACACGTAAACCAAAGACGAAAACTTAGGCAATTGTGTATGCTTTCTGTTTTTCGTTTAACAACACCAGTACAGTACCTACCGGATTTGGGATTCTGCCGCTCAAATAGACGAGAATTGTAAATTTAACAAATATATCAAATCAAACTTCAGTTCCTCGTACACAAAAGCCCGTGGGCCAACTAAGCAATTGACAAATACACATTGTCGTGAAAGAAAATAGAATATATTTACCAAATACGTAGAGAAATGCTCAAAAAAAGAGTACCAACGCAAGACATATGTCTGAACACAATCGCACAAATCTATCTACTGTTGCGTCACTGTTGGCGACGGTATATGGTGATGAAAAATTAAATTAATCTCATTTGACATGCTTATTTACCAGCATGTGGATAACGTATAGGTGTAAAGATGATTTAGAAACAAATGAAATTTTATTTGAATCCGATTTGTTCGGAGTCCAATGAATTTGTAGTAGGTAAAGGAAAAAAGCATATTTCGAAGATTTTTACTAAAATGTTCACACCAAAGTGATCGACCGTGCAAAAGATACAAACGGTGTTGAATGAATCAGTA
Organism: Pocota personata; assembly: GCA_963082735.1. Taxonomy (NCBI): domain Eukaryota; kingdom Metazoa; phylum Arthropoda; class Insecta; order Diptera; family Syrphidae; genus Pocota; species Pocota personata. The sequence goes on along the minus strand of OY720429.1, from coordinate 260,396,513 downwards.
GATCAATGTTGTGCACGGGTTCGTTGTATCTACGAGTATGCATATTAAATTGTTCATCAAATTTGGTTAAACTTCTTCTTCTAACACCAAAATCAATGCACACTATCCATCTAGTTTCAACCAGAAAATATGTTTAATATTATTACTACTGAATCTAGTCCATTTGGGTTCAGGGCAACAGGGGTATAGATGGTAACGAACGCGCGGATGAACTTAAAAAACGCGGCTCAGAACTACCATTCACAGGACCATTACGTTTCTGTGACTTCCCTGTCTGTCACCTAAAACTGGAACTGAATTCTTGCGAAAAACTAGTATCAATATCTAAATGGAATGCAACACATAATCAAGCTGATGAAATTTTGTCTCTTCGGAAAGTAAATATGTGAAAATCTTAACAGATTACCTTATGTGTCACTGTTCGCTCAACTATTACCATATCCATAAAATAGTAGATCTCTTCCGTCTATGCCTAGAAGTTCAGGAAACGTCTGAACATATTCTATGCGAATGCCCAGAAGACACAGACTACTCGGAAGGGGATTGATTTCCACCTCCGAAATCTAAAACTTACCTGCAAATAGCATACTCATGTTCCTACAGGAGAACGTTTTCCAGGATCAAAATCCTATGTAATAGTGGAGACAGACTGCTGGTATTGATAGCGGTATAGTGAATACTACAACCCCTGACAGACTGCATTTCGTAGTAGACTTTGGCGTTAAGTAGTATACTTTGACGTTTGTGTTGTCTGTCATAACAAATAAAAATAGAAAATTCAAGACAGGATGAATAAAAATGATTTACTTTTGTGCCAAATGATGAATAAAAAGAAAATTCAAATACTTGAAAGCGAAAGTGCATACCTAAGAATTGTCAAAGAAGCTACGAAGACTAGCGAGTAGAGAGAAATTGGCGCTGCAATCCGTATGATGGTGGTATACCAGCAAAAAATTACGAATCTCAATACCAGGTATATTTCATGGTATACTAGCTTTTTACGTAATATTGCAGTGACAGACATGTGGTATAGAACGTAGTATTGCTATACCATGGTATCAATACCAGCACTCTGTCTCCCATATAACAGAACCGTAGGCCCAAGGGAATAAAGAACAAAAGATCTCTCCTGGTCGAAGTATTAAGAGGCTAAATGTCTCCATACCCTATCAACAATAATAATAAAAATACTAAATGGTGGAATATTGATCTATTGATCATCGATTAACTTTCTTAGTATAGAAATTGAATGGGCACATGTTGTCGTAGTACAAGTAGTAAGTACGAGTATTTCTTTACAGCTTAAATGCTCAACACTCATGACGTATCTGTACTCGTAGTCTTACAATCCAGCGTAACACAATGTCGAACCAGCCAGTGAACAGTTAAAGAAATGTTGCACAACACCGAATTTGCAACATTTGAATGATCCAAGAAGATTTTTCCGACATTTCAATGTTGCTTAAACATGTTGCGCATAACTGTTCGTGTGGACATGAATTGAATGCGTACTTTCTGTCAGCGCAAACCGGCAACTTTGGAGTAACCTACAGATTTATCTGCAGTAGTGGACAGGACAGGTACAATTAGAATGAATATTTTAATTTTTTTTTACTTCTGGAAAACGGATCAACATCTGATGAGTGTTATTGCACTTTTTGGTCTACAGTTCTAAGTTTCTATGTTCGGTTCCACATTTTATTACACTGATGTATATGAGGATGGGTGCCCACAATTTTTGAGTAAAAAATCAACAAGAGAATACCATTCTTGAAATTGCCAACACCGTCGGCAAATCGATTCCTTTTTTTAGTTTCGTGACAAAGACTTCACAAACAGCAACAGGCAAGTGGCTATAAATATTGTCCTTGTCGATATCGAAATGGTAAAAATCAATCTTTCATCCCTCATGTTGAGGTATAGGTAGTCCTTTGTTTTTCTAAATAACTTAGAAACATGTACATACGTACGAGTAGCTACTATGCACATGACTCTCCTCCTTACATGCCATTTGGTTTGATGTCATATCGAGTTCACTTCACTTTTATTTTTTTTCTAAAGGGTAGGTACTCGTACCTACAAACTTCAAAGCATTACTTTAACGTTTCATTTAACTTGAGCTCACAAAGCTAAATATAAGTTTCAAAGCATGTTGCGGATCGATTAAACGAGAGCGAGTCTCACAAGGTACTCGTACATGGATACGATAATAGCAACACCCAAGAAGAAGAAATAAAAAAAAAATCGAACAGGGATACAATTATTAAGCATATCCTTTTTTTCACTTCCTGTTCTTTCATTTACCTCTCTATCTGTGTGTTTGTGTGTGTGTACGAGTATTGGTGTGTGATTATCCTCTGGTGGTGGTTTAACTGCTTGTAGGCCACGAACATTTTTACGATATACGAAAACGATTTACTTTACGATATTTATGGCCTATGAAATTGAGCTTTATTCTCTGTGAGTGTATGTGTGTTTAGCTCTTAAAAAAAAAAAAAAAAAAAAAAAAAAGCAAAGAAGTCTATCGTAAAACCGGGGCAACAGCCGGCTCCGGCAACAAAGAGATCTGAAAGCAAAACAAAAATGACGAGGCAAAGGGTAAATTCGGGGCACAGATTTTTTGGTGTCAAGTTGGTGTGGAACATATGCTGCAAGTTGTTTCTACAAAAAAAAAAAAGGATAAGAGTTCACGAACAGTAAATGAAATGCGGGAAGCAATAACTGTTATTTTTATTAAAAACAATAAACACTTTTTGGTGCTTCCTTTGGCACTGTAAATAAAGAGATCCAAGATGTAGGCTGCGAGGGTATGCTTTTGGGTATGGGTGCTTGACTTTGGATTGTATGCGTGTTTCTCGATTTCAATTTTTATTTTTTTGGATGTTTTCCATGAGTCAAGGTTAACGACCAATGAAGTAATTCTTTTTAAGGGTAATGACAACGACATTTAAATACGGGTCTCTTTTGTGTACAGAACAGGTCCTTATCCATCCTCAGGTGGAGGGATTGTTTTTAATTTATTTCTCATAATCCTGTAGGGATAATCGATGAAATCCTCGATGAGTTCCCGCATGGTTTTCTGCATTTTTCTTATTTTCCATTCTCTTATGTTGATCATCATTTATTTATTTCACCCTTCGGTAGGCGGGTGACCGGCACGGTGGCGATTGCGAAAGCCCCATCGTCCAGGGAAAGTATTCACGTTCGCTGCTGAGTTGAGCTGATTTGCACTGGATGTCTACTTGCATTGATTGTTGAAAAGATACACGCATATCGCACAGGGTGCATACATACTCGTACGTACTACTATGCTCTCTGGCACACACCATTTCACGTAACATTAATTCTGTGATTTATGAGGGTCACGTGACCGTCAAACGGACGAATGCCCAAAAAAAAACAGCAACGGAAAGGAGTTGAGAAGAGTGGCGGATAGAAGAACTCGGTGGTCGATATATTTAATTCGCCGCATGCATACGGGCGATTGTTGTTATATTTCCAGTGAGACACAGGGAGCTTTAATTTTTGTTTGTAGTGTATGTTTCAGAATGAAAATAAGACCGCAGATTGTGGATATCTTTGAAAGGCCTTCATTGGTTTACTTTTCAACATAAAGTACAGAGTTCAACTATGGGAATTTCTTTCTGTTTTTGTTGGACCCATACTTGATGACGCTAAGTACAATCCAAGCAAAAAAGTCAATGCCCGGAAGCTAACAAAATAAAGGCAATAAATTAACAAACTGACCGCTTTACACATAAGAGATTCATTTTTAGATTAGGTAGGTGTATCACTTTACTTCGCCAGTGATGTTGCCGGAAATTCCTGCGAAGCTGAGTCAATCTTACTGAAAATTCATCTGACTTTAAAGAATTCTCTTCATTCATTCATTTTTGTAGTCCAATGCTATGGACTTGAGTCAGTTTTATTTCCTGTAATTTTTCGGTTTTAATAGCCATTTCCATTGCGGGATTGTTTTGCCGACTTTCACATGAATAAATTGGTGTCGGTGGGAATAAACCGCACAGATATGAAAGCTCCGCGCCACTTTACTTTACAAATATCTTTGTAGTCTTAATGAAATGTAGAGTTTCGGCCAGGGATAGTGAGTGAATAGAGCTTATATCTACGACATCCAAGCCCAAAGTGCGTAATCTCATATTCGCGAATGCACGACAGTGACATAGGAAATGCTTTGCACACGTTGGGTCTTCAATGAAAGTTGGTTTACCTTAGCAACTAGAGAAACTGTATTAGGTCTAAAAATGAGAAGTCTTTTTCCTCTATCTGGTAGGCTGCCAGATAACTTACTTTGCTGCGAGTCAATCCGGACTCTTCTCGGCTTCGTCGCACATTCTAGACGGAGCTGTTGCTGACAGAGCTTACAATGCCATGTGAAGAAGCCTTTAAGTGCATACTATATAGGAAGCTTGCTCGTCTAATACCTAAGCTGATGCAAATTTTAGATCTTTTAGCTCTTTTGGTTTCTGCCTCTTTCTGTAGCTCTTCTCGGATGATGTGTCCAACCAACCCGCAGAAGGATTCTGGTCCTTGTCTATCGTCCTACTTGTTAGTATACACTTCGTGACCCAGCAGCCAGCATAGGGTAACTTTGTTGATCTTGCTCAGATTGTTGGCTTCTCCAGGTAATCCTGTAAAATCTTAGATGGGAGCTCCTAGATTAGCTCAACGCTTTGGTGCCAGATTGGCTGTCTGAAATGATAACAATGCCTCTCTTTCGATCATTTCTGTCGGCGTTAAGTTTAGCTCGCCTTCAAATCGCGTGGATTTTCGCCTGAAAGATGATAGAAAATTTTCCGAAGGTTTGGTTCTTGGTCCGAACATAACCCAGTGCCTTCAGCTACGATCGTTGCTGATGATATAGTAACAACACTTTGGTACAAAATGAGAAGAAGTTTTCCTGCCTTTCAGCAAGACGTTCAATAAAAATGTTCACTGTAGAATCAGTGATATCAAAAGCGAACTAAATGAACACGTATCACAAAGGTTCTATAAAATATGGACGTGGCTGATGATATAGTAACAACGCTTTGATTCAAAATAAGAAGAAGTTTTCCTGCCTTCCAGCAAAATGTGGAACGAAAAAGTTCCCTCTAGAATCAGCGATGTCAAAAGCAATACTTGAACTAAATGAACACATATCGCAAAGGTTCTATAAAGCATTTGCTATCGCACCCAAATGTTGACAAGATTTGCATGTTTTCCGGACACGAATTGTTACTAGAAATATTCCCAGCATCTTCCGGATAACAATAAACAATCTCTGGAGGCACGAAGAAATATTGCCAAAGACTCAAAGTTATTGAAAACTTTGGTTTCAAACCTACCTTGCATGTCTTAGCTTTCTGCAACAATTCGAAATGCTTTAGCAATATAAAGAAACTGAAACGCTTATTTGAATTAGCTAAAAATGTTGCTGGAATTATTGTAAACATATTGAGAGACATTTGAATAAGAAATCACAATTCTTGGGTGATACTCGGTGAACATACGATGAAAATTCATGAAAATGCCAAGGGATATCAACGAATACCAGATCGACTTAACTTCGAATCCAAACCTGTCATTCTTGAAAATCTGCAATATTTGTTGCTTTGCCTTTGCAACATGTTGAAAGATTTTCATTGTTTGTCCTGAAACTGAAAATCATGCAAATATCTCGGCATATCCTTGAAAGATATACTGAATTCCAATATAAATATTACTAGCATTATTCAAGCAACATGTTGAGAGACATTTAGATTCACAATCATACTCCGATAATTAGATAATTAGAAGCAAATACCATGATTGACTAAGTTTCTATTCAAATCCTATTAATCGTATGTAGGTATTATTTATTTTCTAAATAGAGTGAATAATCTCGCACCTAATATCCACTTCATGGCACCTCACCGTAACACAAAACGAATAAAAATAAAAATAAAAAGACCATTTCACCAATCAAAACCTAATAAAAAGCCCAATTTTCACGTAAACTAAAGAAAGAAAGAAAAAAAAAAAAAAATACCCAGCAAACAAACAAAGTGTGATTTTAAATTGGCTGCCCTCGCTCACTCAACCGTCATGTCATGTCATTCATTCAAAGCCCATAGCCGGGGCACGTCGGCCGTCTCCATTTTTTTTTTTTTCGAACAACCACTCACCAAATCCAAACCGTTCTATAGTGGCAATTCGCGCATCATTGATTTCGCTATGCGCCCAACAAACAGCAAACAAATTCAAATATCCGCCGCATATTCGAACCGAACCCGAGCCAAACAATGGTGGCGTTCACACACAATGGTGGCGGAGGTGCACAGTTGAATGCGTCGCGGATAATGCTCCTTATAAACAGTGGCGGGGGATATATATTTACGATTTCCACAACACCATGTGTACAGCCGTGTCCGATCTGACAATAGAACCCCCTGTCTCTGACCTTACGGTGACACGTGCTAATTGAGTACGCGACGAGCGGTGGTCCTCATTGTCAAAAAAGAAAAAAAGTTTCAATGGTGTGTGTTGTAATTCGGGCAAATTAATCAAAAACCCTGACATCTAGCGACCTCTTTTCGCTCTTCATCAAGCCCAACCAATCGGTTGGTCGGTCGGTGGTGAATAATCTTGATTGAACGACCCGCAGCAGTACGAGTAGTATTCCACACCTTGCCACAAGACACAATGTGTCACATGTGGTGACATATCGTATTGCAGAGATCATTGAACGTGGTGTGTACGAGTATGTAACTGAAACTGGAATTGAAACCTTCCTTTGGCAACATGTTGATCGACAATCTCTTGGACACTTCAACAACGAAAAAACATCGAACAAAATGCAAAACTAAACTTTAGGGTCTGTCCACCCCGACGAAGGCGAGAGCTGGGGGGAGTCTGTGAACTGTACGTCTGTCCCAAAGAAGAAGAAAAAAATACTGAAAAGACACACAACAAAAGGCAGACGACAGTGGACAGTGACACTGTCCCCAAATGCGATGCAACAGCAGTATCACATGGCCAGTCTGTGTCATAAGAAGACGAAGCAGTATCCGTATCCTGTTCCCACACACACCGTTTTCGGTGTCGTATCTGTGATGATTCTTTCTGTGCTATGCTTATGCATGCGCCTCCACTGTGAGTGTCCAGTCTCTCTCTAAACGCAGTCTGAGAAGGCCTTTGTCTGACTAATATACACATATAAGCAAATGACAGCGCTGAGCGTAGGTGGTGGCGGATTACTGATCACTTTTGATGGCGACAATAAACTTAAACATCCCGAAGGAGTGAGTGTGTGTGGTATGCATTTACCAGCACCACGCGTTGAATGAGTTCATACACCTTAAAAATAAAGTAAAAATTTAGTCAGCCTTCCTTCTTTTTTTTTCTCCTCTTCTGACTTGGTTTGAAAAATGAGAAACGACATCTCAGCAAAATAAAAGGGATTCACATCGCACATACGAGTACACACAGTTGTCCATTTAAGACTTGTAACGGAGCTGGACACTTATTTTTATGGAGCGATCACAGTGGGAGTGATGGGGATTATTTGTGATTTTAAATTGTTTCTTGGCATGTCATGCATGTAGAATGTACTGTGGTATCCATTTGTTTAACATTTTGTGAGATGCAAATGTTGCGCAACATTTTCAAGAACAAATTTAACAATGCTCTATTTATCTGTCGTTTTAAAAGTGTACAAATGTTAAGTTTTCAAATTTAATATACGACAGCATGTAGATTGTGCTATTTTCAAGCTTTAAATGGAGAATGGAACATTTGGAGTGGGAGGCCAATTGAATATGTCTACTCAAAGTGTATCAACATTCGACCTGCATTCAACTTCTTTTATTATTTCAGTCCCTGTTTGTGCAGACTCGAACCTTTTCATCGAGTTCTAGTAAATCTTTGTAGCAAATCTTCTAAATTGCGAAAAACTTTGCTTTTTTGGAGGAAATTAGATCGTACTAGCCGGGTATATATTTTCCAAATATGTTGAGATACCTAAAACAGTGGAATCGTATCATAAATCATTATGAATTTAAATGATGTAATCCGACGCAGAAGCAAATACCTACAACATGTTCCAGTCAAAAAGTTATCTGTACTTTCTTGGATACCTGTATTCTTACAAGTAGATGTTTTGGGCAACATGTTGCGGAGAGATGGAGACAAAATCTTATTAAAATGTGTGAATATACAAAATTTTGTTAAATTCTATGCAACATTATGAACTTGATTTTGAATTCAAAACCATTTACGTGGTTTTGTCAATATGTTGCAATAATGTTGAAAGAAATATTTCCTGAATAAAACTGTCAAAGGAATGGAAAGTGGCAAATATTGCAAAGTTCTTGCTAAAAGTGTGTTGCATTTCCTCTATCTATTCTAGTACCTCAAATTAAATTCCTTGAAACTTAATGTTTTCTGCAACATGTTGCGAAGACCGTGACAAAAATACAGACTAATGTCCATTTTATACATTTTCCTAGAAGTCTAATGAATATGTTTAAATTTGATAAGCAGACGTTGCAATACATATTTCCTAAATATGAATAAATTCTCCAATAAAATCTGATTAAATCAAGGTTACCCTAGTATTTCATTCCTAATCCACGAGTATTGTGACAATAATTCGTTGGGAACTTTGTTTGTTCAGCTTTTACGAATATATCTCTACCAAAAAAGTGCAATAATTTAATTGAAATTAAATCCTTTCGGAATTTTTATCTCTCTGATAACTTTAATTCCATTATCCTTTTGAAACTACGCATTTTTTTCCATTAATCCGTTTTTGTCTGGTGGCTTTTAGTAAAGTTTTCCATCCGGATTCGATTTTTGCAACCAACGCACGTTTGGTTAGCGGCCATAAAACCTGACAGATTAATATCCTAATTAGTAATCGGAACCCAAAGTCACACAGAAAATTATAAATATATTTATAAATTTTTATTATTAAAAAAAAAAGACAATAAATATATGGCTATCAGTTATATAGCATCGGAAAGTTTTTTTTATAAAAAAAAAAAATTCAAAACCCGGAAAAATATCCTGCCTCGTCGGCGAGTAAGAGGTGTAAATGCAAAATGCGAATTTTGCCAGCAGGATTTTTACACTTTTTTTTTGTCCTGTTTCAGTGAAAACAGAGACCCCACTGCTGCACATATGCGACTGCATCAGAAGGGTTGCTAAAAAAAAAAACAAAAAAACTTTTTACTCTTTCCAAGTTAGTCTGCTCTGGCATGGATTTTTGTGTCGTAGTTGCGGAGGGATGTGCGATTATTTTTTGTTCGTATATCCTTTTTTTCCATTGCGAGTAAATATGGGATTGGTTTAAAAATGAAATGGAAAAGCTTTTCGGGGTTATGGAATAATGGCGAAAACCCTAATGTAATAAAAAGCTGAAAAGAAGGGGGCGAGTGGATATTCTTTTTTTTTGGTTCCTGCTTTGTCATTGCACTTCCTCTTAAGTTTGGTGCAAATGCAGCGAAATTGTTGCTTTTATAGTTGAGGTAACAAAAGGATAACGGGGGAGTGGATATATGTAGGTTTGTTTTTTTTTTTTTTTGGGGAAGATAGGGAAGAGTATCATGTTTTATTTTCAGACACGAACTTAAACTTGCACATACGTCAGGCTAACAGCGGGCGCTAACGATGTCATGACAACACAGACGAGCTAGTACACGTGCTAATACAACGGGTTGTTTAGGGGTTGGTATTCCAATTTAAAGGTGTATCTAGATGCATTTATCAGAAAGGTTGCACTTTTGTTTGTGTTATATGTGGAAAGAGATGTTGAAAGGAAGGAGATTTATATATTAAATTGGAGAAAAAGGAAATAAAAGCTGTTCATATTGTTGGAGATATAAAGTGGATGGTGTCGGGATGTGTTGAAGCTTTAAATTTATTTTTTTGTCTTTTGCATTTTAGTTTGATAGTAGAACAAATTCTTCTAACAAAAATGTAAAAAGATTTACTAGAAGGTTCTTCTAAGTAAAGACAGATGTTGCAGCAACAATTTGCTGCAACTTAAATGGAACGTAATTTTTTCTAAAACAGTTAACTGAAAAAGTGATGAAGAAGCTAGTTTTTTGTATCACTACATGTGTACTCGTATGTAAGTACGTACCTATTATAAAAGGAAGTATCACTATGTCTGTCTGTTTGTTTGAATGCACGAATCCCCATACTTACCACGTAATCGAATTTGTATTCGATTTTCATTATCCTGCAGCTTGTTTCTCGAGAAAGTTTTATATTTATGTAGGTATACAACAATTTAAGTTGTTAAACGTGCTGCAAAACTGACAGGGTTGCAAAATGAAGTTAAAGCGCCGCCGAAACATCGAAAATATACATATATGGGATATACATACTCTATTCATTTCATAAAGTTCAGATGTTGCGTCGTTTTTAGTTATCCGCTTTAAAAGAAATTTTTAACAATTTTGTTTAACCTTCCATGCTCCACTATTGATAGACCTACCAATGTTCACAACCAAAATGTTAAGCAAGGGCACATTAATTTTCTTTGAGAAATGTCGAAGCAACATGTTGATACAATCTTTTTCTGTATAGTTTTTTCGGACATATGTACACTCAATTACACATAATCAATTTATATCATTGCCAGCAAATTTGTATCTCGAAACTATTCATCATGTTCATGTACAAATTGTAAGAAATGTTGCAGCAACATATTATTTGCATGAACCTTTTGGAAATACGCACCAAATCAAACCAGATACATGTGTATATGTACATATGTGATATTGGAAGGAACAAAACACATATTTTCTTCAAAGATAAATGTATGACAAGTCCGTTCAGTTCATCGAAAAAGCCAAAAACTAACTCACTCCGCAATCTTCTCCCACTCATACATGATTAACTTTAAAGGGTTGCTTGAAAAGTTTTGGAAAACAAGTATTTTTTTGGTCAAATTCAGTTTTATTTTACAACATATCTTCTTTTAATTCAATGCAATTTGTTTGCAGCGATACTCTAACCTCTTCAATCCGTCCAAATAGTTATAGGCATTTTGGTCTACAAAATAAGCGATTAGGGATGCGATGGCCTCCTCTTTCGATGAAAATCTCTGTTCCACGACCCAGACTTTGAACTTAGGAAACAGAAAAATTTCGCAGGAGGCCAGATCTGATGAATACGTGGGGTAATCTATCAGTTCGCACCGCACCGAAGGGTGAGATGCGTTTTTGGTCCAAAATGAGCAAGCATGGCACCCAAGCTGTCTGCGCAACTTTCTCATGCTCAATTCTTCGTGCAAAATATGATGAATGCGTAGGCTCTGCCTTTATTCGACGGTCATCCAGTATCATTTGGTAAACTTTATCGATATTATCGGTGGTGGCCGAAGTTGTTGGCCGTCCCGAACGATCATCACCACCTAAGCTGGTACGACGTTCGAATACAGCTGCTCATCTTTTCAAGGTGAAAAGTGATGTAGCAGTAAACAGTGGCCATCACGCTTTTAATTTGCGCAGGCGTATTGCCTTTTAAATGCGAAAATTATTGCACGATTTTCAGAAGAACTGAGCATCCAAAATGGCTTAAATTTTCAGAGGTGTAGCACTAGAATAGAGTAACGCCATCTACAGCTTGAAACTAAAACTTTACCAACTACCTGTGCCATTCAGATTAATCTTTCATAGTCGCAGATACTTCCAAATTTATGTGCACAAAATATTAGCAAGCCAAATTATGTCAATTTATTTTGCAGTTCCTGTGAAATTGTAGCGACATGGCTTTTGTTATTATGCGTAGTAACCTGCTTAAGATTAGCATGATTTCCATATATCATATTTGCTTCTACTTGAGGGCATGATATTTCCGATTCACAGATTCGAAATCTAAATTAAAAGAAGTTTGTCTAAGATGTTTGCGAAATGTTGCCGCAACATGTTGTCATACAATTTCTGAGTCCCATTTATTTGTTTGGTCCTTAAAAAATAGGATGGAAGAGTTTTAAAGGTGCTTGAATTAGCAAATTCGTATCTATGGACATAGTTAAGTGATTTAAGTGAAAATAATTTGATTTATAAAACGAAATGTTTCCTCAACATGTTGCTATACAATTCGCTTACGAAACATTGACTTTTGCAACTGAAATAATTACCTACATCCTTCATACTTTCTAACTTTTGAAGTATTATTCCCAAGACAAGAAAAAAAAAAAAAAAAATAAAAATAAAAATCCAAAACTCTCATGACCTTCCGATTCGTTTTTTATGTCATCACTTTAGCCCCTAATGGTGGCCTTCAAGCAGCACAGTATTTCGGAGTGTTTCGAAATTTATTTTTATAAAAAAAAAAAAAACAGAAGTGTCCTCTCTGCACTCTGTCCTCCGCCCCCGCCCCCGCACACCATCCCTCAATCCATGTTATAGTATAGTATAGAATATTTTTATCGCCTCGGTGGCGGGTGATAAATCATTTCAAATGTCACTTTTCCGAAACAATTTTATCTAGTTGCGTTTTCCTCGCTGTCTGCTTTGCTAGCTACTACGAGTACTACCAAATGGATAGATGGGCACTTCACATTGGAGGAACCCTCCTTGATGTGTCTCTGCCTCGTTTGTTTGATTCAGCCCTGTGAAAATGCAATATACTTTACTCCAATTCACGGGACCTAATTCATCCATACATGTGTGAAGAAGAAGAGCTATGATAGAAGAGAATATGTGTATGTGTGTTATCAGGGGCACTGGATCTGGACTTCAAATGTCAAGAATCAGAGTCATTCATTTTGTAATGTTTTACTTAGCGCCATTTGTCATTTTATGTTCGTTTTATAATGTCACACTGCATTGCATACCAGTAGTGGTGAACTGATTGTTACTGGGTTATTCGGGGGGTTAATTACATTACTTAATGTAATATATTACATTTTAGTATCTAAAAAAAAAAAAATGAAGAGAGAGTTAACACTTCTGGGGATATGAGGAGCGCCTGTTGACAGTGATTTGAAGATATGATTAGATTGAAAGGAGGGTGCTTATTTGTGTTCAGAAATGAAAATGAAAATTGTGTTTTATTATGAATTATTATCGAAAATTTATTGATAAAATTCATTAGGAATGGGGATTAAAAGTATTACGATTGTCGTATAAAGATTCGTTTTTTTTTTTCTATCTACATTTGATTAGATATCTAATAATGGTTTCAGGATACCTACATTGTTTACTGGGTTTTTAGGAGGTGCTCAGGAGCTTAGTCAGAGTATTTAATGCGAATTGAATGACGTGCAAGGTGGTTTTTTTTTGTTGTTACTATTAGTGAGAAGGCAAATGAGTCATAAGAAATATGAGAAGAAATAAATTTGTTGACATTAGTTGATATACCTCAGCAAACATTTGTAATAATCTTATACTCTTTAGAAATTCACAAATTCAACGACAAAGTATGAGGATTCCAACATTATAAACACTCGCTTCTGACTGATACGTTTTACTGACTGTAGTAGCGCCAGAATACCTAAATTCAGGATCTGTGGGATCGCTCTAAAAGTCTAGTGATGTCCAAATCTATCGAGAGGCAACATGATTTGCACATTTTTTTGTTGATATTGTTAAATGGAATCTGTTGCTTTTGAGGGGCAACACATGGTTATGGTTGGAAGGATGATAGACGTTTTAGAACTCTATTAAGATTCATCTTCCCGTTATGTCATCTTAACAATTTTTCACTAACTTGATGAATAGCATCGTTCTGAACGTAATATCTTTTAACAGAGATCTTCCTAATTTTGATAAATTCTCGAACACGCCAATCAATCACCTTTACGAAAATATAGGTGCTAGTACGCGCGATTTAGTCGTGTACTTTATCCCTTATGGTAAGCAAATATTGCAGATACAATAATGTTAGGCTGCGTAGGGACCAGCATGGTAGTCATACCTGGGCGGAGTTGACTATAAAATCCCGATCTCTTACGGAACCAACAAATAAACAGATCAATACGAGTATTTAACAGTTTTATGAAGGACTTTTTAAGAATATCTTTGAATCCAAAGGGTTCAGCAATACAGAAGTATCAAAACGGCACCTAATGCGAATTATTTGCGATTAAAAAATTAGTGGGTACCACAGGGATTTCTATGGAAGCTATGCCTTCTATGCTATGGACTAAAGGCAATATAAAGAGTAACATTTTCTAAGTGGACATACATTTAGGCGTTTAAATACTGTCTTGGAACAAACATTCAGCGAGGGATTCCAAGGAAACGTTTACGTCTACTGGCACCAAAAGATGATACAGTGAGGTGCATGTTGGTAGTTTATAGACAGCGCCACAGAAACGTAGAGAAAAGCCGGAGTAGCCTAAGAATCGGGCTGAATATTCGTTTCGAGGTACAAAAACATTTATTATGGAAATTCATAAAGCTGTTATGTAAATCGAAAGAGTCGCCTCTTTCACTTAACTAAAATACTCGTAAGATATCTAACCGGTGGTTAACTCAAATGCATTGGTTATTTGGTTTGAGAGGGCAAAGAAAACTCCTTTTTGTATAGTCACAGCTGAGCATGTGTACACTGTGTGCGTTCCCCATAAAAACAAAAGAATATTGTAGGCTGCAAAGGTATGGGGAATGTGCCGAATGTGCAGCGCAATCTCTAGGAATTTCTCAAAACTCAAACCCGTGACCATTGAAGAATCGCCGCCTGAAGCACAACAATCTTCCATCTCCCAGTCCCTTAGACCAAGCTGCCTGGCATCCGCGATCGTTTGGTCCAAAGGATGCTAGGTTTTTTCTCGTCGTCTCGGCTAGAGAGTCGTCGGGCCTTGACTTTTTGGACTACATCGATCTTGGTACAGCTAATGGAGTTGAAGGTTGTATTTTCTTCTCCATTCGTCCTCTCGTACATGGCACCAAATATAGGATTTTTCTCAACTCAGCACTCGGCATCGTACATTAGAACTGGAGGGATCATCCTTCCGTAGAGCATTAATATTGTCTTCCTATTTAGGAGTTTTAAACCTAGTTGTTTCGTTAATCTAAAATAGCAGTGATTCCTTAGGGTCAGTCGTTGTCGAATCTCCATGATGGTAACATTAGTGGTGTTTATGTTTACCCCGAGGTAAATAAACTCCTTAACTACTACGACGTCGGAGTGATTAACAGTGCAGTGACGTATTGATCCAGACGGTGGAAAGATTCTTCTTTATATTTGGTTTTGTCCTCATTCATCTCAAGACCATTTTTTTTCGCCTGATCTTGAACTGTCAGGAAGACTCTACTATGGCATGCTGAAAGCGCCCTGCGTTGTCAATATCGTCTGCATATCCCAATAGCTGGACAGATTTGTTTAAGACAGTGCCTTCCATGTCGACACCGTTCCTGCGCACCAACACAGGATTGAGGAAATCACATGATAGAGCAGCTCCTTGCCGAAATCCAATGCACGTTTCATATAATTAGGAGGAGTACCATCGCTTTATAGGTCCAGTTTTTTCGGATTCCCTAGCAGGTGGCATCTGTCGGTTCAGATTTTTGTAAAGAACCTCGGGAGTGTTGAATTATCGACCTACTTTCGTATAGTCGACGAATAGTATTTAGCATTAACTACGAGTATGTGATATTGAATTCACATCGGAGGTAGTAGGCATGTACTAGCTAACGGAAGTAATGTTATGTGTTCATTTAGTCTCAGGCAGAGCCATTTGTTTCGTTCTTTTTAGCTACTGTGCACAACAAATCTATGCCTAAGGCGAAATTCCGATAATGTAATTTGCTTGAGTTTCGCTTTTGAGAAGTATGACGTTGACAGAAAATTTTGTGAGTTGACATTTGAAATATCTAAAACGATGATCCTACAACAAAAATTTAAATTTCCGTCAAAATTTTGCGGAAATTAAAATTACGGAACTTAAAGCAGATACACAATCTTTCCGAGGTTGATTGAAAAAATCGTTTTGAGTGCGAATATTTCTCAAACCGTGCGTTTTGCGAGAAAAATTATTTTGGTCGAAATTTTAGGCTTTGAAATTGTCTATAAGACGAATTCTGAATTTTTAAAAATTTTCAAAAATTGAAAGTAGGAATCTTCCAAGATACGACTTTAACTGAAAGTTAAGAAGAAAAAATTGTTGTTCAGTGTGAATATTTCGAAAACAGTGCGTCCTATGTATGGTCTTATTACGATCGAATATTGAGGTTGCGGATACGAAATTTTCTACGAGATACCTAGATGATGAATTCTTTTTTAGTTTTCGAAGAATTTAGCTACGCAATTTTCCAAATGTACGACTTTATCTTGAAGTTAATGGGAATCGTTATACAGTGTGAATATCTCGTAGGAACAAATGTTGTGATCCAAATTCTAGGCTTTGGATTTTTCTATTATACCTACAAGGTGGGTATCGAGTTTCGTACATTTTGTGAAAATTGTTCGAAATCATCCGAAATGTCCGGTTTTACTCAGAATTAAATGAAAATCGCTTTTCAGTGTCTGATCACGCACCGAAGCATTTAGTGTAGTTTTTGAACTCTTTAAGGCATAGGTACCCTAAGTGAGCATAGGTACAATTCAAGTCATTAAACAATCTTCGCAATCGGGAGGCCACATAAAAAAAGAAGTAAGTAAACTTTTTTTTTGTTGAAAATACTTGTTTCTTTAAATCAAATCGATTGTAGGTACCTACCATCCGAGAAGCTTAAAAATTTAATTTAGATCTTAATCAGTAATCTGTTGTTTATAGCCCACCAAAACATTTCTTCTTATTACCAAAATGAGTAAGACTGGCAAGACGTACCTACTTACATACATTTTTAGCGCGCTACACACGAATAGGTAACAAACGTTCAAACATTCCTCCCAAGATAAATATTAAAAACAATTTCCTCCCTAATATACACGATTTAATCTGTTTAAACACCAAACTACACCAATTAACCTCCCGCCATCTATTTGTGAATACCCACTCCATTATAATCTCTCGTGTGTTGTCTATCCCCCTTCATTTTGCCATTCCACAACAACACTCATTACAAATATCAAAATGGCAGGTTGGGTCTTAAATTAAGCCCACCTCTCTTGTTAATACATAAAAAAAAAAAAAAAAAAAACAGAAAACGAGATACAACTCCTCCCCACCCATTCCCAACATTTAACATGCTCTGTTTTGTGTAGTATACTACTAGGTATGTGCACTTTGTACTTCTTCGCACAACTTTCAATACGAATGAGCAATTTTTTTTTTTTTTTTTCGCGTAAAAAAGTATCTACGAGGTGGTGGTGGCTGGCTAGGCTACGTATCTATGCCCACCTATGTGTGATTGAACGGTTGTGTGTTATCTCATTTTCATTTATTTATTTATTTCTCTTTTCAATTTAATTTTTTTTATATTTTTGCTCCATCATTCCACACACTATCCATTCTCCATTCCATTTTTCGCTTTCAGGGTATACAAAATTTAAAGTGCGATGAAATTGTGCAAAAGAGAAAGACAGACGGCATTGGCCACAAAGTGCAATTCCATTATTAGATACTTTTAGGAATGGTTGTGCATGATGAAGAAAAATGCAATTTTCTTTTCTTTTTCACTGCAAAAAAAAAAAAAATTGAAAAGAAAATCTACACAAACTGTAAAGTGAACTCAATAGCAATTTTCATTCGCCTTTCAAACGAATACATACAAAAGATACATTTTTTTTGCTTAGTCGTCCAACACAGATACAGATACTACAAACAGCAGCTTTGCCTTAAAGTTGAGAAGGTTTTTTTTTTTTTGTTTCTATAGGGGAAGTGGCTCACAAGAGTACTAGTATGGCAAAACTTGTCTCAGTGTGCAGCAGTAGCAGCAGCAGCAGCAACACTCGTTTTTAGTATAAGAAGTACCTAACCCCAGTTGAGAAGAGGGGAATTTTGATTTAGTTCTCGTATCAGTCACTTGTAGACAGAATGGCAGCACTAAACGTTATGAAGATTTATGTGAGAATTTTTGTTTTTTTTTTTTCCTCTCATCGGTGCTCATCTTTTTGGGGGTACCTACCTACTTTGTTTTGATTTTTCGATTTTCGAGGGCGGGTTGAATTCATTCTTCATTATTATTTTATGTTTTACGTATTTCTTGGTCTCAAAAATTTATAGATTAATATTTTCTTAGATGATGTTTGACATAATTTGTTGTGAGTAATGGAAAATGATCAGAATAGGTAGAAGGTGTAACGCTGAGGAATGGCGCCGGTAGAATTTCAGTGAGGAATTTTAGGAATTCGAAAGAAAAAAGATTTGTTTGATTAATGCGAGTAAATTTTAGAAAAACGATTTAAAAAAAAGCTTGAATGAGGCCGTTGAAATGATATTTCAATCTTGATACCATTTACTGTCAGAAAGAAAGAGTAGGTAGGTATCTTTTGAAGAAGAAATTGTGGATTTATGAACATTGAATGGGTTAATTATTTAAAAATATGTAACAGAAAAATCCTGACTGTAGAAATCGCTACAAAATGGTAGTTTAAGATACTGCACGGATATTTAAGGTATTAAATACGCAATTAGTTGTCGAACAGCTTTATTAAATTTGTTCGTAGATTATGTCATAAATATTGGTACACGTTTAAACGCACTCATCGTGGAACGGGTATTGAACACACCCATTCCATATTGACAGGTGTTCAGTGAGTGACATATGTAGTAAGTTAACGCGCAAAAAGATTTACACAAAAGTCGTTTGTAAATATGGAGTGGGGCGATGTTGAAAGTCCTCTTGTGGTGTGATTTGCCATCACAAGTGTAATATGGAAAGAGGTGATATTTTGAGCTTGCGACCGCTTGGAATAACCCAGAATTTTGTGTATCGAACTGTTAAATTGTTTGAGGACTGTCCGTCAAAGATCCGGACGCCCTCACACTGTCAGAACTCCAAAGGCGATCGAAGCTGTTAAAGCCAGGATTAATCGGAAATCGCTGCGAAAGCAGGGATTCTTGTCAGATTTTGAAGATATTGCAGCAATCCATGTCTCGCATTATCAGACAAGATTTGGGACTCAACGTAGATAAAAGCCACTTACTCACAGCCGAATTAAAGAAAAAACGGAATAGAATATCGAAAGTTCTACGCCGCCGGTACGCCCAAAATGATAACAGGAAAATGTTGTTCACGGATGAAAAAATGTTTCTATTGAGGAATCGTTCAATAAGCAAAATGATAGTGTCTATGCCTGGTCATCCAAAGAAACATCAGAACTCATTTCGCGAGTCGAACGGAGGCAACATCCCGCATCTGTGATGGTATAGTTGGGGAGTCAGCTACGAAGGTGTTACTGACCTTTATTTTTGCGAAAAGGGAGTAAAAACATCGACAAAAACCTACCAAACAGATGAATGTTTTCAAACAACTAGTGGTCTTTCCAACAAGACTCCGCGCCAGAAAAAGCAACCCAAGGGAGGCCCCAAAACAATATTCCAGACTTTATAGTATCAGGCAATTTGCCGTCAGGCAGTCCAGACCTCAATCCTTTGGATTATAAGCTATGCTCTATTTTAAAAGCGATGGCTTGTACTACTTGACACTATGAACATTTTTCCAATGGACGAGGTGCGTGCTGCGATTGATGAGTGGCCAGAGCGACTCAAAAGCCTGCATAAATGCAAATGGCGGCCATTTCGAATAAATTGTTTAAATATTGTTTGTTAAATGATTGTTTAAAATGCGCGTACCAATATTTATAACAAGGACCAACCTTACTTCATAGAAGTTTCTAATATGTTGCGTCCTCTAGATGTCAAATCAAATCTGTCTTACATGAGAACACTCTTGAGACTGTGAGACTCATCCAAATGGGTAATGAAATGATCAATCACACATGCATATCGCGTTGAAAATTTAATAACAAAACACTTCCGTAGTGGGATGGAAATGTACATATGTTCTTAGGACTCCGAAGAAAAAGGTACGCATCCCGAAGCTAATTTCCGTCGGTATTGTGACATTGGTTCTTATAGTTTCAATATTTTTTTCATAGGAGGCTCAGACTTTAAAGTTTGTATCTAGAAGCATTGCAGCACACTTATTCGTTCGTAAGACTGCCAAATGTAAGCAGCAAATGTATCAAAATTCTAGGACAGTGGTTTACAACCATTTTTGCTCGCGACTCAAAGTTTAAAACCTATTATCTTGGTGACTCAATTTCGTCGTGTTTTTGGCTCACCCACCTTCGGATGGTAAAGGGTTTATAGGGTATTTGTGGAAAAATGAAAGAGCCCAGGACATCACCGACTGAGGAGTTGTAACCCAATTTTGTGCTACAGCTTGTATGAGGCACATTCTGATTTATTTATTTATAATGAAAATAAAAAGCACGAAATTTTCTAAAACTTCAAAAAACAATTTAGAAAAAAAGAAATATACTGAGTGATAGACGAGAAATAGTAAAGTACCCTTACACATATTTTTTGCCATAAACCTGGTATGTCATCTGCTGATGACCCGGGTCAGTAATTCTGCCGCCAACCACTGTACTGGGAACACAGGCAATGCTCCATTTGCTTGCCGTAAAAAGTTTTATAGGCAAAATGTCCTTCGGGAAAATATACACAGCTGGCTAACACAGCGTCTGAATTCGGTCACACACTGCATGCCAAATATACGAACCATGCTGGTAAAGCAATCTCACAGATCTCCAAAACAAGATTGCTGATGTAGAATCGACATATCCCAGGCCTCGACAACATTCCACTCAACTTCAGAACGGTCAACAGGAGAGTCCCACATACTTCTAACCATTTCAAAAGGCTTCATCTGACCCATCAAGATTCGTTCAAAGCCCAGCTTTATGTCAGATGACGGAGGTATAGAATGAAACATTTTTAAAATTCTGGTTCTATTTTGATATTTCTCGCCAAATGACTGAGTAGATTTGAATGAGGCTTAAACTATTCAAAAGCTTAGGAAAAAGGAGCCTGTGCATATTAAATCATCAGTCAATTAGTGATGTTTATGAATATTCGTCTGTCGTCTCTTAAGGTAAATATTGGTCTCCGTGAGTATTGGTTTCGCGTGAAATTTTCGGTCCCGAGATTTTGATCAATCGTTTACCACTACTAAGATATAGAGACTCAAAAAAGTATGTCTTTCAATTTTATTTGTCTGTCCGTACAGATGATTGAAGTCGAAATGGCTAAACGGATGCTTTCGAGCCTTTTATCTGGGATCTGTGCGTTGACAATTCAAGGTTCATTCTAACCCTAAAATTAACTGCATTTCACTACGAGGTTGTTCGAAACGACCCAAACGATTTTGATATTTTGTAGACATGCCAAATGTCAAATTCACACCTCGCATTTGAGGATGGCAATTAAATTGATGTTGTTGCCACATACTTTAGTTAGGCTTTTGACAAAATTCCTCAATAAATTATTCTTTTTAAGCTAAAAGCTCTAGGTTTATTTCCAGGATCAAATCGTATCTGGATGAGCGCCAATACAAAGGCCGTTCAGTATCTGATCTAATAACTTCGGGGGACCCTCAAGGCAGCCATTCTGGACCCTCTATCTTTATTCTAGCTATAAACGATGCCGAATGTATATATGCTGATGACATACAAGTCATTAAACACATACCATCTACTGTTGACTACTGCCTATTACAGGAAGACTTGAATAGTCTGTTGTCAAAACAAATTCTTAGAACTGAATGTCTTCCACTAACTGTAAATGCCTTCCACTACCTCCTAGGATCTACTTCAATCGTGATGAGCTCGTACCGTCAGTCATTTCAACACATGATTTGGGCATCATCTGTGATAGTGAACTCAACTTTCGCTCTCATATTGATAACTTTATAAACAGACCAACTCAGAACTCGGTCTTGTGAAACGCTGGTCAAAGGAATTTTCGGATCCTTATGTATCAAAGTCCCTCTATTTGTTAGACCACTTCCCGAGTATGGTCGCCTTTTTACGATGT
This sequence comes from Pocota personata, assembly GCA_963082735.1. Classification (NCBI taxonomy): domain Eukaryota; kingdom Metazoa; phylum Arthropoda; class Insecta; order Diptera; family Syrphidae; genus Pocota; species Pocota personata. The sequence goes on along the minus strand of OY720429.1, from coordinate 260,374,585 downwards.
CTATATGAAAAGCATTGAATCTGTGCAGCGCAGATTCATGCGATTTGCTTTACCCGGTCTTTCATGGACTGATTACTATTACTTACCACCCTACGAGGATCGTCCGAGACTGATTAATTTACAGTCATTGTTGGAAATTCGTCGTGATGTTGCCGATATAGTCTTACTGCATCAGTTGATAGCAGGATACATTGATTGCATCACCATGTTATAAATGATTTCTTCCAATACAAATCTCTCTTTCGTTTTATCACTCATCGCACCAATTATGGTTGCCACGAACCTATGTCTAGAATTCTATGCAATGCAAATAATTCGATATCCATCTTTGATTTTAATAGTACCAAAATCTCACTACGGAATGCCCTACACCTACTCGTATACCATAACGCTCCTTCTTCCTGACCTGGCCTCCATTTCTCTCCCCCTACCATCTGGAATTATGTTAGTTTAGTTTAGTTTAGTTAAGTTTGGTTTTTAAGGCTCTCAAGCTTGTCTAAATAAAAAAATAAACAAATAAATGCTTCTCCCTCTCCCGAAAAATTGTTTTGATAATGTAAAACAAGTGAGCACCCTTTTACATTATCAAAACGATTTTTCTTTTGTCATTTACAAAAATTTTGTAGTACAGAATTTCGGAGATGAATAATTTTAAAAAGCAGAACTTTGAAAACATGGAAGACCCCAATCCTCAAATGAAAAGATTCGCAGTGAAATCGTGAAGCGAATCATGGCTTGTTGTCAAAAGTAGAAAGGACTACAACAACAGTTCTCAATAAAACACGCTTAATGTAAATCATTCTTCTTTCTCATGCTTACGCAGAATGTATGGTAAAATTAGTCTTCACATTTTCAACAACCACCGGTGACAGTGACCCCAGGTGGCTGTAAACAACCGGGGATGAGTGTTTTTCTAGTCAAAATCTAAAAGTAGTTACATTTTGCAATACCGCGAAACCCTTATAATTTATGATAGATACTCGCCAAGGGAATGTTTTTGTCCCAGAAGGGTCAACGAGAAAGACATTTCCCGGGATTTTAGGAACATACCTACTCAGAATTCGAATACCCTCGATAGGGCTCTGTAATAATACTGTTCACGTGTACTTAATTTTGAACTGCTTTTATCACTGCAGTATTCTATAATTACAACTTAGAGGATTGTAAAATCGTTTCCATACTGGAAAGAATCACGGATCTGCAAATCTTTTTCCGCCGCCATTTCTTCATATTAGGAAACAAGAAATAATCGCACGGAGCCAAATCTGGAGAATATTGTGGATGAGGAAGCAGTTCATATCGTAATTTAGCTAATTTTGCTGTTGCTACTGCGGACGAATGAGCCGGTGAATTATCGTGATCGTTTTTCCATCAATTCTTCATTAAATTAATCTAATAAATTGGCATAGTACTGTCCGGTGAACGTTTTCTGCTTTTCCAAATAGTCAATGAATATTACGCCGTGGGAATCCCAGAAAACCGTTGCCATGACTTTTCCGGCCGACGGAACGGTTTTTACATTTTTTTGGAGCACATTCGCCAGCAGAAGTCCACTGTTTTGATTGTTCCTTTATTTCTGGCGTGTAGTGGTGTATCCAGGATTCATCAACTGTTATGCAACGCCGTAAAAATTCACTTGAATTGCTCTTGAAGAGTTCCAAATTCTGTTTTGAAATCTTCACCCGAATCCGTTTTTGATCCATCGTCAGCAAACGCGGCACCGGCACCCATCTTGCCGATCATTTTTTCATGTCCAAATGGTCAAGCAGGATTCGAATGACGGTATCATTTGAAATTGCTACAATCTCAGCTATCTCACTTTGACCCGGCGATCGTCCAACACAATATTGTGGATTTTGTTGGCCATTTCTCCGGTTGTGACGCCATTTGGACGTACTGGGCGCTCAGCGTGTTTTGTGCTCGTACGACCACAACGATATTCAGTGAACTACTTGTGTACCATTCCATGCGAGGGGGCAGATTCTTCATAACATTGACAGATCTATTTGATTTTTGTGTTGCCTTTGCCGAGAAAGAAACAAAGATGTCAGAAAAAAATCCTCTATGCGATCCGAGCGCCATGTTGTATCAAAGTCACTGACTTATCAAACAACCCTCGAACACCGATCGAATCGTATAGTAGGCATCGTAATTTTATAGTGAAAAGAAAAGTATATATCTTTGCCAACATTTAGGTTTGCATCATTGGAATCTACTCCATATTTTCCGTACTCTCCCTGATGACATTCCTCTTTTTGTTTACAAATTAACACCACCTCCTCTATACGATCCGAGCGCCATGTTGCATCAAAGTCACTGACTTATCGAACAACCTTCGAACACTGATCGAATCGTATCATAGAGTCTTCGATCCAACAGCGTCATTTTATAGTGAAAAGAAAAGTATATCTTTGCCAACATTTAGGTTTGCATCATTGGAATCTACTCCATATTTTCCGTACTCTCCCTGATGACATTCCTCTTTTTGTTTACAAATTAACACCACCGTCATTAATTTTGTATTTAAAAATTTTGAATATCAACCGTCATAACAATAATGCCCAGTTTCCACCTCCAAATTATACTAATAACAAGAAAAAATAAGTACTCAAACTTTCTCTCTTCAAGGGTTACCATAGGGCAAACCGTCATCAGTTTTAAACCACCGCGTAATATCCACTTTCTTTAATACCCGACGAGCCACCATAGAGTAACACTGCAATTGCCAATTATTATGGCGGCTAACGTATTTTTTTTTCCACCTTTTCTCCCCATTCCTATTGTCTGCTTACTTGGGGTAGTGAAATAGAGAAATCTAATATTAAATGCTCCATAAAAAATGTAATAATAATTCATAAAAAATGCAATTTTAAATTTTTTTTTTTTTCCTCTCCTGGTGTGTATTATGTTGCGAATGGTATCTGGTTGGGTTGTATGTTCTGCGGCAGTGAGGGTGACAGTTCAGTTAGATACTTTTTTTTTTCTGGTTTCATTTTCTGGGGGCTTACAGCACGGGCGGATATTGACTGTGGTTAAAGAAAAAAAAAAAAAATAATAACTTAGAAGGATAATGCTAATAATGAAGACAAAAAATAAATAAATGTATCTGCTGCATATAAAAGATGTTTACTCGGTAATCGAGAACATCAGTCTACCTTATTCCATTAAAAATTAACAAACTTTTTAAGAAAGCAAATGCTAAACCTACCGTCAGACCCTTCCATGGAATAGATATACGAAAACCGTTTTGCATACATACCTACCACATGTATCTATGGGTAGTTTAAATAAAAAAAAAGAAAAACTACCACCCCTCAGAAATCGGTCGGCGGTGTAAAAAAAAAAACTACTCACCCCAAGTGACACCCACACGCCTACTTTTTTTTTTTTTTTTTTTATTTCCCTGTTTAACACTATTGGATTACAATTTGCTTTTGCAATGCAGTCTTGTACAAGGTGGTTTCTATTTAAATAAAGGTAAAGTCAGACATCATCGCAGATAAAAAACAAAAAATAATAATAACAAGACAAGAGGGTGGCACAAGGAATAAAATAAAAATAAAGAAAATTATTATTTCTATTTTGCATGATGGAAAATTACCACCATCACCATCACCATCACCATCACCGCCCCAGCGACCACCAACGCTTAATGGAAAATAAAAGTGTCGCTGTGTACTAAACAGTTCGTATCTTTTCTCCAACCCTCAATTCCCGAGAGGACATCACATTAACGGTAAAATAAAGAAAACACCAAGAAAGGAGAGAGATGTTGGAAGGAAGTTCTCGTATAAAATAACTCAGAAAGAAAAACATAGAGAAATGTAATTTCAAGTTTTGTCAAGTTCTGCGGCGCGAAAGAATGAACTAAATAAGGATTTATTGTTTTGCTTCTTTGTTTTTTTTTTTTTTTCCTCTAATTTGTTCCTTTGGGATATCCTTTGAGGATTCCATCTGTCTATTTAGATATTAAGTTGGGTGTTTTTTTTTTTTGTAATTTCCCTCTTTAATGCCTATTCACCTTATTTAGCAGAAGATAAAAATAAAAGTTTTTTTTTTACTTTTACGCATTTTGATTGTGCAGAGTTTTTATCTGGACTTATTTTGGAAAAGAAAAAAAATATTTTCATTGAGACTTAGGATATAGATCAAGTTTAATTTTGTGTCTTAGGTTTATTTTCATTCGATCACGTGTAGGAGATTTGAAGAAATTCTTACGGAGAAAATGATGCATATCTGCGTTTTGTTTTGAGTTTGACGTTACTTGATACTATTTGTAAAGCTAACATCCTGCAAAGTGTACCCAAACAACAGGCGGGTGAAGTACCCTGCAAGGATCAGTTTTTCTTTAGTAAAAAATTTACGAAGATTCAAAACCAATAGGCAGCACAACCTATATATGATTTCGCTGCAATTGGTTCTGTAGATTCAAAACCAATAGACAGCACAACCTCTTTATGGTTTCACAGCAATTGGTTCTGTTTATTTATTTTATTAGACACTTTGTTATCAATGATGTCCACTTCTGGTATGAACGTCGTTTCTGTGCGATCTGTGATGAAAATTCTATCAAATGTACATGAGGCCTAAATATTACTAAATTAAACTGCATCGGGTATATTTTGTAATGTCATTTGCATTACAGAAACACGGTGTAAAACGAATGTTGCCGACAGTTTATATAATATCCCGAACAATAAATTGAATCCCAATACAACTGGTGGAAGTTGATATGCTATCGAGAATCTTCTGCTGGGAAACTTAAGTGTTGTTTAGATGATACATATAATCCGAACATAAGCTTTTCTCTAGAGCCTTTTTTCTCCACACTTTTAGGAATTCTCCGTACTTTTTGAACACATTGTAATCTGCGGAGATTTAAATGCTTATCTCAAAACCAATAGCAGAGTTAGCTAACTCATGGCGAGCTTTCGGTAGCGGTAGTAGAAATTACCACTGAATCAGCAAGACTCAGAAGGGTTCTTTCCAAAGAGCCGGTGGCGTTGCCAGACGTGTCTTTTAGGGAGCCTCTAAAAGACTCGTCTGGCAATTGGACTCACTCCAATGAAAAGACATTAGAAACTGAATGCTCATTTTCCAGGATGTATAGAAGGTAGAGATGACATCTTTGGCAGCAGTAGTAGTAGACGCGAAATAGCGCCGTCTGAATGTCCAAATCCTCAGGTACAGACGGCATTTCCCCGATGATGCTACAAACAGCCAAAAAAGATATAACACCGTTTTTAAAGACTGAGAATGGAGTCATGTATCAAAGGAGTGGCGTGAAGTCAAGGTTGTTTTCATCCCCAAAGCAGGTAAAGCTAGTAATACCTGCGCTGGTGACTTTAGACCAATAAGCTTGACATTCTTTATTCTGAAAATCTTTGAAAGGCTTATTGACATGCACATTCGCTGCAGGTTGAACACCAGTATCATATCTCCGGCACTGCACTTCATAGAGTTGTCAGTACGTTTAAAAAATCATTGAATGATAAAGAGTACACCCTGGCCGCATTCTTAGACATTGAAGTGGCGAAGATGTTAGAACAGACTACATAGTGTCCTATTTAGACTTTCATAGGCCGTTTTCCAGTTCAGTTCCGAGTCGGGAGGAATGGGAAACTAATATCTCGCTAAATGACAACTCCATCTCCATCTACACTGATGGATCCAAGATGGACGTGGGAGACTTTGTGTCGGTAAATAAAATACCTAACCAAATTTATCGATGCATCGGGTTGGTTTAAGAACCCATAGAGTTCAGGAGTGGGGAAGCTGCACTCCTTGACCTATTTTATTCTGTTTATTTATCGATGACCTGCCTAAACTGTGTTCAGATGTACATCTTTGTGTTCAAGTTTACCTATCCAGACTAATCGCCCTAGTTGACGATCTCGTTTGCAGAATCGATGAAGATCTCTCTGAGGTATACAATTGGTCGTTGAAAAATGGACCTCAATTAACCCGTCAAAAGCGTTATGATACAGACTCAACTACAATTTGTGGATACTGTTACCAATCTTGGGTTTAATATAAATCGCTCTATCCTAAATTTTACTGTAGGACAGATTTATGGTGGCCAGCATAATAGATGGTTGCTTTCTATTTTTACTCCAATAGCCACTAAGTGAAGGCTTATCAAAACCATGCTTGTATCCATTATTGATTATGCTGTAGTTATGTGTATGGCTCGATTCCCTGCCCCAGCATACTCGTAAGCTACTAGTTCCATTCAATGAAATGGTTGGATATGTACTTGTGCTTCGAAGATATGATCATATCTCTCACTTCCATGCTGTTGTCCTTGGATGTACTCTACAGCAGTTCCTTGACGCTCTGCCCAAAGCTATTAAAATAAAACAACATATTTGTATGAAAACTTCAGTTTGTACAATTTTGGAGAACTCATAGCCTAATTGCTTCCACATCTAACTCGTTGAACTCTTGCCGCTATTTCTTCGTACATGCTATCGGACTTTGCAATTCCCTTCCCATTGTAATTTTTAAATTCAATTTCAATTCAATTCAATTTATTTATCTTTAAGAAAACTTACAACGTTATGTTTACATTGGTTTGTATCTGCAAAGCCTTATGGGCTTGTCTGCAGGAGATTAGCTACATAGGTGTTAATTTTTAATTTGAGTTCTACATAATATATTCAATTCAACTTTTATTATATGAACATTTTTTATTAAAAATTTTATATATTGAAATGGTTAGAGTTTAAATATAATTGTTTAACTTTTTTTTAAAAAAATGGGTTTCGAAAAATTACGAAAATCTGCGGGTATTTCATTGAATATTGTTGGGACTGCAAAATTATATTTTCGCCGACCATATGCATTCCAGTATATCGGAGTGGTGCCTTGCTGTCTTCTTCTAGTATTAAATGTTTGTTGAGATGGAATTTTGTAAGTGCTGTCATCTTTGAATTGCGTTAAAATTTCTAATTTGTACAGTTGTTCTATAGTTAGAAGCTTCATTGAGTTATCAACTTGATGTTCGGTTCTATGGATATGTTGGTGGAATTTTGATCGGTAGACCATTTTTTGTATCCTAGCTTGCTTGTTTGAAGCTGTGGTGCATTTTCCCAAGCTAGTATGCCATATCTCAGGTGAGATTCAACCAATCCAAAATAGGATTATCGCAGAACGTCTGGTGTGCATCTGTAGCTCAGGTGAAATAAAGCGTATGCGGACTGATGAAGTTTTGTTCTTAGGGCCTGTATGTGATAGCTCCATTTCAAATTGTAATCCACGATCACCCCAAGGTACTTATACGTTGATACGTTTTCAATTATTGTTGAGCAGCCATCCTCCTTTTGAAGATGTAGATGACTACCTACTCTATGCAGATACTCCGCGGTATGCATTTTTAAAATAACTTTATACTTCATAACATGGGGCGGGCGAATATGCATAACCCTTGTTTTTTTGGCAAGCCCATTGTCATGACACCAAGCCATGATAACGTCGAATTCACTTTGCATCATTTTTTCCGCTGCCTCAATATGACTCACTACAATGGCCGTGTCATCCGCATATGCATATGCCGTGCTTTGCTTTAAAACTGAAAGCAGGTCATTTATATAAATTATAAAAATAGGAGGGCCTAACCTTGATCCTTGTGGTATTCCATATTTAGCATCTATCTCCTCGCTCAAATACTCTTTGATTTTCACCTTATATTTTCTATCATTCAGATAACTTTCAAACCATGTCAATATGGACCCTCGTACACCAATTTTTTCTAGAGACTTTAATATTTTTTTAAGACATAGTGTATCAAAGGCTTTTTTAAAGTCGATGAACAGAACAATAGGGTTGTGATTCTTGTCTAGGCTAGTGTTTAATCTATTTGCAAAATCTCCAAGTAAGCGATTTATACTTTTATTTTGTCTAAATCCGAACTGATTGTTTTCCAAGAGTTTGTATTTCTCAACATAATCATATAGCCTCTTAGCTACAACTTCTTCTAACACCTTATCTATAGCTGGGAGAATAGAAATTGGCCTATAGTTAGAAATCTCATTTTGATTTCCATCCTTGTATATTGGGCGAACAATTGAGGTTTTGAGCAATTTTTCAGATTGTTCTAGGCTCATGTAGACTATTTTCGATATTATTGGAGCCAATACTCTGGAACTATTTTTGAGGTCTTTGGGCCTTATGGCATCTCCTCCTGCTGATTTATTTTCTTTAAGCGAGTTGAGAATATTCTCTATTTCTCCCGTGGTGACCTCTGCTAGATACATTGAGCGCTGTACACCATTCGTTGGGCTAAGAAAGGATTTGTATTCGCATATGTGTATAGCGTTTTTAATTTCGGATGATAATTGATTCGGGAACTTATTTACAAGTTATCAAAGTGCATTTCGCTGGCAAAATTTTTGGCTAAGGCGTCGTCTAGATTGGTGAACCTCCTTCCTAGTATCGTGTTGACGATTTTCCAGGTCTCTCTAGGATTTTTTCTTGCTTTTTGGAACTGATCTCTATAGTACCTCGATTTTGTGTTGTTAATTCTTCTGTTAAGATCGTTCCGAAATTGTTTGAATTCTCTTTCGTTATCTTGGTTTCTTCTATTATTTTTGTACCCTTTCATCATTTTCAATCATTTCTTAACACCAATTACCTGTCAATCTATATATAGACATTCTTCCTACTCTTTTTTTTCTTTCTGTACACCTTTCACCGCTCTATTTATATATTTATACATTTTTATATATAATTTCGTATGGACTTTCTTTAATTTAGTCATTCGTACTATTTTGTAATTTATTTGTTATTATTACTATCTGTTCCTTATTGTTAATGTACTACAATAGACTAAGTCTTACTTGCACTTTTTGTTAAATAGACTGAAACAGAAAATTAGCTGAAGCATATTCTACGCGTATCTTTATATTCATAAACAATTAGAAAAAGTAGGTATACGTCAAATTCCACATCAATGAGAAAAAGTGTGGTCTAGCAACATGTTGCAAAGAATCTTAGACTGTAATTTTGTATTCAGGGTAGGCTAAGACACAAATTCCTCAATTCGTGCATTCATTTATGAAAACGTAACTTGGTATATACCTACTTGGTTTCTATCATAATGTTGCCAGTGTTATCGTAGATACAAAATCTATAGCATGTGATGCATGTTAACAAGTTTAAGTTTTGTTCAACATGTTCGCAAATGCTTGTCCCGATTTCCTTTTAGTAAACAAAATTTCCATCAACACGTACCTATATTCTAGCGTTACATTTATTTTAACTTGTTATCACCAAGGCTACAGAAAATCCCATAATTGATCAAAGTGCAACTAAAAATCACTAAAAATAGCCAAAGATATCGAAAATAATTTCTATCAAACAGCTACTCCTACCATTTGAGTATCTATTACATTAAGTTTGCACACTAATCTCTGTGTGTCTTCAGTGCTAATTAACACTTCAATTGAATTTAATAAATCGTACCTGTCACAACTTAGATAAATAAAGAAATTCCACAAGCCTCGATTTACCCATTTACCCGCAACCATTGATCATCTGATCATCATCGCTAGCATTTTTTTTTTTTTATTATTATTTCCGACCAGACTTACACAAAAATCAAAAATTAATTTCTCTCGATCGCTATTCGATCGGCAGTTTGTGCGTCCCCATCGATCATATTCTCGACAAACGTAACGTAGAGAATTTGTTACGATATGTCGAAAAAAAAAAAAAAAAACAAGAATTGATTTTCATTTTTTTTTGTTTTGAACTTGTTGTGAGATCGAAGATTTAGATACTCACACGCTTCGTTTGTGATTTATTTCTTGAATTCCTGTTTACAGCGAAAAGACATTTGAAACTTGACTGGTGGCAGAAACTGCCTACCGGTAGTTTGTCCATCGAAGCGTTGTATCTGTAATAAGTCATGTTTTTCATTGGCCAAGATCTACTACAACACTTACTCTCTTGATGTACTCCACAAAATTAGTTATGACTTGGCGCTCTGTTAATCAATTTGTTTTTTGTTTTGTTTCAGGTCGATGGTGTCGAAGAGAATGGTCATCGCCTGCAGATGCTAGAAATGCTGATGCCTCCCGGCGGTTATATTCCTCAGTCTTCCTAGGTAGTCCTGGTAAGTGGAATCGAATTTTAATTTCAAACTAATAGTTATGCGTGAGATTGTACGAACCTTTTCTATACGCCTATACGTACATGCATATACATTCTTGCAACATGTTGCAAGGAAATCTTGCACGCTATTTTCGATTACGAACTTTATGCATTTTAAGTAGAATAGGAGCAGTAGAAATATCTAGGAGTCGGTGTGTGGTTTCAAAGTTTGGATTTTGTTTGCAGCATGTTGCCAAATGTAGCTAAATCATCTCAAACAGTTCCATATTTGTAACATTTATTTTTTGCTGTCAGTTGTACATCGTGATTTACATGGGGTTCAGCATTTTGCCTTTTTAGGAACAAAATTTATTTAACTGATCTGTGAGGACATCTTTCGATGGTAAACATTCTTTCAAGATTTGGTATCGTTGTTAACCAATACGACCAAACGTAGCAATATGTTGCGAAGAAAATATGTTAATGGAAAGTTTGTCCTTAAAGCTCCTGTCTGTATTCGGATTTACAGAAATGTGATAGGAATGGAAAGTATAGTAAATATGGTCAGAGTTATCGCAAAATCTTTAATTACCCGCAACATGTTGCTAGAGAACTTTACGTTCCTGGCGTACATTCCTGTAAAACCCTTATCGATAGTTGCGAAATATTCCATTCGGCCTTCTAAAACGATATTCTTCTTTGATTTTGATACCATCAGTATAACGAAAGGTTTTTATGCAACCCAGACTTGAGGCTAACATGCCAGACATGAATACTTTCTCAACTGTCTAGTACCGATTTAAAATAATAGATTGTAACCTTGCCATGTTGTAAAATGATTGCGAATGATACTTGTGTAAAAAAAAAAATTAAAGTGAATCTGTAGTGTGTGCTTATGCATAAATCGAATAGAAATTACAGTATTAAGTTACTTGCAACATGTTGCTAGACATATTTTTCTCATTAAGATGGAACTTGAAGTAGTTTTTGTTATGAAATCGTTTTCTAACACCGCATAGAATATTCATGAGCCTTAAAAATACATCACAATATTCACCGCCATCATTAACTTCTATCCATTTGGACTGACGTTAAATATGTGTGTTCGATTCCGTAGAATGGTAACTACTACCAACTTATCTACGGTTGTATAGTAAGTAAGTATATTCATCATTCCATGCGCGAGCGATATCATCTCTCCCTATGCAATCGAATCTCGACATAAATACAGACATAGGTCGCCCATAAAAGTCAGCACTGGATGATGATGATGTTGACGTCGTCGTCGTCATCATCGTCGCATCCTCCGAAAAGCCAATGCTGCTGGTGCTGATGATGATGATGATGATGATGGGGCACCAAGAGAAGAGATGGCGCACGCAGAACTAAAAGACATGTTTCCTTCTTTCCAGTATACACAGAAAAAATCAAAAAAAAAAAAAAAAAAAGAAGAAAGAAAAGCCCCTTAGTAAGAGTGAGCTGGACAAAATGATTTCTCGCTTCTACATTTGCAACATGTATCTATACTTATATAGAAATCATCGTCATCCATCGCCATCCATTTTCTGTATAACATATCGTATCTACATTGGTGAAACTTTTGCGGAATTGCAATTTCCTGCGTTTCGCGTGTTGTACAACAACAGATACGTTGGTTCATACATGCATTCCGCATGCGAGAATACGCGCCGCTTCTTCTTCTTCGTCGGAGGCTCTGTACGCCCCAGCACTCATTTACTCGCCCTCTTGGTACCTTCGAGAGGGGCCTTCTTGGTTTTGCAGCTTCTGCTATTCTTCTCATCCATCTATCCATCCATTCCGAAGCATATCCATCCACAACGATTCTTTTTTCCATCTTTTTTTTTTTTTTCTTGTTGTTGTTGCTGCAGCAGATGTGGGATTACCAGCTCTGGGTGCTATGAAAACGCACTCGGGAATAAAACACCAGTCTACTGCAAGATGGTTGCACGGAACTTTATTCCTCTTTCATCATCATCATCATCATCATCGTCATGAACAGCGGAGACGGTATACAATCTCCTCAGGCTTTGGGAGTTTTTTTTTTCGCTTCTTCTATGTGTGGTTGGGAGGTTTCGTAAAAAAAAGAAGAAGATAAAATTGGTTGCATAGATACACATGCAGGTTAGATGCGACGCAGATAGGCGCTATCGATTGGTTCATAACCTAGGAGGAGTGGCGGCTCGGCGCGTGATGTTAGAATGCGATAGAACAGCAGGAATGAGTGTTGAATGCAACAAAATATTTTGTAACTTCAAGTATGCATAACAAGATTTTCAAATTTATTTATTAAAATAAGTGCAACAGAATGGGTAGTAAAACGATGTAATGTCAGATAGATGTAATGGTAATGGGGTTAGTTTTCTACTTATTTAATTGATTTCGACAATGTGGGAGGTTAGGAGGTGTCTCAGGGAAAATCAAGGAATTTAAAGAAGCCTCCAGAAGGAGTTTCTATTCTGCAAAAACCTGCTAAATACATGACACGATCACATTTTGAAGTGACCTTTCCTAAACCCACATTTAATTTTGTTTTTTTAAATACTACTATAGGCCGCTGATCTTCTTCTAATGCAACCCTTGGTCGATGATCACTTCGAAGAATGTCATGAAACTTTCACCCTGCCTTGTTCTGATCCAATCGTTGCCGAAAAATTTTGAACGATCAGTTTGATTTGTCTTATTCCTGTATTATAGCCTTCATTTTGCGATGTGGATATGCATATCAAACGAACCTAATTAGATATATTTGCAAGATCAGTGCAGCTTTTTTAGCTTCTTAAATGATCTTTTAAGATCACGTTGATGATCGGATGTTACACCTTGTTTTTAATACATAAAATCCATCTTTCCAAGTTAAGGGATTCCTCTTGAAGAATCTTAGTGTTTGACAAGATCAGTTCGATCACCAAATATTTCAGAGTTATTCTTTACTTTCACTCCTATCTTTATTACTGTGTATTTCAGTTTAAACTCTTTGCTAGTTACGCTTTTCACGATAGTGAAAGATTGACTATTTTCTGAAAAATATAAGAGATCATTTAAAAATTTGTAATGAATACAACAAGTAAAAGTGATCTTCCTTTTACCATTTCAAGATCACTGCAATCCGTAGAACTTTTCAGCTTTTTTACACCCTTTGTCGCAAAACAACTTCAGTATTTTGAAACTGATCGTGACTGATCACTGTATTTAATATTTCGAAGATCAAGCTTAAGTATGATCTGCACTGTTTTTTTCGAATGATCGTTTTTGTGATCCTCTCAGACTTTCGCGGATCAAATTCTTTGTACGAACTGTCAGTTATAGAATATAGACCTATTAAAGTGATCTTCTCAAAGAGAAATGATCATCTACTCTTTTTTCACAAAATCACTTCGATATTTTACGCTTTTCATATCTTTACGTGATGTGAACTTTACTCGTACAGTCTAAAATCATCTTCATTGAGCGCCTATTTTTCAAATTTATATTTTTGCTTTTAAAATTGTTGTATCTACGCGATCTGTCGTAACATATTTCTAATGTTTTGCAAGTCATGTAGTTCTATTTTCTTGAAGATCAGCCACAAACATTATTCACATCATCGAACGATCACCAACTAGTTTCACTAATCTGTCTGTGTCTACCTATAGTGATGAGTTTTCTTTAATACACATGAACCTGTCATAGACACGAGTTTTACTGATCTTACTATATCAACTGAGAATCACTTGATAATCATTACAAATACGATGCCGTCTGCTACTTTCGATCATAAAAAAAGAGTAGTTTCACTTATAACCGCTAACATGGAATGTAGCCATCGATTGAATTCCAATTCCAAGAATATTTTCGGCTTCTTATTGCAAATATGTTAAGTTCTACTGATTTTCGTTTTTTTTTTCTTTATTCTATCTAAAGCTCTCGCTGAATAGGCCTTCTTACCCTGTGGCTATTTTTATTCAACTTGAGAGACTTTTATTCTACAATAGATAGTGTTATTTCATGATCATGTATCCATCCGTATATATACATACACTTCACCTGAATACCTATGACTGGTGTTTTTGTTCTCTGCCGCCAAACACTAAACCGAACTCTCGTTTCATACCTCCCTTTCCTCTTGACACTCAAAGTCAAGCCCGTCGTTGGATAATTTCAATGTTGTACCACCAATCTATTCAGCGCCTATTTTGCAAATCACTTTCAGATACATTTGCCTTCGTCTCTGTTCTGTCTTGATCATGATATGGAAATTTGTATCTTTTGACACAAAGGCGACCGAAAAGATCGCGATCGAGAGGAGATCGAGGGAACAAGTACTTTTTTTTTTCAAGATCACACAGTGCCTTAGAGAGAAAAAAAGGTATCTCTGCTACTCCCCCTCCCCTATGTGCCATAGTTTAGTGTAATAATACTAAATTGTTACTGATTATCCTTTTTTTTTTGTTGCATACACGTATAAAGCCGGTGTATGGGGCATTTGAAAATCATGAACCGTACCAACTGTTACAGAACATTCGTTCGGGTTTGGTTTGATATTTTTTTTATTCCAACTCCCCATTCGCCTGTCCGTCGTTTAAAAAGGAAGAAAAACTGTTGCGCGAAAATAAAAAGATACAAAAAATAATACTCTGACTGAAATACAAAAAATCAAAGCGATTTCGCCGCAAGACTGACTTGACTTTTAGAACTTTTTGTTCGGTCTTTTTTGTATCTTTTTGTTATCTTTTTTTGTTGAAGGAAAATTCAACTCAAGTTGAAAAGTTGACTTTGGGAATACTATTATATCGGCCGCACTTTGTTGTAACATCAGACATCTCTCATGAGCTCAGAGGATAGAATATAATGAAGTCTGTACATGCATCGGCATCGGGATTAGACTCTGTGTTGTGTGTTGTGCATACTTATCTGCAATTTTGCGCAGCATGATCAAAATCGAAGTAATTTGATAATGCGGCGAGCTTAGAGTGCACACTAGATATATAGATAGACATAGATGCAAGCCAATTTGCATTCCAAAACAAGCGAACAAAATGCAAAGATTAATGATCGCTGCTTGCAATTACGGTTTTTCAATAGATCTTTGTGTAATTTACAGCTAGACATATTACACAACAAAAAAAGATACATACGTACTCGTAGATACTCGTACTCCAAGTCGGTTCTCTTTATAAATTCATGGCCTTTCGTTGCATAATATTGTCAAACTAAGTATCTGCAACCGATTTTGTTGCCAAACTTACGGTAAACCATTCAATTTCAAGATAAAACTGGTCAAATGTAACCTTAGGTTGACCATGCTTATCTTTTCGAATAGTTGCGTGGTGGACAAGACCAAACGGAATCCAGAACGAATTGAGAGTTTTATCAAATTGACCAAATCAAATGAGTTTTAGATATTTTTTCCGAGATAAGAAATGGCATTCAATACACACACTCGCACACACGGAGTGGATAACTAAAAAGGATCTCAGGGAAGAAGCAAACAAAAAAAAAAAAGGAAAAAGAGTAAACAAGATATAAAAATTGTACAATCACCCATTTCGAAAGCGGTCAACTTAATTCATTTAATGGTAATGCGATGAGATTTGTATCTGTATTTTGCTTTGGTTCTTCCATTTCTCGATCTTCTTTGAATGTGCTTGCAAATGTTAAGGAACGAGATACAAATGAAAGAGTTAAGTGCATTTTTTGTTTTCGAAAAAAATGTTTTTTTTTGGTTGGTTTTCTTTGGGGTTTATAGGGTGAGAGCAACGTGTATTTAAAAGTATCTTTGTGGCTTTTCGCCAGTTAATTTCTTAGATTAACTTATCTAGATAAAAGATACAAACTGTAATTTCGTATTGCGTGTGTTTTAGTTCGTAAAGATGCTTTAGATACCTTCTTGATGTTAAATGTATACTCCGTGCTACTCCGTGATGATATGTATCTATGGACATTTGTAAAATGGATTTTATTTGCAATTTGTGAGAGATGACGGTGGGTTTTGGTTTATTTCTTTTTATTGTATTCCCCGGACACGTCTTCACTTTCAATCAATCAGAGCAGATCGTATACCTACATCCTGTGAAACCGCAATTCTTTATTTCGTATTAGGTGTCAGCATCTACACAGGGAAAACCAAAAAAATAAGAAATAATATAAGGAGACACCATCAACCACCACACCTTGTTGCTTGTGCATGGGTCATTGGATTCGTTGAAACGGATTTGCCAACTGTCTGCGGCGAAATAATATTTGGATCAGATTTTATTTCGATTGCGGTTGCGTTTTACCAGTGAGTGTCGCGTTTTTGTGTAATTCAAAACGCGATATTTGTTTGGGATGTCGTAAGGCCAGGATGTATCTGTTCATACTAGTATTTGGTATAACAAAGAAAGTATATGCGTACCTAGAGCTTAGAGCGTACCTACGTGTTAGTAGTTGGCTACATCTGCAGTCCATGCTTAGCTAATGACATTAAGTTGATTCAAAAGCTGTGACGATTTTAATATTGCCTATTACTAGGTATTACGACGACATTCCTGCAATCATTTCTTTAATTGCCGCTTGTTAGTGCAACTTGAACTATGTTAGTTCAGCACACTCAATGTTCTCGAATGTGTTTGACCTGATAAAAGTGTTACTATAATTTCCGCCATTATTTATGTATCCTGTGAGGTCAGGACATATGACGAGGCTGAAACAAATTTGAATACGTAGATATAATGCTTAACAAAGAGTTTGAAAGATCTTTTACAGTCCAACTTCTTTGTTCTGTTCGAAAGTGAAGTCATGCAGCAGAAATCTCCCCCAAATATTACATGCATTACATGCAGAGACGAACTGTTTTATCAATCCTCACTTAGCAGCTCAAAATACAATATTTTCCAGTTTTTGTGTTGCACATTGACACGTTGCTGAGTTTGTTTGTTGTTTTCTAGTACCGATAGAAACTTACATGTATATTTCTAATAAAAGATACAAACTGATAGTTGACAGCAAAGCTGAGCTTTTTGAGGTTGGAAGGTTAAAACTAGTACCGAACCATAGTGGATTGAGCACATTCTCTTCAAGGACTTCTCATTGCACTGTTGAACTTAAATTTTAAGTTTTCCATTATCACTTTTGTGAATCCTGTAAGTGTGAAGAATCTTTAGGAAATGGAGGCCCATTTTATGCGGCAATATCGTTTTCTTCTCCTTGTTTAACTTGTTGGCTTATGGGTTCATTCATTCTTTTCTAGAAATTCCAGGCGATAGGGTTTTCGATTTCGGTAAGCTGTTGCTATTATTATCCTCTACTTCACTCAACATCAGTTGGTATACATGTTATTGGAGCGATGATAGCTTTGACCATTATTTTTAGTTTGGGTGACCTTCTCCCGATTGCAGAGAGCTATTCGCTATCCTAAACCTTGTCTGACCTTTTTTTACCTTGCTTAACATACTTCCTAATTACTATTATTAATAAGTACTGCTAGAAGACCCAGCTGGCTTCTTTCAAAATTGTTAGTCGCGCTCTAAGCACCTGCTTACTGCTCATAAATTGGCATTCAAATGCCAAAGAGAATCGACCACCGAATTCGCATTTGGTGCATTCGAATCGTCGGCGTATTTGTCCATCTAGCTATCATTCCAGCTGATGTCATGCCGCTGAATCCATCATACAATCGTGTGATGTGGAAGATGTTAAAGCCATCAATCTTTAAATCTGCAAACCGCAAAAATGATGCAGCATGGTTCTATGATGAAGAAAAGCCTTGTGAGATTGGCTTACATACCAGAGGCATTGATGTCGTGTCCCACAATGACTACGGAGCAGCCAAAGGAGCTATCATGTTGAAAAGATAAATGCATTGGACTTAGAGATCCAGACTTCCTCTCCAAAGCAGGGGAGCTGCACTTCAAATCGCCAGGGATGATATTATCAAAAAATGCAGCTTCACCACGAAACTGGGTAATAAAATGGGGTGGACCAATGAATCTACAATGCACATGCTCTAGGATCCTATCATAAAATGCTGCCATGAAAGCGCTGAGCTGCTGTGAAATGAGTTCTAAGGTGGAACGGGAGCTTAGACAGACTCGACCTCAGTTTGCAAGAAATAAAAACTGCCTACGAATAGTAATAGGCTTTCTCGCTGGACACTGTAATGTCAAAGAATACCTCCTTAGGATGATAGGCCCAGCAGAAACTCTATATCCGGGAGCCTAGCAGATTTATAGAGACACCTTTCATCTCCAGATTCGACTCAAATTCTGACTTATCTTAACGAAACTAGGTGGCTTTACCCCTATAAAAGCCAGGAGTTTGCTCAATAATTCTTTTACGGCGCAGTACGTACTGGCTTTGGATGAAGTATTGTCGAGACTGCATATTGCATTGTTTCTCGGTAAGAGCGCCAATCACAGTTTGAGAACAGTATTAATCAATGAATGAGATGTCGCTATTGCCTAGTTATGCTTCGCATGACGATATTGCTAAGCAAAACGTATTTACGAAAAATCTGTTCTTGGTATCTCCAAAGGTTTGATGCGCACTTTTATGACTGTTCAACAGAAAATGTACATCTTTTCAGACAGCCGTCTTATTATCACAAAACTCGCAGACCAGATAAAACCATCTTGTCGATGACAGTTATGTCTAGATTATTGGCAGCCTTTTGCGAGTATTAATTGCCTACCTTCACGTGGCTTCTTTTCCAAAGAATTCACATGAGGGCTACCGAAGTCATTGTCCTTATTTCGAATGCTAAGCGCTATCTACAATTCGCTCTACACTGCATGAGATTTTCTCTTTTGCAGACAGTGACGAATCTTATATAAACGCAAAAAATGGATCATTCTCTCTAAGCACGTACTTTTACTAACCGATCCAGACCAGCACTTCATTTGATTAGAACAAAGTCATTATGATTCATAATAACCTTAGCAATACCTCCTACCTATCTATTTCTCCAGCATTTTGATGCATTGCCAACAGTATTCTATCAATATTCCTTCACCTTATCACGTACCCTTTACCTGGAGAGTGACATATGCACATTCGTTTACAAGACACATTCCATTTCAACAAACAGCAAACAATGACCAATACCCATCCCTTCTTCAAGGCTGTCGTACGAGTATGTCTTGTCTCATATCGCAAACGACCTTAAGTACGTTTTTTAAAACAGAAAAAAAAAAATAATAATAATAATAATATTGATCGTGATTTTCGCACCGATCACCTACCAGAATGCAAAATACATATTTTTGCCCGTAAAAGGATGAAAAAATTATCTAGAAAAAAACTAAAAAACCCCCAATCCAAACCGACCTGAACTGCACAACGGCAGTACTGCGCGCAACACACTTAAAATTTCAATTAATCCGATTCCCCCGCTCAACAATTGTGGAAATGTATAATCAATTAACAAAACAATAAACGTAAAACGAATTGTATATTTATTCATCACACACAAACTACTATCTAGAATATTAAAATCGGATCACCAGAGAGTTGGGCCAGGAAAAAAAAAAGAAACAACAAAACACAACAGCAGAATGGAGTCAAAACGCTGAAAGAAAGCAGCACCAGTAGCAGCAGCAGCAGCAGAAGGTATAAAAGAAGGTCTCTTCGAATCTCCGGGATAATGATGAACTCTATGTCTTTGGAACGGAGTTGGTAGAATAAGGCTTTTGTTGACAGTTTTCGTTCTTTTTTTTCTGTATTTCCAGCAACATGATGTGAATTTTTAAAAGACAAACAGAGTCTCGATGTAAAATGCACACGGAATTTGTAAGAACTTTAGACAAGGCCCTGTGTGAGGTATCTATAGAGTGTGCATTTCATTTCAAATGATTTGGATGTGATTGCCCAAAAGGATAATCTAATTGCTAAAAAGATTCCGAAAGGAGAATTGAAATTTTGGTAGAGCGGTTGGTGTTTTTCTTCATTTATGAGGTTTTTTTTTGGATTGCGCCAGGGATGTGTAATCTTCATAGATACTAATAGCCCGAGTGCTACTAGGATGCACGATTCGCAAACGCCTACGTACTAAACACACACCCTACACACTTCAACCAGACTCCCCGCGGGACTGCCGTTAGGTATTACTTCGCGGGGCTGGTTAACAGTTTATGCTATGCTTCTTGTGTCAGCTTCTTCCATTGCTTCAGTTGCTCTTCTTAGCTTTTCTATTCTTCGCAGCTCTTTTTGTAGAGTTGTTACGAAGGAACATATTGCCATCCAATTTTCTTCCGACCGTAACATATGGTCGAGGAGTAATGACGGACTTGGCAGAGTAATTCTCCATGCCGTGAAATGTGTGCAGTAAAATACTGCGTGCTCCGTATCTTCATCTTCACCTGGGCATTCCGGCAGGATGGTGAGTTGTCGTGTCCAAATCGGTGTAGATATTTGCGGTAGCCACCGTGGCCAGACAGGAACTGCATTAGATGGTAGTTGCAGTCTCCATGCTTTCGACTTATCCAGTCTTGGATTGTCGGTATAAGTTTGTATATCCATCTGCCTTTTGTTGTATTAGCCCAAAGAGCTTGCCACATAGCTGCTGACGCTGCCCTTTCTTCAATTTTTATCACCTTGATACCAGTGGCGTCGTGAAGACTCAATTATATGTCCTCAGGATTTCATCTCAGAGAATATCGATTGGGACCATTCCAGCTATGACAAATGCAGCTTCGTCAAAGATGATTCGAAGCCGCTGATTATTCGTAGCGCACAGAGTCTGTATGATGACGATAGTCTCCTTTTGGTCTCCTTCGTCCTCAGTGCCTCCGCCCAGACTGGGGCGGCATATAACAGAACTGAGGTGATAACTCTAGAGAGTAGAATCCTTCTAGCGTATCCAGGTCCACCGATGTTAGGCATGATACGCGAGAGAGCTCCCTGCATTTGTGATGCTTTTTTGGTAACAAAATCAACATGCGTTTTAAACCGTAGCCTGTTGTCCAGCATTACTCCAAGGTATTTAACTGCCTCTTTCAACCTGATGGTTTGGTTACCAATCTGAAAGTTGGCAAATTCGACGGTTTTCCGGCTGGTTATAAGAACAGCTTCTGTTTTATGGTCAGCTAGTTCTAGTACGGCGGATATTGGCCAATCTTTTATCCGAGCAATTGCTTCATTTGTAGCTGATTCTACTGAACGGATTTGTTTAGCTGCTGTCACGACTGTAATGTCATCGGCGAATCCAATTATCCTTACTCCCCCAGGTAGCGCTAATCGTAGGACTCCGTCGTACATGATGTTCCACAATAGTGGCCCTAAAACCGATCCCTGTGGAACTCCCGCAGTTACGTTGTAGTATTTTACCCCTTCATCGGTATTGTACCTCAGCTTCCTGTTGTTGAAGTAGTTCGTCACTATCCATAGCAGGTAATATGGAGATGCCTCAAAGGTGCGAATGAGATTTTAAATGCTTTTCGTTTCCCTGCAAAAATTAGTTTAAGTGCAGTCTTTAAAGACATTCAAAGTGTTTAAGTCAAAGTTATTCATCTGTAAGAAGTATCTGTATCTATTACATTTCTGGACTCAATTGTTCACGTTTGCTTCGTGAAGGCGATTACAATAGGCGTGTTTTTGTTGTAAACTCTATACACAGCAATGTTCGAATTTACACGAAGTCTGCTGGCAATCCCTGCCGATAATATTTGCCGTAAAGGGCACGGACACACGATAGCCTCTGTTTTCATTGATGAACAACAACGCCCAAATTAGCAACATGTTGCTGCAACATAATTTCCGTAGGGAAATAACAAATAAATTCAAAATGTGGGATTATAAAGTGCTTTACGTGTTCGTACCCCACACATTGTACAGAAAACATAATTCAAAGAGAGCACGAAGTCAGAGAGTGTCAAGTCGGGACGACAAATTTACTAGATTTCGAAAGAATTAAACTCATTTGGAATTGATTTTGCTCCGTTAGACGCACGGCGACCTAAAAGATCTACTATCCTGGTGGTAACTGAGGCTGTTCTTGGGTTAGGCACTTCGTTCAATTCGGTTTCCCCTAGGAATGTGAGTATCTGTAGTAGATCTAGAGATGAGATGTCTCTTTCGTATATTTGGAAGGCTTCCAAGCAGCTTACTTGATTGTATGTCAATGGCCCGCAGTTCTTTAGAACATGGAGTCTCTTCCGCTTTGTCACAGAATCTAAATATTTGACTGTTTTATAGATTTAAGTTCCTGAGGTGCTCCAGGAGCTTACAGTGCCCTGTATCTTGGTTGTCATTTCCATACCACACTGGAGCTAATTTCATATGAGCTCAATGCGTTGATGGTAGCTTGGCTGTCTGGAACAATCGCAATGTCTTTCTTGCAATAATTTCTGGCGAGGTTAAACTGGGCACACTTTATGACCGCTTGAATCTCAGTCTGAAATGCTGGAGATTTTGCCATTTCTTCCGAAGTCATTAATCCGCTTTACAGTCTGATCCTTGATGGTACACATCGTTGATTCATTGGTCCATTCTTAGTGCTTAGTTTCGTGTTGAAGTTTTTGACAAAGGTGTATTTCTAGATCATATCATCTCGAGGGATTTTCTATTAACTCAGCAATCACGATGGAAAATACGTTAAGAACTGAGTACAAGTCCACTACACATGCTCAGTTCACTCTTACAAGTCTGCTGAACGCAGACAATTCTATCTGGTAGTCCAACCGAAAAGTATGTACCACAAAAGTGTTGAGGTTTTCTGGCCTGAACGGCAATAATTGGTGAGACTTTTCTTATTATTTTTTCATTACGTGATCAACAACCGAAACGTATGGTGTTTCGTCTAACCAGTCCTGCCGTGTTAGCCTGAGCGTGTATGGGATTAGGTCAACCCTTTTGAAACACGGTATGTTTTGCTGCGGAAAGCAGATAGGTCATCAACTGCACTCTTGAGGTGGTCAATAGCTTATTTCTCCGAACTGCGTTGTGTAATGGATTGTCATGGTGAAGGCGGAGTCTCCTTGTAGTTAGTTTTTCCCTTAAAATGTATTTCGAACACACATGATGTGTATCATTGAGAATTTATCATACGACGATCTTCCAATGGAATAGTGACAGTAAATCCATGTTTACAATGTCGATCACTGCTTTTGACTATTCTTGTCTAAATTTTTATTTTTTATTTTTTCAGTCAATTGTGCGGTAGGTATCCACCGACCCTACAGCTTCCTCACAGTCAAATGATCATGCAGGATAGTTTCGACGCAGGTCGTGGATATGATGACAATATGGTTATCCTCCTCCTCTGGTATGTTTTGAGCAGCGTAGGCCGGAGTGACGGCAGTTGTAGAACGTCTTTCACGATGCTCGTCTTTGAGTGAAACAATCCCAAATTAGACCTCTTTAAATGACCGTTCTATAGTGTCCAAGTATATTGCTTCATTGCCAAACAATCATTGTAAGTGCAACGTGTTTAATAAAGATACACATATGTATTGCCATTGATATCGTCCTTAGTAACGCAATCTTGGCCGAGATGGCTGAAATGTTCATAACCTATTCGAACTCTCGTTATTAGTGGACTATTTCATAATTGCACTTGTCGATACTTATGCCTCATATAACTGCACCGAACCTATATTTAAGGTACGATTAGTGATGAACAAAGACCTTGCCTCAAGGTTCGACAAAGATTCTATAATACCAAGTCGAAAATATTCTTTACTTCTGAGATTTACTTTTGCATTATACACTACTTAACCAATGATACCAATGAATGGTTCTACATACTTCCCAGCATCAAATCTAAAAGCTGGTCAAACTTGTGAGCAATAACTTAAACTTATTTCAATTGCAATTAAATTAAAACTGATTTTATAGAGATATAAATCTTTTAAATAATTTTAATAGAAGTGGTAACCCATAAAAATTAAATAAACTGCTGTTGCATTATCATTAATTAGGCTTTCAAAAGCTTTGACATTATTTCTGATAGGCATTGCAATTAAATTAAATAAGACTGGTTTACTAACGGTAAAGTTACATTTATTGGAATTTAAAAGCCCAAAAGACTACGAGTAGCAGGGAAAAAATAATTATTTTGTATCTACTGGAGGAATCCAGATAATGCTAGCTGTTGGCATGCACATTTTTCACAAATAAGTCTGATTCAGTTAAAGATCAAATTGATCTGGGACCACCTATGCTTACAGCTGGAACTGTAGATGGGGACACCTTATAAACATATCTCTCCGTGGGTAGTAATAGTTTCTAGCAATAGCACATTTAACTCCGTAAATGCTCAAACTTAATTTTTCTAGCATTAGAATGATTTATGAATACATCTGCAACATGTTGCTAGTGCAAGTTGATCCTACTCCGTTCTGAAAAGTCTACTTTTGGATATCATCACTAAAATGTACTTTTCTTTTGTATGATTGTACGTCCAAACAAAAACAAAACTTTTATTTATTGCTCTGATCCATTCAGGCTCTTCGTAGTTATGTGAGTGTTCAGCACATCATACGTATCATTTGTACTTTCTTGCTTTGAAAATTTCTAACGAACTGACTAAATTTCCGCAGCTATATTGAATATATTTGCAACAACTTTTTGTGGAGTCTTAGTCTCACTCTTCTCTCATTCAAGAACTAAATGGTGTCCAAAAATTCACGCAAGATTTGAATTTTGCGCCATTTATGCGGTAAAGTGTTGCCAACGAAAAAAAAAAAAAAAAAAAACAGCGTGGCAGCTGACAGTTCAGAGTTATTGCAAATGGAGTGCTACACGAAAGAACAACGCGAATTCATTGTTGAGCAATATTTTAAAAATAATAAAGGTTTGGCAGCTATGGTTTACAATTTTCGTACAAAATATGGTCGGAATAGTGAATAAACTTCATCAACTGTGAAGAGATTAATTCAAAAATTCAGAGAGACTGGATCAATTAGTAATCTTAGACACTCTGGGCATTCTTCAACAAGTCGTTCGAAGAAGTTCGTGAGAGTGTTGTTGAAAGTCGAGGAATATCAATTCGGTACCGTGGTCAAGAATTAGACATTTCGAGAAACTCAGCGTATTCTCACAAAAGATTTCCATCTTCATGCATACAAAGTGCAATTGACTCAAGAACTGAAGCCTACTGACCACGCACAGCGTAGAGAGTTCGTTGAATGGATTATGGAACAATAACAAGTGCATGCTGATTTTTCAAACTTCAGCGATGAGGCTCATTTTCATCTTGATGGCTCTGTTAATCGTCAAAATTGTCAAATTTTGAGTTCAGAAAGTCCACGAGTGATTGTTGAGCAAGAAATGCATCTACAACGTGTCATTTTTTGGCGCGGATTTTGGCCTGGAGGCATTGTCAGATCATTTATCAACAGCTAAAGCGACATGATAATCTAGTTTTTTGTGCCTAAATTACATATGTATGTGGACAATATTTGATTTCAACAAGACGGTGCCACTTGCCATACAGCCGGAGAAACACTGCATGATTCATTTTCTGGTCGTTTAATTTTCCGTTTTGGTGATCAGGATCAGATCATGCGATTTAACATTTTCCTTTGGGGTTTTTAGAAGTCTATGGTTTATGCCAACAAGCCCACGACCACCCACGCCTTGAAGGAGTAAATTGAGCACTGTATCAACGAAATTCAGCCACACATTTATGCAAAATGGTCATGGAAAATTTCGACAAAAGAGTGCGTTTATGCCAACAAAGTCGTGAAGGCCATTTATCTGATATGCTATTCCATACATAACCCTACTGTTTACTTTATGAACCAATAAAACATTTACAATTTATAATTAAAAACCTGTCGTTTCTATCAATTTTGGGACATCCTTTAGTTGAATTTGTTGCTTGTTTAGTACAGAGCATTTCACTAGCAACATGTATGTGCAATATTCAGAGTTATAATTTCTCAACACTTTATTTGCAGCACCTCCCGAGTTGCTATCAACATGTTGATAAGAAACTCAATTGATGTCTTAACATGTATTTTACAACTTATATTCTCTACAAATTTAAATCTGCATCACATGCACTATCTAGATATAAATAGACCTCAACATATTGTATAATACAAAAAAAAAACATTAATTATATCAAATCCCGACTCAAATTGCTTTCAACATCAATTCTCTATCCAGCAGCAGTGAAATTACTCAAATCCGATTGTTTTTATACGAAAATAATTATATTCCATTTGCCGCAACATAAATCAGGGACAAAAAAAAAAAAAAAAAAACACTCACACAAAATAACAAATATCCTCATCGAAATCACACAATACGCACGGGCATAAAGTGTAGATACATTTAAGCCCAATGCATCAATGCAACACGCATGCCACCCAGGACAAAAAAAAAAAAGAAACCCAATCGCCGAGCCAGTCGTATAACAAAGTATGTGCCTACATTTTCAATTCACTTAAGCCTCCTAAATCTTTTTTTTCCAGCCAATCCAAATGCAATTTATAAATGGGTTCCACAAAAAAAAAGGAAAGGGAACGAATAACCAATATTATATGCAGAACAGGGAGCCCGCAACATTTTTTTTTTCTTCCTTTGGTTTCCCTGTTATCCCATTGAATGGAAATAAATAAAATTCACAAAATGCATGATGCACGAAAAATTGGAGCACGAACAACAACTGAAATTGAAATCACCATACCTCCTCTATACTCGTACATAAATAAATCAATTCGCACTCAATTACAATTCTTTGCTCCTTTTTATTAATTTTTCTCGAATTTTGAATTTGATTTAATTTTTTTTTTTTTTTGGTTCGAACTTTTGTGGGGATTGCGGGTGACTTTTTGACCTTCTTCTCGAGTTGTATACAAAGTTTGGCAGTTTGATTTCGCTTTCGGTTCATAAATTTCCTTCGAATCCTGCCTGATTTTTGATTCTTTCCCTCTGTGTGTGCTCGAAAACAAATTGAAATTTCAAATTTGATCGTAATTTATTTATTAGACCCAAAGACAAGAAGGTGAGGGAAGAAAATATGTATGTTGTTGGAATGCTGCATTCCCTTTTGCCGTCGGTATGCAAATTCCAGAAATGTATCCATTGATTGGAGGCCAAAACAACTACAACAAGTCTCAGACAGAAACTCAAAGTTATCCTCGTTTGGGATCACTTCATGTGCATATCCAATTTCTTTGATTTGTGCATCTTTCATGTCCTGCAGTCGTTTCAATCAAGTCCTGGCTCATTCGGTTATTATCCGCATCTCTCAAGGAGATATACTCGTATACACGCAGATCCTCTCTATGCTGCATCTATGTATATCGATGCGAATGGATGAATTTGTGGAGTTAGTCAGGTTTCTCGAGTCTAAAGTTGGATATAATTTTTTTTTTCTACGTTTTTCTGTCGTTGTCGGTCATCGTCATTGCGGCATCGTCGTGGGGAACCTTCCACCAGTCACATAGCAGTTCCTTACACTTTGATTGGATTTCTCTGCTGTCCCTCCCCTGGAGTCACCATCAGTGTATCTGTATACTATTTTATTTTCATGGTTAAATCATTGAATTAACAAAATAAATAAATGAAGTGAATGGATGAATGAAATGGGCTCTCGCTCGCTGGGATTGTGAACAAAAAGTGATAATAAAATTGCGCATATGTTTATAATATTACCTGCGTTCTGGTATAAAACATTTTATGCAGTTCCCGAATGGCCTATAAACAAAATAATACCTGTTACTGGGCAGCCCACGCGATTGTGACGGAGGAAATCTCAATTCAGTGTGAATTATTCTGTGTTTTTATTGCGAATATTTACATGGAATCAGATAATCTCTTGGCCTTTGCGGAGGACTGTGAAGAGTTACATCTGTTTTCTAGAGTTATTTTGGGTGGCAAAAGCGTCGAAGGAGTCTTGTCTAGCTTTTTGAGAAATTTTAAGATGAATGCAGAGAATTTGCGAAAGCAAATGTATCTGCACTTAATCTGATACTAAATTCTAGAAGAAGTATTACGAAAGCAAGATCGGAGAGTGTCATAGAGATTCAAACAAGTAAAAAGGATAAACGTTAGTCTAAAGTCTTTATAAATTAAAAATTCACCTTCTGTTATTAAGGCCAGGTATTCAACAGCTAAAGGAGAGAGTTTTTAGCCACACGCTATCGGAGACCTTTGGGGAAAAATGGGGATTGCAAGTATACATCATACTTTGCATTTAGAAGACATATAAAAGCTTATGGAGTTCTAGTCTGGTGAACTGAAACAAGTGAAAAATCCTACCTGCTCATACTGAGAGAATCGACTTTAAGGAAGCTGACTACCTTTTGACATGCGATTTTATCAAGACCATCAAATAAAGATTCAAGCATGGCTCAAAAGTGGAAAAAAGTTTACTCATAGAAACTACGAGTACCTACATCAATTCTGATGAATACTTATTCTCCACTCCTTGATGCCTATGAACAAAATCAGTAGAACATGTTTGCGGTGATGAAATACTCACCTTGGTAACCAGCGAATAGTACGAAATAGTAATTTTCGCTAAACCAGTCATCATATCATACTGAGGATACATGTTTAACATTACATGCGTTCAGAAGGACGTTCGGCAATAGTTGAGTTTTCAAATCTAGGGATACTAATTGCCTGTATACGGTCATTTCTACCATGCAGTCCGATGGAAGGTTCTTCAGAAGAAAACAAATCTCTTAAGCCAGACCCCGTCTGATAAGCAACCAGCATCTATTGTTTTCGGTCAAATCTAATACGATTCAGTAAAATGTCTTCGTTCCCGTATCAATAGCCCGCAAAGCGGAGCATGGTTGAACCGTGCTAGTATTCCTAAGTGTGTTGCACCATTTTACTGTTTAGTCACAAAGATCTGATGAAGATTCTCCGGCATTGCCAGCGACTATTGATGGTCTTTATAAAAATAGACTCTATACAAACTTTGCTTCCAGAAGGTTACACGAGTATTTGACTTTGCTGCGCGGATGACTAGGAATGCGGGCCATCTCACTTAAAAATACTCTTCTCTTGTTGTGAACAACGTTTTCTTAGCCTTGGAAGGAAGGCAGGGTGTTGAAATATACCTTCACTTATGACATAATCCTTGTACTACTAGATCGTAGTGAGTCTTCCAATTTCTTTTAATTGTAGTGGAAGGAGGCTTTTGTTGAGAAGTGACGGCGAAAGCGTTTCGTTTGTTTGACGAATTTTGTATATTAGATCTGGACATTGGCAAAGGTGGTCTTGTATGTTGCCTTGATGAAGATTGTAAAGAATTATGTGCCCAGGCTGTTTTATTCCCTGTTGCCAGCCCTTTTGTCCTGTCTGTTAATGAATGTTTGATGTCCCATTTTAAATTCGTATTCCAGTACCTAGGTAATAGAGTAATGAAGTGTGATTGGCATAAGCGTTGACTTGGGACTAATTTTGACGCGTTAAACTTTGGTGACGTTTAGAGACGGCCTGCGGTTGTTTCTCTTTTTTGTGTCTATCCATTATGGTGGCGGGCTTCATAAGTTCTCCTGCGAGGGTCCACAAGCCTATGGGTATGTCACTGTCCCTATTTAGATCTAAAACTATTCCGACAGCTTATGTCTTTCCATTAGGAATGGAATAATGAATAAATTGTACCTCTATTGCAATTCTACCATTTCAGTTCTAGGTTTCAGAAAAGCAATTCTTAAACAGATACAAAGAAATATATTTTGACTCCTAATTGGACAAGTTTACGACCTAATCGTAGCTGTAACACTTGGCTGTTTTATCTCCTTCAATAAATATATTGAAGGAGATAAATGATTGAATAAATCAGGCTCAGCTCATTCACTCTTATATTTTTTTTTATAGAGATCAATCCGTATACTGAAACGATCGCATGTCAAGCTTTCTTCCATAGCGATTCACACTGGACCTTCCTTTTGTGAATGAACGGGTCACAAGTATGCGGTTCATAAGGTATGCCTGAATATAGCGCTACCAATTTGTAGCCACTTAAGGTATCTACGGTGCGATTTTCGCTTACTCTAAGGCCATATATAGGTGTTCTTTTGATAATATGCCGGAATATATTTCCCACGTTCCTAGAGACATTCCCACTTATACAGTCAAAGTGTATTCTTGCTAGTTAATAAAATTGATTATAATAATCACTGCAACGTCAGAATACAAATACCTCATCTAAAATTTCTTCATAATTTTCAAGCTTTTACCGTTTTCCCTTTTGTATGAATCCCTCCTAGACATCTCTGGAAAAAAGTTAAAGGAAATGAAATAAAAAAATTTTAAACATTTATTTAGATTTATTTGGAGTTAAGAAAAGGTACGAGAGTGGGTCAATAAGTCCCTGAAAATTAACACAAATTGTGTCGTCACCTTAAATTTATTTATTTTTTGTCAAGAATCATCTTTCAAAAGAACGCACCCAAATTTTCAGACAGATCTGTCAAATAGTTTTGTTGTGGCAGCCATTTTATATAGACGCCTACTAGCACTTTCGTTAAAAGGAAAAAAAAGTGAATTTCGAGTGCTCATTAAACACTATTTTTTGCAAGAAAAAACTATCACGCAAACCAAATAAAAGCTTGACAAATATTATGGGGACTCTTGACCATCGATTGGAACCATTCACCACTGGTTTACTCAATTTCGGTGCGGTCGTTCAAGCACAAGTGACGCCGAATGTTCTGGTCGCCCAATTGAGGTCATCACACCAGAAATGATCGACAAAATCCATGGTTTGATAATGGACGATCGGCTAGTGAAAGTGCGCGAGCTTGAAGAGGCCACATAAATATTTGGACATGAAAAAGCTTCCGCAAGATGGGTGCCACGTTTGCTCACAATCGACAACAAACGCATTCGTTTGGCAACTGTAAAGGTGTGTTTGGCGATGTTCCAGAAAAATTTGGCTGAGTTTTTGCGCCGTTTCGTAACCGTGGATGAAACCTAGATTCACCACGACACACCAGAAACCAAGGAACAGTCAAAACAATGGACTTCTCCTGGTGAATCGAAGCCGAAGAAGACCAAGGCAGGTTTGTCAGCAAACAAGGTCATAGCGACAGTTTTTTGGAATGATCGCGCGGTGTTATTCACATCGATTACATTGAAAAGGGTAAAACGATCACCGGCGCATATTACGCAGAGCTGCTGGATCGATTCCAAGCCGATTTGAAGCAAAAACGGCCGGTAGGTGTTCGGCGATGGCCTGCTTAAAGTCAAAAAAGTTTCAGGATTATTCCTTCGCCACAGAATCCAAGCATTGACAACGCACATAAAGAAAATTTCTCTTGTACCATTTTTTGGACCGCAACTGAATTCTATATAAACCCAGCATAGAATCTAATAAATCAACACCTTCCATATGCTGATTGTAGATTGAAATAGCTTGAGCGCAGTTAATATTCTTATACTGTTTTTCTTTTCTGAAATATCTCTGTGACGTAGTGGCTGGTTCGCTCCCTACATAAGTTGAAAGCATATGAACTGGCTTGTTATCGAACCAAGTGATGGCAGTAACCTGGATTCCTTCTATGGTATGAAGTTTTTCAATGTAGTATCTACGTTCTTTCTTTTTCAGTTCTTTTTTTGAAGGCATTGGGGACACAGTTCAGACGCACAGTTCCTTATGATAAGAGCCCAATTTTTGTAAGATGTACCTGGAGTTTAGGACTGCTGAACCAATTGTCAAAGAAGATTTTATGGTTAACATTTCTAGGTACAGTTGTCGTGAGTCGAGTAACAACATTACTACTAACACCTAAGTCAGGAGCTCCTTCAGGACGAGTGTTGCTTTGGTCACCAGCAAAAATATCAAAATCACTTATGAGGTTTTGCGGGATTATATTGTTCCAAGTCATGTCGAACTTTAGTTGCAATTATTTGTTCGTCGACTGCTAAGAACTTTTCTTTTGGCACGAGCAAAAGTTGCTGCATAATCCCGTCCAAAAGTGGTCGCACTTTAAAAAGCTTATCATGTCCTGGATTGCCATAGGGAATGAAATTACTGTTGTAGTTGAAGTGTAAATTTTTTTTATGGTTTCAAATCTATTGCATGTCATAGTTTGGTATATACTGGGTTGTCCTAAAGCCGCTTTGCAGGTAATTTTACTATAGACATGGAAATCACCATACCGATAAATTGCTCCATTTCGTGTTTACTTATGTTTGCTGGTTTGTTTATATTGTCTTGTGTAGCTTTTAGATTGGATTGTACTACAATAGTTCCAATTATTAGAAAACAGGAATACAAAAAAAAATCAGCTGGTGATTCTAGTTTTTCAATAAACCCCGGAACTCCTGTGAACTTCAAATTATTTCTAAATGTTTCGTTACACATTTAGCTTTAGTGGGCTTAATTTTTTCGATTTTGTTTTTGTCGGCTGAGGAGAACTAGCCAGCGAGATTAACCAGTAGAACAACTAACTAGGAAGGCTTTAGGAACGAAATTGAAGATAATGTTGAACTGAGCGTTCCACCTACGACACCCTATGAACTTGAGGTTGAAGTTGATCGCTCCGTTGTGATCGCACAGCTCGCCTCTTGGATTAATACTCCCAATCCAAGGAAAACTCCGGACAAATACGGTCTACAATATCCTACGGAAATAAAAGAATTGGTCAAGGAAAAAAGAAAAGAGCGTAAGAAATGGCAACAGAGTCGTGCTCCGCAACATAAAGCTCACTTGAATCACCTGTGCAATTCATTGAAGAAGACTATAAAGGATTTTAAGAATAGTGCGATAGGCTCCTATCCTGAAAGTTTAACAGCGAAAAAAGATTCCAATTATTCACTTTGGAAAGCTGTAAAAGGCACCAAAAGGCCCAAGGGCCCCGCGCCGCCAATTAAATTATATCACAATGAATGGGCAAGGGAAGATAAAGAAAAAGCGGACGTTTTTGCGGCCCACCTGGAAGATACGATGGTCAAGTGTCTTACGACAATAACAATAGGTCGGATTTACCATCTGACGATTTAGCACTTACAAGTGCAACGCTAAGGGAACTGAAACATGAGATCGGGAATCTAAAACCTTATGACTAGAAAAGCATTAATTAAGCTTCTTCTTATTGTAAATGCTGCGCTCAGATTAAAACACGTGCCTAACCAATGGAAAGTTGCGGAAGTTATAATGGTTTTAAAACCAGGAAAGCCGCCAAATGAGGTAAAATCTTATAGACTACTTCCAGTTATATCCAAAATTTTCGCTAGGATATTACTAAGGCGTCTCCAACCGGTTATAGAAGGAAAAGATCTTATCCCTGACCACCAGTTTGGGTTCAGAAGATAGCATTCGACATTTGACCAGGTGCATAGAATTACTGACGTAATCGAGAAAGCAAGCCTATTTCTTGACATCTCGCAAGCCTTTGATAAGGTGTGGCTCGATGGCTTGAATTGCAAATTACGACAAGTTCTCCCTGTATGCCTATACGACATTCTAGAATCATATCTCGGGAATAGACTCTTCCGTGTTAGACATGGAAATGAATACTCGCAGCTCAAATAAATTTTGGCCGGTGTACCGCAAGGAAGTGTTCTTGGGCCACTTCTCTATCTGTTATATACTCGAGATATACCGAAAGAAGATGGCACTATCCTGGCTACGTTTGTCGATGACAGCGCTATCCTAGTCGTAGGTAAAACAATCGAAGTAACGACTGCAAAACTGCAAAACGCACTGAATAAAGTAAATGAATGGACGAGGGACTGGCGGATCGCCCTCAACGAATCTAAATCTGTTCACGTGAATTTCACTTATAAGAAAACTAATGTTTTGCCAATTTTCCTAAACTTGGCCCGAATACCTTTTGCAAACGAGGCCAAATACCTTGGAATGACACTCGACGCAAAACTGAAATGGAATTCTCACGTGAAAATGAAACGTAAAGAACTTGAAAGCAAATATAGAGAAATGAACTGGTTGCTCGGAAAACACTCCCAGCTCAGTACTGAGAACAAACTGCTTTTATACAAGCAAGTGCTAAAGCCGGTGTGGACGTACGGTATACAACTTTGGGGCTGTACCAAGAAAACAAACGCCAATATTTTACAAACTTTTCAAAATAAAGTGCTAAGAGAAATTGTCTACGCACCGTGGTATCCACAGGGATCTCGGAATTGCGACAATCGGAGCTGAAATTAGAAGCTTTGCGAGAAAGCATAGAAACCGACTAATCGGACATGTCAACAATATAATCCTACAAATTCTGGATGAAAGCAATTTATTGCGCCGACTACAAAGGACGAAACCTTTCGAATTGGCGAGTTAAGAATCAACCGCGCCTAGATTGCGGAACATGCAGGATCTTTCAGTGGAAAGTAACCTTTGAGAATCGTGACTCTCTTACTGATAACAAAAATCGGTTTATTATAAGCAAATAGACATAATTTAATTATAGATTGCATTTTTGTCTCACTCGTGTAATATAACGGAAATAAACCCCATTGAATATGAAGAACCATATATGGGTTTGTATGCGGTAGAGGGTATTGAATGCATTGCTTTCGCAAGCCTCGTAACTAGATGAATATCTTTAACTTTCAGCTAAAGTAATTGAGTACTTTTAACAGCTACTCGTATATTGTGGGTGTTCCCTATTGATAAATGTCCATCGTTTCAAATATTTATGGCAGCACAGAAAATTCCATGGGTTAAAATAAATGAACTCACAAATCTTCAAATCTGATCACCAGTACTCGTATCTAACCATCTAAATACACGTTGTCAAATAAAATGAAAATCTCAAATACCCACATGTTTAACATTTCCTCTGAGCAAACATTTTTGTAATTCAATCCTTTTTTTTCAAGATTTCCTGAATAAAATAAACACTCCATGGGAGGAAATCTCCCTCTAGTCACTAAGTACGCACAAAATCGACTTTCTATCTTGCATGTGATTATTTTATTACGAATACTCGTATTATGTATTTTAAGACAAACCTTCAGTGTTGAGTTCTTTATTAGGAGGCACAAGCGTAAAATAAAAATCTCTCCACCAACCAAAACTCGTGCACAGCACACATGTTCATTGTATCTCAATCTGGCACTTCCAACATACTCGTAAACCTCTTGCATGGGCATTTCGCAAACGCACCATATCAAGGTGTTCACCTTTCGTATTTACAAGGAAAAATGAAGTAAATACAGAAAAAAGCAAAACCACAATCTAGTGCGTGCAAACACCAAACCTACAATACTCGTACTATCTGCAACATGTTGCTAGAGGAGAATTTCTCTAACCAGCCAGCATACTCGTAGACGGTCGACCCAATAAAAATCAAATCAATTTATTGTCTATTTCACTAATAACACTCATAATTGTCAAATTGTCGTGAATTTATTGGTGTTAAGTGTCGGGCACCAAATGTTTTCCTTACCGCCCGGGTTGTGATCTTCACTAAGTTCTTGGATACCTCTACGAGGGCACCATGCGTCGTTGTCGTCGTAGTCGTCGTCTTTAAATCTGAATCCAATGCGCGCGCTAAAATTTATGAGGCATATTGAAATGTATCTCACCTTGATTACATGTACAGTTAGATTGTATCTGGTGGGCAAAATGAATTGAAAAGTTATTTTTTTTTTTTTTTTTTTTGTATCTTGGAGCATGTGTATGTCATTTGGTGAATTTAACACTGCACAAGATTAATGGTCGGGATGTTGAGTTTTGTTGTTGTTTGTGTGAGTATGTGTGGTGTATGGTGCATATACCATCGTCATCATCGTCATCAACATCATCATAGTCGTGTTGTGGACCCCCTGGTCGGGATTCTCTAGTAGACGCACAAAATAGTTTTTTTTGTTTTTTTTTTTTGGGATTTTATTTTATTTTTTATACATAAATGTCACCGTAGGCGACAAAAGATTACCGTATATGGTGTGACAGTACGTGTATCTTTTTGTGTCGGATGCCAGCCATTAGGTGTTGTGTGCATGTTCTCTGTTTTGTGTTTTTTTTTTTTTTTTCGAGGCTGTAGACCTTGTGTTCGTTTTCTAAACATTAGGTGCTATTCGATGTGAAAAGGCAGGTGGTGAATGAAGAGTATCTTTTGCAAGAAAATGTATCCATTGAGGAAGAATCGTAATTTTAAGCAATTAACTTCATCATAGAGTGCAATACTGAAGTTGCTGTCTTTCGATCCTTAACCCAGAAAAGAGGTCATATAAATCTTTCGTCATTGTCTCTTCGTGGAATCTTGAAGAACAATCAATAATTTTGTTCATCTTGGGTAGGCAAGCATTCAGTGTATTATCGAAAATCGATGGAAAACTACTAGCATGGTGCTACTATAAAGAGGGTGAGACAGGAGGATGTTTAACGAGGAAAACAAACCCAGTGAGGAGTCAGTGAAGGGTTTCTTGATTGGTGATCCATCATTTTACGGTTTTCTCTTGCTCAATTGCAAATGCTATAGCTAGGGGGGAAGATGTGAGATATGTTATGAAGAGAAGACGTTGTGTGGATATTTGAAGAGATGGCTTTCTATCAAAGGTTGTAGTTCGTTCATTTAAAGATGGGAATCGGTTGATTTAGATAACTAAGAGAAATGTTCACCAAAGGTTAGGCGGTAAAGAAGTCAATGCATAGATACATTACTGAAACCTTAATATAACGCCCATAAATAATTCCGAATTTGCTAAACAATTCAGTTGAGGACAGATATATAGCACTGATTTAAAGGTCGAAATAAGAGGTTAGCAAATTGAGTGACTTAAATATATACATTGTGGTCTCTACTTCGTTGACAATGCTTCAGGCAAAGGACTCTCCTGCAGTACGAACATTTTCATTGTCTTCGAAAAGGCCTTCGATAGTGCCTACAGACAGTAAGTGCATATGGCGTGCCTTGCCTGAGAAGGGCATCCCGAATAAAATGGTGGCTTTTATCAAACCGAGTTAATAAGACACCAAATCTTACATTGTGACAGAAGTATATAGTCAAAGAAGTTTGAGAAATGTTAAATTCGAAGCGGTGTTCACAAGGGTGTATATTATCGCCACTACTGTTCTTGGTGATACGCACTGTTTCGTCGGTGAAAAGCATTAGAATCCAATGAAGGCTTGCAAGCAGCACTGTCGAAGTTGCTACCACAGTAGCATTTTGCTACTCTAGGAAGACTCATGCTGCTCAAATTTCAAATATAGGTCCACCCTCTTCCAAAGTTCTTTTCTTTAAATTTGATGGCTGATAAGTGAAAAGATAAACCTTTGATCCTTAAGGAAAAGTTTGTAAGCTACTAAAATACGAATTAATTCTACCACTCTCCGTGTGACAATTTGGTTAAAAAAAGCAACAAAAATGAGTGGTACCAGACTTGTCCAATGCATCGTTATGGGTTAGGTTAAGTTAGGTTTGGTAAATGGCTGCCCTTGTTGGGCTATTTAGAGTCCATTGTGCGCAATTTGTTTAAAACCCTGGGAACCCAAAGCCTTATCAATCGCTAGTTAAACACCACCTAGATAGATGAGTGAATCTCAGGAGTTTAATAAGCTCTATATTTCGCAGGTCCGGAGAAGAAGTTATTTCCAAGAGCTGTTCTTCTTTTAAGGGCTAATGCAGGACAGCGGGACAGTAGATGGCGAATAGATTCTGTTTCTTCTTCGTCCCTACAGCTTATACAGTAGTCATTGTATAGAAGTCCTAGCCGCGCTGCCGGGTCCCCCATCAAACAGTGCCCAGTCAGGATACCGGCTTTATTAGACTAATGGTTCTTTTCTTATCGAAGGCTGGCCATAACGATCCAACTATAGCACGTGTATCTAATTGACACCAGCGGCTACTAGCCTTCTCTATAGATTCTACGTCTATTCGCCTGTAAAGTGTACTAAGCCTGAGACGAATTCATTCCAAACCCGCTTCTAGTCAGTTCACCTGCTTTTCCATTTCCGGAGACATTCCTATGTCCTGGTACAATTTTATTTTACATATTTTAACGAGCTTGGATCTTATCAACGTTGATTGCAACGCCTTTATCGTTTTGGGTTGATGGAGAATATATTCGGTTCCTTTCATCACATTTACCTACTCGATGATGACATTGTAATGCACATTGGTTCCGCCTTCAAAAATATGAGTAGGTACACCTTCAAGCACTATAGCAGTTCTTTAGTTCTCGTTCTGAGAGAGACCCCTCTTCATTCAGCTGTTTGATGAGCTCGTTGTCATAACTTTAAGCCAAACCATTTCGATACCAGGAATTGGTTCTCTAACTTTCGGGCTGTTAACGAAAATGGTAATATGCTGCCTTGGTATTGCCACTGTTAAATCTTAGTAAGAAGCTTTCATTACTGTTAGAGCCTGTGCTAGGAAAACGCTATTTTGTGGTCGGGTCGCCCGATAGAGTTGCGTAGTTCTAATGTTTTCAAAACTCGCGTCTAGTTTAGAGCTGTTAGTGTGGATTTCTTTGGGGCCTGCTTTAACTATTTCGCACAGAAGAACGGTTTTTCAGGATGCAGATAGGAAGTCGGTACCCAATCATTTCAGTATCTTATTGTGTGAAGAGTATTAGACGCTCAAGATTACAAATATCATAATCACCGATAGAAACTAGGCTTCAATTAATCATCAAGATAATGTGCTATACTTGTCTTTCAAGCCTTCATTTCTATCCTTGAAAGATATCAGCAACTATTTACCACTAGGTTTTGGATATCTGCAGATCCAAATATTTTAACCATATTTCGAGATCGCTGTTGTACGAGTATACTGAGATATTTTGGTGTAAAACCATTTACCATTTCCATGCTTTTATTAGCAATGCTTCCATTTATAAAGTAGCTTTCAAATAGTGATTTAGAATCTTACACTTAGTTAGCCTGTATTTTGTTGTATCTTATTATGCCCTGGCGAACTCGATCTCCAGCATTCCTTTGGTATTGACTACAAACACCTGCATAGTTTACTGGTTGATCCAATGTATCCTAGCCTTTGTATCTTTGTCATGGCATTGAGGCTATTCAAAGATGACCATCTTTTATTGAACTTTGTGCTCTGATTTCGAAAAGCAAATACTACGTTCGGTATACTGCCGTAGATCGGCAGTGTAATCAGTCACCAGCTGTGACTTTACATACATGCAGTGTTTTAAGAACGATTCAAACTTTTGTTGATCGTTGTCTCAGAAATACATTTTTTTTTTTATAATTTGCACGTGTGAAAGGAATACCCTTATACTAATTCACGGGCGTTTTGAGGAAAGGGGAAGAGACGGAGAGAAAGACAGATTGGTGTAGTTGGTTTGAAACTCAGGTGGTAGTTAAGTTTTTGTAAACTCCAAGGGTGGGTGTCCAGATAACTAGGGAGCTTGTTTGTTTTTGCTTTTGTCGTTGCTCATGATTCACAGTATTTTTTTAATGCATGTTTTGGGAAGCCTGACCGAACTGTATCTCTAACGAGCAACTCTGTTGAATTAGAATTGTTACATTCTGCAAAAAGGAACTTAACTGCATAATCATTCAATTAAACCCTCTAACATAAAACAGAAGATAAGTAGGTCCCACTCGAAATTTGTTGTGACACAGTCGAAGAGAAATCCATAAGGAAACAAAGAACGTAAGATCGTTGCTGTCCATCTCGGACTTTTACTTAGTGGTCCACGAATGCTGATACTTTGAGAAATACCATGCCAAACAATACTTTCGTGTTTGACTTGTATTTTTATGACTTTTTCGCGATTACCTGTAAAAGATTCAGGGTGCATTGAAAAATCTGCTTTGACATGTGTACAGGGTTTTTCAAGGACCCCCTTTTTGGAGTATAAAACTGAAATAGGAATTAGCCTCTGGTCACCTACTCAATTAAATCCTTAACTGACCTAGGAGACATCCAAATGATTCATTTTAGGTACAGTAGTTACAATAGATACTGGATATGTGCACTCTGACGTTCATTTTCTTTATACATCAGCCTCTTAATAAGCTCCCTCATTCTGTCCGTACAGTCTTACGTTACAGATTTTTTCGTATTTAGTTTCCGTAAACGGTCCATGTACCTTTTGAACTAAATTCCCAAAGTTCGTTCCGAAATCAGTATAATCAACCACAAAAAAGACACAACCTCTGCCATGGTTTACGTGATAAATTTAATTAAATGAACACTTAAAAAATGCTTCTACAACTAATTAAATTTTGCATAAAAAAAAATGTTTGAAACAAAAAAAGCCTGACATTAAGGATAAGTGCTTGTTAGCCTCGGGCCATTTTAACCTCATAATTTGCTCAAAATATGAGAGTTCATCAAAATACCCAACAAAAAAAAAAAAAATTCTTATCACGAATATATGCGTGAATGAAAATGCAATTTTGTAAAAAATTCATAAGTCACGAAAGTGTCAGAAGAACACATTTCAGCGGCTAAAAAATATATTCATAGATATACACTCAGATACGTTTACTACATGGCTGAGAAACACACCAAACGTGCTGGAATATATTCTTTATGTTGTTTTTTTTTATTTTTCTTAGTCTGAAGAACCATAATGAGTTATTAGCCTTAAGCTATGTGCATACCGCATTTACTTACAGCACAACACGAACTTGTGGTCTTTTCATATTTTTTTTTTATTTTTTTTTTGTTTTAAAAATAAAAATTAAAACAACAACGGCACTAATCGTCTTAATACACCATCGATGCTCAATATGGCACCCATATTGTTGCGCTGGCGGCTTTTTTTTTTTTTTTCTTTCGGTTTCAGTGATTACAAAAAAGAAAAGATGGAGTTTGGTTTGGTTTGGTTCATCTATGAATATAATTCAATAGAAGAGAGAAATCTCAAAGGCGAACAGGAGGCGGGGGGGAAACACATTTAAATGACCCCTTTGGGATTAGAATATTCTCTTAAATATTTCACACACACTCGGCTTTTTGAAACCTTCAAAGCGGCGACAACACGAGATGAGTTATTTCTGGAAATTCCTTTAGATGCATTTCTTTCTTTCTATCTCTCTATTTGTGGTACCTAATCAAGAAAACCGAATGCATTTCGAAAGTATTAGATTACATACACCATGTAGATGTAGGATCTGACTGAAAAAAAAAAAACAAAACAAAACAAGAAAAAAAAAACAATCTCAAACCTACACCATGTCCCTCATAATGATAAGATACTTTTTAATCAGAAAATTTATATCCCCACACATTGTATAATTATAGGGCTGTCAAAAAGAGTCCCGGAGTGGTCTAGAACTGATGCGGCCAAACACAGCCACTCCTCACGAAACAAAAGGAGATCGTGTTAAAAAACAAAGAAGAATTCAAAACAAAAAAACCGAAAAAAAAATACATCTTCAAGTCCTTTTTAGAATGGTTGAGTTGTTTTGTTCTGATATGGACTCAACAAAAAAAAAAAAAAAATCGTAACCTCTGTGTTATTAAACCGACAAAATGAAAGGCGGAAAAAATATTTTATAAAAACGGACAAAATCCGATCATGCACCTTCCAGCAGCAGTCGATGTTTTGATTCGTAGAATGAGGATTTTTTTTTTTTTTTTTTGGTTTTATCCATAAGTGGATTTTTCGAACAGATGGACAGTTTTCTGATTTGGAAAGGATTAATGATATTGATTTGTTTGATCGGTTTGTGGTTGGCATGATTATAGGTTTGGATTTATACGTGATCTGGAACTGAACATTAAATTTAAAGATGTCTCGTTGAAAAGTATCTAATTAGGTTTTGAAACAGAAGGTACATACGTACGTACTTGGAGATTTTAATTCCAAGAAGAAAAAAAACAAATGTTTGTCCAAGTAGGATAGTACCTTGCTGTTAAATAACTTTTTTACCATTTTTGGACAATTCTTCAAACAAAAAGAAAAAGAAAAACGATGTCATTGTTTCATATTACGTAGCAAACTCAGATCAAATGTATCCGATTTCGTGCAACCCACGAGCTATAACAGCCATGATAGTGTTATTTAAAGCGGTGCCAAGAGTGCAACAATCCATTACTGAGTTTAATAAGTATTTATAGCTATTTTAAAGTGCATGCAAGTTGATTGGAATGAATTAAATACCTTTGCAACATTTTTCATTTGCTTAGCAGCATTGGTATGATCCTGAACACTGTGGTGTCCCATTTGTTTACTTTAATTACTTTATGCAGTATATATATCATTTACAGGTTGTGCTACTCATATTTTCAAGTCTATATCTACAAAATGTTTAGGGTTACATCTAATTGTCTGCGAAAAAACTCCACTTTAGACTAATATCACTGTTAAATAAAATCCTATTTGCTGCTTAAATCTGTGAGCACAAAAAACGAAAAAAGGGCGCCATTTAGACAAGAAATAGTGTCAATAAGCTCGATCAACGAAATTGGAATGTTGAGAACAGTATTAGACGCTCAAGATTAAAAAAAAAAACAATTCTGTTGAAGTCCTACCGCCTATCACAAATCACCGATAGAAACTAATCATCAAGAAGGTGGCCATGGTGTAGTGGTAACATCATCGCTTGTCACGCTGCAGGTTCATCGTTCGAATCCTGATGTCAATAATCATCTATTTATTTCGCATGAAATAAATAAAAAAGTCGATCAATTGCGAAAGCTTATGTCAACTCTACTGCGAAGGCATAACACTGGCAGTAGGGTGGTCATATGGCTAAAATGCAACTTGATCGTGATGATGACATCAGGAGGTCAGAAAAAATACTGTGAATCATAAGCAACGACAATAACAGCGAAATACAGTTGAGTTTCAAACCAACTACATCAATCTGTCTTTTTCTCTGCTTCCCCTTTCATCAAAAACGCCCATGTCCTAAAATTGGTATAAGGGTATTCATAACTCCTTTCACACGTGCAAATTATAAGAAGAAAAAAAAAAATCATCAAGATACTGTGCCATACTTGTATTCCAAACCTTCATTTCCGTCCTCATTTCCTCAGAAGAAATCAACAACTATTTACAACTAAGTCCTTTGGATATCTGCAGATCCGAATATTTCAAAACCATACTTCAAGATCTCTGTTGTTAGTAACGCCTCCATTAATAAAGTATTTAGTTTCACAGCTTTAGACATAGCGATTTAGGATACTTAGCTAGGCTGTAAGAAAAAAAATTCATCAGTATTGCACGCCTAACAATACTGATGAGGGAGAGAAAAAATAAATAAAATTATTGATAAAGCATTTAACTGCTCCAACTCTAGCAGGGAGTCGAAATTAACTTTAATTACTTTAGATAATCATTTCACTACAGTCTGAAGTCGAGGTCAATCTCAGCCAAATTGATCATTAACTAGTGTGCTCGAGTTTTCTAATTTACACTTGTATGCATTTACACTTGTTTTAATGCATAGTTTCACCGCCATGGATTGTGTCAATACAAACAGGATTGACATATGTTATTTTCCCGAAACAAAAAGGGTGAGCACCGTAGTTCAGTGGGTAAGTGCGCGATCACTAAGCGGAAAAGTTCAAGGTTCGAATCCAAGAAAACATAAAAAAAAAAAAATGTTTTTTCAAAAACATCCGAGAGTGAACTTGTCATGAAACGTCATAGAACTTTAGGTCCCAACCATTCGTACAGCGCACAGCGAAGAAGAAGTTGGAAGAAGCTAGGCCAGACCCTGTATTGGGCTGTTAGCGTCAAAATATTTATTTATTTATTTACCTAAGGATACAAATTTCACGTAAACCAGAGCTGGGATGATGAGGATTTTATTCAATCCTTGAGAGGGTTTTGTTAATCAATTGTCTTCTAGGCCCTGAGAAACACTAGTAGACAGGAGTAAATCTTGGTATGACTCTGTACTGGTGTAATTTAGAATTTATGATGGAGACTAAGAAGATAGACAAAGTCTTTAATTACCTAACAATTTTTGAGCTGCGTATAACTTTTCTTGTTAATTGCTAAACCGAGTTTCGTAACGTCTGTCACTACTGACGAATGGCACCACTATTAGCCTATTGACTGCGGTCTTCCAATTATACTCGTATCAATACCTGGTAGTTGCATCGAATTTTGAAAGATAATACTTCTGATGTTGGCTTCAGAATTTTTCAAAAATTATGTTAACAAAATCTCATGACAGCGCCCCGCCTTGTTCATCCCCGCAGAATTGCTATTTTGTGTGAGGGTAGAAAAAAATGTTCAAGTCAATTCATTTTCAGAATCTCCTTACAAAACAAGGAGCTTACCTACAGCTCCAAGAAAACCTAGTCCTGAGGTGTTTCTCTACTTTTCACATCTCGATAAAGGATCACAGAGAGATTTCCATATGATGCAGTCTTGTTGTGGATACTACTTCGAATAATCGGTCTGTAATCCTAAACGAATAGTGAGATTAGCTATGAGTAAGTTTTTTACTTTTCTGGAGCACGTTCGCCTGCAGAAGTCCACTGTAGTAGTGGTGTATCCAGGATTCATCAACTGTTATGAAACGCCGTAAAAATTCACTTGAATTGCACTTGAAGAGTTCCAAATTCTGTTTTGAAATCTTCACTCGAATCCGTTTTTGGTCCACTGTCAGCAAACGCGGCACCCATCTTGCCGATCATTTTTGAATGACGGTATCATTTGAAATTGCTACAATCTCAGCTATCTCACGAACCTTGACCCGGCGGTCGTCGAACACAATATCGTGGATTTTGTTGATCATTTCTTCCGTTGTGACGTTATTTGGACGTCCTGGGCGCTCAGCCTCTTTTGTGCTCGTACAACCACAACGATATTCAGTGAACTACTTGTGTACCATTCCATGCGAGGGAGCAGATTCTTCATAATATTGACAGATCTATTTGATTTTTGTGTTGCCTATGCCGAGAAAGAAACAAAGATGTCAGAAAAAAATCCTCTATGCGATCCGAGCGCCATCTTGCATCAAAGTCACTGTCTTATAGAACAGTCCTCGTATTAGATGTCCCTGTTTTGGTAATAAAAATGG
The DNA here is from genome assembly GCA_963082735.1 of Pocota personata. NCBI lineage: Eukaryota > Metazoa > Arthropoda > Insecta > Diptera > Syrphidae > Pocota > Pocota personata. The sequence continues at coordinate 260,329,686 of OY720429.1, read as the reverse complement.
CTCGCAAATCCTGCAAATCTTTAGGAGCACATTCTACGACAACTTATATGTCTGCCCCATCAGATAGCTTGCATGCAGCAAATGACTTAATAGCTCACTCAGTCTCATGCTCGTCAATTAATATGCTTATTTTATTCGCATCTATGTATGCCTTCGTGGAGCAAATTTTGTTCGCCCGAGCGAGAGTGAAGAAGTAAGCGCTGTGATTATTCTGAACCTTGACTTTACTCTCCCCTAGGCTCTGGAGCCTACTCTAGGAGTATTTTGAAAAGTCTTCTCCACCCACACTGTGCAGTTGCATAGTGTATTCAATATCCAGCAGTAGTCAGAAAACGATACCTTGTCAGATACCGTCCAGTTGACAACCTCAATGGAATTATTTGCTGAGATAACAGTGACCATTAGAACGTAGGTACTACTTGCTGTTATAAAGACGGGGTCTTCGTCTCGAATATTTATGAAAAGATTGCAGCTTACGATTAAATCAAAATCAATTCCCAGGAGAAAAACTTAAAGCAAAATATGTAAATCAAAATATTTTCTATCTAGCAGCCCATACATATATATTTATAAGGCTTGGCCTAGCTTCCAACTATTCCTCGATCCGGCTCTGCTATAACTACTGTTGCTTGAGGTTGTTCTAGTATTCAACACTGCTCCGAATTTTTAAACTTTCAAGTCTCATTGTTTATGGTTATGACCGAAAATTAAAAAATAATTGTCCCTTATCTTCGCAAATCAATATTTCAAAAGTGGTTCGAGTACTCAAAATATTGGCCTTTAAGTTTCATATTTGGCAAGATATTGCCGAACATTTAACAATCTTTAGCTCTTTTAAAGTGTTGCTCTAAGTGGTTTGTGCCGTTCTGAATATTTTTCCTGTATTTTAGAAAATTATGTTCGCATTTGGCAGAAAGCTTGAAACAATCAACGGCTTTTTCGAAAATCTAAAAACCTATAATTTATAACAAATTTATAGTTTATAAATGCAAAGGCTTTTCATGGATTCATCTGTGGTAAAATCGAGATACTATTTATTATGTTGAGGTAAAGTTGAACCAAATTTGAACATACTTACATACACATTTTGATATTCTTACTGGTGGCGACACCTATTAGAAGATTGGATAAACCATCCACATATGGTTTGAATATTGGATATCAGAATATCAATGCCGTGGGTAATGATTCTAAGCTGTTCCGCAAACCTTTTGAAGAGCGTCAGAATGTTCTTGAACAAGTGTTTGCGATATAGTTAATAGAATGAGACAGTTTTTTGCAGGGAATAAAACTGTAATAAGTTATGAGTTGCCAAATATGTATCTTCTTTACTTTGTATCCGCAGTAGAATTCGGATAAATGCTTTCGTAAACTGGTGATTATTCCTTAGCAGCTATATATTAATCAAAAGGAGTATCTACCTGTTTACGTACCATTTGAAATCGATACTTCGTGGTAGATTCAATGAATTTCAAATATCCCTTGATACAGCTACTACTTAAAACTGCATCAACTGGCTAAATATAGACCGCTTGAAAGGCTTTAACCTTATTTATTTGATTGTATATCATTTTAATAATACAAAGCTGTCCACTATAATACAATTTGTATCGTTAATTCGCAAACAGTGACGGGCGTATACCTACAATCGTATAATCCTTAAATAAATTTCTGTTAAAATATTTTATCGATGTCGATTTTTGCAAAAATCCGATTCACGGGATTTGATTTGGCGGGGGGGATACATACCACAGAACAAGAATCAATTTGCAATAAATTATCAAATGTGTCTGTGACAGTTTGCTCAATCTCTACGCTCTCTGTTGGCTGGTTGTGCCGGTTGTTGGCTGCGTCGCATTCTTTGGAGATTATTATTGTCTGACAACCCACATGGACAGATATACATTTTTTTTTTTCCCTCTTTACTAATAATTTCTCAGATTATCGATGTGAGCAGTTTTTATTTTCGCAACAAATTTTAATCTCACAAAAGATTCATCGTATTTTGGAATTAATAAAAAAAAAAATAATCACTTTGCAATTATGCGGAAATTGAGAATAAATTTTGCAAAAAAAAAAAAAAAACAAATTAGGGATTTTATTGTACAAAAAAAAAGAAAAAAAAGATGGCTATAATTTAACAATACATAATTGTGCTGTGTGCACTTGCAGTGTGCTAAATTGTCGGATTATTGGTGAATTAAAATCGACAATTCGAAGATTAAACTCAAGTTTCCCCTTGACTCACTGTCTGTCCTTATTAGGATGCACATTTTGTGGTGTTAAATTAAATTCCACTTTAGATACGAGTATACAAGGACACATTCTTACTTCATCACAGTGGACCCGACGAAGGCGAAACATCATCGCGTTTGGAGAAAATTGGAAAAATTCTTTTGCACAAAATAGTGCAGTGAAGGAAAAGAATGTATGAATCAGTATATATGTATAAAGGAAGTGGAAGAGACATTGGGAAAATTTACTGCAAATTGGAATTTTCCTTTTCCACACAAAATGTGGCTTTTTTTTTCCTTCCTTTGGTTAGTTTTGTTGTGTTGTCGAGAGAGAGAGCGACCAAACGTCTACTTTGTATCTTCATCTGAAAATAGTTTCTATGTGACAGCTTTTCACAGACTATGAGTTATGAGGTCATATGAGCGGTCATAAGTTGGAAATTACGTACAATTAAATTCGAAATCACAATCTAAAAATACACATAACAGAGTCTAAAAAAAAAAAAAAAAAAAAAATCACCAAAAGCCACAATCAAACATTTGATAGGAATTAAAATGCGATTAGACTATAGAACTCAAAACGAGAGTATCTCGGTCAATAAACGGGCTTGCTTATCCATGCATAATCTGGCAGGTGATTTTTATAGCACCCTCCGAAATAAATCATTTTGGCGAACGTATTTAGCTCAACCGGGGGGGAGTTGCGTTTTGAGATTTATTATGAACTCTATCTGTCCTTTGGTTTTATTAGTTAATATTCTTTTTATAAGGCGCGACAGGCTCACGAAGGTCTAGAGAGGGTGTAAAAATTAATTAGTTTCTTATGACTGGGAATTTGCAGCGCGTATCTAATTTCACAAGTGGGACAATCTACCTTGAACTGTAGTCAATAGAGTAGTACCGATAGTAATATAGCCATTCGCAGCATGAATGATATTCGCACAAAGTTGATTTGACTTTGGATGACGTAGGATTCTATCTCGAGACTTATTGGATCCAAAGTTTTTGTTCACTGATTAAGATATTTTCAATTGTTACGTTAGGGTATGGAAGATTATCGAAAAGTGCTCACGAATGTGACCGATGAGCTTAAGTGCATGGGTTATTCCATTATTTGACTAATTTATTGCATCATCCTTCGAAAATGACATCAATTGCAATACAACTATGTATTTCAGTCTTGAAATACATGCAATTGGGTGTCATAATTTGCCTTCCACTGTCCCTATAGGCGTTGGGTATGTGGTCTAGTACAAACCTTATTCCAGTTGTAGATACAGATTCATAGATGTAGTGGCATTCCATAGACGAATATACCATAGAAGCACTTGCGAGCCATAAAGCCTATAGGTGGTGAAATAAGTTATCAGAGGCATAACGTGGTGGCATTCTGAGAGGTAGTGGTATAAGATAAACGAACCTATCGCGGAGACACTTGGTCGCAATAGGGTGACTAGATAAGAACGATAGGAAAAGAAATTTAATTAAAACAACAACAGTGTGAGATATCAAATTGATTCTGGCTTTAACATGAAGCTACATCCTTGGCATTATGTATGGAATAGCACATCATTTAAATGGCCGTCTCGGCTTCGCTGGCAGTGCTTCAAGCGGTCGGTCCAATTTGTTGATGACTCAGTCCAATATGAGCGGCGTTATTCCGGCAATAGCGTCTCGAATGTTGACCTCGAGCTCGTCCAAAGTGGTTGGCTTGTTAGCGTAGACTAAGGACTTGACGTAGCCCCAGATGACCCAGTCGCCAAATTTCTCCTTCACCACTTCGAGCGTTGCGTCGCTTGTATAGCATGTAGCGCCGTCTTGTTGGAATCGCAGCTCGGATATATCGATGTTGTCGAGCTCTGGCCTGAGAAAGTCGGTTAACATCGCCCTATACTGAGAACCATTGACGAAAACGGTGTCTCCTTCCTCATTTCGAAAGAAATAAGTTCCGATGATGCCGCCGTGCCATAAACCGCACCAAACAGTCAATCTTTGTAGATGCATCGATGCTTGGTCGAACACTTGTGGATTGTGGTTGCTCCAATAATGGCAATTTTGCTTGTTGACATAGCCGCTGAGCAAAAATGGACCTCGTCCGAGAAGATGATTTTCTGGCCAAAATCCAGATCTCCGGCCAACATTTCCAGCTCCCAATTAGCAAAATGGTCGTCCGGCTTCCATTCTTGCGTCAGCACAATCTTATACGGATGTAGGCCCAAATCCAACCGCAAAATAAGCCTGGTTGACTATCTGGCGATGACCAATTCAGCTGATTGGCGCCGAATCAACATTTCTGGGTCTTCTTCGATAATGGCCACTACGGCGGCTATATTTTCTTCACTTCGCACCGATCTCTATCTTGTTGGTGGTTCAAGGTCCAAAAGAGTGTACTGACGCTCAAACTTTACCACGGTGCGATGAAATGCCTGCGCACTGAAGTCATGATAACTGAGCCGGAATGGCAAACCTTACTGAATATTTTGACAGCTGGATGTCATTGGTAACTTTGACAGCTGCTGAAACATAACAATTGGAAAAACTCATTGCTATCTGGTCACCCTATATAAGGACACTTCTTAAGAGACAAAGGTGATGCCAGCAAAAGAGACAATGTCGTCCCTTGTCCAGTGTCGCCCAATGCTGCGTCCATTTTTTATCACTCATTCGAATTAAATGCCTGACTCAATTTTATTTATGCGATAATAAATATTCTAAACCGTGTTTTACCATAGTTGTACGAGCATACCATAGTTGTACCTTTCCATAGCTCTCTGACTCACTTCTAGTCTTCAAAGATTTTGTTTAATGAGAATCCATCCATTAAAGGATAACTTTTGTTATTGTTCAAGAGACGAGAGAATACTTAATAGTTACATATATATGAGTACTAATCAACAACTGCTTATGGAGACAGAAGATTACCAACCAACCAAATGACTGTCAGATACAAGAAAATCACATAGAAATGACTTCGAGAGTCTTGTAACTACCTACTAATCAGTAATCACAGAATGATTGCCCAAGATAGCAGTCATGACTAAACAAATGCTTATGACTACCATAGGTGAGAAACTAGCAAACAATTAAATTGGAGCGCTAACTCGAATTGGATACCAAAGCCTAGACTAGATGACAACTATATTACGAATGAAAAAAGTTTAATGATTGATGAATGATGAGTGATGAATGTATCACAACGAGAATGATGAATGACTACCAGAGTCGAGAGTAATATCTACGAATGACACCCAGACGTGGGAGACAACTACCCACTCATGACAAGTAACCAACCTCCATTCTTAACTCTGAGTAGGTTAGGTTAAATACCATTCTAACCCTGTAAACATTAAAATTAAATAAAATTAACTTTGCTAAATAAAAAAAAAAAAAAAAAAAAACATAAATCACGTTTTCAACTCAATTATCCACTTGGCTAGAGAAAGGCGCAAACGAGCATGAGCATTCTCTGGAAGCCTTTCTCCTCTGGTCAAGTGCAACTGCTCGACATTAAACCATAACACTGTTTTTGAGTTTGTATTAGTGGAAATGCATTTCCTTGATGGGAGAAATAAATTCTTAAAGCATAAGAAAAATCAATGCCACCATTGTTCGCAGGCACTTCACATAAAGTGCAACACGCTTCAGCGATTCTGATTCCTCTTTTCCCGTAACTGAACTGCACTATAACATTCCAAGCCATAAGTATACTTGGCAACATCATCAAGCATTTTTATTTTTTTTTTTTTTGTATCTAATAACCGTAGATTTTCTCCTTGGCTTGTTGTAATGTGCACAAAATAGTTGAAAACTAAAAGTTAAACGATATTGCCATATGATGATGTTCCTTCCGCGATAGGCGCGCTGCTGTTGATGATGACGAGAAAAAGTATGACGATAGTCATGTTGGCTCGATGATCATGCCCTCCTTCGATACATTCTGGAATTCCACTTCAGAGACCCACATGTATCCCTATAGATACTTACTCGTACATAGAGAAACAATTTTGAAAATCCATTCGCTCATAATAATTTTCAACTTGAATGCTCGCACTCTCGAGACTTGCATCGAGGAGCGCCGCGCCACCGCTACCATCATCCATTCAGCTAAATGAACAAAGCACCAGAATAAAAATAAAAATAAAAATAAAAATAAAACGAAATCCTTAATCCCACCAGAGTATACGAGTATCTTTAGCTATAGAGGGAGAGAGCTCTATAAGAAAAATTCACTATAATAATAGTACCAAAGGAGGACCACAAGGCGGATTGCGGAGGTGGAGGTGGTGGAAGAAAATCCCTTTCCTTGGAGTTTTCTTTTTAATTTTTCTTTTCATTTCAGCCTTTGTTTTCGTTTTGTATTAAACATCGATTTAATAAACTCGTATACACAAGTCGTTTTGGCCGTTGTTGTTCTTAGTTAGGTTTTCATTCTTTCGCTGAAAAAAAAAATACAAAGAAAACAGAAAAACCGGGAAACATTCCCTGTCTGTTATAACATTTTGTGCTCCCCATGTACTGGTGGAACATGATGGAAACGCGTTGCCACCATCGTCACGGCTTCTGCCGCAAATAAACTATACACTATGGTGTACTAGTATCTGAGGCTTGTAAAAATGAATACCATATAGCGCCCCCTGTGATAAGGCGGTAGTCTGAGTCTGAACAGACAGACTGGGCAGGGAGGAGGTAGCGCAGACAAAACGAGGTTGCTTCAAGGAGCGAAATTATCTCCCGAAGAAAATCCAGTAGATCGTAAATTATTATAGTTGTTGTTGTTGTACGTTAATTTTAAAATAGAATGAACATTTTTCGAATGTGTGTGGTTTTGAGAATTAAAAAAAAAAAAAAAAAAAAAAAACTTTAAAACAAAAGATACTCTCAAGAGATTTGTTGTTTAGTTTCTTCGGTCTGTCTGAACTGCACTCTTGAAGAATTCGTGCGGACTTTCTGCATAGATGGGTTTCATAAATTGATCACAGAGTGCATTTGAGAGATCTTTACTTATTACACGCATCGTGGAGTGGATAATTATGGGGTGCTGCTACTATGTAGTTGGTATCTACATACACGAGTATATCATGTCAATTTAATTTGATTTTTTGATTCCTTTTTGACAGATTGAATGGGAATTTCTAAACAGATTTTAAAATTCATCGAATTTGATGGAAATTTTGTGGATTCTTGTTGAAATGAAAAATGTTTCCGCTTGAAAGAAGTTGTTTTGTTGCTGCAATGTTTATCAACATGTTGCTGAGACTTCTAAGTTGTTTACTGGATTGAAGTCCAGTAAAAGTTCAAGAATGCAAAGTTGAAATTTGCGTAATGAGCAAGTTTATGAATCTATTCACGTTTCTTTCTGTTCCATTGCAACAAAATCCCCTCATGGATATTTTCAGACATTTTTCAGGAACAGAAACAAATGTTCGCTGCAACTTGACAGCTATGAACTTTTAGTCAATAGCAATAGTAGAGGACATAAAAGAAGTGTCCATAGCAATTGAAATAAACCTAATTCGTTACTCTTGACGATCGCGAAAGGGAAACTTACGAGGACGGAACAACAACAAGCATCAGATCGGATATGAGGACTGATTTCAGTATCAACGACCCAGCAAACGTATTACGAATCTGTACATAGAACTTTCATATTCTGATCAGTACTCGTGAAATAGTGATAGACAATGCGGACATTAGACTCATTTAGACCATAAAGGGGGTACCCAAAATGCTGCCATGAAATTGTTCTTCGAGTTCCATGAGCTTGGTATATGAGTATGTATCTATAACATGATCAGCGATCAACATCTATATTTGATCGACGGAAGACACTCCCCTGCCTGATTTAATGTTCAAGTACTCTTATGTGCCAACATCGACAGCTAAGTTACGGTGGAGAATATTTAGCGAAGCATCACATTGATGGCTTTCTATCGATCCGTCAGAAGCGCCGCAACTGATGTTCACAGTTTTATTCGACCACTTGCTCGAAGCATTTGGTTTATTGCTTCCAAGTATTTTGCGCTTACAGCCGATACATGGCTATTGTTGTATGTATCCGTTATCAGGCACATACTTATGTGATCGTTTGTTGGGCAGCTCTCTCCAAAGTTATACACCGCAACCAGCTAGTGAAGGCATATCCACAGGCCACTCCACAATTCTTCATAACGTAGAATTCATTTCAGAAAACACCGACTACACACTGTCTCTAAATTCTTTCAGTAGAAACTTCCAGGCCACTATCTCATCTAGGCAAAACTGGGAGGGAGACGTAGGCTGGACAATGAATCTATTCACTTCTACATGGATGGTTCAAAGACAATCGATGGGGTGAGTGGCGGGGTTTTCTCCGATAGGCATCTACTTCCGCCTCCCAGATCACTGTCAAAGAAGCTCTATCTTGAAGGGATATTAGCATCTACACTAACAGCCAAGCTGCTGCAAAGTCTCTGGAATCGATCTCTTGTACATCAAAGGTCGCTCTAGATGGTTGAGCAATTCAGCATTCACCTGTGCTAGGTGCCGGGGCATAGAGATATTCCAGGGCACTGTAGGGCTGATGATCCTGCAAGGCATGGCACAACTTTGCTGATTCTACCGAAAAATAGGAATCGCCACAACAAGCAATTGCTCAAGCTGAATGCAATCAAGGCGACTAACGAAGACTGGCATCAAGAGTCACGTCACTAGACAGACTTGGCTTAACCTGAATCAGAAGTGATCGAATAGTTTGGTCTTCCTTAGTAGGAAGCGTATCAGCGCAACAGTTTTTGTCGTTATGGACACTGTCTTATTAAAAGGGACGCCAAAAGGCTTGGCTTCTTCTCAAACGACTTCTGTAGAAGCTGTAGGGATGAGGAGGAGGATGATACAATTCTCCATCTCCTCTGCACTTGTCCAGCTCTCGCTGCCAGCAGAAGGCTGACAACCTCGGTGTGCTGGCTAATCCGAAGTTTAGGAACCTCCACATTTTCATTAGAAGCTCCAATTGGTTCTAAGGTAGGACGAAAGAAATCTCTTGATTCTATGGTATCACAATGGACTTACTTTCGTCTAAGTGTGTCTGTGCTTAAGGCATCGATAGCCGCTAACGAACCTAACCTAACCTAACCTACATACATATTTGAATAAGGAAAGAAAATAATGAAAAAAAAGTTGGATAATTAAGGACTTTAATGAAAATTCCTCCAGTTAAATGAAGAACGCTGCTTTTATAGTTCCACTGAGGTTGGGGCATTCGCTGAGGAATTATTCTGTGCCACCTTCAGCATCCAGGACGCTGTGCCTATTTTTAATGATAAACTAGTAGCAAGTTGCAGAATATTACAAGAGTTTTTGGTTTTTCTCCCGTTGTAGAGTGTCCTAAATTTCTTTGATACGCGGCATGATACTATAGAGAGGTAGGGCTCTTGTTGTGGCTTTTGCGAATTGCTTCGAGATCTGCCGTTGATGTGCTTCCAATGGCACTGGTTTGAAATACGTGCCCGGTAACAGGCGTTGTCTGCAAGCTGGTAGAACGGTGTTCCTTCTTTATTCATTATGTCGTTAAATATTGAATCGGTGATTGTTCGTACACTCAGGTATCGGTGGCTTGGATCAATCTGCTGTCGCATGTAGTCTTGTATTTCCTCATTGGAATGGTCATCAAGATTTTGCAGGAGTCTACTTGAAAGTTGAATCATGTACTGTTCGAGTGGGCTCACACCGGTGTTCTCGTAAAGAAAAGCCTTAGGGTGGTACTTCCTTTTGGTTGGATTTCGCCACAGTCCTGTACAAATTCGGAGGACCTTCCGTTCGTACATTTGAATCTTCTTCATGGTGGTGGGCGATATGGTGGACCAGTCATATGTGATAACTAGTCTAATTAGCTGTTTGTATGCAAGCAAATTAGTCTTCTTGCTGAGCCCATTTCTCTTTCTGTGTATTGGGTGGACTAAATGCAACGCATAATTGGCCCCCCTTAGGATGATTTCAGTGTGAGGATTAAACTTGAACCACTCCACTGAAATGGATTCGAAGATATTTGGTGGTTGTCTTGGTTCGCACCTCTGTGTTATTTGGAAGAGAAATCCGAATGTTGTGGCAGCTAGTTGCGAACGCTCGGCGTCCCCTCGTAGCTGTCACTGGATTTCTAAAGCAGATTAGTTCCGTCTTGCTGCTGTTGGTTTTGATTCCCCACTTGAGGTAATATTCCCAAAGATTTCTGATGTGGATTTCAACTTTCCGTAAGTGATGGAGTCATCCGCATTTGATCCTTGCTGCATTCAGTGGTTGATCTGCAGGGAATATACTGAACAGTATCGGTCCAAGCCTTGATCCCTGCGGCACTCCAGCGTTGATTCATTTTGTTGATGACTTTGCTCGATGTACCTGTACGTAAAAGATTCTATGGGTTAAAAAGTTGTAAATTACCAGATAATTGGGGAAACCAAAATGAATTAGCTTGAAAATCAGTCCTTTGGTCCAGACGCTGTCAAAGGCTTTCTTTATGTCTAGCAGGCAGGCTACGGTGGTCTCTTTTTTGTTCAGTCCATGGGTGACGTCGCTGTGTAGTGTTTGAATCGAAAACCATATTGGTTGTTGGAAATTATTCCTTGCTCTGATTTATCTTCCTTAACATCACTGATTCCAGTATTTTGCTAAGATAGCATAGCAAAGCGTTTGGTCGGTATCCATTAAGGGTTCTACTGACATACACATACTGTAAGCAAGTCCTTATCAGTTTTTTTTATTCGTTTCCTAAACATTTTCCAAGCACTTACTGACACCTTCAATGTCATGGAAAGGTCAATACAGCCCCAACAATAAATTAGCCTTCACCGCAGTGCAGTATGCCCGCGTAACATACCAACCAATAATTTGTTGGTTGAAATAATAAAAGAAAACAAATCACCTAGGGGGAGGTCTCACTTAATGCACATGAGCATCTCGCGTACGACTTCTCCGTGTCCAAACAAACAATCGCCAAACAAGACCGACCGCACACATGCCATGGGCTTATTGTTCCTAGCCGCCACATTGCTCATCATTGTCGTCGTCGTCGTCATCATCATCATCATCATCATTGCCATCTCGAAACGAAACAAACACATGCGGACATGTGTTATAAAACAAAACCACTCCACTCTTGTCAAGTGTTTGTACTAAAAGAAAAATTTAATTTTTTTTTTTTCTACCCGCGCTGGTTGCTCTTCAGTCCCGGGTCTCTCATGGTCTCACATCATGATGATCTTTGGCTAAAGGTGCGCACTCGTCTATACACCCCATCATCATCTAGAAATGTGTGAAAAGCACTCCAAGGTGTCCTCTTGAAATCATCAGAGGATTTTTTTTTTCTTGAATCATGCTGTTTGGGGGCACACAAGGCATACATTTCGGGGTACCGTTGAGTGTGGGTGTTTAATTAATTCCTTTTTTTTCCCCAGTGCTGCCTCTAATTTCGTCCCGCAAATTAATCGTGTGCGAGCCGCGCGCTCAAGCCTTGTGACATCTTGATATTTCATTTGAAGGAGAAAATCCAAAAGATGAAGCACCGATGGAATTCCAGAAGTTGTCCTCTATCGGGGCACAACTGGTTTCGCGTAAAAGTCGCCACCGCTGTGCCGGCTGTCGATGACAGGAGGAGGATGATTACACATTAATTCTTAATTCATATCGGTAGTTGCAGTAGTAATAATTTCTCATCTCTGATCTCCCCGCGAAAAAGAGTTGAACGAGCGGGACCTGCATATGAAAGTTTACGCCACTTGACTTGGCGTATACTCGTAAGTAAACATGTTTAGTTGTGCCTTGCAAATAAATCGCCGCAAATATTTACAAGCGGGTGATTTATGCCATTTAGACGGGGAGAGCCTTAAGGTGGGAAGTCATCGTGGCTTGGGTTTTTTTTTTTTTTTTAACTTGCCCCTCTGATACTGCCTTCGATGCACTCAAGTGGGTAAGTGAATAAATATTTGAAATTTATTTACAAATTGCGGTGGACGTGTGTGCTATGGGGGCTGGTTGTGTTGCATAAAGAGACGTTGGGTAGATTACTGGAGGTGGAATTAGAATATTAATTATGGATGCCAGTGATGGGTTTATCAAGATGAATTTTTTGTTTTTCCAAATGTCGTCTACTAGCTACTTGATTTGTTTAGAGGTGTGTAAAGCATGAGCATGCTGTAATTAACAGATAGAGGGTGTTAAGCAAGTTCTCCTCTTAGGAAGGTAAAGCTGCTCCCTAAGATTCTTCCGTATAAAATGATTGATGAGTTATGTATTCATAGGCACGAAGTTGACGAAAACTTAAGCACTGTTTAGAATATATTTACAATAGTGAGGCATTCACTTTAAACACCTCCATGACTCATGCTCTTCAGGTTCTAAGTCAGGTGATTGACTAAGATTTGAAAGGTAATTGGTTGAAACTAACCAGATGTAGTGCCTAATCCACATGGTGCTTGAAATTGTATGAGCTCTCTTCCAAATACTCGTCATTTTCAATTATCACCTTTTCAGTAAGATATACATACGAATTGGTATACTGACAGGATGCTTCGCCTGCAGTTGCGGATGCTAATATGATTGAGGCCACTTTTAATTTGTGCTCGCTGTCAAAGGTGAACTCTATTTTTATTCTAAATAGACGTAACTACACTATTTTATAATTATCAGTGTCCGTAGATAGATTTTGTCTGTCTTATAAGCACCTTCTAGACTATGTTATGTAAAAAAATGAGCACCGAATTCATATTGCGAAAAACCGTGTGCCGAGGTATATTTACCGAAGAAGAAACTTTACATATGCATGAACATATTCCTTGATCCGAATATTAGACCTATCACTATGCACAATTCATTCCATCTACGCACTGTATGTAGGTACTCGTTCTAACTCTCTGAGTGCAGTAACTATGTTAGTTTCTGTCAACTAAGCGTCAGCAGCATGGCAAGTATCCAATATTCCTATCTGCGAATTTTTGTTCCATTCACTTACAAGACCAACTTCCACTAATGTTTTAGGCCCAATTCGCCGCAATTCAGCCATCCAACCCAGAATTGATGCTTACCTTAGGGCTAGCAGGCATGTGTAAAGTGCTCAGACGTTTCAGCACACAATAGTGTATTACAAAGGCCGTGCTTCTGCGTACAATCGTTTTTAGATGCTCTGTTAAAGTAGCGAAAGCAGTAATGAAAGCCAAAAGAATCCCCAAGTCTAAATCTTGTTATGTCTTACGAGTACCTTGGCACTTCTACTAATATTTTCATCTGGTGACATGTGCATGTCGCAACAGTTCACTATGACTACAGTATGACGAATTGCAGCCAAGAAATTGAATTCTCTGATGCTACTCTGCTGGGCACTCCTATGGCCATTTTAAATTAAATTAAATTGTATCTGGGAAACTACTCGTACATAGAAAACGTTAAAGAAGTGAAATTCGTCTGGGAAAAGCTGTAGTAATTGTAGATTGGTTCTGTAGATTGCTCACGATTAACGTGGCATTAGGTTATTAGGTTAGGTTAGGTTGGAGGGAAGTGCACCTAAGTGCTTATCTCGGGGGCCATATGGTCCAATGTGTTTCCTTTTTGTTATGTGGAACCTAAATTTAAAATCTTTGTCTTGTGGTGGGTTCTGTTGCAAACCAGCCAGCGCTTTTTATGAAGCTTATCATGTTTCTAAGTGGAACTTGTATGAGATGTCCTAGTTCGTCAAAAAGCCTGTTTGCCATATGACGGAGGCGGCGGTTTTGAAGATTTGGCAATCACATAATAAGTGTTTGAGGGTTTCTACGAGTATCTCCTCTATATCTTGACAGCTCCTGCAGTGTTCGGGTGTGTTGATGCCTAGTCTGGCAGCCATTTCCCCTATCGCGCAGTGTCCTGTTAGCACGCCTATCAAGATTCGAATTTCTTTTTTATTCATCGCCAATAGGCTTTTTGTTCGGTTTCCATCCACTGTCGGACATAAGCTGCGCGATATGACACAGTCGCTTCTGGCGGACCATGCGAAGTTAATCAGTTCTCTTGCTTTAAGGTCTATTTTCCTTTTTAGTTCACCTATTGGAGCTTCTACTGATATCCGAGTATGTTGCAAATCCAACGCTGATTCCTTTTTAGCTAGTTCATCTGCTGTCTCGTTTCCTTCTATATTACTATGTCCTGGAACCCAGCAGAGAGTTACGTCATGGGTGTTGCATGTTCTGTTCAACGTATTACGGCATCTGGAAACTATTTTCGATCTGACTTGCTCACTGTCTAGTGCTTTGATTGCCGCTTGACTAGGATTTAGTTTTTTGCTATGTATTGTCTATGCAGCCCTATCAATGGTGAATACCTTGGCTACAGGCATCCGGGAATTTGTATGAGTGGTTGATTTTAAGTTACTCGCAACAAACTCCAGAGCCAGTATCGATATTCACTTTAGACCCTTCAGTGTAGAGCTGAATGTCCTGTACATTAATTAATATGTTGGAGTTCTACTCTTGTCTTTCTGGAATAAAAGTGGAAATCTTCTTATTCTTCTTATTCTGTCGAGATGGGTTATACTATACCTGTTGAGTATAGATCCGTGTCCATATGAGCTTTGCTTCCATGCGGCCGATTGTTTGAGACAAATCGGGTAGCTGTGCATCGTATGTACTCATCTAGAGGAAGGATATTTAGCATCATCTCTAAACCCGCTTGTGGTGTTGATCTCTGTGCTCCTGTTATGTTTATGCATGCTAATCTTTGTACCTTTGTGAGTACAACGTGGCATTACTATTCTTGGAGATTCCATTTAATTTTAGCCTCGCAGAGCCATCTGAGCAGCTTGTAAATTTGATGAGTGAGTTTGAAAAGGTTGCTGCAGAGCCAGCAGTTGAAACCGAATATTAAAAGCAAGTCCCTACACAATATATGGAGAAACCTTTAGAAAGCTTTCGAGTTGGTACATGCTACATCTCCAATTAATATAATTACCTTTAGTTGAGTCGATGGGCTGAATTAAGCTTGTTTGTTACTTGCATATGGTATGCTCGACTTTTTCATTTCGGGGTATACCTGAGTGGCTATGAACTCAGACAGGCGACTCAAAGTTAAATCGCCGAAGCCTGTTTAGTCTTTCGACAGATCCATGACTTTGTAGGAAATCGTAACAGTCGGAGCAGATGTCTCACAAATGAATTTTCCTCACCATTTCTTCTTCAGTTGTAAAATGTATCCATGATGTTCTAGTGATAGCATACACCTTCCTTATTTTGCCTAGAAGACTGTTCTGCTCCCTAGTGGCATCGACTGTTCCACTCAACTTTTCTTTGAGTAGATTCCAATTCTACAAAGCTTGTAGATACTCTTAGAAGCTTCTGGTAAGAAACCACCCCAGCCACTGTCGTTACTGCCAAATTTCGAGCAATCCGGAATGAATCACTGGAACTCGCGTCCCAAAAACTAGTTTTAGTATCAAGTGTCCCACTCGGCATACCCCGGGCAGAGTTGAGAAGCCTTTCCATCAACCTTCCTCTTACTGAAACCTCACTGAAATCAACTTTCCGTTGTAACTATGCGATACACTGCTTTTCTAGCTTCGCTTTCTATTAAAAGATGTAGGGGAGCTAAGGATAGCACCAGTCGGCATACCCTTCATCATACCAGTAAGACTGGACGCACTGTAGTTACAGTTAGCTTACTTTGCGTTCGAGAAACTTCGCTCTCTGTAGGGAGCATTAATCTTCTTTAGACCACCTACAAATTTGTCATGTCCCCATCTATTAAACATTTAATGTCAACTCACATAGCATTTCACTGTCCTTCATACCCATAATCATTTCAACTAACAAGAACATCTTTTACAATCGATCTCATTAGCCATAAGTTATGTCCCACCTCTACCTGGGTGGTATGGAAATTATTGTTTTGCCTAATCACAGCGGACACAATTTGTATCTATTTGCCAAAATTTACGACCAACTAACAAGAAACACTTGACAAATCCAACGTCTTCATTTGAATAACACGGTCTTAGTGGGTGGCAGCCAGCATTCAGAATTTATTTTCCATCTCATCAAAAAGCACCTTCAATTCAAAAATCAAACGAAACCAGTTGAAGTTCTCGAGCTGTGCGGTGTTTTCCCATGCAACACAAACTTATCATTGGCCGTGTCGCACACACTATGAAAAGTCGAATTTAAAATTGCATCTGCAATCGAAAAGTAGCTTCACATCCACTAAAGAGGACTACTCAACTTGTTCCGATTACGAGATCAGCCACTGCGATCTGTCGGTCGGTTAGTCCACCACATAGCATTAATCAAATTGAATAAACACTTTTATAATCAATTTTCAAGTCAATAAATAACTTTAATGAAGATATAAATTCCATCCTTTTTCAGTTGGATTGTGTTGTTGTTTTTCTCGTGCCTTGTTTTATTATTCACACCAGACTAACGATCATCGCCAATCAAGAAGGCGTAGGATAAATTTGCACCCAACTCTCGGCTGATGTAAATGTATCTATGCGTAGTATCTCTTGATGTACATAGAGCTCTAAACATGCCACAAGTTATGAGGTTTTATTCGATTTTTATGCGAGATTTTTCCGTTCGTCATTTTGAAGACAACTATCACTGCCCAAGACTGTATTTTCTCACTTATCAGGGTGGGCAATGTGAGATTATCATTGAGGGAAAAATTTATCATTTGGCGTCTGGAATGACCCTAAGCGGTAGGCACTACATAATCATCATCGCCATCACTATCGCCATTCCAATCATCTGCCGCATAAAGATACATGAAATACGTCGTCGTCTTTATGGTCATCGGGTGTCAGTTGGTAATGCATAAACATTGTCTGTCAGTTTCATTAAGTAACGCAAAAAAAAAAAAAAAAAAAACCGAACAACGAGGAAAAACTTTCCTGTTG
This sequence comes from Pocota personata, assembly GCA_963082735.1. NCBI lineage: Eukaryota > Metazoa > Arthropoda > Insecta > Diptera > Syrphidae > Pocota > Pocota personata. The sequence goes on along the minus strand of OY720429.1, from coordinate 260,312,568 downwards.
CTAATTTACTTACTGTGTTCCGGGGAAAATTGATTACCACACACTCGGGGTAGAAAGACGGTGAAAATCGGTGTATCAGTTGATTTTCAATTGATAATTGAGTATGTGGAGCAGAGGTAATTTATCACCCAAGTTATGACCAGTGGTACTGTGGGTAGCAATGAACGCGAAGGGCCGTGTAATGTCTAGATGATTGAATTATATTTATGGTGCCTTTAAATTTAAGCAAATTTAGTGTTGTTTCGATAAAAGGTGCGCACGTGCGGTTCACTGTTGGTAAAAAGGAATATTTTTTTTTCTTTTTTTTTACACCTAAAGTGCCGCATAGTGTTATGATGAAGTTAAGTGTTCAGATACTTTCAGAAGTGACAGATATTAATGGTAATAGATAAGGGCGTGATTCTTTCCTAGCTACAAGTAAATTTTGAAATAGAAGGACGATAGCACACAAATCAGAAAGTGAACGGAGTTGTTGCCTTCCTGTTACTGAATGCGATCCGCTTATAATCAATCGCCGATGATTAATAAATTTATTATTTAATGCTGTAAGTTTACCAGAAGCCAATACAGTTTTGCCGTACTAATTACCGACGATCTCTTCCTCTTTGCGAAAATATCGTTTGTGGTTATGCATGGATGTCTCCTTACTTCAAAGAATATAATCCTGCCTATACTTTATGGACAAAAAAAGCCAGGAACGTATCACTTAATGCACATAGAATGAGAAATTAAAGAAAAAAGACTCCTATTTTTCTGTCCACTCTTACTACTCTTAAAAACAGCGTTGCCACTTTGCTACGATTGTAGTAAATTTGCTACATTTATTGTAAAAAATACTCATTTGTTACTTTGTTGCCCACTTTCACAAAACTCAGATTTGTTACTTTTTAGACTTTTCCCACAATCAACCACCTGGCATCTTAGGCCAGGGGAATTAGATGTACCTATTCGAATTATATGCACATTCAAAACAAGGACGCCCTAGAAACCGATGTGGACACATAAGATCAATATTTACTAAGACCTACCTTTTTGTAACACCCTGTGTGGTAATAAATACGTTTCGACTTTTGCTACGCTGTTAGATGTTTTGTTATGGAAAACAAAATTCTTAGAGGTGACCCAGATTAGAAATCTAAGGCTCTCTGCTTACACCTTAATTGATAGACTATAAAGCTTTTTTTGTAATCCCTTTGTATGTAAAGACGGTTGCATTCCTAGTATTTTCGTATAAAACGGAACACTAATGGATTCAACACGGTGTATGTCTGTATGTATGGCCGTGCGTCTATCACAAGCTCGAAACTACAGGGCTAGAGGGTTGAAATCTTGCACATAAATCGTATGTTTTGAGCTGAAAATTATGAAAATTATGGTCATAATGTACCTACCACATCTAGCGACTCATCAAATTATAGCCAAATTCCAAATAGGTACACGTACATGAAAAGAAGCTCCAGGCAATGGCAAATACCTTCCTGTTACCTCCACCTAACCTGACTCTTTCAAATACGATAGCTTTCACCTTTTCTCCAGATCAACGAAAAAACAAAAGTAGGACACAGTTTATATTAGTATTGGATACTATCCAATGATCTCGTTCATTTATTCAACTAAATTCAGAAAGCGGCGTATTTAAATTACAAAAAAAAAAATCTTTCCAAAAAAGATATCCATTAACTTCGGGGTAAAGTCGGGCATTTTAAAGGATTCTGTAAATACAATTTTCAAAAATTCGGGCATCATTCTTCTAGCGATATTTAAAACACAAAATATCGGTAGTAATAATTTATTTAGAAGTATGCACCGTTTTCGAGATAGTAGCACTCAAAAATGATTTTCATTAACTTTGAGGTAAAGTCGGACATTTTACGATATTTCGTACCTGCAGTTTTCGACAATTTTTTAAAAGTCGGCATCCTTCTTGTAGAGAATTTAAAAACCTAAAATTATGGTCGTAATAATTTGTACCTTGCGACACACCGTTTTCGAGACATTTGTACTTAAAAACAATTTCCACCATTAGATTCGGGTTGGATATTTTGCAGGATTGCGTGGCTACAATTCTCAAAAACTCTACAAAATGCGGCATCCATGTTCTAGAGAATTTAAAAACGTAATATTTCGAAATATTTTTCATAGGAAGAACCATTTTCGAGATATTTGCACTCGAAAACGATTAGTTTCCGGGTAAAGTCGAATACATCGCAGGATTGCATTTCTCGACAAATTCGGAAATTTTGGATGATTGCATACCTACTCAGCTCATTCAGCAAACTATCGAATGAAACAAACTGAATAAAAGAAAAATCGAAAGAATGAAAAAATCTATGAAAAAATATCGAATGTCAATGGTAATGAAACTAAACTAACCGCGCAAGGTCCGACTCGCACTTGAGGAATTGTTCGTCAACAGAAGTAGCCATTCGGGCACACTGTCACAAAGCTTACGCGTTTGGGTGAAAACTGTGCTCCTTGAACGTGTCGTGCAAGTCCTTCTCATGTTTAATCTTTCATAGTAAAGGACGTTTGGTTTTTTTTTATTTGTCTCTAATGTGATTTTATCTAGACGGCTAATCCTACTGTAAAACACCTAAATAAAAACTCAATACTTCGAACGAGTCAAATTTGGATTTCGGTGGAGAACACAAAATCCTTCAGAGAAAATGATGTGTGAGGTGTCAGCCTTAATGACATTTTTTACAATGTTAACCTACCAACAGACTTCGTATGAAGAACTGCGCGAAAAGCTAGGGTAAAGATGGTGAAAATTAGCTTTTAGTTTGGCATGCTAAGTCTAGCAAGTCGCTTAAAGTTTCCACGAAGTTTTCGCTCATCTACAGTGGTTCAATAATTCCATACTGAGCTTGAGGATCTTATGGCATGTGGTTCGAATCAGACTTTCAACAACATTCACGTTGAACGGGTATAATGACAATTTGTCCGGAAAATAAGTTTATATAAAAATACACGGCATTGGCTTTTGATCTAAAAAAATGCTAAGCACCGCGACTGGCAATTACAAAGCGTATCCTGACTGTATATCCGCAATAATTCGCAGCAAAAGCTTCATTCGTTGCTAGTTTATCCACGTAATCAAGCGATTTCACGTACCCCCACAGAAAGTAATCGAGCGGCGTTAGATTGCAAGACCTTGGTGACCAATTTACAGGTCCCAATCTTGAAATCCCTCTCGCACCAAACTTTGATTTCAAGAAATCGATGGTATTGGTCGCAGTATGACACGTAGCCCCATCTTGCTGCAATCACATATCGTCCACATCGATGTTACATATTTGGAAATAAACATTCGTGGATCATCTTAACTGTAACGCGAATTCCTGTCTCATTTTTAAATAAATAAGTACCGATGATGCCACCAGTGCATTTTTATGGATGAAATGGTATCTGAAGAGTCACTTGCGGTTTGTTCTCACTCCAAATACAGCAATTTTGCTTATTGACATCTCCATTGACCCAAAAGTGAGCCTCATCGTTGAACACAATTTTGCCGTCCAAACACTATTCCTTGGAAACAACGCATGCCATTGAATCTTGTAAGGGATTAAGCCAAGATCCTTTCGCAAAATGTTCCAAGTTGTGGACGGACAGCCCAAGCTCCTGTGCACGCCTGTGAACTGACATATTCGGATCTTCATTAACACTGGTCCCAACTACGGTGATATTTTCTTCGAAATTCACTCGTCTCATTCTTGTTGTTGGCCTAATGTCATGTAGCGTTAAATTAGTGCGAAATCTATCCACAACACGACGAATAGCACGTTCAGATGGGCGATTGTTCGGTAACATAAAAAAATGACAGCTAGTTTGATAGTAGTTATCCCTATCGGAATCTCGGCACCTCTTAAAAAAAAAAAACACTTTTTAGCTTACCGAATGTTATTGAACGAGTTGGTTGACTGCAAGTTAATAACTCTGTTATCTAGTGCTTGTCCCGTCGCTTATTCACATAATATACTCGAGTATATTTTGCTATATGAATTTTCGAAAGTTGGTCAACAAACTATACTCGAGTTCAGCGCTGAATCAATATTTGGTGCACTGAATTTTTCGTAGCACATAACAAAATATTCTCGATTTGGGGATTTATCCGATTTTCTGTTATATTTTATTGGCATTTCGGATTCAGTTTTATTTGGTTTACAGAAGAAAACACAAATCATTTCCAAGGAATAGTGTTTTTGAAATAATTCACATAAAAACCTATACTCGACTTCAGAATTTGTGTGTGTGTACAGGCTGACATGAACTGTTACCAACTTCACGTCGCTGTGTCTGCTGCGAACTACGAATGACAGCGCGCTGAAAATTTGACAGTTCTTAATTCATTTCATTGTTGACAATCGTGTGTAAGGTTTTTTTTTTTCTATCGCGTGTTTAGTTTTTGTTCTATCGACAATGGAATTCAAACGTAATAGTGTTATTGCTCTTATTTGGCTGGAAAATCACAACTATGTTTGTATATCGCACCATATCGCGTTACAACGAAACCGGCAGCATTACAAAACGCTATGGAGGTGGTCCGAAAAAGACAGCAACATCGTCAACAGTGATTCAGAGTGTAAAGGCCAGAAATCAACAAAATCCTCGGCGTAGCCGAAGAAAACTGGCTTCTGAGCTAAATATATCCAGAGAACGGATGCAACATATTTTGAAAAATGAGCTCGGACTCAAGGCCTTAAAATTCCAAAAAGTGCACGAAGGAGTTGATCCGCTTGCACGCAAGTGACGAATTGCCAAACATCGTCTTCTCTGATGAAGCACCATTTCCAATTGAGCAACTTGTCAACAAGCAAAATGATCGAGTTTACCTGCCAGAGAGGTCCTACGATAATTTGGACCAAAGAATGGGCACTGGGAAGCAAGTACCACCGTTTTTGATGGTTTGGGCCGTGACTGCCGATGGTTGGTCTCCGCTCGTATTTTCGGACCGTGGCGCTAAGATAAACTCGATGTTTTCTAGTGAAACTGTCTTGCAAGCTGTGTCGATGTCACGGGCATGCAAACATTTCGGCCAAAGATCCAACAGGACTCTGCACCTTTTCACAAAGCCGAGCTAATCAAGAATGCCTGCGACAAAACGTTCCGCACTTCATTTCCTCGACACAGTGGCTATCGAATTCTCCCGATGCGAATCCATTAGACTTTTCTGTCAAGGTTGACAGTTTATGTCAGCCATCCTGTATATTATGCGAATACGCTATTTAGTCGGATTTTTCGGATTTAATATCTACGAGTAGAACTCATCTCAGCTAGCGGGTGACCATGGTGTAGTGGGTATTGTATTAGCTTGTAGGTTTAAAAGTTGACGGCTCAGGAACCAACTGTGAAGAGAAATCCCTACCGGCTGCAACTGGATTGCCATGGGATAAACGCGCAATCCAAAACGAATCTAAAAAAATATGACAATTTCAATTGTTCCGTCGCTTTACATCATTTGACTCAATTAACTCTTCCATTCTCTCAGCTCATGCTTCATGCTTGATGCTACATTAATATAATAGCAGTCTTAAAAAAAAAAAAGTTTAAAACAAATTTGCATACCGAAAGTAAACAATGCAATCAAAACTCATGGCACGGAATAAAATGTGATAATTATGCAAACTCTCAATTTACTGAGGTGATTCATCAAGAGTAGTCTCGCCGACACCGACGGCATTCTCTTTGCATTACAATAGCCCCATGAGCACAAGTGCAGCAGCGCCTTAATGGCCTGTTTCATTTGCTTAATGCATTTTAACCTCGAAAAAGATACAATTTATTCAAATTGATGCTACAATGTGGCGATGAAAACGAATCGCGTCTGGTTATATGTAGATTCCGTGTGTTTAATTGCCAAACGGAAGTTCATAGAGTGCGACCAAAGAAAATGTCCATCAAAGATCAGTTCAGTGGATTTTGTTCTTTAAAAGTTAACTTTTAAGGTACGAGTACGAGTACCCTATTTACTCGATCTATTTGAATGGAGAAAATCGAGTTCCTTGTCAACGGTCATGTGTAAACAAAAAGAAGATTCCCGTAGACCATAAAACACCGCTCAAGTGGTACTCATCCGAAACCTGACGAGATTGATGTTAGAAACACGCACAAGCATCGTCGGTCGTATCGTACCATCTTTTGGCCCATATCCACCGCGCCTCTGCCGCCTGACAGGGGATGACAAAAGAGTTTACTCTCGGTTAACTAATTAGGCAAACAGATGTATACCAAACCTGGTCGTGGTGGTGCGCTAGAGGCTCTCTCCCATTCAAGAGCACCTCTAGAGAGATGACCACCTTTTCATCCAAACTCGAGTAGTAGGTACAACACACCACCACATTTCGAGGGCTAATCGAGGCGAACTATACTCGTAGGTTATTTGTTTAATTTTTGTTTTCTCCTCTGGGGTTTTTTTTTTTTTTGGGAGAAGAATAGTGTGAAAGCATTCCGGAGCAGAGTGTATAGTTATTATCCAACCATGGTTGATGGGTAAATATTTGTAATGCTGCTGTGATAATAAAGGATAGATATGCCGGTAAGCCAACCATAGGCAGCCCAGCAGCACCTAGTTAATCATTTTCGTGGGTGCGTTCACACAGTAGCACACACAGTGTGCTCCTGATGAGTGTAAGGGTGGGGGGAAAAGTTAATATTTTAATAAGAATTCGGCGTGAATCCAAGCGGAAAATGAGATACAGATACAGGATGCGTGCTGCTTGTCGTTTGATTTGTTTTTCTTTTAAAGAACTCCATTCATACATATGCATAAGAAGGGCGGATGTGTGCATATAGTTTTATACGTTGTGCGTATCCCAGCGTGTGTATGTTTATATCTTAAGAAATCTGTCAAAAAAAAAAAAAACCAACCGAAAATGTCGCTCTCAAGTGTGTTTAATTTGAATTTTGTTTTTCAACTCTTGCATTTTCAGGTGATGCCAGTAACGCTAGTATAGGTAGCGGCGAGGGCACGGGCGAAGAGGATGACGATGCGAATGGTAAAAAGAACCAAAAGAAACGTGGCATTTTCCCAAAAGTAGCAACAAATATTTTAAGAGCGTGGCTGTTTCAGCATTTAACGGTAAGTATGGTTGTTATTCCATATTTTTTTTGGTAGTGTTAAATAGAGTTCATTGAAATTTAATTGAATTTTCTATTAAATAATTCTCTTGATTTGCCTGAAAAAGTTTAGCATCTGTACTACACAAAATGTGCTGTGTGCCAAGTTTTGTATCTATAAGGCTTAAACACTTTTTTTTCCAATAGTTCTCATGAATTAACAGCTTTTTGTATAAATTTGCCGTCTATATATGCACTTATGTACTTTCTACTTCAATTTCCATGAACCATCGATGATGAGATTTGCACTTTCTGCTTAAAACCTTTGAGTTTTATTAAAAAACGTAACGTGACCTAGGCACTGAATGCGTGTCTCCTTCACCAGGTTGGTGTTACCTTTGGTGGTTCAAACTTCTCCCCCATCTTGTTACGTTCAAGTACCTACCTACACAATGAGTGGGTATGGATACCCTTAGAACAGAGGTATAGGTCCATTGGATACCAGAAGGAATTCCCCTTTAGAACTACTTGGCGTTATTAATAAAGTTTTGGCGGACATACGATTTGTTCAAGTCGCCACAGTTATCGAAAAGAAAGGCTCCTAAATGCTGTTTTTGTACATCTTTCGAGAAAAAACTGAACCTGTTAGTGTTTCGTCCAATAATGGGGAAGTACTCCATAGTGAAATCTACTATTGTGCTATTTTGCAGCTTTCTTACGTCTGTTAAGTGACTTGACATTAGAAACAAATCCGTAATCTGTTCCATACCTGGTACGTTCATAAAAGTTACTTAGAATATTCTTAGCCACTTCTTGGCTTGGCTAGGTATAAGCAGCTTGGCTAGGTATCAGTGAAAGTGCTAATATACCACCCAGCCAGATATTCAATTCATCTCGAACCAAGATAAGGCTGGAATACACCACGGCCTGATAGACTCCTCCTTCTCCTCCTCTCAGTGGCGAATTGTGAATCGTTCGTATGTAGAAATGTCTGAATTCCCTATATGAGGTGAAGTCTCCTTTCCAATCTTGTCTTGTAGAAGTAATGACGTTTGTGGAGCAATAACTGGGCAGAATGTAACCGATGTTGCTTTTAAATACAATCGTGGACCATTTTAGGTGCCTTCTAGTGGAAAGGCTGCACTGACTGGCGAATGTTTCCCAAAAATGTTTAGGGGTATCAAATGAAATGAAATATCTTGTTCGGCGTGGATGAAACAAATGTATATTAAGGCAGTAATAAATGAGTGGCCAAAGTGTAGTGGGTTTGGGTTTCAGGTCCCCGTAAATAGACCACGGAGCTGTATTGCTCGCACTAACACGTCCGTCCTTCCGTTTGTCACCAATCTCTAGATCCTAAACTATAAAATCTATATTCACGGTTTTCAAACAAGCAAAAGTCGCAACAAAAAAATGTTTGTTCGTCTTTGAGCGGAGTCCAATAGAGACTTGAAAAAATCATGATAGTAGAGTAATCTTGGATCTATAAAGACTACTAAGCGAGATATGAAATTTTGTATATAAATATTGCTTCCGCACCTTCTTCAGAAAGTCCTCTAATTATAAAAAAAAAACAAATCATCGAAATCGGTTCAATAATTCAGAAGTTATACAAGAAAACGACCTGTAGAACGCCTTGCCTGCTTTTTGATGGAGCACTAGTTCCAATTTTTAAACATCTTCATTAACCCACTATGTGCGAACGGAGTCCTGCCGGACGAATTTTTTAGTATAGATAGTAGGATAATAGGGAAGTCATACAGAATTCAACAGATCGTTGATAGGGGCACCCAATGATGAACTTAAAGCCTTCATAAACATAATTGCGATGAAAGTATGTGGTGACCACATAAGAACGATAGGAAAAGAAATTCAAATAAAACAACAATGGTGTAAGATATTAAATTGATTCTGACTTTATTTTGAAGCTACGTTCATACCATTATGTATGGAATAGCACATCATTTAAATGGCCGCCTCGGCTTCGCTGGTAGTGCTTCAAGCGGTCTGTCCAATTTTTGATGACCCGGTCCAATAAATGCGGCGTTATTCCGGCAATAGCGTCTCGAATGTTGGTCTAGAGCTCGTCCGAAGTGGGTTGGCTTGTTAGCGTAGACTAAGGACTTGACGTAGCCCGAGAGAAAATAATCGAGGGGTGTCAAGTCGCATGATCGCGGCGGCAAACTGATGAACGCTCGCCGTGATATAATCCAGTCGCCAAATTTGTCCTTCACCACTTCGAGCGTTGTGTCGCTTGTATAGCATGTACCACCATCTTGTTGGAACCACAGCTTGGATATATCGATGTTGTCGAGCTCTGGCCACAGAAATTCGGTTAACATCGCTCTATACCGAGGACCATTGACGGTAACGGTGTCTCCTTCCTCATTTCGACAGAAATAAGGTCCGATGATGCCGCCGTGCCATAAACCGCACCAAACAGTCAATCTTTGTGGATGTATTGATGCTTGGTCGAACACTTGTGGATTGTAGTACACAGCAACAAAATGGCCCTCGTCCGAGAAGATGATTTTTTTGGCCAAAATCCGGATCTCCGGCCACCATTTCCAGCACCCAATTAGCGAACTCACGGCGTTGTCTATAGTCATTCGGCTTCAATTCTTGCGTCAGCACAATCTTGTACGGATGTAGGCCCAAATTCAACCGCAAAATAAGCCTGGTTGACTCTCTGGCGATGCTCAATTCAGCTGACCGGCCCCGAATCGACATTTCTGGGTCTTCTTCGATACTGACTGCTACGGCGGCTTTGTTTTCTTCACTTCGCACCGATCTCTGTCTGGTTGGTGGCTTAAGGTCCAAAAGAGTGTACTCACGCTCAAACTTTCCACGGTGCGACGAATTGCCTGCTCACTGAAGCCATGATGACGACCGACCCTACGACGAAATTCACGTTGCGTATTTACAACTGCGCCGAAATTTGAATAACTTTTTTTAATAATTTCCACACGCTCGGGAAGCGTCAAACGATGCATGATGAAATGGTAAACCTTACTGAATATTTTGGCATCTTAATAAAGTAAAATAAGGTTATTTTTACAAGACGACTATGTCTGACGAAAATCGGAGTTCCAACCTTAAGTCATGACCTTCAATAATCCATGTCAAGAAGGTTTTTAGTCCTACTAAAAATAAATAAGTTGTGAAAGATCAGGATACAAATTTCAGTCTTTTCTAATAATTTCTTTAATTTCATTGCGCACTTAAATTCAGGTCAGGTATTCCGAACGAGTAGTAATTCTAGTTTGAAAAAAATATCTGAAAATGTTCTTTCACTTGGTCTGTGAAGAATTTGCTAAGAAAAATTTCAATTAGGTGTTGCCAGCTCTCTAGCTTGTCCTTTTACTTCAGAATGTATCTTTCCTTGTACTTTTCTTTGAAGAACATTCCTGCTTTGGAAAATCTTATTGCCTTGTGCTTGACTGTATTCTGTAGACTACATTCATTGTTCTCATTCCTGACTATAAAAACTCCAGATATACTCTTGGATAAATCGATAATGATGAGAGTATGATGAGAGTTTTCGACCAAACATTTGCGATATGTTCAGATTCAAATGAGATCATTTTGGATGCTATAGAACAGTGGCGAAATTTAGTACTTCAATGGGATTAATTTGGTTCATAAAATTGTGATCAGGTATGATCAAGTCTCTTTCTGAATCATACCACCTAAAGTACCAAAGTCTGCCAGACCACGCGTAAAAATGTGGTGTCAGTCTCGTGAGACTAAATCTACCACTGTTAGGACCAATATCTTTGGGAAATCTTTAGATACTCTTTGAAGAAAACTTAGGTTTATTTATAATTTTGGTTCTTTGGCATTTATTTGTACAACACTTTCTATCCACATAAAGCAGTGTTATGGTTTTCATGGTGAATCCTAAAGCAGCTTGTACTCGTACACCTACGACAAAAGACATTTCACACCGTCCTACGATTCATCAATATTTGATGTAATGAAGAGACATATAGATTTATATCAATTGAGAGGTTGTCACCTCTTGACCTTTTGGTCTATATTACAGAAAAACCTTTGCAGAAATATCGAAAAATTCCACAAACGAAATGGAAGTAGATATCTACAAGAGTTTATCTTCACAAATATTCAAAACTCGTAAATATTTACCTCAACCTCAGCAAATAAAAAAAAAAAAAAAAAAAAAAATCTAAAAAAAGTATCTAAAAGTGGGAGGTGATGAAGCTCAAGTACTCCACTTGATTTTCCACCAATGAGATCACTATTTATCGATTGCCCAACTAGCAAAAGCAAGTGCACAGCAAAACCACCCCACATACTACTCGTACACATGACGATGTCGACTACGATGAGTACTTGTACTTCGCGAACTACCATTCCGGGCTGGCCCAGAAATCAAAAGATCTTATCTAGCACAATTTTTAGACATGGCTCCTTTCATTACGTCGCCCCACTCTACACTACCTCAACTACCATCTCCTGCAAAGCACACATATTCGCCAGTCGTCGCTAGCGATATCTCTCGCGTTTTATCGCAAAGTTTTTATACTCCCTCTCTCTATATTTAGTTTTAGTTTTTTTTTTTTTTCAAGTGTATATTACATTAGTAGAACTTTTCTGATTCGTAGAAGAGTTTAAGTGTGCCGCAAGATAAGATAAGCATAGTTGCTTTTTTTTTTTCCTACTCTATAATGGCAGTCTTTCGGTCCAATATGGCGAATAGATACCTCAATTGAGATACAAAGCACAAAAAAAAAAAAAATGTATAAAAACGAATTTCGATTTTTAACGGATGTATAGGGCCAGAGAAAATCCCGATAATAACTTGACCAACTACCAAAGTCATTTAGTAGATACTTTGCGTTCATCCTTTTCGAATTTGCTTCCGTTTATGGAAATCCACACGGTGGGATACATTTAAAATTCAAAATTGCCTCCGCCCACACGCTGAAGGGGTTACTAACTGACAATAATATACTCTCATACGGATATCCTATGATATGACCAAAAATGGTCCTTTAGATACATTTTATACACTTTATGTTCATCTTTATGGAAGTTGTGTGTTTTTTTTTCTTTAACCCATGCAGGACATCCTTTCTGGATTTGTTGGTGCTGTTTCATTCAAAATGGGGGTGAATGAAGAAAACTTTTGGACGATTTGTGTTTTGAATGTCAAGATATCCGGTGGACAAATATTATTCTTTCTTTGAAAATTTGTATCTGAAAAGGTCGACAAGGAGAGTTGTATCTAACTACGAGTACCTACGCACGAAACTAAAGTTATTCAATGCATTTTTATCGTGTGTTTTAAATTTCCTGTTTTTCCGGTGTGCGCTCCTTTTTATGTATTTGGTTCCGGAGTGAGAGAGATACTTTTCTGATTGTATCTAAATGGGATTTTCTAATGGTCAATCGGCAATTTTGGATTTAAATTCGATTTAAACCAGGCCAAATGGACTTTGGTCCAAGGATAATGAGTTTTTTTTTTTTTTTTCTTCCCTCGTTTTCTTCCTCATCTAGGAACTGGAAGGAGGTGGATAATATTAACTGCTGGGTGGATGACCATTTAAATATCTGTATCCAGGACCCAGGAGATTACCTGATTTAAGATAAACAAAAGAAAAAAAAAAGTAATCTCTTTCTTTTATTGGAAATGCATTTAGATACGGGATACCTAAGTATCCATAGACTTAAGTTTCGTTCATCCTTGTTTCTTGTGCTTGTATCCACCCAATCCCACAGTTAAGATCTCGACATTGATGAATTGCAGATTAAGTCGAAAATCACTCATGCCCTAGAGCGCGTGTGTATGCGTATCTTAAGTAATGGAGAATACAAAAGGATATACTATAGTGGATTTTTTGGGAGAATGAAAACCGTTCCATTTCATTTACAGGAAGTTAATACCTAATAGGATATCCTCAAATGCGGTCCTTTTAGTTACGCATACGATCGTTGGTTTGGTAGGAGTTTCTTTTCCATTCGTTTGCATTGCAGGAATTGTTGCATAAGGTTAGATTTTTTTTTTTTTCCGTGATACTCGTAACTTTCTATCGATGTACTGTGTGGGGTGAATTTTAATGAAAATTACCGAAGGGATTTGATTTATTGCCATGTCTTTTGTAATGCTATTGGGTGTTAAGATAATGTTACAGCGATTTCAATTCGATGGAGTGAAAATTTCATTCGAATTTAGAAGGAAACGGTGAGAACGATAAGAAATGAGTTGTTGAAGGAATGAGGAAGAAATTTGCTTCTAAATTGTTAAGGAGCAATTCTGGGTAGTAAAGGGCATTGAGAAATAGGTTTTAGGAAAAACGTTGCAGTCAGTTGCAGTGGATAAGTCCACTTTATCTCGATGAAATCCAAAAGAAAAGTGGCACAGCTTTCAGGAACAGAATACTATGTCAATTCATCATTTGATTGGATGTTGGCCCTCCAAACTAGGAATACGGGTAGTATTTCGTAGCTTGATTTGAAAAAATAGCCATCAGTTTGTCGGAAAGGTACGTCATATGAACTCTCTGTTTACAATATCGAATGCCTTCTCGAAGTCAATGTGGCGAAGATCTATGTATACTCAACGAATTGTTCGACGATGATAGTAAGGTGTTGATGTGATCAACTTAGGAATTCCTAGAACGGAAACTTTCTTGTTCAATGTTTTCCTCTAGCCAAAAATTTACATTCTTTAGAAGCTTGACAATGATTGTAAGTCTCAGTCTACCAAGTTTTTGCTACCAGTGTGTGCAGAAGGTCCTCCTTTTTTTTTATAGAGCTGCGCGGGGATGGCGTCAAACCCTACCACCTTATTTGTTTATGTAGATAGTGCTCTGATTGTGGTAATATTCTTGTCCTTGCTAGGAAAGGCAAGGGCGAATTCTAGAGTTTCCTGCATTGGATAGCCCATCGCGATTGATGATGTTAAAATGTGAGCCACACTAAGATTACCATGTATTTCAGTAGAAAGATTGCAAAAGGCGTGCAAATCGGTCTTTATTTTTGCCAAATCAATCTTTGTTGTACACATTCATCCTTGATCTTAGTGCTGGTGTAGAAAAGTGCAAGACCAAGACCAATTGATCGTCACTAATCCCGGTATTGTGGCATACCTTCATCTTTTTAGCTAATCCTCATTCAAAACCAGCAGAGAACCATCCAAGTTATTCACTGTGACTACATATCAGTTCTTTGGTAATTCTGTGTACAGTTCTGCTACTGTATCTAGTTGCTACTTCTTCAGTTCGTTTAGCCTTTGCGATATCAAAAGTCTTACTTGTCCGTTCTGCAGATTCACAATAACAAAGTATGCTTAAAATTTATTTGCCAAGATGCATGTTACGTTATGCTATGGTCTCTCGGTGATCTCCGAAAGTACACCTAGTCATGCGAAAGTTCCCAAAAATTAGAGCACTAGAGCCTGATTAAGCGACTATATAGCCAACTGTTGGCAGGGTTACCAGGCATCTATAAGCAACTCGGGACTCTGGTCCAGCATTACAGGTGCGCTTCTTTTGAGACAAAATTATAAAAAAAAGTGATAGGAAGACGCTGTTCATGAGCGCCTTTGAATTTCGATAAAAACTTCCAATTCAACGTCCCTCCTAAAGCATTCTGGGAGGAAGATGTATTTCTAAAAAGAAAGTCATATCTTGGCTAAAGAAAAACGTCATATCAACCTTGATATCTGCATCTTTTCAGACAGCCAAGTAGCAATAAAGTCCTTGGAATCGCCCTCTCCTAATTCAAAAACAGCTCTAGATTGCCGATCGTCGCTTGTAGAGATGGCAGAGAAGTTCAATATTCACTTACGTTGAGTGTCGAGGCCGACGAACTTGCCAGATATGGAACAACAACACACATTCTACTCGTACCAGACAAAAGTTCACTGAGTATCATCGCTACATGCTTACTCAAATTAAAGTTGGATGTTACTGAGAGGACAAATTCTAGGTGGACAAGTGGTACAACGTGTCTAGCGATAAAACAGATTTGACCTAAGATGGTTCTGAAACGCTGTAAGAATTTGATTTCTCCTAATCGAGTGCATATCAGCGCTGTAATTGGTGTCATCACCAGGCACTGTCTAATAGGCAAAGACTTGGTGTATTTTTCAATGATTTCTGTAGAAGGTGCATGGAGGAGGAGGAGGAGTAGGCAATTATTCTCCACATTCTTTGCATTTGCCCAGGTCTCTCTCAAAAAACGAAACACTCCACTTAGAGGAGTCTTCGACTTCAACGACCTTAACGATCTGAGTAAGGCAGACATTAGGAAACTCCTACGCTTCATCAGATCACAATGGACCTATTATTGGTCTAACTGTGTCGGCTTTCAGCTGGCTGCCACATCTACCTAACCTAACCCAACTTAAGGCGTTGTCGATTTATTCTGCTGCTGTACGTGCAATACGTTGAGTGCTGAACTCAGCTTCCTTCAGTTAAGGTCTCAGAGATAGATTTATGACTACCAAAACACCGCATGTCTTTAGTTCTTCTAAAAACACTACCTTTCTACTGACAATTAGTGGCTTTGAATAGATACAACTACGAGAAGCAAACTTATTAATTAGATAGATATGAAGGGAGTCGATAAAAATGTCCTCCCTAGTGTTCTGAAACGACCTCTAGAGGGAGAAGGTGCTTTTTTATGTTCAAACACGTTCGATCAACATGTTTACATTGATCTGGCGCTAAGGACTTTCTCGTTTATATCTAGTATATCTGCAATGCTAATGATTATACTATCATCATACCAAAATGCATTCATTACGAGTATAACAAAAAAAAAGAAGAAATCCATCCTTCTTTGCAAGTCAAACAAAAATCGTTTAAATTAAATTCAAAACAGGACATTGCCATCTATCAGACCCCTCATCATCATCATCTCACACACACGCTCTACGTATAGTAGTGCAGTTAAATCATAAACAAATATTTGTGGTTAAATAGCATTATTGCGAGTGAATATTTTATGAGGATCTGCAGATGGACGACACGGTGGCATAGCATCCCTCCCATACGTGAACGAGGACACCTAATACGTGTGATGAAGGATTTCCATCGTGTGCCCAGTTATTGACTATTACTCGTAAACGATTTTTTTTTTTTTTGTTCATTGCTTTCTGCACTTTTGCAGGACACAGAGTCCAATCTAATATATATGCGTTAACACGTTCCACCATGTGTGCTTGTGGTTGGTTGTGCCTTTGCGGTGTTATACACATCTGAGGGTGTATGTGTCTGTGTGTATGCTAAAGGACGATAGGACATTTCGCTATTCCAATTGAATTCAACCATTGTCCGCCTGTTTGGCTACTGATAAAACCTGAAAATCCAATGTATCCATGGCAAAATAGTGGACAACAGAATATGACGTACACAGGATAACAAGAGGGAGGGAGTAAACACAAAAAAAAAAGTAAATTCAACCTCCTGTGCATCCTGATAATTGGGAAGCTTTTGCAATATTTATCCTGTCCCAGCCCCTGTACACAATTCGGATTGAAATTATTCAAAATGTAATTTCACAAGGAGCAAGTAGGAGCACGAAATCGAAAAGGATCTGAAAGAGGTCCGGTAATTTATTGATTGGTTTTCACAGAACCACTAACCATATAGGGCGTCTTGTAGTCTACTACAATTGTCGAGGATTCAATTTGTATACCCGTATATGCATTGTGCCTCTTGTTTTCATCCTGAAATAATGATGATTTTGCTTAAGGATTTCATTTGCTCTCGATGGGAGGGTATAAGAAAGCACTAAATCTAAACAACATAACATTCCAGGTGTACTGGTAGTTTAGCAAAAACTCACTCTTATTCTCAGTTCATGTTAGAGGTGTTCCGCAGGATACACAATTCTCCAAATGAAACATAGGTGTTTTATCTTCAAGGAGTAGGTACATATCGGTCTGTTTCCCCCTGTATATGTAGCAAAAACAAGCTGCAACAAGATGTTGTATGTTTTGGGTTTTCCTGAGAAGGTGTAGGTCCCTCTGCAGGATATTCTGGACATTCATTTCGCAAAATGCCTTTGCATACACATATTAAATATATCCTAACATGAGTGTAGCAAGCTGAAAATGTTGGTTGAAACAAGGTATGCGAGTACATCTCTTCATGAGACCACGAGCTGTGGTAGTAGCAGACTGGCCAAAGGTGGCTGAACATGCCCCAAGGCTGATTCTCGGAGAAATAACATCAAGGATGCGATGCAATATTTTGTATGCGTGTGCATCTTGTAAAGTTCAGGTCAGTTCACCCTACTACTAGAGCCGATGAAATTGTCGTCTATTATGACATGGAGGGATGTGTCCATGTCCAGTCTCCATGGGATGACAGGGAGGGTATCTGTAAGGTTTAACATTGTGTGCGGTTAATTAAGTGCACCTTATGGATTGGGTGTTACCCAAAACCATGTAAGAACTGATATGGGATGTTATTATCGGTGGGAGTAAAGACAAACAGAGATGGTGGCCGAAAGTTAAAGCCTTCGAGTGGTGGTTTAAGAATTTTTTCTAGCAGCGGGTATGAAATTCAATGATTCCCCTATATGGGGGAAGGTTAATCGGCTAGCTGTCAATATGTTTAGCCCTCATCATAGCTTTGAAAGGATTTCAAGGGATAAAAGAGATCTGGAGATGTTGTTTTGCGATATCTTTCTAAAAAAAATGGGGAACCATTATCCACAAATAGAAACACTTAAAGTGGAACTCCTCCAATGATTTGCAATCAACTTTTACCAGCGTTAACATCAAGATACGAATATTTTATGTAATTGCACAAAGTTACAGCATTTATATGATAGATCGATACTATTTGGTTCTTTTTTGAAAATGACACTTAAAAGTAACTAAAGAGTAGCTCAGCTGAAGATTTTTATTGAACGGATGATGTTCCTGACCTCAATGTACACTAGGTCACCGAGATGCACTCTTCTTTTAGACAGAATTGGACGATTGCAAAGGAATTGCGGGATGTAGTTTCTTCTTCTTCTTCGTCTCTATTTCTACAACTTCTGCAGAAATGGTTTGAAAAGAGGCCTAAACTTTGGAGTGCATGTAAGTCTCTTAGACAGAGTCTCATAAGGACATCGAAAGTAACAACATATTTGACCCATCAGCTTAATACTGTTGCACTAGCCTCTCATTTGCAAAAGTTAGCATGTATTGAGATGAATCCAGCAATCCTGCGTGCTCGTCAGCCTTCCAGTTTCCCTGGAATGTCCCTGTGGCTTGGTATACATTATTGTTCAAACACATGAGTCGTACCCCAACTTAGCCAACTTATCCGGTTTTGCAATTCGTATGAAGTCATTGCAGCCTTGTTGGTACCCAAATAATAATTCACTTCTGCTTGCTGCCATTGCCTTAATGTGTGGTCTTGACAAATACTTACTTGGCGCTGTTTCCAAGTTTCCAAACGCTACAGATACCGCTGTTATCACAAATCTCTTCGAAAACATTGGACTGAATTATAACCATTTAATAGTCTGCGGAGATCTTAACATAAATCTCCTTGCTAATGATAACTTCCAATTTAAATGTAGCTTAAACTCTTAACATCTCTTTCTGGTGAATTCCTTGAGCCCTACACATTTCAGCGCCAATAACTCAACCCTCCTCGATGTCTTTCTGGTAAATAGATCAGACCGAATAAACGTCTACGGTCAGCTTGATATCCCCGGGTTCTCATATCATGACCTCATTACTCTCCTTTGCGACATCGCTCTGGAACGGTCTACTGAAACGAAAATGATAAGCTTTAGGGACTTTAAGTCGGTCGATCTGATTTCCCTCAAAAACTAAGCAATGACTTTGAATTGGAGTAGTCTCTACTGCATGCGCTCTATCGATAATCAGGTTGATTACTTTACATCCACAGTCAATAGTCTGTTTGAATCTCATGTTCCTATAAAAACCTTCGTCCCTCGTAATAAAATCTGTGAGTGGCTCACTCCTAAAATTGAATCACTCATTGAAAAGAGAGACAAAGCTTTTAAAAGATGGAAAAGTTTTAGAATTCCCGAACTAAGAGACGAATTCAGACAGATCAGAAATTATGTGAAGCCTGAAATCCGACTATCTACATCGTTCTTTGCCTCTAAAGTCAAGTCAGGGTTAAGCACAAAGAAAGCCTGGGAAAATGTCAAAGAGTAGGGTATAGGCAAAAATCTGGCTGCGAATGATAATGAAATTGACGTCAGAGACCTTAATGTCAAATTGTCTGCTGCTTCAACCTGATGTAGGTTTCAAAATGTTATAGATGACGTTAACCCGCGGAACACCTACCAATTTTGGATTTAGTAGAGTCTGTCTACCGGTTTGGGCTGCGTGCACCCACAATTTCTTAAGACTATTATCTTCGAAGTTTTGTCTCCTTTGACGTACATTTTCAACAACATGTTGTTCTACGTTACCCGAAATCATGGAAACCCTGGAAGATTTCGAAAATAATCCCGGTTTTAAAAAGCACGGTCGCCAAAGAAAAAAGAATATCGTCCTATTTCCATACTCCCCTTTATTTCCAAGGTGTTCGAGAAGCTGATGAGCGTGCAAATATATACATACCTGAACCAATTCGATCTTCACCGTTCCAATCAGGCTTTAGACAACAACATAGCTGCACCACCGCCCTGCTAAATCTGGTTGACGAGTTTCGCTCAGCGATGGGTAGGGATCATATTACCTCACTAGTTCTGCTCGACTTCTCTTACTTAAACTTAAATAAATCGCAGTCATGCTGTTGCATCCAACAGTAAGATGTCGGACTTTCTCGAATCCAAGGGTACCACAGGGATCTACTATGAGTACGTTACTTTTCTCTCTTTTTAATAACGACTTACGCTCAATCTTACATAGCTGTTAAGTCCAGATGTACGCCGAAGACGTTCAATTACACCTCAGCTACGCCCTCGGATTGATGCAACTTCGCGTGTAAATGAAGATTTGAGATTAGTGGTTTGTTGGGCCCAAACAAACAGGCTTAAACTCAATTGTGACAAAAGCCAAGTTATCACTATAAGCGGTACCAGCTTAGATGTGTCCTGTTTTCCCCTTATCGAAGTAGATAGTGTCCACCTTGAATATGCTGAGCGGGTAAAAAACTTAGGGCTAAACTTTACTCGAAATCTAACCTGGGACGATCTCGTGGCTACGACTGTGGTCAGTGTATATGGTGGTCTACGCACATTCAACTAGGGTGAAAGTGACAATGGTATATGCACACCCAATGTTTTGTGATCTGATCAGTCTTAGTTCACGAAAATTAAGGGTTACATTCAACAGCGCTGTGAGATTTGTGTACAATGTTCGCCGTCGTTATCATATTTCTGGATATGTTAAAGATTTTCTTTTCAAACTCAAAAAAAATAAAAAAATAAAATCTTCCGAAAGAAGTCGAGCCTTTATTTTGCCAATCTTCAGGTATAACACTACTGAAAAACAATTTTTTGTATATGCTGTGCGACTATGGCACTCTTGACTTAGATTCAGTGGGGTTAAGACCGTAGCGTACGCAGACGATGTGACGTTACTGGCCGCGGGTAAATTCCTTCCAACCCTAAGCGACCAAATGGAAGGCGCCCTTAAGATAGTCAGAAACTGAACTAAAAAAAGTGGACTCGCAATAAATCCACTAAAAACGGTGCTGACACTATTTATTAACAAGAGGAAAATACCGGAATCCCAAATTCCATCCATTGAAGGCAATCCTCTTAAAATTTCTGATAGACCTAAATATCTAGGGCTAATACTAGACCAGAAACTAAATTGGGGACTAAACACAAGGGAGAGAGCAAGGAAAGCTGTGATAGCTCTCTATACTTGTAGCAGAATATTTGGAAAAACTTGGGGGCCCAAACTAAAAGTCATTTTCTGGCTCTACAGAGCAGTTGTGAGACCTATATTGACATACGGCAGCCTAGTATGGTGGATAATCAAGATACTAACCAGAGTACAAAGAATGACGTGCATTGGTGTCACAGGAGCTATGAGAACCACACCAACTGCAGGATTAGAGACCATACTCAATCTATTACCTTTAGATCTATTTGTGCAGGAATCTGCAGCTGGAAGTGCTCTAAGATTAAGCCAATCTGACGGGGCATGCGCAGATTTTACGCAAATACATGGGCGGAGATGTTAGCACAGACTACACAGTGCCCTATGTAGACTTTCATAAGCCGTTTTCCAGTTCATTTCCGAGTCGAGATGAATGGGAAACTAATATCCCGCTAAATGAAAATTCCTTCTCGATCTACACTGATGGATCCAAGATGGACGTGGGGGTAGGTGCAGGGATTTTTTCTGGAAACTCAATTTGAACAAGTCAATTCGGCTTCTAGACTATAGCAGTGTTTTTCAAGCGGAGGTCTGGGCGGTGCCAACTGCTGCACGGGACGCTGCAATGAAAGCTATACCACCAGATGATATTACATTTTTCATTGACACCCAGGCAGTGATATGAGCGATTTCCGCCACACAAATAAAATCGAAGCTTGTGCGCTGCTGTCGCGAAGAGCTGCGGGTTCTTGGTACGCAACATAATGTAAAGCTCTGCTGGGTACCCGAACATAATGGCGTTTCAGGAAATGAGAAAGCTGACGAGCTGGCAAGGGAGGGTTCAACTCTAAATCCTGAACGAGCTGACCCGTAAATTAAGACACCACCGTGCAACCTGAACCTAGAAGTTAGAAATAAAATGATTGCCATAGCAAATAGCAGATGGAGATCGCTAGAATCCTGTGCAACTACAAGAAAACTTTGGCCGCTCTACGATAAAAATCGTACAGAGCAAATCCTACACTTCAACAGATATATGTATCTTACCTGGTTTAGTGGGGATGATAACTGGACACAACTTTTTACGTTATCACACAAAGAAATTGGGAATTAGCGAAGAAGGTATACATATGTAGAGGCTGTGGCAATGAGGACGTACCCGAAGATACACCTCACTTCCTGTGCCATTGTCCAGGACTCTACCACCTTAGACTCAAAATACTAGGGAAATATTTCTTCCAAGACTTGGAAGAACTTTCAAATGTATCGGTAAATAAGGTTACCAAATTTATAAATGCATCGGGTTGGTTTAAGAACCCATAGAATTCACGAGTGGGGAAGCTTCACTCCTTGGGCATCACAATGGATCTATACTGATCTAAGTGTAGAGTAGTTTGTTTCACACTCTACGTCAACCCATCAAACCTAACCTAACCTATGGCACTCTTTACGGAGATGCCAGGGAATCGGTGACTTCCGGAGGATACATGAAAATCAATGGTTTACGTCGTCGTTTTGTAAGGGAGTAAGCTAATATTAAGGCTATTTCTCAGCTGAGCTCTATACATTCCCATTAGTTGTCCGAATCAAGTAGGTACATAATTTGAAGCTTAAAGTAGGAAGTTAATGTTGACCTTATCTTCTTCTTCTTCTTCTTACGGCGAAGTTATGATCCGGAGTAGAAGGATCACAACCCTCCCACTTTACTGCATCCCTACTGGTCCGCCTGTGGGGTTTGCCGGTTTGACCTCAGGAAGTACCGGCAGACTTCCCGGTTTCGGATTACTTCGTCACTGAGGCCAATAGAATGCTGGTGTTTTTGAATTTGTGTGATCCAGTTGTTTTTTGGTCTGCCTTTTTTGCTCGATTGCGTAGGAACGTTGATTGATATTGCCTTTTTGACGGGGTTCGAAGGATCTCTCCTTTGAACTTGACAATACCAACTGAGCCGGTCTTTTACATGAAGGCTTCCTCGAATAATGTTGACCTTATCATACATAATTAATGAGTTAACGATTTAATGGTATCCCATATCTAGTGTTGTATGCTTACTGAAACCACCTGCAATAGGCAGGTACATACATTGACGCCTAAACTGATGTCTGAGTTTGAACTTATATAAAGCGTAAATTGACTGCTCAAAATCTAACCCTATACAATTCCATATTAATGAAGCTTTGAGTGATTGTTTTTAATAGAACTCTGTACCTACACTCCCATTCTCTAGCACTGCCATTTTAAACAAAGTCCATGGCACCCCAAAACTCTCAATATGTCCTCGTAATACCTACCTATCTCAATTAGAAAACGTAAAACCCCTTCTCCATCGTTTAACTTTCAGTTAAAAAAAAATCCTACACAACAAAGTTCCCTCTCTCACTCTCTCTGCGCTTTTTAATGGATGCACATTTTAATTATTCAAAGATGGCGCTTAATTCACTCAAAATAAATTTATGCACCACCCCTTTAGAGCACACCGTATAAATAAATAAAAAAAATAAAAAAAAAAACAAGAATTTCAACCAAAGACCACAACCCACTCACCAGCAATACAATCTCGCCACCACCCCACCTCTATCGTCTGAACACCAAGCCTTGCATATATCTCGAGCGAACCACATGCAGCACTACAAATGTTATTCATTCTACGCTGCTGCTCTGTTTTGCACATAATTAATTACTGTCACGCCTTTTTATTCGTTATCTGAGAATTTGAAACAATCATCTCAAGTGTTTGTCATGCCATGCCCCACAGAAACAGTGCAACAGTGAATGGTGTGCAATAGTGCACAACGAGCAAGTTCCATGTCTAGAATATGAGGATATACTCGTACCCCTCCAAGGCTACCGTGCGATACAACACACGAAACAGCCGCGAATTTCAAGTCACAGAACCTGGGGTTCAGCGGTTCAATTCCATTCATTCAGTCGCCATCGTGTTCGTCTTGTGTCCTCTAGTCGTCCGTGTTACTGTGCGGGGACATGGCAAACAGAAAGACCCACTTCACCTATTAGCCAAAACGGGGAGAAAAAAACAAAATATACGAAAGACTGCTACCAGACTTGAAGAGGTTACTCCTGAATTCGTTGGCTGATTCGCTTAACCGAAATCATAAATATTTATCTGGGTTCCATGTCTATCCACCGAACACAATGGACTCTTCACAGGTGGAGTTGCCTGACTAAATGTGACTAAAAACGTCAAAATCTGTAACGTGGGGGTACCAAGCAATGAAATGGTTGGCTGATTTTGATGGAAATTTGTTGTAGAATTCCGCGGAGAGGTAATCCAATAGTTACTATGTACAATGAGTCTGTTGTTCATAACTAATTGGTGCATTAAATATGGCAATGGAATGCAGAGTCATGATGCATGCAGGAGAATATATGAATATAAGCAGCATACTCGTAAACAGATTTGAATTTAATTGCTGCACTGGTCATCAGAGTGTCACATTGGTTTCAACTCAAATATTTCTTGGTCAAACATTTAAAGTGCATTAAGTGGTGCTAAAGCTGCTTTGGAGCTGTGAGGGTCATTGCTGAGACGTTATACATGGAGGCTCATGGACATCATTTAAAGTTTCTCAGCTAACCGCATTAAATGAATGATTAGACTAGGTGCAACTATTTGCATGAGCTACGAACTTTAACAGACTTAAATGTTTTTAGATGCTACAGGGAAAACCATACGACACGGAATTTATTTCTTTAAAGCTGGTAAATCTACAGGGTGCGCCATCTTTTATGTCGGTATGTGAATATTGAATAACGATTTCCATATACTCGTATGAGTCCTTTACAATTTATCTGGACAAGTTTTTGAATACAACTTCAATCAAGTGGCCGCCTTTTTCATCACTTTTTCGAGCATCTCGGGCGGTATAGCGATGATTTCGGCACGAATGTTTGCCTAGAGCTCGTCAATGGTCTAAGGCTTGCTGGCGTTCATTTTGCTTTTTTTCAAATAACCCCACAAAAAAGAAGTCCGGAGTCACGTCAAGCTCAAGCTCAAGTCAAGCTCAAGCTCAAGTCAAGGTTAAGCTCAAATCAAGCTCAAGCTCAAGTCAAGCCCAAACTCGAGTCAAGCTCTAGTTCACGTCAAGCCCAAACTCAAGCTCAACTCAAGCTAAAGTCAAGTCAAGCTCAAGCTCAAGTCGACTTCAAGGTCAAGTCAAGCTCAAGCTCAAGCTCAAGCTCAAGCTCAAGCTCAAGCTCAAGCTCAAGCTCAATCTCAAGCTCAAGTCAAGCTCAAGCTCAAGTCAAGGTCAAGCTCAAGACAAGCTCAAGCTCAAATCAAGCTGTAGCTCACGTCAAGCTCAAGCTCAAATCAGTCCGGAGGGGTCAAATCTGGAGATCTTTGTGCCCAGTCAATGTCTCCACAACCATTCGAGCGACGTGGACGGTCTGTCGGCAATATTCTTTGAGTCAATTGTACTTTATATGGAAACAAATACAAATCATCCTTCAAAATGCGCCGCAAGGTGGTTCCACTGACGCCAAAATGCTGAGCGCCGTGAACACTCTCTCTTAGCGCTTCAACTAGTTCATTGGAACGTCTTGGGCGTTGATGAACGGCATGTCGACCGACGATCTCCCACTGTCCCGTACTCAACAAAATTCGACACCAAACAACAAATAGTGTTGTCAGACGGTGCTTGTTGGCCACGATATTTTCGACGATATGCACGTTGAGTTAACACAACTGAACGACTATTTTCAATATACAGCGTCACTATTTCGCAGCGTAGTTTCAGTGTGAAGCGATTCATGGTTAAAATTGTACTGAATTGACGTTTCAAAAACATGTCTACTCAAGTCAATCGGTTGATAAATGTCAAAGTTATTCAATGTTTACATACCCACATAAAAGATGGAGCACCCTGTACATTGTCGGATTGTGATCTACAACTTAATGGGCTGTGAGGTTCCGTCTGACAATAAGCGTCCATGGTGGCTCTTTGCCTTGAACACATCAACCTAAGCTGACTCGTTTAAGATGAGAGCTGATAGTCTATTTACAACTGCCTGGGATTACGAGGGTATATCAAAAAGTAACCGGACTAATAAAAATAAAGCACATAATATAGGTTTCTTACTACATACCTACCTAGACCTTCTCTATAAAAGAACGAATTCGTTCAGCGTCCTCGCTTTCCATCTTGTCATTTTCTTTTAGTTTTGTAAATAAAAAATAATCGCATGGAGGCAAATCTGGGGGACATTTCCTTAAAACTTCTCGAAATTGCCTTAAAGAATGGGCTGGGAACGTTATCGTGATGAAGGAGCTTTTCAGGTCGTTTATTCTGAATTGCTGCTTTCAATTTCCGTAAAACTTCAACGTCAGTGTCTTCTTATGCTCCGAAAAGGTTACTGGGGTAATTCCTACGGTACCCTAGAACACTGCTATAACTTTTTTAATTGACTTTAATGCTTCGAATATGTTAGGTTCAGAACTTTCTATTTCGATTGCATTTTGGACTCGTCCCCAGTTACGATGCGAGCAGAAAAGTTGTCTGGATCCGCCTGACTCCTGGTTAAAAGCAAATCGACAGCTTCCACTCTTTGGACCATGTGTTCGGCAAGTAACGCTTTAGGCACCTACCCTGCTCAAATCTTAGAAAGTCACAAATGATCAGTCAAAATCGCGTGGACTGATCGGTGTAAACTGCTGGCTATATCCGTAATACAAACTCGTCGATCATAGTCTGACATTTCTTGGACTTTAGAATATGTACATGCCCACATCGGTGGACGTTGATCTGAGCGTTGATCATCTCTGATTTACTCTCTGCTTTCTTTCAAAAGCTTGATTCATCGAAAAATTTTAGTATAGCTTGGTGAATGATCATCGTAAACTTTTTACGGGAAGTATTGGTTTCCTGTCAATTTTTGATCTCAAGATATGGAGCGAAACGTCTGTGTGTATATACGGCTATTGAGCTTTTCTTAAAAAAGTCACGAGCATTTTTTTCTCTTCTCTAAAAAGTTTGGTAGCAAAAAGTATGCATGAAACTTGCTAACAAAGGTGCAACATATAGTCTGCTTGGGAATCACAGGAGCACAATCCTCAGCACCAACCGCGGCCATGGAAGCGATTCTAAACATCCTACCAGTGCACCTCGAAGCGAAAAAGATTGCCGGTCTTTCAGCCTCACGGCTTAGAACTATCGGCCATTTCACTCATCGATTGCCCCAGTGATGTTGTTGAAAAATCGTTTACGTTGTTCAACAGCTTCGAAACAATTTTCCCAACAAGAGAATATTGGACGTATGAAAGAACGACAAGAAACTCCAATGGGTTATCCTTATACACAGACGGCTCTAACATATCAGGGGAATCAGGGGCTAGCATCTTTTGTGTTAACGAAATACTCGCAGAAGACACCAGCGAAGAGAGGCAAATCGACGTCTGCTCGGACAGCAAAGTAGCAATTAGCGCAATCACAAATTCCATGTCGAAGTCAGGACTAGTAAGGGAGTGCACAACTAAATTGAACTTACTTGCCAGACGCAATAGAGTCCGTCTTACATGGGTATCGGGGCATGAAGGTGTACCGGGAAACGAAAAGGCAGATGAACTAGCAAGGAAAGGAGCGGGCACCACAGAACTGAACCCGGATAATACAATAGGGGTCCCTTTGACAACTATTAAAACAATAATCAATGAGAAGATACGACAGGACGAATTTAGAAACGTGTAAAGTGGCCAGATCTGTAATAACAGAACCGAGTTACAACACATCAAAAAGAGCTTTGAACTAAAGCAGAACACAGTTGAGATTGATGGTGGGACTTTTAGCAGGGCACGTCAATCTCAGCAAACATTCGTTCAGACTCGGGATAGCTAACTGTAAGGAAGAGGAGAAAGATATAGAACACTTCATCTGCCACTGCCCTGCTACAGCGAGGTTAAGACTGAAAATTCTGGGATCCCCAAGGATACCGGATATAACACACCTCAGCAAGAAAGGAATCGGAGATATATTCGAGTTCGCTAGATGAACAGTACGATTCTCCGATCACTATAGGACATAGTTTTCCGTTGATACTCCCCATGATCCCAATACCTAAGTCCCCTCTTAACGCATAATTCCCAAAGTACAGCACTATTCCTTACAGTTCAATAGACGAGAGGAACACAACAGGCCCAATGGAGGCCTAAGTGAAGAGCATAAGCTCACCCTCTTAAATCAACTAACCAACCAAACAAGTTTGGTAGGACTGCATAATCTTTAGCGGTGAAGAGTCTGTCAGTCCGTAAGGATCTGGAGAGGGATTTTGTCAGTCTCGACGAATATATCACATAAAGCGGAAGACCTCTTATCAACTTTAGCTATTTGTTTAGTATCGTGTTTGTCCAAAGGGTGGACGATTCTGCTCTCATGATAGAGGTAAAAGTATTGGTATCCACCTAAATATGTAGCTTCGACTTGTTCATGACAAACTTGATTTGGCCGGACTGCAATTCGACTTGTTTTGGTAATGAATGTGCAGAGTTAGTTCTTATCATGTTTCTACCTATCACTACAAGTTAGGAAAAACACAGAGCACAGCTTGAGCCTGTACGTTTCGAATACACCTTCTCGAGGTATATGTTGTTCTTAATTTCCTTGAAAGTTCTTAAGTTTTACACCGACAAGTAGCCACTTACAAATTTTTTCGGAATTAACTCCTGTATTGTGCCTAAACGTGGCTTTAGTTATGATTTCTCGAGATGTTAGCAAAATTATTGGGAAAACGACGTCTCGTTGTTTCATACCTTCGTACCTTGGAAACCCTTTACGTAAAAAAAAAAGTAAGTTGACAAGCTATTCCCTATAGATAGTGTATGTATCTTGCATGGGTATTTGCACAAAAGTATGAATTTCTTTGGGGTGAATTTCTATAGTTACATTACAAATGAAGATTAATGAACCATGTATCAATCTTCTCCTGCGCCCTCCCGATCACTGTAATCTAATCATTCCATCAAAGATATGGATTAATTCGTATGACTTACCGATCACTTAGCATCCATTAAATCCATGATGTAGGCGTAATGTCTTTGAAAAACAAGAGACAACTATCTCTTCTGTCTAGCTTTAGTTTCGGTAGACGTAACAAATACTTTAATGCCTCGTCTAAAGAAGCTTCTGCCCTACTTACGTCCAAGTTAACATAACCTACCTCAATTACATAAGCTCTACGAGTATGTATTTGCATAGAATCAAAGCCATGGCATTACTATTACAAGGCAGCAAGGCACTATCGTGTGCCGATATTCAATCAGCTTTAAAAAGCTGGCTGTCCAAGTTAACACCAGACTTGCGTTAGATCGATCAACTTCGTAGAGTCTCCTAAGTGTCGCTATGGATTACAAATGCGTCCGGTATAATCAAAAAGTAGCTTTTCAATCTTTTTTTTTTTATGCAAAATTCCGTCCTGATCGATAAGAGTTTTTAAATCGAACTTTCAAATCAATTTTCACAACTAGATCCATGTAAATACCTTTTGGCATGTGTATAAGGTTGTACCTCACAATATTTCTTTTAGTTATCAACCGACAAGACAGTTGTAGTATCTTTAACCACCGCAAATACCCCGATAATCCAAGCCCTCGGTTTGGTATCTTTTTCAAAATATCTTCAGCTCAAAATGAAATCAATCTTCCGTACTTATCGTTAACGCCACGAAAAAAGCCAAAAAAAAAAAGAAGAAAAACATTGTATTTACTTAATCTGCCCTAAATTGCATTCAAAAAGGCAAGCAACGCAAAGGGGGCGAATCCCAAATCCAAATACTAAAGTAATCAAATAGATACGATTTCATTTCAACAACTCACATAGAAATAAAAAGAAAAAAAAAATAAGATAAAATGCAATTTGGAGCTAGGGGCCGCGCTACAGTTCAAATACCAACGCCATAAATCTTCCTACAGGTCCCGACTTGGTGGCGTCAAAATATGCCACTGCACTTACCCACATTAAACAAAACTCCAACCCTTCCCCACTCCCCGATTTATCTGGAACTTTTCCCATTGCGCTTACAATTTTTCGAATGCATTTTCTTTCATTCGATTAAATAAATTAATCGAAAATGAAAATCTAATCAAATTCTGATCAAATGGCGCTACAATGAAGTTAAAGTAAATATTTGGCCATTGATCGTTGGTCGTTCGTCGTCGTATACCTATACTTTATGCATTTGGGCGGAAGATCTATCCAATATATTATCTAATATGATTTATTAGAAAAAAAAAAAAAAAACATATCACATACAGTAGCAGCGCAAAGGAATTGTAATCGATTTCATTTTGATAAAACAAAATTATATTACACTTAAACGTGGGTAGATACACCTTCTAAACATTGAGATACTTTTCTAGATAGTGCTGCTGTTTGGTTGGCTTTTAGCAGAGACAGTGGCTACATAAGTATGTAAATAATGATAAAGAGAATGTACTTCTTTTTTTTTGACAAGATAATGTCATTTAGATAGAGAGTGGGATGCATTAGTTTGTGTGGTACACTAGCGGCCGTGAAAATGCACCTTAAATAAAAACTGATTGGTTTTGAAGCATTTTTTTCAAATAAACTTCTCATTGAAGTGTGGTCTATTACAGACGTCCAAACTAAGATAAATATCAGAAAAAGCCCCTTTGATTGACCCGAGTATTTAGTTAAGTTCCTGATCCTTTTAGTTCGTCTGTTGCCATTTCCATCAGCTCTACTGTCAGCATGTATTTCCTGGATCACTGACATTTTTGTTGACATTTGTTTTCAAAGTCCCCACTGCATTTGTTGTATTCGAAGTGCATAAAGAGTAGCATTGTCTAATTAAGTCAACTTATACGACATATTGTTTCACTTACTAGGTATCGGCTTACATCTTGTATTACATGATGATAAAGTTGTTAATTTTTTTGTTCTTCTCCACTCACATTTTTCACGACATCCCTTCTGCCAATTGGGGGAAAAAATGCAGCTGCATTTAACTACTAATGGTACTCATATTTTTTTGAAAGTGAAATGTCATCATCAATTACACAGTTTTAAGCTGGTATTCTCTAAAGGTACTCGTACTTTAATTAGGCGAGTGATTGAAGGTGCATTTGCTTGAGGCATATTTAAATCAACTTCCTCAAGTTCATTATACGCCAGTGGTATCCCTAAGCAGTTGTCGCACATGGGATAATTTTTTTCCCTCCCAGTTTCCCTCTCATTTTTTTGCATTGTTTGAATTATAAAAGGATTAATGGCGGCAAACCTCTTTTTTGCGCCATCATCAGTGTATTGTAGGATGTACTGTCCTTTGTTGAATTAAATCCTTTGTTACGACAAAATGACGTAGGAGAGGTTATTGTGATTGGAGCGCTTTAATTTGATTGTTAACTTGCGCCGGCTTTGTTTGGCAATAGAAAGAACAAACAACGAAAAAAAAAAGGTCGGCGCGCACGCGTAAAAAGATACTTCCGCCAGATGTGGGAGTCTGGCACTCATGCATTCGTTTGTAATCAAGAGAACTCTATTTAACCTTTGTTTACTTGTACTTTTAAATTGGACCGCACCGGTTTAACTTATATGAATTGAATTTGTTTTCTAATTGCAGCATCCCTACCCCTCAGAGGACCAGAAAAAACAATTAGCGCAAGATACAGGTTTAACGATATTGCAAGTAAATAATTGGTAAGTGAGATACTTTTTTATCATGTCATTGATATGTTATTCATAGTTGTTGTCTTGCAATGAAATCTTTGAAAGAAATCTTAAGATGTTTAGTATTCGTAGAGCAGGGTATTGTTCCTCATATTGTCATTTGCTTGTGACGCGAGCTTTGTGGGTTCGAGTCCAAGCGGGGAACACCAACCATAATCACCCGAGCATGAAAGAGAAACAAAGCAAATTTAAATTTCTCTAAATACAATGAAAAGTCGAGTCTGACTGCTCTGGGATTTGGAAATTTTCTTTTTTGGAACAAAATCTTTAAGGCAGAACAATGGTTTCATGAAGTCCAGTTAAAGATCAAAGACTAGATAGCTGCGTAGGCTTTGAAGTGAAATTCATTCACCCAAGATGGAAGAAGACTAGGCTGAGCTGTACGAACTTGGCACAAGATAATGGTAAACGTTTCCACTTATTCAGACTTAGCTGGATATTTGTTTAGACACCTGCTACAGAACGGACAGTAAGGGAGAAATAAGTCAAAGCTAGCGGAGATACGTCAAAATGCCTATTATAAAAAAAATGGCATAGGTTGAGAAAGGAGGGTGATTACGTTGAAGAACTACAGCAACTTTAAGGTCTATAGAATGTATTATGGGTTGCTATGGTAGTAGGATAATTGGAAAATAGGATTCTAGTGATCGTCGAAGAAAATTACGAAGATAAGTGCACAGAATTGTTAGATGGGTTCGAGGGTTGCTGGATCAAATTCAGCTGCCAACTCGCATAGGGTTACCCTTAGTTACACCTGAAAAGAGAGAAAAATCAAATTTTTGTTGTGAAAATGTTTGATACTGTGCCGTCTGCCTCGAATAGAAATATTTCCTATTCTGATTGGCGCAAAACTTTAGGATTGCCTTTAGAGATACGAGTATGTGTGTTCCTTAGGATATCCCAATGACTTCTGTTTAGGCGGAAGCATTGGTATAAGTAGTGGAAGGTATCCTCCATCACCTCAGCTTTTTCGCAGCCTCTGCAAATGTGATCTACATTTGTGATTCTCATTCAATCTGAATGTTTTCCTCTGATGATCTGTTTAGACATACTAAGCTTCTTAATCTGTTTCGATCTATTTTGGGTTACATTGTCTTTGTGTTGCTGTTTGTGGATAGGCAGTTCTTTCCTATTAATGAGTCTTAAGTTGTCGACATGGCCTGACTATTTTCGATTGTTACCGCTGCTATACGCCTTAATGGCTTCTCGCCCGCTAACACAAATGGAAATATCCTCCTGTGATATGTCCAGTACTCTCGACCGATTTAGTGTGGTTTCTAATCCTGCAGTAGGATTTAATATATTAAGGCAGGTTGCTCTTGTTTTTGTTCTTTTCATTGCATTCCACCAAACTATACCTCCATCCATAGGTCCAGTGCTTAATCTTAGAGAACGGATCCCATTTTTTTCCTCATATTCTGTTGCAGGTGTAGAGCGCCATTGAGGCTTTCCTCACTCTGTCTTCAATGTTTTCTTTCCGGTTCAGTTTACTGCCTAGGATTAGATTCAAATACTTCACACTTTTTGACAGAGAAAGACCATCAGAGTCGACAGCACGATGCTTGGGATAAATCCTTTCTTCGTAAGGAGAACCAGATCAATTTTTGTTGGATTTACTCCTAAACAAAATGTTTCTGTCCACCCGTCAAGCTCATTCAGAACAACTTGTAGTGCTTCGCTAATAGTGGAGGTACATTTTCCGTACACCGTAGGCGACTGATTTAGCTCCGGTTTTTATCTAATTTGATCGGTCATAGTACCCCTCTCCTATTACTTCGGTGCAGTATCCTAGTTTTGAACTGATTATGTAGCTTTTTTACATTCTTACTATCCATGCACTTACCACTTTTGCTACTGCGGTATTGATCAGAGCTTTTTCTATCGCTCCTGTCTTTACATTGTTGAATGCGCCTTCATTATCAAGAAACGCTGCAAGGGTGTACTCTTAGTACAGCATAGAATTTTTCCGTAACCGCATGCAGTGCCATCTAAACTGTCTTGTTTTTGACATACGCGTGTTGATTTTCCGATAGGTTTCTTAAATTTTGTTTTGCTATGTATGTGGATGTCCAAGAGCCATACCAGAGTTTTAAGAAGGAACGACTTATAGGCCTGCAATCTTTGGCGGGTATGGATGGGTATTTGTATTCTTCAAAAGTGCTTATAGCCCAGTCTATTTTATCGCCGTCAAATATACATCTTTGGCATCCATTCGGCATTTTGTGATAGAATAATGGTTGGGCTGATCGTTTCGCTTCTTGTTTGAAAGCAAGCAGGAAAGTGTGTATTCAAAGTTTCCGAACACGACTTAGACAACAAAAGTTTGTGGTTCTTCAGAA
Source organism: Pocota personata (assembly GCA_963082735.1). Lineage (NCBI taxonomy): Eukaryota > Metazoa > Arthropoda > Insecta > Diptera > Syrphidae > Pocota > Pocota personata. The sequence continues at coordinate 260,278,693 of OY720429.1, read as the reverse complement.
ACCCTGGGGTTGATAGTATTTTCCTCAGCCTTTCTGCTTCCCTTGGATGAACATTTTGAGGCCTGCCTTGTAGGATTCCCAGTCGATTTTCGTTGTTCGTCCTGAATAGTTTTTTGCCTTTGACCACTAGGGGCTTGAGTTTACTTTGAACCCACTCCTGTGTATCTGTGAGTATGCTCACTTGCTTTTTTGGTTTTTTTTTTATGCAAAACTTGGACTAAGATATCTCAAATATTATAACTGCTACAGTTTATTCCAGAATATTTGATAAGCACCACCTGAACCCATCCAGAAAAATCTTCAAAATCCAGCATTATTTTATGAAATGATTATCCCTGTGCTAATAATGCCACTTTCCACGATTCATATATTTTTAGCTTGAAATCCATTCCAGAAGCACGTGTTTGTTTTATCTTTATTCAAAATTTCATTCTAATTCTACTTTCTGTATAAATTCCTAAGCTATGACTGCTCATAAGAAATAATTCCTATGGATATATACATTTTCTTTTCCTCCATCAAAAGCACGAGTCCAATCTGCCAGAAAACAAAAAAAAAAAAAAGACACAAGGAAAAATACAAGAAAACTAAGTAAAATTTATGGCGATTATCCTGTCAGATGTTAAAAGCTTGATAACCAACAGTTTTTTGTTTTTCTTCTCTTTTTTTTCATCTCGTATTTCTTATGTATAAATGTGCAATGTTATTAGTCGAAGATAAAACATTTCTTCCTACACAAAAAAAAATAAAAGTCAGAAAGTCAAAGAAGAAAAAAAAAGAAGCAAAGCATAATAAGGCCACAGAAACTCGAAAAAATCAGAAATAATGGACCAAAAATTGTCAGAGCACAAGGCCTATTTTCTTTCCCAACCCCTACCACCAACCCAAAAAAGTAACTCAAAGTATCTGCAAGTAAAATTTATGGCAAAGTGAAATTAGTGAAAGAACCACCACGCTAAAGTAAAAGGATATAATGTGTAGCCAAAGTAACACCTTTGCTTGTGTCCAAATAAAAAAAAAAAAAAGAAAAAGGAGGAAGGACCCGGAAACTTGAAGAGGGTGCACAACTTTAACAGAAAAGACTTTTTCTTTTTATTTTTGGAGAAAAAACATTTCTCAGGTACTCGTATACTTTTGCCATTGCTAAATGCTAAAGGCTGTGTGCATATTTGGTGTTAATGGAAGGCGAAAATTCCATCTAGATACATTATTTCCTTTGTGCCCTTCTGCCAATTTACTTCGCCTCCTCCCCCTCTTGAGGACTATTTGCACTTTCAACCCCCCGGAAAATTGTATTCACCGGGTACTCTGTGTTGCTCCCTCTATGGTGTTTGTTTACGAAAATAAAATTCCCAATGGAATCACAAATATTCACAAAGGCGAATCGGAGCAAGGTGCCAGGCAATAAATTATTTTGCCCAGGCAACCTGAAAAATTCTTCTCTTCTTCTACAGATTAATGGGGATGGTCGGTCTCTATAGAGGAGTGAAAGCAAAAGTCCAAAAAAATAAAGAAAATTCTTCCCACCTACGAGTACATTCCCAAGATGTGTATCTCTGCAGATTAAATATTTTGTTAGTTGGCTTTAATTTTTCCCAAAAAATAAAACGAGTCACCATTGGAAACCTCAGGCAAAGCTGTCCATTTCGAGATGAAATAAATTTCCTTCTCAGTATCCCCGATAGATACAATGCAACGTAATACACTCATGAATGTCTTGTGCAAAGGGACCCGATTCAAAGTGCGGCTGCTGTCACACTTCAGCCGGATTGCGCATAAAGTTGCTGTGAAAATTGCATAAAGAACGTTACGTATTTTCTATACTCGTATGTCACGTGAATGTTGTATGCATGCATTTTTTGTGTACCATGTCGGTGTATCTTTTGTAAAAGATACAAGTATCTAAAAAAAAACGACATCACATCAACTTCATCAAACATCTCATGTTTCATTTGCATAAATCGACGAAAAGCAAAGAAACCAACGAGAAACAAAATTTCATTGCAAATCTTTCACGCTTCCACGTGTAGTGATGGAGTATCTCGTGTGAAGCTGATGTGTAGGTAAGCGCGTGTGTGTTGCAGCAGATTGAAATTTGAGGATTTTTTGTGTGCCCCCAAAGCGTTATATGGATACATATCATGATCGCAACATGGATGCAATAAGGTGCTGATGACTCTGTGGACTGGAGGCACGTTTGTTATCTCCTCCAATGTATCTTTTGATGGTTTTTCTTGGAATATATCGATTTGATGTACAGGAAACTCATAAGCATACCAGTAAATGTTGTCATCATATACTGGCAATAAATAATCCAACGCGAAAGAATCTAAATCCCAATTAGCTGAAACAACCCTTATCACTCAATTCGCCATTTTATCGCAATAAACCTAATAATTCCTGTCCAATAAAAATGCACAACAAATCAAAATCTTTTTCCTCTTATACTCGTAGAGGAAAGGATAAGCCCTGCCAGCATAATATATATTACCACCCCCCAAACGGCATACAAACACACTTAGAGATACACAGATACACAGAGTCAGAGACTCTCTCATATTGAACACATTCGTCATGTGATTTGTTTGCCTTTTAAATCTTCAACAACTCTCCGGCGGCAGTGAAAGATTTATGGTTGCACTCAAACGCGCATTCCTGTCACGGATATGGAAAAGGAAAGGAATTTCATATCCTTATACCACCACCATTCCAACCCCCCTCAGCCTCTGACGGGTTTCACACATGCGATTGAGGGGGTTTCTGCAGTGAAATAATAGAAGAAAAGAAAAACAAACAAAACAAAAATAGAAATCCTAATGCCAAGGCATGCGTAATCCTTTGCAATATCCTGTTTTTCGCTCTCTCTTTCTCCCTCATTTTCAGTCCCTTGTTCGTTATATCGAAGAATTACATTCAGCAGTAGAGTAGCAAGCAGACCATCTGAAATAAAGGGAAAAGGAATCCTTTTCTGCTTTTCTCCATTCTGCCATAGAAATGGGGATAATATTAAAATACCCCCCGGCCCCTCTGGGCTGAACCACACATGAATAGATACATTTTCCATTTGTCGTGATGTATGTATATTTTTCCACATACTTATGCACATACAACTAAATAGAAGCAGAGTATCCTCTTTAATAAAAATGAAATATACATACTAAACTAAGCCATCATATCCTTGGATATCCTCACGTGCATAGGTACGAGTACGAGTATGTGTAGTATCAATATGTAGCTACAATGCTTGGGAAAATGGCAAATTTGGCAAGAGAATGTCTGGTCTGACTTTGGGGCTACTTCAATATTTTTCGTTACGAGTATATCCCAGGGGTGATTGCTACAAGAAGATGGGACAGCTAATTTTTTCGTCGTTGTTTTGTTTGATATGAATTAAAATTTTGAATTTTTCATTTAAATCCTTTCTGCAGGGTGCTCAACCATCCAACCAGACAATACACTCACCAAACAGAGAAAGAGAATGGTCACAGCTGTAGACAGTTTGGTTGGTTGGTAAATCGCTTCTGGCTTTTTGTTATGTATCTGGAACGTCTGCAATGAGTTATTCTTTCTAGAAATTGAATTCCATATACATATGTACCTGCTCATGGTTCGAGAGATGGATTTTATAGAAATTTTTAAACATAGAACTTGTTTCGAATTTAAAACTTTGTTGATACATGGTCGTGGTATTAGCCATCTTCACCTTTGTTTTGTTTCATCTGTTGTTGCTTTTCGATGACAATTCAATTTAAGCCCATGTATAGCTATAAGCAGGGGATTATGGCTAAAAAGCAATGCAATAGGGGAATTCTAATCCAATGAAGCTTTCTATTTGTGCCCTGTCATGTGAGGAAATGTGAAATAGGTTAAGAAAGTATTAACTAAATACAGGTATTAAGATATTTTGTTTTATGTGCATTTCTTTGTCTTTTCATTTAATGTGACCTTAGGAACTTGTGATATTGGTCCTACAAACACTAGCCATTTGGTAGCAACACCTGTCACAACACAAAATTCTACATCGAATAGGTATTTTTTTTTAATTAGGTACCTCTAACGTTCATTCCCTTTCTACTAGACCTGAGACCACGTTCACGAAGCTGAAATCATTTTGGTGCTTCCATAGCTTGGAACAGATGAACACTTGAAATTTCCAACAAGTTTTGGATTGATCCGCAGTCCATAGTTGGCCAAACTAATTGCTAAGTTTAACTCATCAGTAATATTATTATTATTATCATTTCGGAAAGTCCTTTTGATCCATAGAGTTCAAGAGTAAATTGTTTACTCCATAGGCTGTCAGGAAGTTAATCAACTTTTCAGGATATAACACAGTGAGTGAGGTCGATGACACAAGACCGCTGCCTAGAATCTGCTTCCTGACGTGTATTATGGCGAGGCATTCTGTGAAAATGTGAAGAGAGCTTTCTTCACTCTCTGGACATAGTCTACAGGTAGGGTTCGGTGATAAGTTAATTCTGTCGAGGTTCCTTTTCAATAGGAAGTGTCCACTAATGGAATTTTAGAAGGCTAGGATTCTAAGGTGGTTTCTGCTCGGATTCACAAGAAACTTAGATTTCTTGTGAGATAGCGTAGGGAAAAATTAGTTGGTATATACTCCTATGTATCTGTCCTGGAGTGTCCGTCCAGATTAGATTGGATTTGAACAGAGTCTGTTCTTTCGTATGGCTTTTGAAAATGCCATTGCTTACTCCACAGAATGGTTCGAGACCAGTGAATTAGAGGTGGCCATTTCAATACCTTTATGACATTTGTATACATGGATCCAATCTAGGATGATCAAGGTTTTCTTTGCCAGTTCTAGAAGCATTTTAACTTTGGCTGAGTCCAGTGCCTTTAGAGCGTCTTGGCTATCAGAGAAGTATGGGTGGAAAATACTTCTGCCTGAAAAATGGTGTACTTAGGCTAACTGAGAGATTAGCGGCAGACGACCCAGATCCACTCTCAATTTTTGAGTTATCTGCAAACCACACTAGGACGTGTTCCGATGGACATGGTTTGAATTTTTTCCAGTCGTCCCTTGAGGTGATGGATACTGAGTAATTCCACTTGAAGCAGTATTTAGGCAGCGTATTGTTCAATGGCATACTGCATTCTTTGCTTTGTAGCAGAGATCTTAGCAGACTGAGATGACCATCAATAAGACGTCTAGAGCTGAAAAGATTATGCTGGCTTTCAGAATAGTGGTGAGAGATGCAGTGGTGGTGGAGCGCAGACAGCCCGTAATGCAGATTCATCTAGACGTTGGACTCGTTTCAGCTTTCTAACTATAGTGACTTAGTTAATCTTCGTGTAATAGACTACTGCCGCATACACTGAGATAGGACTGACAACAAAGGTGTACATTGAAAGCATCATTTGTTGGCTTAGTTCCCAGTTCCTGTAACAGATGTGGCGACAGATCCATACTGTTCGATTGGCCATTTCGATGGTTCTGTCAATGTGACCGATGTGGCTCCTGCAAAAACATTTTTTGTCAAAGTTTTATATTTCCTTAGGAAGTTGGAAGTTTTCAAGTCTTTTATGAATACTGGTGTGCACATCAGGGTGTGAAATTTTGACCTCCCTTCTTCTCTCAGAGTCCCAACTTCTCCGCTATACTATCGTCAGATGCATATATCATCAAAGATGGCATGCATCATTTGCTGTAGCTCATTCAGTTGCTGTTTCCCTGATTTTGGTTTCGTTTGGAGATTTGCCTAAAATTCCATAATACTCCACTCGCACACTCTCATTATACAGATTCGTACTTTATACTCGTATATGTAGGTGTTCGAACCTATTACAACTCTTTGGAAAATAAACGAATGACTTTTTTTGTTTCACTATTTATTTTTTGTTTTTTATATAAAAAAGTTTACTAGGGTTGCAATTCGTGGTTTGTTGGGTTAAAATTGGAGGTTCCTTAGTTGGTTTAAAATTTGTGTTCTTGCAGGCACGGCTGACCGACGAGTACTCATTCAAAACTATCCCTTATCCGCAGTGTGTCGATAGAAGGGGGCACCCCGTTGGCTAGCCAATCAACAACAGGCTTTTAATTATTTTGTGCTTCCCTCTATTGGTGAAATCGTCGATCTTCGATGGTGATACCAACTATCGCTGGTTGTGGCATTACGGTGATGCCAACTTTCGCTGACTGCGACCCTAGGTATAAAGCAGTTAGCAGTTGTTTTGTAGATAGCTACTTAACTTTTGATTTACCTCTCTGACCAACTCAAAAATCGATACAATTGACTTAACCCGGTATCTCGGTCCCCTAATATTCATAATTTTTCTCGGTAAAGCATATTTCACGACGATTGCAGGTGTTCTTTGTACGATCAAGTAAGCAAGTACTTACTGGTTACGAAACAATCCTATGACTTTGGCTTTTGGCATACTCGTACCATGCATTGGAGTTTTGAGGATCGTGTTTTCGATGAGGGTCGTCTAAATGAATCAAATGTTGCAGATGCACTTCACTACCTCCAAAAATGTTGAGAGTACTACAACTGTGTAGGTACACTATATTCCATAGCAGCGGACATAACAGCTACCTTTTGGGAACTCGCTACGCTGCCAGATATTTATGTATCTTAGCCACAGTATCATGTAATACCTAGTATCCTAGTATTCTCATATTTCGTTCAAATACCTGAATATGGCTGCAATTCACGGAATTTACGTCCAGTGCCGCTGGAATTTTCAAATCGTACCCCTCTACAACACTTTCCACTATCACCGTCATTCCTTTAATAATATCCATCATAGGGCTTTGTGGAAACTTCGAAAATTTCGTTAGACCAACTACTTCATTCATACTCGGTTTAGGTCCTTAAGTCGACCATGGACGCTAAGATGACACATCACCTTTTCAAGGTCATTCTTTCAGACCAAGGTCATAAGATTTTTGAGTCTTATCTTGAGTTATAGGCTTTTTGAAATAGTAATGATTACGTTTCGGAGCTTGGCAGATCGGCCGATACTGCGGGTATCACCTATCTGCATGCACTTTCCCACAGGTTTATATCTGCTTATTGTTCACACCACTCTGAGAGACTGCTGTAACAGCTCTTACTAAACGTCGAGTTGCATTTCTTCCGAAATTAATTGTAGTGTTGCCAAACTCATGGTGTGTGTCAGATTTTACCTATCAGGGTTGTGTCAGAAGCAACTTTAAGGCTCTAAAACAAATTAATTAATGAAGGTACCTATAGCTTTAAGAAAGCCAATAGAAATTGACGGTTTGACCCTGGCACTACACTTTGATAAGAGATTCTCTACTGGAATTGCCGACAAAAATGATTGAATAAGGTAAATCACTGTTGAAGATGTGTTGATCACTGATGGATCCAAGATGAATATTGAACAGGACCTGAATTTGGTGTTCCTTTAGCCATTGATGGGGTTGCAAAAATGATCTGTCTGAGATGCAATAAAAATGTTTAAAGAATAAAGTCCCAGTGTATCCTTGTATCCCAAGTGCACTGCACTTATATTGCAGATATCACTCTCTTCCTTACCTTTATTATTGACCACTTAAATACCTTCCCTCTATTTTGGCAGAATAACAATATAAATATTCGTCTATCATGAAATGGGGCGTTGCAGATATCGACTAGTGTGCACTTCATTCTTTCGATTTCCAAATTTTATTCCTTTCTTTGGCTACAAATGCATAAACCATCATCAAAAACCAATCAGTGCCATTGCTCTCAATAATTTCGTTGCCAACAAAAAACGTTTTGGCAAACTCATGTTTTTTCCGTTTCAAAAATATCCTTTTTCTTTGTCGATTATTTTTTTCTTCTTATTCGTTTCATAACAAAGAATGATTGAGAATAAAAAAAGAAAAACTTGTGTCTCCCTCCCTGTATCTCATTCACTTTTACGCAACAAACAATTTATTGTGTTTTTTTTTTTTTATAAATAATTTATCGATCTAAGTAAGAAGAAATATTATTATTCCTAGTCAGTCAAAAGGATACCGCATTGATACACTTGTTAACAACTTTTCTCTGTTTGAGAGGATACATTCCTTGGTTCGATGGAAAAACGAATGACATAATGTGCATCATCAGAGGACGGAACTCTGGGAATAAAAACAGAAATCATCTCAGTCATCTCAGAGGAGAACAGAAGAAAAAAATAGCATTGGCTTTTACTCTATGTGTGGAGATGATGCCCTTAGGGAGTCTGCCGGCCTAAAAGTGCAGGAAATATATTAAAAAATGCATTTGTAAGTTTTTTTTTTTTTTTTTAGTTCTGCTCCTTGATGGCGGCGATGATGATGACGGGGATGAGTTTTTGCCGTCTAGCCTTTAAAAAAAAAATTGATATCCGTCATGAAATCCAGGCCTGGATAAAGAGATTCACATGTGAAAAAAAAAAAAAAAAAAAACATATCTCTTCCTCTACCATGACTAGACTTTGGAGGGTACAAACTATTTGTACTCGTATTTGTGTCTGTGAATTAAAATTTACTCTCTAAATGGATTTTTTTTGCTTTGTCATTGTTCTCCCATAAGCCAGAGAAACACACTCATTAAGCAGGAACAACAGCCAAAGTGTCTGGTGGCCTAAATATCTTCTGAAAGGGGTGTTTGTAGACGATGACGGACATATCAAGGACAATGTTCTGCTATTAGGGGGAAGCTTAAGGAAATATTTCATTAGTTTCAGTCTAATTAATGTGTAATATATACCTACTAACTGATATTGGATTTCTTTTTTCTCATTTCAGGTTTATTAATGCGAGACGAAGAATCGTGCAACCAATGATTGACCAATCGAATAGAGCAGGTAAGGCACTTTGCTCTTATGAAAATCTTGAAATTTTCTACGCAAAGGATCATGGACTTAATATTAGTTTAGAAGTGTTCTGTAACTCTACACACATTCGAAGGGTCCATAATTATTAAAGTATCTATCTATTGTCAACGTCCTTTGCAGTCGCGTGGGAAATGAAGAGGATTACATAGCTATGTAGACATATAAGCGAATCTTTTATCGTACCATACTTCGCAGCTTTGTACAAGTATAATGGGACTTACACAAAAATTGATGACTGCTCCAAATCTGTTCATGCTTTTTGGCAAAAGGTTTCGATATCTGGAAAGCTGAGCTTCATCATGTCAAGTGTATGACTTTGTTGTCCTCTTAGGAACACACTTCACAAAGACCCACACCCACATTTTAAATCCGATGGCCATGAGATGTTTATTTAATGGAGTGAATCCCGGAAAGAGTCCAGAATCACTATTCCTAGGATATCCGCTCTTGAAATTCCCTATTTACATACTAGAATGGTCGAAAACTTAAACCAGAATCAATGACTTAAATCGACCAAACTAGTACATCTAATCCGTAGGCTCCATCACGGTTCTGGAGGTTCTCTCAAGTAGAACAGATGTAAGTTGAGTGTTTGCGGTACACTCGATAGTATCTACTTCTTCCTGAAAGACACTTGCAGAACTATCTAGTGGAATTGATTCCTCCAATCAAAGTGTCACTGAAAAAATTCCGTCTATAAACCAGTCTATATAAAACACGACACTTTCTGGCATGATACTGACTGAAATCTACGGTCAAAGTTGTTTTTTAAGCAAATTGTATCCAGAGACCTACATTTGAGATTTCTGCTTCCTTCACTAAAATTCACCGCATTTCTAGCATCTGAAGGTGGACTTGAAGGAACTTCTATAGCTTTAGTTGTTCCACGAATAATATAACTTCAACGTTTTACACTTTATGTCTCAGGGCAAAGTGAATATTCTGGAGAATGACGGTCAACTATTTGACAAGACTAAATACCGACATCATAATGCACCGATCGTCTTATTGCGCAGATAAATCCCCCAGATAAAGATGTGATGCTCAGCTCGACACTCCCATAAGTTGCTCATCTTACCAAAGAAGCAGTCAATAGAGTCCTCAACCTTCTGTCAGTCAGAACGTAATATTCGGATATCAGGTGTCAGACAGATCACCTATTTCTCTTCCATGCAGCTCCTGCAGTGTTGACTTCATAGAGATTGTACGCAGATGGTCCACATGAATAGTGATGGCATAACGCCCATTGAGTAATCGAGAATGGGGTTGAGTTTCCTTGCGAGTAAGCCTTCATATTAAACAGTCGCACTGCTTGCTCTCCTTATTATAAAGACTATTGAGAAGCTTCTTTAAGACAGTTTTACTCTCGGATATTTGCCAGACATTCAGGGAAGTTGAGTTCGTGGAAAAACTTTTTGGTATTTTTGGTACTAAAGCCTGAGTCTCCCGCTCGCCCACAGAGCATATTTAACACCTCTTTCTTTGGCCATCATTGACTTATAATATCACTTGCAACAAAGTCTTATCATTTGTAAGTACCATAACCTTCAGTGCCATAGTGGTCGCTTAATTATATAGCAATGATGACTAAAGGAACACCAAATTCGTACGAAAAAATACAGATCCCGTTCGATATTCATCTTGGATCCATCAGTAAGAAAGTCCAATACATCTTCAACACTGATTTACCGATTTATTCAATCATTTTTGTCGGCAATTCTATAGTGCATCTCCTATCAAAGAGTAATGCCAGGGTCAAACATTCAATTTCTGTAGGCTTTCTCGAAGCTTCTCACCAAGGGCGACCGTGATACTCGTATACTGGCATCTTAGACGCTCTTCTGTTGGAGTGAAGATACAGATAGGTCAGCCTTAGCACGAGTTTCTGTAGTGCTGTTGTCTACCCTTTGTGTCAGGTCTTCAAGATAATATTTATTCTCATTCCATCATACCACAGAATGAGTCTTACTACCTACAATAAGAGTACCACACTTAGTTTGAATCCCCCGGTATTGCCTAATGCCTTTTTTACATGCACAAAAAGCCTGACATGCTTTTTGGTATGATTGTCTGTATTCTCTTTTCATTTTAGCCCTTGACGAGGGTGTTGCTCTGCCTATCTTTCCCTCTACCATTCACATCTCCAAGGCTCTACTTTATGCCGCCCGAACATAAGCTTAACCCAGTCGCGCAGACCGACTTGTAATTAAAGTGCCTTCTCTATATTGGAAAAGACTTCTTCGATCTGCATTTCATGTATATAGCTCTGTTTCGACAGAGTCTAATTGTCTTCACTCTAGTTTGTTCCTATATAAAAAGATTTGTAGTATTCAGCAGAGATTCCTTCATCGGTCTGCATGCAGAGGTATTGTACTCAGCTTTTCCAGCTTTGGAAATGAAGACGATACACATCTCTCGCTCTTATAACCTTCTGGCATGATAACTCTGTGACAGCGCTCCGAGATGCCTGTAGTGCCGACCCATCTTCTAAGATTCAAAACGTAATCACGATTCCTTCATGGAGCCATAGCAAGATGTGGGGTGGTCGCCAAGTGGGTTTACCTTCCTCTCCCGCTCTTGCAGCATTTCCGATTGAAAGTTATTCATTCCTGCTGCACCATTATTTTTCTGATTGTGTGCCATGCCCATTCTCGTCGTAGTGAAGGAAGTTCGCACTCATCAAAACGCCCGGCATATCTTCGTTCAAGTCAGTACAGCTACTCTCTGAAATTTCTATATGAGTTTCTCAGCTTTAACAGACGAGTGCACCTGTCCAACCATGTACCGTGCTACTAGAATGAAGTCAACGCACTTAGATGTTTTAAAGTAGATTCCAATCCACTCTTCCCGTCAGCCCAACTTATGTGGTCTTCCTCACTTTATATGTGCGTCTAAAGGTTTTTCAATGCTTTTCCAAGTGCTCCCAGGTCGCATTTGCCAGTCTGGGAATAAACACAGTTTTGTACTTCTCCCAGCTGGAGGTATGTACGTATGTAGCCTAGATGGGGGAATACACTCGGGCCAGGTTCACAAAAAGACTTCTTTCAGAGTTTGCATATCTTTACTTGCAAGACCTTTACCATGGCAAAATCGAGTCCTAAGACATCACTGAACTATTCGAATTGAGTTTTCTTCTCAAATTAAACAAGGAACCATTGAGTTTGCCTGTAACATTCCCTAGAGAGCAATTGAAATAAAATAAACACTCGCATACGCCATTAATTCCAGGACCATATCCTTTTTTTTTCCAGCAACAACAACAAAAATAAGCAAAACTTATTTTTCTTAGAACAAACTTCCACGCCATTAAATACATCCTTTAAGAGTCAATTATGTGTAGCCACCACCTACCCATTAAGTATCCTTAAATATCCCTTCATATGGACTCTCTTCAGTCCTCTGGTATAGAAACCTCTTTTATTTTTGCGGAAGAATGTCCCGTACTACGCACTGGATGCGTGTGAGAAGTTTTAACGACCGTCTGTCGTGACAATCGACTCTCAAGTTTAGAAGCGTACACTCTAGTCCGCTTTCAAGTACACCGGATGTTGTTCGATTTACCCATATGTACGAGTAGCCAAAAAATATCCTTTGTGCGTGTTGATGTGCCAAAAACTCATGTTAATGATGATGATAATGATTATGTGTGTGTTTGTGATGGTTGGTGGATGATCTCCTTAAATAGGTGAAATAATTACGGTACTAGAGACTGTAATTAAGATTTTTATGTGACACATTCACAGTTATGTGAGCATTTTTATGTCCTTTGTCCTTTGTCCTATGTTGTTGTCGTGGGAAGAAAATCTAGACCAGTTGATTAATGATGTTTCCCACTAAAACGAATCAACACAAAGAACAAGGACGAAAGCTTTACCATGTTAGTTGTAAATTTTCTGCTTTGTGCATCGTCTAGATTCTTGTAGTTTACGATGATCGCGTTGCTTTCAACTGCAAGCGCACACCACCCACCGAGGACCGTCAATTTATTGAAACGTTTCAAGGGATAATAAACTCTCCGGTGATATATGATGATCCTTTGTGTCGGAAAAAAAAAACGTTTTCATTTTCTTGAAGCTCTCTGATTGAATGGCCTAAATTAACTTTTATCTTTTTTTTTTCTTTTATTTTTCAGTTTACACCCCACATGCTGGCCCCTCCGGTTACGGACACGATGCAATGGGTTACATGATGGATAGTCAAGCACATATGATGCATCGTCCGCCAGGTGATCCTGGCTTCCATCAAGGTTATCCTCATTATCCACCTGCCGAATATTATGGACAACATTTGTAATCGCCCTCCCAAACACCCACAGAGACACACACACACACACACCGAGAGAGAGACACCATTTAACTTAAGGACCTAGGAAACGCAATTCATTTAAAAAATAAATAAATATATATCTGTATATATTTTCAACACACACCAACAAATAAACAAAACAATATAATTAGCTCTACGTAAAGTGCAGTTCGGTGGACTCTCGTGAACCGCACTCAGCCGCAGTGAATTTATTTTTCCACAATCTTCATAATAATAACAATTCTGGTTTAAGTCGCATACCTGATATACGTAAAAAATTTAGCATTTTCTAATTTTGGACAACACTATCTTATTTTGGAACTTCGAGATGAATTTGTTGCGTTTTGGTTGGTTGGTTTTTATCTTTACTTGTTTCGATCGGAGATGCGCTAGAGGTAAGTTTGAAGATACGAGTATATATATATTTTTTTTAATGCATGTAAAATTGAACTTTAGTTACAATAACATCATGATTAGCTATTTATTCAATTGGAGGTTAAAAAAATTTGAATCTGGCAGTACTGTGCTTCTGTCAAAGATAAACAGCTGACATTTGACATCTGTCAGTGCTATGCATTGACATTTGTAATTATAGAGCGGCATATGAGAGAGCAACGCACTTTAATGGTTAAAACCTCTCTCTGAAGTGGTGAAAACTTAACCAACATGATTCGCGCATTGCGAAATAGTGGAACAATTCGATCGAACCGGGTCAGTGCTGGATGTGGAAAGACCTGGCTGGGCACGTGAAAATATCGGCGCAGTGAGTGCCAGTGTTCATGACAATACGTCAAAATCCATTCCCCATCGTTTCTACAGCTCCACGCATTTTAACAAAAGATCTGCATGTGCATGCTTACAATATCCAATTGACTCAGAAAGTGAAGCCAGCAGATCATGAAAAGCGTCGTGACTTCGTTGATTGGGTGTTAGAAAACCACCAAGTTGATGGCGATTTTTCGAACGAAATCATTTCCAGCTATGAGGCTCCCTTTCAACTGAAGGGCCACGTAAGCAAATAAAATTTGTTGCATTTCGGGTCATGGAAATCAACTGGCCTCACGTAGAACAGGAAGTCACTGTTTGCGGAATTCTTATGGTCAATGGTAGACGTTATCGGGACATGATAACAATTCCACCTGCCACACAGCGCGAGAAACAATGCAGTTATTGCACACAAAGTTAACCGGCCGCGTCATCTCTCGTTTCGGCGATATCACACCGTTTAATTTTCTTCTTTGGGGTTATATCAATCTGAAAGTGTATGCCAAGGATGCAAGCGCTTAAGGACGAGATTCGACGCGTTATGTATGAAGTATCTCAGGATTTATCCTGAAAAGTGATGAAAAATTTCTTCAAAAAGGCGAAAGTCTGTAAGGCCCATTTGGCTGATATCATTTTTCATGTTTAATGTCAATGTCTCAACATTGTATTGACTTAAAAACATCAGCAGTTTATCAAAAACTAATCCGTTCTATTTCAAATTTAAATTGTGACCTCAATTGAATCACTTTGGATCTTAGAAGGGCAACCTTAATGGGGCCGCTCTTTGGTATTGAGTTTTACAATAACAAAAATACCCAATCAAATTTTAGTCTTGACGTTATTATTTAAAGGTAAAATATTTATGATTTATGTTGACATTTAGCGGTAAAAAAATTTAAGACCGATTTTTTAAACATCACATGTCATGGTTGGAAGACATTTTTTACACCCATTTTTCAAAATTCAAACTTAACTATGGTTAACATGAAGAGGTTCTAGATGTTATTTTTCTTAAATTCGAATTTTTTTCCACATCCAATCATTTAGATATTTTAATTTTGAATTTTAGATATAAAAGTTTTAAGAATTTAAATATAAGTTTCTATTTTTAAAACAGAATTTGGTTTGATTTAGGATTTCAAGAGATTTTAAAACATTCCACCTACATATCCGTACAAAGCTTCTAATTCTAAAATTCGACTTTTTTGTTGACTGTGCAAATTGGGTTTGAGTGAACAATTTTCTGCTTGACCTCAACAGTCTTAGGTTAGCCTATCCACTGTCAAACTTGAGATATATCTGCTGACGGGTTTCCTAAATAAATGACAGTACATACTTGTAGGTTTCCTTTTCCATGTTATATTCGCTTACTATTTTTCTTGTTTGGTATATTTTTTAATTATTTTCACGTCGCTAGGTATGACCTATCCATTCGCACTTTCGTCTCTGTGGTGCATAAGTTACAGAAAATTGCAAAGATCTTCCTCCGTGGTGTAAAATTCGCATTGAAATGGCCAAGTTTTAAGCGGGTGCTTATGATTATGAGGAGCGATAACTACTTGCAGGTATTGTTATAGTTTCCTTCTCACAGAATTCACATTGGACTGAAAAAGTTTACATGCTAAAAATGTAACTTTCCGGATTTTTGAAAGCTTTTCATTCATGGTTCTGTTGCTTGATGCCACTGTAAGGCAAGACAGTAATGTCGCCTAAATAAATAAAGGACGCGAATGGGTCGCACTATGCATTCGACTAGTTTGACCATGTGTCTAAAATTGGAATTCCATGTCCTCACATATTATGTCTAAGATGATTTAAATATAGATTTTGAGTAAAATCGCAAACCTTTAATAAGTAAAGTACCGTTATTCGATTTTTTAGTGAAAAACTGTCTACGCAATCTTATTGCAAAGATCCTTATTAGCCAAGATATGTATTTTTATTGAAATCATTGAAGTCGTTTTCAAAAAATTTGCATTTTTTTTAAAACTACCCATAAATTAAGCAACGTTAATTTTGAGGTTAGAATGCAAATTCCAAATTTGCTTCGAATTGTGACCCCACAGATCCCATATATGAAATTTGAAGTAAATCCATTCAGCTGTTTAGGCGCTAGTCAGTGGAACAGGCGCACATGATGATAGACGGACAGGTGGATAGACGGATAGGCGGACGAACTGAATTGCGAGGTCCGCTTTTTGGAGTTTTTCTTTACAGTAATACTAAGATTGTTCAAAATCTCGAGATCGAATTCTTTCAAAAAAATCAATACTGACTGGAAAGCAAGAAAAATATGTTGTCAACTTTATACGCTTGATGTGTCTTCATATAGCCACATAGTTTAGGCAGCAATGATTGTTTGATCAGTGAATTTTGAAAGGCAGTGTTCTTTGATGAGACTGCCCTTTGCTCTCTAGAAAAATTCAATATTTGTATCTTAAAATTTGCTAAACATTATAAACTACTACCCACTGGAATAGTACGGTATTCCACTAAGTATTGACTTTTAATGAACTTCTTTTCCGCACATGACCTATTCTTAAAGTTCGCATACCACTGAATACCAATAAATCCACATGTCCTGACGGAGTTTCGCTGCTTAACAATTCAATCGACTCCAATGAAAGTGATTCAAGTGAAACTTATCGAAAAGTTTGTCAACTCAGCTTACTTAAAACTGAGAATAATCATTTCTTCAATGATCAACAACACGATTTTCACTCAAAACATTTAACATATGATTCCGTCACGGAATGTTGGACCCATAACTTACACATTTACCAAGTCTGCGCAAAATAAATCACTAAAAGTCTCGAATTTGCCGGCGTTCCTTAACGTTCTGCCCTCTCACAAAACGAGTCCTTATTTTTCTTAAACACATTTGAACAATTACTGAAAATCGGATCTATATATTCACGGATGTCAGTACCCTCTAGTCTTGTGATTATATTGCTGGCTTTCGCCTCCAAGACGCACTGTTGCACAATAGCTTTGAGTACATTTTCCAATACCTTAAAGTGCAAAGCAATTTCTTGGGTTATCCAAATCGATAAGTCTCATATACGACAGAGCCTTGAATATAACTCGTAATACTCGTAATACGTATGAGCTGGACACACTGCTATGGCATTGTAGGCATTATAATGCCAATACAAACAAAAAAAAAAAAAAGATTTATGGACAAAGTTCTAAGTCTTGAGAGTTAGAACATATGGTGAAATTATTTTCTCTCATTCCTCTTACATGGATTCATGTATGAAGATAAGACAAGTGTTGAAACCATTACGCACCCTTTTCGCTCTTACAGTAAGTAGAGATCTTTTTTTTTTCATCCAGAACTACTAAAACTCTTTGGCCGTCAATCTAGGCATTCTATCGATCAGCTTCTTAATAGTTTCCAATGTTATTGATCTCCAGGCTACTTGAAGGATCTCAAGTTTGCCTTTCGATTTTGAACACTGTCTTCGAATCTCTCTGTCAAGTTCGTCACAAAGTAGCTCCATTTTTTAGGGTTCTTTCTTGGTAATGTTTCGGATCATTATCTTGCATTAATGTGAATCCAAAGCCTATTAATCGCAAACCTTCTAATATTTGTCTGTCATGATTCCATCGATGCATATGAGGTCTCCAACACCGGTGCAAGAGAAAAATCCCCAGACAATTATTGAACCACCGCCTGTTTATTGGGGACCACCCAGCTAGGACATCTTTTCTTCAGCAGACCGCCGAATGTAAACTCTCCTTTTCTGGAGGATGGACTCGTCCGTCCATAAGACTTTCCACCAGTCGGTTGATATCCCATCATGGTGTTCTCTTTCCTACTCTACTGATATCTGTTTTGATTGCGAATGGTTGAACAGATTTTTGGAGCTATAGACCATCGATTACTGTTAATTATTAATTCTATAGTCTGGTCCTCCTGTTTTGATGTTAATTTGGACCTTTGGATGTATAGTATCGTGCACTTCGTAGACATTTTTCGGAAAGAAATAAGGACTATCTCATAATATGTTGAGCACAAACATCAACTTTACACTGGCGCAACAATGTAGATCTAATTCCCAAAGATGCATTTAACAAATCTTTTAAGAAGATATTCCCAGTAGTGTATGACCGACTTTATCTCATCATCGACTCATTATCGACTTTATTTTGTGAAATCAACATATGTATACTGATTTTGATTCGTTTAATCGTATTCGCCATTTTCTTGTCCAATTTTGAATATGCGAGATCGCCTCTTGTAGTTTACGAGTTGAGTCCACATTGCTTTCCGCAACTGCCATTAAAGCCGTGTCATCAGCAAATGTAGCAATCGGGTTGTATTTTAGTGTTGGAATATCGTGGGTATATCGGAGGTATAATATTGGCCCAAGAACATTCCCTTGAGGTACACCCGCTTTGGTTTCTTTAAGCTCCGAATATGTGTCTTTCTCTTTTATGCGGAAGTATCTGTCCGAAATGTATGGTCTTAGAATTTCAGCTCTGTTCGTTGGGTAGTATCTTTTTTATTTTGTAGACTAATGCCTCATGCCAAACTTTATCAAATGCTTGTGCTACATCGAGGAAGACTGTAGAACAATTTTTTTTCTCTTCAAGCGCTTTTTCAACAATATTTGTTATTCGGTGTACCTGATCAATGGTTGAATGTTTCACTCGAAAACCAAATTGGTGGTCTGGAATAATATGTTTCCGTTCTATAGTTGGTAGCATCCTTTTTAATAGCAGTCTTTCAAAAAGTTTAGACATTATAGGCAGCAAAGATATTGAAGCTTCGTCAGGTGGTTTTCCCGATTTGGCTATCATGATAACTTCAGCTACTTTCCATAACTGTGGAACGTATTTTTTCACGATTCCTTTTTCTGGGAGTTGCTTGTGAATTTCACCAGTTATCAATTCAAATCCTGACGCTTTTTCGCATTTAAAGTTTTTATTTCTTTTCGTACTTCAGATGACGATGTGGTGCGTATTTCTTCATTTTCTTCAGCTAGTTCTTCGCTAGGCAAATCGTCATGCTCTCCTGGGTTTGGTCAAAAAAATTTCTTCCAGATACTCTGCAAATCTTTCAGCTCTTTGCTTGTTACTTTTAGGCCACTTTTCATCCTGTTGTTTGATTGGAGGAATGTGATTGATTGGTCTCTTTAATTTCTTAGTGGCTTTCCAGAGCGAGTACTCCATGTTTTTATTGTTGCTAAGATTTTGTAAAAATGAATTAATTTCAGAATCTTTAAGTTCCTTAATTGTTCGTCTAAGTTGCTGTACCAGATTATTAAACTTATTTTTATCCTGCGGGGCTTTGCTTTGGTGCTATTTTTGTCTCGCTCTCTGCTTTTCGGCAATTAACTCTCTAATTTCGAGAGGATAGTAGTTACACTTCAATTGTTTTTTTATGTTAGGAGTGTTTTCCCAAGCCGAAATTTGGATAGCTCTGATAAATTGCTCGAGCTCTGAATCTAGTTGCTTTTTAGATCGAATTGGTGTACGTGGTTCTATCCTCTCTTGAAGACTTGGTTTGAAGCTTACCCAGTCCGTGCGTTTACTAATAAGAGCTGGATTACTTACATTCTGGATAATGCTCTCACCAATGTAATATGCGAGCTACGGCTCGAACAGATAAAACGTTATTCTGTGAGATTATTTCTTTATTTTCTAGTCTATAGAACAACTCAAGTTCACACTATACTGTTCTTCGCAAATTTTTTCCTTACAAGGTCCCTTTCTTCTCAAATCACTTTATCTCATTTCAATTACTTAATTCACAAATCCAAACTAATTACTTCTTCTTGTTAACTCTCAACTTTTCTATTTATCACAAAATTACAACTTCGCCTATTATCACTTTTCCAATCTCTTCGTGCGGTTCGAAAACCAACTGCCACTTCTAGCAAATTCTTCGACCACTGGAACGAGAAAATTCTGATGTAATAATTCCAAGATGACAGCTGCAGCCAATAATCTCTTGATTTCACCCTCCTTTACAGCAAATGTTTTGACTATTTATTTCAATTTAAAGATTCCACAGCTTGTTGGGCCGCATCATCTAGATCTGATGCTGTCTTAATGGGGAGACCAGAGTTCTTAAGGAAGTTCCAGACGAACTACCAAGATCACATTCAAGTCAAGTGCTTTTGATGCGGCTAGAATACCATTGGCGATTGTGGCGCAGTTTACAATACCACCAAAAACATTCACCATGATTGCCTTAACATTGGGGTCAGATGCTAGAATGCGGAAAGCTTCTAGAACTTGACTCTCTTTCACTCCTCCACCAACATCAAGGAAATTCGCTGGATTGCCTCCATTTAATTTGATAATATCCATTGTAGCCATGGCGAGACCAGCACCATTTACCAAACAACCGATATTACCATCCATGGCAACATAGTTGAGATTATGCGCTGCAGCTTCCACTTCTCTGGGATCAGATTCACTAGTATCTTCCAATGCAAAGATTTCCTTCTGACGGAATTGCGCATTATCATCGACATTCAATTTGGCATCCACCGAGATTACTTCTCCAGTATCTGTCTCTGCCAGAGGGTTAATTTCGATCTGAACAGCGTCAACATTCTTAAATAGTTTCCAGAGTTGCTCCACTTCTTTCAAACACTTCTCCACTAAGGGTCCCTTGAATTCAAGGAAGTTTGCTATTTGTAGACTTTGTTCTCTAGATAAACCTGCATCGATGTCAATGGGAATGGTGAGAATTTTCTCAGGGGTTTGTTGAGCTACAGCTTCGATGTGAACGCCACCAGCCGGCGATGCTATCAGCACTGGACCGTTATGCTCACGATCCATAAGAATACAGATGTAGGTTTCGCGAATGATGTTAACACTACGCATCCTTGGGTGTCTGCTTTATAATGAGACGATGGCCGATCATTTTATTTGTCAGGTCAAGTACTTTGTCTTTTTCTATTGTGATATGAACTTCTCCCTTGAAGCCATTGTCGAAGTGCCCTTTGCCTCGTCCGCCGGCCAAAATTTATACCTTAACCACATACTCGGGACATTCGAATCCGTTTAGCACCCTATTGTCGATCTGTTCTTCGAGTACTCTAAATTCCTGTATGGACACCCCATACTTCTGTAGAAGGTCCTTGCTCTGGTATTCCAAGAGGTTGAGGTACCGCACTGGCACAGCATGGATCCTTTGGTACAGAGCTCGACTGGCACAGAAGGAAGATTGGAAGCATTGTTATTTTTCTTGTGGTCGGTGTATAAAGCCGATAGTTTTTTTTTTTTTTTTTTTTTCAATTAAAAATGTATAAATAGACTTTGAACCTTAATCTAATGGACAGTTCATAGTCAGTAGGATAGGTGAGTGATCCGAGCTTAAATCATGACTTTCTTCAATTTTCAAAGAGTTTCTTGAGATATTTTTAACTATGAAGAATGTCAATAAAAAAACTTAAACAAATGTTATAAATACTTTCTTTAAAACCCTTGCCTTTTTTCTTCTCTTTTCAGTTTTCACCGAGTGATAAATAATTCTAGTTAAATTCTGATCACCTTTTCATACGCCAGAAGGAATGAATCTAAAAAGGTTACTTTGCTTTAATACGTAGACAATTATTTTTTGTTAAACCAAAAAGAAATTATTAAATTAAAAAAAAAAAAAAAAAAAAAACTGTGTTTTGGCGCAACCTCCTATAAAATATGAATTTATATTGAATTTTTGTTAAAAAACAAACCCCTTTGCCGAGTGATAACACTCCCCTATAAATTTGTTTTCTTTAATTTGTATCCCCTAACTTAATACATGAATAATTATTTTGTGATTACTAAATTTAGTGTTTAATAAAAATTATAAAAAAGCAAACAGGAAAAACAAAATCATCATCATTCACCAAGAGAAACAAAAAACTTGTACAAATGAAAAAAAAAACTCCCTATTGTTTGTTAAATTACTTTTTTTTTTTTTTTGTTTAGAAAAAAATCTTCACAAAAAAATAGACAAAAAAAAAATCGATTTTACGGCTTTATAAACGGAATACAGGATAAAAAATACATATAATAAACAAAATAAATTAATGTTTAGTTAAAGAAAGAAATTTATTATTTAAATGAATGAAAAAGGATCTCCTTCAACAGGATACAGAACACAGCAATAGTTTGCGAAGTAAACAATGTGAACAACTCTATAGTAATAAATTTTATACAATAAAAAATAAAAAAAAAACTCTTACAAAAAAAAGTGGCAATATCATATAAACAAATTTCTTCAACAACAAACTTAAAAATGATATTATTAATAAAACAATAGAAAAATTCAAACTAAATCGCAAAGAGAAGAGAATAAAAAAAAAAAACGTGTAATTTTTGTGTATACTTATATAAAATAAATTTAATTATAAATATTATAATAAAATCAATTAGTTTAAATGCTAGCCAAGTAAGTCCTATATTTTAAATTATGCATAGTCTTAGCGAATAGAGAAGAGATACGATAGAGAAAAATAAAAAAAAAAAATCACACTTTGAATTTACTTTTAACTATATGTATATGTAAAACAAGAAATCCAAAAAGAAACCTTTAATTTAATTTTTAAACACAATTATATATAAAACACCCAAAACAACATCAAATCAGTAAATGAATTTAACAAAAAAAACTTTAAGAAAAAAAAAAAACAACTAATATAGTAAAATCGTATGTATACATAGAAACAAAGTAAAAAAAAAAAAAAAAACACTAATCTTAACAAAAATGCATAAAAAAGAATCGTAAATATAAAGGTGAATTTGAAGAGAGAAAAAAAAAAAAAAAAAAAAGAATTGAGCAACTAAGTATACTTATTAAATAAATAATAACTAATTGTTAATGACATTTGTAAAATATTTAAAAAACAAAAAATTAAAAACAAAAGTGAAAGAAGTGAATACCATGTGAAATTATTATTATTTTCTTCTCCTTCTTCTTCTTTTTTTTTTTTAAATCTAATTTAATCTTTATGAGTACGTGAGGAAGGTAGACCACAATATCAATATGTTTTATTAACACACTCACTCACCACTCTGTAGATTTTCTGGAGCGCTTCGTTTTTGTTGAGGCCGACTTTGTATAGAAAAAAAAAAAAAAAAAAATTTAAAAAAAAAAAAAAAAAATTTCGCTTTGGCTTATAACAGTGACCAGAATTTATTTCTCTAAATTTAAGAAGATTTTTGTTTTTATAATTTTTGTTCTCACACTCTATCAACGGAACAATTGAATGGAATTTTACTTTTTTTCTGTAATTTTTTTAATTTAATTTTTTTTTTTTTTTTTTTAGTTTTTAAGTTGTAAAAGAGTTTTTTTTTTTTTTGTTTTCTTTGTTTTTAGTATTATTCGCATTATTTTTAATTATTATTATTATTACTGAATAAAGAATGAAAATTAAATGATGAATTAAACAAGAAATATATTTTTATGAGTTTTTATTTATACTTTTCTTATGGGTTAGCTTGGTTTCTATTGTGTTTTTGTCTTACATACGTTTGGTTTGCTTGGTTTTCTTTTTGACGACGTGACACTGGGGAGGGCTTAGTCGTACATGAAAAGTAAGTACATACAACATTTTATTATTTTGTTTTTATATTTTTTTTCAATTTACTGACTATAAAAATCTACGTGGGAATAGAATTTTTTTTTTACCATAGAATAGTACTTTATAATACACACACCGGCACAATTAGGGGAACAAGAAGAAAAACCTCGATATTTCTTACAAATTTATTTTTATTGATTTTTTTTATTACAAAATAAAGGCATCTGCTTAAAATGCTGTAAATTAAAGTTAATTAAATCACAAAACATTTTTATTAATTAAATTATACTGAAAAAAAAAAAAAAAACAAATAAAAAAAAGTTTAAAACTCTTTAAATAAAAAAATTAATAAAAAATTTAAAAATTAATATTGAGTGTTGCCCCCGCGGGCTCTTAATATAGCTTGTATACGATTTCCCATACTGTTTAAAACGTTATCTACCGATTCTTGAGGCAAGTTATCCCACTCTTCGACCAATGCCACCTTCAATTCATCAGTATTCCTGGGAGCTGGATACTAACTTTTCTTCTCAGCATATCCCAGGCGTGCTCTATAGAATTCAAGTCCGGTGATCGTGCTGGCCACTCCATTTGAGTGATACTAATCTCACTGAGGTAGCTGCTCACTATACGAGCAGTGTGCGGGCGCGCGTTATCGTGCATAAAAATGAAATTTTCGCCAATGAATGGAGCAAAAGGCATGACATGGGGTTCCAAGATATCTGTTACATATCGCTGTGTAGTAAGAGACCCATTTTCAACAACCACTAATTCTGTGCGAGCTCCCAAACAAATGCCAGCCCAAACCATAACCGACCCTCCACCATATGTAACAGTTTCCGTGAAGTTTGTTGGGTTATAGCATTCCCCTCGATACCTCCACATCCTTTCCCTTCAATCAACGATATTGACACAGAACCGTCTCTCGTCGTTGAATAAAACGTTGCTCCACTCAGTTGTCCAATTTCGATGTTCACGAGCGAACCTTAGTCTGGCTACACGATGAGCTCTTTCGAGTTTTGGAGCTTTTGCAGGCACATAAGACCTGAGGTCAACTTCATTAAGACGTCTCCTTACTGTCCGCTCACTTATGTTTACGTTACGGGCTTCTTGCAAACGATTTCTTGTCTGAACAGCAGTTTGTCGACGATTTCTTAAAGTCTGCAAGGTGATAAAACGGTCATCCGTGGCGTTAGTTGCTCGATGTCTGCCTTGCCCTCGTCTCCGCACGTAAGATCCAGTCTCCCTATAGCGTTGAACAGTGCGATGAATCACCGATGTCGATACATTCAATGCGCGACTGACAGAACGGTAGGTATGCCCCTCCTCGATCATGGTAACAGCCCTAGCCACTGAAGTTTCCGGCAAATCACTCATTTAAACACTACTAAATGTAAACAATGAACTACAGTCATCAAACACTGCACCCAACAAAGTTCTTACCAGAAGCAATTTAGGCGTTTTAATTCTTCAAAAACCGTTAACCGTTTTAAAAAAAATGCCAAATTTGACGTGAGTTACTTTTAAATACTAATAAATTAAATATAACCTCTTGTCAAGATATCCAATAACATTGGAGATTTTCGCGCTTTTTTGTGTGTTCCCCGCCGGTGTGTGTAGTAAGATACTTGGTCAAGATCTATCTTGGCATCACTTGCTAAAATATTAAAAGATTGACATCGATGGCGATGTGACTATTTTACAAAATTTGAGTAATTAGGGGACCATAGAACCTCTTATGAGACTGGAAATGTTTACGTTCTCTACTACCCCCGGTGAGACCTGCTTATGGATGATGCATAATGGAATTCTTTTTATCTTCGCATGAAGCTGGTGACATCGATCGTAAATGACGTTTTAGTTGCCTCATGTAGCGACTTTGCCTCCACGTGGTGTAGCATGCATAACTCTAAATGTAAAGTTTTATTCAGTTTGAGGTAGAGATTGCACATCCCTGCCATGTGGTATCTGTCATATCTATCTGTCATCCATAGTGACAGATAGTCAGCTGTTGCCTGGCTATTTTACAATATGGATTGCTAAAGTACCGCTGAATGCATTCAAATTGTTGCATCTTACTACAGATGTATAGGTAATATCTCTGTATCGCGATTTAAGATTCGATTTTTCGAACGAAATCTTCGGCAGTGATGAGGCCCATTTCTCGCTCGGTAGCTTCGTAAACGAACAAAGTTACAGAATTTGGGATTTGAAAGGCCAGTGCATCTGCCACGGGTGACAGTCTAGTGCGCGCTGTATACGTGATCTGGGCGATACAGGCTAATTTGGCTCTATTGCAAGTTCCCCGGTCGTTTAATTTCGAGATTTGGTGACATCAACTGGCCACAAAGATCGTGTGATCTGAGAACGTTGGATTTATTTTTGAAATGCTATGCTAAAGATCGTGTCTAAGCAGACAATTCCCAAATTAAGTAGCCAAAAAAATATTAACATTCGTGAAGATAAGGCATCGAAATTACCCATGGAGGCCATTTAACCGACGTTGACGTTATACTATAGTCCATACATAATGGCATAGTCCAAGATTTAAAACATTGAAATCTTTAATACTTTTTATTATAAATTAAAATCCTTAAACACAAAATGAACCTTTGACTTGTACTATCGCATCAAGAGAAAACTTCACTTTCGAAACAAAACCTTCTGACTGCAGCGGAACTTTCAGCACCAGCAATTGTTTATGATTCTTATTCAAGAATTTATTTACACATAGCGACCCCAATGCGCTCATATTTTAGCACTCTTCTAGTACTATTATCTCCGATACTACTGTCGAAATTTTGTGTCACTCATTGGACAATCGCGTCCATCTTCGTCTTCACTATAGTTTTGATCTTGGTGTTCAGTGCTGCAAAATACACTATAAAAGGGTATCAAATCACTTGACTGAAGTTTTCCATCGATTGAAGATTTAGCCATCCAGTGCCGTATTTGTAGGGCCATTAGAGGACCCCTTTGGTCATTATTGGTACTTGAACAGATAAGCCTTGGATCAACGTGCTACTGGATAAGGTGCTACTCATTACTACCTTTCAGGTAGTATGCCTAAGAGACAAACTGCTTTTCTGGCTTCGTTATCAATGAAAAGATGTTAGGAAAGCATCTACGAACATTTTTCGAGACTACACCATCTCACTTCAGGCAAGCTTTCTTTCTGTTGAGAACTGCTTTGTAGCATTGTTTAGATTTGTATACGAGAACTCAAATAAATGGTTATCTCTACTCTGTCTGTCGTTCGTACAAACATTCTACGAGACTACCATCTCACTTCAGAAGCATTTCCAGTATTCTTCTCTGGTTTCCTGCCTGTCTGAGCTCGATTTGTACTCGGCTTAATAATGTGCTAACCGCGACCCAACTGCTCTCTGATCTTAGCATCTTTGCTATTATATTTGGAGCATTAAGTGTTATATTTCATTCTCCAATCTTCGTCTTTACTCGAGGAACCTTGGGCAATTAAAAACGACATGTACCGGGTCTTCTTCGTATCCAAACGGCCGTGGCCCGACAAAAATTGCGTCAATTTGTAGTTTACTTTCCCATGTCTTCTACTTATCCACGGTTCTATGCTGGGGACTAGTTTGTATGTCCACCTGCCCTTATGTGAGGTATCCCATTGTTGTTGCCACACTCTTAGCGATAATGTCTTCTTTTGTCTTCGAAGTTCTTTATCTGAAATGTTTTCCGTTTTCCCAACCCGAATTCTTTTAGCTTCATCAGCTAGAATATGGATAGGGATCATACCAGCAATGAAGTACGCCGCCTCATCCGAAATTGTCCTATAAGCCGATATAGCTCTAATAAACGCTATTTATACGCTATCGATTTTTATTCACTTTTAATGCATCAGCCCAGATTGTAGATGTGAGAGCATTGTTGAGGTCACAACTATAGATAGTAGTAGTCTCCTGGTGTTTCTTCGGCCCCATTTGGCAACATTCTCGAAAGCGCTATTCGATGCCTTCTTTAATATGTACTCGTATTCCATGTGGTTACTAAAGTTTAGCCTGTCGTCTATCATAACGCCGAGATATTTAATGCATGCATGACATTGAAGGTCTCTTTTATTCTCCGGCTACTAATAAGCACTGCCTCCGTTTTGTGTTCTGCCAAAGCTAAACTCTTTGACTCTAGCCATTGTTTGATAGATGCGATGGTCTCGTTAGCATTTAACTCTAGCTCGTCTAAGTATTTCGGGAAAGCCTATGATTTGTACTCCATCGGGGATTCGTAGTCTCAATACACCATCGTACATTATATTCAATAGAACCGGTCCGAGGACGGAGCCCTGTGGAACGCTAGAGGTTATGGAGTATTCATTTGTCCCTAATTCCGTTTCGTATAACAGCAATCTCAAGCTCTCATATGCGTGTGAGGTGAATAATGTATGTATGTACGTCTGTTTCTTTAGACTAATGTACACCTTATAGTTTCTGCAGGTTATTTTCCTTGCTCGTCGATCCTGTTCGTTGATCTTTTCGTGTCGCTGTACACACTACAACTTCCATGGCTGAGAAATTGTCGATTCTATGACCTTACCTACTAAGAGCGGAGCCGTTCGTTCTTGGGGAATCAACAACAATTTTTAAAAATTCTTAAAAGTGAATGAAATTATCTCCGATTATGTGCAGATTAGAATGAATTTCCTTTAAATAGCTTTCTGCTTATATTTATTGTAGATACTCGTATTGCTGAGTCTTATAACCTACTATCAGATATATTAGCTCGATGTGAAGAAGCAAGACAATTTTTGCCAAGCTTGGAACAATCATCTGTTCAAATCGTTATGATTAAAGTATACCAGCTACTAAATGACATAACTCCTACTTAGCCATCTATATTTATACTGATTACCTGTTTATAACAATAAGAGGAAACTAACTACCTAATGCAAAAGACTAAAGGGTTAAGCGTCTACTAAAGCAATTACCATTCCCTTCAACAAAAAAGATAATTGTTAATCTTTTAGCTTGTCCAAGAGTATCTCTAGTAACTTGACACCACATCTTTTCATGGTTTATGGGTAGGCTGAAATGGGGTAAAGTGTAAGTTCGAAAATTATCAATTGGGATTACTGCACCATCATTGTCCCTATAACACTCGTGTGGTAGGTAAAATTTGATCGAGCCATAACTTGTTGATGCTCTGCTACGGGGCACAGGCGAATCAAGATATCTGCGGCAGTATGCATCATAAAGCTTCACCTTTTATGCACATTCAAATCAGGCGATTCATCTCGATAATGAAGATTTAAAATCTGAACGCTATGTGTGGGAAGATGGAGTCTTAACCTCAGTATGTGGTGAGCAAAATTGGTGCAGAAATTTGTGGACTGCCATGTCTATCGTTTTGAGCAAAATAATTTTTTATCAGCTGCCTCCTCGCTATAAGACCACCTCACCCTCACCCACAGGAAATGAGTTTGCGGAACAAATTGCCATAAGAAGTTCACAATCTCCCCATACAGAACCTGAACCCTTCTGTGTCTTATCCAATAATTATCGAAAACTAGATCTAAAATCTTGGAAATTCCGAAAAGTCTAGAAATTGAAAAAGCCATTCTGTTTCTAATACTACAAAACCCAACTACAGTTAAAATTTGACTCCAAATAGGTAACATATAAATGTATGGTTACTTTACTTACAGTCCGGGATGGAACTGGGCCAAGAAGCGTCACCAGCCAACTCGATCTTATGCTAGCCGCCTCCGAAGTTGGTTAAGGTACCTTTCCACTTGTGTGCGATCTTTCTTTACCGCTTCGTCGCTTTGGGATGGATTGGAAGACTTTCCGGTCCAGATCGTTGATATATCCATTCATTCTACATGTACTAGCCATCTCAGGCGATGAATTCTGCCTAGGCCGATGTCGCTGTACAACTGGTATAGTTCATTGTTGTATCTTCTCCTTGAGTCCCTAACGATACAAACCGGAGCGGAAAATTTATGGTTAAAGTTATTAAAATTGTTAAGTTTCACATGTTTCCAAAACTATAAAAGATCTGCCATTTTGAACAAAATTGTATCTATGGTCCACCATTTTTTATTTCTTGAACAACCCTAT
Organism: Pocota personata; assembly: GCA_963082735.1. NCBI lineage: Eukaryota > Metazoa > Arthropoda > Insecta > Diptera > Syrphidae > Pocota > Pocota personata. Next base: position 260,249,181 of record OY720429.1, on the reverse strand, counting down.
AGTCGGTGATACTTGTGGAATCCAGACAGAGCTTTCTCATGAAAATCGATTCAGTTGTTTAAGCTCTACATTGTGATTCGTAAATACAGTAGATACGAACAGACAGACACAAACTTTATTTTAGCAGATTTCCTCTACGGCCATTATACAACTACCATCTCAAAAAGTAAGGCAAATGTAACTTGGACGTTGGACGACTTTGCCTTAAAGATTAGCAATCTAAGAAGCACGTTTTGTGAGAGTGACGTACCACAGCTAGTGACAGACTAAAACTGTTCGATAAGTGCTCACATTTCCATTCGAAATCAGTCTCTTATACTCGTAAGCAACAACGATCATTTCTTGGACAGTAGTAGTGGCTGTCTTCTCCTCCCGAATCGATCGTTTTGTTTTACTGAGAACTTATTTATTTTCCATTTTGTTGCCAAAATTTGCATGTATTTCTTCTTTTATTTTCATTTAAAACAAATAACACTAAGCCAAAGCATTAATTTTTCTGAACTGAATTTTTAATGGATAAAGCAAACGATATACGTAATTAAAAAAACTATGATCAAGTACCTATGATTAGCTATTCGAATACAAAATATAAACAAGTTTACTATATTTCGCCTGTAAATAAATTACATTCTTTTCAAAATTAAATGTGTACATTAGCAGCAAGTTGATAATTTTTAAGGCTTAAAAAATTATAAAGAAACAAAAAAAAAAACCCCCAAAGCTTAACCATTCAATGCGATAAATTGTAAATATTTAGATCCGCTTTTATATAGAAAACTTTCCCTTGGAAAATGAAAATTCGTATACTATTTTTCCGATTTTTGGAATAAGCCTTAGTCAATGTGCATATACGCAATACCATTTTTTAAAAGAACGAAAAACCATTTTATTTTAATTTATTTATTTTTTTTCCAGAAAACACAATAACGAATATTTTTCACACAGGGTCATACGAAGGAAGGCTATTTTGTAAAAAAAAAAAATAAAAATAAAACCCACAAATGAAATGGTTAAATTTATTAGAAAAGGGACAATATAGCAATGGTAAAACATAAAATTAACAAAAATTAAAATATTTTTCTTTAAAATGTTTAAAAAATAAAAACCAACAACTTAATATCACGAAACAATCATAAAATGTATACGAACATATATAATATATATTTAATTAATTTTTAAATTAAAAAAAAAAAAAAACTGAATACATGTATACTTCTTTATTTTAGAAAACCCAAAAAAAAAAAAAAAAAAATTTTTCAAAAATCTTTATTCGGAATTCTCGTAAAAAAAAAAAAAACAAACAAAATTTCTACTTTTTCGGCATTGAATCTATACATACAAATTTGTAAAATATTGTAACTCTAACATTAAAAAAAAAAGAAAGAATAATTTAAAAAAAAAAAATGAACACATTCATTGCTCGCCTTAATCATGTATACGATAAAAAAAAAAAAAAATGTGAAGACCAATGAAAAGGTTTATCCATAGTCTTTCACAGTTTTTTTTTTCTTTCCAAAAAATTGGAACGTAATTAATGGAACAATTTAAATAAAAAAAAAACAAAATTCAATCACTGACAAGATTTACTTAATAAAGTCAAAGTCATTTCTCTATCAATAGATGAGAAATTGATTATCTTTTAGTAGGATTTATATATTTATTTTTTTTATTTTAAAATTTTCAGTGTGATAGTTTTTTGATTTTTTAATTTATAATTTTAATTTGTGATGTTAAGATGTATACGGGAACGTGAATGGAAACGAACAAAAATTTCTGATGCAGTGCGTATTTTGTGAATGAGAATTTAGGAATGATTTAATCATAAGGTATACTGTATACATATATATTTAAATAAATTTAAAATAAAGAAAACATAATTTTAATTATAAATTTACAAGAAAAAAAAATTTATATATATAAAATAGAATTATATGTAAGAGGCAGAATGAACTATAAATAAACAACTAAATAGATTATACATATTTAATTGGTAAGGATCATTATTGTGCAAAAGAAAGAAAAGAAAAACCGAAAAGATAAACATTGAATTATTATTATTGAAAACATGATTATTATTATTATTATTATTATATTATAAATATAATGTTTAAAATGCTTGTATGTACATTTTTAATTGTAATAAGAAAAATGATGATAATGAAAATAATATATAAAAAAAAAAAAAAAAATACTTTTGGTTTTATTTGATGTTGGACAAAATTCGGAAGCCGTCCTGTACGACTTAAGATCGTTGTAAAAGTAGTCAAATCAGCTGCAGCTGTCAAATCTATAGTGACACGTACGAGGGTGGGTCAATAAGTCCCTGAAAATTAACACAAATTGTGTCGTCACCTTAAATTTATTTATTTTTTTGTCAAGAATCATCTTTCAAAAGAACGCACCCAAATTTTCAGACAGATCTTTTTTCTTTTTTTTTCCCGAGGGTTGGTGAAAAAATCTTCCATAGACACTAAGAGGATAGCAAGCGCGTGCTCATAGTAGTGTCAGATTTCCAAGTCTAACACAGAAGAGTCTATTCCCGAGATATGATTCTAGAATGTCGTATAGGCATTTGCCGTCATGCCACACCACAATTTAAGCCATCATGCCACACCGTATCGAAGGCTTGCGAGACGTCAAGAAATAGGCTTGCTTTCTCGTTTACGTCAGTAATTCTATGCACCTAGTCAATCGTCGAATGCTTACTTCTGAACCCAAACTGGTGGTCAGGGATAAGATTATTTCCATCTATAACCGGTTGGAGACGCCTTAGTAATATCCTCTCGAAAATTTTGGATATAACTGGAAGTAGTCTATAAGATTTTACCTCATTTGGCGGCTTTCCTGGGTTTAAAACCATTATAACTTCCGCAACTTTCCATTGGTTAGGCACGTGTTTTAATCTGAGCGCAGCATTTACAATAAGAAGAAGCTTAATTAATGCTTTTCTAGTCATAACCAGGAGCTTTATTAGGTTTTAGATTCCCGATCTCATGTTTCAGTTCCCTTAGCGTTGCACTTGTAAGTGCTAAATCGTCAGATGGTAAATCCGGCCTATTGATATTGTCGTAAGACACTTGACCATCGTACGGTGTAAAGGTATCTTCCAGGTGGGCCACAAGAACGTCCGCTTTTTCTTTATCTTCCCTTGCCCATTCATTGTGATTTAATTTAATAGGCGGCGCGGGGCCCTTGGGCCTTTTGGTGCCTTTTACAGATTTCCAAAGTGAATAATTGGAATCTTTTGTCGCTGTTAAACTTTCAAGATAAGAGCCTATCGCACGATTCTTAAAATCCTTTATAGTCTTCTTCAACGAATTGCACAGGTGAATCAAGTGAGCTTTATGTTGCGGAGCACGACTCTGTTGCCATTTCTTACGCTCTTTTCTTTTTTCCTTGACCAATTCTTTTATTTCCATAGGATATCGTAGACCGTATTTGTCCGGAGTTTTCCTTGGATTTGGAGTATTATTCCAAGAGGCGAGCTGTGCGATCTCAACGAAGCGATCAACTTCAACCTCAAGTTCATAGGGTGTCGAAAGAGGAACGCTCAGTTCAACATTATCTTCAATTTCGTTCCTAAAGCCTTCCCAGTTAGTTGTTCTACCGGTTAATCTCGCTGGCTCTAGGGTATAGACTTGTTTTTCGCTCAATGTCAAAACAACTGGGGAATGGTCAGACGACAGATCAAGAAATTTCTTTCACGACGAAAAAGTCGATCAGGTCAGGTATTTTCGAAGTATCAGTTGGCCAGTAGGTCGGTTTACCCATCGAATGGAAATCACAACTGTACTCCATACCTGCCTCATAGAGCATTCTACCTTTTTGCGAGCTGTGCCTTGAACCCCAGAATGTATGTTTCGCATTAAAATCGCTGCCAATAATGAAATTAGGTTTCAGCAATTTAAACAAGTTAGTAAAATCACTTTTTTCAAGCGCGAAACGCGGTGGGCAGTAGATAGATGAGATTTTAAGAGTACGCTGACTATTTTTTACTCGAATCGTGCACAGTTGCAAAGTTTCAAGCTCGATCTTTAGGTCTTCGGATTGTTCGATGCAGTCTTTAATAAACAATGATGATCCGCCTCTCGCTTTTCCCGAAGGGAAGGGGATCCGCTTCGAAATTTCAATATTTTTTGGTATTTCGGATGCCGCGGCCTGAGCGTAAGTCTGCACTCCTGCTGTTCGAAGGTCATTACCCGGTCGCTTTTCCAATGGTAACTTTTCTGTACCGTTTCTTTTAGGAACAGAGGTCGAGGGCTTTTCTTTCGACATTCTTTCCCTCACTTTTTTGCGCTCTGAACCCGGTAGTTTTAATTTGCATTCTTTCTCTTCCGCGGAGCGCATCTCTTCGTTTTTGTAACTCTTTAGCTACTTCACAGCCTCTATAATTTGCCGGGTGCTTTCCCTTACAATTAACACAGGTTGCGGAGGTTTGTTTGTTTACTCTACAAAGTTGGGAGAGGTGATTTCCAGGGCATTTCACACATCTTGTTTTTTTTCTGCAGTACATTTGCATATGATTGAATCCTTGGCAACGTTTGCAGGAATCATTTTTATATTTCTACGCATTTCCTCGATTTTGACTACGATATTTAGTATGGTCCTAATTTGGTAGATATCGTCGATATTGTCGGACTTATCGAAGGTAAGCAGAAAGAGCGGAAGTCCACGCCTTACCAAGATGTCTTTATCTATTTCCTTTTGTTGCTTCTCCTTTTTGATGATATTAACGGCATCAAGAAATTTAAAGCCTTTGTCTTGAAGGTCAGTCATAATCTCTTCTTTGGTGCATGAGGGGTGGAGTCCCCTTGCAACAACACGATGTGGCCTTTCTGACTTGATTTCGAAAATATACCACTCAATTTTTTCGGTATTTAACTTTTGGGACACTGCTTGGTAGTCGTCGTATTCATTGACGTTAATTTTCCACGCATTGTCCCTCGAAGACGTGACCTAATATTTCGAAGTTAAAGTTCCTTTAAGAAGGCTTTGCAACTTATTAAATTCCGTTAACCCGACGATGTTAATTGGTGGGGGTGGACGAGATTGCGCTCGAGGTTGCTTTTCTTGCTGTTCTTTGTGCTCTTCTTTCTCTTTTTCTTTTAGGGACTCGACTTCGGGCGAAGAGCCGGCTCTCCGTTTCTTACTAGGTCTCTTCTTTGTGACACGACACGTTTCGCGTGCTAGCTCTTCTTCGTCGGTGTGATATTCCCGACTAGCTAAGCGTGCTGGAGTACGTTCGCGTTCTTTCTCTATACGTGAGCTCTTTAGGACCTTATTTTCTTCTTTTAATAAGTCTATTTCTTTCTTGAGCTCTTGATAGAGTAGATGCATTTCGTTAAGCTTCCTTCGGAGTATTTTATTTTCTTCCTCGAAGCTGTTATATTTCGCTGAGTCCTGAATTACGCGCGCTGGCGCTTCCGGTGGACTTCTTTTCCCGGAGTTATTCGATCTTGGTGGAGGAGATCGAGATACCCTTCAACTTTTTGAAAAAGGGTCATTGGATTGCAATAAGCGGCTCTCCCCAGAATCCGTAGAGCCGACCTCCGAAGAGGGTGGATTTTCCAGTAAAGCTGGACTGCCACCTGGGGTAATATATATATCTTTTCGTTTTGTTCATTGCATATTTTGTATACACTATACGCTCGGTATACGGAGATTGGATTTTAGTCGCCTCTTACGACAGGCATGCCTACCTCGGGTATATTCTTTCCCCTACCCGAAGGGGACAGATCTGTCAAATAGTTTTGTTGTGGCAGCCATTTTATATAGACGCCTACTAGCATTTTCGTTAAAATGGAAAAAAGTGAATTTCGAGTGCTCATTAAACACTATTTTTTGCGAGAAAAAATTATCACGCAAACCAAACAAAAGCTTGACAAATATTATGGGGACTCTTGACCATCGATTGGAATCATTCACCACTGGTTTACTCAATTTCGGTGCGGTCGTTCAAGCACAAGTGACGCCGAACGTTCTGGTCGCCGAATTGAGGTCACCATACCAGAAATGGTCGACAAAATCCATGGTTTGATAATGGACGATCGGCTAGTGAAAGTGCGCGAGCTTGAAGAGGCCACAGGCTTATCACATGGCTCAGTGATTTCGATTTTACATAAATATTTGGACATGAAAAAGCTTTCCGCAAGATGGGTGCCGCGTTTGCTCACAATCGACAACAAACGCATTCGTTTGACAACTTCAAAGGTGTGTTTGGCGATGTTCCAGAAAAATTCGGCTGAGTTTTTGCGCCGTTTCGTAACCGTGGATGAAACCTGGATTCACCAAAATACACCAGAAACCAAGGAACAGTCAAAACAATGGACTTCTCTAGTAAAAAGAATGCAAATGTGTCATAATGGTAAATTGTCTTCTCTAACGTACCTCTGGAACAACATTTATAAAAAACCAATCATTAAAAAGAGCGGTCGTCATCCAAGCAGATTTGGTATGCCCATAGTTGACTGGCAACTGTTTGTTTTTAAATGAGTGCGGGTTCTTGGATTTGCCAATAACGAATGGCTTAACTTTTTTTTTTGATCTTGATGCATTGGAACATGCTAAAAACGTTATCCGTTCCTTGGAAATTTTTCGTCCTGGAGCTGTTGCTTCTTTAGAGTGTACGTAGGTGGAATCCGGTAACATTTTCCAGTAAAGCGCTTTTTCGTCAGCATTAAAAACTGCGTCCAAAGAAAGTTGATGTCGCTCAATTATTTCTTCCAATGACTTTTTGAAGGGCTCCACAAGCCCAGCTTGTGAAGATAACTTGAGCAAACGAACCCCAAATCTCGTTTTAAATTTAGTAAGCCATCCATCGCTCGCGAAGAAATTTCCGGTCGAATATTTGTATGGCTTGGGCTTTAGCCTTTAATATGGAGCCACTTATAGGAATATGATTTTCGCGCTGCTGGAGGAACCATGGTAAATATACCGCACTGCATCATTCAAGGCTACTTGCAATTTTCGTTGGGATGAGAAGTCAAGTGAACAATAAACAACCTCAGCATAAGTAATCAGTGGTAAGACTAATGTCATAATAAGCTTTCTACGAGTTTCTTGTGGGGTAAAGTATGAAGTGAGCCATAGTTTACGAAGACATCCGTATATACGACCAACGACTACGTTGGTGTGATTGTAACCAGTTAATTTGCGATTTATTATATAACCGAGACTAGAGACAGATTCAGCAGGTTTAATTTTATTATTTTCAGGTAAAAGATGAAGATGAACAATTCTGTTTGAGATGGGTATTATCTGAGATTTTTCAGGATTTAGTAGCAACCTATTTTCTTTTGACCAAATACAAATTCGTGTTAGATCCTCATTTAGAGGAAAGCTAGTTCCGTTAAGTTATCAAAAGGTTTGGCTAAGTGTAGCTGAACATCGTCAGCATATAGATGCACTGAAGCGTGATTGCAAATAGATGGTAGGTCATTGATAAACATGCAAAACAAAATCGGTCCCAAGATTGACCCTTGAGGTACCCCTTGTGTGATTGGTTTCAAATCTGAGAACAGAGATAACTCTTTGCAACCTACCCGAGAGAAAGCTATTTATCAGTTTAACAGCCCTGTCAATTAGGCCAAAAAATTTCTTGAGTTTCCAACAAAGGATTTTGTGGTTAGCTTTATCAAATGCCTTCAAAAAATCAAGCAGACAAAGAAGCGAAACATGACCCCTGTCGAACTCCTGCCTTATCTCCTCTAATAAATTGACCATAGCCGTGGAACAGCTATGGTGAGGTATAAAACCAGACTGGCGCGGATTTATCAACCGATTTAGTGACAAGTGTTTCATAATTTGCTTTGCTATTATTTTCTCGAAGGCTTTTGACAGGCAAGGTAGAATGCTGATTGGTCTAAAATCAGTAGGAGAAATTGGATTGGATTTCTTAGCAATAGGTAAAACTCTTGCAATTTTCCAAGACTGGGGAAAAAACGATTTTATTGTAATAGCAAGACGAATAGTGCAATTAATTACTATTTTCAATTATTAAAATGATGTGTGGTTGTCAATTTGGCCGACGGAGTAAATCCAAACCTTTCGATTAAATTATAAAATTGTACTTTTATACTGAATTAAAAATTATACTACTACTATACTATCGCCATTACTTCAGCATAAATGGCCAATGATCTACAAGAACTTTAGAAGAAAGTATGATAACTGATAACCAGACACATGTCCTTACGAGTATTTGACTTTGATAGCATCCTTCCCAACTTCTAAATTCTTGATAATACATCAATCACAACAAATTGAATCATTTTCAGATAAAACCATCTGCACCATCCCCTTAATTATGCCGGAACAGCAAAACTTATTCATACCTCTCGCTTAATGTAAATATTTACTCAAGCTGGATGCAATCAGCAAAGCCTATTACATACTGGAGACTGGCATGAAGTGTCGAGTTTCCTGACAGATCTGTCATAAGCTAGATCAGCAATCGCAGATCTGATATAGTTTTTGAGCTACGGATGTGATAAGAAATTAATTGGAAAACAAAATAATCAATGCTTTTTAGTACTCAACACTCAGTGAGATATCGAACCAGACCCAACAAGGTTGTCCCTTTTCGACTCCCTTTCACGAGTCAAGCCAGAGTTAGTCTGCAAAGTTCATCCCTGATCTGGACTCCTCGTTTTAGTTTTATAATTTTCCTAAAGGATGTCCGTTTCATTTTAAAAGTATTTAAGTGGGACCATCTAAATCAAGTGCACTACAGCAGCAGAAAATGTACGAGTATTCCCCACCTACATACTTTTAGCCACCTGAACGTTACCACGGAAGGACGCGTAGGACTCAGTAGACTAATGTTTACTAAAAAGAGTAAATGTAAAATGCATGCCCGTTTCATTACTTGCCTAAAGCTCTAATTAAACCATCTTAATTCCTAAGTTAAATAGCTTTTCAATAGTTTTCGGCAAAATCCCCATTAACGTGTGTATTCAAAACCGCATAACTATTTTCGTACAACACATTATGATATCCCAAAAGCCATCAACACTACGAATAACAACAACAATGGAATAGATTCTTTCACTGGCGATTGCCGAATTCAAATCTTAATCCCATAAATATAAAGCGTGACTAAATCTGTTACAAAGTCATAAAACACCAGGGGTTGAAATGTTATTACTGCATTTTAAACGATTTAAATCGAGAACACAAGTCCGGCGTAATCTTTTGCGTCGGATTGCATTGTGTGTGCTGTGTAGCCTAGGCTTTAGCTCTGGTAGACTATACTACACACATAGATATACCCCCCTGCTGGTAATTTTATAAAGCGAGAATCAGTAGCGATTTTAAATCCTCGAACGCATTGACACCCCATCCGCAGCCACATTGAGTATGAGGAAATTGTAATTTTTTTTTTTTGGAAAACCTCCCTTCGGTCCAACATCCCTTATTGAGCTCCGGAGATCAGTTGTACTAAATCATATTCAGTGGACAAAAAACATGCAGTTAGATGAATTGTAATGACTTTTCCGAATTCAAAAGGGTGAATAATTTTTCTTTACATTAAATTAATATAAAATAGTGAAGATTGACTGTACTCGTAATGTGGAAGCATTTGGTTGTCATATAGGAGAGTGCGGGAGAAATTTAGAATGCAAATAAGTGGAGACAATAATAGTTTAAAATTTGATTTGTTTAGTACAAGCATACTTGTACATACATACGTATTCGTAGATCTAGGAGTAATTAAGAGAGTCCCTTATTGAAGAAGCTAATGGCAAATTGGGCGCGAGAATTTTTGAAGAAACTTGAGGTCCTACAATATTTCTAACTCAAATTATAGCAGGTCTTGTAACTTTTTATAAAAAAAAAGGTTCTTCTTGATCTTTGTGCGCCATCTAAGATGAAGTCTAAAGCTTAATTTATTTTCAATATATGTAAAAGATACTTACAAAGCTAACTTTTTTTTTTTTTGCCGAGGGTTGGTCAAAAAATCTTCCATAGACACTATGAGGATAGCAAGCGCGTGCTCATAGTAGTGTCAGATTCTTACTGACTAAAAAAAAACCACCCTGCGATTTAATTTGTTATAACGGGTGGTTAAGTTTTAAGGGCCGATGTTGATTTTGAATAAAACACAAATTATTTAGGAAATTACTGTCATTTCTTTTTATTATGATAATATTGGTATGGTTCAATTATGTATGGAACAAAATATCGGCCAAATGGCCGCCGCGACCTCGGCGGCACACCTCCATCCGATGGTCCAAATTTTCGATGACGCTGAGGCATAATTGAGGTTCTATGCCGTTAATGTGCCGAATTATCTCATCCTTTAGCTCTTGAATTGTTGCTGGCTTTGACGTACACCTTTTCTTTCAAAGTCCAACGGTGTCAAATCACATGATCTTGGCGGCCAATTGACATCGCCACCACGTGAGATAACACGGCCATTAAATTAGTCGCACAAAAGAGCCATTGTTTCGTTAGCTGTGTGGCAAGTGGCACCATCCTGTTGAAACCATATATCGTCCACATCCATATCTTCCAATTCGGGCCATAAAAAGTTCGTTATCATCTCACGATAGCGAACACCATTCACAGTAACTGCCTGACCGGCCTCATTTTGGAAAAAATACGGCCCGATGATGCCGCCAGCCCATAAACCGCACCAAACAGTCACTCTTTGTGGGTGCATTAGTTTTTCGACAATCACTCTTGGATTATCATTCGCCCAAATGCGGCAATTCTGCTTATTGACGAATCCACTGAGGTGAAAATGTGCCTCATCACTGAAGATGATTTTCTTCGAAAATTGATCATCCACTGTTGCCATTTCTTGCCACCATTGTGACCATTGACGACGCTTGAAATGGTCAAGAGGCTTTAGTTCTTGAGTCAATTGCACCTTGTAAGCGCGTAAATGCAAGTCTTTATGCATAATGTTCATCAACGACGAGCGTGAGAGGTGCAATTGTTGGGCATGACGACGAGTTGAGGTGGACGGCTCTTCAGCCACACTATCGCGAACAGCAGCAATATTTTCTGCAGTACGAGCTGTACGAGCATGCACTGGTGTTTTCACATCTCTTACAGACTCGGTTTGCACAAATTTTTGCACGATTTTTCCGATTGTACGCACATTTGGACGATTAAATTGACCGAAAGAATCACGAAATGCACGATATGCATTTTGATTTGAACGCCCATTTTCATAATAAGCCTGAATAACTTTAACGCGTTGCTCGATTGTGTATCTTTCGATGGTTCAAATTGAGTTAGTCTGAAATTGAGAAATGTCAAATGAAATGCAGAAAAAAACTTGACGTTTAGGTGTGGTTCACATTCAACATCGGCCCTTAAAATTTAACCACCCTTTATATTGCAACTAAGAAGGACCTTATCAAGCAATTTTTCTATCATGAAAAAAAAAAAAACGTTTGGCAGGTTACCTTCCACTGAAAGATACTGCATGTTCCGCAATCTAGGCGCGGTTGATTCCTATCTCGCCAAGTCGAATGGTTTCATCCTTTGTAGTCGGCGCAATAAATTGCTTTCATCCAGAATTTGTAGGTTTGTATTGTTGACATGTTTGATTAGTCGGTTTCTATGCTTTCTCGCAAAGCTTCTAATTTCAGCTTCGATTGTCGGAATTGGATATCATCGTTTCTAGTATACCACGGTGCGTGGACAATTTTTCTTAGCACTTTATTTTGAAAAGTTTGTAAAATATTGGCGTTTGTTTTCTTGGTACAGCCCCAAAGTTGTATACCGTACGTCCACACCGGCTTTAGCACTTGCTTGTATAAAAGCAGTTTGTTCTCAGTACTGAGCTGGGAGTGTTTTCCGAGCAACCAGTTCATTTCTCTATATTTGCTTTCAAGTTCTTTACGTTTCATTTTCACGTGAGAATTCCATTTCAGTTTTGCGTCGAGTGTCATTCCAAGGTATTTGGCCTCGTTTGCAAAAGGTATTCGGGCCAAGTTTAGGAAAATTGGCAAGACATTAGTTTTCTTATAAGTGAAATTCACGTGAACAGATTTAGATTCGTTGAGGGGGAGCCGCCAGTCCCTCGTCCATTCATTTACTTTATTCAGTGCGTTTTACAGTTTTGCAGTCGTTACTTCGATTGTTTTACCTACGACTAGGGTAGCGGTGTCATCGGCAAACATAGCCAGGATAGTGCCATCTTCTTTCGATATATCTCGAGTATATAACAGATAGAGAAGTGGCCCAAGAACGCTTCCTTGCGGTACACCGGCCGAAATTTCTTTGAGCTCCGAGTATTCATTTCCAAGTCTAACACAAAGCTAATTGGAAAGATCTTTGGTGCTTTCTCTTAAGACTGACTAGAATCAGTAGTAAAATTTCTGATATATACGAGTATCCTTTGCCATTTGGCAAGTTTCGATTAGGTCAACCAATATTTTCAGTCTACTCCGTGGCAACCCATATAACGTCTATATGAGCTCCGGGCTAACATTGCCTCCAAAAAAATGGTTTTCGGAATATTCTCACTGAAAAACGATTTCCATTTAATTCGGCGTAAAGTCAGACAATTTAAACGATTTCAAAAAAATTTTTGAAAACTTGAAAATTTTTCTACCGATATTGTACAAAATTCAAAACTTCAGATATGGATCGTAATTATTTTTTTGTACAATGCACTGCTTTCGATATATTCGCAATCAAGAACGATTTTCATTAACTTCGGGGCAAAGTCTGTTTTTATTATGCGTTCCTATAATTTTCGAAAATTTGTGCCAAAATCTGTCTTGTAGAGAATTACAAAGCTTATAATTCTTATCGAAATAATATTTTTCATACGACGCACCGTTTTCGAAATATTCGCACTCTAAAACGAGTTTCATTAACTTCAGGGTAAAGTCGGACATTTTAAACGATTTCGAACAATTTTTGGAAAATGTTAAAAATTTGGTATCAATATTGTAACAAAATTCAAAAATTTATTGGAAAAAAACAGTGATACAACCCATCCCCAAAAGGGGTAAGGACACCTCCAATCCGACAAATCTCCGGTCGATAAGTCTCCTGCCGAACATCAGCAAGGTATTCGAAAAATTGATCAATAGATCCCTGATTAAGTGGACTGAGGACAATAAAATAATTCCGGATAACCAATTTGGTTTTAAGGCAATGCATGATAACATGCCGCGTCTAAACTGGTATCGGATATCCAATGGAACAAAAGCAAGAAACAGTGCACGGGTGCCTGCCTGATTGACTTGGAGAAGGCCTTTGGCACCGTATGGTTAGAGGGACTCTTCTACAAGCTGAGCAGGCTGGGCATAAGCAAACCACTGCTGTACATACTTTATAACATGCTCACCAATAGACAATTCATTGTCAAAAATGGCAATGTGACCTCTGCTGGAACATTTCAAATCAAAAACGGTCTGCAATAAGGTGCGGTGAATTCACCGATCCTTTTCAACATAAACACGAGCGATCTGATAGGATCACTTCACCATGCCATAGCGTACGCAGACGACTTGATCGCGTACAGATCGGGACCAAAAATCGAGGTCATAGCACTGCTCTTGCAACGTGACTTCGATAAGATTCAGCGATATTGCGATGACTGGAAGTTGAAGATCAACTTCGAGAAATCGGAAACCATTCTTTTTGTGACGCCATTGTCTGGAGCCTCTAGGGATACCAGAAAGAATTGGCGAAAGTTCTCAATCATTGGACCGCACGGACAGCCACTTGTGAGTCGAAGTGTAGTCAGATACCTAGGGCTTTGGTTAGACCAATATCTACATTTTAACAAACATATAGATGCTGCTCTGGCCAGAACCAGAGGTGCTTTTGCCTTTACAAAGAGACTTTTTTATAGCAAGCAACTCGATGCAAGGGTAAAAGTAATCTGCTACATGGCCCTCATTTGGCCCATGCTCGTATATGGATGCCCCGTGTGGTTCAACGTGGGAGCAAGCTTGTTGGAAAAGATTCGGGTGTTTGAGAGGGCTTGCCTTCTGGCTTACCTTCATTTATACAGAACACCAGAGCCCCAGTACATAAAATTCTATCCCAATGAGGTCCTGTACAACAGGGCTAACCTAATAAAAGTGGATAATTTCGTTATCAAGCTGATTCGAAGGCACGTTGTAAGAGCAATGAGCTCGATGAACAACCTGATCTCCGGGGCTTATTACCCTAATTATGAGTATCACGAAAGAGTGCGCCTTAACGGCTTTGTTCCCCCAGAGGCGTTTGTTTATCTTGATAAGAAGGGTCTGATCCAGGACAGATTGGCAGTGCCGCTAATCTTTCACGTTGCTCGGATAGCTGTGGATAGGCGACTCAACTACGACAGAGACGTTTCACACAGCAGTGTGGAGAAAATTAAGTACGGTACGTCGAAAGACATAGTTTTAAGTATTTGGTTTAGCTTAGATCGGCCGCATAGTGCCAGTAAGTTAGAATAACATAGTTAAGTTATTTAAGCTAGTTTTAAGCGTTTTTTGTCTAGCATTTTAGTTGTCATCGAATTGAGTTAATAAAAATGCATCTGAAATGAAAATAAAAATGCTCGCTAAGTCGCCTTTTAAAGACACCGATGCTATATGATCTCCTTAAACTGGCTGGGAGTGAATTCCAGAGTCTTAAAGCGTAAATAAAGAACTGTTTCTGAGTAGTATAATATTTAAAGCGCGGAATAATAATTGCTTTACTTCTCGCGGATGAGGCGAATTGAAGAATATGAAAAAGATACTCGTATGGCGGAGCTTTTAATTATTTAAGATTAAAAGGAAAAGTTAAAACATTAAAATTGAGATATTTTTTGGACTCCATCCCAGGAAATTCACGAGCATATTCCGAAATATGTTCATACCTACGGATGTTATAAACATATCGTACAGTACTATTGAAAGCTACTGTGAGTTTACGTGAGCTATTACTATGTAGGTCGCAGAAAATTGGATGTGCATATAGTACAGGGTCTTCCAATAGGGACTTACGAACTTTGACAATTTATAGCGGCTACATTGTTGAAGCTACATTTGTCAAATTCGCTGTCATTTATTCAGTCTATTTTGCCAAATCACCATGAACGGATATAGCGTTCAACAACACGTGCAAATAATAAAATTATTTTACCAAAATGGGTGTTCTGTTCGTGCAACGTTCCGCGCCTCGCCCATTTTACGGTCGCCATAATCGTCCTTCCGAGAGGACTATTCGCAGTTTGGTGGATAAATGTGAGTCCACACATTCAGTAAATAATCAACCAACACCAGTATGTCGACGAAATGCAAGATCTGCCGAAAACATCGCCGCTGTCCGTGAGAGTGTGCAGGAGAATCCGATGCAATCGAATTCTAGTCGCTCACAAGAACTCGGCATTTCGCAGGCCACAACTTGGCTTGTGTGCTTTGGGCCTGCACCCGTACAAAATTCAACTGACCCAGAAACTGAAGGTAAACGACCATAGACAACGACGTGTGTTCGCTGAATGGGCTCTGGAGCAGTTGGAAACTGACCCTAATTTCCATCGAAAAATCATCTTCAGCGATGATTTCTGGATGAATGGGTACGACAACAACAAACAAAATTGTCGAATTTGGGACCATACCAATCTACATAAGATCCTAGGGCGTCCAATGCATCCCGAAAAAGTCACTGTTTGGTGTGGATTTTGGGCTGACGGCGTCATCGGTCCATATATCTTTGAGAACGACGTTGGCCAAGCCATCAACGTCAACGGCGAGCGCTATACTTAGGTCGATGATTACCAACTTCTTTTGGCCTGAATTGGATCATATGGACACCAACGAAATGTGGTTTCAACAGGACGGCGCTACGTGCCACGCAGATCACGCCACATTGTAAATTTTGCACGAGCGATTCGAGGGCATGGTCATCTCACGTGGAGGTGATGTCAACTGGCCACCGAGATCGTGCGATTTGACCCCGTTAGACTTTTTCTGGTGTTGTTTTCTGAAGTCGCAGGTCTATGCGAATAAGCCACAAACTACAGCGGCCCTCAAAGCCAACATAACCCATGCCATCGGTCAAATTCAGCCTGATTTATGCGCCAGAGTAATGGAAAATTAGTCATTTCGGATTCGCGCCACCCAGAGAAGCCACGGCGGACATTTGAACGATGTTATATTCCATACTTACTTAATGACATCGATAAGCCTTTCAAAGGAATAAAAAATGACGATGATATCTGACACACATTTTGTTTTATTTAAATTTAAAGATAGGAAGCGCTTAATGAAAGACCCTTTAGTATTGGAAGGAGCAATCTTTTGACAAGAATTGTTTTTATTTTGCGCGGGAGGCAGCTACCAGTTTGACCTAAGGCACGCAGGTCTCCATAGACTTTGCCTATAGTATTGGTCACGTGAGATTCCCAGGTGAGATATTGATTATATGTCACTCCGAGGTTTTTGACACTTTCTACGTAATCTAAAATGGTTCCATTGATTTCTACTTTAGGAAGAGACGACTTATCCAAGCTAGTACGACTTATCATTATCGCTTTCCTTTTTTTAGAGTAAGCATCAGCTTGTTTTGTTAACCACCGTCAGAAGGTCTTCATTATTACGCACTGTAGCATCTTCAACGAGTTCCAGAGGAAAACTCAAATAAAGTTGGACGTCATCAGCATGGGTATACTCGTATCATTATTAAACATGGTAAATACCATCGGCCCTAGAATGGATCCCTGGGGAACGCCAGTATCAGTTTTTAAGAATCAGGATAAATTGCCATTGAAATAAACCACTTGTGAACGATCCTCAAGGTAGCTTATAATAATTTTTATGGCAGAGGAATCGAGGTTAAAATAGTGTTTAAGCTTAAGAATGAGAATATCGTGCGACACAGTGTCGAAAGCCTTGGAGAAATCAAGTAACACCAGAGAAGTCACATGATCATTATCCATCTCAATACGAATATCTGCAACTAATTTCAATAATGCAGTAGTGCAACTATGTTGTGGTCTGAAGCCCGATTGAAATGGTGAGAGTAAGTTGAAATTATTCAAGTATACATAAAGCTGTGAGCTTCAGCCAGCCGTCTGTTCTTTCATGATGATAGCCACAGTTTCGCTTACTGCTTCCCAAGTTTCTTGCGTGCTCGTCATCTGTCTGGTGGTGTTAAATCCACACCCAGTCTGTTCGCCAGCAAGTTACGTTCTTCGTGATATCGTGCACAGTGGAAAATTATGTGTTCTGCATCCTCGACTGCTTCCGTGCACGTTGGGCAATAAGGGTTGTCCTCGTATCCAAATCTATCGAGGTAGGCTTTGAAACATCCATGACCAGTAAGCATTTGCGTCAGATAAAAGTTCAGCTCTCCATGCTTTCTATTGATCCAAGGGTCTATATTGGGGATCAATCTCTGCGTCCATTTGCCTTTGTCAGAAAAGTTCCATCACTCTTGCCATTCCGCGAGGCTTGTTCTTGGCGGTACTTCGGTGTCACTTCGACTCGTCACTGTTGACTCCACTGTCCTGTTGGCACGATATTTCCGTTCGGCTTCTTTAACGAGGTGGTTTATTGGCACCAATCCAGCAACTACGCATGCCGTGTCTCAAAAGGTGCTGCATACTCTCAAGGCATTGGTTCTGTAGACCGCTTCCGTCTTCCTTCTGTACTATTTCATCTTCATGGCACTTGCCCATATTTGGGAGCCGTAAAGCATCATCGACATCGGAACTCTTGATAAGAGCAGTTTCTTCTTGTGAGCTCATGATTTTTTCAAGTGCTTTAGACATGAACGGGAGTATCGAAATGGGCAGATACTCTCGCTCCTTACCAACTGTACTTTTCAGGACTGGTATTATCTTTGACCTTTTCCAAGATTTTGGATAAATGCAGCAAGTTAATATTCTGTTAAAGATGAACGTCAGAGGTGGTAACACATGATATGAGTAAATTACAATTTTTGAAAACCTAGCATGCATACCATCCAAACCGATTTGATTGCCAGTATAGCTTTCAGAACTTCAAATTCACTTACTGCGGCAAAACTAAAACTAGCTGACAAGTCAGGTATAAGGGCTAGGTTTATATAGTTCGAGTCGTCCATTCCACATAGTTGTCTGTTGTGGTCAGTAGAAGCAGCAGCAAACTTTGTATTTAGCTGGTCAATATCAATGTCCACGCAACCACCAGGATCAATACTTTTGCCTATGCCAAGCTCTTTAATTTGCCGCCAGGCTTTCTTGTTGCTCAGGCCGGGTCTAAATTTGGAAGAGAAAAACTTAGTTTTGGACTTCTTAATTTCTTGATTTACTTTATTTCTGAGCTTCTTAAAGTAATCATGAAACGTTGGAAGTTTGAATTTTTTCCACCGTTTGTACGACAAATCCTTTGCTTTTATAAGTGACGCGATGTATTGATTGAACCAGCTATGTTTTTGGTTGCGCAAGACAAGTCTTTTGAGAGGAACATGACTTTCAAATAAATTGTTAATTATTGATGTAAAATTTTCAATCTGCTCAGTAATAGATAGCATGAAGTATAGACTCTGCCAATTTGAATTGAGAGAATCCCTCGCCAAGGCAATGGGATCAATTGACTTGAAATCTCTGTAGCTCAGATGTGCGATCAGAAATTAAGTCGTAAAATAGAAGAATAAGGTCATGTTTCGAGAACTCGGGAACATCAAGTTGGCCATCAAAATTTACTCGCTTGGGTCAATGAAACCTTCAGAAGGGTAGAGTTGTGAGCACTGAAATGCATAGGTAAGGTGGTATTCACTGCGGATAAGTGTAAGCTGATTAAGTTGTCTCTAAACTGAATGTTGTTACTGTCTAAGAGATTAATATTTAAGTCACCGGTGACTACTATATGATTATAATCAAAACCAATGTTCTCAAAGACATTATTAACAGCGATTGTGTTAGTTATCTAAGGAGGTTTGTAAATGACACCAATCAAGCATTTGTCAAATCCACAAAGAAGCTCAATAAACAAGTATTCAATGTCGTCGTTGATGCTAGATGTTTTAATAATTTTACTTGACAAAGTTTCCTTAACAAAAATTGCCACCCCACCCGCTCTACTTCCAACACGAACAATGTTTTCAGATAGTCTTAAGATCTCCAAGGACAATTTTAAGGTCGGATTGCGGCCATCATTTTTAAGGCTTTTCGAAGGGTTAGTGGAATCTGTCTAATCCAAAACTGTTGTTTCAAGTTTTGCATTTATTTTTTTTACAAAATAACTTTTAATAAAATTAAACCGACTGTTGTACTGGTGGCTCGTAACCCTCAGGCCTGTCGACAACGGCGCCTTCGGAGAGAAACCTTCGGTTCCCTTGCCACCACCATCACCGTGCAATTCCAAGAGCCTGGACAGATCGAAACGCGGCTTCTTTAAGACCTTGACTTTACGAATATACACATCGTGCAACGGGTAGATGACTTGGCACATCTTCTCAATATCCTTGGCAATGGAATCGGGAGCTAGCTTGCTAACGACTGTCTTCAAGTCAGAAGTACCCACAACGCGTGTGATGATTTCAGTCATCTTGCATCGAATCTTCCTAACCTGAGATTGCTGAGCATAGCAAGTCTTGCGCTGCGACATCTGATCCTTAGCTGTGAATCCGATGCAGAACACACGGAGCAAGTAGCCGTCGGTGGTCTTTACATCAACGTTAGCTTCGATGAGGGTTTGCCATTTCTTTACCACTGACCTCAGCGTCGGTATCCTTTTGCAAATCAGCCAAAGAAACTTCGAACACACGACCCTTCAATCCTTCGGATGCGATTTTCGTTCGCTGGGTAAGGTTTACCAGAGTTTTCCCGATTTGACGGATGGTAAACATGTTCGGGGCTTTTTACATCGTACCAATCTTTACGTGAAAAAGGATCTATGATCTTTTTTTTACCACCTTTGGACAGACCCTTATTTTTACCGACCGCCATCTTAACAGTGCACAAGGAAAAAAAGGGATCTTCGATGATATCTTCACATGCTTCAGTCGAGACGTTTGCGGCTTATACAAGCTTTCCAGCAGGCACTGCTAGAAGCCGAAGATGCTCGTTTGCTCTCTATTTAAAGGATTAATCGAAAAGTGCTATGCTTTGAAAATTTTTTGTATGAAGAGCCTATGCCTGTGTACCTGTTTGTTGAAAATATGAAAGACTATAAAATAGAACTTCTGAAATGGAAAGACTACGAGTAGATAAATTTAGGTAGAAATTTAAATTCAAAATTTAAACTCTTTAAAAACGCATTTGAGCACTCCAATCAGAATGACACCAGTGCTAACTACACGTCCTTTCATTCGTTTGTAATATCCTGTGTGTGGCTATTGCCACACACATTCCAACAGACTCTCCAAAGTCATATACCGACCTAAATGACATACTATATACAACGCATCCCTCTAACATCTAGGCTAGAATGGCCTCTTTCATCGTCACTGACGCGTCGTCGTCGTCCTCATCAGTTTCCATCCTCTCAGCCGGTTCCTTTCTTTGCAAAAATGGTGGAAACGAAAACGCCTGCACACACTTCAATACACAAACATACAGCAGTCGGTCGGCCCAAAAAAAAAAAGGATCCAACAGTCAAGCCAGCACCAGTGTGGTACGGCCGCGTATTTCTACCAACAACAGTAGCCAGCTCAGGAGCAGCACCATCGAGCAAAGGCAGCTAGCAGCCAGCAGCCAGCAGCTCTCAAACAAACGGGGAAAAAAAGGGAAAATCCATTCACCAGGATGGTTGGGTAAGTTTTCCCAATTTGTTTGACAACCATTAATCACTCTGCGCGACAACTTCTGCACGGATGACTGCTATCTCCGGCGTCGTCGTCGACGTAGTCGTTGTCGTCGTTTCGTTGCCTTCTGCGTCCTTGCCTTCTCCTGCTATGGAAATCCACTACATCAGGAATTTTCGGGGTGAAATGTTTTTCCTTCATATTACTACATTAATGGCGGCAGCACAGTACCCACCAGAAGAAAGAACGCGTTGCCTATTTTCATTTTTTTTTTCTATCCTTACAGTGTATTGTATCCGTATATGTCCTGTGTCCTTATTTTCCATTATATGCACACTCCTCTATGAAAGAATAAAATAGAAAATTTTTGCTTTATTTGTTTTGTGAAAATCCTGCCAAAGAAACAAAAAAAAAAAAAAAATTGTTTTTACCCAAGAATGGATCTGATTGCTGAGACTTTAGCTTCATTCGTTGGCTGTAATTTAAGTAATGAAACTGATAAGAGGATTCTATCTATTTCTGCTGCTGTTGATGGTGTTGTTGTTGCTATTGTCCTGGGTAGAGGGTTTATCTGGTAGAAGACACATAGAGAAAGAAAAATGAAAATAAAAACCTGAACCCAGAGATGAAGAAAAAGGATATTTTTTCGTTCAACATTTTGCGGGGGGGATTTACTTGAGCGAAATGAGGGATTGCCTTTCGGAGCCGAATCGAAATTTGCTTAGATTAAATAGTCTTTTGTTATTTATTTCCTTCGTTCGGTGTATGTCCTTAATGGAGGAAGTGATGTAACATGTTCTGTTCTATGTAAATCGTGTTTTTCCATTAAAAAATTACTGAAATAAAGTGCACGACTAGGTTAGATAGTCTTTGCTCGATCCTTA
This sequence comes from Pocota personata, assembly GCA_963082735.1. Taxonomy (NCBI): domain Eukaryota; kingdom Metazoa; phylum Arthropoda; class Insecta; order Diptera; family Syrphidae; genus Pocota; species Pocota personata. Next base: position 260,227,621 of record OY720429.1, on the reverse strand, counting down.
AGCAGTGTCCACATGAAATGTTTTACTGCGGAGAGTTGGTGTGTGAGATGTTTCAAAAGGACAAAAGCTGGATTCACTTCGAAAGTTCAACGGTTCCTACAATCGTTCCATTGATGCATGAGGTCAATGGCATTCTTGTTTTTTGCTAAAACAACCATAGGACTCATTTGGAATATTTCCTGCTGGATGTTGACCTAATAGACGATTCAGTTTTTCTTTTCGTCCTTTAAAAGTCATGCTCGCACGTATATGTACGAGGGCAAGGTGAAAAGTTCTCGGCCTTACGCAGAGATGGCGTTCCTATTAGCAAAAATTTATGTTTCCTGCCTGGGTGCACTTCTCATTAGTTCGTATGACAAGTTTCAACTCTCTGCAGTAGACGTCTTGCTTGTTTTTCGTTAAAATTGTTAAACTTAAATATCGTGCGGTGATAAAATTCTTCGTTTTGGATGGGTTGATCCATAAGGAAATTCATCCAAAGTTGACAAAAGTTTACGGAGACTCTGCTCCTTCCATGTCAGCCGTTAAAAAGTGGGCAGCTGAATTTAAACGTGGTCGCACGTTCCTCGAAGATGACCCACGTGAAGGACGGCCAAAAACCGCAACCAAACCCGAAACCATCGAAAAAGTGTATGCTATCGTGTTGAACGATAGGCGAGTGAAAGTGAGTGAGATTCGAGTAGCTGAGGCTGTGTGTATATCGAAAGAGATGGTGCGAAAGATCTTGCACAAAAACTTAGCAATGCGAAAGCTCTGCGCATTGGGTGCCGCATTTTCTGAATGCCGATCAAAAACAAATGCGCAAACGATTTTCGCGGTAATCTTTGGACCGATTCAATAGGGATCCGACCGATTTTGTGCGGCGATTTGTCACCATTGATGAGACATGGGTCCACCACTATACAGAAATGAAGCGGAAAGGTCATGGCCAGTGTGTTTTGGGATGCAAAAGGGATCCTGTTAATTGCTTACCTTGAGAAAGGCAGAACAATTACAACCTTCTTGACCAGCTGGATGCCAAAATTCGCGAGAAGAGGCCTGGCTTAAAGAAGAAAAAATCATCTTTCACCAGGACAATGCACCTGTACACAAGTGTCCGTTGGCGATGGGAAAACTGCGGGATTTGGGGTATGATTTGCTCAGCCATCCCCCCTATTCACCTGATTTGCACCCTCAGACTTCCATCTGTTCCCAAACTTGAAGAAATTTGCTTCTGGGAAGCGCTTCGCATCCAATGCAGAAATACTCGTATGTGAGTAAATCCCAAACTTACTACATATTTGTCATGTAGCAGAAGGAGTTTTGATAAAGAGATACGAGTATCCGTGCCGTTGCTAGGTGGACATAGAGTGAATGAGCCCTGGTGGCTTGCCTAGTAGAACGCTTAAATGTAGCATTTCTAGGGATCATTCTATTGAGGTCTTCTGCTATTATAGTATCTATAGGTCTGCTACCAGTCTTTGATGAGGTAGTGGTTGGTGATTGAAAGTTAGTGCGGAAATTTCTATTAAGCCACTGTATGCTGACGATCAGCTGAAGAGAATGTTTTAGGGGCCGAACTTCAAACATGAGAACAATACTTAAGTCCTGGTCTAACTTGTGCGTTGTATAAGAAAAAGAGCTGTTGCGCTGTAAAGTATCTCTTTGCTCTAATTAGGTAGCTCAGCTTCATGGATGCCGATTTTGTAATGTTGGATATGTGGTTGTGCCATGTTATACCAGAGTTGACTGTGACGCTAAGAAGATTCATGGTTCCCTTGAGATGGATAATTTGATCGTTCGTTTGAAGCAGTGGTACTGTAGAAAAGTTCATAATTGGGTTTTTTTTCGCATTAAAGTCGACTAAATTTGCTTCGTGCAAGATTCAGGTCTTCATTTAATGAGTTGATCTAGTCGCATCTGTGACGATGTGATGTACATATTTCCATTCACGGGTAAGCTGTTAGAGCAAGTAGAAATTAGGGTATCGTGATCGGAAGATAATTGACCCTAGAAGGTCGTTGATATGAAGTAAATACAAAGTTGGTGAAAGTATAGAACCTTGAGGTACTCCATCATTTACAGCAAATATATCGGAAGAAGTGATTTCAGCCATAGGAGTTTTCTTTGTTTATGGTATGTACCATAGGCCTCTCCTTATTGTTTAGAACGCATGACAATAAAGCAACATTTCTGATATTTATTCGTAAGATAAAGATGATGCCCTTGTCCTGCCTATGTTGAACTCAACCAGCCACTGATGTCGGAATTTTAATTAATCTAAGTGGGATCAGAGTTTAAGTGCACGATCATTGGGCGGACGACTCAATGTTCGGGTCTCAGAGAACAGCAAACATTTTTTCAAGGTTCCACCTCTCGCGAATGTATTACAAACATACGAGAGAAAAATTGTAATGAGTGGGCTTCTTTCAGTCGAAAGAGAGAAGTTGGGTCAGACCCTGTATGAGCTGTTAAATCCAAAATATTTTTTTTGTTTTTTTTAAACACATTAAGTTGAAGTCGAATCGGGCTCTCAAAAATGTTTGGCAGGAGCCTGAGGATCTGAAACCTGATGTAGTATACTGGTTGTACATAATGATCATCACAACCAATCCTCCCCTATGCGTCTGAGCCATGTTGTCTTGTTCGGCAGGAGATATAAAGAGTACTTCTATGAAAGGGTCAAATGGGGAAATTCAAATGACCTTCCTCACTATTGTCTTTTGCACAGATGTCTCTAGCACCACTAAGGACCATCAAGTGTTTTATTTTTTGTGGGCACTGCATAATTTCTTCTGAATTTGAGTAAGAAGGACTACAGAACATGCAGGACACAACATACATAGTTATGGCATGAACAACACGTGAAACATTGAAGACAGTACTTGTGAGTCGTCTCTCGAAAGCGAGAATACGGCAGAACACTTCCTTCGTCGCTTTCCTTCTTTTGCATTGTGTGCTTGAAATAAACTAACCTGTATTCACCCCACTTCAATTCTTTGATTTATTCGTCCTTTGCTTATCTAGAATTAATTCATAGATTATTCCGTTCGATGCCAAAGAAAAGCTCTTACAATTTGTAGTTGAAACCTCTCTTCCATATCTGAGAATATATGCACAGTCAATAGAAAGTCATTACAGACGCACATAGTACTTCACTTTGCTACATCAATAATAGTTTTGGCTTTTCTGGCACAAATTCTGGTCAGGGCTAGTCTTGAACTCCATTAAAGTGGAATTTAAATTTGCAATAGCCGGATGACTGATTAGAGGTGATTTTTTGGAAGGTAACGCAGCGAAAGCTCTCACAATATCGCCGTCAGGTGTTCTCCTGTTCGAGCTATCAGAGGAGGATTTAGTGTTGAAGTAAAGTGGGTTTCCATTGCTGTAATCTCCTATCTTATGCTCCGCCATCGCGTAAAGTCAGGACTACTTTAAGTGCTTACATTGCTTTCCTTTATTTCGTCTTCCACTGGATCTTAAACGGGAACCCATCAGGCGTGCTGTATCTAGAGTCCTTGATTTTTGTTTAGTACGAAAAGTTGGACCTTTGCGGACTCTACCGAGCTTGTCGTAAAGAGAGCTGTAGGAGCCATCCACTGTAATCCTGATATGTGAACGCCATGAACAGATGATCCTTCGTTTGGATATCGAAACGGTGCACCTAGTTTTCTTTGAAGTGGTTGAAGGAACACCCTGAGATCGCTGTTTAACTCATTCATTGCTTTCTCGCTATGGAAGATATTTGGGCGCTAATTATGACAGACCTTACCAAAGCACTCAGCGGAGCTCGTTCAGTATTAATTTGTCCCTTGGTAATGCTTTACTACTCGTATTTATTCATATCCCCATTGGAATAAGGATTGACCACTACCTTCAACCAGACACCTTACAGCTTGTGTAGCACCAAGCTACTACGATTCTCCACTGCGACAATGTTATGTGGTTGAATGAGAGCTAAAACCATTTGATTTCTGAATCGCGTTCAACGTTAAGAACTTCTCTGTATTGTAGCGGTGTTAGTCCGGTTGGTTGTCGCTGGTGACTGAGAGGTCCAGCATTCGTTCCATCTCTTTGGTGGTCGTCCCTGTAGTCGTGTGTTGTTTATTTTGCTATCTTGAGCATCCTGGGGACGAGGTCTCTCCACATTCTTCTTATGGTTCTCGACCATTGAACTAGGTCATCGATTTGGCAGATTTCTCGGATTTCGGTTTCGCGAGAATTCAGCGATAGATCTTAAGGTCTTCATCTCAACGGTTGTTGCCATTTGTTGAGTTCTGTTGGTGTCTGCTCGTGTTTCTAATGATTATGTTGTAATGGGTCTGATGCACGTCTTATATATTCCCATTTTAATTTCGGTGTTCACAGACTTATTTCGCCATATAGCACTTCTCAAGCAGCCTGATATTTAGAAGGCCTTATTAGCTTGTATTGTTGCCTCTTTTTTCAGATCTCCATTGCAGGTTATATGTCTCCTAGGTTATATTGTTGTTTACAGCCAACTTACATCATCTCGGTTCCTTTGACACAGAGATCTCCATATTGTAGTGTATTGCTGCATATTCGAACTTCAGATTCGGCAAAGAGAACTGCGGATTCGGCATTCGGTCACAGGAGACATGCAGTATCCAGGCGCTGCGGGTTTGATCCGTCCAGTTATGGTTTCCATTATGACATTGAAGAGCATTAGGCCTAGGCTGTCACCTTGTCGGATTCCAGATATTATTGGGATAGGTTCTGGTGTGTCGCCATCGACTCTAATAGATTACCGATTCGATGGCATACCCCTGTCTTATAATTAATATTGCCTCTACGGTTGATCGGTTTTTACGGAAGCTTTGCTGTTTCTAACTAATGCCTCTTTTTGCAATCTCATGGGCTAGTACTTTGTTAAGAGTTTGTAGCTATGCTCCTCAAAGAAGTATGAAGAAACGGTACCTAACCTACATATGTATATAATTCTCTGTAACAACGAGATGAATGTTGGTTATACCAATTTCGCGACTAACATATAAACAAGGACTGAAATATATTTTATGAAACCGTTGAAGGATTATCCAGCGAACAGTACGAGTAGTTTTTAAAATAGATAATAATGTGACCGGCTAATGCAAACGCCCTCGTATAACAGACATCACTTCTATCTATGATATAACACCTACTTAGTATTATTCTGCAGAAAATGAAGTCACTAAGCAAACTCTTCGTACATCAATTGGCCATCTACCTGCCACGTGATAACCAGCTCCAATTAGTCCTTCTCAAGTATACAACTCCCCCTCTATTGCACCTTTGTGAAACCACTGCACTTGCAATTTACGCACTCTTCGACTCAACTCCAACGACCCGATCAACCACACCCAGTCGTTCAGTGACACACACACGTCCGTCTACCTCTTCCACTGGTTTAGTTGATACCACATAACCATTCCCCCCCAAAGGCGAAATCTGTGCAGCCTGTGCCCTTGTCACTCCTAAATAAAGTAATAATACGAATATTGCACTCAGGACAAGAACATCGGCCATTATGCTCCAGCAGTAGTAGTAGTATGCACTGCTGGCAGATGAGTGTGAGGGCAGTCAAGCCCTCATGCCTGCCATCTAACAATGGGACAGGGAAGTACGAAGGAATAACATAAAAATAAAATAGACAACGTCTTCATTTCAACTGTGAGTACTTATGCCGAGTGCGAGCGCGTGTGTTTGTATGTATGTCGTACGAGTACGAGAATGGAAGTGCTCCTGGTGACATGATTTTGCACTTTAGTGTCGACTGCATTCTGCAATTAGAATGTCACGTTTGTTTGTTGTGGGTCTTGCAATGTAAGTAAGTAAGTGAGTGAGCTCAGCACTGAGGCATCACCATCACCACCACACAGTCCATTACCACCCACTACACAAAGAAGAGAAAAAAAAAAAAAATCTAAATTGTCCTTAAACTTTTGGATGCGAATCCCATCTGGCTTCCTGATGCATCCACATGTCCATCCCAATGGCGCTGTATCTATGTACATCTCATGTTTTGCAAAACTTTCGGAAACATGTCATCCGGCCCAGCACGTCATTGAACCCTTTTCGCACGTAACGCAGCAGTTTGAATCGAATGGCGGATGCGGATTACTGTTATCCGAATCGAATGCAATTGCAATGTGGCGCCAAGGATAGGTGATGTCAGTTACGTGAACCAACAAAAAATTGCATTGAAGGCGCCCTCGGACACGTCCTGCTAAATGAAAGTTTGTTAATGGAAGTGGAACAGTAAATTGAAATTTACAGACCAAAGGAGTGGGCACACATAAACGGGTGGACTGCAAAAAGACGAGAAGCTTCACTAAGGCCAAAGGATAGGGACTTTCGGAAGTTCTAGGGTAATTTATGAATATGGACGAGAGAGTTGAACTAAATGTCGTGATCTATCTTACTTTTCAGTAAGATGCTCCTATTTCTTGTATATCATGGTCAAACGGATAAAGGATTTCATATCAAATCAGGATAACAGCAATCGATTTCAAAGGAGTGTACTCGAAACAACCATACTCTAAGTAACCAGAAAAATCGTAGAATTTCAAAATAATCTAATATTCTCTGGCTCCTTGGAGCTCACAAAAAAACGCCGACAGGAGACCTCCAAATCCTTAAAATAAAACAACATACAGCCAAGGCAAGACATGCATAATACTCAAAGAAGAACTAATAATTCACAAAACGTATCATAGCAGACAGCCGAAAAGCCGCCAACCCAAAAATTCGTTTTGCATTCGTTTCTCTGTCTTTGTACCTTCCACACATATTTCGTATGTCCTTTCTTCAGCCAAAGGAGTTAAAAAGCTTTTCACATCTCTGTGAAACTTTTCATGAATAAAAATAATAGAAAACCAAGAACGAAGAAAAAAAAAAAACTCACGTCTATCGATAGTCGACAGGGTTTTCTCTTTTCTCCGTAGATAAGGGAATTGGTCTGTCAACTGGAGTGATATATGGCCCGCAAGGACTTAAATGAAATAACGTAAAAGCCATGTAGAGCACCAAGAAAAAAAAAAGAGTTTCAAAGCAGAGAAAGGAAAAAAAAAAGGACGAATTAACAAGACGAGTGGATTTATTTCGATGAAAATTATTCATAGATGCAGAAGAGTGAGAGAGGGATTGTGAAAAAGATTTTTATCCTGAAAGTTGGCCATTCTATATTTCTATTTAATTATGTCGCAAAGATATGGATGATTATTATGGATGCGTAAGATACAATTTGAAATAACCAATGCTCTGGATATTCCAATCCAGGCCACCACTTGCATACGTGATCATGGTGAATGCAGAGTTGTTGCCCTTAATATCTCCAAAACTACCGATAGAGTGTGGCGTAATGCCCTCCTTAATAAGCTGTTGTCGGTGACACATTCGTAAAGTGGACCGGGAGTTTTTTCAGTGGTCGATAATTGCAGGTTTTATTATGCACTTCTACACCATTCTCGACTAATGCAGGTGTTCCCCAGGGCTCAGTACTCTCACCGTCCCGTTTTCTGATATAAAGGGTGACCAGATAGTAATGATAGTATTTCCAATCGTTATGTTTTAGCAGCTGTTAAAGTTACCAATGACATCCAGCCGTCAAAATATTTAGTAAGATTTGCCATTTCACCATGCATTTTTTGACGCTTCCCGAAAGTGTGTAAATTAATAAAAAATATTATCGAAATTCTGGCTCCGTTGTAAATACGCAACGTGAATTTCGTTGTGAGGTCGATCGTCATCATGGCTTCAGTGCGCAGACAATTCGTCGTACCGTGGAAAGTTTGAGCGTGAGTACACTCTTTTGGACCACCGTAGCAGCCAGTATCGAAGAAGACCCAGAAATGTCGATTCGGCGCCGATCAGCTGAATTGGGCATCGCCAGAGAGTCAATCAGGCTTATTTCGCGGTTGGATTTAGGCCTACATCCGTATAAGATTGTGCTGACGCTAGAATTGAAGCCGAACGACCATAGACAACGCCGTGAGTTCTCTAATTGGGCGCTGGAAATGTTGGTGGAAAAATGATGTTCTCGGACGAGGCCCATTTTTGGCTCAGCGGCTATGTCAACAAGCAAAATTACCGTGATTGCTCCCACAATCCACAAGTGTTCGACCAGGCATCAATGCATCCACAAAGATTGACTGTTTGGTGCGGTTTATGGCTCGGCGGCATCATCGGACCTTATTTGTTTCGAAATGAGGAAGGAGACAACGTTACCGTCAATGGTCCTCGGTATAGAGCGATGACTTTCTGTGGCCAGAGCTCGACAACATCGATATATCCAAGCTGTGGTTCCAATAAGACGGCGCTACATGTCATACAAGCGACGCAACGATCGAAGTGGTGAAGGAGAAATTGAGAAATTTGGCGACTAGGTCATCTCACGGCGAGCGTTAATCAATTGGCCGCCTCGATCATGTGACTTGACACCCCTCGATTATTTTTTCTGGGGCAACGTCAAGTCCTTAGTCTACGTTAACTAGCCAACCACTTTGGACGAGCTCTAGGCCAACATTCGAGACGGTATTGCCGGAATAACACCGCACATATTGGACTGAGTCATCAACAAATTGGACCGACCGCTTGAAGCACTGCCAGTGAAGCCGAGTCGGCCATTTAAATGATGTGCTATCCCATGCATAATGCCAAGGATGTAGCTTCAAGTTAAAGCCAGAATCAATTTGATATCTCACACAGTTGTTGTTTTATTTAAATTTATTTTCCTATCGTTCTTATCTGGACACCCTGCATTATATGGATGCACTTTTACATCGTTCTCGACTAATGCAGGTGTTCCCCAGGGGTCAGTACTCTCTCCGTTTCTTTTCCTGACTAGTTTTCTACTTCGTAATCCATATATAGCATATTCATTAACGACACCACTCACACAACACCGACGGAATGTTCGACGCTTAGAGCTCCGCCAAATATTCTTCTATACTGCAAGCGAATGTTGATGATCGTACATTATACATATTTCATAATTTATTATTTGTATTTTGTATGGGAACAACTAGCTTCAAAATAGCCGCCCAGAGAAGAAGAAAAGCTCAGGAGATTCGTTCCCCAAAGTTCATTAACAATGCTCAAGGACAGCTTCTTGTGGAAGACGACAAAATTCTCTACAAGTGGCGACAGTATTGTGAAAGACTTCTGAGCAAACAGTTTCCCAGGGTATACTTTCCAAGAGCCGCTCCTAACATGATTAGTATCCGACGAAGTATCTGACATTACTGTGGAAAAAGTTAGGAATGCGGTCAAATACTAAAAAAAAAAAAAAAAGCGGTGGGGCCAAACCAGATACCCTCTGAGTTCTGGAAAAAAGATGAGGGACATCGGGTCCAGGTGTCTCATAATTCTTATCTCCAAACTTATGAGCGGTAATCCAATGCCTAATCAGTGGAGGGAAAGTTATATTTTTCCTTTGCACAAAGGAAAGGACGATATGCGAAACTAACGTTCTGTCAAGCTGATGTCAGACACCATGAAGATCGTTGAGCGGGTATTAGATGGCCGACTGCGGAAAATAATACGACTGTCTGATGACCAGTGCGGGTTTGTCTCGGGTAAATCAACAACAGATGCAATCCAAAGTATAAGGATCATAATGGAAAAACATCGTGATTCCTTAAAGGATTTGCATATGGTGTTGGTTGATTTTGAAAAAGCCAGGATCTCTTATGGGTGGCGCTAAGACAATGAGGAGTTCCAGACACCTACGTGCGCATGATCATGGACATGTATGAGGGAGCAAGGGCAAGAGTAAGATGTCCCGCAGGAGTCACCGAAGAGTTCCCAATCAAAGTCGGTGTACACCAGGGAAGCGTCATCAGTCCTTTGCTATTTATTGCAGTCCTTGATTATCTGTTTGAAGGAAAAGTGACGGACCCCAAAGTGCATCAGTTATTCTTTGCTGAAGATAGAGCTATCATAAGTGAAGATCGAACGTCCCTACAACGAGCACTTGATGTATGGGTAGATGTTTTGGAAGGAAATGGATACCGTATTAGTGCAAAAAAGGTAGAGTATCTATGCTGCCCGTTCTCTGATTCACACCGGCCTATTCTAGACATTTACTTGAATGGAAAAGTGCTTCCCAAGTGCGAAACGTTCAAATATCTGGGATCTATGATCAATAGCGAAGCAACTTGTGATGATGACATCAGTCATCGCGTAAGCGTAGGTTGGATGAAGTGGCGGCGAAACTCCGCAATATTTTGTGACCGAAAAATGTCCCCTAAGTTGAAAGGAAGGCTCTAAACCGCAGTTGTACGTCCGGCGCTCACATACGGTTCACAATGCTGGACAATTTACCAAAAGTATGAGGGCAAATTAAAGGCAGATTGGCAGGATTTGGGTCCGGTTAATGAGTATCGCTAGGCCATACAAAAGTCCATGCACAAACCTCACACATCAAGTCATTAGGCGTGTTTTTGTTGGGAACTGTATCCACAGCAATGTTCGACTATACACTAAAAACGCCTTCTTTGGACACACTGTCCGGATACGTACAATTTTGTGGAACACTGTATTATGAAGAGAACACAGATTGCTGAAAAATAAATGTTGCTCCTACAAGTTAAGGGAGGATCCAGTGTTTCGTTGAGGTGTATGCCTTTCTACTTTTGACAAATTCTCTGCGAATACTCGTAGTTCTTTTGCCCTGCCTTAGAAACAATTCGAAAAAAACACGCCTATTAATAGCAAATAGCTACCTCTCCATAACAGAATGCAGGTGGGAAAACATTTAAACCTGCAACACCACAAGTAGTAATATATTCATAAGAGTTGAGCTAAGTTGTAGATACTTGCAGATGAATGTCCTCTTAAACTCCCATAAAATGGAGGTTATCCGATTGTTCCAGAGTCAGGGGGTATACCGGAATTCAATTCCCGTAAGAAACATGCAGGGCGCATGACAATCATAAATGAAGATCATATCTGTACATAGAGGCTGCGGTGGGCCAGAGGTGGTGGGGGAGACACCAATACGTTGGAATCTTCTCGTCAACTTCAAGAAATATTCTGCTGAAAGCAATCCCAAAAGTTTGTCCCGAGTTGGAATGGGAAAATTTCCTTTTCGAGGCAGACGGCACAATATTCAACGTTTTCATAACATACTCGTAACCTTGCTAACATTTCTCTTTCAATTTGGATAGTAACGCTAAGGGCCCGTGTAGGCCTATGCAAGCTGACAGCCGAATTCGCTTCAACAACCCTCGAATTCTTATACTTATTTGAGTTTGATCAAGTTGATTCCGCAAATGCTTGGTTTTGGGTCTGATGGAATGGTCAGCAACAAACTTAAGATCTGAGACTGTTTCCGCATTTACGAGGGCAAGGTAAAAAGTTCTCGGCCTGACGCAGAGATGGCACAAGTGTGCGTTGGCGATGGGAAAACTGCGGGATTTGGAGTACGATTTGCTCGGCCATCCCCCCTATTCACCTGATTTGGCACCCTCAGACTTCCATCTGTTCCCAAACTTGAAGAAATTTGTTTCAGGTTGAGAGGGCCGTAGATGAATATTTTCACAGCCTTCCAGACTCTCACTTCCGAGAAGGAATACTGATGTTGGAGAAACGCTGGACCAAGTGTGTTGAAGTCAAGGGAGATTATGTAGAAAAATAAAATCATTTTTTAACTGAAAATCGCAGTCTTTCATTGTCAGGCCGAGAACTTTTAACCTTACCCAAGGCATTCTTCACGGTAATTGTCATCGATGTAATTTACTTCCTCTGTCGGATGATCAAAGTAGACTCATTAAGAGCATTTCGAGCAGCATGCCCTTTGATATTAGTTGTATGTATTACCTTACTTAAACTTCATAAGAGTCAAAATTGGGACTCATGGAATAAAATCCCACACACTCGTAACAACTGACCTTCATTTACTGCGGACGACCGACTCCGTGCTATTGCTGTCCAAAAAAAAAAAAAAAAAACTCCCACACAGCGCAACATGATACCGCCCGAAACACCATTGTGTATCATCCATAGCCAGAGTCAACCAACCCAAGAAACACTCCGACGACGATGCACTCAAGTATGGACTGAAATTTTCGGGCGGAATATTTAAAATTCAAGAATCACTTAATGTGTACCGCGTTCAGACGACAATTGTTTCATTACCATAATTGAGATGAGAGGAGTGCTTCTCCATCTGCTGCCCTCCCCCATCCGATTCCACACTATGCCTTCAACTTTACGCTTGCTTCCCCTTTTAGAATTTTTTGGGCCCGAGGCCTCTGAGTACTTGAATATAACGGCACTTCAATCCAATGTTTCAAACCCGTAGCGCTGGCAAAGAATTGAAATTCACCCACCAGGTCTTGAAAGCAAAAGAAAAAAAAAAATTAAGATCCTTCTCCAGCGAGGATGATGGAACTTAATTTCTATAATGGTTTCGAATTCAATTACTCGTATTGTGATGCCCCGAACTGATGGTATAGAGCTGCTCGAAGACGAAGAAGCGCTCGATTCGACGAGGAACTTTTGTAGTGGAAATCTGATTAACTCCAAAGTGGAACAGGAAGTCAATGGTTTCTATCAGCGGTGGCGGTCGGTGCGGTGATTTATTATGTGAGACACTGGCAAGAAGTGAAGTGTAGCTGGAGTGTATTGCTTCTACTCAAGAATCGCACGGACGACGTAATGTAACGCAATGATTCAATTATGCGGGAGAAACACTTTTCGTGTAATTTAATTGTTTTTTTTGCCGAAAATTGATCGTTTTTTTTAGATTTGATGCGGACTGAGGTGGGTCTCGGATTAGAGGAGAATAGTTTGCATCTTTTTGTTGTAATGCTTGGACAGTAAGGGTTTAAAGAGTCACAGTGACAGTGGTAATGTTCTCCGTGAAGAAATGTTGTTATTACCCACCAGTGGCGTTGGGTGAAATTTCAAGAGAGGGAAGCCGAAAAAAGTTTAAGTAAAATGTTTTATTCAAGACTTACCATTTTGGTGCTTATTCGAAATACAGACTTAAGATATGCAATCCAAGCCACCTTTGTTAGACTTTAAGTCATTGGAATTTACGTAGACAATGAGCTCATCGCTTCGAAAGAAGCCGTTCTGGGCAAAGTAATCTATATAAGTTTAACAATAACTTATATAGATTACTTTGCCCAGAAAGGAGTGTTGTTAAATATAAAAAAATTAGCAATTAAAATTATTTACTACCTATTTGTACTCTAAAGCTATCCTACAATTCTTTTTTAGGAATTCTGTTAAAACTCTTTCATAAAAATTTGAGTTATTTTTAATTTCTAAAAGAAGGTGCTTTTTGATAGATAAAAGTGCCAGGTCTGAGAGTATATCTTCTTTGTGGGAATTTCTTAAGTGTGGACTCTTTTTAAAGTCGAAAAAGATCTTTTGACAGAGGCGACAGTCAAAGACAGGGTTAAAAAGATTTCACACAATGTTAGAGTTTGAGAAAAAGTACGAGTATCTCTAAGCTTTTTCGCCGACAACTCTTTTGAACCAGACACCTCTTACTTCAGTCACCTTCTTAATTTCTCCGTTGGCCGTTTTCTGTCCCTGCCTTTTGATCCTGCAGTAATTGAAAATAAACTACAAAATCTTAATGATGAATTCTCACCCGGCCCAGATGGTCTCCCTGCCATTTTTCTTAAAAAATGCTCTTCCATTCTCTCCCTCCCCCTCTCTCATCTCTTCCGTTTGTCTCTATCACTAGGAGAATTCCCTCAGATTTGGAAGACCTCTTTCATAACACTTATACACAAAAATGGATCAAAGAACGAAGTAACAAACTATCGCCCCATTGCTAAACTTTCTCATCTACCCAAACTTTTCGAAAGTATTTTATACGAAGCCTTAAGCTTTCAGTGCAAGTCTCTTATCTCTCCCGCCCAACTCGGCTTTCTGAAAGGTAGATCACCTACCACTAAATTAGTCGAATTCGTGTCCTTCGCCCTGTTTGCCTTAGAGAATGGCAAAGAAGTCAACGTCATTGCAACTGATTTTAATAAGGCTTTTGATAAGATATCTCATAACTTAATCCTTTTCAAATTGTCTGCTCTCGGTTTCGAACCCACATTGTTAAAATGGATATCTCTTACCTGGAAAACCGTTCTTACAGAGATCGCTTCAGATCCATCTTATCAACTCCCTTCTTGGCCACCTCTGGTGTTCCGCAAGGCAGCCATCTAGGTCCCCTTCTCCTTATTCTAACCATAAACGATGTCTAGAGGGTTATTAAACACTCTTCCCTTCCCGTTCAATCTCTCCGCGATCTTGGAATATTGTACGATAGGGAACTAAATTTTCGTTCACATATTGATGAGATAATTCGTAAAGCTAACTCATCACTTGGCTTTGTCAAACGATGGTCCGAAGAATTCTCTGACCCTTACGTGACCAGATCCCTCTACATTACCTTTGTGCGCCCCCTTCTTGAATACGCCAGTCAAGCGTGGTCACCCTTTCAGCAAGTTCATGTGACCAGAATCGAGAATGTTTAACGTCGATTTCTTCGATTTGCCCTTCGTGGTCTTCCTTGGAACGATTCATTTATCTTGCCTACCTATCAAGAGCGCCTCAACCTCGTCAACCTGAGTACTCTAGAGAAACGCAGAGTTGTTGCAGACATTCTTTTCATTCATCGACTTCTTTCAGGCGCATCTCTTTATAATTCAATTTACTTTTGAATCAATATTAAGTAGTCGGCGTTTGCGTGGAGGTTCTGAGCAGTCACTTACGCTCTCATAGATTGAGTCAAATGAGTTTAAAAATTCAGAATGCATCCATGACTCAAAACCCTCGATCTCTTGCTTCCCAAGCTCTATGTCAGTTTGTTTATTCTGAACTAAACTAAAAAGAATATCTGTTTTTGCAAATATGACCGAAGTAACATGCAATAAAAAACAGAATTCTTTGTCCTGCAGTTTGTACAACAGGAACCCATTCTCCTGGTTCACATAAAATCTGTTCAAAAGTTTTTATAATATCTTCTCTGCAATTGAATAAGACGTTCACTATACGCGAATGATATTGCCACCGAGTCTCTGATACCCCGGGCATTCGTCGATCAGCAATTGTCTTTAGTAGATTGGTTCTTTTAGATGATTTATTGATACTACTAACAAAGCCAAAAATAATTTCAACTAAGGAATGCTTTCTAACGATTTAGATACGAGTAACGCTAGATTCAGAACATGGGCATAACATGGAATAAAAATAGCCATTGGGCATATATTCCGGATTCTTTTTGGACTCCACCATGGCCACCGGACATTACGGCCGCACTATTGTAGGACTGACCTTTTAACTTTTCTTTACAGTTGAAACTATCTAAGACATTTATAATTTTATCGCACAAAATAACCACGTTTCGACCGACACTCACGTCAAAGAAACCTAGAAATCTTTCTTGTATTCTATTCTCTACTAAATAACGTACTACAATACTAAGCTGTTCTCTGTGGCTCACATCTGGTGTTTCATCGACCATAACAGATACAAATTTTATTGAACTGATTTGATCTGTTCAAACAAATAAAATTCACCAATTAACAATAATATTAATTCCAATTCTTTATTAAATAATGAATACTATGTCCAAACTAATTTAATTGATATTTGAAAAATGTAAAGTCCGATGATATTGGGAAGCGGGAGAAGATGCCAGCGTGCACGTGAAGGGCGTCCAAACAGAAAAGAAAGATCGCTTCATCCACGTCAAGCCGGAAACCTCGTACCGGCTGTGGCGATCGTAGAGTCGTTAGCTGTTGGCACGAGCTGCACGCCGCGAGCGATTGGACTGCATGCTGTCACCGTGTTGCCATTGCTGCCTCCACAGATCCTTAATTTCAGATTTGATGACTGCGGCGATACTACTCGTATGTATCAAGTCATTTTGAATGTCATTGGAGAGGCCGGAAAAAATGGAGTTTTGAGAACTTGAACTTTGTTCTAAATGCGAATCCATTAAATGGTCGTACTTAGCAAAGTATGAAAGGGTTTCAATATAATTACCGCGATTATCTGATCAAGATTTTTCGTCGTGACCACGGAATGCCAGCTCTTGTTTTCCTAGAAGAACTACAGTGTCTATGAAACGCTTCATTAAATCGCGATTGCGATCAACTTTTCTATTATGAGCCTCGTAAGAATTCCCTAAAGAGGTCTCTATTTGATATTCGCCATATTCATGCAAATGCAAGCAGCTGCGTATATGCTTTCCCATTTGAATATGTTTTTTGGAAGAACTAATAAAATTGTTTATATCAAAGAAACCTGTGTGACTCGAAACACTAGGAGAATTAGATAAAAGAGGACAAGGAAAACAAAACATTCTATTTAATTTGCAACTGCCAGTCAGCCATGGATTCTTTTTGTAAAAAGACTCATGAAAATGTTTTGATACCCATCCTTTCTATAACTTTTTTTTTTTACAAAAAAGAAAGCCAACTGAACTCGTGGGTTTATTTTAGAAGAAAATCAGTTAAACAACACTGAAAATTAACTAGAGACATCTTGTCAAAGAATAATAAGAATGTTCAATGGGGCACCTCTTGAGTAGATTTATAATTACTTACTTGGTATATATGTAGCTAATAACCATTCACTCAGCTCACTCACTATTTTATAATAATTTAATAATTTAAAACACTAACTTAACTACCAATATGTAATTGCTAAATCCGAATTTTCAATAAATCACGCACAATTACACAACCGATTTGCAACTGTTTTTTTTTTTTTTTTTTTGTATAATTTGCGCGCGCCAAAGAGGATATGAATACTCTTACACTATTATAGGACACGGTCGTTGTGAAGAAGAGAGAGAGAGAACGAAAGATTTAATGTAGTGGTTTGAAACTCGGATGATATTAAGTTTATGTAATCTCCAAGGTTAGCGTCCAGATAACTGGGGAGCTTGTTTGTTTTGCTTTTGTCGTTGCTCATGATTCACAGTATTTTTTTCCATCCTCCTGATGCCATCATCATGATTAAGTTGCACTTTCAGCCATATGACCACTCTAGTGCCAGTGTTATGCCTTCGCAATAGAGTTGACTTAGCTTTCGCAATTGATCGACTTTTTTATTTATTTCATGCGAAATAAATACATGTAGATGATTCTTGACATCTGGGTTTGAACCGTGAACCAATAGATTGACAAGCGATGATGTTACCACTACACCACGGCCACCCTAACTGTCATTTCAAATTTGGAAAAAAATTATACCCAACAAGTTTAAGAAAAACCTCAAACGCCGTTCGAACCACCACGAACCAATAACCCGATTTTCGTCGGCTTATTTTGTTGCCTACAATAAAAAAAAAAAAATCCCTAAAACTAAAACCTTTCTCCTCCACCAATGAGCATCCATAAAAACCGAAAAATCCCGAGTTATTTTCCTCATAAGCGAATGTATGTTAGACAAAGAAATCGCAAATAAACTTCTACTGTACGAGGGTGGGTCAATAAGTCCCTGAAAAATGAAATAAGAAACACTGTTTTCGGTATAAAAACATTTTGTTTTTCAAGACAGTCTCCTTCTAGCTCTATACACTTCATCCAACGTTTCTCCAATTTTTTGCTGCCCTCCAAATAATACGATTTCTCGAGCCCCTCAAAATAAGCGTTTGTTTCAGCGATGACCTCTTCATTCGACCCAAATCACTTACCTCCGAGCCATTTCTTCATGTTTGGATGAGGGACGAGTTCGTAGCCTAACTCATGCAATTTTGCCATTGCGACTGCGGACTTGTGCGCCGGTGCGTTGTCCTGGTGAAAAATAACTTTTTTCTTCGCCAAATGCAGCTATTTTTGCTTCAAATCGGCTTGGAAATGATCCAGCAGCTCTGCGTAATATGCGCCGGTGATCGTTTTACCCTTTTCAAGGTAATCGATGTGAATAACACCGCGCGCATTCCAAAAAACTGTCGCCTTGACCTTGTTTGCTGACAAACCCGCCTTGGCCTTCTTCGGCTTCGATTCACCAGGAGAAGTGCATTGTTTTGACTGTTCCTTGGTCTCGAAGTTGTCAAACGAATGCGTTTGTTGTCGATTGTCCCATCTTGCGGAAAGATTTTTCATTTCCAAATATTTATGTAAAATTGAAATCATTGAGCCATGTGATAAGCCTGTGGCCTCTTCAAGCTTGCGCACTTTCACTCGCCGATCGTCCATTATCAAACCATGGATTTTGTCGACCATTTCTGGTGTGGTGACCTCAATTGGGCGACCAGAACGTTCGGCGTCACTTGTGCTTGAACGACCGGACCGAAATTGAGTAAACCAGTGGTGAATCGTTCCAATCGATGGTCTCCTAATATTTGTCAAGCTTTTGTTTGGTTTGCGTGATAGTTTTTTCTCGCAAAAATGAGCACTCGAAATTCACTTTTTTCCATTATAACGAAAATGCTA
Source organism: Pocota personata (assembly GCA_963082735.1). NCBI lineage: Eukaryota > Metazoa > Arthropoda > Insecta > Diptera > Syrphidae > Pocota > Pocota personata. The sequence continues at coordinate 260,209,241 of OY720429.1, read as the reverse complement.
GTAGGCGTCTATATAAAATGACTGCCACAACAAAACTATTTGACAAAAAAAAAATTAAATTTAAGGTGACGACACAAGTTGTGTTAATTTTCAGGGACTTATTGACCCACCCTCGTATGCCAGAAAGGAATAGAGTTGAAAGTTCGTACTGTGAAGAAATGAATGCGTAAGCCGGACAATGAACGGTTTTTCAAAAAAAATTCATTGCAAAAAAGAAGTTGTCTCTCGCTAGCGGAGTTCATACTTGTCTCGGCTATGTGTGCGAGTTTGTGTATGAGTAAAAATGAATAAACAACCGAAGTGATCGCAGCATTTCATCTTCGAGCTTTTATAAAGTTATGATTTATGAATTAAAAATGGTTTTAAAAATGTTTGATATTTAAAAAGGGAAGCCGGAAGTAATCGGCTAGTATGGAGGCCACGCCACTGCTACCCACTCACTTTTTATTAAGCACAATCCGAGTAAGAAGACCACGAAGTGCTAATGGCTATCATACATAAAGTGGTTTCCAAAATGTAATTGGGGGAGGGTATACCTACTTGATTATAGGAACGTCGGTTTAATACGCTGTGTATTGAATAGGAACAAGGTGTAACTTTTTCATGCTTTCATCCTAGTTTTTAATTGGTACGTTCCCTAGGAGGAATAGTGTCAAACTTAATGTCTAGCCTATTAGCAAACAAACTCCTCGATAGGCAACAAACTGTGAAATAAACTGTGTTGGATACACTGACGACGTCACTTTGATAGCTAGCGACAAGTTCGAACTGATACTATGTCATATAAAGTGCAGAGAGAATTGAAGATGTCTAGGGAATGGTGCCGTGGGAATGGTGCCGTGGGCTTAAACATAAATCTAGCCAAGACCACATTGATGTTTTTTTTTCAGTGATCGTTTTGCCAACGATATTACTCTCGCGTATAATTCCCGCAGCCGTATGATGGCTGTGATTTCAGCCTGAAAAACGCTGCAGTCGGAATAAAACTGAGCATGATTTCCATTGCCGCTGTTGGTGTTGTTCTTATTGATCCCATGACTCCGATACACGCTGCCCTTTTTTGGTGAAGTTTGAAACCTGATATTACTTCTCAAGAACCATCCACCAAACTAGTGAACCATATGTAAGAATGGGTCTTACGACCGCTTTGTACATCCAGTACACCACAGCTGTTTTGAAGCCCAACGTGTTCCTGAATGCCTCATTGGCAAGAATAGAAGGCTCGTTAGTTTTTTTTGATGCGTTCGGCAGTGTTGTCCTTTCAGTTCAGTTTGGGATCTCGTATTACGCCGAGGTATCGAGCTGAACTTACTTAGTTACTTAGTTCAATACCACCGATGTTTGGAGGTCTGAAGGTAGGAATTGATCTCTTCTTAGTGAAAAGAACTACCTCCGTCTTTGAGGGGTTCACTCCCAGTTCTTTGCTGCTGACCGAATTATCCACTAGTTATAGTGCGAGATTGTGTCTTTTGCTTAGGACTGGAGGGAATTTTCCCGAAATCAAGATGATCATATCGTCGGCATAGGACGTCGCGTTAAAGCCGTTTTCCTTCAGTATTACTAAGATTTCATCAACTACGAGGATCCATATTAAAGGAGACAGCCTCTGCAATCTCTGTATAGGCTGTCCAGGATTGCGTCAGTGTTTACGTTGTTGAATGGTTTCGTAAGGTGTCTCAGATGATTATGTTTGCCGATTTAATTTTTGAACACCCAGTTAGTACCATTTAGCAAACTACCAGTAAGCATTAGGGTATGCTTCCGGATCCAGAACATCTTGAGATTACTAATTTATAATTCTCTGGCAATTAGATTGTTCAAAAGATATTGGAGACTAAGACTTAAAATGTTGCAAGGCATTGCCTATGCAAGAGTTAGTGGATATGATGTGATTGTTTGGAGGTCGGGATGTGTAGACATTGTTCTAACTTTACTTTGTCAATATGACCGCTGATAAGTGTTCAAACTACTCTCTATGGAAAGCCTTGAAGTCCATAAGGGAACCCGTAATGCACTCGCCACCAATAAGGAAAGTTAACGGCGAATGGGCAAAAGGAGACAAAGAGAAAGCGGAATTATTTGCCGAACATTTAGAGGAAATGTTCAAGCCTTTCGATGGACAACCATTGATCGAAGATCCGAATGCAAATACGGCACCCGACAACTTTAAATTAAAAACTGTATCCCTGCCCGAACTTCGAATGACAATAAGAAAACTGAAAAATAACAAGGCTCCAGGATATGATTTAATCACTGGCGAAGTTTTGAAGGAGCTACCGAAAAAAGCGTTAGTTAAGTTACTCTACATTATAAATGCTTCATTGAGACTTCTGAATGTTCCAAGGCAATGGAAAGTCGCCGAAGTAATAATGGTTCCGAAACCGGGGAAATGTGCAAACGACAAGAAATCATATAGACCCATTTCGCTTCTGCCGATAATATCTAAGGTCTTTGAGAAACTTCTGCTAAAAAGATTGCACGCAGTAATTGAAGAAAGGCGATTGATCCCGGATCATCAATTCGGGTTTCAGATTAAACATTCCACAATCGATCAGGTGTATCGAATAACAAATGAAATTGAAAAAGCTCTAGAAGGGAAAAAGATATGCTCTACCGCTTTTCTCCACGTATCGCAAGCGTTCGACAAGGTATAGCACGAAGGCCTGAGATATAAGCTAAGGGTAATCTTACCAGATAAATTCTACAAAATATTGGAATCTTACCTTAATAACAGACTCTTTCGTGTTAAACATGGGGCAGAATATTCGGAATTCAAAGAAATCCATGCCGGTGTTCCGCAAGGAAGCGTTCTCGGCCCAATCCTGTTCCTGCTCTACACAAGAGATATACCGCAAGATGAAGGGACTGTCGTAGCAACGTTCGCAGGCGACACGGCTGTCCTCGCAATAGATGAGTCTGTCGAACCATCAACTGGAAAACTCCAACGAGCTTTAAACAAAGTATGCGAGTGGACAAAGACCTGGAGAATCGTCCTTAACGAGACCAAGTCAACGCATGTCAATTTTACGTACAAAAAGATAAACAACTTACCTATTTCCATTAACTCGGTACAAATACCGTACGCAAACGAGGCAACATTTCTAGGAATGACGCTAGACGCAAAACTTAAGTGGAAGCCACATATTAAAAAGACGCGCGACGAGCCCGAAATCAGACTTAGAGAAATGTACTGGCTACTCGGGAGATACTCGAAGTTAAGCGTATACAACAAACTGCTTCTGTATAAGCAAGTGCTAAAACCATCTTGGACATACGGTATACAACTTTGGGGTTGTACCAAGCCAAGCAATATGACTGTTATGCAAACATTCCAAAACAAAACACTAAGAGCAATTGTGAATGCTCCATGGTATATAAGGAATAGGATATTCACAGAGATCTAGGAATTGCTACCGTGAGGGATGAAGTAACAAACTTTGCTCACAAACTTCGTACTCGCCTTCATGATCATTGCAATAATGAAATAATCCGTACTCTGGACGTGACAAACCTCGAGCGCCGACTACAAAGAACAAGACCGTACGATCTGGCGCAGTAAGGGAAAACGCATGTAATGACGGTATTAGTAGGTGCCTTCGCTGGAAAGCTGGAAGCCACAGAGTCTGAAATAGTTTCTTAACTCAAAATACTAGATGCGTGTCTTGTAAAAGAGCTCATTGGAATCTTCAGAGAAAAGTCGTGTGGAATAGAGCTATACATGAGGTAGCTACTGCAGTTTTTGCCTGAATGAAGAGCGTGAATTGCTTACTAATTAGTCAGAAACTGTTACCATTCTACATTTTGCAAAAGGCTGCCTCGGTAAGGACATCAGCTCATGAATATCTCACTGAATCATTTCTAAATGAACGGCTTACGATCGAAGTATAAAAACATAAAATATATGCATATATCTACTGCTAAACTGAAGATAACATTTATCGGAGCTTATGAGTGGTAAAGATGATTAAATTAGAACGTGCATTATGACAACCCTACTGAAAGGAATGGAAGTTAGATCATAGCTTAGTAGAGCAACATATCTTTTGAATTTGTTTTTCATTTTCTAAATTTCAAAAACTCTCGAGAATATCTTAGCTATCAGTACTTAAAATTGACAGGTGACAAATCAATTATTGTTTTAAATATTCACCAGTTGCTAACTATGTCAGTTCACACAATGACGATTTCTCTATAGCAGTGGCATTCGGACATACGCCCCAAAGTCTAGACACATCAGATGTGCATTAAGCACATCTCTGTGAAATTAAGACATCGTTCAATTCACCCCCATTTCAGAATTAATGGCTGGCCCAGACCGTGGTTCATGGAGTTAATTTCTGTCTGCAGCTTGTCTAACGAGAGACTGAGTCTAAGACCCTGTCACTGTCCTAAATATACTCGAATGTAGAGTGTTGGTTAATTGACTCCACGTCATTATGGTCGAATTCTTTTCTCAATCTACACGCATGGATGCCACCTCCGACCTCTTCATAAAGTCCATCAATTGAAAGATTGCCCGAGGCAGTGCCCGAGCGTGGTATGCAAAGCGAAAGTGACGCTTGGAACAATTGCGTATGCAAACATTGAAATCAACACAATACAGCATGGCGCGGCGTCGGTCGTCGCCGTCGTCGTCATCATCATCATCAACATCAACATCATCATCATCGTCAACATCGTTGGCGGACTAGATTCACTTACAAATCTAATTAAGTTCAATAAAAGCCTCAGACAAGTGATACCATACTCGTAATATCTGCTGAGCAAGAGTACTCTGCCCAGAGAAAGACAAAGTGAGGCTGGAGCGGATTATACAATTCATTGCTCGAATTTAAATTGTCACGCAAACCACCACTAGGACTTGTCAATACGGCATACGGCACTCATTTAATTGAATTTGTTCAACAATTGCCCGAGTGCGGTGTGGAGACTGGAGAGATGGAGATGCGGAGTATAATTTTATTTATTTATGTATTCGGTTTTTTTTTTTCGAAATCAAGCCATTGAATTGATAGATCCGGTGCTGGACTGTGTTTTGATGGACGCCTGCTCCTCACTGTATCGTCATCATCATCATCCCCTCAGTGGGGGGTTGAGTTAGCGGCGAGTGAGTGAGTTAGTTACTCGTAGTGGTGATTTGTCAATTGTAGATTTATACGACACGATTCAGAATGCGATGTGAGAATGAAGGGTGATGATGGATGTGGTTCAATTGATGTGGTTGCGAATTGAAATATTTTTTTTATTTTATTTTATTATTTTATTTTTAGCTTTGTAATACATTGGAGTCGAGGCCGGCGAGTGTAATATAACTCTTATTCAATGCGATAATGGAAGTGAAATCCCGGACATTAAACTGCAATCAACAGATTAGAGAAAATTAGATGGTTAATTTAGAGCGGGTGGTAAGACTGATTCGCGTTATTCCTAGATTAGCGGGATAGCTACGATGTTGGCGATCTATCCATAATGTAATTTGATATACTCTGTAACTACCCTATGGAAGCTGCAACCGATTATGAGATACTTCTGCATACTGGCTTTTGTTTCGTCTTTAAGGTTTCGATCCCGTGGTACATATTTTTCTTTATTTTCCATTTATCTGTTGTGTTCTCATGCACTGTGCCGCTGATACTTTTTAATCATTATAGTATGCCATTGGTGTAGGTTCATCCAAAAACAGCTAAAAATATTTTTATTTCAAGCTTAGCAAACTCTAGATGGAAGAAAATGATGCGAACTAGAGACTCATAGCAAATTGGTTTAATTTTTTTGCCACCAGGATGGCCAGGTAGCAACAACTGACACTAGGGGTTTATTTTACTGCACATATATAATTTATACCACTCCTCACACCCTCATAATTGTGCTAAAGGTAGGGCTGCAGTGTTAATAAAGAATACAATTGAACACCATATAGAAGCAAAATTCCAATCATTGCTTCGGGCATCTGTAATACAAAGTTGGACAGATACTATCGTATGGCTACCCTCAGGGAGGTGTCCTAACCCCACTACTTTGTAAAAAAGTGCGGACCAAAACCTGCCACCATTCACTGTATTTACACGGCAATTGTTCGCTGAAAAGCCACAAACCAGAAAGTACTTGAGCACATCCAATGCAGCCCTGGAAAAGATGCTTGCATTGTCAAAACTTCACCTGCATACAAAAGAAGTTGCAGCCAGAAGTACCATACAACTCCAGTAATCCAATTCCTGGAAAAAGGGCCAGATAGGCCACCGAGCCATTTCCAGATGAGTATAATTGGACACAAAAACAGATAACCTCGTGGGAAGACCTCGTGCGAAGACTGAGTGGAGAGAAGAGTAACTTGGAAGACCCAAGTAACAGACGGGGCAAACATGGCTAAAGGCACAGAGTCCTCAATTATCTCCGCCAGATCCGCTATAGCCCAGTCGATAAAGCTTTCAAACCACGGCAGTGTGTTTTAAGCGGAAGTCTTAGCTACCACCGAAGCTTCTCGAAAATTATCCTCCCAAAAAAAATATATACATTTGCATAGACAGCCATCTCATCCACAACAAATAAATAAAAGTCGAGACGAGCTGAAGACTATCAGCGTATAATACAATGTCACACTTTGCTGGGTCGCGGGCCATAGGGGCATAGGTTTGGAATTGGACCAAACTAGGACAGATCAACCAGTCATAGTTAGTTCCAATGAACTTATCAAATCTTGAAAAACAAGAACAAACCTCATAAAGATGGTTCCATCACACCTCAAGAAAGTATGGGCATAACATAGCAAGGAAGAAACAAAAGACCTCCTCCACACTTAGCACCTAAAAAGGATGCACTTAAGTACCACAGCTCACTTATTCTGCGATTGCCCAAGCCTCGGCAGAATCAGAAGGACAGCCCACTTCGAATACTTCTTCAATGATTTGGGCGAACTGACAACAAAGCCACCGGAAACTATTTCATCTACAAAGATTGACTGTTCGGTACGGTTTATGGCACGGTGGCATCATCGGACCTTATTTCTTTCGAAATGAGGAAGGAGACATCGTTACTGTCAATGGTCCTCGGTATAGAGCGATGTTAACCAACTTTTTGCGGCCAGAGCTCGACAACATCGATATATCCGAGCTGAAGTGGTGAAGGAGAAATTTGGGGACTGGGTCATATCACTGGGTCATCTGGGGCTACGTCAAGTCCTTAGTTTACGCTAACAAGCCAACCCACTTTGGACGAGCTCTAGGCCAACATTCGAGACGCTATTGCCGGAATAAAGCCGCACATATTGGACCGAGTCATCAAAAATTCGATCGACCGCTTGAAGCACTGCCAGCAAAGCCGAGGTGGCCATTTAAATGATGTGCTATTCTTTACATAATGCCAAGGATGTAGCTTCAAGTTAACGCCAGAATCAATTTGATATCTCACACCGTTGTTGTTTTATTTAAATTTATTTTCCTATCGTTCTTATCTGGTCACCCATATAAGTTTCTTTGCCGTCACGGACTTTATATGTATAAGACTCTCATCATCCCAGTCAACCCAATCAAAGGTTTTGAAAGACAATTTTTTCGAGTAATATTTGGTCCCGAAAAAAATACAGCATCGAACTATACCGGTTCTACAGATACTTAAACGTAGTTCGAATCCATCCCAAAGGAACGACGCGGTAAAAGAAGACCTCACCTACTCGTATGGTGTCGCACACAAGTGGAAAGGGACCTCAGCAAACTTTATGTGCAAAACTGGAGTCGGCTGGCATAAATCGTGGTGGCTGGGTGCGCTTGTTGGTTGACTTCCAGGTCCACTCCGATCTGTAGCTCCGTCTAAAATAAAGTAAGTAATTGTGGAGACGAGCAGCTCGTAATACGGTGATAAGTAGCACTAGGTTTCCAAGGCTAAGGATCCACACAGCAACCTGGCGCTCTCCAGACGATCGAACCGCCAACCAAATCGACCATTTGCTAATCGATGCGAGGCACGCATCCAACATCCTCAACGTGCACACATTCCGAGGGGCAAACATCGACTCTGATCATTTTCTTATTGCGGCTAAGTTCAGAGCTCGACTATCCAACGAGAAGAAGCTGCGAACCGCCCAGAAGAAGAAATTCGAAGTTGGACGCCTTAGCACACCTGGAGTAGCCAGAGTCTACAGAGAGTGCCTGAGTGAGAAATTCTCCGCAGTGCATCCACCTATCACAGACGCCAACATCCAGTGGTCCCAGTATCGCGACATCATCAAAGAGGTAGCCGAAACCACTTTAGGATACCATCTACCCCAGAAAAAGAGCCCGTGGTATGATGATGAATGCGTACGCCGGAAAAAGGTGACAGAAGATGCACATATGAAGACGCCGCAGCGCAAAACAAGAGCAGCGAGGGAAGAGTATCGAGCCAGGAGGAGGGAGGTGAAGAAAATACTGCGTAGAAAGAATAGGGCCTACGCAGTCTCCCAGCTCAAGGAGATCGAAGAGTCTCATGATCGAAGCAACATCCGGAAGTTCTACAAGAAAGCCAAGCAACTGGCTGCTGGCTTCAAGGCCGGAACACAGGCTCTTCGAAACAGCGAAGGAAATCTAGTCACCGAAGCGCAGGGAATAGTAGATGTGTTTAAGCAACACTTCCAGCAGCTGCTAATTGGGCATAATGTAGAGATAGTGATAGGGCAAGAAGAGAACCCACGTCCAGTCAATGAAGAATCAGTTCCAGCACCCAATATAGAAGAAGTTGGCTTAGCAATAAGAAAGTTTAAGATCAACAAGGCCGCTGGTTCTGATGGTTTACCAGCGGAGCTTTTCAAATACGGTGGTGATGTTTTGGTAGGGCGCATGCACCATATCATCAACCAAGTATGGGTGGAAGAAAGCATGCGCGATGACTGGACTATCAGCTCCATATGCCCCATCTACAAAAATGGCGATCCTATGTCTTGCAAGAATTATTGAGGCATATCCCTGCTTAATGTCGCATACAAGATCCTATCCAACGTACTGTGCGAACGTCTCAAACCATTCTGCAACACACTAATCGGCACGTACCAGTGTGGCTTCCGGCCCGGCAGATCGACTATTGACCAAATTTTCACACTGAGGCAAATCCTGGAAAAGACCAATGAATTTCAAGTCGACACTCACCACCTTATCATCGACTTCAAGGCCGCATATGATAGCATTCATTGTCAAGAGCTTTATGTGGCGATGGCCGAATTCGGGATCCCGGCAAAACTGATCCAGCTTTGTAGCGTGACGCTGGAAGTAGTTCCTCCGAACTATTCCCAACATGCACCGGATTTCGGCAAGGAGATGCACTATCATGTGACTTCTTGTTGGCCTTCTAGTAAATGAGGATAAGACTAAGTACATGCTATCAACAAACAAACAAGCATCTGTCCACCACCTAGGACAGAACGTCACTATTGATAGTAACAATTTCGAGGTAGTTAAGGAGTTTATCTACCTCGGAGTAAACATGAACTCCACAAATGACATCCTAGTGGAGATCCGGCGAAGAATTACCCTAGGAAACCGCTGCTACTTCGGTTTGGCAAAATAATTGGGTTCAAAACATCTAACTCGAAGGACAAAATGTATGCTCTACAGAACCCCTATCCTGCCAGTTCTGCTTTATGGCGCCGAGTGCTGGACGATAAGCAGGAAGAGAGAGCTGATACTGGGCTCCTTCGAAAGAAAAATTCTTCGGTGGATTTTTGGTCCTGTGTGCGAGGAGGGCAAATGGAGGAGAAGATACAACCGCGAACTCTATGAGCTGTACCAAGATGTGGATGTAGTCTAAAAGGCCAAAATACGTCGACTACATTGGCTCGGCCACATCGAGCGAATGGACAATAATGCTCCAGCTAAGAGAATCTTCGAATCCCAGCCGCCAGGTTCGAGACGACAAGGAAGACCGAACCTCCGTTTCATAGACCAAGCCATCGCGAATGCCAGAGCGCTTGGTCTGGATAACTGGAAGCAACGTGCCCGAGATCGCAGAGGATGGAAGGCTACAGTGTCTCAGGCAGAGACTCTTCACGGGTCGGGAGCCCGTTAAGTAAGTAAGTAGTAAGTAATTGTCGAGTTTAATTTTCATTTTCATTTCATTTCAATAAATTGCAATTCACATTTCTTTCTTTGCGGAATGTGTCACGCCAACACCCTATGTCTCGAGTCGCTACTGCATTGTGGGTAACAGATGAACAGATGCTTGTACTTTCAAAAAATTAGACCTAAATTTGTGATTTCGATTACAAATCTATCAACGCCTCGGTAGTCCTTGTTTTAAACGAACGCATAACTTCAAAGAAGCTTCCCAATGTCCACCGCTTAAACCAACAACAAGAATTTCAGTTCATTATGCAAGTACCACACTAATTACAGGGAATTCTTCACGTCCAGGTGACACCGCCACCGTTGAAATACGCGCCTTAAAACTATCACCATCTCCTGGATGGAATCGACCTGACGGACAACAGACAAAGAACGGACACGGGACACCCCCCCATTTCGCGGTAACCAAAAGGAGGAACTACACAGTGGAGATGCATCCCCTTTACGACCAAAATGTGCTCATTGTGAACACTTTCGCTAATTGTAGTCATTCGGAGGTAGCTCCAGAAACGTGACACATGGTCACATGTGTACTTCAACTGGACGCGCCGCGGTGAGGAGGTGGTTCCGCCTAATGAGTTTACAAGTCAAATGGTACTGTACCGCTGTCAAAGGTGTCCATACAGGCACACACATATACATACGTATAGCCATCTCCCCATGGATAGGTGCTTTGCACGTTTAATGTGCTGTGAGCAAGATCGTGCCGCCATCTAACACGGTCCCGATGTACTTACGCTTGTGCAACATGACCTCCTCCATGAGCGAGAGGGAGAGTAGCGAGGCAACACTGTCAGAGGCATTTCTGGAATCTGCATTCCTTGTAACTTCTAGGACAGCAAGATTTTGCCGGCAGCTAGAAGGGAGGAGCTGAAGCATGGCATAACAACTCTGCGACGCGTGGCGACATGTTGCATGCCATTGTCTGGCTATATCTGTATCTGGGGTGGAAATTGCGTTTTCGCGCAGCATTTTTTTTTTTTTTTGTTGTTCTGTTTGCCCTGCTATGAAGGATAATTGCGTAAGGATAATCCATCCTTCGCGAAAACTGCCACTCACAGATGAGTCTGCGTTTGATGGCCTATGTTCGTTTCGCTTCAAGGGTGGCTGGGGTTGGGCTGGGCAAGGCCTGAGACTATTTGATCTCCGGATGAATATACTCGTATGTGTGTGTGTGTTACGCCGGCAATTATAATTATTTTTATGGCCTAAATGTGTGTGCCGGGTAGGATGTGGATATATCTCATGTTATTTGTCCTAAGGGCGTCGTTTAATTGCTTCGGCAATTAGGTGAAGGGTCCTTGACGGTGTGTTTTGTTCAGTTGCGGGGGTAAGTACCAGACAAAAACGATTTTGGGGGTAGTTACGGAGCGTTTGGGTGGTATCGGGCTTAAGGTGAGCTCCATGAAATTAGAAATCTAAGGCAATTATCGCAGAAAAATGCTTTTTGGGGGTACTACGAGGAGGGTTTCTTTTTTTCTTAAATATCTGGCATAAGTACCGGACGGGAATAAAGGAATGTGATTTGAAGTTTAATTATTAAATACAGTTGGTGTAATAGGAAGGGATTTTTGGTGACATTATTTTTGTAGAAGAGTAGAAGTGGTCGGGGTATTCATTTTAGATTTGGTTGCATCTCACGATTTCGGTTCACAAAATAATTTATTAATGAAGAGCTGTAGCGATATGGTTCGATCATGCAGAGATAGCGTTTTGGTTTCATTCTGATTGAGCAACCAAGTGCTTCTGATAAGGAAGACCTAGAGGAATATTACAAAAAGGCAGACTACTCCTTAAAGGTGTTCGCATAAGTACGCAGTTAAGATGCAGGATAAAGTAATAGAGCAGGCATTGGACTTATAAGATAGTGCAACTTCGGCAGCAGCGTTTGTATGTGTACCTTCGCAATGTAGTCCGACAGCAACTAAAAGGCCGATGATCACTTCAAACTAATTAAAAAAAAAAAAAAAGTGATAGAGCTATGCGCTGCCAACATTATTCTGGAAACTTTGAATACTGCTACCGCATGCTAGGTCCACGCACATAAGCACTGAGCTATGGTAGCCATTGTCCCTCCTACAGGAAACGAATAAGAGTCAAAACAGCCTTAAATTGTTTACTATAGGGTGACCAGATAAGAACAATAGGAAAAGAAATTTAAATAAAACAACAACGGTGTGAGATATCAAATTGATTCTGGCTTCAACTTGAAGCTACATCCTTGCCATTATGTATGGAATAGCACATCATTTAAATGGCCGACTCGGATTTGCTGGAAGTGCTTTAAGCGGTCGGTCATATTTGTTGATGACTCAGTCCAATATGTGCGGCGTTATTCCGGCAATAGCGCCTCGAATGTTGGCCTCGAGCTCGTCCAAAGTGGTTGGCATGTTAGCGTAGACTAAGGACTTGACGTAGCCCCAGAGAAAATAATCGAGGGGTGTCAAGTCGCATGATCACGGCCGCCAATTGATGAACGCTCGCCTTAAGATGACCCAGTTGCCAAATTTTTCCTTCACCACTTCGAGCGTTGCGTTGCTTGTATGGCATATAGCGCCGTCTTGTTGGAACCACAGCTCGGATATATCGATGTTGTCGAGGTCTGGTTACAGAAAGTCATTGCTCTATACCGAGGACCATTGACGGTAACGGTGTCTCCTTCCTCATTTCGAAAGCAATAAGGTCCGATGAAGCCGCACCAAACAGTCAATCCTTGTGGACGCATTGATGCTTGGTCGAACACTTGTGGATTGTGATCGTTCCAATAATGGCAAATTTGCTTGTTGACATAGCCGCTGAGCCAAAAATGGGCCTCGTCCGAGAAGATGAGTTTTTGGCCAAAATCCGGATCTCTGGCCAACATTTCCAGCGCCCAATTAGCGACCTCATGGCATTGTCTATGTTCGTCCAGCTTCAATTCTTGCGTCAGCACAATCTTATACGGATGTAGGCCCAAATTCAACCACAAAATACGCCCGGTTGATTCTCTGGCGATGCCCAATTCAGCTGATCGGAGCCGAATCGACATTTCTGATTCACCGATCTCTGTCTGGTTGGTTGGTTAGCTTAAGGTCCAAAAGAGTGTACTCTCACGCTCAAACTTTTCCACGGTGCGACGAATTGTCTGCGCACTGAAGCCATGTGACGACCGACCTCACGACGAAATTCAAGTTGCGTATTTACAACGGAGCCGGAATTTCGATAATATCTTTGAATAATTTCTACACTTTCTGGAAGCGTCGAGCAATGCATGATGAAATGGCAAGCCTTACTGAATATTTTGACGTCTGAACGTCATTGGTAGCTTTGACTGCTGCTGAAACATAACAATTGGAAAAACTATCATTTCTATCTGGTCACCCTTTATTTTTAATAATTTGTTTCGTTTTAATTTTTCTATCTGGCTTATGTTCAACCAAATGATAGTGCACCTACCGATAAAGGTTCCATTATTTATCAGAAGCGGACATTCAGAATGTCCACAAATACCCCAAAATAAATCCAGTTCTGGCTTCGACGGTATTCCTCCCATCATTCTTAAAATTTGTTCTAATTGCCGCCCTTGGTAACGGTTCGAATGTTGCAAGCTCTATTTTTTGAGTCATTCAAACGAATTCACAACTTTTGGGACACACAAGGTATGTCCACAGACTTTCAAAGGTCTTAGATGGTTGGTCGCATTGTTCGAATTCGTATTAAACTTTCGAGTGATGCCCCGATGTGTTTGAACGGAAACATTGCGAAGCTCAATTCTGGTTAGTGTACATATCTCAACTTTTTCACCAAGAAAAACGATCCGATTTAATAATTTAATAAAGAAGACCCTCAACGTTTTGAAAGGCACTGACTGCAAACGTCGTCCCTCCAAGTACAGGGTGCGGCAACATACGAGTAACTTTCTTTTTTAAAGGCGCGCCATTGAGATGTTGGGGGCGTAGCGAAGGGGGAGTGGTCTTAAATGTGCGTGGTTCTAAAATTTGTTCCCTCTCCCGGTCAGTCGCCATCATGCGCTGGAATCGTGTGGAGTGTGCGTTTGCTGTCGAGGCCTACTTTTTTACCGGAAGTTCTGTGATCACAACCCAGCGCGCCTACTTCAATGTAAAACCGTTGGGCCCTGTCACGGATCGGAAATCAATTGTTACATGGGTCGCTACGTTCAGACAAACCGCGAGTGCGACAAGACAAAGAACTGGAGTCCCTCGGCCTATCAGATCACCTGAGAACATTGAGACAGTGAGAGCTTCAATCTTGCGATCCCCACGGCGTTGTTGGAGGAATTTTTTTTTCCACGACTTGATGAATTGGACTTTGGGGACTTTTGGTTCCAATAGGGTGGAGCAACGCCTCACATTTCAAGGGCATGAATGGCTGTCTTGAGGGAACACTTCCCGGAGCGCCTCATCTCAATAAGGGGCGATTTGGAGTGGTCCCCCGTTTTGAGCCCTTTCGATTTTGTTTGTGGGGTTTTTTGTAATCCCGCGTTTATGTCAACCGCCCAAGGACCCTACAATACCTGAAGGCCAACATACCCGCTGATATGCTGGTGAGGGTCATAACAAACACCAGAAATCAGTTAATTCAGCAATGGGGGTCGTCACCTAATTGATATGATTTTCAAAACTGTGTAAAACAAAACTCTAGATATGGACCTACATTATAAAAATAAGATCAAAAAATGTCTGATTTATAAAATGGGTTTATTGCCTTTTTGAAAAAAATGAAGTTATGTTGTCGCACCCTTTACTTCAAAGGAAACATAAATCAACAAGATCTTCACAGAAAATCTTCATCAAAGTGTCGAATGTCAGATGTCAGCACACCAGTTCATACCCTCATAAGATAGTATGCTAGAAATCCGCATAGTTTCCACCTACACAGTTAACCCTCTGAATAAAAACTTCAATGTTTGACGACTCTCAAGTGCTACGAGTTCCTGTGTTTCTACCATAGTGCACAAATCAAATTTATATACACCTTGCATCGACTCTCTTAATAAAATGAATCATTATAGCACCACGTTGCATTATTCTCACCAGTGGAAGTGTTCATAAAACTCACCGTTCCTTGAAATTGCAAAAAACTGACCCCGAACAAACCCAATACACTGTACTCGTATGTCCGACAGCAACCTTAATGTCTGGGGCTCTCCGAATCTGGAACTCATCATCATCGTCCTCATCTTATTTAACTGCTGTTAACCCTGCTCGCCACCCACCGTACACACTGACTGGGATAACCGCCAAGTTCCCAACTTGGAGAACTTTAATGGTCAGCTTTATGACCATTTGAATGGGTCATTCAATGGGTCCAGCCTCCATTTCAGAGAGTTCATTATTTAGTTCCACTGCTCGTCGCCGTCGCATCATCTCTCGATGTGTAGTCTGTGTGTTGAATGAGAAGTTCATATCGAGTTAATGGTTCCGCCAGAGCACACTCCTTCAGGATATAAACAGACTTTGTAACACGCATCGAATGCAATTAAGTTTGACGGGGGCCCAAAACGACATAAAATCGATGAACGTTTGATCTTTTTATGGGCCACAGTCTGCAGTCATTTGTCGAAGAAGAAACAGTGCGTTCCAGGATTCTGTGTCATAAGTGGAAATCCTTGAAATATCCGAAACGGACTACTCAATTTTATCTCTTCCACGTAGTAGAAGATGTACAGAATGAGTTGAAGAAGACGAACACGTTGCACAAAGTGATTAAAAAGTTTCCTTTATTGGCGGCGCGAAATTGAAAAAAAAAAAAAAAACCAGGAGCGATGGAAGATTGGAATCCTTCGGTGCCGCTGTGATTTACGCTGGTGAGGATCTCATAAAAATGCTGTGCATAGACAAGGGTAGATAGGAAAAGTTTTAAGTTTTCAATTTTTATCAAGGACGCAATTCGTCTCGGGGCACAGTTAGGTAGTATTTGTTTTTTTCCATGTTTTCCCCGAAACACAAAGTTCCAGGAAAAACGTGACGAAGGTCGCTTTTGCATAGAAAATTTTAGAGATTTCGTATTCCGAACACAGTTTGAAGTTACATTTTTTTTTTTTCGCTAACTTTAGGCGATCCGAAAAGTTTTTAATTGATTTAAATTAAAAAATAAATGCCATTTGGATGGAAATTAAAGGGACTCTTATAATTGAAATTTAGATATTGTTAGTACGTAATACTGAGACGACATTTCTTTGCGTGACGTTCTTTTTATTATTTACAGCCTGGCCTACCCGATTTGCACGTGCTTATGAAATTACATTTTATAACTTAACCAGGACTTGAATAAGAAGTTCAAAGATTCGAGGAAGCCTTCGTGTAAAAGAACCCATCACAAGCAAGATAGAGCACGACCGGTTCAGTTGGTATTGTCATGTTCAAAGGAGAGATCCTTCGAACCCAGTCAAAAAGGCAATATCAATCAACGTTCCTACACAATCGCACAAAAAAGCAGATCAAAAAACAACTGGATCACAAAAATGCGAAAACACCAGCATTCGATTGGCCAGTTGATCCGGAGCTTTTGTCTGCGCATGACATCTCTAATTGGCTTTCTCCCTAGTGTACTTATAATTATATTCAAAATATCTAAGCGCGATAGATCACCTGAAACCGAGGACAATTGTCTGTCCTCGGATAATAAATATCGTCGGACAATGAATAACGCGAATAGTTCTCGTAAAAAGGACTCCAGTGTTAATTATTGGAGTCCATTACAATGTCTTCCTGATAGTGACAACAACGATGATATGGACGAAATAGTCGCGGTTAGTGAAAAAAAAGTGTATGTACCACCAATCAAACTCCTCCAAAAATCAAGTGATTATGTTCACAGTTTTATGAAATCTTTAAATATTACTGATTACTATATAAAAAGAATATCCATTGGGATAAAAATTATCTGTGAGTCTCTTGCTTCCTACAACTCAGTATTTGACAAGTTAAAATCTGAAAACTGTCAGTTCTTCTCACATGATCTCCGCAGTGAGAAAGCTTTTAAAGTGGTTCTCTACGGTATGGGCGATATGGACGCAAATGAATTAAAAAGTGAACTTATAAAAATTGGTTTAAAATGCATAAATATCAAAAAGATAACGAAAACATACGATGGGTATAGTGATATTTTCTATTTAATTTCGTTAGAAAATAGTTCAATCAAACTATTTGATTTAAAAAAACGTTATCGGTCAATTCTACATACACAGGTGAACTGGAGTATTCAAAGAAAGCTCAAAGGCAAACTGACCCAATGCCACAACTGCCAAATGTTCGGTCACGGCGAGCGAAATTGCTACATAAAATCATATTGTGCCATTTGTGCTGGTCAACACAAGACTACATCATGCGTCAATGTTGCCGTAAATAAATGTGTGAACTGCAACGGTTGTCATAAATCTACTGATCCAACCTGTGTCAACAGAATTAAGTATTCTGAGATGAAAGAAAAATCTCTAAAACAAAAACCCAAAAGTCTTTACAACAACACATCGCAGACCCCAGCTCGTGCTCACACAAATGCTACACATACGCAAAAACATATTTCGTTGACTTCTATGTCCGATTTTCCTTTGCTGCCGCAGCCCCAGCGCTGTCGACAAGAGAGCAGTACTTATGCTAGCACTAGCTCTCACCCTCACTCTCACGTACAAGCGGAAGCGCGAAGTGTGTGGGAGAAGGCGAACTTCAATCAGAGCAGCTTTTCCAACAATACTGCCAGCAACATTCCTGGAAACATTCCGAGCAACATATCCAACCAACTCAACCATGCAACTTTGTTCACGATCGAGGAACTTAACTCCTTAGCAATGGAAATGATTACGAGTTTATCCACATGTAAATCTAAAATAGAACAATTTCAAGTTATTGCACATTTAGCAACTAAGTTTTTGTATACTAATGTTAAATAATATGTTAGATAGATATATTAATATTGTCACTTGGAATGCGAGAGGAATTCGCAGCAAAACTGTTGAGTTTTTAAACTTTTTAAATAACAGCAACATTGACGTTGCTTTAGTTACTGAGACTTGGCTCAATCAAGGTATAAATTTATCAACACCCGAATTCAAATGCTACCGAAATGACAGAATCGATAGGTCTGGTGGCGGTGTTGCGATTCTTATCAGAAGATCAATTCAACACTCGCTCTTACCTGTTGTTAGAACGCGTTATGTCGAGAATGTGGGGATTGAAATAAAATTAAGGAATCAGAATCCAGTCAAGGTTTTTTGTGTGTATTTTCCGGGTAAAACTGCATCAGATGAGAAAAGAACTAGTTTTAAAAATGACTTGCGAAGACTCTTCACATTAAGCGGTAGTTGCCTAATTGGAGGAGATCTCAATTGCAGACACAGAAACTGGGGTTGTATTAGAGCGAATGCATGGGGAAATTTACTTGCTGATCTTCTTGTTATTTTGCCAATCTCTGTTTTGTTTCCTCCTAGTCCAACTTATTTCCCAGCGAGTTCTCGTGGTAGTCCTTCCGTCCTCGACTTATTTGTTACAAATGTGCCCTGTTACATAACAAATCCAATATCTCTAAATGAACTTAGTTCTGATCACAATCCTGTTTTCTGTCGTCTTTTATGGTCAGGAGAAGTAAAAGTGCAGTATGTTCAAGATCTAAAAAATGCAAACTGGACACAATTTCGTTCAGAAGTTAAATCCAAACTACAAAATATTCCCCTGAGTATCGACGGCATTTTAACAAAGGAAGACGTTGACTGCCTGGTAAACGACTTCTCAGAACACGTTCAAAGTTCGGTCGATGCAAGTATTCCAAAAGTTCCGAAAAAGAACTACTCTTTAAAGTTACCGTCCCATATATTGCTTTTAATTAAACAAAGAAATATTTGTAGACGAAATTGGCAAAGGTATCGCCAACCCATATTTCGCCACCAAATAAATTACCTGAATAAACAAATAAGCAAACAAATTTTAGATCACCGTAATAAAGAGTGGAACAAAAAACTCAATATACTGGACAAAAACGGTAAACCTTTCTGGAACATCGTTAAACTGGTAAAAAATAAAAACAGACAGTTACCTTTTCTAGAAAACTCGTCGGGCACATACTTTACCGATGTCGAAAAAGCCAATGCACTTGCCGTCAATTTTTCAAATAACTATAATGTTGCACAGAATTTAGGTGATGCACACACCAACACCCTCGTGAACAACACCATTCAAGCCTTTCTAGCACAAGGAACAAATCATTCCTCTTCTACCATTTTTGTTACCGAAGAAGATATAGACTTCATAATAAACAACCTACGTCCTATGAAGTCTGGAGGTCTTGATATGTTAAGAAACATTTATTTTAAGCAATTACCCAGGATAGGTATAAAATTCGTAACATTTATTGTAAACGCATGTCTGAAAATGCAATACTTTCCTGATAAATGGAAACTTGCAAAAGTGGTACCAATATTAAAAGCTGGTAAACCTCCAGAAAGGCCGGAAAGTTATAGACCTATCAGCCTGTTAAGCAACCTTAGTAAGATATACGAAAAAGTATTAAAGGAGCAAATCCTAAAGATCGTTGAAGTTAATAAAATTTACCCCAATGAACAGTTTGGTTTTAGACGTCATCACAGTACATCCCATCAGGCACTGAGAATATGCAATAGTGTTAAAAGAAATCGCTTACAGGGGAAATCTACAGGTATGGTCTTACTAGACATTGAAAAAGCATTTGACTCCATTTGGCATGAAGGCCTGACATACAAAATGATAAGTTTAAACTTTCCTCCATATATCTGTAAAGTAGTCCAAAGTTTCTTGTCCAGTCGTCGTTTCAAAGTCCATGTTAATAGTAGTGTTTCTGACTTGATATATTTTCAATCGGGTGTTCCACAAGGCTCAGTTCTTGCTCCAGTTCTGTATAACATCTATACATCTGATTTTCCAAGGTTACCGCACTGTGATATAGCTATTTTTGCAGATGACACCGCAATATTTTCATCTCATGAATTCGCTTTCAATATTGAAAGAAATCTCCAAAATGGAATGGAAATATTAGTAAAATATTATCACAAATGGAAAATCAAACTGAATGTATGGAAAACGCAAGCTATCTTTTTCACTCGAAAAAGAAAGCCTTGCTTTCTTCCCAACAGACAGCTTCAGCTCAATGGGAGTGATATAAATTGGGAGCCCTCTGTTAGATATCTAGGTATTCATTTAGATACCAAGCTTACATTTAAGGATCATACTACTAAAACTATAAAGAAAATAGGAATAGCAATAAGGATGCTGTACCCTTTTATAAATAGAAAATCGCTACTCTCCACTGAAAACAAAATTATATTGCATAAAGTAATTTTCCAGTCAATTCTTCTGTACGGGTGCCCGGTATGGGGCGACTCTGCAACGTGCCATATAAAAAAATTGCAAGTGTCACAAAACAAACTCTTAAAAATGATGCTAGATTTACCTTGGCACCACTCTACTCTTGACATTCATGAAAGAGCGAATGTTGAATTGATAGCTAATAGAATCCTTAAACTTAATAACACGTTTAAAACAAGATGCAGTTTTGCTGATAATCCACTTGTAAACGAATTAAATACTTAAGATCGTCAAATTGTAAATGCAATTACTCATTTATACTCATTTATTTATGTATTCATGTTAAAACCTCTATAATTAATATTATTTACTTATTACAGATTTGTGTACACATATCTGTATATATTAGTATATTTGTATATTGTGTTTAATTTATTTACTTTTCCATGTTTTTTAAGCATTATCTAGTCATTTTTATTAATTATTTATTTATTTACTTATTTATTATTTATCTTATCTATTATTTATTTAATTACTATTTATTTAATTATTATTCATTTAATTATTGTTTATTTATCTATTTGTTATTATTTAATTATTTACCTTTTTATTTATTTACTCATATATATTTATTTATTTATTTATTTATCTATGTTTATACCTACGCATGTTCATATGTATATATGTATTTATTTATCTATTTATTTATATATATAAATATATATATCTATATATATATATATATATATATATATATATTTTTCTTATTTCTTATTTTTCTTTTACTTTTTTTTTTTTTTTTATTCCTATTGAAGGTTTTTTTCGTATTTTCCTTCAAATTTGTCTCATTTTCTTGCTATACGTTCTTAATAGAAATAAAAATAATGTTTCAGTTGAAAGGTAAAATTCCAAATTACCAAATCTCTGTAAAATGTGCGATAACAAAAATTCTGTAAAAATTTTGTATACGAAATAAAAATATCTATCTATCTATCTATCTATCAGTGACGAAGTGACCTGAAACCGGGAAGTCTGCCGGTACTTCCTGAGATCATTGACGATGTTCCTTAGCATCTTGTTTTGGAATCGTTGGATAATTTTCACGTTGGTCCTGTTCAAACAAATAAAATTCAGCAATTAACAAAAATATTAATTCCAATTCTTTATTAATAAATGAATACGATGTCCAAAATAATTTAATTGATATTTAATTGTGTAAAGTCCGATGATATTGGGAAGCGGGAGAAGATACCAGCGTGCACGTGAAGGGCGTCCGAGGAAAAAGAAAGATCGCTTCGTACACTTCAAGCCGGAAACCTCGTACCGGCTGTGGCGATCGTAGAGTCGTTAGCTGTTGGCACGAGCTGCACGCCGCGAGCGATTGGACTGCATACTGTCACCGTGTTGCCATTGGTGGCTCCACAGTACTCCCCTTCCAACGCTAGTGATGCTCTCCTACGTTTTCCGGAATATAACTTTTCTTCCCGATCGTGTCACATACTGCTTCTCCTTTGATTCCTCGGGTTCCTTAGGCTGGCACTGCCCGCAGCCTCTGTTGTTTTGTCCCTCGTGTGGTTGTGAGTAAATGCAGGCTTTAGTCGATCAACTGATATATTTACCTTTCTCCCATCCCGATTGACTTGGAAGAATTTTTCAGTCCTCTTTGCAACTAGGTCGGGTCCGTCGTACGTCGGCGTTAACGGTTTCTTTACGGCATCGTTGCGTATGAAGACGTACTGGCTTTCGTATAGGTCTTTCGTTATGAACGCCTTTCGTGAATCATGATGGCCGGCTTGTGTTAACTTGGCGATGGCCATGGATCTGCGAAGTTGCCTAATGAATTCATGTGTGTTGACGTTGTCCTTTGAGGGTTTAAAAAAATCTCCAGGTAGCCGAAGAGAGGTTCCGTAGAGGAACTCACCGTTGTTGCTCCCAGGTCCTCTTTTACGGCTGTGCGAAGTCCTAGCAGTACTGATGGCAATACGTCCGTCCACCGGGCCGTTGCGTGGCATGTCAGAGCGACTTTAAGCGTCCGATGGTATCTTTCGATCATCCCATTCGATTCCGGGTGGTAAGGTGTTGTTCGCAGTTGTTTGATGCCCAAGATTCTCGTTAGCTGCTTGAATAAATCGTTCTCAAACTGCCGACCTTGGTCGGTGGTGATCCTCTCTGGCACACCAAATCTAGAGATCCACGCGTTAAACAATGACTTTGCGACCGTCTCGGCAGTAATGTCCCGAATGGGTATCGCCTCCAGCCGTCGTCTGGAAAATCGGTCCACACAGGTAAGTAAGTAGTGAAACTCACCTGAGGGTGGCAGCGGTCCAACCAAGTCGATGTTGAGATGCTTGAATCTGGTGTCGGTCGGCGATTAAGTATGAATGGGTGTCCTCGTGTGTCTCCACACCTTCGTTCGCTGGCAGGCTGTGCACTCTTTTGTCCAAGTTCGACAGTCTTTTCTTATCGACGGCCAATTGAATCGATCCGTAACCAGCTTGGTTGTTGATCGAATCCCTGGATGTGCCAGGTTGTGAACGCTTTCGAATGCTGCACGCCGGAATGGTTTGGTGATGAATGGCCGGATATTGTGTGTTGACGTGTCGCACTTGACGAAACGTTGTGGATCTGTGAAGACAGGTTCTTTCAAGTTCTTTCTTTCTATGAATGCATTTAACTAGTTTCTCGAAGACCTTGAACATAATAGACAGTAGCGATATTGGTCTATATGATTCTGTTTCGTTAGGTGGTTTACCTGGTTTTAGGATCATTATAACCTCTGCAACTTTCCACAAACTGGGTACACATTTTAACCTGAAAGCTGCGTTTATGAGGTTGGTAAGCTTAACTAATCGGGAGATGCTTCGAAACCTCACCCGTTATAAGATCGTATCAAGGGACTTTTTTCGGTTTTAACTTCAGTTGGTGTTGTACGCCTTATTTCTTCATCTGCTTGTTCAGCTATTTCCGTCGTTATTTCGCTCCATGAGGTTAAAATATATTTTCGAGATGCACTGCAAAATTATGAGCTTTATCTTCGTTGCTTCTAGCCCACCTCTCATCAGTTCTTTAAATTGGGGAAATCTTCATAATAGGCCTTTTGATGCTTTTGGTTGCTTTCCATAAGGAATAATCAATATTAACATCATTACCAACTTTCCTGACGTAGTACTGTACTCGATAAGCATGTACTTGTAGGTTCCAAGAAGGGTTTCCATATCAGAGATAATTGCGCTGGATAGGGTTATGAAGTTGCGACTTTTATATAATTGCCACAAAAGTCTGCACGTATTCGCGGTGGTAAATCGCATCATATCCCTTACCTATCAAGCCCCTTCACGCCCCTACATAATCCTTGATGATTTGTTTAGAAAGCACAACCTCCACGTTACTATAACAAACAACGGCCTCCGATTCATCGACTCTGAAGGAAAGTGGATCGTATCTCTATCGTAGCGCTTCATAAGTGCGATATGAACAAAGGTCAAATTTTCAAGACCCTGCAGCAGCTAGGTATTAGCCTAATGTTTGCTTATTGTTGTATACAATTCTTCAGGGATACGGGCGACATCAAAGGCCGTTTTTGATCTGGTCCTCTCCGCACGGTAAGCACGCAACAAGTCATCAAAACCTTCAAGACACAAAAAAGTCCCTAAAAGTCAATGATTCACATATCAAAATAGCCTTGAGGCTGGGGCCCTTCAAACGCCATACTGGAAAAATGCTAGCTGTGGCTTTAACAAAAGTTGGGTGCAAAAATTAAAGCGACTCTTGGTTGAATACTGTGCTGTTCTGTACAATGGTGTTTACCAAAGTGCAGAAGAAATTAAACAAATAAAGTGATAGGGTATATGCACGGTCATCTAGGGAAGTGTTCGAGCCAGTCTCAAGGGCAAA
Source organism: Pocota personata (assembly GCA_963082735.1). Classification (NCBI taxonomy): domain Eukaryota; kingdom Metazoa; phylum Arthropoda; class Insecta; order Diptera; family Syrphidae; genus Pocota; species Pocota personata. The sequence continues at coordinate 260,184,985 of OY720429.1, read as the reverse complement.
TGACACCCCCCAGAGTTAGCCATGATGTGCTGAGTAGTCCCTTATGACGGAGTCATCAACTTTTATTTTTGCGAAATAAGCAACATAGGCCAAAGTGTACTAGCAAACCATTTAAGGACTCTTTGTGAAACCTCTAAACCATACCCTACACAAAAAAAACGAAGCAAGATCATGCGCCAGCTCATAAGGCGAAAACTACCTATACCTGGCTCCAGAGAAATGTACCCCGTTTTATTGGATCAATGACTACGAGTAGACTTCCATTACCCTACACTTGATCACAAATTGTGAAGGATATTATGTGCCACAAAAGAATTCTTACAGTTGTGGCCAATTTCCCAATAAATGAGGTGCGTATTGTGATTGATGAGTGGGCCAAAACGACTAAAGACTTACACTAAGGCTAAGAGAAGTTCTTTTAAATAAATTTTCGATTCAAAATACATATCCTGTTTATGTGTAACAGTACTATTGTCCATACTAGGCATTTCTTAGTTGCTTGGAGTATAAATAAATTAAACGTTGGATGCCTCCGTTTTTGCATTTTGGATTCAGCTCAGGCCAATTTTGTTTAGTAACCTGTTATCTAGTGCCTTCTGCTCAATTCCGGTTGGTTTTGGTATTCGCATACAGCATAAGTAACAATGTAGCAAGAGCCATGCTGAGATTCGATAGAATCCGTAAATTAGTTCCATGCCTGGCGAGTTCATCAGACATACAGTTCCCTGGAATGTTGAACTGCTCACCCATCTCGTTGTTAAATAGGCGGTATTCTAGTTCGTTCGTAGAACTGAAGGAGACCGATTACAGGGACTTCGTCGTAGCTTGACTGTCGGTGAAAATGCAAATATCCCTTTCAGATATTAGTTACATCCCATTTCAGCCACGATAGGGCTTCCATGATCGCCTTGATCTCCTTCTATAATAAACCACAATGACCAGGGAGGCAGAAGGAGATATTGAAGTTGAGATCCTCGGAGAAGATTCCACCTCCTACCTCCTACCCCACCTTCGTAGAAGTGTACGGATATCAATTGCGATGCTAAGACTCCTTTCCATTGTTGTCTGAAAGGAATGGTGGCTTCGAATTGTATTGTAAAAATATTTATTAACAGGCTATTGTCGGTGGTTTCTAGGATGAATTCCAGGTTATTCAAGATCATGTAGTGTCGAGCCTGCAAACTGGACCACTGAGAGATGATTCTCTAGCTTAATTAGATAATAATGTCTAGGGGTAGAAGATGAAACAGGATGTTAAGTGCAGCTGAAGGAGTGGTCCTGACGTCTCCGCTAATGCACACACAGAATGATCTGTACACCTTTCCTAGATAATTGCGGTGTACAGCTTTGTATAAGGCTGCCTTATATCAGTATTGGTTTGACAACAGAAGTCAATAAGCCAATAAGTTATTCGCGGTTGCATGCCCCGCTTGCTTCCGACGGCTTTTTTGCAGGAGTAGAGAGTTAGTGAAGTCTTATTTAAACGTTCATGGAACGTTAAGTTTCCAGCAGAGTTTCCTATTTAAGATGAGACTGAAGTAATTATCAGTGTCTTTAAAATCATGGGTGGTACCGTACAATTTAGGAGGGTCAGCATGAAAAATGTTGTATTCCCTGGTAAAGAGGACTAATTCGATTTTGTATGGGTTCACCCAAAGCCCACATTTATTAGCCTATTTGGGGAGCCTGTAATAGTTCGATTAAAAGAGAGCTTTTTCCTTCCTTATGTATGAAAATTACAGACAATACCAGACAGCCTCTAAAGATAACATATAGTCAAGGTAGCACCTATATCCGAGGCTGTCTGGTTTTCAGCATGTATTAAGCCATCCGGTGCTGACTTAAATGGCTTAAAGTCGCGTAGTTCCCGAAGTGTTTTGGTCGGTTGGAGCTGTTTGTTGGTGGTATGGTGCACATTGAAACAGCCAGGGAAGTGAGTACGAGTATTCAATTAGAAGTTTAGGGATTTCTCACTAAAGAAGGTTTAGGATTCACCAGATTTTTTAAGGTAACTAGGGACAGATGGGCTAGTGGAGATGAGCCTCAGAGTTCTCTTCTAATTTTACTATAAAAAAAATACTAGGACCTGCGTTAGGCTCTCCTCAGTTTAAATTTACTCGTAGTTCTAATCTTTAGCATCCTTTGAATGTTTGGGTTTGTTAAAGAGCCGCATATACTCCTTCTGATCTCTACATACTACCAAGGCGGTCTGGGATTGCCTTTAGGCATACCTTCTGGGCAAGAGATAGTCATGGCTGTCGGATAAGAGTTCTGGATGCTGTAGGCGAAGACCTGCTTAGGGTGTTCCTATGAATATACCACCCCGTCTCCGTATAATTCTTAAAGACCGCCTGGTGGTGGAAGATGAGCATCTATACCAAATCAGATATATCTATGGTTTGAGAAGGAGTGTTAATGGAAGATATCCATTCCAGTTTCTGATCATATGTGCAATGTTATCGGAGACTAATATGATATCTAATACTTCTTGTCTATTGCTAGTAACAAAGGTAAGCCCGCAGTTGGTGCTGCAGGGACCGAGATTAGTACTTAAGGTATAAAATAACAAATCGACTAACCTCAATCATTGGAGCCCAAACTGTATGATGTCCATTACAGAGTGCAGCTCAATTTCTTTCTGCATATGCGATCGTTCTCACTAGATTGTGTAGAGGGAGTGGGCCTTCATGGTCGCCATCTAGATATGCTGATATCAGCCAATAGTTCTAAGTTGACTGCAAGCATATCTCTTGGTTCCAAGTCTTATCTAGAAAAGATTACCAAGAATCTATTGCCCTACACCGCGGCAAGGTGTATAGTCATGTAGGGGAAGCTGAAAGTTAAGTAGATATCAAGTTCTTGTGAGAGAAATATTTTTCATCGGATATTTGGTTCTGCTTTTGAAGAAGGAGGAAAAGATACAACCACGAACTCTTTGAGCTGCGCCAAGATGTGGGTGTGTTCCAAAAAGCCAATGAACAAGAACGGTCCAGGAAAAAGGATCTTTAAATCCCAGCCCCAAGTTCAAGAAGGCAAAGAAGACCTAGGCTCCATTATAAAGACAACGCAGTCGCGGATGAGTGGCATGGTGGGAAATGAAATGCAATGCTATATGGAAATCCGTCCAGTGGTCATTGTGGACAAATATCGTTCATTTTGTAGTATAAAGTACGTATATAGTGATGTAGTTGTGTAATCAGCTGGTAGGCAACCGACAACCGTTCTTTTCAAACGTGTAGTCGGTGTTGTTATTATAAATAAGGAATCGAAGAGTGTAGAACTGAATTGGACAATTAGGCATCAGATTATAACCGATCTTACAATACCTTATGGCAACTGTTGTGATTCTTTCGCGATCTGCTAGCATGTAGCAAAAGCCGATAAAATAAAATAAATATGTGCATATGTAGGTACATATATCTAGAGTGGTGCTATGCACCAGAAATTTATTTTAATTAAGATTTTCCTCACTTTTACGCGTAGCTATGTGTGGCAAAGAGTCATTCATTAATTTTCATCCCGAGGCTCCTCATTAAATGGCACCGATATTAAGAATCACCAAAGCGAGTAGACCGTGTACTTTGTTGTCTGCGAGCTACAGTAGCTATACACAGCTACTCCTGGCCACAAATGAATGAATGCACCCAATCACGTGTGCTGTAGATCGAGCTTCGCTTTCTCTATATGGGGATATGTGGCACATTCAGTGCGGTTTCTATGTCTTCGTTTTCATCTATTAATAAAGCTGCCACAATTAGGCGCAGTGAAACGAGAGTTTTAGACATCGCGCAAGAAGGGGAATGGTGAGAGGTTGAGCAATTAATAATTCTGTTTCATCCGCAATTAATTGCAAGTCAACCCCGGCCCGAAACTGGCATGTGTACTGTATAAGATGCTTTTTTTTTTTTTTTTTGTATAACAGGGGGTGATCGTGTATCACACGGTGGACGAAGATCTGCCACAGCCAGCGAGTATCTACTCTCTAGCGGCAGAAGATCTTAATTTAGCTCTTCACTGTTCAGTTGGTTGCGCTGTCGACTTTTAACTGGCTCTAAGTGATTTTCTGGTTAAGCGCTGTAGTGATGATGCGCGTACAACGAACATGCAAGTTGGATGCAAAAACACGAAACTTGTCAGAGGAACTGCCAGAGTTATGTCACAATTAATTACATGGTTCTCTTAATAAGAACTTTAATGAAATGAGAACTTGGAGGAAATTGGTTCAACAATCTTTCAAATTTTGCTAAAATTCCCTTCAACCAGGGTGGTAAATGTTTAAATTATTTTTTTAATGAGAATTTTGTCGATCGACGAAGTGCGTTGTTGGTTTTGTTGATAAGATACGGATATTTCTAATAATTTCAATTCCTTTGCTAATCTTTGCCAGATGACCGTATCGACGGTATACGAAATAAGTTTCACGCTTTAATTCCTTAAATAAGACACGACATTCACTGTGAACCCAACCACATGTTTGAGCCTATTATATGGTGTAATGTGGTCATTTGGCTGACCACTACCCGCACATGGCGCGCGAGCACCGAATTCAACCCAAATAAGGTACGAAATTGAGAAAATTTTAAGGAATACTACTCGTATACATATATCACGAAATGCATGAAGTGCGTGTCTGCACTTTCTCCATCTCCATCTCCATTGAAAGTGAGAATTTTTGTGAATGCGCTGTAGCTATATTTTGAAACATTTAATTAAAACAATTTATTTTTCTGGAGCGCGTGAGACCAACAGCTTACCATATGGACGCATTACACATGTATGTTCTATGGAAGCGCTGACCAGTATATCATCCCCTATAACCTAAACCATTTATTATAAATTAGCCAAGGTGTTGGCTACTAAATGGATTTTTAATCATTCCTTTGATGGTGCGAACATTAATAACGATTAAGGACACTTGTTAGGAAAGTGGAGGTATCTACAACAACCACCCTCCGACGGAATCGGAATAAGTCACGGAAATTGGTTGTTAATTATAAAATTCTATCGAAGAGGGTGGATTGGAATTGTCCAAATCAGACGTATACCTATTTCTTGTCACAGATATGTACTTAGGTTTTAGAGCATCAGATACCACGCCTAAGAACGATACACTACCCAATATAGAACTCTTTCATAACCCACTTCGACTATCCTTCGCCAAATATTTCAGTGGTAGCCTCACTCTGATGATTTTGCTTAGGAAATACAGCTTACAATTGACCTCGTAAGCGTAAAATATTGGGTAGCATACGAGATGGCGGCGTATCACGTACAAAGCTGCAGATAGATACTGAGTTATATACGAAACCTCTTAAATGGCTGTTTGCTGATTTCTCCTTGCATATCATAGTTTGCAACGATACTGCATTTCATTCGATTTACGTTATGCCTGAATATCCTTTAAAAGATTGGGAGACGGGATCTTAATTTACTTTACTTTAGATGGCGCTACAGTTCAAGCGTCTCCATCCAGCTCGAGATGCCTCCAGTTTTGCACACGAAATTGGTTGACTTCTGTGCGCCACCTTAAGCAAGGTCTTCCTTTATCGCGTCTTTTTTTTGTGATGAATTCAAAGACTTTCCGGACCGAAGAGTTGATGTACATTCGCTCTACATGCCCTAGCCATCTCAAGCGATGTCCCAGTACAACCAATATAGTTCGATGTTGTATTTTCTTCTCCGTTCCCCGTCTATACAAACGGGATCAAAAATCACTCGAAGAATTTTTCTTTCAAATCACCCAAAGGTATTTCCATCCGCCTTTGATAATGTCCATGCTTCTCTGCCATATAGCAGGACTGGGATGATGAGCGTCTTAAATGAAGTCACCTTAACTGCTTTCCTAGCCCAAAGAAACAACGCTGGTGTCATTGTTTGAATTTACTGCGGAGCATAGGTAAAGTTTTTTTTTTTTCAATATGGCAACACTCAGACAGCTGATAGTTAATCTGACAGCTGACACCATCTTTTATTTAGTATTGTTTGGAATGTCATCATGCAAAGACTTACGTCCGAGCAGCTTTTACAAATTGTGGAAATTTATTTCAAGAATCAGTGTTCAGTAAAAAATTTTTACTTTTTACGGACAACATAATAATCGACCAACAGAGTCGGTTATTCGCAAAACAATTGAAAAAATTCGCAGTACATTTACTCTTTTGGACTCCAAGCTACCGACAAGAATGCATAGAGTGCGCACAGATGGAAATATCGACGCCGCCGTTGAGGCCAGTGTTGAGGAAGATTCTAATTCATAGATTCACCATCTTGCGCTAGAACTTCGCCTGTGTTCAATTGGTTCAGTGATTCGACGCTTGAATAGTTGGAAGTCAATCCATTTTTTACTGTCAAATTTTGTTCAGTGATGAGGATCACTTCTGTCCCAGTGGCTTTGTTAATAAGTAAAATTGTCGAATTTAGACCGAAGAAAATCCAAAGGTTTGGTGTGGTTTATAGGTTGGCGTCATCATCGGGCCCTACTTCTTCAAAAATGAAGAAAATCGAAATGTCACCGTCAATGGCGCCCAGTACAGAGCCATTATCAACGGTTTTTTTTTTTCGAAAAGTATGTGAACATACTTGTCCGCAGGCCATTTGGTTTCAACAGAATGGTGCTACATATCATACTGCCGGCGAAACTATCGAGTTATTGAAGTAAGTGTTCAATGACAACATTATCTCTAGAAATGGACCTGTGACCTGACCTCCAAGATCGTGTGATTTGACGCCGCTGGACTATTTTTTGTGGGGATATTTGGAGTCGTTGATCTTTGCGCATAAGCCAACAACGATTTCAGCCTTGGAAACTAACATCGAGCGCATCATTCGTGAGATACGGTCTCAAATGCTCGAAAAAGTGGTCGGAAATTGGAGCCCCAGGATGCAGTTCCTGAGGTGTTCCAGTGATGGTCATATGCCCGAAATCATTTTTTATCATTAATGCTGTAAAATTATCTATCGAATAAAAAAAAATTTGACTCATTTGCTCAACTTGTGTGTAGTAGCTCTAAAAAAGATAAAAGGGTGAGTTCTTTAAAAATATCCCGTGCCTGTGTGAGGCCCGGGATTTTATCAAAATATAGTTATATGTCTAACTGTCTTTAGACAGCTCTTTCACGCCACTGTTACTTAGTGCAGGTACTGCCGAATAGAACATTTTCAAGGGTTTCCCCGTCCTCCTCTCAGGCCGTGACGAAATTCACCTATAGAATTCCACAAGCATATTTGTTCAGTTTAATATGAAGAAACCCCTTTCCACGCATAAGTACTCTTTTGCGTCTCTTAAAGGTATTTGTTTGGTTTTTGCCCTTCGAACATAGCAGGCCATTTCTTGGCAACATTCAAACTAGAAATGACTCCTATACCCATTACGGTACGAGACCTAGAACACACTTTTGGTCTTTTCGAGCTGAAAAAAGAGTTACAGTTGCCAAGAGTTTGCAGAGTTAGCAAATATCTTTTGCTGCTGGAGGGTGCATGAACGTTACTGGAAGGCCAGCTGCAATCACTGTAACATGGTCTGCCTCAGACAAAAATACAGTCTGAAGCGATTTTACACAAAAGGAATTGTCTTAGCGGTGGTAAAAGGAAACGATGACTACCTGATAAATTCTCTACTTCTCCAGGATGTTTGCAATATTTCGAAACAAAGCTCAATGGAAGGGTCAGTGTGCAGCATGCAATAGTTATTTTCTACCCTGAACACACCTTGTATGAAGAGCCTATCTATTTTTATACCGCGCATCCTAGCTCTGTTTCGAATTTTAGAGGATTGGGCTTAACATAAACTTTAAAATATTTCAGGAAAAAAATATCAATTTCTATGTTGATAGTCTCGCAGCCAACAAGGCATTGCAATCAACGACGATAAGATCCAAGCTGGTAAAACTGTGCTAAATAAAACTAAATGACCCTATACTGGGTGCCGGGACATATAGGTGTCTCCGGAAACGAAAAAGGCGGATGAGCTGGCTATAAACGAGTCTGGTCTAGATTCTTCACAGGACTTAATCGAAGGTAGCACACCGTATAGCATACTAAAGGGTGACCAGATAGGAATGACAGTTTTTCCAATTGTTAGGTTCACACTGTATATAGAAACACATACATGGAATCCATAAGGCTAATAGGTGTTAGTATCAATTAGACACATGTGCTATAGCTAGATCGATATGGCCAGTATTCGATAAGAAGAGATCTACGAGTATTAGTCGTAGTCAAATTCGAACGATCGTTGGCGTCCTGACTGGACCTCTGCTCGGTGGGTAATCATGCAGCACGACTAAGTCTTCCATGACTATTGTAGAAGCTGGAGGGACGAGGAAAAAGTACAATTTATTCATCATCTAGAGTACGATTGTCCTGTACTGGCCCTTAGAAGAAGCACAACTCTTGGTAAAAACATTTTCTCAGATCTGGAGGACCTTCGTAATATTGAGCTTCAAAAAACTTCTCAGATTCATTCAGTTATCTGAGTGGTAGATCACTAGTTAAGTTTAAAACTTTCCCAGTATTCTCAAACAAATTGGGCACAATGAACTCTATGTGGTCTAAGTGAGCCATTGATCTGTTAATGAGGGCACCCACTTACCTAACCTAACCATAAAGGTTTGTTTTACAAAGCCAACCTGTGTGTCGAACTACTGCCTAAAAAGCGAAATGCATTTACACACTTTAAACGCTGTGGGTTAGTGGTGAGGTTCAAGATTCAAATCCTAAAAAGAAACCTAAAAGTTGTCCCATGGTCCCACGCCTGTACAAATATTCATCAGCAAAATTGCAATGAGAAACTTCTTAGTTACGCCAGTCGGAAACGGCATACAATTGTAGGTCCCTTTGTAGGATTCTTGTAACCATGAAGGGATGCGAAAAGCTAGGCCCTATTTATCAGGCGTAGGGTGTTTACGCCAAGTGTTTTTTTTTTTTTTTTACTTGAACCTCCCAAAATAATTTTGGTTTAGAGCCTTCAAAGACCATAACGTGCTTCTGGTAATAGATGTACTGTTAAAGTGTCTATCTGACACAAACGCAGAGCTCCTGTAGTGCGTATACTTGCAGTTCTTTGTACCCTCTTCGAACTAGTGACTCGTAGGTATTTTAGTCCAAAGGTTAATAGCATAAAGGATTTAAGTGTTATCCTGGTTCGCTATTCTAACTTTAGTTTCTAACTCAGCCTCAACCGAGGAAAGTAGGTATAGGTACCAATAAATCAAGAGAGTGGTTGAACAGTCAGGTGTATCCAAGTAAAAGTTAGTTCACTTCTGCTTAGATTAGCGCCAAGTCCACAACTTTTAGTCTACGTGTTAATTCGTATGATGCATATCACTAATTACCGAAAGAAACTGTTCTGTGTCTGAAATAGAAATTCAATAGCGCAGAAATGGCGGACTAAGCTCAATTCGACACGACAAGTTTTTTGTTAAAAAGCGAAAGTATATCTTTTTGCCAAGAAATCTACCCGAGATCAGAGTCATAACATGAGCACGCCTCATATCGACATATGCAAAAGTAATTTATTTCAAAAAAAAAACTAACAGTTCAAGTCAACAGGATAATAAAAAAAGTAACAAATAAAATATGAAAAACCGCAAAGAAATCCCAGAACAACTCAATTTTTCCTATCCACCACTTAATCATGAAATTTCAAAACACCACCACCAAACGACATCCGATACTTGAGAGCGATAAAAATTTGCCAAAAATGCATAAAACAAGCAAATAAGATTTATTCTATGCCCTTCTCCTGGTCCTAGAAAAGAAATCATATTCCGTTGACGACCCCTTTTCGCATTAATTTTGCCAGCTCCTTCACTATGCCAAGCAATCTCAAGGAGCAACTGAATTTCCATTCCAATGCCAGTTTATTGCGAAAAAAGTGAAAATAATATTGGCGAGAAGACAAAGGGTGTGAGAATAGTCCTTGCTGCCGGCTCTATTCAACCAAAGGATATGCTAGTGGTCGGGGAGTACGCAACACAGCCTAACTACTCCCTGAAGTGACATTTTCAGCATTTTTCCATTTGGAAATCACCACAATATGCCATTAAGGTGCTCCCTCAATGCTCAGCACCGGAGAGGCTATAAAAGGATGCGATTCTCGGTGATTCCTTTATTATAATGGTTTCTTGGTGTGTCTTAAGATTTGCGCGAGCGCTACGGACGAAAAGGGAAATATAGTATGGCTGGGTTGCATACGATTAGGACTGGGAATGTAGGACTCTGCAGATGACAAGGCAAATCCAGTAAACGGGATACCAGCAAGGTTGCGTTGATGTGTGTGCTTTACCTGCCGTCAGTGGTAGTGGAGTGAAAGGATATTTTCGATACCAACGTTATTGGTTTATTTGAATAACAAGCTCATTTATTGTTTTACAACAGGGAAACAGATTTCTTCCTCCAGCTTTTTTTTTTTTTTTTTTTTGTAGCAGTCTACCTTTTTGTGGGCGGTTTCTTGAGACACACAATGGGAAATGGGTTCGATTTTATTATTATTCTGAGGGCGGTTGTTCGACAGCATTTAATTCAATTTTAATGGAATTTTAGAAAGTAAAAAAGGAGATTTATTGATTTAAAAAAAGCGGTCTAATGCTCTGGTGCGAGAAAGGGTGTTTTAGACACAGGTAATCGTTTTATTTTCGTTCATTCTTGAGCACTCGATCTGAAATCAAATATGTTTCCATCTTGATAAGGGCTTCAGATTCTTCTTTTTTTGCAGATGGTGCTGATGTGGTAGGGACCTATAGTTGCATGGCGTTCCTGAAGGTCATTTTTTGATTTAGAGAAGCTTCCCATAACAATTTTATTCGCAGATATTTGTCAGAAGTTCATCGACATTACTGCAAAAGATTTCAGACCTATAAGCTTGACATCCTTCAAAAACTGCATTACACAACGTTCTTAGGTTAGATAGGTCTAATAGAAACTTGCTGCATTTGTAGGCATCGAAGGAGCATTTAACAATGTCACATACGTGAGTTTGCTTAACAAGTCAAGTCAAGGCCTCTCCCCCTTGCAGTGGATCCTAGTCATCAACGAATTATTTCTGAAATTAGAAAACAGGGAGTTTAAGGTAATCGTCTATACAGACGATGTTGTGCTGCTGACAAGATCGAACTGATAAACAATTCATTAATGACATTCAATATGTGGACAAAGCATTCCGGACTTCGGGTCAATCACCAGGAGACCGAGCTTGTGCTGTTCCCAAATAAAAGAATTTTACTGCAATTTAAACTACCAGCTATTGAAGGAGGACTCCTAAGGATATCTAGTGCTAAATACTTAGGAATTATACTCAAAAGGAAACGATCACTTTCTACACATGCAACCGAATCTTCGGCAGAAGTTGGGGACAAAACCCTAAGGTAATTCTGTGGATGGACGTATGGCAACATAGACTGGTGCAGGCAAAGCAACCAATCTTAAGGCAATGACAAAAATACAGAGACTTGCATGCGTAGGCACAACCAGCGCGATGAGAACAACGCCGACAGTAGGGCTGAAATTCTCAATATGCTACTTCTAGACCTGTACATGCAGGAATCTTCCGCCAAGAGTTGGAACTCAAATCTCGAAGGACATGCACAGTTTTTAAGGAAACTCGTAGGTAAAGACGTAAACAGTGACTACACTGTGAAAAACCATTTTACTGTACAAGTAGAAAAGAATGGGAAACCTTTGAACCAACAAAAGACAAGTCAAAGATGGATATGGGTAAGGAAAAACTGAACATACATAGCCCAATCAGACTTCCTGACCACAGCAGTGTCTTTCTAGCGAAGGCCTGGGCAGTGGCAGTGGAATCACAATTTATATTGACAGTCAGTCGGCCATTAAAGCAATTTGTGCTACTGGAATCAAGTCCAAACTAGTTCGCCCTTGTCGCGAAAAATTTAAGGTTCTTAGCTCGCAGCATGATATTACTCTGATATTACTCTCTGCTGGGTCTCTTGTTACAGGGATGTAACCGGAGATAGCTGACGAACTTGCAAGAAAAGGGTCTGTAATAAACCACAATCTTGCACTCCAATGGATTAAACCTCCACTTTGTAACCTCAGAGAGCGGGTTGAGTGTTAGATTCTAATGAGAGTCAAGGAAGCTTTGTCCAAAATACGTCAAAGCCAGAACCAGATAGGTCGGCTCACTTTCCACAACCTTTTAAGAAATCATACAATGCAGTTTAAACTCAACGACGACAATATATGTAGACTCTGTGGTGAAGAAGAGGCTCACGAGGATACATCTCACTTCGTCTACCACTGTCCCTGTCTATGTCACAACATAACTTCCAGGACATACAAGAACTATCTGACGTTTCACTAAACAATCTTTCCACGTTCCTGAACACTTCACGGTAGATGGAGACCCTAATCAACAACGAGTAGTAGAGTAGGAACCCAGTGGAGAAATTGGGACCAACCCTCCATTGCGCATCACAATGCGTCCACAAGGACCTAAGCGGGAAGAGTCGAATCTTGTTTTCCTGCATCAAACCAGCAACCTAACCCCTAACCTAAACTTGTCAGACGTTCGCGAGGGGAGGAAGTATGAAAAAAAAGTTTTGGTGCTTATGGGACTAGAAGAACCTTGAGTCTCCCACTCAGTGATCCCATACTTAATCACTAAACTATGGCATCCACGTTTATATGTACTTGAAGGATCTAAAATATGTCTGTTAGGTGGTTTGGTATATCTGAATTTCAGGAAAGGGATTACCCGTCCTCATTTAAAGTGATAATCGTGCACTTTTCTTAGACATTTTTCCGAACAGGCAGACAAGATTATCGAAAATCTTTTCAATTACCATCACAACAGCAAACATCTCTGAAGTGTGAAAAACAGAGTTCAGTTCAACGCATCAACATTTCTGGTTTTCTTCTCTGAAGCGGGATGCTAATAGAGTTGATGTTGAAGAATCCAGTGGTTTGTCATATATAGTTGTAAGTAAGCAGAAGCTTTAAAAGATGGTTCTTGATGGTATACCACGCCTACTCGGGGTACATACGAGTATATAAATCTCAATAAGAACGTTCATCGGATATACATAGATATGACACGGACGTCGGATCCTTTTTGAAATCCAGCCTCATATCTTGGTCATTCAGCCAATTCTTAAAATACCAATCGACCAGAATCAGAAATCCGTTGTCCGATACCAGGTAGAAGTACATTTGTGCCGGTAGGCTGAATTTCAAAGGTTTACCGTTGGTTTTGATCCTATCCTATTCAATTTGTTTCCATCTTAAGTTAGACGGATTGTCATTACGACGATTGCGATAAAAGGACCGCTGGGAAGAAGTATACCTGCGCCTATGTATAGGTCTCCTTAGAAAAACTACATGAAATAGCGTCTGTTGACTTTAAAAGATTTATATCAGCTTATACCTATATATACAAGTGGGTAGGTAAGTAGGAGTGACTGTAACAGCATCCCATGCTGAGACCAAATTAGCGCTTTAGAGCCGTTTTAGTACCACAGCTCACGTAATTCGGTTGATAACCTATAGAGATGAGGGGGTAGCGTACATCTTCTGTAGTCCACCCTGTGGCATTAAGAAAGCTGATTACTTCCTCAATGCTTTTCTCTGCAATCTCCTTTATGCTGTCAAAGAAAGGTTTGCCTAGTGTGCGCTGTTTGAGCCTACCTAGAGTCGGACACTTGCAGAGGAAATGGTGGATAGTTTCTGTCCCGCTTGCAGTATTGAAGCTGCGACATATGCATTCGAATTAGTTCAATGGCATGTACTAATCGCCACGGTTCTAGCAATATATGCCTGGTTTCTGTTTTGAAGATCTTGTGTTCTCCGCCAGTTGTAGTTTGGCCACATCGGCCCAGATATGACCATGGGTTGCTGTGACCATATACACTCACAGATAACCCACACCGTGGGTTGTGTTGATATCTGTAGCACTTCCATTTGGAGCTGTGAGAGATAAATTAGGTGTGACCTTATTTTGGCTAAAATTGCATAATACGGCACATAGCTATCCAGTTCCTAGATCAGGGCGCAGTATCTTGTGGGAACCTTACTAAATAAAGAATTTCTTAACTTTAAGCATGAAAAGAGAATCGTTAGAAAGTCTGTGCTTAACATTATGACAAGCTAAATGTAGCCTTGCTACTGAGATCTATCTCTAGGTGGAATTGATAAAGTTTGGTTCTCCCACGACACCTAAGTATTTGAATTTGGTGTTGGCACCCTTATTAATAATATTTTGGCACTAACAGCCCATACGTATATATTATACTCGTGTGTTGGTCCAACTTAGCTTCTCGAAGCCACTCGTGGTAGGGACCTCTAGTTTTATGCCGTTTCCGAAGGACAATTTTTTCTATTAAAAGATTATTATCCAGACACGTGGATAATACAGGGCCATACGAGTACCAACTTACGAGCAAAAGGGGGCACTGCCCCCTCACGTTATAAAGGAGAGAAAAATAAAGAAGAAAGAGACAAAAGGAAGTAAAATTATTCTTCAAAGTCGATATTATTTGGGGACCTGCATGGCGATTGATCGGGAAACTACTGACTGTCCAAAACATGGATTGGATCAGAAGCGCAACAATCAAGTTCGTAATGTAGTGCTTGTTTTACCTCCTCGTGGTGGTCCTCGGGCAACTGCATGTATAAATCCTTATACATGTAGGCCAAAATTGCAAGTGCGAGATTGTCTAGGGTCTTATGCCTAGGCTAGGTAACCTGGCCCGGCAACCCGCGTTACCGAAACTACAATAGCTATGGAAACCGACACAATGCCTCGAATAAGGACTGATAAAACGTTGACGACCTTTGGCTATCGTACCCAGACTAAGATTGGTTTCTGGAATGTGAAGACGCTCCTTGACTCTCAGAGTGAAGGACCTCAGAACCCCAGATTCCTTCAATTGGAGAATGAGTTCATGCGATATAGGTGGGACATCCGGAATGCCCCATGGATATGGAGTTGGACTGCTGTTAACGCCAACAGCACGCAGGGGCCTAATTTCCTGGCAGCCGCACAGTGATAGGATTTTAACGGCCAAATTCCGGACGAGAATACATCGCGTCACCATTATACAGTGTTACGCCCCCACGGATGGTTCGTCTGAGGAAGAAAAGGAGTACTTCTACAACCAGTTGGGAGCTGTTCATAATGCAACACCCAACGGCGATATTGTCATCGTGATGGTGGACCTGAATGCCAAGGTAGGCTGCGACAACGAAGGGCTCAAACATGTTATGGAACGGCACGGACTAGGCAACCGCAATGACAACGGCGAAGGATTTGTTGACTTTTGCAACGCAAACCGTCTTGTCATAGGTGGCACCAAGTTTGAGCACAAAGCCTGCCATAAAATCAGTTGGGTGTCAACTGACAGGCAAGCAACCTCCAACCAAATTGACCATTTTGCCATCAGTCGCCGTTTTAGAAGTAGTCTCCTAGACGTCCGAAACTGGCGAGGTGCCGACATGGGGTTGGTACGAGATCACCATCTTATGATAGCTACTCTCCGATTACGCACTGCTGCCGTTCGTAGATTCAACGACACAAGTATACCTAGGTTCAACGTAGACCGACTGAGAGTTCCCACAGTGCGCCAAGAATTAAGGGACCATCTCTCATGTGGAGTGGAGACAATCAGCAGCTCACTGCCCGCCACCATCCAAGACCATTGGTGCGCTGTGAAAACTGTTTTCACATCAGGTGCTGAAAGGATTGTCGGTCGATCGCAGGGAAACCATAGGGCGTGGCTTTCAGAGGATACCTGGAGAAGGATCATCGAACGAAAACAGCTAAGAGCTCGAATTGCAGCAACTCCAGCAGCAGGGAGGATCGAGCTTGAGTCCCTATATCGAATGAAGATGAGAGAAGTACAGCGTAGCGTGAGACGTGACAAGCGCAAGTACATCAATGCGCTGGCTACGGAAGCAGAAGAAGCAGCAGCGAGGTGCGACAGCAGAACCGTTTATAGAATCACTAAAGGCTTATAGGTGGCCGAAGCTCTACTCTACACCCAGTGAAAGGCTTAGACGGTTCGTTGCTTATATCGGATGAAGATCAACGGAAGAGATGGAAGGAGCATTTTGCTTCGGTTCTAAACCGAGTATTCGCTAGCAATAAGCACCCAAGTCAGACTGAAGTGTCCGTAGAAAGAAGTTCCCGAATTCGCACCACAACCCCCAGTAAAGAGGAGATTATTACCGCAATCAAAGCACTGAAAACTAATAAGGCGGTAGGACTTGACGGCATTCCCGCGGAGCTTTTCAAGCTTCGCCAACAGCATCGGCAGAGCTACTGTTCCCACTTGTCGGGAGAACATGGGAAGCCGAGAGTTTTCCGGATGAGTGGAAAAAGGCAACCTAATGCAATGCGGAAACTGGAGAGGTATCTGCGTGCTGCCTGCTGTGGCCAAGACAATAGCTAGAATCATCCTGGAGCGAATCAAAGAACACCTTGAAGGCACACTCTACGCAGAACAAGCATCACCCTGCGGATCATCATCGAGCAATGTGTTGAATATCGATCACCACTTCACCTGTTGTTCATCGATTTTGAAAAGGCGTTTGATAGTGTCAATAGGTTTGGCGTTCCTTGCACAGGAGAGGCATTCCTGATAAATTAATAGCAATTATCAAGGCTACATATGATGGGTCCATATGTCACGTTTTGCTCAGAGGAAGGCTGTCTGAGGAATTCGAAGTCCAAAGTGGGGTTCGGCAAGGCTGCATACTTTCTCCAATACTGTTTTTATTGGTGATTAGCGATGTGCTGAATGCGACCTTATCAACAGGAAATGGAGGAATTCGATGGAGTCAAACACCTCGACTACGCCAATGATGTATGCCTACTGTCTCACAGAATAATGGACCTTCACTATCACGAGGAAGCTACAAACGTTTGTCAATAGGTGTCTACATCTTAAGGATATTCTGGCCAAACCGTATCTCTAACGAACAGCTTTATCAGAGAACGGGCCATGAACCTATAGGCACAACCATTCGACGACGAAAGTGGCAGTGGATCGGTCACACTCTCCGAAAGGGTGACAGGTCCATAGCTAACCAAGCCATGCAATGGAACCCGATTACCCAGGATGGCAGGATACGCGGCGGTCCTAGGAGTACGTGGCGCAGAACAGTTGAGAAGGAAGCACGGCAACTGGGAAAGAGTTGGGGAGAGCTGAGGCACATTTCGCGTAGGCGTTGTATAGGTCCTAGGACCCACAACTGGATACAGGACATAAGTAAAGTAAGTAAAGTCGATATTAGTCATTAGTTCGCGTGAACCATTTTGCTGCTGTGTTAGAACTTAATAGACAGAGATTAAATCTCTGCAGGTAATAACATCTGTTTGCTAGAGAAGAACATTCGAAATCTTCTTCCCTGTAGCTGCGTGTTCTTCCCCGTTGCTGCAAACCCTACAATAAACATTGTAGACTATGGTCTAGATACTGATGGCTTATTGCATAATGAGGATGCCAAAGAGGCAATCCACCTTATTGGTTTTTGTTCTTTCGTTAAGGTAACTCTTGCAGAGTTTTGACAGTCCTGGTTCTATTGGTGCTAATTCCGGAGCCTGGATGTGAACGTACCTAAACAGTTATGACTTTCCCGATAAACTTGCCTTCTTTGATATTTTTTAGCATCCATCTATGCACAGCTTTTTAATCATTTACATAGTAACACGTGTGAATTTCCTACAATGAAATCCATTAAAACAACTCTACATTCGACCTATTCTTGTTACAATCACTTTAAGCATCTTTATGGCGGCCTTTAATGTGCTGGCTTAAATAATTCTCTAAGCCAACTCCCTTCAGTGTCCTAAAGGGTTAATAAAAAAAAGAAAAAAAAAAAAAAAACTATAACATCCAAAAAAAGGAAATCCAAATCCAAGGAAGCATTTCCCAATCTGATAACCCAAAACACACTTTTATTTTGGAACCAACTCCCTAAGCTCGTGTAAGCAGGCAACATCATATACCACATGCCCTGTCTGCTATCAGCAGCCAGAGACCTAACAAAAAAAAAAAAAAAGGATTTAACTAACTTTCAAATAGCACTTCACTGCCATTGCGGCACACACAAAACGTGAAAATAATTCTTTTTATGTGCCCATTCTAACAACCCCCAAATGGGCCATTTGCCCGAACTCACCCCACCGGAAGTCGCCGAGTGTGAGAGAGAGCAAATAAAAATCAGTGAACACTTTGGAGATTTACCGAAGCCGATGACTAACCGCCCGGAAAGGAAAATGAGCAAAATTCAAATTTGACACTCGTTCCCCCCGCAGGAAAAAAAAAAGGAAAAAGAAAAGAAAGGATGCACCATCACATGCCGAGAGGGGTGAGAAATCCTTTACAAATGATGCCAGGCATCTATAGTTTTCACACTACACTGACTTAACTTTTATGGGCCGATGAAGTGCCTGAGATATCCTGACGACATGCGTGCTGCTGCGTATTTGTACGAGTATGTCCTTTTGTGTAGTGCGTCTCACTGTGCCAGAGAGAAAATGTCCTTCGGTGATGTTATTACACCTATTTTCGGTAATCTCATTGCGAGGAAAACGCACACACAACACATCCAACTGATTTGAATAAGGACCTCTTTATTGTTTGTTTATACGCACATTAGATGGCTCTTGCTTATGGTTATTGCCTTTCGTTTTGTTCTCATTTTAGACTGCTGGCAGGTTTTCTTATCGGGATGCTAGATCTTCTTATTCTTCTTATTCGTTATCAACTCGATAAAACGCGGGGAATGTCCTTGGCGAAAATATTTTGGGGTGCATGTGGTCGACTTTTGGGATAATTGTAAATCGCCCCCGGCTGCAGGCAAAGATGCAGAGGTAAATGTTCGGCACACTGTGGACCTCCTGCTTTTGTTTGTCCTTGCAAGTGAATTTGATGGTTTTTATGATGTCGATTATGTTGTTCTTTGTGTGGTGCCAGCACACCGTGTCAAGGGAGAGTGTGTCAAATTGTTTGTAATTGGGTACTTGGTGTTTGGCGATTGTTGTTATTGTTCGGAATGGATCGTAAGACCGAGACTGACAGTGATAAGCAACAGAGTTAGGATTGATTGCAATTAAGATTGAATGGCAGTCGTTAGTGTCTAGAGAATGGACAAAATAAATGGGTTTCTAAATTTCACAGTATTGTGCAATATTTTTGGAAGGTGTGTCACGGTCCATATAGTTTACAGAAAGTGTTATGGATGATAGGGTAAAGCGTCTTTGCTCGGAACTCCGACGCCTAATGGAAATTGCTGGAGAATTACCTCAGAGGAAAGATCTAATTAAGCCTGCAGAGTGCATAAAAACGTGAGTTTAGTAGCAAACAAGTGGAAGGGAATTGAGGGAACATGAAGTGACCATCACATGCTCAACGTCGTTGACATTTCAATCCATCTACTGAAGGTCGAGTCTGCTGTGAGCGTCCGTTGGCACCAGGAACCCTATATGGCTAGTTTCTTACTAAAGGAAGACAAGAATGGATAACAATTGGGGTGTGAACCCTTATCTGCTCCTTATTTACGAGTACTAATGCGTTTCCTATTTACGGACAGAAGTCTTTCCGTTCTCTTCAGATCCAGGTTAGGCCAGATCTGTTTCGATGAAAGACAAGTACTGGTACTATTCCATCTGCTGTGTGCTATTTTTCAAGGCGGAACTTTAACTATTCTAAGGGCGCGGATGGTTCTTCTCAATTTTCAGTGAAGTCACGACCCGCACCCTCCTTTGCCAGTTCATTCGCTCTGTAGTTGCCCGGAAATTCGGTGTGTCCTGGAAACCAGCAAACTATCAGCGATCACGTTAAAAGAACTGCGGCATTGCTTTACCAACTTGGATCGTATTGTCGGCGATTCCAAGGCGTTTATAGCTGCTTGACTGTTTATATATAGTGCAATAATCAAACCGCGTTAACTGAAAGCCAAGCAGATTCACGGATTGGAGTAATTTCCGCTTGAAATACACTACAGTGATCCGGTAGTTGTCTGGTAATGTTTACATCAGGTGCACTGGAGAAGACTCCTGCCCGCGTACCATACTCTGCCTTAGATCCATCTGTACGAGTATATCTCTATCACAGAATCGTTCAGGATTTCTCCTGACTCCCAAGCGCTTCTGCTAGGAATTCTGGTCTTTTATCTGACATCAAAGTCAATGTGAGGGACAGTATAATAGTTCTAGCCGATCAGGATCCTTTATCAGCGTTAGTTTAAGCCACCTGTGAAGATTTTCTGCTGCATTAGCCATCATCCGCTTTCCAAAGTTATCAACAGCAAGCTATTGGAGCATTGTCTCTAGCGCAGTGGTAGGAGTTGTTTTTAAAGCACCCGTCATGATAACTTCTGAACTTTCCTTAGAAGATCAGAATTTGTTTTCTTGCCCAGTGCCGTCTACCAGTACTCTGTACATCAGATGGGCCTCACTATTGCCTTACAAATCCAATGGACCACTTTAGGCTGAAGAACCCATTTAAGGCCCAAGGCCCTTCGATAGGAATAAAGGGCAACCGAGGCCTTTCTAACACGAACTTGTATATTCAGTTTCCAAATGAGGTTGCTTTCGAGAATAACCCCCAAGTATCTGGCATGATATGCGAAATGAAGCCTCGCGCCATTTAGCTTTGTTTGGACGATATACGGTAGCTTGTACCTTCTTGTGAACAGAACAAGTTCGGTCTTTCCGGCGTTAACTGAGATACCAACCGTTTTCGTCCATTTTACAAGTTAATTAAGAGCTCATTCCATCATCCTACCGGCTTTCGATATGAAGATCAGAGGCTTTTAAAATCCTTGTTTGCTTCTCCGTAAAGAGACTTGAGAATGCTTGTGTTATGTATCCTAAAAACAAACGACCTGTCTTTAGCGTAAACACATTCCTTGTCAAACCATTTTTGCTTGCAGATGCTTTTGATTTGTGATGGCTAGTATGGTGGGACTGCATTTTTAATTAAATTCGTGAGCGTGTCAATACTTATCGAAGTGTTTGAAACAAATAAACTCTCTAGATTGATATTCGTGTTATTCTAGAAGCTATTGTGCATTCTTTCGTTCTAAATCAATTTTGGCAATAATCCTAGTTATGTGGTGTTACCTTCATTTGACGAACGGGTTACGATGCATGACAGAGGTACATATATGATCCAAAAAATGATCTATCCCTACACGAAAATCAGCGAAAAGTTGTTTCTAAGTTCCGGAGATGAAGCAGTGGTCAATTATGGAAAAAGCTAATCCAAAGACGAAAGTAAGCGCTTCCATTCAAAACACTACAGTCAAATGCATCAGCTAGCTCAAGTACCTTTATACTCTTGTTATCACAAATTTCAGCATTTGACTAGCGATGCATGATTGCTGCATTGCAACTGCTCACAAAGTTGTTCTGGGTCAGACCTAAGTTAGATTAGATTAGGTTGGGGGGCTGTGCACCTCAAAAGTTGCTTACACGGGGTCCTATTGGTCCATTGTGGTTCCCCTTGGGTTATGTTACCGCATCTAAGACTATTTCTAGTTGGCTGATTCTTACTCGAACCAGCGTGTGCCGAGTGTCGTTAAAACCATCAGCTATGCATGTGTCAACTCACCCAATTCTCCGAAGAGTCTGTTTCCCATATAAAGGAAGCTATGGTTTCGGCTGTCGCAGAGCAGGTGCTTGATGGTTTTTATTTCTTTCTCATCTTGTCGGTCCCGTCAGTACACCTATCAAGATGCGGATTTCCTTTTTCTCCATAGCTAGTAAGCATTTGGTTTTCCCCTCATTTAGGTTGCGGGATATAACACCATCATCTTTTGATAACCAAGCAGTGTTGGTTCGTTCAATGGACAGACCTAACCGACCATTGAAATCCCCTATGACCATTACATCTACTCATTCTAGGTTATGTAACATTTCAGTTAGCCTTTCATAGTCGCGTTGCCCGTGACTGCCATTACCCACAGAGTTTCTTCCAAGAAAGAAAAAAAAAAAAAAAAAAAAAAAATACCAAGAATATGTCACACAATCAATCCGATACTTCTCAGCTCCATTTGACAAGGGATATTGGACCATCTGTCCATATTTGCCAATTAAACATTAAAGGAATCAGCAATACCAAAGTGTGACCACCTAGCCAGAGTTTTAAAAGAAAATTTAATCGAGGTTGTAGTACTTCAAGTTGAAAATGTATGCTTAACTGAAAGCAGGGATAGTGATGAACTCTACCTAGTTACAATCCAAATAGAAGACTTAATAACTGCCAATATCAACAAACCTCCTAGATCATTATGGTCCCTTGGTATATTGCCAGTCTACCAACACCCACCAATCTACGTCGGTGACTTTAAGGTAAAGGAACGTTCCAAATTCGACGGTGGCAGGGAGACTATAATCCTGATCTTTGTTTTGTAACAAGTAGTGGTACAGCACGCCCCCATCGAAAGACCAGACAAGTTCTTTACAATTTCTCTAAAAGTCAACATCTCAACACTCTATCCTCTGCCCCAGGTCAAACCTAAACAGAGCGAACTGGGAGAAATTCTCTTTAGAACTCGACTCCAATAGGTGTCTGTTAGGTGGATACCTCCAATTACATAAAACTATAATAGATTTGTGTGCACCATTACATATAAAAAGGGGCTACCGAAAGGAATACATCCCTGGCTGGAGTTCGGACAGCGAAAGATTCTACCAGCAATACCTCTTACCTGGTGATTCTGAAACAGGAGAAGAGCTCCGCACATCCCTTGTCGAATCCCGAAAACACAATTGGAAAGAAACTATGAATAATCTGGACTTCACAAGATCAAGCAGAAAGGCGTGGAGCCTGTTTCGAAAGCTTGGTGGTTGTAATTCGATATGTACAAAATAACATGGCTCATCTCTAAACGCAATGTGGACATATCAAAGGACATTTAAAGGATTTAAGGTCAACTACCCCTGAAACCTCAGAATACGCCAGGGAATTTTTCCTGCCTGAACTGGAACCCGCCATCTCGAAAACCAAGAGTAGAAAAGCAGCAGGACTCGATGGAATCTATCCGGAGTTTATCAAAAACTGTGGAAAGAAAACAAAGATATGGCTTTGTAAACTTTACAGCAATATTGTCACCAGCGGAATACCTATACTACCAAAAGAATTAAAAAAAACAAAGATTGTAGCTCTTCTCAAGCCAGTTAAACCAGCTAACCTCGCGGATAGCTATCACCCGATATCACTTTTTAATGTCTGCTACAAAATCCTCGAACGACTTATTTATAATAGAATTAAACGTAATAAGCGAAGTTATCGAGAGAGGAGTTGTGTTGACCGGGTACTGTCGTTAACAAACCCATATTGAAGCTGGATTCGAGAAAATTAAAAAAAAAAAAACTGCCGCAGTGTTTGTTGACCTAACAGCCGCGTATGACACTGTATGGTGCACAGGTATGATTTACAAGCTCCTAAAAATGGTTCCATCCAAAATAATATTAAACCTTGTAAACAATATGCTCAGCAACCTGTCTTTTCAAGTTTTTACTAACGACTCTAACAGTAAGCCAAAACAGCTAAACAATGGCGTACCACAGGGATCAGTCTTGGCCACTTTACTGTTCAACCTATATGTATACCTTTTACCAAAGACAAGGTCTGCAAAAATTTCAATACGCTAATGAACTCGCTTTCGCAACTCAACATCAAAGACTGCATGATGCAGAAGAAGAACTCACAGAACTAACACTCTACAATTCAAACTTTGATATTTTTAAAAAATGTAGGAGTGAGTGGCAAGGTATCTCACCATCACGAAGGAATAACCTAGTCATAGATCCTTCATTCCCCCTGTCGGGCACGAACCTGCCAAGAAAATTGTGGTCCAGACTTAACCGTATAAGAACAAATCAAAACCTACCTACAGGTGCGCCTACATTCTGTTGCTTGGAAGTATCCTGTATACACATTATCCATTTATAAAGTAGCCGATTACCTATTTCTTCCGTAATCGCTGTTCATCTTATCCTGATAATCAACCCCTTTATCCACACAATTTTTAGCATTGCACTTAATTAATGCATTCGCTATTATAAAAGCCCCGTAATGTAGTAGATCATAGTCGCATAAGTTCTACTACTCGTATATCTCATTCAAGACAACAATTCATGGTTACTGACGGAAGTGAAGACACTGTCAAACATTCACACAAATTCTGGGTCCAAGTGTGTAACACTTGGTCTGCCGCATCAATTATGCAGCCCTTAATCACTGAACAAAAATTTTAGCAATGCAGCAAATTACAAGTGGAACGAGAAGACTTCGACTAATGCCAACCGAAGACAGTAGAGACAGCGCACACATGACACTCCATGTCAGGGCAAATAAATCGCACCTCTCACCGAAACACAAAACTCGCGCGCTGCACACAACAATGGAAGCAATTAATAAACTTCTCATTAAAAATTTTAAAATGGGGCAGCACCACGCCTCCTGTCATTCTTCTGTTCGCCTTTGCTACCGCCACGCCGACCTTTCATCTGTCGCATAAATCTCGGATGGGCCCCACCAATAATATGCAACAGCAACCAACCAACCAACCCCTCGTCAGTGTTGTTCCAAGTTTCTGGCCAACAT
Organism: Pocota personata; assembly: GCA_963082735.1. NCBI lineage: Eukaryota > Metazoa > Arthropoda > Insecta > Diptera > Syrphidae > Pocota > Pocota personata. The sequence continues at coordinate 260,160,410 of OY720429.1, read as the reverse complement.
AGGAAATAGCATTTTTCATGTCCTATTAATCCTGTCTCGTGTAACATACGCTGAGTGCAAATCAAATTGCTTTGCAGTAATTATTCCATCATCGTCAGTGTGTCGTTTTTGTCGGGCTTTGCGGGAGAGTGGTGAGTGCCGCCTGTAAGACCCCACCGCCACCATCACTAGCACTTTTAGCTGTCACATCCCTGCCACGCCATATTGTTGTACAAAGTCATCTTGAGGAGGTCATTAATTACCCTCAAGGCTTAGCTGAGCGATTCGAGGACGAACAGACGTTCATTAAAGATGACATTTGGATAAAAAAAAAAAAAAACGAAATCAAAATAACTTGCTGCATGTTGTTATTCCTCGGACCGTTTTTCGGATTTGTATTCCGATGGGATGATGGTGGCCGTTGCAACATGCACTGAGGTGTTACCGGGCGGCATTCATCTATTGCGCTGCAAAGCAATGGCAGTGCAGCATGCAAAATTAATTAAATTCAATTATAATTAATTTTATTAATAAATCAAAACTAAATTGTACTACTTCACTGACGTATTTCAAGATCTTATATCTATTAAGATGTATAGATACATTTGTTTTTCATCAAACGAGTTTTTGAAGCTTGTCGCTTTATTTTGAAACAGTTTGCAACAGTTTTTTCGAGGTTTTAAAGTGAGATGGTGGTAGATGAATCCGTAATGTGGCAATATCAGTGTTTATATCTGGAAATAGGATTAGTAACGTCGATATAGCTGGCCCCTTAAAGCATGTGCATCGCAAACTACAACTCGAATATGCACACAATATACTGAACCATGAATTTGTTATCTTGAATGAGATATAGCAGAACTTATGCGACTGTAATCTTCTACACTACGGGGCTATTATAATAGCGGATGCATTAATTATGTGTAATGCTGAAAATTGTGTTGATAAAGGGGTTGATTATCAGAATAAGTTGAACAGCGTTTAGGGAAGGAACAGGTGATCGGTTCGCCTCAGCGAACAAGAAAACTTCATAGTAGTACCGCAGTCGGTGCTGAGAATCGGGAGAGAAATCTTCTGCAGATTGTTAAATGGTGTTGATGGCCAACTATCAACTATCCGCTGATAGGTAGAATGAACGATATTAGCAAACACTTCCGTCCACCTGGCCAACATGAGGTAAAAATAGCAAAATCTAAGCTCAAATCAAAAAAGGCTGCTGAAACTGATGGCCTACCAGCCAAAATATTTAATAGCTCCATCTATAAATAAAGAGAAACTCTGAACTGCGCCAATTGCAGATGCATCAGTTTCCTAACCATCGCTCTGTATGAATGCTTTAAACCTTTCGTCAACAACCTAATTAGTCCTTATCAGTCTACCATCAGCCAAATATTCACACTATGGCAGATCTTGGAGAAATACCAAGAATTACGATAGGATATTCGAAGACGTCTTGTCTTGTTTAGGCATCCCTGCTTAGCTTATTTGAAGAATACACTCTGTTCTCTCGAGATCGGTAATAATCGGTCCGAACTGTTTGCTGTCAGAAACGGTCTAAGGTAAGGGGACGCGCTATCTGACGACTTCTCCAACATCTTATTTGAAAGGATTATACGAAACTCACAAGGTAACACCAGAGGCATCATTTTTCAATAGTCTGTTTAACTGCTTGCAAGGTGATGATGACAATATTGGAAGGACGCGGCGGACCATCAGTGAGGCGTTTATAAGTACTTAAACAGAAGCAGCAAATATCTATGAATGAAGACAAAACGAAACATGTGGTGCCAACAAGAATGGGCACCTAACATCGGCGAATAAAACAACACGTCAACATAGACAACCACATTTTCGAAGTGGTTAAGGGTTTGTCGTGCGAGGCTCCGCAACTACTTAGTGAAGTTACGAGTATGTTACACCAGTGATGAAAAAGTTTGAGGATAGTAAATTCGCTGAGAGAAAGAGAATAGCCTTGAAAAGTTATCAATGCCACTCTAGCCGGACGACCATAGACTAGGAGGCAAGAGGAGAATGAGACACTATAAGTGGTCACGGAGCTCCCACAAAACTGGCTTCGAAACCAGTGAAAGCAACTAAGAGACGACAACAGGAGCTTTTTAAATAAAAACTGCGTACAAGGTCCCCGATAGTAACCACTGCAGAGTTATGGAACTTGAATACATGGACGAAGCTTTAAGAAGGTGAAGTTATACAGGGAGGTGCATTGTCGTCAGATCCGCACTACAATTTTCAAAAAGGGATCAGGGGTTCCCATGCACATTCACCGATAATAATGATCTCTACATGGCCGGGATTCAAAAATGCACACACTGGCTAACACTCAATTGTTCAACAGGAAACCAATTGAAGTCTCCATTCTAAATTACAAATATAGGGTGACCAGATAGCAATGATAGTTTTTTCAATTGTTATGTTTCAGCAGCTGTCAAAGCTATCAATGACATCCAGCTGTCAAAACATTCAGTTAGGCCAATTCATCATGCATCATTTGACACTTCCCGAACGTGTGGAAATTATTAAAAAAATATTATCGAAGTTCCAGCTCAGTTGTAAATACGCAACGTGAATTTCCTCGTGAGGTCGGTCGTTATCATGGCTTCAGTGCGGAGGCAATTCGTCGCACCGTGGAAAAGTTTGAGCGTGAGTACACTCTTTTGGACCTTAAGCCATGAACCAGATAGTGATCGGTGCGAAGTGAAGAAAACATAGCCGCCGTAGCTGCTAGTATCGAAGAAGACCCAGAAAAGTCGATTCGGCGCCGATCAGCTGAATTGGGCATCGCTAGAGAGTCAACCAGGCTTATTTTGAGGTTGAATTTTAGCCTACATCCCCATAAGATTGTCCTGACGCAAGAATTGAAACTGGACGACCATAGACAATGCCGTGAGTTCGCTAATTGGACGCTGGAAATATTGGCCGGAGATCCGGATTTTGGCCAAAAACTCATCTTCTTGGACAAGGCCCATTTTTGGCTCAGCGGCTATGTCAACAAGCAAAATTGCCATTACTGGAGCGACCACAAGTGTTCGACCAAGCATCAATGCATCCACAAAGATTGACTATTTGGTGCGGTTTATGGCACGGCGGTATCATCGCACCTTATTTTTTTTCGAAATGAGGAAGGAGACACCGTTACCGTCAAAGGTCCTCCTCGGTATAGAGCAATGTTAACCGACTTTCTGTAACCACAGCTCGACAACATCGATATTTTCGAGCCGTGGTTCCAACAAGACGGCGCTATGATATTTAAATTTATTTTCCTATCGTTCGTATCTGGTCACCCTCTAGTATCTGTTTGGCTTCGGGCCTTGAGGCAAATTAAGAAACCATTCAATATGTTCGAGCGGTTTATGCTTAACAATGGCTATCTCAACACTACGACATGAACGCTAAACAAATCCGATGCACAGATTGGGCAAAGGCCAATGGCAGTACAGATGAGCGTGACAGGGACTAGGAAGGGGAATATAGCTTCTACGTGGCAACTTCCAACACAAGAGACGAACCAAGCTGAACCCTTCGTACCGGAGGTAGGGGACAGATCTACTCGATACCCAAATAAATACCTTCTGAGGGCCAATGTAGCAAAAAATTAGTAGAAGTACCAATAAGATCGCAATGGCTACTGGTAAAGAAATATGATTCTGAAAACATTGTCAGACATTGGGAATAGGGCTAGGTTAGGTTGGAGAGAAGTGCAGCTAAGTGCTTATCACGGGGGCCATACGGAACCTATATTTAAAACCTTCGTCTTGCGGTCGGTTCTGTTACAAACTAGCCTGTGAGATCCCCTAGTTCTTCAATAGGCTTGATTTCCATATGACGGAGGCGGCGGTTTTGAAGATTTGGGCAATCACATAACAAGTGTTTAATAGTTTCTGTCTCCTCTATATCTTGACAGCTCCTGCAGTGTTCGGGCGTGTTGATGCCTAGTCTGACAGCCCTGTCCCCTATCGTGCAGTGTCCTGTTAGCGCGCCTATCAAGATTCGAATTTCTTTTTTATTCATCGCCAATACGCTTTTTGTTCGGTTTTCATCTACTGTCGGACATAAGCTGTGAGATATGACACAGTCGCTTCTAGCGGACCATGCGGAGTTAATCAGTTCTCTTGCTTTTAGGTCTATTTTCCTTTTAGTTCACCTATTGGAGCTTCTACTGATATCCGAGTATGTTGAAAATCCAACGCTGATCCCTTTTTAGCTAGTTCATCTGCTGTCTCGTTTCCTGCTATATTACTATGTCCAGGAACCCAGCCCTATCAATGGCGAAGATCTCGGCTTGAAAGATGCTACAGTCATCCGGGAGTTTGTACGAGTGGTTGATTCTAAGTGACTCGCAGAAAACCATTTTAGACCCATCAGTGTAGAGCTGAATGTCCTGTACATTAATTAATGTGTTAGAGTTCCACCCTTTTGTTTCGGGAATAAAAGTGGAAATCTATGTAGGGCGTGTTATAATTTGTTGTTCTGTCGACATGGGTTATACTATACCTGTTGAGTATAGCTCCGTGTTCATAGGTACTTTGCTTCCATGCGGCCGATTGTTTGAGACGAATCTTCAATCACTTTTGGCAACTGTGCATCGTATGTACTCATCTAGCGGAGGGATATTTAGCATCATCTCTAAACCCGCTTTTGGTGTTGATCTCTGTGGTCCTGTTATGCATGCTAATCTTTGTACCTTTGTGAGTATTTTAAGATAGCTGCTTTTGTCTGTTGCATTCTACCATAAAATAATTCCGTAGGTAAGGATGGGTCTGACAATAGCCGTGTACATCCAGGTGAGCTTCGAATCAAGGATGGTTCCGAGATATTTAGCTGTTGCAGAGAGATTCAGAGGAATTCCATTCAGTTTAGGGGTTCAAATTCATCTATTTTCCTTCTATTGGTAAACAGAACCAGTTCGGTTAGACCGTTTTGTTCTGCCCAGGAGGACAATTCTTTTAGTGGAGATTCCACGAGGTTACTGATTGTAGGTAAGTATTTCCCACTGATCATGATAACTATGTCGTCTGCGTATCCAAAAGTTTTTACTCCTTTAGTTTTGAGGATCTTCAGAATTTTGTTAACGGCAAGGCGCCAGGTAGTTAAAGTGTTGCGGTAGTCGTAATAAAAAAACATTTCTTTAACCAAATCCACCACCAGTCATGGTGAACTATGGAAAGAAGCCAAACTCCAGGTGATTCCTAGGACCACTATTACTTCACCAAAATATTAAACTACTTATAGTAAGCGGGTAACCTTCAATGAATCCATGCGTATTAAAACCTGGGTGCTGCAGAACATGACAAGAGAGTTTTTAGTAGTGGCAATAGAGTATCTCCTATTCACCATTAATAGGCAATTCGTGCAGCTGTTAAGAGAGGTAAGCGCATGGTAAGGATCTAAGTCCTGGACTTGGCTTGAATCTGGACAAAACCGAATTGATGTTGTGTACCATTAACATTTAAGTTCCTGACTTGAATGGTCAATCACTCGCTTTCACTAGAGATCACTCCAGTACTAGAGATCTTGGTGCTATTCTTCTGCAGGAGAACATTTGTCAAGAAATGGGGAATCCAGCCAAATGTCAGTTAGGGTTACAATCTCAATGAAATCAGCTCTGGCCCTGCACCTAGTAGGTTTCTCAACCAGAGCGGGATAGAGAACGGCTTTCTAAATTTTTTTCAGGTGAATCTACTGCCTTTCGTGAGCTTAACCATGATCCAACGCTATTTTTATGGATAGTTCGTGGTTAGTCAAGCCGCTATTAAAACCATATCTCCTCATTCACCAATTTTGTAGAACAATCCCGCAACGAGCTTCTGCTTAGCTGGTTTGTTTTGGGGCCCTCTAGATACTGTCTAGCTTCAGATTCCGTTAACCTTATCACAAGTCAATGCAAAACTTAAAGTTATTAGCTAAAACATTTGTAGTCCACAATGCAGTTCGGATGATTCACGTCGTCTAACAAAGCAAAAATCCTTTTTCCCAGGGAGAAAAAAAAAAAAAAAAAAAAAACTAAAGGACGAAATAAATCCTATTCATCTCGCTTCAACTCGAATCCACACAATCTAGAGCGTCGATGTCAAAACAAACAATGGTCCTTACAATGCGTGCATTTCAAAAGTCCTCCATTTGCAGGACAAAGGCGTTCAGCTTCCCTACTCTATTACGAGTCCTCTCTGGAACCAGAAACAGAAGGGATAAGATGACTTTGCCAAAGCAAAATACCTACAAAAAAAAAAACTCACATTTTCAGTTCCTCTTTGTTGTTGCAACCCTATTACACACGGAAGGTTTGTTGTCTCTTTTTGTTGAAACCTTTGTGAGCGCAATCACCCATTTGCGGGGGTGGATCTGTGATGCGGCGCCTTTTATAGCAGCATACGACGCATATGGACTCAGTGGCGGCAATTGGCGTATGTTTCTCGCTGGTTTCCAATTGTATCTGCGCAACCCTCTGCGGTTTTTGGCTGAACTGTTGGACCACGGGGTAGTATGTTTTGCTGAAAGGCCCGCATTTAAGCACGCACCCACAACAAAAGGTGAATGCGAAGTGATGCAATTTGAGCAACAGTACAAAGAACAGGGTACGCCAACAAAGAATGATTTTTTTTTGTTGTCTTTCTGTACCTTGTAAACAATGTGCAGCCCTGAAATTGGATGCAGGAGATTTTTTTTTTTCTGTGCTTTTCGTTGAAAGGGGTTTAATTATTCGCGGGCGGTTTACCAGAAAGTCGAAAGGGATGTTTTGTAACCGAACACCAGTGTTCTCTGCGATTCTGAGAAGACGGCGAATATGACTTCGAGCAAGGATTTCAATTAAACACGTGCCTGTAACGGTGAGCAAGATTGTACGGTTTTGACATTTCCCTTAATATGAGCTGTCAGTTTATGGCAATTTTTCTGGATCTGCCTTGATGAGTGAAGTCGAGGGATGGAAACTGATATTTCTTGGTACAACCGACACGGGGCTGTGGGAATGAAAATTACTGCGAGTTGCATTAAAAAATGTATAAAATGTGAAGAAAGATGAAAGTTAAAAGTTGGGCATGTATACACATAGATTTTAGCCCGATCCAATTTAGAAGGACACTTTGATACCGCTTTTAATCTAGAGTTGTGTGTTCTTTTCGGATTCTATTAGACTGGCGTTTGTAGCTGGGACCGCATACAATTCGCCTTACTGTGTTAAGGACAATTTGCAAAAGGAAATTCTACAATGAGTGACCGATCAGAGGGGACATTAGACAAATCCTGATAATTTTGTGAAGGAATATACAAGCTCTGGCAGTTAAATACTGCTGTAATGTACAACCTAGAAGGCTCCTAGAGAGAACTGAGATTCTATCATACTTACGAAGACCATGAACATATCGCACTGAATCATTAAAAGCAACCTGAAGCTTATGTTGTGATAGCGAGTCAAGGCTACAGTACACGGCCTCAGCGTACGTTATTATTGGGATGATAAGTGTACGAACAAGTTTTCGACGAGTTTCAATCGGAGTAAAGCTGGCAGTGAGCCAAAGTTTTCGCAGACACCCGTAGATACGGCCTATTACAAGGTTAACGTGGTTGTAGCGAGACAAGTTGCGGCTAATTACAAAGCCAAGGGTGGTGACTGATTCTACCAGCTGCAGCTTGTTGTTGGATAGCCGTACGCCAGGGACGAAACTCAAATCGAAGAGCCTTTTTGAGATAGGTATAACCTGGGACTTTGCTGGCTTAAGAAACAAACCATTTTTTTCAGACCTGTAATTGATGGCAGCCAAATCCTCATTGAGATATGAAACTAGTTCATCTATTCTATTCAAGTGTTGGGATAGACAGTGTTGAACATCATCACCGTATAAATATACTGAGACATGTTTGCATACCAAGAGCAGGTCGTAATAAAAATGCAGAACAAAATTGGTCCGAGGATTGAACCCTGGGGTACACCTTGAGTAAGAGGTTTTAGTGTGGAGCATTTTTCTTCGACAACAACTCTTTGCCACCTGTTTGACAAGAAACTTTTCAATAGTCTTACAGCTCTTTCACCGAAACCAAAAAAGTGTTTAAGTTTCCAGCAGAGGATACTGTGATTGACTTTATCGAAGGCCTTAGAAAAGTCTAACAGGCATAGCAAAGTTACGAAAACACGATTGAAACGGACTTAATAAGGAATTAACGGAAAGATGATTTTGTATTTGCTTTGCCAGTACCCTTTCAAAAACTTTTGAGAGACACGGCAAAATGCTGATGGGCCTGTAGTCGCTGGCAATGGCAGCATTCGACTTTTTAGCAACTGGTATCACTCTTGTATACTTCCAGGCTTGGGGAAAAATTGATGTCATAATACAGAAGTAAATTATATGAGTAAGATGACTTAAGATATGTGGCAAAACTATTTTCACCAAACGTAAAGGCACTCCATCATCACCCGTAGCATTCGATTTAATTGATGCAAGAATACTTAGAACTTCGTTCTCCGAGACCGCTTCAAGTTCAGCTTGATGTTGCGCATGAGTATCAGAGCTCAAATCAAACTCCAGACCGCTGTACTCTACATTATTAACCAGAAAGTAATTGTTGAGTTCATCAGGATCTAAAGAACAATTTCTACTACCATTATTGCCGATACCAATATCGCGCAGGTTTTTCCACAGCATTTTTGGAGGTAGGGAGGTGCTCAACTTAGAGGAGTAGTAATTCCGCTTATACTGACGAACAATGCATGTCACCTTATTGCGTGCCACTTTATATGCAGCCCAATTAAGCTGGGACCTATTTTGTTTCCATTTACTATATAGCTTGTTCCTGCTTTTAAGCGCACTAAGTACTGCCGAAGTAAACAATCGGTTTTTATTGGTCCAAAAATAATTGAAAACATTTCAGTTTGTCGTTGGGATGAGACTTAAGCCTACAGTGCTCCCAAGGAATCGAGGATGCTGCAGCATGTAGCGAATCTAAATCAATAGCACGAAAGTCCTTAAAATGAAATGACGTCGGGGCAATATTATTTGAAAAACTAATATTATACGTGCAAAACAGAAGATCGGAGATACCATTAAGAGATAGCTGATCGTAAAGCAGAACCGTTGAAGGATCAGATACAGTAATAAAATCGAGAAGACTGGGCGGAGCATTCAAAGAGCTTAGGTACGCAGGAGAGTATAGCAATGGGTCGGTAGTTGGAGATTTCATTCTTAGGACCCTTATTGTGAAAGGCAATTATGTAGGAGCTCTTCCAAAGCTTGGGGAAGAATCCTTGTGCGATAAATATTTGGAAGAGAGCCGTGAGGGGTTGGGCCAGATAGTTCACACAACTTTTCAGTACTATTGAAGGGAGACCATCAGGACCAGGAGAGTATTCATTCTTGAGTTTTTTTTTATCTTTTCTTTCACGTGTTCCACGATTATGTCAACGGAGACTAACGGGGTTTGGCACAGTTTTTCATATAGGAGAAGTATCCAAGATCAACTTCAAGCCCATGGTTGCTAAATAATTGTCTGAAAAAATTTGCGACTATCTTAGGATCACCGAAGGAAGTGTTAGACAATTTTATGTGTTGATGAAGTGGAAAATCGTTTCGGATCGGAGATCAAGGTATGCTGGATTTGGTCTAAATATTCGAGATATAGAGATTCACAGAGTTCGGAAAAGAAGGTATATGTGTGGAGGTAATTGGAAAAGTCTGAATAAGAACGAGATTTAAGGTACGTGTGCCAAAATTTATTTCTTCTATTGCAAAGGGAGCGTAATTCTTTGGTGAACCAGGGTGGAGACGACGAGGAGTTCTTCTGGAGCACGAATGGGAAACAGTTGAAGATTTCGGCGTAGAACAACGCAAGTGCACCGTCGATAGTAATGCTAGGATTTTCAAAAATAACATTGAATTAACTAAGTAGTTAGTAACGCCTCTTAACTCAATAGTTCTAAAGTCTACGCTTAAGCATATGCAGATGATGTCGCCGTTCTGTCTGTCGGATCGTGCCTATCGACTGTTTGCTCTAAGATGCAGATGGCCCTAGACGCAATCGACGACTGGTGCGCTAGGAATGGGCTTTCAGTTAATCCTCTCAAAATCGAGGTGGTTCTCTTTACGAGAAAGAGGAAATTGACTGGTCTGACTCAGCCAGTGCTAATAGGCGTCACTATCCAACTCTCCAAGGGAGCCAAATATTTGGGAGTAATCCTAGATAGCAAGCTTCTTTGGACGAAAAATGTCGAGCAGAAAACTTCCAAAGCTCTGTCAGTCTTTCGGCAATGCAAAGGTGTTTTCGGCAAGACATGGGGAAAGTCCTTTGGATCCACATGGCAATGATAAGATCCTTCCTCTCATAGGCATCAGTTGTTTGGTGGAATAAGCTTTCAGGTAAGTACGTTACTGCTGCTTTCACCAAACTCCAAAGAACGGTCTGCCTAGGCTGCTTGGGAGCTTTCTCCAGTACGCCTGACTCTGAACGCTTTGATGAACCTCCCCCCCTTGGTATTTACATCATGGAGTGTACACTTAGAGCCATCTTCCATTTAAAAAGAAGTAGTTTCTGGCACGATTCGCACTGGAGACCCCTGTTTCATGGATATGCCGTCTGATGCAATAATACCCGAATTACGGCTGCGGTACAAATTTGAAGTCGACTTTCCTCGTGTTCAGGATAGGCTTTGGCCAGAGTCTGAGCCAGGAAAGGAATGCAGTCGTATTTTCACAGATTGCTCCAAAACTGGACGGTGATCTGGTGCTATTGTATTCATGGAATGCGACAGCATTAGGCTTCATTCATTGGGAGAGCAAACATCTGTTTTCCAGGCAGAAATATATATCTACGTCTATAGTGACAGTCAGGCTGCGCTTAAGGCCTTTCTCAATCCTTTAACCACTTCCAAAATAGTTCGAGAATGCAAAACATCCTTGAATCCGATCGGAAGGCTGAACTCACTGAATCTTGTTTGGGTCCCAGGACACAAAGGGATAACAGGAAATGAGATCTCTGACGAGCTTGCTCGACAAGGTTCAGAAGAGAATTTCTCTGGACCTGAACCCACGTTGGGTTTCCAGCGTCCTCGGTTAGGGCTTCCATTGACGACTGGGTTTTCAGTGAACACAATCGAAGGTGGCATGACTCTCCAGGATGCAGGCAGACTAAACGAATGGTCCCCGTCGTCTGTAAGAAATCCGCGGCTTTCTTGTTATCTCTTAGCAGAAAAGACTGCAGACAACTTACTGGCGCTCTTACGGGCCACTTCGCCTTTGCCAAGCACCTCCATGTGCTAGGTTTGAGCGCTACCCCCGTCTGCGACTCCTGTGGAGAGGGCGATGACACTGTGGAACACTTCCTATGTGATTATCCTACCTTTGCTCGGATCAGGTGGCAGATTTTCGGTGCTGATGTGGTGAGTGCTGATGACCTAAGCTCTTCGTCTATGAAGGGTCTACTCGTCTTTTTACAAAAGATGAAAAAAAAAACACATTAAAATGGGGATCTCTGTGTGGTTGTACAATGGACCTGTTTTTGAGTCTGAGTGCTCCAGTAGGGTGTACCCGCCCCGACAAAAAAAATAACGCCTCTTAACTGGTAAAGGCCGGAATAAGAGACACTGTCAATGAATAGGACCTCCTTATCTGAGGAGGGATTTGTAGCAACAAAGTGGGTCTCATTGTCAGAAAGAACCCATCGAAGATCAGGGAAATTAAAATCCCCCAAAATTATGACGACGTAGCGGAGGTCTACAAATGCAACCTCAGACAAAGAAGTCATTTTCACAGATTGTCTTTCCAACTCTGGCCTCTTTCAAATCAGTGGCATAACTAATAGCCTTGGCTAACAACTTGACCTTATCTTCTCATCTGATGCTGATAATTGTATCGTAACAGCAAGTTGTTTACCTAAGTAGTTAGTAACGTAACATCTTCTCTCCATTTTAGCCCGTTACCATCCACCCCTCTTCCTTTCATTTTCATACGGTGACTTAAATTCTAATATTCACACTCAGAACTCATATAGCTTTAATTTTCGGAAAGCTGACTTCGCCAAACTTAAAAACCTGCTCAGTAATGCTAATTTTAACTACGCACGCGTTACTGTGGATACTGCTCTCACATCTTTCTGTACTGTAATTTTCGATTGTTTTCTGCAAGCTGTTCCCTACTCGCTCCAAAAAAAATTGTTCTTCATCCCCACCTTGGTATAACAAACAAGTGCGCTCACTTCGTAACAAGAGGAATAAACTTTAGAGAGCATACCTGTTCTGGCTATGATTACACCATCTATCTATCTATACACACTTCGCCGAACTATGCGAAGCTCTCTACCAGGATTACCTTGACCGAATGCAATCCAGTCTTATCACGGATCCAAAGCGTTTAATCATTTCGGTTGATATCACTTCGTTACTTGTCGCAGAGAAGATTAATAAACTTAAGGATGACTACTCTCCTGGTCCTGACGGGTTACCCGCAATTGTTCTAAAAAAAATGCGTGACCCATTTGGCCCAACAGTTGACTTCTCTTTTTCTTATGTCCATTTCCCAAGGATCTCTCCCACTTCTTTGGAAGAACTCATTCATTATCCCTATTCACAAGAAAGGCCCAAAAAACGAAATATCTAACTATCGACCTATCTCGAAACTATCATGCATACCCAAACTCTTCGAGAGCATACTGTACGACTCGATGTTTTTTCATTGCGAATCCTTATTTTCTTCCAACCAACACGGATTTCTTAAAGGTAGATCGACAACCACCAACTTAACTGAATTCGTTTCTCAGGCGCTGTGTGCATTCGAAGATGGCAACGAAATAGATGTTATTACCACTGACTTCAGTAAAGCATTTGATAAAATCTCGCACCAAATTATTATCGTTAAGTTTAAAGCTCTAGGTTTTCAACCCGGTTTTATCAATTGCATCAAATCTTACTTTTAAGGTCGACAGTACGAGGTTATATTTAGATCTTCTGTCTCTAACCCCATTAAGGCCACTTCGGGTGTCCCTCAAGGCAGCCACCTTGGTCCTTTAATCTTCGCCCTGACCATCAATGACGTCGACTGCATTATCAAAGACTCGTATCTCTCTGTCTATGACGATGACATGAAAATCTTTAGATAAATATCTTCCCCCATCGATTCTCGCCCACTTCAAGATGAACTTAACAGATTTTCTCTCTGGTGTCAGAAAAATCATCTCGAACTTCATGTAAGCAAATGTCAATTCATCACCTACTCCCGTAAACGGCTTCCACCAACCCATAGGAACTACTTCCTTTGCAGCCACCCACCAGTTTAATATTTACGTGTTTTAGGTGTAATCTGCGATACGGAACTTAACTTCCGTTCTCATATTGACCACATAATAAATGGAGCCAATTCTGCGCTTGGCTTTGTAAAACGTTGGTCCAAGGAATTTTCGAACCCATTAAACCTATCCTCGAATATGCTAGCCAAGCTTGGTCGCCACACTATGCTATCCACATCCGACGTATTGAAGCCATCCAGCGCAGGTTTATCCGTTTCGCCCTAAGCGGTCTCCCTTGGACTGATAGATACAACTTGCCTCCCTACTCTGATCGTCTAAAACTCATCAATCTTCAATCTCTTGAAAATCGTCGTGAAATTGTCGACTTACTCTTCCTCCATCAGCTAAGTACTAGTCACATTGATTGCACCGCGCTCCTTGAACTAGTCTCATTTAATACCAATCCCCGTAACCTAAGGTCCATTCCCGTCTTCCGTCTTACTTATCATCGCACCACTGTACAAAATGTTGCGTTTGGCTAACAATATGGAAAACACCTTTGACTTCCACTGCAGCAGAACTACCCTTCGAAACAAACTTCAGCATCGCCTCAATTCCACCTAGCCAAGTCTTGATTTTGGCAACACCCCCCTCCTATTAACCACCACTACCTCCTACCTACTCTTCCTAGTTGTCTTTAGTTTTAAGTTTATAAAATCGTTTTTGCCTTTAGTTTTAAGTTTAGTTTGTTTAAGTTTTCTTGTGCTTGTATTAAGCTAATAAAAATGCCGGTAGAGCCGGCGTCAATCAATACATTGTTAAACAGGAAATCAATCGCATGTATGGCAAATTGGTAGCATTGGATTGGTTGAGATGGACTAATATAGCAGTTATTTTGACGCAAATGAACTCGAAATTGGAGGTGTGCGAGGTTTTAAAGAGTGTGGAGTCGAGGCGATTGTGTATTACCAAGAGAACACCGCGACCAGAGTAATTATCTTCATTTTCAAGACCATCGTCCCGAAAGACATTGAAGTCGGACGTAAATAATTCGTTGTTATTATAATTACTGGACAGATTGGTTTTGTTTAGAGCAAAAACTGCATAGGGGAGATTTTGTGAATTAAGAAACACGGAGGAGGTTTTAGTTCGAAGACCTCTTATGTCCTCTTACGTTCATAGGATAAACTACTTGTATCCTTAGGGAAGTTGCCCAAAATGTTGTAAATTATTTTTATTATTCTCATTGCAAATGCATATGCATTATCCATTTGAAGTACTTATACTTTTCATTGGCAAATTCCACATCTTTTAAGAACATAAGTTGATTCATTCATTTCCATTTTTTTTCTTGGAGGGATCGCTCCAGCTCTTGAGGGATATTTATTGCTTTTTAATTCTCTGTAGAATTTGTCTTTCAGAGTTCGCCATCTATCCTTTAATTTCCTGAATGAAAAAAGAAAGAAAAAAAAGCAACATTTACTACTGACAACATCAAATATTTACCGAACTTTCATTTTTCTAGAGAGCTCCTCGAACTTATTATCTCGTAACAAAATATTTTTATAGTGCCGGCTCCTAATTGTCTTTTACGAACTCTATAATTCGCCCTTCCATCTTCAACACATTCATAAGTAGACAATGAAACTTCAAAAGTCAGTGATACCAAATACTTCAAAATCTTTTTTTTTTGTGTTGTGGCAACACTGTCGATTGCAGCGAATTTAAAAGCAGAGATGTCTTCTAGTACAACACTGCATGCAGCATTTCCAAATTAAAACATGTGTATTCTAATTTCACTGCGTACAGAATTCTGCACGTATGTTTTGGGCATAAAAGTCACTAGAGATCACTTTTTCTTTTTGTGTATCCACAAAAAATGACTTAAACCCACTAACTTCTCTGACCTAGTTAGTGAAAACTACATCGCTTTCCTTCGGCACACATCAAAGGTGCAGCATTTCTTTGCAAAACTATTTGCAATCATCTCGGAATAACAATAAAGAAACTTTTACTCGATTGTGGTAAAAATCTCCACCACATCCCGCTTCACACGTCACCAACTATAAAGTTCAAAAAGTCGGGGCGCACTAGCACGAAGAAAAAAAAAAAGGGTAGAAGGCCATAAATCTCTCTCAAGTGTCGATACCTCTCCACCATACCCGAATCCTAAATCCAGAATCCTATTATTATTATTATTTTTATTCCCTCCGGGATACTTCACTAAAGGAAGGACGAACAACAAAAAAAAAAAAAAAAAAATGGAACAAAATTTCCATTTCTGTTTCCCAAGGACCCGCAACAAACAACAACCCCACTCACCCACCCGTGTATCCTGAATTTTGTGTCGGTTTTTTTTTTTTGAATTTTCATTTTCAAGAAGAAATACACATCCCCTGCCGCCCGCCCGCCATCATATGCAAACAATTTCTAATGACATGTTATCGGATATTGATCGTCCTGCTTTTTGGCAACGCACAGGATCGTGGGTGGGTAAAGTTGTTTCTTAGAGACGACCAACGCGCTATGTGTGTGCACGAAGCTGTGAGACAATTTGTGTTAAGGATATGTTCCGGAATACATTATGGCAAACGGGGTCCTGGTCGTTGGCTCTGGTGAGATGGTGATTTATGGGTTTTGATTTGCCTACGCTTTTGCTGTTGTTTGGTTGGGGGTATGCTCTTCTCGGTCTTGGCAGAATTGAAAGCGCCCGCTCGCGAAGGGTCTCGAGATTGAATTTTTATTAGGAATCTTATTTATGGGCGTGTGTCCTTTTTTTCTGTGCTCTGCTATGAGGTTTTTGTTTGCGCTGCTTCATCTCTTACAGTGTTTGCATTTTCAATTTTCCCTTTCGACTTTCTTGACGTTTCTTGTTGTGCGGGTGGGTGGAGGAATTTGCGTGCTTGCGAGCACCCACATGGTGCGTATTGTGAAATGCGAAATTCCATGTCGCCTCGCGCTCCGCATAATGTAAAGTGTGACGCGATGTTAATCACCTGAATGAGTGCAAGATGAAGAACTACACTGCTGACAATGACAAATCCGCATTTGGCGACTGTCATTCGCCAGCGAGATATAGGTATCCTGGGTATATGTGGATGCTGCTGCTTGGTCTATGTCTGGATGGATGAACTATTCCATGCGTCTGGAACTCAGAATCCACCGTTGTTGCAGATGTACAGAGGGAAAAATCGGAGGGAGAAAGATTTTCGCGCGTTTCGCGTGAGTGTAGGCCCATGGTCCGTGGAGAATTGCATATGATAAATACCCAGAGTTCGAGGTGATCCCATTAATCTTTCAAGTTGTGGCGCGTTAATTGCCACCGTGGCACCACACTGTTGCCATAAACACACATACACTTTGGTTGTACGGCACAGTGTTGGACTGTGTGTCAAAATATTTACACATTTTCCACTTTGCACGGCTATAGTGGCTGCTTTTTGCGGATTTCTCTTCTTTTTTTTTTCCTCGTGCTGTTCCTTAATTTGAAAATGGATCTGCAGATTACTCAGAGCATGAGATATAATTAGGCATCTGTCTCCTTTCTGTTGGAAATGCAAAGAGTGCAGTAAGACTCAATGGAATGCTGGTTTTATTTTTTTGCGGTTTGATTCGAGTTAAGCAAATGACTCATGGGGAAGTTTGTGTCTGATCTGTCGAGGTAGGTGACTTTACGAAATGTCTTAATCGTATCGGTATAACAAAAACATTATTTTTGTTAGTTGGTATAACCTAAGTACACTTGTTTTGTTAAATTGTGTTCTCCTTTTTATTTTACAGGTTTTATAAAAGTAGTAGGAAGTAGTCTTATAAATGGTTATTCATTTCGAAGTTGGGATTTTACATCCCTGTCATATGACACTTGTCAAATTCATCTATCATCCATTATGACAGGTAGTTAGTTTTTGTGATGCCATTTTTTAATGTGTCCATTTAACTACTGCGCAATGCATTAACATTGTTGCTGACCATAGAGTCCGCAGAATATGACCATAGAGTCCGCAGAACATACGCCGATTGGGTGCAGCAAGTTGGCCCCGATTTTTCGAACAAAATCTTTGTCAGCGATGAGGTCCATTTCTCGCTCTGTGGCTACATAAACAAACAAAATTGTAGAATTTGGGTGAGGCCATTGCATCCACCATGGTTTGCGCTATGGAACGAGGTGTCTTGATCGGACCGTATTTTTTTACGATGAATTCTCAATTTGCTTAGGTACTCAACAAACGTCTCTAAATTGAATTGGAAGTTATACCCTTGCAAGCAATTTATACAAATCAAACAGTTAATGAATGTTTTTAGTCTTTAAACAATAAGCATCAACAATAACGCGCCTATACGACCCAGGAAAACAAATATTAAAGAAGGGTGGCACAAAAGATGGCTTATAGTTGTTATATACCAAAAGCCAATAAATCTACCGCCAATTCTCAAAAACGTGGACAAAGCTTCACCTCCTATCTACCCACCAATAGCTTTAACGTCAGTGCTGTCATTATCTACCCAATACATATGTACTATCTAGAAAGGAATCATCTATATAATGACCTCTAGTATGAATTCAGGCAACAGCGTTCGACATGGGACTCACCTTCCTATCAGAGAAATGGAACTCGAGCTTCCATTTCACACAGAGTTGTTGCCCCTAATAAATCAAAAGATTTCGATAGAGTGTTAATTAGCTTGAAGCGTCCCAGCATGTGAATACCAAGGGCAGGTCGGTAGAAACTGCTCTACACTCTCTGGTACGTACCATTGGAAAGTCATTAGAGTGCCAGGAGTGTACTATGGTTGCCTTACTTGATATTGATGGAGCTTTTAACAACGTCCTACCAGAGGCAATTGGATGTGCATTGACAAACTATAAGATATAGGCATCGCTTGGCATACTGAGAAACCAAATGTTAATCGAATTATCAGCACAAAACTTAGCGCAGCCTCCGCTCGAAGGTTTGCCAGTACATAGAGGAACACCGCAAGGTGGTGTCCTGTCCCCCCTTCTCTGAAATCTTGTAGTGAATGGGCTTTTACTTATCCTGGAAGGAATGGGCTGCAGGGTGATCGCTTATGCAAACGACGTTGCTATAGCTGTCTCGGAGAGGCACCTGACTATTCTAAGGGAGTTGCTGCAGAATGCCCTTGCTAAACTCTCAAAATGGGCTGATAAATGTGGACCCTCAAAAAACTGGATTAGTCCTCTTCACCAGGAAATATAAAATTCCTTACTTAGCTGCTCCAAAACTGAGTAGAAACAGCCTCGTTTTTAAAGACAAAGCAAAATACCTGGATCTTATTTTGGATAGAAAACTTAGCTGGAACCCCAACATCCAGGAACGCATTAAGAAGGCCATCTTAGCTTTATACTCGTGCCGTGCCAGAAGGCCATTGGTAAGAAGTGGGGAATGCAATCTTATAACTTACTGGCTCTATGTATCCGTTATCAGGCCCATACTTATGTACGGCGTGATCGTTTGGCCGCTCTCTCCAACGCTATACACCGCAACCAGTTAGTGAAAATACAGAGATCAGCTTGTCTGTGCATTAGTGTTCTACTTAGAACCACTCTTACGGATGCAATAGACATTCTGTTTCATCTGATATCACTAGACGTCTTTGGCAAGCAAATGGCAACCATTCAACTCAATGCCACCTCACAGTCTACAGGCCTTTCCACAATTCTTCAAAACCAGGTTCTCTTTCAATAAACACTTCCGGGCCACTATCCCATCTAGACTAGACTGGAAGGGACACGTGACCCCGGACAGAGAATCCGTACATTTCTACACGGATGGTTCGAAGACAATCGATGGAGTGGGTGGCAGGATCTGCCAGATCACTGTAACGTTTTCCAGTTGGAGAAAGTGGCTATCGAAGAAGCTCTATGTTGGTTAAAATGGAATGTAATATCTGCTAAAGATATAGGCACCTTCACTGACAGTCCAGTCGCTATAAAATCTTTGGAATCGATCTCTTCCACATCAAATGTCGCCCTATATTGCCGCTCGTCTCTTAATGAGATGGCAAAGCAATTCAACATTCACCTGTGCTGGGCGCCAGGACATAAGGATATTCCAGGGAAATGTAGGGTTGATGATCTTGCCAGGCATTGCACGGAGGATAAGGATGTGGCAATGGATGTGGTAATCTTCTAAAAGTACTAGTAGCCTACTAGTATGCATGATTCGCATACCCAGTTACTCGATTCCAGGAATGCGTCTACGTGCTAATCGACACCCAGTTCACTTCTAACACTCTCCGGCTGGTTAGCAATTCATGCTATGCTTCTTGTATTGCTGCTTCTGCTCTCCTTGCTTTCTCAATTATACGAAGCTTTTTCTGCACATTCGTTATGAGTGTGCACATTTTCATCTAGTTCTCCTCTGATCGCAACATGTCGTCTATAAGGAGCGGTGGACTCGGCAAGTTATTTCTCCATTCTGTGAAGCAACTGCATGTTCTGTGTCTTCCTCTTGATCTTGACAATCTGAACAGAAAGGTGAGCTATCGTGCCCAAATCTGCTTAAATACTTCCGATAGCTACTGTGACCGATAGGAACTATGTAAGGTGATAGTTGCAGTCCCCCTGCATTCGTCTTATCCACGCCTCGATGGTGGGGATCAGCTTGTAGATCCATCTGCCTTTTGTACTGTTTTCCCACCTAGCTTGCCACATAACTATTGATATTGCCATCTCTTCCTCTTTTATTTTCCTGACAATTCCTGCTTCTTGATTATTCGAGCTTCTCTTTTCGTAGATCCTTACCATCGCGTTTGCGAGGATGTCGATAGGAATCATTTCAGCTATGACACAGGCTGTTGTTCTTATCGCGCAGAGCCTGCGGACAGTTTTCTCCGAGTCTCCATCGTCGCTTAGGCCTCCGCCCAAACCGGGGAAGCATACAGGGGAACCGAGCTGACGACTTTGGATAGTAAAATCCGTCTAGCGTACCCAGGTCCTCCTGCAGTAGAGAAGCTTTCTTACTCAAGTATTCTACGTGGGCTTTAAACTTCAATCTATTATCAAGCATTACTCCTAAATATTTAACTGCTTCTTCTGATCTTATAGTCTGGCTGCCGACTCGAATATTCACATATCCAACAGCCTTTATAAGAACAGCCTCAGTTTCGTGGTCTTCTAATTCTAGACCGGCGGATACGAGTACTAGCCCGTCTTTGATTTTTGCGATTGCTTCGTTTGTGGCTGACTCTATTTCGTGTATGTGTTTGGCCACGATAACTACAGCGATGTCATCAGCGAACAAGATTATCCTAACTCCTTGTGGCAGTATTAGGCGCAGGACTCCGTCGTACATAATATTCCATAGAAGAAGGCAGCCTTGTGGGACTCCCGCAGTGACGTTGTAGTACTTTACCCCTCAACTTCCTGTTTGTGGAGTAATTTGTGATTATCCTCAACAGGAAGTATGGAGTATCGATTCTGGCCAGCGATCTCCTTATAAACGACCAATCTGCCGAGTTGAAGGCATTTTTAATGTCCAGAGTCACTACGGCACAGTACTTGTATCTTTTCCCCTGGATCGCTTCACCTCCTGCGTGGACTACTGCTTTTATGGCATCAACGGTAGAACGCGATTTTCTGAGTCCGAACTGCTGATCTGTCAGTGCTCCTTTCTCCTCTGCTACCACAAGCGGTCTGTTATATATTATTTGTTCGAGGATTTTTCCGAAAGTGCCGAGTAGACATATTGGGCGATATGACGATGGTTCACCTGGCAGCTAGTTTCCTTTTGGTAGCAGGACCAAATGTTGGAGCTTTCATGGATCAGGAAAAACTCCACTTTTTCACCGTCGTTATAAAGATATCGGGCCTCTTTTGAACAGCCAATTTCACTGCTTTATTGCGGACAAACTAGGCATACCTCTCCCTATCTGCAAGCAATTGTTTAAACTAAATACTATCAAGGAGACAGATTTGGTCTCAGCTGGAATAGAAACGCTCGAAGAGGTTGGTCTCCCTAGCAGGAAGCAACAATTGGTATCATTATGGGACACTATCTCATTGGAAGGGACTCCAAAAGGCTTGTTTTTTTTTATCTAGTGACTTTTGTAGAAGCTGTAGGGGCGAGGAGGAAGAGGAGACAACTCTAAATCTCCTCTGCAGTCTCTGTCAGAAGAAGGCTTCACTTGGAAGCTTTCTCTACTATAGCCTCTGCGAACTGGCTATCTCGTATGGTAGGAACCTCCTTCGTTTCATTAGAAGCTCCAATTGGGCCTAAGGTAGGATGGGAGAAATCCCCTGTGTCCTGTGGTATCACAATGGACCTACTTTGGTCTAGGTATGTCTGTGCTTAGGGCGCAGATAACCACTTGAACCTAACCTGTATGGGTTTAGTTGACAAGGCAAAGTATAGATTGAGTACACGATGTTCCAAATATATAACCTATAACCGAGAAGCTAGGACTGTGTCACAGAAAATAGTTCAGAACACCAGCAAAATATGTCACAAAAGTGGATTCCCTAGGATGCAGCCTCCAGAATCATCATGTACGAGTATTTGAATTCCTTCAACCACACCCACACAATTTGCAAATAAATACCAATCTAAACTATGAACTCCCTCTTCCAGCATCTGTCTGTCTGTCTAACATCTAATACCACTTCAACCATTCAACTAATTAAATTCACACAGCTCCTGGAAATTTGACAATTGTCAGATGGAACATATCTGGTATGCGACCAATTTAAAATTAAATTTCCTAATTACATGGAATACACAACACACCGAGGACATTCTTCGCAATAGGCACCTGTTTTTGCAAAAGTATCTACCATTGTTGTATACGGTTAAAGTGTACCCCCGCATCGCGTCTCTTGTCGACTGGAAATTATAATTGTAATATCCCTCGATTAGTGACGCACAGTGGTGCTTCCTCCTTCGCAGCGGCCTCGGTTTTTCGCATCTCACTGTCAACCCTTTCGTTCCGGGTGAGTTGAACTGGATTCGTTGCGGCCCAGCAGGAGGGTGCTGTTTTCTACTTTATGGTTCGCTTGCTTATTTCTTGGGAATTTATTGTCTTGTAAATGTGTGTCGCCTTTAGTAAGTGTATTCCTGGTGATTACAACTCAATAACATCCCCCGGAAAGTAATTGGATTCCCTCGATGATGATTTCGCTGCGCGGAGTATTTCTTGACCCTTTTTTTTTTTGCTCATTTGCCCCCTTTCAGTCCGATGAGAGATACGAGTATGAACACATATTGTGTTTGACCATGAAGATGCTGCTAAATCCAATCCTTCTCGTTGGATGTGTCCTTAAATTGCAATTTCGGTTCGTTGCAACTTCAAATCATCGTTGCTGTGAATTTCCACAGATGGCTTGAGTCACAGGACTAGAGAAGGAGGAGGTGGGATTCAAAAGGAATTCTCTTGACTTTGGAATTGGGAAAAAGGGTTGCTGTGCCCGTGGTGGCCTTTACCATTTTGATTTACGACTCCCATGCGGCGGAGTCACAGCGTCACCTGAGCTTAGCTCGATCTCTCTCTGTACATATGAGTATTTTTTGGCAGACATATGAGGTGGTTCGCAATGCCATTGGGTAATGGGGTATTCCAGGAGCGTGAAAGTCGCAATCTCTTTGGCACCATATGCTCTGTAATTTGTGATGTTAGTCGTGGCACATTGAATGGAGTCACCTAGATGCTGTTCAGCTGTAAATTGAATTTCATTGACTCTACGAACTGGGTGGTGGGAGAGGTATCATATGTTTTCGAGGAGGATTCATTCCAATGGCAAAAGGGTTGCACGGGCTGTGTATGGAAAATTATTGCTGAAATTTAATTGCTGTCGATTGTTTGCGATTGTTTTTGTCATGTGTGTGGATATCGAGAAGGGTTATTGCGCTTTGAAAGTTCGCTAATTTCGTAGAGCTCTCGGTTGGGGGAAGATATATAGTCATGCAATTAAGAAGTACACAATCGTGTGAATCATTAATTTCATTAAAAGATACAGAATTGTTAAAGAAGATTTATTTAAAAGGCACAGTAAAAATGGCATTCCTACAGATTATCTTGTATCTTACTGGTCTCTTTTCCATAATATATCCAGACAAGTTTGCCGGGTTACATCGTTATTCTATGGGTTCTTTGAATGTTACAGGTGAAGTGATCTCACACCATTCGTCCGTCTGACAGGGCCGTCGCAATGACATTTTTTGGAACAGGGGTACACACAATTAGGTACCAGGCTGAGTCGAACGTATGTATTTGCACCAACATATGTGATTTAAGCAATTTTTTTAAAAAAATTTCCACACGTTCGGGAAATGTTAAACGGTGCATGATAAAATGGCAGACCTCACTGAATATTTTGACAGCTGGACGTCATTGGTAGCTTTGACAGCTGCTGAAATATAACAATTGGAAAAACTATCATTGCTATCTGGTCACCCTTTAGAAGGGAATGAGATAGCAGATGAACTAAGCAGAAAATATCAGCACTAGGTACAGAACATATACACACACAATAAAACTAAACTAATAAACTTTAAAAAGGAAATCCGCATCTCGCTAGGTGTACTGACGGTATAGGCACTATGGCCAAAAGGCTGGGCATAAACTCCCCGGACTACTGGATGAGCTGTCAAGATGAGGAAGAAATAGAAACCATCAAACACCTTCTCTGCGACTGCCCTAATATGAGAAACAGACTCTTC
Organism: Pocota personata; assembly: GCA_963082735.1. Taxonomy (NCBI): domain Eukaryota; kingdom Metazoa; phylum Arthropoda; class Insecta; order Diptera; family Syrphidae; genus Pocota; species Pocota personata. The sequence goes on along the minus strand of OY720429.1, from coordinate 260,136,534 downwards.
GCAGATCGTTGATAGACTTAACGAGTCTATCAGCAAGGAAGGAGCATACGCTGGTTTGAGTAAGAACCAGCTAACCGGAAACAGTGTTAGATGCGGTGTCATAACCCAAGGGATATCACATTGGACCAATAGGCCCCCGTATAAGCTATCTTTGAGATGCATAGCCCACCCAACCTAACCTAACCTAACCTATCCACAGAAAAGTCAGTTTGGTGCGTATTGAGCCATAAATTTTCAAAAATTATTTTTTACAGCAATTAGACAATATTGATGTGGAAGACATGTGTGTTCAACAAGACGATGCCACCTGCCACACAGCGCGAGAAACAATGCAGTTATTGCACACAAAGTTTCCCGGATGCGTCATTTCTCGTATCGGCAACCAAAATTTCAACCAATGTCGTGCGATATGACGTCATCGGATTTTTTTCTTTGGGGTTATGTGAAGAAGAAAGTGTATGCCAATGATCTTCAAATGATTCCAGAGCTTAAGGACGAGATTCGACGTTTTATTTCTGAACTAAATGAAATGGAAATGGAAAATTTTATCAAAAGGGCGAATGTCTGCAATGTCAGATGTGGCGCCCATATGGCCGATATCATTTTTCGTGTTTAATGTCGATGTCTTAAGATTATACTGACATAAAAATATCAGCAGTTTAACAAAAACCAATGCGTTTCATGTCCAATTTAAATTGTAACCTCCAATTGAATCATCCTTTATAAACGAAACACTAGTGGATTCAACAAGTTTGAGAGCAGAAATTTTGTATAGTAGATGGTGGACCAAACAGAATCAGGGAAATAAATTTAAAAGCGTATGTAAATTAATGATAGTAAGAGGAAAATTATATGCCACAAACAGTTCTTGAAAAATATTATAATTCTTGGAGTGAAAAGTCACCCTACCATATCTTACTTCGTCTTTATCCGATTTGTATAATTTTCAGAAAACCATATCTACACATATGACGTATCTCAAAACCCATCGAAATCCGTTTAAGCCCCTTCCCATATCTTACCACCACTTCACTAATCTTCATTACCGTGGCTGTGGTGTAGTGGTAACTTCATCGCTTGTTACGCTGCAGATTCACGGTTCAAATCCTGATATCAAGAATCATATGTTTATTTCATATGAAATAAATAAAAAAGTCGATCAATTGCGAAGCTCATGTGAACTCTACTGCGAAGGTATAACACTGGCAATGGGGTGGTCATATGGCTGAAAATGCAACTTGATCGTATTGATGACATCAGGAGGATGGAAAAAAATACTGTGAATCATAACAAAACCAAAATGGTTATTGAAACTCACCTGAATTTCAAACCCATTACACCAACCTTTCTTTCTCTCTCACTGTTTACAAACTACTATAAAGGATTTTAAGAATCGTGCGATAGGCTCTTATCTTGAAAGTTTATCAGCGAAAAAAGATTCCAATTATTCACTTTGGAGAGCTGTAAAAGGCACCAAAAGGCCCAAGGTCCCCGCGCCGCCTATTAAATTAAATCACAATGAATGGGCAAGGGAAGATAAAGAAAAAGCGGACGTTTTTGTGGCCCACCTGGAAGATACCTTTAAACTGTACGATGGTCAAGTGTCTTACGACAATATCAATAGGCCGGATTTACCATCTGACGATTTAGCACTTACAAGTGCAACGCTGAGGGAACTCAAACATGAGATCGGGAATCTAAAACCTAAGAAAGCTCTTGGTTATGACTTGATTACCGGAGAAATTCTCAAAGCTTTACCTGGAAAAGCATTGATTAAGCTTCTTCATATTGTAAATGCTGCGTTCAGATAAAAAAACGTGCCTAACCAATGGAAAGTTGCGGAAGTTATAATGGTTTTTAAACCAGGAAGCTGCCAAATGAGGTAAAATCTTATAGACTACTTCCAGTTATATCCAAAATTTTCGAGAGGATATTACTAAGGCATCTCCAACCAGTTATAGAAGGAAATAATCTTATCCCTGACCACCAGTTTGGGTTCAGAAGTAAGCATTCGACGATTGACCAGGTGCATAGAATTACTGACGTAATCGAGGAAGCATTAGAAGAGAAAAAGGTGTGGCGTGATGGCTTGAATTGCAAATTACGACAAGTTCTCCCTGTATGCCTATACGACATTCTTGAATCATATCTCGGGAATAGACTCTTCCGTGTTAGTCATGGAAATGAATACTCGGAACACAAAGAAATTTCGGCCGGTGTACCGCAAGGAAGCGTTCTTGGGCCACTTCTCTATCTGTTATATACTCGAGATATACCGAAAGAAGATGGCACTATCCTGGCTACGTTTGCCGATGATACCGCTATCCTAGCCGTAGGTAAAACAATCGAAGAAACGATTGCAAAACTGCAAACCGCATTGAATAAAGTAAATGAATGGACGAGGGACTGGCGGATCGCCCTCAACGAATCTAAATCTGTTCAAGTGAATTTCACTTATAAGAAAATTAATGTTTTGCCAATTTTCCTAAACTTGGCCCGAATACCTTTTGCAAACGAGGCCAAATACCTTGGAATGACACTCGACGCAAAACTGAATTGGAATTCGCACGTGAAAATGAAACGTAAAGAACTCGAAATCAAATATAGAGAAATGAACTGGTTGCTCGGAAAACACTCCCAGCTCAGTACTGAGAACAAACTGCTTTTATACAAGCAAGTGCTAAAGTCGGTGTGGACTTACGGTATACAACTTTGGGGATGTGCCAAGAAAACAAACGTCAATATTTTACAAACTTTGCAAAATCTCGGAATTCCGACTATCGAAGCTGAAATTAGAAGTTTCGCGAGAAAGCATAGAAACCGACTAATCGGACATGTCAACAATACAATCCTACAAATTCTGGATGAAAGCAATTTATTGCGCCGACTACAAAGGACGAAACCTTTCAACTTGGCGAGATAGGAATCAACCGCGCCTAGATTGCGGAACATGCAGGATCTTTCAGTGGAAAGTAACCTGCCAAACGAGTTTTTTTTTTCATGATAGAAAAATTGCTTGATAAGGTCCTTCTTAGTTGCAATATACATATAACAAATTAAATCGCAGGGTGGAGTTTTTTTAGTCAGTAAGAATCTGACACTACTATGAGCACGCGCTTGCTATCTTCATAGTGTCTATGGAAGATTTTTTCACCAACCGTCGGGGAAAAAAAAAAACTGTTTACAGACGCCAGCTCCGAAATCCAAAAATATCAATTACTTTTGACTGGCATTTCTAATGTATCATTCTAAGCCTACAAGCTAAATTTCATTAAAATCCGTTCAGTATTTCTTGAGTTATGCGGCTAGTAAAAATGATTTTAACATTTTTTTAATTCCTTACCAAACAAAATATATAAACATTTCCATTCTCTACAATTCGTCCACACATTGTAAAGGGCTACGGCCATAGTGCGGGGTATTTTCTTAAAAAAGAAACAGTATTTTGCTTTCTCAAAGCTAGTTTTGCGAATAGCCAACTCAGCTGGTCGATTTTGTTGATCGTAAGATTGTCGTAGGGCTCTATAAACATTTTTGACTGAACACTAATTTTTGAAATAAATTTCCATAATTTGTAAACGCTACTCGGAAGTAAGTCTTTGCATGATGATTTGCCAAACAATACTGAATAAGAAGATGGTGTCAGCTGTCAGATTAACTATCATCTGTCTGAGTGTTGCCATATTGTAAAAAACACCTCCTAAAAAACACCATTTATTGATTGTGATTGTTAAGTTTATCTATGAATAGATCAGATTTAGATTAGATTAGATAATAGATTTATTTCAATTCATTATAAAGATGAGTATACATGTAGAAAATTTTACAAATCTTATATAGCACGGCAAGAGCCGTCTGCCATCTTATTATGAATATTTCACCAGAATCCATGACCTCTTTTTACAAATAGCACACTTTCTTCTATCTAAAAGTCTTCGTAACAAATTTATAAGACGGTGTAGTGGGTACTGAACTGTATAGGTTCGAGTACAAACGGGGAACAACAATCAACTGCTACCGAGCAAATAAGAGAAACGAATAAAATTTAAGTTTCTCCAACCACTACAGCAAAAAGGGGTTTCCGCCTGGTAGTACAATGGACCGTAAATCGAGTCTGAGTGCTCTTTGATTTGGAAATTTCCTTTTTCGAAAAAAGACAAATTATGTTTTAAAATCTCTTAAAAATCTGCGAGAATACTCTCTGAGTAGAAAGATGACACATTGCATTTGAATTAAAAAGCTACGACCACTTTATTAGGGATAGGATATCATACGATCCGTTACAGACTGATTGGAAAATTTGTTCCGCTAAAGTACCTACAGCCATTTGAATACGATTTCAAATCTTTATTATTTTTGTGTATATTTTCCTACTGTAGTTGGTAGTGCCAAGAAGATAGAGCGCCGGTAATCCTATTTCCTAGTTAACACCAGTTTCAAAAATCTTTTCATCCCACTTCGAGCTTCTCTTTCCCACATATGGTCGCATAATATCGGCCGGAAGTCAGAATCATAACCGTCGTCGACCGACGATCATGTATCGTGCTCTAACTGATCGTAGCGTTGCAATTAATACTGAAACTTCTTCCATACGACTTCTTCTGAAAGACTACTAAAACATTCTGCTGCATTCCGATTTATTTTGATGTCGTGTCTAGCTCACAAGCACAGACTCAGAGTAAATTTATTACATTATGCATTTCACAGCCGACTCAACTTAATGAGAAAAATACGAGAAATTATGACTCTATCTGTCCGGCTACCGAAGGAGCATAAGCTTCTAATAAATCCTCAACAGCTCAGTCTATCTCCAGGGAGATATATCAAAAATAATAAACTCCTTGACACTGCAGAGTTTACCCTCTTCACACTGGAATTTCTTCTTCTGCTTGTTTGCCTCGTTTTTAGTTCACTGACCCATTACTATGCCGAGACCCGTTCCCCTTCCCGAGCAACATCCACACTATTTCCGCATCAAATATCTTCGTGTCCATTTCGCAATAAAATTTATTTCCAATTAGGAAATTTATTTATTCACACATAAAGAGACCACCTCTACGAGTATACAAATGTCCTAACAGGCTCCCTACGGGCTCCTCGTTGTTCTCCTCCGGCAACAGCAGTACCAACTGACAGAACGCATCGCACCGAAAATTTTATGAACCAAAATGAGAGGAGACACACTTAAACCCATTTTCTGACCCAGTCAGTCAGGCTGTCGGTAAAATGGTGGAGAAAAACGGGGGAAGGTGTACTACACCAGTCAACGCTCCTGGAACAATTTCTATGAAATTTATTTCGCATGAAGATTTATCGCGATTTTAGACAGCACTGGCGACACCTGCCAACGCCTACAAATGTAATTTATTGCTCTGGAATATTATGTGATATCTGTCGAGAAGTGCTGCTCGGTGGTGCTATGAATTCCCTGGCACTTGACGAGAGTGTGAGGTCCATCATGGGGTATTGCGTATCCTCCCACTGTCAACTACTACGACGATGGTGTTGCCTGACGGTTGGATGGAACTTTACTCCTTCATTGTGCACCCCCACTCCTCGGCAGTTATCTTCGCTCACATCGGAGAAGTTTCTATCCCATGACAGTTGCGGATATATAAAATTGGTAGTCATATGCATTTCTGCCACCTACTCGTACACACTCTTCAAGTGATGGGTGTGTGGGTAGGCACAGAAATTTTGTGCAAAACTTTCGAATTCCAAGTCGAAAATCATATTAATATCCGCTCAGGGAAGATGGTCATCAAAGAATGCTAAGAGGAGACACTACCTCCTCTGGTGCACATCTGCTTCAAGTGTGAACCATAATCCATCAAAATCCAGAGCTTCAATCAAAATTAAGGTCTGTCGTCCTGGTCCTGGCAAGCCATCAGGTGCAACCATGTTCGCAAAATTTTGAGTCCGTTTTATTCGCATCACAAGCCCTCTGTTGGCATTGAGAAGGACACTGTGGGTCCTCTTCTGTTCAGTGCTGTTCTTCTGGCCACTGCCACTGAGAGATGAGAAAATTGTGGTCTAGGATTTAGTTTAGATTTTAGGTTGCTAAAAGCTTTTGTCGACCGCATATTGAAATAGTGAGGAAATGTGCTCTGGTTTTCAGGACAGGACTATAAATAATGTTGGGTATCTCTTTGGAAAAAAGGCACCCTTAGCGTCACTCTGTCTCACTCTCCTGGATAGGAATGCAGCAGTGATGGTGCTGTTGTTTAGCTAATGTTTATCGATTTTGGGAATGGTTTTGCAATTTTTGTGGAACTTTCTTTTGTGGACTTAAAGGATGACATTTTGAATTTTTGGGCAGCAGATGGTCTGCCTGGTCTGCCTGGTCTGGTCATGAAAGAGTGAGTTGCTGTTTTTGGGGTGAGAATTAAAATGTTAAGTTAGTGGTTGCTGAGTGGTGTTGTTGTGTGATGGTGCGGGATTTTCAGATGAAAACTTCTTCCATGTAAAATGAATCTTAACTCATTTGATGGTGAATTTTTAAATTGTTCTTCATGAGTTATAGGTAAAATAGAGATACACTGTATGCAGAGTTCAACTTGGCTACTCCCTACTTTAAAATGTTTAGATTCTGTGTGTTTATAATTGGGGACATAATTTGTCCGTATAAATGTCGCTTAGAAAAGAAGTATTTTGACGAAAAGGACACTTTCCGTCAAATGGTACTTTATGGTGAGTGAGTTTGGTGGAGTTTATGCTACAATGTGGTGTACCAGATTTTTGCGGAGAAAACATCATCAATGGAGCCTCTTTATTTACCGCTCTATATACTGGAAATATCAAATAAGAAAAAAAGACACAGAACACTCCAAATCGAACGCGGAGCTACACCTTTGTAGGAGAGGAGGAATCCGAGAAAAACCAACTGGATACGGTTTAAGAAAGAGTTAGGCAAATCTGTCAAAGCTCTACCTAAACTTAGAATGAGACAAAACGTAGAGGAAGCCGTTCAAGTCTCTGGAGACTCACTTCCCAGGAAATCACGTCACCAACGGATCGCAACCAGGTTCAACTAGTGATGCTGTTAGCGAGCTGAGCCGAACAACTCAGCGCAGCTGTTATACTACATCGGTCGTGGTATCGAATTTTTTGACAGCTTCAAGTCATCTGACACTGACGGAATATTCCCAGCTATGCTGGAACAAGGTATTAGTCAGTTGCTGCGAACTCTGAAGAGAATCTTCACTGCTAGCCTAGCACTGGCATATATACCAACCCCCTGACTGTTCAGAGTAGCTTTCATACCGAAATTCGGCAGAGATGACTACTCTCTCGCCAAGAGCTTCAGACCTATTAGTCTTGACTGGTTGAGGTATATGTGCGCAAAGTTTGAGGGCACACCCTTTGTTCAAAATTTGGTCAGCAGAATAGAATATGCGCTTGACAGGAAAGAGTACGCGATAGGCACTTTCATAGACATTGAGGGTGCCTTTGACAATACGAATTTTGAGAGGATGTGCAGGTCCGCCAGAAATCTCGGCGTAAAAGAATCACTAGTGTTGTGGATCAAAGCAGTGCTGGTAAACAGAACATTGACTCTAGATGCAGATTGTGGCCGTTGTGTTATGGCAGGTGTAAACAGGGGCTGCCACAAGGCGGTGTTCTGTCTCCATTGCTTTGGTGCATGCTTGTTGCCTCCCTGTTGAACACACTCAATAGTTCTAACATCTACGCTCAAATATATGAAGATGATGTCGCCGTTCTATCTGTCGGATCGTGCCTAGTGGCTGTTTGCTCTAAGGTGCAAATGGTGCGCTAGGATTTGGCTTTCAGTTAGTCCTCTCAAAACCGAGGTGGTTCTCTTTACGAGAAAGAGGAAGTTGACTGGTCTGACTCAGCCAGTGCTAAAAGCCGTCACTATCCAATTCTTCAAGGAAGCCAAATATTTAGGAGTAATCTTAGACAGCAAACTTGTTGGACGAAACATATCGAGCTGAAAACTTCCAAAGCTGTGTCAGTCTTTCGGCAATGCAAAGGTGTTTTCGGCAAGACATGGGGAAAGTCCTTTGGATTCACACGGCAATGATAAGATCCTTCCTCTCATATGCGTCAGTTGTTTGGTGGAATAAACTTTCAGGTAAATACGTTACTGCTGCTTTCGCCAAACTCCAAAGAACGGTCTGTCTCGGCTGCTTGGGAGCTTTCCCCAGTACGCCTGGCTCTGCTCTGGACGCTTTAATGAACCTCCCCCCCTTGGTATTTACATCTTGGGGTGTACACTTAGAACCATCTTCCATCTGATTGGGAGCTTTCCCCAGTACGCCTGGATCTGCTCTGGACGCTTTGATATTTACATCTTGGGGTGTACACTTAGAGCCATCTTCCATTTAAAAAAGAAGTGGTTTCTGGCACGACTCACACTGGAGTTTTGATGACATTACACGACGATTATCCTACGACCCCTGTCTCATGGATATGCCGTCTGATGCAATGATACCCGAATTACGGCTACGGTGCAAATTTAAAGTCGACTTTCCTCGTGTTCAGGATTGGCTTTGGCCAGAGTCTGAGCCGGGAAAGGAATGCATTCGTATTTTCACAGACTGCTCCAAAACTGAACGGTGATCTGGTGTTGGTGTATTCATGGAATGCGACAACATTAGGCTTCACTTCTCATTGGGAAAGCACACATCTGTTTTCCAGGCAAAAATATGTATCTGCGTCTATAGTGACAGCCAGGCTGCGCTTAAGGCCTTTCTCAATCCTTTAACCACTTCCAAAATAGTTCGAGAATGCAAAACATACTTGAATTCGGTCGGAAGGTTGAACTCACTGAATCTTGTTTGGGTCCCAGGACTCAAAAGGATAACAGGAAATGAAATCTCTGACAAGCTTGCTAGTCAAGGCTCAGAAGATAATTTCTCTGAACCTGAACCCACGTTGGGTTTGTCAGCATCCTCGGTTAGGGCTTCTATTGACGACTGGGTTTTCAGTGAACACAATCGAAGGCGGCATGACTCTCCACGATGAAGGCAGACTAAACGAATGGTCCCCGTGTTACTAGTATCTTTAGAAGATTACCACATCCATTGGCGCAACCAAAAAAAAAAACCCTAGATTTGTATTGTAGATAGGCCAACGCAAACAGGATCCACCTGAGCTTGTTACGCAAATCATTTATGTGAGCATTTATGGTGCCTATTTTTATATTTGTATCGACAACCTTAATGAAAACCTGCAAGATGAGAAGTAGTATACAATATGAAAAGTAGTGGGCTAAGTTATGAGCCTTATAGTACTATGAGTTAAAAGGCCTATCGATGCCATTATGTACGAAATATAATATCGTTCAAATGTCCACCGCGGCTTCTCTGGGTGACGCGCATCTGAAATGTCAAATTTTCCATCACTCTGGAGCATAAATCAGGCTGAATTTGACTGAATGGGTTATGTTGGCTTTGAGGGCCGCTGTGGTTTATGGTTTATTCGCATAGACCTGCAACTACAGAAAACCCCACCAGAAAAAGTCTAACGTGGTCAAATCGCACGATCTCGGTGGACAGTTCACATCAACTCCACGTGAGATGATCATGCCCTCGAATCGCTCTTGCAGAATTTCCAATGTGGCGTGACCTGTGTGGCACGTAGTGCCGTCCATATAATCCAATTCAGGCCAAAAGAAGTTGGTAATCATCGACCTATAGTGATCGCCGTTGACGGTGATGGCCTGGTCAACATCGTTCTCAAAGAAATATGGACCGATGCCGCCAGCCCAAAATCCACACCAAACAGTGACTTTTTCGAGATGCATTGGAAGCTCTTGGATCTCATTTGGATTGGTATCGTCCCAAATTCGACAATTTTGTTTGTTGTTGTCGTACCCATTCATCCAGAAATGGGACTCATCGCTGAAGATGATTTTTCGATGAAAATTAGGGTCAGTTTCTATCTGCTCCAGAGCCCATTCAGCGAACACACGTCGTTGTCTATGGTCGTTTACCTTCAGCTCCTGGGTCAGTTGAATTTTGTAGGGGTGCAGGCCCAAGTCACGATGCAAAATTCGCCAAGTTGTGGTCTGCGAAATGCTGAGTTCTTGTGAGCGACGCGAAATCGAGTGCCTCGGACTCTCCTGCACACTTTCACGGACAGCGGCGATGTTTTGGGAAGATCTTGCTTTTCGTCGACGTACGGGTATTGGTTGATTGTTTACTGAACCAGTGGACTCAAATTTATCTACCACACTGCGAATAGTCCTCTCGGAAGGACGATTATGGCGACCGTAAAATGGGCGAAGTGCGCGAAACGTTGTCCGAACAGAACACCCAGTTTGATAAAATAATTTTATTATTTGCATGGTGATTTGGAAAAACAGACTGAATAAATGACAGCCAATTTGACAGATGTAGCTTCAACAATATGGCCGCTATCAACTGTCAAGGTTCGAAAGTCTCTATTGGAAGACCCTGTATAACTTCGATAATTCTGTTATGATCCAGTGTATCAAATGCTTTGCTAAAGTCAAGAAACAAAACTAGTGCGTGGTGTCGTATGCTTAAACCCGTGTTGACCAAGTTCGCAAAGTCTCCAAGGAGTTGGTTAAGGCTTCTTCTCCTTTTTGGAAGTTATATTGTTTAACTGGGTTTTACTGCTTCCCTTGTATATTGGTCGAACAACTGACTCTATAAATATTTTAGGTACTTATCGAAGCTCAGATTTATTAGCCTCGCTGAAGATCTTTAGCAATCAGGGCTCCAATTCCTTTTGTGTGTAGAAATAATATTCGACCTCTTTCATTTTCAGAAAGACATCCCCAAACCAGTTTTCGGGGACATCCTTCAGAGACATTCATCATAAAGTTGATCACTTCGTTCTGTCCGTACGAAAACCCTTCCATATCTAGCGTGAAACCAGCGTTGAACTTGGACTAATCGGAGAAGATGACATTGTTCCACATTTCGTAGCAGAAAATCTGGCTCCATACAGTCCAACTTTTACCAGTCTTCTTCTCACTAAACTTGTCGAAATTCATTCTGTGTTGCTCATATAAGATCGTTCCTTATGTCCGATAAAGTTTTGAAGTGGTGCCGATGGCTTTAGAGAACCAAAAAGCGGTCTTCACCTGTCTTTTCTTTATTTTGCACTGCAGAAGCCTTCTTTTAGTCTCTTGAAATCCTTTCGAATTCCATGCCCCAGTTTGTTGAGGCACATTCTACCTTTCAATCAACAGAATTGAGAAACTCACTTTTTTCAGCATTTTTCTAATATATATCGAAAAAAAAATTTTTACGAAACCAATACTCGCCCTTCCCTCCATCAAGTGACAACAAATAGAAGGATTTTAGTAAAAATTTAAAAGTGTTTCCATTTGATGAAGAAATCGAACACTGGAGTTACGAGTAAAGATTTTTGAAAGCTTGCATCCGATATTGCTTGGTTTTTGAAAGGGCGACTCTTTGCTTCTTGTTTTTCAAACCTGGGGGCTGGCATTTTTAGATCTACTTTGCTAGAGAGTTATTATCGTCGAGTCTTGGCTTTTCGGACTACATTCACATCTTCGTTCAGTTCATTGACCTACTTCAAGCGGGAAGTGTTCTTGAAAGAGTTAGTCTTCCAGTACTCGGTGTCGTATAATAGAACACCGATACGCAAAGCATAAAGTTTGCTATTTGAGTTAGGAGTTCTAAACGAATTTGTTTTGTTAAACGAAAGTAGCAGTTGCTACCAGCAGGGTCAGTCGGATCACCACATGGGTGGCCTTTGTAGAAATTTTGTTGATTCTAAATTAAATGTACTCGTTAACAACTTCAAAGTTGGGTTTACCAGCAGTGATATTTTGACTTATAGGCTTACAGATGTTTCCTCATTTGTCGACAGGATATACTTGATCTTGATCTTATACTCGTTCCGTCTAGACTTCAACTGAACGACAATTATTTCAATATCGAATGCCTGTAGCTGGACTGGTTTAGTTGAATATAGTGCCTCCGTGTTGACATCAAATACAGTGCACCTTTAGAATAACGTATGAGTTTTTTTTAAAGTGCATAGTGCTCCGTGTGCTCTCAAGGGTTACGAGGCACAACTGAATATTTTTACTGGATCCTGAAAACGGCCATCACCTTGTTATGACATGACAATAGAAGGTGGGTTCCAACTTGAAATTTTGTATAAATTTGTTTGACCTGCCGGACAGGAAGCCACTCTGGTTGGAACCACACAGTGTGACACAAAAAGGCTTTAGGAAAGCCTCACAGAATACTTCGGATAGGATCTTGTAGGAACCAAGACTACTCATTCATTCACATTCATTCTTTTTAAACTCAAATCCCTTGGCTTCCAACTGAGTTTCATTGGGTGGATTAAATCCTATCTTGAGGAACGCCAATACAAAATACTATTTAAATCGGCTGTATCCGATCCCATTAAAGCCACTTCCGGGGTCCCTCAAGGTAGCCATCTTGGTCCCTTGATTTTCATTTTGTCAATTAACGACGTTGACTTCATCATCAAAGACTCTTATCTATCCATCTACGCTGATGACATGAAAATCTTCAGGCACATATTAAACCCCGCCGACTCTTGCCCACTTCAAGCTGACTTGAACAACTTTTCAACCTGGTGTCAAAAAAATTTTCTTGAGCTCAACATCAACAAATGTCAAGCTATTACATATTCCCGAAAGCGTCTTCCAGCCCCTAGATCCTATTTCACCTCTGACGAGCTCGTCCCTTCTGTAACTTTATTAGCGATTTGGGTGTTATCTGCGACAGAGTACTAAATTTCCGCTGCCATATTGACAACATTATTAGCAGAGCCATCTCTGCGCTCGGTTTCGTAAAACGTTGGTCTACGTCACGAAATCTCTCTACTTCACATTTGTTCGGCCAATCCTCGAATATGCTAGCCAAGTATGGTCCCCCTATCATGATACCCATTCCCTTCGAATAGAGGCTGTTCAACGCAGGTTCATCCGTTTTGCTCTTCGCGGTCTTCCTTGGTCTGACAGGCATAACTTACCCCCCTATGAGAATCGTTTGAAATTAATTAACGTACAGCCACTTGAAATATGTCGAGAAATTGCTGACGTACTCTTTGTACATCAGCTGTTAGCAGGAAACATCGACTGCCCTAATCTGCTCCAAATGATCTCCCTTAACACTAACCCACGCCTCCTGAGGTCTGTACCCATCTTCCGTCTCAATTTTCATCGCACCAATTATGGTTGTAACGAGCCAATGTCTAGTGCGCAGGGCTGATGTCAACACGTTTGGCCAACGGCGCGCACAGCTCTTTTGATTTTCACTGCAGCAGATTTGCACTTAGAAACGCCCTCCAGAATTCCACTTCCACTCCTCCGCCCTAATAACTTTAGTTTTAGTTTTAAGTTTAGTTTTTAAGTACTTAGCCTTAGTCTTAAGTTGTGTTTAGTAATAGTCTAGTTTTAGTGTAGTTATTAAGTTCTGCTTGAATTAATACTGGATATACTCAGGTTGCTGTGTGCATTCCAAGGTTAGGAAATCAAAAGCTACCTACCACCGCATTCATGCTGCTGCAAAATGTCTGAGTCGGAAGCTGTTGTCTGTTATCGTGTCGTGGCGATTTTAGCTTCGAAGTCCCCGGGAACAATTGTGACATCATACTCCTGTCAGGCTCCGTCCAGGATGCCTTAAATTTGTTCCTCGATAGGCTTTGGCTTTGTCGATGGTTGCACCTGGTTCTTTTTTTCATTCGCGATCCTATCCATCGCATTTGGTGGAACGCATTATTATGTGCCTTTTACTGCTTGAGGACAGTTTCAAGTTTTAAGTAGCACTCAAAGTTTGCGCGTGAATATTCTCAAATCATAATCGTTCGGGTCATGTTATCAATTGAGTTTGATGATGAATCTACCCTAGAAGAAGGGATCGGATAACCCAATGATACCTCGCGGATGCAGTCCATTAAGGTTTCATCTGACTCAGTCTTGGTAATTCTTACTGACCTGAACTTTAAATATATCGAAGTACATTAATAAAAATAACTTCTATGGTTATCCACTGGCGGTCGTCGTAGTATTGAAATGTATCGAAAGCTTTACCCTTTATTGTTCAATGTTTCCCAATGTTTTCATGTGGTGGCTGGTGAAAACTTTAAAGCAAATCCTTTACCAAAACTACTAACATAATGCTCCATGTGTGTGAAAGTAGCCATACCTAACAACCTATGGCTCGATATCCTGCAATATCACCTCATTACAGTAACATATACCTGCACTCCAGGATCAAACACAGCTTCAACAGGAAAAAAAAAGAAGAAAAACGCAACGATAATAACGAAGAAGTTCCATCATTTGCATAAATCTCCCCCAATCCAAGCGTGTTCGCCTCCTAATCAAAATTCCTCCTCCGGTGCTCGCACGCAATTAAAACTTTTTCCAAACAACCAGAAAACCAATTTGGAATTGGCCATAATTTTCATAAATTGTCCGGCGCAACAGAAACTGTCCACAATCTCGCAATTAACCCCGAAAAACTTTGCATTCAAATTGCAAATGAGTTTCCTCGCAATGGCCGTCACTTCACTTGAATGGCACCTCTTCCTGTGTGTGTACGGCCATCATAAATGTCACTTTATGATATCCCAATGTGCCTGACCATTTGGTGCAGTTTTTCTCTTGTGCTCCTCTGCTGCGCACCTTAATTAGGCGACAAACTCTGAAGAGTGTCCAACAGTCGAGTTGGCTTTTCCATTAGCACCTTATCATAATTGCGGCATTAATCTGCGCGTTGTTGCGACGAGCCAGAACTGCTCTTCGAGTGGCCAAAGTCAAATGTAAGGAAACGAGTAAACCGAAAAACCCGATTGCGAAAATATGCAAAAGTAGTGGGTCCATCGTCGTTAAATGTTGCAAATGCAGGAATAACCAGGATGAATAAAAAAAAAAAAAAAAAAATTCATATAAGCGTAGCCGGAGCGGAATCCTTGTGGCCTTCTTCTTCTTGGTCGTCGTCGTAGTCGTCTTCGTCTTGTGTTGTTCGTGCATCTGCAAGGAGTGCGTCATGTTCGGACCGTGTTCTCCTATGTTAATTCGGTTTCGTGCAAAGTATCTCGTTCAATGCCAATGGGAACATGGATCACTTGCACAACGGCACCAGGCGAATTGATATGAAATTATTACCTGTCGCGACGGTGCACGCCGTGCGGCTTACCTTAGTACCCATTACATAGCTCATTGACGCTGGTGAATGTAAAATGTCATTGAGGTATGCGAGTGGTAAGTGGGAATAAGTGATGGTTGAGCTTCATTGATGTTTGAATATAATCGTGTGCCTAAGGCTTTTGTAAAGGTGTTGTTGACTGAAATTAATTACGAATAAGTATGTGTATATGCTTCATGTTCCGGGAGGCTGAAGGTCAAGCAGCTATATAATTACAAGAAAGTTCTAAGAATTGAGAAATTGAAACAGCCAATTCGGCCCTAAGTACAGCCTTTAAGCCATGTGTTTACAGTTGACAAATTGACATCAAAATACTTAGCGAGTACAACAAATGAATAACGAAATAGTCGGGTCGCTGATGTCTCTGCTTACAGGACTCAGATTTGTTTCCAAGAAAAAGATACCTCCACACTGCAATTGTTTCAAGACCAAGGGTATAATTTGGTTAAAAAAGGAACCTTAACTTAACCTCTTTGTAATGAGTCTGAGTTACACCTACACGTGGTGGATCTATACTACCGGCAAGATAATAAGATGAGAAGGGATTGTGACAAGCTACGAAGAAAAGACCGAACAGAGTTAATAATGAATTAGATTCTAGTGACTAGAAGACAGTGGCTTAATATCTTATTAGATCTGAAGATGATATTTTTTTAAGACGAATGCACGAGCGGCAATAGCATGTTTAAAAAGGAAACCTAATATGTACCGAAGCGTATCTTTGCTAAGTATTTCAGAACAATATACGAGGGGCGTCTAATAACTTTGCGGTCCAAGGCATTAGTGAAAGAAGAGGATCCGATTAAAAATGCAAAATGAAATGCATTTCTCACATTGGGCATACATACTACATACTACGGCCGCCTTGATCTCGTTCTCATCTGCAAATCTCCGGCCTCATAATTCATTTTACAAATTGGAAAAAGACGATCGGGGCTAAATTTGGGCTGTAGGGTGGGTGGTCTATCGTTGAAAAACCTGTGTCTTTTAAGGCCTGCCTCGAAACCAACGCCGTGTAAACAGGCACGTTTTCCTGCAAAAACAACACTCCGTGCCAGAGTTTCCCACGTCGCTTCCGTACGACCGCTTCACGTGCCTGAGTCAATAAATTTGCGTAATATTGACCATTCTCCGTAGCCCCTTTTGGCAGGTAATCAAGCGGCAAAACACCTTCGCTGTCCCAAAAAACAGTCGCCATAAGCTTCGAAGCCAATTTTTCCACCTTGAATTTCTTTGGCAGCTTCTCCCGTTTTTCAATCCGACTGCATATACTCTTGTTTGGACTCCGGATCGTACTGACGTTGCAAATTTCGTCGAGATTATCCCCTGCTGAAAACAAAAAAGTAAAAAATTTGCTGCACACGAGTCGTCTCTGCCACATTTTTATTCTTCGGTCGTCTAGAACTAATTTTTCAACTTTTCCGAAGTTTTCTTCAGTGACCACTGACACAGGACGCCCTTAGCAGGGTTAGCCTTCGCAACTCTCTCGCCCTTGTTGAAATAAGCGAGCCACATCAGACCCAAAAATCTGCCCCCTGATTCAAGCAAAAGCATGGTAAAAATAGAGGATGTGGTTCGCAGTATTTTTGACATCTCCGCAGGCGTGGCAGATGAATTCCTAAGAGCAGATAACGTTCAATACATTTAGTTTTCAAATCTATCTCAATCTTCAATCTCTACTATCATGGACTGAAAACTTTATTCTTTCCTTTAGCCTTTAGAATAAAATAAGACAACGAACTTGTTACAAAGGTTAGTTTTTTTTTTTTTTTTAAATGCGTAAGAAGCAAAAAACTTGGTGTGCCATGTCATTGTTCAAAACTTTTCCAAAATGTATTTATATGTAAGGTACCGCTATATTTATAATATATTCTAGTGGAATATGTCTAAAACTACCCAAATATTAAATTTAAGCAAAATCGTTGGAGCCGTTTTCGAGAAAATCGATTTTCTTTTTAAAAACTGCCGGCATTAGTAAAGTGCTTGAAATTTTGGAGTTAGTATGAAAATTCCAATTTCGCCTCTAATTATGAACTCACAGACCCCAGATATGAAGTTTGAAGTAAATCCGTTCAGCCATTTAGGCTGCAGTCGTGCGTACATACGACACACGGACAGACAGAGAGACACACAGACGGAATAGCGAGACCCACTTTTCTGAGATTCTCTATTAATGAATGTGAATCTCGAGACCGAAAATTTTCAGGAAACCAATACTTGGCCTTTGTAGGTGCAATTAAAAAAAAAACATACTGGAAAGATAAGATCTTTCTGGAACTTATCGTATAATACCCTATCTTATGACATCTTCTTATGAGAAAGTGGGCGTGGTTCATGGATTATGGTAAAATCTCGAAAATAAGGCTTATCCATCATCGTAAGTAGCTTTAAAAAAAAACAGTATCAGGTTTCTTGAAGAACACGTCCCAAAAGTAGGCGTGGCATTATACAACGTGTGTTATTTTGTCTGAGTGGATTATAAAAATATTTACACTTGTACCGCTTGGTGGTCTATAATACTTATGCACCAAATTTCATCTTCCTAGCTCAAAATTTCCCACAAACTAGTGACATATAGACAAACAAACGGCCATGGGTAGATGGACATAACTCTCGATGTTGTCTGTGGATCTGTCATTATTACTTCTCGCAAACTATGTATCAAAATTAATATACCCTACAGATTTAATGATTACTAGATTCGTTCAGTTGGTCACTAAGCGATTAATGCTTAAGCGGGTTAGGCCAACTGAACGGGCCCAGTGGTTACTTTGAGAAGTGTTCATGTTCTTCGCCTGAATTCTTTGACAGTAAAAGCATTCACAATAGGTAAACAAAAATTTAAGGCGTTAAAATTTGATGAGCACAAATCAACTTTTTCAAATTACGAGTTACAATAAGTTCTTAAAGTCGGTAGATTACAAATCTGAATTTTTAAAAACCGCCGATTGTGGTCAAAGGTATCCCATTTTAAGAAAAATACATTTTTCGAAAAATTAGTAGGTAATATACTCGTACAGGGTCTTCCAATAGGGACTTCCAAACTTCGACAGTTGATAGCGGCAATATTGTTGAAGCTACATCTGTCAAATTGGCTGTCATTTATTCAGTCTTTTTTGCCAAATCTCAGTGGATGGATATAGCGTTCAACAACACGTGCAAATAATAAAATTATTTTATCAAAATGGGAGTTCTGTTCGGGCAACGTTTCGTGCCATAATCGTCCTTCCGAGAGGACTGTTCGCAGTGTGGTGGATAAATTTGAGTCCACAGGTTCAGTAAACGATCAACTAACACCCGTACGTCGACGAAACGCAAGATCACAAGAACTCGGCCTTTCGGAGACGACAACTTGGCGAATTTTGCATCGTGACTTGGGCTTGCACCCGTATAAAATTCAACTGACCCAGGAGCTGAAGGTAAACGACCATAGACAACTACGTGTGTTCGCTGAATGGAATGGAACGAAAAATCATCTTCAGCGATGAGGCCCATTTCCGGATGAATGGGTACGTCAACAAACAAAATTGTCCACATAAGATCCGAGAGCGTCCAATTCATCCCGAAAAAGTCACTGTTTGGTGTGGATTTTGGGCTGACGGCGTCATCGGTCCATATATCTTTGAGAACGACGTTGGCCAGAACATCAACATCAACGGCGAGCGCTATACTTAGGTCGATGATTACCAACTTCTTTTGGCCTGAATTGGATCATATGGACGGCGCTACGTGCCACACAGCTCACGCCACATTGGAAATTCTGCACGAGCTATTCGAGGGCATGGTCATCACACGTGGAGGTGATGTAAACTGGCTACCGGGATTTGACCCCGTTAGACTTTTTCTTATGGGGTTTTCTGAAGTCGCAGGTCTATGCGAATAAGCCACAAACCACAGCGGCCCTCAAAGCATACATAACCAATGCCGTCGGGCAAATTCAGCCTGATTTATGCGCCAGAGTCATGGAAAATTGAACATTTCGGGTGCGCACCACCCAAGGAGCCGCGGTGGATATTTGAACGACGTTATATTTCATACATAATGGCATGGATAGGTCTTTCAAACGAATACAAAATTTCGATGATATCTCATACACACTTTGCTTCATTTAAATTTAAAGATGGGAAGCGCTTAATGAAAAACCCTTTAGATTCTTAGTAGCCGAATTTATGATAAAAAGTCCAACCTGGTAGCGCTGTGACTAAGGCAAAGTGATGTATACTGTTTTCGTTCTCCACAAAGATGTGTGCAGCGGACCCAGATGTGTGAAAATTTGACTACACTCAAAGTCTGAGGAAGACCATAATTGAGTTGGAGACCGGAGTCGAAGAATAGGTGTGTCTTAGGTCCTTTAACCCCTCGGGGGGCATAGGGCGTCAATCACGCCTGCGCGCCATCTTGTTCGTACTTCTGCAACGCGTTTAAGCTACCTCCAACTCATTCCTATAGAGCTCGATTCCTCCTCAACTGTTCTGCTCCATGTTTGCCTAGGGCGTCCCGCTATTCTGCCTGCTTCTGTGAGCGGATTCCACTGCATGGCGTATTTCGCAATGGATTTTGGATTTTGGTCTTCGCGCTGTAGGGTGTGTACAATCCGCTGCCTCTTTCTCCTTCGTATAGTAATGTTTATAGGTTCTTGTCCCGTTCTCATATAAAGCTGTTCGTTGGAGATCCGGTTCGGCCAAAAAATCCTCAAGATGATTCTTAAACATTTATTTACGAAGACTTGCAGCCTGCGTGTGTTAATGGTGTCCACCTTCCAGGTACTGCACCCATACAGCAGTACCGATTCTATGCTAGAGCGGAACAGTCGCAGCAGCAGGTGTGTATCGCTATAGATTATTCAATGCACGGTGTGCTAAAAGCCAACTCTCCTTTGGCGGGGAATAGGTTTGAGTATATCTTCCTTAATATGTAGGAGGACATCAAGAGAAGGTTGAACCAGCAGTGCACCCATCCAGCAGTGCATCCACCCAGCAGTGCATCCATCCAGCAGTGCATCCATCCAGCAGTACATCCATACATATTGCAAAAGCAGCAGTTACGTTTCTGTACAAAGACCGATCTTATCACAGGCATTTCAACGAATCCTTTAATGCTTTTCAGCATGAAGTAGGTCGGGCTGTTTGATCTGCAGTTCTTGGCTATCGAAAAGTCTATCCATTTTTGGTATTAGAGTGGTACAACTAATTGCCATGATGTCTGGATATATACCCGAGCTATATGCAATCGTTGCCAGCTTACTTGAAGTGAATAAAGTGAATGCAATATACAGCAAAATGCCTAAAGCCTGTTTCTGCATCTCAGTAAATGTATCCTCAGATTTCCTAGGGAATAAAAAATTAAGTAGAACTTACTGGTTTTAAATAGCTTTTCAATCCTAGAGGATTCAGAGTCACTGTGGATTTTCCTGTTGTAGAATCAGAAGCGGTTAAGATAGAAGCGGGTAGAAAGTCAATACACTTTTTCAAAATTTTACTTCGGCACTGTCTGTGGGTTAGTAACATTCAACTCTAGTTGAAGTATCTTTCAACTTTCTACGTCTAACAGACAGACGGATAGACAACTGACTCTTAACTGAACTGTCCTTCCTTAAACAGCGGAGGGAGCTAATTTTTTTTTGTTTTTATTTAGCTTAATACAAGCTTGACAGCCTTAAAAACTAAACTTAACTAAACTGATCTCTTAGTTTAACATAATTCGAGAAGGAAGGAGGAGAAAAATAGAGGACAGGTCAGGAGGTGGGACAGTGTGTAAGTGTAGGGCATTCCGTAGCGAGGTTCTGCTACAATTAAAATCAAAGATGGATAGCGAATTATTTGCATTGCGCAGCATACTACACATATGTTCGTGGTAACTATAATCGATGCGGTGAGTGACAAGACGAAAGAGAGGTACAGACCTTAGATTGCGGGGATTTGTATTGAAAGAGATCATTTGCAACAGGGCAGGCAAGAGTATATCGGCAATTTCACAACGAATTTCCAACGACTGTATATTAATCAGTCTCAGACGATCCTTGTGGTGGTGGTGTAGTAATCAGTCCAAGAAAGACAATTATTTTGATATGGACAACATACAAAGACAGTCATACTTAGCTAACATACTCGAGAAGGTAATATAGAGGGACTTTGAAACATAAGGATCGAAAATTTCCTTAGAAAAGCGTTACACAAAACCGAATGCTGAGTTGGCCCTGCTTATAGAGTTATCAATATGAGGACGAAAGTTGAGTTCACTATCACAAATCAAGTTTACGAGAATAAGTAATACAATGACATTTGTCGATATTTGTTTGACGCTAAATGGGGAACCTAATCAAGTCTTACCAGAGTAGACGAATAAATTTGACCCCCTGATGTTACATTCGGCATCGTTTATAGCTAGGGTAAAGATCAATGGTCCACGATGGCTGCCTTGAGGGACCCCAGATGTTGCCATAATACCAACAGATACTGAAAATCTAAAACGAACAAGTTCGTTGGCGCTCATCCAAATACGATTTGATCTACGAAATAAACCTCAACTGAAAATCTAGAGCTAAAAGCTTAAAAAAAATAATTTGGTGAGAAATTTTGTCAAAAGCCTTACTGAAGTCGTTGGCAACAACATCAACTTCATTGCCATCCACCAATGCGCGGAATATATTTGAAACAAATTCAGTTAAGTTAGCGGTCGTTGATCTACCCTTAAGGTAGCTTGGGACAATCCAAATCAGTGAAAAAGGAATCTGCGGGGTTCTGTCTGGTTAGAACTAGAACTCTTTAGATCATAGGGCACTTCACGCACCATATTCATCCAATCCATTTCGGAAGTAGTTGGAGCAATTTTTAACAATATCATCGCCGGTGTGGGAGTTTACATGTTGGATATTTGGTCTTAGCTTGCCTTTAAGAAGAAGTTAAGAAAAAGTCTCCATACTAGATGTCGCAGCTATCAGTTTTTTATCCACTGCTCGCGGTCTACTTAGGCACCGAAGGTACCTCTAGCAGATCCGATCATTGCATTTCAAGATCGATCAAACCGTCAATTTCGTGCTATGCAACAATCTAGATCCGCGAACTAAATCTCCAACATCGACATTCACTGATTTCTCACCCAGGCTCCAACTGTGTGTTCACATCGGCGCTGTGTTACTTCGCTCCAGGTGTGTGTGCGTGTATAAGCTTTTTTCCCACTTAAGAGCACCTAATCCGCCATACTCTGTAATGGTGGTATCAAAGTGCGTGCTCCATGGATATTTATCTTTTCGAATGCATTTTTATTACAAATCAATTGAAGGATCATTAGCATAATTTATACAAAACGCTCGTTTAATGATCGCGCCAGCAAATATTCGCGCGCCATGCTCAACTGATCGTTCCATCGTGCACCGTCGTCGTTGTCTTCGTCTGTTGGATGGATGAACGCCGAGTAGTCGAACCCCAAAGCTGAGTTTTTTTTTTCCATTCCTCTCTGGTGCAATTGGGTCCGCATGTGACGCGCGAGTACCACAGAGTAATTAATGGCCAATTCGAAAACACGACGGAGACATCTACAACGATGACGACTGCGACAACGAAACAACGACATGGAGACGCGATCGCTGTAGCGAGCAGCAAATTTTCGCGCGAACGGACTAGTGTAGATCCATAGCCTCTGTGTAAGCAAGCCTCATCTAATAGACGAGACAGACAGTCGATCTACTTGGATCGTTCCTCAAAATTGATGTCGGATTCGAGATAAATAATTGAAATTCCGATTGAGCGCGGCGATTACCGGGCGGACAATTAAATATCGCCTGAGGAATGGCGAACGGTGTGCCCGATTGGACTGTGTGCGCTACGCATGTGAATATCGCGGTTGCGGTTGAATTGTCATGTGGCACGTTGGATACGCGACCACGTCTTTATCAGGGCACATCGATCGCATTCGGTCTGACGTTCAATGCAAAAATCGACGACTAGACGATCGACGATAGATTGGTGGGGTAGATTGGGTGCTTAAAGGCAGAGAATGCTGGGTGTGCATATAGTTTTGGGATGCATAGGATTGTTATCTGGCATCGCTCACATACCGCGATGAAACGGATGCCATTTCGGGAGTGCGCGGTTCAAGTTCAGGGAGCACTGAGATTAAGGTGGAACAGAAGACAGAAAAACACTACCACGAATGACAAGTGTGACAAATTTGTTATAATATCATTACGATCAGCAAGCATTTGGATGTATGGAATAGGATCGGAATGCCGAATATGGGAGGTGAATTTAGAAGGCTTCGATGTCTTGTCGTGTAGATTGAGATGAAGATTACAGCGGTGTAATAGGGCATAAGCGTGTTATTGATTGTTGTTTGGATAATCTAATAATCTGCTTGCAATATTTGGGTGACCAGAGGTTGTTTCTGCTTGGCGTCCAGACTTTCACAGATGCTGTCAACATAAACGGTTCAATGCTTTAGAAGGGCAATAGAAAGAAAAGTGGGCCAAAGAAGAAATTGCGGAGAAAGTCAGCCAAAGACGTTGAACTAAATCAAGCCATTTAAGATATGAACAGGGAAAGATTTGGATATTCATTCCTTTGAAGGATAGATAGAAACATGCAAATGTGAAAGGTAGTTAAATGATAGACATCCTGTTGTAGGAAACCAAGGAAGCTAAGTATTAGGTAGTGCAAGACTGTTCCTGCTTTATCTATCAAAATGTTGCTGGAATTAAGCGAAATCATATGAATTGAAGGAGAAGAGTTCCGTTTGCCAGCACGCAGTAACTTTTTATTCTAACTTTAGCTAGGTGTTAGAGCAATCATTTAGTGGTCATCGCTAATTTACGCTCCAAAAGTAAACATAAAATAAAGTACAGCTTTACAATCAACCTTATACCGCTCATAGCCCAATTCCTAATGGAATATGCACAGTCATGACATGGGCCTACAACTTGCAGAAGAAAAGACTCATTTGCAGCAGGTGGGTCATGGAGGCTATAAGAGTAAATGTGTGCGATCACGTTGTAGTTTTCAAACCAAAGTTGAAGTACCTTGGCATAAACACCATCTGCAGCATGCAGCTGAGAAGGCAGCAAATACAACTACTGCCCTGGCAAGGATCATGCCAAATATCGGCGGACCAAAACACAAGAAAAAATTGCTCTTAGCAATCGGCCCCCAAATATGAGGTCTCGTACAGAAAGACGACGTTGGCAGCTTACAGAATCAACGCGTTGAGAGTATGCAGCGCCTTCCGAACAACCTAGTACGACGCGGCATATGTAGTGGCTAGCCAACAGAAATACCGTGCCAACAGGACAACGGCATCAACGAAGGTCTGGAAGAATGGCAGACGAGATGGTATCATTCTGATAAAGGCAGGTTGGCGCAGAAATTGATCCCCAATATAGACGCTTGGATCAATAGGAAGCATGAGGAGCTGAATTTCTACCTGTCGCAGATGCTTACTGGCCATGAATGCTTTAGAGCCTACCTCCACAGGTTTGTACACGATGACAACCCCTATTGCTCAACGTGTACGAAAGCAGTCGAGGATGTGGAACATATCATGTTTCGTTGTCCATGATATTATGATGAACGGCACCTACTGGGTGAGGACCTAACCCTAGACAACATCACCAGGATGATGAGCAGGAAAGAGGCTTGGGAAGCAGTTAGCGATGCTGTGACAAACATTATCAAGGAGCAACGAAGACAGAAGCTACAACGAAACACAGGGCAGTAGACTGCCAACATGAATGAGCAGAGTACCTAAGGCTGAATTCTTCCCTTGCGTTGAAATGCTTAATGGCAGTGTCTCTAAGTCCAGGGGCAGGAGGGGAGGTGGGTTTAATGGGTGTAAATCCTACACTATTACTGAGTACGGACACAGTTTCATCTTGAAAAGATTCGGGACAATTTTCACCACCAGCTTGGCGATGATGACGACGAAAAGTGTAGCAGAACAACCCATCAGACATTAACACTTAAATTCGAATTGCAACCTTCCAGATATACGAGTATGTGCCTAGTTTTGTTTTCGGATTTCAGTTGAGGGACTTTGAGGATCTTCCGTATTTCTCGTCGAACTTCCCTAAGTCTTAATGTCAAGTTTAAGTTAGCAGCTAGCTGCTTTAGGGTGGTTACTGTAAAGCTAAGCCTTAAAGCGTTACGAGATTACAGTTTTCAATACTGCCTCGGAGGTTAAGTTTAATACACCATCCATCACTTGGAAGATGGTTAATAAGTAGCAAGGCGGGACTGCTTCTTTGAAGCTGTTACAACAGTATACCACAGTGACTGAAAGTTCCAAAGGTCGTTGACTAAATTCTTTTATACATAGCTTTTCAATATGGTCCGCGAAACCCATCGACGGACAAGAAAGTAAAATGCTCAGAAGCCAGATTTGAAGTTCTTAAAGGGTTCATAGAGCTGCAGTAGGACATGGGCTCATAGCACATGTAATGCCAACAGTAAGTACATTTTCGGCAGAGGTTTGAGAAAGCCCATCTGAAAGCTGGTTAGTCTCTTCATTTGGCAATGGCAACCCCCTCGATAGAAGAGTAGGACGTGTTTTCAAATAATCCTCCATTTCTTTCGCCATTAGGTAACCTTCAGAGTTTCCAGTAGGACAGTTACGCTTGATAAGAGCGGTTTTATGGGTAAAATTTGAAATGTGAGGGTCAACAGTTCCGTCTATTGCTTTGATTCTAAAGTTGATCTTTTGTCAGGTAAAGAGCAACAAGTTGTCAGGTCTAGAGGCACCTAGTTTCCTCTGAAGGTTAAAGACAAATATATCATTTCTGGGGTATTTTTTGTTCGTAGGTAGGGGTAAACATTAAAGAAAGAGACTCAGCACATACCGAGTAACAGTGTGGGACTCTTATCGCTGGCCTCATTGCTTTCTCTTATTGCGCAGTACTGACGTGTTGCTGTTCTTCTGCCAAAATATCTATGGGGAGCATTCTCGGTACCACGCAGGCTGCATTGCTAGAAGTAGTTCGAAATGTATAGCTAGCTCTTAATGCACATACTCGGTACACAGGTGTGATATAATATGTGATTTGTATGTTTTAATTGCCAAGGTCCCGGCCCAAACCCAGCGTGTAGTTAACCACTCTGGTCAACAGTAATCTACGGCTATGTCTTGGCCTTCCTTTGTTGGGCGTGACGCGCGCTAGTGCAGAACTTGCTATTTCACCTTTTCGGTTTACATACTTAGTGTGATGTTTAGATGTGATTTCATGGCAGTCGACTGTAATGGTGACAGTTTCTACCTTTTTTCGACTGCCTATCAAGACCCCTTCAGTTTTATGCTCCTCCAATGCTAGACCAACTGAGGTAAGCTATTTCTGTATTATCCTTCGACAGCAAATGCCACTATTTGTAGAGTTTGATACAAGAGATTAGCTGTAGATAGGTGAGTTATTCCAAGGATGACATTAAAACTTGAAGCAATCATGCTGCATTTAGCTGCTGTTTTCTTGAACTTAGTCTGATCGAGTGGCATGTCATTGTGTACAGATAAATTTCCGTTGGAGTTGGTCTTACTGTACTCATGGGCGTAAGCATTATTTCATTTTAATAAGGCCGGGCCTTCGGGGTTGGTCAAACAATATTT
Source organism: Pocota personata (assembly GCA_963082735.1). NCBI lineage: Eukaryota > Metazoa > Arthropoda > Insecta > Diptera > Syrphidae > Pocota > Pocota personata. Next base: position 260,109,796 of record OY720429.1, on the reverse strand, counting down.
TCATGCTGGGCGAAGTCTTCACTTCTGCAAGTGTTGCCACTGGGTAGTTATACCTTACATTTTGGCTTTGTAGGCACAGACGGAGATCATCAGCATATCCACCGAGATGTGGTTGGCGTGTTTGAAATATGGAAATTAAACAGAAAACGAACCAACACTCATCCCCGTGGAAAGCCATTGCTAAGTTTTCTGGCCTCACTATGAGAATCGCTTAGAAATTCCTGGATTTCTCTGTCGGAGAACATGTTGTTTATAAGCGCTGTTATCATCTCATCATACCGTGTCGGACGCAGAGGTCAGATCCGCGAATTTTGAATCCCTTTTGTAATCCCTGTTTGATAAAAGTTGTCATCGCAAGGATCTGCTCTCTGTAGCTATGTCTTGTTCTAAATCCAGCTTGTTCAACTGACCTACAGTACTTTGTAGAATACATTAAGCAGAGCAATAGAGTGGTAGCTTTTAAATCAAGCTCTTTGTTTGCTTGGTTCCGGCAATGCTATTTATTTTCCTTTGTGCTTAAAGAGGTAGATTTAGCAAGCAAGTGTGACCAGATAGCAATGATAGTTTTTCCAATTACTATGTTTCAGCAGCTGTCAAAGTTACCGATGACATCCAGCTGTCAAAATATTCAGTTAAGTTTGCCATTTCAACATGCATTCCGGCTCTGTTGTAAATATGCAACGTGAATTTCGTCGTGAGGTCGGTCGTCATCATGGCCAGTGCACAGACAATTCGTCGCTCCGTGGAAAAGTTTGAGCGTGAGTACACTCTTTTGCAACTTAAGCCACCAACCAGAGAGAGATCGGTGCGAAGTGAAGAAAACATAGCCGCCGTAGCGGCCATTATCGAAGAACACTCAGAAATGTAGATTCGGCTCCGATCAGCTGAATTGGGCATCGCCAGAGAGTCAACCAGGCTTATTTTGCGGTGGAATTTGAGCCTACATCCGTATAAGATTGTGCTGACGCAAGAACTGAAGCTGGACGACCATAGACAATGCCGTGAGTTCGCTAATTGGTCTCTGGAAATGTTGGCCGGCGATCCGGATTTTGGCCAAAAAATCAGCTTCTCGGACGAGGCCCATTTTTGGCTCAGCGGCTATGTTAACAAGCAAATTTGCTGTTATTGGAGCGACTACAATCCACAAGTGTTCGACCAAGCATCAGTGCATCCACACAGATTGACTGTTTGGTGCGGTTTATGGCACGGTGGCATCATCGGACCTTATTTCTTTCGAAATGAGGAATTAGACACCGTTACCGTCAATGGTCCTCTGTATAGAGCGATGTTAAGCGACTTTCTGTAGCCAGAGCTCGACAACATCGATACGTCTGAGCTGTGGTTCCAACAAGACGGTGCTACATGCCATACAAGCAAAGCAACGCTCGAAGTAGTGAAGGAGAAATTTGGCGACTGGGTCATTTCGCGGCGAGCGTTCATCAATTGGCCGCCTCGATCATGCGACTTGACACCCCTCGATTATTTTCTCTCGGGCTACGTCAAGTCCTTAGTCTACGCTAATATGCCAACCACTTTCAACGAGCTCGAGGCCAACATTCGAGACGCTATTGTCCCACATATTGGACAGAGTTATCAAGAATTGGACCGACTGCTTAAAGCACTGTCAGCGAAGCCAAGGCGATCATTTAAATGATGTGCTACTCCATACATAATGGCATGAATGTGGCTCCAAAATGAAGCTAGAATCAATTTGATATCTCATACTGTTGTTGTTTTATTTAAGTTTCTTTTCCTATCGTTCTTATCTGGTCACCGTATATTAATACTGCAGTTCCCTCTATATCCTAGGTGTAGACTTGCTGCTTTTGAATTTTTAGGAAGCTAAGAGTACATCGCTGACTCTAGTTCGTCAAGTGAGAACGACTTTGATCATTTTGAGCATTTAGCTGAATGCCGAAGAAATTTTTGAGTTCCTTGGAGAACTTTTGAAGCATCTGCAACAGAGCAATACTCATTGTGTGCGTAGTGCGTGTGAGGATGTTAGCCTTTGAAGGACAATTGATGATAAAAACTTTTTGCTGCAGGGGATCAAAGCGATGCCGCTTGAAGCATTGCTCTTTTGAGGATTTGAATTTAGCTTAAAAATTTGGTCGAAAAAGGTCACAACTTTCTTTTGCTGTCGTGAAGCCTGTGGTACTGGAACAAATAACAAAACATTGCATAGAATAGTGAACATAGGATACAAGGTGAAACGCGTAGCAGAACTCCGAACATGATGTTGCGCTGAAGTTGCTGATGCTCTATGCCACATTAATGTCAACAGAACATATGCATGTGCATAAAATAATATTTTCCAAAAAGCAACAATACATACTTGAATGCAATGCCGGGTTCTGGATTGATAAAGTTAAAACACCCCAGACCAGAAAAAAAAAAAAAAAAATAAAACAAAAACTAAGTAAGGGTTAATTTCTAAGCATCATAACATCATCCATCATTCCTAGAAACAAATTAAGCCATGTGGACGTAATTCGAAATTGACACAATCTCAAATGCATTATCCACCACCATTACTCTTCGCTCATCAGAGCTGTATGATATCCCGGGGACTTCTAACCTCTATCTGTCCCTGTCCCTTCTAAGATTCGATGCCAAATTGTTATTCTCTGTCCAAAAAAAAAGTCAAAATCTAAAATTGTATTTCATTTGATGCGGATCTTGAGGGGCAACTGAATCAACAACAACAAATAAAATGAACACAAAAAGACGAGAAAAAAAAAATAGAAAGGAAATGTATTCTTGTATTTCCATTTCCAACATTAACCCCAATAGTCGCAAAGTGAAGCTGAGCGTCGACCGCCCCAAAAAACGACGAAGACAACAAAACGAGAGCGGAGAACCCTTTTAAATACTTTAATGCAATTCAAACAATTTCCATTTGTCCAGGAGTCATTAATCATTCGTTCACTCGCACTACAGTGCACCACACCAACAATGTTTGTCAAGGAGGGATTCCCACCAGATATGCCCTGATCCCACCGTACTCGGAGATAGTTCGTAGGAGTTGATGTGCCGCCGCACTTTAGCTACTTATGTCCTTTCTTGCTCAACCACCCTCGGAAAAATGTGAAAATACATTGCATTGCAACAATTGGGAAAATTCCATTTTCTCTCCGACTTGTCTTGGCATACTTTTTCCATCAACCTTAAAGGACAAAAAAAAACTAAACTAGAAAAAATTGAGAAAGAACGAGGTGTTCTACAATACAACCACCCCCCTTGTAACCGACCGGTGGCAATAATGGTAACCAGTCGGTGGCATCCTTGTTGCGTTATCAACTTATTAGGAATTCATTCAACAAAAAGGACTTTCAATGTTTCGCTGTCATTTATCATGCAGTCACACGGAAAGTGTAGCCGGTGGGTGTGGGGTTGTGTATCGTGTTTAACCAGATAACGTTCTATTCTTCCTTCACGTTGTGTCCTTTTTTTTTATTTTCTCTCCTTTACTGTGTTTTGGGATTTCATTGGCGCAAAGAGTTGCATGCATGGTGGGTGGTGGATGAAACACAGCAAGGTGGTGGCATTTGCGATTAGGTCATGAGTCAATTCCGGAATTAGAAGTGGAAAGGATGCAGGCGCCCTCTTTCTACTGTACTTTCTATTTAATCACATTTGGGTCTTAATCCTTGACGAGGCAACGCAACTAGAGGAGAGCTACTTCTGCGATGAGAAATTGTTGTAATTCCTGAGTAAATAAGCACAAATGAAAGCAATGAAAGCAAATTGGGTGCTGGTACCATGGTTTTGCATAATAATAGCATTAGGGGTAATTAATCACACGAGTTATCTTTTCGTCCCTGTTCATCTCCTGAAAAAAATACAAGAATGTGAGGGGCTTATTTTGTTTATCTTTTTTTTTTTTTTTTTTGTTCTGTAAACAGAAGTAATGAGAGTTTGTGGTGGGTGAAGCCAAACCACAGGTGTGAGAACGCGCATTGTCTTCCTTGATCGAGATAATGACAAAAATTTGCCGATAATCCTGGGACTTTGCTGATTGCATTTAAAAACATACAATTTCACAAAAAAAACATGCGACAAGCAGGAGCAAGGTAGCTGCTAGTTCGTTGATGATGCTGGTAATAATCTCTGGATGAGTTGGGATTGCTCGAGTACGTGATTTGTCATTGTCAGTAAGGTCAAGAATTTTTTGTTCATCTTTTCCCAGGAGAGACGAACCTATAACACAGGGACAGCACCCTGAGATGTCAATTGAAAGGTTGACTTAAAGGTGATGGACATTGGCAGTGAAAGGACGTCTAAATGTCATATTTCTACGGATCATTCCATTGAGTTTTTCGGAACATCTACCATGGTAATATTATAGAGGCATAAGTTTGCAATAAGCCAAGGATTGGTAACTGAACTTGTGCTTATGCTGGTTTTTGAGGACAATGGCTGGTATTCGACGCGGGTGAGTGTCGTGGTTTATTAATCCTCTTTGGCTAAAGCTGGGAAGGAGGAGTGAAAGGAGTTGTTCCAAATCACTTTTGTTATTGTTCAAGAAGGACCCGAGCCATTGTGATTGTCTTGTGTATCTTCTTCGCGATTTCGATAGTTTCATTGCACCTGCTCTGGAGACTGAAGAAGATCTTGTTTGCATTGCAGAGCTTTAGTGTACAGAAATTGTAAAATTCTGTGAGTATATATCTCTTCAGCTAAATTCCTTCCCTAAGGATTCGTCTGCCCTAGGCGATACTTTACTAGGAATCCCTACAATGCTGTAGAGGTGAGTAGTTCAGCAATGTATCAAAATTTATTGAGGCTTGGTGAAAGAGAAGCCTGCACGACAATAAATGGATGAGTCTAGGAATGGGCTCTTACATTCCTTCGCTTTTTACTATCATTTCCGCTTTATCTTACTTTTGATTCGCCGCTGATAACATCACCACACTAAACTATGATAGGTCCCGATCATATGCTCACTACCCACTTTGATGTTTGCTTGAATTCTCCTTGTCCCGGTCTAAATTGCCCGACGGTTTATTTGGTAGGTAGGGAAGGCATACAGTTTATTCTAGCGCAACCCATTCTACCTGTATAGAGAAGAGAATGAATGAAAGAGGGTATATTATACAAGGGTTGTAAAAGAGTTGGACCTGCTCCCAAAGGTCATTTGGAAAGACAGCCACATCCACAGCTACCGCAATAATTTAAATGAGTACATCAGAAGGTTGTCCCCAAAATGGAGTCATGCATTTCTATTCCCGGTTGTTCTTACGAACCTTATAAGATTGTCCGCGCAAGAGAATAATAGAAAGAAGTTTGAAAGAAAACAACCCTGGTTCGACGGCGGATGCTACAAAGCTGAGAAAAAGACCCTTGCCACATTGAACCTTTTTAGAAAGCACAACACCGCAGCGACGAAAGTCCTATGCATTGATACAAACACATTCTACAAAGCCATGTGTGAGTGCAAAAAGCAAATGCATTTCAATGAAATAGCTAGAAAGCTGAGTCTGCTAGCAGCAAAGAATTTTGGTCATTAGCGAAGAAACTAAATGGAAACACTTTTAAAGTTGAAAGCCGAATAGAATTATCCAGTTTAAGGACTCATTTCAAATCAATGCTTAATCCACAGGAACCCTTAATTGCTTTTCATTATGCATTTCCAAGAATTTGCAACGACTCTCTAGATACACTTTTTGATGAGAATGAGCACTGAGGAAAGATAAACGGAATAAAGCTCTTCAGATTCCTTTCTGCAAATATTGCTGATATCTTTCAACCACATTTATTTATTTATTTTTTTTTTTTTTATAATTTGCACGTGTGAAAGGGGTTATGAATACCCTTATACAAATTTTTAGGCCACGGGCGTTTTTAAGGAAAGGGGAAGAGACAGAGAGAAAGACAGATTGGTGTAGTTGGTTTGAAACTCAGCTAGTATTAAGTTTCAGTGAACTCCAAGGGTGGCTGTCCAGATAAATGGGGAGTATTTTGTTTGTTTTCGCTATTATTGTCGTTGCTTATGATTCACAGTATTGTGAGTATGACTGCCCTACTGCCAGTGTTATACCTTTGCAGTAGAATTGACATAAGCTTTCGCAATTGATCGACTTTTTATTTATTTCATGCGAAATAAATAGATGATTATTGGCATCAGGATTCGAACCGTGAGCCTGTAGCGTGACAAGCGATGATGTTACCACTACACCACGGCCACCCTCCGATATTTAAGAAGTTCGACCCAAACATGGCTGCAAACTATATATATAAACATCCTTTATGAACGCAATCACGAAAATCTTCACAAACTTGTTAACAGCAAGGTTAGCTAAATGGGTGAATGAAAATAAAAAACTTAACCAATTCCAGGCTTTTTTTAGAGCGGGCTTACTCAACAGCTGATAAAATATTTAATTTAACGTCAATAGCACAAACATACGAGTATCTTGACCAAGGCAAGAAATTATATGCATTTTTCATCGACTTTAAAGCAGCTTTCGCTACGGTCAATAGAAATTGCCTTCTCTACAAACTATCGAATATTGGAATATCGCCAAAATTTATAAATATTTTAAAGGATATGTACAGGAACAATAAGTCGGCGATATGGAACGATAAAGAACTGTCAGAATGGTTTGAAGTAGAGGTTGTATCCTCAGACCGCTTCTATTTGCACTATTCCTGGCTGACATATCTGACGCACTTCCAGCAGGCATATAGGTCGAGCAAGTAAGAGTTAAGGCACTGCTTTATGCGGACGATATTGTTATTCTAGCAGAAACACCTAATGTATTGCAACTAATGATTAACAAAGTTGAAGAATATTGCCATATAAACTGCATCTAAAAAAACACCACGAAATCTAAAGTGCTGGTTTTTCGAAAAGGAGCAGGACGCTTCGTGAGTACCGAACAGTGGAAGTACGGTAGAGAACCGCTAGAAGTAGTAAGAACCTATAAGTACCTTGGTGTAATCCTAACCCATAATCTTTCCATGAACCGGACATCTCGAACTTAAACTTGGGGAAGCAAAAATAGACATATGTGCAACGTGGAGAAATCTAATTTCTAACACTCAAGTCGACATTCATACAAAAGTGAAAGTTTTCGAGGCTGTTATGCGTCCGGTAATGTGTTACGGAGCCCAAGTATGGTGATGCAAACCAATGCAATGACGAAGTTGAAAAATTGGTTTAGGTTTTTCCTGAAGAAACAGTTCCGCCTTCTGGCAAACACACCTACATAACAATATGTTTCATATCGAGAGTAGAATATCACCATTATTCTAATTTACATTAAAGTTTAATATGCAGTATGTAGTTAAAGTTATGAGTGGAGAAGACGATATGAGGCTCACCAAAATTCTGGCAAAAACAGAGCTGAGAAATCGTTCTCAATTTTACAGAAACTGGGAGGATTTAGCTGCCAAGCATAGTATAGAATGATATAATCAAATCCTTTTCAGAGTGGAGAAGATCTGCATAGGAGTTTATATATAATGTCGACCAGGCAAGAAAAAGGGACCACAAAATAGCAGCACAATACTCAAGTGCACGATTGATTTATTAAAGACTTATAAAGGGTGATAGACTTGTTTTTTATAATTTTAAATAAAACACATAACATGAATTTGGATGGTAGAAACTTTATTATGGCCTGAAAGAACAGTTTCTGACATTTACTTTTTAAATATTATTTCTTATAAAAGTTGCCCACAACTACGCCGTCAATTCTGAAGGTCTAATTTTGGATCACTGCTTTCTGCGTGGCGACCGGTATTTGCCGAATTACGCGAGTAATGTTGGCTTCCAAATCCTGGATCGTAGCTGGCTTATCGGCGAAGACTTTTGACTTCACATAACCCCAAAGAAAAAAGTCTAAAGGTGTGATATCACACGATCTAGGTGGCCAGTTTACAGGTCCGAAACGCGAAATTAGCTGTCCACCAAAGTTATTTCTCAATATAGTCATTGTTTCGCATGCTGTGTGTGCCGTAGCCCCGTCTTGCTGGAACCAAATGTTGCCGACATCACGGGCTTCATTTTCCGGCAGCAAAAAGTCCGTTATCATGGTGCGGTAGCGCTCGCCATTGACTGTTATGTTCTGTCCGGCCTCATTTTTAAAGAAATACGGACCGATGATTCCACCAGCCCATAAACCACATTAAACAGTGCATTTTTGTGGATGTAGCGGTAGTTCGACATACTCTTCAGGTTGTTCGTCTGCCCAAATGCGACAATTTTGTTTATTTACATAACCGTTGAGCCAGAAATGGGCCTCATCACTGAACAAAATTCGATGCGAAAACCGCGGATCTTCATTGAGCTGTTGCAGAGCCCATTGACTGAAGATTAAGCGTAAATTCAAGTCTGGCGGCTTTAATTCTTGAACAAGTTGGATTTTGTAAGCCTTTAAACCAAGATCCTCTTTTAAAATTAGCCAAGTTGTCGAATACGATAAGCCCATATGTTGAGATCGGCGTCGAATCGATTGCTCACGGTCTTCAGCCACAGTGGCCGCCACAGCCGCAATGTTCTCCTCACTACGGGCTGGATGTGGTCTATTCGGTCGCGTATTATGGCCTTTCCATGATGATTTGTCAAACAATACTGAATAAGAATAACACGACACCATGAGGCCAGTTACGCGTGATCTGTAAAAAAAACCTATTGAAAAAAAACAAATCTAAATGAATTACACGATACATGATGACATCAACTACCTGAACGCCAACCTCAGCATCTCCCAAACTTCACTGATCTGGCGAGCGAGAGAACTATTTAAGCTGAATTACATGCCACATCGCACTCTCATTTTTGCAAATGGCGTATTATGTCATCGCGACTTTGACATTTGTGAAGTAAACAGAAGCAGAATGCAAGTGAATGCACCACGGATTAATTACACTTCAAGAACGCATGTTTTTGAGAAATTATCGGTCGGTGGTTTTGGCTGAAAGTGAATTTTGTTGTAGATTCTCTGGTCGTGTTGCACAAACTGGGTAAACAATGCACTCTCTTCGAGGAGATAGGTTCAACACGGGACAGCAGCAGACGTGGCAGGCCCCGCAGCAGCCATTCGGTAGAGAATATCGCTGCTGTGGCTACAGATGTCCAAGAGGACCATGAGCGAAGAGGTGCATTTCCACCTATGAGAATACGTGAGTAAGCAAAAATATCGTTTCTGGGGCACTGAAAATCCGCATGTAATAGACGAAGGGCTATTACATTCTCTCAAAGTCACTGTTTGGTGCGGCGTTTACAGAAGAAATACATAACACTGTTACTGTAACTGGAGAGCGCTACAACAATTTGAACAACGACTTTTTGCTGCCGCAAAGTGACGAATTGGGTTTAGAGAACATGTGGTTCCAGCAGGACGGTACAAGTTTCCCGGCCGCTTAATCTCTCATTTTCCACTGGCCCGCAAGATCACCCAATTTGACCATTCTAGACTTTTTTCTTTGGGGTTTTTTGAAGTCACTGGTCTATACGTACAAGCCACAGACCTTGGCGGCCCTAAAAGAGAACATCCGACAAGAAGTGGAGAATTTATTGCTAGAAGTTATGAGAAAAGTCATAAAAAATGATGTGGAACGAGCCCGAATGTATGTCAACTCTGGTGGCAGCCACTTGACTGATATTATCTTCGCGACTTAATGGAAACAAATTTACAAGACAAAGTAAACATAATCAATAAACAGAACTAATTCTTTTTATTTACAATCAAAGTTATTGCCTTAGGACTTTGTACTAATGCTGGACGATTTGATGTGGTTCTGTCCACTTCGAATAGGAACTTTTCCATCCGAATTTGCTGCAGAATCTAATGATCGATGAGACGAGTATGACCTCCAGCACGTTCAAGTCATCAAAAAAGGGTCTTTCTAGGGGATTCCGACGAAATCTACACATGTTTGGCTAGAGACACAGCAAATGCGTGGCGTCTTCTTCGACTTATTTACCTTTACAGACGTATTGTAGATTGGTAGTATTCATATTATCCATTTATTCACCTAACAAGTTGTAAAGAAGGCATTTTTTAAGACTATACGTTTTTTGCTTTCATCTAATCTTTTCCAATGGACCTTCGTGTTTGGCTGGTGATCCGTTTGAGCCCAATCCGGTTGGTTTTCCATTTCCAGTAAACCTGCCTGAAGCTCTGCGCTAGAAAGTTCCACTATTTATTCTTTTTGTAGCTGTCAGGGCTAAATGGAAATATACTCTTGTGATATGTGCAACACATTTGCCCTATGGGCAGCTTCATCTATGACTACAAATTTCGTCTAGAAAAAGATTGCACGAATTCGGTAGTCTTAAATTTTTCGACTTCTATTCCACTCCCTGCTTGGGCATAGGGGATCGATTATTCCTGCTCGCCATCGTAGTTGGACTTGTGCAACCTGTTCGACCAATCCATTGTCACTTCCTTCGCCGAATTGTGGTGTCTATATGTAGATTCCTGATCCAATTTCGCATAAAGATGTCCATTTGCCATACGATTTGGCAGACGAATTCTTGAGATGATACGAAGACGTCTCTCAATCGAACTAACTTGCCCTTGTGAAACGGCATAAAACTGTAGATCCCAAACATTCTTGTGGCGCACAGTGTCTGTGAGAAGCTAGAGCTGGTCCTGTATAGGCTATTGGCGTCAAAATATTTATTTATTTTGTTATGTAATTGGAATCAATTCTCAGTTGAACAGTAAAAAATAAAGATAGAACCACTAGAGAAATTGCGTAATTGGGTTCCACGTTGGGCGCCAGTTTATTGCAGAATTATTGGCAGCGGCTTTCCACTGATCTGATTGTGAGAAGCTAGGCCTGGTCCTGTATGAGCTATCGGCGCATAAATATTTATTTATTTTATTATGTAACAGAAATCAACTTAGTTGAACCGTACAAAGTAAAGATAGAACCACTAGAGGAATTGTGCAATTGGAGTCCACGTTGGGCGCCAGTTTATTGCAGAATTATTGGCAGTGGCTTTCCAATCCAACTATATCGCCAAATTTTGTTTTGCTTTATACAAGTTGTTTAATGACCCGAAAGTTAACAAATTGGAGCAAAACATGTTGACATCTTATTTACAAAAAGAGTGTCAAAATAATGTCAAGTGACCAATGAGGTGGAAGGTAGATTACTGGATTACAGTTCAGAGTGCTTTTAGTTTAGTTTTTTATTTATTTTATATTTGATTGTCTAAGGAACAATAAAAGTGTTATAATCAACATTTTTATTAATTAGGTATATTGTGGATGCCGTAGCTAAGTGTGTGATTACCTCTCAGGTGAAGCTAGGCCATGCAATATGTGTGCTGTTAGGGCTAAAATATTTATTTATATCCTATAATTACCTTTTCATCTGAATGTTAAATTGATTTGTCAGCTGTCCAAGTGAGGGTTCTTATAAGAGTAGATTCTGAAGCAGTTTCACCGAGCTCGGGCTAGACTGTGGCTTGAGTATTGTTGTCATGTTTAGTTAGGCCCCAAAATATTCCCTTCATCTACTCGACTCGCCAGCATCCAGACGACAGCAGTTCGCTTAATAGAAAATCCCAGAATTTGAGATCCAAAATAAATAAAAGAATGAACATGAGTTTCGTTGACCTGTTAGCCTAACGTGGTTAGACATTTTCTTGTTCCTTTATTATGACGCCAACGATGCTTGAAATGACTTCAAATCTTTTCACACGATGCAATCCATTTGCGATAGTAATACCTCCACTGATGCATTTCGATCGCAAAAGACCCTCACCTCGCTGTAAGCCACTCGAATCGAGCGCGATCCATTCAATCAAGCAATTGCACATTCGCGTATCCAATGACGCATAAATCCTCTCACACCATCGACCCAGGCTATTGCACATTACATGGATCGCGCACCATCACCGTCCCAGATAATCATCGATTTAAGGTATCATAAATCATCGGCGAAAAGATCTCATTTATTGATCAGATAATGCACTTTTGTTTACAGAACCAAGCAAGAAATCATTAACCGATCACCATGCAATCGGACGCACAAGGGATATCCAGCGGGTTCCCAATTCAAAGGGAATCAACATTTCAGTGCTCTTGACCTCCTCCCTTTCGGTTTCGTGTGTCCCACCTTCGGAGTCCATTGGCATTCCCATCAACCTTCTCGAGTACAATGGCTGTGGTGCTGTGATATGAGAAACAATCCTTCCAATCGAAAGCCATGGACAACAATTTGGATGCCGGCATCCACTGCAATGTATCGCCACCATTTTTTTGGAGGCTGGCGGGGGTGATCCAAAAAAAAATGAAGAAACACCGACTCACTACATGCAAACCTGCTGAGGGCTTTGCCATGGAATTGAACTCTCTCTCTTGGTTACTGCTCCTGCTGCTGCTGCTGATGATGATGATGAGAATGGTTTGGTGTTTTCAATTTAAAATGCAATTCCCGTGAAAAATTACTTTAGAATCTTTGGGGCGTGTCAGGAGAACTCATCGTTTTTGTTTTTCGCCCGAGAACGTTGTTTTATTTTTTTTAGCCATCGGCTTGAGAGGTACTCATCAGTTCGTGGTTCACTCGATTGGTAGGTTCTTCATCATCATCATCATCATCGGTCGCTCTCTGCTTGCGCGAATGTGCTCGTCATTGTTCGCATGCTTGTGCCCTTCAGTTGGCCGATTTTTACCAATCCGACGACCCAAGGAATGGTGTGGTGTACAACCCAACTTTGCCCTAGAAAAATCAAGTGGAAATGTTATCCTATCTTTGGCAAGAATCAGTATTCAATGTGAGAATTGTTCAGTTCCCTTTGCTGTCGGGGAGCAACAAGGATCATTAAAAGTGTTTTTCCAGAATCCCCCTCGGTTCGGTTGGGCTCTGCTCTGATTCCTCAACGCTCTCTCTATCATTATGGATCAAAATTGGAATGGGTCGTTTTGTGGATGCAACGGAACAAGGAGGTATTTTCCTCCTGCCAAGACACACTAGCGCTGTGTGTTGGTGTTTGAAGGCCAGCAATTATTATAAATGCCCCGAGTGCACACAGATCGGTGGATCTTCTTCGGATCACAATTATTGGTTACACGGTTGATGTTGCAGTAACCGATCATAGAGGAGAGAATGGCTGGTGCAAAGAATATATGCAATTATGTCGTTATCACGATTTAGAAAGGTTCACAAGGAGGTTTTCTGCAGATAGTTGTACGAGGTCTATTTCGATAACAACGGTCAATCTGGGCAATGTTTGAGTGTTTCGCTCAATTGACGGTGATGAAGATATATAGATGTGGGGGACTCCTTAGTAAATTAATAAATTATTATCGGAAATGAAATGGTACTAATCAGCTGATCGGTTTGATTACTAACTAGGAAGGCGTTTAAGTAGTTACGCTTTTCAAAAAAATCCCATTTTCATATGACAAGTTTACAGATACTTTCTTCGTGAATTTTTAATCAGATGGTGCAACAATTATTTTGTTTGCGAATATATTTCTCATTCTTTGTTTTCTATTTCACAGATTAAACTTGGGAGATATACAAAATGGAACGCTACACAATTGGGTAAAGAACTGAGATTGTTTTTCTATTCCTTGAAAATAATCGTTCAATGTACAACGTGCATACAGGAGATTCTATGGTGAAAGAACTGCTTCAACGAGTCCAACCATTCGTTCGGTTTTGGATAATACTCGTATTGCTGAATTCGGGACTGTTGTAAATTCAAGACATATGGGCAGACCTTGAACTGGCAGATGGGTCGAACATATTGATATTGTGAGACAGAGCATCACAGGAAATGCGAAGATATCAACGAGAATACGATCTGACAAGTTGACCGCACTCTTCCTTGGATTTTGAAAGAAGATTTGTACCTCTTCCCGTCCCGATAGTCCAAAAGCTAAATGGAGTTATTGAGGCAATAATTTCCAAATCAGATATTTTCCAAATACGGTGATTTGAGTTGGCCGCCATGATCGCCTGATTTCACTGTTGCAGATTCTTTCTTGTGTAAATAATCCTCGAACCACGCAGCAACTAAAGCAAAATATTCACCAAGAAATTGGCCGTATACCTCAAGAAACACTCCTCAAAGTTATGGAAAATGCCATAAAAAGAGTAAAAATGGTTTTCATTTAACTGATATTATTTTATCGAAAATAGCTAAAAAAAATAGCTAAAAAAAATAGCATCAGATAAACCAATAAAATCATCAATAAAATTTAAACTTTTTGTTTTTCCATTCAATTCAATAATTATTTAAAAAACAAATCATATATGCCACACCTTGTATTAGAAAAACTTCATTTTAGTCCTGCTATACGGAGCAGGAGCATGGACATTATAGAGGGTGCCTTGGGTTGTTTTGAAAGAAAATTTCTTCGAGTGGGTGTGTATTGTAAAGACAGAGTGTGAAAGAGAAAACACATCAGGAATAGAAATGTTTGAATAATCACTTAACATGGCTAGGAGGAGGTGTAGAGCAAATGATCATCAACGCTTCATTTCTTACAGTAACGCCCCTGAAAATGTCGGTTCGTAACTTTTTTTTCAGCAAAGATGTACAAGCGTTATATTCAATAGTGCTCGCTGTATGCAGTGAACCGTGTGGAGTGTTGGAAGATTGGCGGTAAAACCAGTCCTGATATGCTGCTGTCCATGTTGTGTTGTCTAGGGATCCACAATCCTCAATAAGTTGTACTTTACCTTAGGAGGAGGATTAACCAAAATGGACCTTGTACTTCGCATATTCGTGCGAATAAAATCAAACATTTTAAAGCAAAAAAATAAAAGTAAAGAAACAAGACAGAGCCTCTAGAAAGCCATTTATGCTGAGGTAGTTCTCTTTACGAGAAGGAGGAAATTGATTGGTCTGATTCAGTGAGTTCTAAAAGGCGTCACTATCCAACTCTCCAAGGAAGCCAAATATTTAGGAGTAATCTTAGATAGCAAACTTTTTGGACGAAACATGTTGAGCTGAAAACTTCCAAAGCTCTGTCAGTATTTCGACAATGTAAAGGTGTTTTCGGCAAGACATGGGGAAAGTCTTTTGGATTCACACGGCAATGATAAGATCCTTCCTCTCATATGCGTCAGTTGTTTGGTGGAATAAGCTTTCAGGTAAATACGTTACTGCTGCTTTCGCCCAATTTAAAGAACGGTCTGTCTCGGCTGCTTGGGAGCTTTCCCCAGTACGCCTGACTCTGAGCGCTTTGATGAACCTCCCCCCCTTGGTATTCACATCATGGGGTGTACACTTAGAGCCACCTTCCGTTTAAAAAGAAGTGGTTTCTGGCACGACTCGCACTGGAGTTTGGATGACATTACACGACGATTATCCTACGACCCCTGTCTCATGGATATGCCGTCTGATGCAATGATACCCGAATTACGGCTGCGGTGCAAATTTGAAGTCGACTTTCCTCGTGTTCAGGATAGGCTTTGGTTAGAGTCTGAGCCGGGAAAGGAATGCAGTCATATTTTCACAGACTGCTCCAAAACTGGACGGTGATCTGGTGCTGGTGTATTCATGGAATGCGACAACATTAAGCTTCACTTCTAATAGGGAAAACACACATCTGTCTTCTAGGCAGAAATATATGCTATCCTAATGGCTATATTGTGAAAAACTTAAGGCCTTTCTCAATCCTTTAACCACTTCCAAAATAGTTCGAGAATGCAAAACATCCTTGAACTCGATCGGAAGGCTGAACTCACTGAATCTTGTTTGGGTCTCAGGACACAAAGGATAACAGGAAATGAGATATCAGCTTGCTAGACAAGGCTCAGAAGAGAAAACCTACGTTGGGTTTGCCAGCGTCCTCGGTTAGGGCTTCCATTGACGACTGGATTTTCACTGAATACAATCGAAGGCTGCAAGACTCTCCAGGATGCAGGCAAACTAAACGAATGGTCCCCGTTGTCTGTAAGAAATCCGCCGCTTTCTTGCTATGTCTTAGCAGAAAAGACTGCAGGCAACTTAGTGGCGTTCTTACGGGCCACTTCGCTTAGCACCTCCATGTCCTAGGTTTGAGCGCTACCTCTACCTCCGGCACTCACAATAGCAAGCTGAAAAATCTCCCCAAAAGATAAACCAAGCGTAAGCTGATTGACAGCTGCTACTTCAAATTTCTCGATAAAAAGGTACCTATAGGCTGAGCCAAGTACATAGGTATGTGAAAATTGATCTCCATCAGGCCGGCCCCTGAGAGAGATTGCAGCATTATCCGTACAACATGGTTCTTAACTTTCTGCATTACTTCGATACTTCGCAAAAGCTTGCATATCCTTACTTACTTAAGGTGGCGCTACAGTCCGGGGTATACCTGGGCCTCAACTAACAAGCATCTCCAGCCAGCGCGATCTTTAGCTAGCTGCCTCCAGTTTTGCACGCTAAATTGGTTGAGGTCCCCTTCCACTTGCGTACGCCACCTGAGTCGCGGTCTTCCTCTACTGCGCCGTCCCTCGGGAATGGATTCGAAAATTTTCCTGGCCGGAGCATTGGTGTCCATGCGCTCTACATGACCCAGCCGCCTCAGTCGTTGGACCTTTACTCTCCTGGCTAAGTCGATGTCGTTGAATAGCCCGTACAGTTCTCCTCCACTCACCATCTATGCAAACGGGACCAAAAATCACTCGAAGGTTTTTCCTCTCAAAACAGCCAAGAGCAACCTCATCCACTTTTGATAAAGTCCATCCCTCTGCGCCATAGAGTAGGACTGGTATGATTAGGGTCACTAGAGTTGCTCGAGAGAGGGATTTGCTATTCATTTGCCTTCTTAGCCCAAAGAAGCAGCGTTTGGGAAGAGTTATTCTTCGTTTGATCTCAGCGCTCGTGTCGTTGTCTGAATTTATAGTGGACCCTAGATAGACAAAGTCCCTAACTACTTTAAAGTTATATCTGTCTACGGTGACGTTCTGTCCGAGACGTCGATGTTGGTTGTCCTTTCTTGTTGACAGCTGGGTCTTGCTCTCATTGACCGTTAAACCCATCTTCGCCGCTTACGCCTTCACGAAAGCGCCACTGACATCAAGCTGCGTTCTTCCGATTATGCGAACAATTGGACGGACTTTTGAAAGATTGTACCTCTGGTGTTGGCGCGTGAGTTTTGCACTATTCTTTCAAGAACGATGTTAAAGAAATCGCGTAACAGCGCGTCGCCTTGTCTGAATCCTTTTTTGACATCACAAGTCTTGTTCTTTGGTCCGAGAAAATGCCTGCGCCAATTCCGCAGTCCATTTTCGAACCAGCCGTATATATACAGATATCAAAGTCATTGATTACCATTGCGTTCTTTCATTCTGCTCTGGTAGGGAACTTTACTGGAAAAGGTTTGCTGATGTCGAGCCTGTATCGTCCTGTAATGGTCGAAGATGTCACCAGTTCACTTGGTATCGTCTCCAGGACCTTACAGTGGCCAAATGGCTTTGCTGTGCAGCACCCAGTTTCACTGAGCAGGACGGCGCTGCATATAGCTGAAAATTTAATATGGAGTTCAAGTGGGATCAGATGCAGGATCACACTTAGAACATCTGTTGGGCAAGATCTCAATGCTCCTGTGATGCTTACACACGCCGATCTTTGTACTTTTTTGATTCTGTTGATGTTATATTTCTTATGTAAGGCGGGCCACCATACTATGGCGCCATAGGTGAGAATTGGACGCACAACGGTTGTGTACATCCATAGGATCATCTTTGGCTGAAGACCACATTTTTTACCCAATGTCCCGCTGCAGGCATAGAAAGCCACACTTGCTTTCTTAACCCGCTGCTCTATATTAAGTTTCCAACTAAGTTTCGGATCTAGAATCGTGCCTAGGTATTTTGCACTGGAACGTGAGAGTGGTTGACCGTGTAGTTTCAGGGGAGTGAATTCCTGTAGCGAATATCATCATTTCGGTCTTGTCTGAATTTACTCCAAGGCTACATAGAGTCTACCTTATCCAGAGCACTTCCCTGATTTGACTTATCGTGGACACTAGTAAAACCACATCATCCGCATACGCAACCTCCTAATATTAATTGGCTAATAGTCTAAAGAGTTTGAAGATCTGTTACTCTACCTCCAGCTATAATTCTAATCGTTGATCCACACCATTGAACATATTTGAATTGAGTCAAAGGTGCGACAGCCTCCTTGGTTGAGTATGGCATCAAGCAGGGCACATGATATTGACATTGAAATCAACGCTGGTGTAGGAAACCCCCATCTCCTTTCCTCAATCCCTACCACATCTCGCATCTATTTGGAATATATTCCAATGAAACTTATCTTATTAATGCTCAAGCTGTCATACTCCAATGCTTCGGAATATGTTACACCAATCCGAACCTCTTAACCGGAAATCTTGAAAACAAAACTTTTCTACAACAATAAGAAATCATAACAGCATCTTCTAATCGGTTTCCTTCCCCTCCTACCTTGGAGCAAACAAAGAAATCCTTCAACCTGCTTTCAACAGGATCTCCCACAGTGAGAACCATCATCATCTTTCCGGCCGCCTAATCTCAATGACCACTTTAGGAAAACTTTCGCTCATATCCGGCGATAGAGGAATTAGCCTCCAAATCCGCCAGCATTGTTCCGAATTTCATACTTCTTAGGCCTGCTCCCATACGATGACGATGACTACAATGAGGAAGGAGATGATATCACAACTGATGTCCCTTTTGTTTCTTCTGGAAGTGTGCGAGCGATACAACACTTGTTGGTGGTGCTGTAAATTTTCGATTCGAAGCGTTCGATCCCCGATTCACATTTCGTGTGGTTTCTCGGCTGAGACACTGGGAATCGGATGAGCATTCAGTTCACGCCATTGACATCCAGTGAAGCGGCAACAAGAAGTAATTCCACTCTTCCACTTCGCTGGAGCTAATGTCTAAACGAGAGCTAAGTTGTAGAATGTTAATGGCGTTGGTAGAACAACTATAACACTGTCGTGATAGAATTCGACGAGTGGCAAGGATAATTTGGAGTTTTTAGTGCGTGAAGCGATGAATTTTTAATTGGGAATTGGGTGATGAATAAGTGAACCACTCCAGGGGTGTATACTAGTCCTTTGCGGTTCGATTTAATTAAAAAACATTGCTACATGGGTCCTGCGGCAAGAGGAGCTCCAAGACGATATATTGCTTCGGAAAAATTGGAAAATCCTTGTTCACATTGTTTTTCGCCTATCATTTCACAAGGATTCCATGAATAATTCAAAGATGTTTGTTGTTTATGTGCGTGTTCTGTCATTAAGGCTATCCCCCACCCCCCCCCCCCCCCTCCCCCACCACTCTAGTGTTTGCCATGCAAATTGCTACTACCACCCCGCCCCAGCCATGGTGGCTGAGGAAATGAATTATAGATATTCCTTCTGCTATTTTAAATCTTTATACAGCCCCCAAAAAGGATATCAGATAAACATGCGAATTTCGCACACTTATCATAGCGTCGCGGCGAGAATATCCTTTTCTTTTTTTTTTCGTTTTGTCATCGGGTGGCAAATTTTCGTCGTCGTCGTTGTCGTTGTCGTTGCCCTCCAACTTGAATCCCCGGGAGAGATTCCAAAGAACTGATAATTCATATGTGGGATTCTGGAAAAAGAATGTGTTTTCAGCGCCGCTGACGACGACGACGACGATGTACCTAACCCTCTTCGATGTTGGAGATTCAGGCCTTGAAATGGGATGACACATGCATGGGGTAGTGTTTGTTGAGGCGGAAGGACCCGGTATGTGGTTGTTTTTGTTACATTTTTCCTTATTATAGAAAAAGAATTCTTGGTTTTTTTTTTTTTTGGAAAAAGGATTTAGTTTCTATTAAATTTATGTCGCTTTTGCTTTTCAGTGGGACTCCGATGATACGGGGATGATTATGATGAGTTTCCTGCATCAGGAAAGCTTTTGTTGTTGAACGCACAGCGATTTATGTGGGAAGCAGCAAAGCTGTTTTGTTCGAGTTAATTTGTTCAGGATAATTACCTTAAACTGAAGGTGCATTCATGCGGAATAGTAGACGATGCACGGCAGTATATGTGATCCTTAGTAGATGTTGCTATTATTCGAACACCTTATAGTAGTTAGACCATACAGAGATCACTTTAGGGAAACTCTTCACTAGTATTCTCTTAGGGGTCCGCTGGTAGTCTCAGAGTGGCTAAAGTGACAGAACCTCTTGTTTGGTCATTCGCATAGGAAGTCAGGAAGAGCAACGACCTCTTCAGCATCTAAGTCGATGAGCAAAGAGCTAAGAAATAGAGGCTCTTCGTCAAAAGTAGAAACCCTGTTCAAATGCTTTGAGATGATATGATCAAGAATTGCAGCCTTATCATCACGAAAATGGTACTGAAAAGGAGTGGGCCAATGAGTCCATAAGGACTATACCATAAAATGGGTCTGGGCGAGAGTATTTTTATTATTTGGAACTAGTGGGAAAGTTCTTTACCATCCTCCAGGAAATCCACGTGATACAATCTCAAAGGACCATTACGTCGTAGTGGATGGTAATACAAAAGGAAGCAGCAACTCAGTTTTTAGGTCAAAATCCTTCTGCGTAATGGACGAACACCTCATCAGATAAGAGCTGCAAAAAGACCAGGCATCAAAAGAGCCAAACTCATGACAGCTCTGGAAATAAGTCATAACAACAAAAGCAAGTAAAAGAATGACACAGCAAATTTAACTAGAAAAGGTCTAAGGCTTGTACAAGCTTAAGTAGAAATACGCTGCGAAGCATTCTGCAATGAATTAAAAGAACATATTGCACGGAACTATTGGGCACTAACCGGCAGCAGAGTAAGCTGTCTAGAAACGTATCAGGTAGACGAGAGAGATCTATCCTCTACATGTCCGACTCAGATTCTTTATTTTCTAAGAAAAGCTGGCCGAGATGAAGCGCTTTAGTCCGAGAATAACATCAACTAACACTCAGCCATTCATTCACTCCTTGCAAATGTATATCGATTTAGATAATGCCAGGTGGTTGTGGTTGGTTAAAAGCCCTAACTTGCTCTTTACTGGGTCCTTCGACCCTGAGTTTATGAATCTCATGCTTTAACGACTGAGCTAACAGGGCTATTTACAGTAACCTATTTGGTCCGTCCTTCAAAATTTGAACCATTGGATACGTAAAACGCTTTGCCCCACCAAGAGCAGGTAAATCTGTATTAACCAAGCAATTCTTTCGAGGCTTATGTTCTGTGTTGTGCTTGTTACGCTAGGTGTGCCTACACAAGCTATTCGCTGGATGTTTACGATGACCTTCAGATTTACTACATTTTGTTTGGATTATTCTATGTAAAGCCAATGTATATTCTGCGGGCTTAGGTCAGGTTAGATTAGAGTCCACAATTTGAGTACAGGCACTCTTGGGCTATAATTACGGTCATTGTGAGATTTTCCAGAACCATCTGGAGCTATGTAACGGTATCATACATACGGCATTGTTGGACGTCCTTCAAAATTGGTAATTTGTAGCCCGTGTTTTCTTTAAATACAAAAGGCAGTGGATCCTCCCTTCGTTCTTTCAAAGCTATTTGCTTTCCAGTTAAATTTGCGGTCTATTGGTAAGTCGCCCTTTAACATCGTTGACATAAGCTGCTATTTTTACTCCATTGAGTCCCAGTTTTAACCTCAGATGTCATTAACAAAAAGGACTCAAAGGACTGGAGAGACTACTCCATATTGAGGTCTCTTCCTAGAGGGCGATGGTCTCATTTGGATGCCTTTACGGTAATTCGTTTAGCTCTGGGAATAGCAGTGCGATACTATGGACTGTGGCCCATACAGTCCGTAGTGTCGTATCCTTATGGAGTTTTTGTCTATAAGCTATTCTTTGCACGTTGTTAAGGGTCCTTCCATATCTACAAGTTTATATGTACTTTATGGTGCACTGAATTCTCTTGTTCCCACCAATTCGTGTTTCTTAATACGCAGCTCCTGAATATGGTGTCCTTAAATCCAAAGAAAAAGTTCTGCGTCCTAGAACTTGGGGGTAACAAAGAACGAAGTGCTCTGCATTCTAAAGTTCAAAATTATATAGGAGAATGGAAATTTGTTGGTGAAGCAATATACGAGTATCTGAAAGTTGTTCTCTAAAGCAATTGAGTACATAGCCTCAGCGGAAAAGACCGATGAGGATCAACTGGAGCTTATAAATAACCACGGATTTGTTATCACCAGTAGAGCCCAAAAAGCCCAAATAACTTTAACATCCTTCCAGAACTGCGAGGGCTAGTGTCGATGATCTAACGAAATAAGCTGTAAGTAAGTTTATGTCCTGTATCCTCTTGTGGGTCCTAGGGCCTCTACAACGCCTACGCGCCATCTTGTTCGATTTCTGGAAATGTGCCTTAGCTCTTTCCCAGTTGTCGTGCTTCCTTCTCAACTGTTCTGCGCCACGTACTCCTAGGACCGCCGCGTATCCTAATCCTGGGTAAGCGGGTTCTATTGCATCGCTTGGTTAGCTATGGACCTGTCACCCTTTCTGAGAGTGTGACCGATCCACTGCCACTTTCGTCGTCGTATGGTTGTGCCTATAGGTTCATGGCCCGTTCTCTGATAAAGCTGTTCGTTAGAGATACGGTTTGGCCAGAATATCCTTAAGATGTAGCGTAGACACCTATTGACAAACGTTTGCAGCTTCCTCGTGATAGTGATGGTCACTCCCAGGTACCACATCCATATAGCAGCACGGATTCAACGTTGGTACTAAACAGTCATAGCTTGGTGTTTAAGCTAATTGCATTACTTCGCCAAACTATGGATAGCATCCCAAACGCAGATTTTGTTTTACCTATTCGGCTGGCTATATCCAGTTCGGTTCCGCCATCGGTTGAGACAATACTCCCAAGATATTGGAAACTCTCTACTCTCTCAACCGTTTGTCCAGCAATGCATATATGAGTTGATGAGTTTGGCCCTAGGCTGATCATTTTTGTTTTTGCCGAGTTAATTTTCAGCCCAACAACGTCTGCTTCCCTCTCCACATTTGCTGTCATTTGGTGAAGGTCCATTATTCTGTGAGACAGTAGGCATACATCGTCGGCGTAGTCGAGGTGTTTGACTCCATCGAATTCCTCCATTTCCTGTTGATAAGGTCGCATTCAGCACATCGCTAATCACCAATAAAAACAGTACTGGTGAAAGTATGCAGCCTTGCCGAACCCCACTTTGGACTTCGAATTCCTCAGACAGCCTTCCTCTGAGCAAAACGTGACATGTGGACCCGTCATACGTAGCCTTGATAATTGCTATTAATTTATCAGGAATGCCTCTCCTGCGCAAGGCACGCCAAATAAATTCCCGATTGACACTATCAAACGCCTTTTCAAAATCAATGAACAACAGGTGAAGTGGTGATCGATATTCAACACATTGCTCAATGATGATCCGCAGGGTGTTGATGTGGTCGACACAGGAGGATCCAGAGCGGAAACCCGCTTGTTCGGCGTCAAGTGTGTCTTCAAGGTGTTCTTTGTTTCGCTCCAGGATGATTCTAGCTATTATCTTGGCTACAGCAGGCAGCACGCAGATACCTCTCCAGTTTCCGCATTGCATTAAGTTGCCTTTTCTAGGGTGCTTGACAATCATTCCCTTTTTCCACTCATCCGGAAAACTCTTGGCTTCCCATATTCTCCCGACAAGTGGGAACAGTAGCTCTGCCGATGCTGTTGGCGAAGCTTGAAAAAGCTCCGCGGGAATGCCGTCAAGTCCTACCGCCTTATTAGTTTTCAGTGCTTTGATTGCGGTAATAATCTCCTCTTTACTGGGGGTTGTGGTGCGAATTCGGGAACTTCTTTCTACGGACACTTCAGTCAGACTTGGGTGCATATTGCTGGCTAATACTCTTTTTAGAACCGAAGCAAAATGCTCCTTCCATCTCTGCTGTAAGTAAGTATACTAATGTTATTCCAAGAGATGTGCCTTACTTTTCTTTAAGGGAATTTCTTAGGGCTCGGGCCCGTGAAGCTGTCCTGTTTTTATTGATGAATTCACGCAAATCGTTTCTAAGAAAGCGCTTCAAACAACAAATAAATGTAAAGCGCAGGTTAGAAACCGTTCAAACTTTTAAGATATTAAGACCTGTAACGATCTTATTATCAAGGAAATATTGAGCAGAACGAACACGAGTCTCTTTTTTCTCTCCATTCAAAACTTTTGGAACCCATCTAGCTGACTTCTTCGAATATTTCAAGTGATAATTCAAGCCCAGTTCATCCGCTATCATCTCCTGTGTCATCCCGGCATCTTCGTCAATTTTAGCCTTAACCAAGGCCACATTTGTATCGTGGGTCGAGGATTTGGGCCGACCTTCACGAGATTCGTCCTCCATAGAAAAATGGCCAGTCTGGAATCTTCGAAACCACTTTGAAATAGTAACAAGAGATGGTGCATTTATTTCGTATGCATTTTGACATTCGTTCAGAATTTTGACTGGCGTGAGTTGACGTCGAAATCCGAAGAGAATGGCAAAATGGATTTCTTCCTGTGTTGGCGGTGGAACTTTAACCGAGCTTACGTCACCAATTTTTCTCTTTCTCGTCTCCATTTTTACCTATTGTTCTGAAATTTGGAAATAAATATTGCTAGATTATAAGCTACAGAAATGCATCTTTTTTTTCAAAAACTACTAAATTGACACCAACTAAGCGAACTTTTGTTAGTCCCTACGTATATCTTCTATTTCTGAAGGCAGCTCGATTGGGGTTTCTAACCGAAGAGCAACTGACCAGACTTCTATGCCGCACCATACATTGGTATCGTATATTTATGTATATCAGAATTCATAATGCTCGACACAATACTGTCATGCAGCTTCAACATTTCGACGTACACGCTTGGAAACTTTGGTCGCTGAGGGATTTTTGTAGCTCTGGGGGACGTAGAGTGTACAAATTTACCTCAAGCTAAAGTTCTTCTGTACATAGAGTTGAATTCATATGATAAAACCATTGAGGTTCAAACAAGAAAGAGGTTCAAATCACTAAGAAATTATCTTAGAGACAAGAGAATCTTCTAAGGAAGGTCTCAAGTCTCCTTTTAAGACTGTGGCGGCGCTGAATCAATTCGGGCAAAGGGACGGTGAACATTCTGATGCACATCCATTTCTCTCAACAATATTTTTCGTACCGTGCCCCGTTTTCAAGATATTCGAATTTAAAAACGATTTCCACCATTAGCTTCGCGATAAAGCCGGGGGTTGTGAAGGAATTAGTCTACCTATGCTCTCCTATCGACTATTAGCACGGAGATCCAACGTGGAATAACACTCGCTAATCGCTATTACTATGACCTTCGGAGATAACTATTTAGCAAGGCCCTATCGAGAACAACCAAGGAGCAGAAGCATGGACTTTGTCAAAGTCGGATGAAAGCGCACTTGGAATCTACCAGAGGAAAGTTCTACTTTCGATTTATGGTCCCACCTGCCTGCGTTAACGGCTTATGGAGGAGAAGATTTAAACACGAACTACAGGGTGGCTGACATGAACTGTGACCAACTTTACGTCGCTGTGTCTGCCAAACTACGGATGACAGCGCACTGAAAATTTGACAGTTGTTAATTCATTTCATTGTTGACAAACGTGTGTAAGGTTTTTTTTTCATCGCGTGTAACAGTGTTATTGGCCTTTTTTGGCTGGAAAATCACAACCAACTAGTGTTCGTGAGCTGAAACATTTGAAAGTGAGCAAAATGGTTGTGTATCGCACCATATCGCGTTACAACGAAACCGACAGCATTGCAAAACGCTATGGAAGTGGTCAACAGTGATTCGGAGTGTGAAGGCCAGAATCGAACGAAATCCTCAGCGTAGCGAAAGAAAAGTGACTTCTGAGCTAAACATATCCAGAGAATGGATACCTTAAAGTTCCAAAAAGTGCACGATCTCACACCTGACCAAAAAAAAAAGTTGGAGTTAAGGAATTGATCCGCTTGCACGCAAGTGGCCAATTGCCAAACATCGTCTTCTCTGACGAAGCACCATTTCCAATTGAGCAACTAGTCAACGAGCAGAATGATCGAGTTTACCTGCCAGAGAGGTCATACGATAATTTCGACCACAGAATGGCCACCAGGAAGCAAGCGCCACAGACACACTTGCGTGCAGCGTGCGATAAATTTATTGACCGTCTCAAGGAAATTGTTCGTGCTAAAGGTGGCCATATCGAAAGTATTAATTAAATCCTTGAATTTGAATAAATTTCCAAAAGTTTTTTGTTTGGATTCAATAAAATACAGCTGTTTGAATCAGTAACAGTTCATGTCAGCCAACCCTGTATACGAGCTGTACAGCAACACCGACTTGGTCGAGAAAATCTGTGTACAACGATTAAGGCTACGTTATTTAGAATAATCTTTTACTCCACCCCTGAGGGGCTATACAGAAGATGACGACCTCATCTCCGATGGCGTTCGCAAGTGGAGGGCGTACGCAACTGAAGGCAGCTTGCAAAAGGATCGTGTTGGCTGGAGAGGTTTGTTACCCTGGCTCACCTCGAACTGTAGAGCCATTATAATTAAGTAAGCACCTATAAAATTCGACATCCATTTTGTAGAAAGTTTGAAAACCTAGAATGTCGGTCATAATATTTTTTTTCGTAGGACACATCGCTTTCGCGATAATCGAACTTAAGGCCGGACGTCTTGGAAGACTGCTGAATAATTCGATAGTTTTTATCCAATAGTTCCCATCACTAGTAGGTACTCATGTAGCTGTCTCCATTGCGGCTCGAATGTTAGGAATAGTCAGTAAAATAATCAATGGACGTCGGAAAATTTCCCAAGATACGACCGGTAACAGCTACTTTAAGATGTAGAGCCCTGCCAGCCTGTATCAATTTTAAGGATTTTTATCAAATTCCAATTTGTCCATCATTAACGTTAGACGACTGAGATTTATAACCCAAAATATTTTATGCGCCTCCCCCACTTAGTCGCGTAAAAAATGCTCAAAGTTTTTATCCTTAATTCCACG
The DNA here is from genome assembly GCA_963082735.1 of Pocota personata. Lineage (NCBI taxonomy): Eukaryota > Metazoa > Arthropoda > Insecta > Diptera > Syrphidae > Pocota > Pocota personata. The sequence continues at coordinate 260,082,882 of OY720429.1, read as the reverse complement.
AATGTCCTATTATAAGGACTCTTACCTTTGATATTAATTTCTGTCAGTTATCCACACCACCACATTTGCACCGATTTAATAAATCATTTCCTTCGGTTTGAAAGGAGAAAGGAAAATTAATATCGGATAGCATCTCCTAATTGTCAGAAATTGTCATGTGGAGATCCAATTAAGGACGAGACCGTACCTGTGTTTGCCTCGCATACATTCCTTATTCATTACTCGAAACCGAACCTTATCAAATTACGAATTTAAAGAGTAATTAGCGCCAATACGAAGTGGCCCACCTCCTCCGCACGCCTCCTGATGAACTCATTCAATTTCATTGGATGAATGTGAATAATGCATTAGTCCTGATGTAAAATAGCGAAAAATTATTTCTACCCCTTGGTATACAAATGAAAAACCGCAGCGCGGTTCTGTATACTCTTCCGAGTATATGCACTCGCGTAAAAGCGCATATTTTAATATTTCGATTAATTGAAGGCTTTACAGACAGCTGAGGTTTGTCATCCCCTCGATAGGAAAATCTCCACCCCCATCGAACATCGAAATGAATTTAATATAATGCAGTACACAGAGAAAAAAAAAGGACACTCCACACAAAATGGAAAGTCAATAATGCGCGACACTAACAATGTCCCACCGAACCCCGAAAAAACCCCCTGAGGGTTGATTGTTCATCGGTCCGATTTGTCTGACAGGAGAATATGAAATTTTGTGAAATGGCCACCAGAGTATCTCCACATCCTCATGTGTAGAACAAATGGCGAAAAAAAAAACCCCATCTCATTCCCTCGATGGAAAAATTCCGCATTAACAGTCGCCTGACAAGTGAACTGTCCGATTATTTGCAATAATTCACAAGAGCCGCTGCCGTGCCGCCACCCCTGTTCAACACACTATGCATACTGTCACGCTTAATGGCGCTGCATTTCCGGTTCGCTATTATTATTATTATTACTATTATCCTGCTGAAACAGAAAAATTCGCTTCCACGAATCAGCCGTCAGCAGTTTTATTTTTGGTTAATTTGCAATTTACTGATATCGCCTGGGGGCCCCCGTGTGCAGGACTTTTGTACACAGGACTGCTATGGGTTGTGGAAGCGGTGGAGGTTTATATAGTTTCGAATTGAAATTCTAAAAGTCGCGAACAATTTTAATGATGACAATGAAGATTTTTCCAAAATGGTATTGTTTTGCAATTTATGCGGTCATGGGTGTGTGTGCAGGACTTTATGTGGATATAACCGGTGATTTGCCATTAATTCAAGCATGGACATCCTCCCCTTTTATTTCGATACAATAATTGTCTAAAATTATTGAAATTGGACACTTTTTTTTGCATCGAAATGCGATCCAATCATTAGATCGGACCTTGAGGCTACAGCCGGTGTGCGGTTTGAATTTTTGAAACTAATTAACTGCAGACTGGAGTGCCATTTGGTGTACGAGTAATTATGGAGCTGGGCACAAATTAAAGAAGCCTTTTCGCATGGTTATTTGTGAGATCGAGTTGCCTAACCATAAAGATGGAGATGCTGCTATCTTGTCTGAGTCCAGAATCAGAAAGGCAGTCGGTAAATAGAACTAAATCTATTCACCTAGTTCCCTCAGGACAACTTGGTGTATCTACTTCTTTTTATTAAGGTGTTGACAAAGAAACACCGGTCGTTGGGGTGAGAATTTAGACCTATTCTCGCAGCATGGAATCATGGCCGCTAGAACTGTTTGATGGATTCGACCCTGCAACCTTTCTGTTGGCGACACGCCTGTGTTGTCTGGCGTCGAGGGACATGTCGCAAGAAAAATAGACAAAGCGTCATCGTTCTGAGATGAGTCCTTCAATATTTTCGATTAAGACTTCTTGAAAGTGAGAACTATGTGCTCCGCGGCACCATTCGACTCCGGGTTGTAAGGAGCAGATGTTACATGTTTTATCGAATTTTGTCTGCAAATCTCCCTAAACTCCTTGGAAGCGAATTGTGGCCCATTTTCGGAAACCAAAGAGAAAAGAAACCAAAGAAAGACCGAGATTATTTAAATCCACCCCGTGGCATTGAGGAAACTGATGACGTCCCCGATTGTTTCAGGCTCGTTGGACATATTGCAGCTACGACAAAGTGCATTAAAAGTAATGCCCAGTCTGGCTGTGTGGACTCCTATGGACCAATGGCCAGTGCTAATTGCCAGAACTCTAGCAATATCTGCCCGGTTTCTATTTAATAGCTCTTGTGTTCTGAGCCAGTTATACTTGGGCCACATTTGCCTGGATATGACACAGTTCTGCAACCCTCGCCATCTATTACCAGCATCTGCAAGGAAATGAGCAAAGATTCTACCCTTAAGGGCCCCTAACGGAATGTTGACATCCTCCGCACGGGAGCAGTCAAGGGCAGATCCCTGCCTCTCCAATTCAACAGCCCTTTCGTTTCCGTCAATGTTACTATGACCAGGCACCCAGATGAGGCTGATCCTAGACCGTTGACCGAGTGCGGCAAGCTCCACCTTGCATTGTTCAACAAGTTTGGAGGAGGAAGTCGCAGATACGATGGCTTACCGGCCTGGCTATCAATGAAAATGGCTATGGTGTTAAGTTGTATCGATGTATGTTTGAGGAGACGGCACGCCTCTCGTACAGCAAGAACTTCCGTATGAAATACGTTGCATGAATTGGGTAGACGGAATGAACTAGAGATATTGAGGGATTTTTGCTTTGAACTCGTTTGTCACCGCGCCACATTAGGCCAACTGGAATACTCTTCCAACTGGAATACTCTTTCGGCGAACGACTAGAATTCACCTGACAAGCACTGCACTGCCTTACGGTTTTGTGTATCTGCTCATCGATACTGGGCCACCAGCTATTTCGCCCAGAAATCTGCTTCATCCTCGTCATTCTCCCTTAAACTTTTTGGTCTTGGTAAGTTGTTGATAGCCTTTACTCGCGTTTCCGATGGTCTTACTTCTTTTTCGTCAATTATATGTCCCAAGTACTCGATTTCGAGCTCAGCGAACTTGCATTTTACCGGACATACAGTGCCTTTAGGTTTTTTGGCTCTGATATTGGAACAACCCGAGCTCCGTATTGATGACATACATCAGAAACGTTTTGTAAAAAATCGGCCACCTTGAAGCCGACAAAAAAACTCCTGAATTCTAGGAACAAGATGTCTATCAAATTCCAACAGAGGATTTATTGTGACGAGAAAATTCGGAAACAAATTGGATGCTGCCATGCAAAGGAGTACGAATTCGTATGTGGATGGGAACAATAGCCTACCAACCCTCAGCGAAGGACTAACGTAAGAGCTAGACTCTTCAACTGAGTCTACTATGTGCACATACCTCATCTGAAGACAAGGACTTTGAACTCAAAAATATAATTCCCCGAACTGCTTAATGACACCTCTAACTGTTGCTTGAACCAAACCGAGAATTGGCGATTGGGCTTAAGGTCTCTCTCTCTGGTAAGGGAATGCGGGCGGTACATTTCGCAGAGCTACCACTAAACATCCTAGCTGATGACTTTGCGTTTAATAGTAGGCACATGTCCTTTGTATTTCCTCACTACATTAAAGTTTAAATCTGCCCAATACATGGATAAAACTCCTTCACCTACAAAGCGAACTTTATCTCTAAATCCACTTGAACTTCGGAACAATGACAATATAAAGAACATTATTCCCAGAAGCAGGTCATCCCACCGACACCAATTAGAAATGCAACCGTCATCGGCGGGTATATAGTTTTATTTAAGGATGAATTTACTATAGGCCTGGGTACTACAATCATTTCTAACGAAAACGGCCGAAGAATATAATTCCTCCAACGGACTTAAGCTTGTACCTCAACGCTAATATCACAAAAATAACACAAATTGATCGACTTCAATGGCTAGAAAGTTCAGAGGATAGGCAGGCAGAATATTCTCATGCCCAACAGGCGTCCAAAAGAGAAAAAAGAAGCGCGGGAAGATCTGTAGAAGCTTGGTGTTCGAAATGGAGTTAATCGCTAAGAATCACAGCAGTCGGAGGAAATTACTTAAAAGTTACCAGGACCTACAGAAAGTTGCTAATGAAGTATGCAAGTATGCTTCGTTGGATTTGATTTTTTTGAGACTTACTTTGTCAAAAAAACAAAATCTGATTTAAATCGAATTTTCGAAAATTTTTTTCGTTCCTTTTCAACAAAGCAAAACACTCAGAAGGTAGTGCTCTCTACAAAAATTTAGGTTAGGTTAGTGGACTGGCGATGGGGATACGCCTCTCCTATCAAATAACAGGTGGCGCAAAAGTAATCACCCTGTGGGGGTTGAAAATCCCACATGTAGCAAATAAATCACCAGGTTTTCGAAACTTCAAGTATTTATTTCTAAACAATTAAATATAATTAACAAACGTGATCTGAATTATTCGTCGATTGCTAAGAGCTGACTAGTTGCTTGGCAGGAATGTACGAGAAGAAACAGAGTGAATCGAAGTCATGACATAGCTGTCAGCAAATTCATGCAAGATGGTTGCAAAGTGCGAGTGGGACAAACTTATATGTGGATTACAGCAGTACATAATGGAGTAATAGAACTCTATACAGTTCTGACAGAAGTTCGTGATACTCCTACCTAACACTATCGTAAGATTTTCTCATTTTTGCAAATGGCGTCTTACGTCATCGCGACTTTAACATTTGTGAAGTAAAAAGAAGCAGAATACAGGTAGACAAACCATGGATTGCTATATTCTTCAAGAGCGCGGAATAATTGTCTCGATGTTTTTGACAAATAATCGGTCGGTGGTTTTGGCTCAACGTGAATTCCGTCGTCGATTACCAGGTTGTGTGGCTCGTCGCGAAGAGGCTGATTCAACACAGACAGCCATTTGGTCGATAATATCGCTGCAGATGTCTAACAGGATCCCCAAACATCGTTCAGGCGACAGGTCATGCAATTGGGCATCAATAGATGGTCTTTACAGCGAATTTTCGAGAACGACTTGAAGATTTAGCCGTACAAAGTGCAAACGGAGCATCACCAATTCCCTGCAGACCACCAATCGCATGTAAATTACAGTCAAGTCCACCTCGCTTTTCCCAGCTGTGTAATATTTCGTTTTGACGATTTGCACTGGCCCGCGAAATCGATCGATTTGACCGTTCTAGACTTTTTTGGTTTTTTGAAGACATGGGTAGATATACACGAATAAGCCACAGACCTTAGCGGCCCTGGAGTAGAACATCTGACAAGAAGTGGTGAATTTTTCGCCAGAAGTTTTGGAAAAAGTTATGGAAAGTGATATGGAACGAGCCCGAATGTTCATCAACTTTAGAGGCTGCCATTTGACAGATATTATCTTTGCGACATAATGGAAAACAATTCTTTTTATTTACAAACAAAGTTACTGCGCCACCTTTTACTTAAGTCAACAACCATTGTAATGCCCATTTTGGGTTGTCTTCCCAATCCGTGCTCACGGGGCAATCAAATCCTACCTAATACGCTTTTATCTTTAGATTTTAAACCACCCGGAAGGTGTATTAGAAAGAATATTTCCGAAGAATTTGAATCTTAGATGGTAGAGGCTTGAGCAATGCCAAAGAATTCTGGGTAATTTCTGACCTGAAATTCCCCAAAGCTTTACATTTTACAATATTACAAAGACATTGAGCTCTTCGTGATAACATTTGGTTGAAATAGCTCTTATTGCCACCTAGCTGGGAATGCAAAAGGTGATACTATCACATGTTATTGCCTTCATTGCAATTTCACTGGCGGAAAATATTGCTCTGGTTTGGCGGTTTGATTTAGTTTCATAGTTACAACGTCTCGGGAAAGATACCCTCGCCTACGCTCGTGAACATTTTGGAAACATTCGTTTATGAGTTGGATACATAGGTTTAGGTTTAGGACCAGGTTTTCTCCGTATAACGTTACTCTGAAGACACAAAGACAATTGTACCTAAATCTCAACCTCAACTAGATGGAAACTGGTTCACACCCAACAAAGACACTGGAAATGGTCATAAGAGTCCACTTCCTGATAATAAAATAAAGTCCAACCCTTTCGTTAAAGGAAATCGGACTTTTTATTTCATGTCTGCAGAAAGGACAAGTATGACCTTCCTAGTGAAGGTGCCTACGAAGCTATACAAATAATTCTTACCCTCGAGGTCGTAGGTTTGAATCTCTGGCACACGTATTTTTTTTTTTTAATTAATTATTTGTTATTTATTTATAATTCACAATCAAATCAGCCGTACCAAGTATTCTTAAATGAGTGAATCTCAAATGTAAAGAGTGATTATTTTCGAGAAATTACACAGAGAAGAAAAAGGACAGGGAACCATTCTGCGAAAGTTGGTGCTAATCACGAGATACTCCTTTGTCTATGAATTACAGTTCTTATCAGCTACAATCTAAATACCAAAGAGCGCATATGTCAGCAAATTGTGATGATAGAGAATTGACATAGGAGCTAAGCATCCAGGAATAGCACAGTTGGTAGAGCGTTGGTGGCTAAAATCCTATCTATTGCAGGATCATTCCCTGTCTTTGGACCAAATTTTTTCTTCTTTATTCAATTCTCCAAAAATAGTCATTCTTTATATTAAAGGAAATCGTCAGTCTTCGAGAGCTCTATTGTGTTCTTTTCCAGGAGTCAATGATACAATCTCACTGGAGCTGCACAGCTTTCATTTTAATTTCATGGTTTTATTTAGCCTTTAAGAAATGTAGTTAAAGACTTTGGTTGCACCTTAAAATATTGAAGGATGTTTAAAGTGCAATTGGTATCGAAAGCTCTTATACGTATATCCTCTACAGACTTCCGAGCAATCATCCGTCTGCAGATTGCAATTTCCTTCGCTACACTTAAACCGATGTTCCACTTGCTTTGGAAAACAATCTACGTGAATCAATTGCCCGCCAAGGAATGTAACAATCCTCAGAACTAGATAACACAAACTCCAGGATTATGATCGACTATAACACATTGGTTGTGTGGTCGAATACAAAACTAGAAATCCTAGACTGAATGTATGGACAAATTCTAAATGAATCTGCGGTACACAGAGTCGAAAAGTACATATAATAGTAAGAGGCGACTGCTGGATCGTTGGTACTCCGAAAATCGGTGGAGTCCCAGAGGGATGTCCGTCCGAAGTAACTGAGAAAAATCATAGACTCAAATGATTGAATTCTACCTAATCTCTGAAACCAGAAGGATGACAATCAAGCTTTACAATTGGAGCAATTGTGCCAACAAATTTGATATTAATAATAAAAATCGTCTGGAAGTATATCTATCAAGAGCCACATAATTGACTTATCAAGAGTTGATGACTATAAAACCAGAGTAGTTTGGTTTTGATCTAAACGGTTCTCCGCAAAAAACCAGGGAGTCATCACGTAACATTTTTCTCTTAAGATGAATTCAGCATATACAATCTCTGAGGCTGGGAAATCAGATAGAAATTAAGTCCTTGATCTGACTGTGCCTTCAATTAAACACGAGCACTTGTATTGTTCAACTTCTTGATGTTAGCACTCATCCAGTCTTCATAATTGACTGTTCGATACGCTGTTCGAACCATCTGAGGGAGTACATAATTTCTGCTAACCTGGAAGTAGTGGCTTTGTTACCGCTCCTACCAAATAGGAGGTAAGCAGTTAAGCTGCGAACCAAAGGCTGACTTCTGTATGTTGCTGTCTGATATGAATAAGCATTATGAATAAGCTGTGTAATAATCTTAAACACTGCGATCTTTAGCTAATCATTATCTCAGAAACATATCTCAAACGAAGAGCTTTATAAGAAAAGGTTTCAGCCACACCCTTTGAAAAGATAGTAAATCCATTGCCCATCAGCAGTTAAATAAGTGCGGGTCGCCAACGAAACTTGGCGCAGGTTAGAGATGGGCGAATCTCGAAAATTGGAAAAGATATGGTTGGAAGTGAGACAAGCTAGGCACTCAAAAGTGGCGCTACTAGAGGTCTCTCCTATGTGTGCCTGACCGCTTGATATGAAATTCAATTAATTCATCTTGATAGTTAGTTTATTTTACTTTCAATGTACTTGCCTTACAGGGACATATAAGCAATACGTTCAAAAGCAGAATATAATTCCACTTGTCTCTATTAGACACATCGTTTTCTCGGACCTCTCACAAGTATCTACTCTATTCAGCGGAGCCCACTATGCCCAGTTGACTGTCGAATTAGTTCAGTTCGGCCGCTTCAGTTACAATAGTAAAATGTAACAATTTTGTCTCCAGCACACGCTAAAGTATTTCTGCTATTAAATTGTTAATCTTCTTCAAAAACTACTCCAATATTATCAGTGTTAGTTAACCACGGACCATTTGGGTGTTTTTCTTTCGCAACTTAAGGTAAAAACATTTCTAAATATTACCCACCGAATTCAAATACCTTTACCTCCTTTGTGGAACACTTATGGTGTACTTCATCATCATTCGCTAGCCAAATCGCAGCGAATCGATTGCGAGATACATTCACGCAGCCGGTTATGATCAATAAATCATGCAATCCGAACTACAATCCACCGAACAGAAGTGATCCGCATTTGGTTGTAACATCTGTCGCTGTACTTATATGACCGCTTTATGATCGATCGAGTCTATTAAATTAAAATTTAACAACATCGTGGGGGCATCGTTATGACATAGCTCGCTGCACTCCGCTTCCTCCTCAGGATCGATGGCACAGCGCCTACACACATTTACGAGATTGGAGTAGAACTCTACGATAGTCGGAGTAGTGGATAGTAAATGAGCGATGTTGTCGACTTCTACTGTTTGACAAGCACCGTCTTGATGCTCTCTGTATCTGAGACTGAGTACATAGGTCTTGTGGACCAAGAATGTCCGTTCAACGTTTTCGGTTGATTGGTACGCATGTGCGCAAAACGCATAATATCGGATCACTGCTTGTAGATCAGAGCGGGTATTTTGTAACGCAACACGATTGATAGATATTTTATTGCGATTCCCGTCTCAGATTATCACTTTTAGTGCGGTCATTATGTTCGGAATTTATTGAGACGAATGAGAGTCATAATGACTTGCCCGGTTGTTTAGTGCTCAGTCAGAAGGATTTTTTATTCTGTATTTATCATTTCAAACTGTCGTGGGTAGTTTAGTTTATTTTTATGTGCTCGCATAGGTTACATTAGCTGATGCGTGGATATTCACTAAAAGGGGATTAGAAATCGCATCAATCAGAAGGTTTATGATACGCAAATCCTTTTCTTAAAAGTGTCGTCTAAGCCGCTACCCTAAGAAAGAACAAGAACTAAAAGGCAACCGGACCAGATGAACAGAAAGCAGTAAGGGTCAGTTGCTAAAGAATACAGCAACCAAACACCCATAAAAATGTGCAGTCACCTTTAGCAAGCATTTCCGTAGTTCATTTTGGCTAAGGGCGTCCCCAAAAAACCTATTTGTTACAATGAAAAGCATCTCAGAGAATCTGCAACTTAGTCTAGGAACGAAATTGTAAATGGATTCCAAAGGATATACTATGATAACTTCTACAACCCAAACCACCATGATTAGTTTTTTTGTAATTTAATGATTCCGGGAAATGCCTGTTGATTCTGCTTTAAAAACTTTGACATTTGGAGCTTCTGGGAATATGACTCCTAGGGGAGAATATCAAAGTTTAGGTGGACATAAAGGGGAAGACTAGCTAGCAACTTGCCTAGTAGAATGCTGAAATGTCTTATTTCTAGGCATCGTCCCATTGATTTCTTCAGAACATCTGTAAGTCTGCCAGCAGCCTTTGATGAGCCAATAGTTGGCGATTGGATGTTAGTCCGGGATCATCGTTTAAGGGTATTGTTCGTCTCCGTATACTCATCTCTCCCGGGTACAATGTCAGTACATGAGAAAATGTTTAGGGGACAAGTATTATACCTGAGAACAATACTCCAATCAGAGGGCTAACTCAGAAGAAGAAACTGTTTCGCTGTAAAGTATTTATTTGCTAAACTCTATAGAAGCTAGTTCTTAATCAAATGCGTTATTTAAGTTTCATCTCTAAAGATGTATTTGAATCAACGGCTATCTTATTAAGGTGCTGTCATCAATAAAACAAAATATCTTGTTTTTTTTGACTCCAGTATATGTTGATATGTAGTAGAAACAGATTTGGTGAAAGGATAGACCCCTGTGGCACTCCAGCGTTAATAGTAAAGGTCATGAAGAACATGTTCCACCCAATCACAGAAACGTTCCGGTAGTCCATACAAGTCCTGAAGAGCAGCTATTGACTGCGATACTTGAGTCACATAAGTCATCATAAGTCTCCATTTTAAATGGCGGCTGTGAAAATTAAGTCACTTATTAGCTCGTATCGCTCCAGATATTTGTATTAATGGAATCACTTTGGATAGCATAAACAGCAACGCTATAGGACGAAAGTTTTGCGGCAATAATTTTGTTCGGTTAAATGCGCGCAATTTCCCAGCGCTAAAGAAACGTTTACTGTGCGTACGATAAAGTCTACAGAGAATACCTACTATTTCTGGTGCTCAGTTTTTAAGTACTGTGGGTGGTATTCCGTCGGGACACGATGCCTATTAAAAATTTCAAATGATAGAGAATGCGCCGGAGTACACGAGGTCAAATCACATCGATGACTGTAATTCTGGTATACTTGGTGGGTACGCGTGTGCCAGAGCTAGAGTCGTGGCTTACGGCTAGACAACCCTCAACTCTCAGTAGAGGTCGGAATAGTGAGTGGCTATAGTTGTTGCTTGACAAGAAAGGTCGTGAGACACTGGAACATGTTGTGAACAGAAATTGCATTTTGGCTTACATACACACATACAAGTTGTTTTAAGTGGTTGGAAGTAACTGGAGACCGCAAAGAGGGAAAGCATTTTCATGACCGCATAGATGAGGAACAAGTACCGTTTGAAGAGTCAACTGATATCCACTATTTCCACCAAGAAGGCCTGCTTGGTAGAGAGTTATTTTGTGAACAACGAAAGAGGTGTTCCTTATTATACAGTGCGAATCCTGTTTGAGGACATGTCGTAGCAGGGTAAAATATCAGACCTAACACAAGAAATGAAAGGACACGCCGAGATTGTTGACATATGTGCAGACCACAGTGATCTCGAAATATCGCGCTTTTTGAAAGTCGCGCTGTCGTTCGTTCACAAGGTTCACATCGAGTTGTAGGCTTGTTTCTAAACGTAAAAGCATTTAAAAAGTTCAGACAGCAAGGAAAGCTCGAAACGTGTTGAACAAGTGCAACATCGTACCATGGAACGTCGATGAGGTCAATTGCAAGGGACCTTCAAGTGTCTGAGCGACTAATTCACCATCTGGTTCATGAAAACTTTCGATATAAGTCTCATGCCATGAGAGTAGACAGTTTATGCCAAAGGAAACGTAAAACCAGCGTGTTCTGCGAAAGATTTAGGCATTTTATTCGGATAAAACAAATTTCGAATAATACCAGAAGGTTAGTAGAAGGAACGACTGATGGCTGTGTGTAGAGCCTTCAGATGTCCTCTGTGAGATGCACTCCAAGTCATGGTCATATTATGCCTCCCTCCATTTTCCCAGAAGGTTTTCAAGTGAATGCAGCTACAAAGCCACGACAACTTATTAATGGGTAGGTATCAATTTCCATGATGGTTAACACCAAAATATATAATAATAATAATTCCGGTATGCTCACGTTTCCGGTAACGAATTGTAACAACTATCAGACTGCAATTTGTGTCCTCCAGACATGCAAACAGGTTCAAGTGGCATTTATCCAGAAATCTGGTGAGGATAGCCAAAAATCTGCTAAGGATTTAAGGCCGATGAACTTCCTGCTATGAAAATCTCAGCACCCTAGTACACCGCGTATTTTGGGACTGTGACCGATTGGAATCATTTAATAATCAAGCACATAAATAATTGGATTTTATTATAAATGTGTTATGTATTCAATATGTATTCAGTTGCCACGGTTTTGTAAAAGTAAGATCAAACATAAACCATGCCAAAACCAAAAAAAACCGCTTAAAAAATGGCAAACCCCACAGGCGGACCAGTAGGGATGCAGTAAAGTGGGAGAGTTGTGATCCTTCTTCTCCGGATCATAACTTCGCCGTAAAGAAAAAAGAAGAAGCAATTGCGTCGCGTATATTGTTTTTTAATTGTTGCAATGTTGTTGGTTTTGTAGCGTACTTCCGGTCCTTCAAGTAACCCCAGAGAAAGAATTCGGATGCCCTTAAGTCTGGTGAGCGCGGTGGCCAATTGATATTTCCAAATGACCCTGCAAAAAACTTTTGTAACATCGCACGATATCGATAGCCAGTAACAGTCCCACCAATTATCCCACCCAAATCACACACCAATTAGTCACTCTACGAGGATGAAGACGTTGTTCATAAATTGCTCCTGGGTTTTTCGCTCCCCATATTCCGTTTGTTCACAGCTCCACTCAAGTAAAAAAAAAAATTCAGGGTCATCAATTGGTAAATTTTTGCACTCCAGTCCCGTCGTCCCTGTTGGTCATTTTCTTGAAGTTGACACTTGAATTTTGTATGGAAAGAAGTGCAGGTTACGATGGATAATTTACCACATAGACCTTGGAGAAATCCCAATTTATTGAGCACGACGACAAATCGAAGTTTCCGGACTTACACTCATATCAATGTTTTGTTGTGGATGCGCTATAGACATGGTCCGGTCTTCGGTAAATCGCTTACCTTATAAAGGTTCTCGAAATTGTGAATACGTTTTTGTAATAATTGATGAACCATTTTGATAAAATCTTTTAATAACTAAAACACGTTGTTGTGTAACTGAACTCTCCATGATGAAATGACATTGACAGCTAAACACTACTGCCAACTTCCACATAATAAAAACATCTCTATGAGAAATGGTGTCAATTTCAAATCGGCAACAGTTCTAAAACATCGTGTACATATTTTTTGTCAATAATAGAAGACATATTGAGATGGAGGTGCATTTTACTAGCTGCAATATAACCATGTGCAAGAAATATTGTAAGATGACGTTCACTTCCTACACACATGTCACTATTTGGTGGCACGCACTGAGTAATACTAATGAGGGTTCATGGAACTGCAAGCACAGCACTCTGTTGCACTTTTGCATCTTCCACCTCTCTATCTAAAAAAAATCATTACATAGTAGAGTTGGAATCTAAGTTCTGGTATACCAAGTGGTACTATAACCTTATGAACTCATTATTATGTAGCTACGTTTCTAACTGACTCCAGCGTCAACTTCAGGAGAGATTTCGCTGCATGTTCCTCAACCGCGAGTGGTGCCTGGTATGATGAAAGGTTTTCGAATAGGAATCTTCATTGATGGCTTAAAGATGGACTGTGGTGGAGCCGGTGGGAGGATACTATTGTTTAGCAGTCCTAGAGGTATTCAATCAGAATTCAACTGTATATTCATTGATAGTCTGGTCGCTGGGAACTGTTTCGCACTATCTACCAAAAGCCAACATCAGGTGAAGTAAATTAACTAGCTACGTCAAAAAATATACGAGTATGTCGCACACATAATAGGGTCAGAACAAATGCACTATTTAGCATGACTCGTAATTAAGTAGATGACTGCTGTTAGCTAGAGCAAGATACCTAGAACTGTGCGAAATCTTCTTTGACGATTTAAGTGAGGTCTCGGCGAAAAGGATTACGTAGATGATATGATCCATTTAATAAATTATATAGGGTGGATCTGAGAGTCTTTATTTTACTGGCAAATAACGCTTCTTCACTTCTACATAACTGCGGAGCATGCAGCTTGTGGATCTTTGAGGCAAAGTCGACATGTATCTGAAGAATTTTTCCTGTTTGAAGTGATAGTTGAGGGGGAAATGCAGACGAGGAAGTCCGTTAAGATATAAAACCATTTCAAGGCTCATGTAGAGGTCCTTGTTGGAGTTCTCAAGAGTTTGGCTCTATTTGTAGATAACTAAAGGATCGGCCACTGATAGAGGGAGATTATGAACTCCACATGACAGTTTAAAGTGTTCACGTAACTTCAGACAAAATCAAACTCAAACTGGTAGGAATTCAGAGTACTTAGGGAACTCTGGCTTTTCGTAAAGATGGTCATTTTGAATCTTCGAATATAGTGTCCAGAAGTAAAATTAGAGATTGCCAACTTTGTTTCTAGACCTCTCGCATGTATATCTGCTTGAAAGATAGATTGGAGTGGCCAAGAAGGACTGCTAGACTGAAGTTGAAGCTAAAAATGTTTTTGGAGTTTCCTAAGATGCGACTATTTTGAACAATCGAATTTGAAGTTGCTTAAGAGACAAAACTGAATGTCACCTGCTGCGACAGACTTTCTAATTCGTATGTACAGTTGAGGAAGATCTATAGGTATATGCTCTTCTAGAGATGCAGTTGTATGTGTTTCGTTTTGGGCAAAGGTATGTTCAATACCACCTAAGCCTAGGGTGTTTTCAAGACAGGGATCTCGCTTTAGGGCAGACTCTAAAATATTTGATAGTTTTAGCGGCAAAATTAATCCTGCTGCCTAGTATCGAGTAAATCTGTTTAATTGTTTCTATTCTTTGAGGGATGATGGTGCTCTCATTGTATCCGTACTTGAAACGGCAATCAAGAAATAAAGCTGTCCTATCAATTGTACAGCTTCATCAGCTTTGGGTACCTTGATATAGGACCCCGGGTTTGCCAACAGTCAACGTTCTGTGCTGTGAATCCTTGTTCTCTGTTTCTACCATTGCTTTCGTTGCAGCTGCTGCATAATGCTAAATGAAATGCCACAATGTTTCGTCCTGCACTTTGTAGCTACGAGTATTCTCAATGTTGAAGATAAAAAAAGGGATTTTCTTGCTGTATGACATTTCATTAGGAAAATATAATCCACAAACGAAATGACTGACCTAACCACCTTTGTATTGCCACAATCTTGCTCCACCCAACCGCACTATAAGAAATCAAATCTGCCCTTTGCATTCCGCCGCAATGACATTTGCTTTACCAGCATCTATGCCAGTGAGCTCAGCAGATAACGCGTATGCATGTATCTCTAACGAAAGACCATAATTTGGTCAGTCACAGAGATCTGCACCTCTGCCGCGCTGTCCCTGTGTCGTCGACTGAGTTCTCTGCGGATAAATCGTTTTGCGTGCCACCACCTTATCTCGACGCAGAGCATGGCGCATCGCGTCGGTGGCGGGTGTTTTCTATATGCCAAGAAATGCGGATACGAGTACATGCGCTGCCCTGCTCGTTCTTCAAATCCGACGCTCAAACAATAGGAACCACCATGGCCGTTCACTTTTCGGACAACCACAGTGGTGATGGCCGCAAGGCACGCAATATGAAAATGAGTTGTTGTTTAGTGCCATACCGCACCACACAAACACTCACACGGGTGCTATGCAAATTATTACCACTTTGGGTCACTTCTTCTCGAGCCTGACACTGCTGTTCCTGATAGGCCGACGATTTTCCCTTTTAGAAGAAAAGTTGGATATCCTTTGGATCGGGTGTTGTACCACTCGCCGCGTCGCCGTCCCACGATGACAATGATTTTTCTTCCCTGGTCACTGCCCGTTTTGTGTTCCTCCATGATACCGTGTGTCCCCATATCACTCCATGGACACTGCGTCTTCTCACTCTTTCGCGTACTACTACCTACTGTTGTTATTCTTGTTGCTGGGTACTCTTGAATGTCGGACAATGCAACAACTGGTGTTACGTGTTGCTGCTCTGTAGTTGGCCACCTTATCGTGGTGGCCATAAAGTATAATTATCTGGAATCCGACACGCCTATACGTATGCAACGCTGTAGCATACCACACATGCAACACGGAGGCGCACACACAACAAACACAACTCTAATGGGGATGGACGGACGATGGACGAGAACTTTTTGTGCTGTGTGTAGTTCATGGACACCATACATATCGGTGACTCATGTCACGAATGCATGGTGAGCTAGGCACCACCGCGTTATGGTGGATAAATGGTGGACATGATGTTGTTACGTCACTTGGTGGAGTTTTTCATCACCCAAAGAACAATGAAACTGGATTGGTTGGCATTATTGCTCGGGGAGATCTTCCTGGAGTGATATGCTAATGTGGAGGTTTAATTATGTGTCCAAGCGAGGGTAGGTCGAATTCGCGAAAAATAATCCAACTGTGCGAAGGCTGCAGCAAGGTAATGCGAAGGAAAAGTAAAATGCCTTCGGGGAAACTTCTCATTGGCGGCGGAAACGACAATGACGACGACGACGACGGCAGCGGGTCTTGAAAATGAATTTGAAGTTGGAGTCAAAGTCATGAGTGTTCTTGGAGTTAATCGGAAATGGGCGGATTTAAGACGGTGACTGATGATGGAAACCCCAGATTTGTATGTGGGGTAGTAGCCTTGGTATCAATTTCCTAAAACAAACGGACATTTTGCCAAACGCGTTTGTAGTTGATATAGGTCCCTGGCTGGGTTGGTGGAGGGGTCTTCATTTATTTTGCCATCGGCAAAGCTGGACTGTGTGGAGAGAGGAATACTGTATCCATGTTATTTTTAAGTTCTTGAAATGTTTAATGCTATTCTGATAACATGGTAGTTCTGGGTGAATTCATAACCACAGCTAAAAATAGCGAAACAGAAAAATTTATGAAACCTAACTCAGTGGTATCCGAGAAGGTGTCACTTTCAGGTCTCTACAAGTTCCCTACTGTTCCGTTTGCAGCTGAGCAGTACGGGTATGAGGATTTTTTTAAACTCACAGAGAGGGAACTGGCGGAAAAGTATCAACCGTTAGACTAAATACTTAAGAAAATTGCAACGGACTCTGCTTCAAATACTGAAATGATTTAGAAAGAGAATTCAAAAACAATTATACTGCGTAACGAAGTGGTATTGTCCTCAAAGATATACGAATAGATCGAGGACTTTTTCTCAGCAGATACTATAGAAAGCAATACATTGGGCAAGGACAATGCAGGATAGCCCGATCCTTACTGTTGGGAAATCAGATAGTACTGTCTACATGTGGAATCTTTTGCTATTATATCGTCTACCGTACTCTACCTACCCTGCCGAATTATCCGTCCGTGCAAAATTTTAAAAATTTTAATTTAGTTGTAAGTGCTCAACTAACAACACAACCTGCATTATAATGTACGACTGTTGCCTTAACGGCGGGAAGAAATTGTTTTCTTTATATCGCGCTCTTTGAAAAAATTATTTTTTTTCGAAAACGTCTTCAATGATTTATATTAAATTTAAGGTTTGAGTTGGGTTGGATATATGCCACTAAATTGTGTATCAAGTTTTTTTAGCAAAACAATCCGAATAACGGTAGCGGATTTTCGAAAATTGGTTATTTCTCGAATATAAAGGGTGACCAGAGAGCAATGATAGTTTTTCCAATTGTTGTGCTTCAGCAGCTGTCAAAGTTACCAATGACATTCAGCTGTCAAAATATTCAGTAACGTTTGCCATTTCAACATGCATCTTTTGACACTTCCCGAACGTGTGGAAATTATTAAAAATATTATTGAAATTCCGGCTCAGTTGTAAATACGCAACGTGAATTTCGTCGTGAGGTCGGTCGTCATCATGGCTTCAGTGCGCAGGCAATTCGTTGCACCGTGAAAAAGTTTGAGCGTGAGTACACTCTTTTGGACCTTAAGCCACCAACCAGACAGAGATCGTTGCGAAGTGAAGAAAACATAGGCGCCGTAGCGGCCAGTATCGAAGAAAACCCAGAAATGTCGATTAGGCTCCGATCTGCTGAATTGGGCATCGCCACAGAGTCAACCAGGCTTATTTTGCAGTTGAATTTTAGCCTACATCCATATAAGATTGTCCTGACGCAAGAATTGAAGTCGGACGACCATAGACAACACCGTGAGTTCGCTAATTGGGCGCTGGAAATGTTGGCCGGAGATCCGGATTTTGACCAACAAATCTTCTTCTCGGACGAGGCCCATTTTTGGCTCAGCGGCTATGTACCACAATCCACAAGTGTTCGACCAAGCATCAATGCATCCACACAGATTGACTGCTTGGTGCGGTTTATGGCACGGCGGTATCATTGGACCTTATTTCTTTCGAAATGAGGAAGGAGACACCGTTACCGTCAATGGTCCTCGGTATAGAGCGATGTTAAACAACTTTCTGTGGCCAGAGCTCGACAACATCGATATATCCGAACTGTGGTTCCAACAAGATGGCGCTATATGCCATACAAGCGACGCAACGCTCGAAGTGGTGAAGGAGAAATTTGGTGACTGGCTCATCTCACGGCGAGTTTTCATCAATTGGCCGCCCCGGTCATGCGACTTGACACCCTTCGATTATTTTCTCTGGGGCTACGTCAAGGCCTTAATCTACGCTAACAAGTCAACCACTTTGGATGAGCTCGAGGCCAACATTCGAGACGCTATTGCCGGAATAATGCCGCACATATTGGACCGAGTCATCAAAAATTGGACCGACCGCTTGAAGCACTGTCAGCGAAGTCGAGGCGGGCATTTAAATGATGTGCTACGAGTATTCTATACATAATGGCATGAATGTAGCTTCAAAATAAAGCCAGATTAAATTTGATATCTCATACCGTTGTTGTTTTATTTAAAGCGAGCAGCAAGCGTTGCAATCAATTTACTGAAATGAACATTCTATGAGCGCATAATTTCGGGAATTGGCCTCCAAGATCATGTCCCCCAGAGCCCCAGCTGCTCGAAAAACTGGTCGAAAATTGGACTGCGGCACCCATATGCCCGATATCGTATTTAAGCGCTAATGGCATAAAACTATCTTTCCAATGAAGATAATACCATGGCCATTACGTCGATTTTCATGTGTTTTATTTCATTTTAAAGTTTTATACCTCTAAAATAGAAAGGTTTGAATTCATCGAATAAAATGACATCAACAAGTGACGAACCAGCCAATCTGGTGTTGAAAATTGGAGGTTGCTAGCTAATATTCCAGCTGGATGGAGAGGCTTGACCAGGTCCACCTCTCACTGTAGCCCCAACCGTCTTTTTTAGAGAACAAATCCGAAAGGAAATAAAGTCAGGAAACGACATGTAGCTTTTACTGTAAACTCTTGGAAAAAGTAAAATCAATTCAACGATATGCAATTCGTGCTGTTAATCGTTCGCCACGAGACTGCCAATTCAGATTGGTAGCACAGACCAATGTCAAGGTATCGAAGTGACTAATTTTTAATGCTGAATTGATTTTATTAATTTCTGTCTATTGAAAGAGCGTAGAAGATAGTCATGGCAATGGTGGTGTTCCCTCCCAAGAATGGGCCAACGAAAAGTCGGTCACGGAAATCATTCCTGGACCAACAAAGTTTCAATTGATTCGTGGCTTTTTACCAGGCGGTAAGTATGATTCATTCTCCAGACCATTCAAAGACAACTTTTTTTCAAAACAGGCATCTATTACAAGAAGTCCTTGATTGAGTTTACCCTAGAGGATCGCAGGATGTATGGTGAGATCTTCATGTTACCAGGCGTGCTTGGAAAAAAAAGCGTGTTGCTCTCCTTCAATCCAGATGACTTTGGGACAGTGCTCCGTTCCGAGGGTGTATAGCCCAAGCGACGTGGCCTTGAGACTATGAACTACTATAGGAGTGTGCGTAGAGGAGAAGCCTTTCCGTTGGATTGTTGGGATCGTAAGTGGATGTATTATGACTAACAATTTCTGTTTCATGAATGTTTTGTAGGAATGTTGAAACCTGGGGCAAGATACGAAGTGCAGTGAATCCAATTCTCATGCAGCCTCGAAACCCTCGTTTGTATATTAGTAAAATGCTTGAAGTTAACGATGAATTCCTTAAGAGATGAGTGTTCCAGAATGTATTTCACGAATTTCATTGACAAGTTTTTCGCTTAGAATTCGTGAAATTCGAGATCCCGACTCATTGGAGATGCCCGATATTTTCGATGATGAAATCAATCGTCTCACCTTCGAATCGGTTGCCATTGTTGCATTGAATCAGCAAGTTGGCCTACTACGCAAGGATCGGTATAACAAGGATGCCCAGAGACTTTTTGAAAGCCTACGATCAATTTTCGATATTACGTTCGATTTAGATGTATCCCCGTCCATGTGGAAATTCATTAAGACTCCAAAGTTTTATAAAATGATGAGAAATCACGATACAATGTAGGACGTCATAATGAAGTACATAAATCAAGCTCTAGAGAGGATCGAAAACAATACATCCTGCAGTAACGAAAACGAGGAAAAGAGTGTTTTGGAGAAACTCCTTAAGATTGACAAGAAACTTGCCATGGTAATGGCTTTGGACATGCTAATGGCTGGAATAGACACCACCACAACGTCTTTGGTCGGTATCCCTCTTTGCATAGCCACAAATCCAGAGAAACAGGATAAACTTCGACAAGAAATCTGTTCGATTCTGCCAGAGAAGGACTCCCAACTAAACATTGTCCGTCGGATAATATAGTACAAGAAAACAGTTTTAATGGTTTAGCGTCAAATACGAGTAACTTGAGTGTGCGGCTGTAGTAAAATATGCGGAATTATGCGAAAGCCGAGCTGCAAACAGTGCTGCCACTAAGAATAAATTTTCCGTAGCAAAAAATCAGAAGTCTAATACTTTACAAAAACATATTTATTCACATACATAGGGTGTTTTAAAAAGGCTAGCAACTACCTTCTTTTCATTAAGCCAAACAAAAAGTCTCAAGCTCGCAACACATGCGGGACAATCTGAACGGATTACATACGAGTACACATGTAAGATATTGACAGCTGTCATCTGTCAATGTCGATGTGGAAGTAAAGATCTGCTTGGAAAAAGATCAAAAATAGATAAAAAGAAGTGCAAATATTGGTAAAAGTGTTGCAAAGAGTGATTATTAAGAATACGCTTTACAAAAAGAAAATATACTCTGAGCAATTATTATAAATTGATGTCAAGTTCTTTAAGCCATTCAATAACGCTGGGATGTGCTCTGCGAAATCGGAGGGGTCTCCATGATACGAACTTCGTGGATATTCGATGACGGTCGGCTCCACAGTAACATTTTGGTGAGTCTGAAAGACCCCACTTGAACAATGTGTCGGTGCAGACGCCGCAGTTGGAACGTATACGGTTGAGTTGCAGCCACAGGTTACGCGGCAAGTCGAATGCACCTAGAGGCTTTGTGGAGTTTTCAGTCGGGAGTTTAGGTGGAAGCAGCTCACCTTGGTTGTCGACATACTTGGGCACAGTCGCCACTCTCTGAAGTACACACTCAAAGTTTCAAGGTCAGCGTTCAAGATACGCTCGGTTAAATTCTGGTTTTGGGTTACTACTGCGATGTCGTCGGCTCATGCGAGTTTTCTTGATACGGTTGGAGGGTGGTCATACACGTAAAGGTTGAAGAGGAGTGGTGCCATCACTGACCCTTGTGGAAGTCCGTTATTCAACTTTTTTATGTCACTCTCGGTGTCATTCATAATGACTTGGTACTTCCGGTTGGACAGCATGTTGTTGAGGAGATGAGCCATCTTACGACAGGTTATTATCTTCAGGAACTTATAGATTAGACCATGTCGCCAGACTGTGTCATACGCTGCTGTGAGGTCTATAAATGCCACGCTTGTTTTGTGTATTTTTTCGTATTCGGCTTCGATATATGTTGTTAGGGCCAGTACCTAGTCCGTACAGCTGCGACCGGTCCTAAATCCGGCTTGGTCGATGAGGATGTGTTCGTTGGGCTGATTCTGTTGAAGGTCACGCGTTCCAGTAATTTGTAGCAGGTACTGAGTAGAGCGATCGGTCGGTAGCTCTCGGGTTTGTTAGCATCTTCTCCGGGCTTAAGAAGGGCGCTGGTTTTCGTCTGTTTAAATGCCTATGGGAGCACACCCGTTTCCATAATTTTTAAGTAGAACGACGCCAACCGTCTTCTGGTCTTGGGTCCAGTGTGTATCAAAAATTCTGGCTGCTTTACCAGCCTTGACAGGCAGACAGAAATCCCTTCTGATGTAATGGAGCTTGTTTACGATGATGTTTCTGAAGATTCCGTTTTCATCGTTTTTTGTTTCCGCTTTATGTTGATGGTATGTTTTTTGTCTGAAGGTGCACGTGACATCTTAAGTATACGGTTGGCTACATCATTTGGGTTGGTTAGTGGATGTCCAGTCCTGATTATGCTTCCACCGCCTAGTTTGCTTAGTAAGCTCCATACCTTCCGGCTTGAGTGGATGATTCCATAGTAGTTTGCCCCTTGTACATGCGACTTTTGTCAAGAGATCGGAGTTAGATCATCAGAAATTTCAGGGTTACTGCTTTTCTCGAATGCCTTGTACAAACGCGTACTTTTGATACTCCAACCAGGGATATAATCTTTTCTGTATCCGCGGGGTATGTGCTTTTTGGCGATGGCTATTACCAATCCAGAAAAACCTTTATAGTTTGATATTTCTGAGGCGATAAAACGTATGCAGCTGTCCAATTCCTTAGAGAACTGTTGCCAGCCGGCTTTGCTGAAGTTCCAGCGAGGTTGAGGCACATTTGTGATGAGTGGGACTTGGATACCAATTGTTATCATGACGGGTCGATGTTGACTATGTGGGAAGTCCGATTAGACTGTTCTGGATGCCGGGAGTGGTCGATTTTCGAGGTTGGATGATATAAAACAGAAGTCAGGGTTGTAGTCGCGGAGCCATCTTCCGGAGTGGAAAGTGCCGTGGTCTTTAGCGTCAAAAACTAAATGCATCTTGTTTGAATCGGCCCAGTCAACTAGAAGTTCACCATTTGTATCTGTTTTTAGGTCTCTGTATCTGTTTTTTGGTCTGGCATCCAAAGGTCTATACTATTTAGCGTTATCCAGGTTGCACCACGTGGAGGCAGTGTACTTTGCAACCCAATATCTCCGGATGTCTCCAATAACGAAAAACGCCATGGAAATTCATCCAAACACACAATGAGATCTTGGACGAGAAGAATAAGGAGCTAACCAAGGAATTTGCATCGAAGGCGGACTTCCAAGTGCTCTGTACTGAGTTGAGCTGGGTTAAAAGTTCGTCATGAGATCATCTCTGAAAGAGTTCACCAATTAGAAAGGCGTAACAAATTACTTGAAGAACAGCTGGATAAACTGACTCAGAAGAACACGGAGTCTAATGTGGTAGTGCATCTGGCCAGAAGCAAAGTCTTTGTGTGCCGGTTTGCTGGATACGACTCATGTTCATGCTTGTAATATCCGCAGTCGTGATGTATGTAGGTACCGCAACAATAGTTGTAAAAATGAAAACCCGAGATGCTGCCAAGAAAACCAAAAAACTAAAAGGGTCAAAAATCAGCATTTAAAAGGACCTACCATTCAAGGTTCGCCAAAGGAGGAGGTAGCTGGAACCAATAATAACATTACACATACCAGAAAAGATATTATATTTACCTGGGACACATTCGAAGCGGAGAAGATGGAACATAGATGGAACTAAGAAACTGGGGGCGACGAAGTAGGCTACCTCCCAAATTTAATCTTCTAGTGCGCTAGCCCTTTAGTACTAACCTCGTCTAAAAAAGAATAAAAGTCTCAAAACGTAGCAAATTCCATGAATTTGGTAGGAAAGTATTAATTTTTTTTTAATGTAGCTAATTCTCTACGATCGTTATAAGGTGGCAGCACTGGTTATAGGCTACCGGACAAAATCGAGGATTGTGGATTGTGGAACAGCCTTTAAATATAACGGTTAGATGTGAATTAGTATGCATTTACAAATAAACAGTCTCGAGCAAGCAGCGGATATTGGATAATTGTGTCTCTAAGCAACCTTGTTCTATATCTATACAGGAATCCTTCAAGTTTTGAGTGGAGAAAAACACATATACTCAAGAATTTCTCATCTGACCAGATATTATCTTCAACTCTTTGACAATTTCTAAAATGAAAAAAATATTCTAGAAAAAAAAGAGAATTCCAGCGCCGAAGCTGTCTAAAAGCTCTTCAATTTATAAATCTTTACATGACTTCCACGACAAAAAGTACTAATTTTCTCAAATGCACAGTTCGTGTACATGTGCACTCCTTACTTATGAACACCTTGAGATAAAAAAAAAAAAAAAAAAAATCCAATTCTGATTATCCACGACAGTAGCCCGACCACACTAGAAACTGAAACTACCCAGCTATAGGTATCGGATAACCGAATTGGTGTTGAATATGTTCCCCGGTGCTTATGAAACAGGAATTAAGTGTTGGATTGCAGCAAAGGCGTGGTCCTCAAGCTATCCACTTCTGGTGCCGCATTATGATCATCGGAATTGTCCGCTCCCAGTGCCAATTTCAAAGATCAGCGCTTAGCAAGAGCGCCAACACAACAGCAAGAACAACCCACAAACAGAAATGCACTCCAATTATGTAGTCCGGTGTTGAATTACACGATCAGATCACTTGGCTTGGCCCCCCCAAAAAAAAAAAAAATGTTTGTACCTCCTGACAACGCCAATTGCTTTGCAGCCAAGTAGTAGTACTCCTTTGGATGCTGATGGCATTCTCCAAACGAACCGGCGCGATGGAGTCTTGTACATCCTTAGCTCGGCAGCGCAATCAATGCTTACTCCATCTCATTTCATCTGCAAAATGGGCATGAGGTGGAACACGGCAGATCCTGAAGCAAATTCGAATTACATCGTGATTTGGAGCAGGCAGCAGCAGTAGAATCTCCTCATTTCACTTTGATCTCATTTTGGAGCGCGGCATCTCGGGTTGGGTTCGTTCAGGGCAAACTGCTGTTGCTCCGCCGTGTGTGCAAGAAAATTAGTTTCCTACAAAACTAATCAAGTGCATCGATGACGATGATGATGATGATGATGATGGTGATGATGAAGATGACGACGACGACGACGATGATGACGGTGCAAGGAGCACGACGAAATGGAGGCAGACATCCAATGTGGTGGTAGTGGTTTTGGTTCAGCCGACGAACACACCAAGCTAAAGAGGCCTCTGAGTCTCGATGCCTCGGTGTGTAGAGTGTTGGTGGTGCAATTCGTGAAGTAATTACTATAATTACCTCTGAGGTAGATTTAACAAAATGATGGTCGTTGTTTGGTCGACTCTTCTCCTTCGAATTAGAGAGGTGGAACACTTCTTCCCGCTGCCATTGCAAGAAGGGAAGGAATCTCCTGCTCCACCATAATTTGTGCATCTCGTTTAAATTGTTTTCAAGCTTTTTATTTGGTACTCATATACTGGTAGTTTGTGCATATCTCGGTATTGAAAGGTGAAGCAGGAGGTTTTTGTATTCCGCGATCGGTTTTGCGAGAGGCAATTCTAGAATTTGAAAATTACGATACGCAGCCATGTTGCCTTGTGTTGTGCGGAATAACAATTATTACGTTGGCGAATCGTGCTTTGAGAGAGAAGAACAAAAAAAAAAAAAAAAACACTCCCCAATGATGGTGGTGGAATCGACGATGATTGGCTTGGAAAATGTTTACACGGATATATCCTGCAGGCACTTCCGGTAAACATGCCGGAGGTGTGCAATTTTAAAATGTTAAAATTTAGGGTTAGGTACCTAAGAATGGAAATTTCAGCTTAGATTTGTTTTTTTTTTGTCCACACATGTGGTCGGATAATATGATGAGATATCCAAATTGAAATTGGTTCAAATTGCTATTGTTCCCTCTTCCCAATATTATCCCAATGAAGTGTGAGCGAATGGAAGATGGAGCGTGTGCAGTGGCAGATCTGGAATTCTGCAGATTATTGTGTGCCTCCCTGGCACAAAACCTTTAGCCCTTGAAAGGTAAGATTGAAGCCGGTTATGCGGAATTCTTGTAAAATATTGCATGTAGGTACTCTCTCGATTTTGCACTACCCTGAGTGTCAAAGTAAAGCTTGTTTAGGTATGAAAGATGGCACGTTGAGAACCCTCCAGCCTTAGTTGTTCATCGATTTTTCTATTCTATATTCCCTGTCAAAGCTTCAAATTAAAAATTGTGACTTTGGCAAAGAAACTTGTGACCCCATAATCAGTGAACTTAAGTAGGAGAAGCATTTTACTGAAACTTATAATTTAGCCCGGAAATTTTCTATTTAGCTCATAGCCCGTATTTGGAAATATGAAGGACGAGCCCTAGGTCCGTCATAATACCAAATATTACCGAATTGGCAACCTAATGATACACATGAAGGTAGATAGCTCACTTGGCGAGTTAATTAATTTACTGCTTAATAATCGGATTATCAACTCAAAGCTGGGTGGGACATCTGTTAGAAGATATGTCAGCAAATGTATCCCACAAGGGGGCGTCCTATCCCCATTTTTTTGGAATATGGTGGTTGTGAAGTTATCGCCTATGTAGATGACGCTTCTATAGCAGTCTCTGGTAAACTCCTTATTACCATAGAAGAGCTCTTACAAAACGCTTTGAATAAGCTATACAGGTGGGCAGCTCGGTGTGGTATAAGAGTGAATGCTCGTTAAACCGAACTAGTCCTCTTCTCAAGGAAATATAAAATCTCACCCATTGAGCCTCCATTCCTTAATGGAGTAATCTTAAACTTCTCCAAAGAAACAAAATATCTGGGTCTTATTTTGGATAGAAAACTAAGCTGGATACCTACAAGAAGGAGTAAAGGAAACCACTGTCGCATTCTTCTCTTGCAAAATAAAAAACCATTGAAAACAAATGGAGCTTGCAACCCAGATTAACTAACTAGCACTATATCTCGGTCATCAGACCGATCCTTATGCTTTGGCCAATGCGGTAAACCAAAAGAAATTAAGTAAAGTCCAGCGCTCAGCTTACCTGTGTATTAGCGGAGCAATACGAACCTTCTGCAGCTATGGATACGCTATTTCATTTGACACTCCTCGACATTTTTGGTAGGCAAATGGCAGCTAGATCAGCTATTCGCCTTAAAACTACTTTACAGTGGTCCAAAAAGTATATGGCCACGCCTCCATCTTAAACAAGTTTAATATCTTCCCTGAAGACATTGACTATACCATGCCCAAGTTAAATTTTGACAAAAACTTCCAAGTTACCATCCCTTCCTGAGCATTCTGGGAAGAAGGTGGTTTTATGGAAGATAAGTCATACACCGACGGATCAAAACCTAACGACGGGGTGGGTGGTTGGTCTTCTCTGATAGGCTTAATTTAAACCTCTCTTTCGTCTCCCAAACTACTGTAGCGTGTTCCAGGCGGAGATAATTGTAATAAGGGAAGTCTTGTCTTGGCTAAAGAAAAACGTAATATCAACCGCTGATCTCCGCATCTTTTCAGACAGCCAAGCAGCAATCAAATCCTTGGAATCATCTTCCATAGATTCTCTAGACTGCCGGTCGTCTCTTTTAGAGATGCCGAAGCAGTTCAATATTCACCTAATTTGGGTGCCGGGGCATAGGGGCATTCCAGGATATTGTAAGGCTGACGAACTTGACAGACATGGAACAACAATAATCATCGTTCCAGACATAAGTTCACCTGGTATGCCGATCGCTACATGCAAACTTAAATTAAAGCTGGATGCTATTGAAAGCACAAATTCTAGGTGGACAAGGGGTACAACTTGTCTAGCGGCAAAACAGATTTGGCCTTAGCTGGATCTGAAACGCTCTAAGAATTTGTTTTCTCTCAATGGATTACATTTCAGCGCTGCAATTGGTGCCATCACTGGACGTTGTCTAATAGGCAAGCATGCAACAAGGCTTGGTGTATTTTCCAATTATTTCTGTAGATGCTGCATGGACGAGGAGGGGGAGACTATTTCCCACCTTCTTTGCACCTGCTCAGCTCTCTCCCAAAGAAGGAAACTTAGGAGCCTTCTGTTTCAACGACCTAAACGATCCTAATAAAATAGACGTTAGGGACCTCCTACGCTTTATCAGAAGCTCCAAATGGTTCAATGAGTAGGCCTATGAACGCTTCCCAATCCACGTGGTATCACAATGGACCTATTATTGGTTTAAGTGTGTTTTGGTTTTAGCTGACAGTTGGTTGGTTTGCGCGTTGGCGTATTAGTCCATTATAACTGCCCTTAAATTATGATACCCCTTCTAACTAACATTTGGTCCTAATAAATTGCATCAAGCCCATCAGCTAAACTAACGCATAACATTTTTCGCTGCACCCTTCCCCCGCTTCGCCCTTCGATTACACAAAACCAGTTACAGAAATTAAGTTCTAAATATTTCTGTTGGTATGGTATGGTATGGTATGGTATGGTATGGTATGGTATGGAATGGTATGGTATGGTATGGTATGGTATGGTATGGTATGGTATGGTATGGTATGGTATGGTATGGTATGGTATGGTATGGTATGGTATGGTATGGTATGGTATGGTATGGTATGGTATGGTATGGTATGGTATGGTATGGTATGGTATGGTATGGTATGGTATGGTATGGTATGGTATGGTATGGTATGGCATGGTATGGTATGCTATGGTATGGTATGGTATGGTATGGTATGGTATGGTATGCTATGGTATGGTATGGTTTGGTATGAGGCAAGTGCACCTTAGAGAGTGCTTGCACTGGAGCCTTTTGGTCCATTCTGATTCCCTAAGAATTATGGTACCATCTCTAAATTCGTTGACTCTCGGTTGATCTTGATTTAAACCGCTCTGTACTTCTGACGAATCATAATAGATCATTCAGCTCTTCAAAATGTCGGTTCCCATATAGCGGGAGCGACAAGCTCGAAGATTGGGACAATCGCACAGCAAGTGTTTGATAATTTTGATTTTTTCTATATGGTGACAGCTTTTGCAGTCAGGTGAGTTCAACACACCAACACCCTGTGGATCATTAGTGAACAGTGAGTTGAATATCGGTCACCACTTCACCAGCTGTTCATTGATTTTGATAAGGCTTTCGACAGTGTCAACAGACAGTTTATCTGGCTTGCTTAGCGCAGACCCGATAAACTTATAGCAACCAATGATGTTTCCAAATGTAATGTTCTGCATAGAGGAAAGCTGCTTCGTGCAGCATTATCTACTGGAAACGGAGGATTCGTTGGACTCTAACATCTCAACTCAAACATCTGGACTACGCCGACGACGTTTGTTTACTCTCTCACAGGATTATGGATCAATGGAGCCAAATGTCGTGGGGTTGAACATTAACACTGCCAAAACCAAAATCACTAATCTCGGTACTAACTCATTAACTCAAGTTAGCATTGCTGCACAACTGGTAGAGAGAGTAGAGAGTTTCCAATAGCTTGAGAGTATTGTCCCTAACGAAGGAGGAACCGAGCTGAAGCTCATTGCCAGGAACCGTATATGAAGGCGCATAGACGTAGTAAAGGCCCTAGAACCTACAAGTGGAAACAGGACATAAAAGTAAGTATATTGACCATCGCGCGTAAGGTCCCGATTTCCTTAATTTTTTTTTACTAAACGCTACTCAGCTAAGAACCGCCGCACCTCATTTCCTCCGCACAAGTATTTTTCTCCAACAACTTATACAATCCCTTCAGCCTCAGGGAGCGTTTAAAGTCAGAAGTGTCCTAGAAAACCAAACAACTCCACAGAGTAAATGGTATATCACGTACTTCAGGGCAAAATGTAACTCATATACGAGTACGAGTACACTCAACGCAATGCAGCCACCAATTGTACCCAATCTTCCCCTGTTATCACAGCCAAAACCATATTTGACTCTGAACTATACTTTACGATGCATATACTCGTACATATGTCCAGCCATTATCTGCGTCGTCAGTTGGTCAGAAAACTGGGAAAGGTGAGACAAAAAAAGGAACAGAGTCCAAAAGCCATACCTAACCAGCTTCTGCTTTTCTTTCGAAACAGAAACCACTCCGGAATTCTGGGGTTGTTAACACCCCTGAAGGGTTGCGAAAACCGCACACCAAATGGCGCGATCGTTGTAGTGTGTTCAGTGCATGAATCCCCCTGTATCCTGTGTAGAGTAATGCACAATGATGCAACCAGCAGAGCAGACAAAAACCTTGTTTTATGGAAGTTCCCGGATAAGCCGTCTCTAGGCTCACTTTTCATTTTTGGCGAGCAGCTGCAGCTGTAAATGCATTTCGGTTGTCAAAACACTGAGATGGGGTTGGTTAGTGGAATGCTTGTTTACTTTAGCCCCAAAGGTGCAACAGCAGGAACAGAGAAGAAATGAAAAATTCCATTGGATTTTGTGTGGATGAATTCACAGGGACGGATTTGTAATGAATGACGCCTGATACCCCTTTGATAGCATTCTAAGTTTCTTAAGTTTTATTCCCCTACGGTCAGAGTGGGAGCGTAGGTCTAATCTAAGAAGTAAGCAAAATGTGTTTAACAAAAAGTTACGAACTGTCAACGAAGACAAGATTTTACATCAGAGCATCATAAGCGGTTAGTTCTTGCAGTGTCTGTTTCAAAGCGGATCTGTCTTTGCTTTGTGATCAGACGAACCACCCAGCTACTACGTGATTTCTACCCCTCAACATATACGAGGTGACATAGATCATATCCTCCTTCGCTGAGCTAGGGATGTATAATTCTATAAAAACGTTAAACACGCTTTTGAAGGAAGGTTTTATGTAGATACTTGCATCATCAAAATGGAATTTCACAGCAAAAGTGCCATATAGGGAACTTAGATAAACCCCTTAGTATTATAGGAAGTAAACCCAAATATAGGGGTGGATGTGTGCTATTGCACAGTTTATGGGTTACCAAGTTCTATAACAGCTCGCTGAATCACCCATTAAAGCAGTAGTATACGATGTGGCTCGCTGGGCAGGTTCTCGAAGCTAAGAATCCCCCACACGATAATCTTAGTGTCGCACAAGTTGTTGCCATGAAAATTTATTTCGAGAGAATGCACTTTACACGTGCATTCTCTCAAGCTGTATTCCATGCCCCCAACAACGCGATAACTATATTGCGGGAGACTAGAGTAAACGAAATATCTCAAGCACTCCTCATCTTAACCGGAAGTTCAATAATATGGAAGGTCTAGAGACTTTAAAGCATCCAAGAATAATTTCTTAGAGCTACTTGGTGGTCTGTCGGCTTATCTCAGGTAGTCTATTCACTGTTGTCCTTGACTGCTCCAGACAGGTCTTAGACTAGCCAAACAGTTCTGCAACGTGTTTCATCATGAAAGTGTTCTACAACTCCTTCATCAGTTGCACACCGTACTGCAACTTCTGCCATACTTGTAGAACGATATTCTCCATTCTTTTTGTATATTTTTTCAAAGGTCAGCAACACGATATACAATGTCACTCTCAATCCACTTGTCAACTTTCCGTTTACTCCATCACTGGATTTTACAAACTTCAACGAACACTGTTTTGAGTGGTGGAAAACATAAAAAAAGAAACAAATTATGCTGTAAATATTCTTTAGTTTCATATGACAAACGATGCTTCCTATCAGGTAGTAGCCCAGTGTTTATTATCATCCAGCAAGAGGAGTATCTTGCATGTGAATTGAAACAGCAATATGGGTGGAGATCGAACCTACTTGTAATGGACCACAAGACGGAGATGGTAACACTTATTTGTATTGGCCAGCTCATTGACTATAGAGCTGGCAAAATGACCTTTAAGAACTCACATTAATGCACATGTGATTTATTGTATATAAAATTTAGCATCTCTAAAACCCCTAAAATCTTTGTAACACTGTATCAGTTTTTTAACTCAAATACCAAGAGCCAGGCACATATAGGTACATATGTATATGTTTTTTAAGGCATCCTTTATTTTGGTAAAATTGAAGTCCTTAGGTGGCCGTCACAAGTGGAAAAATATTTCCATTTAAATATAGTTTGATCGACTCGACCAGATCCTTATTATAACTTCCCATAAGACTTGACATATTTGCTGAGGCTTTTGCTCGTCTTGAGTCGTTAAAAAGCAATCGGCCAGTGGAGATTGAGTCGATAAGCCGAACCGAACCATTCTGACACGTCTTCGGGCTCTGGTTTCAATTATTTAAGAGAGAATTCGAAAAATTTTAACAGCGAATTTAGCTTTTGATGCTTACCCCCGTAATGTCTAGCTTCTCGCATCTTGTATATAGCCAGAAGATGGCTATCGAAATACCTAGTAACCATTTTAGTAGTTCTGACAATGTTGTGCTTAGTTGTAGATGTCATTTCCTCTATCTCGTCGAATGCTACGACTTTCACCATTCCGCACTGAGACTGTAGATCACTTCAGCTCTCTGAATGGATAGCAGTTGATCAGTCTGCAGATATCTGACGACGAATTTGCTGCACAGAATACTTTGGCATTTTCTTTGAGTCGGCGCACATTCATCTATAGTTTCCCCAAGTAAACAGTTCTTAAGTCTATTTTGTGCGGCAAGCGAACCTGTATTCTGTGATTGGAGTATTGAGAGGAAAGTTTTCTAAACACCCTATATCCGTCTATCTTCTTGTTTTTCAATCCCATAAGGGTTTTGGGTAGACTGTTTTTCCATCCCGGCTATTCGATTTCAGAATTTGAATCAGAAATTTCTCGTTTCTGACTGTGGTAAAGTTTTCTCACTCACTTGTCGTGAAATTGAAGGTAAGGATGAATGACGACAAACTCTCTTTTCGTTGCCTGACATCACCTTTTCACTTGCCCTCGATCCAGCCCTGTATGAAAAGCAACTTTTCGCAACCACTTCGCTATGCAAATACTTCAACCAACTTCACATGCGTTTAATTTTGCGGTGCATGTAGGTGAACTCTGTTGCTGATAAGCACACTCTTGAAGGCATGAAAAATTATCCTCTAGAAACTTTCTGGTTGCGCCACACGGCTGCTGTACTGTTGTCATCAACAAAATCCACTCACCCTAGGTAAGAGATACAAAAAAAAGCAAATACAATTCTCAAGTTGTAGTGACATTCATTTGCATGATCCGCAGATTTCTCCTCTTCATCAGTCTAATCATCGCCGTAACTCACAGGATAACTATCACTCTGCCTGCTTAGAAGGTTGCACTTATCTTCGGTGAGCAAAACTTATCCTTTTATTTTTATTTTTTTTATTTTTTGATAATTAAGTCCGATCAAGCTCCTCTATCATTAGAAAGCCATCAGAGATAAAAACCCTACCTATGCTCTAGAACCAACGATGCGGTGATCAGCTGCTCCTGCTGCTCTTGTCCTCCATCCATAAGATACGCCAACTTGCGCCTGTTGCTCGCTGGACTTTCAGCGAATGAAAAATGAACCCTTTATCAGCATTTACTGTAATTTTAGGTTACAACACTACTGGCTCCGCATACGTTGCTAGCTCCCCCCGCGTATTATTTATTGCTTCGCGTTTACGAATCCATTACGTTGAATTTTTCATTTTCATTCGGCCGAGAGCTGCAAGGATGCGCGCGATGTCTGACGATGGAATGGGGGCCTCTCTGCCTATATACTCGTAGGTATACTGCTGAGATCCCTTCGCATTCGGTTAGTAGGATTCTTAATGGCATAATTTCTGTTCCTGTGGCCGGCGATTTTGAGACTTCCCGGCTTCGCGCAACGTTTGGCGGGAAATCATTTTCGAAATTATTGTTATTGTATAATGTGCGCGTATTTTCATTTCGCCAAGTTAAACGGTGGGCCGGACTCTTGTCTCTCTGTGGTTGTCCGTTTTGTGATTATAAATGTATATACTCGTAGATAGATATAAAATAATTTTAATTTTTTTTTGTATCTTTTCTTTTATTGTGAACTTCTGTGGTGCGTAGCGTACTCTTTCGACCCAAAGAGATATGTATATAGGAGGAGATGGGCAGTTGTAATTAGGCTTCCGGTTAAATTGTGTAGAAGGTATAATTTCATATCAACTCGTTTAATGAGAAAATGCCGGGGAATTAAGTTAATCGGTTTTGTTGCTTTGTGAGAGGATAAACTGCCAATTGTTGTTGTTATTGTTGGTGGTATGGATAGCAGTGGTGGTGGTTGTCGTGGAATTTTACGTTATATAAAACAAAAACGAAATCAAAATTAAAATTGTTGCAGTTTAAATTTGTGGTTACCAACCGGTGACTTGATTGCATATCATTTTGGGATTTTTTTTTTTCTAGCTACGACTGCAAGTGCAAAAAACAAGGCTTGTTATGGAAAGACTATCCGCGGGACTGGTGTGTTGGAGTTTTTTTTTACGATTTCAAAGAATTTTTAGAAAATATTAGGATGTCTGTACCCACCTTGGCGAAAAATCTGAACCCTAAAGCTGTTAAGTCCGGAAAACGAGCCTTGGAACATTTCTCGAAGAATAATCATCATATCTCCGGCTGTATGGGCAATAGCGCCGTCTTGTTGAAAACACATACGGGCACGAAATAAGTGACCCAGCTGCGGGTATAAAAGGCCTTCTATTCTTAATCAATTTCTCCAAAAAATAGCGATCTTGACTTTGTTTTTTAAGCAATACAGACTTGTGTGGTTATATATGGAAAATAATGCAAATCCCTTCCTAAAAATCTCTGCAAGGGCGTTGGTGGGGTGTTTAGCTGGGACGAGAGCCGCCTGGTCGATGTCGAAGGGTGTTCGACAACAGATCTCGTTCAAATGACCACGACGATCACGTTTGCAGCGATCGATAATATTCCACCACTCTTCCACACATATCGGCCGGAACGTTAGCAATTTCCAAACTTTGGTCGTTTGTGAACTTCACCATGATAAAAATATAAACCTTGGCTGACGTTTTGACATTGATAGATTATAAAAAAAAAGTTTAAGGATGCATTTGCATTAAAATGCAACTTTATTGTGAAAAAATTCAAAGTATTGCCCATCGCTAGCTACAAATTTTTCCCATCTTTCTGGCATAGCCCGAATACCGTTGGTAAAAGTGTTCATCTTTTGAGGCTATCCACGAATCAAGCCATTTTTTGATGTCTTCATATGAGCGGAACTGCTGATCAGCCAGACCATGTGTCATGGAACGGAACAAGTAATAATCGGATGGCGCAATACCTGGGGAATATGGCGGGTGGGGTAGGACTTAACATTTGAGCGTTTTCAGGTAGGTTTCATCGGGTTTGGCAACGTGAGGCCGAGCGTTGTCATGCTGTAGAATCACTTTTTCATGCCTCTGCTCGTATTGTGGCCGTTTTTCGCGCAGTGCTCGGCTCAATCGCATCAATTGAAGTCGATATTGTTCCCCAGTGATGGTTTTGTTGGGTTTCAACAGTTCATAATAAATGACACTGACCTGGTCCCACCAAATACACAGCATAATCTTCGCAGCGTGAATATTCGGCCGAGCCGACGACTTAGAAGCATGACCGGGCAGTCCCCATGACTTTCTTTCCTTTGGGTTGCTGTAATGAATCCATTTTTCATCACCCGTCACGATGCGATGAAGAAAACCCTTCCTTTTTTGCCGTTGAAGCAGTTGTTCATAGGCGAAGAAACGACGCTCAACGTCCCTTGGCTTCAAATCATAAGGAACCCAAATTCCTTGTTTTTGAATCATTCCAAACGCATGCAATCGCTTGGAAATGACTTGATGGGTAACTCTTAATGCTGAAGCAAGCTGTTTTTGCATTTGGCACGCATCCTCATCGAATTGAGCAATGCCTCCAATTCAGCGTCTTCGAAGGATTTTGTCCTTCCTTCACGCGGACGGTCATCACCATCGAAATCATCGTCTTTTACTTACTTACTTACTTATGTCCGGAATCCCCTTGTGGGTCGTAAGGCCTCTACAACGCCTACGCGCCATCGTGTGCGATTTCTGGAAATGTGCCTCAGCTCTCCCCAACTCTTTCCCAGTTGCAGTGCTTCCTTCTCAACTGTTCTGCGCCACGTACTCCTAGGACCGCCATGTATCCTGCCATCCTGGGTAAGCGGGTTCCATTGCATCGCTTGGTTAGCTATGGACCTGTCACCCTTTCGGAGAGTGACAATACTCCCAAGATATTGGAAACTCTCTACTCTCTCAACCGTTTGTCCAGCAATGCATATATGAGTTGATGAGTTTGGTCCTAGGCTGTTCATTTTTGTTTTTGCCGAGTTAATTTTCAGCCCAACGACGTCTGCTTCCCTCTCCACATTTGCTGTCATTTGGTGAAGGTTCATTATTCTGTGAGACAGCAGGCATACATCGTCGGCGTAGTCGAGGTGTTTGAGTTCAGATGTGAGAGTCCATCAAATTCCTCCATTTCCTGTTGATAAGGTCGCATTCAGCACATCGCTAACCGTCTTTGAAGCAACGAAACCAATCACGGCACGTTGTTTCACTTAGAGCTGCATCTCCGTAAACTTTTTGGAGCTCTCGATGCGCTTCAGCCGTCGTTTTCTTCGAATGAAAGAAAAAAATCAACACTTCCTACAAATGACGATTATTTGGCACAAAATCAGACATTTTCACACAACCAAAAGTACGAGTATATGACGCCAAAACAAAATCACTAATGTGTCAAAACAGTTTGTTTACCATATGTCTAAGCTGGGTTCATGACGTTTTGGATATGTCAAAATCGACCAGCACTTACTGCTGGAGCCATCTATTGACAAATAGCGAAAACTCAGTTGCGCACCTAATACAAAATTGTTATGTTCCTATTGAAAAGCTTACTCATTATAATTCAATAACAAGTGGAAGGATTGATTTTGCCGAAAATACCGAATTTTTCCCCACAACACAGGTTTTGATTTATTTCCCGAGGTAAGCGCTTGCTCATATTTCAGTCTCGTTGAAATTAGAAGTTTTATTTGTGCGGCCCTGAAGTTCTCCCTGACTATTCTGAGTAATTAATAATTGTTTTTATTTCCTTTTAATTTTCCTCTGCCATTTTACAAGCTTTTTTCGTTGACGTTTGCGCATCAGTTTATCCAACTTTGCAATAATGAACACTTTACGAAAGGAGTGATGCCAATTATTTGCGTTAATGAACATCTATCAGGGCTGATTGAGCATCGTCAATGCAGTGATACGTTTCTGAATTTACCGCAAGTCAGTTGTCCGGGTAAGACTCAAACTTTTTTCCTGCAGTATATATATTCAGCTGGCACTGCAGCGAGATGCTGATCCTTTTGCCATCCAACTAATTAAAATTATATATTTAAATCAAATAAAAGCCACCTTAATCAGTTCTGCCTCATATTCACGTTTCGCATTACGTCAATACGACTGGTTTAATTGGTTAAGAATTAATCAACCCTGCGTCCTCAATTTACATATCAAAATTTACATCTATCTGAAGTATAACTGACGTAACACCCAAGGACACATGAGTATTGCAAAGTGACGCCCAATTTGTAACATTTCAGTAAATCCAAATTGGTTACATCGGCTAAAAGCACTTTACGTCGTTTAATTTTAATTAAATTGAAATTATTCCTCGCATTGCATTGTGATTTCAAAGAAATGCACACGCAACCCCTAGCGGAGCAATAATTTCGTTAATCACTCCAATCCAACTGTCCGTCCGCATTCACCTGTCCATCATTCTGCCATCTGTTTAGTCATTCCAACAGAAAAAGAATACCCAAAGTAGGTACTCGTTGGATGAATAAATTGTTAAATTACCATGAACGGGACTTTAGGTGGAGAGGCATACTCAGATAAGATACAAAATCGACCTGTCAACGTGTCAAATAAAAAAAAAAAAAAAATCGCAGCGTTCTAAAATAGTCCGGTCACTCTATCCCCAGGGAAAATTTCATGTCGACGACCCGAAAACTACCCAAAACAACGCCGCCCGTTTAGAAGGTGCATGCGTGTGTGCGACCACAATTCACGGATCGACTCCAAATCGGACCGGACACTTTGCATGCGCTCTCATATCAATGACAAAATACCTGTCATCGCATCACGTGATCACGGATGAGGAACTCCACTGACGATGACGAGGCCAGTGATGTCAGCGTATGCGACAGGCAGTCGTAATTATTTGGGACTTAATTGTGTGTTCCGAACGCAATTGAATTATGCAAATTGGAGGATAATTGCCTGCCACTGCGTCCCTCTACTCTGGCCGCAGATCAAAAGAAAGGCATTTGCTTTGCAATTTACAGTGGTTCCAGTGAGCATCGTATATACCTTGCGGCGCCTGTGGTGTGGTTATGGTGGTTATCCTGTGCACACACTCGGACACTATTTCTTCCTTCCGGGGTCGAACCACATTTTTATCAAATTATCGAATTAACCGAAAGAGCATTGGCAGCACTGTGACCTTAAGCCTTTGAATTTAATCAGCAGGGTTGGGCTCTTTTCCGTGCGTGTCCTTTGAATGCGGTCACATAATTCTGTGCGCGTATCCTGTTAACCTACTAAACATTGAACAAATGTGATACTTTTGCGGTTTTGACAAATTATCAGTGCAATGGACGGACAGATGTTGGCGTAAGATGCACGCAAGTATCAGTTTTTTTTTTTTTTTTAATATTTTTTCCTTTTGCCAGAACAATGATAGACTAGTCGCACTAATAAAGATACGCGGATAGGCTAGTTGAGAATAATGGCATCATTGTTTACTTCTATGATACTTCAGCAAGGGAGGGTTTTTCTTTGAAATTGAGACATTGAATGTC
This sequence comes from Pocota personata, assembly GCA_963082735.1. Lineage (NCBI taxonomy): Eukaryota > Metazoa > Arthropoda > Insecta > Diptera > Syrphidae > Pocota > Pocota personata. The sequence continues at coordinate 260,044,396 of OY720429.1, read as the reverse complement.
CTTGATTTGAAGGTTACGGACCAGACTTAATTTTGAAGAAAATTCAAGTTTTCAAAAAGCTTTAGGAGAAATATGCTCATGAGCAAAATTTTGTAGGGTGACATTGAAAGTCCTTGAAAGTCTTTTATTTTAAGACAAAATTACATTTATTTGCATGAGAAGGGGTTGTTTTGAAACTGCCTTTACGTAGGTAAATAAAAGCAATTATTTTTAGCTAGCTTAAGTAATTTTTCTTTTAGTAATTTTCTGTCAGGAGATGTGAACCTATAACGCTGAGCTAGCGTTTCGAGATTGTAGATTGTTTGTATATGCCTGTTGATTCTGCTCTTCAATTGCTGTAGATTGAAGGTTTCTGTAAACATGTACTGTGTCTCCTGGGAGTGAACTGCAAAGTTTTCTTCTTCTGTAGCAGAAGGAGTTTTGACCGTTGTTAGGTTTTTTTTTTATAATTTGCGCGCGCTAAAGAGGTTATAAATATTTTTCTACTATTACAGGACACGGGCGTTATGAAGAAGAGAGAGAGAGAAAGAAAGTTTGAGTGTAGTGGTTTGAAACTCAGATGGTATTAAGTTTCTGTAAACTCCAAGGGAAGTGCCCAGATAACTGGGAAGCATTTTTGTTTTGCTTTTATTGTCGTTCTTTATGATTCACAGTATTTTTTTCCATCCACCTGATGTCAACATCACGATTAAGTTGAATTTTCAGCCATATGACCACTCAACTGCCAGAGTTATGCCTTCGCAGTAGAGTTGACTTAGCTTTCGCAATTGATCGACTTTTTTATTTATTTCATGCGAAATAAATACATGTAGATGATTCTTGACATCAGGGTTTGAACCGTGAACCGACAGCGTGACAAGCGATGATGTTACCACTACACCACGGCTACCCATGGTGGACATAGAAAAATAAAAATTAAAAGGGCAGCAAGGTGAAAAATGTTAGCAGCGAAGTGAAAGAAACCTTTTGTTGCATGTAACAACATCCGTGTTTACTCTGTCACCTAGGTTGAAAAGAGTTGTCTTTTCATCCTAGTCTCTGTAGCTCCTACAAATATCATTAGAGGAAAGCCTGTTGGCCCCTACCTCTGATGCAGTCCTTTGTAATGTCGGCTAATGTTCTACTCATGTATAACTTTCAACAGTACGTCCAAATCGGTTTAGCTGCATAATAGTTCATAGTGCTTATCTAACTGAAATCTGTTTTGCTGATTGCGTCCACACCAACTTATATATGGACTTCATTAGCTTTAAAGTTCTATAACCCCTCCACACAGCTTGTACAATATCTTAGAGGGACGAGCGGCAATCTCGAATCTATAATGGCATGAACGTAGCTTCAAAATAAAGCCAGAATCAATTTGACATCTCATACTGTAATTGTTTTACTTAAATTTCTTTTCCTATCGTTTTTATCTGGTCACCCTATAGACCCTATTTCTTCCTCGTCCCTACAGCTTCTACGATAGGAAAACCTAGTTGTGCTGCATGATTGCCCACCGAGCAGTGTCCAGTCAAGACGCCAACGACCGTTCGAATTTCCCTACGTCTAGTAGATCATATCAATCTAGCTGTAGCACATTGATACCAGAGCTTATTAGCCTTCTTAATAGATTCTATGTCTTTTTTCATATATAAAGTGCTAAGTTGTGTGTTAGCTTCGATTAGTGGCTGTGAAGAATTTCTTAAGACACTTATATGTCTCGGCACCCAGTATAGGGTCACTGTGTTGATTGCTGATATCACATTCAGTTTTATTTTGTACAGTTTTACTAGCTTATACCATCTTATCATCGTTGATTGAAGCGCCTTAATGGCTGCCTGACTTTCAATATAGAATTGATTATTTTTCCTGAAGTATCTTCCTCTATAATCATTTCTACTGATTGCTTTAGATCCGGCTTAATGATGGTCAGTTCATTTTTGATGTCGATACTACCCCCCTCCCTGCTGGGAATTCTGATAAAGAATCTTCGGTTGCACCTTGCTCCACTATGATCGTCAATCACCTGCTAAAAACGCCTACGGATATCAAGTGAACCAGATGATCTCAGGACTGTTTCTAGATGAAGAATCGATAAGTTAGTACGCAATATGGGCTTCGCAAAAGATACAAAATACTGGTCACTTAATGATTTCTTTCGATTATTATCTTTAATTGTACTTTTCAAAATTTGGACATCGAAAACGCGCTATTCAAGACCTCGATTGAGAATAGACCTAACCCAAGTACTCCAAAGCAAATGCGAATGATGGAAATCTAATATCTTCACTGACCCAATTTCTAAGAAAGAACTTCAAAATCCAGACTGAATCGAATCAATTACCAACTTTCATTTCATTGTTTAAACAATTACCATACCACCAACTTAGGTAACAAATGAAATTCGCTTCCCATTTGCACTGACCAGCAGCATTCACTTTTCCACGGTGAACCCATTGAAATGGGACCTCCAGCGGGCAGCACCAACAGCAGCTACGCATAATTTAGGTTATCTGATTCGAGCGTCACCCCTCTGACGCAACATTTGATGGATGTACTTCCACCTCTAAGACTCACCATACCACGTGTACAGTACACCCCAGTGACCCGAACTTAAATTCCCGCTCACTCACGGGTGTTAGTCATTTCCGAGAGCACAATTGCGCACCGCCCCCTGGAGTTGCATTTCCCTCCTAGCACGCTAAACCCAGCAGGACACCTTCGCACGAGTATGACTCGCAATCGTACCTGTCACTTATAGTAGTACATATTCGATATTGCTGGACAGAAACACAGGCAGTCGGAGGCAAAGCAATGGCCTCTTACGAAATTGGATATTTGCGTGGCATAATTAACAATGCCCACGGCCACACACACCGAGCTTACACAAGACACTGGGACGCAATAATATTCAAATCATCTGTGTGAGAACGGTCACAAGGTGCTGGCTCCTACTGTTAGTGCCACTACACTGTAGAATGACGGCTGCAGCGCCAGTAGTGAATGTAACCATGTCTCTGGGTGATATTTTAATAACCAAATACAGCATTGCATGTGACATCCCCGAAATTCGGTTCCACCGGGCATGGGTACGTAACGTCTCTGTTCTCTGTGTGTCGGTCAGGTTATTAGATTTTCCAAAGAAAATCATTGCAAGTCACCTGCAAACACCCAGAAGAGGAAGGAAATCTAGCAACAGCAGGACTCCTTCCAAGTGGTCGTCGTCATCGTCGTCTGTTGTAGACAGCATTGAAGTAGGGATAGCTCTTGTGTTGCACTGGGTTGTGCACATTAGGTGCGTTTGGGCAATGCATTCGTGCAGAATTACGGTGTCGTGACATTTAGTAGGACGACAACGACGACGATGCAAAAGTGTCAAGGTGAGCGTTTTCGGGTAGAATTGCACTTACTTAACTCTCCTGCTGTGCGTGTGGGTTCTAGGTCCACGGAGGAAATTTCATCCGTGTGGGAGCCGATTTGGAAAACGTGGTTGGCATTGATGAGGCCTAGTGAAAGGCGCGTTACCTTAATTAGATTCCTTGTCAGCAGAATGTAGTAAGGAGCTTTGGACATGTGAAAGATTATGCAATAAAATAGAAAGGCGGACTGAAATAGGTTTGATTTAGGTGTTGAAGTTTACTTGGAACCCACATTTTCCAGCAATCCGCAGCCCCTATCAGCCATTATCATCAACCTTGCATCGATTTAATGCTCTACACGAACCTGAAGGCTGAAATTCGAAGATAATCTTGGCTGAGATTTGGACTACAGGGTGCACCATCTTTTATGTCGATGTGAACATTGAATAACTTAAAAAAAAAAAAACGATTTCCATATATGAGGTATTTTTATTTAGTTTGGTCCTTTATAATTTATTTGGACTAGTTTTTGAATACAACATCAATCAAGTGGCCACCTCTATTGACCAAAGCAAAATGTGCCCTTTTTGCTGCGTTTTCCATCACTTTTTCGAGTATCTCGGGCGATATAGCGATGATTTCGACACGAATGTTTGCCTTGAGCTTGTCAATGTAAACTTTGCTTTTCAAATAACCCCACAAAAATTAAATCTGGAGATTTGGTTGGCCAGTCAATGTCTCTATTTATTGACAGCACACGACCAGGGAATTTTCGTTGTTTGATTTGCAGTGTGGCATGGCGCACCGTCTTGTTGAAACTAGTAACCGTCCAGACCTCTTTCACACATTTAAGGGCAGACATAATTAGCCAACATTCACCGATATCGATTCCCATCGACTTCCCTTTCGCCTTCTCTGAAGGAAAATGGCCCAATAATGGTTTTGGCGCAAACTGTCACTTTTTGGTCATGCAATGGTGTTTGTGATCTCGTGTGGATTATCCGTTACTAAAATGCGACAATTTCGCTTGTTAACGACGCCAGAGACTGCGAAATGGGCCTCGTCGGTTATCAAAATTTGCTTTCAAAAATCAGTTTCAGTGTCAACCATTCGAGCGACTGTTTGGCCGCATTCCACGCGATGTGCACGATCTGTCGGCAATATTCTTTGAGTCAATTGCACTTTATACGGAAACAAATACAAATCATGCCGACGATCTCTCACTGTCCCGTGCTCAACAAAATTCGACACCAATCGACGAATAATGTTGTCAGACGGTGCTTGTTGGCCACGATATTTTCGACGATATGCACGTTGAGTTGACACCACTGAATGACTATTTTCAATGTACAGCTTCACTATTTCTGGGTGTTGTTTCAGCATGAAGCGATTTATGGTTAAAATCGTACTGAATTGACGTTTCAAAAACAAGTCTACTCAAGTCAATCGGTTGATAAATGTCAAAGTTATTCAATGCTTACATACATAAAAAATGGCGCACCCTGTATATCCACTTCTTGGTACTGCTCATAGAATTCGCGATTGTATCTTCACCTGAATATGCCACCTTCGCACACAGGATCAATATTTTTCTTTCGAAGGAGCACATCTTCTCAGCTTTCCCATTTATAACTCACCGATCTGTAGAGCATTAATTTTATTCTTCAAATCAAAGTATCACCGGTTCCTAAGGTCAGTCGTTGTCGGATCTCTAATATATTACCGGTGGAGTTTATGTTTACTCCGTGGTACATTACTATTTCTAAATTTTAGTTATCAACCACGAAGTTTTGTCCTAGTTGGTTGACAGATGTACCTTTGAGCATCAATAACCTCAAGTCTAGCTCTTTTCGCACGGTCTGCAGTTGGAGTAAGACCCAGCAAAACGGCACTCTGAAAACGCCTGAGGTTAGGTGCCTGCCCCTACAGCCAGAAAGATACTTAGACAAGCTGCCTGATTACTTATGTACAGTACAGTAATGATACCCTCTGCTGCGTTAATTCAATGTCAAGCCGTAGCTTCTTGGACTGTCGTAATTTGTTCCTAAAATGCGCCACAGTGAACCTAGTGGTCTCTCCCTTAAGCCTCTATGCTTTAAGATCGAAGAGCTAAGCTCGATTATCAAAGTAAATTTAGATACAAAAAAAAAAAAAAAAACGCCAGTAAGCGATTGTGCCAGTGGTAGAATGATAAATTTTCTACCCAAAATAGCAGTCCGGTTTCTTCTGTACGTATTTAGTAGTATTCTGTGTGGTTCCCAAGCCTGGTAACGACCCTACCTTAACGCCATCATACAGACCAATTAGTCTGCTCTCTATTCTTTCAGAACTTTTTGAAAAGCTTTTAATCGCCAAAATCAATCCAATAAAAGAAAATTAAGGCATCATTCCCGACACCAATTTTGCTTTAGCAAAAAACACGGCACAATTGAATAAGTTCACAAACTCGTACCACCCACATGAACAGTTCAGCAGAATTCCAACTCTAGCCAGTCGTTTCCCCAGCGGACAAACGCTAATTACTAAGGCTTTCCCTTGATAGAAAGCCGAGAACTCAAAATATGTACCTTTTGTCAAGAACGAGGGTTCTTCACATTACATTCCCTACTCCAAAAAGGCTAAGTAGTCACCCTTACGTGGTAACATCGCCTTTGCCTCAGCTTTCGAGGTTTTTGGTTCAACAAACTGTATCCGCACAAACTCTGACTTTCACTTCACATGTCGCATAAACAATATTTTTAAAAAATTGTCTTCCTTATTAATTTCGGTTCGCCACATGCTATTCTTTTGCATTTTAGGTTTCAAGGTCTAAAGGATTACTGACGGACAGACGGAAATCATGATGAATCCAATAGTGTTCCGTTTTATTTAATTATGGTGCGGAACACTGAGAATGCATGTTTTTATTTATATTTTTTTAAAATTCTTAAATACAATCAATAAGAGGTATGTTTGCCTTGTTGAACAATTTTCTGTACTCATTTGCCAACTCGTTTGCTGGTAATGAGATAATTTGGCAAATGAGGAAATGTTTGAGAAATGAGATAATTCAACTGGTGTTGGCATGCCTTTCCATTTTTTTTTTTTTGTTTTTTTAATAATACGTATTTTATATATTCAAACTCCTTGTAGCCTTAGTTTAATTTGATATAAATAAGTAGTAAGTAAAAAGTTCATTTTATCTAGTAATTAAATTACATCTACAGAAAATTGAGTGACATTTCATATTTTTTGAACAAAAAAGGAAGCTTATTAAAGAGACGTTATGAGGCGATAGTATAAACAATTTTATATGCTGTAGTACGAAAACTATGGACTGCTACTAGATGCAAATGATTGCTATGCATGTTATAATTGTCGAGGACTCTAATATTCAATTTACTATAGATCTGGAAAAGAATAACTTTAGAACTTTAAAACAATACAAGTGACGGACTGAAAGAATTTTCATATCGTAGAATAATGTAAAACTCGGATGCAAACGATTTTTTCCGCAAATTTTTCTTACAATATATTTTTGTAATACTAGAAGTGGTCGAATTTGAAATAAGCTCCTTCCCAACAAGTAATCCCATATTGGAGTTTGGAGTGAAAAATTCTAAAATAAATTATCTTAAGAAGCTTTGTTGAGCAGACACTCCTCAGATAAAAGAAACTCCTAAGCGAAAATATTGCCTCAAGCTGTTAATGTGATTTTAAAAACACATTCTGGAGTCAATAATTAACTCCAGATATTTAAATTCATTAACGTTTACAATTTGAAAACATTTTTCGCTGCAGTTAAGATTGCTACAGAATGCTTTAGTGGAAGAGCTCTCAACAGCTTAAACCTCTGGCACTCAGGTGCATGAAAAAAAAAATTCAGCGTCAAAAGAGTTTTGGTCTGACAGTCTGAAAAACATTATTTTTGGTTTGGAACTGATCATCAACTCATGTACAGCGAACCATGTTCTTAGCAGTTCTAAATCCGAATTGATATCACCAATTAAATTTAGAAGGCTTGCCGTGCCGTAAGTTAAACCCACGTCATCTGCAAAAGCAGTGAGAAGGCCTTTGATGCTAGCTCAAATAACAAGTTAATCGAATATCGGTCCCAATACAGAGCCCTGAGGCACAGCTAATTTCATAGGCTTAGTTCCACTTCTAGTTGCTTCAATCTTTACTCTTTGAGATCTAGTTTCAGGACATGATTTAAACCACCTGAGCATAAAACCTCGAAATCCAGCTTTTTGTATCTTCCGTGACAGAATGATATGGTTAACCATATCAAAGGTTTTGGTAATATCGACGAATAGACCTGCTGTGAACCTTTTATTATTTAAGTTATTGAAGATTTGCGAACAGAATTTCAACAGTGCATCCTCCGTACACCTTTTTGAAATCCAAACTGAAATTAACTAAAAAAAAATATGTTTTATTAAGAAACTTAACAACTCTATTTTTAACTACGAGTACTTTTCCCAAAACTTTGGTTATTGAAGGAAGAAGCAAAATAAGCCTGTAGTCGCTCACATCATTAACAGCACCTTTTTTGAAGAGTGGCACTACATCCGCATATTTAAGAGCTTCAGGAAAGACTCCAGGTAAAACACTTTTATTAAAAACATGCGCTAGGACATCAACAATAAAGCATGCAATGCTCTTCAGCATCCGATTTGAAATGCCATCTACGAGTATACCACAAGAATTTAAATTTTTTAAAGTACCTATAGTTGTCAACAACTGTAAGTCTGTTGAAGAAAAAAGTACAACTCTGAGCAGTTTCGTAAGGAGTACATAAGGAATTGGAATTCTGACAGAAGGACGTAGTAGTATTGTTGTGTTGGCAAAGTAATTATTGAAGATATCAGCAACTTCAAGCTTATCAGTAACAATCCGATCATTAAAGAGAATCGTTGTATGTCTTTTAGAGGATGGAGGCTTATTGAGAATGTTGTTAACTAATTGCCATTCTCCTCTAAGATTACCTCTAAAGGAGTTAAATTGATTTTTGTAAAAGCTATCATGGCATTTTGGAACTTTGTACTTTACTTCCAGGCATAGGCTTTTGTATTTATTTTTCAGATTAATATTTAATATTGTGCTAGGAACGCACATTTTAGATGGAGTTTATTTTTATTATTAATTAAGTGCCCAGGTTTGGGCCTTTTTACTGATTTTTTTTTTATTCTTTTTGTAAAACTACTATTTTTTATATGACTGGTAAGACATTTTAGATTTAGATACATCTGGTTCTATAAATACATCTTGCTATGACTCAACGCAAAGAATAGACTTCAATTTAGCAAAATCAATTGTAGTGGCTTCATTTTGGGACCTAGACTTATGGTTTATACTTTTTTTGGCCCTACTAACCAGTAAACCTATCATTGAATGATCAGTGATTGCAACATCCACAACAATTCTAACCCATGTGATGCCAACAACGCCAAATATGGCTACAGTGTCATTTTTTTCGAGAATGTTAACATTAAAATCCCCCAATATTATATGCCGCACATTGGGGTGGAAAAATATTTGTTTTTTCTTAGGGTACATACGAGTAATGCCCCCAAAAGCCCTAAAAACATAATCATTTTCCTGGTTATTTTCGGGGTCAGGAATTTTAGCTCTCTATGTTCGAACAGTTGAACAGTTACGACCGAGTAATGAATACATTGTGCCCTTTTTATACCACTCTTGTACGGTACACTAAAAATTATCAACGCTGGTGCTATTTTTAAATTTTTAGGGGTAATTAATTAACTATCTGGATAAACTGCACGAGGGACAAACAATCATGGTCATGACTTTTAAAAAGTCGCGAAAGGCGTCACGGTTTAAAGAAAAAGGATATTCTAACTTTCTTCTTATTGAAATGCAAAACTTCAGAATGTTAAAAAAAAAAAACTCGTACTTAACAAAACAAACCGTAAAATTCAGAGCTAAATTAAATCTGTGTTGTGTGGGACGTCCTGTTGGAAATAAATGTCAGTCACATCAAATGTCTTCAATCTCAATCAATCTTTGAATTTGATGATTGTGTTTCGAATTGTTGTGCGATTAGGACAACTATAATCTGTCGTTAAATCGCGATACATAAATAAGATAGAACTGTTATTTCTGTAGTAAGAGCGGTGGTTAAGCGAACCATATTATAAAATAGCAAGGTAAGAACTAACTAACTGTCACTATGGATGACAGATGTCATATAGCAGGGATGTGAAATTTTTTTTTTCCTAATTTGCGCGCGCCAAAGAGGATATGAATACCCTTATGGTTTTAGGGCACGGGCGTTTGGCGAAGGGGGGAAAAGGAACAGAGGAGAAACCTGTGCACGTTAGCTTCAGATGTCTGATGGTTAAAGTGATGGGGAAATACAGAGCCTGGTAGATCATTCCACATTCGTGTCGTTCAGCTTATAAACGAATCCCTATATTTGACAGTACGACCGAAGTTAGACTTAGAGGTACACTGATTTACGGGTGAAATTATGAAGGGGAGGAATGCAACTGGCTATTTCGCTGAAGCATTTTTTATAAAAAAGCGATAAAATAGGGAAAGACACGAGACATTTCTACGATGTTCAAGTGAATGTATGGAATTCACAATGTCTCTATCACCTATAAGTTTTAACGCGCGATTCTGCACCCTGTCTAGTATCTGCAGAACGGTCTTGTGTGTACCAGACCAGATATGGGCGTTATATTCCAGCTTTGGATGGATGTATGTCTTATAAATTGAGACCAGATCAGACGGGGTCAAAAATTTCTTGCACCATTTAAGGAATCCTAGACATTTTGCAGCATTTTTGGCGACCTCGAATATGTGATCGTTCCATCAAAGATGGTTATAAATTGACACACACCGATAATGGCAAGTCTTTCGGTTTCAATGATGCATGGATAATAGTTGAGGGTTTTGGTTTCGCTTGAGAAACAGAAGACAGCATTGTGTTTTGAACGCATGCTTAACATACGTTGCCGTTCCCCTTCTACGGCCGGAAAACTGAGGGTACTGTCATCAGCGAAGGAATGGATTGGGTTAGAAGTTGCAGACAATTCATTAATATTTATAAAAATGGGAAAAAGAGTCGGAGACAAAGCAGAGCCTTGGGAAACACCAGCATTTATTTGGTGGATTGCAGACTTGAAGCCGTCCAAAACAACTTGTATTGAACGCCCCAAAAGGTAATTTCTAATCCATTAATGAAGAGACTTATCGACGCCATATGCATGCATTTTCTCTGGCAAATGCCTTTGAAATATCAAACGCAACCATCTTAGTTTCGCCGAAGTGATGGAGAAATTGGTTCCACTTCTCGGTGAGATATGCCATCAAATCACCAGTGGACCTGTTGCTACGAAAACCATTCTGAGAAGTTCGCTGCAAAGTGAGCAGCAAGCAGATTTGCTTTTCTAAGGAGCTGATAGCTGGAATGTGATTGCAAGTGAGCGTAGGGATGGCAGACAAAGCAAAAATTTGACGAATTACTAACAATTTTTAATGCCTTTAGTTTGGTCATGTAACAATTTTACACGTCGAATATGGGCATTGCAGCCTTTTCTGGCTTGTTTCTTCTTTTTTCTTCTTTCGGTTTTCCTTAGATTTGTTGGCTTTATAAGACGAGAACTTACTTCTTTTAACCTAATAGCCTCTTTACAGCTATCGTCAAACCACGAGTTTGCCATAGGTTTAATGCACTTTATTCTGTTAGGAATAAGGTCATTAATACCTAAAAGGATAGTGTTAGTGATAATATAAGCAGCGGCATCCACGTCACTATCGAGGAAGTATAGAGACCAGTTAAAACTCCTAAAGAAGCTATTAAGGCCGCTCCAGTTGGCTTTCTCATATTGCCATACTTTTCGTTTAGGAGTTTTTTCTTTAACTGTGTGGTAGGAGTACGAGAATTTAGCTGATTCGATATTATGGTCAGACCGATCGAGAGTGCGAAGTAAGAAACAAGACAAGAATGTTGGCGGAATGACTTCGAATGTCCGGTATACGTGTAGGCTCATTTACAAGCTTAGTCAAATTGTTTACCTCAGTGAAAAGTTCAACATACCTTCCTTCAACTGTTGTTTGGCCAGAATGTTGAAGCCAATTTACCCGCAATGACAATTTCAGTATGAGAATATAGGGAGACAATTCGAGTGATGGAATCGTATAGCGATTGAGTTGCTGTCCGCACTAGAGCTTTTGTAAATAAAGCAGTAGTGATTTAATTGCTTACGGACGATGAATTCTAGCCATTTGAAATTACTTTCTGGATTGGAACAGTCACTACCGACATAAATGGCGAAGCCGTGGTGGGGAAAGAATAATGACACTAAGTTATATCCAGGAAGTCTCAAATCAGAAGATTCTTCAACTACCTGTGTTTCGCTAAGCCCCAAAACAGCTGGTTTATGGAAATGGCGTGGGCGTACATGTCAGTGAAATTCGTTCGAATCCTAGGAATGTTGGTAAAATTAATCCTAAATTCGCTCATCACTACAACACAGAAACACAAAAAGTCACAACTCTGACGTAACTAAGCGAAACTGTGAAGTGTAGATCCAAAGAATAGTTTTCCAAAACAAACTGTCGCAGATGCTATGCCCAAACGACAAACTCCAACCTCAAAATGAATAACCCTTTACAACAATGAAATACTTGTTGACTTTTTTTGTTGAACACACAGTTTAACGAAGATGAAGAGATTTCTTTTTCGTTTTGAATAATTTCTGATGAGCGAAACAATGGAATTTTTATTGAAAAAATGTGCGCTATACGTAAAAAAGTCTCGAAAAAATTGAAAATGAGTCAAATAGTGCTGTCTTTTGAAAAGTCGAGTCAGTAAAATTGCGACTAAAGTCGAATAGCGGCAAAACACAGCCGTGAGAAATTTCATTCCGTTTTCAAAATATTCCATTACACAAATATTTTCTCAGTATTAGCTCAATCGTCGAACAATTAACATTATGAGAATATCTATGTTTCCAAAGAAATAAGAGAGATTTTTATAAATGTATCTACAAGCTTTCCAAAGCAATACGAAACAGTGTGAGCATATATTGCTATATATTGCTACTTTTGGAATAAGACGTAACGAAAAATGAAATGAAATTTTCATATCTAAAGGCTTGATCACTAAGCGCAAAGCTTTCAACAATTAGCCGGTCGTGATTGTGACGTCACTCTGTTTCATTCTATTTTTGCTTCCATAAAACAAACTTTATTTCCATAGATACAAGTATAAAAAAAAAAGTTTATTTCAACCAAAAACACGAGTCTGATATAGTCGGCAAGTCGAACTGAAACCACAAAGTATGATAGATAATAATTGCTGAAGCACATGTAGATACATATGCGTCTGGTTTGGTAAGAATTTTGTTACACGAAATCGTTTCGATTTCATCTAGCATGGAGCGATTTCGAATATTGGAGAGGAGATAAGAAAAGCTCTGAAATTAGACCTGTGTGTATGTTTACTAGTTCTCTTGTTAGTCGGTTACCAAATTCTTTAGTTGCTAGTACGTGCGCGTGCGAATCATTGCCAGTGAAACAAATTATAGTTTTAAATTTTTTTTCGGAAATAATTATCAAATTTTCAAATTTCATGCGTTTAACGTGAAATATTGTGTAGGCACGCTGACTATACAGCAACTTTTGAAATGTCTCTTGAGAGTGGAAGTATGCAAGAATTTGACAATTCTGAGGGTCTCAAACCAGGCATGGTATACATTATTGACAATCGAATAAATAGTCCTCTAGTGCCAAGAAAAGAAAATTGTAAAGATGTAATTCAATTGCAAACAATCTTTGAAAAATTCGGCATGAAGGTCACTTGCGTTATCAATGGAGCATTGGATAATATAACAGCTGAAATGGAAAAACGTAAGTCAATAGCCGTATAGTACGAGTATGTTTGAAGCAGTATATAGAAAAAAGTTGTGTTCCATGATTTCATACGGAACAAAATATAAAATTAGGGATACGACGAATTTAAAATTCTTGAATACAAACAAATGTCCAAACGGAGCAGTTACTCAACTTCAGCAAGTTTTGTTGCATTAATTTTGTTTACTGTTCTATTTGTGTACGTGTTGTATAAAATACAAATGAGTATCTTGCACAATTAAAAATTTATTCAGTAATGTGAACTATTTGTATTTTAATATAAATAAATAAAGGGTTATTCATTTCGAGGTTGGGATTTAACATCCCTGTCATATGACATCTGTCATCCATATTGACAGGTAGTTAGTTCTCACGGTACAGATATACAGGCTGCGCCATCTTTTATGTCGATATGTGAATATTGAATAAAAAACAACCGATTTCCATATATGAGGTATTTTTATTTAATTTAGTCCTTTACAATTTATTTGGACTAGTTCTTGAATACAACATCAATTAAAAATAGCCGCCTCTATTGACCAAAGCAAAATGTTTTGCTGAGTTTTCATTCACTTTTTCAAGTATCTCGAGCGATATAGCGATGATTTCGACAAGAATGTTTGCCTTGAGCTTGTCAACAGTCTGACGCTTACTGGCGTACACTTCGCTTTTCAAATAACCCCACAAAAAGAAGTCCGGAGGGTTAAATATGGAGATCTGGGTGGAGAGTCAATGTCTCCATTTTTTGACAGCACACGTCCAGGGAAATCGGAAACTGCATTGTTTGATTTTCTTGTCTTGTTGAAACTAGTAACCGTCCAGACATTTTTCACACATTTGTGGCAGACATAATGAGCCAACATCCACCGATATCGATTCCCATCGCCTGTTTCGCCTTCTCTGAAGAAAAATGGACCAATGATGGTTTTGGCGCAAACGCCGGCAAAAACTGTCACTTTTTGGTCATGCAATGGTGTTTCATGGATCTAGTGTGGATTCTTTGTTCCCCAAATGCGGCAATTTTGCTTGTTAACGGAGCCAGAGACGGCGAAATGGGCCTTTGCTTCCAAAAATCAGGTTCAGTGTCAACCATTCGAGCGACTGTTTGGCCATATTCCAAGCGACGTGGACGGTCTGTCGGCAATATTCTTTGAGTCAATTGCACTTTATATGAAAACAAATGCAAATCGTCCTTCAAAATGCGCCGCAAGGTGGTTTCACTGACGCCAGAATTCTGAGCGCGGTGACGATACAATACATGTGGGTTCTCGGCAACACTCTCTCTTACCGCTTCAACCAGTTTGTTCGAAAGTCTTAGGCATTGATCAACGGCATGTCGACGATCTCCCACTGTTCCGTGCTCAACAAAATTTGACACCAAAAGACGAATAGTGTTGTCAGATGGTGCTTGTTGGCCACGATATTTTCGACGATATGCACGTTGAATTGACACCACTGATCGACTATTTTCAATGTACAGCGTCACTATTTCGGTACGTTGTTTCAGTGTGAAGCGATTCATAGTTAAAATTGTACTGAATTGACGTTTCAAAAACATGTCTACTTAAGTCTATCAGTTGATAAATGTCAAAGTTATTCAATGTTTACATACCGACATAAAAGATGGCGCACCATATATATTATATTGCGCATATGTCAAAAAAATAAACAGAGAACAAATTCAAGATGGCGGCTTGCTGTGACCTTTTTCTTGTTTGCATATGCATATGTTCGTTATTATTACCACTGAGTTTGAATGCAGTATGGAGATGTCTAGAATCAAATTCAATGGTGAAGGTGTTTAGTATATGAGTAAAAGTCGATTTTCACTTCTTGTATTCATTCTTTAAGTCATTGTATAAGAGTTTTAGAGAATTATTCGTCATGATAAATGCAAGGATGTATCCAAGGAAGTATAATTAAGAAGCTGTTGACTGAACACTCGACTGATACGTCATTGAGGGGTGGCCGTGGTGTAGTTGTAACATCAACGCTTGTCACGCTCTTGGTTCACTGTTCAAATCCTGATATCAACAATCATCTATTTATTTCGTCTGAAATAAATAAAAAAAAAGTAGATCAATTGCGAAAGCTTAGTCAACTAAAATGCGAAGGTATAACACTGGCAGTAGGGTGGTCATATGGCTTAAATGCAACTCGGGTGGAGGGAAAAAAATACTGTGAATCATGCGCAACGACAAAAAACAAAAACAAACAAGCTCCCGAGTTATCTGGACAACCACTTTTGGAGTTTACTGAAACTTAATACCACCTAAGTTTCAAACCCACCACACCAATCGTCCTTTCTCTCTATCTCAATTTCTACAAACGCCCGTGCCCTGAAATAATTTAATGGTATTCATATCCCATTTGGCGCGCGCAAATTATAAGAAAAAAAAAAATTAGATTATTGCGAAATTCGAGCCACTTTAGTGAGTTTCTTTGTCAATTAATGTCAAGTTTTATCAAAATCCCGAGAAAATGTGACAAATTCGAGTTTGTAACCCCAATATGCACCTCTGAGACGGCACACTGATCATAACCGTCGTCCTAAAGATAAATCTTTCTTGATAATCAATTTCGGGTGAACGAGACATTTTCAAATTAGTTAGATTGGTACAATAGCCGAATATGTAATATTATGAGTGTATTTCTATCCTTAAAGTATGCCGAAGATTGATTTTAACAGGGTTTGTGAGCGTCCATGAATTACCTAGCCATCTGTTTCAATTTCTGATAAAAATACTAGTTCCAAGATCAGAAAATAAAGGATATAATTTATCATCTTATAGAAATATTTACGCAATATTAGGTGAGCTCCTTTTTACAGAAGATCACATATATCTAATAGATGTAACCATGAATGCCTTGCATCCAAACAAACCACGCAACTTCAATGATAAGGAAAAGTCAAAATAAGTTAGAGTTAGAAATACAAATTTATTTCTTCAGTAATAAACAAAGAACCCAAGTAATGTAAAGAAAATATCCCAATGCACATACAAGCTAGAAGAATTCATTTAAAAAAAACGAATATTCTGTGCATCTACCAAACCCGACCGATCAGGCTGTTATCCTGTGGCTGTCCCGCTTGTTGTGGCTGCGCTAGATATTCAAACATACTCTGCAAATGTTGCGACAACATTTTACTCAAATCACTTGCCATTGGACCAGTCCAAAAGAAATCGTGATTTAGTGCTGTGTCCGCGTCTTTCCGTTTCTTGGGATCCAATGTGAGTAGTTTGTCCATAAAAACAGACCATAAAAATATACCATAACCCAAATATCAATATTTGATCAAAATCGTTAGAGGTGTTTTCAAGAAAATTCCTTTATTTTGTTTTTCTTTTTTTTTCAAAATCGTTACCGTTAATTTTGGGGTTAAAATGAAAATTCTGATTTCATTAAGCGCTTCCTATCCTATTCCTATATTTATTTAAATTTAAATAAAACAAAGTGTGTGTGAGATACTATTGAAATTTTTTATTCGTTTGAAAGGCCTATCGATGCCGTTATGTATGGAATATAACATCGTTCAAATATCCGCCGCGGCTTCTCCGGGTGGCGCGTATCCGAAATGTCCAATTTTCCATGACTCTGGCGCATAAATCAGGCTGAATTTGACCGATTGCATGGGTTATGTTAGCTTTGAGGGCCGCTGTGGTTTGTGGCTTATTCACATAGACTTGCGACTTCAGAAAACCATACAAGAAAAGTCTAACGGGGTCAAATCGCACGATCTCAGTGGACAGTTCACATCAACTCCACGTGAGATGATCATGCCCTCGAATCGCTCTTGCAGAATTTCCAATGTGGCGTGAGCTGTGTGGCACGTAGTGCCGTCCATATAATCCAATTCAGGCCAAAAGAAGTTGGTAATCATCGACCTATACCGCTCGCCGTTGACGGTGATGGCCTGGCCAACGTCGTTCTCAAAGAAATATGGACCGATGACGCCGTCAGTCCAAAATCCATACAAAACAGTGACTTTTTCAAGATGCATTGGACGCTCTTGGATCTCATGTGGATTGGTATCGTCCCTAATTTGACAATTTTGTTTGTTGATGTACCCATTCATCCAGAAATGCGCCTCATCGCTGAAGATGATTTTTCGTTCCATTCAGCGAACACACGTCGTTGTCTATAGTCGTTTACCTTCAGCTCCTGGGTCAGTTGAATTTTGTACGGGTGCAGGCCCAAGTCACGATGCAAAATTCGCCAAGTTGTGGTCTGCGAAAGGCCGTGTTCTTGTGAGCGACGCGAAGTCGACTGACTCGGATTCTCCTGCACACTCTCACGCACAGCGGCGATGTTTTCGGCAGATCTTGCGTTTCGTCGATGTATGGGTGTTGGTTGATCGTTTACTGAACCAGTGGACTCAAATTTATCCACCACATTGCGAAGGATGATTATGGCTACCGTAAAATGGGCGAAGCGCGCGGAACGTTGCCCGAACAGAAACCCATTTTCATAAAACAATTTTATTATTTGCACGTGTTGTTGAACGCTATATCCATCCATGGTGATTTGGCAGAAAAGATTGAATAAATGACAGCTAATTTGACAAATGTAGCTTCAACAATATGGCCGCTAACAACTGTCAAAGTTCGGAAGTCCCTATTGGAAGACCTTGTTTCAAGAAACCCCCCCTCCGTTCAGGCTGCAGTCGTACAGATAGAAATCTTATTTCAAAAATCTAACAATCCCATATTTAATCATCCAACTATTTTCTTCTCTTTTTTTTTCAGTTTCTCGATACGATTTTCGAAAGCTATCTTGTCTTGTTATGGTGATAATAACTCCAACGTTTCGGAATAGCAAGCTTCCAGCGAGATGGGGAGAATATTCATTTGAGACCGTAATAATGCGCTCAATCCTTCAAAATAAAAGCCTAAAAACAAAGCCTAAATTATTTTTCGTGCAATCTTTCTATGGTGATATCACTTTCGCAAAAGCATGGCAAATGCAAATAATTGACGAAGTATTCCTTATGTATTTCTGCAATCAAGGAGGTATGAGACACAAAAATTGTTCACTTATTTGGAAAAATATTTAGCACTCTTTCAGTTCAGATTTAGGAAATTATTTTAAGGATTTTACAATTTTTACTAGAGCGCTTTGTGATCAGTTGGAGAAGTACGGAAAAGATAAGTGCATTACATATATTGGAACAAAGGTTGTGGAGAAGGCTATAAAGCTTGCCAAGGAGTTGAGATGGTAAACAAGTTATTGTTTTCACTTTAATGCACTTCAAAGCTCAGATTATTTATCTTGGATTATATCTTTTCAGCAAACGTCGGTTGCCAGTGATTCATACAACAACTTTAAGTAACCAGCTGGTGTTTGGTAATTACATCAAAAATATGGAGAACGATTCGGACTTCAGCTCTTTATCGGATGGCAATTCTTCATCGGAGTGCGAAATCGTAGAATACGAAGGTTCGTCAGAGCAAGTATTAATATAAAAATGAATTGAAATCCAATCGTACTAAGGGATTTTAATCAGAGTTCCGTAAAACTGATGATAGAAAATGCAAGGGCTTGCCAAACGACGAAGTTTTGCAGATCATCGAAAAAATGTTTCGACAAATATCTCCACAGGCACAAAAGCTAGGATGATAAGTTTATTGTATAACGCACTTTACTTACTTACGTTACTTTGGATGGCGCTACAGTCCGGGGTGGACCTGGCCTCAGGTGATGAATACGAACCCTTCTGACTGGTTCGATATCGCTGTGTAACCGGTATAGATCGTTGTTGTATCTTCGCCTCCATTCCACGTCGATACAAAGGGAATCAAAAATCGTACTTGCTTACTTAAAGTGACGCTACAGTCCGGGGTGGACCTGGGCCTCAACCAACAAGCGTCTCCAACTAGCTCGATCTTTAGCTAGCTGCCTCCATTTTCGCACGCTAAGTTGGTTGAGGTCCCCTTTCCACTTGTGTGCGTCACCTGAGTCGCAGTCTTCCTCTACTGGTCGTCCCTCGGGAATGGAATCAAAAATCGCTCGAAGAATTTTTCTTTCAAGACAGCCAATGGTGTTTCCACGACGTTCTTGATAACGTCCATACTTCTATGCCATACAACAAGGCTGGGATGATGAGGGTTTTATATAAAGTCATCTTAGTTGTCCATGAGCGGGCACTGCTACCCAATTGCCGTCTAAGCCAAAGAAACTTAGGTTGGCAAGAGTAATTCTTCGCTTGGTCTCTGCGCTTATGTCATTGTTTGGATTTACAGCAGAGCCTAAATAGATAAACTACTTCAGAATTGTAGCTGTCTAATGTGAGGTTCTGTCCAAGTCGCCGATGTTGACTGTCCTTTTTTTATGGCAGCGTATATTTTGTTTTGTTCTCGTTAATCGCCGCTTCTATTTCAATACTCACGAAAGCACCACTGACCACCTGCTGTGTTCTTCCAATTATGTCAATACCGTATAGGCTTCTGTTCGGGCTTTTTATCTTTTGCATGCTCTTTTTACGTTTTTGCAACATTCCTGCCACCTCTCCATTGATTTTATGTCGCGTTTTTCATATTCTTTCACCTCTTCCTTAGATGCAGGTGTTCTTCCCTTTTCTTCTGCCATGCTAATACACCCCCATTCGACGAGTGAGTAATACACTTGCTGCTGTACTGCTGTAGTTGCGTATAGTTTCAGATAAGCCATCGCGAATATAGCACTCTTCAGGTTTTGGCGCAATTTGTTAATGTGTTGATTTATAGTTCGTGAGGCTGTCGTGGAGTGCTTAATCTTATCAAGCCATGATGGTGACACCATAGCGATACCTTATCGAACTCCTCTTCCATTCTTGATGTTGCAGTTTTGAGACATTTCTGCTTCACAACGATTTCCGCGTAGGCAAATACGGTGCCGTGAGTGAATACTCTTGGAAGCTCATTTGTAAAGAGAATAAACAGAATTGGCCCTAATTTCGAACCTTGAGGTACACCGTAGGAGGTCTTCCTTTCTGTACTTAAAGTATTCAATATATTCACTTTAGTTGGTCTCCCCGAAAGATAATTTTCCATCCGCTTCCCCATGGCTCCTCTTACTCCGATTCTATTCAGCGTATCCACTATCATTTTGGGACTAAATTGCCTTGCTGAAGTCAATAAACATGACTAAAGCATGGTGGTTTTTATTGAGGCCTACAAAGCCCCAGTACTTTTATTTTTCGAAAGCCATATTCGTTTGGTTGTACTCGTATAATTTGGTTCTTTTCAACAAAATGGGTAAGTCGGCGCACCACCACTTCCTCCAAGTACTGGTCTGTAGTTTTCTATCGGACGCACTATCAAAGTTTTTAACAATTTTGGGACACAACACTGACTAAGGCTTCTGTTTATTATGGCTGTAACGACTGGAGTCAAACATGTTGCGTTTCCTTTCAGGCCAATTTGACCCTTATTTGTATTAAGACATCATTCTACAAATTTTTGCTTCAGGCGCCTCATCCACGTACATAGATTGAGCATCAAATCTACAGTAACGGACATAGAAATCCGGACGCAGTGAAAAAAAAATTCATCTTTACCGAACGTTAATTTATTGAAATTCATTTCAGATTAGGAAAACAATTTCCGAAAAAAGGAAAAAAAACTTTCACAAACATTTTCAAATTGTTTTAAGTTTCATTGAAAAAAACAAGTGAGTAAATGTGTAAGCATAATGATAGTTTTTATTGTTTTTATTGTTTATGATTTTTATTATACGAAACAGGCTTCTCAAACTTCCGAGAACTGAAAATGTTAATACTTTGTAGTCCCTCCTTTTTTTTTATTGCGGTTTTTATCCGGTCGGGCATTGATGTAATCAGGATGTGTAAAGTATCCAGTGCGATTTCATCATACCACATTTTTTCCAATAAATTTGTCCAACTCGGTTATTGTCCGTGGCTTCTTCTTCGCTACCTGAGCCTTAATTATGGACCAAAGGTTCTCAATCAGATTCAGGTCAGGGCTGTTTCCAGGCCACTCTAATGTTGCAATATTATTTTCGGTTAGAAAATTTTTGATCTGTGGAATGATAAAATGCATTTACAATACTAAAACTTTACGAACGTTTTGCCAGTTCCATTTATGAGAGCCAGCCGTCCAACGCCCTGATAGGAAAAGCATCCCCAAATCATCCTTGAGCCTCCTTGTTTCACTGTTGTTATCACGCATTAAATCTTTGTCCAGTTCTTCGCCTCACGTACTGTATTCTGCTGAATATGTTGATACGAGCTGAATATGTTGAACTTGGACTCATCTGAGAAGATCACATTTTTCCAATCCGTTATGGTCCAGTTTTCATGATCTTTGGCCCACTGCAGGCGTTTTAGGCGCATTCGTTTATTTACAAATGGTTTTTTCGCAGGTCTTCTTGCGGGTAAGCCAGCTTCCTGAAGCCATCGTCTTACAGTCCATGAGCTTATCTCGGATTCTCCAGCCTGTACAAAGTCTGTCCTTAAATCTTCAGCAGTTTTAAATCGATCACGCAGACTTATTCGTTTTAAAAGCCGATCTTCAGGGCTGCTGGTGTTTCTTCTGAGACCCGTCCCCTTTACAATGAGCCCGTTGCCTCGAATTTTTTTTGATGAATTCAGCCACTGACTGCTTGCTGAATCCCACTTTTCACGCTATATCACTTTTTTTCCAATGAACTATTACAAAGTGAACTAGAATCACGTCATCAAAGCCTTTTTATGAAAAATCCTAAAAATTCTGCTACTTCTCAAAATAATTTAAGTTAAAGAATTTTTTTTACCCTGTCTGGATTTCTATGTCCGTTACTGTATTTTACTGATACCATGTTATGTGGTTACATTCATGCACAATTTTGGACGCCTGTTTCGCGAATTGATCAACAAATTTTTCAGCCAAGGTAGTTGCATTTTTTCTGCCGGAAAATGATTGGCAATGTCCTCATCATTTAGCACATTCCAGGTTTTTCTGATGCCGTTTTAGACGTTTTCGAATTATACTCTGTAGTAGTTGGATTTGACGACTTGGATGTTAAAATTTGGTGAGTTTGGGAAACGCTTGTACTCTACTTCATAACTCCTTTGTCCACCTTCTGTAAGGTTCATCTCTTCGCTTGCATAGCCCAACTATCTTGGGTGTTATCCAGGGTTTATGTTGAGGTTTTTTTTCGGGGTGTGGCGACTAATGTCGATTTAAATTTTTGTTCACAGTACTTCTTTGGTGCCGTGCTGTTTGGGATATATGCATATGAATCTGAGTAGTAATAAAGTAGTGATCCGATTCAATGTTAGATGGCGGGAAGGTTCGAACATCAATAATACGCGCCAGGTGCCCTTACTAGTATTGAGATGCGGGAATCGTGTGCGAGCTACAGTGATGTTTTGCGTTGCCGCGGAGTCGATTAGCCTTAAACGACTTTTTGACTTTTCTCGAAAATCGATGAATGCTGTTCTAGCTGTTCTGAACAAGTTTTTAGACTATTAAGTCTCACCATTTGTAAAAAATAGCCGAATAATGAGAAATCGAAATCTTATTTTGTTCCAGGTTATTGTAGATATTTTAAAAAATTTTCAAAGGTTTTAGACTTTTTAGTCTAAATGTTCAAAAATCACTTGAATTAAATTTTTTTCGAAAATTTAAATTTCGAAAGTTTTAAAACATCGATTTTCGAAAAAAGGGGAAATAACTTTACACCTGATATGCATTTATTTTTGCAGTTTTTGTCTTTAGAACAATGTTCAGAACAACTCTTACAACCTGCAACGGCTTTTAACACTTAGATTTCCGAAAACAGAGGGGCTGGTATTTTTATAATTTCCAGCAATATTTGCAAGAGGTGAAAACAAAAAGTATAAAAGCTTGAAACAAATTTCAGAACAGCTAGAAAAATCTTCAAAAACTTCTAAAATCTCGATTTTCAAGAAAATGGAGGCTAGTTCAAAAAGTTCAACAGTTTTTTCTAACATCTTGCAACAATAATTTGGAACAATTTAGAACAAACCTACAACAAACTGAAAGAACTTTCAAAACTTTAATTTTTTTTGGAAAGAGGGGGGCTAATTCCACACAGGCATGATAATAATGTATATCCACTTCAAATCTAACTTTTTTTACACACTGAATTAATGTAGCTCTTTTTATTTCAGATATCGAGCCAGGAAGAACATATATAATAAACCATAGAACGTTCAATGATCCAAAGCTGAAACAAAGAGATGGCTCTGAAGTTGATGTAGAGCTATTGAAAAACATTTTCCGAGAGTTTGACATGGAGGTTACATGCATTGATGACGGAACTCTGGATGATATAAAAACTCTCACGGATGAAGGTATGTAAGTGGTGTCATTCACTTTCGTCGAAAGATATACATAAAAATGTTCTTAAATATACGAGTATATATATATTTTTTTCCATGGGTAGGTGAAAAATGTTCATAGACATAATGAGCCCGGTGCGCATAGTAGTGTGATTAATGGTTTACTACGACTAATTTCCCTTATCAAGTAGTTTTAGTTTCAAAAATTCAGACAGCTTTCCAGCAAAAGCACCTGCTAAAACCCGCCATTAAAAGCGACTGGTTATTGGCCTAGATCGAATGGTTTCGTTCTTTGTAGTCGGCGGACAAGGTTTGTCTCGTCCAGAATTTGGAGTATAACGTGACCATGAAGATGAATACGACGTTTTCGAGCAAAGACGTGATTTCGTCATCGACGGTAGTTACTCCTAAATCTCTGTGGATATCATTGTTTCTGATATACCATGACTCTTAGCACTTTGTTTTGAAAAGAATCTAGAATATCTCTATTACTTCGTTTGGTACAACTCCAATCATATGTTCAAACGGGTTTAAGCACTTGCTTGTATAAAAGCAGTTTGTTATATACGTTTAATTTGAAATGTCTTCCAAGTAACCAATACAACACAAGCTCGTTGCGTTTCTTTTTACCGTGCGACTTCCATTTGGAGTTTCGCGTCTAGTGTCATCCCTAGATAGTTTGCCTCGTTTGCATATGGTTTTTGTGCCGAGTTAATGAAAATGGGTAGGTTGTTAATTTCTTTGCAAGTAAAGTTAACATGAGTTGATTTGGTCTCGTTGAAATGCAATGCACCAAAACTTTGTCCACTCGCAAATTTTGTGCAAAGCTTGTTGGAGCTGACTCGACTGATTTATTTGTTGTTAAATGTTGTATCGTCTGCGAACGTAGCTACGATAGTGCCTTCTTCTTGCGGTATATTTCGAGTGCACAGTAAGAACAAGACCGGATCAAGAACACTTCCTTGCGGTACTCCGGCAACGATTTCCTTAAACTAGAAGTATTCCGATCCGTGTTTAACACGGAATAGTGTGTTCGCAAGGTAAGACTCTAAAATCTCTTATAATTGTTTCGGAAGAACCTGTCTGACTTCAAGCCTTCATGCCATACCTTCTCAAAGGCTTGAGAGATGTCCAGAAAACCGCTGGAACATATCATTTTCTCCTCTAAAGTTTTCTCTATTTCATTTGTTATTCTATAAACCTGATCAGTTGTTAAATGCTTTATTCTTAGGCCGAATTTATGGTCAGGAATCGCACATCTTTCTTCAATGACCGGTTGTAGGCGTTTTAACAAAAGCTTTTCAAATAACTTAGATACTATTGGCAGGAGCGATATCGGTTTGTAAAATCTATTTTCGTTTGGAGGCTTTCCCGGTTTTGGAACCATTATAACCTCGGCGACTTTCCATTGCCTTGGAACGCATAATATAGCGCGGCATTTATAATAATTGTCCTTGGGGATCTGTCCGGTTATTCCCTTATTTTGGCGACTTTAATCTACTTCTGCTGGAGTGAACTCCTTCCGATGATGAATTCTTTTTCATCGCTTCAAATGCCAACTCAACTAAGGAATGTCTCTCCATAGATCAGCTAACTGATTCAGGTCTATGTCAAGTTAGTAATGTCTTAAATTACTTAGGAAGGCAATTAGACCTTATATTCACAACTGTTTCCATTAACTCCTTAGTCTCGATTTGTTCAATATCTCTATCGACTATTGATAATATTCATCCCCCCTTTCTTCTTTCACTTTTCCTCAATTCACCATTTCAATCTACTCCTCCTGCATTTCGCATTTCTTACGACTTTCGTAAAGCTAATTCCCGCAAAATAAGTGCCTATCTGAGTAGGTGTTCCTTTGAGTTTGCTAACCTATCCTTAAACGAAGCCATTACCATTTTTTACAGAGAAATATTTAATTCTATTTCTCTTTATGTCCCCTTTTCTCGCCATAAAACTTCATCTTCATCGCCCCCTTGGATAATCGCAAACTTCGCGTCTTACGTTACAAGAGAAACAAGTTATAGGCAGCTTTCTTTCGTACCAATTCTGTTTTCGATTATTCCAACTATCTTGGTTCGTACCTTCAATTCAATCATTTTTATAACTCTCCCTACCAGCGGCACCTAATTAACGCGCAAGCAAATCTTATAAATAACCCTAAGTCATCAACTAATCCGTAAACCATTGCCAACTTTTTTGCCACATATTTTAAACAAGCTTTCGCTGACAACTTTTTTGAACCAGATTCCTCTTACTTCAGTCACATTCTTAACTTCTCCGTTGGCCCCTTTCTACCCCTGCCTTTTGATCCTGCTGTAATTAAAAATAAACTACAAAATCTTAATGATGAATTCTTACCCGGCCCAGATGGTCTCCCTGCCATTTTTCTTGAAAAATGCTCCTCCATTCTCTCCCTCCCCCTCTCTCATCTCTTCCGTTTGTCTCTATCACTAGGAGAATTCCCTCAGATTTGGAAGACCTCTTTCATAACCCCCATTCACAAAAAGGGATCAAAGAATGAAGTAACAAACTATCGCCCCATTGCTAAACTTTCTCATCTACCCAAACTTTTCGAAAGTATTTTATACGAAGCCTTAAGCTTCCAGTGCAAGTCCTACCGTAAGTAGCAAGTAACTACCACTAACTTAGTCAAATTCGTGTCCTTCGCCCTGTCTGCCTTAGAGAATGACAAAGAAGTCAACGTTATTGCAACTGATTTTAGTAAGGCTTTTGATAAGATATCTCATAACAAATTGTCTGCCATCGGTTTTGAACCCATATTGTTAAAATGGATATCTTCTTACCTGGAAAACCGTTCTTACAGAGTTCGCTTCAGATCCGTCTTATCGACTCCTTTCTTGGCCACCTCTGGTGTTCCGCAAGGCAGCCATCTAGGTCCCCTTCTCTTCATTCTAATCATAAACGATGTCGAAGAGGGTTATTAAACACTCTTCCCTCTCTCTGTACGTTAATGATACCAAATTTGTCAAAGCCATCTCTTCACCACATGACTACTGTCTCCTTCAACAAGACCTTGATAGTTTTTCGAACTGGTGCCTACAAAATCGCTTAGAGCTCAATATCGCCAAATGCCAATCCATTAACTCCGCCCGGCTTTTACGTTCTGCATGGGCAACCTATATCCATCGTTCAATCTATCCGCGATCTTGGAATATTGTACGATAGGGAACTAAATTTCCGTTCACATAATGATGATATAATTCGTAAAGCTAATTCATCACTTGGCTTTGTCAAATGATGGGCCAAAGAATTATCCGACCCTTACGTGACTAGATCCCTCCTTGAATACGCCAGTCAAGCGTCGTCACCCTTCCAGCAAGTTCATGTGACCAGGATCGGGAATATTCAACGTCGATTTCTTCGATTTGCCCTTCGAGGTCTTCCTTGGAACGATCCATTTATCTTGCCTCCCTATCAAGACCGCCTCAACCTCATCAACCTGAGTACTCTAGAGAATCGCAGAGATGTTGCAGACGTTCTTTTCATTCATCGACTTCTTTCAGGCTCTGTCGAATGCGCAACTCTTTATAACTCAATATTCTTCAATACTAACCCACGACATTTACGATGCCCTCGTCTTTTCTATCTGCCGTCCCACCACCCTTCATATGGATCTACTGAACCAATTTCCCGTATGCTCCGAAAAGTTAACTCAAACCTTCACCCATTTTGATTTTAACCTCAGCACTCCCTGCCTCATAGCTTTAAGTTTTAGCCTTAAGTTAGTTGTAGCTTGTAATAAGCTACGCCCCCACCAAAATTTAATTATTAAATCATATCCAGGGGCATTGTTATTTTTAAGATTTCTTTATTGTCTGGCAAAGTTTGACCACCGACACGCTCTTTACTTTAAAGTTATCAGGTGTCGTAATCGTACCACAAAAGGTCTTCTGTTAGCGCCTGTTCGTCAAATAGCTTAAAAGTTACTTCCAGTTGCACGGCAAATAAATTCGCCTTCTCTTTGTCTCCTTTAGCCCAGTTTTTTTTTTTTTTTTTTGCACGTGTTAAATGGGATATGAATAACCTTATACTAATTTTTAGGACACGAGCGTTGTTTGTGGAAAGGGGAAGACACAGAGAGAAAGATAGATTGGTGTAGTTTATTTGAAACTCAGGTGGTAGTTAAGTTTCAGTGAACACCAAGGGTGGCTGTCCAGATAACTGGGGAGTACTTTGTTTGTTTTCGCTATTTTTGTCGTTGCTTATGATTCACAGTATTTTTTTCCATCCTCTGATGTCATTATCACGATCAAGTTGCATTTTAGCCATATGACCATCCTACTGCCAGTGTTATGCCTTCACAGTAGAGTTGACTTAGCTTTCGCAATTGATTGACTTATTTCATGCGAAATAAATAGATGATTCTTGACATCAGGATTCGAACCGTGAACCAACAGCGTGACAAGCGATGATGTTACCACTACACCACGGCCACCCATTCGACTGCATTTGGGGTTCCTTAATACCTTTCATGGCTTTCCATAGTGTGACATAGAAGAGAACAGGGTTCTAGATGTACATAAATTAACAGCAACCAACTAAACTAAATCTTTCTCATGTTTTTGTTTTTAAAGTTTCTGAATACAACTTTCGAAAGTCATCGTGTCTTGTAATGGTGATAATGTCCTATTGTGGAAGTCTTGACAAAATTTCAGCTAAAGACGGCAATTACTCACTTAAACTTAACATTATACCATCAATCTTACAAAATGAAAGTCTAAAATCAAAACCGAAAATAATTTTTATGGAGTCATCTGATTGCTTGCGAGAACATTTCATTCGAATTGAGGGACCACTTACTGAAGAAATTTTCGCAGTGAAGAGCTGCGTTTCTGGTGTATGGAATGCATTTTTCAATGTTTTAAAAAATATATTTACAAATTCTTACATCTCAGTTTATGACATACCAAAATAAAGAAAAAGGCTCAATATTTATTAATACATTATGTAAACATATGACACTATCTGGACGGAAGAAGTGCATTGAAGAAGTTATCGAAGACACTGTGAACCATATGCAAATGAGGTAATTATAAAAAGTATGAATGATGTATTTAATGTGATAAAGCGATTCAATTTAATGCGTTTTTTTTTTTGCAGTCGATACCATATAACGATAAAGCATACTAAATTACAGCGGTTTTCTTTTGGTGATTACATTAAGGATCGTAATATCAAATCCTTCAATACTGTTGGCGTCCAACCGGGAAGAGCATACATTATAAATCACCGAACATTCAATGATACAAATTTCAAGGAAAGGATAGGCAGTAAGCATGATTTGAAAAGATTGCAAAAGGTTTTTAAACGATTCTGTATGAAGACTGAGATTCTCGAAGATGGAACGAAAGCCGATGTAAGAGCTGTCATGGATAAAGGTTAGGTTATATCAAGGTCACTCAATTCTTACTTTACTTGTTTTTGATGGTGCCATAGTCTGTAGCGATAAGGTCCTTCAGTCAGCCCCTATGTACATAAATCAAGAAGTTGAAAATTTAAACAAAATTCTTTAAAAAATATGTTTTACTTTTATATTTTGACAATTTTGAACAGGTTGATGCCATATGCTGTCTAGATATCGAATTTGAACAAAATCCCTTGCGCCATACTATAGCTTATGCCCACTCAAATAAAAGTATTCAATTTTATCAAAGGCGTACTAGCCGTTTTCGTGAAAATCGTTCTTTTTTTTTTTCAAATTCCGCCTTAAAGAAAGTACCGTGACTTTTGAGGTTAGAATGAAAATTCCGATTTCTCCTCGAATTGTGACGTGACCCTACAGACTCCAGGCATGATGTTTGAAGAAAACCCGTCCAGCGTGGAGCCGGCCATACATACTAAGAGATTCTCATCCCAAGATCGATCAAAATCTCGAGAACGAACATTTTCAGGAAATGGCCTGTAGGTGCAAGTAAAAATTCTTAGTTCACTTGAAACCAGTGCTTGACGATAGGTGGCCGTGGTGTAGTGGTAACATCATCGCTTGTCACGCTACAGGTTTACGGTTCGAATCCTGATGTTAATAATCATCTATTTATTTCGCATGAAATAAATAAAAAATCGATCAATTGCGAAAGCTGGTGTCAACTCTACTGCGAAGGCATAACACTGGCAGTAGGGCGGTCATATGGCTAAAATGCAACTTGATCGTGATGATGACATCAGGAGGACGGAAAAAAAATACTGTGAATCATGAGCAACGACAAAATCAAAAACAAACAAGCTCCCCAGTTATTTGGACAGCCACCCTTGGAGTTTACTGAAACTTAATACCAACTGAGTTTCAAACCAACTACACCAATCAGTCTTTCTCTCTGTCTCTTCCCCTTTCCTATAAACGCCCGTGTCCTAAAAATTAGTATAAGGGTATTCATATCCCCTTTAATACGTGCAAATTATAAAAAAAAAAAAAAGTTCACTATAACAATAGCTATTCAAAGGGCACCATCAGTTGACGATACATTTTTGTCGGCTTTTAAAACTTCAGCTACTTTTAAAAATAGAAAGACTTAGCTTAGGTACCCAGTTGATTCTTTATTTTCTTTTTCAGTTTCAGAATATGATTTCAAAAATTTATCCTGCGTTGTGGTGGTTATAATGTCCCATGGTACCGAGGGTGACATCATTTTAGCAAAGGATGGCACATATTCCTTAAATCAAGGCATAATGTACCCACTCTTGCAGAATAACAGTCTAAGATCAAAGCCGAAATTTATTTTTGTACAAGCTTGCAAAGGTCCGGTAGATCCTTTCATTGACATCGATGCACCTCGTTCAAGACCAACAGAAATACCAGATGAAATTCTTCAACTGAACAGCTGTGTGGAAGGTAGGCATGCGTAAAAGTTAATTTACGAGCAAAAATATGTTTGCATTTTTTTCTTCTCAGGTTTTGTGTCATATTTGAACCGGGACAAAGGTTCAATTTTTATTAGGAAACTTTGTCAGCATTTAGAACGATATGGAATGGAGAAAAGCATTGTTGAAATAGCCCGAGGTATTGTGGAGCACGTCAAAACAAATTTTAGGTAATTCTCGAAATGAAATAAACAACTAGAACTCTTTTTATTTATCTTATTCGCAAAAAAGATTGCTAAAGATACTCTCATTGTCGTTACAGTGACATGCAGATACCGATGCTGCACACAAACCTCACAAAGCGATTTGTGTTTGGCGATTACATCAGGAATCGTAGAATCGTTAAGAGAAATCCAGTACTTCATCATAGCAGATGATTTTCATCTTTAATTAGACTGCCGTATCTATTTGTATCTATGTGCGATATACAGTCGCCCAATTTATATGGACTCAATAGAATAAAACTTATAAACTTTGTTTGCAATTTTTTTTTTATATAAAAAAGTATTTAAAAAAAAAATTAAAATTACGACAAGTTCTGCCGGAACACTTATATAATATTCTGGAAAAATACTTGACGAATCGACCGAGTCAAACACGGAAATGAATATTCAGAGTTTAAAGAAATAAGGGCTGGGGTGCCGCAGGGAAGAGTTCTTGGACCGCTTTTGTACCTATTATATACTCGCGATATACGGGCAAGAAGAAGGCACCGCATTAGCTACATTTGCCGACGACACTGCCATCCTGGCAACGGGTAAAACGATCGAAGAAACAACTGAAAAATTGCAAGAAGCATTGAATAAAGTAAATAAATGGACAAAGATTTGACGACTAGCTTTAAACGAAAACAAATCTGTTCATGTCAATTTTACTTATAAGAAAATAAATAATTTGCCCATCTTTTCAAACTCGGTTCAAATTCCGTTTGCAAACGAGGCTAAGTATCTTGGAATGACACTTGAAGCTAAGCTGAAGTGGAAATCGCACATGAAGAAAAACGTAAAGAACTAGAAACTAAATACAGTTACTTGGGAAACATTCCAAGCTTAATATAGAGAACAAACTGCTTTTATACAAGCAAGTGCTAAAGCCGATATGGACATATGGAATACAACTCTACTTACTTTTGAAAATAAAGTGCTAAGATCAATAGTTAATGCACCGTGGTATATTAGAAATAGCGATATCCATAGAGATTTAGGAATTGCAACAGTCGAACATGAAATCAAAAACTTCGCACGTAAGCATAAAAACAGATTACAAGGACACGTTAACAATGAAGTCCCTCGAATTCTAGATGAGAGGAATCTACTGCGTCGTCTACAAAGGACTAAACCTTTCGACTTAACGCGATAGCAAGAAACCGCGTCTAGTTTACGGAACAAGCAGGAACTTTCAATGGACAGGGACCTGCCAAACGATCTCAATACGCGAAAGGAAAACTGCTGGATAAGTCAAAACTTATTTGTAGTAATCAAAGAAATTTATTACGAAGGGAGGTCTTTTTTAGTGAGTAAAAATCTCACACTACTATGAGCACGCGCTATCGATCCTCATAGTGTCTTCATGAAGATTTTTTACCTACCCTCGGAAAAAAAAAAAAAAAAATACAGTAGACATCGGTTATAATGGACTCCAGGGGACCATCAATATTAGTCCATAAAAACCGAGTGTCCATCTTACCCAATTTATTCTAAGAATATATAATTTAGAACAACTTGTACTTTGTTCAATTGCTGAAGGATTTCCATTTCAGAATCCCTTTGCTGGAAAAATTGCTGCGAGGTTTGAACAGGCATCTGTAATAGTAACTACAACATTTTCCGGTTGGTTTTCCTCGTCCTACTCGTCTTCCTCATCGCCGTTCGAACGAAATTCCACAGTAATCTCTTCACATTTGTCAATTTCTGGAAAGTTATAACATTGTTATCAACAACGTATTCGACGAATCAATAACTTGGTGGAAATCGATCTTCTGGTATCGGTTCTGTCATCAATTACAGATGGTTTTTGCAAAAATCGTTTGCCAAGCAAAGCTCAATATAGTCATAGCGTCCAACACTCTTAAAGCTTTAACATCACTGGCTTCTTGCATTCAAATAATTCTCAGCAGCATTTCTTTTCTGTAAGCTTGTTTGAGACTCTATATGACGCCCTGGTCCATCGATTGCAGCACGGCCCAGGATATTGGTTAAACACAATGCTTAAAGAAATTGATGGAAGGGCTGGGCAATTATCCACAAGAGCACCAGCTCTTTATTTCATTACCTGAAGGTCAGTTTATAAAAACTTACTGTTTCCCCTGCGTTGAAGATATTCTTTTCTTCATGATCTCTGCTTAATAATGACGAAGTTGCAGAAAAACAATCGTCTGTTACGTGCATATCTACAGAAGCACCTTCTCCGGTTACTGCACCAGCAACAATAGCATGTCTTTCCTTGAATCGATCTATCCAGTTAGAGCTGCAATCGAATTTTTTTTTCTTTTTTTTTGTCGAGGCGGGTACACCCTACTGGAGCACTCAGACTCAAAAACAGGTCCATTGTACAACCAGGCAG
This sequence comes from Pocota personata, assembly GCA_963082735.1. Lineage (NCBI taxonomy): Eukaryota > Metazoa > Arthropoda > Insecta > Diptera > Syrphidae > Pocota > Pocota personata. The sequence continues at coordinate 260,011,462 of OY720429.1, read as the reverse complement.
AGAACCCCATTTTAATGTGTTTTTTTCGTCTTTTGTAAAAAGACGAGTAGACGCTTCAGTGATGAAGAGCTTAGGTCATCACCTCTCACCACATTAGCACCGAAAATCTGCCACCTGATCCGACTAAAGGAGTGTTCCGCAGTGTCAACGCCCTCTCCATAGGAGTCGCAGACAGGGGTAGCGCTCAAACCTAGCACATGGAGGTGCTTGGCAAAGGCAAAGTGGCCCGTAAGAGCGCCAGAAAGTTGTCTGAAGTCTTTTCTGCTAAGGGATAGCAAGAAAGCCGCGGATTTCTTACAGACGACGGGGACCATTCGTTTAGTCTGCCTGCATTCTGGAGAGTCATGTCACCTTCGATTGTGTTCACTGAAAACCCATTCGTCAATGGAAGCCCTAACCGAGGACGCTGGCAAACCAAACGTGGGTTCAGGTCCTGAGAAATTCTCTTCTGAGCCTTGTCTAGCAAGCTCGTCAGAGATCTCATTTCCTGTTATCCCTTTGTGTCCCGGGACCCAAACAAGATTCAGTGAGTTCAGCCTTCCGACCGAATTCAAGGATGTTTTGCATTCACGAACTTCCACCTGTTCTTACCAATATTGTCCGCAGCCATCAGGATAGCATATATTTCTGCCTGGAAGATAGATGTGTGTTTTCCCAATGAGAAGTGAAGCCTAATGTTGTCGCATTCTACGAAAACACCAGCACCAGACCCCTGTCCAGTTTTAGAGCCGTCCTCGAAAATGCGACTACATTCCTTTCCTGGCTCAGACTCCTGTCAAAGCCAATCCTGAACATGGGGAAAGTTGACTTCAAATTTACACCGCAGCCGTAATTCAGGTGTCATTGCATCAGATGGCATATCCATGAGAAGGGGGTCGTAGGATAATGGTCGTGTAATGTCATCAAAAATCCAGTGCGAATCGTGCCAGAAACCACTTCTTTTTAAACGGAAGATGGCTCTGAGTGTACACCCCATGATATAAATATCAAGGGGGGGAGGTTCATCAAGGCGTCCAGAGCAGAGCCAGGCGTACTGGGGAAAGCTGCAAAGCAGCCGAGACAGACCGTTCTTTGCAGTTTGGCGAAAGCAGCAGTAACGTATTTACGTGAGAGTTTATTCCACCAAACAACTGACGCATACGAGAGGAAGGGTTTTATCATTGCCGTGTAGATCCAAAGGACTTTCTTTGGCGACAAGCCCCATGACTTGCCGATAGCACCTTTGCATTGTCGAAAGACTGACAGAGCTTTGGAAGTTTTCAGCTCGACATGTTTCGTCCAAAGAAGCTTGCTATCTAAGATTACTCCTAAATATTTGGCTTCCTTCGATAGTGACGCCTTTTAGCACTGGTTGAGTCAGACCAGTCAATTTCCTCCTTCTCGTAAAGAGAACCACTTCGGTTTTGAGAGGATTAACTGAAAGCCCTTTCTTGGCGCACCAATCGTCGATTGCGTCTAGGGCACCTTAGAGCAAACAGTCGCTAGGCACGATCCGACAGACAGAACGGCGACATCATCTGCGTATGCTTGAGCGTAGACGTTAGAACTATTGAGTGTGTTAAACAGGTAAGCAGGTTAAAAGTCGCATTATCAAAGACACCCTCAATGTCTATGAAGACGCCTATCGCGTATTCTTTCCTGTCAAGCGCACATTTTATTCTGCTGAGGATGTACCCTCAAAGCAACTTTGCGCACATGTAACTCAACCAGTCTTTCCATGCTTTTCAGCAGGAAGGACGTCAGACTAATAGGTCTGAAGCTCTTGGCGAGAGAGTAGTCATCTCTGCCGATTTTCGGTATGAAAGCTACTCTAACTGTTCGCCAGGGGGTTGGTATATATGCCAGTGCCAAGGCAGCAGTAAAAATTCTCTTCAGAGTTGACAGCAACTGACTAATACCTTGTTTTAGCATAGCTGGGTATATTCCGTCAGTGTCAGGTGACTTGAAGCTGTCAAAAGATGCAACAGCATATTTGATAGCTTCATCCGTCGCCACGCCCGATGCAGTATACTAGCTGCGCCGAGTTGTTCGGCTCCGCCCGCTAACAGCTTCACTAGTTGAAACCCGTTGCGAACCGGTGGTGACCTGATTTCCTGGGAACTGAGTCTCCAGCAGAAGACTGAAAGCATCCGCTTTTGACTCAGTGAAAGTACCATCAGGTTTCCTGAGTGATTCCGGCTTGATTGGTTTTCCATTCTTGAGAACTTTGACCAACCTACTGGTTTTACCGAGAGTTTCGATCTTGTCACAAAAATCTCTATACGAGGTACTTTTCGAAGTTCAAATTAACCTCTTATATTCTCTTTGCTTTGATCGGTAAAGATTCCAGTCCACCTCCGAATTTGTCTTGAGTGACCTATTTAGAAGTTTTCTAGTTTAATTACGAATTCGTTGCAGATCTGGGTTCCACCACGGAACTGACCTTCTGCAGGGGTTTTTTGTCAGCGGACACGTTAGTTCAAAACATCTGGTAAGGGTGCTGTTCAGGTCTTGAACGGCTTCCTTTACCTTTTGCCTCGTTCTAAGTTTAGGTAGATCTTTGATAGATTTGCCTAACTCTTCCCTAAACCGTATCCAGTTGGTTTTTCTCGGATTCCTCCTCTCCTGCAAAGGTGTAGCTTCGCATTCGATTTGGAATTCAATGTATCTATGGTCTGAGAGGGAAATTTCTGGCTAAACTCTCCAGTTGGTAATAGGCTTGAAATACCTGTTGGACAGGGTCAAGTCAATCACTTCCTGTCTTTGTGCCGTGACAAATGGTGGTTGTGAGCCAACATTGCTGATGGTAAGATCAGTCCAGAAGATGATCTCCCTGTGCATTGCATTTGCTGCTGCCCCAAACAGAGTTTTGAGGATTAGCATCGCAACATATGACAAGACCTATCTTTCTGGTATAACAATATTCTATCAGCTCGACCACTGTATCGAGCCATATGGGAAGTAAGCAGACGCAACGACGTAGGTTCCCCATTTACCGTTCGTCTTGTAGCTTATAGCTGCAGCGACTAAGCTGAGAGGGAATTTGGTGCAATAAGACAAGCCCTAGGCCTTTCGGACCGCTCATCATAAAGTACCATGTTATCACGCATACCTCCAAGGCCACAAATGCGCTTGTTCCGCACCCTAAGCTCCTGGATAGATATTATGTAAGGTTTTGTTCTACTAGCTGAAAGTCTGCTACTTATAAGAGCGGTAGCAGCCTTGCAGTGTTGTAGATTAATCTGAGTAAATATCATTAAATACTAGGGGTGTTTTACGACCATTATTCGCACTACTTGGTATCGAAGCGGAACTGAATCCTACCAAGATGCAAATATGGTCGCATTTCGTATGTAAAAGTGGATTACACTGTATATTATAATTTTTATTTTTTATTTTTATGTAACTAAGAAAAATTTGTTTAATTTGTTATATTTAACCTTCGATTTTTTATTTATTTTTTTTTTTTATTTTTTTTTTGCGTCTGTCAATTTTTTTCATGTCACGTAATTTTATTTCACGGTACGACATTTTATTTCACGGCACGTCAATATATCTTTTCGACCGGATGTAAAATAAGTGGTTGATATAAATTATAAATATTCGCACATGAATGTGCTGGAGCCTAAACTTGACAATAACTTGCATAACTTACAATAACATGTCGGCGTGGCTATGAGTGTTTTTCAAAAAATCTAAAGCAAATCTATGAAACGGAACACAGTAGTAAAAGGCTTTTCCCATCATATTCGAGTACATAGCTGAATTCTGGCACTCTACGTACTAGGGGTATAGTACGTTTCAAATGAGTCGCTACGTTTGCGCATGTTCCTTTTCTTTTCGGTATTTCCCCGATAAGTACACACAATCAGTGTTGCCACTAGGGTTTAGGAAAAAGTATAACCAAGAAATAAAAAATATTTTCCTCGAAATTTGAGAAAAAATCATTATAAGGAACCCGAAAGTCACAGCTAAATAATACAGTTGTACAGGGGTTCCAATAAGAGGCTCAAATTTTATATAAAGCATTATAATTTTTATATAGAAATTGATTATATCAATGTAAGGAATGAAACATTGTTCTAAAGGTGTACAAAGAAGAAAACATTTGTTCCAAGGCAAAGCTCTACCAAATGAGCTATCCCTAGTCATTCAAGCATACGACGCACTTAATGATTAAATTGTCATGAAACTGATAAGGCAAATATTGCGGCTAAGTATAATTTAAGGGTTTTTGTGTATCATTGTAAATAGTGTAGATCACGTTTGCCAAAGCTGCTGGGATGAGAAGGGGTCAACTCCGAAAAATAGGGCGCCAATTGCTTAACTTTTTGAAGACTAAGATGTATAATTTCATATAACATTCTGGGCCTGGTCACACTGTATTGTGATCCCACCTTAAAAATGATAACAATTCTATCAAAATCGAACGCTATTATCATTCCGATTTCGTATCTATCGTGTGTCATGTTTACCTTATTTTATGCGTTGACTAGTTATAGAATTTGTTCATTGTGATTATGTTTAATAAATCTGTGAAATAGTTTTTTTTTTCCCCCTTATATTCAGAAAAATTTAGAAAAGTGGATTTAAAATAAAAATATCAATTCTACGCACATCAATTCTTAGTTGATAGTGAAAACATGCAAATATTTGACAATTCTGAGGGTCTGAAGCCCGGAATGGTATACATAATAGAGAATCTATATTTCCCAATGCTGGAGTGGAGCACAGATAATGAGAATTACGTGGACAAATTACAAAAAATCTTTGAAAATTACGCAATGAATGTTAAACGTCTTAAAAATGGTGCATTGGATGAAATAAGAGTTTTAATGAAAAAAAGTGAGTCTGAATACAATCGAATTACAGAAAAATACATATGGTAAACTGGGTCACATTTGTCATCAAAATTTCAAAGCATCATAAGAACTAAACTATTGAACTTTTTCTAAAGTTTAAGGCATTGTATAAAACGTAAAGCTTTGAAATAGCAAACTTAATGCTAAATAAATTCTCAACTAACTAACTAACAAGATTCCGTGGCCTGTATACGGAACGTTGAAAATACTTTTAAAGTACTTCTAGTACTTTTTTTATTTATAATACTTTACGTTGGTAATCCATGTCTAACATCCATCTGTGGCAATGCATATGTTTTATTTCTCTCAGTTGGCTGTAGAGTATCTTTTATTCCGATTCTGATCTTGCGTCTTTGGTGTGAGTGTGGCCTAATTAGTATTGATTCAGTTTTTTATAGACACTTCATCGTAACGTGCTTTTTAATAAGTAATTTAAAGCTGATTGTGCGGTAATATTCAGAAATACTTGACACTTGATCGAGTCCTAGTTCTAGCGACGAATCAACACCAACTCCTCGCTATTTTTGTCAATCATCCAGTCTGAACTTTCACATTATTCAAAAACTAGTTCCGACCGTTTCACGTAAACTTTTATGTGGAACTTGCATGTATTATTGAGGCATAATCGTATGAGATGCGGTTGAGAATATTTTAAAATTGGGCTTGAATAAAAAATCATTTGGCAGTTTGGCAACACTTAGCACCAACTATGGAAATACGCACTCGGTCTTAACTTAGAATAAACGTCAAAAAACTAGGTGGGCCAACCACTTCCGCCACGTGTTTCAATCGTATAAGAAGGCAAATACAAATTAAATAGTATCGCTTTATTTAAAAGTTTAAAGACATAATAACAGTGTAATATCGCTTATGTATATTCAGAAAAATTTAGAAAAGTGTTCATAAAATAAAAATATCAATTCTACTCCTATCAGTTCTTAGAATATCAGTGAAAATATGAAGAAATCAGACGATTCTGAAGGCTTAATACCTGGATTGGTTCGCATAATAGGTCGATGTCTCGAAACCCAGGAGCAAAAGAAAAAAAAATGTGTTATAGAAAAATTACAAGAAATCTTTGGAAATTACGAAATGAAAGTTAAACGTATTAACAATGGGGAATTGGATGAATTAAGGCTTTTAATGAAGGAAGGTAAGTCTGAATATAATCGAATTACAATAAAACACATACTGAGGGAATTTCCCCATTTAAGCATTGATTTCAATTGTTCTACAATAAGAAATTCAAATAACTTTTTTTTGTGGAGTTTCTGGAAATTATTATTATTATTATTATTATGACTTTATTAACTCATAAATAAATTAAAAAGTTAATACATATAAATAGCACTAACCCGAGAGTTTACGGCTGTTCATGTACATATCTAAATAGTAAAAAAGTAAATATAAGTGGGGGGTACTGAAACGTGAACAAAATTGGATTTAGATTGCATTTCTAATTTTAATGATGACAATAGCTTAAGAGTATATTTTATGTTTAGTTCTGAGGGGTTGGTGAGTAGATCGGCAAATGTAGAGCTCGGAAAAAGTTGTTGTATTGTGGTTTGTATCTTGGTGCATTCGTGGACTAGGTGTTGAATTGTTAGTGTTTCATTAGTTGGGCATAGATGACAAACGGGTGGAGTATTTTTGGAAAAGCGGTGACTGTGTGTCAGTGCTGTATGTCCTAGACGAAGACGGATGTAAGCCTTGATTGCGTTCTTAGAGTAGTTAGGTGGGTAGATGGCTATATGTGCATCAGGGTTGATTGTAGCATAATGATGGGTGTAATGCTTCCATTTTTCCCTTTTATGGACTTCCCAAAGACGTAATATTTCTTTTTTCAGGTCGCTCTTGTTGTGGATGTAATGATAGATTAGGGGTTCTTTGAGAGCATCTTTAGCAGCAGTATCCGCATCTTCATTTCCTTTAATCCCGGAATGTCCTGGTACCCATAGAATCCTCAATTTATCTTTGTTGTGGATTAACTTATCCCGTATAGATTCAATGACAGGTGTTTTATTGTTGATGTTTTTAGTACCATCTATAACTGAAAGGCTGTCTGTGCAAATGATGGTTTTACGGTGTTTTGCAATTTCTATGGCTTTCCAGATTGCTATAGCCTCAGCTGAGAACACAGAGGCAGCATCTGCGACTAGCCCTTTGGATAATGTTTTGCCTGTTTCATCAACTACTGCGAAAGCTGTTCCATTTGCGGTCTTGGACCCGTCAGTAAAAATAAAGCTCCAGTTTAATTTTTTTTCGGTCTCGTATATTTCCAGAAACATTTGTATATAGGTTTCGTTGCAGGTAGAACTTTTAGGAAGAGTGCTAAGGGATGTATTTATTGATTGCTTTATTAGCAACCATGGGGGATAGTTCGCGGATTTCCCTTGTTGGATCTGTATTGGTATACCCATGTTTTTAGCAACTTGGATCGTGTTATAGATTGTTGACGGGTACTTTGGTGTTTTCTTCCGGGTAAGGATTTTTTTGGCATCATACGTTAGTTGTGTGTTTTGGGGTGTATTCAACTTAATTGCTACCAATGAAGTGGAGTAATCAATTCTATCCTGTATGGAGGGGAGGCCTGATTCGGTGAGGAGATTTTTGATGGGGGTTGATTTAAATGCTTTTAGGCTGATCCTTATCGCTAAGTGGTAGGCTGGTGCGATGAGTTGTATGGACGATTTTGCACACTTTCCATATATACACAATCCATAATCAATTTTTGCGAGGATAATAGATCTTATAATCCTGATCAATGTGTTTACATGGCAAAAACTATTCCTAGAACTTAAGTACTTTACTATATTTACCCTCGGAGTTAGGCTTTTCTTTAATTGAATACAATGTTCCTTAAAATTAAACTTATTATCAAAGATTACCCCTAGTATTCTTATGCTATTAACATTTTTTATATTCAAATTGTTATATTCTAGGGTGATATATTTAGAACATTTTTTTTTTTTACATATATGTAAGACACTACTTTTATCCAACGAGATCTGAGAGCCCGACCAGGTGGACCAGGCATTCAGGTCGGTTAGAATATCTGAGAAGGCTAAAGATACATCAGTAAGATCATTACATTTAGTAAGTAAATTTAAATCGTCCGCATATAGTGAATGGCTTATGTTAGGATATTTACAAAGAACTTCACTGATATCATTGAATGCTATAATAAACAGGGTTACCGAAAGAGGAGATCCCTGTGGTATCCCGTTATAAAGTCTGTGGACTGATGAAAAACATGAATTTAATTTAACGCGAAATTGTCGGTTAGTTAAAAATGATTTAATATAATTAAACATCTTAGGTCCAATTTTCCACTTTATGAGATTTGTCAAAATAATATGTATTCCGATTCTGTCAAATGCTTTTTCGAAGTCAATTGATAGAATCGAAACGTGGTTCTTCGATGACAGGGCCGAAGCTATATACTGGTCAATGTGTAGGAGAGCGTCTAAAGTACCACGCCCATTCCTAAAAGCAACCTGATTGGACTTAATTAAATTATTTTTTTCTAGAAACCAAATGAGTCTTTTTGATACTATTCTTTCTAGGAGCTTTCCTGAACAAGGGAGGAGCGAAATGGGTCGGAAAGAATTGGATAGGGAAAGTTGTTTGTTGGGTTTGGGAATTGGAAGAACAATGGCCGTTTTCCAAGTCTGTGGTATTATCCCTTGGTTGAAGACCTCGTTGAATAGATTTAGTATTCGGGTCTTAAGCAATCCAGGACTATTTTTAAGCATGGCGTAGGAAATTCGGTCATACCCAGGAGTTTTCCCTCTGGACAGACTAAGTGATGATTCAAACTCGATTTGGTTTATGGGGAGTTCAATTAAACTAGCAGCAGGGTCGAGATTGTAAGTGGAGGTGAGTCTTAATGCTTCAATCTTTGATTGAAGGAATTGGTGTGAAAAATTGGAGTCGTTGGAGTATTCAGACCAAGTTTTAGCAAAGTGCTCCACTATTTCTGGCGGGGTTGACAAAATCATGGATGGAGTAATAATAGTTTTAATAGACGATGGTGTATAGTTTCCTGTGAGTGATTTTACGTCAGCCCATAGTTTTTTGGAAGATGCTTTTGGGTTAATGTTTTGAGTAAATTTTTCAAAGCAATTTTTTTTTGCTGATTTGGCTTCTTTGCGAAAAAGTGCATTAGCCTTTCGGTATGCTAGTAGGTTTTGGTCGTTAGGCTGTTTCTTAAACTGTTTCCACAAATTTTGCTTGTTTTGCCTCAGAAGATAAAGATCGTTAGTCCACCAGGGAGCCGCTAGTTTTTTGGAATTAGTTCTGGTTTGAGGGATGGATATATTTGCTGCATACCGGATAGATCTATGAATGTTGGCTGCTTCTTTGTTAACATTTAGAGATGGTTGCCTATCTTCTAAAAACTGTAGTGCATGCCTTTGAAAAGCAGGCCAGTCGGCTCTATCGGTTTGGAATTTAGCTTGTGGTTTGGATTTGTGATAAGTGGACCCAGATGATATATCCACTATAATTGGATAGTGATCACTCCCATGTAAATGTGGGAGGATAGTCCATGTAGTATTCGCGACTAATTGGGGGAAGATGAGAGAAAGGTCAACGTGGGTGAATGATTTATGTGTTGAGAAGTGCGTGGGTCTCCCATCATTTAGGATTATTAGATCGGAACTATCAACTAAATTTTCCACTATTTTCCCACGAGAGTTGGTAGATGGAGATCCCCATTGGGGGCTCCATGAATTAAAGTCCCCTGTCAAAAGTATTGGGGTCTGGAAAATGTTTACAATATCTAGTAGATCTTTACTAGAAAATTGCTGATCAGGTGGGATATACAATGAAATGACAGTTAATTTTATTTTTAGTTGAATTTCGACGGCTATTGCTGATATGCTAGAATTTATGGTGATGAAGTTATGTGGAATAGATTTGTGAACAAGTAGAGCGGTTCCTTGTTTACAATAGGTGTTCGGACTAAGGTTGTGGAAATATGCAGAGTACTGCTTAGGTGGAGGAGGTTGAACATTGTATTTAATAAGAGTTTCCTGCAGAGAAATAATAGATGGCTTGAATTCGTTAATGAGTAGTTGGAGCTCATGATGGTTGTTAAAAAAACCATTAAGATTCCATTGAAGAACTTTAATTAACGAATTTTTTGAGTAAGGGGACTTATTCACAGTATAATCTATGTTATACTGTGAGAAATCAGAATTAAATGTATTATAGGGGGTGGTGTTACGACTGGGCTGCTCGGATGTTGAGCCGACCGAGTTCTGCGGAGGACCCGGACAGCTCAACCTCCGAGCAGCAGAGTCGTGAGTGCATACATTAGTATTATTGCTGAATCGTTTCATTATTATCAAGTTGTGTAGGTTTTACATAGTAATTGTTGTTTCTTATTAAAGATTGTGTGACTTTAGATATAGGTGAGTGATTTGGTGATGTAGTAGTTTTATTTTGAATGGTTGGTGAGAGTTGATTGAGGGAAATCTCATTTGAGTGGATCTTGTTTTGTGTATATGAGTTAGTTGGATTGGATTGAGTAGCAGATATGTTTGGGTGGATTGGGTTGGGTGGTGTTTGAGTCAAATTGTTAGTGAGTGGGAGAGAATGAGTTGCTTTGTTTTGGTGTGCGTTAAGCATTACTGGGCATGTGATTGTGTTTTTTTATTTTGTTGATGCATCTGCGGGGAAGGGAGTCTGCATTGGAGTGGCTATATGTTTAAGAGTAGACTGATTAGCGGCATTTTCTAGAATTGTGCCAGTTACTTCTGGCTGGGATGTAATTTTTGTGACTGCTGGAGTTGTGTCAGTTACTTCTGGATGTGATGTGTTTTTTGTGACTGCTGAGTAGGTTTCCGGGAGCAGGGGGTTTGGGTTTTGCATTTTATACATTTGTCTGGCCTCAGCCATGCTACATTTCTTGAGAGTTTGTATCTTTAGAGTTTCTTTAGCTTGAAGGTAGCGTGGGCAGGATTTGGATGATGATGGATGCTCCTGGGAGCAATTGGCACATTTTGTTTGTGTACACTTTTCGGGGACGTGGGGGGGTAAATTGCAGGTTTCACATGAAGCGTTGCCTCTGCATCTTTTGGAGGTGTGGCCAAGAAGCTGGCAGTTGCGGCAGCGCATCGGGTTAGGGAAATATTCAGAGACCTTAACGTTATACCATGCAATATTGACAGAGCTTGGAGGTCGGTAAAGGTCGAATGTGAGTAAAAGACTCCCTGTGGGGCACTGTTTTCCATCAATTGTTTTTTTAAATTTGTAAACATCTATGACACCTAGGGATTTCATTTCCTGTATGATTTCTAATTCGGGAGTGTTATTGAGAAATGGGGCATAGATCGTCCCTTTAGACGCGTTTAGGTTGGGGTGAAGGGTTACAGATATCGGGCAGATATTGGAAAGCATTTTGTTCGTGAGAAACATATCGGCTACTTTTTGCGATTTGGTTAATATGAGGATGTTGCCATCGCGCATTTGCGTGATTTTTTCATAAGCAGTACTTATGTTATCAATGGCTTTTTTTAGGAGGAACACGCTGAACGATGAGAGTGGCTTATTAACATCTGTTGGAGAGATAATTATAAATTTGGGGTTATTTGATACCGCGTGTGTTGGGAAAATATTGTTTAAGTCTATGGGTGGGATGGGAGGATTCTTTCTTTTTTTATTTTTTGGTTCGGCAGGTGGATCTGGATCCAGTGCACTGAACCGGTTTCCCGGAGGCCCTGGGGCCATGGTATTTATTTTTTTTTCTATGCAACTATGCTCCACTCACTAACAACTCGCGACGAAAGAGGGAAAAATAAATGTATGTATGTGCTATGTAAATAGCGAAAAACGCACCAAGGTAAACAGGAGAAAAAACAATCCGTTAATCGAAGTTGCCGCTACGAGGGTTAGTCGGTGACTGTTTCTGGAAATTAATTTAACATAACCGGTCTGGCTATGTGTACAGTTGCTCCATCTTGCTGGAACCAAATTCTGTTGAAACAGATACTTCTTCGACGCAGTTCTGGGTAAAAAAAAACTCCTTCAACATCTTTAAATAACGGTCCCCATTGACAATTACTGTTACACCGTTTTCTTCAAAGAAGTATGGCCCCACAATGTACCTTGATGAAACTGTTCACCATACAGTGACTCGTTCTAATCCAAAAATACTCCGTCTCATGGAGTATTTCTGGATTTGATTCACTCCATATACGTCAATTTTGCTTGTTTACATTGCCGTTTAGATCAAAATGGGCCTCATCAGACATAAACAAGCAATTTATCAAGCTGCTGTCTTCTTCGGCCATTTCAATCATTTTTTTTTTTTTTTTGCAAAATTTCAGGTGAATAGGCAAATCCAGAGGGTTTAACTTGCTTGTAATTTGGACTTTGTCCGTTGTAATGACCGTCTGCTAACTCCAATTTGAGCCGATAAGTTTCGAGTCGAAACGCTTGGATTTGCCTGAATTGACGATGCTACAGCCGCGATTGTGTCTTGAACCCGAACATAGGGATCTCGATGGTCCATCTACAGCAAGAAGTAGCATTACTCCTCTATTATAGGAACAACACCATCAGCAATGATTTCTTTGTATTTTGTTGCATTTACGAAACTGTTCGAAAGCAAAATACGGCCAAGACCCCAATTTCTCATGCATCACCAAACCATAACATATGGTGAATGCTTAACGGTGGGAAGCAAACATTCGTTTAAATATAGTTCCTTACCTCTCCTTTGCACCGTCTGCTTTCTGTCAGGTCCAATCAAATTAAATTTGAATTCGTTAGAAAATATGATATGGTGCTGTTTGATTGCTGTTTGATCCACATCAATATTTTTTTGTTCATTAATGCAGAGAGAAGCGGCTTTTTTGCATGTCTAGGGGCTTGAAAAGGCACCGCCATTGTATTTGTATCCATGGAATCCTATTGCTCTTGTTTACGCATCCTTCGGTTCGTCCCTCTATCTCCTAAACTGTTAAAACTGTAATGTATGATTTCTACAGAAGTTATGTAATATTTTATGACATCTAGAAAAATTCCAAGAAAAAAATCATCAAAATCGGTTCAATTAATTAAAAGTTAAAAGAGTTCGAATTTTTCAATTAGCTCCTGTTGTCCTTCAGTGTCCTGTTGTCAAAAGTGCCAACAACGATGGTGACAGTATTTAGATTTCAAAATATTTTCCACGTATTTGGTACCTACTCGTATGTAACTTTTGATAAATTTGGCTGGCCGAAATTTTGCATATAAGACATTTTTTTGAAAATGGTTTTTGTAACATTAAAGTAATATATAGGTGTCCTAAACCCACACTCATTCGTATGGATCATTCCATTGAGGTCTTCAGAACATCTGTCATAATAATATCTATAGTGCAGGCATAGGTTTGCTACCAGTCTTGGATGAGCTAACTATTAGAGATTTGATGGTAGTATAGCATCTTCTATTAAGCGAACTGTTCGTTTCTATAGGATGTCTCGCAGATAAAGAGATTATTCTGGGACCGAACTCCAAACTTGCGAACAATACTCAAGTCCTGGCTTAACTTGTGCTTTGTAGAGTAGAAGCAGCCTTTTTCCTGCAGCCGTGCGAACGCGCGATATAAAAGTTCTGCAAACGTTGGGGCAAAAAAAAAAAATTCCATCAAAAATCGATCGCCAAATCAAATCAGTAAGTGCAGTGGAAAAAAAAAATAATAATAGAAATAAATAAATAAATAATTTAATAAAAAAAAAAAACATAAACAATTCAGCCCCATCCTTTTACCCCCACTCACAGAAGCCCTAGTGTGGACTTTTGATGAATTTGATGCGTTGTCCGATTCCATCACTCGAATTGTCTCCTTGTATCCTCATACTGAAATCGTCATTGCGGGCGATTTCAATATACACAATTCGGGTCGGCTTCAACATTCTGGCCATACAACACCCGAAGGAAGGTATGTTGAACTTTTTGCTGAGATAAACAATTTGACTCAGCTTGTAAATAAGCCTACACGTATCCCGGACATTCAAAGTCATTCCGCCAACACCTTGGACTTGTTCCTTACTTCGCACCCTGATAAATATACCATTGATATTCTAGCGCCTCTAGGTCGGTCTGACCATAATATCGTATCAGCTAAATTCTCGTACTCTGACCACACAGTTAAAGAAAAGACTCCTAAAAGAAAAGTATGGCAATAGGAGAAAGCCAACTGGAGCGGCCTCAATAGCTTCTTTAGGAGTTTTAACTGGTCGCTATGCTTCCTCGATAGCGACGTGGATGCCGCTATACTCTTAGGTATGAATGACTTTATTCCTAACAGAATAAAAAGCATTAAAACTAAGGCAAACTTGTGGTTAGACCAGAGCTGTAAAGAGGCTATCAGGTTAAAAGAGATAAGTCTTATAAAGCCAACAAATCTGAGGAAAACCGAAAGAAGTTTGAACAAGCCATAAAAGACTGCAATGCCCATATTCGACTTGTAAAATACTTACATGACCAAAAATTGAGGCACAAAATCCTTCAATGTCCCAAAGGTAGTAAAAATGTTTGGTCATTCGTCAAAAATATTAAAAATTCTGCTTCGTCTGCCATCCCTTCGCTCATTTACAATGACATTCTAGCTGTCAGCTCCTTAATCTACTTGCTGCTCACTTTGCAGCGAACTCCACGCTAACAATGATTTGTCTCCACCTGTATTTGAGAGCGTCAAATTTTCCAGGGAATAGGTCCACTTTCGCACTCGTACAGTTGCAGGAGTACTCAAAGGTCTTAACATACACAAATCCGTTGGTCCAGATGGTATCCCCCCCGCCCGTAGTTTTGAAGAGCTTTTCTGTCTATCCTACTTTTCAGGGGTCTTTCCGAGTGGATGGAAAACAGCATTTGTCCAGCCCGTCCCTAAAAAAAGGCGAATCTTCCTCCCTGTTCAATTACCGACCCATTGCACTTACGTCCCTTCTTTTCTTGGTCATGGAAACGCTGATAAATCGCCAGCTTATGAAATATCTAGATTCATGAAAACTCCTTAATGACCGGCAATATGGTTTTGGTAGCAACAGGTCTACTGGTGATTTGATGGCATATCTCACCGAGAATTCGAACCTACGAGTATCTCTCCATCACTTCGTACGAGTATCTCTCCATCACATCAGGCTCTTGAGTCTCTTCTTCAATGGATTGTTTGGACGGCTTCAAGTCTGCAATTCACCAAATAAATGCTGGTGTCCCCCAAGGCTCTGTTTTGTCTCCGATTCTTTTTCCTATTTTTATAAATGATCTCTTGTCTGCAACTTCTAATCCAATCCATTCCTTCGCTGATGACAGTCCCCTCATTTTTTCGGCCGTAGAAGGGGAACGGCAACGTATGTTAAACACATTAAATTCCGACCTGGACAGCATAATTAAATGGGGTTCAACCAACCGCGTGGAATTTAATGCTTCCAAAACACAATGCTGTCTTCTGTCTCTCAAGCGAAACCAAAACCCTCAACCATTATCCATGGATGGTACTTGCATCATTGAAACCGAAAGACTTGGAATGATCACATATTCGAGGTCGCCAAAAATGCTGCGAAATGTCTAGGATTCCTTAAACGGTGCAAGAAATATTTTACCCCGTCTGATCTGGCCTCAATTTATAAGGCATTCATCCGCCCTAAGCTGGTATATAACGCCCATATCTGGTCTGGTGCACCCAAGACCGTTCTGCACATTCTTGATAGGGTACAAAATCGCGCGTTAAAACTTATAGGTGATAGAGACATTGTGAATTCTATTCATTCATTAGAACATCGGAGAAATGTCTCCTGTCTCTCCCTGTTTTATCGTTTTTTCCATAAAAAATGCTTCAGCGAAATAGCCAGTTACATTCCCCCCCCTTCAAAATTTCACCCGCAGTACGCGACATGCTTCGAATGCACATCAGTTTTCCCTAAAGCCTTACTTCGGTCGTACTGTTAAATATAGGGATTCGTTTATAAGCCGAACGACACGAATGTGGAATGATCTACCAAGCTCTGTATTTCCCCATCACTACAACCTTCAAACATTTAAATCCTCTGTTCCTTTTCCCCTTGTCTTTAAAAGCCCGTGCCCTGTAACAGTATAAAGGTATTCATATTCCTTTTGGCGCGCGCGAATTATAAAAAAAAAAAAAACCTCGAAATAATATGCATTTGAAATGAGCCTTTCAACAAGATAGTGATTCAACGCAAGCAGAGGATATTGGTTTGGGGATTTGCATAAAACGTTGGTCACACGCTTACAATGCTTCTGATTAAATTGAATTGAATATCTTGGAAATCACGTGGAAAATGTTGAAGAGATGAATTTTGAGTTGGAACAGCTGCAACAATGTATGGATTGGGTCAGGAATTTGAGGCACCATTTTAAGCAGCGCTTCTCAAACTGCAGCGTTTTAAATGTGGCATTTCAGTTCTCCGAGATTGCATTTAATTTCAGTAGCGCACAAATTGTAAACTTTTTGAGAGTTGATAAGCGTGCGTTTGAAAATTGCTTGAAAATTTTGTTGTTGCAGAACCATCGGTTAAAGCCTCATATCCACAGCAAGACCCCTACCCGTAATATGGAGAAATCTGTAAAAAGATGGACAGACATCTTTCCTGGGCGTAGTCATTGCCATTTGTTCTTGATATTCAGTTTCAAGTGGTGGTTGTGCCAGCATTTTCATTAGTAACACATGCATTTGAAAGGATTGTGTTCTAATTTCAAGCAGTAGCTTCTTGAATTGGTCAGAGAGAAAATGCCACATCTCTGATTAAAATAATTATTTTTTGTTTTTAAATGTCTTCTAGTTTTTTATAATAAAATTCATGCCAAAGGTAATTTTGATAAAAATCACAGGATGTTAATTACAAATTGTAAATGTGATGATGACATCAGGACGGAAAAAAATACTGTGAATCATAAGCAACGACAATATTAGCGAAAATCAAAACAAAATACTCCCCAGTTATCTGGACAGCCACCCTTGGAGTTTACAGAAAACTTAATACCACCTGAGTTTCAAACCACACCACTCTGTCTTTCTCTCTGTCTCTTCCTTTCCACAAAAATGCACGTGTTCTAAAAATTAGTATAAGGGTATTCATATCCCCTTTAACACGTGCAAATTATAAAAAAAAAAAAATATCGGGTAAATGGCCTCCACGACTATGCTGGTACATACGTACTCTTTTGTCGAAATTGTTCATGACCGTTTTGCATAAATGTGGCTGAATTTCGTGGATATAGCGCTCAATTTGCTCCTTCGAGGCGTGGGTGGTCATGGTCATGGTTAGAATAAACCTTAGACTTCAAAAAATCCGAAAGAAAAAAGTCCAACGGCGTTAAATCGCACGTTCTGGGCGGAAAATTCTGATCAACAAAACCAACTCCAGTCCAAAATCCATACGAAACAGTGAGACGTTGTGGATGCACCCCAAATTCAACAATTTCGACGACTAACAAAGCCATCAAGATGAAAATAAGCCTCATCGCTGAAGATGATTTTGTTTGAAAAATCTGCATTCACTTGTTGTTGTTCGATAATACATTCAAAGAACTCTCTTCGCTGTGCGTGGTCTTCAGGCAGGCTTCAGTTCTTGAGTCAATTGCACTTTGTATGCATGAAGATGCAAATCTTTTGTAAGAATACGCTGTAGAGAGCTGCTTGAAATGTCAAATTCTTAACCGCGGTGCCAAATTGATGTTCCTGGACTGTCAGCAACACTCTCACGAACTACTTCGATGTTTTGTATTGAAGGACGGCCAGAGTGTCTAAGATCACTAATTGATCCAGTCTCCTTGGATTTTTGAATTAATCATTTAGCAGTTGATTTTTTTCGTTGGAAAAAACTGAGACCAACATGGTCCACTACTTAGCAGAGATTCCGATCCCTATCTTCTCCTGGAACCTTTTTATGAAGCTATCAATGTTGAAAGTGAAGTTCAGATTATTTGAAAAATATTCTCCTACCTAGAGTATCCTTTTGATATGGACAAAGGAAGGACACGCGCAGAGAAAGCCACGTTTTTCAGTATACAATTCATTCATACATGGTGTATGAGCACTCCCACTTTTTAGGGGCGTTTCCTTCAAAAACCTACATTTTTTACTTTCAATTCTTGCAATTAATATAGCTTTTATTATCTTAGATCTAGGCCCAGGAAAAGCGTATATAATAAACCATCAAATGCTCAACGGCCCAAAGCCAAAAAAAAGAGATGGCCCTGTATTGGACGTAGAGCGTTTGAAAAAAGATTTACAAGCGATTGGCATGAGTGTTCCATCACCTCTCATGGATAAAGGTATGTACAATAATTAAAATAATTATTTTTTGTTTTTAAATGTCTTCTAGTTTTTTATAATAAAATTCATGCCAAAGGTAATTTTGATAAAAATCACAGGATGTTAATTACAAATTGTAAATGTGATGATGACATCAGGACGGAAAAAAATACTGTGAATCATAAGCAACGACAATATTAGCGAAAATCAAAACAAAATACTCCCCAGTTATCTGGACAGCCACCCTTGGAGTTTACAGAAAACTTAATACCACCTGAGTTTCAAACCACACCACTCTGTCTTTCTCTCTGTCTCTTCCTTTCCACAAAAATGCACGTGTTCTAAAAATTAGTATAAGGGTATTCATATCCCCTTTAACACGTGCAAATTATAAAAAAAAAAAAATATCGGGTAAATGGCCTCCACGACTATGCTGGTACATACGTACTCTTTTGTCGAAATTGTTCATGACCGTTTTGCATAAATGTGGCTGAATTTCGTGGATATAGCGCTCAATTTGCTCCTTCGAGGCGTGGGTGGTCATGGTCATGGTTAGAATAAACCTTAGACTTCAAAAAATCCGAAAGAAAAAAGTCCAACGGCGTTAAATCGCACGTTCTGGGCGGAAAATTCTGATCAACAAAACCAACTCCAGTCCAAAATCCATACGAAACAGTGAGACGTTGTGGATGCACCCCAAATTCAACAATTTCGACGACTAACAAAGCCATCAAGATGAAAATAAGCCTCATCGCTGAAGATGATTTTGTTTGAAAAATCTGCATTCACTTGTTGTTGTTCGATAATACATTCAAAGAACTCTCTTCGCTGTGCGTGGTCTTCAGGCAGGCTTCAGTTCTTGAGTCAATTGCACTTTGTATGCATGAAGATGCAAATCTTTTGTAAGAATACGCTGTAGAGAGCTGCTTGAAATGTCAAATTCTTAACCGCGGTGCCAAATTGATGTTCCTGGACTGTCAGCAACACTCTCACGAACTACTTCGATGTTTTGTATTGAAGGACGGCCAGAGTGTCTAAGATCACTAATTGATCCAGTCTCCTTGGATTTTTGAATTAATCATTTAGCAGTTGATTTTTTTCGTTGGAAAAAACTGAGACCAACATGGTCCACTACTTAGCAGAGATTCCGATCCCTATCTTCTCCTGGAACCTTTTTATGAAGCTATCAATGTTGAAAGTGAAGTTCAGATTATTTGAAAAATATTCTCCTACCTAGAGTATCCTTTTGATATGGACAAAGGAAGGACACGCGCAGAGAAAGCCACGTTTTTCAGTATACAATTCATTCATACATGGTGTATGAGCACTCCCACTTTTTAGGGGCGTTTCCTTCAAAAACCTACATTTTTTACTTCCAATTCTTGCAATTAATATAGCTTTTATTATCTTAGATCTAGAGCGTTTGAAAAAAGCTTTACAAGCGGGCATGAGTGTTCCATCACCTCTCATGGATAAAGGTATATACAAGCTTTCCTAGAAGATTATTCTAGATGCTGAAACTATGCAAATTAATAGTAACCAACTAAATATTCTCATCTTTTTTTTTTTTTTAAGTTTCTGAATCTTCTAATTACGGCAAACATTCTCTTCACTTCACACTTCAAATTTTACAATCAATCTTACAAAATAAAAGTTCAAAATCGAGATCGGCAATAATTTTTATTACAGAAGAAGTTTTGAAACATATCTTTCGGTAGTAAAGTATAAAAAATTAATATTATTGTTTTAATTAAGACGTTGCCCTTATAGGGGGTATCATAAAGTGATGAAGGATCCTAAATTACAGCGGTTTTTTTTTGGTGGTTATATCAAGGATGGTAATAACAAATCTTTCGATATAGATGGCGTCCAGCCGGGAAGAGCATACTTTATAAACCACCGAACATTCAATGATACAAATCTCAGGGAAAGGAAAGGCAGTGAGCATGATTTGAAAAGATTGCAAGAGGTTTTTAAACGATTCGGTATGAAGACTAAGACTCTCGAAGATGGAACGAAAGCCGATGTAAGGGCCGTCATGAAAGAAGGTAAAGTAATATTAAAGGTATGATAAAAAATGTTAGAGTGGTTTATTATACGCGTTGCAGTTTCTAAGGTATAATAGGTACGAGGGTCCTAATGCATTAAGTGAAAGAAAAGATCCGATTAAAAAAATGACTTTCTACGGCGGCCTTGATTTTGTTCTCATCTGCAAATCTCTGGACTCGCAACTGAAAAAAGTCGCTCGGGTCCAAGTCTGGGCTTTCATTTTTTTCATGTTTAAAAGTTTGTGCAAAATTTCTCCAATCTGTTCTTTGCTGATGCGCAGCTCGTCCGCTATCTGCCACATTTTTATTCTTCGGTCGGCCAGAACTAATACTCCAACTTCTCCGACGTTTTCTTTAGTGACTACTGACACAGGACACCCTGAACAGGGGTCGGCTTCACAGCTTTCGCACCCTTGATGAAATAAGCGAGCCCATTTTATGACCATGGTATACGAAGGCGCAGAATTCTGAAGAGTCGATGACATGTCTTCGAAAATTTCTTTTTAGGCGTTTTTCTTTTTTTCACGAGGTGATGTTTATCTTACCACAGATAATAACAAAATTAGATTATTACTGAATAATATTTTGGCGCTAACAGCCCAATGCAGGACCTGGCCTAGCTTCTCGCAGCCCCTCGTTCTGTGCGCCTCACGAATGGTTGGAACCTTCAGTTTTATGCCGTTTCCGAAGGGTAATTTTATTCGATTGAGAGAAACTTCTCGTGACAATTTTACTATTCTAGGTTGGACTAAAAAGTACTAGATTTTGATTTTTAATAAAATTTAATTTCAAAATCAAAATTCAAGCATTAATAAACATCCTTTTTCACTTCAATAATCCCTTACGCCTAGTTGAATAGTTATGTATATCATTCTTAAAATTTTCAAACTAAATGAGTGAAATGACAGTTGAGTAATAGACGTGTATTCTGTGCGGCAATATTCTTTTCTGGTTTTACACTGCTTTTTCACCCTATTATTTACTAACTTCGTATCGGTTAAACCTACAATACATGAATTATACTAAGTTTATGGTATAATTTCGAACAAAAACTTATAAGAAAATTGCCCAGTTTAAACGGTTTTACTCGCATACCAGTAAAATGACATCTCCCGCAATTTTGAGATCGCATATCAAAAACTTGCCTTCTACAATCTCTGGATCTGCCAACTCTCCAACTACGAAATCACTAAAACCTAAAACTCCAAAGAGTGATTTCTCTCTTTTATGGAAGTAAATTAAAGACCAGGGTGAGTCTATTTGTAATAGAATACTGTCCTTGGAGGAAAATATCTCGATGAAAGTCGAAAAAATGGAACAAAAGGTGGCAGAGAGCTGCCAACAAATAAAAAATGAGATGTCTGCTCTCAGTGAGAGGGTTAGTGTACTTGAAGGCTGCATGGATGATGTAAACAATCTACGATCTGAAGTTTTTTCCCTCAAAACGCAGATACAAGAACAAAATCAAAAGAACATAGCTAGTGATGCTATCCTTGTCGGCATTCCATTTTCACCTGATGAAAACCTTCTCCTTATTTTTAACAACTTGTGCCACTCATTGGGCTGTCAACCACCAGTTCTCCGTCATATTTTTCGCACTAAGCCAATACACAAAAACCCGATGGACTCCGTCATAATTGTCAAATTCAACTCGATGCATGACAAGGGTTTTATCTTCAAATCAATGACTGGTTTTCGTAAATCAAAGGGTAGGCAAATTTCCCTTAATGACGTTGGACTCAATTCTCCTAAGCCAATTCACTGCCACGACTGTCTTACACCTGAGAACAGAAAAATACTCCAACACACAGTACAATTAAGAAGACAGCGCAAGATTGAATCTACATTCATTTCGCGGGGAAGAATTTTCATCAAATGTAAAAACAATGACACGACGTTACCTATTGACAGTGTGGAAACCTTAAATGATGTCATTGCCAGCAGTAAAAAATTAACGCAAAATTCTATAAACACTTCAAGCGTCACATAAATCTAAACTTTTAAAATTTTCACTTTACATTTTAATTTTTATTTCTTAATTTTTTATTTAATTTCTTTTTTAATTTTTTTTATTATTCTTAATCGTTCCTTATTATTTTCCTTTAAATTCAAACTTTTAAAATTTTCATTTTAATTATTTTTATTTTTATTCTTAATCGTTCATTATTTTTTTTTCCCCTTTCTTTCGATTATTTTGTTACTCTCTTTCTTTTTCCTTTCTCTCGTTGCAATTCACAACTCATATTTCACCTATACTCACACCTATTTGCATAAGTTTTTGGCTTTTTTTTCATTCTTAACTTGTTAAAGGGGTTATTTATGAGATTACTTGCCTGCTTTATTCTAAAAGTACATACTATTTTATGAGCACTTATACTACCTATGGTTCCAATGATTGCAGTGTGACGAAAGCTTTGTTAAATATTTTTTGTCGGAGAAAACAAGGATTACGCATTAGTCATCTTAATGCACAAAGCCTTCGACCAAAGATTGACGAATTTAGAGAGTTGTTTGAGGTTTGAGATGCTTGATGTCATCTGTGTTACTGAGACATGGTTTATACCGGAAATACCTGACCATCTATACTCACTCGGAGGCTACAAGCTGATTAGAAATGATAGATCCGATAGAATTGGTGGAGGCATCGCCTTATACATCCGCAATGGTATTGCACATAAAGTAGTACATGTGTCGCAGAGTGATAACTCTTTGCATTTTATATTTGTTGAGTTGATGTTAAGGACAACAAGTATATCACCCTTCAGTCATTCTATTCTGCACTAGAAGAGATTTCTTGCAATTATGATAATATCGTTATAGCTGGTGACTTTAATTGTAATCTGTTGAATTCGCATTTATCACAGCCATTTATCAATGAAATAATAGGATATAATTTGACTCCCGTTAATTGCAGTGTCCCAACTCATTTTTTGTCCCAATCTCAAACGTTGCTTGATCTATTTTCAGTCAATCAACTTGAGAAAGTTGTCTTTTTTGATCAATTATCTGCTCCAGCCTTCTCCAAGCACGATATAATTTTCTTAACATTCGATATCCAACATGATTTCTACCCGCAGACTATATCTTTTTGGGATTTCAAAGGCATTGACTGCAGTAACCTCTTAGCTAAACTAGATGATGTACATTGGCATCAAATATATCAAATGTATTCTAGCAAAGAGCAGGTCGAATTCTTTCAATCTAACGTAACTCGTATTTTTAATGAGTGTGTTCCGTATAGATCAAAGCCTCTGAAGAGTCCTGGACGCCCATGGCTCACGGAAAGAATAGTACGTTTGATTAAGTTAAGAGATTGTGCTTTCAAGCGGTGGAAACATTTCCGAGTCCCTGCTTTTTACGAGGACTTTAAGAACCTAAGAAACTCTGTAATAAATTTAAGAAATTGAACCATGAGTTACCAACAAAACAGCTATGGAGAAATATAAAAGAATCGTGCACGGGAAAAAACCAAAATAGTGTGCCAGAATGTATAGATGTTGATGAGCTGAACAAATTGTTCTCTGATGTATCATCAGTATCCTCTGCTTCAAACACAACATCTACAGCTGTAAGTTCAGATATGCAACATCCTTATCTATATTTCTGCAGATGTGCTGAAACTGATGTGGTTGAAGCGATTCTTAACATAAAGTCGAACGCTATGGGGTATGACTCAATACATCCTCTATTCATAAAAATGATCCTACCTAAAATTCTTCCTTTTCTAACTCATATATATAATACGATTTTCATTACATCTAATTTTCCTCCTCAATGGAAACATGCAAAAATCATACCCATTGCAAAGAAGCGTTCATCTTCATCTACTGCAATGGAATATAGACCCATAGCGATCCTCCCATAACTTTCAAAAGTTTTTGAAAGGCTAGCTTTCTGGCAAATCTCTTTATTCCTAAAGCAGAATAAACTCTTGTGTCCGCTACAGTCCGGGTTTAGAGAAAAACATAGCTGTATCACTGTTTTACTTAAAGTGACAGATGATGTAAAGACTTCTATGGACGGCAAGAATATCTCGTTCTTAACACTTTTAGATTTTTCAAAAGCTTTCGATACCGTTAACCACGACTGCTTTACCTGCAAAATTAAAAACTTCTTTCGCTTCTCCGAATCAGCAGCAGGGCTAATAAATTCATATTTAATTAACAGGGATCAGAGAGTCTTCGCAAATGATAAAATATCAGCAGCACTACCAATCACTCGAGGAGTTCCACAAGGATCCATTCTGGGCCCTATATTATTTTCCCTTTACGTCAATGATCTCCCAAGTGTTGTTAAATACAGCAACCTTCATATGTTTGCTGATGACGTACAATTATATCTTGCGTCTCCTATTGGTGAAATTAGCTTTGCTGTTGATCACTTAAATTATGATCTTCAGCAAATATCGATGTGGGCTGCTAATAATGGCTTAAGCTTGAACCCTAAAAAGTCGCAGTGTATGGTTATCTATAAAAATATGATTAACACCTCATCATTTCCATCTATTAAGCTTGCCTCGACTCCATTAAATTACGTTGATAAAGCAGTAAACCTTGGCATTGTATTTGATCGGACGTTAAAGTGGGATGAGCATATAAACAAAATCTGCTCCCGAATTTACGCATCTCTTCGCATGTTGTATCACTCGCAATCATACACACCTGTATCCACTAGAGCTATGCTGGTTAAAACCCTCATTGTTCCATTAATAACTTATGGATGCGAACTCTTTCCTAAACGGGACTGTGTTTCTAATCGGAAGTTAAACGTTGCATTTAATAATGCGACTCGTTACGTCTATGGTCTAAGGCGATATGATCATGTGTCTGCATATAGGTGTAAAATACTCGGTTGCTCTCTCGACAGCTACTTAGCCTTTAGATCAATTATGTTCCTTCATAAGCTAATCAGGTTAAAGGAGCCCTCATACTTATACTCCAAGTTACGGCTGACTAATTCATCGCGGATTCTGGGTTTCATATTGCCGAGATCAATGTCGGTCTCATCACAAAATCAATTCTTTCATCACACTGTGAAATATTGGAACCATTTACCTATGTATGTGAAGAATAGCTATGAAATGAGAAACTTTCGGGATTTACTTTTTGAATATTTGCACACAGGTTTGTAAATGAGTGAAAGAAAAAGGAAATAGAGGAAATGAGGAAAAGAAAAAGAGAATATTTATTTATAGCAATGTATCTTAACTTAAAAATTAAAACTTTTGATTTTAGATTTTTGTTATCTTCCTAATTAATGTTTATATTTTTGAAACTCCTAATTGTATGCAACACTATCTATAAGGATTATATTCTTATTGTGATTGTCACTAATAATACTTAATAAAAAATGTCGGTACACAGGGTGGCTCAAAAAATTGAGCTGGATGGCTCTATTTTACGAATAGCTCGATCGATATTGTTCTTAAGTGCCTAAATCGTTTCTAGATTGTCAGCATAATGTCAACGTTTAACGGTACCCCACAAAAAAAAAGAAGTCCAACGGCATCTAATTGCAGCTCCGCGGAGGCCCAGCAATATCACCAAAACGGCTGACTTCACGATTATTGAACTTGGTGCGCATAAGATCGATTGTTGGACGGCTTGTATGGTACGTAGTATCATCTTGCTGGAACCAGAGTTCCTCTCTCATTCTTCTCAGGCTAGTGCAGCTAATGTTCAGTTGCTGAGATCTATTTCCAATTGCGGCTCTCGGATTTTAGGCGCACACTTTCAAAATACAAAAACATGCAATGAACAAAACAAAAGATATAAATACCCCAGGTGGCAGTCCAGGTACACTGGAAAATCCACCCTCTTCGGAGGTCGGCTCTACGGATTCTGGGGAGAGCCATTTATTGCGTTCATCTGACCCTTTTAAAAAAGGTACTAGGGTAGTTAGATCACCAACATCAAGATCTATCATAAAAACGTGCGGAACAAGAAGTCCGGCGACATCGATAGTGTCGGCGCACGAACAACGGACTTCAGCGAAAATTCAAAGCCTAACGGACGAAAATACGGAACTCCGGGCCAGGCTAAGTAAAGTGGAACTTCTCTGCGAAGAACTAAGAAAGCAATTAAATGTACTTAAAGCAAAAAATAAAGCATTTAATGATACATCGAAACCTCGTAATGAGTCTGCTGCGAGTTCAAACGCCCCCGATAACACGGATTATAAAACGGATGATGAAGAACTAAGTCGGGAAACCAATTGGATTCTAAAAAAACGACCAGTCAAGAAACAAAAAGCTGGCTCTTCGCCCGAAATGTTAACGAGACAAGAAAACACGCAAAATAAACGAGAAGGTAAAGAACAGCCTGACAAAATAAACACGCGTGCCGAAGAAAATCCACGAAATAAGGTACGACCACCGCCACCAATATACGTGATCGGAATTGCAGACTATAATAAACTGCATTCTTTTCTCAAACCTTTATTGCTATCCGATTTTGAAGTAACATCGCTCAACAAAAACCCCTGCAGCGTGTATTAACTGCAATGGTAAGCACCCGGCTAATTACAGAGGCTGTGAAGTAGCCAAGGAATTGTAAAAAAGAAGAGATCGACTTATGAAGACGCAAAACCCACCTTCAAAACCGGTAAATAAGGAAAAGTCGAAAACTGCTGCAAGAAAGGTGACTCGAGACAACCGAGCCGACCCTGGCGTGCTTACGTACGCCCAAGCTGCGACATCAAACACCGATCAAATTCCACACCTGGTAAAGATAAAACCGCCTAAAGAAAAGCCATCAGATTCTGACATGCAGACGCGTGGTCAAGCATCAACATCAACATAGACGAACACTGATAATTCGGAAAACCCCGTATCTCACGTCTTTTCCATTATCCTTGCGAGGCTTGAGGAGCAAACAAAAACAAATATGCTAATTGTCGAAAGGTTGGAGAAGCTTGAATATAAGCTTAACAACAGTAGCATTTCAAAACGAACATGACGAAACTTCTTAAAATTGTTGCATGGAACGCCAACGGTCTCAGAAAGCTTACGAAGAAAAAAAGATTTGCTCGAGCGTATTCCTTGATGTTTCACAAGCTTTTGACAATGTCTGGCATGAAGGATTGAAATATAAATTACGACAAGTTCTGCCGGAACACTTATATAATATACTGGAAAAATTCTTGACGAATCGACTTTTCCGATTCAAACACGGAAATGAATAATCAGAATTTAAAGAAATAAGGGCTGGGGTGCCGCAGGGAAGTGTCCTTGGACCGCTTTTGTACCTATTATATACTCGCGATATACCGCAAGAAGAAGGCACCGTATTAGCTACATTTGCCAACGACACTGCAAAAAAAACGATCGAAACCTCGCTTAAAGACAGATTATAAGGACACGTTTACAATGAAGTCCTTCGAATTCTAGGGGAGAGGAATCTACTGCGTCGTCTACAAAGGACTAAACCTTTCGACTTAACGCGATAGCAAGAAACCGCGTCT
Source organism: Pocota personata (assembly GCA_963082735.1). Taxonomy (NCBI): domain Eukaryota; kingdom Metazoa; phylum Arthropoda; class Insecta; order Diptera; family Syrphidae; genus Pocota; species Pocota personata. The sequence goes on along the minus strand of OY720429.1, from coordinate 259,983,842 downwards.
AATTTGCGGAACAAGCAGGAACTTTCAATGGAAAGGGACCTGCCAAACGATCTCAATACGTGAAAGAAAAACTGCTGGATAAGTAAAAACTTAGCTGTAGTAATCAAAGAAATTTATCACGAAGGGAGGTTTTTTTAATGAGTAAAAATCTCACACTATTATGAGCACGCGCTATCGATCCTCATAGTGTCTTCATGAAGATTTTTTACCTATTTTTTATCAGCGTTTAGAATTTCAATCTTTATGAGATATACTCGTAGAAAGACTTTCTGTACAACCCAACCAACTGAATATTCGATTCTTTATTTATTTTTTTTCAGTTTCGGAATATGATTTCAAAAATTTATCTTGCGTTGTGGTGGTTATAATGTCCCATGGTTCCGAGGGTGACATAGTTTTAGCAAAGGATGACACATATTCATTAAACAAGGATATAATGTATGCGCTTTTGCAGAATAGCAGTCTGAGATCGAAGCCGAAATTTCTTTTTGTAGAAGCTTGTAAAGGTCCTGTAAATCCTTTATTACAGATCGAAGCAGTTGGTCCAGTACCAACAGAAATACCGGATGAAATTCTTCAACTGAACAGTTGTGTCGAAGGTAGGTATGCGTAAAAGTAAATTTCCGAGCAAAAATATGTGCATATGTGCATTTATTTTCTTTTCAGGTTTTGTGTCATATTTGAAACCGGACAAAGGTTCAATCTTTATTTATACACTTTGCAATCATTTAGAACAATATGGAATGACGAAATGCATTGTTAATCTAACACTGGGTGTTGTAAAGCATGTCAAAGAAAACTATAGGTAATTAGTAGTGCCATACAACAAAACTGCCACTGTGATAATAATTTATTTAACAAAAATATTGTCATTGTCGTTACAGTGACATTCAAATACCGATGCTGCACACAAACCTCACAAAGCGATTTGTGTTTGGTGATTACATCAGGAACCATAGAATCGTTGAGGAACACCCAGGTCCCAGAACCTCATCTGGAAGAAAATGAATCTTGATTTTTTTATATTTTTTTTCTACCACTTATAAATGAAATTATGACCGGCAGTTTAAAAAACATTAATTTTGATTCATTATAAAAACACTTATTTAAATTATAATTTCATCCGAATTTATTATTATTTAATTATATTTTCTAAAATATAAAACCGTTTTTATTGAAATTTGTTTTTTTGGTTAGAGGATTTTGTTTGAAGGCCTGAGGAAGAAATCGAAATCGCATGGGGAAGAGATATGACATAAGAAGTAAGCTACAAATTAACAAGTTAGAGCGTTACTGTGATGCATGGGTCTTGTAAATCAACACAGCCCAATCTAAAATAAGTCGATTTTTCTCCAGCAAACATATGGATATCTCTGTAAAATTTAGGTTTTTTGGTGCTATATTTAACATTTGTCTTTGCTATGTAAATTAGACTTTTGGTTTCCATAAACTTAAAGAATTCGAATGCATTCTACACATCATTTTTAGACTCGCACCTACGCAATTCATTTTTTTTTTTTTTTTTCCCGAGTGTTGGTGAAAAAATCTTCCATAGACACTATGAGGATAGCAAGAGCTTGCTCATAGTAGTGTCAGATTCTTACTGACTAAAAAAAACCACCCTGCGATTTAATTTGTTATATATTGCAACTAAGAAGGACCTTATCAAGCAATTTTTCTATCATGAAAAAATAACACGTTTGGCAGGTTACCTTCCACTGAAAGATCCTGCATGTTCCGCAATCTAGGGGCGGTTGATTCCTATCTCGCCAAGTCGAAAGGTTTCGTCCTTTGTAGTCGGCGCTTTCATCCAGAATTTGTAGGATTGTATTGTTGACATGTCCGATTAGTCGGTTTCTATGCTTTCTCGCGAAGCTTCTAATTTCAGCTTCGATTGTCGGAATTCCGAGATCCCTATGGATACCACGGTGCGTAAACAATTTCTCTTAGCACTTTATTTTGAAAAGTTTGTAAAATATTGGCGTTTGTTTTCGTGGTACAGCCCCAAAGTTGTATACCGTAAGTCCACACCGGCTTTAGCACTTTCTTGTATAAAAGCAGTTTGTTCTCAGTACTGAGCTGGGAGTGTTTTCCGAGCAACCAGTTCATTTCTCTATATTTGATTTCGAGTTCTTTACGTTTCATTTTCACGTGAGAATTCCATTTCAGTTTTGCGTCGAGTGTTATTCCAAGGTATTTGGCCTCGTTTGCAAAAGGTATTCGGGTCAAGTTTAGAAAAATTGGCAAGATATTAGTTTTCTTATAAGTGAAACTCACGTGAACAGATTTAGATTCGTTGAGGGCGATCCGCCAGTCCCTCGTCCATTCATTTACTTTATTCAGTGCGTTTTGCAGTTTTGCAGTCGTTTCTTCGATTGTTTTACCTACGGCTAGGATAGCGCCGTCATTGGTAAACGTAGCCAGGATAGTGCCATCTTCTTTCGGTATATCTCGAGTATATAACAGATAGAGAAGTGGCGGCCCAAGAACGCTTCCTTGCGGTACACCGGCCGAAATTTCTTTGAGCTCCGAGTATTAATTTCCATGTCTAACACGGAAGAGTCTTTTCCTGAGATATGATTCTAGAATGTCGTATAGGCATACAGGGAGAACTTGTCGTAATTTGCAATTCAAGCCATCATGCCACACCTTATCGAAGGCTTGCGAGACGTCAAGAAATACGCCTGAGCATATCTTTTTCTCTTCAAGTGCTTTCTCGATTACGTCAGTAATTCTATGCACCTGGTCAATCGTCGAATGCTTACTTCTGAACCCAAACTGGTGGTCAGGGATAAGATCATTTCCTTCTATAACCGGTTGAAGACGCCTTAGTAATATCCTCTCGAAAATTTTTTAATATAACTGGAAGTAGTTTATAAGATTTTACCTCATTTGGCGGCTTTCCTGGTTTTGAAACTATTATAACTTCCGCAACTTTCCATTGGTTAGGCACGTATTTCAATCTGAGCGCAGCATTTACAATACGAAGAAGCTTTTCTAGGTAAAGTTTTGAGAATTTCTCCGGTGATCAAGTCATAACCAGGAGCTTTATTAGGTTTTAGATTCCCGATCTCATGTTTCAGTTCCCTTAACGTTGCACTTGTAAGTGCTATATCGTCAAATGGTAAATCCGGCCTATTGATATTGTCGTAAGACACTTGACCATCGTACGGTTTAAAGGTGTCTTCCAGGTGGGCCGCGAAAACGTCCGCTTTTTCTTTATCTTCCCTTGCCCATTCATTGTGATTTAATTTAATTAGCGGCGCGGGGACCTTGGGCCTTTTGGTGCCTTTTACAGCTTTCCAAAGTGAATAATTAGAATCTTTTTTCGCTGTTAAACTTTCAAGGTAAGAGCCTATCGCACGATTCTTAAAATCCTTTATAGTAATTCGCAACTCATGTAGAATCAGGGCTGTCAACAATTATTAAGTTTATTCAAAAACATATAGAAAAATTACAATCCATCTTGAACCCTATCCCTAATCTTCCAATCCATACCTGATAAAGTGGGCGTAACCTTGTGAACCTTTTGGTTAAAATGCAATGACGTCTTTCTACTCAGAGGATATTCTCATGATTTTAAGAGATTTTGTCACATAATTTGATACTAAGACTTTTTCATAGGAGAAAGTGGCAGTGACTGTCGCCATTTGCAGCCGAACGGATTCTAGTGAAATATTCACAATAAGACTTAATCATCATCGCAAACAACTTCGTGTGTAAAACTGAAAGCGGCTAGCACAAGATCGAGCTGTTTAGAGTTTGGCGAAAGCAGCAGTAACGTATTTACGTAAGAGCTTATTCCACCAAACAACTGACGCATATAAAAAGAAGGGTCTTGTCATTGCCATGTAGATCTAAAGGACTTTCCTTGGAGACAAGCCCCATGACTTGCCGAAAATACCATTGCATTGCCGAAAGACTGACAGTGCTTTGGAAGTTTTCAGCTCGACATGTTTTGTCCAAAGAAGCTTGCTATCTAAGATTACTCCTAAATATTTGGCTTCCTTGGAGAGTTGGATAGTGACGCCTTTTAGCACTGGTTAATTCAGAAAAGTCAATTTCCTCTTTCTCGTAAAGAGAACCACCTCGGTTTTGAGAGGATTAACGGAAACCCATTCCTAGCGCACCAATCGTCGATTGCGTATAATGCCATCTGCAGCTTAGAACAAACAGTCGTTAGGCACGATCCGACTGACAGGACGGCGACATCATCTGCATATGCTTGAACGTACACGTTAGAACTATTGATGGAGTCAACCAGCATGCACTAAAGCCGTGGAGACAGAACACCGCCTTGTGGGCAGCTCCTATTTACACCTGCCATAACACACCGGCCACAATCTGCATCTAGAGTCAATGTTCTGTTTACCAGCATTACTTTGATCCATAACACTAGGGATTTTTCTACGCCGTGATTTCTGGCGGAGCTACACATGCTGTCAAAAGTCGCATTGTCAAAGGTACCCTCAATGTCTATGAAAATGCCTATCGCGTATTCTTTCCCGTCAAGCGCACTTTCTATTCTGCGACCAGATTTTGAAGCCCAATCTCGCAGGATTTTCCGCATTGATAGGCATGTTGCACCTCTGACACAGGATGTACCCTCAAAGCAACTTTGCGCACATTTAACTCAACCAGTCTTTTCATGCTTTTCAGCAGAAAGGTTGTCAGACTAATAGGTCTGAAGCTCTTGGCGAGAGAGTAGTCATCTCTGCCGATTTTCGGTATGAAAGCTACTCTGACTGTTCGCCAGGGGGTTGGTATATATGTCAGTGTCAAGCCAGCAGTGAAAATTCTCTTCAGAGTTGGCAGCAACTGACTAATACCTTGTTTCAGCATAGCTGGATATATTCCATCAGTGCCAGGTGACTTGAAGCTGTCAAAAGATGCGACAGCATATTTGATAGCTGCGCCAAGTTGTTCGGCTCAGCCCGCTAACAGTTTCACTAGTTGGACTTGGTTGTTAACCGATGGTGACCTCATTTCCTATGAAGTGAGTCTCCAGCAGAAGACTAAAAGCATCCACTTTCGGCTCAGAGAAAGTACCATCTGGTTTCCTGAGTGATTGGCTTGATTGGTTTTCCATTCTTGAGAACTTTGACCAGGCTACTGGTGTCACCGAGAGTTTCGATCTTGCCACAAAAATCTCTATACGAGGTAGATTAGTATTTCATCTTTTGTTCAGCGCTGCATCGAACGAAAACTCTCCGATTTGCGCCAAATACGAGTACTTCGAACTTGGATTCATCGCTCCATAAAAATCTGTTGAAATCTTCTTCCATCCAGTCTTTATGGTTTTTGGCCCATTTTAACCTTTCCTGTTTATTTTGTGGTCGCAGCAGGGATTTTCGAACAGCAAATCACCCAAATAGTCCACCATGTCAAGGACATATATTTCGGCGCGTATTTCCGGTGCTGTTTTTTACCTACTTCGTTTGCTTGTTGTGACTATTAGCCGATCCTCGTGTTTAGTTGTATCTCTAGGCCGTTCTGATCGTGGTTTATCCTCAAGACTTCCGGTTTGAGTGTATCGTTCAATGGTAAGTTGAATACAACACCTTGATACCTTCAACTGCGAAGCAACTTCCCGCTGCGATTTGCCTTATTTAAGAAGGATGATAATTACAGATCGTTGTTCGATTGTTGTTTTCGTGACTTTTCTCATTTTTAACGAGTTGTTTACTCAAGACTTGAAGAATCTCAAATAAAATCTTATGTTTTCAAAGTGTGCCTTTTATGTAAGACCGTTGCAATTCAGATCGACAAATTTTGCCATTTGAGAAACCTTTTGATATTTTAGGAGTCATGAACAAGTGCTGAGTCAACAACTAAAAGTCATAAAATTTAATAATTATGAAAAACCTTAACACTTTTCAATGCCAACTGTTCAAAACCCTGGGTGTAAAATCCTACTTACTCGTATCTGAATGTGTTCTGTATTGTTCAGGTAAAAAATTTAGGTAAAAAAAATCCAATGTAATTCATAAAATTCAACCTTCATGCAAGGATGAAGTGAGTTGTCTAGGCAGGCCTCAAACTTTTGGCCTGCAGTGTAACTGTGTCCGGTAACATAGCGGAGATTGCCTTTGAGGGTAGCGCATATTTTATTCAAGGTTTGTCGGCAGCCCTAGTGCCTTGATTGCAAATAGACTATTTACGCAGATTGTATTCATGCCCTCTCAATGGCGAAGATTTACTGCAGTCATCCAGGAGTTCATATGAGCCATTGATCTTGAGTGACTTACAGTAATCGTTTGCGCCAGTTCCTATATCCATTTTAGACCCGTCAGTGAATAGTTGGATATCCTGTCATTGGTTAATATATTAGAGTCCCACTCTTGTCTTTCGGGAATAATGAATGGAGTAGTTCTTGTCGAAGTATGTCTAGGGTATAACATAGTCTGTTATTCTATCGATGTTAATTGTTCCGTATCTAAAAGAGTTTTACGAGTTCTTCCGAGATCCTGATTGTTTAAGGCGGATAGAACTTTTGGCTGCTGTGCATCGTATCAAGAAGGTAGAACGCGCATAGTACTCTGTTCATTCTTTCTTCTGTATTCTTCTTCCACATATGCCTTGAGAGAAGGAAACGAAATACTCGGTTGGTCAGTTTGCCCGATTTCTTCTGACTAAAACCACCTACCTTTTACACCCTTTTTTCTACACCCCGCGGTACTACTTCCAGGAATTTCTTCGCGGGGCAGGATTTAGCAATTCTTGCTTTCTTCAGATGTCTACGTGGTCAGTATTTTGGACTATCCTTCGCCTTTCTCCATCTCTCCTTTTTTCCCGCTCCAGTCGCCTAAGTTCATTCGAGATGTATTTTGTGTTAGTGTCTACTGCATCCCATTTTGCTTGCGACTATAGCATGTGGCCTAATATGTTTTCAGGGTTTGGTATTTCTTCCAGTTCCCTTTGAAGGATTTCTCTCTGAAGCTGGAATCGTGGTCACTGAAAATGCTCAACGTCTTCTCTCTGCCCACTTAGCATTTGAGTCATGTGGAAGTTTAACTCTCCGTGTTTATGCTCTATCCAGTTTTTGTTGATTATCGGGATAAGTTGGTATGCCCATTGACCTTTATTTGATGCATTCCAGAGCTGTTGCCATTTTCGTAGACTGGTAGTTCCTTCCGCTTCTATTAAATCATTTGTTCCTTCAGTGGTGTTCGTTTCACCATTTTCGTTGTCCACATTGTTTTTCTTTTCATATATCCTCTGCAGTTCATCTGATAACAGGTCAATGAGGACCATTCCTGCAATAACACATGCTGCATCGCTAGATGTTGTGCGATATGCGCTATACACCCTCAAGGCGCATAATCTGTATGTTATTTCGATTTTCTTCTTTTACGACTTGGTCTTCATAGCTCCTGCGCAGTTTGGTGAAGCATACAGAATTACTGACTTGATTACACTCGCATACAGTCGTCTTCGGCTATACTTTGGTCCTCCTATGTTTGGCATTATCCGCATGACTGCATTACTCGCTCGTGAGGCTTCACTTACATGCTCCAGGTGTTGTTTAAATTTTAGCTTAGTATCGACCACCACACCCAAATATTTGATTGCTGATGATAATTGTTTCGCATTTTTTCCTGCTGCTGATCAGCATCACTTCTGTTTTGTTTTCGTCAAGCTTTAGGCCTACTGAAACAAACCATTTTTGGACTATTCTAATAGTGTCTTTGTTGATTTGTGTAATTTCCTCCAAAAATTTGGCCACTATGACGATGGCAATGGCTCTCAGCAAATCCTACGATTTTTGTTTCTTCTGGTATTGATAAATCGAAGAATGTCATCATACATAATATTCCACAATAGCGGCCCTAAGACCGAGCCCTGTGGCACTCCACCCGTGTATTCCTTAATACCTTTATCTGTATTATACAATAGGATGAGCTGCCTAAAATAATCCATTATTATATTTATTAAATACTGTGGAACTCCCTTCTTCCTTAGAGCATCACAATATGTTTCCAGTTTGCGGAACTGAACGAACTGAACTCTAAAAATGCTGTGTGGATATTGAGGTGTCGTACAAAACAGACCGCGATATCTTCAAATTCGCACGCCAACCTCTCTATCGCCATTAGGACCTGTTAAATGATAATATACTAAAACTTAATACTTCTACGCATAGTAGGCAGCGTAGTCTCCTCATAGTCCTGCTGCATTTACGGTCCCCAAACCTGGAGTTAAAACCAAAGCCCCATCCAGTGACACTCAAATTGATATGCTGATCACGTTTACCAGATCAATAATTGCTGTCATTCCATACGTCGATCGGTCTTAAGGTAACCTAAATCCAAAATCACAGTCCAAAAAAGGCTTCATTCGATCGTCTCTCCTCATTCGACTTTGTCTTGTCATATCAAAGATAATTAAAGTGCGAGTATCCACAGCAAATGGGTCCAAACGGCAGCAACAACATCGCGAAGTCGTCTGCTCTGCCACTGTAGATTATTAAGGAAATGAAATGTCATTTACGATAGCAGAGATCAGGTCCCGCTCCCTTTACAAATACACCCTCGATCCTATACCGCAGATACACATGTCCAACAACTGCAATCGTCATTGGGTCCCTACAGCTCAGCTCCTCGTCGCGAATGGGTGAAAAACCGCATTATCCCTAAGGATATTTTGTCAATGGTCCCACCAAAGTGCAACTGTGTGTATTCGATGGGTGCTGCAGCGGCTACTGATGCTGGGACCGCTGCCAACGCGCAATGTCTTCTTTCGCGGCACCAAATCGAGGTAAATACCAGAAGATCATTAATGTCAGGCAAATATATTAATGTCAGCCATAATCCAATATGGAATCTAATTATGTGTCGGTATGCCCGGAAGGGTATGATGCTGTAGATTTTGTTGACCGTTTCTCTGCCATTGGATTGGGTTGGTGGTGTGTTTTTCGGTTGCGGTCAACGTCAGCCGTCTTTTCGTTGTCCGCGTCTACTTCTCGTCGTCGTCGTCAGTCAGTATCTTTAATTCGAGTTAATTTATCTTTTTGAGGGCAAATCGAAATACGGTACGATGACACTGGGACCGTGCTCCGATCGAATATGGTCATTTCTGACAGCTTACCGTCTCGGTTTAGATAGCATGGTACCGGCGTACAAGACGACAATACACCACAGCAACTGAGAACTTTATTGAGTTCCTTTTTTTTTTTTTTAATAATTTCATCTTCGTTTTTCATTTGAATGAATCTGTGAACTTAAGGAAAAACCATTTTCAAGGTAAAGTGTTAACTAGCTGCGGCCAGCGTTTATCCAGCTATAAGGTTTTTTTTTTCATTTTGTGTCTAGACGGTGCACCTAGTCTGACAAACTAGTCATCGCTTTGGCCAAATTTGGAGGGCACATTAGACCAGTCGAAGGGTAATTAGTGTTTGAGGTGATCAGATTCATGTTTGGCCGGCACCTTTGGGAATTAACTTTCAATCTGTGCAGACAGTAACTTGTACACAACTTGAATAGTAATGAGATTCGAAGAGCCCTTGTGAAAGTATCCAAGGTTATCAGAAGTTATATTTTTTCCACGGGTATTCTGATAGAGTGGAATATATAAGTGGTTAGGTGAACGAAATGTAAAGTTTCAAAATACCTAAATGGGATGGTACCCTAACTAAAGTAGGTACAACTTAAAAGCGCAAGGTACACACATAAATCATTTCACTACGAGTACTCATATCTGCTGCTTAAAGGCTTAAATGAACCCATTTCCAGCTCAACAGATATGAGCGAATAATACAACCGTCGTGGCTTGGACTAATCTTCAAAACAAGAACTTGTAGGCCGTGCTAGCAGAATAAAGTATAAAGACGGTGAAGAAACTGTTTGAAACATAGAAGATAATATTCAGACAGACGGCTCGGAAAAGGCTATAGCAAAAAGCACATCCAAAGTGCCCTCAAGAATGCAGGATGATAGGTACTCATTCTCCTGAAAAGGTGAATTAAACTGGAGTGAAACAAAAGAAAGCATTCGGCTCGAGATGCACCGATACAGCAGTACATTCTGAAGCGCGACACGTCAAGAATATCCATAATAACGTCCACCTATGATGAGCAGAAGACTTAGTCCGAGGTTGAAAGATCCTCAACCATTGCACAAGTCAGATCAGATTCTTCTTTCAGGTAACGCAAATTACAGAAAAATCTTTAAAAAAAAACCAAGAAGAAGGCCAAGAAAATCAATATAGTGTCAATGCTTTGGTCTGGTCCTTGGCAACATTGGAGGGCAGGATCAGTGGGGAACTATCTACTGGAGGAACTATCTACGAATATCATGTTATATTGCCTGGCGAATCCGAAAGATCTTACCGAAAAGGCTGTCTATAAAGAGGAAACCCTGGTCTGGCCTAGAATCAACATTTAAAGGGTTCAAAAGTTTGGAGGACATCCTCCTACTCATAGTAAAGGAATCCAAAATTCAGACATTCCTACAGACGAGAAGGGCAAGTGTAGACATATGTTTGATATTTTGAAGCTACCAATACCCAGCGAATCCATAATTATAGGCTATGCAGGCGACATAGTCATTGCAGTTGTTGGAAAATGCTTAGATGAAGTGGAAGCGGAACAAAAAACGGAAGCAGTGTTGATTAGTACCAGAAAAACGAGAAAGATGGGCCATCAAGTACCTTTGAATGATGGTAGGTGCAAGGCTGTCATTCAAGGGGCATCTGCAAAATATCCCAACTCCAGTCAATGCTTCCTAATCAAGAATAATGTCAAAGCTAGGCAGGTACGGCTCGCCCACCCGATTATGCTGTATGCCGCGCTAATCTGTGCCAAAATCTTAAAGGGAAAACATATGCGAGAAAAATGAGCACTGTTCATCGACTCATTCCACAAGGTGTCCGATGGTGTCATATTCATCATTGTGGATATCCTTGCAGATGAAATGCATTGACAATACATTAGCAGAGAAGAAAATGAAGATGAAGCGTATGGTCTGTTTGGGTATCACAGGAGTACAATCCTCAACCTACCAATGCATCTCGAAGCGAAGAAGATTGTCCGTCTTCCAGCCTTAAGGCTTAGAATGACCGGCCACTTCAACGAAGGCACAAACACGGGACATCGTAATATCACCAAAATGATAAGAGTAATGACACCACTCATCGATTGTCCCAGTGATGTTGTTGTTGAAAAATCTTACACGTTCACCAACAACTTCGAAACAATTTTCCCAACAAGGGAATCTTGGACGAGGAGGAGGAAGAAGATATAGAACACTTCCTTTGCCACTGCTCTGCAACAGCGAGGTTAAGACTGAAGATACCCAGGGATACCGGATCTAACATACCTTAGTAAGAAAGGAATCGGTGATATATTGGAGTTCGCTAGACGAACAAGTCAAAGTACTATTATAACAGTTCGACAGACGAGGGGAACACAACAGGCCCAATGGAGGCCTAAGTGAAGAGCATAAGCTCATCCTCTTAAACCAAGGTGGCACCCCTTCGACTAATAAGAAATTTAAAGAGGTGTTTCCCAAAGCGAGAAGTGGACTTTTACTTGAGCCAAGTGCTACTTAGACATGGATGCCTCCGAGCTTATCTACACCGGTTCGGAGACGACAATTTTCCACTGTGCCCCCACTATGACGAAGTGCTGTCCACTATCTGAGATTGTCAAAAGAACGCAAAAGACTCAGAGCGGAAATAGGACAGACTCCTACCCTGGATGACATACTGGAGTATATGATAGCATTGCTGAAGATCTGGGATGCTGTTAATAGCATATTAGCAATAATAATGAAGGAACTCCGCAAAACAGAACGCCAAAGGCAACAGAGAGTCAAGGTGAAATATGTTGTCATAATCTGAACCGCAGTTTGTAATAAAAAGAGGAGCGTTAGCAGGTGGGTCCCGCTAGGATATTGGGAATGTGACAGGAACGTGGGATGGATTTATTGGGTACGAATCCCACACTGTTTCGTCTTCCGAAGATTGCCACCAAAAATATTAAAGACAGAAGACTTATGTGGTATTTCTGAATTTTCTATTAGTCCAGTCAATAGGTAGTTTTATTTTGCAAGATAAATTGTATCTTCCACGGCTGAGATAACTCTGCACAATTATTATACAGACCATACGAAAGAACTTACTGAAACTAGTTTTCAAAATGCAGTGTGTTGCAAATAACATCTTCTTTCCTCGAATCACCTAGCGAATAAAATACAGGGTGTGCATTTAAAATTTCATAAAATATGATGGTTTTTTCACACCTCTTCAGGAGTCTTTGCGAGTTATAAAGGTTCAACTCTGTACGGATAATGAGTCATCAGGAAACAGCAACCAGCAGTCACCCGAGTATAAAATAGAAACAAATAAGGAAATCAAATCTGAGTTTCTGGTGAAATATTCACAATAATTATTTTATTATTAAGTGCATCGCGTGAATGAATGATCAGTTCGTACGAGTAGCGCGTTGGTGGCTAAAACCATCACAGGATCATCCCCTGCCCTTGGATTAAATGTTTTCCTCTTTGTACATTCTTTATATTCACAATGATCATGGCCTCTTAATGGTGGATAGCCAATCACGGATTTTTGAAGAAAATGCCCCCAAAATGTAGGCGCGGCCCTATACAATGTGTGGTCGAATTGTAGAGAATGGCAACGATCGTGGTCTCTTAATGGTGGATAGCCAATTACGGATTTTTGAAGAAAATGCCCCCAAAATGTAGGCGTGGCCCTATACAATGTGTGGACGAATTGTAGAGAATGGCAACGTGTACAACTAGTCAATAAGACTAACAAGCAGCTTGCATATGAATAAAATTAAAAAGTAAATAAATAATTAACTAGTTGATGCCCATCGGAGTCACTAGTTTGTCTATTGCACTACTAGGTCGTGCGGTTTCGTACGTTGGTGTCTTCTAACTTGCTCACTTTGTTTTAGGAGTTTAGATGCCTCTACATTTGTGTGATGCCTCAGTCTGTTCGCGTGAGCTGTTGCATACCTCTGAATCTCGCTAGATACGGTCTCCATCCTCAGGTCACAATGAAGGTCTGCGTAACGAATGTACCATGGTGCATTAACAATGCGCCGCAGTATTTTGTTTTGAAGCCTTTGAATCGTTTTGATGGTACTTTCCTTAGCACACCCCCATAATTGGATGCCATAGGTCCATACTGGTTTTATTATTTATTTGTAGAGCAAGAGTTTATTGTGAATAGATAAGACTGACCGTCTTCCAATGAGCCAGTCCATTTTGTTTAGTTTTAGGTTGATTTCGTGTCTCTTTTTTCTTGACGTGCTCTTTCCAACGAAGTTTTGCATCTAGGGTTATTCCTAGATATTTGGCGGTGTTGGCATAAGGAATTTGGGTGTTGTTGATGAATATCGGAATTTCCCTTATTCTTTTGTTTGTAAAATCAACATGCACGGACTTTGCGTCGTTTATTTTTATGAGCCACTTTTTAGTCCATAATTCAATGGTGTTCATCGCTGTCTGTAGCTTTCTCGCTGCTTCTTCTGCTGTTTTGCCGACTACCAAAACCGCTGTATCATCAGCGAATGTAGCTATTATGCTGTCTGGTGGTAAATCATTGGCGAACAAAAGGTAGAGTGTTGGACCCAGGATGCTGCCCTGAGGAACTCCCGCTTTTATTTTCCTTAGCTCAGCATATTTTGTTTAATTCTGAAGCAACGAGGTGTCAAGTAAGTTGTAAGTAATTTGAAATACTGAATTGGTAGAATATTTTTCAGTTTTTTCACTAGTCCTTCGTGCCAGACTTTGTTGAAGGCTTGAGCTACGTCCAAAAAACACACAGAACAAACCTTATTCTCTTCCAGCGACTTTTCTATGACATCAGTAATTCTATGAACTTGGTCTATAGTTGAATGACTTTCTCTAAAGCCAAATTGGTGACTTGGCACTAGTTTATTATGCTGACTGGGAGTAGGAATATGGTCCTATAGGATGCTGCGTCATACGGTGATTTACCAGGTTTAGGTACCATGATCACTTCAGTAACTTTCCAGTGACAAGGAACGCGATAAAGTCTGATTGCAGCTTCAATTAAGTTGGTAAGCTTCACCATACCTTTGTGTGAAAGTTCTTTTAGAATTTCACCTGTAATAAGGTCTTACTCTGGGGCTATTCTTCGTCTTGAGTCTTGTCTTAATTTCTTTTTTAATTTCAGACACAGAGACTGGTGGAATATTGGCTTGCATGTGGTTTAAAAGTGGTGGTTAGATGCTCGGCGAATAAGGTAGCTTTCTCTGCATTCGTTTTCGCCCACTGTCTATCATTTTTTCTGATGGGATGACTTAGATCCATTGGTCTGTTTAGGTGTTTGGTGGTCTTCCGAAGTGAATAGTCAGTACTTTTATCGTGCGTAAGTTCTCTAAGATACTTATTTATAGACTCATTTTTTATTTCTTTTATAACACGGCGAAGATGCTGGGAGATTCTATTGAGATTTCTTTTATCTATTGGAGTCTGAGTTTGCTGCCATTTAGTTTCGTTTTTTGGCTACTAATTCTAATATTTCTTTGGGAAAGTTTTGGCCAACTGCTTTCCTTTTTAGGACAGGAGTTGATTTCCAGACCGCTTGTTGAATTTGTTGGGTGAATTTTAGAATATCATCTTCAAGTTCTGCAGTAGTTTTAAGGGGGATAGATAAGTTGATGTCTTGATCCAGAAACTGTTTAAATAGAGCCCAATCAGTGCGGTTGTTTGCCAAGATTGTGTTTTTTTCTTTTAGGATGATATCATTACTCAGGGTTAGGATGATCGGAGAATGATCTGAACTCAGATCAAACCTTTCTTCAATGTGCATGCAATTTTTTGAGATTTTTTTGACCACGAAGAAGTTAACTAGATCTGGAATTTTATCTGGATCTATTGGCCAGTACGTCGGCTTTCCAGTAGATATGAACTCACATCTCATATCCTGAGCCGCTTTGTATAGCTCACGACCTTTTTTTGTTATGTTTAGCATTGAAATCTCCTCCCATAATGAAGTTTCGTTTCTTTCTTTGAATAAGATGCTCGTATTGTTCGGATGTGTATATATTTTGTTAAATAAATATTTGTCGGTTTCTAGCAAAAATATTTATAAAAGAGAATTTTTACAAAAACGTGGGCGTTTTTGTGGGCGGATTTCAAAAATGTTTACACTTGTATTGCTTCGGATTTTTAAAGGTAATATGACAAATTTTATGATCCTAGCTCAAAATTTAAGGAAGAATAACTGCCGACTAGATCGACATAAATTTCGAGGCTGATCACTGTTAGGAGTCTACCGTTCTTATTCTTTTATGTTACAAACTCTGTATACTCTAGGGTGGGGTATAAAACAAAAACAATAATGAGATAGCCCTATATTTGATATCGCAATTTCCATGAAAAATCTAAGCGGAAGTGTGGCATTTCTAGGAATTGTATAAAATGCTCTTTTTTCCTCGCTGTAACTAGAAAACTATTCATCTGATCAAAAAAGAATTGAGACAATAATTTTGAGGTCTTATCTCATCTGATATATTCAGTGCATTAATGTTTGTCCTAGAACATATTGCAGATGAGATATTGCGAACAAAACGTAAATTGGGCTCCATTTTTTCAAGAGGCCGTCTGGGGGTAGGTCCAAAACCCTGAGTTTTTCACCAGGCCTAACGTATGATCCCGTCAAAAAATAAAACTACCATTCATCTTTCAAGGTTTTTTTTTAAATGTTCTCTACACTACTTAGGACTAGGTTAGGTCAGGTTAGAGGGAAGTGCATCTAAGTGCTTATCACGGGAGCCCTACTGTCCATTGTGTTTCCCTTTTTGTTGTGTGGAACCTATATTTAAAGCCTTTGTCTTGCGGTGGGTTCTGTTGCAAACCAGTCTGCGTTTTTTATGAAGCCTATCATGTTCCTAAGTAGAACTTGTACGAGATCAACTAGTTCGTCAAAAAGGATGTTTCCCATATGACGGAGGCGACGGTTTTGAAGATTTGGGCAATCACATAACAAGTATCTGATAGTTTATGTCTCCTCTATATTCTGACAGATCCTGCAGTGGTCGGGTGTGTTCATGCCTAGTTTGGCAGCCATTTCCTCTATCGCTCAGTGTCCTGTTAGTATGACTATCAAGATTCGAATTTCTTTTTTATTCATCGTCAGTAGGCTTTTTGTTCTATTTTCATTTCATCCACTGTCGGCCATAAGCTGCGAGATATGACACAGTCGCTTCTGGCGGACCATGCGGAGTTAATCAGTTCTCTAGCTTTTAGGTCTATTTTCCTTTTTTGTTCACCTATTGGAGCTTCTACTGATATCCGAGTATGTTGAAAATCCAATGCTGATCCGTTTTTAGCTAGTTCATCCGCTGTCTCGTTTCCTTCTATATTGCTATGTCCTGGAACATCTGTTCAACGTATTACGGCATCTGGAAACTGTTTTCGATCTGACTTCCTCGCGGTCTAGTGCTTTGATTGCCGCTTGACTAACCACGAGATTTTGTTTTCTTGCTATGTATCTGTGCAGCCCTGTCAATGGAGAAGACCTCGGCTTGAAAGATGCTACAGACATCCGGGAGTTTGTATGAATGGTTGATTTTAAATGACTCGTAAAAAACTGCAAGGAGCCAGAGAAAAGGAGAAATTACTCCTCCTTGCGGGATTCCTCTTGCAACTGTTTTCCTTACGATGCTGTCACATAATTCGCAGTTGATTATTCTGCTGTTGAGCATTTCGTCAATCCAGCTGATTATCTCTGTTTTTACTCCTAGTTCAGCTAGTGCTGCATTTATCAATGTCGTATTTAAGTGCCCCTTTGATGTCTAAAAATGCGGCTAGAGTATATTCTTGTGCGGAAAACGCCGGACGTGTACCGCCATTAAACTGACGGAAAGGTGGGATACGACTATATATTCTACTGAACACTTGTGATGAAAGTACCGGCACAGGAGTGCTAAGCACCCAACGTTCCGGCGGTGTTCGAGCGAAGGAATAAGATTGCAGATAGACTGATAGACTGATCAGCGAGCAATCGACATGCTCGACGCAGAACACGATCGTGTAAACTCAAGCATGTGGTGGGAGCTTCCGCCCAAACATGCAAGTTATATTCAAGTTTCGGACGAATATAAGCTTTATAGATCGCAGCCAAGTCTGTGGGAGTGTAAAATCGATTACATCTTTTGAGGAATCCAAGGCATCTTCCACCAGCTTTAGCAACATCTGCAATCTGCTGATTCTAGCGAAGGTTCTCGTTAACATTCATGCAAAGCATTGCCAATCCATTAGAATAATCAAAACCAATTCCGTTTATTTTGACTTTGGCTTCATTAGTATACTGCTTCAGTGACAGGAGACAGAACTGGGTTAAGTTCGGTTGACATATTCGCTGTCGCTCGGACTTGACAATTTGGAGTCCTTGTCGTGAACGAATTTAAGAGTGCTATTAATCGCGAAGGAATGGATGGTTTAGAATGGAGTAATAGAAAGAAGGTCGTTGATAAATAATGGAAACAGGGTAGGAGAGAGGACTGAGCCCTGGGGATGAGAAGGGTGGAATACCTTTATCTAATACAAGCTGTATTGATCGATTAATGAAAAAGCTCGCTGCCAACACCATGAGATTCAATAAGAGCGTTATGCCATACTCTACTACTATTCAACTACTCTACGTTGCCGGAAACAATACTGTTAATATCCGTAAGGAGATGGTTTCCTTCGAGATATCTCATAAGGCGGAAATTAACAATGATCTCCATAACCTTGTCGTTAATGCAATGGGTCAGCAGTTAGAAGGTGGAGGTTTTGTCGCCATTTTTGGGAACTGGCAGGATATGCGCAAATTTCCACCTATCCGGAAAAATCCCTATGGAGAACGATAGATGGAAGAACTTTGACCAGAGTAGAAGGACACCTCTTAAAAACAAGAGTAGAGATCCCATTTGGACTTGAAAATTTATTACATTTGAAATCTTTAAGGACTCGTGCTAGAACGGTTTCGGAAATATATTTGCCCTAAAGAATAGTTAACGCGGTTCAGTACAGATAGAGAGAGAGAGAGAGAGATCTGTCAGGTAAGGTGGAATTCGTTGCAATTAATGCAGATAGCAGATTGGCTTTCTCCTTAGACTCCGTGATATTTTGTTATTGACATTGCGGAGCCTTTAATTCTTTTTACAAAAGGCCAGAAGGATTTACTGTGCAAAGGTAAATCCTTTCTAAATTTGTATTTCATCTGAAGATCTACGACTATGGGGAAGTTCATCGGAGATCTCTAATAAGTTCATCGGAGATCTCATTTCCCACAATCACATTACAACCTGGAAACTAAAGCAAAACTCAATGAATTTAGCTTTGCGATTGAATTAAGATAGGTTTTGCAATCCCGAACTGTTTTGAAATTTGTTAAATAGTTTAGCAGAATTTACCTCTGAGATGCAGATACTCCACCCTTTCCACTTGTTCTTTACACTTGAAGTTGTCGCCCTCCATGAAGACCCCAGCACCAAACCGTTGACTTGTTTTGGAAACATCAGAGAAATTTGACTGCAATACTTCATTGGCTTAAATTTTTACGAGAGCCAGTGCTAAATGCGAGGAAAGTCTACTTCTATTATGCGCAGTCGAAGTTCCGGCATAACTTAGATAGTGCTTTAAGTGGTAAGGACGAAACTGCAAAACACATACTATGTGAGTGTGTAGCTCTATGTAGAAGTAGGAGAAGCTTCTTTTTTAAGGAGATAATATCTCCATTAGACCTAAAGAACTCCTCCGCAGCTGTAATTATAGCTTTCATAAGGAAAACTGAAGTACTGCTGCCCTAAAAAGTGGTCTCTGGCACAATAGACCTCTCTGGTCGCAGTGCCTACATGGCTACACTACTGTTTAAAAAATCCTTTGGAGATTAGTGAAAATTATCCCCAGAGTTGAAAACAACTGGTGTATACCTTGTTGCACCATGGCCGGATATATTTCATCAGTACGAGAGGAGCCGCTACATCCGAAGCAATGAGCTTTCTCATGGAGCAAGGAGTCTCATAATGATTTTTTTTTTCAGGATTTAAAGCCACGTGACTGAAGGCTTTATTGCTCTTGACAAAGTTAAAACTTCTTCGAAATCGGACTCTCTGATCCACAAATTAAGGGTTTCTAGGCTTGCATTAACTAGAATACCAACACACCTCCCTATCAATCTACATCGTTATTTATCTTTGGCTCTCTGACTCTCTACCATGGAAGGTCATCAACGCCCCGAAGATTGTACATCTCCAGCAATGATTATTTGTTTTCGAAAAATAATAATGTACTTCTGCTGAAGATGACGACGACGACGACGACAACGACCATGACTCCCATTGCACGGAAAAACCAAGTAAATCTTCCTGCAATGTTCTCCCACTGAACTCGTATCACTGGCCGTTCAGAGGACCGATCTTCTTATTCGATATCAGCTAAGGAAATCGATCGTTTAATTCTGGCAATAAACAAACAGAAGCGGCATCTCAAAGGGCGGAGAACACATCTCCAGCAGCTCCTGTTACGTCGACGACGCTTCTGCTGGCTGAAAGGACATTCGTACACCTACCAACGGACGGAAGAAGAATCCCCTAAACAAAATTGATACCTTTCCATTCCTTTAGGCGGCTATGCCGGAGTCTGTTATTCTTACTGCGTCCCATATATCCGCTTGATGGCTGTTTAAACGAACTATTTGCGTCGCAACAAACTCTGCTGCGAGATAATTTACGAAGCGGGCGCAGGAGAAAGACAGCACATTGCAAGCACATTCAAAGTAGTGCATTGCGATCGTTTGCAGTATTCAACGCATGGAGACTATGTATGCGCAGCACCCCACAACCGATCGGCTAACAAGTGGAAGATTTATAGGCAAACTTTAGCGGGAAGTCAATTCGGCGGTGGTACTCGTAACTGCGGCAACCAAATGATACTCGCTTTGGAATTGTTCTGCTTTTGTGGGCACACAGCAGCAACTCTCGATGATCAGTTGCAAGATCAGATGGAGCTTCAGCTTCGAATCCTGTTGTTTTCACGGGGGGATATCATTAGATACACTTTTGTGATAAAAATCATTCTTTTTTTTTCTGGTGGTGCTGGTACTGCTCCTTTTACTCTGTCTGCCATAATCAAAGCTACAGATCTTTCAATTGTGCATGGTTGCTACCAACGAACCACCATTATACGAGTATGATGTGGTGGTGCGGTGCTACCATTTTCTTGAGGCAGGTATTCGTAGTAGGAATGGGAACTGTAACAACAACAACAAAATGAAAAGTCAAGAAGCATTTACAACGATTGTAATGTCTTAGATACATGAAGATCTAAGATATAGTATTTCTCCCCTTTTTGTATCTTTCGTAGGTATGCTGTTGCTGCCATCCTCAAATGCATTATTAGATCATTAGGTTAGTTTTTGGATGGAAAATTGGAGGAATCAGAGTAGAACCGTTTTCGGCAGAACGTGTGACTTGCGGGTGGTTGGTATTAAGTGGAAAATAGTGCGATTTTCAAAGGAACTGTACAAAAGATCGAACAAAATTGTATATGAATTGAGGCAAATATATCTACTTAGCCTACTAGCACCAAGTGCTTGAAGAGGTTGTAATTGTTTACTTAGTAAGCCTATAAAGAAAGTTAATCTCAAGTTATTCGACTTTCCCAAATAACTTATTTCCTTTAGACCATACCAACCACCTGAAAATAATCAAAGGTATCGACAAAAAATTAAGTGGTCTTCTAACTTAGTAGCCCGATTCCGAGTTCCACAGTTGAAGAAGCTGCGATGCATTGGATGACAAACACCATAGAATAAAATTGTCAAATTCTCTCAATCGAAAAAATTGACCTTCGGAAACGGCATAAAACTGTAGGTCCCTAGCATTTGTGTGTCACACAGCACTAATGGCTACGGGAAGCTAGGCCAAGCAACGTATGGGCTGTTAGCGCTAGATTAGATGCATTCTCTCTAATTTAGGAAATCGTTTACCCTCTACATTACCCAAATGTTCAGTGGCCCGTGGGCTTAATCTATCTCTGATAAATAGTGGAGATATTTTAGCCCTGTCGGCGACCCAAAGTAATGTGAGCTTTTTCTGTAAGTGAACCTGAACTGTGAAGGTGTGATCTCTGAGTGACTTAATTGTCAGCTCGCTCGTTCCAAATGACATTAATCTTATCACCGTGAGTGTTGTATATCAGTGGTTAGAGCGCTGCCTACTAAGCGGGAGGTTCAGAAAAAACTAACAAGTTTTCGCGCAGCCATCCCCTTGTGAACTTCTGACAAACATACGAGAAAAAAACTGTCATAAACTGTCAGTACGGATGTTCGGATACGAATACTCTAGGGTATTTCCATTCATATGAGAAATATAACCAGCAAAGCTCAAATAGTTGCAATGAGTTGCGATGGCCTAGGCCAGGCTATGTAAGGACTGACTTGAACCATCATCCTAACACGAATATTAGCTGTGCCACGGACATTGCAAGTGACAATTGTAGAATCAAATTTGCAACGCTGACGGTGCTAAAACAACAAATTGGCAATCTTAAAACCAACAAAGCTCCTTGGTATGACTTAATAAAGGTTCTTAAGGAATAGCCCGTAAAAGCAATAGCTTCTCTCCTTATAAATGCTGCTTTAAGATTGTAATACGTACGAGTACTAAGGCAATGGTAAAATAAAACCGGTAAAGCGTCAACCAACAAAAAAGATTTGTAGATTAATTTCGCTATTACGAAAAGTTTACTAAAACGGCTATAGCCTATAATAGAATAAAGACACCTAATTCCGGATCACCAATTCGGTTTTAGAAGCAAACATTCTACAATCGATCAAATGCGTAGAATAAAAGATATAATTGAAAGGCCCTGGAAGAAAACAAAGGTTTGCTCGAGTGTTTTTCTTGATGTATCTGAAGCATTCGATAAGGTGTGGCATAATGGATTGAACCTTAAGATACGGCAGGTCTTTCCCGGTCCACTATGCTTTAGGTGCGCAGCTAAGTTCTCA
The DNA here is from genome assembly GCA_963082735.1 of Pocota personata. Lineage (NCBI taxonomy): Eukaryota > Metazoa > Arthropoda > Insecta > Diptera > Syrphidae > Pocota > Pocota personata. Next base: position 259,961,849 of record OY720429.1, on the reverse strand, counting down.
ATAGATGGCTCCAGCAGTAAGTGCTGGTCAATTTTGACATATCCAAAAGGTCATGAACCGAGCTTAGACATATGGTAAACAAACTGTTTTGACACATTACTGATTTTGTTTTGGCGTCATATACTCGTACTTTTGGTTGTGTGAAAATGTCTGATTTTGTGCCAAATAATCGTCATTTGCGGGAATTGTTGATATTCTTCTTTCATTTGAAGAAAACGGTAGCTGAAGTGCATCGAGAGCTCCAAAAAGTTTACGGAGATGCTGCTCTAAGTGAAACAACGTGCCGTGATTGGTTCCGTCGCTTCAAAGACGGTGATTTCGATGTTGACAAAATCCTTCGAAGACACTGAATTGGAGGCATTGCTCGATTCGATGAGGATGCGTGCCAAATGCAAGAACAGCTTTCTTCAGCGGTCAAGCCATTTTCAAGCCATTGCATGTGTTTGGAATAATTGAAAAACAAGGAACTTGGGTTCCTTATGATTTGAAGCCAAGGGACATTGAGCGTCGTTTTATTGACTGTGAACAACTGCTCCAGCGGCAAAAAAGGAAGAGTTTTCTTCATCGCATCGTAACGGGTGATGAAAAATGGATTCATTAAGTAACCCCAAGAAAAGAAAGTCATGGGGACTGCCCGGTCGTCGACTGCCCACATCGTCGGCTCGGCCGAATATTCACGCTGCGAAGATTATGTTGTGTATTTGGTGGGACCAGGTCGGTGTTATTTATTATGAACTGTTGAAACCCAACGAAACCATCACTGGGGAACAATATCGACTTCAATTGATGCGATTGAGCCGAGCACTGCGCGAAAAACGGCCACAATACTAGCAGAGGCACGAAAAAGTGTTTCAACAGCATGACAACGCTCGGTCTCATGTTGCCAAACCCGTTAAAACCTACCTGGAAATGCTCAAATGGAAAGTCCTACCCCACCCGCCATATTCCCCAGATATTGCGCCATCCGATTATTACTCCGTTCGATGGCACATGGTCTGGCTGATCAGCAGTTCCTCTCATATGAAGACATCAAAAAATGGCTTGATTCGTGGATAGCCTCAAAAGATGAACACTTTTACCCTATCTGTATTCGAGCTCTGCCAGAAAGATGGGTACAAGTTGTAACTAGCGCTGGGCAATACTTTGAATGATTCATTTGTAACCATTTTTTCACAATAAAGTTGCATTTTCATCAAAAAACAGAGAGAACTTAGTTGAGCTCCTAATAATACTCTGTGAACTGGACAGTCACACAGGAGAACGTTATGAGGTAACCCTAGCCGTGCTGCGTGATTACCTATCACACAGTGTCCTGTCACGACGCCAACAGCTGTGCGCATATCCCTTCGATTTAGTTCTGTAAGATTGATAGATCTCTTTTTGTCGTAGACTGGCCATAATGATTTGGCTGTAGCGCATGTACCTAATCGACACCAGCATTCATTAACTTCCTCATTCAACTCGATGTCTATCTCCCTGTATAGGGTGCTGAGCAGTACACTAGCCTCGGAAAGAGCCCTCTAAGGGCTTATAAGCGAACCTTCTCTGGCTAGTTCGTCCGCTTTTTCATTACCGGAGATATCCAATTGGCCCGGTACCCAGCACAGAGTCACCGTGTTGGCCGCTGAGATATCATCCAGTGGTTTTTTTTTTTACAATTTTTTACGAGCTTGGATCTTAGTGATGTTGACTCTAACGCCTTAATGGCCGCTTAACTATCAACATAGATGCTGTTTATTTGCCCTGAAATATCATCCTTAATAATCATATCCACAGCTTGTTTTATTGCGGCAATTTCGGCTTGGAAGACGCTGCAACCATCCTTAAGTTTCAACGAGCGATGTACGAGTATGTTTTAAGACTCGTAGTAGACGCCGACACCAGTACAGGGAATCATTTTGGATCCGTAGGTAAAGATGGCCAGTTCATTCTCGAAACAGACTCTTCCCTCATCCCATAGCTCCCTGCTAGGAACTCTATTAGAGAACTTTCGGTTACAGTTTGGAATGGGGATGATGTAGTCCGTTTCCGTCCGGAGTCTCAATGCATTCAATCGGTTTAGAATTGAGGCATGACCGTAGGGTTTAGCTTTCCATAGACCTTCTTCCCTTAGTCTTAGTGCAGTTTTGGCTGTTGTGTTGCCGCAATATAATGTCAAGTGGAAGAAGATTCAGTATTGTTTCCAGAGCTGCTGCCGGTGTTGATTTCATCGATCCCGTCACCCCCAGACAGCCTGCCCGTTGAATCTTTGTAACGCTTTCAAGTTGGTATTTCTTCTCGAGCGTCTTCCACCAGACAATCGAACCATAGGTCAAAATGGGTTTTACTACCGCAGTGTAGAGCCAGTATACCACTTTAGGCTTAAAACCCCAAGAATTCCCGAAGGCTCTACATGCATATAGCGCAACATATGCCTTCTTGATTCGATTGTCAACGTTAGCTTTCCAGTTTAATTTGGGATCCAGTATTACGCCGAGATATTTTGCAGTTGCTTGAGGCATCAGCTCGATACCATTCATACGAGGATAGTTATATTTTGGTATCGATCTTTTCCTCGTGAATAGCACTAACTCGGTTTTCATCGGATTCACATCCAGACCCCTACCCTTGACCCAGTTATTCACTAGTTTTAATGCATAATTGAGTCCCTCGCAAAGTACCGGGAGGAACTTTCCGTCATAGGCCGCTACGTTGCAACCATTCCTTTCAAGTATATCTAACAAGGTACATCTTACTTCAGTTAATCCAAAGCCATCCAGTATATGTGGAATAAAAATTTCAGAGAAATCTGGACTTCTTTTCAGAAAGGATATCACATTCCAAAAAAAAAAAAATCTCAATTCAGGAACGATAGCCAAATGTCGTCAAAGTGCGATCATCCATTACTCAACCTATTGTGTCTGTATCGAGTTATCAGTTTTGGACTACTTGGACCCAAACCATGCTTTGCTACCTAAGTCCCTAAAATGTGAAAGGATATTATTTAGATTAAACGAAATTAAAATTCAGTAAATGTCACCTTCTGGAAAAAGGATACATAATACTCTCTATAAATGGTATAAATCATTTCCTAGATTTTTTTTTTTTCTTTACTACCCATTAGCCCAAACCATACCAGGACACGAGGACAATAATTAAAATGTCTTCAATCATTAGGATAATCTTTGGAAAATGGAAAGAAAAACCTGATCCAACGAATTCCTTTTCTTTTTAATGAAGGAAAGGAAAAAGAAGAATGAAATTAGAACGGAAATGAAATCCATTTCCTTGCCGAACCCTCATTCGAAATTAAATACAGATAACCCAAACCTGGCAAACAAACAAAGCGATGTGGCAACACAACAAAACGATACAAGGACCTTCTTCTTTATTTTGCTTTTTTTTTCGAATCAAAACTTTTACATTTCCGTTTTCTTTTTCGAATTCAAAAAAAAAAACTCCTTTATACTTTTTTTCCTCATCAGATCAACGTTTTTTTTTTCCCCGGTTATATCCGTGATATCCTTGAGTTCAGAAAAAAATATATATACAAGCGAAATATTTATCAGTTTACTCAAGGAATAATTAATGATTTATTCGCTTATCTCCCCCTGTTGTGCGATTTCTTTGTCATTATTTTGAAATAAGAAAATAAGAAATTTAGAATTCAAAAAAGGAATCTAATCCTGCAGGGAAATGGAACGCAATCATAGCTGAGAATCAGTTTAATTTTAAATTGTGTTCTTCTTAGTCGTCTTGGGTAAGATACACATCCTTGAGAGCATATAAATCAGGATTGCTGTCGTAAGTGAATTTTGGAGAGCCTGACTAGGAATCCAAATGATAATTATTGTTGTGCGTAGTGGAATAGAATTGCCGAATGTCATGAATTATATCAATAAAAGGGATAATAAAAATTAAAATGTATATACCTACACTTGCCTTTGAAGTGAGCAAATACGGAGAAATTAATATGAACTAATTCTACATGGGAATTTTATGCGAATTTAATTAAGTAAATCGCTCATGGGATAGGCTGGCTAACCAAGGTGGTAACTAATGGTTAATACGCAATTTTTTATTGGATTGTTATAAGACCAAGCGGAAGGCATAGAGACGATCCTTAATAATGGCCCATTAATTAGAAATAAATGAATTACATTTGTATAATTCAGTAAAATGAGACAGGGATACAGGAGCTTTTAATTGTCTGAAAGAGTATGCTTATGAGCTTCTTCGTGTGCGGCATCATGTACGAGTAGGACATTAAGTCAGTGTGTCACTTTTAAAGGATTCCTAAGTCGAGGAAATACCAGAGTCATGTAATGACACCTACGCATTCTTCTTAGCGAGGTCAGACTGCTAGAGAGGCCAGATCTGTCTAGTGTCATGACATTTAATGCCATTTTCACAACTTTAGGAGGTGTCCTTTATTCCATTTAGCTTGAGTAATTGCTTACACCCAGAGAGAGACATGCCTTAAAGTTTTCCCATGCGTGTCAAGTTCATCAGTCCTGCAATTCTCAGGAATAAGCTTATGCCCCGGCAATCGAGGAAGTGAATATGTATTGCTCAGTCATCTTGTGAAGAAACGAGCGAGTTTTAGGCCAACTTTGATGTGGAAAAAATCGATTATGAGAGTGGATTTCAAATCAAAAACTATGCGATGCAAGTCCATGGTTTTATTAGGGGGATAATATCTCCTTTTCTGTGGGTGCTCACAATGGACAACTGGATGGAACCAATGCGAAATGTGTAGCGTACACAGATGATAAGAGGTAAACACCTGAACATCATAGGAGAGCTTATGCAAAACACCCTTCGAATCATAAAAAAATGGGCGGAGGAGAGTGGATTAGAAATAAATCCAAATAAAACGGAAATGGTTCTCTTTACAAAGAAAACCAAAACTAGTGACTTTCACATTCCACAACTCGGAGGAGTATCACTACAACTCCGCGACAGCATCAAGTATCTGGGCATTATATTAGACAGGAAACTGACCTGGAGAAAGAACCTGGAAGAAAGAGTTACCAAAGCCAAGAGAGCATATTGGATATGCAGGAGGGCCATCGGGAAGTCATGGGGCTTGAAACCGAAACAGGTCCACTGGATATACGAATGCGTAATGGCCAGTGATGAGCAAAAAGTATGCAAGAGACTTGCTAACTAAGGTGCAACGTATGGAGCACAATCCTCAACATCAACCGCGGCCATGGAAGCGATCCTAAATATTCTACCAGTGCACCTCGAAGCGAAGAAGATTGCCGGCATTTCAGCCTCACGGCTTATAACTATCGGCCATTTCATCGATGGTGCAAACACGGGACATCGAAAATCACCGAAATGATAAGAGTAATGACACTACTCATCGATTGCCCCAGTGATGTTGTTGAAAAATAGTATACGCTCTCCAACAACTTCGAACGAATTTTCCCCACAAGAGAATATTGGACGTATGAAAGAACGACAAGAAACTCCAATGGGATATACAGTCGGCTCTAACATATCAGGGGAATCAGGGGCTGGCATCTTTAGTGCTAACCCACCAATTTAACTTGCTATTTACCTAGAACCATTTGTATCGGTGCTCCAAGCAGAAGTCTATGCAATTATGAAGGCAACTGAAATACTCGCAAAAGTCACCTGCGAAGGGAGGCAAATCGACATCTGCTCGGACAGCAAAGCAGCAATTAGTGCGTTTACAAACCCCATGTCGTAATCACGACTAGTAAGGGAGTGCAAAACAAAATTGAACTTACTTGCCAGGCGCACATGGGTACCGGGGCATGAAGGTGTACCGGGTAACGAAAAGGCAGATGAACTACGAGTAGCAAGGAAAGGAGCGGGCAACACAGAACTGAACCCGGATTATACAATAGGGGTCCCTCTGACAACTGTTAAAGCAATAATCAATGAAAAGATACGACAGGAGTTCAATAACTACTGGACGTATCTAGACCCGTGCTCTTAACTCAAGCAGAACACAATTGAGATTGATGGTGGGACTTTTAACAGGGCACATCAATCTCAACAAACATTCGCTCAGACTTGGGATAGCTGATACAACAATCTGTGTCAACCATGAGGAGGAGGAGGAAGATATAGAACACTTCCTCTGCCACTGCCCTGCTGCAGCGAGGTTAAGACTGAAAATTCTGGGATTTCCAAGGATTCCGGATATTACACACCTCAGTAAGAAAGAAATCGGGGATATATTGGAGTTCGCCAAACGAACACTACGATTCTCCGATCACTATACGATATAGTTTCCCGTTAATACTCCCCATGATCCCAATACCTAAATCCTCTTAACGCATAATTCCCAAAGCACAGCACTATTCCTTACAGTTCCATAGACGAGGGGAACACAACGGGCCCAATGGAGGCCTAAGTGAAGAGCATAAGCTCACCCTCTTATACCAACCAACCAACCAACCAACCAACCAACCAACCAACACGCTGGGCCATGAAGCTGTATATGATCCCAAATCGGGTAAAAATCATCAGTTCGGAGCATTAAATTGGAAATGATGGCCTGGAATTCAAAAAGATCTACAAAAAGATCATACGCCTAAGATCACTAAATAGCTAACAGTAGCACTTTACAAACATATTTTTGGTTTTTTAGTGGCAACTTGTTGTAAAGTCTTGGTGCTACGGAAATGGGACGGTGGAATAGCGGCTAGATAACGATCGTTGCTACGAAGTCAATGGACAGTTGGATTACGATAAGCGAGTATCCACTTCTTAAAAAAAAAAATATTTTTAGAGCTTTGTAAAAGTAAAGATGCTTAAGAGGAAGTATCTTTGAGTTAAAAAAGAACAAGAAACTATCCTCCATGTGTCCCCTTATCTAAATAATTCAAGTAATAAGTTTCTTACCTACTTACTTAGGTGGTGCTACAGTTCGGGATGAACCTGGGCCTCAAGTAACGAGCCTCTCGAGTTAGCCCGGTCCTTAGCTAACTGCTTCAAGGTGCGCACTCCAAGTCGGTTGAGATCCCCTTCTACTTGTGCGCGCCACCTAAGGCAGGGTTTTCCTCTACTGCGTTGTCCCTCCGGGTTTGATTCGAAGACTCTGTGGGCTTGAGTATTGGTGTTCATTCGCTCTACATGTCCCAGCCATCTTGGGTGGCTGATGTGCAGTTTTTTGACTCGATCAATGTCGCTGCACAGCTCGTATATTTCGTCGTTGAATCTTCTCCTCAAAAGTCCGTCAACGCAAACGGGACCGAATATCTTACGAAGAATTTTTCTCTCGAAACGACCGAGGATATCTTCATGCTCTTTCAACAGTGTTCATGACTCAGCGCCATAAAGCAAAACTGGGATGATTAAGGTCTTGTGCAGAGTCTCCTTAGTTTTTCGGTATAGCGCCTTACTTGCCAAAGAAACAGCTACTGGCAAGGGTTATTCTTCGTTTGATTTCTGCTGAGGTGTCATTGTCAGAATTCATAGCAGAGCCAAGGTAGACAAAGTCCCTTACTACCTCGAAGATATAGCTGCCGACTGAGATTTTCTGTCCAATTCGTCGATGTTGTGTGTCCGTTCTTGTTGACAGCATGCACTTGATTTTGCTCTCATTTACCGCTAAACCCACTTTGACAGCTTTCGTTTCAATACTAGCGAACGCACCAGTAACAATCCGCTGAGTTCGTCCAATTATGTCAACATCGTCGTCGTACGCTAGTAGTTGCACAGATTTTGAAAGATTGTGCCTTCGATGCTGGTTTCGCGCAATTCTTTCAAGTACGATGTTAAAGAAGTCACATGACAGCGCATCATCCTTTTTTTATCCATCGTCATCCTGCACAGACGGACGAGTTTGGCAGGGATGCCAAAACTAGATATGGCTCTATATAGCTCGTCTCTATAAATGCTGTCATATGCGACCTTAAAATCGATAAAAGGATGGTGGGTATCGATTTGGACTCGATTTGGACTTGGGTTTTCTCTAGTATCTGCTAAAGTGTGAAAATTTGATCGACTGTGGGCTTTCCTGTCCTAAAACCACACCAATCAGATTGTTAAAGAGGGGTCTCAGGCGTTCGCACAATATGGAGGCTGTTACCTCTATAATTGGCGCAGTTGAGAGGATATCCTTTCTTGTAGATTGGGCAAACGATGCTGAGATTCCATTCATCAGGCATTCACTCGTCTGACCAAACTTTTGAAATGAGTTGGCGTATGCTCTCTACCAAGTCATCTCCAGCTACTTTGAACAACACGGCCGGTAGGCCATCAGGTCCAGCAGCTTTTCGACATTCTATCGTCTCACAGTAATTCTTCTGTGTTGTAGTTCTTGAGATATCCGCATTCATACCTTGGCTGCAACAAGGTAATGAACCGAGTCGATGTTGGCTGCTCGGGAAGTTCGGACATTCAGAATACTGGAGGAATGCCTTCGCAATGTGATCAATTCGGTTGACCGTTTCATGATCAGTAGATCGCCATGTCCTCTTGGAGATATTGAGATGAGGAAACCGTGTGCGTGCTATAGGTACGTTTCGCCCCGCAGCAAAGTCAATAGGCGTAAGGCTATACTTACCAACTTTTCTACCAAAGATGTCCCCTCCTTATCTATCGCCTAACACGACTTTAACGTCATATTTAGGACATTGCTTATATGCCTTGTCGAGGAGCTTGTCCTCTGTGGGGGCATGAGCGCATATTAAGCAAATGTTGGTGAATTTAGCCTGGAGCTCAAGACTTCTTGCCTAAGTCTGCCCCGTATAACAAATCCACACCCAAATAAGCGCTGCTTCTGCTCTCTGTAGCAATCACCGTAAGTCATCGCATCGCACTTCCTGGATGGCTGTAAGATCTGCTTTGTAGCAGTCTAGACCCTCTGCTAATTGTTCGGCTGCACGCGACCATTTAAGGGTCCGAACCTTCCACGTCCAGATCCAAAGGTCGTTGTTCGTATTTCGTTCGCCAGGGTCATCCGTATCCGAGGCTTGTTTGTCGCTTCGTAACTAATAGTTTAAGATTCTGTTTCCGTTCTGGAAAGCTTGACGCCACCGTTGTTTCCATCGAGGGAAATCGTCCGCTGACGTGTTTTTACTGCTGCTATTTTCTCTTGATCAACACTCGCGCTTATAAGTTTGGCAAGTCGAGTCTAGGTAGACAATGACCAGTACCTACCACTTAGAGGTAAAGAAAGCACAATTGATGCGTGGTAACAGTTACAACACTGGGCTTTGCCAAGTTAAAGCCAGTCAGTGCCTACCCTATTTCCACAACACCCAGCCATCATTATGTCTTGTCCAGTCATCTTATTAAGAAACTTCCGACATTATAGAGACACCTTTGATGAGGAACAAGTTTACAGAGATTTTATGTCTGCTTGTCTGTTCTGATCCTAATATCCTTAGCAGATATACCTATAAATTTTGTTTCAGCAAAGATAGACCTTCTTTAACCGCGGAAAGATGTGTTAATTTCTAAGCTATCAGCCAAAACCCCACCAACGGATTCATTGAATAGTATCAAGTTTCATTCCCAGTTTTGTCTAAATGGGATAATGGCCTGGTAACCCTCTGTCAAGAAAATGTTAGCTAGGATGTAGTCGGTGTATTCTGGGATGAATTCTAGATTTATAAATATTGCAGAGCGGCCCATGTGTATACTGGAATACTTTGAGGTCAAATGTGAGTGAGTCAAATGGCTGCACATTTGCTTGAGAATGTCTAGTGCATCTAAAAGAGTGGTTCTGAGTGCAACATTAACACATAGGCACTTTGATCTTTGTTCCCTAGATGAAGAGATCCTTCAAGCAAACGACAACGCCGTACAGTAATATGGGCGTAAGGGGAGATACATACTTCTTACCAATGGCCTTCCTGCAATAAAAGATATCTACAAAAGCTTTCTTGAATATTGGCCTTCCAGCTCAGTTGTCTGTTCTATTGGAAAGTTTGGAGATGTCATTTGCATTTGTATCAGGTTAGTCAGGTGCTTTCTATTTCCCATGATGCCGTAGGCGATCCTTCTAAGATAAAAGTAAGTAGTAGCTCCTTTGCCACAAAATTCAAAAGAAGCGGGGGATAAGACACCACCTTGTGGTATGCCTCTAATAACAAATATTCGAGCAGATGCAGCATTTTGCTGAGGGGGAGATTCAATGTCCGAATCCCAGTAAACGAAAAAATAAAAAAAATAAAAAATTCTCACTGATCCACCTTTCGCGAACCACCCTGACAAGCATTCGAAAGTAAAATTGACATGAGAAGCTTCTCTCTCGAAAAAATTGCCATTCGTGCGGAGAACAGCAACAGTCCTGTATGGACTGTTAGCGCTAAAATATGAATGTAAAGGCAGCATCCACCTTTTCGATGAAATAGTTAAGGTCTTGGGAGCTACGAGTACGTGAGAATTATCATACATTTGAAACAATCGGTCTTCCTAAGGTTTTTCCACAGGATATCCACCAAGACCAAATGGAGGTATCAGTGTTCTGAGAAGTAATGTTCATTGGAAACGTTCCAAGCAACTACGCTTTACGCGAAAAATGTATTTCTTCCTTCCGAAGACTTACCAACGTTTTTGACAGTTGCGCATGAATTCGTGAAGATCCAAGGCATGTTTGTCCTGTTGGTACCTGGCACAAGACTTGGTCACTTGCAAGTGCAAGCTTAATCGAATCGCTGCTGACTCAGACGTTACGTGTATATTTAAGATTTATCCCACAATATCTTTAATCGTGTTTTCAGCCTGATTTATGGCTGCGATCTCAGATTGAAATACGCTGCAATCGTGCCCAATCCCAGAGCGACATCAGAGTAGAAGTTTAAATCGTCTTTGCTTGCGGCTAGCTGATTTCTCTAGTCGTTCCTGTCGTTTATTCGAGCGGTAGACCGCCTGTCAGACTTGTACTATTGATGTTGAAGTAGAGATCCAGCAGGATGAGGCTTGTCTCTAGTTCCTAAATCGCTGACAATCTTCAAGTAGTGGTAAGGTGCCCGATCACTGTGCGGAAGACTCAAGGTCCAAGTCACAGTTGTATCTCTCGCAAACGGATGGCAAACATCAGAGGTACATCTCGTGAACCCAATTCTTTGATAAAAACTTCTCGTTTCTTTAAGACTCCCGACACCACCCGCCGTAAAGGAGCACACCTCACAACAGAGACACCACCCCTTTAACCCCATCCACAGATATATTTACAACTCCCACTGTTAATACGGTAGCTCCCCGGTTCGTTTGCAAGCCCTAATGCGAATAACACGCACATTTGTTTCTATCGTTTCGCCATTTTAATTTATTTCTTTTCGTCCTTCGGCGTGGTGGCTATTATTGTTGTTGTTGTTGTTATTGTTGTTAGGAGTTTTGTATTTTTTATTTTTAATTTTCACCGTTGGAGGAAAGGAACTACGCCCGAGGACATGTGCTTCGTATTCCATTCATTCATTTCGCAATCATCCGACCAAACAACCAACCAACCAACCAGCCAAACGAGAGTGTAACTCACCCTTAAACATTGCGCGTTAAAGTCGCAAATCGCAATCATCTGCGAAATGGTTTTGTTTCTCTCGCGGAGACGACAATGATGGTGGCGACACGGGAACGCTTCAAATTAAAAGGGAGCAAGATAAAAAAAAAAAGGAGGAGAGGGATGAATAGATAAAGAGTCAGTGAGGCAGTTGCGGGGGGGATGGAGTGAAGGGAGTTAGAATCGCCTTGCACTTTAATTTCCCATTCCTCCCGCGGGCAAAGTCATTTATCATTCTGGGACTCGGTGTTATCTGAAATAAGATCGCATCGCAGCGGCAACAGCAACGGCAGCGGTAGCATTGGTTTCCTTTTTCTTTTCTTTAGCCTGGATAACGGCCGTGCCTCTATTATCCTTTTGGGTGCGCGTTGCGTCGCGCGTTGTTCCTTCCATCTTTCTCTTTGTCTAAGTCGAGGAGGTCCTTGTGCTTTGAGCTTACGGGGGTGTTCATTATAATTCGTTTGTAGTCGCTAGCTGTGCAGTAGATTGAAAGGAAGCAATCGTCCTTCTAACAACCTGGGCGTGTGTTTGGTTTCTTTTTTTTTTTCTCATCGTCATGTCTCCAAGTGGAGCTGATACGAGTATCTCCTTTCTAAGCTCTTTTCTGGATCGCGTTATCTCCATGAAAGATAGCTTTACTCCTTTTGTCTGCCATGCCATTGTCAGCGTGGTCTTTTTGCTTCCTCCTCGTCCTCACTAAGATTTGTCACTTAATAACGCGTAACAAAGAATAGCGAACAGTTTCAAGAGCACTAAAGTAAAAGACGACACGCTGATATTATTTAAAGTGCCGATGGAGTTGAGTCGGGGGAGGAAGCTGTCGCATCGCACTCTCTAAACACATTGACCCGCCCCGAAGATTACTCGTACATTCTTCTCCGCACACTACCAACCGAATGTTGCTGAAAGGCAATTAAAATGTCCTTTTAATGTTCATCGGCAAGTATTTTAATTTGCACAATTTTCTTGAGGATAATGTGCGCGTTTCAAATGCCCACTGCCATTAGCTTAATTGCTTTCCAAGTAAATTAAAGTGCTCAATATTCATATGGATTTATGGCGGAGGATGGAAAAGCATGGCACGAGTGACAAGTTTTAATTTATTAAAAACTTTCTAAAAGCGGTTAGAGGCAACTTTACTTTGCTTACTACAGTCCTGGGTGGACCCGGGCATCAACCAACAACTCGGGGCAACTCGATCTTGTGCTAGCCGCCTGCAGTTTTGCACACGAAGTTGGTTGAGGTCCTTTTCCTCTTATGTGCGCCACGTTAGGTGAGGTCTTCCTTTGCCGCATCGTCCCTCCGAGATGGATTCGGACCCTTGTCGTAGTCCTTTTCTGACAACAAAAAAAACGGTGATGTTGTTACCGACATTGAGGGAGCACCGTGCATTCCCCACTGTCATCCTACATAGACAGACGAGTTTGGAAAGGATGACAGAACTAGACATGGCTCTGTATAGCTCGTTTCTATAAACACTATCATTGCCGACTATAAAAACATAATGTGAATGGGAATATCTGATCTATGGTGGACTTTCTTGGCTTAAAGCCACTACAGACTAATCAGATTGTTGATAAACGGTTTAAGGCATTCACTGTAGTTGGCGCAGTTCAGAGGGTCTCCTTTTTGAGGATCGGATGAGGTTTCATTCATCGGGTATGCTTTCATTCGACCATATCTTACAGATGAGTTGATGTATGCTTCGTACCAAATCATAGCTCAGCAGTTAGACCATCTGCTCCAGCAGCCTTGTTCGATTTAAGCTTAATTATTGCTATCTTCACTTCACTGAGGTCGGATGGGCGGAATTGATGATCGTCATCCTTCTGGTTGAATGGAGCATTCTGCCTGACAGCGGAGATGTGGTCGTTACCGCCGTTTAACAATCTGCAGAAGTGATCTTTCCAAATAGTCAGCACCGACTGTGACTCTACTCAATGTTAGCTGCTCAGAAGGTACACACATTCAAAATACTGGAGGAGGGCCTTGCATCAATTGCAACGTGATGAATTTGGTTGACATTTAATTGATCAGTAGAGCACCAGCTGTCGTTATAAACATTGAAGTGTGCAAATCGTGTGCTAGCTGTAGTGATGTTTTGGGCCACCAAAAGTCTATTAGCCTGAGTTCATTACCGGAGGTATTGTGATGCAGGCTGTATTTCCGACGGTGTTTCACGATTTTAACGTAATAACGTGGACAAAGGTCCAGTCAAGGAGCTTATAAAAGCAATCTTTGGTCACGTCGTCCTTATCGTCTATGGGGGCGTCCCCTATTAATTTATTTTTATTTCCTTTTGTTGATTGCGGCCGATATATAATGGCTAGGGTTAATAGGGGCTGCCCGCAAGGTGACATTCTTTCTTCACTGTTATGGTACATGGTGGTCGACTCTATGCTAAACAGTCTCAACAGCTGTAACGTCTATGCACAGGCATACGCTGATGATGTTGCCGGACTTTCTGCCGAATCATGCCTAGAGACTATCTGAAGGAATAGTCTTTCTTTTAAAATTGTGTTTGTTCTCTTTACGAGAAGGATGAAGTTAGTCAGTTTGACTCAAAGGCGTCACTATCCGAATCTCAAATGAAGCTAAATAAGTATTTAGGAGTAATTGTGGATAGTAAACTTCTTTGGTCGAAACATCTTGAGTCGAAGACAGCCAAGCCACTCTCAGTTTTCTGGCAATATTAGGGTACTTTATGTCCTATGGATCTACACGATAATTACAAGACCTTTCTTAGCATATGCGTCGGTTGTTTGGTGGAAAAAGCTTTCTCGAAATTATGCCGCTGCTTCTCTCACTAAACTCCAAAGAACAGTATCGGCTGCACGGGTCTAGCTTGCCTGCCTCTGATCTGGATGCATTGTTGAACTTCTATACTCTTGATATTTATATCATGGGCAACGTAATAAAAGCCTTCTTTCGTCTTAAACGAAGTGGCTTTTGGTTTAACCTGCACTGGAATTTCGATGACCTCGGGCGACACTTATCTTTCGGCTCTTATCTTACGTCTATGCTGTCTGACGCAATGACACCAACTGCTTCATAAATTTACTTTCGACTTTTCTCGCGCTCTGGACTGGATTTGGCCGGAATCTGAGTCAAGATGGAATTGTAGACAAATTTCCACGGATGGCTCCAAAAAGAGTGAAGGGTGTGGAGCTGGAGTCTTCTTGGAGGACGACTATATAAGGCTTCACTTCTCATTAGGTAAGCATGTGTCGCTAGACACAGTTCGGAGGGGAACCTGCGTTTGGTTTTACCTGCGTCATTGATCAGAGCTTCCATTGACGGTTATAATTCATGACTCTCCAGGATGTAGACAGATTAATCGAATACTCACGAATGCCTGTGGGAAATCCGCCGTAGCTGGCTCTCTGTTTACATATTTAGATCTGACTGCCGGTCAGTTTGGGTCGTATGTGCAGGATGCTCGAAGGTGTATTATGTCTGTTTGAGTACATATATCGTTGTGTGCCTTTGTTGCGTAAATAGGAGGTGCGGGTTTGTGTATGGTTTCCTCTGTATCTGCGTGTTGCTTTTGTGCGTTTCTTGTTTGGTGTGTTTGTGTGCATTTAGCCTCTCGCCCCTTCGCCTTCTCAGTTGTCGGAGTTTATAGGCTTTTCGGTTCTCACTGCTCGCTCCTTTAGGCGCAGTTGCTGCATCATGCTTGTGATGGCTTCGTTTGTTGTATCCCAAGCTTCGCAAGAACAAATTAGGGAATGTTCTACATTCTGGTCTTTGCCTTCACAGTGCGTGTAGTACGTGCTCTTTCCAGAGCATTTTCCATAACTCTTATTAGAATTTCAGGTCCCAACGCCCTCTCTTTTTCTCGAATATTGGCTTTAAGCTGTTGTATGGTTTTTGGCTTATTTGAATACATCGTACCCTTTAGGTAGGACCAAAGATAAAAATCTGGTGCCGTTAAATCGGGCGAACGTGGTCGCCAGTTGAAATTTGAAAATCACGATATTATTCGATCGTCCCCTCAGGAGAGATATAGTTTGACGAGCTGTGTGAGCTGTCACTCCATCTTGTTGGAACCACAATTCTGGATTGTTCCCCACCTCTGGCCTTAAAAAACTGTCAATCATTGCCCGGTGTTGAATGCTATCCACATTAACCGCAACTTCTTCGTCGTTTTCGAAAAAGTATAGTCTGAAAGGATCATTCTAAGGTTACCCCACACCATACTGTGCACCTAACTGGGTGCATTTGATGTACAACAATTATTTTTGGATTTTGGTTGCCCCATAATCTCAGTTTCAAATAACCATTTAGGTAAAAATGGGCCTCATGTCGCTCATTATGATGTTGCGAATAAACTCGTTGTTCTCTCGGAACAATTCTCGAACACGCCGGGCATAATGAATGCGTATTTGTGGATCATTTTGTTTTGACTCTTAAACCGATTGCATCTTATAGGGAAAAAGATGTGAATGCTATAGCGGACAAGCTACAATTAGGAACATTTCCCCTACAACATCGCTACAATTGGGGACACTTCCCTACAACATCGCTACACTTCGGAACTCCTCTCTACAATTCAGCAATGCACCAGGACTTCTACCGTGGAACGCAACCAGAGCTGTCATTCGCCATTACAACTTCACCTTTTATTTCTTCTCAATTTTGGTTTGCTTCGCGCAACTCGCATTTCATTTTTTGTGTAACTAAGTATCAACTTTTTGCTGTAATAAACAATTTAAGTAATTCAATCCACAAAAGCGTATTCATTTACATAATTCGTTTCACATTACACTGCCATAAAATTCTTTGCAAAGACCGCCTCGATATCACCAACTGCTGAGAACATCGCCTGGTGGAAGTTTCTGGGTATTTGCTCGCACCCGAGTAATGTTTACCTCATGTCGAACTGCATTAGGTCTTCCGGCACGCGGAAGATCACAGACAGCCCCTTGTTGCTGAAAACGCTGAACGCATAAATTGTTGGAGCACTAGGCGCATTTCGAAATATTAAAGAAATTACGATATGATCTTTGTGCCAGAATAATCGAAGACTGCCTCTCAAAATAAAATTTAACAACTTTTGTTCTTTGCTCTGTGCTGAGTCTCTCCATCATAAATTTCCCAAGTTTTTCAAAGTCAATTCTGAAAAAAGAAATATATAAGGGGTGACCAGATAGCAATGATAGTTTTTCCAATTATTATGTTTCAGCAGCTGTCAAAGTTACCAATGACATCCAATAAGGTCTGCCATTTCATCATGCATCGTTTAACGCTTCCCGGACATGTGGAAATTATTAAAAAATATCGAAATTTCGGCTCAGTTGTAAATACGCAACGTGAATTTCGTCGTGAGGTCGGTCGTCATCATGGCTTCAGTGCGCAGACAATTCGTCGGAACGTGGAATAGTTTGAGCCTGAGTACACTCTTTTGGACCTTAAGCCAAAATTGGTGCGAAGTGACGAAAATATAGACGCCGTAGCGGCCAGTATCGAAGAAAACCCAGAAATGTCGATTCGGCGCCGATCAGCTGAAATGGGCATCGCCAGAGAGTCAATCAGGCTTCTTTTGCGTTTGGATTTGGGCCTACATCCGTATAAGTTTGTGCTGAAGCAAGATTTGAAGCCAGATTTCGATAATTGGGTGCTGGAAATGCTAGCCGGAGATCCGGATTTTGGTCAAAAAATGTACGACGAGGTCCATTTTTGGCTCAGCGGCTATGTCAACAAACAAAATTGCCGTTATTGAAGCGACCACAATCCACAAGTGTTCGACCAAACATCAATGCATCCACAAAGACTGACTGTTTGGTGCGGTTTGTGGCACGGCGGTATCATCGGACCTTATTTCTTTCGAAATAAGGAAGGAGACACCGTTACCATCAATGGCCCTCGGTATAGAGCAATGTTAACCGACTTTCTGTGGCCAGAGCTCGACAACATCGATATATCCGAGCTATGGTCCCAACAAGACAGCGCTATATGCTATACAAGCGACACAACGCTCGAAGTGGTGCAGGAGAAATTTGGCGACTGGGTCATCTCACGGCGATCATTCATCAATTGGCCGCCCCGATCATGCGACTTGACACCCCTCGATTATTTTCCCTGGGGCTACGACAAGTCCTTAGTCTAAGCTAACAAGCCAATCACTTTGGACGAGCTCGAGGCCATTTGCCGGAATAATGCCGCACATATTGGACCGAGTCATCAAAAATTGGACCGACCGCTTGAAGCACTGCCAGCGAAACCGAGGCGGCTATTTAAATGATGTGCTATTCCATACATAATGGCATGAATGTAGCTTCAAAATGAAGTTAGAATCAATTTGATCCTATTTTTTCGATGTCAGTTAAATTTAGCTACAGAAAAAAATAAATATCAACACCATTTCATCTGGTTTTAGTGCATATTCCTACGTGCTGACCAAGCAAACAGAGTATAACAACCTTACCATTGCGATTTGCCTAAGCTCCCGTAATAGTTTCTTTTAATAGCCAACTTATGCTTAATGACCATAATCCCTTCAAACGAATCTTAATCCTGTAAGCCATCAACCTTACAGACGCGCAGCAAATACATTCCTCAATATCCATGCCATCATCATCTCTGAATATAATGGACCGCAGAATTTTTCTCGCCCCATCGGATACGTGTGTTCTTGCCAACCTTCAATGGAGCCGCTGACATTTATGGTGTGCAACTCTGCCACATCCCTAATTGCAATCACAATAAATCTTGTCAATTAAATTATTAAACGAATATAAGAGAGCGCACAGAGCCACTCATACACACGTACCTGCACACTGTGCTTTTGCAATTATCGGGCATTTTATCACCTTGACTACTTGCCGGTGCGGCAATGGTGGTGGTGGTGGTGTATGTTGCTGCTACTGGCTGCGCGTGTAATTAAAATGTCTGCACTCACTTAGTGCATTCCGCCGCCCGGTGGCAGTGTCCGAAGACTCTTTTCGACCTCTCATCCCCACCACCACCATCATTGGTTGGTGCCACTGCACTGCACAGAACAAAACAGATGAATGAACAGACAAGAGACGCAAATGCTTTGCTCCTCCATGCTCTTGCTCCTCGTAGACTTGCCTCCCCAAAGGAGAATCCATAAATTTCCACCTTGTCAACTTTTGATATTAATAAATTACTAAAGCGCATAATTAATTAGTCGGACTCGAATATGTTCTACTCGTATGTACCTACAGTGGATTTGCATGTATCCGTATGTATGTGCGCAGTCTGGCGTCTTCGTTGTCCTTTCACTTGGCGCTGAGTGTTGTGCTGCTCTTGCTGGAACTAGAGAAGTCTATACCTCAAAAACCGTTGACAACCGGCGGCTATCTGTTTGGTTGTAACATTTTCACTTACGGTAATTAATGCTTAATGACAAATTAACACACATCCAGGTGCAACCGTTGCCATCGCCGTACCGCCCCCGATAGGCTCCCGTTTGTACGGAAGCATGCTTACATGTATGAAATATGAAGTCCAAGTGGCTGGAAGCGGGTTTTTGATCTATGGGTTGGCACAGTTTTCTATCTGTTGAGCCACTATAAAATATTATACCACACGAGCATGGGTCTAGTTGGGGGAGTAGAATCAAAGTTGTGGGGGTGAGTCAGAAACTTTTCGCGAAACTTGTCATAGACTATTGAAAAAGTTTTGACCGTGATGTTGTTGATCGCTGCACTTAATGTGATTCATAGACATTTAGATGCTGAGAGCGATAATCTGACTAATGTTGTCTAGTTCAAGTGCATCCACAGAATGTAAGATGTCTTCCATATAATATGAATCGGCTAAGAGGGTTTTGCTAATATTTTAACAACAACATGGGATAGGTGGTTTTGCATCAAAAACGTTGTAACTATCAGTGAAGATTGCCGAAACGTCGACCATGACCATTTCTTGATTGTAACCGGAGCAGACACTTTCATGAAGGATGAATAAATAAATAGATAGAGACTGTAAAGACCACCAACGGCAAACACTATCTACGTATCAGTCGATCTTAAGACTCAATCTTAAAGAATTAAAGAAGTAGCCGAGCT
Source organism: Pocota personata (assembly GCA_963082735.1). Lineage (NCBI taxonomy): Eukaryota > Metazoa > Arthropoda > Insecta > Diptera > Syrphidae > Pocota > Pocota personata. The sequence goes on along the minus strand of OY720429.1, from coordinate 259,942,340 downwards.
CACATTGGGCTATCCACTACCAGAAAAAGGAACCCATAGTATGCGATGAAGGGTGAGCATCGAGTAAGACATACAAATAGCAAGCAAGAAGATTGGACTAATAAAAAATATCATGCAGAAAGAAGACGCAACCTTCCAGCTCAAGAACTTTGAAGGTTTACACCATCGAAACAACTTCGACAGATTTTATAAAACAAAAAGCAACGCGCTGCCAGATTTTATGTATACACTTTCCAGCACCAGATCTGGAGAAGTGATAGGGCCCGAGAATGTCCAAATCCAGCCAATGAATAGGCATTTTTCCAGCCCAAAACAATAAAGTTGCTGTTATCGATGGTCTCTTATCGGAGCTTCTCCAATCTGGAAAGCATGATTGGGATGTCGATTGAAAAAGCCACAAGTCGAAACCGACATCCACTAACCGACTTTTTAAAAGCACTCTACAAGATTATGGCTTATTTCGATATTCCAGTACGGCGGTTAGCACTGAAAAATATGTGTGAACCATGACGGTCTTAACACGTAAAGCATTATAATATCATACGTACTCCACAAGTCGGAATATATTAAGTGCGCAACTGAGTTTTCGCTATTTGTCAATAGATGGCTCCAGCAGTAAGTGCTGGTCGATTTTGACATATCAAAAACGTCATTAACCGAGCATAAACATATGGTAAACAAACTGTTTTAACACATTAGTGATTTTGTTTTGGCGTCATATACTCTTGGTTCTGTGAAAATGTCTGATTTTGTGCCAAATAATCGTCATTTGCGGGAAGTGTTGATTTTCTTCTTTCATTCGAAGAAAACGGCGGCTGAAGCGCATCGAGAGCTCCAAAAAGTTTACGGAGATGCTGCTCTAAGTGAAACAACGCGCCGTGACTGGTTCCGTCGTTTCAAAGACGGTGATTTCGATGTTGACGACCGCCCGCGTGAAGGAAGGCCAAAATCCAGCGAAGATGCTGAATTGGAGGCATTGCTCGATTCGATGAGGATGCGTGCCAAATGCAAGAACAGCTTGCTTCAGCCGTCAAGCCGTTTTCAAGCCATTGCATGCGTTTGGAATGATTCAAAATCAAGGAACTTGGGTTCCTTATGATTTGAAGCCAAGGGACGTTGAGCGTCGTTTTTTCGCCTGTGAACAACTGCTCCAGCGGCAAAAAGAAAGGGTTTTCTTCATCGCATCGTGACGGGTGATGAAAAATGGATTCATTACAGCAACCCAAAGAAAAGAAAGTCATAGGGACTGTTCGGATCGGCCGAATATTCACGCTGCGAAGATTATGTTGTGTATTTGGTGGAACCAGTCGGTGTCATTTATTATGAACTGTTGAAAGCCAATGAAACTATCACTGGGGAACAATATCGACTTCAATTGATGCGACTGAGCCGAGCACTGCGCGAAAAACGGCCACAATACGAGCAGAGGCACGAAAAAGTGTTTCAACAGCATGACAACGCTCGGTCTCATGTTGCCAAACCCGTTTAAACCTACCTGGAAATGCTCAAATGGGAAGTCCTACCTCACCCGCCATATTCCCCAGATATTGTGCCATCCGATTATTACTCCGTTCGATGGCACATGGTCTGGCTGATCAGCAGTTCCTCTCATATGAAGACATCAAAAAATGGCTTGATTCGTGGATAGCCTCAAAAGATGAACACTTTTACCAACGGTATTCGAGCTATGCCAGAAAGCTAGGAAAAAGTTGGAGCTAGCGATGGGCAATACTTTGAATGATTCATTTGGAACCATTTTTTCACAATAAAGTTGCATTTTCGTCAAAAAAAAGCGAAAATTTAGTTGCGCACCTAATATATGACTCCAGGATTTTTGAGTATTGTTTTGGTTGATATTTCTACAGCTTATGGACTAGTCCTTTATGCCACACCTTATCAAAAGCCTGTGTAATATCAAGGAAGATGGTAGAGTATATTTTGTTCTCTTCTAGGGCTAGGGTCAACTTGATCTGTATCCTATTCTAAATCCAAATTGATGGTTTGGTATCAATGGCTTTTCTTCTATGATCGAATGGAGTCGTTTTAGAATAATTTTTCTGAATAGCCTTGTCAGTATTGGCAAGGAAATCGGACGATATGAGGTAAGTTTGCCAGGTTTTGGTATCATAATTACTTTTGCAACTTTACACATTCGTGGAACATACCTTAGTCTAAAGGCTGCACTTATTATTTGTGCTAGTTTTTTCATACCTATTTTAGGCAATTTTTTCAAAATTTCTCCTGTAATACGATCAAATCCCGGAGCTTTTATCGGGTTAATCGTTTCGTTTGTTTCTTAGCTATTTCGTTAGAGGTTACTGGTGGAATTAATCTATCCTCTTCACATATTTCTTCTGTCTCTTGGAGGCAATCTTCGTATCTTCGTATGGTTGAAAGACGTTTTCGAGATGTTCAACAAATAGGTCTGCCTTTTGCTTGTTTCATTTTGCCCAGTTTTCACTGCTGTTTTTAATTCTTCATCTCCTCTGCTCTTGTCCTTCCATCTTCGTCAAAATAATGCTTCACTTTATTTTTATGATAACTTCGGTGAACTAGCAAATTCGGAGGCCAGGAACCTCTAACGCTTCATTGGAAGCTTTAGTTAACTCTAAGGTAGGTCACCCTAACCTAACCATCCCCACTCGATTTTCGTAGCATCTTCATCTGGTCTCCTTGTCGATTCTCAATGCAAATCTCTCCTTTTTGTACCAGAGCGGAACGTCCTCAAAGTAATGCGCAGCGATAAGCTAATATCGTCTCACATCCGCTTATATTCGGGTCCAAGTTTTCATAAGAAAAATTTTTAAGGGCGACTGGATGGCAGGGTGCTATGCATTTTGACAAATTTTTATGATCATTCTCCCATTTGCCAGAAGCATAAATCTCTCCCATTAACCCCAAGATATAGTCTTCAAGGTCAGACTTGACCTTATCCTTTCAAAATGCTAGCAAAATTGTTATCTTTTAACTACTTACTTTACTTATGTCCTGTATCCCCTTGTGGATCCTAGGGCCTCTACAACGCCTACGCGCCATCGTGTGCGATTTCTGGAAATGTGCCTCAGCTCTCCCCAACTCTTTCCCAGTTGCCGTGCTTCCTTCTCAACTGTTCTGTGCCACATACTCCTAGACCGCCGCGTATCCTGATCCTGGGTAAGCGGGTTCCATTGCATCGCTTAGTTAGCTATGGATCTATCACACTTTCGGAGAGTGTGTCCGGTCCACTGCCACTTTCGTCGTCGTGTGGTTGTGCCTATAGGTTCATGGCCCGTTCTCTGATAAAGCTGTTCGTTAGAGATACGGTTTGGCCAGAATATCTTTAAGATGTAACGTAGACACCTATTGACAAATGTTTGCAGCTTCCTCGTGATAGTGACGGTCACTCTCCAGGTACCACAGCCATATAGCAACACGGATTCAACGTTGGAACGGAACAGTCGTAGCTTGGTGTTTAAGCTAATTGCATTACTTCGCCAAACTATGGATAGCATCCCAAACGCAGATTTTGCATTACCTATTCTGCTGGCTATTCCAGTTCGGTTCCGCCATCGGTTGAGACAATACTTCCAAGGTATTGGAAACTCTCTACTCTCTCAACCGTTTGTCCAGCAATGCATATATGAGTTGATGAGTTTGGTCATAGGCTGATCATTTTTGTTTTTGCCGAGTTAATTTTCAGAACAACGACGTCTGCTTCCCTCTCCACATTTGCCGTCATTTGGTGAAGGTCCATTAGTCTGTGAGGCAGTAGGCATACATCGTCGGCGTAGTCGAGGTGTTTGAGTTCAGATGTGAGAGTCCATCTGTTGATAAGGCCGCATTCAGCACATCGCTAATCACCAATAAAAACAGTATTGGTCAAAGTATGCAGCCTTGCCGAACCCCACTTTAGACTTAGAATTCCTCAGACAGCCTTCCTCTGTGCAAAATGTGACATGTGGACCCATCATATGTAGCCTTGATATTTGCTATTAATTTATCAGGAATGCCTCTCCTGTGCAAGGCACGCCAAATAAATTCCCGATGGACACTAACAAACGCCTTTTCAAAATCGATGAACAACAGGTGAAGTGGTGATCGACATTCAACACGTTGCTCGATGATGATCCGCAGGGTGTTGATGTGGTCGACTCAGGAGGATCTAGAGCGGAAACCTGCTTGTTTGGCGTCGAGTGTGTCTTCAAGGCTTTCTTTGATTCGCTCCAGGATGATTCTAGCTATTGTCTTGGCCACAGCAGGCAGCACGCAGATACCTCTCCAGTTTTTGCACTGCATTACGTTGCCTTTTTTAGGGAGCTTAACAATCATTCCCTTTTCCCACTCATCCGGAAAACTCTCGGCTTCCCATGTTCTCCCGACATGTGGGAACAGTAGCTCTGCCGATGCTGTTGGCGCAGCTTGAAAAAGCTCCGCAGGTATGCCGTCAAGTCCTACCGCCTTATTAGTTTTCAGTGCTTTGATTGCGGTAATAATCTCGTCCTTACTGGGGGTTGTGGTGCGAGTTCGGGAATTTCTTTCTACGGACACTTCGGTCTGACGTGGGTGCATATTGCTGGCGAATACTCAGTTTAAAACCGAAGCAAAATGCTCCTTCCATCTCTTCAGTTAATCCTCATCCGATATTAGCAACGAACCGTCTAAGCCTTTCACTGGGTGTTGAGTACAGCTTCGGCCACCTATAAGCTCTTTAGTGATTCTATAAACGGTTCTGCTGTCGCACCTCGCAGCTGCTTCTTCTGCTTCCGTAGCCAGCGCATTGGTGTAATTGCGCTTGTCACGTCTCACGCTACGCTGTACTTCGCTTATCTTCATGTGATATAGGGACTTAAGCTCGATCCTCCCTGCTGCTGGAGTTGCTGCAATTCGAGCTCTTATCTGTTTTCGTTCGTTGATCCTTCTCCACGTATCCTCTGAAAGCCACGCCCTATGGTTTCCCTGCGATCGACCGACAATCCTTTCAGCACCTGATGTGAAAACAGTTTTTACATGGCGCACTGAGGGAACTCTCAGTCGGTCTACATTGAACCTAGGTATTCTTGTGTCGTTAGATCTTCGAACGGCAGCAGTGCGTCATCGGATCTCGTACCAACCCCATGTCGGCACCTCGTCTGTTTCGGACGTCTAAGAGACTACTTCTAAAACGGAGACTGATGGCAAAATGGTCAATATGGTTGAAGGTTGCTTGCCTGTCAGTTGACACCCAACTGATTTTATGGCAGGCTTTGTGCTCAAACATGGTGCCACCTATGACAAGACGATTTGCGTTACAAAAGTCAACAAATCTGTCGCCGTTGTCATTGCGATTGCCTAGTCCATGCCGTCCCATCCCAATGACAATGTCGCCGTTGGGTGTTGCATTATGAACAGCTCCCAACTGGTTGTAGAAGGTCTCCTTTTCTTCCTCAGACGAACCATCCGTGGGGGCGTAACACTGTATAATGGTGACGCGACGTACTCTCGTCCGGAATCTGGCCGGTAAAATCCTATCACCGTCCAACTCCATATCCACGGGGGCTTCCGGATGGTCTTCCGGTGTAGAGTAACCATCTATCTCGCTTGCTCCCAATATGTCTAGCCTATATCGCATGAACTCATGCTCCAATTGAAGGAATCTGGCGTTCTGAGGTCCTTCACTCTGAGAGTCAAGGAGCGTCTTCACATTCCAGAAACCAATCTTAGTCCGGGTACGACAGCCAAAGGTCGTCAACGTATTATCAGTCCTTATCCGAGGCATTGTATCGGTTTCCGTAGCGGTTAAAGTATCTTTTAACTAAGGATGTCATGAATCTACTCGTATATGTGAACAGAAAAAAAAATAGAAAGGCATTCCTTCAAACTTGCATATCTTTCACCCTTTTTTTCGAAATTCCTTGCACGTGTATCTAACCATTTTCCAGCTTACAGTTCTGGAAGAGTATTTCACAAATTAAAACCACTGCTACACCCGGACTAGCCCACTACCATCCGAGCCGAGAGCATGCACCATTTTCAAAATTAAAAATTAATTCCACTTTCGCGATAATAGAAAAAGTTTTACCCTTAACTCCGCAGCCGCTTCGCACAAAAATACCATCAAAGGGTTTTGTCGGAAAAACCTCTCCTCTTCTATGGTGGGTGAGTACGGTGCGTAACTGAAATATTAAATATTCACGAAACGATGGTACCATAAAACCATCAACTCCTTCTTTGCTCATCCCCCGCATATCGTCGTCGCCTCCGCCACTGGCCGGTATGGAAAGGATTCCATTGGATTTTCACGAAACTAGTGTTGCCTAAAATTCTCGTGGCAAACTGTTGCGTGAACTTCTTTAGCAGAACAAATGTTAATTTAGTACATTCCAAGTTGGGCATGGCGTCGTAGTCATCGTCGTCGTCGTCGTCGTAGTCATGGTGGTTGTCGGTCGTCATGGTCCTGTGGATTGAGAGTGCTACTTGGCGCTTCGCTTGGTGGCAATGATGGTGTGTCCTCGTTCGGTTCATGCTGCTGCTCAACTGATAAGAAGCACCCGATGACTGGTTATTAATGAGATTAGAGTCGCCTCTGGACAGCGACTCCCGATAGTCGAACACGCACAATGGCCACACGATGCGATAACAAGGATGGGAACCGTTTTCCATACGCCCGGGCGAAGCTGTATTTCGTGTGTGAATAACGAGAAGAGGGGTTTGTTTGGCATTTGCGTGCCAGTGCATGCCAAGTGGACGGGGATATTAATTTCAAGACATTTTCACTGGGTGTACTTTCACATATAATTAAGTTGTAGTGATAGCATCAACATGGGTAATGAGGTTAGCTGAAGATTTTTTTTTTCTTTTTTTTTTTTGGAACATTTCCGTATCAGGAATTCGAAATGTCATTGTTTGTTTCGTGTCATTTTTTTAGTGGTCAAGACCACACGTGGTGAGTAAGGAAGACATCGCGGTTATATGGGCTTGTAAGTCTGAATCGTATAAAAACTGTGCTGTTGAAGCTTCGCAGATAGCAGCGGAAAAGGGTGCAGTTTATGTGTAAAATTGTCTTAAACTTACAGGAGTCTATGCAAATAAGCTCAGTTTCCGTAAAAATAAATCATTTAGACTACCAGATCGGATCGTGTTACTTCCCTCCGGGATATAGGTTGGTGGACGACGACCTCGTTCGCCTCTTTGACTCACTCGGGCCTAATTTTATCATCGGTGGTGACTTTAACGCGAAACACACTTTCTGGGGTTCAAGATGTAATTCAACGAAAGGCAGATTATTGTACAAAGCCAGTATGAAACGTGGTTTGGAATTTTTTTCGACGGGAAAGCCAACGTATTGGCCAACTGACAATAATAAAATCCCTGACCTCGTCGACTTCTTTATCGCAAAAGCGCTAACTAAAAATCTAACGGAAGTAGAAGAATGTTATGATTTATGCTCAGACCACTCAGCAGTCATTCTGAAAATCGGCGGAAGTCTAGCAAAAAAAGAAGGACCGCCTAAGTTAACTAGTAACAAAACAAACTGGGACGTTTTCAGAAAAGACTGCAAGGAAAATATTGCTCTAAATGTGCCGCTAAAGACACCACTTGAAATAGAAGACGAAATTGACAAGCTCGTGGAAGCCATTCAGTGCGCAGCATGGAAAAATACCCCTTTTCGAAAAACAGCAACACGGAACAGCAAAGTCAAATACCAGCCTGATATCGAAGACCTCATACGTGAAAAGAGAAGAGCGCGCAAGAGATGGCAACAATCCCGCGCGCCACCGCATAAAACTTATCTTAACCACCTTTCCAACAAGCTAAAAAATGTGCTGCAGGACTTAAGAAATCGCGAGACTTCTACTTACCTCGAGAGCTTGACCGCTGATAAGTGTTCAAACTACTCTCTATGGAAAGCCTTAAAGTCCATAAGGAAACCCGTAATGCACTCGCCACCAATAAGAAAAGCTAACGGCGAATGGGCAAAAGGAGACAAAGATAAAGCGGAATTATTTGCCGAACATTTAGAGGAAACGTTCAAGCCATTCGATGGACAACCATTGATCGAAGATCCGGATGCAAATACGGCACCCGACAACTTTAAATTAAAAACTGTATCCCTGTCTGAACTTCGAATGACAATAAGAAAACTGAAAAATAACAAGGCTCCAGGATATGATTTAATCACTGGCGAAGTTTTGAAGGAGCTACCGAAAAAAGCGTTAGTTAAGTTACTCTACATTATAAATGCTTCATTGAGACTTCTATATGTTCCAAGGCAATGGAAAGTCGCCGAAGTAATAATGGTTCCGAAACCGGGGAAATGTGCAAACGACAAGAAATCATATAGACCCATTTCGCTTCTGCCGATAATATCTAAAGTCTTTGAGAAACTTCTGCTAAAAAGATTGCACCCAGTAATTGAAGAAAGGCGATTGATCCCGGATCATCAATTCGGGTTTCGGGTTAAACATTCCACAATCGATCAGGTGTATCGAATTACAAATGAAATTGAAAAAGCTCTAGAAGGGAAAAAGATATGCTCTACCGCTTTTCTCGACGTATCGCAAGCGTTCGACAAGGTATGGCACGAAGGCCTGAGATATAAGCTAAGGGAAATCTTACCAGATAAATTCTACAGAATATTGGAATCTTACCTTAATAACAGACTCTTTCGTGTTAAACATGGGGCAGAATATTCGAAATTCAAAGAAATCCATGCCGGTGTTCCGCAAGGAAGCGTTCTCGGCCCAATCCTGTTCCTCCTCTACACAAGAGATATACCACAAGATGAAGGGACTGTCGTAGCAACGTTCGCAGATGACACGGCTATCCTCGCAACAGATGAGTCAGTCGAATCATCAACTGGAAAACTCCAACGAGCTTTAAACAAAGTATGCGAGTGGACAAAGACCTGGAGAATCGTCCTTAACGAGACCAAGTCAACGCATGTCAATTTTACGTACAAAAAGATAAACAACTTACCTATTTCCATTAACTCGGTACAAATACCGTACGCAAACGAGGCAAAATATCTAGGAATGACACTAGACGCAAAACTTAAGTGGAAGCCACATGTTAAAAAGAAGCGCGACGAGCTCGAAATCAGACTTAGAGAAATGTACTGGCTACTCGGGAGATACTCGAAGTTAAGCGTATACAACAAACTGCTTCTGTACAAGCAAGTGCTAAAACCATCTTGGACATACGGTATACAACTTTGGGGTTGTACCAAGCCAAGCAATATGACTGTTCTGCAAACATTCCAAAACAAAACACTAAGAGCAATTGTGAATGCTCCATGGTATATAAGGAATAGTGATATTCACAGAGAACTAGGAATTGCTACCGTGAGGGATGAAGTAACAAACTTTGCTCACAAACTTCGTACTCGCCTTCATGATCATTGCAATAATGAAATAATCCGTACTCTGGACGTGACAAACCTCGAGCGCCGACTACAAAGAACAAGACCGTACGATCTGGCGCAGTAAGGGAAAACCGCATGTAATGACGGTATTAGTAGGTGCCTTCGCAGGAAAGCTACCTACCTAACGCGATTAACACTACAGAAGCGTAAACTACTTGTTAAGGCAACTTAGTCGTAGTCACCACAAAACGAAAAAATGAGAGGAACGAATTTCCTACTACTATGAGCACGAGCGGCCGGTTCTCATAGTGCCTCTCTGGGGGGTGAGGTTTAGCCCGTAGGCATATACTGGCAGACGCTTATGAATCATCAGGTCAGATATATGAATCGGGCATAACCAATGGTACGGGCCATTGGTATCTTTTGAAGATTCCTGCACCTCCAGGCGCAACCAAAAAAAAAAAAAAAAACTTACAGAACCATCTTTATTTCGAGAATGGGTGTGTTTACCCCACCCGACATTTTCTTAATCGTTGAACCCAGATAAGTTACATGAAAGGTCCGAATCGTGTTAAGAGTCGACTTCGGTCATCCATTGTGGTAAAACAGTTGTCATCCAGTGATGCGTAAACCCCCACCCGGAGCCCCAAATCCTACGTAATACAAGTACAACGAACTAAAGGTAGGGACACTGCGCTGATGACCAAATTTCTTCACATCATGAAATACCGTGATTGATAACCCTTAATGGTTGAACAGTAGCCTGTGGCATAGCCACATAGTTTAGATCACCGATGGCTATGGTAAATCTTATAAGATGCAGCATCTCGAATCCCGAGATGAACGAAAAGTAATTCCAAAGTCTTAGAATCTAGATGGTCCGATCTAAAAATCTTTAAATTCGAGGGAGTAAGATGCAGGGAAGAGTGGTTACCAAAAGTTCTCAAGAACTGTGATTCTGAACTAAATTCCGAAAAGTCGCAAGAAAAGTCGGCAAGGATTAAAAGTCGCCTCGGATACGGACGGATACTTTGTTGATGACCTTTAGCTATCGTACACGGGACAACGATCGGTTTCTGGAACGTTTCGACTCACTCCAAGAAGGGCCTCAAAATGGCAGATTCTTTCAATTTGAGCGTGAGTTCACACGATATATAATGTAGACATCTTGGGGCTGACTGAAATAAGATGGTACGATGCCAGGGAATATCACTCCCCAACAAGAAACACTGTCATGCTCTACTCTGGTAGACCAGCGGAGAGCGGGCGGAAGTCCTGAGTTGGTCTGATGCTAACTTCATCAGTACGAAGCAGCCTCATATCCTGGAAACCCCACAGTGACCGAATATTGATGGCTAGATTCCAGAGTAGAGTAAGAAAAATTAGCATCATTATGCTCCCATCGAAGACGCGACTGAGGATGATAAGGATAATTTCTGTAGTCAATGAGGCTCCGCCTACAACCAAACGCCTAATGGTGATATAGTAATAGTGATGAGGGATTTCAACGCCAAGATGGGAAGAGAAAATGCTATGCTTAAGCACGTGATGGGAGTTCATGGTCTTGGTGACCGGAATGACAACGGAGAGCGGTATGTGGACTTCTGTAATACCAACCGCCTAATAATTGGAGGTACGCTGTTTAGGCATAGTACCTGCCACAAAATCAGTTGGGTCTCAACTGACAGGCAGCGAACATCCAACCAGATCGATTACATTGGGATCAGCCGCCGCTTCAGAAATTGTCTTCTAGACGTCCGAAACAGACGTAGAGCCGACATCGCGCAAGAACGCGATCACCATCTTATACTGCCTAACATCGGTGGACCTGGATACGCTAGAGGGATACTGTTCTCCAGAGTTGTCACCTCGGTTCTTTTATATGCCGCCCCAGTCTGGGTACAGGCACTAAGAGTGAAGGAGACCAAAAGGAGATTATCCTCAATATATAGACTCTGCGCGCTACGGACAATCAGCGGCTTCCGAACCATCTCAGATGAGGTCGCCTTTGTTATAGCTGGAATGGTTCCCATCGACATCCTCGCAAACGAGATGTTCAGAATATACAATAGAAGAGCCCTGAACCAACACGATGCCAATGGCATCAAGGTAATCAAAAAGGAAGAATTTGCAGTGTCAGCAGCTATGCTGGACATACATATAAACTGATACCGATAATCCAAGGCTGGATAAGTCGAAAATATGGGGAATGTAACCATCACCTTACACAGTTCCTGTCTAGTCACGGCGGTTACCGCAAATACCTCCACCGATTTGGACACCACAGTTTACCATCCTGCCCCGAAGGCCCGGATGAAGATGAAGATATGCAGCACGCAGTCTTTCTTTGCACACACTTCACGGCATGAGCTGCAGAGAATAGAAAAGCAGCAGAATGGTGGAAGATCTTTCTAATCTTAGGAAGATTACCAAAGAAATCTTCAATGTCTGCTATCGACACAAGCTTTGGCAACCATATAAGGATTGCATAAAAGAATATAAGAAATCCATTAAAAGGGCCAAGTCTCTCGCTTGGATGGACTATTGTCAGTCCATTGAAACCATTAAGGACTCTGCCAGACTGAGTAAGATCCTATCCAAGGAACACTCCAGTCCGTCCTTTATCAAAAGGCCTGACGGGACTTGGACGGATTCCTCTAGCGAGTCTCTGGAGCTTTTAATGCAAACTCACTTTCCAGGGTGCAAAAATGAGATTGCTCACTCAATTTGTCCTCAAGATGTGCAATCCTCTTCTTGGAACGACATTAAGACAACAATTACAGAGGTTAATACCTCTTGGGCCATTTCCAGCTTCTCTCTCTATAAATCGGCTGGACTTGACGGCATGCTCCCGGTAATGCTACAAAAAACATTGGATCAGGTGGTCCCTTGGCTAGTTCCAAACTATAGAAGCTGTATTCTTCTAAACCACGTCCCCCTGAGTTGGAGACGTGTTCGTGTTGTGTTTATCCCGAAAGCGGGGAAGCGGGGGCATGAATCTGCAAAGGATTTCAGACCCATCAGCTTGTCATCTTTCCTCCTTAAGACGTTGGAACGTATATTAGACACGCACATCCGTAATACAATAAATACATTCCTTCTATCAAAATCTCAGCATGCGTACACTAAGGGGCGATCGACTGAGATTGCGCTCCATGAAGTTGTGCGTTCAGACAATACACTACAAACAATTTACTCTTGCCACCTTTTTAGATGCTGAAGGTGCTTTCAATGTCAGGAATCCCTGTCCCAACTGGGTGTAGGGGAGTTTATTAGCAAGTGGATAGTGACTATGCTAAAAACCAGAATCATTCAATCGACACTCGGTAATAGTGTTTCCACCATATCCGTTGTAAGGGGAACTCCTCAGGGTGGGGTTATCTCTCCTCTTCTTTGGCTTATGGTAATCAAGAAAATTGTGTGTAGGCTTGTCCGAGACGGTGTCAAGGTTGTCGCGTATGCGGATGATGTGGTAGTGTTGGTATCGAGGATGTTTCCTTCAGTGATCAGTGAGATTATGGAAGGTGCCTTGGATAAGATTAGCACATGGGTCACTGGATGTGGACTTAGCGTCAATCCTAGCAAAACTGAACTGATGCTCGTTACCACCAAAACCAAAATACCGGCTTTACTCTCTTTACCACCTAGTGCTAGGTACCTAGGTGTGGTACTCGACCCTAAATTAAGCTGGAAGCTTAACACTGAACAGCGGGTAAAGAAAGCCTGTGTGGCTTTTTATGCTTGTAGCAAAACATTCGGTAAGATGGGGACTCCGTCCGAAGATGGTCATTTTGATGTACAGTGCGGTGGTGCGCCCTATACTTTCCTATGGATCGTTAGTTTGGTGGCCGGCGGTTAAGAAAGCATACATTACTAAACTCACCAACAAAGGACTGCGGCTCTAGGTGTTACGGGGGCGATGAGAACATGCCTAACTGAAGCCTTGAACGTAATCCTTCACCTTATACCACTCGACCTTCATATAAAGTACATGTCAGCATGTAGTGCGGTCAGATTAAGAGAAACAGGTAGCTCGTGCGATAGTCTTTACGGCAACAACAGCATCCTTAATCTGCTACCTCGGGAGTTGGCGGCAAATCTGACCGACTACATAATTCCCATGGTGAACTTTTGCAATGATGTCACGGTGAGATTTCCTTCCTCAAAACAATCATTTTCACTGACGCGACGGGTCGAAAATGGACTGATGGGTAGGGGCGGGAATCTTTTCTGAATCCCTCAATATCTCTAGTTCATTCCGTCTACCCAATTCATGCAGCGTATTCCAGGCGGAAGTTCTTGCTGTACGAGAGGCGTGCCGTCTCCTCAAACATACATCGATACAACTTAACCAAGCCGCTATCAAAGCCATCGTACCTGCGGCTTCCTCCTCCAAACTTGTTGAACAATGCAAGGAGGAGCTTGCCGCACTCGGTCATCGGTCTAGGATCAGCCTAATCTGGGTACCTGGTCATAGTAACATTGACGGAAAAGAAAGGGCTGATAAATTCTCCCCGTGCGGAGGAGGTCAACATTCCGTTAGTGGCCCTTAAGGGCAGAATCTTTGCTCATTTCCTTGCAGATGCTGGTAATAGATGGCGAGGGTTGCAGAACTGTGTCATATCCAGGCAGATGTGGCCCAAGTATAACTGGTGCAGAACACAAGAGCTACTAAACAGAAACCGGGCAGATATTGCTAGAGTTCTGTCAATTAGCACTGACCATTGGCCCATTGGGGTCCACGCAGCCAGACTGGGCATTACTTTTAATGCACTTTGTCGTAGCTGCAATATGGCCAACGAGCCTGAAACAATCCTTCACTTCCTTTGCAAGTGTCCGGCCCTTAGTAGGGTCCGACACTGTATACTTGGCAGACACCTCTTTGATAATATTAGTGAGTTAGCGGAGACAAGCATCGGGGACGCCATCAGTTTCCTCAATGCCAAGGGGTGGTTTTAAATAATCTTTTCTCTCCTTTCCCACAAGTCCAACGCCAGTTTCTACAACAATTTAGGTCACTTGAGTTGAGGTATTAAAACGGCGCCTCTGCGCTAATTATGTTTCAGCATAGTATGCTGTCACAACCACACCTACCTACCTACCTACCTAAAGCAGCAGAAGCAACAGAAGCAACTGAAGCAGCTAACACAAGACGTATAGCATGAATTGCTAACCAGCCCCGCGAAGTAATGCCTATCGGCAGTCCCGCGGGGAACGTGGTGGAAGAGTGCTGGGTGTGGATTAGTACGTAGGCGCATTCCTTGCATCGATTATTCGGGCTTGCGAATCGTGCATGCTGGTAACCCGGGTTACTAGTATCTTTAGAAGATTACCACATTCATTGGCGCAACCAACCAAAAAAAACAAAAAAATCCTAAGCTGTGCGAGTACTCCGCAACAATGTTTTAAAAATATTCTGAATTTAAACATTAGTTATTGAAGTGAGAGTTTTTGAAATAAGATTGAGAGTTCATGTGCTGATGTTCAAACCTGGACAAGCAGTCACTTATCTGATGGAAAGCTAGGATCACAAACACCACTTCTACTATATGTAGATATTGTTTGTTACTTTCTGATGCTAAATATACTAATTAAAGATTGAATACCTTGTTGGGAAATAGTGCACTAGCAGGGCTGAATAATTTCTTAAAGAAAAAAAAAAATATTACACGCAGACGATGTGCCTAGATACGTTTGGCAGCACAGAGTCAGTTTGTAGCACTAGCAAGTAGAACAGGAGCAATCAGAGGCTAGCAGATATTGCAAACTAAACAGATTAACCTGATACCCTCAATGCATTGACACGAAGAAGAATGGGCTCCCCTAGACAAATTTGGAGCAGAGTGGAGACTAAAAGTTGTTTTTTTTTTTTATTTCAAATGTTAAAACGGCAAAAAACCCAATAAATCTTTTCCGTCACCGTATATTTGTAATAAATCTTAAGCGTTCTATATCAAAGAAAAAAATCATGTTTAAGCCAATCCTATAGATCCTACTTTCGCAAACGTCTCCTCTGCGTCATCGAAACCATGACCCCATCCTTAAGAATCGAAATTCTTGATCATCCTGTCATGTCAGAAACACCATGTTAGACATCAAATAACAAAATTTCTTTCTGGTTAACAAAATTCCATGCCAGTCTTCTCATCGGGTTACGTGCACCAAATCTTTCAGATTGAAAAATAAAAAAAAGGAGAGGAAAGGATGAAATCTAAGCTCCTGCCCACACCCATAACCTGAAAATTGAAAATATATGTTCCCACGAAGATTCCCTCCCCAAAACTCCAATCCGTATTCGCTTCTTGAATTCGGAGTGTGTGCCTTACTTACAATTTTGTGGCAACATCATGGGTTGCCGACAAAAAAAAAAAAAAAAAATGAAAAAACACTTTCAGCGGTTTTGAGTTTTCTGCAAATCCACACACAGAGATCCAATAACACTCGGAGAAAATTGAGGAAAACTCAACTAAAGGATACATCGGTGCAGAGTATGTACGAGTATACGGCGGCGGCGGCCAACTTAATTTATGTGGGAGCGCCGAAGGAATGGGCACACACCCCAAGGACGTGACATGAACTCGCAAGCAAGGAACGTTGAGTGCATCACGTCAGAGCGCAAAATTTGTAATTCACAGCGACTCCAAGAGCTGCTCATATTTTTCAATCCACCCGCGCCAACCCCACCACCGTCCAAAGTGGAAAATGTGGAGCAGCACAATTTTCCACGTAATCTATTTAGAAGCACACTCACCCTTCGCCAAATCCGCCCTGCGCCCTGGAGTTCCTCTCGTCTGTTGTGTGCATTTGAATGCACCACCGTTCGATGTGGAAAATTATCCTTTTACGCCTATTTGCTCAGTGGCTCCGTACAGCTAGATTCAGCCAATGCCAAGCCGAGAAAATCGGGAAAAACCGACAAAAGTAAGAAGGGCGAACGGCTCTGAAACGAGAAAACTCTTTCGTGCGTGTGATCAGAATTTCCAAGGAGAATTCGGCTTCAGTAGAAGAAATTACTTCTGCCAGGAGGATATGTAGCAAATGAGGCGAGTGAGAATGGGGGGGATGGCATCGCCTCCCGACACTGCCAGCACACGTTCGACGCTTAGATTGCTTTTCGTACGATATACACTGCTTGTTGGGTGGGTTGAGAGTAGTGGTGTTCCAAAAAAAGAAATTGGTTCGATGTGCTTTATGGCAGCACTGTGCTGCGCCGCATGTTGAATGTGGTTCTGTGATCCTGCGATTTTGCTCCCGAATGCGGTTGAGAAACCATTTTGGCCTCCTTCGAGTTTTTGGGGGACATGAAAATTTGCGAACGGGAAAATGATACTGATGTGGGCGGCGAGTCTAGAGAGGAGGTGGGCTGCCCTGCCAGCCATCGCGTAGGTGGGTATAACTTTTCGTTATGATGAAGTACTGGAGTTAATGGGAAACGTAAACGCAATTTTTGCTCAGAATGGCGCATTAGGCAGGGTGTTCCAGGATGGCTTCTTCTCGCAGAGCGGGTGTTTGTGGCTTTGATGGTGGGGTCTGAAGTCTTGATGAGTTTCGTTGGCACATCAGCGGCGTACAACACAATGGATGCTTCACGCTGCGTGTAATTACTTTAATTATGCAGTATCTCTGCGGTTGGTGGGGTTTGCTGCGCGATATGTTAATTAAAAAATGAGAAATGAGGTGTTTCATAGGTTATGGGCAATAGATGTAGCAATATGAGAGGTAATTGTCGTTCGTAGTTATGGTTACGGGGGGCGTACACTAATGGCGTCAAATTTAAAGAAAAGTCAACGAACCGCTTGGTTAATGAACACAAGGACCTTGAGTTGTTTCTGGAAGAAACCTTTATTATCGATCTATGAGCAGTAAAAAAGGGACGGAAAGTACGTGCTAAGAAAGAAGAAGAAGAAGCTGGGGCAGCGTGAGATCGAGAACATATAGAGATACATCAGGAAAGAGGTCCGCAACTTTAATAAAAGGACTAGGACTACTTTTGCAGACTGTTGAACGGCGATGAACGCCAAATGCCGCCGCCAGCCTGTATGATACTCTTCACCTAAAGAACAGAACAACAATTATCAAAAAACGCGCATAAAAAGCAATGGGTGGCAAATACTTTTGAGCGGTAGAGTGGGTGCGCATACCCCAATCTTCGATACTTAGCGCAGATTGCCACAGGGGGCGCCGATTGTACCAGCGTTCCGGGGAACATAGCAGCCACGGAGAACTCCACGAGAGATTTATAATTGCCCGAAGAACTTAAAAGCTGCAACTAAAAACAGTAAAAAGAGAAGCTTCGAAGAACTGTGCAACGAAGCCAATCAAAACCCGTAGGGAAAAGCCTACCAAGTGGTTATGATAAAGTTATTGGGTGGCAGAAAACCCTCGCTCATGTCCTCATTGTGCTTTTGTGCTTTTTCCACAACAATAGGGAATAGAGAAACAAACGGAGAGGAGAATCACAATGGGGGCGTTACCAATACCTCTCATCACAGCAGCAGAAGTCCTACAAGTCTGCTAAAACATCAAAGATCAAAAAGCACCTGGTATTGATGGAATCCCAAACATTGCATTAAAAGCAGCAATTAATTGGTGCAGACGTATACAACGCCTGCCTCAAGGAAGGAGTATTCCCCGATCAGTGGAAGAAGCAAAGACTTGTCCTCTTACCAAAAGGTAACAAACCACCGCAGGATCCCTCATCGCATAGGCCTCTATGCATGCCAAAGCTGTAAGGTACGCTCAACGATTGATGCCATCGACGAAGTCATAAATACAGAGAAAAAAAGCCATCCAAGGAAGACAATGGAAGGGCGGAAGTAAACAGTACTACGCAATCATAACGCTGGATGTTAAAAACGCCTTCAACACCGCAAACTGGAGTAACATTCTGTGAGCTCTTACCGCCTAGAGAGTACCGGACTACCTGCAGAAAATAATGGCGGACTATTTTAGAAATAGAATGCTGTACTATTGTACCGACGACGGAATGAGGCAGTTTAACATCAGAGGCGGTGCCCTCCAGGGCTCCGTACTAGGTCTACTACTGTGGAATCTAATGTACGATGACGTCCTCCCGAGGTCCTCGAAAATGATTGGCTTCGCCGACAACGTAGCGATCGTTGTAGTGACCAAATTTCTTGAGGACTTGGAGCATGACTGTAATGAATCTATTGGGATGGTACAAGAACTAGCAGAGGAAAAGACCGAAGTAGTGCTCATCAGCAGCAGGCGAGTTATAAGAGTAACCGTGGGCGATCACGCTGTAGTTTTTAAACCAGAGATTGCATTACTATAGATGCAAGGTTGACTTTTAAGCAACACCTGCAACACGCCGCTGAGAAGGCAGCAAGAACAATGGTTGTGCTGGCAAGGATCGTGCTACATATTGGAGGACCTAAATAGAAGAAAAGACTGCTCTTAGCAAGAGTTCGGCTGAACTTCTATCTGACGCAAATGTTTACTGGTTCGTGGATGTTTCAAAGCCTACCTCCATAGATTTAGACACGAAGACAACCCTTATTGCCCATCTTGCACGGATGCAGAACACATCATATTTCACTGTCCATGAAGAAAGTAACTTGCCTGCGAACAGACTGGGTGTGGACTTAACACCGGAGAACACCACCAGACAGGTGACGATAACGAAGAAGCTTGGGAAGCAGTAAGCGAAACTGTGTCTACGAAGACAGGAGCGACAACGAAATTTCGCGGAGCTGGCTTGCAACACAAACGAGCCGAGCTGAAGCCCCCCTTGCGATGAAATGCTTGACGGCAGTACCGAGAGGACCAGAGGTAGGATGGGAGGTGGGTTTAGTAGGTGCAAATCCCACACTGTTACTGAGTACGGGCTCTGTTTCATCTTTGAAAGATTCCTGCCTCCCAACGCAAAAAAAAGAACGCCTGGGTTCGTACCAATGAAAAGAAAGTGATTAGCCACTACCAGCAGGCACCTACTTGAAGAACGAAAAATGACGTATTTTTCAATGTAAAGTCAAAACAATTCTTCATGCTGATTTACATACATATCTTGCACTTCACATGCTTTAAGTAAATTTAATTTGATTTCCTTCCTTCAATCCATTCCATCCTGCTACCTAATCTAATCTAAATTACCTGTCACTTTGTCCTTTTACCTAACACAGACTGTCCATTTAATTGCATAAAATTTGCTTCGATTACAACTCGTACGTGTACCGTTATTATAAACTCCTGTATACCAATCAAAAATATTGGCACACCAATTTGCCAACTCAATGTCAACAGGAAACTTCCCAGGTAATACCAACCTACTCCCCATCGTCCGAACACTTGGCACACAAAACATATTCCAGCCGTACAATGACGCACCTACCTATGTAGATAGACGACACTTCCAATATTCAGATATCAGATTCCAAGTGTGACCGCGTCGTATTCACAGAATAATAAAGCAATCAACTGTCCGGACCGCCAACCCCTCCCAAAAAACCAAAACAAATATATTCACACTTTCGCAGCAGAACAGGACGCTGCTGTGCATCTCATCATCATCATCTCTGCATCCGCACAAGTAGTTATATATGCGAAACTGTTTTCTTGTCCCAGCAAGAGGAACTGGACCAGCCCCACACCACTGGAGGACACTCATCCTGATTCCAGATCGAGCGCTCTACTATGCTGCTCTGTACGCGATTTATGAAACAATCTCTCGCAATGCATAAATAACGCGACAGCTAAATGTCTCGCAGAATGTTTTCTAGTTGTCCGGCGACTTGGTCGATGTATAAATAAAAGCTACAACGAGTCCGTTGCAACATGAGCTGAGAGTCGCCCAGAGTCAGAGTAGACTCTGCAACATCATCACCGGACATATAAACAACGAGTATTTGTCGTTTCCAGCCAAGTAATTCAATTATTGCTGCCCGGAAAGATTGCGGAGCAGGAAACACGCAGGCGGGGTTCACTTGGACATTGAATTTTATAGAGATACTCATAGCGGATGGATTGACTCTGGATTGATTGTGTTTGGCTGTTCCACTTTGTATTTGGTGGGTCGGATGAAGGAAACCGAGTTTTTTTTGTTTTAAGATGCTGTTTCTTCTGTGCCACATATCGGCTTTGTTTTATCTTCTTGCGTGCTTATCCCTGGATGGATGATCGTTTTTAGTAGTACAAGAAATTATTACGCTTTAAAGGAAAGCTAAAGCATTTCTGAAGTCATTTAGAAAGAAATGTCAATGGGATTTGTTTTATGGCATTTGTTCGTATTTGCTTTTTACCTTGTCATCTTTTAGAGCTTGAGAACTAGAGTAGGCATCTTAGAGCATAATGAGACTCTTTGGCTTCATGCAGGTGTACCTATATGCCATTAGCAAGTAACAATTTACCAAGGAAGATCGAATAAAAACGAAATGTGCGGGCTAGATAAATTGTAAGGTCCCTACCATCCAATGAGTAGGTACCATAGAATTTCAGACAATATTTCCTGGGAAAAGGTCAACAACTGATCAGCCCATTCTGCGTAATTTCAGGTTCTTGTCTAAGACAGCAAAGTTATTTGTGTAGACTATCATCCACTCCAATGGACTGCTAATGTTTAAACGATCGCAAATTAGTTCCGTCATCGGTGCACTGTTCTATAGGTTCACATGCCTCCCCAAAGGGGAGGAGGATGAATCAATGCTCCACCCAACTATGCATTACTCCACCTGAGAGTACCTTCTTCCATGATCTCAGAGATCTGGCGGATACTGATCAGCCGCTTTATAAGATGCTCCGACTGGTTCACTTAGCCCGGAATATAGGTTGAATGGAGATAGATCCAGTGGTATCACAATGGACCTCCTTTGATCTATGTATGCCTATACTCTAGTACAGACAGCCATCCTTACCTAATCTAATCTGAACTGCTATAGAAGGCAGGCGCTGGAAAGGCGCCACCAAAAAATACTTCGCCATTATAACCTTGGACGTGAAAAACGAGTTTAATTCAGCGAACTGGGAACGCATTATGGACTGATTTTATCGGATACAAATACCGTATTATCGAACAGAGTACTCCTCTACGATTCTGACGAGGGAATTGAGACGTTACGAAGTAACTGGTGGTGTCCCACAAGGGTCGGTCTTTGGGCCTCTGCTGTGGAACGCTATGTATAACGAAATTCTACGCCTACCAAGAGAAGCATCAATCGTCGGCTTTGCGGACGATATCACAGTGGTGGTTGTAGTGAAAACTCTTGGTGGAACTCCACTGCAACGAGACAATCTCATCCGTTTATTAAGTGCCTTGGAGTGATTATTGATGCTCGTTTAAGTTTCAAACACCCCCTTGAGCATGCATACAAAAAATTGTCAAAAACTATTGGTGCACTTTCAAGGCTAATGAGTAATATCGAAGACCCAAAACAGAATAAAAGACTTCTAGTTGCAGGAGTTGCCAGTTCTATATATATGTACGCACCAGAAATATGGTCAAGTGCCGCGAACGTTAAGTCGTACGTGCGTGGAGTTAAAACCTTCCACCGTCTTAGCGTACTAAGAGTCCCCAGTGCATTTCCAATTGTCTCAATGCTACCTAGTCGATGGTACTCGCTAAAAAAAGGCAAGAATAAAAAGCGAACGAGTTCGAAATGGTCGAGTAGACCAAGAAAGAAGAAAATACTAAAGAATCCGCAGTATCGCAACTTGGCAACAATAGTGGAACCATCCATAAAGGGTAGATAGACGCATCGCCTCATACGGATAAAAGGGAAGCAAGGGGGACCAAATTTTGTCTGACTCAGTTTCTTCATTACCCATGGTATGAAACCGAGATGATCGCCCTTCGCGACCAATTTGGGGAGTGGCCTACTCCCGAAAATGTCGTAAATAAGGTGGTGGTACGCATACGAGTGCTCAGCGACCTTAGGCGCATAGAGAGCAAACGTAACGCTAATAATCCGAACAGTGGAGTGCCAATCGCCTAAGAACCCAAAAGGCGTAGAAGAGAACATAGATTAAAAGGCTAACCAGCCCCGCGAAGTAATACCAAACGGCAGTCCCGCGGGGAGAGTAGTTCAAAGTGTGCAGGGTGTGGTTTAGTACGTAGGCGTATTCCTGGCCTCGATCATTCAGGTTTGCGAATCGTGCATGATGGTACTCCAGGCTACTGGTATCTATGAAGATTACACACCTTTTGGGGGCAACCATAAAAAAAAACCTAACCTAACCTAGGTTTCATAATTGTAGCTAAGTGCGCCGTCACCCCAAGGTTCTAGATTCAACATGTAACCGTTCCCGGGTTGGCAATGTTAAAAGCTTATTTAATATCAATGAAGGTAAACATACATGTGTACCAGCGATTGATGGTCTATATTTCTGTTTGTGTTTCCAATAGATAAGCCTAGCTTTGTGATTTTTTTATATTAGACTCCTCAAAGCTTTGAATAAACAATGAAAGTTATCCCTTAGTTATAGATCAAGGGATCCTTTAAAGAAGCTGAGAATAGTCGAACTAGTAAAGACTCTATTTCGAAGCGTACAGTATCTCTTTATACGAAAGTATCTCTATCAAAGAAGACAGAGTATCTGTGCTGTCGGTTCTCTGATCCAGACCGGCCTGTTTCAGACATTCACTTGAATGGAAAGTACTTCCAAAGTGCGAAAAGTTCTGTGATCTATGATCAATAGCGAAGTAACTCGCGATGATGACATCAATCATAGCGCAAGAGTAGGGTGGATGACATGACGGGAAAACTCCGCTATATTCTGTGATCGAAAAATGCCACCTAAGCTGACAGGAAGGCAGGAGTAACAAAGCTTGATAGAATAAGAAGTTCGAAAATTCGAGGAAGAAAAGAACCCATCACAAGCAAGATAGAGCACGACGGGCTCAGTTGGTATTGCATGTTCAAAGGAGAGATCCTTCGAACCCCGTCAAAAAAGGCAATATCAATCAACATTCCTACACAATCACGCAAAAAAGGCAGACCAAAACACAACAGGATCACACAAATCCGAAATCACCAGCATTTGGTTGGCCTCAGTGACGAAGTGATCCGAAACCGAGAAGCCTGCCGGTACTTTCTGAGGTCAAACCGGCAAACCCCACAGGCGGACCAGTAGGGATGCAGTAAAGTGAGAGGGTTGTGATCCTTCTACTCCGGATCATAACTTCGTCATCGGAAAAGAAGAACAAGATCTCTTTATATGAGTATATATACATCTTCAACCCATGCCTTGGTTGAAAGCTTTCGAAGAGCTCTTACCTGCCAACTTTATAAGAGATCGATAAAACTTTGCTGGAGACGCCTCCAAACTTTTAGAAAGGAGATCTTGAAAGTTTCCCTAGGTGGTACAAATTGGTTGAAAGCTTTCGAAGAGCTCTTACCTGCCAACTTTATAAGAGATCGATAAAACTTTGCTGGAGACGCCTCCAAACTTTTAGAAAGGAGATCTTGAAAGTTTCCCTAGGTAGTATAAATTCGGGAATATAAAAATCGGGAATATAAAAAGACTAAGTCATTGAATAAGTCATTCTTCCTGGCCTTAACCAAAGAAATTTGTTCAGTTAATTAGCACTCGTTCAGTCCCGTAGAAAAGTTGACTCAACGTGACTTAGATGCGCAATCAGATATCTTGTCTAGCGACATTCAAAGGACCTACGATGCTAAAAGTCAGGAACCCCAAGCTTCAGTCAAAAGCCAGAAAGATAGGGAAGCATGAGCGCATGGCATGAGAAATGGAACAAGTCGTCGAAGGAAAGATGGAACCACCGACTTATACTGGACATCCAAAAATAGATGGACCGACACCACGGAAAAGTAGATTTCTACCTCAGCCAGGAATAGGTATGGGCTCGATGGATCTCCGATGTGTTTAAATTGCAGAGAGGTCAGAGAAGATGCACAGCACGTACTTTTTCAATGCCCACGTTTCCGTACACAGCGCAGAGAACTAGAGGAAAGAATATTGTAAACCTCATGATAAAATCGAACGCAATATGGGGTACTGTGAAAGAGTTAGGAACAGCAGCAGTGAAAACCAAACCCAGGAGACATCTCGCATGAAACAAGGAAAGCAAAACGCTGAACCCAAAGCTGAAGCAGCAAATACAGAAAGAAGATCATAAATTGCTAACCAGTCCCGCGGAGATAGTATTTGAAGTGTGTAAGATGTGGGTTAGTACGTAGGCATATTCTTGACATCAACTATTCAGGTTTGCAAATCGTGCATTTGTATCTATTGGTAGAAGATTACACATCCTTCAGTGTAAATAAAAAAAAAGCTTTCTAATGTCCCCCGCGTGATGCAAATCAAGTTTTCTGACAGTGTGATGGTCTTTGGAGCAGTGAGCAGTGAAGGTCATGTTATGCCTCCCTACAAGGCTTTGGAGTGAATACAGCCGGATACATCGAGGTGCTAGAGGCAGTTGTTGAGCCCTGGATAGACAGTGTGAGTGAAGGGAGACCATACGTGGATTCTGAGCCACGACGGCTCAGGAATAGTCGGCAATCAATTTCCATGATCACATAAGGCCACCTAACTCACCAGAACTTAATCCGTTTGATTGCTCTGGTGAGTTAGGTGAGCACAATGCCATCCAAGCTGTAAAGAATGCCATTGTCAAAGTGATCATATAACGTCGGTATGCTCAAGTTTCCGGTCAGGCATTGAGATTGGTGTCATTCCTGGTCATGGTCGTTCCATGGTCAATTATATTCTGCGAAAATGTGTTATCAAATAGCCTCCACACTCTGTAGTTATGCTGAAGAATTGACCATTAAAGATGACGTATACGGATAGCTCAGTTGGAAGAGCATTAGTGGCTTAAACTAAGCCTACCGCAGATTCGGTCCATACCTGGTCTAATCATTTCATTCTCTCATTTAAGCTTGTACCGATTGTTTGTCAATATAATTAATAATGAAACAAAATGATAGGCGACACTCGATCATAGACCATGTCATTGGCACAGCCTGCCAGCCATCTCGGCTACGAAAGCGTTATCGTCGGCAAGCAATGCCTATTTTCTGTTGACATACTTTGAGGAATCCGATGCGTCTAATCACCACCTTCCTAGCACCACTAATCTAAGCATTATTCCCGCGAAGGCGAGCTTACATAAATGCCAATCACAGAGAAACCATTAAATAAAAAAAAACTATCGAGGTTATTATTGGAAATCAAGACAAGGCGGCATCTATTTCCACCACTAGTTGCCAGTACACCTATAAGACTACAAGTTCCTCCATTAATCCGATACTTTGTCAAGATTAACCGTCCTAAAACCATAAAGTATAGGTGTTTGCCTTTAATAAATCCGCTTAACTTTTTAAAATGTATTCCGCAATTGGTTTCTTACATGCTCATCCAGAAGAAGATTTAACACCAATTCTTAACCCGCTTGTGGTTTTGGCTCACAACCAATGTTCAACTGGGTTCTGCTTGTAAGAGCAGATAATACAAAGAGGCCAATAGAGGATTAGGTGAAGAGTAATGCTCAGCCTTAGAAGATCGACTTCCCCACCACATTTTGCTACAAGCTCCGTGAAAATGTCATGTCTTTGTTGTGAGATACGCTGAGGACGTCAGTGCTGATAGAATTTCCAGGGTTTGCGTATAGCTGGACTACATTTGCAGCACAAGCATCAATAAAACATACAGATTAGATACTTTCTAACTTTGTAGTATGTTCAGCTTTAGAATGCTGAGTTAGAGACTTAAACGGGAACCTGGCATAAAATCAATTTATTATAACAGATCGGACATCGATAGATGTTCACTTATAGTACCATCTAAAGCTATACACTCCTCGAATACAATCAACTCATGGTCTTATCCCACCATTTTTGCGAATCATTTCATTAAAATGCACTACGTCTTATGAAAACACACAGTCCGTACTGCAGCAGGAAAAAAAAGCGGTCGCCCTTAACCATAACTGGACCACATATCATGGGCTTCTCTCCCCACAAAGTATTACGTTGGGAAGCACATTTTTTATGCGTTTATGCGATTATTATACGCTCCCGAGGCACTTTTTGCACCCACCTCGTCATCGGTCGGCCTTTGGTGAATCCACCGACAAACGAATTATAATCGCGCGGGCTCACAAAACATCATGTTTCCAAGTCGGATTTGAGAAATAGTTATACGCCAAGCATCGGTATTATTTCACATTGTGCCACCATCCACTCACCATCCATCCACCATCCATCCAGTGCCACTGATATGACGCGGCAGCGCGGCGAACGACCATGATGATGATGATGATGGCAGACCCCAGGTCCCGTGTGCAAGTCACCTATGTCCACTCCAACTTGCCACTAAAATATATTAAACAATGACACCAGCTTCGGATATCACGACATCTTGGGATAACAGCAGCACCCAACCCGATGACAATAACCGCGCGCGGGGTCCGGATACCGGGGGCCCAGCTATGATATAAAAATTTACGACAAAAATCTCAACCAAAGCAAACACATGCTCCACATACTTGCCGGACATTTATTGGAGATAACTTCTTAGGGTACCATAAATAAAACATAATCCTCGCGCGGCTTCGGACCCAACTTTTTTTATAAAAACAAAAAAAAAAAACAAAACAAGAGAACTGGTCCGCTGATGGTTTTGTTAAGCGAACCGATTGATGTTGCAGTTTGTGACCGTTTTCTTTTGCTTTGCTGCTGGTATAATTTTCCACCCGGAGACGGTGGGATGAATTGTGCCGCCACCACCGCCGCACATTTAAAGTTTTTGGGTCGACCGACGGCAACTCGAGATTTTCTTGTATAACAAATCGTTCGAGAGCAGGATACTGCATCGAGGATCTACAGATACTTCATAATAATTTCTAATCAGCAAAAAATTCCTACAGACCGGACCGACTAACCGACCCATCATAATCGCACAGGAATCGTAAATCCTGTCGCAGTTATTTAATTGAAGTGCACTGACCTGGGGTGAGTTTGGTTTTTGCTCCATAATCTCAGTCTCGTCGAAATCCTGTATATTATATTCAATTAAGGACGAAAATCCCTGGCCACATATGGAAGGCGGGGGGGAAATAGGAGAAGCAAAGAGACAAACAATCCGAATTACAGTGGAAGTCTAATTAAGAGCACTGTAAACCTTTTTTAAGTACACTTGCCGACAGCGGCGGCAGCCGTCAACCCTTTTGTTTTGGTTTATGACATTGATGACACTGGGCGGATGTCCTTAATTGACGAACTCCTCGTCTGCAGCATACGTTGGAGTATTGGGTTACATTATGTATGATGTACTCATGTGCGTATGGAGGCATATTCGACGCAGATGATGCGTTATGGGGAAGGATTACAAGGGGTTCCGTAAATGTTGACATAAGTGTTTTCTAAACTGTTATTTCATCACTAATGGGGGAGGTCTATGGTGGATTCACTTAGACTTTGTATTTTTAAAGGACGATAAAAGTAATTAACAAAATGGAGAATATGTGCAAGTTCATTCTAAATGTTAGGGGACTTCTTGGGGGTAATAATGTAATGGTCCTTCCAATTTAGACAAATAGCTGTCATCCCCAATGTACCCATTGATATTTTACATACTATCATACATGCTGTACTAGTATATTAAAAACGTTGGGATGTTTTTGTCTAAGTACAATTTTGAGTCATCTACTGAGGGAGGTTGCATGTGTGAACTACAAATTTGTTTAAATTTGTGAGTCAAAATTAAAACCCGTCCATCCAGGATGATATTTTTTGCGTTTTGGAAACGACGCATTGTTTTACCAATGAAAAAACAGGCGATAAAGCATGTTTTTGTATCAATTTAGTTCATATTTCCACGCAATGCAATCTACTTGACTTTTTACTAACTTTTACTTACTTTAAATCCAGTATCCCCTTATGGGTCTTAGGGTATTAACCATGACTACGCGCTGAAGTGTTCGGTTCCCGGTTCCAACTCTTTTCTGGCTGCCGAGATTCCTTCTACGAGAATATCCCTATATTCACTCTAACACAACAATTATTTATTAATTTTTATTTATTTATTCATCTCCAAGTAGATTATCAAAAATGACACCAAGGTCTTTTTGGTTAGATACCCTTTTCAGTTTGGAGTCGAGAATCTTATCGTCGAGGATCTTATTCTATACTAAGATGATGTTGTGCATTTATTGATGTTGAAATTTAAACCACAGGCTATACACCAACCTGTTATATTATCAACGTCTTTTTGAAGTTGTAGTGCATCAGAAACTGACTCCACGGACTTGTACATTATTAAATCATCTGCATATAAAAGGACAGCATGAGTTAGATATGTATGAGGGTAAGTCGTTTATAAAAAAGGATGAAAAATAATGGACCCAAATGGCTACCCTGTGGTACTCCAGAAAAATTTAAAATTACTTTAGAAAAAACGGAACCAACCTTGACATACTGCCTCCGTTTGGTTAAGTACATAATTACTTATCCAGCTTAGGATATTTGAATGAAACCCAATCCATTCAAGCTTTTTAATAAGGCCATTATATTGCACACGATCAAATGCCTTAGAAAAATCAGTATAAAAGGAATCAACCTGAAGGCGCTTTTCTATGTTACGAAGATAGTAGTTAGTAAGAATAACTAAATTCCTAGTTGTGGATCTTCTGGTAACAAATCCATGCTGAAATTCTGAAATGTGATTCGAATATTTTGAACATCAGTGGAAGCTTAGCTATAGTTCTATAATTCTCTATAGCTCTTCTCGACCCAGACTTATGAATTGGAGTAATAAAAGAAATCTTCCAGCAATCTAAAAATTCCCCGCGATTCAAGGAATCGTTAAAAATAATATATAGTGGCCTTACTATATTCAGCCTAATTAATTTAAGAAATAGTGGTGGAAATTTATCTGGCGGGATACTAGTGTTAGACCCAAGAGATAATAATTCAAAGAGAATTTCGTCCTCGGTTATAGATAAGGTGTCTAAATCAGTGATTGTGTTGCATGGAAGCATTGTACTACAATTAATTGACTCATCAACGAAATTCGATTGGAAAAATGTAGCAAACATATCACATATCTCTTTCAAATTTTCGGTAGAAATTTCATTGTAAATCATACTAGAGGGAATTCCAAGCGACTTACGTTTGCTATTCAAAAATGTCCAAAATGTTTTGGAGTCTTGTTTAATTTTAGATTCAACAGACCAAATGTACTGCAATTTCGACAATTTTGTTTGTTTATGTTGCCGTTTAAATCGAAATGGGCCCCGCAAGACATAAAAAGACAGTTCAACATGTTTCCGTCCTCTTCCACCATTTGAAGCATCTTCTGGCAAAATTCCAAGTGAATCGGCAAGTGTGCTGCTTTCAGTTTGTTGGCCATTTGAATTTTATATGGGAATAAGTCCAAATCATTGTGCATAATTGACTGCAATGACTGTCTGCTTATACCCATTTGAGCAGATAAGCTTCTTGTCGAAAATCTTGGATTGTTTTGTATGGCAGCAGTTACAGCAGCGATTGTTTCCTCCGTCCGAACTGAAGGGTTTCGATGGTAAGGTCTTCTTTCGACTATCCCATGCTCGGCAAAATTGTTAACAAGTCTCATTATGGTCCAACTGCTCGGAGGATTGCCGCCAAACGTGCGCCTATACTCTCTTTGAACCGAAACTACGGACTCCAGTGCGTGATAGCGGCGGACAATCCAAATTCTTGTTTCAGTGTCCCAGTTATCCATTTTTGTTAAATCTAAAAATCAATCTGCAAAATAAAAAAAAAAATTAACCAGATTCATTAAGTAGAAAAAAAGCTATTAAATTTTTTTTTGGTAGCGGCTTTCATCAGCCACCCTGTATATTAGCGGACCGCACATCGACAGCTGGAGCATAAGATGATTGCACTATATAAGTGTATTTGCAATCATGTTGCTCTCGTTTTTTTGATGGAATTGAATTTCGCGTACACGAACTCCCTTTTGCCATGATACAGAGTTGAGAAAAATTGACAACATATCCTCCGGAACACCCAGATTGAAATTGATAAACTTTAACGATGACTCGTCAGTACCCAATTTTATCAATTTGAAGCATTCTTGATTCGAAGCATCTATCTTAAACGTCAATTAGGTCATTCCATTGCATGACTTGTCGAGCAATACAATGTTCATGAGGCTTTCGGTTTCGTATATATCTATACTTATCTAGGCCCATTCTTTCATAAAGCTGTTCGTTTGAGATACGATTTGGCTAGAACACTCGTAATATTTCTCTTAGACGGCTATTAACAAAAGTTTGCAGCTATTTTGTGACATTGACGGTGAATTTCCAAGTATTGCAGCCCCATATGAGTAATACCACCGATTCCACGTTAAAGCTTAACAGATTGCACTGTTTCTTCATATTTTAGACAACATACTGACTGCAGACTTAGCTTTAGATACTTTAGCTACCACCGTCAGTCGAGACGATACTTCCAAGGCAACGGAAGTTACCTACTCTCTCGAACTATTGCCCTGTAATGCTGGTAGGAGTTGTTGTTGAGTTCGAGAAAAGACCAAGGATTTTAGTTCTGGCGGAGTTAATTGTCTGTCCTACCAAGCTTGCCTCTGCCACTAAGCCAGTGGTCGATTGGTATAGATCCATTGTCAGCATATTCGAGGTGTTTGAGATAGGTTGCAAGGTTCCATTGAATATTGCCACTTCTTGTGAATAGAGCGCTCTGTAGAACATCACTAATTATCACGAAAAAGAGTGGTGGTGATAGTATGCAACCCTGCCGAACGCCGTTTCGGATCATAAATTTTCCGACAACCTACCCCTATGCAGCACATAATACTTCGCACCTTCATGACTTGCTTTTACGAGTATAATAGCCACCAATTTGTTCGGAATTCATTTCTTGCGTAAGGCACACTTTTTACACTATCGAACGCCTTGTAGAAGGCATCTATAGACGACATTGTTAATGTGGTCAACGCAGAAGGTTCCAGAACGAAAACCTGCTTGTTCGTTTGTCTAGAGTAGGTTAATTTGATTGGAAGTTCTCTGCTAATCGGTAGATATAGTAGATATTCGTACCCAGCTGATCTTATGGTAGGTCCTATGTACGTATAGGTTACAAAGCGATTCATGTTGCAGAAAGTGATGAATGTTATCGTTGCGAATACTGAGGCCATGAGTTCCAATGGCATGACGAAGGTTCGTCTTATTGTTGACTTCCTTCGCATTGAGGTCTCCCATCAAGATGACCCCATTGGGAGTTGTATTATGGGCAGCTTGTAATTGACCTTTGTCTTCCTCGGGCGCTACGTTCATGGGAGCAACTAATAGGCAACTTCCAAAGTACCGGCTGGTGCCCGAGTAGTTAATCTGGTTCTATGCTCCAGTGGTGATATTATGTATATATCAAGAACCCCTAAATATGGCCCCTTCATCCAATACTCGAAGAATATATGAACACTTGAAATACCAACTGGAAAGTAAAAGTTATTTCACCGATAATCCGAACATGGAAAAGATATGGGTATTCATTCTAGAGAGAGCGGAGACACTTAACCTCAATTTAGATAAAAGGGCACTCACTGAAAGCGAAACGTCTTAAATCTTGAATGGTGCAAAGCTGAGCAAATTATTGTAAGCAGTCCCTTTAGTATTATTGTAAGCAGTCCCTTTAGTATAGTAACAACTTTATAAAGGCTTACCAAAATGCGCGTCAGGACTTTGAAATGTTACAGCGGCAACACTGATTGGAAGATCAAAGTTAACCTTTTACAGCTGTGCTAGTATGTGGCAAATTATCATGTAAAGATACTCGATTCAAAATTCATGTGTCGCGAGAAATGTGAATTTCATGCTCAATGCATTCGTAATCAAACAAAACTGTAGGTTTTGGGCTGACGAAAATCCTAAAGTGATTCACGAATTGCCTTTGGTGCGGTCTTTGGACTAAAGGCGTTAACCGGCCCTTTTTTTGAGACGAACATGGGAGTCACGTTACTGTCAATGGCGAGCGAGATAACGAAATATTCTTGGTCTGAACTGGTAAATGTTGACATAAACATATCTTATTTCAACAAAACGGTGCGACTTGTCACACTGCTCGTCAGACAATCGATTTATTGCAGAGAAAAGTCTTTTGGACAAGTTATTTCGAGAAATGGTAATGGCAGCCAAGATCATGCAAACTCACACCACTGGAACTTTTACTATGGGTTTAACTGAAATTTCTGGTCTACGGCAGTAAGTCATGGACGATTAAACAGTACATTCAACCAAAAGAAGCCGAGAAGAACATTTTGCTCTTCAAAATAAAATAAAGATCACAAGGTTATCACCAATCGTTGTGTTTCATTTCAAAGTTCCGACGCGCTTATTAGTAAACCCTTTATAAGAGTTTTAGAGAGCTTATGTATTATATGCCAACAACGAGTGACAAGGTGTAAACCAATCCCCCAGAGCATTTTCTCCGGATTAACGCTAAAGCCAAACTATTTTACAGATAAAATACAGGTACGGAACCCTAACCGCGCGAGGCCCGACTCGCACTTGAAGGTTTTTTTAAAAGAAATACTCAGCTGACACCATGTGTAATCGGGATTAGGACTAGGCTTAGCTTCTCGCAGCCACTCATGCTGTGCGCCCCACGAATGGTTGCGCCCCACGAATGTTTGGGTTTATGTCGTTTCCGATGGACATTGACAGAAGCTTCTCATGACAGTTTTACTGTCGGATGTTTGTCAGACGTTCACGAGAGGTGGGACCGAAGTCTTTTCTGGGATTCGTACCATTGTGGAAACTGGTGAGTAGCTGGTTCACAAATGTAAGGGTTTCAATAGTATTTCAAAGAAAATTCCAAGAAGTCAAGTTTCTATGGTCAGAGAAACCTTAACGAAAGGCTACACCAGTGCTTTCACCTAACATTCAACTACTTGAGACCACACACCCGGTACAGTTCCGGTCATTTGTCAGGAAGCCAATATCCCTTCCATTTAAAACCATAATATCCCACCTCGTCAAATCAATAATTTAAACATTCTCGTACCTCCACTCCAGCTCACATAATTGATTAACTTCTGCCGTCATTCCCATGCGATTAGCGGAACGCTAACAATTTTTATAAGTTCACATTCGATAAAAACAATGACAACAATAATTTTGCAATCTGCACACGAACTCGTGGAATTTCGCCCCCACCACGGGGCAATGTGCAATAATGACACAACTTCCATTAGAAAAGGTTAAGTGGCCTTCTTTGGCTTACATCACCTCGTGCCCTTTTACATTACCGGAGCAGTAAATTGGTGCATTATGATGACTGACTCTCGAGTTTATCCGCACACCAAGCGTCACCACTGACATCGCCTGCGGCGCGCATGTGAATTTTTCCACCTTCCTGGAGTTGCAGGTGGCACTCATTTCTCTGGACGATGAGGAAAACAATGAATTAGCTCCATGCATCCCTCTTTGATTGGCATGTGAAGCCTACCAGGTGATTGTAGTGCTTACACATAGCGAGCAAACTGCGATGGGCTACGAATGACTTTCAGCCAATTAGTGTCGCGTGCGCTTATCAATGCGGCCACAGTCGGAGGTGCATGAAATGGAATGCCAGGGAGTACTACCAGCCCTCACAGTTCAGCCCCAGAGGCACTATCTTCTTTGGGTTATACTCGTACACTTGTAAATATAGTTATGGAGTATGGACACATGGATCAAGGCTCTCTAGCAATTTCTGTAATTAGTTTAAAATTGCTTTCTGCTGATTGTTGGACTGCGTTTATAGATGGAACAGGCTTCGCGATTCGTGACTGGTGCGTGCACACGTCAAGATTTTATGTGTAATTTTCGCTGTAAATCAAGAAAAAACGGAGGAAAATTTGCACTCGGATTATTTTCTGGCATTTTCCCAAATTGATGGAGGGGGCTTTTGGTTGCACTTTGATAAGTTGATTCCAAGCCATTCCACAGTTTTCGAGAAAATGGTACGTGATTGGTTCCAGGCGGTGTGCAGTTCATTATTATTTAACGACATTTGGCCTCAATTCTTGAAGTTACAGAAGTTTTTCAAACAAATACTGAAAATGAGTTCAGATGTTTAATACGAGTACATAATGACGAAGAGTATCTATTTGGAATTATAAATGTTACTACTCGTAGAATGCACGCATCCAATTCATAGGACTTTGGAGGCTAGGAGCTATTGCATTTTTTTCTTAAAATGTGATCCTTTCCTTTGGTATTTTGTAGGCTATGCTAATTGAAATATCCTTAGCTTTAAATAAATAAAATGAATAATATATTAACCCTTCTTTTTTTGTCACTTTATTTCCCGTACGTAAAAATGGGTACGAACATTTTGCGGTCTGACTTTTCTGTGTACTCCCTTAATCACAAAGTGTTGCTTAAATCAATGAGAATAGATTTTTTTATATAGGTACATGTCACATTATTTTTCGCTTGACACGACTATGAGATGAATACGAGGGTGGATCAATAAATCCCTGAAAATTAGCATAAATTGTGTCGTCACCTTAAATTTATTTTTTTTTGTCAAGAATCATCTTTCAAAAGAACGCACCCAAATTTTCAGACAGATCTGTCAAATAGTTTTGTTGTGGCAGCCATTTTATATAGACGCCTACCAGCATTTTCGTTAAAATGGAAAAAAGTTAATTTCGAGTGCTCATTAAACACTATTTTTTGTGAGAAAAAACTATCACGCAAACCAAACTAAAACTTGACAAATATTATGGGGACTCTTCACCATCGATTGGAACCATTCACCACTGGTTTACTCAATTTCGATGCGGTCGTTCAAGCACAAGTGACGCCGAACGTTCTGGGCGACCAATTGAGGTCACCACACCAGAAATGGTCGACATTGTTTGATAATGTACGATCGGCGAGTGAAAGTGCGCGAGCTTGAAGAGGCCACAGGCTTATCACATTGCTCAGTGATTTCGATTTTACATAAATATATTGACATGAAAAAGTTCTCCGCAGATGGGTCACGCGTTTGCTCACAATCGACAACAAACGCATTCGTTTGACAACTTCAAAGTTGTGTTTGGCGATGTTCTAAAAAAATTCGGCTGGATTTTTGCGCCGTTTCGTAACAATGGATGAAACCTGGATTCACCACATCACACCAGAAACCTAGGAACAGTCAAAACAATGGACTTCTCATGGTGAATCGAAGCTGAAGAAGGTTAAGGCGGGTTTGTCAGCAAACAAGGTCATGGCGACAGGTTTTTGGGATGTGCGCGGTGTTATTCACATCGATTACCTTGAAAAGGGTAAAACGATCACCGGCGCATATTACGCAGAGCTGCTGGATCGATTCCAAGCCGATTTGAAGCAAAAACGGCCGCATTTGGCAAAGAAAAAAAGTTCTTTTTCACCAGGACAACGCATCGGCGCACAAGTCCGCAGTCGCAATTGCAAAATTGCATGAGTTAGGCTACGAACTCCTCCTTCAACCAGCATGTTCCACAGATTTAGCCCCCTGCGACTATTTCTTGTTTCCAAACAAACGCTTATTTGGAGGGTCTCGAGAAATCGTATTATTTGGAGGGCATCACAAAATTGGAAAAACGTTGGATGAAGGAGACTATGTTGAAAAATGAAATGTTTTATACCGAAAAGAGTGTTCCTTATTTCATTTTTCAGGGACTTATTGACCCATAATAAAGAAAGTTTTAAGAAAGATTTACACGTATAACTTTAAAATAGCTTAGCTCAATTAAATGTAACTTATTTTGTCAGGGTATTAATAAAAGAATATTTTGATTGCATGTCATCTGGAAACTGCGCAGCGGGTGTTACTCTGAGTGCTTGTTTATGGTTGTGTGCACTCTTTCATTGTCCTTGCTTAGAGTAGGTATTATCTTTACTACAGTCATTGACAAAATTTTGATTAAGTTATACATAATTATGTACCTAATAGTGAACGAAAATGATATGCAATTTTTCCCACCTTAACCTTAGGAAATGGAACAATATCATGATCTGTGAATAAAACTATAAAACAGAAAGGCCACGTGAATGTGCTTGGTGGCTTTTCAGCACGGGCGAAGCCGAGCTGCTCTATGTTTCCAATAACTCATCTTAATATTGTGACTATTTGTTGAATTGTTATTTTTTTGTTTCAATCACACTAATTACACTATGTACAGTGATAGTAAAAACAGAGTGCAGAAGTATAATAACAGTT
Source organism: Pocota personata (assembly GCA_963082735.1). NCBI lineage: Eukaryota > Metazoa > Arthropoda > Insecta > Diptera > Syrphidae > Pocota > Pocota personata. Next base: position 259,905,869 of record OY720429.1, on the reverse strand, counting down.
TGCCACAGGGCTGCGTCCTCGCCTCTTTGCTCTTCCATTTGTAATTCAGTGATATACTTGCGACCACATCGAAAAAATTTGGGTATGCGAATGACTTGACAATTGCTACTCAGAATAAGGACATAGCGAACACAGAAAGAACTCTAACCCTAGACCTTGAGCAACTCAACGTATACTTTAGACTTTACTTTAGAAGCCTGCTGTTTCTACCTAACCAACCAAATTGCAAATTTCATACTGAATTTTTTTTTTTTTTTTTTTTTTTTCCCGAGGGTAGGTAAAAAATCTTCATGAAGACACTATGAGGATCGGTAGCGCGTGCTCATAGTAGTGTGAGATTTTTACTCACTAAAAAAACCTCCCTTCGTAATAAATTTCTTTGATTACATACTACAACTAAGTTTTGACTTATCCAGCAGTTTTTCTTTCACGTATTGAGATCGTTTGGCAGGTCCCTTTCCATTGAAAGTTCCTGCTTGTTCCGCAAATTAGGCGCGGTTTCTTGCTATCGCGTTAAATCGAAAGGTTTAGTCCTTTGTAGACGACGCAGTAGATTCCTCTCATCTAGAATTCGAAGGACTTCATTGTTAACGTGTCCTTGTAATCTGTCTTTATGCTTACGCGCGAAGTTTTTGATTTCATATTCGACTGTCGCAATTCCTAAATCTCTATGGATATCGCTATTTCTAATAAACCACGGTGCATTAACTATTGATCTTAGCACTTTATTTTCAAAAGTTTGTAAAATATTGACATTGCTTATTTTGGTACAACCCCAAAGTTGTATTCCATATGTCCATATCGGCTTTAGCACTTGCTTGTATAAAAGCAGTTTGTTCTCTACATTAAGCTTGGAATGTTTTCCAAGTAACCAGTACATTTCTCTGTATTTGGTTTCGAGTTCTTTACGTTTTTTTCTTCACGTGCGATTTCCACTTCAGCTTAGCATCAAGTGTCATTCCAAGATACTTAGCCTCGTTTGCAAACGGAATTTGAACCGAGTTTGAAAAGATGGGTAAATTATTTATTTTCTTATAAGTAAAATTGACATGAACAGATTTGTTTTCGTTTAAAGCTAGTCGCCAAATCTTTGTCCATTCATTTACTTTATTCAATGCTTCTTGCAATTTTTCAGTCGATTCTTCGATCGTTTTACCCGTTGCCAGGATGGCAGTGTCGTCGGCAAATGTAGCTAATACGGTGCCTTCTTCTTGCGGTATGTCGCGAGTATATAATAGGTACAAAAGCGGTCCAAGGACACTTCCCTGCGGCACCCCAGCCCTTATTTCTTTAAATTCCGAATATTCGTTTCCGTGTTTGACTCGGAAAAGTCGATTCGTCAAGTATTTTTCTAGAATATTATATAAGTGTTCCGGCAGAACTTGTCGTAATTTATATTTCAAGCCTTCATGCCAGACCTTGTCAAAAGCTTGAGAAACATCAAGGAATATGCTCGAGCAAATTTTTTTTTCTTCGTAAGCTTTTTCAATTAAATCAGTTATTCTATGCACTTGGTCTATTGTTGAGTGCTTGGTTCTAAACCCAAACTGGTGATTGGGAATAAGAGATCCTTCTTCTATAACCGGCTGTAATCGCTTAAGTACTATTCTTTCGAAAACTTTAGACATAATCGGCAGCAGCGAAATAGGTCTATACGATTTTTTATCATTCGGTGGTTTTCCTGGCTTCAGAATCATTATTACTTCCGCGACTTTCCATTGACTCGGAACATATTCTAATCTTATCGCTGCGTTTAACGCTTTACTAGGTAACGATTTAAGAAGCTCTCCTGTGATTAGGTCGTATCCAGGAGCTTTATTCGGTTTCAGTTTCTTTATTTCTTGTTGAAGTTCGGTCAGTCTTGCATTTCTTACTGTGTAATTGTGAAGTGCTATATCCGATGCATTATCATTTTCAACAAGCGCTTGTCTATCAAATGGTTTAAATGTTTCTTCTAAATGGGCGGCAAAGACTTCTGCTTTGTCTTTATTATTCTTGGCCCATTCATTGTCATTTTTCTTGATTGGGGCCGCTTGTATTTTCAGTTTTTTAATGCCTTTTATAGCTTTCCAGAGCGAATAATTGGAATCTTTGTCCGCTGTTAAGCTTTCAATGCTGGTTTGTATTGTCCGGTTTTTAAAATCAATAATGGCCTTTTTTAGCAAGTTACACAAGCGATTCAAATGCGATTTATGTTGCGGAGCACGAGTTTGTTGCCATTTTTTACGCGCTTTTCTCTTCTCCCTTACCATTTCTTTTATTTCCGGTGGATATTTTTGGGCATGATTGATTGGCGTTTTCCTTTGATAGGGAGTATTTTTCCACGCGGCGCGCTGCAGAACTTCAACAAAACGATCAATTTCGATTTCGAGTTCAGAAAACGTCCTAAGTGATACTCTCAGTTCGGTATGTTCTTCAACGTCTTTTTTAAAGCCTTCCCAATCAGTTTTTCTGCTAGTTAGTCTAGCAGGTACATTTTTTTTAATTAGGCGTTCGGTCATCGTTAGAATGATAGGGGAATGATCGGAAGAGAGATCAAAACTTTCATCAATTTTAATACATTTGTCTGGTATTCCTTTTACAACAAAGAAATCGATCAGATCGGGTATTTTGTTGTTATCAGTCGGCCAATATGTTGGTTTACCAGTCGAGTGAAAGTCGCATCTGTGTTGCATGCAGGCGTTGTAAAGTGCTCTGCCTTTTTGTGAGACACATCTTGAACCCCAGAAGGTGTGTTTTGCATTAAAATCACCGCCAATAATAAAATTCGGTCCAAGAGAGTTGAAAATATTTGTAAAATCATTTTTTTCAAGCCTGCAACGCAGTGGACAATAAATAGACGAGACATTGAAAGAGTAATGTCCATTTTTCACGCGTACAGTGCTCACTTGCATTGTTTCAAGCTCTATCATAATCTCTTCAGAGTGTTCGATGCAATCTTTTATGATTAAAGACGATCCGCCTCTGGCTCTTTCCGACGGGTGATAAGCGTGATAGGTACTGTATCCAGTAATGTTTACACGCGATAGTTTCGTCAGGTGAGTTTCACAGATCAAACATATGTCAATGTCATTTTCACGTAGAAATATTTCTAGCTCTTCTAGTCTTTGTATGAGACCGTTGGCGTTCCATGCAACAATTTTAAGAAGTTTCGTCATGTTCGTTTTGAAATGCCCCTATTGTTAAGCTTATATTCAAGCTTCTCCAACCTTTCGACAATTAGCGTGTTTGTTTTTGTTTGCTCCTCAAGCCTCGCAAGGATAATAGAAAAGACGTGAGATACGGGGTTTTCCGAATTATCAGTGTTCGTTTTTATTGATGTTGATGCTTGAGCACGCGTCTGCATGTCAGAATCTGATGGCTTTTCTTTAGGCGCTTTTACCTTAACGCGGTGTGGAATTTGATCGGTGTTTGATGTCGCAGCTTGAGCGTACGTAAGCGCGCCAGGGTCGGCTCGGTTGTCTCTAGTCACCTTTCTTGCAGCAGTTTTCGACTTTTCCTTATTTACCGGTTTTGAGGGTGGGTTTTCCGGCTTCATAAGTCGATCTCTTCTTTTTTGTAATTCTTTAGCTACTGCAGGGGTTTTTTTGTTTACACCACACTCTTAACTAAGATGTTTACCGGCGCATTTGACACATCGCGGTTCTTTTCGGCAATATGTTTGCGTATGGTTGAATCCTTGGCATCGCTTGCACTGAGGTATCAACCTTGTATTCTTGCGCATGGGTTAGATTTTGACTACGACATTCAGAATTGTTCTTATTTCGTAAATCTTTTCTAAACTCTCAGCCTTATCAAAGGTTAGCATAAAAAGAGGAAGCTCGCGCTTAACCATCGTTTCCTCGCCTTCCAATTTTTGCTTTTCCCGTTTAATTAAGTTTACCGCATCGACGATTTTAAAGTTTTTGTTCTTCAAATCGTGAACAACGTCTTCCTTTCGGCATGAGGCATGAAGTCCTCTAGCTACGACTCGTATCGGTCTTTCAGATTTATTTTCATAAGTATACCACTGGATATTTTCAGTATTCAGTTTATTAGATACTGAGCGGTAACTGTCTGAGTCCTTTACGTTTACTTTCCATTTGTTGTTGTTGAGCGATGTTACTTCAAAATCGGATAGCAACAAAGGTTTGAGAAAAGAATGCAGTTTATTATAGTCTGCAATTCCGATCACGTATATTGGTGGCGGTGGTCGTACCTTATTTCGTGGATTTTCTTCGGCACGCGTGATTATTTTGTCAGGCTGTTCTTTACCTTCTCGTTTATTTTGCGTGTTTTCTTGTCTCGTTAACATTTCGGGCGAAGAGCCAGCTTTTTGTTTCTTGACTGGTCGTTTTTTTAGAATCCAATTGGTTTCCCGACTTAGTTCTTCATCATCCGTTTTATAATCCGTGTTATCGGGGGCGTTTGAACTCGCAGCAGACTCATTACGAGGTTTCGATGTATCATTAAATGCTTTATTTTTTGCTTTAAGTACATTTAATTGCTTTCTTAGTTCTTCGCAGAGAAGTTCCACTTTACTTAGCCTGGTCCGGAGTTCCATATTTTCGTCCGTTAGGCTTTGAATTTTCGCTGAAGTCCGTTGTTCGTACGCCGACACTATCGATGTCGCCGGACTTCTAGTTCCGCACGTTTTCATGGTAGATCTTGATGTTGGAGATCTAACTACCCTAGTACCTTTTTTAAAAGGGTCAGATGAACGCAATAAATGGCTCTCCCCAGAATCCGTAGAGCCGACCTCCGAAGAGGGTGGATTTTCCAGTGTACCTGGACTGCCACCTGGGGTATTAATATCTTTCGTTTTGTTCATTGCATGTTTTTGTATACGCCATACTCGGTATACGGAGGGTGGATTTTAGTCGCCTCTTACGACAGGCATGCCTACCTCGGGTATATTCTAACCCCTACCCGAAGGGATGACTGAATGTCCAATTCAACAACACCCCATTTAACCATAACCGATACCCAAAATACCTAGGCATAACCTTAGATAGATTCTAAACAAACGTGGCTGTAAAACTCAAAACTCTTAATAACATCATCACTGGATCAACCTGGGGTTGGAGTGCATCAACGCTTTGTACTGCGGCTCTCCCAGTCTTGTACTCTACAGCGGAATACTTTGCTCCAGGCTAGCTGAACAGCGCCCATAGGCACAAGGTGTACACACAACTCAACAACACAATGCGATTCATATCTGGCACTTCAATACCAATACGATGGCTTCCTGTTCTGAGCAGCTGTTCCACACCATCTCCACCGATCAAGCATACTACTGAGGGAGCACAATCAGGTGCTAGTAAACGCTGAGCTGCCCATTTACGAAGACATTACAACTCTCTTGTCACGTCAGTAAAGGGAAAAGTCTCGGCATCCAACCATAAAGCTCGCTGAAGAACTAGCACATGATGCATTTAATCTGAATTCTACTTGGTCAGCAAAATGGGCCGCATCCATACAAGCTGGCCATCACCGTCTCCAACCCATCATGCTGACTCCTTGGATTTGACCTACCTCGCAACCTCTGGTCGACACTCAACATGATCCAGACAAATCGCGGAAGGAGTGCAGACTCCTTGTCCTGCTGGGGAAGTGTTAACTATTCACTTTGCGACTGCGGGGCTCAACGATAGGCCATGCACCACATTGTTGCGGAGTGAAATAAACAGTCCTACTCTGGGGACATCCAAGACTTCGTACACTAATAATAACCCAATTGTGATAGACTGGTTACGAAACTTAGATGTTTTGATATAGCTTACCTGCTTTACACTTAATGCCAACTTTGAAGTAGAATGGTAACTATTCGCAGAACTTTGAAGTCCATGTGCCAGAAAAGCCTGTATTTCGTCACTTCAAGCCTTAAAATCGGAGGCATGTGCTTCCAGAAACGTTTTTTAAAATACTCTATATTTACTTGGTAGATAATTTGTATGACCAGGGGAAAGACCTATACTCAAGGAATTTTAAGACTTTGTCACCGAAATAAAGCTTCCCGATCTAGTAAGACTAGCCCTCCCTTTTGTAGTAACCCCAAGCAGTTCCTTATGGAAGAAAATAGAAGATGAAACCACCGATCGAGCAAACAGACGATTTATTCATCTGGAAACATGCGCTACGGCCAGTGCTCTATGGCCGGCCTTTAGCAAGATGAAATCAACTTCTCTGGTTAAACTTAGTCGTTATAACGCACGGGTCGCTTTTGCAATAATTACTGGTCATTGCGCCATTGGCGTTCATGCGGAGCGACTCGGTGTGCTACATAACTAGTATTGTAGAAGCTGCAGGAACGAAGAAGAAATTGAATTAGTTCATCACCTGCTGTGTAATTGTCCTGCTCTATCCGTTACAAGAATGAGGACACTAAAATGTTACTTTACATAGAGCTTACGGACCTCCTGAGATTTATATCCCTACTGAGTGGTTCTAACAGGGGACTTTTAACGTTTCCAGGGTTAAACAATTGGGCACAATGGACCCGAATTTGTTGGTCTAAGTGAGCAGTGACTTTTTTTTTTTTTGGATTGCGCCAGGGATGTGTGATCTTCATAGATACTAATAGCCCGAGTGCTACTAGCATGCACGATTCGCAAACCTGAGTAATCGATCCCAGGAATACGCCTACGTACTAGACACACACCCTACACACTTCAACCACTCTCCCCGCTGGACTGCCGTTAGGTATTACTTCGCGGGGCTGGTTAGCAGTTTATGCTATGCTTCTTGTGCCAGCTTCTTCCGCTGCTTCAGTTGCTCTTCTTAGCTTTGCTATTCTCCCCAGCTCTTTTTGTAGAGTTGTTACGAAGGAACATATTGCCATGACATTGTTATCATCTGGATTCGTGTTAGTCCCTTTGACTCTTTTCGCTCACGTTCCAGCATTCTAATTAGCACAAAATGATGATTACGCGTTCGCGTGCCATTGTGGCCGCATATGCGCGTATTGCTTTGCGTCTGCGTAAGAAGCCCTCTGGCTTCCACTCTGTTGCTTCTTGCGTTTTCTTCGCTCTCTTTTCTTTCTCGCTCTAGTCTCCTTAGCTCTTGGCATACATCCTTGGCATAAGAGCTCACTGCGTTCCACTCGTTTTCAGATTCTAGCATGTGATTAACTAAATTCTCCGGAGTTGGTGTTTCTCCCAGTGCTGTTTGTAGTGCTTCTCTTTGTAGAAGGAAACGTGGGCAGTGAAAGAATACATGCTCCACGTTTTCGGGAGTATCACTGCACGATGGACAAGCGGTCATCGGTTTTTGGTCATCGTTCCTATTCTGATATAGATATGATCGAAAACAACCATGTCCGGTAAGCAGTTGTGTTAAATAGAAGTTAACTTCACCGTGTCCGCGGTTTATCCAAGTCTCTAAGGTTGGGATAAGGCGGTAAGTCCATCGGCCCTTGGAAGAAAGACTCCAGCGTTGCTGCCACTCTATCAAACTTGTGCTTCTTCCTATAGTGCCCGGTTCCCCGTGAGTTAGTCGCCCCTCATGTCTGCACTCTAAAAACTTTTTCTGCAGTTCTTCCGCCAATATATCTGCGATAACCCAGGCTGCGTGGTCCGAGGTTGTGCGATAAGCGCTACTCACTCTTAGTGCACATAGTCGGTTTACTGCTATGATTCTTCTTTTGTATGAAGTCACTTTCATAGCTCCGGCCCAAACTGGTGATCTGTATAAGACTACGGATGTGACTACTTTAGCTAAGAGTAGCCTTCGGCTGTATCTTGGCCCTCCTATATTCGGCATAATCCTCGCAATGGCGGCACCCACACGCGAGGATTTATTGCTTACGTACTGAAGATGGTTTTCAAAAGTAAGTCTTGAGTCAATCATAATGCCAAGATACTTGATAGCTGGTTTCGAAACTATCTCATACCCATCTACTGTGAGCGTGATAGTTTCCTGTTGCTTTCTACTGGTAATAAGTATCGCCTCTGTTTTGTGTTCTGCTAGCATGAGGCCGACTGATGTTAACCACCGTCGGACAATTGATATGGTTTCGTTGCTAATTTGAACAACTTCTTCCAGTTGTTTTGCAGTTACTACTATATCGATGTCGTCCGCAAATCCCACGATTTTTGCTTCGGCTGGTATTTCAAGACGAAGGACTTCATCGTACATGAGCCCTGAGGGACTCCTCCAGTGACTGCGTATTCTTTCACACCATCCAATGTTTCATAGAGCAACACTCTTTACTGGAAATAGTTTTTTAAAATATCCCTGATGCTAGTTGGTATGTGCATACTTCGAAGTGCTTGAAAGATTTGTTTCCAGCTCGCTGTGTTGAACGCGTTCTTAACGTCCAGTGTTATGACGCAACAGTACTGTTTTGCGCCTCTTCTCCATCGTCTTCCTTTTCGCTGTGTCAACCACTACCTTAATAGCATCAAATAGTCGAGCGTGCCTTTCAAAATCCGTACTGATGTGCTGATAGCCCACCTCCTTCTTCAATCGCAGCATCCAATCTGTTACCGATGATTCGCTCCAACACTTTCCCTGCCGTGTCCAACATACAGAGCGGGCGATAGGCTGATGGATCTCCTGTGGGTTTACCTCCCTTGGGCAGTAGCATGAGCCTTTGCTTCTTCCATTGATCAGGAAAGACTCCCTCACTCAGACAGGCATCGTAAACGTCCACAAACAAGTCCATTCTTGTTTTAATCACCGCTTTCAAGGCTACATTTGGGATCCCATCCGGTCCAGGCGATTTTTTATTCCCAAACCTGTTGCACGCCTCTAGAATTTCTTCTGTAGTTATCCTAGGAATTTGTCGATCTGGTGTAGGCGACTCGTCCTCCAGTGGAATCTCCGGTTGTCTTGGAAACATACTTTCGACTCTATGCTCCAATACATCTGGGCATGTGGGGGATGGGGCACGAAAAACTTTCAACATTTTCATAACCACTTGGTATGCTCTCCCCCAGAGGTCTTCATTTGTTCCATTGCATAACTCGGCGGAGCTCTGATGTTTGCTGGTATTTATTGCCGTTTTCAGCTCCTTTCGCGCTACCTTATACCGGTGGTGGAGTTCGTTGAAATCGTATCTTCCTCTGCTGCGCTGACACTGTCTTCTTGCGCGGTGACATGTAGCGCGTAGCAGTGCGATATCTTCATTTCACCAATAAACTGGTGAGTAGCGTGTATTCGTCCTTCTTCTTACCATAGATGCATTGCACGCCGATGTAATGTGGGTAATCAGCTGCACACACTTCTCGTTGGCCGAACCAGTCAACGTAACATCTGCGATCATAAGGGCAAAAGCCTCTTCGTCGAAAATGTTTGTTTTCCACCTGCCTTCGGCGCCGCCTTTCTTCGTTCGTCGTTTCACACAGTATTGCTTGGTGATCGCTGTGACTGTAGAGGGGGCTTATATTCAGTGAGCAGTTACTCTATTTGTCATAGCGTTTAAAATCCGAAGCAAACTAGACAGGGTTTCCGATTATCATAGCCAAGACAAAAGTCCTCAGGCATTCAAACTACTCCACTCAAGAAAGCATTCCCTCTCCTAATCATTCCAAAACCATTGCTGAAGGACACTTAGTGGGTACCTACCTATACTTGTTTGTCATGTCACTATTTTATTTATTAATCCTTCGAAGTTTATAACTTTCAATTAGCATCTGAATGTATTTTCTTATAGGAACTCTCTAAGAAAAATACAATCTTACAACTTAAACAAATCCTACAAGCAGCAACTACTCGTATCATTTAGCGACGTTATCCTTTCTCTGGTCATCGGGTCGTTATTTGTATGAATAAAATCACTAAACTTTATTGCTGCCAAAATATATTTAGTTAAATGATCTGTAATAAAGAGTACGGCAAATGATATCTAAAGCTGTTTCCGTAAAAAAGAAAATTTACTACAAATTCGTTGTAGTTTCTGGTGTTGAACCTAGTCCGTCCCTAATAGCCTCCTTTACTTATGACTCTAATAAACGAAAGCCCACTATATACATACGAAAACAAACCTCAGTAGTAGGGACATCAATTGCACGCATCATTTGCAATTATCCATCCATCCATTTGAACATGTAAAACTAATTTCGCTTCATCATATCATCGTACACGCGTTGGAATATCTTTTTTCACAAAAAAAAAAAAAAATTATACAGAACTCCCAGCAAGGACACACTCATAGTACAGTAAAATAGAGGGGAACAAAAAAAAAGTTGTAACGTATGTAACGTAAGAGCATAGGAGCAGCCTAGACTAATATGGATTTCCACCTTCATAAAGTATAAAAGCAATCGTTCCAGAAAAGCACGCAATTTAAATGCATAACACACAGGACCCGGCCTAATGCCAATAATAGAATAGGAAATCCCCGATAGATCCTGTTTTTTTTTTTTTTTCCTGTTCTTTTCTTTTCCCTCATCTTGCTTAGTTGCTTTTATATTCCTGGTACTGCTACTGCTGGAACATGTTGAGCTTAGATGAAGTTATCTCCATCCCACAGGATGAGCTACGCACGTAAATCGTAATCCATGGTTGGGGTGGAGGGAGACACGAACTGATAAGGGGAAGAAAAATATGTGTATAGTATGTCCTTAATCTGTATCCTCATATGAGAAGCGTAAGCTTTACTCCATCTTCCTCTGTAACATTCGTGTTTTACTCGTATCCTTGTGAATTAGCTCTGCGAGTATGGTGGATGGGGCCCATAGCATACTCGTAGAAATATTAATAAATTCTTCTTCTCCCAGATCAGGATGTGCCTGAAAGAAATATGTATGAATAAAAAAAAATCAAATATCCTCCGACGGATCAAGGTTTTTTTTGTATGACAATAATGTCATTCGAACAAATTAATTTCCCTTAATCAAATCTAGCAAAATCTGACCAAATGTCCTGATTTCATACTCGTCCCTGTGCAAGGACTAATTACAAATACGAGTACACTTTGCTGCAATGGCTTCAGCATAGATATGGCGAAATTATGTAAATTTAAACTCAATCTCGACAAATGAAATCCTTGTCCACCTCCGACTGGTCGTCCTTATAAAAGCGAATTCCGCGATGGATTTGCAAGTGTCCACTGGATGAGTTACTCGTATAATCGGGGATAGGTAAAGTGTCCTTTTTCGTTAATCTTTACTCGCCAACCCTTCTCATTGGGGAAGAATTCGGAATTTTGTCCCTCTCTCCTATCTATCCTCCAAGGATACCTCGAAAACACTGTGTACGATCAAAACTCATGGGCAATTAATCATTTTGCTTAGTCATTACATTACATAGATACAAGGATACTACCGCCCGCCGTTGCTGCCGCCAGTGAGACTCAGCATCCTCGAAAGTCGCTTTGGAAGATTGCTGCCGTTGTTGTTTATTTTTTGTTCTCCTGTGTTGTTGTCCTTGTTGATGCAAGGATTTGTTTTCTAAATTTTTGCTGTTGTTGCCGTTTGTTTGTGCCTCATTGCCCATACCCAGAGAAGGGGGTCCACCCTATTGTGATTCCATTACATTAGTCATTTGGGGTAATAGAAGAAGAATGGAATGGAACATACATAAGTGGAGCGACTGCATATGGTGCCTTCGGTTTGATTAGTCCCATGGGAGAACTAATAAGCTTGCTCTGACGGTATTATTGCAATGTTCTCTGCTCATTGTTTGCTGGAGTTCGTCCCTTATTTTTCTTCCCACTCTTTGTGTGTGTGTGTGTGTTATCCCTTTTTGTTGTCTATTCGGATTGGGAGTTTTAATCGAGGTAAGGGAGTGCGGAATAGTGATGGATTTACTTTTGGCTAAAGACGGACAGTTGAGGAAGTCTCATCCTTAAAGACTCTTAAAGTCAGGCAAAAAGGGTTCACTACCACAAACAATTTCAGATGGCTCTCATGCTAAGCACGGCTATATATTCTTTAAATCTGAAAACTGAAGAGATGTGTATACGAGTAGCAAAGAAAATTCGTATTTACCAAAGTAGATGCTACTTTTCATAGTGTTCAGTTCACTCACTACCTGCACTCAACACAGATCCGGCCCTCGAAAATGACAGTCGCATCCAATTTGATCCTGTCCTGCCGATAATGACCGTTCAGCAAAAGTTGGATTTCTTCTGCTGTTTGGATAACACAACATCTTTACGTTTCCTATAAATATTTGAAGAGGAGACAGTGGTCACAAGCTGGGGGACAGAGAAATCGGCACAAATTGCTAACAATTAAACGGAGGCTAGAAAGACAAGCATAGGACCCTGATGTATACTTTCGAAACAATATCATCTGCAGTCAAGCAGCTGACACAAACAATGAGTTACGATAGAGCTGCAAAGAGTGCCGCAAAGATCTCAAGAGACGCATCCGTAAAAAATGCATAAATGCAACAAACAGTCCCGATTTTTAGTTGTCGCTGATTTTGTCCTGGCCTTTGATAGTCATACAGATGACGGTCGTCCTTGACAACTGTCCTCAACGTCCTCGATCGAATTGTATAGAAATTATGCTTTAGGCACAAATTCTTTGTGCACAATTGGTTTCCTTATGAAAGCAACGTAGATATGTAATGACATGCCAACAGATACACACGCATTTCATGTGAGATGAGCACGTGCCATTCTACTCATTCCAAACATTTAGAACATGGAATGGTGTTTCCCGATTTTGTTTCTTTGCTTTGCAATAGTAATAGGCGTTGTTGTAAAAGTTTTTAAAATGAAAACAATTGCATTATGGGAGAGCGTTTGAAAAATATTTAGAATTGACTTATGGTTGCTTGAGATTTTTTGAAACTACTACGTGATGTGCCAATCGTAATGCATTCTTTCTTCTGATCATATTTTGGCAATAAGTTAACACTTCCATACTTTGATGCCTGCTGTCATTGACAACCTTAAGCCGCTCAGCAGAAATATTACATGTACTTCCAGAGCGTCATCAGTATTACTTAAGCTGCTCTGACTAAAAATTTAGACTAAAAATTAGACTCTGGACTAAAAATTTAACTTCACGTCTGACGCATTATAATTAAGATTGATATAAGTATTGTTGCATACCATCGCTTAGAAACGGGTTTTATATATATAAACGCACCCTTAAACTATTTTTATGATCTGTCAATGTCAAAACATCAGCCTGAGTTCATATTTTTATCATGGTGAAGTTCACGAACGAGCAACGCTTGAAAATTATTAGAAATTACTACAAAATTTCTGAGTCGGTATTCGCAACTTTTTAGAGCGCTTACTCCAATTTTCGGTCGTAATAACCGCCCCACCAGACAGGCTGTGTATGCTATAGTGGATAAATTCGAGTCAACATATTCACTACTTAATATTCCTGTGCCAGTGAGACAACGCTCTGGTCGAAGTACCGAAAATATCGCAGCAGTAAGTGCTTCAGTTCAAAATGAGCCAAATCAATCGATTCCACCGCCGTTCACCGGAATTGGGAATCCCTCAGTCCACATTGTGGCGAATTTTGCATAAAGATCTTAGCCCACACCCTCAAGAACTCAAGCCTCTTGATAATTTTTTTTGCCGAGAGGGTGAAAATTCTTCTAAAGACACCATAAGGCCCGACCGCGCGTGCTTATGGTAGTGTGAGATTTTTACTCACTAAAAACACCACTCTTCAAGATTAATAGTACGACTAAGCCGACGCTTGTCCAGCAGTTTTATTTTCGCTTACGAGACTCGTGATTTTTGGAAAAGATGTTCGTATGTAATTTAAAAAGAATGCAGCACTTTAGGCAGGTTAAATTCCAATGAAAGTTCCCGCTGTTTTCACGACCGGCATATACTATGACGCGAGGTCAAAAGTTTTGTCCTTTGCAGACGACGAATTGAATTGTTCGCGTCAAGTAGTTGAATGACGGTACGGTTACAATGGCCGTGAACACGATCTTTGTGTTTGCTCGCAAAATTTGTTATCTCTTCGGCGACGCTGGGAATTCCCAGGCCCCGATGAATATCTTCATTACGTACGTGCCACGGTGCGCTAACAATCGTTCTCAGAACTTCATTTTCAAAAGATGTATAGGATGTTTCTATAGCTTTTCCTGGTACAACCCCATAGTTGTAGACCATACGTCCACACTGGCTTTAGCACTTGCTTATAGATAAGCAGTTTGTTATGTAGGCTCAGCTTCCAATGTTTTCCGAATAGCCAGTACATTTGTCGGTATTTGTTTTCGTCGCGTCGCGTTTCTTTTTTACGTGCGATTTCCATTTAAGCTTAACATCTAGAGTCATTCCTAGATATTATGCTACGTTCGCGTATGGTATTTGAGCCGAGTTTAAATATACGGGTAATCTGCCCACTTTTTTGTAGGTAAAGTTGACGTGAGTAGACTTGCTTTCGTTCAGCACAATACGCCAAGAATTCGTCCAAGCGTGGACGAATTCAGCAGCTTTTCAGTTGCTGCTTCAATTGTATCGCCCGTTGTCAATATCGCCGTATCGTCCGCAAACGTGGCGACGACGCAGTTTCTTTCCTGTGGGATATCACGAGTGTAGAGTACATATAGAAGTGGGCCAAGGTCACTTCCTTGTGGGACTCCGAGTATCAGAGTAATCATTTCCGTGCTTAACACGAAAAAGTCTTTCGGTAAAGTACGATCGTAAGATTAGAAAGAGTTGCCGTGGCAGTAGTCGTTGCAATTTATACTCCAAGCCTTCGTGCCAAACCTTATAGAAAGCTTGTGAAAGACGTCAAGAAACACACCTCGTTTTTTCTTTGAGAGTTTTCTCAATCACGTCAGTTATTTTGTGGACTTGGTCGATTGTAGAATGTTTGACTCTAAATCCAAACTGATGGTCAGGAATGAGACGTCTTTCGTTGATTACGGGTTGTAGTCGTTTTGAAAGTAGTTTTTCGAATATTTTAAGGATAACCGGCAATAGGGAAATAGGCCGGTATGATTTCTTCTCATTCAGAGGTTTGCCTGGTTTCGGGACTATTATAATCTCTGCAACTTTCCATTGTCTCGGAACGTAGAGCAATCTGAACGAAACGTTAATCAAATATAGCAGTTTGATAAGAGCTTTATTTGGTAATTCCTTGACCACCTGCGCCGTTATCAAGTCGTAACCCGGTACTTTTTAGTCTTTAGATTTTTAATCACTTCCCTCAGTTCAATTAATGTAACTTTTTTTACTTTAAAGTTGTCAGATGTCGTGACTGGGGAGTCGGGCGTTATCAAAGGGTCGTCGAATTTCTTAAACGTATCTTCTAAGTGCAAAGCAAATTGTTCTGCCTTTTCTTTGTCGATTTTGGCCCAAGTTCTATCGATTTTCCGAATTGGTGGCGCTTGCATTTGAGGTTTCCGGATGCCTTTTAGTGCTTTCCAAAGTGAATGACTTGATTCTCTTCCAGTGGAGAGATTTTCAAGGTAGGTCGCTATCTTATTGCTTTTAAATTCTCTAAGGCGATTACATAGTCGGTAAAGGATCTTTTTATGCTGCGGTGCACGAGTGATTTGATTGTGCTTTTCTTTGCTCCCTCACCAGTTTAATGATTTCACTTGGATACTTTTCATTGCGGTCTTAATCTTATAGCTTCTTGATCATTTGAAGCTCCGAAACTTCTCCGATTGGGCTCTGCAAAAGTTTGAAGAAAATCCTCAATTTCATCGAAAACATATCTTCAGCGATGAAGCTCA
Source organism: Pocota personata (assembly GCA_963082735.1). NCBI lineage: Eukaryota > Metazoa > Arthropoda > Insecta > Diptera > Syrphidae > Pocota > Pocota personata. Next base: position 259,890,275 of record OY720429.1, on the reverse strand, counting down.
TTTTTGGCTTAATGGCATGCGTTATTGGACAGCAACAAACACACGTGTGCTTCAAGAGACTCCATTGCATCCACAAAAGGTGACCATGTGGTGTGAATTTCATACCGGAGGTGTGGTTGGACCGTATTTTTTCGTCTATGAAAATGATCGCCATGGAGTTCGCTATAAGTACCATGTTGGAGGACTATTTTTGGCCAGAATTGGATGGCCTTGACATCAGTGATATGTGGTTCCAACAAGATGATGTCACATGCCACACAACTGGTCAACCAATTGATCTATTGTAGGGGAAGTTCGGTAATCGTGTAATCTCGAGAAATGGTCCAGTCGAATGGCCAGATCGCTCATGCGATTGAACGCCGATGAATTTCTTTTTTATGGGGTTACGTTAAGTCGTTGATTTATGCCAACAAGCCAACAGTGTTAGAGGAGCTCAGGAACAGTATCGAACGCGAAATTTACAAAATTGTTATGTCCTTATTGAAAACCCTTTTACTGTCGTATTCTATTGTTTCTAAGATGGGTTACGAACGTCACTATTACTGGACATTTGCAGGGTAAGTGTTTATGGTTGTCTCACAAAAGGTCAAGTCTAAACGTGTTGACAAGAATTTTCTTTGACAATTCACTAATTCTTTAGTTTCTCGTTACATATTTGTATCTTGTTACCCAACGGAGACAAGGAAATGTTGTTTCCAATGAATTTTAAATTAATTTAATGAGGGAGATATGGGAATACTGGCGCCAGACATTGACCCGAAAATTTCGTTCATCTGTTATTTTTCTGTAAGGAACAAACCGATATATTCACAGGCACTCGTACATACTTACTCCATTGACAACGACCAAGCAGGTAGTCATTCAAATTGGCAGTCAGTAACTGATAATATTTCCCACAAATGTCACATGCCCTATTTAATACCTAATAACATTTCATACCCTTACATTCCATCAAATACCTATTTACCTGTTACAAGCTCATAATCGAATATTCCCGCACAATCCACGACTGCGATTGAAGCTATTTTCCAACTCATAACCCAATATACACTCGCACATGGGATTTCGTGCTCACTCGTAAGACCTCATGACACCTCGTGAGATTTCATGACACCTTGTGAGTACACAAATCACTTTGGGAGACCTTGTGACCTGTTAGGGATCTCGTGGAAACTCGCAAAATCAAAATCTCGTGACACTCGGTGCAACCTAATAGAAATTCGTGGAGCATCGTGTAATCTCAAGATTAATCGCGGTACCTCTTAGGACCTCGTGGAACTTATGGGCCCTCTAAAATCTCGTAGGACCTTATAGGACCTCGTAAACCTCTGTGAAGGCTGGTGGGATCTAGTAGGAGCTCCCTGGGACGCAAACATGTCCTTAGATTAGCTTGGATTTTGGCGAAGTTACGTGAAAGTATTATGACTCGACTTCCTGAGAGCTCAGAATCAATCGGTCACTATGGAAACCTAGAAAGTCGTCTTGCAGGAGAGGACCAAATCGACGCAAAGATGTTTCCATTCCAATTGATGATACGGTTCGGAACGTACTTAGTAAGAAAATATCCAACGAATCAAATCCCAAACTGTCCTCTTCCTTCACCAAGCTCTGATTTCCTTTAATTCTAAGTTTTCTCCATATGTGATTCAATTTCAACTTACCTAATTAAAACCCTTAAGAGCCCTCCAATCACATGCTTGTGACATTTAAATCCTTTTATGATGTCTCCCCATATAAAACTCGGCAACCATTGTCGCACCCGAAATGGTTCTAATTCTCCGAGCACAATATGACGCCAACTGCTAATAGCTCACTCAGCCGGTCGCAACATGCTGGAGAGCAATTGCTGCCATTCAAAGCGTCAGGGGTCAAAGTGATTCCATAATTCCAATGCACGACGCAAGGCTATATGACCTCTCACGAAAAAATCATAAAGCAATTTGGAACTCGTACCCTCGCTGGCAAGGGGTTAGATTTCATAATTCCAACGATGAAGTTGGTGGCAACAACATCAACATCTCTCTTTCACTTCTCTGTATAAGAAAATGGGGCGCAACGAATCCTGCCAGGACACCATATGAGCAATTGAGTTATAATGACATCGACAGCTTGGGATAACTGCCTCTTGCAGGGAGCCTCTCTTTCTCTTTCCTCCTCTGTTGCAACCCCCCTCGAGTGAGAGTGTTTGTTTTGATTGATAGTGAAACAATTACTCACCGGGTGGAAGGGAGGAAGAGAGAGAGAGATCACTGGTGGTGGAATGGCAACCAGAGCAATTGTCGTGCAATCGCAGGATGTCTTCATCTGTCCCAAGCTGCACACCCATATGTATGAAATAAGGATAAGAAGAAGATGAAATGAATTATGACCAAGAGATTGGGGATGTGTGTGGCAATAAAAAAAAAAAAAACTTTTCTTCACACATCTCACACACATCCGCTTGACAATCTCCAGCACCCCCACACACAGTGAATAATAGAAAGTGTCCCACACTTGTTCGCTCTCGTTTCGCCAACGTTCTTGAATTCTGTTGGCCCAATTTAAATTCCCTCGAATATATCATCCGGGATGACAGGGCAATTCTCTTATCTGCGAACCCAGCAGCACCAACCACCACAACCTTGGCAGCAGCAGCAGCAGGACCATTCGGGATGAATATTAAAAAGTACAATTCTTTCGGTGCCTTGCGATGGCTGCTGCTGCTACCCAAGGCTAGAGTCCTTCTTCGCCAGGATGGATGCCGGCTGAGTAGAAATGAAAGCTTTTCACCCTCCAACCAAAAAAAAAAGACAACCAAAGTAATATCTCCTCTCGAGAAGAGGATGCGGATGTGCTGGTGTTTGCTTTTTATTTCTGTTATTTATTTATTATTTATTTCTACTCTGATGGCGGATGGAAAGGTCTTCTTGGCTTCAGTAGAGGACTATGCGAGGATCAGCTGAAGTTGCAACTGAAATTGGAACAGTTCGGGACGCCTTTGCATGTACGTACGTAGAAAATGTCATGTCAAGTACGCGGATGGGCACTTTTCCTTATGATTTGTTTACGTTTTGTCTTTTTTTTCCGAGAAATCATTTTAAAATTTTATGTGAACGATTGCACGTGGATTTGATGAGATGAGTATTTACGTACGTCAATTCCTGAATTGATTGTAAAAAATTCAACTGAATTCTATTTAAAACTAAGTTTGCATTTAGTTTCCCTTTAGATACATGAATTGAATGGTCGCTGGCTCATTGACGTACACTCGTTCTTTCTTTAAATCCGGTGAACGTCGGGGCCAATTGAAGTCACTACTGTGCGATATAATGAGCTCGTCGAAGATAGCCATTGTGTCCCTTGCAGTATGAGCTGTGGCTCCATCCTGTTGGAACTATAGTTGTGGATTGTTTTGCACAGCTGGCCGCAAAAAACCTTTCAACGTCGTCCGATATTGCGCAGCATTCATGGTAACCGCGGCTTCATTTTCAAAGAAACATGGGCCAATGATCCTTTCGGACGATACATCGCACCAAACAGTACACATAAGTAGGTGCAGTTTTTGGTGATGAATTTTCAGTAGCCCATATCCTGCAATTTTGCTTTTTAACGAAGCCATTTAATTTGAAATCGGCTTTATCGCTCATTATCAAATTAGGGATAAATTTGGAGATTTTTGGGATTTTGGGGATTTTTCTCTGCTTTTTGCCACAAGGATATGGCATAATCAATCCGTTGTTGGACGGCTTGTCGACTTCAATTCTTGCATAAGCTGGATTTTATATGGGAGTATGTGCAATGTGGCCAAAATCCTCTGAACGGAACTCTGAGATAGACCGAGTTGATCCGAACGACTCATTGTTGATGTTTCAGGACACTCTCCAGTATACGTTGAATATTTTCATCTGTGTGCGCCGTATGCGGTCTTTCTGTACCAGGGAGGTTCCTTACAGACCTCGATCCGCACATTGAAATATCAACGATATGCACGCTGCGTTAAAAAAACTGACCATTGGTTTTCAAAAAAAAATTCGAAGATTTTTGTTCATTATTCTGTTGTGTATCGTTTTGTATTAAATGCCCCACGTCTTATTTGAAAAATTTGGAAAAAAAATAACAAATACATTGAAATTAAATATTTTAACGAATTTAAACCATAAAAGTCATTTTGTGCTACCTTGTAGTATCGTTGCACGATCTTTGTTCAATAACTTAATACGCCATCTAGTGACATGTGTCCGAACCCTTTTTCCATCCCCAGGTTGCCGATTGCTGAAGAAGCACGGAAAGTTGTAAAGACAGTCTACTTTGTTAGGCGGAAAAACTTTTGAACCAAGGACCACCAACAAATGGGACAAAATACCAGTTAGGGCCAGAAGAAACTCCAAATCTCAATCAACTTCTGTTGAGGGATGCTTCAAGTGGGGACTGTTAAACGACAACATCGCCATCGTTGAAGAAGCCCGGAAAGCTGCAAAGATAGTAGGAATGTGTGCCTACTTTTAGGCGAGAAAATTTTTGAACAAGGCACCATCAATAAATGGGGCAAAATACCAGACAGAGCCAGAAGAGACTCTAAATCTCAGTCAACTTCTGATGAGGATGCTTCAAGCGAGGACAGTTAAACGACACCATCGCCATATTTGAAAGTGTAACCCAGAACTAAGACTAAGTGACGCGGTATGGAGGATGGTCCACAAACAGCTGCTGCTGTGTTTTAGCGCAGCTCTCGCTGAGGACTCTGATAGGAAACCGTCTTTTGGTTAGCTAGTTATCTCCATGGATTTCAAGGTATTAACTTGTGATAACACATGAACTCTCAACGTTCAGAAAATTGGGAATTCGTGTGCTGGAGTGGAGCATTTTACATTCTTCTGAAATCATGAATCATCGTGTCAGGATCTGTAGTCTTGAAAAAAAGACGAATGGGAAATACAACATATAAACAGACCGTCTACAGAGGTACCAATTACTGCAACATTCTCACAATATTTGTCCTTCTTTTTTTTTTATTTGTTCTTCCTCTATTTTTAGGTTTCTCATTTAGGGGAGGTGCCCATGCGGGCTGACTCCTTGCCATGATCAGGGTTCAGAGAATGCCGCAACAAACTCGTTTCTTGCCCTTACGAAATTTAATCAGACTAAGTAAAGCAGTCTATGTCACTGGTTGGTATATAACTGGAAATTAGTCAAATTAGAGGAAATAATAGATCGGTACATCGAACATAACCTCAGAAAGATTCCTTGGTTCGACTAATCTATCCCTTTCGTGCTCCAGAAAAACTCCTTGTCTTTCCCTCTCTGGTTCACCAAAGAGTTACGTTCGCTTCGTAACATTAAAAATAAACTCTTTTAAAAAAAAAAGGTTCCAAGAACGAAATTTCCAACTACCGACCAATTGCTAAACTCTCCTGCATACCGAAGCTCTTTGAAAGCATTTTCTATAATACAATGTTCCATTCCAAATCTATCTTTTCCCCAAACCAAACTTAACTTAACACAAACTTAACTGAATTCGTTTCTAACACTCTGTGCGCATTAGAAGATGACACTAAAGAACGGCAATACAAAGTCCTCTTTATATGCTCTGTATCCGATCCCTTTATAGCCACATCCGGAGTGCCTCAAGGTAGCCATCTTGGTCCTCTGATTTTAATTTTTTCTTTTAACAACGTTGACAGTATCATCGAAAACTCTTATTTATCTCTCTCCGCTTATGACATGAAATCTTCTAGCACACATTTCATCCTCCGCTTGACTCTCGCCCACTTCAAGCTGATTTGAACCTGGTTTCAATCTGGTATCAAAAAAATGTCCTTAAGCTCAATGTCAGCAGGGTCTTCCACCAGTCCCTAGATCCTATCTGATCTGTGACAAGCCTGGCCCTTCCGTCTCGTTATTGCGTGATTTGGGAGTCATATTGATATCATTATTAACAGAGCTAACTCCGCGCTTGGTTTTGTGAAATGCTGGTCTAAAGAAATCTCCAACCCTAATGTCACGAAATCTCTTTTTTCACATTTGTTAGACCAATCCCTGAATATGCTGGCCAAGTATGTGTCACCTTATCACGATACACATTCCCTTCGAATTGAGGACGTTCAACGTAGATTCATCCGTTTTGACCTACGCGGTCCTCCGAGGGTTGACGAAAAAAATAGAATCCACTGAGCTGAACTGTAGCGATGGTGTGGCTAAAAGTATTTTTTAAAAGCTGTTTGGAGCTGCATTTTATCCCTAAAGCTTGGAGAGAGGTGGAGAAATTCATGCTTGTGTGTGAGCATTCACTTATTATTGCCAACAAGCAGTAAAACGGGTTCCTCTCTGCTCCAACTGAATTATCGGCTTAGTTCCATCTTCCTACATTAGAATTAGTAAAAGTCAGTAGCTCCGAAGACCCAAAAAAAAAAAAAAAAAGAACCACATCATCTAATTTTAAACCATCAGAGCAGCAAAAGGAGAACCACTTTACCCTAAGCCAGTGTTCTAATGGGATTATATGATTAACGCATTGACATGTAACGCATTTCATTGAATTATTGTCCTCTGCCTCATTTCGCAATTTTCATCCAAACAAAGCACAAGTGAGACACAAAAAAACCAACAAAATCCGTTCTATCTTGGTTGCATCACAATGGGTGATGTAGCACTTTGCTATTACCTCATCCGCACCAGATTAACACGGGCAACAACAATGAGACAATGGGTGCGCAATTTTGCGACAGTAAAGTAATCTACACCCCATCATCAACGCAAAATTCCTTACTCTAGCCAGGGGGTGGTATATACGAGTAGTATAGCTGAAACGGAAGACCTTTTCGCTGCTAGCCTTTCGTTGTTCTTAATCACAGTCCCGCATGTACCTGATTAAGTCGTAATTAGATTGAAGAATATTATTATTTTTCCACCCTCGTTGCATTTTCTTGTGTATGCCACTTGGCTTCCTGTATGTGCTGTGCAACCCCTGCTTGTTTGTATTCGTATATGAAATGTGCTAAGGGATGTGAATGCCAAAAATTAAATTTAATCAAAGTAATGTGAGCGTAGTGTCAGTCCGTTGTTCTTTTGGTTTGGTTTGGCCTTCTCTGTGTGTAAAACTTAAGCCTGCTCTACCCAGGATGTGTACATGAGAAACTATCCCTTCCAGGATTTATTAGAGTCATTAATCTTAACTTAGCAGTTAACAGAGGATTCAGGGACTTAATACTTTCGTCGCTCTTATTAATTTTTCTTATATTAATTTATTAAGATTTATTAACGAAACCAAAGGCGCTGGGATTTTGGTTTTTGTTTATTCCAGAGGGGGGTGTTTGTACAACTTGTTCGAGCTGGCTGAAGTCTTCGAATAATCTTGTTTTGTTTTGACAGCTTCCGTGTAATAACAATCTTCAGTGGGGGGATACTTGCCCGAAACATTGTCAGTTCGAATAGTTAAATTCGGTCGTGGTTTGTAAAATTATTGTATCTGCTGCTCTTTAATAAATTCATACGAGTATCTGCCAAAGCTTTTGTAATCGTAAATAATCGTGGAACACTAATAGTGTCCATAATCTGACTTAGAGGCGAGATTCAATACACAATGGCATGCTCGACATCCGATTCAGCAACTTGTGACAAAAAAAACTCGTTCAACATCTGTCTGTAGCACTCACCAGTTGCGGTTACTGTGGTACCGTCAGCGTCTTCATAAAAATAAGGGCCAATCACTTTTTCACTGCAAATGCCGCACCAAACAGTCACTTGTGACATCTCTAGTGGACCCAGTTTACACGAGACGCTCAGCCAAATGCTTAATTGTTCGCGTACATGGTGCAGGACGACGAGGAAAACGACAATGAAATTCACGCTGCGTTAAAAAATCAGACCGGAAATTGGTGAAATAAGCAGTAACAATAATTCCGCGTTCTTCAGGTGTGCTTGTTGTCAACTAATTCTCAATTTGTCTAGTCAAAGCACATATGACATTTGACGCCATTTGCAAAAATTATGGCACATTCACATTATGACATTACTTTTGCCCCACCTTGTATTAAAATTCGCTAATTTGTACTGTTTTTGGTTTCAGTTAGGGTCCAATACTAACCATCTTATTGTGGCCTTTGTGTGCCGCTGGGGACATTTAAAGGGAATGAGCAACTGAAGTATGGCTGCATACCTAGATCATCCTCCGTGAGTCTTCACCCACAAAGATTTTTTATTTATGCAGTAAGAAAGCAACCCTAAAGTAAAAGCACTGAAGCTTGGTCGGGGTGTCAATCCAAACATGTCGACTACCTGCCACGCTCACGCGAGAAAAAAAAATCAACAACATCTTACGGCAAGTCTTTCCTGCGAAGCTAACACAGAAACTGTTGCCATACTGCCAGTTTGAACTAGATTTGCATTCAGTGTTTCAATTTTGCACTCAAAATTCTAATTTTTAGAATTGCGTACCACAATGATATAAAACGAAAAGCTGTAGTTATGCATATAGCACAAGGGCTTCCTCACCGATTTTGATGAAATTTTAGTTGTAGAAAGTATTTTTCTGAGTATTTTGATTTATATGTGTAGGTAGGATCATCATTAGTTCACAAGATACCCCTATCACTCGTAAGCTGGCACCAATGTTAAAGTACCGTAATCTTTTTTTCAAAACCTAATATGCACTACCTTATTTTTTTTCTCATTTTTACTATTTCTTGGAAACCAATGATGAGAGATTCCTACATACTCAGAATGCAAAATGCCTTCTATAACTAAAATTTCATCAAAATCGGTGAGGAGGCCCTTTTCAATATAATTATCTGGAACGCTAATGGATTTGGCACGATCTCTGTCTATCTGTCCTGGTGTCTGTAACTTTGAGCTGTTATACCTTGAAAGCTGAAATAGTCAAGGAGTACAGTAAATGATACATAAAGGCACCTAACCCCAAGAAAGAAAATATTTTGCTACCACATCATGCCGTACATCAAAAAAAAGCTGAAGTTCTAAGGAATTCAAAAAATCACGAACAAATCAGGAGTGCGTCAACTCATGAGAAAGTAAATGGCAAATTATAACAAATCCTCTGACATAAGCAGTTTCTGAAAAATTTAGTCGAATACATACATGTGAAAAGTGACCTCAATAACCTCGTTTCCATTCGATTTTGTTGATTTTCAGACAAATTTATCGCACAAATGTACACGTCCCAGTTAGCTCAAGCCCCATCGAAATCTATTAAGTGGTTCTTGAATTACTTACTTACTTACTTATCTTACCCCTACTTCATTCGATTTCAATTATTTTCAGGTCGGACTTACTATAGTTTTTAAGACTACAAGCCAAATTTTATCAAAATAGGTTCAGATGTTTATGAGTTAGTAGCCTAATCAAAATGATTTTAAGATTTTTGAAAGTACTCACCCACGTCCCACTGACACTTTTTTGACGAAACTACCTACATATTAGGAAAAACGACAGAGCCACGTAAGAACAGACATACAGCCTGGAACAAAAATAGTTTGTTTGATCAGACCCTTTGAAATACCATCATAGCTTTGTCTTTTTCTCTGAATTAACGAGGAAGCAACACTAACCGCGCGACACCAGACTTCCATGTAATGATTTTTTTTTTATAGAGAATTGTAAAAGGTGTCCCCAAAATGCACGCAAGATTTGAATTTTGCGCCATTTTTGCGGTAAAATGTTGCCAACGAAAAAAAAAAAAAAAAAAGAAGAAGACAGCGTGACAGCTGTCAGTTCAGGGTTATTAAAAATGGAGTGCTACATGAAAGAACAACGCGTTTTCATTGTTCAGCAATATTTTAAAAATAATGAAGGTTTGGCAGCTATAGTTCGCAATTTTCGTACAAAATATGGTCGGAATAGTGATTTAACTTCATCAACTGTGAAGAAATTAATTTAAAAATTCAGGGAAACTGGATCAATTAGTGATCTTAGACACTCTCACCGTCCTTCAACAAGTCGTTCAACACAAAACATCGAAGCGGTTCATAAGAGTGTTTTTGAGAGTCCAGGAACATCAATTCAGCACCGTGGTCAAGAATTGGACATTTCACTACAGCGTATTCTCACGAAAGATTTGCATACAAAGTGCAATTGACTTAAGAACTGAAGTCTACTGACCACGCACAGCGAAGAGAGTTCGTTGAATGGATTATGGAACAAACAACAAGTGGATGCTGATCTTTCAAACAAAATCATCCCGATGGCTTTGTTAATCGTCAAAATTGTCAAATTTGGGGTTCAGAAAATCCACGAGTGATTGTTGAGAAACAAATGGAAAAAATCGACAAAAGAGTGCGTTTGTTTACCCGATATGCTATTCCATACATACTCGTAACCCTATACTGTATAATTATTTTTTGCGTGCATTTGGGGCGACCTTTATAAGTTTTGTTCAATAAACTTTGCCTGATGACTGTTTCCTTACCGCCGAGATGCAAAATCTCGCTCATTCTAAATTCATTCATTTTAAATTGCCTTTGTTACATGCGTGCTCAAGAATAAGAACAACTGAACAGATTTTTATTAAAATTCGACTTCCAAAGTGTTTGGGAGGGGTTTTAATAATCCTTAAATCGTCCTTATCAGCCACCTAACTCAGGAACATCTGAATGGATTTTGATGCAATTTGACATGAAAATTTGAATTAATATGTTTGAATATAATCGAAATCGGATAGAGTGCGTGTAAGATATGGGGAGGTGTTTTAAAAATCTCAAAAACAGATCAACGGAATTGGGCGAGATTTTAGTGGTTCATGCTACTATCACAGGAAACTAAGCTGGAAACCTAATATACATGAAAGGGTTAAGAAAGCCACTGTCGCACTCTTCTCTTGGACAAAAGCCATTGGGTACAAATGGGGCTTACAACCCAGATTAACTCACTGGCTCTATATCTCGGTCATTAGACCGATCCTTATGTAAGTGGTAGTTGTCTGGTGGATTGCCTTGGATAGGGCGATAAACCAGAAGTTATTAAACAAAATCCAACGTTCAGCTTGTCTGTGCATTAGCGGAGCACTGCGGACGACACCTTCCGCAGCTATGAACATTCTTTTTCATTTAACATCCCTTGACATTTATAGCAGGCAAATGGCAGATAACTCAACTATTCGCCTTAAAGCTACTTCGCAGTGGCCCAATAATATATATGGTCACGCCTCCATCTTAAAAAAGTTTAATATATTCCCTGAAGACATTGACTACACCATACCACCCGATAAATTTTGACAAAAACTTCAAAGTTACCATCCCCCCAGGGCATTCTGGGAAGAAGGTGGTTTTACGGAAGATAAGTTGGTACATTTCTATACCGACGGTTCAAAAACTAACGACGGGGTGTCTCCTCTGATAGGCTAATCTAAACCTATCTTTTCGTCTCCCAAACCATTATAGCATGTTTCAGGCGAAGATAATGGCAATAAGGGAAGTTTTGTTTTGGCTAAAGAAAAACGTGATATCGTCCATTGATATCCGCATCTTTTCAGCCAAGCAGCAATCAAATCCTTGGAATCATCCTCAATAAATTCTTTAACAGCTCTAGACTGCCGATCGTCTCTTATAGAGATAGCGGAGCATTTTAATATTCGCCTAATTTTGGGAGCCGGGGCATAAGGATATTCCAGGGAGTTGTAGGGCTGACGAACTTGCCAGGCATGGAACAACAATACCCATCCTTCCAGGCAAAAGTTCACTGGGTATGCCTATCGCTACATGAAAACTTAAATTAAAGCTGGGGTGCTATTGAAAAGACAAATTCTATGTGGGCAAGGGATACAACTTGTCTAGCGGCAAAACAGATTTGGCCTAAGCTGGATCTGAAACGCTCTAAGAATTTGATGTCTCTATATCGAAAGCATATTAGCTCTGTTATAGGTGTCATAACTGGGCACTGTCTAATAGGCAAGCATGCAACAATGCTTGGCGTCTTCTCTAACGATTTCTGCAGAAGCTGCATGAACGAGGAGGAGGAAGATACTATTCTTCATCTTCTTTGCATCTGCACAGCTCTCTCCCAAAGAAGGACACTCCACTAGGGAACTATCTAAATAATCTGAATAATATAGACGCTAGGGACCTTCTACACTTCACCAGAAGCTCCAAATGGTTCAATGAGTAGGCTAGAGGCAGCGTCCCAAACCCATGTGGTATCGCAATGGACCTATTACTGGTCTAAGTGTGTTGGCTTTTTTGCTGACAGTTACCTCAGCCTAACCTAACCTATGCTACTGTCACGCAAACTTTAATTATGCTACTCTCTTTCAAAAGTTTTGGTAGTATTGAGAAGATAAATAAATAAGAGTTCTGTTGGACTAAGCAAGATTATATTTGACCACGTAGTGCTCTACCTATGGCAAGATTGTCAAAAAAAAAAAAAAAAAACAATAGGAGAATGCCAATTTCCATCAATAAAATGGTTCGCACCCTAAGCTTAGATTTTTAATATACTTTTATGTAGTACTATTGTGATGCCTATTGGGGACGCTTTCAAAAATATGGAATCTATCTATAGTGCAACTTATGTTTGACAGCGAACAGATAGAAATAAGGTGGCCATGGTGCAGTGCGTAGTGTACTCGTGTGTGACCCAAATTGCACAGGTTCAAGCTCGGACGGGCAACGGCAACCACAGCCACCCGAGCATAAAAGAGAAACGAATAAAATCCAAGTTTCTTCAACCACTGCTTCGTAGTACAATGGACTTCGTGTGAGGCTGAGTGCTCCGGGATTTGGAAATTTCCTTAAAAAAAAAAAACAAATCAGATGGAAACCGTATTTTCTTATATCCTGTATCTTTAGTGCCAGAGGTTTCAGTAGCCACGCTGGGATTGTGTTATATCCTCATGAACTCTAAGCCATCGCTTGGATTAGTTTCACAGTGTAGACCCTATCAGGTTGTGCTACGGTAATGCATACAAGATGCCCCTTTGGGAGCTATCTTCACTTTCACCAGGAAGGTGGAGATAATCCTAGAATAAGAAAATTACTTAATGGCATATAATACTCCGTCTTTTATAGGAGTTTGCTGGTTCTGGTTCTGTCATACTTTCACCACGTCTTGTGGCTTCAGCAGTCACTTGCTTTCGCTAGAATTAGATTTCGAATTTCATTATTTGACCGACTTGTTGTCAGTTTAAGGCAGACTTCTGTCAGTTACTTAGCCGCTTCATTGTCCACCATCACCGTGACCCAATAGAGTTTAAAATTGTGCAAGTGACCTTGAACCCTTTTCGAAAAAACAGAGTTCATCACGAAAGTCCGCACTGTTTCTTTTCTGAGAATAAACAACTCCAGGGATATAGTGATCCACATAATACGTGTCTACCGAAGGAGGAACCGAACAGGATATTGTCAACCGAATCGGCAAAGCAAAGTCTGCTTTTGGAATGATGTCCATGATATGGCGAAGTAATGTAATCAGCTTAAACACCAAGCTACGACTGTTTCGTTCAAATGTTGAATCCGTGCTGTTGTGATCGCTACTATCACAAAAACGTTCGTTAATAGGTGCCTACAGAACATCTTAAGGGTTTTCTGACCTAACCGTATCTCCAACGTACATCTTTACCAGAGAACGGGTCAGCAACCAATAGGCACAACCATCCAACGATGGAAGTGACAGTGGATTGGTCATACACTTCGAAAAGGCAACAGTTCCATAGCAAACTACGAGATGCAATGGAATCTGGTAACACAAGATGGTAGAAGAACGGGTCGGCCGAGAAATACATGGCGCATAACAGTTGAGGAGAAGTCACGGCAATTGAACAAGAATTGGAGAGAGCTGGAGCTCATTGCCAGGAACCGTACACGATGGCGCGTGGCAGTAGTAGAGGCCCTAGGACAGGACATAAGTAAAAAAAAGAGAAGTTAAGTTCGTGGATCCAAGCCAAAGATCTTGAAGTATTTCTATCCTAGTTACACTTTAATTCATAGACAGCTATTCAAACCTCGTCATCGTGTATGTATGAACCGTCAGTTCATTCCAATTTGTTTGTTTTAAATTTCACTTCCCCATTATGCTAATTTTTTTCTAAAAACCATCCCGTCTTAGTTACCTCTTTTAACCTCTTCCATTGGCCATGTCCATTGACCCTCCTAACTCTAGGTCATATTTAAATACTCTCCACAGCAGGATAATTGTTTCAAAACGACCACTAAAGGAAACAGTCAATGTCAGCGAAATCCTCGCGCACACGATTCACTCGGAATTCATTGTTAAAGGCTTCTCGCGCCTGCCACCAAAGTAATATCAATTCCAAAGCAAATCTCTTGATGGGGTCGTTATACATTCAGATAGGCGATCTCAATGGCCAATAAAGCCGTCAGAGAGCCATTTAAAGATACTCGTATACCACCACCCAAACTCTCGAATCACATAGACGGCATGTCTATATCCTGGATCCTTCTTAAATAAAAACAGAGAGAGAGACAAACACAAAGTCATACACAGTACAGACGTCGAATTAGTTTTCTCTTTACCAGAAATGATGCTCTCCTCCAAAGATGAGGGGGATGGTTATTAGACGGCTTATCCGCTCGTCTATCTACCGCTTCGCGTTTACTATAAGCGAACGAGGATACGGGGCGAAAAACATAGGCAACGTCGTAAAACCTTTCTTTTTTTTTTGTTTCCACGTTTTTTTTGTCTTCCAAATTCGCATAACAAAAACGAAGTCAAACAACAAGCAAATAACCGTTATTCTCATAGTGATTCTTCCGGTGTGCTCCCAGCTCCCCAGCAGCAGCTCATCAGATCCGGGCTAGGCAAAAGTGTCATAGCAGGAGGCTGGGGAGCGCGACAGAAGAGGTGAATGCTGCGATGTTTTCGCAAGCAATTTCCTTTTTATGTTATTTTAATTTTATGTTATTGTTATGACAACAATGAAATTGAATGTGACGCGCCAAGCCTTACACACAAAACAGGAACCGGCTCGTATCCTGTATGCGGAGGTGGAGGATTCTTTTTATTGTGTGCGGTAGCACATTTAAGGATCAAAGATAGCATCAAACGATGGGTTATTTTCCACCTTGGGAATCATTTATATTCGTTCGCGAATTAATTCTTGTGTTCCGCAACCTGTTCGAGATGTATACAACGTTGAGTTTTATGCTTGCGTATCCGTAGCATGTTTGGTTTTTTTTGTACTTCTTTGGATGGTACTACATAGTGGGTATTTGATGGGGCATGAGTTAGTTATCTCATTAAATTGTGTCAAATTTGGTAAATTAAAGAAAAAGACAGGATGTATGATTTTATACTGGAACTAAACCGGAAATCCACTTCCTTTTCGTTCTTACGCTGTTCTAAACTTGTATCTCAGTGCATCCGCTATTGAAATTGGAAAATAATGAAAATGGATTAATTATATAAAGTGCGATTCCCCGAACCCTCCTGAGCGTAGAATGAACTTCAAAAATGCAACCGGACCCTATGCATACTAAGCTAGGGACACACTAATCATCGATCCGAGTTCAATCATTGCCATCACCGACAAAAGGGTACATCCCCCGTACATATCGAAGATGGAACTCCAAGCAAGAAATCAGTGGGAATATCGAACAGTGTGCTTCGACATCTCCTCCTAGAAGCGGTGGACATTTACACAACTCTGTTTGTTCTACAGGGATACATCCCATCCCCAAAAGGGGTAAGAACACCTCCAATTGGGCAAATCCCTGGTCGATAAGTCTACTCCCGAACATCAGCTAGGTTCAAAAAGGTAATCAATAGAGACCTGATGTGAGGATACCCAATTCGGTATCCAATACACGGGTGCCTGCCTGGTCGTCTTGGAGAAGTCCTACCACACCTTATGGTTAGAGGGACTCTTCTACAAACTGAGCAGCCTGGGTATAAGTAAACCACTGCTGTGCATGCTTTATAATATGCTCACCAGTAGACAGAATGTGACTTCTGCTGGAACATTTGAAATTAAAAACTGTCTGCAACAAGGTGCGGTGAATTCACCTATCCTTTTCAATATTTACAGGAGCGATGTCATCGGATCACTTCCTATGCAAATGACTTGATGGCGTGCAGGTCAGGACCAAAAATCGAGGTCATTGCACTTCTCTTGCAACGTGACTTTGGTAAGTTTCAGTGATATTACGACGACTGGAAACTGAAGATTAACTTCTAGAAATCAGAAACCTTTCTCTTTAGGACGCCCACTAGGGATATAAAAAAGAATTGGCGAAAGTTCTCAATCGTGGGACAAGACTGAGACTCTGGTTGGATCAATATCTATATTTTAACAAACATGTAGATACTGTTTTTGCCAGAGCCAAAGTTGCTTTTTCCCTTTACAAAGAGACTGTTTTATAGCAGCCAACTTAATGAAAGGGTGGAGGTAATTGGTTACATCAAACTCGTATTCGGATGTTCCGTGTGGTTCAACGTGGAAGTAAGCTTGTTGGAATAGATTCGGGTGTTTGAGAGGACTTGCCTTCGGGCTTGTCTTCCTTTTTACAGAACAACAGAGTTCCAGTATATAAAATTCTATCCCAATGAGGTCCTGTACAACAGGATTAACCTAATGAGAATGGATAATTTGCTAATCAGGATGATTCATAGGCACATTGTAAGATCAATGAACTCGATGAATAACCTGATCTCTCAAGCGAAACCAAAACTCTCAACCATTATCCATGGATGGTGTTTAATCACATATTCGAGGTCGCCAAAAATGCTGCAAAATGTCTAGGATTTCTTAAACGGTGCAAGAAATATTTTACCCCGTCTGATATCACCGCAATTTATAAGGCAGCCATCCGCCCTAAGCTGGAATATAACGCCTATATCCGGTCTGGTACACCCAAGACCGTTCTGCATATTCTAGATAGGGTACAGAATCGCGCGTTAAAACTTGTAGGTGATAGAGACATTGTGAATTCCATACATTCACTTGAACATGGGAGAAATGTCTCCTGTCTCTCCCTGTTTTATCGTTTTTTTTTTATAAAAAATTCACCCGCAATACGCGTCATACTTCGAATGCACATCAGTTCACCATAAAGCCTAACTTCGGCAATACTGTCAAATATAGGGATTCGTTTACAAGCCAAACGACACGAATGTGGAATGATCTACCAGGCTTTATTTCCCCATCACTACACCCTTCAAACATTTAAAGCCAACGTGCACAGGCTTCTCCTCTGTTCTTCTTCCCCTTTTTTTCTAAACGCCCGTGCCCTGTAACAATATAAATCACATGTACCACGAGAGAGTGCGCTTTATCAGATTTGTTCCCCCAGAGACGTTCCTCTATCTAGAAGGTCTGATCCAGGACAGATTGGCAGTGCCGCTAATTTTCCATGTTGCTTGGACAGCTGCGGATAGGCGACTCAAATACGACAGAGACGTTGCATACAGCAGTAAGGAACGTCTCCGATTTATTAGGACGGTATCGGGTCGCGGTTTAAAGGACGTAGAAGGTCAGTACTACTGGTGGCTAGCGGAAAGAGAGGCAACTCCTTCGTCTCCTTAAAAAAAAGTTTACTCGTTTACGAGAAAAAGTTCTGAATATCCGCGTTTAGCAGTACAGATGCAAGTGAAATTAATCCGACTTCCTAATCCGCTTTATAGTCCAGACCCATCAAAACAACTTACATGCTAAATCTCTTGTTTACGAGATAAATATTTGCCAAATCACAACTCCTTGAGGACCCCTTTTTAACACTTTCCCTTCACCATGCCACTTCAAAGCCATTCCACAGAAAATCCATCACATCACCATCAGCTACACAACCATTCTGTAGTGTGTATCAACTTTGTAACCACCGTCAATGCTCAGACGCTCAAGTGTTCGTTCGCTCTTCAAACTGAAGAGGCCACCCGGACAACCACCTTCCATCAGTCATCATCCATTCTTGGCTTGTCGTTGTACTGCAAAATGAAAAAAAAAAAAAAAAAAAAAACTCGCTACAATTGATTGAAATAAAAACCGCACTTAACATACGATTCAGGGGGCCATTTGCAGGCAGGCAACACTCACCGAAATCAGGGTTGTACGAGACGAATTAATATACGAGGGGGCGTGTTAATCCTATTGTTGTCCTTTCTTCGTTCAAGCCACAGTCACAGCAGAATGTAAGATAATCTTCCCGTTTAAAGTGCCACTCGACTGGCAGATTTTGTGGCATATTTTTTCCGCAAACACGGAAATAACTGACACTGTCAGACGACAAACACATCCTTGAGCCAGGACACTTGAAAACGAGATCCTGCCTCTGTTAACTTATTAAAATTCAAGCATCAATATTTTGTCACACGAGTGAATAAATGCTCCAACCCCCGCCTGACATTCAGGCATTTAATTTACCCTAGAGCGGGATATTTTTATTGCTGCACATCCTTTTGTGTGTCTAGGACGAAAACTTTCATTTACATTGCATGAGATGAGAATTTACCTCATTTATAAGAGAAGTGAATTCCAAGAATGCTTGCTTACTATTGCACGCCGTTTACATTGCATTATTAAAGCTCAGTGGGATGTCAATTTCCATGTAAAGTTCACTCAGCTCTATAAATAGTGCACAAGGATGTTGGCGCACGGATCTTCAGGTACTACATTCTGTGGAATCATGCATAAATGCAGACAGCATTCATAGACGTGTCTGAAAAGTGTCATCCGCTTGCTTATAAAATATGTGCAGTTGTATGGAGTGCTTTATTGGTGGAAACATTCACATCCTTGTTGCGAAGTGGAAAGTTCATGGATCTATTTGTGGGGATTATTTATTCATGGGAACAAATGAAGTCCTCATTTGTAGGTGTTCAATTGGATGTTTTGTTTGTTGCTCCACCGAAATAAGGATGAAGTTACTGCTTTTGTTGTATTTTTATTCTTTATTTGTGTGGAGTAGGAGATGAATTATTGATGCTTCTCCAGTTGTTGGGCCTCATAAATAAGGAAACAATTTTAGTCAAGTTGAAGTCGCTTGTTATTTCTAACTAATGGAAATTATTATGTTTTTTTCTTATTTGCGAGTATGTTAAAGGTTTCGATTGCTTTAAGAATCTTTACTTCTTCGCTTATATTTTGGTACACGATACGTATGCCTAATTATTTGTGCCATTAATTTTGAATGGCTACCATTTAATCGATCAGCAGTAAAGTATCTTTTGATCAGCAAAATACACTTTGGATTAGCAGTTTAGTAAATCAAAGACCAAATCCAAAGAAAATGTGAATGATTAGCAAGAAAATAAAAGATTGAATAAATTGATTATTTGATCAGCAGAATTTTTTTTTTTTTTTTGTTAATGAAGGTGAAAATCTCGAAAGACGCAGAGGGGTAGAAATCCAAAGCAGTGTGGGACTCTAACCGCACTAAAAACACCTCCTTGATCATGACCAATCAAAGAAAGATCGACAAATGATTTTATTTTCAACGTTTAGTTGCGTTTGAGAGGGTATTATAATTTAAATACGTGCTCTCATAATTATCAGATTATAAGTTCATGAGGTTTTGTTCTTTTTAATCTACGAATATTATTTCGTATATTTAAGACGTCTTCTATTGAAGAATTTATATGCATCTGCAGACGCACGTTGTGAAGAATTGCCTTCATTTTAATTTCTTCCGTTACCGGGTTAATCTGCAAATCACGATGCAAGTCAATATGTCTAATGTACCATGGGGCATTTACTATTCCCAGAAGAACTTTATTTTGAAAAGTTTGTATTATTTGTACCTTTTTTTTTTTTGTACAACCCCATAATTGGACACCATATGTCCAAACAGGTTTTAATATCTGGTTATATTGTAACATAATGTAGCATAATAACTACGCGCCAAAAGTATGCAACACATTCCGAAGTATCTTTTCATTCGAGGTTCGTGTCAACGGTAAGAGACGGATTATGTCTAAGACGACGTCGCGGAATTAAGAGAGAATTATAACCACAAGAGATTATTGGCTGCAGCTGTCATCTTGGAATTATTATATCAGAATTTTCTTGTTCCAGTGGTCGAAGAATTTGCTAGAAGTTTCTGGCTATCAGAAATGCGACTATATAAGGACAGATGGTGATCGAGGCAAGGCAGTTAGGTTTTGAACCACACGAGAAGATTGGAAAAGTGATAATAGGCGAAGTTCTAATCTTGTGATAGATTGAAAGTTAAGAGTTAACAAGAAGAAGTAATTAGTTTGGATTTGTGAATTAAGTAATTGAAAGGAGATAAAGTGATTCGAGAAAAATAAGACCTTGTAAGGAAGGAATTTGCGAAGAATAGTATAGTGTGAACTTGAATTGTTCCATAGACTAGAAAATAAAGAAATAATCTCACAGAATAACGTTTTAACTACTCGAGCCGTAGCTCGCGTAGATATGTCGTAACAACCAATAGAGTTTTCTATATTTAATATCTAACTCCTCTACTTTCTTTTTCACATGTTCCTTCCATTTCAGTTTAGCATCCAGATTCATACCCAGATACTTAGCTGTGTTAGAATAAGGAACTACTTGATTATTAATAACCACGTTCGTTATTTTTTTATTTGTAAAGTTGATATGGGTGGACTTAGACTCATTAAGTTTCATTCGCCATCGTTTCGTCCAATCACATATCTCGTTCACTGAGTTTTGTAGCTTTTCTGTTGCTGTGGCCACGCATCTATCAGTTGCTAAAAGAGCGGTGTCGTCTGCGAATGTGGCTAACATGGTATCATTTGCATGTGGGATATCACTAGTATATAGTAAATATAGGGAAGGACCTAGAACAATTCCCTGTGGAACACCTGCTTGTATTTCTTTAAGTTCAGAATACGCTGAACCATAGCGAACTCTAAAGAATCTATTAGCTATATATGACTTAAGTATCTCATAGTATTGTCTAGGTAGATCCCTATGTAGTTTATATTCCAAGCCCCTATGCCAAACTTTATCAAAGGCCTGAGCAACATCTAGAACAAACTTGTTTTTCTTCTAGTGCTTTTTCTATAACATTAGTTATAGTGCCTATTTCTAAACCCGAACTAATGTGTGGGAATAAGCCTTCTTTGCTCTATAATTCTATCCAGCCTTTTAAGACGCAGTTTCTCGAAAATTGTTGATAATATCGGTAAAAGCGATATTAGCCTATATGAGGTAACTTCTGATAACAATAATTTCTGCTATTTCCCCGTGATGTGGGACATATCTTTGTGTATAACAGGCATTAATTATAAGCTTGAGTTTTAACAATGCTACGAAGGGTAGTTCTTTCAGGATTTGGGCAGTTAAAAGGTCGTAACCTGGTGATTTTCTACTAGATAGTTTAGAAATACATGTGCTAATCTCTCTTAGCGAAACATAAGGGATTACGTGGAAAATTTAGGTGGAAAATGTTTAAACACATTTGTTAGGTGCTCCGAAAAAAGTTTAACCTTTTCTTTTGGGTCGCCGATCCATTTCCCTTTAAATGATTGGCAGCCTTCCAGAGGAAGTAGTCTGTGGCTTTGTTAGCAGCTAAGTTACAAAGGTAATTAGTTAAGGATCTATTTTTAAATTCACTGATACTTTTTTTGAGTTTGTTATTCATTCTATTAAACACAACTTTATCACCGGGATATCTTATCATTTGCCACCTACTGCGAGCTCTTCTCTTTTCTAATATTAGTTCCCTAATTTCTGTGGGATATTTTACCGATGCTTGTTTTCTTTGTTGATAGATCGGTGTACTATCTTCTGCTGCCTGTTGTATATCGGCAATGAATTGTTCCACTTCGATGCCAATATGGTTTGTTGAGGTCAGAGAGGATCTAAGGTTAATAAATCCTTCGAGTAATTCTCTGAATTTACACCAGTTCGTTCTTTTATTGGTAAGTCTTATATTTATTATCCTTTGTATTAACATGACGTTGACCGTCAGGATTACGGGTGAATGATACGACGACAGATTATCACTGTTTTCAACTTTTACTTATTTTCTATTGATTCCTTTCATTATGAAGAAGTCAATAAGATCTGGAGTTTTCGCTGGGTCAGATGGCCAATAAGTAGGCGATCCAGTCGAAATGATATCACAGTTAAAATGTCGCCCGCCTTTGTAAAGCTTCCTGCCTTTTGTCGTTATTAATCTTGACCCCCAGTAGGTGTGTTTTGCATGGAAATCACCTCCAATGATAAAGCTGTTGCCTAGAGTTCGGAAGAGGTCTTTAAGATCTTCTTGGCAGCTATTTTAAATTCCTTGCTTTTAGCCAAAATGTTTATTATCGCTACTTGCATGGTTTGTTTGTTCGTTTGATCAGCAGAATAAAATTTTTGATGAGCAGAAGCTAGTTTTTCGATGAGCTGATAAAGCAGAGGATCAGCACAAATAGATTATAAATGTGCACCAAATTGTTTACTATTATTTTCCGAAATTTGCAACCGCTCACATTTGTTCTTGAATAACTGTTTCTTTCTGCTGATTAAAAGTTAATTTTCACTTTGAAAGCCTCATTTACTTACAAAATAAAAATTTATTTTCTCCTGGTCAGAAAACTACATTTTGCTGATTGGAAAACTAATTTATTGTGGATGATTTACTTGTCTGCTGGTTAATTATTTTCTTTTTGCTAGTAAATTTAGCTGACCACTTTTTAACAGATCACCTTCTCACTCAATACCGGACAAAATAGACTGCGCGCACCGCGATGTCTTCTGCATTAAAAAATTAAGTAGGGTTCAAAGATCAGCAGCAACAGTCACAACGAGTGCCATGAGGTCCTGTCCGACTGATCCTCTGAACATACCTCTGCACTTTCTACCTCTTGACCTTCAGAGAGTCAGAACTTTGATGGGCAAAGCCCTACGGTCATGGTAAAATTTAGAATTTGTTAACAGGTTATGTAGCAACGACTCTTGCTGATTACACTACACCCAAACTGAATGACAAGAAAGGCTTCTTCTAGGGCGGACTGGGAAAGAGGTGACGTGATGTGGAAGTTCGAAACAACAATTTTCACCTACACGGTTCAAAAATGGAATGTGGGGTTGGTGCTGGCTCAGGGCCACTGCAAATTTCGTGTTCTTACCGCCTCCCGGACTCGCCCAGTGTATTCCAGGCGGAATTGCTGGCGATACACCGAGCTTGTCGGACGCTGAGAAACAATCCTACATCCAAGCAAAACGTCGCCATTTTCGTTGATAGCCAGGCCGCTATCAAGGTCATAGATTCGGCTACATCATCCTCCAAACTGGTAGAACAGTTCAGGGAGGATCTTGACCTACTGGGCCGTCGGTCAGTCTGCTGTGACTTCAAGGCCATAGTAGGCAGGGATCGAGGAAGTACTCTTTCCGCTGGGATCTGTTAAGAGAGAAATCTTCTTGCACTTTCTATCAAAGGCCGACTATAGATGGAGCGGGCTGTCTAACTGCGTATTACCCAGGAAGATATCGCCCAACTATAGTTGGGTCCAGATACAAGAGTTTCTAAACAGGACTCGCTCGGACATCACCAGTGTTGAGGCGATCAGCACGGGTCACTGGTCAATTGGAATAAATGCGGTCAGGCTCGGCATGTTTTTAACACACACTGCCGCAGTTGTGGGAGCATTAACGATAAGAAGACTCTCTTCCACTTCCTCTGCAGATGGCCGGCACTCAGGCTTCGCACACTTGGTTAACTCTTCTTCGACGACATGAGTGATCTTTCACAGATGGGAGTCAGTGATATCAAAATTTCCTTGAGCTCGACGGGATGGATCTGACAGCAGAGTTCCAGTACGAAACACACACATATTAACAGCCAGGTCACTTGAGTTTTGGTTCCAACCAACCACGCTGGAACAACCACTGCTACCTACCTACCTTTGACGTACCGATTTGTTCAATTACTAATTTTGTAGGCCAAAAAAACGCTGATAGGAGCTAATCAGTTCTTCAGCAAAAGGTTTGAGGTGTCCAAATATGTAGTATATCCAAATCTTGAAAAAAAGTCGAAATGGATGTACTGAACCTAATGAATCTTCTCACAGGAAGGCACTAGAAATGGTTAGGGAGTGACATGACCCCCCCCCCACTGGGGCATAAATCAGGCTGAATTTGACCGATGACATGAGTTATGTTGGCTTTGAGGGCCGCTATGGTTTGTGGCTTATTCGAAGCACTGTTTCTTAAAGCCCGGAAAAGTCCATGAAACTCAGGGAGTTTAAAATGTTTCCACGGTTTGTAAGCCAGGTTTCGTTGTATTTCAGGTGTAAACCATGTGACAGTATTTGTTCCAAGATGTTTCGTTTTTATCGAAACGTGTGTACTACAGAGATGACGTATGGCATTTTGCCAGAAATCAATAAGATCACCAGCATAAGTCATAAAATAAACATCTTGCCAATTCGCCTGAAGAACGTCCTCTTCCAACTGACTTAAGTTGATTCTCCTAAAATCCCTATACCTATGCACAAAGGATGTTGTTTGCGGTAGAGGGTGTTTTAAAGTCTCAATGTTGTCAGTATGTTACGAGTATTTAGGCGTACAGGCAGAACCTTATCAAAAGCTTGCGAGACATCAAAAAATACACTTGAGCGGATCTTTTATTTTTTCTTCAAGATTACGTCAGTGGTTCTATGTACTTGGTCAATGGTGCAATGCTTGCTTCTGAACATAGACTGGTGATCAGGGATAAGATTTTGTTCCACTATAACCGCCTGTAATGGAAAAATGGATGAGCTTTAAAGAGTCTCAATCAAGGAGGTAATCGATGAAGAAAACCAAACATGCGGTAGCGAGAATACGTTTCCACTTAGTCTGTTCTCATCTGTGGCAAGGTTTCTCATAAGTTTGGTATTTTTTTTTCTATTTCCCATTTTTCTGCAACAGTTTTTAACATGTTAAATTAAAAGTATCTACTTCTTAATAGAGACCCACGATATCACGCAAATTCCTCCCACTAATGCATATTCCATCTGTTAAGCACTTCTGTCATTTTCATCGCTTCAGGCAAACTACTGACACACAAGGCATTCTGTATACACCAAAAGAACAAATCTCAGTACGGCACGTATAACAAATTGATCTGGAAATCGGACTCATTATCCAACCGGCTACCAGCCCGCCCCCAGAAAGCGGTCCACGCCAGCCCACTCTGCTTGGATTCATATAACAAGCAAGCAAAACCGGGGGAGAAAAAAAAAACTCTCGGTGCCAGCAAAAGTCATGCAACCGGCAATTTGCTCAAAATAAATGCTTACCTATCCAATTTAACAACAAATTAATGACAGCGAATTTATATCCTCGGCTCGCACAGCCCGTCTCTGTCTTCCTGGCATAAGCAGGGAGTGGTAGAGAGTCATCGTCGCACAGTTGAAAGTCATCGGCATCGTCATCGTCATCGTTCTGTTGTGTCATCGTCAACATTACCATCTGCCTTTGCATTTATTGAAACTCTTCAGGCTTTTAGCTTTAGCTAGGATCACTACATTAGAGAGCTGAACTGAGTGGAAGGTGCATGTTGCCTGGGCGGGATTCGGGTGAATTTTCGGACACACAATACACATGAGGTTACACCTCCTTTGACACGTGACATGAAAAGTCATTTAGCCTAAAGGCGAGAAGGTCGATTGTCTGTGTTGAGTGTGGCATGGTGGACATGGGAGTCTCTCATTCATATCTGGTCTCTGTTCTGTGCTGCTGATGATGATGACAGTCGGTCTGGGTTATTGGATGGAACACATCAAAAGGAAATGTCCTTGTTTTGTGGGTGGATCTACATTTGCAGATAACTCTACTTCACCGTCGTCGTTTTCGTCTTCTTCATCGAATCTCCTTGAGCGAGAGAGAAATTGACTTCATTTGGCTTCGCTTGGAAGTGATTATCGATAGATTTATTGGTGGAGCGACTAATGTGGGTAGGAGTTGTGGGTCGTATCTGGTATACATACTCGTACCTAGTACTGCGCAATGAAGTAGGAGGTGGTGATGTCTGTACAGGTCTCCGGCGAGTTAAGTGTCATGTAAGATTGTCAAATGGTTTAATGTTACCCGAGGATTGGGGTTTGACAAATGTGCATTTTAGGGATTTTCTTTGATTCCGGTCCTGCCAATCGATTACAGAGCAGAGTGCTATGAAGGAATAAAAACATGAATAACATAGAGAATGCAAATTATTACACCATAGGGCATAGACTGAGTTATATTTTGAGGAAGGCGAAGAGTGAGATTTATGTGCGTATGAAAACTAGTTTTGACACCCCAGTAGGATGTCATCTAAGAAGACGAAAGATCAGATAGTATTAAGGAGATACTGCTCAAAAGTAAGAATATATACCACCTCCACAATAAAGGTATTTCCTTAATAGAGGCGTTTCTGAACTTCGCATCTCACTGTAGAAGATACGTTGCCTTAACCACGAAGAACATTTTCAAATGTTACTTCCTCTTCCAGGCAGAGTCGGTACTCTGTCTCTGAAGTTTGCTAAGATGTTATCTCAGGCAACATTGGCTTGCAGAGAAATCCAAATTTAGTGTAAGGATTTCTTTGAGCATCATGAAGGTAATAGTCAGGAACCATGTTGTAATCTCCAAACCAGAGATAAAGTATATTGGCTTCAGTATAGATTTCCACCAGCATCGACATACAGCTGATAAGACGGCAAACGCAACATATGCATTACGAGTAGATCTCGAATCTAAGCCGAAGCAATGCCAAGAAGACGGAGACTGCTTACAGGACCAACGCACTGAGAGCGAGCAATCAGCGCCTTTTTTCAACAATGTCATACTATGCAGCGTGTGTAGTAGCCATCACGATGCCTATCTGAATTTTAGGTAATAAAGCCCAGAAGAAATACAAAGCCAAGAGAAGACTAAACAGCAAGAAGGCCAAACAGGTTACAGTCATAACCAAGAGTGACTAGTCTAATCGAATGGCAACGAAGATGCCGAAGGCAGATGGGCACACAAAATCATACCCAATTTCGAGAAGTGGATAAACTGAAAATATTGGAGAACTGATCTTTTTCATAACCCAGGCCATATATTCACAGGTTCGGGCATGACAATAACCCCGATTGCTTAAGCCTACGCAGAAACTATCGAAGATACAGATCATGTCATACTTCATTGTCCGCTCTACAGAACCGAAAGGCATGAACTGGGAGGGAAATTGCGAAAGGCTTTCACCCCGGTGGATTTAACCAGGCTGTTGGTAAAGTCTCAGGAGTGCTGGGACGAATTGTGAGAAAGCAGCGTCAAGAAGAGAGACAAAGAGCAGAGCAACAGCAAAATTCAAATGTGAGCGAGACGCGCGGATTAGGAAGCGGAGGTGAGTTTACTGGCCGGGAATCCCACTGCCTACAGGCACCTCACCTTCCAAAGCAAAGAAAAACAAATTTTACTCAATCTTGAACAACTCATACAGACCTGAGTCATGTAGACTCTGACTTCATCTGAAAGAACTTCCAAGCGGGCTTATACGCAGTATCCAGTTATTTGTTTAAAACTTTGTGAAAGTTGCATAAACTCAATGCAAAGTGCTCTTAAACAATGAGAACTGAGAGGTAATAAGCGATTTTTCAGTAGGGACATAACAATTTTGTATTTTAATGCCAACGCAACCTTAAACTTTTTTTATAATCTGTTAATGTCGAAGCGTCACCCAAGGCTTGCGTTTTTATCGTGGTGAATTTCATGAACGAGCAACGTTTACAAGTTATTAAAAATTACTACCGAAATTCAGAGTCAGTGGTCGCAAGAACGCTTACTCCAATTTTCGGTCGTAATAATCGTCCCACCAGACAGGCTGTGCGTGCGTGGATAAATTCGAGTCAACATGTTCACTATTGAATGTTCCTGTGCCAGTGACACAACGCACCAGTCGAAGTAAGTTCAAAATGAGCCAAATCAGTCGATTAAACGCCGTTCACAGGAATTGGGAATCTCTCAGTCCACATTCTTCTTCTTTTTCTTTTCCTTACGACGAGGTTATGATCCGGAGTAGAAAGATCACAAACCTCCTACTATCCCTAAGGGTCCGCCTGTGGGGTTTGCCGGTTTGACCTCAGGATGTACCGGCACGCTTCCCAGTTTCGGATCACTTCGTCACTTAGGCCAATCGAATGCTGGTGTTTTTGCATTAGTGTGACCCAGTTGTTTTTTGATCTGCCTTTTTTGCGCGATTGTGTAGGAACGTTGATTGATATTGCCTTTTTGACATGAAAATACCAACTGAGCCGGTTCTTTTACATGAAGGCTTCCTCGAATCTTTGAACTTCTTATTCTATCAAGCTTTGTTACTCCTGCTGTCATGCGAAGCATCTTCATCTCTGCTGCCGTTAATTTACCCTCATACTTTTTGTACATTGTCCAGCATTGTGAACCGTATGTGAGCGCCGGAGGTACAACTGCGGTTTAGAGCATTCCTTTCAGCCTTCCTTTCAGCTCACAGAAGATTGCGGAGATTTCCCGCCACTTCATCCACCCTACGCTTACGCGATGTTTGATGTCATCATCACAAGTTGCTTCGCTATTGATCATAGATCCCAGATATTTGAACTTTTCGCACTCGGGAAGCACTTTTCCATTCAAGTAAATGTCTGGAATAGGCCGGTGTGGATCAGAGAACGGGCAGCACAGATACTCTGTCTTTTTTGAATTAATATGGTACCCATTTCCCTCTAAAACAGCCATCCACACATCAAGTGCTTGTTGCAGGGACGTTTGATATTCACTTATGATACCTGCATCGTCAGCAAAGAATAACTGATGCACTTTGGAGTCCGTCACTTTTCCTTTAAGCAGATAATCAAGGACTGCAATAAATAGCAAAGGACTGAGGACGCTTCCCTGGTGGACACCGACTTTGATTGGAAACTTTTCGGTGACTCCTCCGGAACGACTGTCTATGATCATGCGTACGTAGGTTTCTGGAACTCCTCGTTGCCTTAGCGCCACCCATAAGAGATCTCTTGGTTGTCTATCAAAAGGCTTTTTCAAAATCAACCAACGCATTCCTAACTTCTTTGACAGTAATGTCGGATACTTCGCCATGGTAAGGAACGGCTCTTGGAAAGTATACCCGGGGAAACTGTTCAGAAGTCTTTCACAATACTGTCGCCATCTGTGGAGAATTTTGTCGACTTCCACAAGAAGCTGGCCTTGAACATTGTTAATGAACTTGGGGGACCGAATCTCCTGAGCATTTCTTCTTCTCTGGGCGGCTATTTTGAAGATATTTGTTCCCTTATCCAAGTTGTTTTGTCGAAGTTCCTGGATAGCCTGGTTCCTATCAGACGCCGAAGACGATATTTCCTCCAACTCCCGATAGAGGCCTTCCATACTTTTTACTTGAAATTGGAAGCACTTCTTCTTCGCGAGACCTTTGCAACACCTTTATATCACTTTAAGCTTTTTCATCTCTATTAGTAAGAGAGCACTTTGACCAAGTCTTGAAAGCCGTTTTCTTTTCCCGTATTTAGCTTCATCTGTCCACTACCATGTTGCTTTGGCGTGTTGGCAGGGACCTTTGACGTTCCAAGCAGTGATTTGGCTCTCTCCAACCAAGATCGCTGTATGGAATCCCACATATCTTGTGCTCTGCACTCCTCATCACTGACCTCATCGATGATGGTAAAAAGGCAATTTGTCATGCTGGTAATAAAAGCTTCGCCTTTTCCTCTGTCCAGCTTGTACCAATTGATTTTCTCAGCCACCTTTGTTTGCTTATTTGTTTTCTTCCCTGTCTCCATTAAAATTTCTGTCAGGAGGAGACGGTGTTACTGGGCGATCGCCTCTCCCAGGATCAATCTTTAACCCAAGGCTTCATGAAATTAGATACCAAGTGGTAGTCAAACTGAGTTTCATTTCGACCACTGCTGTAACTGATCAGGTGCCGGCTTTGTTTGACGAACATGGTATTTAGCACGATAAGACCGTATGACTTGCACATGCTTAGGAAGTTTTTCGCCTGGGGAATTCCTAGTGCCGTACCCCACGCCTCCATGACAGTCTCCATAGTCTTCGTTTGTCTTGATGGCATGTCTATTCAAATTTCCGCCAACAAACAAAAGCTCTTCCTTTGGGATGTTCTACTCAGACCACATTGTGGCAAATTTTGCGTAAAGATCTTGTCCTACTCCCTTACAAGATCAAATTAACTCAAAAACTGAAGGCTCTTGATCATTTGAAGCCGCAATTGGATGGCCTTGACATCAGTGATATGTGGTTCAGCTGGTCAAACAATTGATCTAATAAAGGGGAAGTTCGGTAATCTCGAGAATGTTCCGGCATATGAATACGCTTATACTATTACAGGACACGGCCGTTGTGAAGAAGAGAGAGAGAGAGAGAGAAAGAAAGATTTAGTGTAATGGTTTGAAACTCAGATAGCATTAAGTTTCTATATACACCAAGGGTGAAGTCCAGATAACTGGGGAGCTTGTTTGTTTTGTTCTTGACGTTGCTCATGATTCACAGTATTTTTTGTCGTCCAACTAATGTCATCATCACGATCAAGTTACATTCTCAGCCATATGGCCACTCTACTGCCAGTGTTATGCCTTCGCGTAGAGTTGACTTAGCTTTTCGCAATTGATCGACTTTTTTTATTTATTTCATGCGAAATAAATAGATGACTCTTGACATCAGGATTTGAACCGTGAACCAACAGCGTGACAAGCGATGATGTTACCACTACACCACGGCCACCTTGACATCAGTGATGCGATGTAACACAGATGGATTTCTTTTTAAAGGGTTACGTTCAGTCATTGGTTTATGCCAACAAGCGAAGAACGTTAGAGGAGCTCAGGAACAATATCGAACGCGAAATTGCCAACGTTCCGGCCGATATGTGTGGAACAGTGGTGGAAAATTGGCTCCAAAGAATCGATCGCTGCAAACATATGTCATATGAACGAGATCGAATTCCGTACTTAAATCTAACTACTGTATTATTTATTTATATTTTTATTCTGTGTTTTATTTAAATACAAAATTGTTGTGTCCTTCAATAGAAAAACCCTTTATAATCTGTGAAGGTCTACTTCCAAGCCGTAAGGTTTAATCAAAGATACACAACATTACCTGTAACTAGCCAAACAAATTGAAATAAACTTGATGAGATGTTAATTTATTGGACGGCAAGTGGCCTTTCACACTTTCTACATTTTCTGCTGTTCAAGGATGATCAAAATCCATCCACGCTGTGAATTCCTTGAAATTAATTGCATCCACTCCCGGATATATAGTACTCGTACCTCACATATTGTTTGAGTTTATTCTCTTTTCTATTTTTTTTTTTAACAAGTAATTGCCTGCTACTGCACCCGATATCCTTTTCAATTAATTAAATTCTCCCCGGGTCCCTCCCCTATTTATTTTTTCGCAGAATCATATTAACAGAGTCTCTGCTACCGCTCCTTATCCTCTTGAATAAATTGAATTCCCGTTTGCGATGCCATTAACACTGCATAAGCGTATCAGAGCGCTCATACGCGCTTATTCAATTTCTTGGAGCGGAGCGCTTGCAATCAGCTTGAAAATGTATCGAAGCCAGAATTTCTATGAGTTGTTCGTGCTTTACTACAGCAGGGGTGTAGTTATCCCTTGTGCGACATTGATTTTTTTTTTCTTCTACTTTGTATTTTATATTTTTCTCAGTTTGTCGTCTTCTATGGTGGCGTCCTGTTTTCTTGTGTTTCGGGAGCAATTTCCTCTGACAGCCATTAATCATGTGCTGTCACTTAAATGTATGCATGAGTGCTAAGGGTGAGGGATGTTTTCCTTCCTCGTTTCTGTATATATTTTTTTTTTAGAAAATTTAACGATTGAAAAAAATAAGAAAATAAATAAATACAGCGAGAAGGAAAATTAGGAAAAGCCCCACAGCTTTTTTTTATTTTTTTATTTTCCCTCTCCAAGGGTTACGGACTCATGCGGCGAATTGCGTGCACGTCTTCAATTGTTGGTATCAATTAAATTTTGCCTTCTTCGGGGGCGAATGGGAGTTTTTTTTTTCACATTGTTAGGTAAATAAATTGACAGAGTGAGATCATAACCAAACCAAGTTTAACTTTCGGTGTTGTTGATGTTACGCCCACTATTTCACAGGCACTAGGTGTGTCCTACACCATCCAAAATGTGAGAACAACTGATGACAAATAAAAGGGCAGGATTTTACAGCATCAAATTTGCGTCCTATTCCCGACAAAAGATTAAGTTTTCGTGCTCTACCGAGAAACATCGGAAACAGGGGAGATAACACCATCAATCACAAATCCTTGAGGCTGCATCAGCGATAAAGACTAACAAGATGCCAGAAATTGATGGGATCCCAAACTTTGTAGTGAAGAAAGCGATCATAGCAAGGCCAGAAATCTTCACACGTTTGTACAAGGCATGGCTAGCGGAATTCAAATTCCCTTTACAGTGAAAAAGGCAGCGGCTTGTCCTTATCCCGAAGGGCAACAAACCACCTGACCAACCGTCGTCGTACAGGGCGCTGTTTATGCTCAACACACTGGGTAAAGTTCTTGAGAAAGTCATACGAATAAAACTAAAGCGATACAGTGAAGGAGATTCCTGACCGACATTTTGGGCTTCACAAAGAAGCGAAGTACCATGCAGGCAATAGAGGCAGTGTGCATCAGTGCGTGTGAAGTAATAGCGAGACGAAGATGGCTAATAGGCACAAAGCAGTACTGCGCCGTCATAGCACTCAATGTCAAATCGCGTTAAGCAACCTGCAGGTACTGAACTACCTAAATGAGATTAATTCAAAGACATGACCCTTCACTACGACACAGAAGAAGAGTCAAAGAAGTACAAAATCATGGCAGGAGTTCCTCAAGGGTCAGTGCTTGGACCAGTTCTATGGGCGGGATCCAGCGAATACCCAAGTCGAGCGGAGTAGACATGTGGCAAAAACATTGGTACAAGTGTCTGAAAAATGTATTCATGTGGTCAGAGATGTTAGATCATGGCTACAGACGTCAGACCTGGAACTGGCGAACCACAAGACAGAAGCAGTACTAATAAGCAGCAGAAGAAGGGTAGAACTCTTCACTGTACAGGTCGGTGAGCACACCATTGAGTCGAGTCCTTATATCAATTACCTGGGCGTGCTGCTGGATCACAGGCTAAAAATTCAAAGAGCACATGATGTACGCTGGTGAAAAAACGTCCCGGACAGTAGCGGCATTATGTAGATTAATGCCAAATACTGGAGGACCTAACCAAGCAATTAGAAAACTGCTAGCAACGGTGAGCAAGTCGATACTTATGTATGTGTCTCCTACATATATAGGCACCAGCGACTGATGCAAAATCTTACAGAGACGCATGAACTCGGGGCACAGAATCGCAACACTAAGAGTATGCTGCGATTATTGAACCGTGTCAGCGGAAGCCATAAGCGTAATCTTGCAGAATGTCTATCGAACTAGAAGCCAAGAAGACAGCGGCATATCGCGGGATCGAGCCAGAAAAGAGGAGAGCCACCAGCGAGACCATACAGGCAGAGTGGCAACGCAGATGGAATTTTTTTTTTTTTTTTTTGTGTTAGTAACAGTGTGCGATTTCCACCCACTAAACCCACCTCCCCTCCTACCCCTGGTCATCGCGGCACTTCCGTCAAGCAATTCATCGCGAGGGGGGCTTCACCCTTACATACTCGGCTAGTTCGTGTTGCCACGTTTCGCTGTCGCTCATGTCTTCGTTGTTCTTTCATGATGGTAGCCACAGTTTCGCTTACTGCTTCCTAATGCTTATCTGTTTGGTGGTGTTCTCTGGTGTTAAGTCTACACCCAGTCTGTTAGTCAGCAAGTTACGTCCTTCGTGATATCGTGCACAATGGAAAATGATGCGTTCAGCACCCTCGACTGGTTCCGTGCACGTTGGAAAATAAGGGTTATTTTCGTGTCCAAACCTCTGGAGGTAGGCTTTAAAACATCCATGACCAGTAAGCATTTGCGTCAGATAGAAGTTCAGCTCTTCATGCTTCATATTGATCCAAGGGTCTATATTGGGGATCAATCTCTGCGTCCATCTGCTTTTGTCCGAAAAGTTCCATCTGTCTTTCCATTCTTCGAGGCTTGTTCTTGGCGGTACTTCGGTGCTACTTCGACTCATCGCTGTTGACACCATTGCCCTGTTGGTACGATATTTCAACTCTGGTTTGGAAACTACAACGTTCTCGTCCACGGTTACTCTTATATCTCGTCTGCTGCTGATGAGCACTATTTCGGTCTTTCGGTCCATGCTTACTAGCCAGTCTTGTACCATCCCAATAGCTTCATTACAATCATGCTCCAACTCCTCAAGCCATTTGGTCACTACAAAGATCGCTATGTCGTCGGCCAATTATTTTCGAGGACCTCGGGATTCGAAGTCTGAGGACGTCATCGTACATTAGATTCCACAGTAGTGGACCTAATACGGAGCCTTGGGAATGACCGCCTGTGACTTTATACTGCCTCATTCCGTCGTCGGTACAATAGTACAGTATTCTGTTTCAAAAACAATCAGCCATTATTTTCTGCAGATAGTCTGGTACTCTCTTGGTGGTAAAAGCTCGCAGAATGTTACTCCAGTTTGCGGTGTTGAAGGCGTTTTTAATATCCAGCGTTAGGATTGCGCAGTACTGTTTACTTTCGCCCTTCCTGGCTTTTTTCACTGTATTTACGACTTCGTCGATGGCACGACCAGAAACACCCTAGACAACGAAATAGGTGGAGAGGTGACACCATAAACTTTCAAGCTAACGTCAAGTGATGCCTGGGAGACTGCGAATGAAGTTATCATAGGCATAATGCAGCAACTATGCCTGGAAGAACGGGCAGCTAGAAATGAAGTGTCTGCAAACTTCGGCAATTAGCAACCAACACGACCATAAGCAACCTACAACCTACAACATATGTATTTCTACAAGGCATGACAGAAAAAGGGTTTTGTAATGCATACGTTAAGGCGGAAACATGTACATCACAGGCCTACGCGTATGCAACGTTTTATAGCTCTGATCTTGTTTGATCGTAACTAGGTATCTGAGGCTCTCAAACTGTTACATTCCAAATGAATGCAAGCCATGAATACATTTTACGTTCTAAGGGTTCGGTACCTTTATAAAAACTCCAATTCGAATGCAGATTTGATTTTAGCACACAACACGAATTATTGCAATCAGTTACTCCTTTGGTTAAGTCTTCGTTCGTATTCTGAATCCAGAGCTTATGGCTCTCCAGTCAAAAAACTCCATATTTCAGCTGCCAATCTTATTGTCAAATAGAAAATGTGCTTAACTTCAGGCTGGTAAATATCGAACATTTTAATTGTAATGTAATAGAAATATTCCACTTAATTCTCGACGTCCGTAAATTTAAACTTTAAAGGAATAGCCGGTGTAACTATAAAGTGACTCTTGAAAGCATTCTCAATCGGATAATTGAACTCCAGATAGAAATTCCTCACCAATCGGGCCAATGTGACTTCCAACTCCAAGTCAACAATTCTCCTACCAACACACATTCGCGGTCCAAATCCAAACGGAATATAAGAAAATGGAGTGATTGTATTTTCCATGCTGTCACCACGAATCCATCGCTCTGGAATGAACTCATTCGGTTTAGGAAAGTACCTTTCCTCCCTTAGAAGTGAGCTTGAATTCATAATTAATTGGGTTCCCTTCGGCACTTGGTAACCACACAAGACCAAATCTTCTCCACTGAACCGTGCATTTCCTGGACCTATCGGATGCATTCGCATTCCTTCCCTAATACAGGCCCTCAAATATGGTAGATTCTTCATGGACTCCACGGTGAATTTTGAATCTTTTTCTGGTAGAAACTGACGAACTTCCTCTCTCAGCTTGGCTTGCTTTTCTAGATTCTTAGCTACTTGCAAGAGGATGCCAGTCATGGTAGAAGTAGTCTAAGGGAATTAGTTAAAATAGACTTGAAAGGCAATAAAATGTGAACAGGCTTACCGTATCAACTCCAGCTATTAGCATGTCCACTGCCATTACAATAGCAACCGACTTGTCTATCTTTACAAGCTTCTCCAGGACACTTAATTCGCTGTCGTCGATGTTCTCTCGCGTTTCATTCTCTATTTCTTCTAGGGCTTCTGCTACATATCCAGTTATGGTTTCGAAAATATTGTCAAGACTCTTTTTGTACCGCGCGAAAGTTGGTGTCCAAATGTACTTCCATAAAGATGGCTGGAAATCCAAATCGTATACCAGCCTAAGGAATGTCTGAAGGCTCGTGAAAAGTTCCTTTACATCTGCCCTGTCACGGTTCTTACGGAGTAGACCCAGTTGCTTGTTTAAAGCCACAACTGCTACCGATTCGAAGGTGAGTCGATTAATGTCCTCTATAAAGTTGTCTGGCACCTCATGGGTTATCGGATCACGTACTTCACGGATTCTGTATAAAAAAGAAAAATAATTACAATATTGAGACTTCGCTTCTGTGGACAATAATGCTTTGCAATTGGATGAGAGCAGACTCCCCTGGCACTCTCGCTATTATGTCGCAGATGTGAACTAAAGGGTGACCAGATATCTGTCAGCAGCTGTCAAAGTTACCAATGACATCCAGCTGTCAAAATATACAGTAAGGTTTGCCATTTCATCCATCGTTTGACATTTCCCGAACGTGTGCAAATTATTAAAAATTATTATCAAAATTCCGTCTCAGTTGTAAATACGCAACATGAATTTCGTCGTGAGGTCGGTCGTCATCATGGCTTCAGTGCGCAGGCAATTCATCGCACCGTGGAAAAGTTTGAGCGTGAGTACACCCTTTTGGACCTTAAGCCACCAACCAGACAGAGATCGGTGCGAAGTGAAGAAAATATAGTCGCCGCAGCGGCCAGTATCGAAGACGACCCAGAAATGACGATGCGGCGCCTATCAGCTGAATTGGGCATCACCACAGAGTCAACAAGGTTTAATTCGCGGTTGGATTTGGGCCTACGTCCGCATAAGATTGTACTGAGGCAAAAATTTAAGCCAGACGAAAAATCATCTTCTCGCAAAATTGCAGCGACCGCAATCCACAAGTGTTCGACCAAGCATTAATGCATCCACAAAGATTGACTGTTTGGTGCGGTTTATGGCACGGCGGCATCATCGGACCTTATTTCTTTCGAAATGAGGAAAGAGACACCGTTGCCGTCAATGGTCCTCGGTATAGAGCTATGTTAACCGACTTTCCGTAGCCAACATCGATATATCCGAGCTGTGGTTCCAACAAGACGGCGCTACATGCCATACAAGCGACACAACGTTCAAAGTGGTGAAGGAGAAATTTGGCGACTGGGTCATCTCAAGGCGAGCGTTCATCAATTGGCAGCAATAAGTAAACAAAGGTGCTGAGAAAACCAATTGGTACAAGCTGGACAAAGAAGAGACGAAGCTTTTATAACCAGCATGACAAATTGCCTTTTTACCATCATCGATGAGGTCGGTGATGAGGAGTGCAGAGCACAAGATATGTGGGATTCCCTACAGTGATCTTGCTTGGAGAGAGCCAAATCACTGCTTGGAACGTCGAAAGTCCCCTGCCAACACGCCAAAGAAACATGGTGGTGGACAGATGAAGCCAAAGTAGTGATACGGGAAAAGAAAACGGCTTCCAAGGCTTGGTCAAAGTGCTCTTCTACTAATAGAGATGAAAAAGATAGCCCTGAAGTGATATATAGATGTTGCAAAGGTCTCGCGAAGAAGAAGTGCGCCCAATTTCAAGTAAACAGTGTGGAAGGTTTCTATCGGGAGTTGGAGGAAATATCGTCTTCGGCGTCTGATAGGAACCAGGCTATCCAGGAGCTTCGACAAAACAACTTGAATACGGAAACAACTATCTTCATAATAGCCACCCAGAGAAGAAGAAATGCTCAGGAGATTCGTTCCCCAAAGTTCATTAACAATGCTCAAGGCCATCTTCTTGTGGAAGTCGACAAAATTCCCTACAGATGGCGACAGTATTGTGAAAGACTTCTGAACGAACAGTTTAACCATGGCGAAGTATTATTTTACTATTTACATTACTGTCAAAGAAGTTAGGAATGCGTTGGTTGATTTTGAAAAAACCTTTGATAGACAACCAAGAGATATCTTATGGGTGACGCTAATACAACGAGGATTTCCAGAAACCTACGTGCGCATGATCATGGACAGACGTTCCGGAGAAGCCACCGAAGAGTTTCCAATCAAAGTCGGTGTCCACCAGGAAAGCGTCCTCAGTCCTTTGCTATTTATTGCAATCCTTGAGTAATTGCTTGAAGGAAAAGTGACGGACCCCAAAGTGCATCAGTTATTCTTTGCTGGTAATGGAGCTATCATAAGTGAAGATCAAACGGCCCTGCAACAAGCACTTGATATATGGGGTGGATGTTTTGGAGGGAAATGGGTACCGTATTAATTAAGAAAAGACAGAGTATCTGTCTATTCCAGACATTTACTTGAATGGAAAAGTGCTTCCCAAGTGCGAAAAGCTCAAATATCTGGCATCTATGTTCAACAGCGAAGCAACTTGTGATGATGACATCAAACATCGCGTAAGCGTAGGGTGGATGAAGTGGCGGGAAAACTCTGCAATCTTGTGTGACCGAAAAATGTCCCTTGAAAGAAAAGCGACAATCCTGGACAATGTACAAAAAGTATGAAGGCAAATTAACGGTGGCTGATAGAATGAGAACTTCGAAGATTCGAATAAGCCTTCATGTAAAAAACCCATCACAAGCAAGATAGAGCACGACAGGCTCAGTTGGTATTGTCATGTTCAAAGGAAAGATCCTTCGAAGCCCGTCAAAAAGGCAATATCAATCAACATTCCTACACAATCGCGCAAAAAAGGCAGACCAAAAAACACAAATGCAAAAACAAAATATTCGATTGGCCTCAGTGACGAAGTGATCCGAAACCGGGAAGTGTGCCGGTACTTCCTGAGGTTTGTGATCCTTCTACTCCGAATCATAACCTCGCCGAAAGGAAAAGAAGAAAAAGTCTTACTTGTACATTACCTTTAAATAATAATAAAATTGAATTGAATTGTACGTGTATGTGACACTACAGATAAATTTAGACTCATACCTTTGAAGAAATTCATTGTTGACCTGCTGCATTGGAATGACATAGCTTCTGGCATTACGAGGTTGCATTAGCACTGGATTCACTGCACTTCGAAAACTCGCCCATTGTTCACCTTGCCTAAATACAAATTACTCCCAAATTGTTCACTATTACAAGTACGAGTAGCACTTACGAATTAAGGAGTCCCTCAGCTTTGTCATAGAGCTCTGCTCTGTACTTCTTTCTATAATACTTCATAGACTCAGGCCCTGGCCTGGCAGGCCAAATGCCCTCCGTTCGGAATACTCTCTGGAAATCATCCACATTGAAGATCATAAAAACGTCCTCCTTGCCGAACATTCCCGGGAGTCGGTATATGTCTCCATATTGTTCTCTAGCTTTCTGTATGTAATCCGTGAATGATTTCTTGTAGTAATCTCCACCTGGCATAAATCCTCGAATCAGTTCATATTTTGTAGGTCCTGGAATTT
This sequence comes from Pocota personata, assembly GCA_963082735.1. Classification (NCBI taxonomy): domain Eukaryota; kingdom Metazoa; phylum Arthropoda; class Insecta; order Diptera; family Syrphidae; genus Pocota; species Pocota personata. Next base: position 259,850,833 of record OY720429.1, on the reverse strand, counting down.
CCTGAAATGGTCTAGCCTTTGTCCAATCTGCAAATTCCAAATTATCTAGCTGTGAACAAAAACAAGTTTTATTTAACTAAACAAAACACTTGAACTAATCTAACCTTCAAGCTTTCTGGTTGAGTTGATAGCGATTTGTAGAGATACAGTCTAATTTGTTTCTTTAGGATCGACGAGCTTTTTTGAAACATTTCGTTGGAGTGTCTTCTGCTAGCCGACTTCAACTACGAGTATTATCTGAATGGGGAGGAATTTAATACTGTAGAACGAGAGTCATTTGATAGACGAACAACGAGTGAAAAGCTTTTAAGTGCATACTCGTAGATATGTAGTATCTACAGACGTCTATCGCAAATTGAATTTAATTTTCTATCTTTGCGGCAATCAAGAGCGCAAATAGACTCGATTGGAGACTTTGCCGAGATTTTGTTGTGGACATATCAGAATAAATTGATAATTTCAGTAAAAGGGGCTGATAATGTGATGTGGGTTTTTCTGAAAAACATTCACGATTCAATCGTATATTTTACGGAACTGATACTACTTATAAAGGGTCTTTCATTAAGCGCTTCCAACCCTTAAATTTAAATAAAACAAAGTGTGTGTGAGATATCATCGAAGTTTTTTATTCATTTAAAAGGCCTATCGATGCCATTATGTATGGAATATAACATCCTTCATATGTCCGCCGCGGCTTCTCTGGGTGGCACGCATCTGAAATGTCCAATTTTTATGACTCTGGCGCATAAATCAGGCTGAATTTGACCGATGGCATGGGTTATGTTGGCTTTGAGGGCCGCTGTGGTTTATGGCTTATTCGCATAGACCCGCGACTTCAGAAAACCCCACAAGAAAAAGTCTAACGCACGATCTCGGTGGCCAGTTCACATAACCTCCACGTGTGATGACCATGCCCTCGAATCGCTCGTGCAGAATTTCCAATGTGGCGTGAGCTGTGTGGCACGTAGCGCCGTCCTGTTAAAACCACATGTCATTGGTATCCATATGATCCAATCCAGGCCAAAAGAAGTTGGTAATCATCGACCTATAGCGCTCGCCGTTGACGGGGATGGCCTGGCCAACGTCGTTCTCAAAGAAATATGGACCGATGACGCCGCCAGCCTAAAATCCACACCAAACAGTGACTTTTACGGGATGCATTGGACGCTCTTGGATCTCATGTGGATTGGTATCGTCCCAAATTCGACAATTTTGTTTGTTGGCATACTCATTCATCCAGAAATGGGCCTCATCGCTGGAGATGATTTTTCGTTCCATTCCATTCAGCGAACACACGTCGTTGTCTATGGGCGTTTACCTTCAGCTCCTGGGTCAGTTGAATTTTGTACGGGTGCAGGCCCAATCACGACTCAAAATTCGCCAAGTTGTGGTCTGCGAAAGGCCGAGTTCTTGTGAGCGACGCGAAATCGACTGCCTCTAATTCCCCTGCACACTCTCACGGACAGCGGAGATTTTTTCGGCAGATTTTGCTTTTCGTCGACGTACGGGTGTTGGTTGATCGTTTACTGAACCAGTGGACTTAAATTTATCCACCACACTGCGAGAATAGTCCTCTCGGAAGGACGATTATTATTTGCACGTGTTGTTGAACGCTATATCAATCCATGGTGATTTGGCACAACGGACGGAATAAATGACAGCCAATTTGACAGATGAAGCTTCTACAATATGGCCACTACCAACTGTCAAAGTTCGGAAGTTCCTATTGGAAGACCCCATAGTAGCTGCCATATCAAACCGATAACATTATTAGTGATTAGCTTAACACTTTGTTGCCCGAATAATTTTTTTTCCTTATTTTTAAAAACAACGAAGTAAATAGGATTTTTTTTTTCATCTTCTTTAACTAACATTTACCTAAAAAAAAAATTTAGTTTTTTTTTATTTCGCACTATTTTTAACAATTTATTTATGGTTTCTCAGAGAGACCACAAGGCATTTAGTGTAAATGTTTTCGAGCAAAATAAAACAAAGAATTTTTGTGAATAACAGTATGAAACTACACATTTATTGATATTTGGCAAAACAATTCTTCTCCCCTGACAAACACAATGCTACTTGACAGACTGAGCAACACGAGGGCGGGTCAATAAGTTCCTGAAAATTAACACAAATTGTGTCGTCACCTTAAATTTATTTTTTTTTCGTCAAGAATCATCTTTCAAAAGAACGCACCCAAATTTTCAGACAGATCTGTCAAATAGTTTTGTTGTGGCAGCCATTTTATATAGACGCCTACTAGAATTTTCGTTAAAATGGAAAAAAGTGAATTTCGAGTGCTCATTAAACACTATTTTTTGCGAGAAAAAAACTATCACGCAAACCAAACAAAAGCTTGACAAATATGAAAGCTTGACTCTTCACCATCGATTGGAACCATTCACCACTGGTTTAGCTCAGTGATTTCGATTTTACATAAATATTTGGACATGAAAAAGTTTTCTGCAAGATCGGTGCCGCGTTTGCTCACAATCGACAACAAACGCATTCGTTTGACAACTTCAAAGATGTGTTGGCGATGTTCCAGAAAATCTGCGCCGTTTCGTAACCGTGGATGAAAGCTGGATTCACAATGGACTTCTCCTGGTGAATCGAAGCCGAAGAAGGCCAAGGCGGGTTTGTCAGCAAACAAGGTCATGGCGACAGTTTTTTGGGATGCGCGCGATGTTCACATCGATTACCTTGAAAAGGGTAAAACGATCACCGGCGCATATTATGCAGAGCTGCTGGATCGATTCCAAGCCGATTTAAAGCAAAAATGGCCGCATTTGGCGAAGAAAAAAGTTATTTTTCACCAGGACAACGCACCGGCGTACAAGTCCGCCGTTAGGCTACGAACTCCTCCCTCATCCAGCATATTCCCCAGATTTAGCCCCCTGCGACTATTTCTTGTTTCCATGAAGAAATGGCTCGGAGGTAAGAGATTTGGGTCGAATGAAGAGGTCGTCACTGATGGGAAATCGTATTATTTGGAGGGCATCAAAAAATTGGAGAAACGTTGGATGAAGTGTATACTCGTAGAGCTAAAAGGAGACTATGTTGAAAAATAAAATGTTTTTATACCGAAAAGAGTGTTCCTTATTTCATTTTTCAGGGACTTATTGACCCACCTTCGTATATGTTGGCAAGTGTGCGCACTGATCATATCTCCTTTCGAATGAAACATTCGATTTGAAGTGGTTAGTTTTAGCCGATTCTAATGTTGAAGGACGACCTCTACAGGTATCATTTTACATTCACTCCAACTAGCCCAGTTGCCACCGCAATCCTGAATTCTTTCAGCGATAATGATTTATCGTTTTCAGTTGTCCTGTCTTTGAAAATCATGAAAGCATTTACGACAGAAACATCAAGGAAGTGTCACATTATGCGATGCCAATACTTCTTGGACTTAAGATCAACTTCATAACAGGCCTTCAGGATATCGTTATTATTATACGTCACTATTATTTCTGAACAAGTGATAGCAACTGAAGTCCCGTCCTTTTGCTTTCAAATGACTGTCGAGTTTTTCGTAAGATCGAGGACATGAACAGATTTTGTGTCTTTCCGTCCTTGCTGACACGCCAGTCTGATATTGATAAATTTCTTCTATTGGCGCGTACTGTTCGAATCCTTTTGCAATCGTACAGAATTAAAATAGTTGTCAAAGTACACGCGATGTCCTTTTCCTGCTAAGCTTCGCGTAAAGTCTTGAAGTACTCGCGCTCCTAAATTCTGCTCAGTAGCATCAGAGATTCAGCTAGTGTAAATTTGGAACTCTGAAATGCATCCAGACTCATTGGCATGGATCCACAATTTATATCCGCGCTTGATAGGCTTCATTGGCATGTACTGACGGAAAGTGTTGCGTCCCTTGAATTTGATCATTGATTCATCAACCGGTTGATTTTTTGATGGCTTATATGACGATAGATATGTTCTGGACAGTGTTTCTATCATTGGACGACTTTTATAAAGCTTATCAAACAAAGGGTTAATACGAGTAGTTAAACGACCAGCAAAATATATTAACAGTCATCGTAAGTCACAAAAATAGACGGAGAAAGCACTGAACCCTGGAGAAAAACTGCATTAGTCGAGAATGGTGTAGAAGTGCATCCATCTAATACAACCTGCAATGATTCTTCAACTTCACGTGGAACACTCTATCGAAAACCTTGCAAATACCAAGGGCAACAGGTCAACAACTATTTTGGGATAACTAGGTAATTATGTCTCCTGTGAAATGCTATTGACGAGAACCATACTAGAGGTCACTCTTCCACAATAACTCATAAGGTGATGAATATGGACAACACTGACGTTAAAGCTATTGGTCGGTAGTTAGATGGCTAAGTTTTATTGGCTGGACGAATACAAGTATCTGAAAAAATATTTGTGTAAAATGATTTGGGTAGGGTAAAAGAGCAGCTGCTTAAGACAAGGGAAGAGATCCCATCTGGCTCAGAACACTTGTTACTATTAAGATCGTTTAGGATTCAAGCTACTGAACGGGTTCGAACTCAATTAGAGGAGCAAAAACTTATTAAAATATTTTATTAATTTTATTAGTATCTAGTATCATTTCCTCTATTACTCAATCTCAGTGAATTTAAACTTCAACGGAATTACTGGTGTATTGATGAAATAATTCTGGAATGCATTCTCAATTGGGTAGTTGAACTCAATGAAGAAGTTCCTCACCAATCGAGACACTGTTACCTCCAGTTCCAAGTCAACGATTCTCTTACCCGCACAGGTTCGTGGGCCAAAACCAAATGGAATAAATGTAAATGGAATAATTATATTTTCCATACTGTGACCACGAATCCATCTTTCTGGAATGAACTCATTCGGTTTAGGGAAATATTTATCATCTCTATGCAATAGGCCAGAATTCATCAGAACTTGAGTTCCTTTCGGTATTTGATATCCACCCAATGTTAAATTTTCTCCAGTGCAACGTGGAACTCCCGATCCAATGGGATGCAAACGAACACCTTCCTTAATGCATGCCCTCAAGTAAGGTAGATTTTTCATGGAATCCACTGTGAGCATGGAATCCTTCTCCGGAAGAATCTGACTAATTTCCTCTCGTAGTTTGGCCTGCTTCTCTGGATTTTTTGCCAACTGCAAAAGTATACCACTAATTACTGAGGAGGTCTAGAGGAGACAAGGGAAAGCCAATTTAACTAAAATAATGGTAGGTGCGTACTAACTTACAGTATCGACTCCACCCATAAGCATATCCGCAGCTATTACAATAGCAAACGTTTTATCGATCCTGATGAGTTTCTCCAAAACACTTAGTTCACTGTCATCTAGTGCTCCACGATTTTCATCCTCGTACCGTTTAAGTGATTCTTCAACAAATCCAATTGTAGTCTCGAAAATCACATCTAAACACTTTTTATATAGTGCAAAGCTGGGAGTCCAAATATATTTATATATAGATGGTTGAAAGTCCAAGTCATACGTTAGCCGAAGGAATGTCTGGATACTGGTGAACATTTCCTTCATATCGGCTCTGTCTCGATTTTTACGAATCAAACCGAGTTGCTTGTTCAAAGCCACTACGGCTATCGATTCGAAGGTAAGTCGATTTATTTCTTCGATAAAGTTACCGGGAACCTCATGGGTTACAGGATCGCGTATCTCACGGATTCTAAATAAAACAAAACAAAGTAAGGATGGTCTTAGAAAGTGAATGTGCTTTTACCTCTCTAAGAATTCCGAGTTGATCTGCTGCATTGGAACGATGTAAGTTCTAGCATTTCGAGGCTGCATCAAGATCGGATTCACTGCAGTTCGAAAACTTGCCCAGGCTTCGCCGCGGCTATTAAAAATTCTTTATCACTTCGACACTTATTGTAAAAGTTAATACTTACGAATTTATGAGTCCCTCTGCTTTGTCATACAGCTCTGCTCGATATTTTTTCCTATAGTAAGTCAGAGAATCCATGCCAGGTCTTATAGGCCATATGCCCTCGGTCCGGAAGACCTTTCCAAAGTCATCGACACTGAAAGTCATTACAATGTCTACCTTTCCGAATAGTCCAGGTATACGGTATACATCTCCATACTGCTGTCGAGCCTTCAACAAATAATCCGTAAATGACTTCTTATGATACTGTCCACCTGGTAAGAATCCTCTCACTAGTTCATATTTCGAAGGTCCAGGGATCGCGTTGTATCTTGGCGCTTTGGCATAATCTGCCGAATCCAGCTTAACATTTTGAAAACGATAAGAAAATAGAATTTATTTATTTAGCAAACAAATTCCGACAAGACTATGATAACCTTTAAGCTAACTGCTTGCGTTGATAAAAGCCTATTGCGATACCAGATGGTATTGTATCTCAGAGTATTTTTCAACAACATTTTTCGATGTGACTTCTACTGTTCGAACTCAGTTGCGAAGTAATTCTGAATTGTGCAATGAGGCAACTGCAAAATAACGAATGCCAAAGCTTTTTTGGGGGTGACAAAAGAAATACTCGTATTCCATTACATTCCATTAGAGATTATTATATTCCAGTAAATTAGTGCACTTTTAAATCGTTTAATTAAAAAATTATAGTCAAAGTCTACGTCTTAGTAGATTCTGTATTATAGCTCAACCCTTGAACCTAGTGGAGATTGTGATATTAAATCTCCTTAGAGCCCGTAACGGGAAATAGTCAATATTGCGATAGGAGTCGTTAAGGGCAATTTACATCTTCCCCTCCTCCAGCTAGCCAATCTCGGGTGGAACAACCTTAGCAGTTGTGCCATATCAAGAAAGACATGGCCCAGCTTCAACAGAGCTAAATCAAACGAGCTACTAGGTAGATCAAGGTCTGATATTGCCAAAATTGTAGCCATTATTACAGGCCACTGGCCTATAAGGGACCACGCGGCCAAGCTTGGCATTCCTCACAACACTTTCTGCCGCAGTTGCAAAGACAGCAATGAGAGGGAAACTCTTTTCCATAGTCAGATTTCGATGATTTTCAAAAAGGCAGGTCCCGGGGTCCGTGCCATCAAAAAAGATTCAATTTCACCCCAAAGGGTCCCAAAGGTAAACCTTCACTAAGGTCGAAGGCCTTTGGAAGGATATTTCTCCCCAAATCCTCCAAAATTTGATGAACTCGATACCAGGCCGATTGAAGAAAGTCATCAATGCCGAAGGAGTTCTAGCTATGCCTTCATTTTTATAAACATTTACAATAATATTTTGTCAAAATACTTTTTTCCCCATACATTTTTGAAAAAAGATTGTGATTTCAATATGACCCTGGTGCTGAAAAGAGACATCTTACCTAAGAATGGCCGATGCTTCAGATGTGCCACGTGGATCAAATGTAGCAAGTATAAGGGAAACCACCTTACAGCAATGGCCGATTCGAAGTTTCAAAACAGCCATTGCCATAGTGCAGAATACAAGCGACAGCGAACGAGTGAAGGAGAAAACCGAAAGTGTGACATGGAATTCCATGTCCAATTCCCAAAGTGCAGCAGCGCATTCAATGATTGGGAAATCGTTATCAAGCGTCATTGCCCTGGAAGGATATCAGCTTGAGCTTTACCGGTGACAGGAAGCAAACCATTGCATTGGTTAATTCATTGGTGCGGCAACTTTCAAGAGATCCAAAGAAGTTGGCGGAGAATGATGAAGCTGTTCAAAAACCGCTTAAAGAAGGAGTAGCAGAACCTATTAACGATCAGCCATCAAAGAGGACATTTTACCTTCCACACCATCCCATTTACAAAGAAGCAACGAATTGTGTTTGACGCATCATTTCATACCTAAGGTCATTTATCTCTAAATGGAGAGGTGTCCAGATACGTGTAAGGCCTTACCAAAGGCTTTTAGTATAGATGATCTGGTTCTGAGCTTCAACACCGAAGAGGAGGGTCAAACCCTTTATCAGGAATCCCTAGCAGTAATGAAGGAAGCTTCCATGCCACTACGGAAATGGCAATCAAATTGCGAAAAGGTATGTACTCAGTTTGGGGGAGTAGAATCAAAGAGCAGTCAGAACGTCTTAGGGGTCATATGGTACATTTTTTTCAGATGAGTTGCAAATACCACTGCAGTCACTAGAAAGTCTGCAGTTCAGTTCAGGAAAGGCAAGCAAGAGAAACGTGATTCAGGCAATCACCTGAATTTATTATCCCTTGGGAATTATTTCACCTCATAAGATTAAAGATTTTATTTCAATCCATTCCAGTAGATCTTCAGTCCGAGTGGAAAGAGGCAATCATTGGAGTTCTGGCAGTTGCATGCCTTGTCAACCGAAAAACTGGACGTAGCCGAAAACTATTGGGTCAGGTACAGAATTTTACAGAAAGGCCAGTCCGTACATGGTAAATCACCAATCGCTCAGCTTATCCCTTTTTGGATGTCGATGGGCTCTTGAGGTTAGGAGGTTGTCACGTTCGATGTAAAGCACCCAAAGTTTCTTGCACGTGGCTCACGTATACTCGTAACTATGCTGCTTATAGACGATTACCACTTGAGAACGTTGTACAGAGGTAGTTTTGACAAAGCTGAGGGAGAAATTTTCGGTTCTTCGAGGTCGACAACTGATCAAAAAGGTAATTAAGAATTGTTTCACTTGCAAGAGGTTATTTGGCGCACCAGCTGTTCAACCGTTTGCTTCGCTACCCAAAGAGAGAATCACCTTGACCAGACCGTTTAACAACGATCAGTGTTGATTTCGCCGGTCCATTGTTCTACGTTACGGATTCCAATCAAATTATGCAGAAGTCTTATTTGATGATTATAACATGTGCAGCAGTTCGGGCAGTCCATTTAGAACTAGTATTCAACATGTCTACCGAGGGATACTTGATGGCGATTCGGGTTTTATTGCCCGGTGACGCGTTCCATCATCTATTTTCTCAGACAACGCCAAAACTTTCCGTCGAGCTTCGTTGAAGTTGAACGAAATTGGGGCCTTGATAGATGACGGTGCGTTGCAAAAATTTCTCTCCCAAAAACGAATAAAGTGGAAATTTATTGTCGAAAGGGCGCCGTCTAAATTTCTATCGATCACCTATCGCACGAACACCACCAGTAAAACACCTTAGCTTCTAAGACCAATAGCGACATACAAGAACTTTGGAAGCATCGCTTTGAGTATACTAACAAACTGTTTCACGCAAATGCTACGAAATCATCTGCTATTTTAAAACAAGGAGACGTTGTTCTGCTGTTTGACAATGTGATACCTCGAGTTCGCTGGAAGTTGGCCATAATCGAGAAATCGAGCTATTAAATAAGTTCGAAAAAATATTTGTTCCAAGAGAGCAATCAGTTAATGTGAAATTTGTTGCGAATATTGCAGCTAGCAGATCAGTTTTCTCGTTGGAGTCCGTGATGTTCTTATCATTATGGACAAGAGCCGGAATGGTGGATGAAGCAGACCTCTTATATATTTTACGAAAGACCAATAAATTTACTGGCTTTAGTGCACCGCAGTATTTTTTGTCCCACTTTCTGATCGCATAAGAATTTAACATATTGTAGTATGCGAGCTACGGCTCGAGTAGATAAAACAATTATTCTGAGAAATTATTTCTTTATTTTCTACTCTATAGAACAATTCAAGTTCACACTATACTATTCTTCGCCTTATTCTTTTCTTACAAGGTCTCTTTCCTCTCAAATCACTTTATCTCCTTTCAATTTCTTAATTCACTTTTTCAAACTAATTACTTTTTCTTGTTCACTCTCAACTTTCAATTTATCACCAAATTACAACTTCGCCCATTATCACTTTTCCAATCTCTTCGCCACGGTTCTAAACCAACTGTCTCTTTTTTTTGATCGCCATCTGTCCTTATATAGCAGAAGTTTCTGATAGCCAGAAACTTCTAGCAAATTCTTCGACCACTGGAACAAGAGAAATAATTCTTGCAGTTATAATTCCCTAATATTATCCCTAATATTATCCCTAATATTATTTGTCTCTTTCGTTGACATGAGCTGTGGAGACTTCGTCCCAGACACGAACCTCGAATGAAGGACAGTTTGAACCAAAATTCTGCCAGAATGGAAAGTCACTTCGGAATTTGCTGCATAGACATAGGCGCGTAGTTATTATTATGCTACACTGCCCCCCTCTTAGACGTGTTCGTCCCGAACAAGTGCATCCTCATTTCGGCCATTGTATCGACTCAGTCGGTCCACATGAACCACTTTCATTTTGGCCCTTGGTCCTCGCTGGATGCGGTAGACAACATCGTTGATGCGGGTTACTATTCTGTAGGGACCTTCCCAGTTCCGCTGTAACTTAGGTGATTTCCCCTTTTGGCGATGGGGATTATACAGCCACACCTGATCTCCTTCCTGGAATCATGACGTTGTTGCCTTGGCATCATACCTGGTCTTCATGCGGTCGCTCGTCATCTTAATCTGGCTTCTGGTCCTTTGGTGTATGTCCCTAAGCCTTTCCCTAAGGTCCGCCACGTACTCTTCTTCATTTCTGGGCTCATTGGTAGGAGATCCAAATTTCACCTCACTGGGTAAACGAGCTATTCCACCAAATAAGATTTCGAACGGCGTATGTCGAGTAGTGCTATGCACGGCACTTCTATAGGCCATCAAAAACAAGGGAATCTGCCGGTCCCAATCCCGTTGGTAGTCACCTACGACCTTCGAGAGATGTTCGTCCAAAGTCCTATTGAAACGCTCCACCATACCGTCCGACTGTGGATGAAGCGGGGTTGTCCTTGTCTTTTTGATTCCGAGTAGTTGACACATCTCTTGGAAGATTCTTGACTCGAAGTTCCGCCCTTGGTCAGAATGCAATTCCAAGGGCACACCGAATCTGCTAACCCAATTGTAGACGATCTGCTCCGCCACGGTTCTGGCTTCCTGGTTAGGGATCGGAAACGCTTCCGGCCACTTACTGAAGTAGTCCATCACTACGAGTATATACCGATTACCATTGTCGGTTTCCGGAAAGGGCCCTGCGATGTCAATGGCGATTCGTTCGAAAGGTGCTCCCACGTTGTATTGGTGCATCTTACCTCGAGTTTTGATTCTCGGACCCTTGCTAGCTGCACACACGTCGCATTTTCTGCACCAGTCTTCGATATCTTCCTTCGCTTTTAACCAATAAAAACGTTCTCGTACCTTTTCTAGCGTCTTATTCACTCCCAAGTGGCCTCCGGTCGCCCCGCCATGCATTTCCTGTAACACCTCCTTGACCCTCGTCCGCGGTACGACAAGCTGCATTACAAACGATTTTCCGTCGGAGGATTCCCATTTTCTTCTCAGAACACCTTCTTGGACATGGAGGGAGTCCCACTGCGCAAAATATGCCTTTAAGGTCGGGCTTCTGTGAGAGATGTCCTGATGATCCGGTTTCTCCATGTTCTCCTTCCAGGCCAGAATCGGCTCGATATCGGGGTCTTCCTTCTGAGCGTTCCGGATCTCATCTACGCTCCAGCCGGCGATAGGTTCGGCTCTCATTCTTTGGATGGAAACCAGCTCCCGTTCTTCCTGACGCGCACAATGTTTACAATCCGTTCTGCATGGTCTCCGAGACAGTGCATCCGCATTAGAGTGGAGTTTTCCTTTACGATGCTGTATTTCGTAGTCGTAGATTTGCAGCCTTTCGATCCATCTTGCGACCTGACCCTCAGGACTCTTGAACTGTAATAGCCATTTTAATGCTGCATGGTCTGTGCGAAGAACGAACTTCCTCCCGTAGAGGTATTTGTGAAAATGCTTCGTAGCCAAGATCAAAGCTAGAAGTTCCCGCCTTGTCACGCAGTAGTTCCTTTCTGGCTTAGAGAGCACCTTGCTGAAGTACGCAACCACCTTCTCTTGGCCGTCATGCACCTGGGAGAGTACGGCTCCTACCCCGACATTACTAGCATCTGCATCCACAACGAACGTTTCCCCGGGAGTGGGGTAAGCCAGTATCGGGGCATCGCATAGCCGTTGTTTAAGTGCCTTGAAGCTCTTCTCGCACTCAATTGACCATTTGAATTGTTTTCCCTTTTCCGTCAACTGGTGCAGGTTCTTTGCGATCCCGGCAAAATCCTTCACGAACCGTCTGTAGTAGGTGGCTAGGCCCAGGAAGCTCCTTTGTTGGTGTTTGTCTTTGGGGACTGGCCAGTTTTTCACCGCTTCGACCTTCTCCGGATCGGTTCTCACTCCTTTCGCTGAAATTATGTGTCCCAGGTACTTGACTTCCGCTCTAAACAGGGCGCACTTCTTGGGGTTGAGCTTCAGGTGGGCACTTCGAAGCCTTTGAAACACATCCCTTAGATTGTCTCGGTGTTGCGCAAACGTTTTTCCTACGACGATGACATCATCCAAGTATACCAAACAGGTTTTCCATGTTAACCCTTGCAGGACACATTCCATCAATCGCTCGAAAGTCGCCGGAGCATTGCACAGCCCGAATGGCATTACCGTGAATTGCCATAGCCCATTTCCTGCGGTGAAGGCGGTTTTCTCCCGGTCTTCTGGATGGATCTGTACCTGCCAGTAGCCACTCTTCAAGTCGAGAGTGGAAAACCATCGGGCTCCTGATAGTGTGTCTAGCGTGTCGTCAATCCGTGGCAGAGGGTAGCTGTCTTTCTTGGTGACGTAATTGAGCTGCCGATAGTCCACGCAGAACCGCGTGCTGCCATCTTTCTTCTTAACCAGTACAACCGGTGATGCCCACGGACTTTTGGAACTTTCAATCAGACCTTCTTTCTCCATTGCCGACACCATCTCTGCAACTTCTGTCTGCTTTGCCAATGGAAGGCGCCTAGCAGGCTGACGAATTGGTCTGGTATCACCAGTGTCTATTCGATGTTGTACCAGGTGTGTTCGGCCGTATTCTCCGTCCTGTGAGGCAAATACATCAGCGTACTCATTGATAAGATTCTCTGCCATAGTTCGCTGCTCCTGATTCAGCTCACTGGACTGGAGAATCGTCTCTCTCGTTTCCGCTGTCCAAGGTGATGGGAGAGGTTTTGGAGGACCACGTTCAGATATTGTTGCGACGGCGGTAATCGGCGTGCATTTTCCAGTCACCTCCCCTCGCCTTAGTTTGACAGTGTGTGGTCTTGCGTTCAAAACTCTCACTGGAACCATGGTGTTCTTTGGTTCGACTAACGTCTTTCCCACGATGTAGTCTTGAGAATTCTTCTCTGGGTCTGGTTCTACTATGTAGAATCGGTGGCTCCCAAGATCACCTTCCAGCTTCGTCCAAATGATTGTCTCTGAAAACGGCGGCAAAACTTCGTCTTTGCTGATGACTGTCCTGAGAGTTACGGCATTCTCGTTTCCGTACACCATCGGAATCTCCACATTTCGATACCTCAGTACTTGCATCCCGATGTCCAAGATTACTTCATTTGCTTTCATGAAGTCTACTCCGATGATGCACTCGTCGCATATATCTGCCACCAGAAACGCATGGGAGAACGTCAGTCCTGCCAGAGTAATCGTAAGACGAACTTCTCCAAATACCTTCGCCATTTCCCCTGTTGCAGTCTTCAGGCAGTAGCTGTTGGTGTTGTGCAGCCAGGAGCTTTTGACGATATCTCTTCTTACAATGGAGGCAGTGGCACCTGTGTCGATGGTGGCTACGCACTTCTTCTCGTTGATTAGTGCCTCCACTGTCAGGCTCTTGTTACCCCGTTTGGTTTGCGAAACTTGAATGGTGGTCCTGGGGGCCTCGATTCCAGTAACGAACTTCTGCCCCGCGAAGTTGGTCCTTACGCATCTCCCGACTGCTGGTTTTGGGAAGTCTGACCGACAGGATGCTTCCTCTCTGATTTCCTCGTCTAGGTGCACTTCTGCACTGCCGTTGTAGGTGTCCGTTTTGGTTGCAATTCCAGCAACGGATTTGACTTCCGCGAGCTTTGACGGCTGTTCTCTGGCATGAGCATTCCACGACGGACATTTCCCTGACACGGTGTATTCCCTGGTATGCTTGGTCCGCAGCCTTCATTGACAAAGCGAATGCCAATGCCTCGGGGAGTGTTCGCTTTTCAGCCATCCTTACAGCCATTTGCAGTTGTCTGTCCTCTATGGCCTGAATAAAAGCTTCCACCGCCATTTCGTTGATAAGCTCCTCACCGGCTTTAGGGTATGAAAGATGGGCTAGTCGCTCTATATCTGCTTGCAACTGTTGGAGCGTTTCCCCCCTTTTCTGGACTCGACTACGCAGCTGAACCCTGTACACCTGCTGCATGTGTTCATCCCCAAACCGCATCTCGATAGCCTGAACCAGAGAGTCGTAGTTCTGCTGTTTATCTTCCGGGATGGTCTGCAAGAGCTCCGCAGCTGGACCCCTCAGTGCAAGCGTGAGTGCAATAGACTTCTCTTCATCGTCCCAGCTATTGGTCATTGCGGCCGCTTCGAATTGCCTCTTATAAATTGGCCATGATGTTTGACCATCGAAGATAGGAGGCTGCATCTCCTTTCTTCTCAGACCGTCAGTGGAATATTCCCGTGCTTTCTGTCTCTTCACGTTGCTGAGCTCCTTAGCAAGATTTTCGACTTGCTTTCCTACTATCTCGAATTTCGTATCCACTTTTTCAAACTGAGTCTCTATCTTCCCGAACTGAGTTTCATGTTTCTCAAAATTTTCATCGAATCTAGTTTCGACTTTTTCGAGTTGCGTCTCGACCTTCTCGATTTTCTCTTCGATCACTTCGAATTTGGATTCCAAGTTCTTGTTTTGCTCATCAAGTTTACTTTCCAGAGCATCTAGAGAATTTTTTTGTTCGTCCATTGCTTTCTTTTGTTCGTCCAGCTTAAGTTCTAGAGAATTCCTTTGGTCGCCCATTGCTTTCTTTTGTTCGTCCATCGCTTTCTTTTGTTCGTCCAGCTTAAGTTCTAGAGAATTCCTTTGATCTTCTATTGCTTTCTTTTGTTCGTCCATGACTAACTTAAGTTGCAGGAGCAGACTTGTTATACCCGGGTCGGCTGCTGTACTTACTGCTTCCTCTTCCACGTCAAACTCTACGTCGTGCGGATTTTCACCTTCCTGCGTTACTGCTTCTTCCAGACGAATCAGTAGGGCATCTTTTCCCCCAGTTGTGTCGAGGTTCCGCTTACTGAGTTCTGCCTTTAGTTGAGTTATAGTTAGTTTTCCCAATTTGCGACCCATTTTGCGCAACTAATTAACTCAACACAGAAATCGTTTTTTTTTTTTTTTTTGCTTGTGCAATTTCACACCACGGAAATAGTTATTCACAGAATAAGTTTTATCCCACTTCTGACACCAATGTAGTATGCGAGCTACGGCTCGAGTAGATAAAACAATTATTCTGAGAAATTATTTCTTTATTTTCTACTCTATAGAACAATTCAAGTTCACACTATACTATTCTTCGCCTTATTCTTTTCTTACAAGGTCTCTTTCCTCTCAAATCACTTTATCTCCTTTCAATTTCTTAATTCACTTTTTCAAACTAATTACTTTTTCTTGTTCACTCTCAACTTTCAATTTATCACCAAATTACAACTTCGCCCATTATCACTTTTCCAATCTCTTCGCCACGGTTCTAAACCAACTGTCTCTTTTTTTTGATCGCCATCTGTCCTTATATAGCAGAAGTTTCTGATAGCCAGAAACTTCTAGCAAATTCTTCGACCACTGGAACAAGAGAAATAATTCTTGCAGTTATAATTCCCTAATATTATCCCTAATATTATCCCTAATATTATTTGTCTCTTTCGTTGACATGAGCTGTGGAGACTTCGTCCCAGACACGAACCTCGAATGAAGGACAGTTTGAACCAAAATTCTGCCAGAATGGAAAGTCACTTCGGAATTTGCTGCATAGACATAGGCGCGTAGTTATTATTATGCTACACTGCCCCCCTCTTAGACGTGTTCGTCCCGAACAAGTGCATCCTCATTTCGGCCATTGTATCGACTCAGTCGGTCCACATGAACCACTTTCATTTTGGCCCTTGGTCCTCGCTGGATGCGGTAGACAACATCGTTGATGCGGGTTACTATTCTGTAGGGACCTTCCCAGTTCCGCTGTAACTTAGGTGATTTCCCCTTTTGGCGATGGGGATTATACAGCCACACCTGATCTCCTTCCTGGAATCATGACGTTGTTGCCTTGGCATCATACCTGGTCTTCATGCGGTCGCTCGTCATCTTAATCTGGCTTCTGGTCCTTTGGTGTATGTCCCTAAGCCTTTCCCTAAGGTCCGCCACGTACTCTTCTTCATTTCTGGGCTCATTGGTAGGAGATCCAAATTTCACCTCACTGGGTAAACGAGCTATTCCACCAAATAAGATTTCGAACGGCGTATGTCGAGTAGTGCTATGCACGGCACTTCTATAGGCCATCAAAAACAAGGGAATCTGCCGGTCCCAATCCCGTTGGTAGTCACCTACGACCTTCGAGAGATGTTCGTCCAAAGTCCTATTGAAACGCTCCACCATACCGTCCGACTGTGGATGAAGCGGGGTTGTCCTTGTCTTTTTGATTCCGAGTAGTTGACACATCTCTTGGAAGATTCTTGACTCGAAGTTCCGCCCTTGGTCAGAATGCAATTCCAAGGGCACACCGAATCTGCTAACCCAATTGTAGACGATCTGCTCCGCCACGGTTCTGGCTTCCTGGTTAGGGATCGGAAACGCTTCCGGCCACTTACTGAAGTAGTCCATCACTACGAGTATATACCGATTACCATTGTCGGTTTCCGGAAAGGGCCCTGCGATGTCAATGGCGATTCGTTCGAAAGGTGCTCCCACGTTGTATTGGTGCATCTTACCTCGAGTTTTGATTCTCGGACCCTTGCTAGCTGCACACACGTCGCATTTTCTGCACCAGTCTTCGATATCTTCCTTCGCTTTTAACCAATAAAAACGTTCTCGTACCTTTTCTAGCGTCTTATTCACTCCCAAGTGGCCTCCGGTCGCCCCGCCATGCATTTCCTGTAACACCTCCTTGACCCTCGTCCGCGGTACGACAAGCTGCATTACAAACGATTTTCCGTCGGAGGATTCCCATTTTCTTCTCAGAACACCTTCTTGGACATGGAGGGAGTCCCACTGCGCAAAATATGCCTTTAAGGTCGGGCTTCTGTGAGAGATGTCCTGATGATCCGGTTTCTCCATGTTCTCCTTCCAGGCCAGAATCGGCTCGATATCGGGGTCTTCCTTCTGAGCGTTCCGGATCTCATCTACGCTCCAGCCGGCGATAGGTTCGGCTCTCATTCTTTGGATGGAAACCAGCTCCCGTTCTTCCTGACGCGCACAATGTTTACAATCCGTTCTGCATGGTCTCCGGGACAGTGCATCCGCATTAGAGTGGAGTTTTCCTTTACGATGCTGTATTTCGTAGTCGTAGATTTGCAGCCTTTCGATCCATCTTGCGACCTGACCCTCAGGACTCTTGAACTGTAATAGCCATTTTAATGCTGCATGGTCTGTGCGAAGAACGAACTTCCTCCCGTAGAGGTATTTGTGAAAATGCTTCGTAGCCAAGATCAAAGCTAGAAGTTCCCGCCTTGTCACGCAGTAGTTCCTTTCTGGCTTAGAGAGCACCTTGCTGAAGTACGCAACCACCTTCTCTTGGCCGTCATGCACCTGGGAGAGTACGGCTCCTACCCCGACATTACTAGCATCTGCATCCACAACGAACGTTTCCCCGGGAGTGGGGTAAGCCAGTATCGGGGCATCGCATAGCCGTTGTTTAAGTGCCTTGAAGCTCTTCTCGCACTCAATTGACCATTTGAATTGTTTTCCCTTTTCCGTCAACTGGTGCAGGTTCTTTGCGATCCCGGCAAAATCCTTCACGAACCGTCTGTAGTAGGTGGCTAGGCCCAGGAAGCTCCTTTGTTGGTGTTTGTCTTTGGGGACTGGCCAGTTTTTCACCGCTTCGACCTTCTCCGGATCGGTTCTCACTCCTTTCGCTGAAATTATGTGTCCCAGGTACTTGACTTCCGCTCTAAACAGGGCGCACTTCTTGGGGTTGAGCTTCAGGTGGGCACTTCGAAGCCTTTGAAACACATCCCTTAGATTGTCTCGGTGTTGCGCAAACGTTTTTCCTACGACGATGACATCATCCAAGTATACCAAACAGGTTTTCCATGTTAACCCTTGCAGGACACATTCCATCAATCGCTCGAAAGTCGCCGGAGCATTGCACAGCCCGAATGGCATTACCGTGAATTGCCATAGCCCATTTCCTGCGGTGAAGGCGGTTTTCTCCCGGTCTTCTGGATAGATCTGTACCTGCCAGTAGCCACTCTTCAAGTCGAGAGTGGAAAACCATCGGGCTCCTGATAGTGTGTCTAGCGTGTCGTCAATCCGTGGCAGAGGGTAGCTGTCTTTCTTGGTGACGTAATTGAGCTGCCGATAGTCCACGCAGAACCGCGTGCTGCCATCTTTCTTCTTAACCAGTACAACCGGTGATGCCCACGGACTTTTGGAACTTTCAATCAGACCTTCTTTCTCCATTGCCGACACCATCTCTGCAACTTCTGTCTGCTTTGCCAATGGAAGGCGCCTAGCAGGCTGACGAATTGGTCTGGTATCACCAGTGTCTATTCGATGTTGTACCAGGTGTGTTCGGCCGTATTCTCCGTCCTGTGAGGCAAATACATCAGCGTACTCATTGATAAGATTCTCTGCCATAGTTCGCTGCTCCTGATTCAGCTCACTGGACTGGAGAATCGTCTCTCTCGTTTCCGCTGTCCAAGGTGATGGGAGAGGTTTTGGAGGACCACGTTCAGATATTGTTGCGACGGCGGTAATCGGCGTGCATTTTCCAGTCACCTCCCCTCGCCTTAGTTTGACAGTGTGTGGTCTTGCGTTCAAAACTCTCACTGGAACCATGGTGTTCTTTGGTTCGACTAACGTCTTTCCCACGATGTAGTCTTGAGAATTCTTCTCTGGGTCTGGTTCTACTATGTAGAATCGGTGGCTCCCAAGATCACCTTCCAGCTTCGTCCAAATGATTGTCTCTGAAAACGGCGGCAAAACTTCGTCTTTGCTGATGACTGTCCTGAGAGTTACGGCATTCTCGTTTCCGTACACCATCGGAATCTCCACATTTCGATACCTCAGTACTTGCATCCCGATGTCCAAGATTACTTCATTTGCTTTCATGAAGTCTACTCCGATGATGCACTCGTCGCATATATCTGCCACCAGAAACGCATGGGAGAACGTCAGTCCTGCCAGAGTAATCGTAAGACGAACTTCTCCAAATACCTTCGCCATTTCCCCTGTTGCAGTCTTCAGGCAGTAGCTGTTGGTGTTGTGCAGCCAGGAGCTTTTGACGATATCTCTTCTTACAATGGAGGCAGTGGCACCTGTGTCGATGGTGGCTACGCACTTCTTCTCGTTGATTAGTGCCTCCACTGTCAGGCTCTTGTTACCCCGTTTGGTTTGCGAAACTTGAATGGTGGTCCTGGGGGCCTCGATTCCAGTAACGAACTTCTGCCCCGCGAAGTTGGTCCTTACGCATCTCCCGACTGCTGGTTTTGGGAAGTCTGACCGACAGGATGCTTCCTCTCTGATTTCCTCGTCTAGGTGCACTTCTGCACTGCCGTTGTAGGTGTCCGTTTTGGTTGCAATTCCAGCAACGGATTTGACTTCCGCGAGCTTTGACGGCTGTTCTCTGGCATGAGCATTCCACGACGGACATTTCCCTGACACGGTGTATTCCCTGGTATGCTTGGTCCGCAGCCTTCATTGACAAAGCGAATGCCAATGCCTCGGGGAGTGTTCGCTTTTCAGCCATCCTTACAGCCATTTGCAGTTGTCTGTCCTCTATGGCCTGAATAAAAGCTTCCACCGCCATTTCGTTGATAAGCTCCTCACCGGCTTTAGGGTATGAAAGATGGGCTAGTCGCTCTATATCTGCTTGCAACTGTTGGAGCGTTTCCCCCCTTTTCTGGACTCGACTACGCAGCTGAACCCTGTACACCTGCTGCATGTGTTCATCCCCAAACCGCATCTCGATAGCCTGAACCAGAGAGTCGTAGTTCTGCTGTTTATCTTCCGGGATGGTCTGCAAGAGCTCCGCAGCTGGACCCCTCAGTGCAAGCGTGAGTGCAATAGACTTCTCTTCATCGTCCCAGCTATTGGTCATTGCGGCCGCTTCGAATTGCCTCTTATAAATTGGCCATGATGTTTGACCATCGAAGATAGGAGGCTGCATCTCCTTTCTTCTCAGACCGTCAGTGGAATATTCCCGTGCTTTCTGTCTCTTCACGTTGCTGAGCTCCTTAGCAAGATTTTCGACTTGCTTTCCTACTATCTCGAATTTCGTATCCACTTTTTCAAACTGAGTCTCTATCTTCCCGAACTGAGTTTCATGTTTCTCAAAATTTTCATCGAATCTAGTTTCGACTTTTTCGAGTTGCGTCTCGACCTTCTCGATTTTCTCTTCGATCACTTCGAATTTGGATTCCAAGTTCTTGTTTTGCTCATCAAGTTTACTTTCCAGAGCATCTAGAGAATTTTTTTGTTCGTCCATTGCTTTCTTTTGTTCGTCCAGCTTAAGTTCTAGAGAATTCCTTTGGTCGCCCATTGCTTTCTTTTGTTCGTCCATCGCTTTCTTTTGTTCGTCCAGCTTAAGTTCTAGAGAATTCCTTTGATCTTCTATTGCTTTCTTTTGTTCGTCCATGACTAACTTAAGTTGCAGGAGCAGACTTGTTATACCCGGGTCGGCTGCTGTACTTACTGCTTCCTCTTCCACGTCAAACTCTACGTCGTGCGGATTTTCACCTTCCTGCGTTACTGCTTCTTCCAGACGAATCAGTAGGGCATCTTTTCCCCCAGTTGTGTCGAGGTTCCGCTTACTGAGTTCTGCCTTTAGTTGAGTTATAGTTAGTTTTCCCAATTTGCGACCCATTTTGCGCAACTAATTAACTCAACACAGAAATCGTTTTTTTTTTTTTTTTTGCTTGTGCAATTTCACACCACGGAAATAGTTATTCACAGAATAAGTTTTATCCCACTTCTGACACCAATGTAGTATGCGAGCTACGGCTCGAGTAGATAAAACAATTATTCTGAGAAATTATTTCTTTATTTTCTACTCTATAGAACAATTCAAGTTCACACTATACTATTCTTCGCCTTATTCTTTTCTTACAAGGTCTCTTTCCTCTCAAATCACTTTATCTCCTTTCAATTTCTTAATTCACTTTTTCAAACTAATTACTTTTTCTTGTTCACTCTCAACTTTCAATTTATCACCAAATTACAACTTCGCCCATTATCACTTTTCCAATCTCTTCGCCACGGTTCTAAACCAACTGTCTCTTTTTTTTGATCGCCATCTGTCCTTATATAGCAGAAGTTTCTGATAGCCAGAAACTTCTAGCAAATTCTTCGACCACTGGAACAAGAGAAATAATTCTTGCAGTTATAATTCCCTAATATTATCCCTAATATTATTTGTCTCTTTCGTTGACATGAGCTGTGGAGACTTCGTCCCAGACACGAACCTCGAATGAAGGACAGTTTGAACCAAAATTCTGCCAGAATGGAAAGTCACTTCGGAATTTGCTGCATAGACATAGGCGCGTAGTTATTATTATGCTACAATATTGTAGCATAATAATAACTACGCTCCTATGTCTATGCAGCAAATTCCGAAGTGACTTTCCATTCTGGCAGAATTTTGGTTCGAACTGTCCTTTCATTCGAGGTTCGTGTCTGGGACGAAGTCTCCACAGCTCATGTCAACGAAAGAGACGAATAATATCAGGGATAAAAGGGAATTATAACTGCAAGAATTATTTCTCTTGTTCCAGTGGTCGAAGAATTTGCTAGAAGTTTCTGGCTATCAGAAACTTCTGCTATATAAGGACAGGTGGCGATCAAAAAAAAAGACACAGTTGGTTTAGAACCGTGGCGAAGAGATTGGAAAAGTGATAATGGGCGAAGTTGTAATTTGGTGATAAATTGAAAGTGGAGAGTAAACAAGAAAAAGTAATTAGTTTGGATTTGTGAATTAAGTAATTGAAAGGAGATAAAGTGATTTGAGAGGAAAGAGACCTTGTAAGAAAAGAATTTGCGAAGAATAGTATAGTGTGAACTTGAATTGTTCTATAGACTAAACAAAATAAAGAAATAAATTTCACAGAATATCGTTTTATCTACTCGAGCCGTAGCTTGCATATTACAATATTGTAGCATAATAATAACTACGCTCCCTAAAAGTATGACGCAACAAATTCCTAAGTGACTTTTCATTCTGGCAGAATTTTGGTTCGAACTGTCCTTTCATTCGAGGTTCGTGTCTGGGATGAAGTCCCCACAGCTCATGTCAACGAAAGAGACGAATAATATCAGGGATAAAAGGGAATTATAACTGCAAGAATTATTACATCAGAATTTCTCTTGTTCCAGTGGTCGAAGAATTTGCTAGAAGTTTCTGGCTATCAGAAACTTCTGCTATATAAGGACAGATGGCGATTGAGAAAGGAGCAGTAGTTCTTAAACTGTGGCGAAGAGATTAGAAAAGTGATAATGGGCGAAGTTGTAATTTTGTGATAAATTGAAAGTTGAGATTTAACAAGAAGAAGTAATTAGTTTGGATTTGTGAATTAAGTAATTGAAAGGAGGTAAAGTGATTTGAGAGGACAGAGACCTTGTAAGAAAAGGATTGCGAAGAATAGTATAGTGTGAACCTGAATTGCTCTATAGACTAGAAAATAAAGAAATAATTTCACAGAATAATTGTTTTATCTACTCGAGCCGTAGCTCGCATATTACAATATTTTTAGATAACGTGACGGCCATTTCTATCCCGTTTATAGAGACTTCGGCATTCTGAAGAGAATGCACTTGGCACCATAATGCGAGAGCCTTTTCCTTCATCCAGATTGCATTTGCACAAGTTGAATTAAACCACAGTCCTTGTTTTGGTTTAAGACTGATTTAAGTGATTTACTTGGAATGAAAGATCGCATTAGTTCACTAATGTCGGTTGCAACCGAGTTTTTTTTTTGCGTTGGGAGGTGAAAATCTCTGACAGTTAAAACTGAGCCTGTACTCAGTAACAGTCTGGGGCTTCCACCCACTTCCCCTTTACCCCATATTCTCTGTGGCACGACCGAAAAACATTCCATCGCAGGGAAGGGATTGACCTAACTATTATTCCTGCTTCTGTTAGTCCAGTTGGACTCTTTCTTTTCCCTCTCTACAATGCGCAGTTTATTGATAATGATCCTTGCGTTTTCTGTCGATGCATCCCATTCCCATGTCTCTTGACTTTTAAGCATTTAACCAACAATGTTTTCAGATGTTCCCTTTCACCGGTGAATCATGGACACTGGAAGAAAACGTGTTCGGGGTTCTCCGCGCAGTCCACACAGTGTGGACAGTAAGGGCTAATATCATGCTTGTACTTGAATAAGTACGTGCGGAAACAGCCATGTCCTGACACTTCATCGTGACGCATGGCTGTATAGAGACATTAGAGCTCTCTTGCCACTCCCTCACGCTTCGTATTCTTTCTGCTATATGTCGGTTTTCGCACCCAAATTTGTTCCATCTGGCTCAGTATCGTTCCTGTAGTACTTGCGTTGCTGTTCGTCTGCCAGGATGTCTATTGGAGGCATTCTTACCACCACGCTGGCTGAATCGTTTGAAGTAGTGCGAAGTGCACAACTTTCCCTCAGCGCATACATTCGGTACACTGACGCGATTTTAATCTGATTGAGTTAATCCTCATTGCTCCGGCCCAGATTGGTTCAGCGTAGAGGATCATGGATGTAACTACTTTCCCCAAAGAGCAGTCTTCGACTATGCCTTGGCCCACCTATGTTGGGCATGATGCTAGTGCAGCACTCGCGTTCGCTCCTTTATCACTGATGTTTCTTATGTGCTCTTTGAATGAAAGTCTTGTGTCTATCATGATGAATAGGTGTTAGCTTTAGATGTTATGGTATGTGCGCCTATACTGAAATTGACCGTTTCTATCAACCTCCTACTGTTTATGAATGCTGCCTCGGTTTTGTGTTCTGCTAGAGTCAGGCCACTCAAAGCACTGTCGAGCAATCCTTATTGTCAAGTTGTTAACGTGTTTCACTTCTTCCAGCAGTTTAGCATTAACAACGAAATTAGGGGCAAATCTAGAGTATGCTGGGTGAGATTGTTCAACTCCACGAAAATCTCAGAGTAAAGATCCGCAGGTCTTCTTATCTTGGACTTCATTCATTAACGATACACAATCAAAGTGATTGATCCGCAATTTATAGAGGCTCTGTAACAAAATAAACGCTAATATCCCAACCGGAGAACTGTCCAGAGGTACTCTATGAATTTAGTTTACGCAACTGAGGACAGCTAAATGGATTGAGATTCTGGTCAAAGAAGACAACTCAATTAGAGAAGCAACAACTTATTAAAAGATTTTATTAATTTTATTAATATGTACTCTAACTTTCAATCTCAGTGAATTTAAACTTCAACGGAATTACCGGTGTATTAATGAAATAATTCTGGAATGCATTCTCAATTGGGTAGTTGAACTCAATGAAGAAGTTCCTCACCAATCGAGACACTGTTACCTCCAGTTCCAAGTCAACGATTCTCTTACCTACACAGGTTCGTGGGCCAAAACCAAATGGAATATATGTAAATGGAATAATTATATTTTCCATACTGTGACCACGAATCCATCTTTCTGGAATGAACTCATTCGGTTTAGGGAAATATTTATCTTCTCTATGCAATAGGGCAGAATTCATCAGAACTTGAGTTCCTTTCGGTATTTGATATCCACCCAATGTTAAATTTTCTCCAGCGCAACGTGGAATTCCCGGTCCAATGGGATGCAAACGAACACCTTCCTTAATGCATGCCCTCAAGTAAGGTAGATTTGTCATGGATTCCACTGTGAACATGGAATCCTTCTCCGGTAGAATTTGACTAATTTCCTCTCGTAGTTTGGCCTGTTTCTCTGGATTTTTTGCTAATTGCAAAAGTATACCACTCATTACTGAAGAGGTCTAGAGGAGACAAGGGAAAGCCAATTTAACTAAAATGGTAGTAGGTGCGTACTTACTTACAGTATCGACTCCAGCCATAAGCATATCCGCAGCCATTACAGTAGCAAACGACTTATTGATCTTGATGAGTTTCTCCAAAACACTTAGTTCACTGTCATCTAGTGCTCCACGATTTTCATCCTCGTACCGTTTAAGTGATTCTTCAACAAATCCAATTGTAGTCTCGAAAATCACATCTAAACACTTTTTATATAGTGCAAAGCTGGGAGTCCAAATATATTTCCATATAGATGGTTGGAAGTCCAAGTCATACGTGAGTCTAAGGAATGTCTGGATACTGGTGAACATTGCCTTCACATCGGCTCTGTCCCGATTTTTACGAATCAAACCGAGTTGCTTGTTCAAAGCCACTACGGCTATCGATTCGAAGGTAAGTCGATTTATTTCTTCGATAAAGTTACCGGGAACCTCATGGGTTACAGGATCGCGTATCTCACGGATTCTAAATAAAACAAAACAAAGTAATGATGGTCTTAGAAAGTGAATGTGCTTTTACCTCTCTAAGAATTCCGAGTTGATCTGCTGCATTGGAACGATGTAAGTTCTAGCATTTCGAGGCTGCATCAAGATCGGATTCACTGCAGTTCGAAAACTTGCCCAGGCTTCGCCGCGGCTATTAAAAATTCTTTATCACTTCGACACTTATTGTAAAAGTTAATACTTACGAATTTATGAGTCCCTCTGCTTTGTCATACAGCTCTGCTCGATATTTTTTCCTATAATAAGTCATAGAATCCATGCCAGGTCTTATAGGCCATATGCCCTCGGTCCGGAAGACCTTTTCAAAGTCATCAACACTGAAAGTCATTACAATGTCTACCTTTCCGAATAGTCCAGGTATACGGTATACATCTCCATACTGCTGTCGAGCCTTCAACAAATAATCCGTAAATGACTTCTTATGATACTGTCCACCTGGTAAGAATCCTCTCACTAGTTCATATTTCGAAGGTCCAGGGATCGCGTTGTATTTTGGCGCTTTGGCATAATCTGTCGAATCCAGCTTAACATTTTGAAAACGATAAGAAAATAGAATTTATTTATTTAGCAAACAAATTCCAACAAAACTATGATTACCTTTAAACTGGCTGCTTGCGTTGATAAAGGCCTATTGCGATACCAGATTGTATTGTATCTCAGAGTATTTTTCAACAACATTTTTCGGTGTGCCTTCTACTGTTCGAACTCAGTTGCTAACTGAGAAAGAAATCTGAATTGTGCCATGAGATGCTCGTATACTAACTTCAAAATAACGAGTGCCAAAGCTTTTTTGGGAACGATTACTTTTGATTAATTTTTATTAGATTGATCAATTAGAGAGCGTCAGTGCCAGTGTGGCAGTGTGGTTTTTAAATATGCGTATTCCATTTTTTGCTGAGAAAATCTTTATATTCCAGTAAATAATTTCACTTAGAAAACTATACTCGTAGTGTTTAATTATAAATTCATGGTGAAGGTCTTCTTAGTAAAACTTAGAAGAGATTTTGATATTAAATCTATTTTATACTCTAAGCTGCTAGATGATGTTGAATTGCGTATGAATTAGGTAGGTATGTAGGTGAAGTGGTAGTTCGGGAAAGAACCCAATTAGCGCTGAGTGTGCCGTTTCGATACCACAAAAACTCGTTGGCTCAAAGTTCCCAGAGTCAATACCGACAAGCTCAGGGATCCCAAGTGCGCCAACAATTCAGGGACCATTTTGCCTTAAAAGCAGAAACAATCAGCAGCACAATGCAGGAGAGCGTGGATGACCGCTGGAGTGTTGTGAACAATATGTTTGCACTGAGGCACGCACATACCGGTAAAAGGCAGAAAAGTCGCCACACATGGCTATCGGCAGACACCTGGGTGATGAGCATAAAGCAATCAAGGCTTGGAATGCAGCGGCCTCAATAGTAGAAAGAACTGAGCTGAAAGCCCATATCGCGTGAAAAATAAGGAAGTGCAGCGTAGTGTGGGATATGACAAACGTCAGTATATCGACTCAGTTACCTCAAGGGCTGCAGAAGCAGCGAGCAGGTGCGACAGTAGTGCTATCTAGAATACTCGTATCTCTAAGGAGCTCATTGGCGTTTAGAACTCGGATGAGGATCAGCTCACTAGATAGAGAAAACTCTTCGCTACAGCCCTTAACCGCTTAGACGATGGTGATATGATCTCGAACTTTAATGGTAACAAATTCCAAAATTCGCCGAAATAACAACAGCAAACAAGTTCCTCAAGAAAAACAAAGCTAAGCTAATAGCTAGAATCGTATAAGAATGGATTAAAGAACGTTCTAGGGACAAGAGTCAATCTGCGACTGTTCCAGTACTTGGAAGATGGATACCACTAACACACGAAAATGTAGACCTTCGGAAATAGATGTCTAAGAATTATTTTAAGGATTTTTTGGCCCAATCGTATCTCCAACGGACAACTTTATCACAGAACGGGCCAAAAACATTACTATACGAAGAAGAAAGTGGCAGTGAATTGGACACACCCTACGGCGCGAATACAACTCCATTGTGACATACAATAGATCCGCTCACCGAGGCAAGCAGAACTGCGGAATGCCGTAGGTAAACATGGTGCAGAACAACTGAGGATACATAAGTACATGTGTATAAAGAAAGCGAAGTTAAAGAGCAAAAAATTGGTGTCAATTATGACATTTATTTGATAAATAAAATTCTTAAAATAGCAACTACCGGATACTACATCACAACACAGTATAAAATGACGTGTCTGTCTGCCTGAATGAACGCGATACTTTGGAATCTGCTAAACAACAATAAATGGACAAAAAACTTCCCATATAGGAAGGTTACAATCTGTCTGGAACGAACTCTATCCCGCATCTTCTAACCCACCTAATAATAATTCTAACCCTTGTTAAATAGATGCAATAATATCTTTCTATTCAGATGAAATTTCCGCTAATTTTAAGAGACTTATTAATTTTTTTTAGCATAAAATGGGAGTGGCTGCCAAAATTTTTAACTGAAGTTCAGGAATTCTGATGAAATATTCTTAATCTGTCTTACCATCACCATAAAGAGTTTTGAAAAAGCAAAAGGGTTGAGTGTGGCTATTTACAATGAATGGACGAAATGTAGACAACAGAAGAAAAATATTTTTTTTTTAAAACTGTGTAGTCTTGATTTGGCGCTATTTACAAGCCTCCAAAGGTTACAGACACCACTGTCATCAAAAATCTCTTCGAAAACATTGGGCTGAATTATAACCATTTAATAGTCTGTGGAGATTTTAACATAAATCTCCTTGCTAGTGGTAACTTTCAATTTAAAGAATCTTTGCATGTCTTTCCGGTGAATTCCTTGAGCCCCACACATTTCAGCGCCACTAATTCAACTCCTCCTCGATGTCTTTCTGGTAAATAGATCAGACCGAATAAACTTCTACGGACAGCTCGACATCCCCGGGTTCTCATATCATGACCTTATTACTCTCTTTTACGACATCTCTCTGGAACGGTATAATGAAACGAAAACGATAAGCTTTAGGGACTTTAAGTCGGTCCGATCTGATTTCCCTCAAAAACGAAGCAATGACTTTGGATTGAAGTAATCTCTACTGCATACGCTCTATCGATAATCAGGTTGATTACTTTACATCCACAGTCAATATAGTCTGTTTGAGTCTCATGTTCCTATAAAAACTTCCTTCGTCCCTCGTAATAAAAGCTGTGAATGGTTCACTCCTTAAATTGAATCACTCATTGAAAAGAGATATAAAGCTTTTAAAAGATGAAAAAGGTTTACAATTCCCGAACTAAGAGACGAATTCAGACAGATCAGAAATTATGTGAAGCATGAAATCCGACTATTTACATCGAAGTTCTTTGCCTCTAAATTCAAGTCAGGGTTAAGCACAAAGAAAGCCTGGGAAAATATCAAAGAGTTGGATATAGGCAAAAATCTGACTGCGAATGATAATGAAATTGACGTCAGAGACCTTAATGTCAAATTTTCTGCTGCTTCAACCTGTAATGTAGTTTTCAAGATGTTATAGATGAAGATTCAGCCATAATCCCACTGTTAACCGGCGAAACACCTACCAATTTTGGATTTAGTAGAGTCTGCCCACCGGATGTCCTTAAAGCTGTTTTTGCCGTAAAATCGGATGCAATTGGTTTGGACTGCGTGCACCCACAATTTCTTAAGACTATTATCTTCGAAGTACTGTCTCGGTACATTTTCAACATCGTGTTGTCCTACTCAACTTACTTGAAATCCTGGAAAGTTTCAAAAATAATCTCGGTTTTAAAAAGCACGGTCGCCAAAGAAAAAGAATATCCCCTTTATTTCCACGGTATTCGAGAAGCTGATTAGTATGCAAATATATATATTGTAGCATAATAATAACTACGCTCCTATGTCTATGCAGCAAATTCCGAAGTGACTTTCCATTCTGGCAGAATTTTGGTTCGAACTGTCCTTTCATTCGAGGTTCGTGTCTGGGACGAAGTCTCCACAGCTCATGTCAACGAAAGAGACGAATAATATCAGGGATAAAAGGGAATTATAACTGCAAGAATTATTTCTCTTGTTCCAGTGGTCGAAGAATTTGCTAGAAGTTTCTGGCTATCAGAAACTTCTGCTATATAAGGACAGGTGGCGATCAAAAAAAAAGACACAGTTGGTTTAGAACCGTGGCGAAGAGATTGGAAAAGTGATAATGGGCGAAGTTGTAATTTGGTGATAAATTGAAAGTGGAGAGTAAACAAGAAAAAGTAATTAGTTTGGATTTGTGAATTAAGTAATTGAAAGGAGATAAAGTGATTTGAGAGGAAAGAGACCTTGTAAGAAAAGAATTTGCGAAGAATAGTATAGTGTGAACTTGAATTGTTCTATAGACTAAACAAAATAAAGAAATAAATTTCACAGAATATCGTTTTATCTACTCGAGCCGTAGCTTGCATATTACAATATTGTAGCATAATAATAACTACGCTCCCTAAAAGTATGACGCAACAAATTCCTAAGTGACTTTTCATTCTGGCAGAATTTTGGTTCGAACTGTCCTTTCATTCGAGGTTCGTGTCTGGGATGAAGTCCCCACAGCTCATGTCAACGAAAGAGACGAATAATATCAGGGATAAAAGGGAATTATAACTGCAAGAATTATTACATCAGAATTTCTCTTGTTCCAGTGGTCGAAGAATTTGCTAGAAGTTTCTGGCTATCAGAAACTTCTGCTATATAAGGACAGATGGCGATTGAGAAAGGAGCAGTAGTTCTTAAACTGTGGCGAAGAGATTAGAAAAGTGATAATGGGCGAAGTTGTAATTTTGTGATAAATTGAAAGTTGAGATTTAACAAGAAGAAGTAATTAGTTTGGATTTGTGAATTAAGTAATTGAAAGGAGGTAAAGTGATTTGAGAGGACAGAGACCTTGTAAGAAAAGGATTGCGAAGAATAGTATAGTGTGAACCTGAATTGCTCTATAGACTAGAAAATAAAGAAATAATTTCACAGAATAATTGTTTTATCTACTCGAGCCGTAGCTCGCATATTACAATATTTTTAGATAACGTGACGGCCATTTCTATCCCGTTTATAGAGACTTCGGCATTCTGAAGAGAATGCACTTGGCACCATAATGCGAGAGCCTTTTCCTTCATCCAGATTGCATTTGCACAAGTTGAATTAAACCACAGTCCTTGTTTTGGTTTAAGACTGATTTAAGTGATTTACTTGGAATGAAAGATCGCATTAGTTCACTAATGTCGGTTGCAACCGAGTTTTTTTTTTGCGTTGGGAGGTGAAAATCTCTGACAGTTAAAACTGAGCCTGTACTCAGTAACAGTCTGGGGCTTCCACCCACTTCCCCTTTACCCCATATTCTCTGTGGCACGACCGAAAAACATTCCATCGCAGGGAAGGGATTGACCTAACTATTATTCCTGCTTCTGTTAGTCCAGTTGGACTCTTTCTTTTCCCTCTCTACAATGCGCAGTTTATTGATAATGATCCTTGCGTTTTCTGTCGATGCATCCCATTCCCATGTCTCTTGACTTTTAAGCATTTAACCAACAATGTTTTCAGATGTTCCCTTTCACCGGTGAATCATGGACACTGGAAGAAAACGTGTTCGGGGTTCTCCGCGCAGTCCACACAGTGTGGACAGTAAGGGCTAATATCATGCTTGTACTTGAATAAGTACGTGCGGAAACAGCCATGTCCTGACACTTCATCGTGACGCATGGCTGTATAGAGACATTAGAGCTCTCTTGCCACTCCCTCACGCTTCGTATTCTTTCTGCTATATGTCGGTTTTCGCACCCAAATTTGTTCCATCTGGCTCAGTATCGTTCCTGTAGTACTTGCGTTGCTGTTCGTCTGCCAGGATGTCTATTGGAGGCATTCTTACCACCACGCTGGCTGAATCGTTTGAAGTAGTGCGAAGTGCACAACTTTCCCTCAGCGCATACATTCGGTACACTGACGCGATTTTAATCTGATTGAGTTAATCCTCATTGCTCCGGCCCAGATTGGTTCAGCGTAGAGGATCATGGATGTAACTACTTTCCCCAAAGAGCAGTCTTCGACTATGCCTTGGCCCACCTATGTTGGGCATGATGCTAGTGCAGCACTCGCGTTCGCTCCTTTATCACTGATGTTTCTTATGTGCTCTTTGAATGAAAGTCTTGTGTCTATCATGATGAATAGGTGTTAGCTTTAGATGTTATGGTATGTGCGCCTATACTGAAATTGACCGTTTCTATCAACCTCCTACTGTTTATGAATGCTGCCTCGGTTTTGTGTTCTGCTAGAGTCAGGCCACTCAAAGCACTGTCGAGCAATCCTTATTGTCAAGTTGTTAACGTGTTTCACTTCTTCCAGCAGTTTAGCATTAACAACGAAATTAGGGGCAAATCTAGAGTATGCTGGGTGAGATTGTTCAACTCCACGAAAATCTCAGAGTAAAGATCCGCAGGTCTTCTTATCTTGGACTTCATTCATTAACGATACACAATCAAAGTGATTGATCCGCAATTTATAGAGGCTCTGTAACAAAATAAACGCTAATATCCCAACCGGAGAACTGTCCAGAGGTACTCTATGAATTTAGTTTACGCAACTGAGGACAGCTAAATGGATTGAGATTCTGGTCAAAGAAGACAACTCAATTAGAGAAGCAACAACTTATTAAAAGATTTTATTAATTTTATTAATATGTACTCTAACTTTCAATCTCAGTGAATTTAAACTTCAACGGAATTACCGGTGTATTAATGAAATAATTCTGGAATGCATTCTCAATTGGGTAGTTGAACTCAATGAAGAAGTTCCTCACCAATCGAGACACTGTTACCTCCAGTTCCAAGTCAACGATTCTCTTACCTACACAGGTTCGTGGGCCAAAACCAAATGGAATATATGTAAATGGAATAATTATATTTTCCATACTGTGACCACGAATCCATCTTTCTGGAATGAACTCATTCGGTTTAGGGAAATATTTATCTTCTCTATGCAATAGGGCAGAATTCATCAGAACTTGAGTTCCTTTCGGTATTTGATATCCACCCAATGTTAAATTTTCTCCAGCGCAACGTGGAATTCCCGGTCCAATGGGATGCAAACGAACACCTTCCTTAATGCATGCCCTCAAGTAAGGTAGATTTGTCATGGATTCCACTGTGAACATGGAATCCTTCTCCGGTAGAATTTGACTAATTTCCTCTCGTAGTTTGGCCTGTTTCTCTGGATTTTTTGCTAATTGCAAAAGTATACCACTCATTACTGAAGAGGTCTAGAGGAGACAAGGGAAAGCCAATTTAACTAAAATGGTAGTAGGTGCGTACTTACTTACAGTATCGACTCCAGCCATAAGCATATCCGCAGCCATTACAGTAGCAAACGACTTATTGATCTTGATGAGTTTCTCCAAAACACTTAGTTCACTGTCATCTAGTGCTCCACGATTTTCATCCTCGTACCGTTTAAGTGATTCTTCAACAAATCCAATTGTAGTCTCGAAAATCACATCTAAACACTTTTTATATAGTGCAAAGCTGGGAGTCCAAATATATTTCCATATAGATGGTTGGAAGTCCAAGTCATACGTGAGTCTAAGGAATGTCTGGATACTGGTGAACATTGCCTTCACATCGGCTCTGTCCCGATTTTTACGAATCAAACCGAGTTGCTTGTTCAAAGCCACTACGGCTATCGATTCGAAGGTAAGTCGATTTATTTCTTCGATAAAGTTACCGGGAACCTCATGGGTTACAGGATCGCGTATCTCACGGATTCTAAATAAAACAAAACAAAGTAATGATGGTCTTAGAAAGTGAATGTGCTTTTACCTCTCTAAGAATTCCGAGTTGATCTGCTGCATTGGAACGATGTAAGTTCTAGCATTTCGAGGCTGCATCAAGATCGGATTCACTGCAGTTCGAAAACTTGCCCAGGCTTCGCCGCGGCTATTAAAAATTCTTTATCACTTCGACACTTATTGTAAAAGTTAATACTTACGAATTTATGAGTCCCTCTGCTTTGTCATACAGCTCTGCTCGATATTTTTTCCTATAATAAGTCATAGAATCCATGCCAGGTCTTATAGGCCATATGCCCTCGGTCCGGAAGACCTTTTCAAAGTCATCAACACTGAAAGTCATTACAATGTCTACCTTTCCGAATAGTCCAGGTATACGGTATACATCTCCATACTGCTGTCGAGCCTTCAACAAATAATCCGTAAATGACTTCTTATGATACTGTCCACCTGGTAAGAATCCTCTCACTAGTTCATATTTCGAAGGTCCAGGGATCGCGTTGTATTTTGGCGCTTTGGCATAATCTGTCGAATCCAGCTTAACATTTTGAAAACGATAAGAAAATAGAATTTATTTATTTAGCAAACAAATTCCAACAAAACTATGATTACCTTTAAACTGGCTGCTTGCGTTGATAAAGGCCTATTGCGATACCAGATTGTATTGTATCTCAGAGTATTTTTCAACAACATTTTTCGGTGTGCCTTCTACTGTTCGAACTCAGTTGCTAACTGAGAAAGAAATCTGAATTGTGCCATGAGATGCTCGTATACTAACTTCAAAATAACGAGTGCCAAAGCTTTTTTGGGAACGATTACTTTTGATTAATTTTTATTAGATTGATCAATTAGAGAGCGTCAGTGCCAGTGTGGCAGTGTGGTTTTTAAATATGCGTATTCCATTTTTTGCTGAGAAAATCTTTATATTCCAGTAAATAATTTCACTTAGAAAACTATACTCGTAGTGTTTAATTATAAATTCATGGTGAAGGTCTTCTTAGTAAAACTTAGAAGAGATTTTGATATTAAATCTATTTTATACTCTAAGCTGCTAGATGATGTTGAATTGCGTATGAATTAGGTAGGTATGTAGGTGAAGTGGTAGTTCGGGAAAGAACCCAATTAGCGCTGAGTGTGCCGTTTCGATACCACAAAAACTCGTTGGCTCAAAGTTCCCAGAGTCAATACCGACAAGCTCAGGGATCCCAAGTGCGCCAACAATTCAGGGACCATTTTGCCTTAAAAGCAGAAACAATCAGCAGCACAATGCAGGAGAGCGTGGATGACCGCTGGAGTGTTGTGAACAATATGTTTGCACTGAGGCACGCACATACCGGTAAAAGGCAGAAAAGTCGCCACACATGGCTATCGGCAGACACCTGGGTGATGAGCATAAAGCAATCAAGGCTTGGAATGCAGCGGCCTCAATAGTAGAAAGAACTGAGCTGAAAGCCCATATCGCGTGAAAAATAAGGAAGTGCAGCGTAGTGTGGGATATGACAAACGTCAGTATATCGACTCAGTTACCTCAAGGGCTGCAGAAGCAGCGAGCAGGTGCGACAGTAGTGCTATCTAGAATACTCGTATCTCTAAGGAGCTCATTGGCGTTTAGAACTCGGATGAGGATCAGCTCACTAGATAGAGAAAACTCTTCGCTACAGCCCTTAACCGCTTAGACGATGGTGATATGATCTCGAACTTTAATGGTAACAAATTCCAAAATTCGCCGAAATAACAACAGCAAACAAGTTCCTCAAGAAAAACAAAGCTAAGCTAATAGCTAGAATCGTATAAGAATGGATTAAAGAACGTTCTAGGGACAAGAGTCAATCTGCGACTGTTCCAGTACTTGGAAGATGGATACCACTAACACACGAAAATGTAGACCTTCGGAAATAGATGTCTAAGAATTATTTTAAGGATTTTTTGGCCCAATCGTATCTCCAACGGACAACTTTATCACAGAACGGGCCAAAAACATTACTATACGAAGAAGAAAGTGGCAGTGAATTGGACACACCCTACGGCGCGAATACAACTCCATTGTGACATACAATAGATCCGCTCACCGAGGCAAGCAGAACTGCGGAATGCCGTAGGTAAACATGGTGCAGAACAACTGAGGATACATAAGTACATGTGTATAAAGAAAGCGAAGTTAAAGAGCAAAAAATTGGTGTCAATTATGACATTTATTTGATAAATAAAATTCTTAAAATAGCAACTACCGGATACTACATCACAACACAGTATAAAATGACGTGTCTGTCTGCCTGAATGAACGCGATACTTTGGAATCTGCTAAACAACAATAAATGGACAAAAAACTTCCCATATAGGAAGGTTACAATCTGTCTGGAACGAACTCTATCCCGCATCTTCTAACCCACCTAATAATAATTCTAACCCTTGTTAAATAGATGCAATAATATCTTTCTATTCAGATGAAATTTCCGCTAATTTTAAGAGACTTATTAATTTTTTTTAGCATAAAATGGGAGTGGCTGCCAAAATTTTTAACTGAAGTTCAGGAATTCTGATGAAATATTCTTAATCTGTCTTACCATCACCATAAAGAGTTTTGAAAAAGCAAAAGGGTTGAGTGTGGCTATTTACAATGAATGGACGAAATGTAGACAACAGAAGAAAAATATTTTTTTTTTAAAACTGTGTAGTCTTGATTTGGCGCTATTTACAAGCCTCCAAAGGTTACAGACACCACTGTCATCAAAAATCTCTTCGAAAACATTGGGCTGAATTATAACCATTTAATAGTCTGTGGAGATTTTAACATAAATCTCCTTGCTAGTGGTAACTTTCAATTTAAAGAATCTTTGCATGTCTTTCCGGTGAATTCCTTGAGCCCCACACATTTCAGCGCCACTAATTCAACTCCTCCTCGATGTCTTTCTGGTAAATAGATCAGACCGAATAAACTTCTACGGACAGCTCGACATCCCCGGGTTCTCATATCATGACCTTATTACTCTCTTTTACGACATCTCTCTGGAACGGTATAATGAAACGAAAACGATAAGCTTTAGGGACTTTAAGTCGGTCCGATCTGATTTCCCTCAAAAACGAAGCAATGACTTTGGATTGAAGTAATCTCTACTGCATACGCTCTATCGATAATCAGGTTGATTACTTTACATCCACAGTCAATATAGTCTGTTTGAGTCTCATGTTCCTATAAAAACTTCCTTCGTCCCTCGTAATAAAAGCTGTGAATGGTTCACTCCTTAAATTGAATCACTCATTGAAAAGAGATATAAAGCTTTTAAAAGATGAAAAAGGTTTACAATTCCCGAACTAAGAGACGAATTCAGACAGATCAGAAATTATGTGAAGCATGAAATCCGACTATTTACATCGAAGTTCTTTGCCTCTAAATTCAAGTCAGGGTTAAGCACAAAGAAAGCCTGGGAAAATATCAAAGAGTTGGATATAGGCAAAAATCTGACTGCGAATGATAATGAAATTGACGTCAGAGACCTTAATGTCAAATTTTCTGCTGCTTCAACCTGTAATGTAGTTTTCAAGATGTTATAGATGAAGATTCAGCCATAATCCCACTGTTAACCGGCGAAACACCTACCAATTTTGGATTTAGTAGAGTCTGCCCACCGGATGTCCTTAAAGCTGTTTTTGCCGTAAAATCGGATGCAATTGGTTTGGACTGCGTGCACCCACAATTTCTTAAGACTATTATCTTCGAAGTACTGTCTCGGTACATTTTCAACATCGTGTTGTCCTACTCAACTTACTTGAAATCCTGGAAAGTTTCAAAAATAATCTCGGTTTTAAAAAGCACGGTCGCCAAAGAAAAAGAATATCCCCTTTATTTCCACGGTATTCGAGAAGCTGATTAGTATGCAAATATATATATTGTAGCATAATAATAACTACGCTCCTATGTCTATGCAGCAAATTCCGAAGTGACTTTCCATTCCGGCAGAATTTTGATTCGAACTGTCCTTTCATTCGAGGTTTGTGTCTGGGACGAAGTCTCCACAGCTCATGTCAACGAAAGAGACGAATAATATCAGGGATAAAAGGGAATTATAACTGCAAGAATTATTTCTCTCGTTCCAGTGGTCGAAGAATTTGCTAGAAGTTTCTGGCTATCAGAAACTTCTGCTATATAAGGACAGATGGCGATCAAAAAAAAGACACAGTTGGTTTAGAACCGTGGCGAAGAGATTGGAAAAGTGATAATGGGCGAAGTTGTAATTTGGTGATAAATTGAAAGTTGAGAGTGAACAAGAAAAAGTAATTAGTTTGGATTTGTGAATTAAGTAATTGAAAGGAGATAAAGTGATTTGAGAGGAAAGAGACCTTGTAAGAAAAGGATTGCGAAGAATAGTATAGTGTGAACTTGAATTGTTCTATAGACTAAAAAAAATAAAGAAATAAATTTCACAGAATATCGTTTTATCTACTCGAGCCGTAGCCTGCATATTACAATATGTATACCTGAACCAATTCGATCTCCTTTCACCGTTTCAATCAGACTTTAGACAACAACATAACTGCACCACCGCCCTGCAGAATGTGGTTGACGAGTTTCGCTCAGCGATGGATAGGGATCATATTACCTCACTAGTTCTGCTCGACTTCACGAAATCATTCGATACAGTTCCGCATGAGATTCTCTTACTTAAACTTAAACAAATCACACTCATGCTATTACATCCAACAGTAAGATGTCGGACTTTCTCGAATCAAAGGCTGGGGTACCACAGGGATCTACTATGCGACCGTTACTTTTCTCTCTCTGTTTAATAACGACTTACCCTCAATCCTAAATAGCTGTAAAGTCCAGATGTACGCCGACTACGTTCAATTACACCTCAGATACCCCCTCGGATTGATAGAAGATGCCACTTCGCGTATAAGTGAGGATTTAAGATTAGTGGTTAGCTGGGCCCAAACAAACAGGCTTAAACTTAATTGTGACAAAAACTAAGTTGTTTTCCCCTTATCGAAATAAATAGTGTCCACCTTGAATATGCTGGGCGGGTAAAAACTTAGGGCTAAACTTTAATCGAAATCTAACTTGGGATGATCACGTGGCTGCAACTGTGGGCAAGGTATACGGTGGCCTCAGCACATTGTACCATTCTGGCTACTGTCTTCCAACTAGGGTAAAAGCATCACTGGTGAAGACCTTGGTTTTGCCAATGTTGCTATATGCACACCCAGTGTTTTGTGATCTGAGCAGCCTTAGTCCACGAAAAATATTTATAACACTGGTCAGACCTCTGCTATACTGAGAGAAGTAAAGGGTCTTTCATTAGGCGCTTCCTATCTTTAAATTTAAATAAAGCAAAGTGTGTATGAGGTATCATCGAAATTTTATATTCATTTGAAAGGCCTATCATTGCCATTATGTACGGAATATAACATTGTTCAAATATCCGCCGCAGCTTCTCTGGGTGGCGCGCATCTGAAATGTCCAATTTTCCATGGCTCTGGCGCATAAATCAGGCTGAATTTGACCGATGGCATGGGTTATGTTGGCTTTAAGGGACGATGTGGTTTGTGGATTATTCGCAAAGACCTGCGACTTCAGAAAACCCCACAAGAAAAAGTCTAACGGGGTCAAATCGCACGATCTCGGTGCCCAGTTCACATCACCTCCACGTGAAATGACCATGCTCTCGAATCGTTCGTGCAGAATTTCCAATGTGGCGTGAGCTTTGTGGCACGTATCGCCGTCCTGTTGAAACCGCATGTCGTTGGTGTCCATGTGATCCAATTCAGGCCAAAAGAAGTTGGTAATCATCGACCTAAGTATAGCACTCGCCGTTGATGATGATGGCCTGGCCAACGTCGTTCTCAAAGAAATATGGACCGATGACGCCGCCAGCCTAAAATCCACACCAAACAGTGACTTTTTCGGGATGCATTGGACGGTCTTGGATCTCATGTGGATTAGTATCGTCCCAAATTCGACAATTTTGCTTGTAGACGTACCCATTCATCCAGAAATGGGCCTCATCGCTGAAGATGATTTTTCGATGAAAATTAGAGTCAGTTTCCAACTGCTCCAGATCCCATTCAGCGAACACACGTCGTTGTCTATAGTCGTTTACCTTCAGCTCCTGGGTCAGTTGAATTTTGTACGGGCGTAGGCCCACGACGTAAAATTAGCCAAGTTGTGGTCTGCGAAAGGCCGAGGTCTTGTGAGCAACGCCAAATCGACTGCCTCGGATTCTCCTGCACACTCTCACGGACAGCGGTGATGTTTTCGGCAGATCTTGCGTTTCGTCAACGTACGGCTGTTGGTTGATCGGTTACTGAACCAGTGGACTCAAACTTATTCACCACACTGCGAATAGTCCTCTCGGAAGGACGATTATGGCGACCGTAAAATGGGCGATGCGCGCGAAACGTTGCCCGAACAGAACACCCATTTTGATAAAAAAAATTGTATTATTTGCACGTGTTGTTGAACGCTATATCTGTTCATGGTGATTTGGAAAAACAGACTGAATAAGTGACAGCCAATTCCTGATAAGAAATCAGTCTAACATTGAAGAGATAATACGGTTCTTTTCAGTTTACATATTTATTTACCAAACTAGCGGATACCCAGCGTGCGTTGCTGCGCCTAACAAAAAGATGTGGGCAAACTGCTGGACCAAAATTCATAGAAACCCTTTCGAGCCAATGCCGAAGATTGCCTGAAAATTTGAGCTCAATCGGGTCGGTGGTTTCGGAGTCCATAGCATACATACAAACACAGGTACATTGAGTTATGCATATATTTTAAATACTAATAGCCATATTGCAGAGTGAGAAGATATACTTAATTACGTAGTTTACTTAATTTTCCACTTCTGTGAATTTAAACTTCAACGGAATAGCCGGTGTATTTATAAAGTAGCTATTGAAAGCATTCTCAATCGGATAATTGAACTCCAGATAGAAATTTCTCACCAAACGTGCCACTGTAACTTCCAACTCCAAATCGACAATTCTCCTGCCAACACACATTCGTGGTCCAAAACCAAATGGAAGGTACGAGAATGGTGTAACTAAAGTTTCCAAAGGTCCATCGCGTATCCAACGCTCTGGAATGAACTCATTAGGTCTAGGAAAATACCTATCCTCCCTCAGCAGCAAGTTCGTATTCAGCAGAACTTGAACTCCCTTGGGTATTTGACAGCCTCCCAATGCCACATCTTCGCCAGTGCAACGTGGAATTCCAGGGCCAATGGGATGCATGCGCATTCCTTCCTTGATGCAAGCCCTCAAATATGGTAAATGCTTCAGCGACTCCACGGTGAATGTGGAATTCTTTTCGGGTAGTATCTGACGAATTTCCTCTCGTAGTTTATCTTGCTTCTCAGGATTTTTAGCTACTTGCAAGAGGATTCCAGTCATTACACTTGAAGTCTGAAATTTTAAGTTAAGAATTAGAAATGAGTTTGTATATGAATGCAACCCACCGTATCAACTCCAGCCATGAGCATGTCAACTGCCATGACAATAGCAATCGTCTTGTCGATCCATATAAGTTTCTCTAAAACACTTAATTCGCGTTCCTTTAAAGCTTCACGACTTTCATCCTCCAACCGTTTTAGAGATTCTTCGACAAATCCTATCGTTGACTCATAGATCACATCGAGAGCTCGTTTGTATCGAGCGTAGGTCGGAGTCCAAACATACTTCCATAAAGACGGCTGAAAGTCCAGATCATACGTAAGATGCAGAAATAATTGAAGACTTGTGAATAGGTCCTTTGCATCTGTTCTGTCCCGGTCCTTACGGATCAACCCAAGTTGCTCGTCCAACGCCACCACGGCCACCGATTCAAAGGTGAGTCGATTGATTTCTTCGATAAAGTTCCCGGGTACTTCATGGGTTATAGGGTCACGTATTTCTCGAATTCTATTGAAAGCAAAAGCTTGACTACTCAAGTTTATAAAATATACTTCCCAACCTTACCGCTGAATGAACTCTGAGTTGACCTCCTGCATTGGAATGACATAAGTTTTGGCATTTCGAGGCTGCATTAAGACCGGATTTACAGCAGTTCTGAAGTTTGCCCACTCTTTACCACGGCTATAATATACTGATTGTCATGATGACACTTATTGTACAAGTACCAGTACTCACGAACTAATAAGCCCTTCAGCTTTATCATACAGTTCTGCTCGATAGGTCTTCCTATAGTGAACCATAGAATCCATTCCAGGTCTTGTAGGCCAAATGCCCTCGGTTCGGAAAACTTTTTGAAAGTCATCAACATTAAAAACCATCACAATGTCGACCTTTCCAAATAGCCCCGGTATGCGGTATATGTCTCCATACTGTTGGCGGGCTTTCAAGAGATAGTCTGTAAACGATTTCTTATGATATTGACCTCCTGGCAGGAATCCTCGAATTAGTTGATATTTAGTTGGCCCTGGAATTTCTTCATATGCCCGTGCCTTACTCCAATCCGCTGAATCCAAATGATCCAGCTTTGATTTGTAAAAAAGAATAAAATTAAGTTTTATTTATAAACACGGACAAATGCATTGATTAACCTGACCTTTAGACTTGCATCTCGCGTTGATAACAATTTGCTGAATTGCAGTGCTATGGATTTTCTGTTAATTACAGATTTGAGCGGGCCTATTGGAAGCATTTTTTCAGATTATCTTCTGTACACGCAGCCCAACTAAACACTGAGTGAGAGTAAATTTTAACTGATTGCGCGGATGGGCGATTTGAATCAATCAACAGCTTGTTGATTTGATAAGCGCATTAGAAAGCTTTGTAGAGATGACTGTTTATCGCAGGTACTTGCAAATGTTTACTGCACAAAGTGATAACAATTCTAAACTAAAAAAGCTCAAGTGCTAAGCTTGTGTTTGCTTTTCTTTATTTACGAGTACCTATCTATTGTACAGGGTGGCCCCATTAACATTAAGCGCATGCCAATAACTTTTTATTGAATGAATAAAATTAAAAAATTAAAAAAGTGTATTAGGTATAGAAAATTTATTTGTCATTTAAGAGCGAAAAATAATGCGTTTCGAATGACCTTCATTTGCATTTAGGAAGAACTCCAATCTTTTAAAAAAAGCTCCATGACTCTCCTCAAAGTTTGTGGTGTCAAAATTCTGACTTCAGTTGTGAGGTTTATTTTCAAATCATTTAGAGATCGAGGCTTGTTTGCCTGGACTTTATCTATCAAATAACACCCAAAAGAACAAATTTGCATCTATTAAATCCGGCCAAACAACGTCTCCAATTTGATAGATCAATCCACCTG
Source organism: Pocota personata (assembly GCA_963082735.1). Taxonomy (NCBI): domain Eukaryota; kingdom Metazoa; phylum Arthropoda; class Insecta; order Diptera; family Syrphidae; genus Pocota; species Pocota personata. The sequence goes on along the minus strand of OY720429.1, from coordinate 259,808,264 downwards.
TAAACCCTTGTTGAAACCAGAGACAAATTATAAGGAGGCAAATAGTTTGCAATGTGCTGCCCCCTAAAAACCGCAAAAATAAATGACAGCTTCCTCTCGGCTTGTGTTTGTGAATACGTGTGAAACTCTCCATAGCCGTCATCAATGTCAAAGGCAACACAAATTTGAAAAGAGCTACATCCCCTCCAACAACTAGAACTATAAGGTGATTCAATTGGAAGTTACAATTTAAATCTGACACTACTGTGGTTATGTCAAAGATAAATAGCTGATATTTGACATCTGTGAATGTCAATGCTTAACATTTATAGTTATGGAGCGGTATACGAGAGAATAACGTATTTTAATTGTTAAAATGCGTCTCCGAAATGGGAAGCCGACACGATTCGGGCAAGTTATGTTATCCATATATTCCCACAATCGTCCACAACAAAATGCCGACATGCTTACTTGCAATGGAAATGTTCCAGACACCAACTCGAATACTTTGGCAAGATTCAGTCGCCAAGACATCCAGCTAACCGTCACCGTTTCACCGTGAGAAGTCAAGGTGGAAATTTATGATGACGCAACAACTTCTTGGTTGTCAAGGAGGCTCAGGTAAGAACATTTTTAGTTCAAGTCGTCACTCCGAAGAGTCGATATCCTGCAAAATAAATAAAGTGAAATATTTTTTGAAAGAACAAATAAATAAGCCGCATTGCGAAATAATGACGGTATAGATAACCGTCCGTATCGTGCCGCGTTTAAAAAATCGATCGATCGATCGGACGGGGACAGTATTGGGTGTGCAAAGATCAGTGCGTCCTCGTAGTGGCCGGTTACGCGAAAGTATCGCCGCAGTGAGTGGCAGAGTTTGTGACAATCCGTCAAAATCCATTCCCCATCATTTCCAGCAATTTAACATTTCCTACAACTCCACGCAGAGCATTTCAACAATCGACCATGGTAATGGACGCTTTACTGTCACCAAATTTTTTGGGTGGACAGGATTAGGGATGATTTCACTGGACTGAAGAATTTTTTCCTTTTGTATGTGCAGTTATAATAACTTAACAGTGAAGGAAGTTCTGATATCTTACTCTAACGATACAAGTTTGGTAGATTTTATGTTTTGAAAGACAAAGATTATAAGTTTCCGTAAGCCAGGGATTACAATTCTATCAACATATCATAACAGAACACAAGGTATATGATGAATTATTGCATACGTATGCGATGAACAAGTATTGTATTTGATCTCCCCAACGATAACACTTCCTTCGCCGAGATGGTTAGCGGGCTGCGCCAACGACACAACACATTTTTTGATCGGCTGATCTGTGATCGAGTCCCGTAGGGGGAAAGAAATATTTTGTATTAATTAAAACACAAGGGAGGTAGGTAGTAGTCGACATGTACGTGCCTTGTAACATCAGTCATCAGCTCACGATTGTTTTAACTATTGAATACTTTGCGAACGTGGACTGAATATAGCCCAGTTTGGAGATATAAGAAAGATTCGCTACTTGAAGAATTCAGATTTTAGAAATGCTTATAGACAAAAAAGGAGGAAAGAAAAGATTGTACGGGTGTGTTTTCATTTTCAATGCTAAACTTCACACTTTATTGAAACCGAATTGAATTATACTCTTTGCAAGATCTAAACTTATAGCTCTCGTGCTTCATATGCGGCGCAGTTGCCAATTGAAAAATGTATCTAATTAATCCGGCCATATAACTTCTTATTAAACATATTTTTCTTTTGGTGTATAAGCATCGTTATAAATGTAAAGGAGGGCTTACACACGCAATAATTTCCACCAATGAACGTTGGCAATTCAGAATAATAGAAATTCATGTGTAAACCTTTACTGGCGCCAGTAAATCTTGATATTTTTCGAGATAAATTAGCAAATGTCAGTGTATTAAAATTTAAGCTTTATTAAACAAAAAAAAAAATAGAATGGAGTTCTCAATAAATAATAAAATTGTTAGAAAAAAAAAAAAACTGACTAGTAAAATTCGATTTCTATGTGTAAGTTTTTACTGGCACGCAAGTTTAACTAGCACCAGTAAATCATTATATGTGTAAATCCGTCGTAAAATAATGACTTTTATTTTTCAAATTATCAAAAAATTCGACCTCAATTTGTGACGTTTTTACGAACGGATTAGTCAGCTTCTAAGTTATTAGTGAAGCAATGGAATTTTGTAATTGGACTGCTTGATGGGATGATAGAGAATAATGAACCAAGTCACAACCATATATTCTTTATAAAATATTGTCCCAAGTGCAATAAGTGTCAGAAGTGTAACAAAATGTTACAGAAGTATAAAGTTCTCAACATCGAAAAGTAAATACAAACTTTGAAGAAAAATCTACGGTAACTTTTGGCAATGTGTAGCCATACCACACATTGCCAAAAGTTACCGTTGCATATTTTCCAAATATCATCGAATTCCAAAACTTTGTAACCGATGGAAAGCTAATCAATGGGACATCCTTGGTTCACCTTCCTATTCTTTTACTGTATCTTTCAAGAGTCCCGTTTCTGCAGAAAAAATACATTTAAGCAATTTAAGATCATAGCAAAGGCGAATAAAATAATGAAAAAGGATGACTTTCTAGATTTACACCGACAAGTCTTACAGTGCGATTAATCATCTCGTTCAATCAAGGCTCGTAAGTAAGCCTCAATGTTATAGGATGCCACGCAATGTACACACGTCTTTCCCTCTTTTTTTTCCAACTTAATCGCTTATTATTATAATAAAAATTTGAATATAAAGTTCAACCAAATTGGCCCTACCGATAACCTAAATACTTATGAATCTACTTCTTGTGTCTATATTATAGAAACTATTTGTTCCTGTTTCAAAAAATCATTTCCGTTCAAATAATAAAAAAAAAAAATCTCACACAGTCAGGTCGGCAAAGAGACTCCATCCATCCTGAGTGAGAAGACTCACTTTCAACCGAACGGCTACGTTAATAAACAAATTTGTCGCATTAAGGTCATGGAAATCCACGGGCCATACACGAACAACAAATGCATCCACAAAAAGTCACTGTTTGGTGCTAATTTTGAGCCTGCGCGGCGACGTGATTCGGTCTTACTTCTTCGAAAACTCTCCTGGTGCAGATGTAGCAGTCAATGGTGAACGTTATCGGAACATAATCACAAAATATTTTTGGCATCAATTAGACAATATTGTTGTATTGATACAGCGCGATAAACAATGCAGTTATTGTACACAAAATTGTTCTTGTTTCGGCGACCAAAATTTGCCATAAAGATCGTGTATACGTAATATCACGCCGTTGGATTTTTCTCTTTGGGGTTATGTGGAACAGAAGGTGGACGCCAATGACCGCCAAATGATTCCAGAGGACGAAATTCGACGCATTACCTACAGTTGTGGACACGAATTTAGCACAATTACATTAGTTACTTTGTTTTAAAATTTCGTTGATTTTTGTCTATAAAAACTAACTGTACATTTTTACTCAATTGCTCATGTCTATACCGCAGAACATATTCCGTTAGTTCAACGAAGGAATTTCGCTATAGAGTGTGAAACATCGGCAGTTATTGTCATTCAAGTGTGTTAATAGCTGGACACAAATTTAGTACATTTTGAATATTGTGTTATTTTTCAGTTTTTTTTTTTAAAAACTTTGCGGTATTTATACATTTTCTAGTGCTGAATTTTTAAGTAATTAAATCAATTAAAAAAAGTATAGTTAAGTATGGTAAAAGGACGGTGGTGCTCAGAAGAGAAAAACGCTCACATTTTGCAAAGACAGTTGCGGAGATTTCCTAATTCTTGGAGTGTTCGAGGAAGATAGTTTATAACACGATAAGGCATTTTCAAAGGTTTTGCTGACACCAAAAATGTTAAGCAAGCCCCTCGTGCACGCAAAACAACGCCGAAGGAAGACCAGATCATTTACCGAACTTCTACTAAAGACCCGTTTAAGAGCTTCAATGACCTAAGAAATTAACAGTAAAGCGGCGAATAAATGAACAAAATTTGTGGGGGGACATAACACAACGGAAACCGTTAGTGTCGAAGAAAAACTTGAAAACCAGGCTAGAGTTTGGAAAAGATCACATTGACTTTGGTCTGATGAATCAAAGTTCTGTAGATTTGGATCAGACGGAAAAAAATATTTATGGCGTCCACAAAACATGCAGCATGACCCAAGGTACACCATAAAAACGGTGAAACATGGTGGTGGCACGGTGTCGGTCCATTCATAAAGATAGAAGGCAAAGTGGATCAACATGTTTATAAAAACATTATTGAAAACTATATGATACTTACCGGTTTCTTGGTGCTTCAAGCATGACAATGACCGCAAACACACCTCTCGGGTAGTTAAGAATTGCTTAGAAGTTAATAATGTTGGTGTTCTAAAGTGGCCTGCCCAATCACCGGAAATCAACTCAATCGAGAATCTTTGGAATGACATATCGAACATAACGCGCTGCGAGGTTTTGGTAGAAAGTTTGTGCCCACAGTCTTGGAGGTAAGTTGGTTAGAAAGTTTTTTCTTAATATTAGCAAATGTACTAAATTCGTGTCCAGGCTATTAGTTCTTTTCTACTAAATTCGTGACCACCACTGTATATTTATGAATTGCCGCAGGATTTATTCCAAAAAGTAATAGAAAATTTCATCAAAAGGACGGTGGTCTGCAAGGTCTTTGTCACTTTTCATGTCTAATCTTAATGTCTCGACATTATATTGACATTAAAATATTAACTCCAACTGAATCACCCGTTACATTTGTTCATGTTAGCGATGAAAAACATTTAAAAAAAAGAACATTCTGCGAAGTAATAGTAAAGCAAAATTTTGCACATATTGGCTATTTTAAAAAGTTTTTGATAGCACATTCTACTTCCACTCCCTTCTTGGCGTCAACTCGAGCAAAACTGTGCCTTTCACCACAAAAACCGAAATACCTGACTTCACATTTCCTCCACTAAATGGCCAACCACTCTCCCTATCATCCAGTGCCAGGTATCTAGGAGTTATCCTGGATCCTAAACTAAGCTGGAAACTAAAAATAGAGCAACGGGTAAGGAAAGCATGTATAGCTTTCTATGCCTGTAACGGAACCTTCGGCAAAAGATGGGGCCTGCAACCAAAATTGACCCTAGGGATGTACACAGCCGTGGTACGTCCTATCTTCACATATGACTGAAAAGTATAGTAGCCGACAGATTACATTACATTAGACGGTTCAAAGATGGACTGTGGAGTGGGTGCGGGTGTGTTTTTTGAATCCTTGAACATCTCAAAATCATGTAGACTTCCGGATACCGCCATTGTTTTCCGGGCGTAATTACTCGCTCTCCGCGAAGCCCGCCGCCGGATCAAACTACACACAAATATAACACCAAGCCAAAAGATCGCTATATTTATTGACAGCCAAGCAGCTATCAAAGCTATTGACTCGGTTACTATATCATCCAAACTAGTAAAAGAATGCCGAAGTGTACTAGGCTCGCTAGATGGTCAATTAACCCTGATTTGGGTTCTATGGCATAGTAACGTTTATGGGAACTAACAAGCCGACGCATTGGCTAGGCAAGGCCCTTCACTGCTCACTCGCAGAACCAGTTCACGTTCCGCTGGGAGCAGTCAAGGCGAAAATCTCCTCAATCTTCCTTAGAAAAGCCAACCTCAGATGGGCTAGACTAACAACCTGTGTCATATCTCGAAAAAGATGTAGCCAAACTACAACAAGGCAAAGACAGACGACTTCCTAAACAAAATGCTTAAAGACATCGCCAGAATAACAGCAGTCATCACTGGGCACTGGCTGATAGAAGACTACGTAGCCAGACTAGGTATCTCACATAATTCACACTGCCGCAGTTGCAAGGTCGCAACCGAAAAAGAAATCCTATATGCACCTGCCCGGATCTAGCTAGGGCCAGACAACGAGCATTAGGCAAACCTTTTTCAATTCACCCAAAGAGATAGCAGGAAAAAATATTAAAGAACTGATAACTTTCTTAAGTTCCACAGGTTGGATTCAGAGACTTCTTACCAACACACCTAAATAGCAAGGTTTACATGAGTTGTGATATCTAGACGGCAATTAGCGCTAATTGGGTTCTTTTACAGAACCGTCACTCCTACCTACCTACTGTAGCTGGCCAGAGCATGAATAGAGTAATGTCCGAGAAAATAAAGAGTGAATGAAGAGAGAACGATGTAAAGGGGTCAACGATGATCGATGTATGGAGTCAGTCACAGTGTAGTAGCGTAACAGTGCGGATGTAAATAAAAATCGAGTGTTATTTGTTATGTTATGCTCACTTCAAGCATTAAAGCCCATGGCGGGTTCTAGAATAGTCCTCAAGTCAACTTTTCCTAAGTTTATCAGAAATTTATTTCTGGTTTCCCTAGGTCTACCTACATTTTTTCTTTCCAATTTGTATGATCCTAAGTCCATATCATTATTAGTTGTAGTTAGTTGGCGTTCCTTTCTGATTCTATCTTTATTTATTTCAAATACTAATAACCGTGTTGACTTAGAGTAAGTAGATATACTTAGTTATTTAATTTTCCACTTCTGTGAATTTAAACTTCAACGGAATAGCCGGTGTATTTATAAAGTAACTTTTGAAAGCATTCTCAATCGGATAATTGAACTCCAGATAGAAATTTCTCACCAAACGTGCCACTGTAACTTCCAACTCCAAATCGACAATTCTCCTGCCAACACACATTCGTGGTCCAAAACCAAATGGAAGGTACGAGAATGGTGTAACTAAAGTTTCCAAAGGTCCATCGCGTATCCAACGCTCTGGAATGAACTCATTAGGTCTAGGAAAATACCTATCCTCCCTCAGCAGCAAGTTCGTATTCAGCAGAACTTGAACTCCCTTGGGAATTTGATAGCCTATGCTACATCTTCGCCAGTGCTACGAACAATTCCGGGTCCAATGGGATGCATGCGAATACCTTCCTTGATGCAGGCCCTCAAATATGGTAAATGCTTCATCGACTCCACGGTGAATGTGGAATTCTTTGCGGGTAGTATCTGACGAATTTCATCTCGTAGTTTTTCTTGCTTCTCAGGATTTTTAGCTACTTGCAAGAGGATTCCAGTCATTACAGTTGAAGTCTGAAGGGAAGAATTAGAAATGATTTTGCAAATATATGAATGCAACCCACCGTATCAACTCCAGCCATGAGCATGTCAACTGCCATAACAATAGCAATCGTCTTGTCGATCCATATAAGTTTCTCTAGAACACTTAATTCGCGTTCCTTTAAAGCTTCACGACTTTCATCCTCCAACCGTTTTAGAGATTCTTCGACAAATCCTATCGTTGACTCATAGATCACATCAAGAGCTCGTTTGTATCGAGCGTATGTTGGAGTCCAAACGTACTTCCACAAAGACTGCTTAAAGTCCAAATCATACATAAGCTGCAGAAATAACTGAAGGCTGGTGATTAAGTCCTTTGCATCGGTTTTGTCCCGGTCCTTACGGATCAACCCAAGTTACTTGTCCAACGCCACCAAGGCGACCGATTCGAAGGTGAGTCGATTAATTTCTTCGATAAAGTTCCCGGGTACTTCATGGGTTATAGGGTCACGTATTTCTCGAATTCTATGGCAAAAAAAAGCTTGACCGCTCAAGTTTATAAAATACACTTTCCAAGCTTACCGCTGAATGAACTCTGAGTTGACCTCCTGCATTGGAATGACATAAGTTTTGGCATTTCGAGGTTGCATTAAGACCGGATTCACAGCAGTTCTAAAGTCTGCCCACTCTTTACCACGTCTATACAGTACTAATTATCATGATGACACTTATTGTGCAAGTACAAGTACTCACGAACTAATGAGCCCTTCAGCTTTATCATACAGTTCTGCTCGATAGGTCTTCCGATAGTGAGCCAAAGAATCCATTCTAGGTCTTGTAGGCCAAATGCCCTCGGTTCGGAAAACTTTTTGAATGTCATCAACATTAAAAACCATCACAATGTCGACCTTTCCAAATAGCCCCGGTATGCGGTATATGTCTCCATACTGTTGGCGGGCTTTCAAGAGATAGTCTGTAAACGATTTCTTATGATATTGACCTCCTGGCAGGAATCCTCGAATTAGTTGATATTTAGTTGGCCCTGGAATTTCTTCATATGCCCGTGCCTTACTCCAATCCGCTGAATCCAAATGATCCAGCTTTGATTTGTAAAAAAGAATAAAATTAAGTTTTATTTATAAACACGGACAAATGCATTGATTAACCTGACCTTTAGACTTGCATCTCGCGTTAATAACAATTTGTTGGCTATGGATTTCATGTTAATTACAGATTTGAGCGGGCCTATTGGAAGCATTTTTCCAAATTATGTTCTGCGGTCGCAATTCTACTAAACACTGAGTGAGGGTAGGTTTCAACTTACGAGTATTCCGCGGATGGGCGATTTGAATCAATCAACAGCTCGTTGATTTGATAAGCATATTGGAAAGCTTTGTAGAGACGACTATATATCGCAGGTACTCGTAAATGTTTACTGCACAAAGTGACAACAATTCTAAGCTAAAAATGCTGAAGAGCTAAGCTTGTGTTGTGTGCACAGGGTGGCCCCATTAACATTAAGCGCATGCCAAATATGATTGACTTGAAGAAGGCCTTCTACACCGTATGGTTAGAGGGACTCTTCTACAAGCTGAACAGGCTGGGCATAAGCAAACCGCTGCTGTACATACTTTATAACATGCTCACCAGTAGACAGTTCATTGTCAAAAATGGCAATGTGACTTCTGCTGCAACATTTAAAATCAAAAACGGTCTGCAACAAGGTGCGGTGAATTTACCAATCCTTTTCAACATTTACACGAGCGAGCTCATAGGACCATCTCACCATGCCATAGCGTACGCAGACGACTTGATCGCGTACAGATCAGGACCAAAAATCGAGATCATTGCTCTGCTCTTGCAACGTGACTTCAATAAGATTCGGCGATATTGTTTCTTGAAGATCAACTTCCAGAAATCGGAAACCATTCTTTTTAGGATGCCGTTATCTGGGGTCTCTAGGGATACCAGAAAAAAATGGCGAAAGTTCCCAATCGTTGGACCGCACGGACAGCCACTTGCGAGTCGAAGTGTAGTCAGATACTTAATATCTATATTTTAACAAACGTATAGATTCTGATTCAAAAGTGCTTTAGCCCTTACAAAGAGACTTTTTATAGCAAGCAACTCGATGCAAGGGTAAAGGTAATCTGCTACATGGGCCTCATTCGGCCCATGCTCGTATTTGGATGTCCCGTGTGGTTCAACGTGGGAGCAAGTTTGTTAGAAAAGATTCGGGTGTTTGAGAGGGCTTACCTTCATTTATATAGAAGTCCCAGTACATAAAATTATACCCCAATGGGGTCCTCCTATACAACAGGGCTAACCAAATAAGAGTGGATAATTTCTTTATCAAGCTAATTCGAAGGCACGTTGTAAGAGCAATGAGCTCGATGAACAACCTGATCTCCGGGGCTTATTACCCTAATTATGAGTACCACGAGAGAGTGCGCCTTAACGCGCTAGAATAGAATGGACAGTTGCCAGTTTCAAGAGTTCTTGCGGAAGGAAGCGGAAGTCCACAGCAACTGAAGACCGATGAATCAAATTTGAGGCCAGGAAAAACCCCTTTTCTTCGGCAAGGAGTATTAAAGAAGATTATCAATTAAGTATAACACCAAGAACAATGCAAAGCCGACTCCAAGAAAGCGGATTAAAAAACGTTTCCACAAAAAAAAAAAGCCTATGCTTCGTACAGCCAACATCCGAAAACGCCCAGCCTTCGCAAAGTATTTATTAAAGCCGCAAACATTCTGGCAAAGTATAATTTGGTTCAATGAGTCAAAATTTGAGCTAAAAAATCCCAAAACCAGAAAGCGAGTTTGGTACACACCCTCTGAAATACTGAACCAAAGGTGCATACAGAAAACTATAAAACACGGAGTAGGCTCAATAATGGTCTGCGGATATTTCTCCTTTAGCGGCGTTGGAAATCTGGTCAAAATCGATACCTAAATGACGGGTCCAACCTACGTCAGCATTATCAGGGGAAATTTATTTTTTTCTGTCTTTGGGAAATTTTATCTTTCAAAAAGATAACGACCCAAAGCCTACGAGTAAAGTAGCTAAGAGGTAGGTATTTTACACAAAATAACGTTGAGGTATTGGAGTGGCCACCTCAATTCCCAGACCTTAGCCCAAGTGAGCACATTTGGTCCATTTTGGACGAGAGGATTCCATTGGATAAGCGTCGTAACCCTCTTTTTGGAAAAGCCTTCAAATTGAATGGGAGAAAATTCCAGGCGACACGCTGAGAAATCTGGTCTCCAGCATGTCCAAGCGTGTTGCGGCAGTAATTCAGAATAAAGCACGAGTCACTAGCTATTGAGTTGTTTTCATTTTAAAAGCTGAATTTTGAATATTTGATTTGTTTTTGTTACTTTTTTTAATTTTCACTTTATTTTGTCTTCTTTTATGAATTTTCTTTCTTTTTTTCAGTTGAGTTTTGCAAATAAGCTAATAAAGTTGCTTCACTTGTCCAATAAGTAAAGCAATTAAAATAAGTAAAACAATTATAATAAATTAAAATGAGTTAAAAAAATAAACTTAATAACGCTTTAAAAACTAAAAAATGCTTCTAAGTTTAGTTTTGCACTTTATTTTGTCCGACAGTGTATAAGAACAATCATTTACTAAGTTTTTGTCAATTCTTTAAAATTGTTTCCTTAGTATTAATCGTTAAAAAATAAAATAATAAAATAAATAAAAATTAAAGTAAGTTATGTCGAAAGATATAGTTTCAAATATTAGGTTTAGCTTAGAGAGCCTGCGCAGGGCCAGTAAGTTAGAATAAGATAGTTAAATTATTAGGTGCGCAACCAAGTTCTGTCAATAGATGGCTCCAGCAGTAAGTGCTGGTCGATTTTGACATATCCAAAACGTCATGAACCGAGTTTAGACATATGGTACACAAACTGTTTTGACACATTAGTTTTTTTATCCGATGGAATTCTTCAAAAGACACTCGGTAAGAATCGGTACCAAGTAGTGTGAGATTCTTACCGCACTAAAACCACTGGTGTATCAGGACCAATCTATGAAAGATCGACAAAATATGTTTCTTTTCGCAATGGGGGAAGTTTAAAGTTATAACACTTTCCCATAGCTTTAAGACCATCAGCTTGGTTCTTCTTAATCTCCGAACATTGTTTCGTACATTTACGACGGTCTCCATTTCGGAGTTGGTTCTTTGACCACTTCTGTAACCATTTCAATTTGAAGGTCACGATGTAGATTTTTTTTTTGTTTTCTTTATACAACCCCATAGTTGGATACCATATGTCCAAACGGATTTCAGTACTTGATTATATAACATTAGTTTGTTCTGGATAGATAGGTCAGAGTGCTTTCCTAGTAAGCAGTACATTTTTCTGTACTTCAAGTTAAGTTCTTCCCTTTTCTTTTTGATGTGCTCTTTCCATTTAAGCTTTGCATCCAAGGTCATTCCAAGGTATTTGGCGGTATTGGAGTAAGGTACTGCTGTACTGTTTATAAAAATTGGAACATTGTTTATGTTTTTGTTTGTAAAGTTTATATGCGTCGATTTTGTTTCGTTTAATTTGATACGCCAGTTTTGCGTCCAATCACTAACTTTATCGACTGCATTTTGCAATTTTTGAGTAGCCTTCGTAAAGGATTTATCTGGCACCAATATTGCAGTATCATCAGCAAAGGTGGCCATGATAGCGCTGATGTCCACTGGAATATCCCTTGTATATAACAGATACAGGGTTGGTCCTAGGACACTTCCTTGTGGTACACCGGCTTCAATTTTCTTTAGTTCCGAGTAATTTTGGTCGTACCGTACTCTAAAGAGTCGGTTCGTAACGTAGGATTTCAGTATTTCGTAGTACTGCCTGGGGAGGTCCCTATGCAGTTTGTACTCAAGTCCCAAGTGCCAAACCTTATCAGAGGCTTGAACAACATCTAAGAATATAGCCGAGCAAACTTGTTTTTCTTCAAGTACCTTTTCCACAACATCCGTAATTCGATGCACTTGGTCTATCGTGGAATGTTTATTTCTAAATCCAAACTGATGGCGCGGAATTTGTCTTCTTTCTTCTATTATTTTGCTAAGCCTTTTCAGGAGCAGTTTTTCGAAAACTTTTGCCACGATTAGTATAAGCGATATTGGTCTGTAAGATGTTATTTCTGTTGGTGGCTTACCTTGTTTAGCTATAGCAACGAATTCTGCAATTTTCCAATGAAGTGGCACATATCTTAGTTTAAGGCATGCGTTAATTATAAATTGGAGTTTCTTGAAGGCTTTTAAAACAAAAATGTTTACGGAGATGCTGCTCTAAGTGAAACAACGCGCCGTGATTGATTCCGTCGCTTCAAAGACGGTGATTTCGATGTTGACGACCGTCCGCGTGAAGGAAGGCCAAAATCGAAGACTCTGAATTGCAGGCATTGTTCGGTTCGATGAGGATGCGTCCCAAACGCAAGAACAACATGCTTCAGCATTAGTAGTTACCCGTCAAGCCATTTCCAAGCGATTGCATGCGTTTGGAATGATTTAAAAACAACGAACTTGGGTTCCTTATGATTTGAAGCCAAGGGACCTTGAGCGTCGTTTTTTCGCCTGTGAACAACTGCTCCATGCTGTGTATTTGGTGGGACCAGGTCGGTGTTATTTATTATGAACTGTTGAAACCCAACGAAACCATCACTGGGGAACGACATCGACTTCAATTGATGCGATTGAGCCGAGTACTGCGCGTAAAACGGCCACAATACGAGCAGAGGTACGAAAAAGTGATTCTACAGCATGACAACGCTCGGCCTCATGTTGCCAAACCCGTTAAAACCTACCTGGAAATGCTCAAATGGGAAGTCCTACCCCACCCGCCATATTCCCCAGATATTGCGCCATCCGATTATTACTTGTTCCGTTCGATGGCACATGGTCTGGCTGATCAGCAGTTTCGCTCATATGGCTTGATTCGTGGATAGCGTCAAAAGATGAACACTTTTACTGTAACGGTATTCGAGCTCTACCAGAAAGATGGCAAAAAGTTGTAGCTAGCGAAGGGTAATACTTTGAATGATTCAATTGTAACCATTTTTTCACAATAAAGTTACATTTTCAAACTTAATTGCGCACCTAATACGAGTAGTTAAGCTAGTTTTAAGCGTTTTTTGTCTGGCAATAAGTTTAATGAAAAATTAATAAAAATGCACGAAAAATTAAATGAAAATGCTAAAGTATGAACAGTGACACAAATCTACCGGAGAATGCCTATCAACTACTCCAGCAGTCAATCTCACTCATGATCCCGGTCATTTGCGAGCGCAGGTGAATTTTCTTTCTTTATTTTGCTAACCCTCTCGCTGTTATATGAGGGTAACGATCGCTGATTGCAGCTTGCGTGTTATTGTTGCAGCGATGACAATGCCCAGCTGGTATTGTCGTAGAATCTGATGAGCACTCCTGCTGCAGTATTGTTTTTGGTGTGTTGTCGTGTAGTTTCGGTGGTGCGTGTGAGATAATTTGTATTAAATTTAAAGTGTGGTCTTTAATTAAGTGTAATTTAGATGAGTAAGATAAATTATTGTGTATACACTTGTGCTCATACAATTAAGCCACATAAACACGATCACAATATTTTGTGTAAAACACAGCTTTATTGGTCAATTACGATTTTTAAACTTCATATTATCTTGGATTTTTTGTACAGCAAATCATAAAATGTAAATTTTGCCGATATTCTTTTATGTCTCTCTAACCTCAGTTGACATATAATTAATCCAATCACTGAAAAAGTTATGATCATAGTTACTATAGCTATTTAAATAGGTCCTACCTCTTTGAGAGTCAGTACTTGGTTGGAAAACCTTTTTGCCTAATAACTTTGGCGCATCTATTGGTCATAGTGTTGACCAGCGCTTCACATTGGGCTGGTGTGATCTTGTTCTGCTCCTGTTGAATAATTTGCCATAGAGAGGCCTTGTTTGTAGGTTGTCTTGCAAGAACTGCAGTTTTTATAATGTCCCATGGGGACTTTGAGCTACAACCATGATTTAACGACCCTAGAGCAAAGCTCTGGATTGCTATCTTGTTGAAAGATCCATGTTAGTGGCAAATTGTCACCGAACTCTCCAATTAAATTATTGTTTAAGATGTCTTTATAAATATCATCATACATCGGACCAACGCCAGATGAGTTGAAACATCCCCAGACAGATCACCGATGAGTCACCATGCTTGACCGTTTTCTTGGTGTACTTGGGGTCTATTTCTTTCAATGAGGGACGCCTTACATATGGTCTTCTATCGTTTTCAAATATGTTAAATTTCGATTCATCGCTTCAGATGACCAATTTCTTTTGCGAATTGTAACCTTCGTGCAATATTTTTTTTCGACACTTTTGGTTTACGTCTCGCAATTCTTCCATTTCAATTATTTTCCTTCAGGTGTTTGTACGGAAATTTTTATCCCATAGTCCGTGTCCATTTGGTTCCTTGACTTGCCAAAACTTCGGCTATATCCTTCCAGTCGTGAGTTGCGTGGTCCAATAACCGTTTATGTTCCGCTTCGGCTCCGACGAAATTTTTTCCGCTGTATATTTCATGGCACAGTCCTCTTCGCGCTGCAAACCTTCGAAAGGATGCCAAAAAGGCTTGGGTGGTTAGATCGGTTACGGCTGCTAAATGAAGTGCCTTTGTTGTCAGGCAGACGAATATTGTCAAATAGCCCTTGAAAGGCGCCTCTACCTCTCCATGTTTTTATCTCGATGGCTCCTGCATAGTCGACCCCGGTGTATGTGAAGAGCCTCGCGATCCTAACCCTGGGGCTAGGGAGATCTCCCATTAATTGGTGCGCCGTTTTGTTGCGGTACCTATAGCAGATTGTACAGCCATGGAAACAGCTCTTTTCAACTGAAAGATCCAATATTTGCTGCGAAGATACCCCATCATCAATTGAATTCCGCTATGAAGAGTCCTGCTGTGTGTCTCCCTGATGATCAGTTTTGCGTAGTGATGCGTTTGTTCCAGGATTATTGGATGCTGCTGATCATAGGAGAGATCGGCATTTTTAAGCCTTTCCCCAACTCTAAGAATGCCGTCACCACAGGGAAACCATACCTCAAGTCTTCGCTACACCTTGGGGAAACATTTCACCTTGAGCTAAGCGTGCCAGAACATTTGTTGCCGCTTCGAGTTCCGAAGGATTTATTGGTCCCCGAGTTCGTTCTGAGCTCCGCTTTCCAGAATTTGTTTCAAATCTTCTGCAGTAGGAGGTTATTCTGAGGAATCGGCTAAGGCTAGAGGATCGATGAAGCAGCTGACTGAGACTACTGTCGTGACGTTGGTGTTGGCATGTTGAACTTGTACGGTCTTTTTCCCTTCATCTGTGTTCATGTCAGCTGGTTGTTCTGGAAATTCATAGTCCCATCCAGACCTTAAGAACGTGCCCCCACCATAAAGTGGCTTGGACAAGCGCTGTTGGGAAATCAAATCTGCAGGATTCTGATGAGTGGGAACATGGTTCTATATATCAACTTTCATCAAACGTTGGATGTCCCCGACTCTGTCTCTGACAAAGGTTTCCCACCTCGCGGGCTCTGCACGTGTGATCATGAAGTCTGTCCATGCGAAGGTGGGAATACCTCTCCCCTCAAGAGTTTGTGTAATGTGCTGTATGAGTTTAGCAAGCATGACAGCTCTACACAACTCCAAACGCGGAAGAGTGCTACATTCGCTGCCCCATATGCCTTTTTTGACGAATTACAGAAACCGTGTAACTGTAGGCGATTGGCCTTGCCAGAAACGCTCAACCACCTTGGCTCATTAATAGTCTGCAAATCCTTGTAAAGCGTCCTCCAATCTTCCAGAATATCAGGATCTACCGGATCATCCCAGGATTGTTTGCGGACCCAGAGAAGCTGCATGAGGATTTTCGCCTTGGTGATGGATGGTGCAATCCTAGTACTATGGGATCGAAGAGACGTGCTATCGAAAATAGTATGGTCCGCTTCGTTGGCTGATGAATTTCTGAGAGAGTGTACTCGTAATTAAACGAGAATTCGTCATTAACAGGAAGCCACTGTATACCCAATGTCTTCACCCTATCCGAACCTTCAGTGGGTAACGAGAAGGATGCCTCGTAATCCTGAATGGGTACACTATCAAGAAGTCCTTCGTCGTTGTCAGTCCATTTTAGTAGATGAAAACCAGCTCCAATTAAAATCCCCTTAACATCCTCCATCTTTTCCTTAGCTTCTCGCAACGTTTCGGCTCCTAAAATCGATACACATTTCGTCTCGGATCATCTTAGCCACTCTGGGATGGTGCTCTCCGAATTGCTCTGCTAATGCCTGAAGTGTGCGAATCGCCAGGTATGAGGCAGGTGCTGTGCCAAAAATCACCGTTTTGAGACGATATGTCTTTAAAATGTCGGATGATTGCTTGCGCCAAAGTATTTGCTGGTAATTAGCATCCCGTTCCGGTACCCTAATTTGTCGATACATCTTCTCTATGTCGCCGGTAAAGGTGTACCGATAGAGCCTCCATCTTAGAATGATGTCCGTGATGATGGGCTGGAGCGCGGGACCTACTATCAGCTGGTCGTTCAATGAAACGCCATCAGTTGTTTTGAACGAAGCGTCATACACCACTCGGAGCTTAGTAGTCGAGCTCCCCTCCTTAAGAACGGCATGATGTGGTACAAAATAGTGATGAAGATCCGTAATAGAGCCTTCCTCTACTTCTTCCATATGGCCAAGATTCAGGTAATCTTCGAGACAGTCTGTGTAGCGTTGTTTTAAACTTGAATCTCCTTCTAGCCTCCTTTCCAGACTCTTGAGGCGCGTGAGAGCACCTTCTCTTGATCGGCCCAGAATAGGATAAACATCCCCCTTGAATGGAAGGGCCACTTGAAAACGACCATCAGCTAAGCGTCGAATGTTTTTTACGAAGTGTTTCTCACACTCGATGTCTTCCGGCCTTTCGTATGGTTTGTAAGAAATTTCTTCCAACTTCCAGAATCTTCGCACTTCTGTCTCGATGGAACATGTCTGGAGGAAATTGTTGATTCGTTAGGGTACTATGGGACCTCTACCGAATAGGATCCACCCTAATTTGGTTTTCTGTGCGATGGGCAAATTGCTGTTGCTTGGTTTGACCATTTCCGGCACCAGAATATCAGCTAGTACACCACTGCCCAGCAATAGATCTACCTTGGCTGACTGATTGAATTTGGGATCCGCCAAAGTCAGACCGTTCAGGTGTTCCCAACTTGTAGTTGTCAAAGTTTGGGTCGGAAGATGCTCAAGCAGCGACTTGAGTACGAGAGCTTGAGTAGTACATGCTCTAAACGTTGAAACGGTGAGAAGCGAAGGAGATATCTAACACCTTTGAGCAAATGCCGCTGCTGACAAAACCCAACCCAGAAATTTCGACGGAGGTTGGCCTTTGCGGAAGACAAAGTAACTGAGCAGCTGATGTTGTTATAAAGTTGGCCTCTGAGCCTGAGTCTAACAAAGCTCGCAGTGAAAGCGATTCGCCTGTCACCGAGCGCACCTTGACTAGGGCAGTTGCTAATAAAACGTGTGTTGTTGGGTTGGTGTTAACGTTCGGTTTGATTAATAACGTTTCTGCTTCAGATGGTTGGAAAGTAGGTGCACCAGCGTTCATCGAGGAAGTGGATTGCGCCAGAGTGTGTCCTTGTACAGCGAAAGAGTTCGCTTGCCCCACCGTCGGATTGCTGTTGAAATGAAGAAGCGAATGGTGAGCTTGTTGGCAGTAGTAGCATCGCTGACTACTCGAACAATGCTCAGAGGTATGGCTATGTGCTAGACAATTTCGGCAGATCCCTAATCTATTTACTTGCTTACACCTATCAGGAATACTCAATTTCAAAAACTGCATTTTCTAATAGCGCGTTGACCCTTGCTGCAAATTTGGCACTAGTACTTCACGTTATTGGCTGTTGTATGTAAAACGTTTCGGTGTTTTATAGGCTTGATTGGATTCGGCGCGAGTCGTACTTGCTGCTGGTTCACTGCCTCCAACGTAAGGAACCTAGTTTCCAAGAATTGGGTAAATTTAGCAAATCTTGCCAATGCTTTGCTTATCAGCCTTGGATCCTAACTTCTCCTCCCATAAGTGCTGTGTTTTTGCAGGCAGTTTTTGCAGCAGTACGAAAATGAGGACTACATACCAATGTTCAACGGGAACTTTCAAGTTAGCCAAGCTGTGGACTACTTCGGTCGATGTATCCAACAATTCCTTTATTGACTCTGCTCGTTCTTGAGAAATAGACGCCTGGTTAAACAATCACTTCAACTGGGTGTTCACTAGGAAACGTTGATGATCGTACCGATCATTTAAGAGTCCTCACGCTTTGGAATAATTACCGCTATCCATACCCAGGTGAGCCTAAAGTTTATCAGCTTCACCAGATACACTTGATTTTAAATAATGCATCTTTTGGATTTCAGAAAGCGACGCATTGTGGTGAACTAGCGAGGCAAACAAATCACGAAAGGTGCGCGAGGTCTCGTTCCTTACTCGTATCTCCGCCGACCTGGAAGTAGTTGGTACAACTTATGTGGTATCGATACCTCCTTGGAAGCTTCTGCCATTTCAATAGAGTCAAGAAGATCGCTGCAATAGCTGAAATAGCCTTCTCGGATTTTGTCTTAGATGGTGGAAACTGTGGATAGGGATATGTGTTCTTCCGGCTGTGGCCAAATTAACAGCTAGAATAATTCTGGAACCAGTTAGAGAACACATCGATTGACAATGAACAGGGAGGCTGCCGAGCTGGATGCTCCTGCACATGACCACCTTGCTTGTATAATGCGTCGAGTACAGATCTCCGCTGCATTTGCTGTTCATTAATTTCGAGAAGTCCTTCGACAGCTTAAAGGAGGTATACCAGAAAACTCGTCGCTTTTATAAAGGCTACCTACGATGGCGATAAATGTCATGTCTTACACAATGGTAAGGTGTCAGAGGAATATGAAGTCCGCAGCGGGGTTCGACAAGGATCCATTCTTTCGCCACTGTTATTCCTTGTTACAATCAGTGATGTGATCCGGGCAGCTCTGTGTGGAGGAAACATGGGGCTGATGACGTTTGCCTACTCTTACGCAGGATAATGGGTCTGCATAGCATGGCGACAGAGGCGAACAAAGTAGGGCTCAAAATAAATACAGCAAAAACAAAGGCCCTAAACACTTCAATATCTTAACAAAACACCAGCGCGCGCTCAACTCAACATTTCCGGACAGCAATTCAAGAAAGTAAGCAGCTTTCTATATTTAGGAAGTATGGTCTCAGAAGATGGTGGTGCCGAACTGGATGTAGACAGCAGAACTCGGAAACAAAGGCTGCGGTCGGTATGCTGTCTAAAGTCTGGAAAACCAAATTTTTTCAGCACAAAAATCAAGCTGAGACTGTTTGATACTTTATGGGTGTAGTTCTTGGAAAGTGACCAACACCGTCACAAAGAAACTGCAAATCTGCATAAATAGATGAACTTCCCAACATCCTAAGGATCTTCTAGTCGAATCGTATATCGAATAACCAACTACACGCGATAATGGGCAGGAGCCAATAGCCATCAAAATACGGAGGAGATAGTGGCAGTGGAGTGGTCACACCTTACGGCGCGAGGGCAGTTCTATTACGAAGTACGCCATGCAATGGAATCCACTTACCCAATCAGGTAGACGATTGGGCCGTTCTAGGCAGACATGGAGAAGGACAGTCGAAGAGGAATCCAGATCATTGGGGATAAGTTGGAGGGAGCTCAAGCGCGTTACAGAACTCCGAACACGATGGCGCGCAGAAGTTGTTGACGCCGTATGCCACACGAGGAGTTAAAGGACATAAGTAAGTAAGTAAGTAATGAAATGTTTATAGCTTATGTTTTCTCTTATTTTATTGCATAAGTAAAATTTATATTTAAGTCAGAAAAAAAAGGAACCGCCACTGTAAGTACAACTAAATATCGTGTAGTAAAGTGTTAATTTGTAAAAAAAAAAGTGACAAAGGATTTATATAGATATTCAATGCAACAAACTCCAACTTTGCTCCAGGTAGTCGCTATCTGCCTGCACTGAATAGCACGACAATTTTTCTACAACCAAAGTTTTTTATACCAACCACCTAATAAGAATAAAAACTTTAAAATTCTATTGAAGTCATAACACAAAATGTCCTCTTATTGTCTGCCTTATTCACACAATAAAACCACAACCTATCAGTTCTCAACATCGGTGAACTTAAATTTCAATGGAATAGCAGGCATATAGATCAAGTGATTTTTGAAGGGCTTCTCCGTGGAGTAATTGTACTCCAATTGAAAATTCCTTACCAAAAGCGAAACCGTTATCTCCAACTTCAAGTTCACCAAGCGTTTACCAACACAACTTCTAGGACCAAATCCAAATGGCATATAAATAAAGGAATTTGCCGGCAAACTATCAGCCTTCTCACTGCGAAGCCATCGCTCTGGGATGAATACTTTTGCATTTGGATAGTACTTTTCCGCCATTAGAAGCATATTAGAGTTTAAGATAATGGTGTAGTTTTTCGGAACTTGATAGCCACTCATAACTATATCGTACTCATTTGTGTGTGGCATTCCAGGAAAAACTGGATATATTCGCATGGCTTCTTTGAGACAAGCTCTCAAGTATGGAAGGTTCTTCATCTTTTCATCAGTAAGCTGAGAATCTTTCTCAGGGAGAACGGCGCGAATTTCTTGACGCAGTTTCTCCTGCTTCTCTGGATTCTTAGCAAGGCAAAGAAGGATCGCTGTAAGAGTTGAGCTAGTCGTATCAACACCAGCCATCAACAAGTCCAATGCCATTACTATAGCAATACGTTTGTCAATCTTGAGGATCTTTTCCAATACACTTTTCTCTCTAATAATGTTAGAGGTGCTTGATTTTGATTCTTTATCAATGCGTTCCAATGCCTCATTAATGTATTTCATGATTATGTCACACATGTCATCATGTGCTTTCATTATCTCATAAAATTTTGGCGTTTTAATGAACTTCCAGATCGATGGCTTGAATTCCAAATCGTAGGAAAGGTTAATAATAGATCGAATGCTGCTGAAGAACGTAACGGCATCTGCACTGTCTCGATTTTGGCGAATCATTCCGATTTGCTTATCTAGAGCTACAACAGCGATGGACTCAAAGACAAGCCGATTGATTTCCTCCTCGAAGTTGGAGGGCATCTCCAGTGTGGTGGGGTCTCGAATTTCTCGGATTCTATATAATAGTAATATTTAGTGTCAAACTATGAAGTGTCAGTGAATGACTTACCTCTGAAGAAATTCATCGTTGACCTCAAGTATTTTGTCAATATATAGTCGTACGTTCTTTGGCTGCATAAGTATCGGATTTAGTGCACTTCGCAACTTTCCCCAGTCTGCATCGTTTCTAGAAGATCATAAAAGTTATACTTTCCAGTTCGTTGGATGCACCTTCTTTACTTACGATATCAGCAGCCCCATGACATCTCCAAATACATCATTTCTATATTCCTTTCTGTGAAAGGTCATGGTGTCGAACCCAGGTCTTTTTGGCCAGACACCCTCACTTCGCAAGGCCACCAAAAAGTCGTCAGGATTAAAGGATGCCACAAAACTGGGCTTCCCTAAAATTCCAGGCACACGAAAGAAATCACCATACAACTTATGCGATTCATGCATAAATTCCTCAAGGGATTTCTTATAAAAAATTCCTAGAAAATAAAACAGAACATCTTGCTACGGAGATTTGTTTAAAAAAAAAAAAAAAACTTAAATTCACCTCCAGGTAAGAAACCCCTTAACAACTCATACTTCGTTGGACCTGGAATTGCACTTGTCGGCTTGGCGGTGGCCCATTCTTGAGAATTAAAACTACCTGTGTTATCTTCTGGACTCTAAAAAAAATATTCACAATACACATTCAAAATAACTTCAATCGATTAGTAATCCTATCTGACCTTCACATTAATTTGAGCAATCGATCGCGTGTAACTCAACTGACATGATCGCATTATGCGAACAAGTATACCCGGTGTTTTGTAATGCATTTCAGTAGAAGATACAAAGCTGACTAAGTGTTATTATTTGGTTTTTGTATTTCAAAGTTTTACCACAATAAAGAAAGCTTCTTTTTTTTTTGCTGTAGATACAACCATTAATACAGATACAGTGGCTGACTATATATATATATCCCCGTGCAGGGACGGGTTTTGAATATCACTGCAGCGCCCCCCACAAATACATAGCGCTTGTCGTAGAAGGCGACTTAGGGGAAAATCACATCTAGGAAATTTTTTAAATATCCAGGTGAGCCTAGCGACACATACTCGTATACCCGTGCCCCGATGTAGGAAATTTCTATTTATCAACTCTTTGAACAATGACAAATTTATGAATTGCAAATTCATCCTGTTCATCTTAAAGACGAATATTTATAAAAACTCCTCACAAAACTTCACTGATTTTTGCAAAAAAATAATAAAAAATGCTTACCTACTAGAAGTAGAAAATTACACTGAAGACACAAAAAACACCCAATTACTTCTAACTCTTTTTGCTGACTAACTAGAACTGTCAAACTACAACACAAGGCATAGGTTTTCGAAAGGGTCCTTTCGTCCTTTAAATTATGGGTTTACAGGTCACAGTTTTCGAGAAAATTGCAAAGACGAATGTGCCCCGACGACGAATGTACCCCAGTTTACCAGACATACATTTAATGAAAAAAATCTGAAATTTTCTTTGAATCATTGATTTTTCAGTAGTTTCCAAAAAATGATCCTCTATTTCATCTAGAGTTTTAATAGTAAGGTTGTTTCCATTCAGGTACGTTACTAAAGTTGCATGAGCCTTAAGTGCATCTTTCCTTGAAGGAATTTCAACCACATTCTCGACTCCTGGAATTTCCATCTCCAAATCTTCACCACCATCTTCACATCATCACAAATTTCTCGATCGGTTAAACATCCGAAACATTCTAATTCATCATCGCAATTCAGTAGCTCGTCAAACTCTTCTTCTGTTGAGAACACATCAATCTCTTCCAATACTTCTTAATCCCCAACGACTCCATCCTTTACAAACCCAGCTTTCTTAACCCTCTGATGCATGATTTTTTCTTTAAAAAAAAAAAAATTTCTAGAAAGGAAATCGCTTAAAAAACAAAGTTTGTTCTGGAAAAATTCACACATTTGTGATTTAGTATTAAAAAAAACAAAAAAACGTAGTGATTCATACATGCATCACCATGCATTAAGGCCATTCTGTCTCAAATAAACATCTTTTATCTATATTGTAATATGTGAGCTACGGCTCTAGGAGATAACACGTTATTCTGTGAGATTATTTCTTTATTTTCTAGTCTATAGAACAATTCAAGTTCACACTATACTATTCTTCGCAAATTCCTTCCTTACAAGGTCTTATTCTTCTCGAATCACTTTATCTCCTTTCAATTACTTAATTCACAAATCCAAACTAATTACTTCTTCTTCTTAACTCTCAACTTTCAATTTATCACAAAATTACAACTTCGGCTATTATCACTTTTCCAATCTCTTCGTGCGGTTCAAAACCCAACTGCCCTGCCTCGATCACCATCTGTCGAATTTCTGATAGCCAGAAACTTCTAGCAAATTCTTCGACCACTGGAATAAGAAAACTCTGATGTAATAATTCCAAGATGACAACTGCAGCCAATAATCTCTTGCGGTTATAATTCTTTCTTAATTCCGCGACGTCGTCTTAGACATAATCCGTACACGAACCTCGAATGAAGACACTTCGGAATGTGTTGCCTGTTTGAGGGCGTAGTTATTATGCTACATTATGTTACAATATTGTACAACCTGGCTATGAATGTACATATATACATATGAATAAGGCGTGTAAGAATGCATATAATATACTCCAATTATGATAAAATAAAAGCAAAATTATTACGTTGTGTGAAATTCAATAAAACAATTCCTATCTTTGTTAAGGAATAGAGCATTTTTGCATTTAGAGCATCTGTTGGTCCCTTTTTCTTCTTGCAGTGCTGATTTTGAACTGAAGTCGATGGTCTTCCTCTTTTTGGTGTCGTTGCTGCACCAAGAGAACATAAGGTAATTGCTAGTGCTCTTCGAAACTCAATTAGTTCCATAGTTTGGAGTCCCTTCTGTTTGTAAACTCCTTTGTGCAGTACCCACGCATTTACAATAGAAACGTCCAGCAAATGATAGAAAACTCGCATGTACCATTTTTTACCTTTCATTGTTATTCTGTACCTTCATATCATGCTACCTAACAAATCAACACCTCCCATGTGCTGATTATAATGCTGGACGATAGCTGGACATTTTATAGTAATCTGCTTTTTTAGTTTTCTATCAAATCTTTGCAATGTGGTTTCAGGATGAACACACACAAAAGTTGACAAAAATGTTACGCATTTGTTTTCTATCAAATCTTTGCAATACGGTTTCAGGATGAACACACACAAAAGTTGACAAAAATGTTACGCATTTGTTATCTTTCCAAGCTATGGAAGTAATTTCATTTTCATCGTAAGTAGCAACAAATTCTTCAGAAGTGCCTCTCAGCTGAGACTTAAAGTCATGGTCTGTTGGCAATTTACAATTTGGAATTCTATTCCTTCTAATTATACCCAAACATAAGATTCTTCTTATATAAAATAAATTTGAAGCATTATGTGCAGTATACACACTTTACTTACCTAAACGAGCCAAATATATTTGAAGCGCGAAGGAAGTGTAGAAATTATCAATATAAAGATTGAAATGTTGGGAACTTCACTGGTAAGTCTTACCACAATATTACTGCTAGCTCCCAAGTCCGTTTCTGAAGCTAATCTCTTAGCTTCCATATTTTCCAACCCAGTATATATTTCAAATTTATAGGCGTAGCCTCCACATAAAACAAAAAGTTTAAAGCCCCATTTGTGAGGCTTAGCCGGAAGATACTGCTTTAGGTGATGTTTTGACTTGGAGCACAGATTTGTTCGTCGACTGACAAGCACTCTTCCATTGGGACCGATAAAGACTTTTTCTGAAGTGATTTGTGGAGTTTGTCAAAGTCCGGGTGGTTTTTGTCAGTTGTTGCTAACATATTGTTGTTAAAATGTAAAGCAGCTCGAATCCTCTCAAAACGATTAACGGTCATTGTGTTTTTAACTACATTAATCTCAAGTTCCGTGTCCCAATAATGCCGCATATTGACGCATTTAATAAAATACGGCAATACGAGAATTCCGAAATACTTTTGTAGTTCTATAACATTCAAGGTAAAGTTCTGTACCGGATTTCGCACTTCTTACGACTTTCATAAAGCTAATTTCCTCAAAATAAATGCCTATCTGAGTAGATGTTCCTTTGAGTTTGCTAACTTATCCTTAAACGAAGCCATCACAATTTTTTACAGAGAAATGTTTAATTCTATTTCTCTTTATGTCACCTTTTCTCGCCATAAAACTTCATCTTCATCCCCACCTTGGTATAATCGCAAACTTTGCGCCTTATGTAACAAGAGAAACAAGTTATGGGCAGCTTCCCTTAGTAAAAATTCTGTTTTGTACTATTCCAACTATCTCGGCTCCTACCTTCAATTCAATCATCTTTATAACTCTCTCTACCAGCGGCACCTAATTAACGCGCAAGCAAATCTTATAAACGACCCTAAGTCATTTTTTCATTTCGTCAACTAAAAAAAAAAATCTGACGGTTACCCTCCGTCCCTCTCTTTTGAAAACATATCTTCAACTAATCCGCAAACCATTGCCAACTTTTTTGCCACCTATTTTAAACAATCCTTCGCCGACAACTCTTTTAAACCAGACCCCTCTTACTTCAGTCACCTTCTTAATTTCTCCGTTGGCCCCTTTCTGTCCCTGCCTTTTGATCCTGCTGTAATTGAATATAAACTACAAAATCTTAATGATGAATTCTCACCCGGCCCAGATAGTCTCCCTGCCATTTTTCTTAAAAAATGTTCTTCCATTCCCTCCTTCTCCCTCCCCCTCTCATCTCATCCCTTCCGTTTGTCTCTATCACTAGGAGAATTCCCTCAGATTTGGAAGACCTCTTTCATAACCCCCATACACAAAATGGGATCAAAGAACGAAATAACAAACTATCGTCCCATTGCTAAACTTTCTCATCTACCCAAACTTTTCGAAAGTATTTTATACGAAGCCTTAAGCTTTCAGTGCAAGTCTCTTATCTCTCCCACCCAACACGGCTTTCTGAAAGGTAGATCAACTACCACTAACTTAGTCGAATTCGTGTCCTTCGCCCTGTCTGCCTTAGAGAATGACAAAGAAGTC
The DNA here is from genome assembly GCA_963082735.1 of Pocota personata. Taxonomy (NCBI): domain Eukaryota; kingdom Metazoa; phylum Arthropoda; class Insecta; order Diptera; family Syrphidae; genus Pocota; species Pocota personata. Next base: position 259,781,843 of record OY720429.1, on the reverse strand, counting down.
GACGTTATTGCAACTGATTTTAGTAAGGCTTTTGATAAGATATCTCACAACTTAATACTCTTCAAATTGTCTGCCCTCAGTTTCGAACCCATATTGTTAAAATGGATATCTTCTTACCTGGAAAACCGTTCTTACAGAGTTCGCTTCAGATCCATCTTACCGACTCCCTTCTTGGTCACCTCTGGTGTTCCGCAAGGCAGCCATCTAGGTCCCCTTCTCTTCATTCTAACCATAAACGATATCGAGAGGGTTATTAAACACTCTTCCCTCTCTCTGTACGCTGATGATACCAAATTTTTCAAAGCCATCTCGTCACCACATGACTACTGTCTCCTTCAACAAGGCCTTGATAGTTTTTCGAACTGGTGCCTACAAAATCGCTTAGAGCTCAATATCGCCAAATGTCAATCCAATACCTTATCATGTAAGCACCACGTGTCCTCCGCTCGTTTTTACCTTCTCCATGGTCAACCTATATCCATCGTTCAATCCATCCGCTATTTTGGAATATTGTACGATAGGGAACTAAATTTCCGTTCACATATTGAGAAGATAATTCGTAAAGCTAACTCATAACTTGGCTTTGTCAAACGATGGTTCAAAGAATTCTCTGACCCTTACATGACCATATCCCTCTACATTGCCTTTGTGTGCCCTCTCCTTGAATACGCCAGTCAAGCGTGGTCACCCTTTCAGCAAGTTCATGTGACCAGAATCGGGAATGCTCAACGTCGATTTCTTCGATTTGCCCTTCGAGGTCTTCCTTGGAACGATCCATTTATCTTGCCTCCCTATCAAGACCGCCTCAACCTCATCAACCTGAGTACTCTAGAGAAACACAGAGATGTTGCAGTAATTTCATTTGCCAGGGCATATTTGCATTTGAATCTTCCAAATACAGCTCAAGGGATTCCTGTGTTCCAAGCAACTGATCCAAATCATGTTCTGTAAGCATTTTTGAAACTATGTCTTCTTTCGGAATCAATTCATCGAGCTCTGAATCCTCAGCATCATCTTCACTTTCATCTGCTATATCACAGAAAAACAAATCACGTATTCTATCCTCAGATATTATTTTCCCATCTAGCTTGTATTCCGTTTTAGTTAATTTTTTTCACAAAATTACCTAGAATTTTTTTTTATTTTCACCACTAAAATCATAAAATACAACAGCTATTCTTGACCATTGATTTACTATTACAATGAAATAGTACGAAAAACAAAAACGTCCTAATGCATGGTGATTCATATATGAATCTTTACAAAAAATCAGTTTTGCACAAATACATTATTCTCGATCTATGAAATATAAAAGTAGATCAACAGACAAAAATACAAAGTATATGAAAATATTTTTTTAACTCACTTTTTTTAAAGTAGAATATTACTTTTTTCCACTTGCAAAAGTATAATTTTTCACTTACTCACACCACATGTGCCGCGCGCTAAACTTCTTACAGAATGAAAAGGAATGTGTGTATGTGGAATTTGTAAATAACCGTACGTGGAAGAGAAAAGTTCAAGGAATCAAAAACAGAAAACCCTTTTTCATTCTGGCTAGTAGTTTACAAAAAATCGTTAAAAAAACATAATGATTCATATATGAATCACCATGCACTACAGGGTTAAAACAATTTTTTATAGTCTGGGGAGTAACAAGCCACCAGGAACGCTTGGGAATTTTCAATGCCTGTAAAACATTAATTAATTTTACGAAATCTGGCAAAGTTTGTTCATTTTCGAATGCCAATAATTGTTTTCGTATAAGATTCCTCCTTTAATATGCTTTAAAACACCTGATTAGCAGCATACGAATTTTCACATTTTGAAGTTCCACGCCAGGAAGCAATTTATGGCAAGCTGCATTGTCGACAAATAATATTATTTACCTATTTCCTTTTTCATCTTTTTTCCGAGGTCTGTTATTATTTGCATCCATAATTCAGTAACCATCTATGATTTGTTTTGGTGAAAGTACGGAATGGGAATCGTTTTACCTCGAAAGCAATGAGGATTTTTTGCCTTTCCTATGGCATATAAAAATTTGTCCGATCCATTCATATTACAAATAAACAATAAAGTTATACGATCTTTGCTCAATTTGTGTCCTGCGGGATCTTCCCCTTTTCGCATCAAAGTTCCAGAAGGTAGTATTTTGAAATAAAGCCCACTTTCGTCCCCATTAAAAATGTCTTTTTCAGAATATCCGTTTAATAATGTTGGTAAAATATTTTCGATCCATTGCGATGCAGCTGGAACATCAGCATCATTTCTTTCGCCGTGAACTTTCTTGAAACTGGTCCACTTATAATAGCATTGCGGCTCCTCATTTCGTTAAACCACCGAGCAACAGCCTTATCCAGGGGTCGAATTACTGCATCAGTTATCGAGCAACACGTGACTGTTTGACATGACCGCTTAAGAGATCGAGTATCGAATATCGAAATTTGGCATTCTGTCATCAGTGATCGTGTATTTATTTATTCGATATGGTTTCTGCTAACGAGCTGAGGTGAATTTGATAGAAAATGTGTGAGTATATCTTTGTTTATTGTTATTTTTGTGTTTGGTTAAATTTATTGTTTGAAATTTATTTCACTTTGAGTCTAAATAAAATTAACCCTCTGCAAAAGGAGATTTTGGTAAATATTATGAGGTGGGACAGCGGTTTAGGTGCATCCTCTAAAATTTATCTTCTCCATTATAAATAAAAATGCACTCTTATTTGCCCTGACTGTTTTGATAGAACTACAATCAAAAGTGTATGTTGTGAAAGATATTTTCAGAAAATTATAGTTTTGTATACGTAATCTCTTAAACGTCCTCGTTCAATACACTCATAGCGATCATCCTCTGAATCTGAAGATGAAAAATAAAGTAAATATTAAATTTTTAATTGAAGACGATAAATACAAAACTTTTCCTAACACAAAAATAAATACTTTTGACATTTGTCAGCCATCCCAATTCAATGTAGTAGAATTGTACTAGTACAATTTTCAAAGTGTACTCGATACGTGACCATTCTTATGTGATCATCCCAATGAAGTTACTCGATCACTCGATAGCGTATGGATTTCACTCACTCGTTAACTGATGTCGTAATTCGACCTCAGTTCTTCACTGTGTCCTGAACGAAATCTATTTCTCTTTAAGTTTTTATTCCCTTCGACAATCTTTCGTATTGCGCTTTCTTTTTGTAAAATACGTGTAATAGTTGAGGCATTGCATCCGTATTTTTGGACAATATCTTTTCTAGAATTCCTTTTGTCTTTAAGTGAATCCAAGATATTGATTTTGTCGAGAATTAAAAGTTCTATTCTTACCTTTTTTCAGATATGAAATCCTTTCATTCCTTTCAGGGAAAATAAAACAAAATATTTAATCTTTTTTTGAGGCAAGCACAGAAAGAATAACACAAACACAATGTGCTTATAAAAGGGTAAACTACCAGGTAAAGCACAATTTTTGTTCCGATTTTTATTTGATAATAAGAGGGGGTTGCTTAAAAGCGAGTGCAATTGCATAAGATGGCGTTTGTAAATCTCAACTCTGAATAATTTGTTGCTATTAAAAGGGTTTTGCTATTAAGGGGGTTGCTTATATCCGGGGAGTACTGTATCCGCCACAAACTGACACAAGCCGAAAGCCAGCAGCCAGTAGCCAGTGGCGACGCTGGTGCTGCCACCACTGTCAAGGTTCAGTGTTGCCAGTTCTTCTAACAGCACCTTTTTGATTAAGTATTTTGGTAAGTTTTCTATAAGAATCTTCTTCAGCTCCATTAATTTTAATATCATTTTCAATTTTTTTTTTTGTTCCCGTTTTTGGGGTTTTACTTCGGTCTCTTTCAGTAGTTCTTCCTCATCAGTTGAGAACTTAACTACTTTAATTTTATCTGGTTCCGTATTTTGGCTGTTGATCTGTTGTTTCAACGCTTGCAACTCTTTTCATTAATTTCCTGAATTAATGTCTCGTTTAGTTGCTTAAACCCATCTCTTTCTTCGCAGGCTTTTGAGTATTTAGCCTAAAGAGTTTGGTTTACATCCATTGTATGTGATGGGGGTGTTCTCTTTACCCACTTACATTTTCCTTATCTCGGGTATATTCTAGCCCCTATCCCGAAGGCGGGAAGTCAAAGGACATAAATAGTAAAATTGAAGTTAAATTTTTATTTAAGTTAGAAAAAAAGAAAATACTACTGCAAGTACAACTAAATATCGTGTAGTAAAGGATTAATCCGAAGTCTAAAAATGCACCTTTTGGATTTCGTTTTTCCTGGATACTCTCCGACCTATTTGCATTTGCTTGAGATAGTTACTATCTGCCTGCCCTGAAAGGTACTACAATTTATCTACAAACAGCTAATAAGAATAGAAACCTTAAAATTTATTAAATTGATAATACAAAATGTCCTCTTATTTACACAACAAAACACAACCACAACCTATCAGTTCTCAATATCTGTGAGCTTAAATTTCAATGGAATAGCAGGCATATTGATCAAATGACTTTTGAAGGGCTTCTCCGTGGAGTAATTGTACTCCAAATGAAAATTCCTCACCAAACGCGAAACCGTTATCTCCAACTCCAAGTCCACCAAGCGTTTACCAACACAACTTCTAGGACCAAATCCAAATGGCATATAAATGAAAGAATTTGCCGGCAAACTATCAGCCTTCTCACTGCGAAGCCATCGCTCTGGGATGAATTCTTTTGCATTTGCATAGTACTTTTCCTCCTTTAGAAGCATATTAGAGTTTAAGATAATGTAGTAGTTTTTCGGAACCTGATAGCCACTCATAACTATATCGTATCCATTTGAGCGTAGCGTTCCAGGAAAAACTGGATATATTCGCATGCCTTCTTTGAGACAAGCTCTCAAGTATGGAAGGTTCTTCATCTTTTCATCAGTAAGCTTTGAATCTTTTTCAGGGAGAACGGCGCGAATTTCTTGACGCAGTTTCTCCTGCTTCTCTGGATTCTTAGCAAGGCAAAGAAGGATCGCTGTAAGAGTTGAGCTAGTCGTATCAACACCAGCCATCAACAAGTCCAATGCCATTACTATAGCAATACGTTTGTCAATCTTGAGGAGCTTTTCCAATACACTTTTCTCTCTAATAGTGTTAGAGTTGCTTGATTTTGATTCATTATCAATGCGTTCCAATGCCTCATTAATGTATTTCATGATTATGTCACACATGTTATCATATGCTTTCATTATCTCGTAAAATTTTGGCGTTTTAATGAACTTCCAAATCGATGGCTCGAATTCCAAATCGTAGGAAAGGTTAATAATAGATCGAATGCTCTTGAAGAGGGTAACGGCATCTGCACTGTCTCGATTTTGGCGAATCATTCCGATTTGCTTGTCTAGAGCTACAACAGCGATGGACTCAAAGACAAGCCGATTGATTTCCTCCTCGAAGTTGGAGGGCATTTCCAGTGTGGTGGGGTCTCGAATTTCTCGGATTCTATATAATAGTAATATTTAGTGTCAAACTATGAAGTGTCAGTGAATGGCTTACCTCTGAAGAAATTCATCGCTGACCTCAAGTATTTTGTCAACATACAGTCGTACATTCTTTGGCTGCATAAGAATCGGATTCACTGCACTTCGCAACTTTCCCCAGTCTGCATCGTTTCTAGAAGATCATAAAACTTATACTTTCCAGTTCGTTGGATGCACCTTCTTTACTTACGATATCAGCAGCCCCATGATATCTCCAAATACATCATTTCTATGTTCCTTTCTGTGAAAGGTCATGGTGTCGAACCCACGTCTTTTTGGCCAGACGCCCTCACTTCGCAAGGCCACCGAAAAGTCGTCAGGATTAAACGATACCACAAAACTGGGTTTCCCTAAAATTCCAGGCATATGAAAGAAATCACCATACAACTTGCGCGATTCATGCATAAATTCCTCAAGTGATTTCTTATAAAAAATTCCTAGCAAATAGAAGAACACATCTTACTACGGAGATTTGTTTGAAAAAAAAAACTTAAATTCACCTCCAGGTAGGAAACCCCTAAACAACTCATACTTCGTTGGACCTGGAATTGCACTTGTCGGCTTGGCGGTGGCCCATTCTTGAGAATTAAAACTACCTGTGTTATCTTCTGGACTCTAAAAAAAATATTCACAATACACATTCAAAATAACTTCAATCGATTAGTAAAGCTATCTAACCTTCACATTAATTTGAGCAATCGATCGCGTGTAATTCAGCTGACATAACCGCACGATGCGAACAAGTATATCCGGCGTTTTTTGATGCATTTCAGTAGAAGATACAAACCTGACTAAGTGTTATTATTTGGTTTTTGTATTTCAAAATTTTACCACAATAAAGAAAGCTTTTTTTTACTGTAGATACATATGTAGTGGCTGACTATAGTCTTAGTGGGTAAGTGCGCGATCGCTGAGAAAAAAGTTTTCTCACGGTCCCACCACTCGCGAACGTCTAACAAACAACCGAGAGTAAAATTGTCATGTAGAGCTTTTTCCAATCGAAAAAAAAATTGCCCTTCGGAAAAGGTTTTAAACTGTAGGTCCCAGCAACTCGAGTGACTGCGAGAAGCTATGCATATCCCTGTATGGGCTGTTAGCTCCAAAATATTGTATTTATTTATTTTTTATACTTACTTACTTATATCCTGTATCCCCTTACGGATCTTAGGGTTTCTACTATGCCTACGCACCATCTAGTAGAATTTCTGACAAAGAGTTTCAGCTCCCTCCTTTTTTTTTATTAAAGTCATTATTCTCTTTTTACAAAAATTTGTCTGCTAATAAAAGCGATAAATATTGTTAAATGCCACTTTAAAAAATAAAATTCATTAATTGTGGGATGACAATATTACAATTCCTTATTTCAGAAGTTAACAATAAAATATCCAAAAAAAATTAAGATATACCTACATAATAAATGAAAATAATGCCTGTGCGATTTTGTTGAATGTTGAAATAAACAATTATACAAGGAAGGCGAGCAATACTTCAATCTCATTATGATCGAAATCAAGATGGTTCTTAGAGGTATATCGAAAGGAAGACGATTAAAAAGCATACAATGTACAACTGGTTTCTGTAGTAAGTAGTACGAAAAGTTGTAATTTCAACAACATGGCGACAACAACACGTGATTACGAGTACTAAATGTTGAACTCAGCATATAGTCACCTCTCATAAAAAATATCTGTGGCAACTCCTCACAGGCTCCACCAAGTTAGCAAATTTTAAATGGCTAAGTGGCAACTCCGCACGGTCTCCGCTAACACCACTACGCTAACAGATTCTCTGACTAGTTGAAACGTCATCAATCGTACGATGCGCTGTTACGTCCTCTTCCTCACTCGCACGGCTGCAAGAGTGTAGAAAAAGGCGGACTCTTCCACGGCATTGTATGACAGTTCATTCTTACTCAGGTTTCCGTGGCTGAAAGAGGCAATTCCTAAGTTGTTCTGATAAAAAATAAAATATTCATTTTTTCCGAAGACTTTGATAGTTGTTTCATTTGCGCAGTGGTAAAGGTTCCACATATCTTAGAAACGCTAAAAAAGATTAAATGTCTTATTGGTAGTATTTTTAAAAACCTAAACAACACCATTGAATGGGACAGACGTCACCGCATTACCAATTCTTATTATGGCATACTTCTGCAAGACGACGATTGGCTTTAGATTGGTGATGTAAGACCCTTGGGTAAGAAACTCCTGTCAGGATATATGGTTCACGATAGAGAGGTTCCAACTTCCGGGACTCCCTACTTGACGGTGACTCGTATTCGATCAGTATCAGATCGTCCACATTGTACCGAGTTGCTTTGCGATATCTCAGGTCATACCGCATTTTCTGGTCCGCTTGGCTCTTCGCGATGTTCTGGAAGGCTGCCATTCCCCTTCGGTTCATTTCATCTAGTTCAATTGACTCTTCGTTTTCCAGTTCTAGCAGAAGCTTGTTACCAAAGATATCGCGAGGCGTATACAAGAAAAGCAACTCGTGAGGGTTCGCCTTTGCGGTGGATTTCTTCGCTGTGTTCATCCTCCATTGGATGGTTCTCAGGTATTCGGCCCAGTCCCGGTCTGCCGAATGGGCACACTTCAGGGGTGCTAAGGTGGCGCGGTTGCACCGTTCCATCTGACCGTTCGCTTTAGGTGTCCTTACCGCTGTCTTGATATGAAGCACCCCGTTGTCCTCGCAGTACTACTCGAAAGCCATTGCTGCCCCTCGATCGGTCATCATTCGCTTTGATACGCCAAAGTATCCCGAGATCTCCGTCAGTACGTTGAGCACCCCCTTGGTGGTGGTCGCTTTCACGGCCCGTAACACCAAGTACTTCGTGAAGTTATCCCCTACCGCCAGCACGTACCTGCTTCCTCCTTTCCCTCGAGTGAATGGTCCTAGATGGTCAAGGTGCACCGTGTGGAATGGCAACGGTATTCGCTCCGTGCTATGCAGCTCGCCTTCTTTCCTTCCCCCTTTCCTTTTTGCATAAGCGCAATCTACGCATGCTTTAATGTATTCGCGAGTGAAGCCCCGCGTCTTCTCATCTGCTAGGTGGCCCACATCGTCGTGACAGAGTTGCAAGATCCTCCAGCGGACCGAATGTGGTACCACCCAACATCCGGAACAGCCGCATCCCCTTTAGGGCGAATTCCTTATACAGCTGGCGTTTTAATGCAATCGCTTCCGCCGTCTTCAACTTCTTGATTATGGCGCGTAATTTTTTGTCCTGCCACTGCATTGTTGCTAGCCAATCGTCGTCTGCAATCTGCACGTTGAGGACAAACAGAGACGCCTCTCTACCACTCTCTTCTCTTCCACCAGTTGTCTATTCAGCGCATCTACATATGCCGCCTTCTTTCCACGTTGATGCACCGTTCCGAAGGAGAATTCTTGTAGTTTGAGTATGATCTTCGGCTTGTTTTTGGTGACCACGATCGCCTCGCAGTCAGTGATGACCTTAAACTCTCTGCCCAATAGATAGACTCGAAATCGATCGAGACTGTCTACGATAGCCAACACCTCTAGCTCATAGGAGTGGTACTTCTTTTCATCCTCAGAAAACTTTCGGCTGTAGAAGATTACCGGGCGCAACTCCGCGTCTTTTTTCCCTTTCTGAAATAGTATTCCTGGCAAGCCCACAGCCGATGCATCTGAATGCACCTCATGTTCACACTCGGGGTCGAACAGCGCCAGCACCGGTAGATTGCTAAGGACCGCTGGAGCTTAAATAGGAAATACCTATTCGATGAAAAAAAAAAAAGCCTAATTCCATTTTTTTCATTTTGTTTATTTAAAGTTATTTATAAGATGAAACATAAATTAATTCTTAATTTGCAACCTCGCTGAATTTGAACTTAAGTGGAATAGCTGGAGTATTTATCAAACGGTTTTTGAACGCTTTCTCCGTGGGATAATTGAATTCTATATAAAAGTTCCTCACCAGCCTTGCAATGGTGATCTCAAGTTCCATATCGACAAGTCGTTTTCCCACACAACTTCTAGGACCAAATCCAAAAGGAACGTAGATAAACGGATTCATAGGTAAATGATCATGACCCTTCTCTACACGCAACCATCGTTCCGGAATGAACTCCTTCGCTCTAGGATAATACTTTTCCTCCATTAGCAGCAAATTGCTATTCAATACTATGTCTTGGTTTTTTGGTACCTGATAGCCACTCATGACAATATCTTCTCGATTTGATCGCATGCTACCAGCTGCTATGGGATAAATTCTTATTCCTTCTTTAATGCAAGCTCTCAGATAGGGAAGATTCTTCATGTTATCAATGGTCAGTTGGGAGTCTTTCTCTGGCAGAATCGAACGGATTTCTTGTCGAAGTTTTTCCTGTTTCTCTGGATTTTTGGCAATGCAAAGAAGGATACCAACCAAAGTTGTACTGGTTGTGTCAACTCCAGCCATTAGCATGTCCAGGGCCATCACTACTGCAACTTTCTTGTCGATTTTTAAAAGTTTCTCTAGAACGCTCTTTTCTTCATTCTCATTCGTGAAGGATTTATCTTTTTCAATCCTCTCCAGAGTTTGATTGATGTACTTCATGATGATATCGTACATTGTATCGAAATTCCTCATCATTTTGTAAAATTTTGGAGTCTTAATGATCTTCCATATGGATGGGGCTATTTCTAAATCGAACATAAGATTGAATATCGATCTCAGACTTTCGAAAAGTCTTTTGGCTTCATCATTATTTTGATCCTTTTTAAATAGACCAATTTGCTGATTCAACACAACAATAGCAACCGATTCGAACGTAAGGTGATTGATTTCCTTTTCAAAGTTGTCGGGCATTTCCAATGAATTGGGATCTCGAATTTCACGAATTCTAAGAAAAGAAAAAATCAGAAATAAAATTCTTTCGATATATTTCGATACACACCTCTGGAGAAATTGATCGTTAACTTCGAGCATTTTTCCGATATACAATCGAGCATTTTGAGGGTGCATGAGAACTGGATTTACTGCACTTCGTATCTTACCCCAGGCTTCATTATTCCTATAAAAGCCTTCATTACTGAACGAATTTTTCTTAAAAAACTACACTATCTCCACTTACGATCCCAATAGTCCAACAACGTCTCCAAAGGCCTCTGCTTTATGAACACCCCTATGGTAGGCCATAGTTGCAAGGCTACGTCGCCACGGCCAAATACCCTCAGAACGGAAAACTATCGGAAAGTCATCTGGATTGAAGGAAAGCACGATACTTTTGTTTCCAAATACACCTGGCATCATGAAAATATCACCGTACATCTTACGAGCTTCTAGTGTGAACTCAGTCAAGGACTTATTGTAAAAAACGCCTGATTGGGGAAAGTTTTCTTATGAATGGTGGTAACTGACGGTAGTCTACTTACCTCCTGGTAAAAAGCCTCGAATCAATTCAAACTTCGTTGGTCCAGGAATTTCAGTAACCGGCCTTGCGTTCGCCCATTCTTCGGTGTGACCTTCTCCATGGCTATCTTCTACACTCTTTTCATAAATAAATTAGCTGATTAAATTTAATTAAAAGTATCAGCAGCCTCAATACCTTGACATTGAACTGAGCTACTGAACGCAGTTGACTCCAGTGGTAGTCTCGCAGCGATCTATTAAATATACGAACTTGTTGATACATACTCTAGCGAAGCTCTTGGTAAACTGAACGCATTGTGACCGAGGCATTGGGGAGTTTATCAAAAGAATATAAATATAGAAAAAGCTTTTATAATGTTGGGGCGGCTGCCATATGGTGATTACATTTTGTTAACTAATGGTGTGCTGTTTGGAAGCAAAGCGTATTTAAACTTACATTGTTATCTATGCCTTGGCGATTGATTATAAATGATGTCGAAAACTGATGAGGGAAAGTATGACTTTCAGGTATTTCAAGAGCAATAACAAAAGACCTCGCGATATCGAACTAATCAAGAAATTTTGAGAATAACTAATACATACTCGTAGACCTTATCTTGGCAATCTGTGTAGATGTACCTATAGATACATTGTTGTATTAATTTCCTCTATCTTCAGTAACTTGTAGACAAAGTGGCATCGGTTCGTGACTATTTGCCAAGTCAATCCGTTCAATTTTAATAACTTAATCAAAATAGTCATATGACAGGGATTATGAGCATCTTTTGCGGACTTTTGGCACTCAAAGCTACATACTTTAACCCCAGTCTGATTAATTGTAAATTTGTTTTGGATTGCACCGGACTTAGAAAAAAAATCTCATCGAAATCTGTTCGGCAGTTCTTGAATTGAATTGAATTGGGCTGAAATGAAAAGATCAAATCAAAATTTTGAAACGGTAACTTTTTTTTGTTCCCGGGCCGAGCACACCCTACTGGAGCACTCTTCTGTAAAAAGACGAGTAGGCGCTTCAGTGGTGAAGAGCAAACCTGATCCGAGCAAAAGCGGGACAATCACATAGGAAGTGTTCCACAGTGTCACCGCCCTCTCCATAGGAGTCACAAACAGAGGTAGCGCTCAAACCTAGCACATGGAGGTGCTTGGTAATGGCGAAGTGGCCCATAAGAACGCCAGTAAGTTGTCCGCAGTCTTCTCTGCTAAGAGATAGCAAGAATGCCGCGGATTTCTTACAGACGACGAAGACTATTCGTTTAGTCTGCCTGCATCCTGGAGATTCATACCACCTTCGATTGTGTTCATTGAAAACCCAATCGTGAATGGAATCCCTAACCGAGGACGCTGGCAAACCCAACGTGGGTTCAGGTCCTAAGAAATTCTCTTCTAAGAAAAGTTCCTTGTCTAGCAAGCTCATCAGAGATCTCATTTCCTGTTATCCCGTTGTATCTTAGGACCCAAACGAGATTCAGTGAGTTCGGCCTTCCGACCGAATGTTTTGCATTCTCGAACTATTTTGGAAGTGGTTAAAGGATTGAGCAAAGCCTTTGTCACTACAGACGCAGATACTTCGCCCCTTCGTCACCTGTTCTGCACAATATAGTCTGCAGCCATTAGGATGGCATATATTTCTGCCTGGAAGACAGATGTATGCTTCCCCAATGAGAAATGAGGCCTAATGTAGTCGTATTCTACGAATACACCAGCACCAACTGGACAGGGACAGTTTTGGAGCCGTCGGTGAAAATTCGACTACATACAGGCGTACTGGGGAAAGCACCCAAGCAGACGAGACAGACCGTTCTTTGGAGTTTGAGAGCTTATTCCACCAAACAACTGACGCATATGAGAGGTGTAGAAACAAAGGACTTTCGTTGGCGACAAGCACCATGTCTTGCCGAAAACACCTTTTCATTGCTAGTAGACTGACAGAGCTTTGAAAGTCTCCAGCTCGATATGTTTCGTCCATAGAAGATTACTCCTAAATATTTAGCTTCCTTGGAGAGTTGGATAGTACCCTTTTAGCGCTGGCTGAGTCAGAACCACCTCGGTTTTGAGAGGATTATTTTCCAAGATGGTATCTTGAGCACAATTTTTTAGTGCTCCGTTCCATATGGTACAAACAGAACACTAATGAATTCAACAAGGTGTTTGTCTATTCGCCTGTTATTGTAAATTTTGAACCGTTTGACCTAGTTTGACCCAAAGTTATGAGGAAGTAAAGGGGAAAATTATAACAAATATTTTGTCACAAAGAGTTCTTGAAAAATATTGGAATATTTCAACTAAGGAATGCTTTCTAACGATTTAGATAACACTAGTTTCAGAACATTGGCATAACATGGAATAAAAATAGCCATTGGGCATATATGACTCCATCCATGGCCACCGGACATTACGGCTGGACTGATCTATTAACTTTTCTTTGCAGTTGAAACTATCTAAGACATTTATAATTTTATCGCACAAAATAACTGCGTTTCGACCAACACTCACGTCAAAGAAACCTAGAAATCTTTCTTGTATTCAATTTTCTACTAAATAACGCACTACAATACTAAGCTGTACTCCGTGGCTCACATCTGGTGTTTCATCGACCATCACAGATACAAATTTTATTGAACTGATTTGATCTGTTCAAACAAATAAAATTCACCAGTTAACAATAATATTAATTCCAATTCTTTATTAAATAATGAATACTATGTCCAAACTAATTTAATTGATATTTGAAAAGTGTAAAGTCCGATGATATTGGGAAGCGGGCGAAGATACCAGCGTGCACGTGAAGGGCGTCCGAACAGAAAAGGAAGATCGCTTCATCCACGTCAAGCCGGAAACCTCGTACCGGCTGTGGCGATCGTAGAGTCGTTAGCTGTTGGCACGAGCTGCACGCCGCGAGCGATTGGACTGCATGCTGTTACCGTGTTGCCATTGGTGCCTCCACAGATCCTTATTTTTGGATTTGATGACTGCAGCGATACTACTTGTATGTATCAAGTCATTTTGAATGTCATTGGAGAGGCCGGAAAAATGGAGTTTTGGGAACTTGAACTTTGTTCTAAATGCGAATCCATTAAATGGTCGTACTTAGTCAAGTATGAAAGGGTTTCAATATAATTACCGCGACTATCTGATCCAGATTTTTCGTCGTGACCAGCTCTTATTTCCCTAAAAGAACTACAGTGTCTATGAAACGCTTCATTAAATCGCGATTGCGATCAACTTTTCTATTATGAGCCTCGTAAGAATTCCCTAAAGAAGTCTCTATGCGATATTCGACAAATTCATGCAAATGCAAGTAGCTGCGTATATGCTTTTTCGTTTGAATGTGTTTTTTGGAAGAATTAATAAAATTGTTTATATCAAAGAAACCCGTGTGACTCCAAACACTAGAAGAATTAGAAAAAAGAAGACAAGGAAAACAAAACATTCTATTTAATTTGCAACTGCCAGTCAGCCATGGATTCTTTTTGTAAAAAGACTCATGAAAATGTTTCCGATACCCATCCTTTCGCGTATAATCAATTTTCATTGATGGTGTCGAGCGACATCTTGTCTAAGAATAATAAGAATGTTAAATGGGTAGATTTATAATTAAGTAGATTTATAATTAAAATTAAAATAATAGGTAAGAAAAACCTCAAACGCCGTTCGAACCACTACATCACCCAATAACTCGATTTTCGTCGGCTTATTTTGTTGCCTACAAGAAAAAAAAAAAAAGCTCCTTTGAACTAAAACCTTTCTCCTCCACCAATGTTCATCCACAAAAGCCGAGAAATCCCGGGTTATTTTCCTCATAAGCGAATGTATGTTAGACAAAGAAATCGCAAATAAACTTCTACTATATGCCAGAAAGGAATAGAGTTGAAAGTTCGTACTGTGAAGAAATGAATGCATAAGCCGGAAAATGAACGGCTTTTCAAAAAAAAATTCATTGCACGCTTTTCTTTTGAAAAAGAAGTTGTCTCTCGCTAGCGGAGTTCATACTTGTCTCGGCTATGTGTGGGAGTTTGTCTATGAGTAAAAATGAATAAACAACCGAAGTGGTTGCAGCATTTTATCTCCGAGCGTGTATAGAGTTATGATTTATGAATGAAAAATTGTTTGATGAACAAATAATTCAATGTGATGGTTGGCAAGTGGCAAAATAAAAATTTTTGATATTTGAAAAGGGAAGCCGGAAGGAATCGGCTTGTATGGACGCCACGCCACTGATACCTATAGATACTTTCTGCGACTATCGATAAGGACATAAGTACTATTCTTCCCCAGATATAGATAAAAAAAAAAACTATACAGATGTCTCATTCCCATACAAAAAAAATGTCTCAAATTTTCTTCATAGCAGGCAGAATATGAACAGGCAAGAAAGCCTTTTGCCTGTTCATAGTAAAGCACTTTGCCTCTTTTTGTATGGGAATGTTTTTTATCTGTGCCATTAGTTTCTGAACCTATCATTTTGTTATTTAATTATAATTTGTATAGCATTGTAAACAACTTTAAATAGAAAACAAGTTGACTATGAATTGAATTAGTATCGACTAGACTAGTGGAAAACTTGTTCAACTTGGTTAATTTTCTCAATTATACACCGGAAAAAAAAATGTTTTGAAGCTTATTTGATTACTATCAACACGAATGTGTACAATCAAAAGCTCCCCTCACACACTTCAAATAATTTTCGGCAATTTACTCGTAAATCTAATTTAGGAAAAGCTCTTCGCTCTCATAAATTGTTAATTTCAAATGATGGAATAATAATAATACTATTCAAACAAGTTTAGTCTGTTTTATATCTTATGGGTGAAATGTTGTCGAAAAGTTTCACAAAGAACACCGTAAGCCCCGTGGTATTCCGCTCTATATCAAGAGGGTTTGAAAGCAAAGTGAGTGTGTAGAAAATGTATCAATATGCTGTTACCGTCAAATATAAATTCCACTAGGGTACCGTTGAAGCTATACCCACCGGCTGCCCTGCACATCAGGAAACCACTGAAGAGGTAGATTGGAATAATGCTCGTCCATATAAAGAAATTCCCGGCCCAACAAAGTTTGAGCTTGTCCGCGGATTTCTACCGGGAGGTGAATATAAATTTTAAATATTTTATCCGTTCAACTTAATTACATAGGAGTACATATTCGCATTAGGTGAATATTACAATAAACCAGTAACGGTTTTTTTTAATAGTCTCAGACAAAAATATGGTGACTTTACAATAATGCCTGGAATCTTTGGTCAAAAGCCCATATTGATGACTTTCGATCCGGATATATACCGTAAAGTGTTTAGAAATGAAGGTCAATGGCCAATGAGAATAAACTTTGATTCGGCGGCATATTTTAGAACTACTTACAGAAAGGATTTTTTTCGCGGCGTGGAAGGACTTATAATGACGTAAGCACAGACATCAAGTTTTTCATCTAACTTTTATTTAAAATCCTTTTGTAATATTTTTTTTCAACAGATCCGGTGAATCTTGGGGACATTTCCGTACGATTGTGAATCCAATTCTGATGCAACCAAAAAATGCCAGACAATATCTATCGAAAATGCTGCCAGTTAATAATGAATTCTTGCAAAGGTGAGTAAATTAACTATACTACTAGATATCAGGTCCTCATGAAATAGTTAAATCTATCTAACCAAAAACATTGATTTAAAAAGTAAATAAATCCTGCAATGGAACTATGAAAGGAAGTGAAATCTAAAAGTGTACCAAGTTCAACTTCTTCCTTCTAAAAAAAAAAATTATGATTACTCAGCAAAGGACTATAGCTATGGGTGGACCAAAATTTCACTGTTTTAGTTGTTTAGTATAATTTCCATTTGTATTTGGTGTCAACTTCCTCAATAGAAGGTTAATTCCAAGTTACATTGTGAATCCTTCGGAATGGGAATTTCGAGTGTCATATCTCGTTAGCCGAGGTTGCCCCGACATATTTAACAATGGGCCTCATAAATAAAAACTAGTTTTTGGCACCATCGAATGAGTTCAACAACTAGTAACTGAATGTTTTCAACTATCGAATGATTTCATTCATTCATTCATTCATTTATTCATTCATTTATTCATTCATTCATTCATTCATTCATTCGTTCATTCATTCATTCATTCATTCATTCATTCATTAGGTTAGGTTAGGTTAGATTAGGTTAGGTAACTGGTTGCCTTAGTTGATAGGGTTGTCAACAGCTCATTTAGACCACTAAGAGTCCATTGTGCCCAATATTTAGAACCCTGGGAACCTAAAAATTTCAATCTTAGACAGCTAGGCTAAACCACCCAGATAAATGTATGAATCTCAGGAGTTTTCTTAGCTCATTGCTACCTACCTCATCCAGCTTTGAAAAGAAGTATCTGCCAAAAGCACGGCTTCTTTTGATGGCCAGAGCTGGACAATTACACGGGAGATGATGAACGGATTCTATTTCCTCTACGTCCCTGCAGCTTCTACAGTAGTCGTTATGAGGTAATCCTAGCCGTTCTGCGTGATTACCTGATGTAGTCCGTTTCCGTCCGGAGTATCAATACATTCCATCGGTTTAGAATTGATGCATGGCCGTAGGGTTTAGCTTTCCATAGACCGGCCTCCCTTCGTCTTAGTGCAGTTTTGGCTACCGTGTTTCCGTAGTATATGTCAAGTGGAAGAAAATTCAGTATTGTTTCCAGAGCTGTTGTCGGTGTTGATCTCATCGATCCCGTCACCCCCAGGCAGCCTGCCCGTTGAATCTTTGTAACGCTTTCAAGTTGGTATTTCTTCTCGAGCGTTTTCCACCAGACAAACGAACCATATGTAGGTCAAAATGGGTCTTACTACCGCAGTGTACAGCCAGTGTATACATATAGGACTCCACCTTGTCGGATGCCCCGCTTGACTCGCTTTCTTTCCCTTATGCCCCATAGTGTGGAGTTGATTATGCGGGTACTAGGCATTAGTTCAATCCACCCGCATAAACCCGGGTGTATTTGGGCCCTGCGCAGACTGTCTAGTATAGCTTCGGTACTTACATTATTTAAAGACCTGTCGATGTCAAGAAATGCACCCATCGTGTATTCCTTCACTTGAAGAGTGTTTTCTATGCTAGAGACCACTTTGTAAAGAGCCGTATCCACTGATTTTCCGTTTATGTACGCATTTTTGATTTTGATAAAAAGTTATTTTGATAAAGTTATCCCCAATCTCATCTCTGACGTGCATATCTATAAGTCGTTCCAGTGTTTTCAATAAGAATGAATGATAAATATGTAAACCTAGCCAGACGTTTTGACAATAAAAGATCATCGAAAAACCCTTTTATAGATTTCCATTAACTTCTGTGTAAAGTCAAGCATTATGGAGGATTACATATAAACACTTTTGAAAAATTCGTCACAGAGGATTTCAGAACCTAAAATGTCGGTGGAAATAACTTTTTTTTCGTACGACGCATCGTTTTCGAGATACGTATACATATCCACTCAAAAACGATTTCCAACTATAATCTCGGGGTAAATTCGGAATATTCCGAGATCTTCGCAATCAAAAACGATATCCACCAGTAGTAGTAGTAGTGGTATGTAATTTTATTGTACAATGAAAGAATTCATTGATACAGATCCACAAGATATAGCATTGGCATTTGCCGTCAGCCAGATAAGAGAGATTTGTAATCTATAACACATAATTGTTTAAGCAAATTTAATTACTTGTACTATATACAGTTCCCTCCAGTTGTGCCCATTTTGTATTGAACTAACGTCATTTGACGATTGGTGGTTTTTACCCAATGAATTTTCCTGATTGGGTTCTCAGTATCGGATATATTTATAGTATGTATTCCAATGAAGTGGTAGACGTCTTAAAGGACGTTCGGTTCTATGTGTCATGTAGTTCAAAAGGAGCAGCTCACCTCTAGCCTTGAAAATGCACGAAATTACGTCTAAGTAGGCTATTTTGATCGTGAAAGTGGTTCTTTTTCACGAGGTCGTATTCAAGTGCTCGGTACACGCTCCTTGTTAGACTTTGCTGCACGAAAGCGCAGTGACTCGGATGGATAGCTCGATCTTCATCAACAGCCCCTGAAGAGAATCTTTCCAAGAAGCTACATTATAATCCAATAGTGGGTTATCGTACTCGCTGCATAACCCAGACCATTCACTGAAAAATTTAAGTTTACTTCGTAGTAAGTGCATTGCAACTATGTGGGGCGTTGACTTGAGAGCGAAATTACTTTCAAAATGTAGAGGAAATGCAGCCTTAAGATGTAAATATACAAAGGTGACAGACCGGTTTCCAGTTGGAGCGGGTAGTTTGGTATATTCTCCGGTAATTTGAGGACTTTTTTGATAAAGTATCTCAGTAGTCTTTCGACTTCTTCATAATGAAAAATATTCCATACTAAAGATGAATAACACATAATTGACCTTACTACCGCTTCATAAACTTTGAACCTCGTGCTTTACAGAATGTTCTTTCTGCAAAGCATGCCCTTCCAATTATAGTTTATTGCCCATTTGGCTTCGAGATATTTATACTCCTTCACATTCTCTAGTTCTTCGTTTTTCCAGGTCCATTTTTCATCCCTTTAGCTGTGTTAACTTTCAGGTTCCACAAATCACAGTATAACTCGAACCTATCGATCATGATTTGCATCATTGTTGGCGTTTCGGACAGAATGACAATGTCATCAGCGTATAAGAATAGTTTTGCTTTAAGCCCAGTGAATTAGACTTCTCCCAGCAAAAACATTGGTAGATCGTCCAAAAATAGAAAAAATAGGTCTCAATGAGGCAGCCTTGCTTAACACCCATTCTTGACTTAAACCAGCCTGATATAGTTATTCCATTCAAAACAGCAGTCATAGAAAGGCTTTTCATAACATTGAGTACCTTTGTCGACGCTGCCAGAATACTTAGCTTTTAGAAGAGTGCCTTTCTGTTAATGGAGTCAAACGCCGCATTGAAATCTAAGAAAAACTCTTACAGCTTTTTGCCCTTGTCCAGGTACTCGTAGATCCTAGCAATCTTTGTCAGTGTAAACATGTTGTCAACTGTGGAATAGATTTTCCTGAAGCCAGTTTGAAACTTGCTAAGAAGGCCATTTGCCTGTAGCCATTCTTATAGGCGTTCCAAAATGTTTCCGGAAAATATTTTCATTACTGAGTTTTGGAACGAGATGGCTCTATAATAACTTAAATAATGAAAAGATTATGTTTTTCTTAAGCTGACTGGTTCCTCACCAGCGTCGAAAATTAAGTTACAGACCTCAGTTACTTTTTCTAGAAACTCGTTTGTTGCGTATTTGAAGAATTCATAGGGCATACGGTCTTCTTCTCGGACTTTATTTAAGCTGCAGACGTCTTGTCTCTGAAATAGAAAGGAAGTGCATAATGCAGCCGACTTGTGATACAGGGTGGTCAGTAACTGCTTAAAATGCTCAGCTTCAATTTGAATACCATGTGTGAACAGTACTCCGTTGACAGTCTTAGCTAGTTTCCAGAAAGAACAATTGTCTTTAACTGCTGCAATCTCGATAGCCAAATGTTGAGTATACCTTTTTGCTTCTCCTTGCACATGGTTTTGTAAGCCTTGATATCCACCATAAATCTCGTTGTAAAGTCGGATATTTTGAGGTTTTGCGTGCTTACAATTTTAAAAAATTTTGGCATCCATTTTTTAAATCCTAGAATTTCGATCGAATTAATCTTTTTTTCATAGAAGCCACCGTTTTTGAGATATTCGTACTCAAAACTGATTACCACCATTACGTTAGAGGTAAAGTTGGACATTTTTGCAAGACTGGCTACTACCGATTTATAGGAGCTGCTTATACTTAAACCATGTCCCCCAAACTTAGAGACTTGTTTGGGTGGTCTTTATTCTGAAGGTAGGCTGTCGAGAACATGAATCCGTGAAGGATTTTAGAGCTATTAGCCTGTCCTCGTTTATACTAAAGACTCTTCATTATAAAGAATACACTCTTGCTACCTTCCTAGACATGGAAGGAGCCTTCAGGAGCACACAGCCGTTGTGCGTCCAATTCTTATCTATGGCGTCATAGTATGGTGGGCCGCCTTACATAAGAAATATAACATCAACAGAATCAAAAAAGTACAAAGATCGGCCGGCGTGTGTTGGCATCACAGGAGCATTGAGATCTTTGCCAACAGATGCTCTAAATGTGATCCTGCATCTGATCCCACTTGAACTTCATATTAAATTTTCAGCTATATGCAGCGTCATCAGGCTCAGGGAAACTAGGTGATGGTCACCGTACGATCCTAGAGACGATACCAAGTGAACTGGTGACATCTTCGACCTATTACAGGACTCCCACGCTCGACTTTAGCAAACCTTTTTCAGTTCCCTACCACAGCAGAATGGAAGAACGGAATGGTTATCAATGACTTTGATATCTATGTACATATACACGGATGGTTCGAAAATAGACTGCGGAGTTGGCGCAGGCATTTCCTCGAACCAACTGAATATATAGAAATCCTTCTGTTTCCCAGACTCTGCTAGTGCCTTTCAAGCGGAGCTTCACGCGATTCGGGAGGCTTGCCGCATGCTAAAAAATCTCCCGACGTCCAACCTAAATATAGCTATCTTTTCTGATAGCTAAGCCGGAATCAAGGCCACTGATTCGGTTACCATATCCTCAAAACTGGTAGAGCAATGCCGGTTTGAAATAAATGAACAATGCGTCCATTCTGGAATTACTCTCATTTGGGTCCCAGGACACAATAATTATGAGAGTAACGAGCGAGGGTCAGGGAAAGAGTCAATATTCCGATAGGAGTCGTTAAGGGCAATTTACATCTTCACTTCCTACAGCTAGCCAATCTCGGGTGGAACAACCTTACCAGTTGTGCCATATCAAGAAAGGCATGGCCCAGCTTCAACTAATCCAAATGAGCCACTAGGCAGATCAAGGCCTGATATTGCCAGAATTGTAGCTATTATTACAGGCCATAGGGCCTATAGGGGACCACGTGGCCAAGGTTGGCATTCCTCGCAACATTTTATGTCGCAGCTGCAAAGACAGCAACGAGAGGGAAACTCTTTTTCACTTTCTTTGCACCTGTCCTGCCCTAGGAAGGATCAGACAACGCACGTTAGATAAACTTTTCTTTGACGGTTCTTAGAGATAGCCTCTAAACGGATTGGAGAACTAATCCTGTTTCTGAGCTACACGGGCTGGGTTTAATTATATCCTCCTATTACCAATAACACACACAAACAAGCAGGGTACACAAGTTTTGTGGTTCTTTTTGAACCACCACTTTACCTACCTACCTTACCTACCTAGTCCCGAGGTAATGTCGGGCATTTTGGAAGATTGCGTAACTAAAGGGTGGTTAAGTTTAAAGGGCCGATGTTGATTTTGAATAAAACACAAATTATTTAGGAAATTACTGTCATTTCTTTTTATTATTATTTATGTATGGAACAAAATATCGGCCAAATGGCCGCCGCGA
Source organism: Pocota personata (assembly GCA_963082735.1). Lineage (NCBI taxonomy): Eukaryota > Metazoa > Arthropoda > Insecta > Diptera > Syrphidae > Pocota > Pocota personata. The sequence goes on along the minus strand of OY720429.1, from coordinate 259,759,499 downwards.
CCTCGGCGGCACACCTCCATCCGATGGTCCAAATTTTCGATGACGCTGAGGCATAATTGAGGTTCTATGCCGTTAATGTGCCGAATTATCTCATCCTTTAGCTCTTGAATTGTTGCTGGCTTATCGACGTACACCTTTTCTTTCAAATAACCCCAAAGAAAGAAGTCCAACGGTGTCAAATCACATGATCTTGGCGGCCAATTGACATCGCCACCACGTGAGATAACACGGCCATTGAATTTGTCGCGCAAAAGAGCCATTGTTTCGTTAGCTGTGTGGCAAGTGGCACCATCCTGTTGAAACCACATATCGTCCACATCCATATCTTCCAATTCGGGCCATAAAAAGTTCGTTATCATCTCACGATAGCGAACACCATTCACAGTAACTGCCTGACCGGCCTCATTTTGGAAAAACCAGCCAGCCCATAAACCGCACCAAACAGTCACTCTTTGTGGGTGCATTGGTTTTTCGACAATCACTCTTGGATTATCATTCGCCCAATGCGGCAATTCTGCTTATTGACGAATCCACTGAGGTGAAAATGTGCCTCATCACTGAAGATGATTTTTTTCGAAAATTGATCATCCACTGTTGCCATTTCTTGCCACCATTGTGACCATTGACGACTCTTGAAATGGTCAAGAGGCTTTAGTTCTTGAGTCAATTGCACCTTGTAAGCGCGTAAATGCAAGTCTTTATGCATAATGTTCATCAACGACGAGCGTGAGAGGTGCAATTGTTGGGCATGACGACGAGTTGAGGTGGACGGCTATTCAGCCACACTATCGCGAACAGCAACAATATTTTCTGCAGTACGAGCTGTACGAGCATGCACTGGTGTTTTCACATCTCCTACAGACCCAGTTTGCACAAATTTTTGCACGATATTTCCGATTGTATGCACATTTGAACGATTAAATTGACCGAAAAAATCACGAAATGCACGATATGCATTTTGATTTGAACGCCCATTTTCATAATAAGCCTGAATAACTTTAACGCGTTGCTCGATTGTGTATCTTTCCATGGTTCAAATTGAGTTAGTCTGAAATTGAGAAATGTCAAATGAAATGCAGAAAAAAACTTGACGTTTAGGTGTGGTTCACATTCAACATCGGCCCTTAAAATTTAACCACCCGTTATTTAATTCTTTTATATTATGTTAAACCACTTGCAAACCAAGGAGAACCAGTTCTCGAAGTCTCAGTTTGTCCGATGTTTGTACATATATCACCAGTTTTTGGGTCTTAAATTTTGACCTAAGATCACGAAGCCGTAAATAATATAAAACATACACGAAAGTTACAATCCATCTGAAACGGATCGTCTGATACCCTATCCTCCATGACCTCACCCGCCCCTAAAAATGTGGGCGTGGTGTTGGGAAATTTAATATCGAATGCGAAGACATCTTTGTACTAGGAAGATATTTCTGCAAAGAAAACGGACTCATGTTTCGGAATAAATTTGATATTTGAGTTACAATGAATATATGCTAACAGATGGCGTGTCAGGCTTTTGCCAAAAAATACGTATAGCGGTACATCACATACTCGTAAATTGAATATTTCTCGGCTATTACCCCATTGATTTTGGTCGGAATCAATAATTAAACAATATTGGACATATTCAAGGTCATACCATACATAGTTTTGGAAAATTGATAGCAAGCAAGTGTGAATTATGAAAACGGAACAAAATTCTATGCGTTTCAATGGCAATGGCCGGAGTGTATATGAACGAAAAATTTACAGTGACACGTTCGCTAGCTGTTTAGCATAATTTGTCTTCTGCAGACATTGTATTTGGTATCGACTTCTCCAATAGCACGTTATTGCCAAGTGAAAATCGTTAGAATTAAGGACATTTTCATTCTCAACATTTTGATTACCTAAAATCTTCTAAGAACTTGCCTAATGGAGGAGTCTAAATCCTAGCTGTAGAGTATTATTGTTTGAAGCTCAGATCTACCCCGAAAGTAAATTTTGACAGCGCTACAGTTCGAAGTGCATCTGGGCCTCAAACTAGCCACCTCCAGTTTTACACACCACATTGGCAGACGCCCATTTGCACTTCTGCGCATCACCTTAGGTTAGCATATATTTAGTCGATGGTAGACTCTCCTGCCTTAGACCAAACTGATACGAATCAATCAAATTGTAGGCAAAGGGTTTAAAGCGTTCGTACAATATGACAGATAAGAAGTTCTCCGCAATCTTGAGGAGAGTAATACCTTTACAGTTGAAGCAGTTCGTAGGGTCTCCTTTTTTTGAAAATCGAGCAAACGGCCACTCATTGAGTATACTCAACCCGTTGTTGGCTCCAGGAGACTTGGAGTGTAAACTCATTTAACAGTATAGACTTATAGTATAAATGCACAAGTGTTCCCCTTTTCTCCACAGAATCCGTGAAATTCGTGACCCTAATACATTGGAGATGCCTGATAGTTTTGAAGACGAAATCAACCGACTCGCCTTCGAATCTGTAGCTGCAATAGCTCTCGATCAAGAACTAGGACTCATTCGTCGCAATCGCGATAATCCAGAGGCGGAAGAGTTCTTCAAAAATTTGCGGGAATTCTTTGATCTAGCCTACGTTTTGGATCTTCAACCCTCGATATGGAAGATCATTAAGACCCCTAAATTCTACAGAATGATGAAAGTCAATGAATCTATGCTTAATATAACTTCGAAATACATTGAAGTCGCGCTAGCACGTATTGAACAAAATCCAGTCTCGAAAAGAGAAAGTGATAAAAGCGTAGTCGAGAAGTTGGCTAAGCAGGATAAACTCTTCGCCATCGTTATGGCAATGGATCTGTTGATGGCAGGAGTTGATACGGTAAATTGTTTAATTTATTATTCTCATAAAATATGCATACTTAAAACCTTTACAATTAGACATCCACCACTTTGGCTGGCATCCTTATCGGCATTGCTACAAACCCTGAGAAACAGGAAAAGCTGCGCAAAGAAATTCGTGCAATCCTTCCCAAAAAGGATTCGGTATTAGCTTTGGAAAATATGAAAAATCTTCCCTATCTGAGGGCCGTCATCAAGGAAGGTATTCGATTGTACCCAATAGGACCAGGAACAGTACGTACTATGCCCAAGGATATTGTTTTGAACGGATATCAGGTGCCAAATGGTACCAACATCGCCATGGCAAATAATATAATTTTAAAGGAGGACAAGTATTTCCCCAGACCAAATGAATTTATTCCGGAACGATGGCTGAGAACAGAAGAAGCTGATGCCTACAAACCAGATGAATTCAATCCGTTTGTCTATTTGCCGTTTGGTTTTGGACCCAGAAGCTGCGCAGGCAAGAGGATTGTTGAACTGGAGTTGGAGCTTACGGTCATGAGGCTCGTTAGGAACTTTTATATAGAATTTAATTATCCCATTGAGAATGCTTTCAAGACTATATTCTTTACAAGACCAGCAATTCCACTGAAATATAAATTCGCTGAAGTTGAAGACTAATTATATTTTTGTGTATTAACGGTTTTTTTCATAAATAAATGTTGATTGTGTATACTTTGGATGTGAAATTTTTAAGAAGGGTATTTAATGATAGACTGATTTTGTTCAAAAATTAAGGACAGAAAAGGAGTAGCAAAACGCGCGTTATTTAATGAAACTACGGGCCCACGATGAATACATACTCGTACCCGATCCGATCTTAATCCAGCTTGTTTCACTGACAATTAACCCTTCGTGAACGAGTTTGATGCGGAGATGTTGGAAAACAAAGAATGTTTTGTAAAGCTGTTGCAAGTTCCGATAGAACTCTTGACTTAAAGCCACCTTAGAATAGCAGTTAACCCATTTTTGTTACAGTCAAAAGATAATAAACTGTACTGCTTGAAACCGAACATGAGTTTCAAATCAGATACGATAGGCATTGCTGAATAAAACAGAATTCAAGAGCCTTTGAAATTGCAGGCCCCACACGTCTACAAACCTTGGATATCTTCGAAGATACGAGTAAATAAAACAATCCCGTCTTTGAGTCTTGGGCCACGATCATCTACATTCTAAAGGATCAGAGTCGATGGTATTAGGAAGTCTTTTGACCTACGCTATGAACTTGGATACCTTAACGATGTAAGAAAGACAGACATTAGAAAATTCATATGCTTTATCAGAGGCTCCAAATGGTTCAATCAGTAGGCAAGTGACCCTTTCCCCAAATCCAAATTGTCGGCTTTCAACTCGCAGCAACTTCTACCTAACCTAACCTACGCTATAAACTTGATATCATGCCCGATGTCTATGGGGGATAAAAACCAAAACTCCATGCTTGAATTGATACAAAATACCAGCTTTTGTAAGACCTTTTATTCTTAGCTGACCTGCTTCCTATTTTAAGAAATTTTAGCCCTCAGGCGTGTATACGAGTGCCAACATTCCTGACTAGTTGTCTTATACAGCTGTTTGTTTGGTCAGAACACATGCTTCTGAAACAAGGATTAGAAAAGATTTGCAGCATTCTAGTAGCATTGATGGTCGCTTTCTGCTTGTCCAGATTTAAGACAACACCAGCTTTAGTTTTCGCAATACGACTTCAAAATGGGACACTTTGCACTGTCTCGACCTGTTGCCCAGCAATGCTTACTACTGATAGGTTGTCAGTATGTTTATCCGTAATCCTCACTAGGTTTGCCTCTTGAGTGTCCCAGAATTTTAGACAAACATCGTCCATATAGTCGAGGTTTTGAGATACACAAGTCCTTGCATTCCACCACTTTGCACCTATAAAGCGCTATTACTTTGTAGGACTCCGCTGCAAATCTGAATTATCTACAACAGTCTAAAATAGCGCCAGTTTCTTTGGTAGGCCCCTCCTGCCTAAGATACGCCAACTCTGTTTATAGAAGCTTTCGAACATGCAGTATAGATCTATTGATACTCGACGCATTGTTCAATGACGATTCGTAATGTGTTGATGTGGTCAAAGCAGTAGGACTCGGAGTTGAATACTTCTTGCTCATTGTCAAGAGTGTTTTCCAGATGTTTTTAATACCTTTGAAATTAATTTTAGCTATTAGTTTAGTGATTGCGGGAAGCACACAGACAGATCCTTGATCTTAAAGTCACAATCATTCCCTTCCTCCTGGGTAAAACAGGAACCTCTGTAGTTCTCACAAATCTATTAAGTTGCCCTTCTTTGGAGCTTGAAAATGATTTCCTTCTTTCATTAGTCGGAGAAGGTTTCGATCTCCCAAGCCTATTCTACATACGTATGAGTGGGAGCAGAAGGTTTACCGATTTTGTTGACTAAACTCCGCAGTAATGTTGTCAAATCACCTTTTCTGTGAGGTGCAATATAAATAATAGACTTCAGCGCATTAGCTAGCTCATCCCAACTTTGAAACATAAGCTAGGTTGGGTTGAGGTGGCTATCAGCAAAAGAGCCAACACACTTAGACCAGTAATAGGTCCATTGTAATACCACATGGGTTTGGGACGCGGCCTCTATCCTACTCGTTGAACTACTTGGAGCTTCTGATGAAGCGTAGAGGTCTCTAACGTCTATATTAGTCAGATCCTTTAGGTCATTGAAACAGAAGGCTAATATGTGGAGTTTCCTTCTTTGTTAGAGAGCTGGGTAGGTGCAAAGAAGGTGAAGAATAGTCTATTCCTCCTCCTCGTTCATGCAGCTTCTGCAGAAATCATTTGAGAAGACGCCAGGCCTTGTTGTATGCTTTCCTATTAGACAGTGTCCAGTTATGACACCTATAACAGCACCGATATGCATTTTATGGAAAGAAATCAAATTCTTAGAGCGTTTCAGATCCAGCTTAGGCCAAATCTTGTACCCCTTGTCCACCTAGTATTTGTTTTTACGGTAGCATTAATTTAAGTTTGCATGTAGCGATAGGCATACCCAGTGAACTTTTGCCTGGAAGGATGGGTATTGTTGTTCCATGTCTGGCAAGTTCGTCAGGGTTACAATTCTCTAGAATATCCCTCTACCCCGGCACCCAAATTAGGTGAATATTGAACTGTTCCGCCACCTCTATAAGAGATGATCGGCAGTCTATAGCTGTTGAAGAGTTTATTGAGGATGATTACAAGGATTTGATTGCTACTTGGCTGAGAAGATGCGGATATCAATGGACGATATCACGTTTTTCTATAGCCAAGACAAGACGTCCCTTATTGCCATTATCTCCACCTGGAACACAATACAATGGTCTGGGAGACGAAAAGAGAGGCTTACGTTAAGCCTATTAGAAAAGACACCACTACTCACCCCGTCGTTAGTTTTTGAACCGTCGGTGTAGAAATGTACCGACTTATCTTCCGTAAAACCACCTTCTTCCCAGAATGTTCTGGAAGGGATGGTAACTTGGAATTTTTGTCAAAATTTAACTTGGGTATGGTGTAGTCAATATCTTCAGGGAAGATATTAAACTTGTTTAAGATGGAAAGTAGCTTTAAGGCGAATAGCTGAGTTAGCTGCCATTTGCCTGCCATAAATGTCGAGGGGTGTTAAATGAAAAAGAAAGGTGTCATCCGCAGTGCTCAGCTAATGCACAGACAAACTGAATGTTGGGACATACCTCATACCTAATTACCATTTGGAGAACGGTGGGTGGCTGCAATCCCTGGCATTGCCTTTGTATAAATAACGGGTGGGCCAATTTGACACTGACAGCTCTTTTCGCGCCCAGAAACTGAAATGAACTTGGACGGTCTCTGGTTCCAGCAAGACGGTGCTACAATGTTGCTTGGCCTCCGCGGAGTTACGATTTGTCGCATATGGATTCTTTGTTTTGTGGGATGCCATTTAAGACCGATATTATGCTGACAACTCAGAAATGATTCAGTCACACTATTGATCGGGCTATTCGTGAAATATAACTTCGGACCATCGAAAATATACTGCACAATTTGGTTGACAAGATGGGTAACTGCCAAGCCATTCGCTGCAGCCATTTAAATTTTTTTCGTGGATAGGTGAAAAATCTACATAGACACTATGAGCCCGCGGTGCTCACAGTAGTGTGAAATTTTTACTCACTAAACAACACCTCCCTTCTACGTTTACTACGACTAAGTTTCCTTATCAAGTAGTTTTAGTTTCAAAAATATTCGCGTTGGGCAGGTAGCTTTCCAGCAAAGGCACCTGCTAAAACCCGCCATTAAATGCGGCCGGTCCTTATTGCGCTAGATCGAACGTTTTCGTTCTCTGTAATCGGCGCACAAGGTTTGTTTCAGCCAGAATTTGGAGTATAGCATTGTTGCAATGACCATGAAGACAAATACGGAGTTTTCGAGCAAAGTTCGTTATTTCCTCATCGACGGTAGTTACTCCTAAGTCTCTGTGGATACCTATCATTGTTTCTGATATACCATGGAACATTCACTATGTCACTTTATTTTGAAAAGATTGTAGGACATCTCTATTGCTTCGTTTGGTACAATCCCAAAGTTGTATACCATACGTCCAAACGGGTTTAAGCACTTTCTCATATAAAAGCAGTTTGTTATATATGCTGAATCTATTTTCAAGCTCGTCCCTTTTGATTTTTACCGTCGGACTTCCATTTGAGTTTCGCGTCTACTGTCATTCCTCGATACTTTGCCTCGTTTGCATACGATATGTTGTACCGAGTTAATGAAAATGGGTAGGTTGTTAATTTGTTTGTAAGTAAGGTTAACATGAGTTGATTTGGTCTCATTCAATGCGCCAAATCTTTGTGCACTCGCAAATTTTGTCCAAAACTCGTTGGAGCTTAACAGTTTCTCACTCGTCCGCGAACGTAGCTACGACAGTGCCTTTTTCTTGCGGTATATCTCAAGTGTATAGTAAAAACAAGACCGGACCAAGAACACTTCCTTGCGGTACTCAGGCAACGATTTTCTTAAATTGGGAGTATTCCGAACTGTGTTTAACACGGAATAGTCTGTTCGCAAGGTAGGCTTCTAAAGTCTCATATAATTGATCCGGAAGAACCTGTCTTAACTTCAAGCCTTCATGCCATACCTAGAACATATGTATCTTTGTTCTCCTCTAAGGTTTTCTCTATTTCATTTGTTATACTATAAACCTGATCAATTGTGGAATGCCTTGTTCTGAAACCGAATTGATGGTCAGGAATCAAACGTATTTCTTCAATGACCGGTTGTAAGCGCTTTAACAAAAGCTTTTCAAATACCTTAGCTACAATCGACAGGAGCGATATCGGTCTGATTTCTTGTCGTTTGGAGGCTTCCCCGTTTCGGGAACCATTATAACTTCGTCGACTTTCCATTGCCTTGGAACGTATAATAATCATAGCGCGGCATTTATTAGCGCGATCTTTGGCAATTCCTTGAGGATCTCTTCGGTTTTTTAATCATATCCAGGGGCCTTGATATTTTTAAGATTTTTATTGTCTGGTAAAGTTCGATCAACGACACGCTATTTGTTTTAAAGTTGTCAGGTGTCGTAATCGTACCACCAAGGTCTTCTGTTAGCGCCTGTCCGTCAAATGGCTTAAACGTTTCTCCAGGCTCACGAAGAATTGTCTCCTTTTGCCTATCGCCCTTGTTTTGTCATTTAAATGAAATTATTTTCTATAAATAATCAGAAAGTGTACTCTCTTCAATAAAGCAAACATACTTTGAAAAATATTAAGTGGATTTTTTTTTTTTTGTATAACAATTTTGAAATGAAACCAACAGATGGTTTTTTTTACTGTACGGATCACAGTCATATAGACATGATTTAAGTCACCATTACCATCGACAGTAATTCGTATTTAGTCTAATCATTCCAAGGACTTTATTAGTGTTCGGTTGAACTTCTCGTTCAAAAGAAGTGATGAACTAAAGTGCTCCCGCTCGTATTAAAAACCAAACAAAAAATAAGCAACTCACCGAGGTTACCTAATAATAAAATAAATGATAACACGAAGAAATTAAATGAAAAAAAAAAAAACAAAAAACGACACAACACACGCCTCAACACGCAAAAAAAAAAAAATATTTTCCTGCCGGCTGTTTACAAACAGAATTCTATTTATTTGGTTAAAGCTGAGATGATAGCGTGCGAAGAATGCTTGGCGTCGATTGAAAGTTTACAATTAATTACCAACCCAAGGTTGTTTTGAAAATATTTTGCAGTTAAAGGCAATGCCGCAGAAGAGACTTGGACTTTGTAATACTCGTAGTTGTGATATCACATTTAGTTACTCGGTTCTTGAGAAACGAAAAGCTCTTAGTTCATCTATCGAACAGAATTTTTTGTATGACAATTGTACTATATGTATTCCTCATAGTGATGTCACACATAAAACTTTTAGATTTTACTACCTATGCATGATAATATTGAAGCTTTTTATATCTACGCATTAAAAACTACAGGCACGATTTTATTCTAAAAATATTTTAATTAACTTTCTCGAGAGAGTAGCTATTTTTTGCAGGATTGCAACAGTTTTTGGACGTTAATTTCATAGAGTGGTGATAAGACTTGATCATCCGATAGAACATCGCTTCCTTGTTCATCGAAAATTGGACATTTACTAACAAAATGCAATATATCCTCCCTCTATGCCAAATTACACATAGTTAGTTAGTTACGAGGGTGGGTCAATAAGTCCCTGAAAATTAACACAAATTGTGTCCTCACCTTAAATTTATTTTTTTTTCGTCAAGAATCATCTTTCAAAAGAACGCACCCAAATTTTCAGACAGATCTGTCAAATAGTTTTGTTATGGCAGCCATTTTATATAGACGCCTACTAGCATTTTCGTTAAAATGGAAAAAAGTGAATTTCGAGTGCTCATTAAACACTATTTTTTGCGAGAAAAAACTATCATGCAAACCAAACAAAAGCTTGGCAAATATTATGGGGACTCTTCACCATCGATTCGAACAATTCACCACTGGTTTACTCAATTTTGGTCCGGCCGTTCAAGCACAAGTGACGCCGAACGCAAGATGGGTGCCGCGTTTGCTCACAATCGACAACAAACGCATTCGCTTGACAACTTCAAAGGTGTGTTTGGTGATGTTCCAGAAAAATTCGGCTGAGTTTTTGCGCCGTTTCGTAACCGTGGATGAAAGCTGGATTCACCACAACACACCAGAGACCAAGGAACATTCAAAACAATGGATTTCTCCCGGTGAATCGAAGCCGAAGAAGGCCAAGGCGGGTTTGTCAGCAAACAAGATCATGGCGACAGTTTTTTGGGATGCGCGTGGTGTTATTCACATCGATTACCTTGAAAAGGGTAAAACGATCACCGGCGCATATTACGCAGAACTGCTGGATCGATTCCAAGCTGAGTTGAAGCAAAAACGGCCGCATTTGGCGAAGAAAAAAGTTCTTTTTCTCCAGGCCAACGCACCGGCGCACAAGTCCGCAGTCGCAATGGCAAAATTGCATGAGTCAGGCTACAAACTCCTCCCTCATCCAGCATATTCCCCAGATTTAGCCCCCTGCGACTATTTCTTGTTTCCAAACATGAAGAAATGGCTCGGAGGTAAGAGATTTGGGTCGAATGAAGAGGTCATCGCTGAAACAAATGCTTATTTGGAGGGTCTCGAGAAATCGTATTATTTGGAGGGCATCAACAAATTGGAAAAACGTTGGACGAAGGAGACTATGTTGAAAAATAAAATGTTTTTATACCGAAAAGAGTGTTCCTTATTTCATTTTTCAGGAACTTATTGACCCACCCTCGTAGTTATGTCCGCCACAACTTCAATGTAACATTTTCAGATAGAAGTAACTGGGAACAGAATAAACCTACATTTACTAGAGACTCTCATGTATGGTACACAGAAGGATCCAAAACAGATGAAGGAGTTGGAGCCGGAATATATGGACTAAGCACGAATATATGGACTATACGCAAGTATGGATAGAAGTAGCTCAGTATTTCAAGCCGAAATACATGCAATAGAGCTGTATATCTGGGAGAACATAAACAGATCTATAACCAACAGATAGCAAAGCCGCGCTGCTTGCAATTAAGGCATATGAAATCACCACAAAACTAGTATGGGATTGTCTTTATTGACCAGCACTCTGTTACAACTGAACACTGTTTCATCTCATTTGGGTACCTGGCCACAGCGGTTAGGTTAGGTTAAAGTGGCTGTCAGCAAAAAGGAAGCTAACACACTTAGAATAATAATAGGTCCATTGTGATACCAAATGTGTTCGAGACGCGGTCTTTGGCCTACTCGTTAAACCATTTAGAGCTTCTGATGAAGCGTAGAATTTACCTAACGTCAATATTGTCTAGGTCTTTGAAACAGAAGGCTCCCAAGTGGTGTTTCCTTCTTTGGGAGAGAGCTGGGCGTGCCTTGCGCAGGAGAGGCATTACTGATAAATTAATAACAATTATCAAGGCTACATGCGAGTATGAAGGGTCCACATGTCACGTTTTGCATAGAAGAAGGCTGTCTGAGAAATTCGAAGTCCAAAATGGGGTTCGGCAAGGCTGCATACTTTCACCAATACTGTTTTTATTGGTGATTAGCGATGTGCTGAATGCGACCTTATCAACAGGAAATGGAGGAATTCGATGGACTCTCACATTTGAACTTAAACACCTCGACTACGCCGACGATGTATGCCTACTGTCTTACAGAATAATGGACCTTTACCAAATGACAGCAAATGTGGAGAGGGGCTAAAAATCAACTCGGCAAAAACAAAAATAATCAGCCTAGGACCAAACTCATCAACTCATATATGCATTGCTGGACAAACGGTTGAGAGAGTAGAGAGTTTCCAATACCTTGGGAGTATTGTCTCAACCGATGGCGGAACCGAACTGGATGCTATCCATAGTTTGGCGAAGTAATGCAATTAACTTAAACACCAAGGTACGACTGTTCCGTTCCAACGTTGAATCCGTGCTGCTATATGGATGTGGTACCTGGAGAGTGACCGTCACTATCACGAGGAAGCTGCAAACGTTTGTCAATAGGTGTCTACGATACATCTTAAGGGTATTCTGGCCAAACCGTATGTCTAACGAACAGCCTTGTCAGAGAAGGGGCCATGAACCACACGACGACGAAAGTGGCAGTGGATTGGTCACACTCTCCGAAAGGGTGACAGGTCCATAGCTAACCAAGAGATGCAATGGAAAACGCTTACCCAGGATGGCAGGATACGCGTCGGTCCTAGGAGTACGTGGCGCAGAACAGTTGAGAAGGAAGCACGGCAACTAGGAAAGAGTTGGGGAGAGCTGAGGCACATTTCCAGAAATCACACACGATGGCGCGTAGGCGTCGTAGAGGCCCTAGGACCCCCACAAGGGGATACAGGACATAAGTAAGTAAAAGTATGTTTCAAACTTAACATACCCTGGATAGGGTGTAATGGGGGAATAAAAAAACAGAAAACAAAAACAAAAAACACGACCGCACAAATCAGTCTACTGCTGCACCTGCATCACTGTTGGTGTAAGGTCCTAAAAGGAGCCATCATGCATGAGTTCAACTATGATATATAGGGTATACCACAATCTGTTACGTGTTCCATTAGATCCCTGAAATTTATCCATTTATTGAGTCGGCAACTTACTAACGAGGTGTTCGTCTTAGAACGCAACAAGGACGTAGAATAATTGATCGAATAATGTTTCGTTATGGAGTATTCGGATTGCGCTGTGTATATCTGAAAAGTCCATACTTTCATGCCTTTGGCATGAATCAGATGACGGAAATTGTCCCCAAGTCATGTTTATCTTAAGTTTAACAGAAATCTAGCTCTGTTTTCCATTGGCGAGTCTACCAACTTTTCCGTCCGTCAACATTGTGGCAAATTTGGGGAAAAGCGTTAAATCCTTAATTCCCCAGTATATCTGGGTGGGCAATAAAACTGACTAGAGTAACAAAGATACATCGCCGAAAGCCCGAAGGCGGTTCAGACTTTCTATAGTGATACGAGTACACTGGAATGGATTTCTATTTTAATTTATATTCTTTTGTACGTACTGTGACTCAGTTGCAAAGCTGCCTACATATTAGAATAGACTCCTCCACTTGACTTTCATCTGAATAGATTCTGCGCCTTCAAATAGCTCATCCATTAGATATCAGTTCGTATGAAATGGCCACACATGGTTCGAATACCCTATATATCGTACTCGATCGAAGCTCTTTCTCTTGCTTTCTTGGCTTCGAAAAGATATACTCGTAGACAGATAGAGGAAGTTGAGTTGGGAGAATATCTAAAGCAGCAGTTGACGTCGCTCTCATCGCTCCAGTATTATATTTTAAGCTTTCAATGATAGACACATACGTATGTAAATAGAAAAAAAAGCTTTTGGTTTAATCTCCGATCGCTGAAAAACACTTTTAGTAGATGACCTTTAGTTTTGAACCGCCATTGCTGCGAAACGGTCTGGCAATGTTGCAAAGAAATTCTACAAAATATTTCACAGTACAGTTGGTGTATCGGAACCACTCCACAGCAGATACAAATAGGGTACATCACACAATATCACTTTCGAATAACTAAAACTTATCTTTTCCCTTAGCTCGCACAGAACGAAACACACCAGATACCATACAAAGATGCTCGGCCATTTAAGGATATTCCGGGACCATCTATATTCAAATTAATGCAAGGATTTCTACCAGGAGGTAATTGAATAAAAATTAAATTGAATCAAGTCTTGAAGACATTTGTTATCAGGATCCTACTCCAAGAAATCTGTTGCACAGTTCATCACTGGCTTCCGCCAGCAATATGGTGATATCTTTAGAATGCCAACCGCATTTGGCAAGAAGCCAGTTGTGATGGTATTCGATCCAGAGATGTATCGGATAGTGTTCCGAAATGAAGGAATGTGGCCTGTAAGGCAGAATTTTGAAACTCTTGACTACCATCGCAAGGTCCATCGAAAGGATTTCTTTGAAGGGGTGGAAGGATTGCTGATGTCGTAAGTAGAGATACGAGTAGATAGTCGTACTTCGATTTGTATTAATTTTTCTTTTAAGTTCTGGAGAACCATGGAGCCATTTTCGAACCGCTGTCAATCCAATCCTTCTGCAACCCAAAAATGCCAGACTCTATTTGAATAAAATGCTTGAAGTCAGCAATGAGTTTTTACTCAGGTGAGTTATTCTTTCAAAAAGACATCCAACTGTCTTTACATCTCCTTCTCTGTTAAGGGTCCGTGAAATTATCGATCCCACCACAAATGAAGTACCTGATACCTTTGAGAATGAAATTAATCGTCTTGCTTTTGAGTCTGTGTCCGTTATAGCTCTGGACAAGCAACTTGGTCTTATTAGACGGGATCGTGATCATCCAGAGGCTACAAAACTTTTTCAAAGTATCCGCACACTGTTCAATCTTGCCTATGAGATTGAAGTAATGCCAATCCCCTGGAAGGTAGTAAAGACGCCAAAGTTCCACAGATTGATGAAAGTCGCTGATGACATCCTTGATATTTTGACTAAACACATAAACGAGGCATTGGTAGAGATTGAAAAAAACAATCTTGCTTTACGAGCGTATGAAGAAAGGAGTGTTATCGAAAAGCTGCTGAAGATTGATAAACGAATCGCAATTCTAATGGCAATGGACTTACTCATGGCTGGAGTTGATACGGTACGTCACATCTTCCAATGTGTTTTTGTTTTACCAAAAGGTTTTTTTTTTTTTTTTCAATGTAGACAAGTTCAACAATAGCTGGTCTCCTGCTAGTCATCGCTAAAAATCCGGAGAAGCAAGAAAAACTACGTAAAGAGCTTCGTACGATTCTACCCGAGAAAGACTCCCGCCTAACACTAGAAAACATGAACCATCTACCCTACCTTCGTGCCTGCATTAAGGAAGGCATCCGACTCTACCCAGTCATACCTGGTACGATGCGATCTCTATCAACTGACCTAGTTCTGGGTGGCTATCAAATTCCTCGAGGTGTTGGTATTACCATTGCATCGAACTTACTTGTACGAGATGAAAAGTACTTCCCACGACCGAATGACTTCATTCCGGAACGTTGGTTACGATCTCCCGGTGCTGATGATGAGATAATTACACCTGAGATATCCAATCCATACGTTTATATACCATTTGGATTCGGACCAAGAAGCTGTGCTGGTAAGCGAATTGCCGAAATGGAATTGGAGATCACCATCGCAAGACTTGTCAGGAATTTTTACATTGGATTCGATTATCCCATCGAGAATGCCTTTAAAGCGAAATTTGTAAATGTGCCTGCAATTCCCTTGAAATTCTCCTTCAGAGAGGTGGAAGACTGATGTAATAATATTCGTATACCTGCACTTTAATTTGTTTATGAATTTCGAAAAAAAAAAATTCCAAATAAAATTGAAGATAACAAAAACAAAATTAATCATTTAAAGCTCTAAAATTTGATAACATTTTGGCAACAACAGCACACACGCGCAGCATTTAAAAAAATAAAATAAAATTAAAAGTTTTCCGTTTTGCCGGCTGTTTATAAACAAGACGCTTGTTGGCCTCGATAAAGCTAATAATCTATCGAGTGACGTCCGACTGTCGTTGTTCTTGAGATTTCATTATCAATTCTCCCTCCCACAAATAAATTTATACATATGTACATCTGGTGTTGACTGGACTGGGTGGAGATCACAAAGTTACTTAAGGCTAGAGCTGGCTATGACATCATACGAAATCAAGAGGCACGCGAAAGCTCTATTGAATAGGCATTCTACATAATATATATCTACACAATGACTGTACGAGTATCTATGTGTAGCAAGAAAAGCTTTTATTATTTTTTTCTGTTTGAAATTGCTCTACATACGGATACAGGTATGTTTATAATGTTAGGTGACACACTACAGATGGTAGGTATTCGGTATTCGACGTCATTCGGGCTTAATGATCGCAAATTTTTATTCGCACGCAGTACTCGTATTTCGAACCCTACATAGTTTGTGACTCACTTTGCTTAGTACCATTAGACATTTATGGTGAAGAAAAAAGGCAGACTATTTTTTGATCGTTCTTCTTGATGACTGTTCAGTCGTCTACGGAAGCTGTTGGGTTGTGCAGCTTTAGGCATTGGAGAAACCCTGACCTGAATATATCTATTTCCATTCTTCTAGGGATATCTTTATGTAATCTTATCTTAGCTAGGAAAATGGCTAAAGAATATTAGCATTTGATGTACACTGCAGGCCAAAAGTTTGAGGCCGCCATCAGTGCTCGAAGGAAAAACAAAAACTGACATCGAAAAAAAACCCTTTAGTAGAATAATAATGGGGAACATACGGAGTATATGAAACCAAAATAAGAAGAAAAACATTTTCATTTTGTTCTTAATATTCGATTACTCTTTTACAATTCTTGGCATTCTAGCCAGCTTTTAGTTTTTTAATTGTTGCCTGTGGTATAGTGCTCCAGCAATCCAATAGTACCACAATGCTTGATGGGCCTTCATTGCAGACGCTTCATTTTAATTCCCCCCACAACAGCTTTATATGGTTTAAATCTTTTGATTGGGGCGGCCATATCATGGTTTGCAAGATTTCTTCAACTTTCCTCTCCTTCAGGTAGTCTTGACAAGGTCTAGACGTGTGTATAGGGTCGTTGTCCTGTTGAAATACGAATCCTGCGCCAATTAATCTTAGTCCAGAGGTCACAGCGCTTTCTTCTAGTATTTGTTTTGTATTCACTTTTCCAATCATTCGATAAAGATCTCCCACTCCACTTGAAAAGAGACATCCCCAGACCATAACAGAACCGCCTCCAGGCTTGACGGTATTGAGTAACCACACAATAAGCCCGGACGGGGAACAGCAACCACAGCCACCCGAACATAAAATAGAAACGAATAAAATCTAAGCTTCTCCAACCGCTACACTAAAATAGGAGTTTCTACCTGGTAAAGGGTGACCAGATAGCAATGGTAGTTTATCCAATTGTTATGTTTCAGCAGCTGTCAAAGTTACCAATAACATCCAGCTGTCAAAATATTCAGTAAGGCTTGCCATTTCATCATACATCGTTTGACACTTCCCGAAAGTGTGGTGTGTGTGTGTTGTTAATAAATATTATCCAAATTCCGGCTTCCTCGTCGTGAGGTCAGTCGTCATCATGGCTTCAGTGTGCAGGCAATTCGTCGCAACGTGGAAAAGTTTGAGAGTGAGTACAACTTTATGCCACCAACCAGACAGAGATCGGTGCGAAGTGAAGAAAACATAGCCGTCGTAGCGGCCAGTATGGAAAAAGACCCAGAAATGTGAAGTCGGCACCAATCAACTGAATTGGGCATCGCCAGAGAGTCAACCAGGCTTATTTTGCAGTTGAATTTGGGCCTACATCCGTATAAGATTGTGCTGACGCGTGAATTGAAGCCGGACGACCACAGACAATGCCATGAGTTCGCTTATTGGGCGCTGGAAATGTTGGCCATAGATCCGGTTCTTTGCCAAAAAATCATCTTCTCGGACGAGGCCCATTTGTGGCTCAGTGGCAAAATTGCCATTATTGGAGAGCGACCACAATCCACAAGTGTTCGACCAAGCATCAATGCATCCACAAAGATTGACTGTTTGGTGCGGTTTATGGCACGGCGGCATCATCGAACCTTATATCTTTCGAAATGAGGAAGGAGGCACCGTTACCGTCAATGGTCCTCGGTATAGAGCGACGTTAACCGATTTCTGTGACCAGAGCTTGACAACATCGATATATCCGAGCTGTTGCTCCAACAAGACGAGCGCTAAATGCCATACAAGAGTCGCAACGCTTGAAGTGGTAAAGGAGAAATTTAGCAACTGAATCATCTCGCGGCGAGCGTTCATCAATTGGCCGCCGCGATCATGCTACTTGACACCCCTCGATTATTTTCTCTGGGGCTACGTCAAGACCTTAGTCTACGCTAACAAGCCAACCACTTTAGACGAGGTCGAGGCCAATATTCTAGACGCTATTGCCGGAATAACGCCGCACATAATGGACCGAGTCATCAAAAATTTGACCGACCGCTTGAAGTACTGCCAGCGAAGCCGAGACGGCCATTTAAATGATGTGCTGTTCCATACATAATGGCATGAATGTAGCTTTAAAATAGGGCTAGAATCAATTTGATACCTCACACCGTTGTTGTTTTATCTTTCTTTTCCTATCGTTCTTATCTGGTCACCCTATAGAAGCCATAAGATTGGTGAAAGGACTCCGCCTTGGGGGGTTCCCCTTATTATGCGGGTACTAAATATTAATTCAACCCACCTGCATATACCCGAGTGTATTCGGGCCCTGCGCAAACTGTCTACTAATGCATTATTAAAAGCCCCTTCGATGGCAAGGGTTGTATTCCTTCACTTGAAGAGTGTTTTCTATGGTAAAGACCACTTTGTGAAGAGCAGTATCCACTTTTTCCTTTTGTGTACGCATTATGTGATTTTGGTAAAAAATTATCCCCAATCTCATCTCCGACGTACTCGTATATTAACCATTCCTTTGTGTTCAATAAGATAGATTTATTGGTCTGTAGTCCTTGGCATTAGCGTGCCTTATTTTGCCCGCCTTTGGTATGAAAACCACTCTAATCTCTCGTCAACCTTTTGTAACATATCCCAATCTGAGACACCAACCATACGAGTAAATGTGCTTGAGCCATGGAGTAATATTTTCCCCCGATTCTTGTAACATTATAGGATGTATCTCATCAATACCCGGGTGCTTTATATGGTGCAAACGATTTGATTGTCCACGAATTTTTCTGATCGTCAATCGAATTGTTGATAGTTGCAGTCTCAATGTTAGCTGGCATACGAGTAGATGTAATTGCCGGACAGTATGTCCCTGCCTCTTCACAGCCAGGAAAGTGACATTTCAGGAAAGCTTGAAGCGTATTCTCGTAAGAGTCTCTCCAGCTGCCATCACAATTCTTAATAGCAGACACATGTAATGGAGCTTTGTTGAGAACTTTCCTCAATCGAGACGCATTTGTGGTGCATTCAATAGAGAGGGGCGGCTGATAAGTTCGCGGCCTGAGGCAGTAAAAAAAAATATATATTTCCCAGTATAATCTCCCTCGAGTGAAATGCATTACTCACATACAGTGCCATAATATCACACAAAAAATATAAAATAAAATAAAATTAGAGATTGTCCCGGCTAACTCGTCGTTGCTTGTCGAACGACGTGAGCATTTTCGGTACCCAGCGCGCACAAATTTGTTTCATGTTTAAATGCACATGCAAAATATCTCCAATCCATTTTTTGTTGATGTTCAACTTGTATCTGCTATCTGCTACATTTGTATTCTTCGATCGGCCGGAACTAATTTTTCAATTTTTCCGATGTCTTCTTCAATGGCCACTGACACCAGACGCCCTGGGAGGTGGTCGTCTTCATAGCTCTCTCGAGCCTATTTTTGACCATGGAATTCTAAAGAGTCAATGATATGTCTTCGAAAATTTCTTTAGACGATTTTCCTTTTTCCGCAAAGTGAAACGAGGTGATATTTATACTACTAAAGAGTGCCGCAGTTAGTGCTATCACTAATGAGAAGATGACTCTTTGTTGAGTATCTCAGGCCGCAAACTTATCAGCCGCTCCTCGTATTATTGATGATAATCAGTCTGAAACATTCGATTTAAGTTTCGATCCAGACCGCTCAAATGCAATAGTTACAAAAACAGAAACGGGGTGAATAATGGATGTATGTGTTTAATATGACATTTAGTACTAAAACATGTCAAAAATTGTTCCATATATTTAGCGATATTGAGCTCTAAGCGATTTTGTAGGCACCAGTTCAAAGAACTATCAAACTATCTTGTTGAAGGAGGCAGTAGTCATGTGGTGAAGAGATGGCTTTGAAAAATTTGTTATCATCAGCGTACAGAGAGAGGAAACAGTGTTTAATAACCCTCTCAACATCGTTTATGGTTAGAATGAAGAGAAGGGGACCTCGGTGGCTTCCTTGCGGAACACCAGTGGTGGCCAAGAACCGAGTCGATTAGACGGATCTGAAGCGAACCCTGTAAGAACGGTTTTCCAGGTAAGAAGATATCCATTTTAACAATAAGGGTTCGAAACCGATGGCAGACAATTTGAAGAGGATTAAGTTATGAGATACGAGTATCTTATCAAAAAAGCCTTACTAAAATCAGTTGCAATAACGACGACTTCTTTGCAATTCTCTAAGGCAGACAGGGCGAAGGACAAGAATGCGACTAAGTTAGTGGTAGTTGATCTACCTTTCAGAAAGCCGTGTTGGGAGGGAGAGATAAGAGACTTGCACTGAAAGCTTAAGGCTTCGTATAAAATACTTTCGAATATATGAATCAATTTTGTCATAAATTAATAATAATTAATAAATCAAACAAATATACAATGAGTTATGATTTTTGTCCTTTTTTTCATACATTCGTTACACTGTGCGGCGGCGTTAAAGAAGAAGACATTGATGTGAGCGACATGTGGTTCCAACAGATCTGTGCTACGTGCCACACAACATAATCGAATTTGGCTCTATTGCACGAAAAGTTTCGAGATTTGGCAGCACCAAGATCATGTAATCTGCTCCCGTTGGATTTATTTTTGTGGGGTTATGCTAAAGAACGAGTAAAACCAACATCTGTGAAGTTATGGCCTCAATTCAGCCAGAAATGTTCCGAAAAGTAATCGAAAATTACCTTACAAGATTCAAAGTTGGCGGAATGAAATTTCTGCTGCAGAAACTTTGAGAATGTTGCAGAAGGCCTTCGGTGATCAGGCTATGACGTGAGAAATATGTTTACAAGTGGTACAAACAATTCAAAGAAGGCAGAGAAAGCGTTGATGACAATGATCGCCCTGGACGGAAATCATCATTAACTCATGAAAAACATGTCAAGGAAATCAAAGATTTGGTGCTCAAAAGTGGTCAATTGATACCAAAATTTGGAACCAAAATCTCGTTTGGTTCGAAAAACACTCAATTTTTTGGAAAGAGAGCGTCGCATTACCATCTGCGAAACAATGCTTTCTGACTATCAATCGGTAATGAAACGCATCATTACTGGAGATGAGACTTGGATCTATGCATACGACCCGGAAATAACCGACCAATCAAGTGAATACCGTGAAAAAGGTGAGTCAAGGTCAAAAAGATCGCGCCAAAGTCGTTCAAAAATCAAGACCAGCAGCATATACAGAAAATTATCGCTTAGAAACTTCATATCTAAATGTGGGAACAATTAGAACTCTGCTTCTTTGCGATGTCGCGGCACCAGCTAATCGAAGAGATATTGAGGTGTTTTTGTTTGTCGTAATTTAAATAAAAACAGTATGGTGGTCATATGGCAAAATGCAACTTGATCGTGATGATGACCTCAGGAGAACGGAAAAAAATACTGTGAATCATAAGCAACGACAATGATAGCGAAAAACAAACAAAAATACTCCCCAGTTATCTGGACAGCCACCCTTGGAGTTTACAGAAACTTAATACCACCTGAGTTTCAAACCACACCACTCTGTCTTTCTCTCTGTCTCTTCCCCTTTCCATAAAAACGTACGTGTTCTAAAAATTAGTATAAGGGTATTCATATCCCCTTTAACACGTGCAAATTATAAAAAAAAAAAAAAAAAAAAAAAAGTAATATTTTAAGGTCTAAGTACTTTTGCAGGGGCATCGAAAAAACCATGTTTATGTAGTCGGAGACATGGTCATATCTGCGCAAGCCATAGATAAATCGAACGAATTGTTAAACGCAATGTTAAATTTTCGCTGGGTGACGCTGTCGAGGCAGCAGGAAACAAAGCTACCGTAGAGCAAGATCGGCAGGACGAGTGTTTTTGCTAATATTAGTTTCACTTTAGTTGGCAGGCAGCTTCCAGCTAAGTGGAGAACACGTAAAGCTCTGTACGTTTTACTCAATGTGAAGGACACGTGATCATCCCACGTAAGGGTTTGGTTTATTATAATGCCTAAGTTCTTCACCTTATCAACATATTTTAGATTGGTGCCACCTAACTCGACTGTTGGAAAACATGAGGTATCCATAGCATTCCTACCCACAACAATAGCCTGACTTTTTCCAGTGTTCAGCCTCAGCTGATTTTATTTTGACCAGAGAAGGACGCTCGCTAGGTCCTCATTTATTTGGACAGTGGCGTCTTCCACTAAACCAGCTGGGTAGCTTAACAGTGCTTTAAGACATTAGGGAGGTCGTTGATAAACATGGAAAATAACAGGGGGCCTAAGATTGATCCCTGGGGAACACCAGCATTAGTTGTGAGGAAACCAGATAAGTGATTGTTAGCCCACACTGCCTGACCTCTTCCTGTTAGATACCAAAAGTATCAAATACAAAGCACTGCGATCAAAAAAGAAGTTGTTTTTTAAGCTTATTTAGGAGGATACTATGCGAAACAGAATCAAACGCCTTGGAAAATCCAAGAGCACCAACGTTGTATAGCATTCTTCATCAATGTTTTGTCTAATATCATCCACAATCTTTATCAGTGCTATCGAGCAACTATGTCGGGGTCTAAACCCAGATTGCATAGGCGAAATAAGGCCTGAGGAATTTAAGTACTCAGAAACCTGTTTTCCAATTAGCTTTTCGAATACTTTCGACAAGAAAGGTAAGATTAGAATAACTTTGGAAGCTCTCCAGAGGTGAGGATAGCAAGAGGTTGTTAAAATTGTGCTAAAAATGTGAGTAATGTGGGGTGAGATGAACGGAAAGGTGATTTTAAAGAATTTGGGACGCAAGTTGTCTAGACAAGTAGCTTCAGATTCAATTTCAAATACCGTTCTGGATACTTGAAACTGATCCTCTCTTGAGAAACTGAAACTGATGTCAGAAATGCTTCCCAAGGGGGCACCACTGACTGGACTGGCATCATACCAACCTGGTCGTTATCAGATAAAGATGCAATTAAATACTGTCTATTTAGATCATTAACATCACATTCCACATCTGAATTACTCTTTTGTTTTGATAATGAGACTTAAAATTTTTCCACAATTTGCTCGAGGACAAACTACCGAAGTTAGAGGCAAAGAATCTACGCTTCGATCTACGTATCGCTATGTTAACAGCGTTGTACAGATTTTTAAAATCCTCATGGAAGGTCGGGACCCGAAAACGCTTCCATCTTTTATAGGTGGCATTCCTCTGACATATAAGTGTATCAATTCGGTTGGTATACCATTCATTCCTCCCACTCTGGACCGTTATGATTCTAGTTCGCACATGAACGTCAAACAAATGATTAATTTTAGTCGTAAAAAAGTCAACTTGTTCATCGACTGATGAGACAAGGAAAACCCTCAGTTCGTGTGTACAACATCGCGAACTAACGCAACCATGTCCACTGCTTTGAAATCTCTAAACTGAATTATTTTAGTTTCTATTGAACGGTTTACAGCAAGGTCATAAAACCCAATAATAAGGTCGTGTTTCGAAAATCCAGGAACGTCTAACTGTCACGGGGCTGACTCACCAGTAGGATATCCAAGAGAGTGGAGTTTGTAACGGTAAAATGTGTGGGACTGATCTTATTCACAGGGATAAGGTTTAGCGAGAGTAAACTATCGTAGAATCTCTTGTTACTGATGTCGAGAAGATTAGCATTAAAATCTCCAGTAACGAGGATGTGGTTATAATTGGGGGTTATTTCTTCAAGAACATCTGTAATTGTACTCGTATTAGTTACTCTGGGTAGTTTATAAACTAATTTTCAAAAGTCTAATTTAACAACTACCAAATACTGATGAAAGCCGCCACCAACAAAAAAATTTAATAAGTTTTTTTCTATTTAATGAATCTGGTTAATTTTTTTTTTATTTTGCAGATTGATTTTTAGATTTAACAAAAATGGATAACTGGGACACTGAAACAAGAATTTGGATTGTCCGCCGCTATCACGCACTGGAGTCCGTAGTTCCGTTTCAAAGAGAGTATAGGCGCACGTTTGGCGGCAATCCTCCGAGCAGTTGGACCATAATGAGACTTGTTAACAATTTTGCCGAGCATGGGATAGTCGAAAGAAGACCTTACCATCGAAACCCTTCAGTTCGGACGGAGGAAACAATCGCTGCTGTAGCTGCTGCCATACAAAACAATCCAAGATTTTCGACAAGAAGCTTATTTGCTCAAATGGGTATAAGCAGACAGTCATTGCGGTCAATTATGCACAATGATTTTGACTTATTCCCATATAAAATTCAAATGGCCAACAAACTGAAAGCAGCAGACTTGCCGATTCGCTTGAAATTTTGCCAGAAGATGCTTCAAATGGTGGAAGAGGACGGAAACATGTTGAACTGTCTTTTTATGTCTTGCGGGGCCCATTTCGATTTAAACGGCAACATAAACAAACAAAATTGTCGAATATGGAGTGCTTCCAACCCACAGATACTCCATGAGACGGAATTGCAGTTTCATCACGCTGCATTGTCGGGACCTACTTCTTCGAAGAAAACGGTCACACCGTTACGATTACTGGATACCGTTACTTGAGCATGTTGAGAGAGTTTTTCTATCCAGACTTACGCCGAATGAGAATTTCTTTCAACTCTGTGTGGTTTCAGCAAGATGGTGAAACTCCTCACATAGCCCGGCCTGTTATGACAGAATTGCGACGAAAATTTCCCAATAAGCTTATATCCAGAAACTCCACATTCCGTTGGCCCCCCAGGTCGCCTGACCTTACTGCACCTGACTTTTTCTTGTGGGGTTATTGCAAACAGGAAGTCTACAAAGCAAAACCAACAAATTTGAATGAACTAAAGCAATCCATTCGAGAAACAATTGCGGCTATTCCTGTCTCAACTCTCCAAGCAGTAATGAACAACTTTTTGGTAAGATGCCGCACATGCATCAACGAGCAGGGGGGGCATTTAAATTCCATTATTTTTAAAAC
Source organism: Pocota personata (assembly GCA_963082735.1). NCBI lineage: Eukaryota > Metazoa > Arthropoda > Insecta > Diptera > Syrphidae > Pocota > Pocota personata. The sequence continues at coordinate 259,734,658 of OY720429.1, read as the reverse complement.
TAATTAAGCTATATTTAATAAAATTGAATGAGCTTTAACATGAATAAAAGAAAAATGAATTCCATATACTGAAAAAAAAGTTATTTGAGTTTCTTAATGTAGCAATATTCATCAGCCGCCATTGCATTCTCCCTATCTTACCGAAGTGAAAAAAAAAATGTTTATTTTCACCTGACCCTTACAAATAGGTATGATCATAGCTTTCTTTTTTTTCTCCGGATTAACGAGGAAGCTGGTCTAGAACTAACTAGATGAATTTTTATTTATTCATTGGGACAAGTATGCCGTGCACATTCGATGAAGGCTAACTTCGAACTGAACGCTGAAGGCTGTAATACTCGTACATATGTAAATCCAAATCTAAACACAGAATAGCAACAATGATGACGAGTAACAGATAAATTTGAATTGCAATCGGAAAATACGTTAAGCAAAATTCAATCCAGAAGTTGATCATGTTACATGAACGTTCTGAGTCAGTCAACACAGGGCATGGGAATGCATTGAACCCATCCAGTGACCTAAACTGTTTTTGTCATCATTTGTGTTGACTGAATGAAAAAAATCCACTTTTGGTTCATTGTGTAGCTAAGAATTTAGCTGATAATGTATTTTTTGTATACAAATACATGACAAATGAATTTGAATAAAGATTCACTTACGGCAGCTCTATGGTGATAATACTCGTAGAGTGAAACGCTTTAAAAATATCTGCGTCAGGGTTCGATTAGTATTTCTTGTTTATCGCCACTGAGGAAAGCCAAATGAAAATCTTTGAGACTCTTTTGAGGAGCTTAGACTAAGAGGAGTCTTCTCGATAAATCCAACAATGTCCAGCTGTTGGCTGCTGTTGCTTGGACAATTTCCAGTGAAGATACGTTAAATTTGTTAATAGATACACATTTCCCAAGTAACCACCGAACTATAAATGGCATTAGATATTATTCTGCCAGCACTAATGATAATACAACAGAGCTGCTGAGGTCTGGTCTATATTCCGGTAATGCGGAGAAAAGTCAATGTGGTTTTCATACTCAAAGATGGTAAATATTCTCACGTAAGTCCAAAAGACCTCAGACTCAATAGTATGCTATCATTCCTCTAAAACCACTAGAAAGACTGATTGATATGCACATTCCTGGCAGTATTAATATACAACTACTGTCTGCGGCTTAACATACATACTGCAAAGGTTAATCGATGATTCTCTGCATCATAAGGAGTACACAAACACAATGGTAGTATTCCTAGACATAGAAGGCTCTTTTAACAACGTCAATACATCAGCGACAAATCTGAATCTGAAGGTAGATAGATCGCTTTCCGAGTTGATCAATTTATTGCTTACTAGTGGTATTATCAACTTGAAACTGGGCGGGACATCTGTCTAAAGATTTGTCAGAAGAGGTAGCCCACAAGGGGGTGTCCTATTTTAATTTAGTGGTTAACGAACTATTGATAATCCTGGAGGTTGAGGGTGATCGCTTATGCATACGGCGTTGCTATAGTAATATCTGGAAAGTACTCCTATAAAACGCTTTAAATAAACTACTTGGATGGGCAACTCGGTGTGGTTTAGGTGTGAATCTCTTCTCCAGGAAATATAAAATTTCAGTCATTGACCCGCCGTCCCTTAATGGAATAGGCTTAACTTTCTGGGTCTTATTTTGGATAGGAAGCTAATCTGGAAACCTTACATACAAGAACGACTCAAGAAAGCCACGGTAGCACTTTTCTCTTGCAAAAAGCTATTGGGAACAAATGGGGTTTACAACCCAGAATAACTCACTGGCTCTAAATATCGGTCTTTAGACTCACGTACGGGGTGATTGGCTGATTAACTGACTTAGATAAGACCAAATACCATAAAAACTAAGCAAAGTCCAAGCAAAACCTGAGACCCTCCAACATCTTTATAATGGATATATTAACAAATATGAATACCCCGAGATATATCCTGCGAATAGATGATAACTATTTCTATCAAAGATTGCTGTTATACGAAACGGAATTAGGGTCAAAGGAATACTCCATAACCTCTGGCGTTCCACAGGGCTCCATCCTCGGACCTGTTCTATGGAAAATAATGTACGATGGTGTATTGAGACTACGAATCCCCGCTGGAGTACAAATCGGTTACGAGATAGTAGTTACGGTGAAAGTTAAATGCTAACTAGACCATCGCATCTGTCAAACAATGGCTAGAGTCAAAGAGTTTAACTTTGGTAGAACACAAAACGGAGGCAGTGCTTATTAATAGCCGCAGAACAAGAGAGATTATCAATGTCAAGTTGGGGAGTCATACAATAATCTTCAAAAGCTGCATTAAATATCTTGGCGTTATGATAGACGACAGGCTAAACTTTACTAACTACATGGAATACATATCAAAGAAGGCATCGAATGTACACTCGGCGCTTTCGAGAATGTTGCCAAATGGGGCCCAAGAAATACCAGGAGACTATTACTATCCAGAGTTGTGACCTCAAGAATTCTCTACGCTTCTCCAATCTGGGCTGATGCATTAAAAGTGGAAAATAATCGATCGCGTATAAACAGCATCTCCCCGCATGTCCTGGGTGTGAAGAAGATCCGGAACATGTCGTTTTTAATTGTCCAAGGTTCCTTGATGAAAGACGAAGATTGGAGAGTGAAATAAATAAAACACTTAATGCTCCAAATATACTTGTAATAACAAAGATGCTAAGATCGGAGAGCAGTTGGGTTAGCGGTTAGCACGTTACTAACCCGAGTACAAATGGAGCTCAGACAGGCAGAAAGCCGTGTAAACTGAAATACCCGCCCCGCGAAATAATACCTGGCGACAAAACAGATTTGATCTTACTGGATCTGAAGCGCTCAAAGTATTTGATTCCTCTCTATAGATTAACTCTGTAATTGGTACAATCATTGGACACTGTCTTATATGTAAACGTGCAACAATGCTTAGAGGAGGAAACTTTACTTCACCTTCTTTGCACTTGTCCAGCACTCTCCCAAAGAAGGAAACTTCACTTAGGAGCCATCTGCTTCAGCAGCCTTAGCGAACTAATAAATGCAGACATTAGACGCTTCCTACGCTTCATCAGAAGCTCCAATTGGTTCAACGAGTAGGTAAGATAAATTTGTCCCCGAAAGATACATGTGGTATCACAATGAACTGGCCACTTCCACCTAAGCTAACCTTATCGCCGAATACAACTGACTATGCTCAAGCTTGTGGGCAGGAGCTCTAGCCTAAACATTGCAGAGAAAATTATATTTTTTTTAAATTGGGCTCAAGCTAACGGTACATTGATACTTTAACTTCATTCTAAAATTGTTTCCTAAGTTTTCATCCGTTGGACCAAATCGTCCAACGCTATCTGCTTGTGTTCCACAGTAACTCACTAACTCTTGTATATCTTGTTACCATCTGCTATTAATTGTTATTGCATTGCCACTATCTTCTCCTATGTATGTCCTTCTTCCATCTGTTATGCTTGCAACTTTAGTTTTAGCGGCATGTAGCATAGTTTGGTGTGTTTGCAGATAGCTGAAAGTATCTTTTCACGTAGTATCTCAGCAGTTTTTTAATAAGACTTGAGCCGTATGATAATGTTTTTGATGATGTTTTTAACTACAGATTTGAAAACTTAATGCTGAACGCTATAGACTTTCTGATCTTGCGAGGTTTTTTTTCGAAATGTTTTTCAAGATTCAAGTTGTTCGCTATCACCATACTCAGACATTTGTATTGCTCTTCGACTTCAACGGGTTCAACACTGCTCCTTTCTTGAAGATCATTTTCACTTTTGATTCTCTAGTCTTCACTGTTTACAGCACTCATGCAACCGACTAATAAGATGCAAAGTCACAGGCGGGTAAGATAAAGAACGATGTCATCCTCGATTAATAGAACCTTTATCCGAGAACATGCAAAGTCTATTCGAACTTCAGATGAAAATAGTGCGGAAAGTTCAAAGCCAAATATCATGCAACCTGCTTGTCAGAGAAGAATCTGGAAGTAAAGGTATGGTTGTTGCAAGAGGTTTTCACTTATAAGGTATTTAGCCGTCTACCGTTCGGCCGCAAAAGTGGTTTTCACTGCCAAAATATATTAAAAGTTTCCAAATTCAGTACTCCTGATATTGTGCATATGAATTTGATAGTAACCAATTCAACTACCATACAAGAAGATCTCATGAAAAACGTTTGCATGGTTTGCTACCATATAAAATAGCGTTTGATATACTTACTTACTTATGTCCTATATCCCCTTGTGGGTCCTAGGACCTGGACTACGCCTATGCGCCAACGTGTACGGTTTCTGGAAATGTGTCTCAGCTCTCCCCAGCTTTTCCCCAACTGAAGTGTTTCCTTCTCGACTGCTCTGCGCCATGTTCTCCTTGGACCACTAGGTCTTCTGCCGTCCTGAGTTAAGGGGTTCCATTGCATAGCATGGTTCGCTACGGAGCTGTCACCCTTTCGGAGCGTGTGACCAATCCACTGCCACTTCCGTCGTTGGATGGTTGTGCCTATTGGTTCCTGACCCGTTCTCTCGTAAAGATGTTCGTTAGAGATACGATTGGGCCAGAAAATCCTTAAGATGTTGCGCAGGCACCTATTAACGAACGTTTGCAGCTTTCTGGTGATAGCGGTGGTCACTCTCCATGTGCTGCATCTATATAACACCACGGATACAACGTTGGAACGGAACAGTCTTAGCTTGGTGTTCAAACTGATTGCATTGCTTCGCCATATTTTGGACAACATCCCCAACGCGGACTTTGCTTTGGCGATTCTGTTGGCTATATCCAGTTCGGTTCCACTATCGGTCGAGACAATACTCCCAAGATACTGGAAATCCTCTACTCTCTCTACCGGTTGTCCAGCAATGCGTATTTGAGCCGATGAGTTCGTTCCAAGACTGATAATTTTAGTTTTTGCTGTATTAATTTTCAGCCCGACGACGCCAGCCTCCCTCTCCACATCCGCTGTCATTTGGTGGAGGTCCATAATTCTATGAGAGAGTAAGCATACGTCGTCAGCGTAGTCGAGATGTTTAAGTTGGGATGTGAGAGTCCATCGAATTCCTCCGTTTCCCGTCGACAAAGCTGCACGAAGCACATCGCTAATCACCAATAGGAATAGTATTGGTGAAAGAATGCAGCCTTGTCTTACCCCACTTTGGATCTCAAATTCCTCAGACAACCTTCCTCTGTGCAGAATGTGACATTTGGACCCTTCGTAAGTAGCTTTGACAATAGCAATTAATTTATCAGGAATACCTCTCCTGCGTAAGGCACGCCAAATAAATTCCCGATTGACACCATCAAATGCCTTTCAAAATCGATGAACAACAGGTGTTGTGGTGATCGATATTAAACACATTGCTCGATGATGATCCGCATCATCGACACAGGAGGATCCAGAGAGGATACCTGCTTGTTTGGCGTCGAGTGTGTCTTCAAGGTGTTCTTTGATTCACTCCAGGATGATTCTAGCTATTATCTTAGCTACAGCAGGCAGCACGCAGATACCTCTCCAGTTTCCGCACTCCATTAAACTACCTTTCTTAGGAAGCTTGACGATCATTCCCTTTTTCCACTCGTCAGGAAAGTTCTCGGCTTCCCAAGCTCTCTCTATAAGTGGAAGCAGAAGCTCAGCCGATGTTGTTGGCGGTGCTCGTAAGAGCTCTGCGGGAATACCGTCAAGTCCGACCGCCTTGTTGGTTTTAAGTGCCTTGATCGCGATAGTGATCTCATCCTTACTGGGAGGCGCGGTGCGTATTCGGGCATTTCTTACCTCGGACACCTCATTCTGATTTGGGAACATATCGTTAGCGAATACACGGTTTAAAACCGTAGCAAAATGCTCCTTCCATCTCTTAAGCTGGTCCTCATGCGAAATAAGCAAGGAACCGTCTAGGCTTTTCACTGGGTGTTGGCTGGAGCTGCGACCACCTGTCAGCTCTTTAGTGATTCTGTAGACGGTCCTACTATCGCACCTTCGTGCAGCATCTTCTGCTTCTGTAGCCAGCGCGTTGATGTAGTTGCGCCTGTCACGTCGCACGCTACGCTGAACTTCTCTCATCTTCATGCGATATAGGGACTCTAGCTCATTACTCCCTGCTGCTGGAGCGGCTGCAATGCGAGCTTTCAGCTGTTTCCGTTCGTCAATCCGTCTCCAGGTATCCTCGGAAAGCCAAGCGTTTGATATGTTCTCCTATATATCTTGTAGATTCAAAAGTGTGATGAATAACTCATCATATATGGCTGTTCAGGGTTGTATCAATGTCGAACCGCCTATTCTGTTCTACCATATTGAGATTACCTATACCTACGATGCATAGTATGTAATGTATACTCACCCAAATACGAGTCTTCAAATTCTGGTTGCAGATCGCTTTATGAATTGATGAATTCCCCTTCAATAGAACAGATTTTAAGCTAAAAGTATAATATATTCCTAAATGTACTAGAAACATCTACATCTCAACATCCTTAAACTTAAACCTTAACGGAATATTCGGCACATTAACAATATGCGCCCTGAACAGATTCTTCGTTGAATAATCGAATTGGACATGAAAATTCCTTATCAAACGACAAAGTGCTGTCTCCAATTCCAAATCAACTATCCTTCGTCCAATACACATCCTAGGACCAAAGCCAAATGGCAAAAACACAAAAGGATTCACATTCTTCGCCATTGGGCACTTACTGTCACCGTCACCTTCCCTAAGCCATCGTTCAGGAATAAATTCATTCGGGCGTGGATAGAACTTCTCATCACGCATCAGCTGCTGTGAGGGCATTGCAATATCTGTATCCTTTGGTACCTGATATCCACTCAGTACTAGATCTCTTCCTGTCGAACGAAAGTTACCCGTTGACACTGGGTACAAACGTTGAGCCTCCTTAATACAAGCTCTTAAGTAAGGCAGGTTTTTCATTTTATCAGTTGTAAGTGGAGTATCCTTATCGAGAAGAACACTCATGATTTCCTTTCGAAGGATATCTTGTTTATCAGGATTTTTTGAGAGGATTATCAGGCAACCAGTTACTGCTGAGGAGGCCTGGAAATAGAAAAAAAAAAGTCTTTATGTGCTTAAAAGAAAGGATTGACTTCTTACCGTATCCACGCCTGCTAAGAGTACATCCATAGCCATAGTGATGGCGATCTTACGATCTATTTTCAATAATCTCTCCAGGATACTCTTGTCAGAGTCCGGCTTCTCTGGATTGGGATCATTCTTCAGCCGATCTATAGCTGCATCTATGTATTTGATAGTAAGTTTGGTGATTTTATCGAAATTTTCGAGAATCTTCTTGTACTTTGGTGTGGGAATTATCTTCCAAAGGGATGGTTCAAAGTCCAATTCATACATCAGCTGGAAAGTATGTTTCATCCCATCGATTACTTCCTTTGCTTCGGGATTTTTCTCAATATTATTGATGGCACCGAGTTCAGTGTCGAGTGCCACCAAACATGCAGACTCCATGGCCCAGTGATTGATATCATCTTCAAAATCTGCAGAAACTTCAAAGGTTATCGGATCCCTGATTACTTTTATCCTGTAAATAGAAGAATTTTACAAAACTCTATTAGATGTGGGCTGGGTATAGCGTAAGTAAAACCTTTCAACAAATTCCTTCATAACATTGTCCATCCTGGGAACATACGATTTTGTTGTTTTAAGATTCATCATAACTGGGTTTACAATCTTTCGAAAGTGTGCCCATTGTTCACCTTGCCTAGGAGAAGAAGATGTGGTATAGTGAGGTTAAGAAAGTCTTATGAACTTACTCAGCAACTAATCCAGCTGCATGTTCGAAAACATCCGAACGGTGTACCTTTCTGTAATACTGTACAATGTCTAGGCCCCTTCGAATTGGCCAAATGCCCTCCGTGCGAAATATCTTTCCGTAATCTTCGGGATCAAATGTGAAAACAATATTGCGTTTACCGAACAATCCTGGTAATACAAATATTTCCCCATAATCCTTGCGAAATATACGGTTGATTTCTGGAAGGGTTTCCTTGTAATAACGTCCTGAAAATAAAATGCAACTGATTAGTCGGAAGTAACCGCAGGTCAGTGAAGAGGTGGGGAAAATGTTGTCAAAACTGAGCAGCGGTCTTGAATCTTTTTCTGATATAAGTCATACGTTCAGTAGCAGTTGACTTGGTCCATTGCCGCTGCCATCTCTTTCCAACATGAGCGTACGAGTATAGCTTATCGTGTTGCCCCAAGATATCTGATTCAAACATCACTTGGTTGGTTGGTTGGTTTAAGAGCGTGAGCTTATACTCTTCACTTAGGCTTCCACTGGGCCCGTTGTGTTCCCCTCGTCTATCGAACTGTAAGTGCTGTGCTTTGGGAATTAAGCGTTGAGAGGGGTTTTAGGTATTGGGATCATGGCGAGTATCAATGGGAAACTATGTCGTATAGTGATCGGTGAACTGTACTGTTAGTCTAACGAACTCCAGTATATCACCGATTCCCTTCTTGCTGAGGTGTGTTATATCCGGTATCCTTGGGGATCCCAGAATTTTCAGTCTTAACCTCGCTGTAGCAAGGCAGTGGCGGATGAAGTATAGAATATCTATCTATTGTTCTATCAGCTATCCTGAGTCTGAAGGAATGTTTAATAAGATTGATGTCCCCTGTTAAAAGTCCCATCTTCAATCTCAATTGTGTTCTGCTTGAGTTTAAAGCTCTTTTTGCTATGCTGTGACTGGGTTTTTGCCATTTTACACGTGTCTAGATTCGTACAGTAGTTATTGAACTTCTGTCGTATCTTCTCATTGATTATTGTTTTAATAGTTGTCAGTGGGACCCCTATTGTATTATCAGGATTCAGTTCCATGTTACCCGCCCCTTTTCCTTGCCAGTTCATCTGCCATCCCGGTACATCTTCATGCCCAGGTACCCATGTAATTGCGTTTGGCAAGTAAGTTCAATTTAGTTTTGCACTCCCTTACTAGTCGTGATTTCGACATGGGGTTCGTATTCGCGCTAATTGCTGCTTTGCTGTCCGAGCAGATGTCGATTTGCCTCGCTTCGCTGGTGTCTTCTGCGAAAGTATGTAGCACTTTGTAACACTTTTGAAAATCTAAAAATCTTTTTAAAAATCTTGGTAGAACTTATAGTTTGAAAATGAATCACAAAATGCTGTATCAAAAGTTGACATGTTGGTTGAATACGGTCCTGATTAAGGCTTCTGGTGCCTAATCGATCAGTAATAACGTCTTTCTAGCATTGATCTTTCGGGTGCAGATGTAAGTTGCGTTCTGTATCATCGACCTGTATACTTCGACCTCTATCCCTTATACGTAGTTTTCTACCGCAACGTATACAACTTTTGTCTCCACAACTTTTTAAAAAAGTAAATCACATTAGGAATACTTACAAACGAGCGTATTTTGCCGCATACTATTACTCGCACTTTCGTACACTTTTACGTTGACGTGTTGTGTATTTTAGTGAAGCATGAGCATGATTTTTTGAAAAACTAGTCACAAACGTCAAGTACACATGTCGGTCAATATTCCACTCATTTGATCTATCGAATATTTTGTTTGAGTTGCTGCAGTGTTTGTGGTTTATTAGTATACTGATATACCCATGAAAAGAATTCCGGAGCTGTTAGATCTGGTGATCGTAGCGATCATTCGACATCACCATTTCTGGAGACAATTCGGTCTGGAAACACTTTATAAAGTGTCACCGTAATGTTGAAACCACATGATGTTGCGCAAGCCCAAAACATCCAATTGAGGGGATGTGAAGCTGTGAAGCTGAAAAGAAGTCCGGAGCTGTTAGATCTGGTGATCGTAGCGGTCATTCGACATCACTATTTCTGGAGATATTTCGGTCTGGAATCACTTTATAAAGTGCCACCGTAATATTGAAACCACATGATGTTGCGCAAGCCCAAAACATCCAATTGAGAGGATGTGAAGCTGTGAAGCTGAAAAGAAGTCCGGAGCTGTTAGATCTGGTGATCATAGCGGTCATTCGACATCACCATTTCTGGAGATATTTCCGTCTGGAAACACTTTATAAAGTGCCACCGTAATGTTGAAACCACATGATGTTGCGTAAGCCCAAAACATCCAATTGAGGCGTCAAACAATTCTCAATCATGTGTTGGTATAATTCTCCACTAAAAGTAACTCCATATTCATTTTTGAAAAGTACGGTCCAATGACTCCCCCAGGCCAAATAGTGCACCACCATGTCACTCTTTTCAGAATGTAAAGATGACTCATGAATAATTTGTGGATTTTCATTTGCCTAGAACTGTTTTGTTTGTTACCGTAACTATTTTAATGGAAATGTGCTTCATCACTCATTATGATCTTTTCATGGAAATTAGGGTTATCGTCTTGGGTAATTGATTTTGAGGAAGATTCGGATATGCTGTCTCGCACAGTATCAATGTTTTCAGACGTTGCCGTAGTACGACGCATGAGAGCCAGGCTTCAAATTCATGTGTTTTAGGGTAGGTAGTCCCTCTTGTTAGGACATTATTTCGACCCGAAATTTCTCATAACTTTCATATAGTTACTGTAATTGACGACTTACGTTTTAACCTCTAAAACACTTTGATTTATCGAATATTGTTCCATGATACATTTGCCACGAATGCCGAATAAAATCTGTCAAAACTGAAATATCACAAAATGGCGGCCTTAAGGTACATGTCTATTTGAGAGTATTTTCGTTAGTAAACAGTTGAGAGTTACTCTCGGGTGGCTGTCTATTTGAGAGTAATATTTTCGAGATTTTAATATAGCGAGTTCTCTGGTAGAATTTTGAGAGTTTATTTCCTGAGAGTACTCTCATAACGGTGTCCACTTGATATATGTATTTCTTCTGCTAATTATCAGTTGGAAGTAGTGAAAGTAACATGTATCCTTACAAGCGGAAGGTTGCAGCTGCTTTTATTATTGTCACTGTTCTTAAAAAAGAAAAAAAAATCCTGTGTTAAACCATGGATAGATCGTCGTCACCTATTCGGTGCAGTGTCTACTCTTACAAGAGAGCTTCAAATTGAAGATGCTCAACAATTTAGAGATTTTTGCCGTTTGACAAGACATAATAGAAGCCGTTGGGCCCACTATTTTTAAAAAAGATACTCAATTTCCATAAGGTTTCAAAAGACTCATATTTTTCTATTAGTTGATTTGTTTCCTCCGATTACCACTGTTTTACAATGTTGACTATCGACAGCTACTCGCCAAATACGAACTGTCTTGGAATTATGCGAGCTAATCTCTGAATAGTGATCAAAACATGTGTCCACTTGCGAGTGACTATCAAAAAGTTCGAATGTCGAGAGTTAAAAGTCAACTCTCTTAAGACTGTGTCCACTTGCGAGTTTGCTCTCGAGAGCAGTCCGCCAGATTGTCTCCGGGGTGTGTTTTGGTTTTTCGTCTGCATCCAACCATTTCCCAGGACTTGTACCTACGATTGTCGTACAGAATCCACTTTTCATCACAGGTGATTATCCGGTGCAAAAACCATATTTATTGTGACTCGTTCAATCCATGTGGTACCCACTTATCGAGTTTCTTTACATTTCCCATGAGAGAAGGTGTCGACCTATTGTCATGTGGGATACTCCAATGCCATGTACGATGTAACACGCCGATTTTTTTGGGTCCAAATAGAACTTTTCAAACCAACGTCGAATAAGGCGTTCGTTTACCGCTACATCCCCAAATGCATTATTAATGTTTTTCGCTGCCAGAGACGCATTAAATTCATAAAGAAAAAGAGTCAAAATTTGAACTGCCGACAGGATGTTAAATAATTCCTACAAAAAAATAACTGTACTTGTAACGAAGTCCAACACGTCAAACACACGTACCACTTTATCTTATAAAAAAAGAAAATTGCACCTTAAATCGGACATTTCTTGTGTTAAAACCTTTACTTTGAAACACTGCAATGAAATTTCATAGAGTCACTCGTAGAATGGAAATAAAAGGGAGAAAGTACCAATTTAGAAATAACGACCCTCGTATTTTATTTAGTATATCAAAGAATGACAATAGAAAGAGCAAAACACTGGTGCTTTTGATGCACCGTCATCTCTCCAATTTTACCGACCGCTTGCCTACCGAAACTGATTTCAACTTTGGCTTCAAACACACGATATCGGACGACAGATCTGAGTGGACGGAACGCGATGTCCTTTACAAAAGATCGCTATCAATTTTTACGAATGGATTCAAAACTTAGAACGATGTCGGCGATGGAGTCTTCTTGGAGGACTTAGGCATCCGCCTCTCCTTCAACCTTCCGAACAATTCCAGCGTCTTTCAGGCCGAAGTCACCACCATTCACCAAGCCGCTGACTGACTGGCGGTAAATACTGTATCGCCAGCCAGGCAGCTATCGAATCCCTCACATCCAGTATCATAATATTTAAGTCAGTGAAAGACTGCTGCGTATCTCTTAACGAGATCGCTGGACAATACAACCTCACCCTTTATTGGGTTCCAGGTCACTGTAACGATCCGGGAAACAGGCGAATTGTCTAATTATTTCCAACATTGACGCACCGATGGCTTATGCTAAGTATCTCATCCACGCCGATGCGCTAAACAAAGTACAACATAGAGAGAGCCAGCTTGGTCAATGCCATGCCGCTAGGCTACTATGACCAAAATTAAACCAAAGAAGGTCAAATGGACTTCTAAAGCGTAAGACATTAACCTATATAATAAGCGGACACTGTACGATAGGTAGACATGCTCAAAGGTTAGACATCCCACAGAAACGAGGAAGAAGAAAAGACAATCCTTTACTTTTCAATAATCTCAATACTGTCTCTACGGCGAACATAGTTCCATCAGGAAAAGTTCCAGGAGCGGACAGCATGACCCACCTGTCCCTACCTATTGGCAGCACAATGGACCTATCTTGGTGTAAGTGTACTTCAACGAGGGCCCCCTCAACTAACTAAAAGAACACTTCAATACGATTTATTAAAACTACACTACAAATTACCTCCTGGCATAAATGCCTTCAAGAGAGCATATTTCGATGGACCCGGTATCGATTTAAATGGTCGAGCATTCACCCAGTCTTCCGATTCACTTAACACTGATTTTTCCACTGGTATCTAATACAGTAAAAAAAAATGTTTAACAAATTATAACACACTTTGCACTACAACTTCTACCTGAGCTTGTGTTAAAACTGATCGCTTACCCAATGTGGGTATATCCGCTGCTATGCGGAAACTATTTAACCAACGCGTACTCATGGCAAGAGATGATAACTTACTGCAACGCGAAGCACGAATCACCAGAAAATGTTGATAGTACCTGGACAGCTTTCGGTAGAATTCTTTGTTAAAAAAACAAACTCAAACCCAAAACAAACACGACGCCCGTATGCAGTGTGTAAAAAGTTGTTTGGGGTCTAAAGATACTTTTTTTTTTTCATTTTGTTGAAAGCAAACAATGGAATCTACTAAAAGCTCCAAGCCGGTTGTTAAAAAAACAAATAATGAAACCAGATCTTGATTGTTGGGGGTCATTGGGTGACCGTGAAGAAACAATCAAGAAGCGCTAGGCTATCGGCAGACTGTATCTGGTTCAGTTTTGATTCATACCGAGTACAGGGCGCGAAAACGAAAGTCTTGCACTTTGCAATTCAAATATAAAATTTTGAATTTTTAGCCTTTGAGAATTTGAGTGTTACAGTGGGGCCTGGAATATGTCAAATAGATTTTTTTATTTATTCTGTTTTTTTTATAAATTGGTATTGCAATTAATGATCTTTGTTTAGAGACACTTTGTATTCAGTTAAAAATGGAGATTAATGCCGCGCATTATTTTAATTATTTCAATGTGGAGTGAACAATATTGCATACTTATGGTGGTCCTATTTGACGAAAAATTTTTTTTTTCGAATTTTAAATGGGGCACCCTATCAATATGTTCTATGTTACGAGTATGAGGAAGTTGTACAATTTAAAATTTTTTTTTTTTATTTTTTTTTTTTTCAAAACCGATTGATATTGATTGAGGTAATAAGTTTTTTATTTTGAACTTTTAAAATACACTTACTTACGTAACGGGCTCCCGACCAAAAATCCGTCGGAGAATTTTTCTTTCGAAGGAGCCCAGTATCAGCTCTCCCTTTCTGCTTATCGTCCAGCACTCGGCGCCATAAAGCAGAACTGGCAGGATAAGGGTTCTGTAGAGCATACATTTTGTCCTTCGAGTTAGGAGTTTTGAACCCAATTGTTTTGCCAAACCGAAGTAGCAGCGGTTTCCTAGGGTAATTCTTCGCCGGATCTCCACTAGGATTTGTGGAGTTCATGTTTACTCCGAGGTAGATAAACTCCTTAACTACATCGAAATTGTTGCTATCAATAGTGACATTCTGTCCTAGGTGGTGGATAGATGCTTGTTTGTTTCTTGATAGCATGTACTTAGTCTTATCCTCATTTACTACAAGGCCAACAAATTTCGCCTGTTCTTCAATCGCCGCAAAAGCCTCTATCACAGCACGCTGGGAGCGACCGATGATGTCGATATCGTCTGCATACCCCAGTAGCTGGACGGATCTGTTGAAGATAGTGCCTTCCGTGTTGACACCTGCCTTGCGCACTATCTGCTCTAACACGAGATTAAAGAAGTCACATGATAGTGCGTCTCCTTGCCGAAATCCGGTGCATGTTTGGAATAGTTCGGAGGAACTACTTCCAAATTGCACGTTGCAGCGCGTGTTTTCCAGCGTCACGCTACAAAGCTGGATCAGTTTTGCCGGGATCCCGAATTCGGCCATCGCCACATAAAGCTCCTGACGATGAATGATATCATATGCGGCCTTGAAGTCGATGAATAGGTGGTGAGTCTCGACTTGAAATTCATTAGTCTTTTCCAGGATTTGCCTCAGTGTGAAAATTTGGTCTATAGTCGATCTGCCGGGCTGGAAGCCACACTGGTACGTGCCGATTAGTGTGTTGCAGAATGGTTTGAGACGTTCACACAGTACGTTGGATAGGATCTTGTATGCGACATTAAGCAGGGATATGCCTCGATAATTCTTGCAACTTTTAAAATACAGATATGTATTATTTATGATTTTAAAATATATATGTGAAATAAAAGTATATAAGTAAAGGGTGTCCCAAAATGTACGCATGATTTGAATTTTGCGAGTGTTGTCAACGAAAAAAAAGACAGCGTGGCAGCTGACAGTTCAGGGTTATTGAAAATAGAGTTCTACACGAAGAAACAACGCGTTTTCATTGTTGAGCAATATTTAAAAAATAATGAAAGTTTGGTAGCTACAGTTCGTAATTTTCGTACGAATAGTGATTTAACTTCATCAACTGTGAAGAGAAAGAGCTTCAAAATTCAGGGAGAATTTATCAATTATTGATTTTAGACACTCTAGCCTTCCTACAACAAGTCGTTGAACACAAAACATCGATGCAGTTCGTGAAAGTGTTGTTGAGAGTCCATGGTCAAGAATTGGATATTTCGAGGAACACTCTACAGCGTATTCTAATGAAAGATTTGCAACTGAAGTCTATTGACCACGGTCAACAAAAAAAGTTCGTTGGAACAATAAGTGGATGTTGATTTTTCAAACAAAATCATCACCAGCGATGAGGCTCATTTTTATCTTGATGGCTTTGTTAATCGCGGATTCAGAAAATCTGCGAGTGATTGCTGAGAAACATATGCATCCACAACGTGTGCGGATTTTGGTGCGGATTTTGGCGCGGATTTTGAGCTGAAGGCATAATCGGACTATTTTTCTTTGAAAATGCGGCTGGTCTGGTACACTTAATGGTGCTCGCTATCGCGAAATGATAATCCAGTTTTGTGTGCCTAAACTGCAAGATATGGATGTGGACGACATGTGGTTTCAACAAGACGGTGCCACATGCCATACAGTCCGAGAAACAATTCAATTACTGCATGATTCATTTCCTAGTCGTGTAATTTCCCGTTTTGGTGATCAGAATTGGGCGAACAGATCGTGCAATTTAACGCCCCACGGCCATCCGCCTTGAAGGAGCAAGAGATAAGCGCTGTATCAACGAAGTTAGGCCACATTTATGCAAAACGATCATGGAAAATTTCGAAAGTTCTCTGAAGTACGACACCGATTCCTTAATTTGTTTAAAGCAGATACCATCCCCTTTTTGGTATTATTTGACACGCTTTCATCAAAGGAAACAAATGCTTCCAATTCCTCTGAATGATACTGTAAGACTGTAACGAATTTACCTCCTCAAATTTCTTTAAATCTTAGTAGTTCTACTCGTACGAGTAAGTCATTATTATGCACTTTGCAAGCGGAACTTGACACAAACCAATATTTTACATAAACCATAATAAATAAAGGGTCTTTCATTAAGTGCTTCCTATCTTCAAATTTAAATAAAACAAAATGTGTGTGAGATATCATCGACACTTTTTATTTATTTGAAAGGCCTATTGATGCCATTATGTACGAAATATAACATTGTTCAAATATCTACCGAGGCTTCTCTGGGTGGCGCGCATCCAAAATGTCCAATTTTCCATGACTGCGGCGCATAAATCAGGCTGAATTTGACCGATGGCATGGGTTATGTTGGCTTTGACGGCCGCTGTGGTTTGTGGCTTATTCGCATAGACCTGTGACTTCAGAAAACCCCACAAGAAAAAGTCCAACGGGGTCAAATCGAACGATCTCGGTGGCCAGTTCACATCACCTCCACGTGAAATGACCATGCCCTCGAATCGCACGTAGCGCCGTCCTCTTGAAACCACATGTCGTTGGTGTCCATATGATCCAATTCAGGCTAAAAGAAGTTGGTAAGCATCGTAGTTGGTAAGCATCGACCTTGAACCTTGATCCTCCCGCTCAGTGATTACGCACTTAACCACTGAGCCACGACTCCCAAAGTAGTTGTAGTAGTAGTAGTAGTAGTAGTAGTTGTTGTTCAATTTTGAAACAATTATTTTTTGTAATTTTTTTTCATTTCTATTACCCTTTTTAAAAATTGGAATCACATTAACAATTCGGGATAGGTTCCCGAGAAAATACTTCAATTGAAAAGGTGAGCCACCGATAGTCTGGCTCTGGAAATTGCTTTTAAGACGGAAGTAGAAATTCTATCGTCTGTACAAGGAGAGAGAATTGATTGTTTTAAAAACCCGGAATGGGCTTGAAAACGAAGCTGTTTCTGGAAAATGTGTGGTCTACGAGTTATGTAGCTGAGCAACCACCACAAGACATTGAAAAGTCACAAGGATTAAACGTCAATACTGAGCCAAAGTAATGACAATAAGATTAACCGCATTTTCATTGCGTGAAAAACCGAAAATCCATCCAAAAACATTTGCAGAGACATACTTTGAACTCTGTACACACAAAATATGTCAAAGGTGACATTGCAAATAGTGCAGGTAATTTTTAGGATATCAGCACTAAAAGAAAAAACATTAGCTTCATTAGAATCCTTCACAAATACTCGCGGAATGCGATTCATTAGTATTGGGACAAAAGTCATAGTTAGAAATTTTGCACTTCCTTTTCAGATAAATCGATGACGGATTGTTGTCGTGTCGCTTTGAAAGTAATGAGATGGTCCATAACACATACCTAGGCGAGATACAAAAATGTTGATATACCAAATATATCACATGAGATTCATTTACGCCGTTGGTGATGTTACGTGTTTTTGTACCCCCACTGTATATTCTTTAATTCATGTGTTGTTACTTTATATTTGCCGCCTTTTTACTTGCATAATATTTGTTTGTTAAATGGTAATAAAGCTGAAAATTTGCATGTTCATTTAGGTGTTCACCTAAACGTCGTTTCACATTTAAGATAAAATATTGGACGAGTAACAAGATCAGCTAAGCATTTTAAATGTATTTTATGATTCAAAATCAAAATCCCTTCAAAGCTAAATGGCACAATGCTTCATTTCGCAGACAAGAAACTCAATTGGAAACTGAATAACAAGACCGTGTCAGGAAGGCCTCGGTTACCCTTTATTTCTGTCGAAGAGCCGAACATGGGATCTTCAGTCTAAAGTGGTCCATTGGATTTGTACGGCAATAGTGAAGCCCATCCTAATATACAGAGTACTAGTCTGGTGGACGGCACTGGGTAAGAAAACAAATTCTGATCTTCTAAGTAAAGTTCAAAGGTTATCATGCCTCTGTATGATGGGTGCTTTCAAAACAACTCGTACCGCTGCACCAGTGACAATTCTCCACTTCCTTCCTGTTGATATTTTTAGGAAGCAAATGGCGACTGAAGCATTTACTTTGATGTCAGATACAAGACTAGAATTCCTATCTGGAGAAATTTTAAACAATTCTGCGATAGAGATATTCACAGATGGATCTAATAAAGCGTATGGTATGCGTGCAGTGCACCTGATGTAAACATTACCAGACGACTACCAGATCACTGTAGTGTATTTCAAGCGGTATTTACGGGAATCCGTGAAAGGAATGCCGCAGGCCTCTTAACGAGATAGCTGACAGTTGCGACATTTTTCTGTGCTGGATTCCAGGGCACAGGGACTTTCCGGGCAACTACAAAGGTTGAGGGTGGCCGTGGTGTAGTGGTAACATCATCGCTTTTCACGCTGTTGGTTCACGGTTCGAATCCTGATGTCAAGAATTATCTATTTATTTCACATGAAATAAATAAAAAAGTCGATCACTTGCGAAAGCTAAGTCAACTCTACTGTGAAGGCATAATATGGCTAAAATGCAACTTGATCGTGATGATGACATCAGGAGGACGGAAAAAAATACTGTGAATCATAAGCAACGACAATAATAGTGAAAATAAACAAAATACTCCTCAGTTATCTGGACAACCACCCTTGGAGTTCACTGAAACTTAACTACCACCTGAGTTTCAAAACAACTTCACCAATCTGTCTTTCTCTTTGTGTCTTCCCCTTTCCAAAAAAAAAAACAAAAGCCCGTGTCCTTAAAAATTAGTATAAGGGTATTCATATCCCCTTTAACACGTGCAAATTATAAAAAAAAAAAAAAACTACAGAGCGAATAAGTTGGCCAAATAGGATGCGGGTCGGAATATCACTGAAAATAAAAAATATACTGAAGCCAGAAAAATGGCAAATAGCAGGGGTGGAATACTATCAGTTCTCGTGTTTCGTCGAAGCAGATCTATCCTAACCTGGATCTGAAGAGAACGGAAAGACCAAGATTTCCACATTTGTCGAAGGCTTGACTGCCGAAAAAAGTTCAAATTATTCTCCGAATATGCAAAAGGAGAAAAAGAGAAGACGGTTTTATTTGCCGAACACCTAGATGAAACGTTTAACCCATTTGAAGACAGACACTGTTAGGTGAACTCTGTGGTTACTATTTCAAAAGAAAATAACTTTATAATCGTTTAAGTATATATTTCACTTTTACAGGTGTCAAATTCAATTGTTTATAATTTAAAATGAAATTCGACGGGAAATATACGAGTATAGGCTCATATTCATAGTTATATGTTAAATTCGAGTGTAACTGATCTGGAGTCTAAAGTTAACACACAGATTGGTCAGGGCTGGTATTCATAGAGAATATTGCAGCTCTGTTTGATTAAATAGATGTCTAAAGTCTAATCTACTACAACTCTACTACAAATTATATTCGATCTATTACGAAATCACTTTCTGAAAGGGAAATTTCAAAAATACGTAAACTTATTCCTTCGGTTTTGCTGTTGTAAACAGAAATAAGGTAAGAATTGTAATTATAAGTACTCGTATGTTTTGAAATAAACAAAAAATTAAAAAATTAGAGATGAGTGGAAAGGAATATAAAAGAGTAAGGGTGACAGAGAAAGAAATGCTGCGCGAATTGGTCCGAAGGTATCTTAAAGTCGTGGACAATAAAAGAAACAACGTTAAGATGATTTCACAAAAAAAGGCAGCATGGAAATCAAAATAAATATGCAAATATCCAGCAAGATACCAAAATCTTGATCAATGTTGTAATAGACCGACATTTTTCTTTATTCAATTTAGTTTGTTACCTTCGTGGTACACTATTTTTACTACAGTAAAACTAAAATCAATTCACAATTTTCTGACCTTTAACAGAGTTAAATACAACTTAAACAAAACAGAAAGCTTCAAAAAGAGAAAGCTGAGGTATAGTACCGATGAAAGGGTAAAATACTACAATGTCGTTGCGGGAGTCCCACAGGGATCGGTCTTACGACCGCTACTGTGGAACATCATGTACGACGGAATCATACGATTAAAGCTGCCAGACGGAGTAACGATAATTGGATTCGCTGATGACATTGCCGTCGTGACAGTTGCAAAACAGATCTAAACAGTCGAATCAGCTACAAATGAAGCAATTGCTCAGATAAGAGATTGGCTAGTTTCCGCCGAACTAGAATTAGCCGACCATAAAACAGATGGAAGATAAAGCAGCGTCTGCAGCTATGTGGCAAACTCGTTGGGCCAATACAACAAAAGGCAGGTGGACATATAAACTAATACCGACAATTCAAGACTGGATAAGCCGATAACATGGGGAAAGTAACTATCACCTCACACAGTTCCTGTCTGGTCACGGTGGTTATCGCAAATACCTCCACCGATTTGGACACGACAGTTCACCATCCTGCCCTGAATGCCCGCATGAATATGAAGATACAGAGCACGCAGTTTTTCATTGCACACGCTTCACGGCATGGTGAACTACTCTGCCCAGTCCGTTGTTACTCCTCGACCATACTCGTATGTTGCAGTCGAAAGAGAATTGGATGGCAATATGTAATTTCGTAACAACTCTTCAAAATGAGATGTGGAAAATAGAAAAGCTAAGAAGAGCAGCAGAAGCAACAGAAGCAAGAGAAGCAACAAAAGCAACAGAAGCAACATGAGCATCAGAAGCAGCTGACACAAGACGAATAGCATGATTTGCTAACCAGCCCCGCGAAGTAATACCTAAAGTCAGTCCCGCGGGGAGAGTGGTAGAAAAGTGCTATGTGTGGATTAGTACGCATCGATTATTCGGGCTTGCGAATCGTGCATGATAGTAGCCCGTGTTACTAGTATCTTTCGAAGATTACCACACATCTATTGGCACAACCAAAAAAAAAAACAAAAACCTCCAGCCCGAAACGCACTCATGTTGTGTCAACTGTTAAACGAAATGAGCTGAATGTAATGAAAACTACTCAAAATGAGTCATTTGAAATCATCTCATTTAGCTCTTGTTAAAAGGTTGCATTAAACTCGCACTGTTCAACTGGGCATAAGTATTTTATAAGAAGTCGATTAAGATGCCTGGAAGGTGTAGAGTGAATGAACACCTATACTCCGGCCCGAAGAGTCTCCAAATTCATCCCAGAGGGATTATGCGGGAAAGACGAAATTTGTGTAAGAAACTGGAACCTGCTGATCTAGTAGCTGCCTGTACAGACGCCTAGGTCCACCTGGCCCGGTATGAATCACAACTATAAAGTATCTAACAACCAAAAACACCCATCTTAAGCCCCTTAATAATGCCAAAATAAATTTGGCTCCTATCTGTCGCCCAGACTAATTTAATACCAAAGCTTGCAATAAAATGCCCCAAAAACACCTATAAATTCTTAGTCTGAACACCCTTAGCGTCATATGAACATAAAACTAGCAGCTTTGACCTTCCCTTAATATTTAATGTATTTTCTAAAAGATTGCTACAATTTGTAAATGTCATGATGACTTGATCAACATCCTCTTTCAATGTCGAAGTCTAAAAATAAAATCCATTAACCTACATTTTGCATTCAGACTTCTTACAGAAAAAAAAAAAAAAAAAGAATACGAGTATACCGGCACCGTCACAACCACAACAATATGCCATCAATTTTCATGTCAAATAAGTCCATTCACCCCGAGTCTCGACGCTGTCACCGTCATTGTCGTCGATCGAAATGTCATCTCATGCCCACCGCACCCCTCACTTCCACTCCCGCATGTCTTTGTCATGTAATTGGCAAAACTTTACTATCTCCGATGTCACTTCGAATCAATTCCAATCAATTCCGAGTCCCTGAATTCGATATCGATTTTTCCGGTTCGTATCGAAGCGGAAATAAAAGATGTAATGTAAAATATAAAAGTGTGACGGGACACAAAATGAGCAGAAAAACTGTTTCTGAATTTGTTTTTTCCGCCCTAGGTGGAGGCGTACATGCCACCCCTAATAGAGAAGAGATACTCTCTCTCTCGTTGCATCCGGAATATACCCCTTTTTTCCTCGCTTTTTTTTTTTTGTTCTCCTTTCATTTATTTCCGTGGTTTTGTCTGGCGCAGTGTTTCGCTTTCGGAAAAAAAAACCCACCCTTATAGCTCTACGCTAATAAATTGCAAGGAGATAAAATCCGACATTTATGACGGCATTGGCATTGAATTTTACACGAATTTAGGCCGACTACAGGAGGTGGACGTTTTTTTTTCTGTTCCATCGAAGGATACGTCGATATTTTCGAATTTTAATGGGAGGTCATTGCTTTTGCAGTCCCTTATGAGAAATGCGCATAATCATCATGGGGTTGTTGAAGATTCTGACGTCAGCCAACCAACAATCGCTCAAATGTCGCTCAAAATAAAACCACTCCAATTTCTTCATCTCTTTTCCACTTCCTTGAAAGACGATGCCATCCTTGCGAAACACTTCCTTCTTCCTGCTTTGGAAAAGAAAAAAAACTTTGATTTAACATCACCCACAGAATAATTCATCCTGCCCACTATGTTCAAGCTCTCCATCTTCATCTGCACGACGATGATTGGGCTTTCTACCTCAGTTGGTCCACATCCCCTCTTTAGACTCATGGTATACAACTGTATCCTTACCATCCCTTTTTTTGGGTGCGCCGTTCATTTTTATGGCATCCTGCAGGGGTGGATTTATAGCATCAAATCTCAAAATGTGCATACTCATCCTTCGCATCTCCGAATCATCATCGTCCTTAAAAAAAAGAAGTACGGGAGGCAAAAAAAAAATCGATGTCCTTGAAAATTTCCGTACGCTTCGTTACGACCGGCGGACATTTTTATTGTTATTAGCGACAGTTTTGTTAATAAAAATGAAATTTATGTCACCGCCACACCACACGCTCCGTCACTCGCTTACACTTACCAGCCTCTCTGCCTTTGTGTGTGTGCTGTTGTGGCGCTCCCTCGGCTGGTGGGGGGTGCAATCACCCTGACATTCAGACATTTATTATGCTCGCCAGGATATAGGTGAAACGTTTGAAACAAATTGTTCGGAGGATGTCTGATGACGGCAGAGATTCCTGCATGAAAGTCGTAAAAGTTTATGCTTTTTACGGTGACGACGGCGGGTTTTGCCTTCTCACTGAGTTGTGGTAGGTCAGGTCAGTGCTGATCGTTAAATGACGTCACAGTGGAGTATGAATTGAAGAAGGGAAAACAAAAAAAAAATATGACAAAATGTCAAGCGTCAGAGAACTGGAGTGTCAGTGACGGGACAAGGTCAAATTGTTGGGTTTTTTGTTATAACTTTAACGATGGGTGATGTTAGAACGAATTTGGAATGACGGCCACAATCGATTAATCAGTTGTTGATGTGGGTGACTTTTGATACACAAGCTGCCTGTATAAGGGGTACAGACAACTTTATAGGATCATAAATTAACCGACCGGACGAGAGTGATGATTTTAAGAGATTTTGAAACATAAGATACCCTTTAATAGGGAAATAAGTATGTGCGTTCATATGAGACTGTTGATTCTTTAATATTGTTGGTCCAGATTAACTTTAGAAGCTTTATTATATTACCCACCGATTCAACTTGTCGTAGCAGGATGGCTCAAATATGTCTAGGTACATACATAGCTCTTTTAAAACAGAAAATATTTATCGCAAACAGGCCTTATAGACCCTAGGGCTTAGCTTCTCGCAGCCATTCGTGGTGTGCGACAAGACCTACAGTCTTATGCGTAACATAACCAATCTTCGGATGTTTGTTAGTAACGTTGGGTGAAAAATATCATCCGCCAAATACACACTCCATTTTCGCTCTCTGAGATAGTTCAACCACACCGTCGTCGTACAGACCGCTCTGTATGCTCTGTAAAGTGCTTGAAAAAGTCATACGAGCAAAACTAGAGCGGTACACGGAAGGAGATTCAGGGCTCTCCAACCAGCAGTTCGGGTTCAAAAATAAGCGAAGCACAATACAGGCAATAGCATCAGTGTTACGCATGTAACTTGAAAAAAATGAAAAAAAAACTACTTTTAATAGCAAATGTTTTAAAAAATTAAGTTTTATTTTTTACTCGTGATCAATCTACTAAAACACAATCCAGAACAGAAAAATGGCCACCACGCAACAGCTTCAAAGCAGAAAAAAACATGGCTCCCACCAACAGCAGGAGAAAAATGGCTTCCACCAACAGCAAGTTCTTTAATTTGCACATGGCTTTGACGTTTAGCATAAAAATCCTCATCTCACCACTAGATGTCGGTAATATTGGTTAGTGCATTGCAGGGTGGCGGCAATAATCAGTGTGCAACATTGCGCTTGAAGCAGCCGCGGGATGAAGACTAATCGTAGCACTCGAAGTCAAAAATGCCGGCTACAGACATCAGATCTGGAACTGGTAGACTACAAGACAGAAGCAGTATTAATAAGCAGCAGGTAAAGAGTAGAACACCCCACTATACAGGTAGGTAAGCATACCATTGAGTTGATCCCATACATATGATACCTAGGAATGCTGCTGAACTACAGGATCAACTTCACGCGGGTGAGAAAGCCTCCCAGGCAGTAGCGGCATTACCCAGATTAATGCCAAATATTGGAGGACCCAGGCAACCAATTAGAAATCTGCTAGCAGCGGTGAGCAAGTCGATTATGTACCCTCAACGTCTCCCATATGGGCACCAGCGACAGATGTGAAATTTTACATGAGACGCATGAGCTCAGTGCACAAAATCACATCACTAAGAGTGTGCTGTGCTTTCAGAACGGTGTCAGCGGAAGCCATAAGCGGAATTTTGGGCAGAACGCCTATCGACCTAGAAGAGGGCACAACCCGAGAGCGAACCAGCGAGGCCATACAGGCGGTGTGGCAACAATGGAACACTTCAAACAAATGAAGATGGAACATACAAACTGATACATAACCTAGAGGAGTGGCAGAGAACATGGAGAGGTCAACTATTACCTGACATAATTTCTGTCGGGGCTTGCGAGAGTATCTCTGCAAATATAAGCACATAGATGACACATACTGCCGACACTGTGATAGCAATGGCCAGAAACATGCTAGAAAGGAAAATAGGTGAAGAGGTGACACCAAGAGGGCTGATAACTTTCATGTTAACAACGAGTGAAGCCTGGGAGACTGCGAATGAAGTTATCACTATCATAATGCAGCAACTACGCCTGAAAGAACTGGCAGCTAGAAAAGAAAAATCTGCAAACTCCAACCAGCAACAATCAACCACTACGCGCACTACCAATCAAAGACCTGCACATACAGTAAACTGACATACATACGTACACTGCAACAAACATCCATTCACCCAGACAAACTATCTTGCATTCGCACCTACACATCCGGACATGCAGACAAAAGAGAGAAGCAGCTCCGGCTTCCTCTATGACGGAAGAGGTGGTTTTAGTTGGGGTTAAAGTCCCATACTCGGGGTTTCGGTGCATTCTCCAAATAAAGTAGCTAACAAAATGCTTAGATCAAAACCCTTGACTCTCGTCTACTCTCCTTTTAATTCAGATCCAAAGTGGAGTTTCAACTTGGGAATTTTCCATAATTTCTGTCCATAGATTCGTAGGTCTACCCCTTCCAAAAATTCAAACCCTCAACGTTACCGCATTTCGTTTAACCTAACGCCAATCTCCGGTCCTTCGACAAGCCTTATCCTATTTTATAGCATTCCCTCCATCGTCAATTATCCGAACGTTATAAAATTTCATATTCTCAATCCTGATTCCCCCCAACTTCCTCCCTCTGCACTCCCCGCACACGTACCACATTCGCGACGTCTCATTCTATTTCTGCCTTTTTGGCATCTCTGATTCCTCCGACTAAGGCCGCTGTGTTATGTCACGCTTGAGAGATCACATAATCTATGGAAACGTGCGTCCTTATCTTGCCTACCTGAATGACAAACCTGACTGTATCTGTATTGAT
Source organism: Pocota personata (assembly GCA_963082735.1). Classification (NCBI taxonomy): domain Eukaryota; kingdom Metazoa; phylum Arthropoda; class Insecta; order Diptera; family Syrphidae; genus Pocota; species Pocota personata. The sequence goes on along the minus strand of OY720429.1, from coordinate 259,708,469 downwards.
GGAAAAGTCATGGTCCTGATTCACCAAGAAGGCCCATCAATTGGACCAGACGAGTTGGGGTAAATTTCCATCCATATTCATGAGATATTTGATATTTCACCTAATGATGTAGCAAACGATCTTTCTACATTTCATGTCAGCTCTAAATAGATTAGCGTATATTCTCTTGAAATAAGTCATGAAGTTGCCATCAGCTATTAGCTGGAAACATCAATTGTGACTCACTGCTTCAAATGATCTACCTAAACACCATCCCTTGTAACCTTAAGTTAGTACCTCTTTCCTGTCTTAATTTTCGCCGCACCGATTATAACCAATATCTGAAATTCTACACATGGCTAATGGCATGCATAATACTTTCTATTTTTACTTTAACAGATCCTCATTCAGGAACGCCCTTTAAAACACTTCCTCTAGACTCAATCCCCACTCTCGCCTCTCCTCTCCTTGGTTTATACAATGGTTTAAGTTTTTTTGTATATGAAGCCGAATACACAAAATCCATGTAAGTATTCGCTGCAATCTGTAGTTTTTAATCGATGCTCGGACACCTTAAAAGATGTAAACGATGTTCCACTCCCACAGACTTGGCTACGATCTATAAAGATCATTCGAGACTTCGAACTGTATCGGTACTTCCACCACACTTGTTCAGATGAAGTCTGTAGTTGTATCCTGCCAGTCTGTCAGTTCAATCGCAATACACGTGCGGCATCCTAAAAGCTGTCTCTCGTCGCACAGTGAAATTAAGAAAATCGATTTTTAACCACTCAACACGAATATAGAATAACCCTCCATCCTCAGTATTTCCAGAAACCTCTAATTTACAAAGATTCACATTTAACGCACATCGACAACTCACTCTATTCCTGCCTTGCTCAATCGTTAACTCTCCTTTACCCCCTTTCCCTTCATTCCAGCACTGGGAATTCCAAATTTGCACCTCAGCCGTAATTCAGGTGTTATTGCATCAGACGGCATATCCATGAGACAGGGGTCTTAGGATAATCGTCGCGCAACATCATCAAAACTCCAGTGCGAATCGTGCCAGAAACCACTTTTAAACGGAGAACCAAATGCTTACTACCTATGGGGAAAAAGGAAATCCGAATCTTAATAGGTGTACTGACGGGACAATGTGCAATCGGCACTATTGCCAAAAGGCTGGGCATAAACTCCCCGGACTACTGCAGGAGCTGTCAAGATGAGGAAGAACACTCTTTGGAGAACTGGGTGAGATGGCACATGTTTCGTTGATGGACTTAACGAGATTCATAAGGAGCACACGCTGGTTGGAGTAAGAACCAGCTAACTAGAAGCAGTCTTAGATGGGGTATCACAATGGACCAATAGGCCCCCGTTTAAGCTCTCTTTTAAACGCACAGCTCCCCCAACCTAACATAACATAACCTAGTTTTTCATCCAGTTTGTTCACCAGCAGGTGCCGTTCTTCATAATATCGTGGACAATGGAACATAGCATCTTCGACTGCTTCCGTGCACGCTGAACAATAGGGGTTGTTGTAGTGTCGAAACCTGTGGAGGTAGGCTCTGAAGCATCTAAGGCCAGTAAGCATCTGAGTCAGGTAGAAATTCAGCTACCCATGTTTCCAATTGACACAAGCGTCTATATTGGGGATCAATCTCTGAGTCCACCTGCCTTCATCTAAGGGCTCTGTCACAGCCTTATAGGCAATAGGTGTTTTCAGCAAATCTTCCAAAGCCTAGATACTGAAAAACCTTTCACATGTTTTGACACATAGTACAGGGACTGGGGTAAAATGTTACCCCAACACAACTTTGGAATCGAATAATTTTTTTTTCTAACAAGTTTTGAAACCAGGAGTCTTCTACTACTACTGCAAATTTTGTCCGGAGTCCATTTTAAACGTTTTTAGTGATCTAGAGGCGTCCCATATATTTTTGCCATATTTTTTTTGTAAAAGTCTACGAGTTTGATGGCTAGTGTAACATTTTACCCTGCGCTATTTTGTCTGCGTTTTAGGTAATTGCGTCTTATCAAATTTCTACATTTTGATGATGCACTTTCTCGTCGATCGCAACCACTTGGTAATCGATCTGTTAAACATCTTCGACCAGTTCAAAGTATGGTAGATATTGTCAACCAGAATTTGACTACGGTGTACCAACCAGGTGAAAATTTGACTATAGACGAACAGCTCAGAGGTTTTCGTGGCCGATGTAAGTTTCGGCAATACATGCCATCGAAACCATCGAAGTATTGGATAAAACTATGGTGAATAACCGATAGTAAAACAGCATTTCCATTGAAATGTCAAATTTATACAGGTTCTCAACAAACCATGGTCGTGCATTCGATGTGGTTATGTATTTGATGTAAGAATATCTCAATGTCGGCAAAAATCTAACTATTAACAATTATTTTACTTCTGTTGATCTAGCCTTGACTTTGAGAGATAAAAGAACGACAGTTGTTGTAACCATGCAAACAAAAATAAACGTGATATTCCGAAACCATTTGTGATGAAAGAAGCTGTCGATGATAACAATGCAATTGTTCTAAATAATAGAAAAAAAAGTGTATCATTCAATTGAGAGCAGTTTGTTTGGATTCTCAGATGGAATGGCGCTCGTCTCTTATGTGCCTAAAAGGAATAAATCGGTCGTTTTACTATCAACCAAGCATTCGTCAACACCTGGAACGGTCTCTGGTCCAAAAAAAAAAAACAGATATTAATTCGAACTACAATCAAAATAAAGGAGGTGTCGATCTGTATGATCAATTGGTATCTACCTATTCGTGTGCCCGTATGACAAGATGGTTATATTCTATAATTTTGTTGATGTTGCGGCTCTTGCGGCAGTCATTTGCCTACGTTATTTTCATCCACCATCAGCCAACTTGAGAAATCAAGAGAAATCGACTTTCGTAAGAATACTTCAGCTCCTTGAATAACGAGATCGGCTAAAGAAGCATTCTGCATCCTTGATCATTCGCATACGGTAAGTTACCTGCATTTGTTTTTATGCTGCGCGAATATTTACTATTTCTGTTATATTGATATATTACAGGCTTGATGTTCCATTTGTCCACGATCGGCCGACAAGAAGTCAAAAATACAATGCGGCAAGTGCTCGAAGAACGTATGTCAAGAACATTACATCATTAAGAGGGTGGGTCAATAAGTCCCTGAAAATTAACACAAATTGTGTCCTCACCTTAAATTTATTTTTTTTTCGTCAAGAATCATCTTTCAAAAGAACGCACCCAAATTTTCAAACAGATCTGTCAAATAGTTTTGTTGTGGCAGCCATTTTATATAGACGCCTACTAGCATTTTCGTTAAAATGGAAAAAAGTGAATTTCGAGTGCTCATTAAACACTATTTTTTGCGAGAAAAAACTATCACGAAAACTAAACAAAAGCTTGACAAATATTATGGGGACTCTTCACCATTGATTGGAACCATTCACCACTGGATTTCTCAATTTCGTTCCGGTCGTTCAAGCACAAGTGACGCCGAACGTTCTGGTCGCCCAATTGAGATCACCACGCCAGGATATGAAAAAACTTTCCGCAAGATGGGTGCCGCGATTGCTCACAATCGACAACAAACGCATTCGTTTGACAACTTCAAAGGTGTGTTTGGCGATGTTGCAGAAAAATTCGGCTGAGTTTTTGCACCGTTTCGTAATCGTGGATGAAACCTGGATTCACCACAACACACCAGAGACCAAGGAACAGTCAAAACAATGGACTTCTCCTGGTGAATCGAAGCCGAAGAAGGCCAAGGCGGTTTTGTCAGCAAACAAGGTCATGGCGACAGTTTTTTGGGATGCGCGTGGTGTTATTCACATCGATTACCTTGAAAAGGGTAAAACGATCACCGGCGCATATTACGCAGAGTTGCTGGATCGATTCCAAGCCGATTTGAAGCAAAAACGGCCGCATTTGGCGAAGAAAAAAGTTCTTTTTCACCAGGCCAACTCACCGGCGCACAAGTCCGCAGTCGCAATGGCAAAATTGTATGAATTAGGCTACGAACGCCTCCCTCATCCAGCATATTCCCCAGATTTAGAGCCCCCTGCGACTAGTTCTTGTTTCCAAACATGAAGAAATGGCTCGGAGGTAAGAGATTTGGGTCGAATGAAGAGGTCATCGCTGAAACAAACGCTTATTTTGAGGGACTCGAGAAATTGTATTATTTGGAGGGCATCAAAAAATTGGAAAAACGTTGGATGAAGGAGACTACGAGTATGTTGAAAAATAAAATCTTTTTATACCGAAAAGAGTGTTCCTTATTTCATTTTTCAGGGAATTAAAATGAAGATATCACCTCTTTATCGATCAATATGCCATCGACATCATTTTCAAATGTTTAGTTTTCTAGGTTTATAGTCCATAAAATATTTACTTTTTTTGTATGATGTGGCCTGCAAAAGACTCACCCCTAATTTAATGTGACTAAATCTGCCACATCTGGCCTAATTTCCCGTTTACCTGCGTTTTTTAATTCGCGTTGTAACATTTTACCCCAGGTTTTAAAACTTGTAAATGGACCTTGCCCCTGTACTAGGGTTAACTCTTTCAGGTTTGGTGGTTAGTTTTCTAACCACTAGTTCGCGGTTGTTTAAAATATATTTCCACGTTACCTATCGATGACATTCTTATTTATATGTCTGTTTTAATAATTTTTAGTACTGTTTTGTGGAATTTTTGGAATTGAAACGCGTATTTATTATTATTGTGTTACGATTTTAGTGTTTATTTGTAATTTAGTATTAAGTTGGTTGTTCTATAATAAAAATAAATATTTTCAGTATTGAATTTTTTATAAATAAAAAAAGTAATATGGTGGTTAGTTAACTAACCACTGTGACTATAGAAGGTTTTAATTAATTCATGTCGTCGCCGTAATTGCTGTTACATTTTCAGAATGCCACGTATTCTGAATCAAGGTGATATTACAGACGTTCTTCTAGAAGACATTCCCTCAGATGGTGAGAGCGATTGCAGTGTGGAGCCAGACGAAAAATACAATGATGGACCGCAAGCTATGATGGTGCTTGGCGACATACCTCCACGGCTACAGCCAGAGCTTGATGATTTTTCCTCGGATGATGATGAACCATTGTCGAATTTAGCCAGCACTTCAACTTGTCATGATCCTTTAAGTGTTATAGACTCATCTAATGTGGTGGAACCAAAGTGGAAGAAAAACTTCAGAATGGAAGAACCGAGTGAGTTTACGGGAAGCGGAGGTATACCAAATGATATAAAAGATTTGGAGAATGTCACACCTACACAGCTGCTTTTTCGCTTGTTTTGGTCAGAGGATCTAGTAGAAATAATTTGTTTTCAAACAAATTTATACGCAACACAAAAAGGAATTGCCACCTGAAGAAATAGAAGTATTTCTTGCTCTGAATTTGGTGATGTGAATAAAAAAAATGCCTAGTCATAAAAACTACTGGTCTTCTGCTCCTGATTTGCATGACCCTTACATATTGTAATATGCGAGCTACGGCTCGAGTAGATAAAACAATATTCTGTGAAATTATTTCTTTATTTTCTAGTCTATAGAACAATTCAGGTTCACACTATACTATTCTTCGCAATTCTTTTCTTACAAGGTCTCTGTCCTCTCAAATCACTTTATCTCCTTTCAATTACTTAATTCACAAAATTACAACTTCGCCCATTATCACTTTTCTAATCTCTTCGTCACGGTTTTAAAACTACTGCCCCCTTTCGATCGCCATCTGTCCTTATATAGCAGAAGTTTCTGATAGCCAGAAACTTCTAGCAAATTCTTCGACCACTGGAACAAGAAAAATTCTGATGTAATAATTCCAAGATGTCAATCATTTCTTGCAGTTATAATTCTTCCCTATCCGTGATATTATCCGTCTCTTTCGTAGACATGAACTGTGGAGACTTAGCCGCAGACACGAACCTCGAAAGAAGAGACACTTTGGAATGGGCTGGAGGAGCGTAGTTATTATTCTACATTATTGTAGCATAATTTTAGGGGATGTTACAATATCATCTTTTATGCCACTCAACCGCTTTGGCTCTTTTCTTAATAATTTTCATTTGAATGATAACAGCATTATGCCTAATAGAACCGATGCTAATTATGACAAGCCTTATAAAGTCAGACCGCTGTTAGATATCCTGAAAAAAAATTTGGATAAAAACTATTATACGTCAAAACACATTGCTATTGATGAAAACATGATAAAATTCAAAGGGCGCAACTATCTGAAGCAGTATATACCAAAAAAGCCAATCAAGCGTGGATATAAGGTCTGTATGAAGTGTGCCGAATCCGGATATTGTTTAGATTTTGAGATATACAGTGGAAAAGAAGGAAACATCGTACAGACAGATCTCGGTGGAAAGGTGGTGGTGGACAATTTTGCGCAAACTTAAAATCTAAAAACCATAGAGTATTCTTTGATAATAATTTTAATAGCTATTCCTTACAAGTTGACCGTTTTTTTTTCTATAATTTGCACGTGTGAAAGGGGTTATGAATACCCTTATACTAATTTTTAGGACACGGGCGTTTTGAGGAAAGGGGAAGAGACAGAGAGAAAGATAGATTGGTGTAGTTGATTTGAAACTCAGCTGGTATTAAGTTTCAGTGAACTCCAAGGGTGGCTGTCCAGATAACTGGGGAGCTTGTTTGTTTTTGCTTTTGTCGTTGCTCATGATTCACAGTATTTTTTCCCGTCCTCCTGTCATGTCATCATCACGATCAAGTTGCATTTTAGCCATATGACCGCGCTACTGCCAGTGTTATGCCTTCGCAGTAAAGTTGACAAAAGCTTTCGCAATTGATCGACTTTTTATTTATTTCATGCGAAATAAATAGATGATTATTGACATCAGGATTCGAACCATGAACCTGTAGCGTTACAAGCGATGATGTTACCACTACACCACGGCCACCTACGAAAAGATAATATATTGGCATGTGGCACTGTGAATTCAAATCGGAAAAATCTACCAAAACTAAAAGAAGATTCAAATTTAACACGGGGCCAGTTTGACTACAGGGTCAGTGATACTAATGTCGCAATTATAAAGTAGAAAGACAAAAGATCGGTTTTTATTCTTACCAATTATTTAGATCCGACGAAAACAGGTGTTGTGACTCGTAGGGAACGCAATGGAGACAGAACTGAAGTAACTTGTCCAGTTGCTATGATGCAGTATAATATCTGTATGAACTATGTTGACAAATTTGATCAACTAAAAAGCACTTATGCCATCGACAGGAAGTCTCACAAATGGTGGCATCGAATTTTTTTCCACTTTTTGGACTGCGCTGTCATAAACGCATTTTTACTATATAAAGAACTCCGGAAAGAACATTATCCAGAATTGGTTCAACTGGACACAAAAGACTTCCGCAGAAGTGTTTACCAAGGGATCCTAGCACCAGCAAAGGCAAAAAACTACAAATCTAGTTCTAGACGTTCTCTCAGTAGCTCTGGATCTTCTTCTCCATTACCAGTCCAAATAAAACGCCACAAGCCATCAGTTCCGACAGAATTACGCACGGAAAGCAATTTGCATCAGCCGGAGCGATCTACTTTACTAAGATGCGCGAAATGCAGCACTAAACAAAATCCAGCACCTACTGTATGGCAATGCAGAACCTGTAAAGTACCTCTTTGTATTCGCAAAGACAAAAATTGTTTTTCAGATTTTCATAAGAAATAAGTTATTCGTACAAAATCCAGATGTACTGTGTTTTGAATTTGAACTTGGATGGCTTTACTCGGTACTTATCAAAATTATTATCAAACGTACGTGACAGAGAAAATGAATCGACCTACGACAACACTCAAAAATCAAAACAGCTTGTAGGCACGGCGTAGAAAAAATCACCACACGGTGTGCAAAATGTAAACAATTTACAAGTTATCTGTAAAAGTTGCCGGCACCTAAAGCTGACGTAATTCTGTTTTGAATAAGGAACGAGTACCCCACCAGCAAAGAGTGCAAAACGCTTGGCTCTTGGTGTGAAATTGCACACTTCACTACAGTTGTAGGTTGATGAAGTTGTTCTTATAAAACGACTCTATCGCAGCGCAGTCATTATCAATTGAAGAGTATATCTCGCTTCGAAGTAAACATTTTATTTAATAAACAAAAAAATCTCTATATCATCAAAATGCCCTGCAAGGACTGCTGCAAAGGTGCGTTTTCTATCTGCTCTTTCAAGTTGATAATTAAATTGATTGATTTTTTCTTCTTTTAGATTGCAAATGCACCACTGCAAACTGTGGACAAGGCTGTGAATGTTCTCAAGCTTGTAAATGCCCATGCAAAACTGGACCACAAGAAAAATGCTGCAAGTGAAGGTGATGTCCGATTAGGATACGCGAATGACATTATACAAAGGACTGAATATTTTCAAGAAAATGAAGGAGCACATATATATTTCCTAAAATAAAAACAACAAAAAAAAAATCTTTTTTTAATCTCTATCTGATCGAACAGAATTTTGTAGATGGATGAAAGTTAGATGGCAATTATTGTTACGAGTACTCGTACAGTTGTAAGCAAGCTATTCCCTGGGGTAGCAGCCAACAAGGCTGTTGGCATAGACGGCAAGCCGCACTCAACATTTCATGGGAAACCGAGGCCTTCCCCGAAGATTGGAAGAGGGGAATGATTGTTAAGCCGCCCAAGGAGGGAAACCTGATGGAATGTGGAAACTGGAGAGGGATATGCATCTCGATTCAACGCTTGACAATGAACAGGCAGGCTTCCAGATCATCACTGAACAATGTGGCGAGTACAGATCTCCGCTACAAGGCTACCTATGATGACGGTAAATGCCATGTCTTACACAATGGTAAGGTGTCAGAAGAATTTGAAGTCTGCAGTGGAGTACGACAAGGATGCATTCTTTCGCCACTGTTATTCCTTGTAGTGTCTGGAGGAAACATGGGGCTGAGATGGACTATGACATTATATCTCAAACACCTTGACTATGTCGATGAGGTTTGCCTGCTCTCACACGGGATAATGGACCTGCATCAGATGGCCCATAATTTGTTAACAGAGGCGAACAAAGTAGGGTTCAAAATTAATACGGCAAAAACAAAGACCCTAAGTACGAGTACTTCAGTTTCTCAACAAAACACCAGCACCCCTCAACTCAACATTGCCGTACAGCAAGTCGAGAAAGTAAGCAGCTTTCTATATTTAGGAAGTATGGTCTCAAGACATGGTGGTATCGAAGTGGATGTGGACAGCAGAATTCGTAGAGCAAAGGCTGCGTTCGGTATACTGTCTAAAATTTGGAAAGCATGTTTTCAGCACAAAAACCAAGCTGAGACTGTTCCGATCAAACGTGGAAATAGTGTTATTTTATGGAAAGTGACCAACACCGTCACAAGGAAGCTGCGAACCTTCATAAATAGATGTCTTCGCAACATCCTATCGATCTTCTGGTCGAATGACAAACTACACGTTGTGAAGTGGTAACACCTTATGGCGCGAAAGCAGTTCCATTGCGAAGTACGTCATGCAATGGAATCCACTTACCTAAGCAGGCAGACGAGTGGGTCACCCTAGGCAGGCATGGAGAAGGACAGTCGAGGAGGAATTCAGATCATTGGGGATGACTTGGAGGGAGCTCAAGCGCATTGCAGAACTCCGAACACGATGGGGCCCTATGCCCCACAAGGTGTCAGAGGACAGAAGTAGGGTTATCTTGCACTGCGACCTAATGATCTATTGTGCCCCCTGCTAATACCTAGGAGAGGTTAGTTGCCTCAGTAGAGTTCCCCTCGCAATACAATTCCTTCGAAATTGTATTTGAGGGTCATACACTCTTACTTTACCTTGGAGTAGAAAGTTCACCCTAGAGCACTGAGAACGAGAAGTGGGTCCTTGATTGGTATATCCTCATCTAATAGTTGGTACTTACCCAAATATTTCAATCTTTCTGGGTTCTCGCTGGAGCTTTTGCAGAATTTGGAAAGGCCTTCGTTTGTTGGACCAAGTTTCCTTAGATGCTTTCGTTTGCAGTGCTCCTTTCGAAAGCCTGTTAAGATACGTAGGTTATTCTTGTTAAGACAGATGCATGCTACGATTTTTTTTCCGGTTGTAGTGTCTCGCCCATTAAACAAGAAAACGTATCTTGGGCAAGAAATGCCAAAGAAAAGGTTAACCTCTTCGCAGATCACCTGCAGGAATCCTTAAAACCATTTCCTAGGCAAACTGCAAACGAAAACCTGTTTCTGCAGCCCAGAAAGGATCACAAAAAAAGCACCGGGCTATGATTTGATAATACTCGTAGGACAAATACTTAAGGAGTTCCCGGATGTTAAACGTAAGCTATTTAATGCAGCACTCAGGTTAAAGTATGTTCCGATGCAATGGAATTTGGTAGAAGTAATCATGATTCTGAAACCAGATAAAACTGATTTCGCTACTACCCGTAAAGCTATTTGAAAAACTGCTTTTGGAAAGACTCAAGCCAATTATAGAGAAAGAAATCTTGAACCTTCCCACCAATTTGGGTTTAGAGAGAAACACTCTACTGTACAATAAGTGCATAGAATGGCGAGTGCAATAGAAAAGCACTTTAGAACAAAATAGTCAGCTCAGTCATCTTTCTCGACATAGCACAAGCATTTGATAGTCTGGCATCGAGGACTAAAATTTAAACTGCAAAGAGATCTCCCCGAGGAGTACTACTTACTTTCGAGTAAGATAGGACGATGAATACTGTTATTTAAAGAAAATATCTGGAGGAGTTCCACTAGGAAATGTCTTGGGACCAATTCTTTATCTCCTATATACCAGAAACCTACCTCAACAGGAAGAAGCTAGCTTGGCGACTTTCGCTAATGACACCGCAATTATGACTGTTGGCAACAATGCTGATGAAGCAGCGAACAAATTACAAAAGGCAATTAAATCTCTATTTCTCTGTGGCCATGCCCAAATGGCATGTAAACACTACCACCAGAAAGATCTTTCCGTGCCAGAGACCACTTTTTAGGGCAGCAGTACTTCAACTTTCCTTATGAAAGCTATAATTAAGGCTGCGGAGGAGTTCCTTAGGTCTAATGGGGATAATATCTCCTTAAGAAAGAAGCTTCTCCTACTTCTAAATAGAGCTACACACTCACTTAGTATGTGTTCTGCAGTTTCGTCCTCTTCTAGGCAGGTGGTAGAGTAATTGGCTGTGACTAGTAAGAAAGCTCACAAGCCTTCTTATGTCATTTCTGCTATATTTCAGGATACCAGCTGCCTTTTTTTGGAAGGGTTGGACAGCTCTTTTAGATTATCTGAGGCATTGGGAGTTATTCCAGTGGGAAATACACATGTTGCGCTCCTAATTGTTTAAGGTCAGTTTGAAGGCAGAATCAGATATTCCGCAAAAGGGTTCAGGTTGAATGAACAACTCAGAGGAACCTTTTCTGGCTAGCAGATCTGCAGTTTCATTGTCGCCAACACCTACATGACCCAGTACCCACCATAATTTTACTTTATTGTATCGGGCCAAATTTTGTAAACTGTGGAAGCAGCTTAGAACTGGTTTTGAACTGATCAGGTGGGAGATAAGTGCTTTAAGCGCCGCTTGGCTGCCGGTGAGTATGTGTATAGAGGCACCTTTGATGCCTGAGTGCAAGTTTATATTAGCATAGGTCTCGATAGCGTAGAGCTTGGCCTAGGAAACACTAGGACTGTTTCCAAGTTTCCATACACAACGGCGCCAACTCCTGAATCCATTTTTGATCCATCGGTATACCAAACGATTCCTTTTGGATCAGCAGCGGTCCGCCATTATTCCATATATCACGGTTTGGGATCTCAATCTCAAACCTTCTACCAAAGTAAAGTGATTTGGGCGTAAAGTCAGAAACCGTGCTGAGCATATCTAGCGAGGGAAAGTCTGTTAATAGATCCATGAGATCCACATGATCCCATGCACTGTTAACATCCGACTTTCGAAGATTAACTGCACTGCGAATTGCCACATTTTTTTATGAAAAAGGCATTAACTCCCCTTGGGCATATAACAAATTACATGTCCTATTACGAAGGCCATTTATTTTGCCTCCAATCACCCACGACTCCTGAATGAGACCAAGGGCGATTTTATTCCGAATAAAATGTTGCCTAAAGATGTCCGGAGCACGTTTAGCATGATGGAGCACCTTTAGGATGATGAAAGTTAACCTGCAGCACTTAGATGTTGTCCTTCATCATTTGTGCTTGGTGTTTTGTGGAATGGCTTCTTCTTACTGGCAAGCGTGTTAATGCCTGTTTTCTTAAGCTGTCTTTCAGAAGCTGTCTTTGTTACAGGAGTGTGCACTGGTGCCTCATCCTCCACCTGAGAGGTCAATGTTGTCACCGTCGAGGCACCATCATCGCAGGTCTTCGGATTCTGCAAAATGGCTATACTAGACACAAGTGTACTACGTGTATCCACATTGGAGTCTTCCGAGGTGGAAGATGTAGACACAGCTGTACTACACTCCACCGTGTCCTGCGGTGCTGCATCCTTAGGACGGGTGGCAACATCTTTCACTACTCCTACGGCAGTTTGAAAAGGTTTTTGCTCTCCTGAGACCTTGTCTGTGCTCTTCAGGATCAGCCTAACTCTGCCAAAATAGTAAGCAACATTACCTTTTAGCATCTTTAGGCGATCCATCGAGCAGTATGTGACACCTAGTGCCAGATGAACAATATCCCTCTCGATGGTCCATTGTATCACCCTCCAGTTTCTGGCGAAGTGATCAGTATTCTGAACATCCAGAAGCGACAGAATTTTACTAGTCGCAAAGCCGGTACTTTGTGGAAAGAACCCATGGATGATATGCGGCTTCGGAAATGAATCCTCTTTCACTAGCATCACGTTCAAACCTCATTTCCCTTCAATTTTTCGAAATTGACCATCATCCACACTGCAGTGGAGGGCCCAGAGCATACGACTAGGGGTCAAACTAATTTGTGAAACAAACCATGAAACTGTGGTTTAGCGACCTCGTCTACCAGCTCAATGATAATGTCCATGATATCATTTGGACGCCGGCCATTTACTCAGCACTAAGGGGACTGTACACTAGATCAACGGGAACCACACCCAATTTGACAATCCCTACTTTGTCTCTATATGAGGTCTTGTCGATTGCGGCAGTCTCGGTTCTAGCTTTTTTTCTTCTGTGGAACAGAAGGGGTAGATTCCTCGGATCGCAAACGCTTCACCTTGGTACCCTTGTAGGACTGAGAGGATTTGGCTATGTCGAGAGCACGTTCTCTAGAGATGCCGTCTTTTAAGGCACTGTTGAATCGCCTCCTTTCAGCCGAAGTTGGTTTAACCAATCCGCTGGTGGCTAAGGACAATTTCTCGACACCAACTTCAATGACAGTGCAACCAGATTGTACCGCGTGTTCGTCCGAGAGCATGCTAGATGATTCTCCGCAGAGAGTGTCGAATCATAGTCTAGATGGGAGGAGAGATCCACTTCATCTCGTCTCTTATTAACGACACTGATGAGAGGGTCGGCCCTATTGGCAACGACCTCCTCGGGATTTACGGGAAGCACAGTTCCTGTCCCATAAGTTGATGCAGAAGAGGGTGCATCACCCTGTAAGAGTTTATTTGAAATTAACGAGTAGTCAGAAAAGGAGACGTCACCTACAGCAGAGCTCGGTATACTGAGGGAAGGCATAAAATGAAGCAGGAGCTCGCCTCGTATTCTGAGTTCGCATACTAACAACTAAGCTCCCTCGGCGTATGCTGTCCATCTTGGATTAGAGATTATGCTTGTGATGGGTTCTTTTGCATGAAGGCTTCCTCGAATCTTTGAACTTCTTATTCTATCAAGCTTTGTTATTCCTGCTGTCATGCGAAGCATCTTCATCTCAGCTGCCATTAATTTGCTCATTGTCCAGCATCGTGAACCGTATGTGAGTAGCGGACGTACAACTGCGGTTAGAGCCTTCCTTTCAGCTTAGGCGACATTTTTCGATCACAGACATTTCCCGCCACTTCATCCACCCTACGCTTACGCGATGATTGATATCATCATCACAAATTGCTTCGCTATTGATCATAGATCCCAGATATTTGATCTTTCAGCACTTGGAAAGCACTTTTCCATTCAACTAAATGTCTGGAATAGGCCGGTGTGGATCAGAGAAGAACGGGCAGCACAGATACTCACTCTCTTTTTTGAACTAATACGGTTCCCTCCAAAACATCCAAACAGGAAAATAAAATTAAAGCTAGTACAGCACTAATAACCAATAATGACATCAAGATGGATACAGAAACCTCAATAAAATACTTAACCAGAAAAAGTGCAATGGTATTCTTATGAGAATAAAAATACCAGACCAATGAAGGTTTAGTGAAAGAACTGCATTACTCATGCTCACTCTTCAAATGGACGAGGTGCGTGCTACTATCGATGAACATCCAAAGCGACTCAAGATCAGCTTAAATGCAAATGGAGACTTCGAGACATCCAATAAATTGTTTAAATATTATTTCCTAAATAATCAGAAAAGCTTGACCAGTATTTATCACTTGACTAGGTATACTAATTTGTAATCAGCATCGAAAGTAACGTCGGTTTGCCCGTCTGTAAGTCACCAAGTTTTGGGATTAAATTTTGAGGTAGGAAGGAAAAACTTGAATACATACTCGTAAGCTTCTTGGCTTCTCTCTGACCGATTACGTCCCACTAGATCTTCGGCACAGAGTCAATGCTCTATGCGACCCATCGTAGACACAGTGTCTTCCCACATGCTTATTTTTATTTTTATTTATTTTTGTACATGAGCCCACGAGTAGTGCGGGAAAGGATTGTCCGCTGCACCTGAGCCCCATATAGTGTAATAAGGCCATGATTACTCCTAGTATCGGAGAGGCTCCGTTAAAATACAGAGATAATTCCCTAGAATCATCAGCCTCTACACCACGACAAGTTTAGCAGTCAGGTAGAGGATGGGAGAGTGTAGATGAAAGGTAAGTAGTGAGGAGAAAGTCGGTTGGGGTTTAGGGATCCGAGAAAGGTCCTGTACATATGTCGAGTATGTCGAGTGAACTCCTGGATTTCAACGAAACTAAAACGTCTAATAGAACTCAGCCTGGGTAAGACATGTATTCCCAGGTATCCATTCCAAAGTGTCCTTGTAACGGAGCAGTCACAGAGGAAGTGTTCTAGGCTCTCCTCATTCTCCTCGCAGCCCGGGCAGGTGTAGGACATCACCAGGCCCAGTCTGCATACATACTTGGTCGAGTCATTTGTTTTGATTAAGCGTCTTCCTGCCTTGAAAAGAGCTGGGCCTTCCAGCATAGCTCTGGTAGCTTTGCAAGTTTACAACTTCTTCCACTGCAACTCATGACGTTGTGCAAACGAGCTGACGAACTTGACGAACTTAATGTTTGAGTAAACAATTATTTGTATGGTGGGGGAAATCTAGTGTATATTATGAAAAAATAAAGAAACTGTTTTGGGATATTTCATGAAAATAGACCAACAGGCCTACTATCTGAACTAATTCCACAACGTTTTATACATTTATAAATGAAGAAGTTTTAATATGTTTTAACTGAAAAATGTAAAAGTGCTTGAAAAGACTTTACTTTAGATGACGCTATAGTCTGGGGTGGACCTGGGCCTCAACCAACAAGCCTCTCCAGCCAGCTCGATCTTGTGCTAGTGGCCTCCAGTTTTGCACACCAAATCTGACCAAAAATCACTCGAAGAATGACAACCAAGAGCGTTTTCATCTGCCACGTTCATGTTTCTTCACATATAGCAAGACTGGAATGCTGAGAGTCACCTTAGTTGTCCGTGAGAAGGGTTTGCTACTCAATTGCCTTTTTAGCCCAAAGAAACAGCGGCTGGCAAGAGTGATTCTTCGATTGATCTCTGCGCTGGTGTAATTTTTTGATTTTACAGCGGAGCCTATTTAGACAAAGTCATTCACTACGTCAAAATTATACATAGCTGTCTAGTCGTCGATGTTGACTGTCCTTTTGATGTGAACATATATTTTGTTTTGCCATTGTTAATCCATTTTCGTCACTTCTGTTCCAATACTCCTGAAAGCTGACACTGACAGTCTTCTGCATTCTTCCAAATTTCCAATTATTTCAAAGTCATCGGAGTACGCGAGTAGTTGTACAGACTGTTAAAAGATCGTACTCCTGACGTTAGCTTGAGAATTTTGTACAATCCGTTCAAGTATGATGTTAAAGATATCACATGCCAGCGCGTCACCTTGTCGCACAGACGGATGTGTTTGGCAGGGATGCCAAACTTAGACATGGCTGCACAGCTCAACTTTAAAATCGATGAAAAATCGGTGAATATCGACTTGGAGTCCTGGGTTTTTCCAAGATCTGCCGCAATATGAATACCTGATATATATCGGACTTTCCTAACCTAACCACACTGCAGCGGACTACGAGGGTGGGTCAATAAGTCCTTGAAAATTAACACAAATTGTGTCGTCACCTTAAATTTATTTTTTTTTTTTTTGTCAAGAATCATCTTTCAAAAGAATGGGTGCGTTCAGTTTTTCAGACAGATCTGTCAAATAGTTTTGTTGTGGCAGCCATTTTATATAGACGCCTACTAGCATTTTCGTTAAAATGGAAAAAAGTGAATTTCGAGTGCTCATTAAACACTATTTTTTGTGAGAAAAAACTATCACGCAAACCAAACAAAAGCTTGACAAATATTATAGGGACTCCTTACCATCGATTGAAACCATTCACCACTGGTTTACTCAATTTCGGTGCGGTCGTTCAAGCACAAGTGACGCCGAAAGTTCTGGTCGCCCAATTGAGGTCACCACACCCGAAATGGTCGACAAAATTCATGATTTGATAATGAACGATGGACGAGTGAAAGTGCGCGAGCTTGAAGAGCCCACAGGCTTATCACATGGCTCAGTGGTTTGGAATTTACATAAATATCTGGACATGAAAAAGCTTTCCGAAAGATGTGTGCCGCGTTTACATTCGTTTGACAACTTCAAAGGTGAGTTTGGCGATGTTCCATAAAAATTCGGCTGAGTTTTTGCGCCACAACACATCAGAAACCTAGGAACAGTCAAAACAATGGACTTCTCCTGGTGAATCGAAGCCGAAGAAGGCCAAGGCGGGCTTGTCAGCAAACAAGGTCATGGCGACAGTTTTTTGGGATGCGCGGTGTTATTCACATCGATTACCTTGAAAATGGTAAAACGATCACCGGCGCATATTACGCAGAGCTGCTGGATCGATTCCAAGCCGATTTGAAGCAAAAACGGCCGCATTTGGTGAAGAAAAAAGTTCTTTTTCACCAGGCCAACGCACCGGCGCACAAGTCCGCAGTCGCAATGGCAAAATTGCATGAGTTAGGCTACGAACTCCTCCCTCATCCAGAATATTCCCCAGATTTAGCCCCTTCGACTATTTCTTGTTTCCATGAAGAAATGGCTCGGAGGTAAGAGATTTGGGTCGAATGAAGAGGTCATCGCTGAAACAAATGCCTATTTTGCGGGGCTCGAGAAATCGTATTATTTGGAGGGCATCAAAAAATTGGAGAAACGTTGGGTGAAGGAGACTATGTTGAAAAATAAAATGTTTTTATACAGAAAAGAGTGTGCCTTATTTCATTTTTCACGGACTTATTGACCCACCCTCGTAATCAGATTGTTGACAAAAGGTTTAAGGCATTCACATAGTATGGCAGATAGTATTTTACAAGCGATGTTGAAGAGACTAATACCTCTCTAGTTTATCGCAATTCAGAGGGTGTCCTTTGTTGACGATCGACGATTTTTAATGGAAAATGAATAAATAGAGCACGACTTAGGCCGCTAAGGAACCAGTAAGGTAAAGGTAAAGTCTGTTTTTAGCTTAAACAATAAGATGCAACCGTTCCGCTCTAACGTGATGTCGGTAGCGCTATATCGATGCAAACAAGCCACTAACAAATCAACGAACTTTGATTCAGGGACGTACATTATACATATGTATGTAGAGTTGCTATTTTGAACGCAGTATTAGTTCTTAAAAGTAAACTTCCTTAAGCTCATTTCCCTTAAAATTATGAAGGAAAACATGAAAAATACACTCGCATCTAAATAATGGAGTGCAGAACTTTTTTTTTCCCCCTTTTTCGCTACAATAACTGCGAAAGTTTATTTAGCTTTAGCGATTTTTCGGTTCCCATCACTTTTTCCTGGCAAAGAAGAAGGCGGAAGGACCAAACTTCGTTACACAATGTAAAACTCTGTTGATATTTTGGAAAAGTGGAAAATTTTGCAAAATTAAGTTTCTGAACATTTTCCCTTTATGTGCTTCAAACTTGTTCGTCTTCTTCGGTGGAAAAGTTTTACACCGAGTGAAAACTTTCTTATTCCTCATGCATTTAATCGTCGGCAGAGATATGTCAGACTTCTGGGAGAGGGGTCCTACGAAGGGTGGTACAGGTTCTCTGAGGATAGATAGCATGTCAGGATCTGCGGATACGTTGGTGCAAAATAATAATTAAAAGAAAATATATTTTGCTTCGTTCAAGAACTCTTTCTTTTTTTGAAAAGTTGTTCTTGGCATGGAGTTGAAACCATCTCAATGCGGATGCCTGTCAGAGTGAATTTTGTTAGATTTAGAAAATTGCACAACCAGACATTGGTAGCGTGTCTTTTTAGGAGGTAAAATAGAATAGTTCCTTTCGTGTGAACTGAACCCGTGTTATAAACAGGAATCAAAATAGGATTCCTCTGCCTGCTTAATTAAAAATTGGAAAGACTCTTTGTTTCCCTATCTATGAATATCCGTTCAAGATTACCGCTTAATAGCTCAATTTAAAGTAATTTAGAATATTGCATAGCACCAAACACCCCACTTCGCCATTACTAATCCACTCCACCCTCTAGCAATCCTTAGAGCATTATATCTCCAATTCGAAACGGATATTCCAACAGCAGTTACACTTAAATTTAATACACTTTAACTCACCTTAACTGTTATCAGTTTCTATTCGCGGATCTAAATTTTCATTGTCTTCCCTTCTGAGGGTCCACGTCCATCTATCTCTACTTCGTCCTGAATGTTCTTAATTAACCCATTATTCATTAAAATTACGAAATTCCCATTCGGCCTGCCGACTTATCTGCACATCTCAAGGGACGAAATTAATCCTTTCGAAATAGGCTCTGATAACCGCGAAATTTTGCACCACCTTCAGTCTTGGGAATAATCCTCCAGAGAGAGAAACAGCCTCAAAGTCAAACATTACCGCTAGCACTCTCCCACCACCGTGCTCCTGGACAAAAAAAAAAAAAAAACTAAGAAGAACCAACAGCAAGGTATAATATCCCTAAGCGTAGAATATATCCGAAAACGCAAGGAATCATGTTTACACAAGGCTACAGGCTTGGCCCTGGGAGATTAAAAAATTCCACAACGAAAGCGATCTGGAGGGCGATAATTGGCGTCAATTTTATTTTGCCACGTTTGCCACTATTGTCGCCAACACCCACAATTCTGTGTAACTTCCTTGCCCCTTCCTATGGTGGTATTTCGAAAATTCCAAGATAGGGGATGAGAGATTTATACATCGAAGAGAAAAATAAGGATAAACAGAAAACAGAGTCCTGCACGCGCATAAAAGTTAACCAATTGGATGGTAGTTGTGTCCTTGCGCGTATTATACGCAAGTGAAGGACCTTTTTTTTTTTTTTTGAGCTGCTGCTGTTCAGCGTCGTATTCTTCTTCTTCTTCTTCTTCTTCTTGTTCTTGCCGAGCGATAACGAAGCAATTTCTGTAAGCGAATACTTTCCCTGTTTTTCCGGCAAGGCATGGAATTTCATTTATTAGATGAATTAGGGATTAACTTGGGAATGCTGGGAGGAGGCTGCTGGGGCGCGGTAAAGAGAGAAGAGAATGCTGACTTTTCGTTGGAATTTTATTTTTTTTTTTTTTTTTGGAGAAGAGAATCCCTGGAATTTGTTGCGAATGTGAAGTTTTCCTAAGAAAACTGTTACTAGCTATTAGTGTAATGGAAAACTTTTGTTTTGTTCTCTTGGAAATATTTTGATTTTCTACGAGTAAGATAAATTGCAAGTATTTTGATTGAGGTTTGAGGCAATAAACAAAGACATATGCTTTGTTCTATAGCAGGCTTTCTTTCAAAACTACTTTCGGAGATATTTTTGAATCCATTTTCTCATAGACAAGCAAACAAATTCACTTCTATTAGTAGAATTTCCCTGCACTTGATTTTAGCAGCTTCATCAGCAGGACTTACCATAAAAACTTTTTCTGTAAACTTCTTGGTCGCTATTCTTAAGGCCTTGACAAAGTAGTGTCAGATTCTTACTGACTAAAAAAACAACCCTGCGATTTAATTTGTTATATATTGCAACTAAGAAGGACCTTATCAAGCAATTTTTCTATCATGAAAAAATAACACGT
Source organism: Pocota personata (assembly GCA_963082735.1). Taxonomy (NCBI): domain Eukaryota; kingdom Metazoa; phylum Arthropoda; class Insecta; order Diptera; family Syrphidae; genus Pocota; species Pocota personata. The sequence goes on along the minus strand of OY720429.1, from coordinate 259,688,020 downwards.
TTGGCAGGTTACCTTAAACTGAAAGATCCTGCATGTTCCGCAATCTAGGCGCGGTTGATTCCCATCTCGCCAAGTCGAAAGGTTTCGTCCTTTGTAGTCGGCGCAATAAATTGCTTTCATCCAGAATTTGTAGGATTGTATTGTTGACATGTCCGATTAATCGGTTTCTATGCTTTCTCGCTAAGCTTCTAATTTCAGCTTCGATTGTCGGAATTCCGAGATGCCTGAGGATATCATCGTTTCTAGTATACCACGGTGCGTGGACAATTTCTCTTAGCACTTTATTTTGAAAAGTTTGTAAAATATTGGCGTTTGTTTTCTTGGTACAGCCCCAACGTTGTATACCGTAAGTCCACACCGGCTTTAGCACTTGTTTGTATAAAAGCAGTTTGTTCTCAGTACTGAGCAACCAGTTCATTTCTCTATATTTGATTTCGAGTTCTTTACGTTTCATTTTCACGTGCGAATTCCATTTCAGTTTTGCGTCGAGTGTCATTCCAAGGTATTTGGCCTCGTTTGCAAAAGGTATTCGGGCCAATTTTCTTATAAGTGAAATTCACGTGAACAGATTTAGATTCGTTGAGGGCGATCCGTCAGTCACTCGTCCATTCATTTACTTTATGCAGTGCGTTTTGCAGTTTAGCAGTCGTTTCTTCGATTGTTTTACCTACGGCTAGGATAGCGGTATCATCGGCAAACGTAGCCAGAATAGTGCCATCTTCTTTCGGTATATCTCGAGTATATAACAGATAGAGAAGTGGCCCAAGAACACTTCCTTGCGGTACACCGGTCGAAATTTCTTTGAGCTCCGAGTATTCATTTCCATGTCTAACACGGAAGAGTCTATTCCCGAGATATGATTCTAGAATGTCGTATAGGCATGCAGGGAGAACTTGTCGTAATTTGCAATTCAAGCCATCATGCCACACTTTATCAAAGGCTTGCGAGACGTCAAGAAATACACTTGAGCATATCTTTTTCTCTTCAAATGCTTTCTCAATTACGTCAGTAATTCCTTGCACCTGGTCAATTGTCGAATGCTTACTTCTGAACCCAAACTGGTGGTCAGGGATAAGATTATTTCCTTCTATAACCGGTTGGAGACGCCTTAGTAATATCCTCTCGGAAATTTTGGATATAACTTGAAGCGAAATTGGTCTATAAGATTTTACCTGATTTGGCGGCTTTCCTGGTTTTAAAACCATTATAACTTTCGCAACTTCCATTGGTTAGGCACGTGTTTTAATCTGAGCGCAGCATTTACAATATGAAGAAGCTTAATCAATGCTATTCTAGGTAAACCTTTGAGAATTTCTCCGGTGATCAAGTCATAACCAGGAGCTTTCTTAGGTTTTAGATTCCCGATCTCATGTTTGAGTTCCCTTAGCGTTGCACTTGTAAGTGATAAATCGTCAGATGGTAAATCCGGCCTATTGATATTGTCGTAAGACACTTGACCATCGTACTGTTTAAAGGTGTCTTCCAGGTGGACGGCAAAAACGTCCGCTTTTACTTTATCTCCCCTTGCCCATTCATTGTGATTTAATTTAATTGGCGCAGCGGGGACCTTAGGCCTTTTGGTGCCTTTTACAGCTTTCCGCCTATTGCACGATTCTTAAAATCCTTTATAGTCTTCTTCAACGAATTGCACAGGTGATTCAAGTGAGCTTTATGTTGCGGAGCACGACTCTGTTGCCATTTCTTACGCGCTTTTCTTTTTTCCTTGACCAATTCTTTTATTTCCATAGGATATCGTAGACCGTATTTGTCCGGAGTTTTCCTTGGATTGGGAGTATTATTCCAAAAGGCGAGCTGTACGATCTCAACAATATCCGCATGATCTTTATTGGAAATCGTTATTTTGCCCGCGAAATTTTGATAAAAGACTAGAAGCGTTAGATCGTACAACGTACTACGTGACGTATTGCACAATTCTGCCAACAGTATAACGACTTCAAGTCATTTTAATTAGCATACATATTATTAAAATACTTTATTAAAAAACGTCTTGTACAAACAGAGTAAAGAGCATTAAACTTAAGGCAAACTCGTGGTTTGGCCAGAGCTGTAAAGTCTCACAAAGCCAACAAATATGCGGAAAACCGAAAGAAGTTTAAACAAGCCAGAAAAGACTGTAATGCCCATATTTAATGTGTAAAATTCTAACATGACCAAAAATTGAGCAAAAAATCCTATAATGTCCCAAAGGTAGTAAGAATTTTTGGTCGTTCATCAAAAATATTAAAAATTCTGCCTCGTCTGCTATCCCTACGCTCATTTGCAATGACAATCCAGCTGTTAGCTTCTTAGCGAACTCCACGCTGCCAGATAATGCTTTGTCTCCACCTGTATTTGAGAACATCAAATTTTCCATGGGACAGGTCCGCTTTCGCACTCGTACAGTTGCAAGAGTACTCAAAGGTCTTAACATACACAAATCCGCTGGTCCACATGGTATTTCCCCATAGTTTTGAAGAGGTGTTCTTCCAAGGATGGCAAAACCTCTGCGTCAGGGCTCTTTCCGAATAGATGGAAAACAGCATTTGTCCCACCCGTCTCTAAAAAAGGCAAATTTGTCTCGCTTCAAGTCAGCAATTCGCCAAATAAATGCTGGTGTACCTCAAGGCTCTGTTTTGTCTCCGACTCTCTTTCTTATTTTTATAAATGCTTTCTTGTCTCAGTTTTAAATATTGGTTCCCTAACTTATGTCCCTGCTCGTCGACCGTAGAAGAGGAACGGCAAAGTATGTTAAACACATTAAATTTCGACCTGGACAGCTTAATCAAATCGGGTTGAACCAACAGAGTGGAATTTAATGCTTCCAAAGCACCGTTCCGTTCTGCACATACTAGACAGGGTACATAGTCGCGCGTTATAACTTATAATTCATAGAGACATTGTGAACTCCATACATTCACTTGAACACCGTCGAAATGACTCGTGTCTCTCCCTATTTTATCGTTTTTTTTTTTTTTTATAAAAAATGTTCCAGCGAAATAGCCAGTTGCATTCCTCCCAGTTCACCCTTAATCCCAACTTCGGTCGTACTGTTAGATACAGGGATTTATAAGCCGAATGACACGAATGTGAAATGATCTACCAGGCTCTGTATTTCCCCATCCCTAAAACCATCAAACATTTAAAGCCAACGTTCACAGCCTTCTCCTCTGTTCCTAATCCTTTCAGGGCGTGCCTTAGCAAACAATGCAATTTTATAAAAAAAAGTTTCAAAATTGCCATCAATTTACTTATTCTACTACACGAAGTGATGCTTTCTAGATCTGCACATAGGAAGTCGCATCCGAAAGCTACCCAACTCCTGGATAAAGGGCCAAAAAGTCATCCAGCAGTCGCCAGATGGCCATTACTACACCATACCGCGACTTCAACTTAGGCTTCCGAACAAAATTACCCCCAAATAAAATGTCTCTCCTTACAGACGGGTCGAAAATGATTTGTTCGACCAAACTCGCCACAGCTCGCGGTGTGGTTCAAGAGAAAGTCTTAGCTATTACCAATACCTCTCGGGAACTGTCCTCAATACCACCTTCTTTACATAGACAGTCAGACAGCAATCAAAGCCATCACATCCACAGAGCTTAGCGCACAACTCAACGTTTCACTAGGGTAGGTCCCCTGTCATAGGGGTAATTCCTGATACGAGAAGCCTGACAAGCTAGCTAGAAGAGGTTCAGAACTGAAGCAAACAAGGACAGATCACCCAGTCCCAGGTCCAATGGAACTCCTTAAATCTAGGCACAAATTTCCTAAAGATGGCCGATGAACGATAGAACGCAAGTGACGGATGTGGATCAAGGCATAGCCCACTTCTTCTCTGAATGACCAAGACGCAGTAGAACCAGAATGACAGTCCTCGGAGAATAGTTTTTCCACAATTTGGGCGAACTCTCAACAAAGCCACCGAAAACCATTCCAAAATTAATTTTGGATTCAGATTGGTTCAGTGACGCTGAAAACATTTAAGGTCAAGCATTCTTACACTTTTTTCTTCTCTTTTTTCTCATTTTATTTTAACAGGTCCTCTACCTATCCCACAACGGGGATCCACAATGGCATGCGTAACCGTTGTGCAGCCACCCCTACAACCTAACGTAACCTATTCTACTGCTCTCGGCCCATGAAAAATATCTGCCTACTTGAGCCTTATGCATTGCTTCCCTTCTACAGACCAAGCTACCTGACATTCGCGTTGGCTCGGTCTTTAAAACAGAACTTCTTTCTACATATATCCATATCTTGGTACATCTCATACTCGTAGAACTCACGGTATATCTATGATACCAGTATCTTCTCCAATCGTCCTTTCCGCAAACAGGACAAAGTGCCGTAATTTTTGCAAATGGCGTCAAATGTCATTGTACTTTGACATTTATGTTGTAGACAGGTAGAGAATTAGTTGACAAGAAGCAGTGGAGCGATACACACCTCAAGAACGCGGAATTATTCTTACTACTTATTTGACCAATTTCCGGTCTGTTATTTTAAAGCAGCGTGAATTTCGTCGTCGTTTTCCTCGTCACACTGCACCATGTCTCATGCAAACTGTGTCCACTAGAGATGTCGCAAGAAGTGGTCGGCCCCGTATTGCTCCTTCGGCAGAGAATATCACTGCTGTGGCCGAGGACGTCCGAGAGAGTCAAAAATTTGGCATCAGCAGACGTTCATTGCGTCGAATTTTGGTGAAAGACCTGAAGATGTTCCCTTATAAAGTGCAAACCGTTCACCAATTACTGCCTTCTGACCATCAAGTGAGATAAATTTACTCCCATGCTTAACAGAGCAAGAAGAGGATGATTTCGTATCCAAAGTGATTATGTGAATAAACAAAATTTGCGTTTCTGGGGCACGGGGAATCCACATGAAATGCACGAAAAGCCATTGTGTCCCCTCAAAGTGACTGATTGGTGTGACATTTGCAGTAAAAAAGTGATTGGTGAACGCTACAGACAGATGTTAATCGAGTTTTTTTTTTTTGACGCAAGTTGCTGAATTGGGTCTCAAGCATAGTTGGTTCCTGTAGGATGGATCAACCGCTCACACAGCTCGAGCAACGATAGAGATTTTGAATCATCAATTTTCGGGCCATGTGATCTCCCGTTTTGGCGATTTGAACTGACCGGCCAGATTGCCAGATCTGACAGCGCCAGACTTCTTCCTTTGGGGCTTTTCTTCTAGCATTTACCACAACAAACCACAAACTTTGCAAGTCTTGAAAGCCAACATTGAAGAAGAAGTAACCAATTTGGAGCCAGATTTTTTGCGAGCAACAATTTATCAATTTTACTCCTTTCGTGAAAACATAGCCCAATTTTTTTCATTTCTAACAAAATGGCAGCCAATTCACATTATGACATTACTTTTGCCCCACATTGTACAATAGTTTAGTATGCGAACCAACCAAAAAGCTTCAGAATGGTGCTTCCGTAACGAGCCGAAACTGAGAAAAATACGTCAAAGTCGCTCGAAAATTGAAATCTTGTTGACTGTTTTCTTTGACCATTGTGGTGTTGTTAACTGAAAATTCCTTCCGGAGCGGCGGGCGCTATGAGTAGTTAGAGAGAGAATGTTCGCCGGTTTTGTAGATGAGCAATGTAAAACGAATCTTATCAACCAAGCATCGTCTTCGTCAGATATAGCCCGGTGTTGCTTTTTTTTTTTGTTACCAAAACTCTAATTACCACTTGAGTGCATTATAGCCGTGAAAAAAAAGTCGCAGAAGAAGCTGAAACCAATATTTTGTGTTTTATTAAACAGTTCTCGGTATTTATCATATTATTGTCATTATTTAGACGATGATGCTCCATTGCTACAATTTTTGTCAAATTTTTAGGTAATTTTCTCCGAAGAATAGAGTTGGGATCCAAATTAACCCTCTAACTCCCCATACCGCCTTTAGACGGGCAATACCTGAAGCCCTATAAATGATTCAATTATTTTATTTTCGCGCAAATGATGAGCCCAGGCTAAAAACCACAGATGGCTCTGCTTTCGGTTGTGCTCGGCATTTCCATAGTGCCCTTCGTTTGACAGTTATATGAATTCAAATTTAAAATTTGAAATTTTGGATATGTAACAGTAATTTTGATAGAATCCAGTTGAATAAATTATCGGTGAGTTGGAAAAGTGTGACGCTTCGAATGGTGTATTTCATTTTGATTATGGTGTGCATTTACTTAGGTCATTTTTACTATTTATAGAGCCCGCCTGTAGGCAGGCAGGGCCAGTTGGGTGAACTTTTTTGCAATACAAAATCATATTGCATTACCTTTTCGATTATTTATTTGGGTATTGTTTCTTCGAAATTTGCCTGTCGAAAATGTCGGACGCCGAAATCGAAGAGCTGATGAATTCAGTTCAGAGCGACAATGAGACTGGCAGCGAAGGTGAAGATTTGGATAGCGACGACAATTTGGGCGTTCCAGACTACATTTGTGAAGAAAATGAGGCATTCATTGACCAGTGTTTGGATTCGATTGAAATGGATGAATTTGTCGCTGCGGGTATGAACCTGAGCAGTCTCAGTGCCGGTGGAAATCAACCAATACCATCTATTTCGGCTACTGCTGTGTCAGTTTCTACTGCCACTGGTATGACTGATTATGTTGCGACTGGTATCTCTGCACTGTTCATGAAGAAACGTCCACGTCCAACTGAACTAGAAGAAGAAGCGGATGGCCCAACTGCAACTACCTGTGGCCAATTCAGTGGTGATTTAAATAATATGACGAACGATTCACAAGAATTCAAATCGGTGCTTTGGAGGAAGAAACATTTGCAGCTACATGCGAACGAAGTCGTTTCCATGGCCAGAAGGAAATGCCAGCTGAAATTGCAACTTTGAGAACTCCATACGATTGCTTCCAGTATTTCGTTACCGGCGAGTTCCTTGATTTCCTGGCCGAACAAATGAATTTGTATGCACGCCAACAAAATATTGCAACTCGATTCACCACCGATGGTCCAGAGATGCGCAAATGCATTGGCATTATGTTTTTGATGTCTGTTTACCGCTATCCGAACATTCGTGAATACTGGGGACGTCATTCGTTGGAAGCAGTTAGACGGACAATGACACGCAGACGATTCGATGAATTACGGAAAATGTTGCATTTCAATGACAACTCAGGTGCGCATGTTGACGATAAATTGTACAAAGTGCGATCGTTGGTGCAGCACTTCAACGATCGGTTTGCATCGGTTCCAATGCTTCAAAGTCTCTGTGTCGACGAACAAATGTGTGCAACAAAAATGGGAGGAAATCCAACTCGCCGTACATGCCAGCCAAGCCGCATAAATGGGGAACAAAACTCTTTGCGTTCTGCAATTACACGGGCTTCTCGTATTCGTTTGAAATCTATTCCGGCGCTGGGGATAATGTCACTCCAGTGAATGCACCAAATCTAGGAGCCTCTTCGAATGTTGTCATTCGTTTGTCGACCAAAGTCCCGGACATCGTCAACCACATCATCTATTTTTTGGTGGCATATCTCCGGAGTCGCGGAATATATAGTTTGGGAACAGTGCGTGCGAATAGAGTGCCGAATACAAAACTGTCGAGCGAGAGAGAACTGGAAGTAAGTAAAGTTGAACGCGGCTATTCTGAGGAATATGTTGCCAATGCATACGGAATTGAAATCAGCAGCGTTTTGTGGCGCGACAACAAATCAATTCGTTTGATATCGACTTATGTTGGTATCAAACCATTTTTGTTACGCACAATGGACGAGCAGCCACAAAAAGCAGTTCGATGGGACCGAAGGAGGAAAGAATCGAAGGAAATCGACTGCCCTTTTATCATCAAGGAATACAATCGACACATGGGTGGTGTTGATTTGATGGATGGTCTTCTGGGTCGGTACCACATTCGCATCAAGACCAGAAAGCGTACGAATCGGATCTTCTTCCATTTGTTGGATGTGGCAATGGTGAATGAGTATATTCTCTACCATCGTATGCACTCAGCGTCTGCTCACTATTCAATTGCTGATATATCGCACAGAAGTAGCCGAATCATTGTGCCAGATTTCCGCGACGTCGTCTTAGACATAATCCGTCTCTTACCGTGGACACGAACCTCGAGTGAAAAGACACTTCGAAATGTGTTGCCTCTTTTGGGGCGTAGTTATTATGCTACATTATGTTACAATATAATAACTTTTTGTCTAAATTACCATTCATTTTACTTTCGTTTCAAAAAAATATTTTTTTCGATTCAGCACACTTGCCTTGAATTTTTAATACTGGCGGCTCCAACCCGCCTAAAGGCGGTTTACCTATTTTTACCTTTATCATATTAAAAATTTCAAGTAATCAAAAATCGGAGACGGTAAGTATTTCTTATTTCTTCTTCAGAACATAATCTGAATTTCTGAGCGAAATCAAAATTAGGGGAGTTAGAGGGTTAATTGTTTAAAATCTGGCATGGGGACAGACTGGCAGACAAACAAAATGACGCGTGACCGAGAGCAACAGGGTTTCCATAATCTGCATACAGAACGTTGGAAAAAGTTTAAATACTGATTGTATAACATTCGAAACCTTACTATATAAAACACATTGTTGCCGCACTGAATATATTCTACAGACGTTAAATACGAATAAACCACAACGATTGAGCTATCTGATATCGACACAATTCACTCAGTTGCAGAGTTTGCCTATGTCAAAATGTTTACATAAAACAATACATCACTCGTGAAACTATATTCAGGTCACATTATTTGGAAAGGGAGGGTGTCAATTCTGTTACCAAGGGATAATTTTGTTCCTTAAAGATACTTTAGATATTTGCATGGGATTTTTAACAGGCCTTAATAAGTCTGCGGCAATTGTCGCTATTCGCCATTTATTTCCACAGGATCCTCTTTAAAATGTTCAACTTTTTTTTATACATTATCGATCTATCGTCTTCCCTGAAGCACTTTAAACATATTCCACTCATTTTAAACAGAAAATCCGTTCGCCCTTCAAACTCTGACAATCTTGAGCAATCACCCTGACTGACATTCTCCAGCATCAACCTACATATCTCATTCCAATCGAAAAGCAGAGAAAGACGGAAAACTATACACAAACCCATAGCCACACCAAAACAAACCATAACGGCCCCCGAACCGAGGAAAGACTAGAACCCGCACATTCAATTACACCGTAATTTACTTTATGGACTTATCTCCCGAAAACAGCAATTTCGGCAACATTAAGCATAATTTTATGACATCACTTTTTGTTTGATGGCTCCTTCGGTCTGCTACTTCTGGCTCGTTTTCGTCCTGCCGCTGTGTTAGCATAGCAGGGGTGGTTTTAATATTTACCATACTCACCCTGACTATCTAAAGCATCTATCTACTGTTCCGATTCTGGCTGGTGGTGGTGTGATGCTGACGTTGTTTGCTGGTTACACTTTGCCACTGGTATCTGTCAATGTCTCAACCCCAATCATGAAGAAGAAGAAGACTAAAAATCATCACGCAAGATGCTCTTCTGTGGTTGTCACTAAAGGATACAAAAGTGTAGCAGAATCACCGACCTTTTTATGCCAAACTCCAGGACAGCAGTGAATTTTAATGGACACTTTCTGAGTCGCGTAGGGTTCTCTATATTGAAATGATTTTTTTTTTTTTTTTTTAAGCATTCCTTGGTCCTGTGGTTTAATAGTTTGGGTCCGCCAGACGAATTTTATGGCTTCCGACAAAAGATTTAATTTGATTTAATCTTTGGAAATTGTTTTAGACGTCTGTGTTGTGTCTTTTCTTTTTGGGTGAGGTGAAACATTGAGAACGAGAAATTGTGTAAACACTTTTCTCATTTTATTGAGGGGTATTTTCTTTTTTAAAGAGTCCTTTTATGCATTGAACAGTTGATAAAAAGGTGGGCAATCTGAAGAGTCTTTAATAGCAACATTCAAATAATAAATTGGTCTGTGTCGGTAAGTGCTATTGTTTGAAATTTACTTGGATCATCTGAGTGTCAGTCCGTTTGGCCAGGTATTGGGCCCAGAACAGCTTTAATCTAGGAAGATGGTAATTATTTTCACTAGAAACTGGAAATCAACGCTGATCAGGTGGAAAGTATTTAAAAAATGTTAACGTTAGCCATCTGCTCTATCTGGCTTGTGATGGGTTCTTTTACATGAAGGCTTCCTCGAATCTTCGAACTTCTTATTCTATCAAGCTTTGTTATTCCTGCTGACATGCGAAGCATCTTCATCTCAGCTGCCGTTAACTTGCCCTCATACTTTTTGTACATTGTCCAGCATTGTGAAACGTATGTAAGCGCCGGAGGTACAACTGCGGTGTAGAGCCTTCCTTTCAGCCTTCCTTTCAGCTCACAGAAGATTGCAGAGTTTTCCCGCCGCTTCATTCACCCTACGCTTTCGCGATGTTTGATGTCATCATCACAAGTTGCTTCGCTATTGATCATAGATCCCAGATATTTGAACTCTTCGCACTTGGGAAGCACTTTTCTATTCAAGTAAATGTCTGGAATAGGCCGGTGTGGATCAGAGAACGGACAGCACAGATACTCTGTCTTTTTTGAACTAATACGGTACCCATTTCCCTCCAAAACATCCACCCATTCATCACGTGCTCGTTGCAAGGACGTTTGATCTTCACTTATGATAGCTCCATCGTCAGCAAACAATAACTGATGCACTTTGCGGTTCGTCACTTTTCCTTCAAGCAGTTAATCAAGGACTGAGGAACTTCCCTGGTGCACACCGACTTTGATTGAGAACTCTTCGGTGATTCATGCGGGACATCTTACCCGCACGTAGGTTTCTGGAACTCCTCGTTGTCTTAGCGCCACCCATAAGAGATTGTCTATCAAATGCTTTTTCACTATCAACCAACACCATATGCAAGTCCTTTAAGGAATCACGATGTTTTTCCATTATGATACTTATACTTTGGATTGGATCTGTTGTTGATTTACCCAAAACAATCATCAGATAGCCGTATTATTTTCCGCAGACGGCCATCTAATACCCGCTCAACGATCTTCATGGTATGTGACATCAGCTTGACAGAACGGAAGCTGTCGCAGTTTCGCGTATCGCCCTTTCCTTTGTGCCAAGCAAGAAGACAACTTTCCTTCCACTGATTACTCATTGGATCACCACTCATAAGTTTGGAGATAATAATCATCTGGACCCGATGTCTCCCATCTTTTTTCTGAACTCAGAGGGTATCTCGTCTGGCCCAACCGCTTTCTTTTTTTGGAGTATTTGACAGCATTCCTAACTTCTTCAACAGTAATGATACTTCGTCATGGTTTAGAGCGGCTCTTGGAAAGTATACCCGGGGAAACTGTTTGTTCAGAAGACTTTCACACTACTGTTGCCATCTATGGTGAATTCTGTCGTCTTACACAATAAGCTGGCCTTGAGCATTGTTAATGAACTTTGGGGAACGAATCTCCTGAGCCATTTCTTCTTCTCTGGGCGGCTATTTTGATGATAGTTGTTCCCTTATTCAAGTTGTTTTGTCAAAGCTCCTGGATAGCCTGGTTCCTATCAGACGCCGAAGACGATATTTCCTCCAACTCCCTTCAATACTCTTTGCTTGAAATTGGGGGCACTTCTTCTTCGCTAAACCTTTGCAACATCTATATACCACTTCAAGGCGAGCTTTTTCATTTCTATTAGTAGAAGAGCGCTTTGACCAAGCATTGAAAGCCGTTTTCTTTTCCCGTATCACTACTTTGGCTTCATCTGTCCACCACCATGTTTCTTCTTCACGTTCCAAGCACTGATTTGGCTCCCTCCAAGCAAAATCACTGTAGGGAATCCCACATATCTTGTGCTCTGTACTCCTCATCACCGACCTCATCGATGATGGTAAAGAGGTATTGTAATTTGTCATACTGGTAATAAAAGCTTCGCCTTTTCCTTTGTCCAGCTTGTACCAATTGATTTTCTCAGCCACCTTTGTTTGCTTATTTGTTTTCTTCCCCGTCTCCAAAAAAAAATTGTGTCAGGAGGAGACGATGTTGCTGAGCGATCTCCTCTCCCAGGATCACTGTGCAATCTTTAACCCGGGGCTTCATGAAACTGGCTTTGCAAAATGATTGGCTGAAAAAGTGAGCAAATAAATTTGCGACTATCTTAGGATCACCGGAGGAAGTGTTAGACAATTTTAAAGTAGATGGATAGTTGTCAGATTTTCTTTTTGTGTTGATGAAGTGTAAAAATAGTTTCGGATCGGATTTGCTGGATTTGGTCTAAATATTCGAGATATAGAGATTGACAGAGTTTGGAAAAGGCGGGTATATGCGTGGAGGTAATTGGAAAAGTCAGAGTGCCAACGAGATTTAAGGTACGTGTGCCAAAGTTTTTTTCTTCTGTTACGAAGCGAGCGCAATTCTTTGGTGAACCAGAGTGGGGACGACGAGGAGTTCTTCTGGAGCACGAAAGGAACAGATTGTGTGAAACAGTTAAGTTTAAGGCCGATGACTCGAATTTTATATATCCTGGAAAAGAGGACCAGTTCACCCCTAGACAACACCAAGCTGTCCAACTAGATAGCTTATTTAAAGCGTTTTTAAAGATTTCTTTTAACGTAATGAGGTGTTTACCAGAGACTACTATAACGACGTTATCCGCATAGCTGAAAAACCTTGCAGCATAGCTGATAAGCCTTCAGGAAGTTCAATAGTTTATCGATCAATAGTTTATCAACCACCAAATTCCAAAGAAGTGATGATAGGACACCATCTTGTATATTACAAGGAAATTGCGTCCCATATGGCTTGAGAACGTTTTAGAATCTTATGCACGGGAAATTTTCTGTTCGATCAGAAGCAAAATTGTCGAAATTGGCACCAAGATAATAAAATGGTAAAAAAAAACTTAAAAAAATACTATAAATCCGCAAACGTATTTTTTGATCGTGATAGCGGCCCTTGCTTAAGGGACACAATAATCAAGCAAACAATTCTGTTGAATTAGTTTAGCACTTACTCGCATATTTTGTTATTTGTCTAATACATATTGGCTCATGTTTTCTTAGCTGTTTCAAAGAAATTAAAGTTTTTTTTAGCAACTAAGCCATGTAAATGACATTTTTATTCGATACAAGTGGTGATCGCTATTAGCTGGCACGTGTACAGAAAGGAAAGGTCAAAGTGTACGAAATTTTAGAAATTGCAAATTTCTTTAACATAAATTTTTTTTAATTCATTCTTTGTAAAGAAGTTAGTACGTTGCTGGTGGTGATTCCAAAATTGGTGATGTTGCTGGCCAAGTTGTTGGAGGTTCAGTTGGTAGTGGTTAGCAAATTTGACGGAAGTACTGTTGGTGTTGATGCTGGCGAAGTCGGCTCAGGTGGTGTTGATGGTCAAGTTGTCGGACTTGCTGGTGGTGGTGTTGGACAAGTTGTCGGAATTGCTGGTGGTGTTATTGGACAAGTTGTCGGACTTGCTGGTGGTGGTGTTGGTGGTGATGATGGCCAAGTCGGCTCAGTTACTGTTGGTGGTGTTGATGGTGGTGGTGTTGGCCAAGTTGTTGGAATTGCTGGTGGTGGTGTTCATGCTGGCGAGGTCTGCTCAGGTGGTGTTGATGGCCAAGTTGTCGGATTTGCTGGTGGTGTTGACGGCCAAGTTGTCGGACTTGCTGGTGGTGTTGATGGTCAAGTTGTCGGACTTGCTGGTGGTGGTGTTGGCCAAGTTGTCGGACTTGCTGGTGGTGATCTTGGTAGTGATGATGGCCAAGTTACTGTTGGTGTTGATGCTGGCCAAGTCGGCTCAGTTACTGTTGGTGGTGTTGATAGTGGTGGTGTTGGCCAAGTTGTCGGAATTGCTAGTGTTGGTGATGCTGACTGAGTTGTTGTTGTTAGTAAGGATATCCAAGCTTGTTTCGGTTCTCTTGGTACCGAAGAGTTTGTTGGTTCTTTTATTGCTGGTGATGCCCGAGTTGTACTTAATAGCGGATATAAGCTTGTTTCCGAATTCGTTTGGAAAACACAGCAACTATGCCTAAAAATACTAAAAATTTCCAAACAGATTCCTTTGGTCGATGCTGCCCTGTTTTATAGAAAAAATTTTACATGAAATCGATAGTAAATATTTGTACACAAATTTTAAGCTTTTAATCAATCAAACAATTCTGTTGGAATAGTTTGAAGAAAATATTAGCAGAGTGTCACTTATGCATGAACATTTTTTTATTTAACTAATTCGAACTTGCGAATGTTTTCTTAGCTGTTTTAAAGCAATTAAAGTTTATTTTATTCTCTATTTAGATTGTGGTAAGTATGCTGATTTTAGGGCATACTTTGTAATGTAAAGAAATAATATAGGTGCACCCTATACGTGCCCATATATCACCATGTCTGTCCAACAGTCTGTCTGTATGTAACAGGTTTTGAGGCCTTAAATTTTGAGGTAGACGAATCAAACTATAGTCTATACATTCGTTGAGTGTTAGGTTTAATAGTGTCTAATTTTTTGAGAAGAAAAACGCCCACTGCCATGTTAAATAGCAGCACCTCTCTCTTATGATTTTTCTTTTACATTCATGTGCAAATACCGCTAACTGAGATCAGTTATTGCGCCTATTTACTGTAGAACGGAGGCATAAAATGATGTGACGCGAAAAATAAAACGTCATTCACTGTGGGTGAGTTCGCTTCACTAGCGACAAATTGTTTGAAACTCCAAAATAAGACATTTTCGCGCAAAGAAAAGCAAATTTCTTAAGAAAAGTAAAATTTTTTCAAATGGCAAATATTTCGTGCAGATTTTAGAGGTCACGATATAATTTTTTTTTTAAAGATTCATGGCTATAACTTGAAAACCTGTCGCGACTGTCAAATAATTCTCTCGACATCGGAAAATACGTCGATTATTTCCGAGTTCACCGGCCTGACTCAGTGCTCAAATTCGTTACAATCCAATCCATATTGAAGCTAAGTACTCGTATATGCTAATTTAGATTTTTCATTAATCCTCGGAAAAGAGAAAGCTAAATTCATACTTGAAAGGGTCATGTATGTAGTGTCTGTCAACTGTCAAAATCGGATTAAGTATGAGAGGCATGTGGGGGATGGGTTTCGAAAATCTTTAAATCATCTTTATTAGCCGCTTAACTCAGAGCCCCTGAACGGATTTCAATGAAATTTGGCTTGTAGACTTAGGTTGACACGTTAGTAGTGCAAGTTGTAAGGTGGTACTATATTGGGGAGGGGCTTAAATCATATTCGAATTTTTCTCATATTTCTCATACGACTAATTCGAGAACCACTCAGCCGATTGTGATGAAATTTGGGTTTTGAGTATCGACGTTTTTCAAAAAATCATAAGAAGCAGATGGAGACGGGGTAAGATATGGTGGGGCTGACTTTTCACCCCACATATTCCAATACTTTTTAAGAACTATTTGTGCCAGAAGAGATGCAACTGACTGGGGCTCGTATAAAGAATCTTTAAAAATGTATAAAAAATAACTGAGGAAAGCTAAACCTAATTCTTGGACAGAAATAGAAGAATCTTCTGACGCATCTAGGCTGAGAAAAATCCGCACGACTAATCCATCAATGGCCAGCTGTTTACTAAGAACAGATAGTTCTTGGACAATTTCCAGTGTAGACACGGCAGGTAATATCCTCTGAAATTATTTTTTATTTAGGTAGGAAAGCTCATAAGCCTTCTTATGTCATTTCTGCTATATTTTAGGATATCAGCTGCCTTTTTTGGAAGGGTTGGACAGCTCTTTTAGCTTATCTGAGGCCTTGGGAGTTATTCCAGTGGGAATGCACATGTTGCGTTCCCAATTGTTTAGGGTTAGTTTGAATGCCGAATCAGATATTCCGTAAAAGGGTTCAGGTCCAATGAACAACTCAGAGGAACCTTTTCTGGCTAACAGATCTGCTGTTTCATTGCCGTCAACGTCTACATGACCCGGTACCCACCACAATTTTACTTTATTTTATCGGGTCAAATTTTGTAAACTGTCGAAGCAGCTTAGAACTAATTTTGAACTGATCAGGTGTGAGATCAATGCCTTAAGCGCCGCTTGGCTGCCACCTTTGATGCATGAGTGCAAAAAAAAAAAACATTATATCGTGATCCCTAAAATCGTCACGAAATGTTTGCCATTCGAAAAAATTTTATTTTTCTTAAGAAATTTGCTTTTCTTTGCGCGAAAATGTCTTATTTTGGAGTTTCAAACAATTTGTCGCGAGTGAAGCGAACTCATCCATCGTGAATGACATTTTTTTTCGCGTCACCATCATTTTATGCTTCCGTTCTACAGTAAATAGGCACAATAACTGACCTCAATTAGCGGTATTTGCACATGAATGCAAAAAAAAAAATAATAATCATACGAGAGAGGTGGTGTGCTATTTAGCACAATTGTGGGCATGGCAGTGGGCGTTTTCTTCTCAAAGAATTAGACTCTATTAAACATAACACTCAACGAATGTATAGACTATAGTTTGATTCGTCTACCTCAAAACCTGTTACATACAGACAAACTGTTGGACAGACATGGTCGTATATGGGCATGTATAGGGTGCACCTATATTATTTCTTTACATTACAAAGTATGCCCTGAAATCAGCATACTTACCACAATCTAAATAGAGAATAAAATAAACTTTAATTGCTTTAAAACAGCTAAGAAAACATTCGCAAGTTCGAATTAGTTAAATAAAAAAATGTTCATGCATAAGTGACACTCTGCTAGTAATTTTTTCAAACTAATTCAACAGAATTGTTTGCTTGATTAAAAGCTCAAAATTTGTGTACAAATATTTACTATCGATATCAATCAAAAATTTTTGTATAAAACAGGGCAGCATAGACCAAAGGAATCAGTTTGAAAATATTTAGTATTCCGTTACAATGTTTTCGAAAAAAGTCTTCCTATTCAGCGTTTTAGGCATAGTTGCTGTGCTTTGCCAATCGAGTTCGGAAACAAGCTTATATCCGCTATTAACTACAACTCGGGCATCACCAACAATAAAAGTACCAACACAAGCTTCGGTACCAAGGGAACCGAAACAAGATTGGATATCCCTACTAACAACAACAACTCAGCCAGCATCACCAACACCAGCAAGTCCGACAACTTGGCCATCACCACCACCACCACCACCACCACCAGCAATTCCGACACCTTGGCCAACACCACCACCACCAACAAGTCCGACAACTTGGCCATCATCACCACCAATACCACCAACACCAGCAATTCCGACACCTTGGCCAACACCACCACCACCAACAAGTCCGACAACTTGGCCATCATCACCACCAACACCACTAGAACCAGCTAGTCCGACACCTTGGCCAATACCACCACCACCAACAAGTCCGACAACTTGGCCATCATCACCACCAACACCACCACCACTAGAACCAGCAATTCCGACACCTTGGCCAATACCACCACCACCAACAAGTCCGACAACTTGGCCATCATCACCAACAACACCACCACCACCAGCAATTCCGACACCTTGGCCAATACCACCACCACCAACAAGTCCGACAACTTGGCCATCATCACCAACAACACCACCACCACCAGCAATTCCGACACCTTGGCCAATACCACCACCACCAACAAGTCCGACAACTTGGCCATCATCACCAACAACACCACCACCACCAGCAATTCCGACACCTTGGCCAATACCACCACCACCAACAAGTCCGACAACTTGGCCATCATCACCAACAACACCACCACCACCAGCAATTCCGACACCTTGGCCAATACCACCACCACCAACAAGTCCGACAACTTGGCCATCATCACCAACAACACCACCATCACCAGCAATTCCGACACCTTGGCCAATACCACCACCACCAACAAGTCCGACAACTTGGCCATCATCACCAACAACACCACCACCACCAGCAATTCCGACACCTTGGCCAATACCACCACCACCAACAAGTCCGACAACTTGGCCATCATCACCAACAACACCACCACCACCAGCAATTCCGACACCTTGGCCAATACCACCACCACCAACAAGTCCGACAACTTGGCCATCATCACCAACAACACCACCACCACCAGCAATTCCGACACCTTGGCCAATACCACCACCACCAACAAGTCCGACAACTTGGCCATCACCACCAACAACACCACCACCACCAGCAATTCCGACACCTTGGCCAACACCACCACCACCAACAAGTCCGACAACTTGGCCATCATCACCACCAATACCACCAACACCAGCAATTCCGACACCTTGGCCAACACCACCACCACCAACAAGTCCGACAACTTGGCCATCATCACCACCAACACCACTAGAACCAGCTAGTCCGACACCTTGGCCAATACCACCACCACCAACAAGTCCGACAACTTGGCCATCATCACCACCAACACCACCACCACTAGAACCAGCAATTCCGACACCTTGGCCAATACCACCACCACCAACAAGTCCGACAACTTGGCCATCATCACCAACAACACCACCACCACCAGCAATTCCGACACCTTGGCCAATACCACCACCACCAACAAGTCCGACAACTTGGCCATCATCACCAACAACACCACCACCACCAGCAATTCCGACACCTTGGCCAATACCACCACCACCAACAAGTCCGACAACTTGGCCATCATCACCAACAACACCACCACCACCAGCAATTCCGACACCTTGGCCAATACCACCACCACCAACAAGTCCGACAACTTGGCCATCATCACCAACAACACCACCACCACCAGCAATTCCGACACCTTGGCCAATACCACCACCACCAACAAGTCCGACAACTTGGCCATCATCACCAACAACACCACCACCACTAGAACCAGCAATTCCGACACCTTGGCCAATACCACCACCACCAACAAGTCCGACAACTTGGCCATCATCACCAACAACACCACCACCACCAGCAATTCCGACACCTTGGCCAATACCACCACCACCAACAAGTCCGACAACTTGGCCATCATCACCAACAACACCACCACCACCAGCAATTCCGACACCTTGGCCAATACCACCACCACCAACAAGTCCGACAACTTGGCCATCATCACCAACAACACCACCACCACCAGCAATTCCGACACCTTGGCCAATACCACCACCACCAACAAGTCCGACAACTTGGCCATCATCACCACCAACACCACCACCACCAGCAATTCCGACAACTTGGCCATCATCACCACCAACACCACCACCACCAACAATTCCGCCAACCTCGCCAATACTACCACCACCAGTCCCACCGACAACTTGTCAATTAGCACCAACACCAGCAAGTCCGACAACTTCGCCAACACCACCACCACCACCAGCAAGTCCGACAACTTGGCCAACACCACCACCACCAGCAATTCCAACAACTTGGCCAACACCACCACCAGCAAGTCCGACAACTTGGCCATCAACACCACCTGAGCCGACTTCGCCAGCAACAACACCACCAGCAATTCCGACAACTTGGCCAACACCACCACCAGCAATTCCGACAACTTGGCCATCATCACCACCAACACCACCACCACCAGCAATTCCGACAACTTGGCCAACACCACCACCATCAACACCACCAACATCACCACCAGCAATTCCGACAACTTGGCCAACACCACCACCAGAAAGTCCGACAACTTGGCCAACACCACCACCATCAACACCACCACCATCAACACCACCACCATCAACACCACCAACAGTAACTGAGCCGACTTGGCCAGCATCACCACCAGCAAGTCCGACAACTTGGCCATCAACACCACCAGCAAGTCCGACAACTTGGCCGTCAACACCACCAGCAAATCCGACAACTTGGCCAACACCACCACCAGCAAGTCCGACAACTTGGCCAACACCACCACCATCAACACCACCAACATCACCACCAGCAATTCCGACAACTTGGCCAACACCACCACCAGAAAGTCCGACAACTTGGCCAACACCACCACCATCAACACCACCACCATCAACACCACCACCATCAACACCACCACCATCAACACCACCAACAGTAACTGAGCCGACTTGGCCAGCATCACCACCAGCAAGTCCGACAACTTGGCCATCAACACCACCAGCAAGTCCGACAACTTGGCCGTCAACACCACCAGCAAATCCGACAACTTGGCCATCAACACCACCTGAGCAGACCTCGCCAGCATGAACACCACCACCAGCAATTCCAACAACTTGGCCAACACCACCACCATCAACACCACCAACAGTAACTGAGCCGACTTGGCCATCATCACCACCAACACCACCACCAGCAAGTCCGACAACTTGTCCAATAACACCACCAGCAATTCCGACAACTTGTCCAACACCACCACCAGCAAGTCCGACAACTTGACCATCAACACCACCTGAGCCGACTTCGCCAGCATCAACACCAACAGTACTTCCGTCAAATTTGCTAACCACTACCAACTGAACCTCCAACAACTTGGCCAGCAACATCACCAATTTTGGAATCACCACCAGCAACGTACTAACTTCTTTACAAAGAATGAATTAAAAAAAATTTATGTTAAAGAAATTTGCAATTTCTAAAATTTCGTACACTTTGACCTTTCCTTTCTGTACACGTGCCAGCTAATAGCGATCACCACTTGTATCGAATAAAAATGTCATTTACATGGCTTAGTTGCTAAAAAAAACTTTAATTTCTTTGAAACAGCTAAGAAAACATGAGCCAATATGTATTAGACAAATAACAAAATATGCGAGTAAGTGCTAAACTAATTCAACAGAATTGTTTGCTTGATTATCGTGTTCCTTAAGTAAGGGCCGCTATCACGATCAAAAAATACGTTTGCGGAGTTATAGTATTTTTTTAAGTTTTTTTTTACCATTTTATTATCTTGGTGCCAATTTCGACAATTTTGCTTCTGATCGAACAGAAAATTTCCCGTGCATAAGATTCTAAAACATTCTCAAGGCATATGGGACGCAATTTCCTTGTAATTGCGAGATAAACTTATTCCTAATTTTTTATCACTTTAGTAACAATTTTTGAGAAAAATTTGGTTGAAACCATTTTGGTTTGGTTGACATTTATCATTTCGCAACCTAATTTATCATACAATACTGAAATTAACAGAACTACAGATGAGTTAACACTTCTTCCACAGCATAATCCAATAAATGAACGGGAGATTGAACGTGCCGTTCACCCAATCATAATACAGGCATATCTCATGTTGGATCGTATCTTGGGTACGAAAATTACAAAAAATTACAACAAAATATTTAAAAACCTACAAAAGTGGTTCATTTATTAAGTAGTAAGCTGAGTAACGTATTTATCTACTTTGTAACGTTATTAAATTTGCAACTTCATAAGAAAAAGTCATCTATTTTGGACTGGGTGATGTCGTTCCTTTTCTCTTTTTGTAATATTATGTAGCATGTTACATCAAAACCAACAAAAGTGATTCATTTACTAAGTAATAAGCTCTGTAACGTTTTTAACTACATCTACGTTACATCTTTTAGATGCTATTCTAAAAGAATAGCATACCTTGCTACTTCTTTTCACGTTATTATTTTGGGTTTTGATGAGCTCTATATGTTGTTCGGTTTTTTCTATATTTGAGATTTTGCAAACTTAAAAGTAGAAACACAATGCGGTGCTCGCGCGGTCGCGCGTTGACAGAATGAGCAGAAACAATGGGATCTTATGGGGTAACACCAAATGTGACATCAATCGTTTGGTCGGTTTTTGATCGTAAATATCGTAAGCACCACCTCAACGTCGGAATAGAGCTACTCTCTATTATTGTCGCGCGTTTTGACAGCTCAAAGCTGTTTTGGATCGACATTATTCTTTGATTTGTTCGATTTTAGCAACAAGGTAAGTCATTGTGTCGTTGCCAGTTGATGTTTTTTGAACACAAATTAATTATGTTTAATTATTTTCTTATTCATACACATTTCTTTGCGAATTTGTTTCTTATATTTGTGTTTCCTAATCAGGCCATAAAAATAAAAAGAGTACATTTCTACTCTTCTTCGGGCGCGGTTAGTACTTAGAGGGCTGACCGCTTGGGACACCGCGTGTTGTTGGCAATGGGCATCACAAGGGATCTACATTGATCTAAGTGTGGCGTAGTAGGTCTTTCAACCTCTACGTCAACCCATCAAACCTAACCTAACCTACTCTTCTTTCTGCCGCGAAATCGTGTGTAGGAAATTTGAGGGAACCGAACATAATTCTGTCATATTCCTAACCTCGCAACGCCCGACCGCCTTGAAGCCACATTTGGTGTTGCAAATTTTGAGGCCACACGTTGTGACAAATATTATCGTAAGTCGGTAGAATGCCTGTCAAACGCGCGACCGAGCTAGCGCCACATTATGTTTTGTCCATAAGTCCAAAGAAGTAGCTGAGTGAGTTCCTGTGTCTTCATCGTCATCGTCATTGTTTATTTCTATAATTGCTTCAAGTAGCTTCTTGTTTGTAAGCTTGTCTTCATATTCTGCGATGAGTTAATCGACACTTACGGCGTCTATTTGAAGATTCAGTTGCCTACTTAACTGCGTAACATCGTTATTGATATTTTCTAGAGACTCATTATCAACAGGTCCCTCTGTTATAAGCTGTGGAGAAAGCTTTCGCCATGATCTGGTTGATGCCTTGATCTTCGCCCAAGATTTTCCGACAATATCTGTTGCGTGCCATATATTAAATTTTTCCACATCTCCTAGAGTCCTGGCTCAGCCTCGGTATCAGTTATGATAATAGCGCTTAAAAGTTGCAATTTGATCCATCGGTTGTAGTAACGAGGTCATGTTTGGGGGAAGAAAAATCACTTCAAACTCAGGAAAAATGTAGCCAACCGATTGTGGATAACCAGAAGCATTATCCAAGACTAAGACCCATTTCATTGCCAAATTGTTTCGCTTTAAGTTGTGCTTCACCGTTGGACAAAATGGTTCATAAACCAGCTATTGCAAGCTCCTCAGTGCACCAAGCAAATTCCTTGATAAAGACGGGACAATTGGAGTAAAAATGGATGGTTCAGCAGCTCTGGCATTTCTGTCAGCAACCATCGCAATGAGGGTATATTTATTTCAGCTTCGACAGGACTTGATAGAAAATATCGCTAAAGTTGGCAGTAGGAGTACGTAGGTAGGTGTGGTTGTGACAGCATGCGATGCTGAAACATAATTAGCGCAGAGGCGCCGTTTTAATACCACAACTCAAGTGACCTAAATTGTTGTAGAAACTGACGTTGGACTTGTGGGAAAGGAGAGAAAAGATTATTTAAAGCCACCCCGTGGCATTGAGGAAACTGATGATGTCCCCGATGCTTGTCTCCGCTAACTCACTAATATTATCAAAGAGGTGTCTGCCAAGTATACGGTGTCTGACCCTACTAAGGGCCGGACACTTACAAAGGAAGTGAAGGATTGTTTCAGGCTTGCTGGCCACATTGCAGCTACGACAATGTGCATTAAAAGTAATGCCCAGTCTGGCTGCTTGGACCCCTATGGGCCAATGGCCAGTGCTAATTGCCAGTTGGAGTGAGTGAGAATGGCAAAACGCTATCACTATCAATGAATATAGTGTCTTCCTCCAGCTGCTCGGCTATCATGTCCTGAACTAGCAGTTCCGATGGATCCGTTTCTGGAATGGACACGTTGTTCCCCGTTGCTTGTATTGCCTTTTTGGTAGCAATTTTGGCTCTGTTAACGGATAATTTCATGCATGTCCATTGCTGCCTTATTTTGCCTATACTTCTGTGGTACCTGCCTGAAGTCATCCCTGATGTGATTGACTTCCAAGCTCTTTCGAGCGTTGCCCTTATACTCCACTACTGCAATATGCTGGTTCACTAATTGCCGCATTAATTCTTTTTCACCCCGGTCCCAGTTCTGCTGTCGATCTTTGTTTTGTCTAATTGGAAAATATTCTTTATAAAATAATTGAAATTTACTTTGTTTATTTTTCAGTTACATACTTTTTAGTTTAAAATACGGAAGTTTTCAAATCCAAATTTCAACCAACCAACAGATGTCAACAAATGTTCGATTTCTGTTCGATCTGTCAAATTCATCTAAATTTGATACAACATTGTCCCTTAAACTGTGGTTTTGTTCTCAAACTTAAAATTTTTGGGTTTGTTTGACTAAAATTTGCTGTAAGTCAGTTCTAAGGTCGACATTTATAGTAGGTAGGTTAAAAATTGTTTATAAATCAATTCAAAGTTAAGTACTGGCTTTAAAGTTAAAAATCTGTTACTTAGTGCTACTAACATTCTTTAAAATCAGTGGAAGCGAAGGTAGGCAAAATAACGGTTATACGGGACAAAAAAGATAACCTGTTGTGTGTGACGGAAGACGCCAGATACGGCAATAATGTTGCAGACACATAGAGAATGAGATTTTTTTTTATAATGTTGGTCATACCTCAGGGGTAGTCGATCGTATCACGGGGAAATAGGTGCATAAAAATGTTGGTGGTATGTGCGAGTTGTTTTATCTTGCGGTGGGCGTAACTTGAGGTATTCCTGCATGCGCATGTCATCATCATTCGGACACCTGTGCTTCCAAATTGCGCAACCACAAACAGAAGTGCATCGACAGAAATCGTAAGAAATCAATGTGATTGTTTTTTTTAAAAATACTTACCTAAACCAGAACTTAAGACGTTTGTTGATTATCGTGTTTTGCGGTTTAAAAAAAATATGCGAAGTGACATTATAATATACGTACTTGTACCGTGACTTTTTGGTAAAATACACAAAAATGTTGCGTATCTTTGAATCCAACTCGGAGAGATGACGCAGTGGAAGAAGATCTCGCCTTAGGTGACGCGCTCAAGTAAATGGGGACCTCAACCAACTTTAAGGTAATTAGCTAAAGACCGGGTTAACTGGAGAGGTTTGTTGGTTGAGTCCCAGATTCACCCTGAACTGTAACGTCTCCTAAGTAAGTAGTAACATGAAAGTCATGTATGGTTCCCCATACCGATTTTTTTTTTTTCTGATTTTTAGAAATAAAAATCGTGGTCAAACTTATTTTATTGATTTATGAGAATAAATTTTAGACTTTTCTCTGTATAAATCGTAACAGTTACCATCCCTGCTTAGAAAGTCTTCTTTTTGCAAATGGCTGCCATTCTCTGTATCGATTTCAGCAGAGAATATTTTACGATGAGAAGTAGAATGATGGTCTATGGAAAATATTATTTAAATACCTTGAGGCCTTAATTATAGATATTTCATACAATTTTCGAAAATTCCAAAATTTTGAAGGCGAACCATTCTCTTCCTCCGCAGGCTCTGTATCCCATCAAATGCCAAGACTTCTCCCAATACAATTTGACTTGCAATGTAGACTCCTTTACATCAACTTTATCTCAACATTTTTGAACATTTTGAAAACCAACCTCCTTCACCAGTTTTACCGCCAACAACAGTATTACAGTTTTCTATCTATCCTCCACCACGAGTATACTATCGCCACCATAGTACAAAGGAACCCATCGGTGCGGTTACACTTTGGAACAACAACGTGCAGCATTTGGTGCAAAGTTTTGCGGTTTTCATTGATCGTCCGTCCGGACTGAACTGTTCACCATAGATAGCCCCCTCTCCCCCAGAAACTGTATGTGCATGTGCGTCTCCCAACTCGAATTTCACCACCAGAGATCCAGAACCAACCAACAACCAGGCAGCTGTGTAGTGTAGTACTCTATGTTACTATTGCTGCCGAAGGCGTTATCCACAATGGATAATATACCAGCATCTGTGGCAGTAGCAGCAACAGCCAATCTTCCGAAATTGCAAACAATTCCTTTTTCATTTTTGTGGGTGGGAAAGTCAGTGGTAGTCAGTCAGTTCACACACACACACACATAAACACACGCAGTGGGTGGATGCGGCAGGATATCGGTGAACCCTTCTCAATTTGTTCCAGCGACTATTACTACAACGGGCGGACGAACAGACGGGCGAGCAGTAGAAGTGTGCAGTATATAGTATCAGTGGTTGTGTAAATGTTTTCGAGCCATTAATCACCCCATTTCATGAATACATCAGAGCCCGAAAAAGATATACAATCTTCTCCAGGCCCGTCGTTGTTGTCGTCGACGTCCTCAAGAGTCGTTTTTGGGCTACAAACAACTCTATGTGGGTGAGACAGTGCATTAATGACTTGCAACCCCTTTACAGTTCGACTATTACATTCACAGGATGAAAACGAGACAGGGAGATTCACAAATTTCGGATCGGTTTCAGAAATCGCCCTAAGCCATTTTTGGATTCCTATCCATCGCAGCCGGTCGGTGGTCGGTTTATCCAATCCAAATTGTTGCGATTGTTGCCTCTGTTGTCTCTGGGGGTTGAGATGCTTAGGAGTTGACTGGCGATATGCAACACAGAGATACCGGGATCTGGTTGCTTCTTTTGTTCGTGTTTGGGGGGAGGATGATTATTTTTAACTGGTTAAATGAGCGTAATGTTTTTCGGAAGATATCCTCTGCCATTATCCTTCGCATTCATAGTGCTATTCGTCTGTTGCTGGTGCGAGCCGGCTTCCTTGACTGCTGTGTTGACTGTTTATTTGTGTTTACCTTGGAGGGTTTAAGTGAGCGAGAGACAGATAAGGATTTTATGCACACACGCGTTATTCGATGTCAGATTATTTTAATGACAAATTACTGAAAATTATTCATCGGCTTGAGGTTGAGGTGTGGCCTGGGGGTGGTATACTTTTTTTGAAATATTAGGTACATCTAATCTATATTTGGGTGTGGGAACTGTTCAACTAATTGGTATTATAATGTTTAACAAATCACTAAAATTTGATAATAATAATGCATGCTATTGAGTTCAGAAGACTTATTTTTGATCAGCTAAATAATTAAGCGACCAGCGAAATATGCTAGCAAAAGGAATTAATCATCCACAAGAAAATCATTTTTTCGAATCAGCAAAATATAGTTCTTGAACAGCGGGAAATAATTATTTGATCTAACAGAAACTAATTCAGCAGAAAAGCGAACGATCAGCAAGAAAAATGAGCCGAACAAATGTTCCTCCAGCAAAAATTAGTTATTTGATCGGCAAAAGGAAACAATGCTTCAAGGAAAAGAACAGAGGGAAACCGATATTCAAGAAAAAACTTGAGCGATTGCGAATTTCAAAGAACTAAGTACATTGTGCTGATCAAATACCTTATTATCTGTTTGCTAATCATTGACTTTTCGCGCAGTGTATTTTTTTAGTTTTCTGTCGATCAACAAATTATTTTCTGCTGATAAAAATAAATTTGTTTTGCTGGCAAAAAAAAACCCTTTACTGTTTATCGATTAAATGGCAGCTATTTAAAATCACGGAGCAACGGCAAGGAGATATCACGATATCCAGTAAAGTTGACCACCTACAACTTTGTCGAAGAATTTGCTCACAGATACATAGCGAAGGGAAGCTGGCTTCCGAAATTTTGAACAGAATAATGCTTGCGGCTTCTATCCTCTTCGTCCTTGGACAAGAAATGAAAGAAAGGAATTCTGCGGAAAACTGCATTTCCGTTGACCACAGTATCCGTAGCGTGTTTCAAAGCTTTACTTCAAGAAAACCCTTTGAGTCTATTGGTTATGATTCCTTTTCTGTACCTTTTCTAGTAAAATGTTATAAAGTGTCAAATATGAGAGCTCAGTCATGTTCTTAGAACATCCTGGGAAAACTTTTTGTAAGTTTATTAATTAATTTAGATATTTCCAGCCATTTACCATGCCATGAAGAACGAATCTACGAGTATATAGCTGTCTAGCACTTGAATTTTTTTTTGTCAGAAAAACATCAAACCAGACACGTTGTTGGGTCCCTTTTCTTCTCTTTTACTAGTCACCTTAGTCAGAGTAACACTATGAATTTCTCAAGAGTTCCTCCCTGACCTTTGTTTTTCGTATCAACGCATTTGAATGGTGCCGGACACTGACGCATAACCAATCGTTTCCCTTTTACCCGTTTCTTCAAGTCTGTAGAGAATCCATAGTGTTGTTCCACAGAATAGGGGACAAAACACCACCCTGTAGACAGCTTCTTTTAATTCTACCCACAACACACACAAAAGTGACGTGGCATATGGTTTGGCAGCGGCGTGGTAGTGTTGTGACATCTAACATGCATCTTATTTTTTGAACCCAATTAACATACATGAGTCATAACACACCGAAGTGATGCAAGTGAAACTATGCCAGTTCAATACCACGTGACATTGGTATACGTTGGGCCCACGACTTGCACTATTCATCCTTCCAAAACGAATTACAGACTTTCGAAGCATATTCTGTCGAAGCATTTTAACCGACATTCCTATACGAATACTTCCGGTACTAAGGTATTTTACCGCAACTACTGTTGAGTGGATGCATTTTCAGAGCTGTTCTCTCTATATGGTCCACCACAATCCTATTTATTGCCTTTAATAGAAATGATGTTGGACTGACCGATCTAAGGACCTCATTTCTACGTAATCCTTTTTACCCGGTTTTGTTCGAGCACAACATTTGCTTATCTACATATTACCAGTATATATCCTGTTGCTAGATAGGTAAGGTACTCGTATATCCCCCTTAATCTGGGTGCAATTATTTCGGCACCCCATTGCATGAGACCTGGGAATTTACCACCCGAAGTTACAGTTTTGTAAAGGGCAAAGGTGGCTATCACACGTTTAACTTCTCCCCGAGGTTCTACTTTCTTTTCTGATTCTGCGCTATCTTTCCCGTGAACTCCTCATTTCCAAAGAGCTAATCACTATACTAACCTATAGCTTCCAAGAAAGTGCACTCCCATCGAAATCACGTTTCCTCTAAAGTTTTTGTGATATTTTCCCTACTGTCACGAACGAGTACAGCTTTGGAAACTGGAAACTGTTGAAAGGATGCTAGTAACCCAGGCTACTAACATGCACATACGAATCCACACCCTACATACTTGAACCACTCTCTCTCTCCGCTGGACTGCCGTTTAGATACGCTCGAATGTAGCTTTGTCCTGTTAAGGTATCCATGCATAGTCCATTTTTGTATACCCGGCATGAGTTGATGAGTATTCTTCCCTTGGAAGATTAGTTCCATCTCTCCTGCCATTCTCCGATGCTTCGCTGTCCTTCTTTCAGCTTGTTATCTTTGACCAAACTTCCGGGTTCCTGAATTTTTGCATCATAGGTTATCTGTAGCTCGATAGCCAAGATATCTACTAGAAAAATTCCTGCGATGGCATTATCTGACGCAGACCGAAAGGCACAGTACTCTTTATGCGCACATAGTCGGTTGTCGGAGTTAATACTCCTGGCGTAAGACTTAGTTGTCGTTGCTTTGGCCCACATTGGTGCCGCATACATTATAACAGAAGTAGCTGTTGTCTGGTTCCTCCTATATTCAGCATTATTTTGGAAAAGGCTGCACTCACCCGAGCAGCTTTGTCGCACGAACTTTCAAGTTGTTCCCTGTAAATATCTTATGACCGTTTTTTATGTTATATTGTGCTCGTCTACCGTGATGATTATTGCCTCTCCCTTCTTGCTGCTGCTCATTAGTACTGCTTCTGTTTTTCGTTCTACTAGCTTGTAGCCCATCTGATGTCAGCTACCAATGGCAATATCATCGGCAAAGCTTATGATTTTGCCTCATTTAAAATACCAAGCCTCAAAACATAACCATGTTCCATAGTATAGGTCCTAGTACTGATCCTTGTGGAACTTCGCCTTACTCCACCATCGATGTCGAAGGGTAGTAGCCTTTTCACCAAAATAGTTTAGCACTATTTGCATTGGCAATTATGCCACCATCCTTGACCCAAGAGGATGCACTATAACTCCCCAGTTTACATTTTTTGAATCCAATCACGATGTAGAAGTAGATATTTAGGTCATCTAAAATAAACAAAAGTCTGAATCAATTTGACCACAACCCAGTGTCAATTAATTTATCCCGACCTATACCCTCTCCCAAGATCAACTACATACTTCAATATCGCATAAAACAAACGTAAATAGTAATCCCATTCCCATCCACCCAGGAAGTCGTAAAACTTGTATACGCCGGGTAAATGTTCCACCGTCACTCGATTCAATTAATTCGCAATAATTCGGTAGTAAAATTTCACCCATCAAACATCAACATCACATCACCATCATCATCACCAGAGCCATCAACATCATTATCATCCCCATTGTCAACATCGTTTGATGACGATCGTAAAAATCTCATCCTGGCGCGTTTCCCTTATGCTCTCTAAGGTCGGATGCCATTCGAATTTTTACAACTTCCCCTGCCGAGCACCACCCTCTACCGCCCACCACATGGCTGGAGGATGATTCAAGCAACAAAACGTCTTCATGGCGTGCGGACATCTCGCACTTTAGTGTCAATTTTTACAACCGCAATGATAAACTTGACTCGATGGCATATGCCAAAAGGATACTCCACTTCAATGGATGACTACAAGGTGGTTAAACACACCCTCATCCCCTTGTCTGGCGCTGTGCGTAGTGTTAGTGTCGTCGCATATCAATAAAATGATTGTCACCGGATAAACAATTAAATTGAGGTTAGAAATGATCGTAAAAATGTTCATAAAAATGCTATAAACCAGAGTTCGTCCTTTCCGCAGCTACAAAGGAAGAAGAGAGCTCAAACAGAAAGCTGCCAGACAAGAACACATCACATCATCAAGTTGGATGACTTTTACGAGTATTTCCTCTGGCAGATGCTTAGCGTATTTCATTTTGTTACCCCGGAGATCAGTCGAAAGGATAACAAACGGATTTACACTCGAAAGTAATAAAAAAAAAATTGTTTAAACAGAATGAGGAGCAACAGGAGTGATGTGACAGAACAACAATGACAGGACACTAATTTCATAATCGCTCTATTAGTGGCAGACCCAAAGATGTTAGCATTTACGAGCGTGTAGGGTTGGTATTTTAAACTTTAAGCATCCCACTGCGGCGATGGGTTACTCTGTTGCTACCGAGTCGTAAAAAAATTTGCACACAAATCCCTGATTATGATTATCCTTCGCTTTGATTTTATTTTTTGCTGGATTCTATTATTTGATGGCTTTGATCCATCGATAGGGGTTGCGAAAGAAAATATTTTCTTTTCGTCCTTTTTTTTTAGAATTTTATTACCACTACGAGTACGAGGTGGGTTTCTGTTTTCTTCTTGGTTTATAGTTGTATTACGAAGGAGCCGCAAGGACGAAGCTACTGGTTGCGATGTGCATGTAGATTGCGATGATGCTGATGATGATGACGATGATCCTGTTGCGGGCATAAAAAAGGTGTAAAACTCTGCTCAGTCGTGTGGTAAATGGACTTTTGGTTGTTTTATGTTGATGATTATGTTCTGAACATTTTTATGACTGAATTTGATTTTTTTTTTTGCGTGCGGGTGTTGATATCTGTAGGGAGACACGTCAGCATCAATAGGGGAGAATAAGAAATGATACAAGAGTTATAAAAAAAAAAAATTTATTTGAACAGAAGGGAAGTTTTTATTATTAATTTTTACTTAGCATGCCATTCTGTTGCTGTTTCTAAGCATGTTCCGAGGGGGACTACAACCTGGATGATATTTTAATTTTGAATGAACATTGCTTTGCACCTACTAAGCGAGAGGCACAGAAGTTGACAGTCACAGGTGTCCGTCATGTAGTGAGTAGGTTATTTACTTGTTGATCTAAAAGTTGTCGGTTCAAGTATAAAACGGTGACAAAAACTTACTAAACACAATCGGATATGTTTGGCTGACATGAAATTACCTCGGACTGGACCACGAGCTGAGCATGAACTTCATTTCAAATTGGCGGATCTATTTCGAAGCGAAGCAAGCTTCACAACACCACAGTCTCCAGCGAAACACATTCGAATATGCTCGTTGGCCGATCCGTGCTCGTTTGGGTGACGAGCTTAACGGCGACCGTGCAAGCATGTGTGTTCACTTTAAGTCCGTCTAGCGCGATTGCATTATTGGAAACAAAACTTAAACGTCTTAGTATTTCTTGTTGATGCTAAGGAAATGTGAAAAAAAAGGAGAAAGTGAGTGATCTTGATTTTCATACATGAACCTAAATGCGTCACCTTGTCGTAGTCCTCTTCTGATACATGGTGTCCGGTAGCAGATTTAGGTTTTTAAGCGTGAATAAAACAAAACCTACGAAACATGTTGTACTTAGTTTAAAATAAAGAGAAAGAATACGAATTCTATTTTTTGAAAATGATATCGTCCAAATGCCGTCCAATTGGTCGCAAACACACTGTTGAAAGCGGACCACCGTGTTTCGTGCTACGTGCTACAGCATGCTTGGCTGGATGTCGGGAATTTTGATGGGCCAAGTGTAAATTTAATTCGTTCGTGGGTGCAAAGGTTCCGCGAAACTTCTTCAACTCTGAGTACCCCTCAGCCAGGGTCCAGCAGAACATTAAGGACCACAGAAAACATTCAGGTGGTGGAACGAAGCTTGTGTGAAAATCCAAGAATCTGAGTGCGAAAAAGAACGACTGCTTTAGGACGGCCGTTTTAAGATTCAATTGATGCAAGAACTTAAGGAAAATGACTTTAATTTACGCAAAAACTTTTGTTTAACAATGTTGTAGAGATTTCGCACTGTGAATTGCATCGACTGGAGCTACGAGGCCCACATGGGCACGTAAATAAGCAAAACTGACGCTACTGGGCTCCAAGAAACGTAATCCGCGACCTAAACACCAACGGCCTTTACATTGCCCAAAAGTTAGTGTTTCGTGCGCCTTAACGATGAACGGAATCTTGACCCTTTTTTTTGAAATTTCCAGAGAACAAGCCATAAATGTGAACAGCGAAAATTATGGGCGCATGATCACAGATTAGTGGGCACTGTGGCTCAGTGGTTAAGTGCGCGATCACTGAACGAGTTTCTCACTGTCTCGCGAACGTCTGATAAACATCCGAGAGTAAAACTGTCATGAGAAGAAAAAAATCGAAAAAAATTGGCATAAAACTGTAGGTCCCAATCATTGGTGAGGCGCACAGCACGAATGGCTGCGAGAAGCTAGAGCAGGCCTATTATTACGAGGGTGTGTCAATAAGCCCCTGAAAATTAACACAAATTGTGTCTTGACCTTAAATTTTTTTTTTTTTTTGTCAAGAATCATCTTTTAAAAGAACGCACCCAAATTTTCAGACAGATCTGTCAAATAGTTTTGTTGTGGCAGCCATTTTATATAGACGCCTACTAACATTTTCGTTAAAATGGAAAAAAGTGAATTTCGAGTGCTCATTAAACACTATTTTTTGCGAGAAAAAACTATCACACAAACCAAACAAAAGCTTGACAAATATTAGGGGGACTCTTCACCATCGATTGGAACCATTCACCACTGGTTTACTCAATTTCGGTGCGGTCGTTCAAGCACAAGTGACGCCGAACGTTCTGGTCGCCCAATTGAGGTCACCACACCAGGACATGAAAAAGCATTCCGCAAGATGGGTGCCGCGTTTGCTCACAATCGACAACAAACGCATTCGTTTGACAACTTCAAAGGTGTGTTTGGCGATGTTCCAGAAAAAGTCGGCTGAGTTTTTGCGCCGTTTCGTAACCGTGGATGAAACCTGGATTCAGAGCTGCTGGATCGATTCCAAGCCGATTTGAAGCAAAAACGGCCGCATTTGGCGAAGAAAAAAGTTCTTTTTCACCAGGACAACGCACCGGCGCACAAGTCCGCAGTCGCAATGGCAAAATTGCATGAGTTAGGCTACAAACTCCTCCCTCATCCAGCATATTCCCCAGATTTAGCCCCCTGCGACTATTTCTTGTTTCCAAACATGAAGAAATGGCTCGGAGGTAAGAGATTTGGGTCGAATGAAGAGGTCATCGCTGAAACAAATGCTTATTTTGAGGGACTCAAGAAATTGTATTATTTGCAGGGCATCAAAAAATTGGACAAACATTGGATGAAGTGTATAGAGCTAAAAGGATGAAAATAAAATGTTTTTATACCGAAAAGAGTGTTCCTTATTTCATTTTTCATTTGCGAAAACATCCATCTTACTCACCGCACACGTGGTTTCAACAAGATGGAGCGATGTCCCGTGGCCACCGAGGTTTCCAGACTTAACCCCCATGGATTTTTTTCTATGGGGGGACATTAAAAGTAAAGTCTACGCTAATAATCTGCGGTCTGTCAGGGGGATGAAGGAAAATATCCCCCGTGAAATTCACGACATCCAGCCAAGCATGCTGAAGCACGTAACACGAAGCACGGTGGTCCGCTTTCAACAGTGTGTGCGACTAAATGGACGGCATTTGGGCGATATCATTTTCTTATTAGTTAGTTCTTGCCCTGCCATTTTACAATACGGATCGACAAAAATAACAGTTCTGTAATATCTGTGTATCGAGATTTAAGGACAGGTTATGGTCGTCACAATCGCCCAACTGAGGAAACAATTCGAAATACAATCACTATTCAAACAAATTGGCAGTGTTTGTGATGTCTTAAGGCCTATGCCTCTGTGAGTGCCTCGGTTGGATTTGCATCTTCATCGTTATATGGTCCAGCTTACACAACAGCTAAAGCCTGCCGATTGTGCTGAAAAATCAACAAGTTGACGCCGATTTTTCGAACAAAACCTTCTTTAGCGATGATGGTACACTTCTTGCTCGGCGGCTATGTATCCGTATCGGGGGCTACATATCCACCACAACAGTTTAGTGTACGCTATGGACCGGCGACGTGATCGGACCTCTTTTTTTTAAAATGACAAGGGCGCCACTATTACGGTGAATTATCTGCGCTATGGTCAAATTATAACCAACTTTTTCGACCTGAGATTGAAGACATTGATGTGAGCGACATATGATTCTAACAGGACGGGGCTACGTGCCACACAACACAGGCAAACTTTGACTCTATTGCACTAAAAGTTCCCCGGCCGTTTAATTTCGAGATTTATCGACATCAATTGGCCACCAAGATCGTGTGATTTCTTTTTGTGGGGCTATGCCTTTAGCGTATCGTATCTATGCAGACAATTCTCAAACTTTAGAGCACTTAAAAGCCAACATCCGTGAAGTTATGGCCGCAATTCAGCCAGAAATGTGGCGAAAAGTAGAATCAAAGAATCAAAGTTTACAAAAACTTCCATGGCAGCCATTTGTACTCCAATCATAATGGCATAGTTCCGAATTTAAAACAGTAAAAATATATCATTGAAATCTTTAACATTATTTATTTTATTTACATTTAAAATCGTAAGGCACAAAATGAATAACCCTTTACGTATGCAACATGAGTAATAATTCAATTAGGCGTGTGGAAGAGTGGCTAAGGAACCACTGGATAGTGACCATACTAAGAACTAGAATCATTCAATCGACCTTCGGTAACAGCAGTCCCACCAAATCAATGGAAATAGGTACACATCAGGGAGGGGTGATCAACGAGATCCTGTCAAGGCTTGACAGCGACGGAATAAAGGTTGTCGCTTATGCGGATGACGTGGTAATTCCAGTATCTGGGATGTTTCCGTCGTTAGTTACCGAAACCATGGAAGGTGCCTTGGACAAAATGGACTATTAATTGTGGACTCAGCGTTAATCCAAGCAAAATTGAACTAATGCTCCTTACCACTAAAATCACAATACCGTGGTATCCCATGAGTGGTACTTAGCCCTAAGCTAATCTGGAAGCTTAACATAGAGCAGCTAGTAAAGAAAGCCTACGCTTGCAGCATGAAAGCCATACTTCGCCCGAAGATAGTCTTATGGATGTATACCGCAGTGGTATGTCCTATACTTTCCTATGAGTCACTGGTGTGGTAGCCAGCGCTATAAAAAGACTATAACATCAAGTTAATCAACAAAGTGCAGAAAACAGCGGCTATAGGCACAATGGGGGCCATGAGAATATGCCATACCGAAGCCCTGAATGTAATACTGCACCCTTTACCACTTGACCATCAAATCCTATATATATCAGCATGTAGTGCGGGAAGACTAAAAGAAACGTGCTGCTAGTGTACCAAACAGCAACATACTGACAGGGAATCTGCCAACAACTCTAACCGACTACACAGTACCCGAAGTAAACTTTAGTAGTTAGGGATGGCCATGGTGTAGTGGGTAATGTTTTCGCTTGTGACCCGAACTGTGAAGCTTCAAGCCCGGACGGGGAACATCAACCACAGCCACCCGAGCATAAAAGAGAAACAAATAAAATCCAAGTTTCTCCAACCACTACACCAAAAGGAGTTCTGCTTTGTAGTACAATGGACTTCGTGTGAGTCAAAGTGCTACGGGATTTGGAAATTTCCTTTTAAAAAAAGAAAACTTTAGTAAAGTCATCATGTCAGTTTTCCATCCAGAGTTGAAAGACGAAGTGACGAACCACTACGAAATCAAAACTTCAACGGTGGAGATTTTCTCCGACACCCTCACTACATCAAAATCTTACCGGCTACCGGATTCATGCGTCTTCCAGGCTAAAGTTCTTGCTGCACTTGAAACTTACCGTCTATTGAAAAACATTAGTGGACCTTTCAGTACCATCGTTATCCTCATTGATAGCCAGGACGCTTTCAAAGCCAATTGTATCCGATACGATCTCCAAGTTCGTGGAACAATGCAAAGAGGAACTCGCCTCGCTGGGTCATCGATTCAGGATCAGTCTTCTCTGGGTGCCGGGACACAGCAGCAGGGGAACGAGCGAGCTGATGAGCTAGCAAAGTGGAGATCTGCTTTTGACAGATCTATTGCGGAAGCGATTCACATACCGCTGGGGGCTCTCAAGGTCAGTATCCCAGCGCATTTTCTTTCAGGAAAATAACCGATGTCATGGGTTGAAGAATTGCGTCATATCTAGGTAGATATGGCCCAACTACGACTGGTGGAGAACTCAAAAACTATAAAACAGAAACCTGGCAGATATTGCTAGAATTGTAGTGATTAGTACTGGTCACTGACCGATTGGAATTCACGCGGTAGACTAGACATTACATTCAATGTATATTGTCGCAGCTGTAATACTGCAAGCGAGACATTTCCTCTGCAAGTCTCCGGCACTAGGTAGGGCCAGACAAGGCACGCTCATTAGGCAAACCTTTCTTTGACAAACTAAAGGAGATAAGCATTGGGGAAGTTATTAGGTTTCTTAATGCCACAGGATGGATTTAAAGAAGGTTTATGCTGACTCCCTCATCTCTAAAGTTTATCCTCTGAACAACAACGCTAAAGCGCTAATTAGGTTTCAGCATGGGATGCTGTTACAGCCACTCCTACCCTAACATACCAAAATCAATTTTATATAAATAAATAAATAAATAAATAAAAATCTCCATCCAAACCTATGACAAACTATTCATCACTTATTGCAATTAACCGTCTTAACTCTGCTCCACAGACAAAATAAAAACATAAAGCCCATAAATTAAAAAACCCAAAATAAAATAATAAAAATAAAAGGCAATCCCCTAACGACGCGCATTTCCCAAATTCCCCAAAACACTATAAAAATCACAGTTTAAAAATTATCAACACTCGGGTGGCGAAAAAAAAAACAGAAAAACTGTAAAACTCGCAGACTTCGAATCAAGGAAGGATGTTAACCTATTTCCACGGTTGGCGCTACCGCACACCCTCAAAACACCCATTAACACGAACATTCTCCCATTCAATATGGAGAGACAATATAACTATCCAGCCCAGCACTGTAGAAAAAAAAAATCCCCATTTATTAAATCACAGACTTTCAACAGGCTCATATCGGAAAATAATTACACCACTAGAACCCCCAAATGAAAGCGAAAGCCTAGTATCCTCCATACCCTGATTGTGCGTTGTGTCTGTGCAGCAATGAATATGCAAATAATCCTACACTGCCTCCTTTTGTCAAAAATTATCCTCAATAGTGTCGTTAAAAAAAGCAGCAACAGTGAAACAAGAAAAAAAAAAAAAAAAAAACCGAAACAACATAAACAGGACATAAATTTCCATTGTACACGCAGGGCTACAACGGCACACAGAAAAAGTGTAAAAATCTCCACACTTCCAGAGCCATCTCACCCCAAGGGGTAGTTTAATGTTAGTTAAAATTGGATTACGCCCTCCGACCGCGCGGCAGCCCTTCGCTTGACAGAGCAGTAAGCTAAAGTTTGCATCGAGCCGCGTTCAAGTGAAAATTAGGCACTTTGCCTTCCTCCGATAAATTTCCCCATTTAGACAACCGCCAAAATATCTCCAGCTGAACACAGAGGGGCACCCAGCCCCACCACTCTCTCTTTCTCTTAAGGATAATGTGACAATCGAAAAGTTTCTCTTTTTCTCGGAATCGGAATTGTAAACCCAAAATGAATGTTAATGCCCCCAGAAAGTATCCTATAAAAAGGTCAAATTTAATAGTCCGTTATACCGTAATACCGGGGGCAAGGATATTGCCCAAAAAAAAAAAACGAAAAACAAAGCAAAACAGGACCCTTATGGACGCCATTTCCCAGAAGAAAAAAAAATGGTACGACACAGGAGGTAAAAACAAAGGACGAACGAAATGTGTCAACCAATGCGAAGGAAGCTGTGTGAGAGTGGGTGATCCCAATTTTACCCTCATTCACTGTCGAGCGGGCTGCTCATCCCCCACTCTCATTCTAATGTAATAACATGCCACCAGTGTACGGCAATTTTATTTCGCATTAAGAGATTAAGATCGAAATTAAAATTTAAATTAAACGCACCACCACCACTGAGGAATTATTGTAGACGAGATGGAGTAGAAGGTGGAAAGGACATACACAGCAAGGATCCATCTCGGAATAAAGTTGGTAAAAAAAAAAAAAACATTCTTAGAGCATTCTCTTTTTGCATTTTTGAAATGATGGTGGTTCGATTTTTGTTGTTGCCTATTTAGGGTATTTTATTGGTGTAAGCAACATCCTAGATGACATAGAATAGGATGCGAATAAAGCATGAAGTATATGAAACTAGTGCTTGCATTATTGTTTCAAAGTGAGCAATATGCGCGATATTGTCAACAGTGGGACTGAAGACTGAAAAGACCGAGACAGTTTTGCCGTGCAGAGCAAACGACTAATGTTTTTTGGCTCTCCTTTTTCTTGTCACCCTGTTGTCTTTGGAGAGGCTAAAGTACGTTCGAAAACTTAGCGGTAAGGGTCGACTTTTCTTCTATTTTCTCTTCTTCCTTACCTTACGTGCTGAAGTAAGGTGGCAAAGAACTCATGTCAATGAAGTACCTATCTGGGGGCTCCTCATTTGTGATCATAATGGTGGGAATCTTAGAAGATAAACTAGGTACTGCCAGTACCAGGAAACATACACACTTAGAATAAAGAAATTCAATTGTAATAAAGGGTGACCAGATAGCAATGGTAGTTTATCCAATTGTTATGTTTCAGCAGCTGTCAAAGTTACCAATGACATCCAGCTGTCAAAATTTTCAGTAAAGTTTGACATCGTTTGACACTTCCCGAACTTGTGGAAATTATTAGAATATATTATCGAAATTCCGGCTCAGTTGTAAATAGGCAACGTGAATTTCGTCGTGAGGTCGTCATCATGGCTTCAGTGCGCAGACAATTCGTCACACCGTGGAAAAATTTGAGCGTGAGTACACTCTTTTGGACCTTAAACCACCAACCAGACAGAGATCGGTGCGAAATGAAGAAAACATAGCCGCCGTAACGGCCAGTATCGAAGAAGACCCAGAAATGTCGATTTGGCGCCGATTAGCTAAATTGGTCATCGCCAGAGAGTCAACCAGGCTGGAAATGTTGCCCGGAGATCCGGATTTTGGCCAAAAAATCATCTTCTCGGACGAGGCCCATTTTTGGCTCAGCAGCTGTGTACCACAATCCACAAGTGTTCGACCAAGCATCAATGCATCCATAAAGATTGACTGTTTGGTGAGGCTTATGGCACGGCGTCACCATCGGACCTTATTTCTTTCGAAATGAGGAAGGAGACACCGTTACCGACAATGGTCCTTGGTATAGAGCGATGTTAACCGACTTTCTATGGCCAGAGCTCGACAACATCCATATCCGAGCTGTGGTTCCAACAAGACGGCGCTACATGCCATACAAGCGACGCAATTTCACGACAAGCGTTCATCAATTGGCCGCCGCGATCATGCGACTTGACACCCCTCGATTATTTTCTCTGGGGCTACGTCAAGTCCTTAGTCTATGCTAACAAGCCAACTATTTTGGACAAGCTCGAGGCCAACACTCGAGACGCTATTGCCGGAAGAGGGTGGCCGTGGTGTAGTGGTAACATCAACGCTTCTCACGCTCTTGGTTCACGGTTCAAATCCTGATCTCAACAATCATCTATTTATTTCGTCTGAAATAAATAAAAAAGTCGATCTAATGCGAAAGCTTAGTCAACTCTGCTGCGAAGGCATAACACTGGCAGTAGAGTGGTCATACGGCTTAAATGCAACTTGATCGTGATGTTGACATCAGGTGGAGGGAAAAAAATACTGTGAATCATGAGCAACGACAAAAGCTAAACAAACAACCTACCCAGTTACAGATAACGTCCAGAGACAGAGAAGGGTGGCCCCTTCGAGTTTACTGAAACTTAATACCACCTAAATTTCAAACCCACTACTCTCTCTCTCAATTTTCTACAAACGCCCGTGTCCTGAAATAATTTAATGGTATTCATATCCCATTTGGCGCGCGCAAATTATAAAAAAAAAAACGCCGAGTTTGTGGACCGAGTCATCAAAAATTGGACCAACCGCTTGAAGCACTGCCAGCGAAGCCGGGGCGGCCATTTAAATGATGTGCTATTTCATGCTATGGTATGAATGTAGCTTCGAAATAAAGCCAGAATCAATTTAATATCTCACACCGTTGTTGTATCGTTCTTATCTGGTCACCCTATACATAAAAAGAATATGATCGTGACTTGAAAATTATGTTGGGACTCATCACGGAGCTCAATATCTTAAACGGACTTTTGAAGACCAATGGTATCTCGAGGTTTTTATATAGTTCAGATGCTTTGAGCTTTTCTTTATTGGGGAGATGTCCTTTTTGTGGTTAGGAGATCTCTATTTCAACTTTTATATCTTATAATTGTTCCTTGAGGATTTATTATGAATTTGTTATATCGTTTTATTTACATCCTCTCTCCCTTCATAATCTAAATCTTAAATTGAGCTGGACTTATCTAAACATACAGAGAAGGCTATTTAAAGAAAAAAAAAAAAGTGTCCTAAAACAATAACCAGAGAAACAATACCTTCAACAAGGACATGTGAAAAGACAAACTTTGCAACAATAGACCACTACAAGTCTCTGCAGTGCCATTGTATGCGTTGTATCCGCTAAACAATGGCAACACAACAAACAACTTCATTCTGCAGCTCATCGAGCTATAACGTATCTCTCTATTACGAAAGTTCATATTAACAAGTTTGTTATTATTTTTTTATTTTTTCGTTTTTTAATTTATTTTTCGTTTAATTCTTTCCTCATCTGGAGAGTAAACCAGAATGGTATCCTTAACCTCTTTTGTGAATGTGTGTGCTCAAGTCTGCGCTTAATTTTCGTTCGCATAAACAATGCTAAATAAGGAATATGCCCGGAGGCGCCATCATAGCACCCCCCCCCCCCCCCCCCCCCCATACTGCTTCTGTTAAAAGTTTCGTACACAACTTAGAGTCCTTCAAGGTAGAGGTATTCGTACCTACAACAATGACTAAGCGAGATTCTACACTCACTGCCATAGATGACGGCAATGATAATAATGAGGAGGAGATTTTGAAATCAGAACCGTTTTCTATTGTCCTTCTGCCGCCATTATTCTGACTGCCAACCAACCCAGCGCGTACTCATTCAGGTAGGGATTGAAATCCTTCATATATGCATACTCGTACTCTTGTACAATTGTTTTGTTCTCTCGTCCGGAGTAGATCCCGGTCGGAGGATTATTACAGAATGGGAAAACGGATCTGATGACATCATGGTTATATCTTTCTCAATGGCAATGGGTCCATATTTCACATTTTGTGTCGCGTCTAACCGCCTGCCTTGGGGCGGTCCGAGGCTAATTAGTTGGATGGAACTCGGTTTTACGTTTTCATGTTTTTTTTTTTTTCTGTTTTACCTACTTTTTTCGGTTTTAATTAATGGCAGTGATTCGAATGGCGGTGGACAAATTGTGGCTATGTAGAGTCCCTTCATAGGTGAATGTGGTTTGCCAGCGGCACGCAACTAAAAATTGGCCCAGCATCACGTAATTAAGCTCTTTAACCTATTGTCATGAACGTTAAATTACATTTCCAAAAAAAACATTTTATTTCCAACGAGAAAAATAACAAAAAATTGTATGCAAGGATACACGAAACTCCTCCTTTACACACATTACTCGCATTCCATCGCCCATACTGCAGAGAGGGTGGAATTCTGCTACCCCCTGCTGCCGCAGTAAGGAATTTCCCAATTACCAGGAGTTGACTTTAAAATTTAAACAGCACAAACAAACATATTAAGCGTAATTTAATACATGCATAAACAACGCCGGCAAACAACAGCGCTGACGGTGATGTAACACCGCATTGGAAAAACATACGGCACAAATGAGAGGGTGGAGTGAGGTTGGCAGTGGAAATTCACCCCACAGAGTCTCGCGCTGGAAAAACAAAAGCAATTGAATAAATGATGAGAACTCATACAAGTAGTGTAGTAGTATGCAGAAGATCGCAATTGACTTCCCTGTTTGAGGGATGAATGTGAGGAAGTGTTGCCGATATCGAGTTTTAGGAGTATGTTGTACCATACATACTTCGTAAACCACGGTCTGTCGAAACCAAACAGAACTAACTAAAATTAATCTCCCCCTGAACGTACTGTTCTGTGTTGAGTACACAACCGCACAAACTTATCCACTGGTGTACAGCTGCTGGCAATGGAACCCCTTGATTGAATATGAAAATGGAAGAAAAAAAATTGTTTATTGCTCAGCTTCAGGATAAAGTTCTTATCTTAAATAGGAAAAACACCGTCTCGATAACGGTCCATTGTACTACCAGGAATCAAAACCCTGTTAATGAAACTTCTCGTCTTGCGTAGAATGGTGAGTGAGAGCTTCAGTAATGAGGATCTTATAAAATCAGCACTCACTAGAAGAGTTCCGCTGTATAATATGGTTCCGCAGATCTCTATAGGCATCGCATGTGGTAGTGTCGCTTAAGCCTAGCACTCTAAGATGCTTGGCAAAAGTTAAATGGCCCTCAAGAACGCCAATAAGTTGTCCGCAGTCTTTTCTGCAGAGGAACAACAAGAATGCCGCTGATTTCCTACTGGCGTTCAGGAGCATTCGTTTAATATGTATACATCCTGGAGAGTCATGCCATCCACGATTATGTTCATAGGGAACCCAACCGTTAATCGGCCTGACTCAGGACGCAGAAAGATCTAACGCAGGTTCAGGTCCTGAGGAATTCCTTTCCATGTCTAGCAAGTCCATCGGAGATCTCATTTCCAGTAATCCCATTGCGACCTGGAACTGGAACCCAAACAAGATTCAGTAAGTCAGGCAGTTACGACCGAATTCAGAGAACTCTTGTATTCTGAAACTATTTTGGAAGTGATTAAAGGGCTGCTAAAGTCAGTCTGGCTCTCGCTATAGACGCAGATACTCCATCCCCTCCACCCAGTCCCTAAAATATAATTCATAGCCATTAGAATTGTATAAATATCCGCTTCAAAGGCAGACTCATGTTTAGCTAACGAGAAGTGAAGCCTAAATTTGTCGTACTCCACGAAGACTCCACCACCAGACCCTTGATTTTTTTGGAGCCATCCGTGAAAATTCGACTACAATACCTTCCTCGCTTAAATACCGGAAAAATGCAGTTTCCGTGAGTAAGGTCAGCTTTAAGTTAACGAATCGAATGG
Organism: Pocota personata; assembly: GCA_963082735.1. NCBI lineage: Eukaryota > Metazoa > Arthropoda > Insecta > Diptera > Syrphidae > Pocota > Pocota personata. The sequence continues at coordinate 259,644,094 of OY720429.1, read as the reverse complement.
AGTCCTGCTGTCATTACGGCAGACAGCATATCTATAAGACAAGAGTCGAAAGATAAGTGTAGCGCAATGTCATCGAAGCTCATAGCTTTTATTGTGCTGCCCATGATATAAATATCAAGAGGAGGGAGATTATACAATGCAATTAGAGTAGATCCAGTTGTGCTGGAGAAGACCCCCGTGTAAACGAGACAAACTGTTTTTTTTTTTAGATTTTAGTGAAAGAAGCAGTGACATATTTTAGCGAAAGCTTTTTCCACCAAACAACTGACGCATACGCTAAATAAAGTCCTATCATTGCCATGTCGATCCACAGAACCTTTTTCGGTGATAAGCCTCGTCTCCTGCCGAAAGCACCCTTACACTGCCAGAAAATTGAGAGCGCCTTAGCTGTCTTCGACTCAACATGATTTCACCTATCCAGGATTACTCCTAAATACTTAGCTTCACTTGAGATTCAGATAGTCACGCCTTAAGCACTGGCTGAGTCAGACCGATCAACTTCCTCCTTCTTGTAAAGAATACAATCTCAGTTGTTGTAAAGCCCATTCCCAGTGTATCATTCAACGATAACGTCTACGGCCATCTGCGCCTTACTGCAGACAGTCTCTAGGGATGGTCTGACAGAAAATACGGCGACATCATCCACTTATGCTTGAGCGTAGACGTTTGAGCTGTTGAGAGTGTTTAGCAGAGAGTCGAACACCATGCACCATAACAGTGGAGAAAGGACCTCTCACCTTGAGAGCAGCCCCTGTTAGCCCCTGCTATAACATTCGGCCACAATCTGCATCCACAACCAAAGCTCTATTCATTATTGGCAGAACCGCAACAAGAGCGCATTCATTCTGACAACTAGATTCTGACGCACAGTCTCGCAGAATTTTCCGCGTTAATATACATGTTGCACCTCAGTCAGAGGATGTAATCTCAAAGCAACTTTGCGTACGTGCACTTCAACCAGTCTTTTCACGTTTTCCAGCAAGAATGTAGTCAGACTTATTAGTCTGAAGTTCTTGGCGAGGGAGTAGTCATCTCTACCGATTTTAGGTATAAAAACCACTCTAATTGTTCGCCAGGATATTGGTATGTATGACATTGCAAGGCCAACAGTAAAAATTCTCTCCAAGGTTCTCAGCCTCGGTGACCAAGTCGAGTTGTGATCCATAGAAGACTGAAAATTCATGCTTTCGTCTCAGTAGAGGTACCATCCATTTTTCTAAGTGTTTCCGACTGGGCTGATTTGCTCTTCCTGAGAAGTTTAACCAACCTACTGGCTCCGCTCAGTGTTTCGACCTTAAAAGTTTGTTTTAAAATTTTTATTTCTCAAGGCTGAAACAATTTGTTGGAAACATTTATTTTGACCTGTGGGTAACCGGCCATCACATCCTATGAAGTCCTTTACAAATCGAAGATTTAGCTCCACTACAGCTTAAGGTTGTTTTTGCCAACGACTAATCTGCCAAAATCAAGTGAAAAAAGGTTTAGATTGGGTCGCAAATGGTTCAAATTAAGCCAGCGAGACGGGTCTATTACGAACGATTCTAATTCTCCTCTTCCTAACTCGAAACTACAAATCGCAGTGATGAGCTAGCATTTGTCACTCGACAGAGAAGTCAACGTATCGATGTCTATTGCCATGTCAAGTTTGAAACTAGTAGAAACTAGAACTAGAAATGTGATCTGTACAGGTAAAGACGTCTACAAAGCGACACTACGGGATCAACTTGGGTAAGTTCTTACAATGATCCAAAACTCGATGTAAAGCGGGATTACCTTTGGCGGCACGCGAAACCATCTCTAAGTAAGGAAGTGAGTGGCGTAGATACTTAATAGGGTAATCCGGGGTAGCTGCCATTTCGGGATTGTCGATGTTTTCTCCTGCTGATCCTTGGAAATCAGTGCGGACTATTACGAACTCAAGTAAGAAAATACTATAACTGTTTAATTTTACCCAATTTAACGAAGCAGCGATAATAAAGAGTTGGATGAGAATCCCACTAGCGAGCAATGAAATTCGTTGTGACAAGCCTAATATCAGATCATTGTTCCATACAAATCTCCTGGGCTGGGCGGTATTTATCTGACACCTCCTCAAAAATGTAGCCAGCGCAATAATCATACTGCATGTTAGGACCTAAAGAAAGGAGCTTGAAGGAGTGACGAAGCAGTGTTCATTATCGAGCCAGAAAAGATGACTTAAGAACTTCTAAGAGCTTTGGATTAGCATTTCGTCATTCCTGTTAAATATTTAATTTAATTTAATTCGTTGTGCACCTAACCAGAAGCAATATACCATTTCAGTCATCTAGGATCTTTGGACAACCCTTCCTTTGACAGTATCGAATCTGGTCATATAACAATAAGGCTTCTTTTTTTGCACTCAGGTTCAACACTTCTACAGCCATTAACTCCCTGGGAATGATATTTGTTTGTCTCTCTCATATAGATAATTAAACGCTTAAGTTATAATCAGTTTTTACCACATCAGCCAGCTTTTACGAACAAGGACATGACAATCACGGATGAAAGGTTCCAAAATCCTATCACCCTCTCGATAGGTAAGGTAGATAATGGTGTCCCTTAAGCCTGATTTACTTGGCAAAACCTTAGTGAACTGTAATATCCAGTCTTTCCTGCTGAGATACATTCATTTGGTCTATTTACATAAGTAAGTCAACCGTCAACGGAAGTCTTGAGGGAGAATGCGGCAAATTCAGGGCAATTCAGGTCCTAAGAAATCCTCAGTTGAATCCTGTCTAAGAAACTAATTTGAAATCTCATCTTCCGTAATGGCATTGTGACCCGGGAACCAAACACGATTCAGTAGGAATTCTGCGAGATCTTGCATGCTCGAACTATGAACTTTGGATGTAGCTATAGACTCAGAATATTCTCCGCTTAGAATAGAATACAGATACATGTTTGCCTAAATGCAAGTTATATCTCCACATAGACACCAGTACCAGACCCTTGTAGGGTTTTGAAACTGTCCATAAAAATGCTCATACTATACTTTTCTGTTTCAAATTCCGACTAGAACCAGTCTTAGATGCGACGAAAATCGACTTTAAATTTGCTCACGACGAAGTTCCCGTGGTATGAATATGAATGAGATGAAAGTTCATCAATACATCTAGAGTGACGCTACGCATGCTAGCAAAAGCCCCGGTTCGTAGCTATAGATACTTTGAATTGAGTATAGTCGGCTGTTTGCAAATTGTGCTTATCTTGAGGTTTCAATTGCCGCCTAAAATTTCAGAGAAGTAGTACATCCAGATTTTTAAAAACACCTGGACCGCCCACTTTATACTTCAATAGAAATTGAGGATTTTTTCTTGCTATATCAGGAATGTTTCCCTCCGTGAAATTATGGAAGAAACTCTGTGGACTTGGTGAAGCAGAACTAATGCTCTTCATCACGAAAAAGCCCGACTTTCCCGGTTGAAATACTCCCAATCCTAAGACGAAGATGACTCTATAGAATGCACAAAGCTGTAGTTCATCTTATTCTTAAATGCGGGCCAACAGTTTTCTGCATCCTTCACCGCTCTACCTACATAGATACATGGATATTAAAAGCAATATATCGTGCAGTGACCGGTACGGTCACAGCAACATTCTGGACTCGTTTCTACAAAAACTTGTAACGTCTTCAATTGATTAAGACAAATTTCTAGACAGCATTCTTCACCACGACAATAGAGCCAGGACAGAATCCACTTAAGATGATACCTAAGCGGACTTGACGCCTTACAATCGATGAAGATCTAAAACCTGCATCAACCTAAGTTGACACAAGCTCCGAATACGGGACACTGTAACATACTGAATTTACGAGGACATTTCTGGTAACATCCTTATTAACTGTGGGGCACTGACAAGGAGCGAAGTGAGTTTTCTGGAAGCGTACCAGGAGGAGAAGAACGTCCCATCCCTATACCCAATACAGATTCTTAAGTTCCTAAGGGAAACCGAGTTCAACGAAGTGCATTCGAGTGAGACTGGCACGAGGATAGCTATCCGAAAATGACTTTTTAGGTTGAAATGAAAAGGAGGATTGCATGCTTGTATCCTTACTCATCAGATGGGAGCAATTCTTGTTTTTTGTGGCGCCCATCGTTGGACCGAACCCATAACTCTCAGAAAAGGAGAGGCTCTACCCCTCACAAACACTGTCCGGGGAGTTTTAAAATAGCTTAAAATAATAGCTGCTCTTAAACCGTGTGACATGCCGTCCGATAATATGTTGCAACTTATCCTACTGGGACTAGTTCTGGTAATTTTTTAAGCCATTCGTTTAGCTATGTATGCGCCCAAGGTAAATTGTATTAAATTTTATCAATATGTCGCTGCAAAACTTTCAAAATCCTCAAAATTGTCCTATCTTGAACATCTGCGTCCTTCGTATCCCACGCCATATTAAATTATTAAAATCCACTAATGCATCACATTAAGTCTCTCCCTCTCGCATCAAGTGGAAGAGACGTCTTCCTTCTTTTCCTTCAAAATGGAATAAACTTCAACTTTTCCTTTGTTCAAAAAAAATAAGACGAGCAAAAAAACAACGCACAGTTTCCAATACTTTACCACTTTTCCGTCTTAAATGTCCTTAAGGGAACAAATACACTTTGTATGTGGGTGGTGCAGAGAACGGAAGTTAAAACTTGGACTGCAATCAATGAAGAACTATCAGGAGGAGGCAGAATAAATTCTAAAAGAAAACAAAAAAAAAAAAAAAAAACGAAAAAGTCCAAACTGAAACTTTTAAAAAGTCAATAGTTTCACCAGGGACAAGGATGCAGCAGCAGGAGTAAAGAAAAAAAAAATATTGGAAAACTATTCCATCCACATCCTTTAAAAAGATATCGAAGGCAAAAAAGAGAATATCGTCAAAGTAAACTTTTCCCAGAGCACAGAGAAATGCATAAATATAGCAGCTGTAGGAGCTGCCAGAGGATTCGATGGATCTTTGTATCAGCCAGGCACCCGCATATATAGAGACACACATATAAAGCGACACCACCATCATCATCAGCGTCCTGCAGCAGCATCACTAGCATCTCACAGGATCATAGAAACCCGTTGAACCAATCAAAATACTGCACAAGGATTTGCGATGCCATGCTTCAGCTGGTTGGCATCCTTGTTTGGTGTTAGTCCTAGTATAGTGTTGTTTTTGTTTCCTTCGTTGATGTCGTCCTTTGGTCGGTTTGGAGTAAATTCCTTCACCCTTCGGGTAGGAAGAGCTGCTATTTTTTTTACATCTCGAGAAGGAATATTGCAAAAGAAATATAAAAAGCGAATGGGAAAACGATTTTTTCTGTTATTATTTGAGCCAAGGACATTTTGTTCCTTTTCAGGCGGCGGCGGCGGTGGGCCATGGTGGTGTTTCGTTGGAGTGAGAGAAAATAGAAAAATTACAAAAAAGAACAGGAATATCGCATAACTTTGTTGTCGTCCTTTTTTTTTGAGCTTCCTTATGGAGGTTTCCTTTTTTTTTTTGGTTCTTGGTTGCTCCTTCAATGCCAGGATACGAGAGGTTGAATGGTTTTTTTTTTTTTAAAAAACATTTTTTGTGTTCGCTTTTCCAATTTTCCTGTTCGCTTTTCTTCTTCGGGATTTTTTTGTCCTTTGGTACACTTTTGTCCCAAAAACTCATTCTTTCCGGTGGTGGATGGATTTTCTTTCAGCTGTGCACACACAAGAGCAGAGCAGTCGTGTTTTATATTTTCTGCGAGCGATCCTTACTTTTTTTTTTTTTTTTTTTTTTCGTTTAGAGGAATGGGTGGCATGGAAAACGAAATGTCGTCCTGTGAAAACTTCTCTCAGTCCCACTCACTCTGCCACCTTTATCGGAAGATTTATGGCGGGATGCTGGAATTTAATGAAATTGCAAAACGAAAATTCTATAAGTGTGTGTACACTCACAATTATACCGAAAGGATACACGTGCATACGTACGTTCGTATCCTTGTCGATTGTCGACTTTCATTTGCCCGGCTTCTCCTAATGCATGTGTATGGTACATACCCGTATATCGCTCATACATATTTCAGTGAACGAGTATTTCGGAGAAGGACATGGCGTACTGAGCAAGTGGGAAATTTCAAGCACAAACAACAGTTGTATCCTAGTTGTATTCTGCCAAAAGTTTTCGTAGCGATGTTTTGTATTTTGTTCCGCCGCCATCGTGTGTGAAACCCCAAGTTGGAGCTAGCTGCTGCTGCCGGTTGGCTCGACTCTGTATGGAACATTGTTTGTAGTAACACTGGCTGTGTTGTCACGTGACGGTAATTACCGGTATATGAGCAGAGTGAATTGGATTTAATGGTGGCGCGAAACAACACGACAGAGTGTTTAATCAGCGGTGAGAGTGACAGACTGGTTGGCCATTGTTTCTGGATGAAGTTGGGTAGCCCCCCTTCCGAGTTTTGTTTTTTCGCAAATGAATGTCAGATAAATCCGTATGAGGTTTGCCATAATGTTTCGGACGAATGAGTTGGTTACAGAATCTTACAAATTGAAATTGTGCCTATACAAAGATTTTTAGAAAACTGTATATCTCTGGAAACTAAAGACCTAAAGCGGACTGTCACAAAAGTAGTGTGTACTTCCAAACTTCGTTGTCCTGAGATTGAAAACTTTTTCACAACAAATCTGTTTCTACGAAGTTTAACCACGGATGCGTCCACCGACTACTCCTTGTGTAAAGCAGCTAAGTATCTAAAAAGACCTCAGTTACAAAATCTGCCCTTGAAAACACCAGATGGCAATGTCTCTTCGCAGAATATCTGTCGAGCGTTCTTAAGCCATTTTCGTCAATTGCAGCCACTGAAAACCAAGAGTTTATTGAAAAAGTAACGAATTTGAAATTCCCCTTGTCACGCTCAGAGAAGTAAGAAGCATGAGTCAAGATAAGATATCAAATCAAAATTTTAAAATTGCTGAACTGGTTTTAATACCCAAGCAAGGAAAGCCACCAACAGAAGTGACATCTTATAGACCAATATCGCTGATGGCAAAGGTTTTCGAAAACTCCTCAAAAGGCTTAGCAGAATCATAGAAGAAGGAATCCCAATCCTGATCATCAGTTTAAATTTAGAAATAAACATTCCACGATAGAGCATGTGGAAAAACAAGTCTCTTGGGAACTATATTTAGATGCTGCTCACGCCTTTGACTAGATTCGGCATAAAGGCCTTAAGTACAAACTGCATAGGGATTTATCTAGATGGCATTACGAAACACTGGAATCCTATATTTCAAATCGACTCTTCCGATTTCGATATGAACAAAAATATTAGGAACTAAAGAATATTCCACAAGGAAGTGTCCTGGGATTAACCCTGTATTTGTTGCATACCGAGGATGATGTCATCTACTTTTGCAAATGACTCTGCAATATTAGTATCTGATAAATGCACTGCGAAGGCAACAGAGAGACTGCAGTCAATTAAGTAAGAGATTGGACGCAACAATGGTGTATCAAACTCAGTAAGTCAAAATTAATTCACATAAACTTCAGAAATAAAAAGATAAACAATCTTCCGATATTCATTAACACACAAGTTGTACCCCATGCCAATACAGCCTTTGAATAACTTTGGACGCGAAGTTAAAATGCAATACGATTACACCATGAATCCAACGTTAATCGTGTAATGCAGGTGATCTAACAGGCTGAAGGCTCAGTTGAAAAGATTGCTCAATCACTAAAGGTCTTTTTTTTTCGTTGGAAGGTGGGAATCTTTCAAAGACGAAACAGCGTGGGATTTTCACCCATTAAACCCACATCCCCTCCTACCCCTGGTCCTCACGGCACTGCCGTCGAGCATTTCATCGCGAGGGGGGGCTTCAGCCTTACACACTCGGCACGTTCGTGTTGGCAGCCATCTGCGCGACATTTCGCTGTCACTCCTGTCTTCGTTGTTCTATCATGATTGTAGCCACAGTTTCGCTTACTGCTTCCTAAGCTTCTTGCGAGCTCGTCATCTGTCAAGTGGTGTTCTCTGGTATTAACTCCACACCCAGTATGTACGGTTACGTTTTTCGTGATATCGTGCACAGTGGAACATGATGTGTTCTGCATCGTCTACTGCTTCCGTGCACGTTGGGCAATAAAGGTTGTCTTCGTGTCCAAATCTATGGAGGTAGGCTTTGAAACATCCATTACCAGTAAGCATTTGCGTCAGACAGAAATTCAGCTCTCCATGCTTCCTATTGATCTAAGGGTCTATATTGGGGATCAATCTCTGCGTCCATCTGCCTTTTTCAGAAAAGTTCCATCTCTCTTGCCATTCTTCGAGGCTTGTTCTTGGCGGTAATTCGGTGTAACTTCGACTCGCTGTTAACACCATTTTCCTGTTGGCACTATATTTCCGTTCGGCTTCTTTAACGAGGAGTTCTACGCATACCGCGTCGGAGGAGGTTGTTCGAAAGGAACTGCATAATTTCAAGACGTTGGTTCTGTAGACCGCTTCCGTCTTCCTTCTGTATGAATTCGTCTTCATGACGCTTGACCATATTTGATAGCCGTAAAACATCATCGACGTCGCAACTCTTGCTAAGAGTTGGTTTGACTTTGTAAACCCGAAACCTCAATTCTCTCAAGCTAATAGCTTCTTTAAAGCTCGAGTTGCATCATGCGTTTTCCTTTCATTTTAAACCCTTCACTCAATTAGGAATGAAAGTTCCCATACCCATATTTGTGATCATATCAGCAGCGGCGAATACATCACCACCGAAGAAGCATAGTGACCAGTTAAAACTCATAAAGAAGTTGTTCAGGCCACCGCAATTGGCTTTATCGAATTGCCATTTGGTCCTTTTTGGAGTTTTTTCTTTAACTGTTTGATTGGAGTATGATCCTACGAACATAGAGGTGACAATACCTTACGATGAGTGTGAAGTTATCAAGAGGAGCCTCTATAATATAATAATATGCCCTTTGGAAAAGGCATACAACTGTGGGTACCTTCCATTCGTATGTTGCAGAACGAATTACTGCCAGAATTACCCTTTGCCCGAAATATTTATGTACTGTTTTACTATGAAACGCCATATAAAAACTGACGGGAGGTATTAGGTGTCTACTTTGTCTACCTGAATATGTACCCTGCGATCACAGTGAAATGTAATCCAAAGACTACTCAACTATTTTCTCACTGCAATCGTCGTGAGAAGGCTAATACATGCACAAACTCAACATAGACCTCTCAGATAGTCAATTGCGTCCCTAAATAGTTCAATCCCTAAATGCAGGAAAGGGGAATTTATCGAACTCAACTTAGGCTCGACAGAATTTATCCCAAGCAAGACATTTCCGATCTTGTCAGACTGGAAAGTTACCATTAAAGCGCAGAACCCCTACGAAATCAATTCCAAAATGGCATGGGAATGCTTATATAAACTACGCAACCTAGGCAAGATTAACAATGTCACCTTATATCACGTGCCACGCTCCGTTTTGGTGGAGGGTAATAAGAGGACCAATTGGCTGACGAAGTTAGAACGGGATGGGCGGACACATCATTCGAAAAAACCTACATAGAAAGAAAGAAATCGAAAAAGTCAACCTCTGGCGAGAGCTACAATCCCAAAACTAAAACTAAGTATAAGGTACTCTGATATTTAAGCTGAAAAAGGTATAAAGCTCAGCTGCGAAAACTAATGGGCTTCATTACACAACACTGCAAACTCAAGAAGCATTTCAGGAATTTAGGCCTAAAAAGTGAACTAGAGGAGGAAACAACCGATTGGCCAGTGTGTTCAGGTAGTGTGTATGCAGGTTCGAGCACTAGTAAGAGACAACAACAGAATGAAATTTGTGTTTCAATAAGGACAGGTTTTTAATTAGAAATTCTAAATGTTTTATTGATTCATAAAGTATACAGGGTAAATGGCCTCCACTTTGTTAGTACATATGCACTCTTTTGTCGAAATTTTCCACGACCGTTTTGCATAAATGTGGCTGAATTTCGTAAATACAGCACTCAATTTGCTTCTTCAAGGTGTGGATGGTCGTGGGCTTGTTGGCATAAACCTTAGACTTCAAAAAAACCTAAAGAAAAAAGTCCAACGACGTTAAATTGCTTGATCTGCGCGACCAATTCTGGTTAACAAAACGGGAAATTACACGACCAGGAAATGACCGATGCAGTAATTGAGTTGTTTCTCGGGCTGTCTTGCAATTTAGGCACAATAAAACTGGATTCTCATCGCATTAGCGAGTACCATTACGTGTTATTGCCTGACCAGCCGCATTTTCAAAGTTGAATGGTCCGATGATGCCTCCAGCCCAAAATCCGCAACAGAGACACGTTGTGGATGCATTTGTTTTCCAACAATCACTTGTGGATTTTCTGAACCCCAAATTCGACAATTTTGACGATTTTGTTTGAAAAATCAGCAACCACTTGTCGTTGTTTCATAATCCATTCAACGGACTCTTTTCGCTGTGTATGGTCAGTAGGCTTGATTCAATTGCACTTTGTATGCATGAAGATGCAAATCTTTCGTGAGAATACGCTGTAAAGAGCTGCTCGAAATGTCCAATTCTTAACCAGGGTGCCGAATTGATGTTTCTGGACAACACTCTCGCTAACTGCTTCGATGTTCTGTGTTGAACGACTTATTGAAGCACGGCCAGAGTGTCTAAGATCACTAATTGATCCAGTCTCCCTGGATTTTTGAATTAATCTCTTCACAGTTGATGGTTAAATCACTATTCCGACCATATTTTGTACGAAAATTTCCAATTGTAGCTGCCAAACTTTCATTATTTTTTCAATATTGCTCAACAATGAAATCGCGTTGATCGTTAGTGTATTTTTAATAAACCCTGTACTGTCAGCTGTCACGCTGTATTTTTTTTTTTTTTTTTTTTTGTTGGTAACACTTTAGCGCACAAATGGCGCAAAATTCAAATTTTGCGTGAATTTTGAGACAACCTTTATAACAGACAAACTTGAATCTGAGTGCTCCGTCTTGGACTATAAGGATCAGGCAGATAGTATTTGGTAAAAACGAACCTCAATTGCAATGTGCACAGAACATTTGCTTCATTCTCTACCTGCTACGTATGAGCGATCTCAAGAATGATTTTTTTTTTTCACAATGAGACTCATTCAGAAATTGTTTAATTAATAATCATAAAATCATGAAACGTTAATCGAAATTCTTCAAATCGTCTTATCTTAAAAACGTAAAACGCACTTCTACGTAGTTTTGTTCGCTGTGGACTGGTGAGGTGACGAATTCGAAACAGACCACGGGCAAAACATGTTTACACGTTTCGCTGGCTTATCTAATCTCTGCGCTCTTGGAATACAAGTACCATGCGGAATTGCGCACCGTACCATATATCCCAAGATATTTGGATTATAAAGTTATATTCGCCGCGAAAATAATCACCAATCGAATGACAACGACTCAACTAAGCTAACGTATACGTGTAACTCAAATAAGACTGATCAAAGATGACCTGCAAAAAGTGTGAAGCTGGTAAGTCTCAGGCAAAGATTCCAAGTCAATATTTAGACGTCTCTTTTCTATTTTAGAAAAATCTGCAGTTGTACCTGTGACCTGGCACTCGAGTGCGTTCCAAAATTGCGAACTACGGACCACTAAGTGCAGAGCGGTGGAAAAGACCAAACCTGGACCGGAATACTACGTCAATTGTTCTGCTTTAAAACTACTTCTGTTGAAAAAATAAAATAAATTTAAGGACTCTTATTTTACCCTCGGCATGAGTTTTATTTAATCCGTTGTCCTTCCTGCACCAATCAAGAAAAACTCAACCTAAAGTACAAGGAAGCTCTGGAAGGATGTGTTCCCCCTTTTGGTTTGCATATAAAGAATACTTCACTGCTGGCCACCCTTGGCTGTGTGGTGTGTGTGGGTTTCTTTTTTTTGTGCGCTCTCTAACGGTGTCACAAACAAAAATGTCTGCATTTGATGTGATTGAAATGAAGAATCCCTGATAAAAGAGGTCGGGTCGTTTGTCCTCGGTGTGTGAGAGTCAGTGTGTATGGTATCCTTATGCGCTCGCTCTGGAGATGAATGTGCAAGAGAAAGGATACCATCAGCTCCTGCTGGACGACCATTTCCAGTTTTTCTATGAGTTCTTTCTGTTTCTCCTCAACACTTTGGTTCGTTGTTTTTTTTTTTTGTTTTTTTTTTTTTTTGTATGTCCATTCGGCTTGGGATGTCCTTTCTCAGATGAGATTGGGTGGTTTTTCTTGGAGCGTTTTTCTTTCATTTGATTGCAAATGGAAGGAGTGGGTGGCGATAGAGATAACTCTATTTTGATGGTGGATGGATATAAATGGAATGTGACTGCTGCGGCTATACTCGAAATGCATTTGGAAATCCTTTAAGAGTCCTGGGTGTGTATGTTTGTGTCATAAATAAATCACAATGCAATGGATCGAAGTTGCCATTCGGTACGACGAAGAACCCCATTAGAGTGTTTGGAAATGCCTTTTGAATGGAAGAAAGGTGTCCCATTCACTTTTCGGGCTCTAAATCTTAATAAATTGATGGCTGGACTTAGTTTTTGGCCCTGCTAGTGGCCAAGTTAATGGCTAAAATGTTTCGAATGTCTTAATGTACAAGTCATACAGTTGTACGTGGTGGGAACCGTACCAAATGGATGGATGAATTAGTCTGGAGAAGTGTATTCTCCTTCTAATGGTGATGGATGGGCAAATAATAGTGTTCGGATGCTCTTGTTCTATGGTATGTTAAAGAACGCAAAAACCTTTTAACAGATGTTTGCTATGAAGTATATTTCAAATCGATTAGTCTTTGTACAATCATGGTTTTAGTTTTTCTTCAAAGACAGGTTAAGTGTCTCTTATACACGACGGTAGTTACGGTACAGTTTATAGTTTGGATAGCAATCAGAACATTGTTGCCATCTACATCTTCGAAGAAAAATGGAACAATAATGCCGCCATTCCACAAACGGCACCAAACAGTCTCACGCTGAGGATGAACACTTTCGGCAACTTCCGCATTATTCTCGGCTGAGTGTACAGGACGAACACGAGGATAACAATTAGCATGCCAATCTCATAAACTTTCTTCACAAACTTGCGTACAGTAGGCACGTTTGGTGTATTATTTCGACCAAAATTTCTTTTCAAAATTCGCACTGTTTCGGCAACACAGCACTCACTTTGGAAATAAGTTTTCAATATTTCCCTACTTTGGTCAAGCGTAAATCGATTCATTTAATTGTTTCTGTCAATTTTTGAGAGCGAAGGAGCTGTCAGTGTCAAAATAATAAGTAGTTTAAAAAGAAACCAGCAGATGGCGTTCTAGTTATATTGGCGCGAGTGGTAACACACTCGAAGGGTTTCCTTCCGAACTGGTCGCGATTAAGGCTTTAAGAACTTAAAGGTCGTAGGCCAAACTCTAGGAAATGTGTGAGCCAGCAGTAAACCGAGACCAAGGACTTTGGGTTTAAACAGGTGCCACAGTGAGACCTTCGGATTACAAGTGGAGGATTTGTCGAGGTGGGCCATTATTTTCAGGATGTATTCCTAGTAGAAGAACCGGTTTCCCTAACATGAACTGACGATGTAATTTCCAATGACATTTTTTTCGTAGCCCTAACGTAAACCAAACCTTATCCGAATCCATAGTGGTATCTTCCGGACAGCATATTGGACTATAAAGACGATCAAAAGCCATAACTTCGTGTAGACCACAAGTAACTGAATTAAAATCGGAATGACGCCAAGAACTGTACCCGTGGAGGAAATATTCAACACCCCTAGTGGAAGGCATTGTGTCCCTGTCCTGGGGTAATCAAAAACGAAATCCACTTCTTTTTGAGAGCTCAGAATCCCTCCCGCTTTTGCGAGGTTGTAAATCTTAATAAAGGCCTTAAAGATGGTATCAATGGATTGATCATTTTAACTGATGAGCAACAGGCACGGATTTGGAAGCAAAAGCTGGTCAAATTGTTCTTTGAAGCAGCTCCTTTAACATACCTGGGCTTCTTAAAACCACGTAAAGCGAGCAGGTACTGTTTGAGGGCTGATCATGAGTACCAACGAGGATGGTACAAACCGATATATATCAAAGTAAAGATGCCCCAAACAATTTGAGACCATTATGTGAAGAAGAGCAATGGAAATAATAAAAAAAAATGGACCTACATATAACCATCAAATTATAACTATTTGACAAGACATCCAATGGACGTCGTCCATGTTTGACCATTTCTTGACACTATTCAGTTCACAACTGAGTACTGCTGGCAGCAGGATCTGTCATAATCTACGAACAGCAAGCTGGGAAAACTCCGTGAGGAACCAAGAAATTTCTTTCGATAACATCCTGTAGTAGATCTAACATCCAGGGCAGCAATTGACGATAGGTACAATCATGCATTGACCAGTATGCTTATTTGAGAGCTTCCGTCGGATGGAGGCTTGCAGTTGGAACATCGAAATCGATGTGACTGGGGATAAGATAAAGATCTTAGAATTCCTCAAGAAATAGATTAGATCCACAAAGAAGAACTCGTCCTTCCTGAAACGGCTCCACGTATTCAATCCTCCAGGAATTGGTCGACTGTCTTGAAAATTTTGAGGACAGCCATGGATTAGATTATGCTAACAGTCTTATTAGAAAAATATGATCCAAAGAGCTGCCTGCATTGAGTTACCACTAACTACTACTAACTATCCGGTGCTGGTTCTTGATAGAAGGTTCAATATCGGATATACCGCCAACGAAGGCCTGATCTTCTTCACTGATGGATCCTAGATAGATACCGGAACAAGAGCTGACATCTCCTGCCAAGCCATCCTTCAGGCAGAAAGTAAGGGGAACATATTACTTTGTCAGTCAGCAGCAGTTAGTTGAAGGCGGAACTGAATCTAATCTGACTTTTGTAGAAGTCACAATCAACGCTTAAAACAAAGAAATCAATGATTGTTGCAGAAGGAATAAGAATCTGTTTAATCTGCTTTGAGCATATCCAGCTCTGATTAACAGAAGAATAAGGATTCTTAGGGTAGGTTAGGTACATAAGTGGATTTGACGAATTTCTACTTTACACTTACATACATTAATGGTGAGCCCCTGTGATGCCTATTTGGGGGAGGATATCCCTCTCTCGCTGTTCATAGTGAATTTTACTGTATGATCAGCTGTTTCTGAGTCCTGCGCAAAGTTGCCAGTTGATAACCCTTCTCTTGGTATGCTGGGTTCTAAGAATATTAAGCTCTTCGCAACAGTACTTCGTTCACAAGTTTGGATTTTATTTCGATAGAAGTAGGCCCAACATCTTAGATCTATCAGTGTACGAGTAGATGTTGTGTTTTCTTGAGTAGCCGCATATAGATCAGAAGAAGGTCTCATATCATGGCAAAATGCCTCCTAAGATTCATACCTTTGTCTGGACGGTTCTACTTAAGCTATCTCTTTAGCGGTTTGATGGTCCGTCCGTACTCTGTCAATATATGTAGGTACAAACGGGGCAGGAAAATAATCGTATTTTCACCTGTCGTATACAAATTTTCCTAAATTTAACGTAAACGGGCTTGGCTACTCAGGTGCCTTCTCAGTCCAAAAAAACAACGTCCGACAAAAACAATTCTGCACTTAGTGTCATTTTCAGAACTCACCTACCTTAGGTTAGGTACGAGGGCTTCTGTAGCAGTTTATACAGGTCTACGAGGGCCTTTGGCGCTATCCACGTGAGAAACCCGAAAAGGAGAAAAGACAAGTATGTATAAACAGAATATTAAAAATATTGTTTGAGTTTGCTTCGAACAGGAATTTTTCCTTCCTGGTCTGGTGAAGAATTTCAGGATGGGTGTAGGGATGTATACCAGCAGGGATGTATACTGTGCGAATCTTCGAAGCCCTCTGCACCGCTTGAGTTGAATAGGAATTTTTCCCATCTTGAGCTGGTAGAAAATTTCAGGATGGATGCAAGTTCCAATTCCAGTAACTATCCGTACAAAGAGTGTCCACGGAGAGTTAAGCGGCATCTACTTAATCTAGGACACAAGAAATGCAAAGTGCCTTCCTTCTTAGCAAGATGTCTACCTCCTGCAGATGTGTTCATTTGTAATTCCCATCCACCCTGAGTGCTTATTTACTTATAAGATTCTACCCCGTCATAGAGCTTTAGTGGTTTTGTAGTTTTGAATGTTTTTCATAAGTTCTTATCTGTAGCCGCGAATTTTGCCGCTATTTTCGATTTTATGTTTGAGAATGCTGCATCTGCTGATATACATCAGTCAAACCCCACCCTGACCATTTATCTGCTTTTTCATTTCCGATTGAGTCACCTATCAACTATTTGAAGGAAATCTGCAATCCACTCCAGATAATCCGACTCATCATGATAATTGGAGTATCTCACCGACTAGAGCTTCAAGTTAGTGGAGCATAATAAATCTACAAAGTTCGCAATGCGCTTACACCCCTACAAACAATCTTATCTCTTCTTTTCAAAATCATCTCGGAAGGTCTTGAAAACTGCTGCTTGAATCAAGCTAATATTGGGAGATTCTCTGGCTGCCTCCTTAATCAAAAAGAACTGTCCTTACTTCCATCGTCTTGTAACCCTCCAAGGGGTTAGAAGTTCAACCTTTAAGCACTTGGATGTCTCCCCAATTATTGGTAAGTGTAAAAGTCAGTAGATAGGGATTGAATATAAACCATTTAAAAGATTAAGGTGAGAAAACTACAAAAAAAAGGAAATGATTTTGATGAATCTTCTACCATTCGTGCCAAACGACCTTCTTTCATTTGACAGTTAAATGGATCTAAGACCCAGTTAGGTAGATAATTTAAAGCTTCAATACTTCTTAGCTTAATCAGAAGATTGCAATTATGCTTTAAAATTTAAACCCTGAACTATATCCTCAGAATTCAACAACAAAAAAAAAAAAGTTCCCTATCACTATCACAAAATTCTTTTTGAGCATGCGACACATCAGCTAACGTCCGCCGCAGCCACACAGAACCTCAGATGGTCTCTCATATTTTCCTTTATTAAACTAAAGCCCTGGATGCATTTTAAAATTGCCATCAGCCGCGCCCATGACTAGTCTTTCCGCACTCGACTCCCCCTAAAGGGGTTGACAGTGTTTGTGTTTACTCGCCCCCTTTGGGTTTCTTTTGTGTTTTTTTTTTCTAGTCCTACAGGATTTTCCTGTAAATTTTTTTTTTTTGTCTCTCCCTTGGTTTTCGTTTCTTAATTGAAAATGTTCCTCGAGCCACCATGGTGGGTCTCAGGTGTTCATTCAGTCTTAGCTTAAGCCTTTCGCAGGAAGCTATTTAGAGGGATGTGTCTGTTGGGTGCGCTGGTATAGAGACACAAATATGCAAACAAAAAAAAAAATGTAAAAAGGACTCTGCGGAACGGATCTTATCACAGAAAGGCTAAAGTGTTTTCGAGAAATTCCTTGAAGGTCTACTAGCAAAGCTGACTCAAAATTAAAATTATTCCAGGAATGCGTGTGCAAAGAAAACATACTTTATCCCCGGTTGAAGAGAAATGAGGTTTCGGTCTTAATGAAGAAATTCCCTTTTCGTAGAGAAGGACGTCGAAAAAAAGGAGAAAACAAAAAACAAAAAGAAGAAGCAGAACATACGTTTTGCTATTTGCAAATAGAAGGACATAAATCTTTCCGCTCGGGACAAAATTACACCACAATTAAGGAGTTTTCTTTTGAACAAAAGCAAGAATGGAGATATTTACGAGACTCATGTGGTGAAAAAGGAGCTGCTGCTAATTGGAGAAAGAGGGCTGTTGGTACAATAGGGTAGGGTGCGGATGAGCTTCAAATGGCATTAGGAATGCTGAAAGGAGCTCTGCTCCTTCACTCTGTGGTTTCGTATCATTGGAAGAAGTTCAAGCGTAGCAGATGAAGATGAGTAAGCCACCGCTGTTGGGTGGCAAGATAGCAGAGACATCTGTGGGTGATGCAATTTATCAAAAGGACTTAGTTGTGAATTCCGACGCAAGTTTAGTAGTCCTTTACTTTCTACTTCGGAGGTTTAATACTTTTTTAATTGTTTTAAGAAAGTTTAGGGGTTAAAGATGTTTTGTTCGTTTGTTTTACTGTTGTTAGGTTCAAACTGAAACGGGTTGAAAGTTTGGTATTTTCTTTCATTGATATTTATTTGTAATGATTCACTTTGTTTAATGACCGTAGCCCAAAAATTGTAATTCTTTGTCAACTGTTTTGCTTTACATTCTACTAAAGGCGGGTTTGCCGGTTTTCAATACCAACTGTCTGGGCCGGTTCGGTTGCCCTTTCGAAGGCAACATGTTCAGGTTTAGCAGGTCACAAAATGTGATACGTGCTGGTTTCCGAAGACCACTTGCTTGTTTTCCGAGATCACCCCTATAAATGTTCGGCTTACTGGTTTCTCAAGACCGAGTCTCAAAAGGCAGGACATGCTTTTTTCCGAAGAAATAGTTCGAACCTTATAAAATCGCGGGGAGAAACTCGTGGAAAAACTTTTATAGTGAGGTTAGCGACCCTAAGGATGCAACGCAGGTCACGAAAATCCAGAAAAATGATTGAGCATCCTAACCATCTCCAACCCAGCGTTGGCGAAATATCAGGAGAGGCCTTGTAAGTGCGAATGGAAATTCACTTCTCAGACTGCCTTGCTGACTCTCTTTGTGCATTAGGAATTTGTAGAACCGAACGATAAATTTGTTCATTCTATAATGAGCAGGCAAAGATAACATTATCCCAATCTTTATTCAAAAAGCGGCCAGCAATTCTGGACACTCAACTGAAAATCATTACACATGGTCATTAAAGAAAGCATTCCCTGCAACTACTCGACATACAGAAACGAGCAGTTGACTTATGCAAGGCTGGTAGCAGACCTATACCCATTCTATAGACACTATCATGGCAGATACTCTGGAAACCTCAATGGAATGATCCGTAGAAATGCAACATTTTTACGTCCTGCTTGGCAAGCTACATCTCTTTATCAAAGTTCCTTTTGTTATGGAACTAATAAACTTTAGTATTCAGTGCCAGGAGACATATTTCAAAAAGTTTTTTATATCCATCTATTCAAGAGCAGAATCAACAGGCATCCTACAAGCCTCCCCTGAGAGCAGATAATGAATCAAAGGCTCGCAGACTTCGCTTTTAACAAGAATAAAAACCATTTTAGTATTTTCTTAGCAAATTCATTCACCTATCTACTTTAATGATGGCAGCTACACAGCTCATCAACTGCTAGAGCATGTGTGTAGTTGGTGTCATGTACATCCATGTACGTGTACTTGCCCACTTCCAATGGAACACTTCTAACTTCAATGTGCACTCGGGAATCTATTGCACTTAAGTTGGTTAAGATTTCAAATCATATTGATTCAGAGATGCTTTTTTCAGCGTATAACCTGACCCTTGCACAAAATCAGAAGCAACTGCCGCTGGACCATTCACAGTTCACTGATTGGAACTTCCAAATATATTGCCTGCTCATTCCGATCGCTTTCCATGCTTGGGTAACAGGGACCTGATTTTCTACGTTTTTCTTAACTTTTCTATATAGAATGTTTCGAATTTGATTTGGTAATGAATGTATGAAATAAAATTTGACACGTTCCCCGCAGAGAAGTCGAAAAAACCATCATCATCTTTTAAGACTTTTTAAGCTCTTTACCTACGATATAGACATATTGCGTGAATAATCGTAATGAATGGTTCGTGAACTAGCTATATATCGCCATTTATCCAAGATGGCGGATACGAAAATTGAGACACAATGAGTTGTTTCTTATTTATTGAATAAATGAGTATTTTTTAAGAGCTATGCGATTTGAAATTTAAAGAGAACACATACTCGTACAAGTTGAGCAAATGAATTAAGGATGAAAAATGATTTCAAGCATATGGCCACCACAGGAGCGTTTCAGGCACTGCATGCTAGAGCTCCAATTTTCGACCACTTTTTCGAGCATTTGAGTCCGTATCTCACGAAAGGTGCGCTCGATGTTGGCTTCCGAGGCTGAAATCGTTCGAATATTCCCACAAATAAAAATAGTTCAGCGGCGTCAAATCACACGATCTTGGAGGCCAGGCCACAGATCCATTCCTGGAGATGCGAGTAATGTTATCATCGAACACTTCCTTTCATAACTCGATTGTTTCGCCTGCAGTATGGCATGTGGCAGCATCTTGTTGAAACCACACCACAATTTGTAAACTCTGCTCGGACGTAAGTTTTTGCACGATGATTTGCCAAACAATACTGAAGAAAAAGTTGGTGTTAGTTGTCAGATTAACTATCAGCTGTCTGAATGTTGCCACATTGAAAAAAAAACATCCTAAAAAACACTATTTACATACTTGTAAAGCAAGTTTAGGACATTATATTACAGCGTCTGAAAAAAATGGGTTCACGTTAGGAGCGACTGAAATCACAAGCTGAACAAGAAGCAGGGCTATCATGGCGTTTCTGATTTCCTCAAAATCTATATTTTCCTCTCTAATCTCCATCGCTTGGTTCATAAACTTTTAAGAATATATTCTATAGTGATGCAGAATATTTAAACACAAGCGGTTTTCACCTGCTTGTAGACCGATCTGAGAGCATTACAGTCAAAATCTGAAACCAAACAAAAACCAAGATGGCACATTTAATATGGCAGCCCCAAATGTTGGAGAAAATAAACTATTACGTACATACTCGTATATATATGTATAATTGTTTGGGATAAACAAGAAATGGTTTTAGCCTGCTTATAAGACAAGTTAAGGGCATTGTTGGACAAATCAAAAACCATATACTTGCAAAATAGCGAGCACAATATCGCTGCTGAAACTTTTCCACAGTTTTACTTATTATTTATTGAAAAGTTTGAGACAAACTAGAAATCGCAAAAACACAAGGTTTTCTAAAAAATCTGAAAATTTTCCAAAATAGGCAGCATAAAATGTGGCACCAACTGGGCAAACACTGCGGCGTTTAACTTCGTGAAGACTGGCTTAACGCGAAACAGTAGCAGACGTGGCCGGCTCGGACAGCCGTTCGGTAGAGAATGTCGCTGCTGTGACTGCAATGTCCGAGAGTACCCTCAATCATCAACCAAATGACCAGCCACGCAATTGGACATCAATAGACGGTCTTTACAGCAAGTTTTTGTAAAAGAGTTGAAGATATTCACGTACAAAGTGCAAACGGTGCATTAGCCGAGACGCCCTCCCGGCTGCTTAATCTTTTTTGGCGGTTTACACTGGCCCGGAAGATCGCCCGACTGGACCTTTCCAGACTTTTTTCTTTGGATTTTTTGAAGTCATGGGTCTATACGAACATGCCGCAGAACTTAGCGGCCCTAAAGGAGAACGTTCGACATGAAGTGAAAAATTTATCACCATACGAGGGCAAGCTGAAAAGTTCTCGACCTGACAATGAAAGACTGCAATTTTCAGTTAAAAAATTATTTTATTTTTCTACATAATCTCCCTTGACTTCAACACACTTGGTCCAGCGTTTCTCCAACATCAGCATACCTTCTCGGAAGTGAGAGTCGGGAAGGCTGTGAAAATATTCATCTATGGCCCACTCAACTTCTGCATTGGATGCGTAGCGCTTTCCAGAAAAAAATTTCTTCAAGTTTGGGAACAGATGAAAGTCTAAAGGTGCCAAATCAGGTGAATAGGGGGGATGGACAAGCAAATCGTACTCCAAATCCCGCAGTTTTCCCATCGCCAACGCACACTTGTGTACCGGTGCATTGTCCTGGTGAAAGATGATTTTTTTCTTCTTCAAGCCAGGCCTCTTCTCGCGAATTTTGGCATCCAGCTGGTCAAGAAGGTTGGAGTAATATTCGCCTGTAATTGTTCTGCCTTTCTCAAGGTAATCAATTAACAGGATCCCCTTCGCATCCCAAATCACACTAGCCATGACCTTTCCGGCAGATGCGATCGACTTCGCTTTCTTTGGCGCTGAACCACCGGCTTCAACCCACTGCTTCGACTGCTGTTTCGTTTCTGGCGAGCAGTGGTGGACCTATGTCTCGTCCATGGTGACAAATCGCCGTACAAAATCGGTCGGATCCCTATTGAATCGGTCCAAAGATTGCCGACAAAATCGTTTGCGCATTTGCTTTTGATCGTCATTCAGCAAATGCGGCACCCATCTTGTGCAAAGCTTTCGCATTCCTAAGATTTTGTGCAAGATGTTTCGCACCCTCTCTTCCGATATACACACAGCCTCAGCTATCTCACTCACCTTCACTCGCCTGTCGTCCAACACGATATCATGCACTTTTTCGATGGTTTCGGGTGTGGTTGCGGTTTTTGGCCGTCCTTCACGTGGATCATCTTCGAGGGACGTACGACCACGTTTAAATTCAGTTGCCCACTTTTTAACGGCTAACATGGAAGGAGCAGAGTCCCCGTAAACTTTTGTCAACTTTGGATGAATTTCCTTAGGGGTTAACCCATCCAAAACGAAGAATTTTATCACCGCACAATGTTCAAGTTTATCCATTTCAACGAAAAACACGCAAGACGTCTACTGCAAAAATTCGTGGAAAGAAACTTCTTGAGATAACAAGTTGAAACTTGTCATACGAACTAATGAGAAGTGCACCCAGGCAAGAAACATAAATTTTTGCTGATTGGAACGCCATCTCTGCGTCAGACCGAGCATTTTTCACCTTGCCCTCGTAAGTTTTGAAAAAAATCATAGAAAGTGTTGTGGAACTAGCCACTAGTGCATCAACTCTTGCGGCGGCCACTTAACCGATATTATCTTCGCAACTTAATGAAAACAAATTTAAACATCTAAATAAACATAAGCAACAAAGAGAACTAATTATTTTTTATTTACAAAGTTACTGCTTTAGGACTTTTACACACATTGTATAAACACTTTTAAATGCTTAAATCAAACTAGCGTCTGAGCCAAAATAGGCGTCTACGAACAATCTCTATTCCTTTATGTTAGGAGCGGCTAAAATTACGAACCCGCCAACACGCAGAGCCAGCGCTACGTTTTTTAATCTAGCAAAATCGGCTAATCCTCTCTAATCTTTAATTCTCCTCCAAAAACCCTTTCTGCTCTCTTGAACACTTTGGAGAAAATTAAAAAAATGATCAAGTGGAAAAGATTACAAAAGAAAATATGGGTAAAATCGCAATATCCGTTCAACAGTTTTCGAGTTTATCAAGTTGATATCAATAAACTGACAACTAACAACTGACTTCAAATTATACAAGGTGGCGCAAAAGTAATGACCCTTTATGAATTGTCTACGATTTTTGCAACATTTGAACAATAGCACCTTCAGTACTTAATGGAACACAACTCAAGATTCAAATAAGAAAAATAAAAAATTGAATCATCGGTTTTTTTAATTTAAAAAAAAAAAGTTATAGCTAAATCAAATTGAATCATTACTTTTGCGTCACCTTGTACTATTAGAAATTGCATCACATTTTGGATCATATTCATGGAAATTGAAGATGTCAACCTTTCGAATATTTCTTTATTGTTTGGCATTACTACTAATTTGATTCAACTTTGTGGCCAGTTGTCTAGACAAGGTGTTTCAAAAAATTTTGGTCAAAGTTTGAGTTGTTTTCTTTCAATTTACCATCGTTTTGTGACGAACAATTCATGATTAATTGGATTTTTTACGCCACGTTTTATTAGATGCTAATGAAAAGTAGTTAAAGCAAAGTGGAAGCCCTTTTGTAAAAATTTTCTGCAAAAGTGTATTTTTACTAATTTCTAACTTGAAGCTAATTAAATGAATGCTTCAATTCAAAAAATACGAGTAAGTGTCCAAATCAGCAGAAGGCTCCACTTATTGGTTCAAATTGTAATGGAAGTGTCGATATGCTGTCGATCTTATTCCTTACCTGAAATACTCTCTCGAAACCTTGCCAACTCACGATCATTTTAGTGCGCCATGGCCACACAGGGCTAACAAACCCTCTATCGCTGCTATTGCCAAAATATTTATATATCTCAACAAATTTTAAGATATGTAAATAACGAGCCAAAAACAGATCGAGGGGGGCTACATCAACATACTCGTAAGCATTTTCTTGCAAAACAAAATTATCTAGGCTCTTATCAGTTTCGTCATCTCTTATCTAAATCAAAAGACACCCAATTGCGTTCTTAAGTCTTTTCAAATTAAAAATTGCACTCATCACCGATTTTTATCTTCCAAAAATGTATCCTATAAGAGCACCTACCACGGCCGTCTTGCATTCAGTTAAGTCTGATAAAATTGAGTTTATAGTTTCATACAAGATGCCCTGTGGATGTGGAAAAGGTTCATACTCGTACAGATAAAATCCATGTAAGACGTTAAATTAATTGCTTTGTTCTCTTTCAAGATTGCAAGTGTGGAGCCGAGAAACGTGGTGATAAATGCACCTGCGGACCATCATGCAAATGCAACCAAAAGGAAGAGTCTAAGGATACCTGTACCGGTACCGATCACAAGCATGGAGAACATGCACAGCATACACATCATAAGTGAACATAAACACTTAGTTCTATGTTAAAGTTTGAATAAAAAGTTTGAATTAATTGGATTTGTTAAATATGGACAATTGCTACCATCATTACCAGCATCATCAACGTCAATGATTCCCTTTTTAAATGGAACCGAAGAGACGTCTGTTATTGTGGAATCGTAAGTAATGCGCTGACACTTGCAATGAGGACACGACGCCCCACTTTCGGCAGCGTCATCAAAAACAAAACCGGAAACATCCTCCAAATGAACAACACAATCGCTGACGAATCATTTTCGTTGCGTCGTTGTTGGTTTGGTTGTTTCGTAGGATATTTCTGTGAAAGGTTATTTTTTCCTGTTTATTTGTGGAGCATTTTTCCTTGGATCAGCAGCAACGCTGGAACTCAATCTCTCCTTGCTATTGTGTCATCAGGATACACAAATACACATACCTACACACAGAAGGATTCGATTTTTTTCAGTTTTGTTTCCGTGCTATATGGTCGATTTCACCCAGCAGCATCCGATTCAATATTCAGAGGGAAAAGAGAAGGATGTGGTTTTGGGCTTTATGGTGTTATTATCCTTTTGCGGGTGGACAATAATAATTTCTGGTAGTATTGTATCCAGGCACTTGACATATTTACAGTTTACGGCGTGCGAATTTATGGCAAAAGTTTTCCAAATCACGTCCGCTGTCAATTTTTGAGTAAAGTCCTTTTTGTGGGCAACCAGCAGCGGCGTAGGCGAAGATGATGGTGCTTTCAGCGGCGTGTTTGTGTTTTTGGATGGAGGATTAAATGGTTGCATATCAATTGGAATGCTAAGAATGATGGGCTATTGTTTTTAAGAAATCGCGTAAAATGTGGGGTTACGAGTATGAAGAAACGATGGTTTAAGTAGGTTTGTGAGAAGGAGCGATGACCTTTTGTGAAAGTTGTAGGCTGGGTGTCCTAGGCAGGTCTCGCTAAAAGCTAAAACTTCGGCAAGAAATATAATCCTGTGTATTGAATGTATTATAGAATGGGAAATGGTGTTTTCGAACCACATTTGAAGTAGAGGTTGAAATGAATTATTACACACGTAACATGAGCTCTCCCCCGATCTAGTCCGAGAGTCACATATCTATGTATGTTTTGGTAGGATTCTTCAATGGCCAGGGAGGCTGCAAAAATGTATTCTTCTGATGAAGTGGTTATCCGTATAGATATGCGCAATAAGTGAAGACATAAGAATCCATAAATCTGTCTACCAACTCCTACTCTTATCTCCACCAGATGAACTCTTCGAGCCAAGTACACTGAAGCAGGGTATTTTGAGAAGTAAATGGCAACAGCTCGCATCTCCATCTGAAGTTGCTGTTGGTACGGTAACCTCCTTATCCTAGAGGTATTAACTAGGGATAAGAATTAGTTACCTATCAGACCGCCAACATTATATCTAAGTATAATGAAGGTAACTTCAAGCTTGACCTTGAAGTTCGGCGCTGTCAAAAATCCTGCAACAGGAGCGTACATAAACACTCTGATTGAGTATCTTAAACGTCTCCAGCGGAACCCCTTTATTCAATCATTGTCACCATCAATAATCTTTATGAGGTCGCTTCACAGTTTTGCTATTTTATTACATCGGCGTATGAAGCCAGCTGTGAGACCAAGAACTGATATGCTTCTTTAATGGAACAAAGAATTCAGCTATAACCAAGCCTAGAAAACTGTTCGAGATAGCCCAACGCTAGAACATCTGGAGTACGTATCGGTAGGGGCTGACGACCTACAATTACTATCAGGAGCTTCAAAAGAACGACTTATTCCTTCTCTGTGAGCACTGAAGACTTGGGTTTCGTAGACATTCGTGCTGTGGACGCACAAATAATCACACCACCATATCTTACCCCTACTTTATCCAATGTTTCAGGCAACACTTCTGCAGGCAACATAATATTGTTATTAAACTCTTCAAAGAAGGTGACGTTAGCTTTACCAATAGCTACAATCCAATCTAATACTAATCGTCGATCATATGACCATGTCTGTTGATACCATATCCTCTCTCGTAGAATCAAATGGGTTGTCTCAACACAAAAACCCCACAAATCTGCAGGGCAGAGAACTACTAGTGAATTTCAACAGAAACCAGAAACTGGCAGATTACCTCCTTTAGATCCAAAATCCTTTAGATCCCTAAGTCTGACATCGTTCTTTCTATGGGCAATGGAAAAAAATAAAGTCTAATGCAAACTCCTTTAAAATAGGTCTATGTATAGTGCCAGTCAGACAGATGGACTTGGCGTACAGTCTAATTAAACAGTATTCCCTTTATTATGTATTATAGATTAATCTAAACCCCATGACCTTATCACTTAACGGCGTTCAAATTCAGTTTCCAAAGAGATAAAGGTTACACGAGTAGGTGTAACTCTTGGCCAAAGACTTACTAACTAAAGCAATTTCTTCTCAATGGACTTGCTCAATAATACTTGAAGAAAAAAATAAAGGGGCATGTAAGACATGTATGGAACTCGGCCCCTAAATATTATCTTCACCTACTTAACAGCATATAGGGACAAGCAGTTCGCTTCATTTATGACACCGTGCTAACATCCAACCTCCAATAGTTGGCTCATCAAAGACTGGTCGCAGACCTATGCCTGTTCTATAGACACTGCTACGGCAAATGTTCCAAAGACTTCAATTCCCAAGACCATAATGATACCTAGAAATGTGACATTTGAGCTACTAGGCAAGCTGCCAGTGCCCATCACCTATATGTCCACTTGGCAACGGCGCGAACATCTTTATATCAAAACTTCTTCTGCTATAGGACAAGTAAACTTTGAAATTCATTACCAGGTCACATATTTTCAGAAGCTATTCAAGAGCAGAACTAACAGGCCTCTACTACTCGTACATGCATCTCGGAACGCTATCCCATCGTTATAGGTTCGTCTTTCCTGAGAGAAGATTATAAAAACAAAAAAGCAAAAATGATTTATTCTCCAGGTCTCACCATTGTTGTCTCGTCACTCGGATACACTTTAATTGGGAGGCGGGATATAGTAAAAAATTGCAAACGAAGTGGTGCATGAGTTCATGATCCCAGCTTCCAACTAGCTTTTCATCTTGATTTTTCAACATCCATCCTCCAAGCAGATACAATTGAGCACTGACACATCGATATAAGAAGGAACAGGAAGGAAGCTCTGTCTGTATACAGGCTCTGCACAATCAAAACTATAAGCGGATTCCGAACAATTATGGACGAAGCAGCCTGTGTTATAGCCGGTATGATCCCCATAGGCCTTTCCCGCAACGAGTTTAAAAGATTTACTTTAAGCGAACCGCAAACCGTCAAGAAACTAGCGTTACCAGGAGGGTAAAACGAGTAGAAAGGGTAACATCTATAGCACTGTGGCTAGCCAGGTGGGACAACACGGTAAAAGGCAGATGGACCCCACAAGGTGATCCCCACCATCGAAGTCTGGACAAAAAGAGCAGGCGTGGACTGCAACTACCACCTTACGCAGTTCCTGTCCGGGTACAGAGGCTGTCGAAAATATCTTCACAGATTTGGACACAATAACTTGCTCTTCTGCCCAGAATGCCCAGAGGAGGAAAAAGAAGACGCGGAGAATGCAGTATTCTATTACAGGCGCTTTGCAGAGGGAAGAATGAACCTGCCAAGCCCACAGCTTCTAATAAGTCATATGACGAGGTCAGAGGACGACTGGCTGGAGACCTGAAAATTCATAAGAAGCGTACAGAACGAGCTGAGAAGAGTCAAAAGACTAAGAAG
This sequence comes from Pocota personata, assembly GCA_963082735.1. Taxonomy (NCBI): domain Eukaryota; kingdom Metazoa; phylum Arthropoda; class Insecta; order Diptera; family Syrphidae; genus Pocota; species Pocota personata. Next base: position 259,615,806 of record OY720429.1, on the reverse strand, counting down.
CGCCGAAACGGGAAATGCAGACGATATAGCATAAGTTACTGTCGTTACGCGGAGAAAGTGGTAGAAGTGTGCATGGTGTGGATTAGTACGTGGGCGCACTCATGGCACCGATTATTCGGGTTTCCTGGTAGCCCGGGCTATTAGTATCTTTAGAAGATTACCATCCAAAAAAAAAGAAAACTTGGATTTTTGGACAACAAGACATCAAAAACGAGATTGCGGAAGAACTTGCCTAGATATGTTCGTAATCTCCCCTTAAGCCTTCTGTGGTTTACACAAAAGCTATCAAAAACTAGAGCCATACTCATGGGTCTGAGTTCAAAAAATTTATCAATTTCTAACGCAAATATAAAAGTTAAGAACTTCTCACGCGAAGCGTTGTACTAGGCAAACTCTTAAAACTCTCTCACCGACCACAGCTCACTCAGTGTCCACTCGGAATACATATTATCTTCACAAAAAGTTGGTCAAAAGTTCCTCAGATATTTGGTGTCTTTGTCTTGAAGTTCCAAAACTACTGAGTACATTTTGTTTGCATATACCGCCATAGCTCGTCATGTTCCTGCATGGCCTGACTCCTAACTCATTGACTCATACGCAAGGTTGAACTTAATCTTCTGTTGCTGAAAGGTTCAAGATGTAAAGGTCTTTTACTCGTTGGTCCAAGAATTCGTTGGTGCAATAAAGTCCTCATATGCCCCTCTTCTCTAATAATGTACCATGTATTTTTGGTATGGTTGAGAGTTTCCTGGATAGGTCAAGACATTTTGAAGACTTGTAAGCTGAGGCGAGATAGGTACTTGACCAAAACTCAATCTATAGTTGTTAATTTGTAAAGAGCTTGGAATAAGGACTCCCCATTATGCAAAAGCATGTGACATGCAATAAGTCGGACTTTAAAGGCATTCATACTTCTTTATATAAGGGTGCCCGTTGTGGTGGGGCATATTACCACAACCATTTCTTTGAACGTAAAGCCGGATAATGTAGTCTTGGTGTAATGGTTATGATTTAAACAATTCTTAAACCTTAAAATGGTCAATCGCACTCAGGGGATTCCCAAAAATAAAATATATTCATAGTGGACACTGACACAGACAAGTTAAGCCATAGACAGACGACTTACTATGCTTTTGGCCTGAACCAAAGTATCATGGTCCTTTGAGAGAGGTAGCCCTTATAGTAGGCTGTACGTTAAGAGAAGTTTTTGTAACAATAAAGCTGCTCAGAGCTCAGTATCGATCGAGTCGAGTCTTACACCATAACTACGGCTGTAAGCTATGGCATGCTTTCTTCTGGCGATGTGTTTCAACTTCCTCCTAACTGTAGAATCATCATGCGTCAAATCTTTCAAAGACAACTTGTCGTCCATCTTGAATCAGAGTACATTCTATGCTAGCTATGTTTTTTGCCTTGGGAGAAAGGAATCTTTCAAAGACGAAACTGAGCCCGTACTCAGTGTGGAATTTCCACTCACTAAACCCACCTCCCCTACTACCCCTGGTCCTCGCGGCACAGCCTTATATACTCGGCTCGTTCGTGTTGCCAGCCGTCTGCGCTACGTTTCGCTGTCGCTCCTAACTTCGTTGTTCTTTCATGATGGTAGCCACAGTTTCGCTTACTACTTCCCAAGCTTCTTTCGTGCTCGTCATCTGTCTGGTGGTGTTCTCTGGTGTTAAATCCACAACCAGTCTGTTCGCCAGCAAGTTGCTAGCTTCGTTCGTAAGTTACTACAGGCACCGGATGCAATCTAAATTCAAGTCCTTACGAATTAATTTTATAGCAATTACCAGTGTAAAGCCTCTCTTTCCACTTTCCACCCCTGCCCTCTTGAACTTACCACAACTTGCTAATTTCCAAACATGCAACAACCGAAAATGAAGAAAAAAAAAACTTAATTAGCTCTTACGAGTATGTCCTTCCACTGTGCGTGTAATAATTTTAATAACAACCCACTTGCACAATCTTCCCCTTCGTGCATGAGTGTGTAATAAGAAATTAAAGGTTAAACACGGGATGAGCATACGCAATGAGCCCACAAGGTGCCGTAAAGCAATCAACAAACGAGCCAAAGATTGCGGTGGTTCCCATTTGAGAGGGTGACACTTGGGGGGCGGACAACACGAAGAATTCAATATGGCAAATGTTGTGGAGTCGATTTGCAGACCATGTTCATCCAAACCCACATTGCCGCTCATTTTGACATCTTCTTGTGGCAAATGTAGGTCCAAGTAGGTAATCGTACAAGAGGAAAAAAAAATCCCTCCCCCACCCCACAACTACTTCAGGCTGGGAGGCAGCTTCCCCCAAAGTCATTAAGTGTACTCCAAACAACATTCATTCTGCTATAAAGGTGTATGCGGTGGGTGGCCGGGAGTCCGAAACGTGTTGTACACCCCCCTCTCCAGGTTTCAGCTATAATGCTATCCATGATAAATGAATTGGGGCTTCTTAATTACTCCCCAAACTGTCGTATAGGCATTTTCGTCCGGTCGGTTAGACGGTCGGTTGGTTTGGTTTGTTTGGTCTCCAAACTTATAAGAAATGTAACTCAATTTGGTAATGCTCCCGAATGGTTTGTCCGGCTCCACTTCACATGTCTCCGAGTCGCATGCATATCTTATAAGGAATATGTTGCTTCTACAGGCTTCGGTTTGGGTGTAGATGGGACAGTGTCGGGTGTTGAGGGAGGGTATTAGAATACTATTGCGACGATTAAATTGAACTCTGACTTTCTTTTATTCCTGACATGTGACTCCGGTAGGTGGGAAGGTGTGCCTAATGGTAATGTTTCAACCGAAGCAGAATGTGTGTATATGTGTCTGGATGGGTGTGTGTCGCATGGAAGGACACACATCGGACAGAGCTAAAGGTGACACTTTAGCAAGGGGTCACTTGTCGCCATAAATTATGCAACCACATAACGTGATCTAATGCACCCTGTTTAGGGATAAAAATGAATCCCCCCCCTCATATGCTAGATGCTGTTGACCATGACACGAAGTTTAAGTGAAAATGAGAATGATGCTGGAATTGATGTTGGTGTAAATGGCTACATTACACGAATCCTTTTTAAGCTCAATGAGTAGAAGGGGAGACGAGTTTTAGTCCTCGATTTCACATTTAAGTTCCACTTGAGCCTGTCTGACTGATTTATGATCCTTGGACTAAGGACCCAATGAGTTTTTGAAATGCGTACATGACGTATATTTTTATCGTCGGCATTTAGATGAAATGGAGTTCCTGTGTAAATTTTGTGGTTGAGGAAACCTCATGCACCCTAATGAATTTCTAATGAACGTTTTTCGTGATCGAAGTTTTAAACGTTAAGTGCCGAGACCGAAAAAAAAAACCTGTGAATGGCAGTACGTAGAATTGAATCCAGAGTGGACTTGCTGCTAACACCAACAGCATGTCAAGGCCCCCGCTTAGTTTCGAACTAGAGGAAGAAAACTCACAAAGAGGATACTCGTAGAACTTGAAAACTTCTATAATGAATTAAGGCGACTTCAATGCAAATGTAAGCAATGACAACGAATCGCTGAAACATGTCGTGGGGAAACTCGATCTCTGCGACCTCGATAACAATGGTGACAGGATTGTGTGGACTTCTGCAAGGCCTATTCCCTTGTCATACTAGTACACAACAGCAACTGACAGGCTAAAACGTTCATCCAGATTGATCAGTGTTCTCTCTCGGGCGTCCCTAATAAACGAAAAGCCGACATATGGATCACAAGTGCGTGTAGAACATCCGCTAAATAACAACCACTTCAAGTATCAAGCCGATAAGTCCACTGTTACGTCCTTGAAATTTCAATTTGGTTCCTTCAGCTGAGAACAAGTTTGAAGAAATCAATCAGACATCGTATAGTCCGGATACGGCTTTCAGTGATTTTTTTTACTCCCAAAATTAAAAAAAAGGACCTTTAACGACCATGAATCAATTTATAAACATTTATTTAGTTGAAATATGTAATAAATATCTTAGTGCAAAGTGACCTTCGAGTCAACGTCAATGCTACCTTGGAATGACCTTGCAAGTCAAAGCCAACCCAGTCAAGGTCATTTCCAGGTGACCTTGTTTTTTAATATAATCTTCAAGAACATTCTAGAGTGACCTTGACTTTCAAAGTCATCCAGAGGTGACTTGGTCGCACGTTATTGCACTTACACTTGAAAATCACTCAGATTTGAGATTTAAGCAATTCAGTTAAAAAAAAATTTTGAAATCCATTAAAAAACAAAAAAAAAAAATATTTTGTCAATTTTCCGAAACTTGCAGATGTCTTATATTGTCTTCAGGAACTGCGCAGAAGTATTTGGAGTTGTAATTACAAATGTACGTGATCAATACTACGTTTTACCTTACAGTTTCAAACATTTGTGTCGCATTTTATGAAAAGAGTATCAGGCGATTCGTCTTATTATCTGGAGTGAATATAATATTCCTGGACATTGGCAAAGCTTTCGATAGGGTGAACCATAAGATTTTGTTACACTAGTTATCTTGCTTAGGTTTTCTTTCTAATATTCTGAAATTGATTATGACTATTATCCCAATTTGCAAAAACTTGTTTGTCAGGTCATATTGCTGTACCATCTGCTGTCCCTCAGGGCAACCATTTTGGACCTTTATTTTTTCTTATGTATCTTTGCTTCTTTTTATTGTTGCACTATAGTTCGTGATAAAGGAAGTGGTGGGTTGGGTCATAATCCATCCCTGAATGCAGATAAATACCAGTTTTCACTACTCAGCAAGATTAAATAGATTTAGGACATTCATATTTATTATTTAGCATTTTTGTGTAAACTTCTTTATTATGCACAGAAATCGGTCATTTAAGTTTGTTGTCAAATATAAAATGACGTATTCTCAACAAATTCGAGCGAAATCAGTAAAAACATATACAAATGCTGTGCTCTACAATTCTCCCATACCATGTTTCCACACAACTCCACTTTTTAGGGGCATTTTATTAAAAACACATTTTTTTCTTTTAAAAATTAAATTCTTTTCAATAAACTTGATTGAAATGAAGTTGTTGCAATAAAACATATTGATATCAGTGTGCTCTACAATATTCCCTTATAATATTTATGTCCACGCCCACTTTTTGGGGGCGTTTTCTCCAAGACAATATTCGTATTGCCCTCTCAGTATTTTTTTTTTTTTTTTTGTTTAAAATGCTCGTCTTTGTAATTTTTACATTTTCCGTCGTTGTTCGTCGACCTCTGGGGTTTACCTCGCTGTTTATTTTTGTTTATATTTTGCCCGCCTTAGCGTTTTTCGCATTTGCCGTCGTTGTTCGTCGACCTCTTAGTGCATTTACTCAAAGTTCTCGTCTATGCAAGTTTTAAACTGACCTATCTCAACAATGGAAAAGCAATGTGGTAACGGAAATTGTGCCGAGAGCAACAACGCTGAACTGGTATCTTGTAGTGGCCTCTGTGGGAAATTGTTCCATCCCATTTGCACCGGCATCAGCAAAAGATCAGTTACCTATATAAAAGAATTCTTAAACAACTATTTTTTCTTTTGCGATGAGTGCAAAGAAATTTCCCTCTCTCACATCATGCTCGCTATTAAGTGCAACAGTGATTCGACAAACTCGCTTTTCATCAAATTAAGCTTTCATCCAAGAAAATGCTCCAGCAACTGGCAAAGTTTGATGAAGTCATTAAGTGTGTTAATTACCTTATTATATTGACATGTAACTTACGGAGCTAAGCTAATCAACCTCAAAAAAATCCCGCGACGCGCTTACTAAATCCCACCTTAACGCAGAATTTGCTAAGATCACCGGCCCTCTCCCCATCTTAGTTACTCAAATCGACGAACTTAAGCTATCCCTACGCAATTCATTTCATGCAAATGTGCAATTAATGAGTGAGTCCCTGTCAAACCAGTTAGTTAAAATCGAATCTTTGGCTTCTAATATGACGGTTCACATGAAACGCATAGAAGAGATCTAACTTTACCTTAGATCTCTGAGAGACGAATCGGCTTTGACCAGGCTAGCTGTCATCGATATCGGAGAAGAAATGAAGTTCACTTCTAGCAAACTAGACTTAATCTCCTGCAACAAACAGCCGTCTAATAACAAGTCCCTGCAAGAAGAGCTCTTTAATGCCATTGATCTCGACGTTACACCTGCTGAATCTCCTGCCGCAACTTCCACTGAAGCTATAACAATTCAAAAATTCGGAGCGCTCTGGACTGTATCTGAATGGAATAGCAGAATCCAAAAACTTCAGTCAGTTTCAAGATATAACTCCGAGGACCTCACCAGTACCCACGCCTCCGGTCATAATATAGAGTGCATTGCATACTTGCTGAAAAGTGCCCCGAAACTAGCCAACGTATCCTGGGTCTGCAAATTTTTCGAAAAGAAATTCAACATCATCGCTGTAAGATGCCTGTCGATCACTCGCTTAACGCCCAACAAGTTTCGCTGTTTTAAGGTAATGATTCCTTCTAAATATGCTTGGCTTTTCAACTCTCAGAAGAATACACTCACACTCGGCAAAATGACGATTAGCCTTTGGATAGATAAGTCAACCAATAAGCATATCAATAAGTCTAATAAGCTGAACAGACCCAATAACAGACCCTACTCCCCTCGCAAATCCAATAATTCTCCCATCCTCCCTTCAACCCAGTCAACTAATAAAAATACAAATTCCGAGACTAATTGGTCCGCTGCTACCTCCCACTGTCAAACTTAAAAAAACAGTTTGCAGATTCCGAAGATGACGGCCGCTACGTAATGTCACGTCTAAGAGACCGTTAAATTTACGATAACGTCCGTCTTTATCTTGCATACCTGCATGATAAAGCTGACTCCATCTGTATCGATGAAACAAAGAACACCAATAACAAGGTCTTAATCTCTCAGGAAGGTCTCTCAATTGATGAGCATGCTTTGATGAAAATTTTCGTTCAGTTTCATGAGAGCTTCAATATACCACCTCTTCAGGTAACAAGCGATCTCACTCTCTTGAAAATGAAGATAATTCCTCTGGACGCGGTGTTCTCTGGGCAATACACTATCGCCTCGACTCCACACTCTTTTAAACCTCGTACACCGCTAATTTCGAGTTCATTTGCGTTAAAATAACTATCGCTGGTAGCCACATCTACATCCTCTGCTGGTACATTCGTCCATCTCAACCAATTCAATCACCAACTTGCCATTGATGCGATTGATTCCCTGTTTAACATTGTAGACCCCCGCGACGTCGTCATAATTTTGGGGGATTTTAATTTCCCTGATCTTCGATGGGTTCTTTCTGACGATGAGACTCACTTTGCCGCTACAAATCCCTCCTCAGATAAGGAGGTCCTATTCATCGACTGTGCCTCTGATTCCGGCCTTTTACCAGTTAAGCAGCGTTACTAATTACTTAGGTAGACAACTCGACCTTATTTTCTCATCAGATGCTGACCACCTCTGACATCAGCGAGCAACCACCTTCTCTCCAAATTAGACAATGTATGGACGAATTATAGAGAATGTGAGCGTCTATATACATGTATTGACCAGGCGATATTTTTTTCAGTTTCTAGCACAACTATTAAAAAAAGGATTTTTTGACAGTGGGCGTGTCTGTGGGCGGTGTTTTCACTTGACAGTTCAAGTGAAAATACTTGGCAGTTCAATGAAAACATTTTTAGGGTCGTAAAAAGGTTATATGCAAAATTTCATCTTTCTAGCTCAACGACTGACGAACATACAAGATAGGTTTGCGGCCTGAGGTACTCAACAACGAGACATCTTCTCATTACCTCGCCTCGTTTCAATAACAATCTCATTTTGAAATTATCTGTGGTAGAATAAATATAACCATGTCAGTCGAAATCGGAAATACTCGCAATTTTGAGCACCGCGACGTGATAAAGTACTTCGTGAAAAAAGGAAAATAGCCTAAAGAAATTTTCGAAGACATATCATCGACTCTTCTGGATTCTTACCTTTCGTATACGAGTACCATGGTCAACAAATTGGTTCGCTTATTTCCAGGGCGTCCTGTGTCACGATCCAAAGTCCAAACAAGAGTCTATGAAGTCGATTGAAAAAGGGAAAGGCCGCCGAAGAAATTCAAGTTGGAAAAGTTAGCTGCGAAGTTTATGGCGACTGTTTTTTTGAAACAGCAGAGGATGTTTTGCTAATTGATTACTTGCCAAAGGGGACTACGATGAATAGTCAATATTATGCAAATTTATTGATTTAAGCACGTGAAGCGATCGTATGGAAGCGACGTGGGAAACTCAGGCGCGAAGTGCTGCTTTTGCAGGATAACACGCCTGTTCATACGGTGCGGATTTCGAGACAGGCACTACCTACCCTACAGCCTAAACTTCCGAGCACATTTTTTTCTTTTATCCAATTTGAAAAAGAAGTTACGAGGCCGGAGATTTGCAGATGAGAACGAGATCAAGGCGGCCGTAGAAAGTCATTTTGAAGACAAAGAAAAGGAACATTTTTTTCGATGGTATTGTAATATGCTCGAGTAGATAAAACAATATTCTGTGAAATTATTTCTTTATTTTCTAGTCTATAGAACAATTCAGGTTCACACTATACTATTCTTCGCAATTCTTTTCTTACAATGTCTCTTTCCTCTCAAATCACTTATCTCCTTTCAATTACTTAATTCACAAATCTAAACTAATTACTTCTTCTTGTTAACTCTCAACTTTCAATTTATCACAAAATTACAACTTCGCCCATTATCACTTTTCTAATCTCTTCGCCACGGTTTTAAAACTACTGCCCCTTCTCAACCGCCATCTGTCCTTATATAGCAGAAGTTTCTCCTAGCCAGAAACTTCTAGCAAATTCTTCGACCACTGGAACAAGAAAAATTCTGATGTAATAATTCCAAGATGACAATCATTCTTGCAGTTATGATTCCCTCTCATCCGTGATATTATCCGTCTCTTTCGTAGACATGAACTGTGGAAACCGCAGACACGAACCTCGAATGAAAGGACACTTCGGACCAAAATTCAGCCAGAATGAAAAGACACTTCGGAATTTGTTGCATAGTCGTAGGAGCGTAGTTATTATTATGCTACAGTATTAAGGCACTGTATGCCCGATGTGAGAAATGCATTTCACTCGAGGGGACTGTATTGAGAAATAATTTTTTTTAATCGGATCTCTTCTTTCACTTAATGCCTTAGGCCGCGAACTTATCAGACGTCCCTCGTAGCTAAATCGAGTTATTCATACTTTTCAAGTTTATCGTGATTATTCCTCTATGCTATGTATCAACATGAATATGCCCTATAGGGTTTTTATTTACTCTTCAAAGTGAGTGGAATTTTCATAAATAGCAGTAGCCTGGGCTACAGGCATGCACGATTTGCAAACCTAAATGATTGATGCCATGAATACGCCTACATACTAACCCACACCCTGCACACTTGTACCATAACTTCGTATACAAGTGTGGTTGGTTTGCCTTTCAGGCTACGTTCTCTGTCTTACGTTCTTAGACGTTCTGTACTCTATTGTTTGAATTATTCGTGTTAAGTTGACGCTCTAAGCGGCTAAGATCGCTGAAAATACATCAAACTTCCGTCATTCTGAAGCATGTAATTTGCCGTGTTCTCGAAAGTGGGCCACTTCTCAAATTGGTCCCGAATGACGATCCCTTCGGTTTCAATTGCGGGCAATGAAGCACATGTTCCGCGTTTGCCAAAACATTTTCACAATGTCGACAGTTTGGGATATTTTCGTGTCAGCGTTTGAAGAGATATCATCTGTAACAGCCATGTCCTGTCAAAAAATGATTCAGATATGAGTAAAAGTTCATTTCGCCAAGATTGCGTTCCATCCATACATCGAACACTGGTATAAGAGAATGCGTCCATCTTCCCTTTAAAGATTCTTTCCATTGTTGTTGCGCGATACTGCGATTATCTACCCGGCCATTTTCAACTCGATCGATTTTTAGTCTTTCCCTTTCTTCAGCGAGTAAGTCGATGAGTAGCACTGACGATACGATGAGTATAGCATCGTTTGAAACAGTTTGAAACGCACTGGCGACCCTTAGTGCTCTTAAACGATGGACAGATTTAACTCCACTTTACCATATTTCTAGTGCATACATATGAAGAGAACTTGCAGCTCCTGCAAAGAAGCCTTTCATTCTGTTTTGGACCTCCGATATTACTCATTAGCCTTAAGAATGCACCAATAGTTTTGGACGATTTACATGCATGCTCTAGCTGGTGTTTAAAACTTAAACGAGTGTCAATAATTACTCCAAGGTATTTAATAAACGATCGAGAAACCACTTCGTGCCAACCGACACTAAACGATATTGTTGCGCGAGCTTTCCAATTTGCAATAAGCACCGCTTCAGTTTTATGTTGGGTAAGCTAGCCAACGACATACAGTTGCAATTATCTCGTTACAGTGGGGTTGAACTTCCTCAATCATTTTTGCTACAACCCCCACGGCGATGTCACTTCTGTTGGAATCGGTAAGCGTAAGATTTCGCCATACATAGGTTTCCACAGCAAGGGGCCTAGGACCGAACCTTGTGGCGCGCCTTTAGTTACTTCGTACGACTAAATTCCCTCGTTGGAGTCATATAGGGGGACTCTGTTCGCAAAACAACTTGATGTCGATCAAGTCACCTCCAATTCGCGGAGTTAAATGCGCATTTCTTCCAATATAGGGGTATAAATATGTATGTGTTGGTCTTTTCGTAGTCTATAAGAATTATGTACTCCAATTGCTTGATGTATAAATAATAAATTGAGTTCAGTAACAGATGAGGTTACAACAAAAAAAAAAAACAGTATTTTAAAATATATATCCTAAAACAATGACTGCACGAAGATACGCAAACACAAGTTTGTCAAAACGTATATGATTCAGATAGGACAGATATGAGTACGGGAACAAGTTCGAGTAACAACATGCCGCGCTTCCTTGATCGTGCATCTCCTTTATTTGTTGCAATTGAGGATATCCGCAACGTGTAGTCCACGGGTTATGTTCAACATCAACATTAAGATCATAGTGATCATATTTTTCTATCACTCATTTTAGTCCTTTTCTTACCAGAGGACTTTTATCATTTTTTATTGTTCAAATCACTTTCTGATAACCATCCAAGGAATATCTCAACCACGTATTCTTTGTGACTCATCCGATCTTTATTACTGCCATGAGTTACAATAAACATTGCGTCACCTTCCGGTTCCTGTTCCTTTTCATTATTAGTGCATGTGGGGTTTTCCATACAAACAGTTTCTCATAAATTACACCTTCTGGTTGGTGTGGTGGTGTTTGCAAAGAGGATAGCTACACCACCGCCGCTACTATCGTCTCGATGTCATCCACCTAATTCGAAAACCAAAGATTGCTCCTTAGGGGATAATAATCACTAATGAAAACGACATTTAATGGCAACACAACAGATATGTAAGGATACGAATACCTTGCGTCATTTCCTTATTAAGGGACACATTATTATCAAACAACATGAGCGGCTTGCTGGCTTCGATGTTTCCACATTTTTTATTGGCCTTTTGTAGGTTTGCCTTGAGTCTAACTACTATGCTGACCAATGAAGACATTACGTTCCCAATTGTACAATTTATATACGGTGTGGCACATTGTTTGTCCTTGTGATGGTGCTTTAAGTCAATACAATTGTGTAGTTAGAGTGTATTAACGGATGCTGAAGATTTATTTGTAAATGATATGCTGCCTAAGGAAGTGAGAGTGGAAATGTCACCATTATAATGTTGGCCTCATTGTGTGGTTGGCTTAAGTAGACAATTTTGGGGCCAAGGGAATACCAAGCAATGCTTTGTTTTCTTCTGCTTTAAAATGACTAATTCATTTCGCAATTTAAAGGCTCTTTAGTCAGTGTTAAAGCATTTGGAGTCTGCCTTTAATTTGCAACTTCTTAAGCACTTTTGCCACTGCACGACGTCCTAATGACCTGCCATCATTCCAATAGATAACAAAACAAAACACAAACCATCATCGATGCGCATTCGAAAATCGGTTCCAGGCACTGCCAACAAGAGACGAGACTCCATAAACTAGCGTTCTATGACAATAAGATGCCGACAGAGCAAAAAAAAAACGAAAGAAGATGAAAAAAATAACTTACCATTCCACACATAAGGGTTTCTAGATTACATGCACACTGAGTGGAGTCATTTGTCACTTGGCAACTATGAGCCTTTCCAGGTTTAGAGGCACACCTTCGTCCTCTTTTTTTTTTGCACAAAACCGCATCACTGTACTCCTCACAGTGGCATATCTTCTGCTCCTTGGGTAAATTTTAAAGCACTTCGTATCTTCGTATCGTTTCCTTTTTCATCCTCTGAACTATAGAAAACGACGAAGAAGAAGTTTCGAATTCTATTCCTGGTCCGCTATATCGAACAGAAAGAAATGAATGAATGAAGAAGTCCAGGAGGCTATCCTGGTGTACGAGTATGTATAAAACTGAAAAATCGAAGGTGTAGTAGACAAGAGTGCACAATTGCTACACCCGGAGTGCACTATTATGTCACCATCACTTAGAGAAAAGAGTCCCTTAAAGTTGCTGAGCTAGATAACACAGTTCAATGGAGCGGGTATAGATGGAGTGCATACATACTCGTATCGTCAAACAATTGAGTGTGAATTTTTGTGGGTGGTTATTTCTTATCATCATGAAGAATATGCACCGTGACTAACGCTGGAATGGTATAAAAGGGAGTTTTGGTTACCCTTTTTACATTGTTGAACAGGACACAGGATGTTTGACTTATGAGTTCACATGCAATTCCATAATTAGATAGGAGTGGTTGCTGATGCGCACTGCTCTGCAGTCCAATTAGTACTTAAGCGCTACTGAGTACCACAACTCGCGCGATCATGTTTGTAGGATGGTGTTTATAGGTTGTTGAAGGGAAACGGTCTCAAATCTATCTTGTGGCATTCAAGAAATTGATCAGCTCTGTGATACTTTTCTCTCAGATTTCCTTAATGTTGTCAAAAAAGAGTTTGCCTAGAGTTCGATCTTGGGCTCTACTTAAAGCCGAACACCCGCAGGGGATGTGAGAGAGAGTTTCCTTATCATTTACATTTTGACAAATGCGGCAGTGTGTGTTAAAAGGGATGCCCCCAGTCTAGACGCATGCGCCCTATTGACCAGTGACCTGTGTTTATAGCTACAATTCTTGCACCGTCTACCTGAGTCCTTCTTTCAAGCTCTTGTTTTCTGCCCCGGTTGTAGTTCGACCAGATTTGCCTAAAAATGACACAGCTCTGCAAACTGTTCCACCTTTGGTTTGCTATTGATAGGATGTGTAAAAAGATTTCACTCCTGACAGTTACCATTGGAACGAGGACTACCTCTGCAAGGGATCTGTCAAGGGCAGACCTAGCCAGCTCGTCGACTCTTTCGTTTCCTTCTATGATGCTATGACCTGGCACCCAGAGTAGACTGATTTTGATTCGACAACCTAGCAACGAGGGCTCTTCCGTAGATTGTTCCAGCAGTCCGGAAGATGACGTTGTTGAAATTAGGGCCTTGACAGCTGCCTGACTATCAATGAAATGGGTGTAGACTTGTGTTTTATTACCCGACACGCTTCATGTATTACCAGAACTTCCACCTGAAATACAGTGATGAAGCGGGAAGGCGGAAGGATACTAATATTTTCAGTGTTTCCAAAAAGAATACCTCACCAACCCCACAGACCATCTGAATCAACCATCTACTGAAGCACATTCAGACCTTCCGCCGGGGATGTCCGCATGGCACCCGTACTGCCTATGGCGGCCGTTCTTTACACTTTGCTTATTAACTTAATGTTATAGTCGTTACTCAGGGCAGGCCATCAAACTAGTGAACCATACATACTCCTAAGTATAGGACGTATTACCGCTGCATACATCCATAAGACCATCTTCGATAGAAGTCCCCACTTCTTACGGAAGGTTTTACTGCAAGCGTAGAAAACTATTCATGCTGTTTAACTTCCGGTTGAACTTTGGGTCTAGCCTGACTCCTAAAATCCTAGCGCTGGAGTAATTGGTTGTTTAGCCCTGGAGACGTTTTCTATCTGCCAAAGCAGGGAAAGCACAACCCTTTAGGTTGACCTGAATGTAATCTCGAACTTGAACTTAAGGTTGGCCCTATAATGGGCTTGAGCAGCGACTGCTGCATATAACAGCTTGTGCATTGGGCTTTAAAGTATATAGAGATTACTAGCTGAGTTGGCTTATATGGGCAAAAGCTTGGCAAACGTTTAAAAGCAAAACTTAGATGTCATCGAAAAAAACGATTTCTTCTAAAAACTTGGTACGCCATCTAGTGACATCTATCTAACTCAACCCAAATATAAAATTTAAACAACATAGTTAGAATATTTTTCGAGAAAATCCATTCGAAACCTAAATGGAAAGGGACCTCAACCAACTTCGTATGCAAAACTGAAAGCGGCTAGTAAAAGTTCGAGTTAGCTGAAGACAATTGTTGGTTGAGGCCCAGGTTGACTCCGGACAATTAAATAAACTAGAGGTTTGTAATAAGCTCTGGATCACCAGATTATTTTCGGATTTTTATTCTTTAGATTTTACACATGTTCCAATTACAAAAAGGGAAAAAGGCCTAACCTCAATTTCAAAAGGAAAAAAGGACCTAAGCGCAATGAACTAGTTCAGCTTCTGTCAAAACAAAGAAAAATGTCCGGATAATCGCACATGCCTGAAGCATCACCAAATCGGTGCTGCCAAGTTACCATAAGTTCATATATTCCTAGTTCATTACAGGTTAGAGTATTTTTTGACAAAAAAAATTAAATTATTTGATTAGCAATTTCATAATTTTTTGATCTTTCGAATTTTTTTTTTTTTTAACTTGAAAAGTAAATGATTAGCGAGAAAAATAAAAAATAATCTGAAGAAATATTTTCTCAGCAACAGCAAAATATTTTTTTTTTTTTTTTTGATGCACCACTTACAACTGTGTCTTTCGAAGTTATAAACTCCAATAATGGAGCGAAAGGAAAGGGTATGTGGGAGAGTTAAGGATTGAAGAGGAAAGCAAAAAGGGAGAGGTGACGGTGTGCTCAAATTTTGAATCTTTGCAATTTATAAGGTTCTAGAAACATTGAGGAGAGTAAGTCATTTCACATCCTTGTTGTGTGGTTAAAAAAAGATCTTTTGAACTTCACTGTGCGCCTGAAAGCAGGCTTTTAGATGCCGCATGTGTTTTGCTATTGAACAGACGGAATGACAGTATACGAGGGTGGGTCAATAAGTCCCTGAAAATTAACACAAATTGTGTCGTCACCTTAAATTTAATTTTTTTTGTCAAGAATCATCTTTCAAAAGAACGCACCCAAATTTTCAGACAGATCTGTCAAATAGTTTTGTTGTGGCAGCCATTTTATATAGACCCCTACTAGCATTTTCGTTAAAATGGAAAAAAAGTGAATTTCGAGTGCTCATTAAACACTATTTTTTGCGAGAAAAAACTATCACGCAAACCAAACAAAAGCTTGACAAATATTATGGGGACTTTTCACCATCGATTGGAACCATTCACCACTGGTTTACTCAATTTCGGTGTGGTCGTTCAAGCACAAGTGACGCCGAACGTTCTGGTCGCTCAATTGAGGTCACCACACTAAAAATGGTCGACAAAATCCATGGTTTGATAGTGAACGATCGGCGAGTGAAAGTGCGCGAGCTTGAAGAGGCCACAGGCTTATCACATGGCTCAGTGATTTCGATTTTACATAAATATTTGGACATGAAAAAGATTTCCGCAAAATGGATGCCGCCTTTGCTCACAATCGACAACAAACGCATTCGTTTGACAACTTCAAAGGTACGATGTTCCAGAAAAATTCGACTGAGTTTTTGGGCCGTTTCGTAACCGTGGATGAAACCTGGATTCACCACAACACACTAGAAACCAAGGAACAGTCAAAACAATGGACTTCTTCTGGTGAATCGAAGCCGAAGAAGGCCAAGGCGGGTTTGTCAGCAAACAAGGTCATGGCGACAGTTTTTTGGGATGCGCTCGGTGTTATTCACATCGTACAACTATAGATTTCGTACCGGTACAGGAGCTCAAAGCATTCAACCTTGCGGTAGCGTTCGAGAGAGAAAATTTGATTGCAAATAGAATAATCGCCTAGCAATCTACATGCTTGTCACTGAACACAGACGAGTAGACTCATGCATGTGGTGGGAGCTCCCCCCCAAAAATGCGAGTTATATCCAAGTCTTGGACGAATGTAAAGTTTATAGGTTGTACCTAAGAAAAATCGTTTACATCGCTTGAAGAATCTAAGGTATCTAGTATCTGCTTTAGCAAAATCTGTAATCTGCTAATTCCAGCAAAGGTCTGAGCTAGCATTCATGCAAAACATTGTTAAACCATTAGATTCCTCGACATCTGCTCCATTAATTTTTATTTTAATTATGTTAGTATCCAGCTTCAGTGACAGGAGATAGCACTGGGTTTTTGACGCATTGAGCTCAACTCGATTTTTAGAACCTCAATTGATGATTTCACCAATGTGAGAGTTGAGTTCGGTTGACATTCGCTGTCGTTGGGTCTCCACACCTTGAGGTCTTTGACGTGGAGTCGATAAATAGTAAGCGAAGTCAATCATCGGCGAAGGAATGGATTGAAATGCGAGTGAGATAGAGAAGGTCATTGATAAATATTAGAAACATGGTATGAGAGAGAACTGAGCTCTGGAGTACACCAGCATTTGTTGAGAATGGATTAGAAGTACATTAACCTAATACAACTTGTATTGAATGATGACTTAAGAAGCTCGGAATCCATTTCAAGAAAATGTTACCAACACCATAAGCCATTAGGTAATTCTCACCGAACTTCTCCTAGAAATAGAGATCACTGGGTGCAAGATTGTAGCTTAGGTACACGATGTCGATATCACAGTATCAGGCAAGTACCCGCAGACTCGGCAGACACTTGACGATGTTCTGCAATTCGCTGTAAACAAATTGGTCAGTGTTAACCCACCCAGAACTGAGCTAGTTCTGTTCACTAGGAAACATCAAATTTCCTTCTTCACCTCCAGAACTAAAAGGATCCACTCTTAGACTCTCAAATAGCTCCAATTATTTGGGGCTAAAGCTTGGCCGTAAGTTTAAAAGGAGAAAAAAATATCGCTGAACCTGTCAATAAATCTATGATTGCGGTAGGCTCCACATGGATTTGGACTACAAACACTCAATACCGTGTAAATTAGAGTGGACGTATCGCGCTTACTACGCACCGAATAGCTGTCAATTTTTAAAGCTGGCCCCAAAACCAAAGACAGAGTCGGTGCTAGAGTTTTCTCAGAGGATCTGAACATTCGCCTCTCCTTTAACCTTCCTAGCCATTGTAGCATTTTCTAAGCCGAAGTCACCGCTGCTTGGCAGCTGACTGGTTGGTGGTTAATACTGTATCGCAGATTGATATCGTTATTAATATCGACAGTCAGACAGCCGTCAAAACCTTAATAACTGCATAGGCATAAACGACATCGAGTAGCCAATGTCATTGATAATGCGTTTGACAAGGCGAACCTTAGATAGAAGCATCTAGACCATTGCAATACCGCCAGAATGCTGTGGATAGTGCTAGACCTCAAGAGAGTTATAACGAACTTCGGAAACACAAGAGTGGAACCCTCTCAAAACTAATCAACGTAATAACAGGCCACTGTACGATGGGAAGGCATGCTCAAAGGTTGGACAACCCCTACAATGACCATTACAGGAACTGCGGAGGGGAAGAGGAAGAAGAAACAGTAACACACTTCTGGTTTACATGATCCGCTCTCGCCAACATAAGAGAGGCTACACTAAGTGAATATATTCTTAATGACCTTAACGATCTCAACAATGTCTGTACGGCTAAAATTAAAAATTGTATTAGTCGCATCACAATGGACCTACTTCTGGTCTAAGTCTACCTCATCGAAAGCTACTCTTCTTCTTCTTCTTTTGATTACGGCGAAGTTATAATCCGGAATAGAAGGATCACAACCCTCCCTCTTTACTGCATCCCTACTGGTCCGCCTGTGGGGTTTCCCGGTTTGACCTCAGGAAATACCGGCAAGTTTTCCGGTTTCGGATCACTTCGTCACTGAGACCAGTTGTTTTTTGATCTGCCTTTTTTGAGCGATTGTGTTGATTGATATTATCTTTTTGACGGGGTTCGAAGGATCTCTCCTTTGAACATGGCAATACCAACTGAACATTAACTGAAGGCCACTCTAAATCATCAATAATAAGTCATACATTCAAAATTATGCACTAAACTTTCCTTGCCTTTCTTTAGTTTCTCTCAATAATCCAATTCATTCCCTTCAGCTGCAGACTACGTTGTGCCCAGGTTCTACTAAAGTTTCTAGGATATTGCCATTGGCATACTTGGCCTGTCTTTTGTACAATATGAGTTCATCAGCTTAAAATAGTGCCTGGAAAAGGTTTCCTGACTTTCTAAACAATTTCTTTACTCTCTTTTTGTTCAGAGATTCGAGTATTACTAATC
Organism: Pocota personata; assembly: GCA_963082735.1. Taxonomy (NCBI): domain Eukaryota; kingdom Metazoa; phylum Arthropoda; class Insecta; order Diptera; family Syrphidae; genus Pocota; species Pocota personata. Next base: position 259,597,245 of record OY720429.1, on the reverse strand, counting down.
TAACATAGCAGTGCCATTCTAGGCACTGAATTACAGACCGTATTCAAAAATCAATTCCCATCATTTAAAGCCACCTTCCTTACATCTTAAAGCGAATACTCAACAACAAACACACTTTGAATTCGACTCCATATCTTTCATATTCAAGAACCAATAGACCCCCGTTCCATAAACCCCCAAACAGAAATCTCAAGCTCATCCGATTCGGAAAGAAGACAGCAACAACCCCGACATTTAGAGAGATACAACCAATTCAAATCTAAGATAAGAAATCCCATTATCCTTTTGTTGCCAGTAGTCCTCCGCCTCTTATCCGTCCTCTCGGAAGAGCACAAGAACAATAATACCAACGGCCATCGTAGAAATTAACTTCCCATAGCAATTTCATATTTTCACCCAGGACATTATTATATCCTTTAATATGCAGTAAATTCATATTTCTACCATTCTCAGATCTAATCCTAGCAATCTCACCCGAAAAACAAAAGGGATATGATGTACTCCCGGCCCGTGTCGGTCGGTAACGGCGGCGGTGGTCCCCTTCTTAAAGTGTACGTACTCGTAGTCCATCGCATTGTGGCATCGTTTAAATGTATGAGATGACCACACCAAAGGGCTTATCCGACGAAAAGCGCTACAACAAATGTCCTTTTCTTCACAAAATCTCACTCTTACATGTGTGTGTCATGATGAAAATCGGTTTCCTTATTAGAAGAGGCGTGTCGAGGCTGTTAAAATTGTCTAACGATTCATCCGGCCAGGATGATTTGTAGTTATTACAAAATCGCCAATCAGGTGTGAGTGAGTGCGTGTAAGGATTCTCAGTCTCCCCCAGAATTTCTTGAAGACGTACGGAGGAGAAAAAAAATCGAAACGATCCAATTAGCAATCGATGACGTTCAAATTGCCTTTCTGCAGCCCAGCAAGAGGGCGCACGCTAATTATGGCGTAATTGCCCGCCTGCATAGATATCGGAAAATTATGGAAATTTTTTTTTTTTCGTTTCGATTGCTTGAGATGCCAGCATCCTGCGGCATCCTGGGGCACTTTGCGCATACCTCCCCCCGGTGGTGGGGTGTAAAAAGGATATTAAGAAGGTGCTAGTGGCAGTTTGCGGCGTCAGTTAACGAGATGAATGTGTTTTATTGATATCGAAGGGTAATTGGAGGCATAAATTAATTTCATGGTCCACGTTTCGGCGGCGGTAGTGGTGGTATCGCTCCAATTTTCCTTGAAAATCCATCGACAGCAAGGACGACATCAACGACGACAAAGACGTTTATATTGACGCACATTCGTAATTTTCTTTTAAGGAAAATTGAGCCTTTTCAGCTATAGGTAGTTGGAATCGAAAGGGGGTGTTGATTCGCACTTGGACTTTCTGGTTATTTGTGTGTGTACACATGTATAGAACTGTTGGGCCATTAATTCTGTTTAGGTGGAGAAAAAAAAAATGTAATAAGGAATCTCCCGTGTGCTGATTTCTTTCTTTCCTGGGAATGGTCCGGATTGTTGAAATTTAGGTGAATTAATTAAAAGGTAAAATTAAGATGAATGTGTTAATAAAGAAACTCTAATAAAGAATTTTTCATTGGAATGAGTTAAAGCGGGGTGCGTAGACCAATTTGCCTTGCTGGCTAATTAATTGTCAAAAATGGTATAAATTGCCTCTGGGAGTTGGAATTGTCGCCAATATATTAGGTTCAGCAATTAAAGAGATGAAGACAGTAGTACATACCAATCTGATAATAGATACTGTCAAACATTCGAGAGGAAACATGTAAGGATACGCTTCAGATTCACACAATTATAAACCACTTAACATATTTCGCTGCAATAGCAGGATGAACTTCAACATGGTCGAATTCACAAGGTCAGCCTTGAACTATGAATCCCGAAGACCACCCTCAATATCTATAATACAATCCAATCCTCCAAATTGCAAAAGTCATCGCCAAAACTCAAAGATGAGTGAGCTATAGTGAGTTTCACGTCCATAAATCACCTCCAAAGTTTTAAACTTAGAATTTTGACATGTCCTGCATCACAACTTCTCTCGGAAGAGCACGTCGATTTTTTTTACTGACTTTTTCGATGAATATGCTGCATTTTTTCTAGTGCCGTAATGCAGATACATGCCTTCCTCTGAATCTTATTGAGAAGAGAGAAGTAACTAACTTTGTCCAGTGCTGTCAACCAGACTAGGATTACCTGTATAAGTATCGGTCTAAAAACCGCAGTTGATACCCAATGCATTATTTGAGGAGGACACCCAAGGCCAAAGCCTTTTTATGTTCGTTTTCTAGTACAGTTGTCTGTCCAATACAAGACCTAAATATTTGGCGTTGTCCGAGAAACTGAGCTGTATTCCCCTTGCTCTTACTTTCTTTTAAAAGCACTAGGTTTGTTTTAGCCGGGCCTGACAAATTTTGCCTTAAAGCCACATTTTGTCAATCCACTTGACCAACTTTGATAGAGCTAATTCCATAAGGTTACTACAGATTTACCATTGCAAGAGCATTTTTTACTATAATGTTATTATTACAGTTCCACCAACCTTTCACTAGAAATCCTTTCCGCATCCCTGATCCTGAATACTATTAACTGGAAGTGGCCTAATATCATCATAAGCCGTATAAGCCGCGGAAATCCACTAAGATTCTCGAGAGGAGATTTCTAATTTTACAACTGTAAAGTCAGAGTTACATACTTTGGCTTGAGGGTTAACCCGACCAAGGCAGAGATAATTTTTTCAGATAGTAAATCAGACCACTACGCTGTAAACACTGAGGTTTCTGTCCCTAAACTAAGGTGACCTGCGAGATTGAGTTCTTCTCAGAATACAACTGCCTCTGCTCCACTATCCATCATGGATCCTTCCCCGTCTTCTTATCCGAAACTAATTCATCCTTTAATCATTCTCAGCTCCTCTTTTTCGTTCCAGAATCGTCTTAGATGGTACCACGCCCAGGGTTCCCAGATTCTCTTTATGAATTTTCCCTTTTTTTCGTGGTAATATTAATTTTGTCCCCACTTTCATATTATGTTATTATTCCACTTTTTTACTTGCAGCTACAACGGCAAGTATGGTTGAAAATTTTTAATCTTGAGATTTTGATCAAACTTGACATTACTAGGATAGACAATAAAGTGTTGTCTCAATTCTGTCTGTCTGTCTGTACGCACGACTGCAGCCTAAACGACTGAACGGATTTTCTTCAAACTACATAAAGGGTCTTTCATTAAGCGCTTCCTATCTTTAAATTTAAATAAAACAAAGTGCGAGTGAGATATCATCGAAATTGTTTATTCGTTTGAGAGGCCTATCGATGTCATTATGTATGAAATATAACATCGTTCAAATGTCCACAGCGGCTTCTTTGGTGGCGCACATCCGAAATGTTCAATTTTCCATGACTCTGGCGCATAAATCAGGCTGAATTTGACCGATGGCATGGGTTATGTTGGCTTTGAGGCCGCTGTGGTTTGTGGCTTATTCGCATATACCTGCGACTTCAGAAAACCCCACAAGAAAAAGTCTAACGGGGTGAAATCGCACGATCTCGGTGACCAGTTCACATCACCTCCACGTGAGATGACCATGCCCTCGAATCGCTCGTGCAGAATTTCCAATGTGGCGTGAGCTGTGTGGCACGTAGCGCCGTCCTCTTGAAACCAAATGTCGTTGGTGTCCACATGATCCAATTCAGGCCAAAAGAAGTTGGTAATCATCGACCTATAGCGCTCGCCGTTGACGGTGATGGCCTGGCCAACGTAGTTCTCAAAGATATATGGACCAATGACGCCGCCAGCCCAAAATCCACACCAAAAAGTGACTTTTTTCGGGATGCATTGGACGCTCTTGGATCTCATGTGGATTGGTATCGTCCCAAATTCGACAATTGTGTTTGTTTGTTCATCCAGAAATGGGCCCCATCGCTGAAGATGATTTTTAATTGAAAATTAGGGTCAGTTTCCAACTGCTCCAGAGCCCATTCAGCGAACACACGTCGTTGTCTATGGTCGTTTACCTTCAGCTCCTGGATCAGTTGAATTTTGTACGGGTGCCGGCCCAAGTCATGACGCAAAATTCGCCAAGTTGTGGTCTGCGAAAGGCCGAGTTCTTGTGAGCGACGCGAAATCGACTGACTCGGTTCTCCTGCACACTCTCACGGACAGCGGCGATGTTTTCGGCAGATCTTGCGTATCGTCGACGTACAGGTGTTGGTTGATCGTTTACTGAACCAGTGGACTCAAATTCATCTACCACACTGCGAATAATCCTCTCGGTAGGACGATTATGGCGACCGTAAAATGGGCGAAGCGCTCGGAACGTTGCCCGAACAGAACACCCATTTTGATAAAACAATTTTATTATTTGCACGTGTTGTTGAATGCTATATCCATCCATGGTGATTTGGCAAAACAAATTGAATAAATGACAGCCAATTTGACAGATGTAGCTTCAACAATATGGCCGCTATCAACTGTCAAAGTTCAGAAGTCCCTATTGGAAGACCCTATATAAGGGGCTGTGGAGTCACGTGTAGGCATTTGATGTCAAGACGCAGATTTCGCCGCCAATGTCAACGAAATACAAAGTGACTAACAACTGTGATGAAAAGTTGATTGTTAATAGTTTGTTTCATTTCTACGAAATGCTAGAAGAACGTAAGAGTCAACTAACGAAATGTCTACTTCTCTAACCCGGTTTTGGCGATAAATTCTTCTTTTTTTTCTCCCATCTACGCTCCATCTACTTTTGAATAGAAAGTAAAGGAGAGCAACCAACTTCAAGGAGGTGATCGACGGCCATGATGATAGGCTTTCTGATCCCGACCACCAACTTGAAAAGGTGCTTCCAAGTCAAGAGAGTAGAGGAAATAACTAAAAATTTATATCCGGTTTTACTTCACTAAATCAAAGAAGTTTTTATTTTGGTTTTACAGGTCCTGACTGTATTGCGGCCATAACTTCAGATATTGTATTTTAAGTACTCCAAAGTTTGAGAATTGTCTGCGTAGACACGATCTTTAGCATAGCCCGACAAAAATAAATCCAACGGGGTTAGATCACACGATATTGTCGGCCAAATGATTTCGACAAATTTCGAAATTATACGGCAGGAGAACTTTTCGTGCAATAGATCCAAATTTACCTGTATTGTGTAGGACGTAGCCCTGTCCTTTTGGAACCACATGTCGCTCACATAAATGTGTTCAATCTTAGCCTCAAAAAGTTGGTTATCATTTTGATCAAAGCGCAGAGAATTCGTCGTAATAATGGGGCCTTCGTTGTTTTCAAAAATATACAAATCACGCAACCGGTCCACAACGCGCACCAAAACTGTTATCCGTGGTGGATGCAATGCCTCTCAACGATCACATTTGGATTCTCAGAACCCCAAATTCTGTAATTTTCTTTGCGTTTACGTTGCCGACGAGCAAGAAAGAGCCTCATCGCTGAAGAAGATTTTGTTCGAAAAATCGGCGTCAACTTGCAGATATACAGATAATAAATAACTGTTATTTTTGTAGCAAGATGTAATAATTTTAATGCTTTCCGGGGTGGTTAAAAGAATACTGTAAAATGACAATGCAAGAACTAACTATCTGTCACTATGGATGACAGATGAATTTGACAAATGCGATGGGTGACAGATACATTTGACAGATGCGATACGGCAGGAATGTGAAATCACAACCTCGAAATAGTCATCACTCTCAATATTTCTGTTTATGTTCATATACATATTTACACTGATATAATGTCCTTTTTTGCTCTCGGGATCTTTCCTTCAACGTAATAATTCGAAAAGGATCTTGCTCACTTGCTTCCGCGTCGCTAATAATTCAACCCCATGCCTTTGAAATTGGTGTCTAACCGTAATACGTATCAATAGCGAACATTAAACCCGAAAAAAAGAAAAATCAGAGTTACATTACAGGTTCAGGACATAACCAGTCAAGATCTCTAAGGATCAATAAGTAATCGCGGGTTCAAAATGTACGAACTAAATATTATAGAAAGTGTTGAATTCCCGAAAATGTAATCCCAATTTCCGAAAGCCTGAAAATCGAAGTCCCCAAAATTCAAAAATCCCGTAATCAAATTGGGAAAAATTGTCAGGCGAAGATTTTTAATGAATCCAACTAAAAGGCTTAAAGCCGTTCTAGTTTCGGAATTTTATATCTATACTAATCCTTTGAGCTATGTCTATGCATCTCCCATCTCTATTTTTCTACATCCAATGAAGTACTCTCATCCTTCCCGTCGAGGCAATGGCCACCATCACAAGGAAAAAAGTGTTGGGGTCCTAATTCTTAAAAAATCTCTTTCAAAAGTCTCGTTTTTGTGTAGAAATAACTCCTGTCACCTGTATACAAAGAGCTGCCTATTTCTATAAAACATTTTTTTTTTTTTTCAAAATCCAAATTGGCGGTTATTGACGCAATTACTTCGATCCTTAACCTTGCAATACTAAATTTTTTTTTCGCAAAAGCTTTTGTAGTCGACAACATTCTATAAGCATAAAAAACCCAACTCCTCTTTCATTGAATCAGCAACGCTGCGAACCATGTCCCACGTAAATTGACGGAACCCCCACCAAACCCCAGTCGTCTTCTCATGGGCCAGCATCATTGCTCATAAATTGACCAGCACAACACACACGAGCACAGAATAACCATTAATTTTTCTAGTTGGCTGCCGTTATTATTATTTGCCGTCTGTTGCTTTTACTCGCTTAAAAATCTGTATCCTTCTCAATGTGCTCTCGTCCTTACGGTGCACTGGTTATATGTCCATGATTGTTTTCTCAGGACGCACAAAAATCCATTTCCAGAGTAGCCCCAGCATCTCTAATGGACCAATGGACCAACAATAACAACGCCAACAAAAGTGGCAAAAGTTCGTCCTGAAAAATATCCTGTGTGTACGTCTATATGGTATCGCGACGATAAAGATCATAGCAAACAACAAATTTCAAATGGAAAGGAAAAATGACCAACTAGGATGGAAAAAAGAAAAGAAGGAGGAAGGTCCTTCCTGTTGTAGCTGTGCAACTTCTCATACACGTGCGGCCAGGCAATATACAGTTCAGCTTCGGTTTCTGGTCTTTACTTGTGCAAGTTTATTTTTCGTCCTATTGGACTGGTGTTGTATGTGTGTGTTTGTTGTTTCGGATTTTTTGTTTGCTTCTTATTTTTTTCCCGTTGAAATTGGTTTTCAGCTAATAAGGACAAAGTCATTAGAAATAAATCAGACGACAAACAATGGAAGAAAGTTTTAACGAACGCATGTACCCGGTAAGTGTGTATATGTGTAAGGAGGAGGACAATTGAAGCGGACGAGAGTGAAATTACGATTTGACATATTTTTTCTCCAGGACACAGAGACAATGGAGAAATTTATGATGGAATAATAAACCGCGGAACTCTTTGTGTACGAGTTAATAGAATCAACGTTAGCTATGGCGACGGAAACAGGGGAGGTTCTGAGTTATGAAGCGCGGCTTGTAATACATACTACTTCGTAATGGATTGAGCCTGAAATAAAAATGATTAAAAGGCGGAAGGTTACTTGTTACAACGTTGTTGTTGCTTGTTAATTTTAGAAATTTTTCAGACTAACCAACTCAAGGAGTTGTACCTTAACGAATGAGAAGATCAATAATGACGAGATGATTCTTACGGCTTCGCAAAAATTGTAGTTCCAGTGCTGACGGCTAGTGACATGTCGTTTCCAGAAAAAAAGTTGGTGTTGAACCTTCTGCCAAAGTTTAATGACAGAGTCAGGTATTCGAGGTCTGTCAGTTTTCGCAACTCAGCCTTCGTGCGGTTTTAGTCACCCTACTGTTAGAGAAATAAGACTGAACAGTCTCCAGTGCAGCTTTGAATCTTGGTCAAGCAAAAAAGATAACATTTCTTCTTCATAGGCTTCCAACCGCTTCTATACCGCACTCGTTTTTAATACCCAAACATTAGGGCTTTTTATACCTATGCGTAGAGAGCCACACATGCCTTTTGATACGATCGTCGATGTTCTTTATTCAACTTTGCTCAACCTGAGTTTACGCCAAACCATCTTCCTGTCATCGATAGGTCAACCCCAACAAACTTGGGGGGTATCATGAGAGTAAACATTGCCTAGAAAAAAGCATCAGTGGAGTCGTTATCTCAAATTTAACCAGCTCTATTCGTAATGAGCTTTAGTTTTGATTTTGATTAGATACTACCGCCATTGATTGTCACAATCACAGTAGCTGTCGCCTCTGCTTGGTTTTCAGAAGGCCGCGTATATTTGATTTGAGGTGTTTGAGTGTAAGTTGAGTACGCAAGGATAAATGCAACAAAGACTGAGTTAGTTCCTTTCACTAACAATAGATCCATCGCTGACTTTGTGCTACTGACAATAGAGAACAAGGTCTTTCTCTGTCACAATATCTATGCTTAACTCTCGATGGTAAACTAAGCTGGAGAGAAATGAAAAGTGCAAAAGGTCTCAACGGCGCTTTACACATGCAACAGAATCTGGCACTAGTTCTATACAGTGTAAGTTTATTCCGCTTATTCAGGCAGATAGCACTGAATAATTCTGGAAACTGCACACTGCCAATCAAAATACTTAGTGCGACTGTCTGAGCATAATGGGTGCTCTAAAGTCAACTCCTACTACAAGCCGAGAAACCGTTCTTAAGCTACTGCCGCTCAATTTATATATATAAGAGAAACCTCTTGGTACACCACTCTGTACCTCTCCAATAATACACGGATACTGCTCAAACTTCAAAGTAATTGTAGACGACAGATTGCAAACCGATTACCTGATCTCGTACATGGACTTCAGTTGGTAGTACTCAATTCGAATACCTAATAGGGAGGAATATGCATCGTGTCTTCTCAGAGATGTCTTCAGGATCCATGCAGCGTCTTTCAGAGATTAAGCCATTCAAAAGCTGCCAAAGAGGTAAGCGTATTGAACATATCTCAGGGCTCCACTTACGTAGTCAGCCAAGCAGCTCTGGCAACGGCAACTATAGCACTTAAAATACTACTTGAACAGGACAATGTTCAAATTATTTGGGTGCCAGGACGTTGTCACTAATAGGAAATGAAAAAAACACTTATAGCGTACTGGAATTTTAAACGAAAAACACTCGTGCAGAGGTTGTAGACACTGTGCCAAAGCCCTAGCATGAATAGATAGATGAATAGGCAAATTTTCTAGACCTATTTTTAAGTTTCTTACTTAGGACCCTCGAACGTAAACCTATGCGAGCTGACAGTTATGACAGCCTCAGCAACCAGCAGACCTAACATAAGCTCCGCTTTAGCCACAACCAAATATGAGAAAGCCTTGTTCCCCGGATTAGTCCGCCTTCGGTATTTTCGCTGGTCTTAGAGGTGCCATCCTTATATGTGAACTTGCTTGTGGAGTTAACCCCGATCGCTACCATTTTGTATGAGGCAGAATCCTTTGCTACCAGAATCTTATGAACTTGTCTGTAAACCTGAAGTATCTTTTGAATCCACGGAGATGTTGACAGTCAGTGCCATCTGCGTCGTGGTTAGATGATAATAGATCTCTCGACCTAGAGCTCTAGTCGATGAGATACTCGAGCTAGGGCACCTCCACCAATCATAAGCCGGTGTATCTAGGGTAGATATAGCAATGATAGATCTCCTTTGAAAAGTTGGCATGCAGGCCTTACTTTTTTGGTTATAATTATTTGGCCTGTCTTAGCTTAAAGAGTTCCTACAAAGACTTGGCTCTTGTGCACCCTTCTTCCTACCTTACCTTGTCCCGCATTGTGTGCAGTTCTAGATCGCAGAATGGTTCCAGTCTATTCTTTCCTTTTTCCAGGCACCCAGTAGAGGGGGACTTATTTAATTCTTACCCAGCTCATTTATCTTACTAAGGCACTCCCATCGAATCTGATTTCATCGGAACTCAGTCCCTTAATCGATGAATGGATGAGGTTTAGGTACATTGCGATCTAAAGAATCTATTGTGGCTTCTCCTAATGCCAGCCGAGGTTTACAACATGTATCTGTGCTCTACCTAGCAGGCTCCCAGACAGCAAACTCTGCTGCGACTCAATGACCCACGGTTAATAAGTATGTGATGAAACTTTGTGTGTGAAACTCTTCGGTTTTATATATTGTATCTACGTCTTGAGGTGATCACGAACCTTAAAATCTCCCATGGAAAACCTCGTAAATATACGAAGTTAGTTTGTTATGTTAGTTTTAGATCATCTTCGATTGTAATTTCCTAGGAGTGCTTTTACTTGACTTGGTTTTGGCGTTACCCTAAAGAATTTAGGTCTTTTGATTTTCTTCGCTTTCCTTAACTTTACTCATATGATGTGTCCACCCATTCTTTCGCAAGCCTATCGACCGCCTCGTTACCGTCCACTAAGGTTTGTCATCGTCACATAGTTTCTGACACAGGTGACATAATTATTTCGGCGGTGACATAATTATTTCGGTGGTGACATAATTTCAACATCAAATTATGCAGACATAATGAGTAAAGTCATTTAAATCAAAAATGACGACAAGTTATAACTTTCGTTGTTTTTTGTAAATCCTGGAATAAAAAACCTCTACTGGCAACACTTACGAGTAGATTTGGTTGGTTGGTTATATTTCGTATCGAACATATTTGTTTTTTGTCGTTTAGACTAAATTATGTCAACGTAGCATATTTTTTTGTTAGATGAAGGAAGAACTTTTTTTTGGTCTTCGTGTTTTGTAGAAGATTATGTCATATAGCATATATCTGCCAACAAGGTGACATCATTTTGTTCAAGTCGATGACAGGTAGGTAGGCAATATTGCTTACATCCAATATGGGGTAATTTTATTTATACATATTGTCTACGTTTTTCAATCCATGCACTTGCCTAGGTACTCTCATACTATCTTAGAGGTGATTTCATATGAGCGCAATGTTCTAATGGCCGTCTGATACAATTGCAATGTCTCTCTTGCGATAGTTACTCGTACTGTCGAGGTTAAGTCAGGCACACCTTCTTATTGCCGAGTGATTGGTTCTTGCCCAAATACGCGCTCCCTAGTCCTCAACTGCTCTCACTCCGTCTATACGCTTTCGATGACAGAGTCGATAGGAAATATCGCCGTCAAGATATCGAGACAATAAGTGTGTTTTTTCGTATCTTATATAAGCTTATCGAAAAATGTGTGCGCTAAATACAACAACAACGATAACCCATATAGACTAAAGATAACCGGGATAATATCGCAGCTATGATTTAGCAGCGATAGAAAAAAGTGCGCTCAAACTGTTTTTTCTACGTGTTATCGATAACTTGCAAGGAGATGTCACAGACGACTTCATCCGCCATTTTTAAGGACGCCATTACAAATCAAAAAAAAAGGGACAGCAATAATGAGTGAACACAAAAAACCACTCAATGCATCGAACAATGCATGTTTTCTTTCATTGAAATGATATGATTTGTGCTTGCTTTGAGTTTTCCATCCTATTTTTCTAACGATTTTCTTTTTCTAATTTTCATAAACAACTGATTGCTAAAGTGCCGTTGTAATGCATGTGCTGCCAAGTTTTTATAATGCTCTATTTAGGATATCAAAAAAAAAACACCTATTCTTAGATAGTCAGACTAATCGATGGCGACCTGCGCTCGATATTTCCTATCGGTTTTGAAAGATACCAGTGAAAGCTATCAGGTACTCTGACTATCTTGTTTTGGGCCCCGTACACACCCGCAAAACATAAAGAAAAAACGTCCATAGTCTAAGTTTGCATTTATTCAATTCCATGCATGTGCATTTCGCTCACTTGAGGCACATAAAACTAAAGTATTGACAGTTCAAACACACTACCAATTGTAGCACCCACTGTTTCCGCTTGCTTCTTCTCCCGGAGACGGTGAGACTAAACAACATCATTTCTGAATTTCAAAACAACCCCTATTTTCTCAACCACAATACATTTACAAAATTCAATTACATAACATTTACAAAACACCTCATCCCAATTTCCATCACTTCCACCCACCTTCCGCTTGCACTTTATCTTTCAAAAAAAAAAAAAAAGTAAAAAATAAAATAAATTAGCATCGAAATGTCAGGAAAAAAAAAGGACCGACAAGCGACCTCCACTGAAAGAAACCCATTAAATCGAATCAGATCAATATCAAAGCAAACTTCTCCCATTTCCACCAAACCAACCGTGTAGGGCAGGCAACTCTTGTATTCAAATTCCCATTAGAAGTGACTCCAAGACCAATATTCGAGGAATAATTATCCTGTGCACCTTGCGAGTCCTCCCGTGTTAATTTTCTTCTCTCTGTTACGCGATTTCCATTCGCAAAATTCGATTAGGAGCGTAAAATTTCCAACAAAGCCCTGAAGGAGGTGAAGGCAGACAAGAAGGAATCACTCGAAGAAATCGGAACAATAATAATCGAAACGATTCCGGTCCTCGAAAAAGCAGTCGATACAGAGATAGGAATAGGAAGGATTTTTGTTTTCATTTTTTAAACTCTACCTCCCGCCGCATCCAGTCAGGCGTTGATTGCAAAATCAAAGCAGAGGCAGACAGAAGGAATCGCAAAGGAAGTCTGTTCGTCCCATTGTATCTTGGGTTAATCGAATCGGATCAGCTATTGTAATGCAAATTGATTAGACGAATGCTAATTTGAGTGTTTCTTCGTGAGTACGGCGAATTGCAGTCGACTTGACAATCGGTTAATTGAAATCGATGCATTGAAGAGGTGTTTTCGATTTTTATTCTACTCTCCTTATCCCTAGGGTTGTTAGACCACGTGTGTATGTGGCTCAGCAATATACTTATATGCCACTTATTGACCTTTTTGGAAGTTTACAACCTTCTAGGGATTCCCTGTACTGTGTAAGGTAAGCTTGTGTCCGTTCGTATTTCTTTTTTTTTTTAGAAAGGCTTGAAAAAGGTGCTGTGCACAATCGAAATCATTGATTCGTATCCTTGGTCCTGATGGACGATGCCCATGTGACTGTCGGACCGTAATATCTCAAACTGTCACGGATGGACCTAGTTATTCTTCGATTCTACTTGAGATCATGATGGGTTGGTGGTTGGATATGTATGCACTTAGTGTTCACATAAACTTGGCATTTGGCTTCTCGAAGAATTTGCGACTTAGACTTGAGTGTAAATAACGAAAAGGCGAATGGTTTACTTTATCGAAGGAGGAAGATACCAATTTATGAGCATGGTAATGGGAGATTCGGGGCGATGATAAGTATGGTTGGAACAATTTTTCACGTTTGTGGTTCAGTGAGTCAGTTGAGTTACATTTGGTGCTAATGTGGAAGTGTAGTGTAGTAGATAAGCTGAACCTTCAACTTGGGTAAAACATATGTAGGTTTTGAGAAAGTTTTAAAGTCCATTTCTTATAGGACGAATCAGATATCGGTACATATGTGCTTACTCACTATCTTGCTCTTAACTCATGGAGGGTTGCTGCTAAAAACACATCATTTTCCTTTTATCTTCGTAATCGCGACCGCATTCTTTCCAGTTCCGTGGGCAAAATTTCCTGAAAGTAGCAGAATAGCTCAAGAATAGAATGGCAAGATGGACAGGTGGTCAAGGATTTTGATCTAACAATCTACACAGATGGTTCAAAGATGGACAGTGGAGTGGGTGCGGGTGTGTTTTCTGAATCCTTGAACATCTCAATATCATATAAGCTTTGTTCAATGAGGCTGTCCAGCTCGGTCCAGAGCATGTAAATTACAGGTTTTTATGTTCAATAAGAAAAATTTCTGTCCAGCTCATTTTTGCTTTTTGTTCAATGACTCTGCCTGGACTCTGCCCTGAGCAGAATTTCTGCACTTACTTTTGAGGTAGAACAGATTTGTGAGAAACGTCAAAATCAGCTGTGATTGCAAATTAATTGTTTTGTTCTCGAAATGAAAAGTTGTTTGTAGATTAGTTATTTTGCTTAAAATGGAAGAAATCGAAATACAATCTGATAAAGGGCAATCGGTTGTTGTCAAATGCTCCCCCAATACACGCCATAATTTGGCCTTTTTCTCATTGAACAAAGCTATAAACTTCCAAATACCACCAGTGTTTTCCAGGCGGAATTACTCGCTATCCGCGAAGCCTGCTGCCAAATCAAACTTCACACAAATATAACTCCAAGATCGCTATTTTTCTTGACAGACAAGCAGCTATCAAAGCTATTGCCTCGGTTACTATATCATCCAAACTAGTAAAAGAATGCCGAAGTGAGCTAGCCTCGCTAGATGGTCAATTCAGGATAATCCTGATTTGGGTTCCAGAGCACAGTAGCGTTTATGGGAACGAACAAGCCGACGGACTGGATAGGTAAGGCTCAGTCCTTCACTGTTCACTAGCAGAACCAGTTCACGTTCCGCTGGGAGCAGTCAAAGCAAAAATCTCCTCAATCTTCCTTAGAAAACCCAACCTCAGATGGTCTATTCTAACAAACTGTGTCATATCTAAAAAGATGTGGCCAAACTACAACAAGGCAAAGGCAGATGACTTCCTAAACAGAATGTGTAATAACATCACCAGAATAACAGCGATCAATACGGGACACTGGCCGATAGGAGACCACGCAGCCAGACTAGGTATCCCACATAATACGCACTGCCGCAGTTGCAAGGTCGCAACCGAAAAAGAAACCCTTACCTACTATATAAGCGCCTGTTCGGCTCTAGCTAGGGCCAGACAACGAGCATTAACCGAACCCTTTTTCAATTCACTCGAGGAGGTCTCAGGGAAAAATATTAAAGAACTAATAATTTTCTTAAATTTCACAGGATTTAAAGACTTCTCATCAACACACCTTAATGGCCAGGTTACATGAGTTGTGGTATCAAAACGACATCTAGTGCTAATTGGATTCTTCTTATAGAACCGCCACTCCTACCTATCTAACTACCTAGCTTATCTTTGTCTGCCTTGTCATCTTGAAGCTGGAATATCAAAAAGGTGTGGGCTAAGGCGAATTTCCATTAGGTACACATGTTTAAATTGACGGCTAACTATAATTTTCCCGCAAAGAAAATATCCGCACGTTTTTTTGTCAGTCGGTTTAGTTCAATGAATGAACAAACCAGAGTTTTTGAGACATGGCTGCTTCCGCTTATATCTCTGCCAATTTCATCAAGATGACGCTATTAAACGTCCATCTAGCAAGAACATTCTGCAAAACGTGGACCGTCCAAACTTTTTTTTGTCGGGATAGAAGAGGGAAATGCCCCTTTGGCACACTTAAGTCAATGTGATGCCCATGGAATGTGACTCCCCTACTCGCGGAATTGGTTTGTTTCACATAGCGCCTTAAGCTTATGGATTTCATCGTTTATTAAACCAACTCGGAGGTTTAATAAAGTTGCAGCCAACGAGATGTGTACTATCTGACTAGATTTCTCGCCTTCAGATTGGCTCAAACTCAGTGCGTTTTTTCTGCGGATTCGTGCACAAATAAATCTAAAGGCAGCAAATCAAGAGTCCTGTTGTTGGTGTGGTTCTCATTGCCCCAGTAAAACCTATGCAAGCTATTCTTTGTACTGCAAGCATTACCTTGAGATTGGTGGCTTTACCCGCTGCCTGCCACCAAACTATATTGCCATGTGTATGTATAAAGTCAGAGAATAATCTTAGGACTAGATCCCCAGGCTTTCCTAAATAACTTATTGCAAGTATAGAAGGCTATCATAGCATTCCTTATGCTTTCTTTTATGCTCTGCCCAAAATTGAACTTCCTGTCAGAGACTTTGAGAAGTGTGCTATCGTTGGACAGAATTTTAAATTCCGGTACTCTCTCTTTTTTTTCGTGAACAGAATCAACCCCGTTTTCTGTGGATTGACCGAAAGTCCTTCACAGCCCCTTCAATTTGATCACTAATAGTAGCACGGAATTTCCGTCACTAGCAGCGTTGCATCGTCTGATATATCTAAGCTTCCTTCAACTTTCATTCACGATATGAACTCAGAGCAGGGCGAAGAACGTCTCCCTAAACTTCCTAACTTAAACTGCGAAGGGAACTGCAAAAAATACTAACATAAGTACAATACATTTGTATGTCACTATCTATGGAAAAATACAATGCAAAAGGGATCTATTAAAAATTAAGAAGCCTGGATGGATAAAGGAGAGAGCAGGTAATGCTTATCTCATAGACCTCACAAAGAATGGAACGAAGATGGATATGGTGCTATCACATGCAGTTATCACATATCCTATTATAACCTCACACACCCTGAGTCCTAGAGAAATTTCATGATATCACATGAAATTTCTTGAACCTCCGTGAAACGCCTTGTGAAAATTCGGGATTCCCAGCGACACATCGTGAATCCCCGTGAAACACCTCTTAAAACTCGCAATTTTCACGAAAATTCGTGAAACCAAGCGAAACTCTACCGAGATCTCATGAACCTCCGTCAGACACCTCGTAAAATCTCTTGAGACCGCTCATTAGATTTGATGAAACCTCTTAAAATCATTTGAAACCTCATAACAAGTCGTGAAAACTCGTGAGACCCCTTGTGATGCCACGTGAATTCTCATGAAACCTCGAGAAACCTTGTAATACATCTTGAAAGACTGTGTGAAACCTCCGAATTTTGTTAAAGCGGCACCTGTTCTTTTTTCTTTGTCCCCGTATGGTTTTTAAGTCTCCATCGCTCTTTTCACTTCCACTGTACTTCGCCAAATTTCTTTGAAAAGGTCTTGGGTAATCGCATGAACAATTCATAATTTGAGATAAGTCGCAGACAGAGCATGTTTCTGAGACAGCGATTAAGAAAATTTTACAGTCATCGCGTTACAATGATGGTCTCTTTTCAGGTGCTGGAACTTTATAAGAGAACCGACTACACGTTTGAATATCCTTCGTTTTCGCTATTCGACTCGGTGCCATCATTGATCGAGACAATCAACCAAGGTTTTGGAAATTATGTGCTCTCTAGACTACGTGTCTAGCAAGGGTTACTTGTGAGGTTGATCAGTAATGTTGTAAATTTTTGTTTTAAGGGAGTTTATACTGCGGTCCACCAGGTTTGCCTATGTCACTAAGCTGGTAGACATTTGGTACAGCACGCAGATATGTACTTCTTCAGTTCTTACACTAGCTTGCTCTTCTATGGGAGCTTGACAATCGTTCCTTTCCTCAATTCGTCAGGAAGGATGTCGATCTCCTAAGCATTTTTTATGAGTGAGAGAAGATCTGCCGCCCTAGTGGCTCCCGAAAATTACGCCATAAGAAATTGCGCCCAATTTTTGTGCTGAGTATCAATTTTGAGCTCCTTTCCAAGATCAGCCACAATGTGATCACTGATCTATGATAGAATTTCCTGGCCTAAAATCATCCTGATACGGACCAATCAGATTGTTTACACATAGCTGAAGGCGTTCACCTAACATGGCAGATAGAATCCTGTGGCGCAGTTCAGTGTGTCTGCTCTCCTGACGATCGGGCTGAGGTTCCATTCGTCGGGCATTCTTTTATTCGACCATATTTTACATATGATTTGAAGCAATTCCAATTATATCTTGGGAATGACCTTTCCAAATTCTCAGCACCGACTGTGACTCTACTACTAGATTTCCTTTTCATACCTGCAATCTTCCGGCATACTCTTTATACCTTCTTGTAAAACTTTCAAATATCATACTTGCTATAACACCTCTCTATTTACTCGGTGTTTTTCTTTTTCTTTCGGAGAAGTTGGTGTTCTTCTTATCTCTTCTGCTTTTAGGTATGGTAAGCTCTTCTCTTCCTTTTATGCGGAGTCACTCTGTAAGCCCCTTATTTCACTGCATTGTGGCACTCTTCATCAAACCAGAGGTTTGTTTTTAGTAGTTATGAGAAACCCAGCACAATCAGAAGCTGTGTTTTTGATGATATCATGACAGTGATGCATTGCTCATCTACGCTTAGCGTTGGCAGCATTTTACTTCTTGAGAGGTTCAGGGACACTCGATTGGCGAAAGCTCTGACAGTCTCTTGTGATTCTAGCCGTTTGTTGTTAGATTTTTTTCACAGTACTTGTTTGGTATTGTGGTGTTTGGCGTATCTACATACGTGGCAGCAACAAGGTTATGATCAAAGTTAATGTTGACCGCTCTGAAGAAGCGAACATCCAAAATACTGGAGGAGTGTTGTTTAGTTGATCTAAATAGTGCCAGGTTCGGAATCGTGTACAGTGCTGTTCCGCCACGCCAGAAAGTCGATTACCCTGAGAACAACCTACATTTTCCGACATTATTTCCAAAGATGTCCCCCTTTCCGATTTTTGGGTTAAAATCGCCAAATACGATAAACATTATATCGCGGACATTAATCATATGTCCTGTCAAGGGGGTCATAAAAGCAATCCTTGACTACGTCGTCCTCATCCTCTGACGGGGTATGAGCATACATACATATATTAGGCTAATGTTGGAGAATTTTGCAATCTGACATAAATCCGGATCCAAATAAACGCTGCTTCTGTTCCTTGTAGCAGTCATCGCAAGGCCATTCCCACAGCACTTCTTGGATGGCGATGACGTCTGCTTTATAGCAGTATAGTCTCTGCGCGAATGATTCGGCTTGCCTGTTAAAGTTCTGAACATTCCAAGTGCAGATCTGAAGGTAGTTGCCCTTAAACCTCTAGAACGAGGGAGACCTCTAAACCCGGCGATAAGATAAAAGTTTGTTTGTTAGGCGTGTTTTTTTTTAAACTTAGCCAGCCAGTGGCTGCCACAAATGTCAAATCTGACATGCAAAACTAATGGGTACCTACAACTTTTGGCTTTCTCCCCAGCCAAAACCAATTGTATAGGAATTGTTACGACTCCTCACACATAGGTGACCTGGTTTCATTCAACCACTTTCAATATTACAATATTACGCAATACACAATTTATTATTTGATAGCATAAGCCCAACCTAACTCAGATACTAAGTTTCAACAAAATCGACATTTCAAAATTAAATAAGACTAAAATTCATCATCTTTTCGTTAATTGACTTCTTAGGTTTGTTGCTAGTAAAATTATAAAGCCTTGTCTGAACTAATAAACCAGTCATTTACAGAAAATTCGTGGCATGAATGAAATATTAATAATCTGTGATTGTGCTTTATAATATAATGCATAAGTTAGTACTTCAAATACCTTCTACAACGTTTACTTCACGAACATAGCCACTTCTTTAGCGGAAACTTTGACAGATGACAGATAATGCCTACGCCTGCAGAAATACCAATCTTCAAATATAAAAACCCGGCTGGCTAAGAATCGTTTTAATGAACCACTGGCCAGCTAGGTTTAAAAAAGAACACACGCCAAATAATAGGAAACATTTGCCACATGCTGACAAGCCTTTTTCAGTTTTCAACAATTTTCATTTTTCTTCTTTATTTACACAATCAATTGACTTACTCTGCGACTTAGCAATAATTTTCTTATAAAATTTGAAAATAATTTCACTTGCCGCCTTGCACATCAGCAGTGCATCGTTGTATTGAGCCATGCTGAACCGGCCATTCGTGTTGCAAGAAATCAAATTCTTCTCCAAACTATCAAAGACAAATACAAAATGTGCTATTGCACCCACCGCCTGTCGATGATCTGGATCAAGAACCAATTGGCTATCCTTGTCTACTATGCAATGCACAGAAGCAATGGTGAATTTCATTGGAACGCCTCCCGACAACAAAGCTAAGCAAGCTGCATTTACGGCGCAAGCTTCCAGCTGAAAAGAAAAACAACTATCAGCATAGCTTGGAAAACGGATTCTGAATTGTTATCCCTACACCACAACGGTTGTCCATTTCCTGTAATTGAATTGAAATCGTTGTTCTTGGATGCAGCGCCGTTAGTAAGGCAGTCTCACAGGTGTTCCTTATTATGCACTCTCTGAATTTATCCTTAATTGTTGGCAATCCTGATTTTGGCCTGTAAATTACTTCTACGTTGGCCTTTTCAATTTTTGCATTTTGTGTTTTGGCCTCTATTGGACCGTACATTGATGCCAGTACAGTAGTTTCACCTACAAAATAAGAAAAGCTATTTGTTAATAGGTGGCGCTGACTACAGCTGAAAGAAGTGGAAGCAAACCCCCAATTTGCCCAGTAATAATAAAAAACACAATTTTTCCACTTTAAAAACACAACACGCACATACATTCAACGCAAAAGCCTCTAAATAAGTTAATGTACAAAATAAATTCGAAATGAAGACCATAAATTGTCACCTACCTTGTGAAAACAAAGCCGAACCATCAGACTTGGTCAAAGCGTTAAGTTCGCAGTTGATTTGGCGCAACCTTACATCGTCAGAGACTTCTCCTGAATCTATTTCCATATCTGCAGTTAATACAACCATTTATATATGTTTTTTTATTATTATTTGCAATTTTTTAGAAGCAAAACTTCGATATTCCGCGAAGTAAACAAAAATTGGAAATCGCAAATGAGGTCGACTGTCAACTGTTTTGACGTTCCGAAGATTGACGTTTGCGTTCTTATACCTAAGGTGGATACAAAATACCCTATGGTGTGCACACATTTTGAAATGCTGTTTTAATTTGATTTTATAATAACTAGTAGGTACACTTCAGATCCGTTACGACAACACCGAAAAGTTTAGAATTTGACAGCATGTATTTTATACGGCTTGTCGGAAAACTGCACACACCGAATGGATCGGAAAGGGTTAGAAGATGTTCGACTTTGGCCGATAGATCGGAAGGCATGTGTTGAGTGCTTTCATAGACAATTTGATAAATGGAACAGTTGTTAAGCAAATTAAATTGCATTTGGAAATAACAATAAAGGTGTAGAGGTTATGTTTACATACAAATTTGATTTGAAGTAATTGCTATTCAAAACGTTCAAGTTATGAATAGCGGAAGGTCAAATAACGGAACAGATCGGAAGTTTTGTGTGCAGCATTTTTTACAGAACCTCCTTATCACCTTAAGGATACTGCCAAGATCTGACAGGAATGCAGTATTTGTTGAAGAATTACACCTGTTGATATTCTCTATAATTCAATTTCACGCCAAATTGTACTCCCCGCCTATAGAATGACGTCCGGAATCGTTGGAGCTTGTAATGCTGTTCCTTATTAGCAGCAAACTTTTCGCTATGTTTTATCCCGCTTTAAATGCGAACTCATTTACCTGACCATGTAAACCGAACAAAAAGTCCTTTTAACTTTACACAGCCTTCAAAATAGGTTTATAAATAAGTCTGCTAATAATTAGTATTCTAGTATTTGGGTAATTTGGGTGGGGGCTGTGGCTCAGTGGTTAAATACGTGATCACTAAAAAATATATTTATTTAATTTATTTGGGTAATAGAACACATTTTCTGTGGAACAAATTTGTCTTCAATAATATTTCTTTTTCTTTGTTTTATTTTTGATCCAGCAATTTTTTCTTTCTTTTTATTTTTGATGATCTATTTTCATTTTTTTTTAATGATCTTAGATTTAGATTAAATTATATTTCAAAACTATTTATTTCAATATTATTCTTTCCAATATGTGACAGATTGACGTTTTAACGAACATTTTTGGTAATATGAAATTTAATTAAATACAAAGATCACAGAAGTTTTATTGATTAAAATGTTTGTTGTTCTATACTTAAGTGTTTCTTTCATATAGTTAAATAAACTACTACAATCCGATCCATTCAGGAGATCATATGCATTCCCTATCATAAGCAAACTTGAGCCTAAATGTAATCTACGCAACTCAAATAGAACAGGATACTTGTTAATGAAATGACTGGAGTCTTGCTTTTAGATTGCGTAGTTTGCATGGAATGGGAATATTTTCCTTGTGTGGAATGAAATTTATCGCGTGACAAATTATTGAAATCATCTTGAAGTTATTGGCCGACTGAAAATAGTTCAGTTATTGATTCCTTTGCTTTCGTACTGAACTCATTTCTTGTTTCCAAGTCGAGGTTTCGTACATTGTTTCCCTTATAACTTTAAATGCATATTGGAAACATTTTTATTAAAATTACATTTTTCACAAAATTTCTTCCATTTTCTCTTTTAAAAATATATCTGGTTATTTTGATTGTTATTCTTTCTGGTGGCGTATTTAAAGTTGTTACTACATAGTCAGGTAAAAGTCCAGTTTCAGCATAAATCATGAAGTTCATGATAGTCGTGGAAAAAATTTTAAAGTGATATTGCTTTGAAAACTTTATTTTCGTTTCATGACGAATGCTACTCTTTAAAAAAAAATTACACGACGCAGTGTTAATGCATTTTTCGCAGTCCAGCAGTCTTTTTTTACTTGAAGGTTGAAAAGTCCGTTTATATTAAAGGTGATACCTAAGTAAATATTGGTATTCCTTCACTATTTCTATGCTGTTTTGTCTAAAGGACCAGTTTCTATTTCTTGAATAAACTCTTAGATGCTCATTTACTACTCTTTTTATGCTCATCTACAAAATTGCAACTATTTTTTCCATCTTTTATTTTTCTTGCTAATTATTTACCTCTTCTGTTGATTTCTTTTCTTAACTTTCTGCAGACCGATTAATTATTTTCTGATGAAATAATGCAATTTCAAATGTCAAAAATCTCTTTACCACTGATCGATTAAATGACAGCCATAATAAAATAGCTTAAAACTAAAATGGAAAACATTTAAAAATATTCAAATTTATTTTTCTTTTCCAACCGACAAACAATTTGAGCAGCACTGTATCACGATCTAGTACGATTACCAGTCAAACACTGCTACAAAAGTGTGTGCCAAAAATTTTGAAAAGAAGATTCCGAATGCCGTCCGAGAACTCAATTGTTTTGTCTAGTTTAGCTGTTTACGAAAGGCTGTTTCAGCAGCTGCCTTCAATGGCCATAAATTACTTTGTTTAATTCTAAATTATTTGTTCTCTAAATCAACAAGCTGTAGCATTTTACTTCAGGACAATTTACACATAATTATGACATCGGAATCGGACGCAAGTGGTGGGGTGAGTCGGAGGAGAAAATACAAAATTGTTTTCCAAACAAAAGTTTATTAACTTTCATTTTGTTTTGCTAAAAAATAGCAAACAATAACTGTGTCGGATGACCCGTTCTTTGATGTCGATCTAATTGAAGTTGACGACCTCATTAACAGTGCCACCCAGTTACTTGACGAAGTCTTTAGTAATCGGCCCATGCCAACGCCATTATCTGAGACACCCAACCCCCGCGAGGATGCAATGCAGCAAGGTAAGACTCATTCGCGGTTTAAATGGAAGAAGAATATTATTCTTTGAATGCATTTCAGTACAAAGATTCCTTAGTTCGATACGAGAACCGGAATCTCCCCAAGATGACGATGTGGTCTTCGTTGAAGCACGACCTGGAAATGTTTTGCCATCGAATGCACGAACAACTGCAGTTGTAGATCTCTGCACTCCGGTGGCCAACGAGCCACCTCCTACCACAACAAGGAGACGCGGGCGTAGTTCAGGCGCAGTGTTGGCTCCACAAGCCCTGTTTCAGGATGACGCGACACCGGACTGTTCAAGAATTCCCTCAAAAACTCGCAGGCGGCAACCAAAGAGAGAACCTGGCAGTATAACTGCTCCTGTTGTTATTGCCGACTGTGCTCCGTCTACAGACGGAGCACAATCTTCACCCGATGGTGGCGTCCAGCCAAGACTCGTGTGTGCCGTTTGCATGGAAAGTGTGTTATCTCGTCAGCCTTCCTCGACTGCGTGTGGTCATATCTTCTGTCAGAAGTGTATTCTGCAGGCGATCCGCCTGACAAGTAAATGCCCGCTGTGTAATAGCAAACTGAAGCGGACACAAGTGCATAGGGTGTATTTTTGAAATGTTGTACGTTTTACTGTGAATTTTGGTTTTGCTTTTATTTTTTTGCGTCAAACTACTTTTTGCTTTTTTCTCTGTTTATTCCCAATTTTAGAATAATAAAAACAACATTAAATAAGTTCAATAAAATTTGTATCAATGTGATCTTCCCAAGTCCGCTAGGACATCGTTTTCACCGTCTTCGTCGTCGTCATCATCCTCATCGTCGGTGTCATCATCGCTGTCTGTGGTGTATTCTTCAACGGAATCATCATCCAGATCGGCGAGTTCTACTGCAGGCTGTGGAATAAAATGCGAACAAATTAGTAGAATTTGTAGGAATGTTATCATTCTCTTCAATGTTGCATGGTGTCTCACTATCTGCTAAACTATCTAAACAGTTCTAACGTCTACACTCAGGCACATGCGAATGATGTTTCGGTACAAATGGCATTAGACGTTAGATCGAAAAGTACACAAGAAATGGGCTTCGGTTAATCCTCTCAAAACTGAGGGTGTAGTCTTTACGAGAAGGCGGAAGTTGATCGGTCTGACTTAGGCAGTGCTCAAAGGCATCGCAATCCGAAGTAGAAGTCATCCTGAAGCACAATTCTATATCAACGCAAGTGTGCTTTCGGCAACACCGAAAATGACGATACATTCCTCTTAGGATATGCGTCAGTTGTTTGGTTGAAGAAGCCTCCGCGTTAATATATCACGGCTTCTTTCACTAAACTCTAAAAATCGACTTGCCTAGCACGAGGGCCTGTACTAGCACGCCTGGATCTATTTTGCATGCATTGTAGAACCTCCTTCCTCTTGATATTTATATCATAGACAGCATCATGAAAGCAATTTTCCGTCCGAAAGGAGATGCCATTTGGAATAACCTTACGCGACTTCTGTCTGTCTATCGCAATGACTCCAGTACTCTGCTGCGAAAATTTGAAGTCAATGTTCCTCCTACCTTTGGTCAAAATCTACTCGTAAGCCAAGAAGGAATTGTAGTCGAACTTTCACAGTCAAGGGTGGGGGATAACAACATTAGTCTTCACTTTTTTTCCCAAGTGTAGACTTCTGCTATGCTAGGAATAGTACAGTCAGGCTGAGCTTAAGGCCTTGTTCAAACCCTTGATGTTTTTGATAAGTATAGCACTTAGAGAGTCGTGCCACAGTCTAGCATACTTTGTACCTGTCAACAATTTCATTCAGAAATCCGCTGCATTGTTTTACCAACTCGCATTGTTGGCGATTCTAATGTTTTTATCGCTGCCTTTTACTGCTTGATTTGTGGAGAAAACTCCTGCTCCCGTACCACAAACTATGTCCTCGACAGCGGAAACGGGTTTTTATGTGACACACTTTGTGCAAGAGAGATATCCACGATAAAATAATGGCCAACGCAGAGCAGTCGAGAAGGAATGGCTAACTTTGAGAGTGAGTTTGATAAGAGTTTAAAAGCGTTGCAAAAGTCTGAACAGGCGTTGTTGACGTCCTATACCCCACGAGGGGTGACTGGGCCAGGGATGTTTGGCACTAATAACAAGCTTAAAAATATATCCCTCATCTTCTAGACGATCTCTAATCAAGGTGGCGTAATGTGAAATTTGAAATTTATGTGCAATGGTATCTTTCAATTCGCAGCATATTTCCGCGAATTTTAAGAGATTTTATCAGAAAAACTGTTGTTACGACTTTCACACTTGTATGGTTTCGAGTTCTAGAGGAGTTGCATGTGAGTAATATATAGGTAAAGGGTGTCCCAAAATGCACGCAAGATTTGAATTTTGGGCCATTTGTGCGGTAAAGTGTTGCCAATGAAACAAAAAAAGGGCGTGACAGCTGACAGTTCAGAGTTATTAAAAATGAAGTGCTACACGAAAGAACAACGCTTTTTCGTTGTTGAGCAATATTTTAAAAATAATGAAGTTTTGGCAGCTGCGGAATAGTGATTTAACTTGATCAACTGTGAAGAGATTAATTCAACAATTCAGTGAAACTGCATCAATTAGAGATCTTATACACTCTCGCCGTTCTTCAACAAGTCGTCCAACACAAAACATCGAAGCAATTTGTGAGAGTGTTGTTGAGAGTTCAGAAACATCAATTCAGCACCGTTGTCAAGAATTGGACATTTCGAGAAGCTTCTCTACAGCGTATTGTCACGAAAGATTTTCATCTTCATGTATACAAAATGCAATTGACTCAGGAACTGAAGCCTACTTACCACGCACAGCGAAGAGGGTTCGTTGAATGGATTATAGAACAAGTGGATGCTGATTTTTCAAATAAAATCATCTTCAGCGATGAGGCTCATTTTTATCTTGATAGCTTTGTTAATCGTCAAAATTGTCGAATTTGGGGTTCAGAAAATCCACGAGTGATAGTCGAGAAACAAATGCAACCACAACGTGTCACCGAACGTGACGCCGAACGTTCTGGTCGGCCAATTGAGGTCACCACACCAGAAATGGTCGAAAAAATCCATGATTTGATAATGGACGATCGACGAGTGAAACTGCGCAAGCTTGAAGAGGCCACAGGCTTATCACATGGCTCAGTGATTTCGATTTTACATAAATATTTGGACATGAAAAAGCTTTCCGCAAGCCCATTGAAGATTACTCACAATTGTCATGTTTGACAACTTCAAAGGTGTGTTTGGCGATGTTCCAGAAAAATTCGGCTAAGTTTTTGCGCCGCTTCGTAACCGTGGATAAAACCTGGATTCACCACAACACACCAGAAACCAAGGAACAGTCAACACAATGGACTTCTCCTGGTGAATCGAAGCCGAAGAAGGCCAAGGCGGGTTTGTCAGCAAACAAGGTCATGGCGACAATTTTTTGGAATGCGCGCGGTGTTATTCACATCGTTTACCTTGAAAAGGGTAAAACGATCACCGGCGCATATTACGCAGAGCTGCTGGATCGATTCCAAGCCGATTTGAAGCAAAAACGGCCATATTTGGCGAAAAAAAAGTTCTTTTTCACCAGGACAACGCACCGGCGCATAAGTCCGCAGTCGCAATAGCAAAATTGCATGAGTTAGGCTACGAACTCCTCGCTCATCCGGCATATTCCCCAGATTTAGCTCCCTGCGACTATTTCTTGTTTCCAAACATGAAGAAATGGCTCGGAGGTAAGAGATTTGGGTCGAATGAAGAGGTCATCGCTGAAACAAACGCTTATTTTGAGGGGCTCGAGAAATCGTATTATTTGGACGGCATCATAAAATTGGAAAAACGTTGGATGAAGTGTATAGAGCTAAAACGAAAAATAAAATGTTTTTCAGGTTGTTATGCTCCGAATTCAGTAGGAATTCACAGTGTGCAATTATCTGTCAATACCCAGGAAGACTGTTTAGTGCTAATGCACTAATACTGCACACTAATGCTGTATTTTGTATTGAAGTCCAAGCGCGTTGTTATTGTAGCCCTCGACTTCTATTTAAGTGTTGCCCTTAAAGGAATGTTCCGCAACATGCTAGCTAGGCAAATGCATGCTGAGCTTTGAATTTTATAGAGGAGAATTTCGTATCTAACATTGTCTAGTGCTATCATGAGAATCGGTCTTACCACCGCAGTGTATAATCAGCTCATTATCTGGGGACGGTCACGGAGGATCTTAAGGACCACTAAATGCGCACATAAATGAAAAACTCCAGAAAATTAAGATGTTCAGTAAAGAAGAACACTTAATTCACAGTATATACATACATACTCTTTCCGACGGCTACATATGGCCTAGGAATGGGAGGTACTGTAATCTTACTACAGTCAAACACCCCAGGAGTGTGTACCTCAACTTATAGAAAAATGACAAGTTACATCGGAACTATTGGAGGTTCGATCGCCTGTCATTGACAGGCTTATCCACTAGTTGCACATAGTTCGCAATTTAATGCTCAACATTTGCAAAATCCTCCGAGAATCCCAAATTTCACCGGCAAAGGAAGTCAAATGGGGACTTCTTGTTGAGCTGAGATGGCCCTACCTTTCGCTGTGTTAACGACCGCAGTAACGTCGACGGTCTTTGGTGTGACTCGGCGCATCTTAATTGGACCAGCCTTATCCGCCTCGATTCCACGTGACTCATCGCCAGCTTAGCAGTGACGTCCTTGTTCAAAGCTGCATTTCCTAACTTTATTCTTCGGCCCACACCAACTTCTCCTTCTCCTTATCGGAGAGCAGGACGGATTCTCTCGTCTCTAAGATAGTACTTCTTATCTCATTTGCTTCGACTTCCAGACTGTGTACCATTTGGATGCGGTTACGTTTGTCACGCCTTACTTTAAGATGAACTTTTTCCCTCTTCTCTACTGCTGAGACACCTGCGATTTGAGCTTTAAATGAAATACGCTCTTCGATCTGTTTCCAGGTCTCTGCAGATAACCATGTGCTGTGGTGTTTCGGCCTTATATCGACAAATCGTTCTGCACTGCCTACAACAACGTTTTTCACAGCTCTCCAGTATTCGTTTATACTCGGCAGAGCTGAGCTGTTGATCGTCTCGCCTCTTTCGACAAGATGGTCCCTAAATTGTTGGCGCACTGCTGGATGCCGTAGTCTGGCGGTTTGTATCTGGGTATGCGAAATAGGTTGGTGCGATTGTTTGGAATGGATGCAATACGAAGGCGAATGTGAGCTCTTATAAGATAGTGATCACGTACCATCCCGATATCAACCCCGCGGACATACAAGAGATAATTCCTAAAGCCCCGACTGACCACCAAGTGGTCAACACGTTCGCTGCCAATCGGCTGAAACCCAGCTGAACTTATGGCAGGCCTTGCGTTCAAACAAAGTGCCTCCAATCGCATATGACCTTGAACATCAACTCTACCTGCTTTCTAATTTCATTAACAACAAAACTTTTCCGCTTTCTCTATACCTACGAAACTTTACTTATTTCACAACTCTTACCTGTCCCGATTGAATGTTGATTTCGATTTGCAAACGAATATCCATGATGAGGAAGACTGTGGTCACCAGCACAGGAATGGTCATGCGACTCTTCCATGCCAAGTCCGTAAGGAATAGGAAAACCTCGCCGAATGGTGAGTTCATTATGTTTACGTAGAGCTAATTGAGTATATGTGTATGTACAGAGAGATTTCTAACGACTAGTAGACTCGCTGGTTGAATCTTCTTGCGTTTGCTGGTCGACCTCGTCGGGCTCCTGCTCCAATTGATCGTATTTCACAATATGCACAGTCTCACCGACAGACAACGGCTGTACGGGCTGAATGTGTCGGTATAACTCTTGTACTGCTGAATCACTAGACGAAACAGGTGCGTCTAGCTCAAGACTTTCATCCTTGTTGATGAAAAGATTGTCCTCGAGTAAATTTCGCAGACACTCGGCACGTTTCTCCGAGAGAGCTTCAAGGATTTTTGGATTCTTCTTGATTTTCTTTAGTTTTTTCTCTGAAAATATTCAAATGTTACCCTTCAAGTGCCAATTTTTATTTAATTTATTCAAACCTAAAGATTGAAGGTAATCCTCGGAGTCTGGAAGTGGAGTGTGTTGGGAATTTTCTAAATCGACGGCGTTAGCAGCGTTGTGCGTTGGCAAAAAATTATCTTCGAATTCTAAAGATGTTGTTGTTTCGGAACTCGCAACGTTTGATTCGTTTGCATTCGAGTCGGATGAGGAATTTTGTGAAGATTCTTGATTATTAGTTTTTTCACGGACCAACCAAGGATCCGTCATTTTTAATTTTGTTGATGTTTCTAGTTTTCGACGTGACGTCCTAGATTTTGACAGGTATACTGGAGGAAGAAATGTAGTAGAGTAGTATTTATGGATTAGGGTGGAAATGAAATCGTATACAGTATGAAGTGTTTTTATTTTTTAACATCAAACAGGGAAATATTTATTCTGCCTCTGGTGGCCTATTCTGAAACTCATTCAGCACACGAATATATGTCAAAGGCCTATGGAATCACGAAAAGTGTATACTGAGAA
The DNA here is from genome assembly GCA_963082735.1 of Pocota personata. Taxonomy (NCBI): domain Eukaryota; kingdom Metazoa; phylum Arthropoda; class Insecta; order Diptera; family Syrphidae; genus Pocota; species Pocota personata. The sequence goes on along the minus strand of OY720429.1, from coordinate 259,567,443 downwards.
GTCGCATAGGTACAATTCATTTGGAACGTTCTGACTGGGTTTACGGAAAATCGATACTTATGCGACTTCTGTCAATACAAATGAACAGTTGTGCCACTTAATATGATCAGTGTACTTCTAGCACCTTTTTGAACTCTTTAATACAGTACTCCGATGTATCCCAGTTGTTGTTCTCTTGAATTTAGTGTTGTTATTTGAATGATGCGGATGCTTTTGAAGCATATAAACTACATAAGCAATGTTAGAAAGTACACCATTTGTGTACCAAGAACATTGACAAACTTCTTCAGTAATTTTCAAAAAACCATTATACCCGTATAAAAAAAGAGAATAGTTATTTCATTTTGACATTAGTCAAGTTTTAGTACAAAATCTAATAGCATACTTTTACCTTTCTTCGAGATTTTTAAATTTTTTTGTTCACGAATACCAACGCCATTACAAATAAATTTTTATTCTAAAGCTGCCATTCTAAAATTAATGAAAGTAAAATACTTATTATTAGAAACCTTTTGGAGTCATCTTTTTCCCGATAGTCGAAATGTGATATACTCAGTTACCGGTAATTTTGGATGATATATGTATATTTAATAATATTTTACCTTCTAGTGCCTAAACGGCTGGGCCAAATTTTATAAAAAAAAGAGGTATGAAAAAATTTATCTTCTTATTAGAAGCGAGAATAAATATTCGGATGTTCGGAAGAAACAATGGGAGCCATTCTCTCTATGTCTCTCAAGTTCTTCGAAAACCAACATATGTATGTCTACAAATTAAAACAGTTTTCTGTAATTTTTGGAAGATGACGCATACTTACACATTTTTAAACTTTTTCGGTTCAGTAGTTTTAGAGACAATTTGCTTCTCTCCAAACTGATGCTTTGAAGTATACAAAATAGTACAGATAGACAACTGATGCACTCCAAATGAGATGATTACTACATTCAGCTCATTTATTTTGATAGTGACACAGCAAAAGATAGTTCCATGCTCGAACACGAAAACATATATGGTGTGTAACTTGGGATGACCAGTTGTTACTCCATATATGTGAACTATCCTTGTCTATTTGTAAGTGCAATCGAAGCGTTAATTCGTAAAGATTCGGACAACTTCTCTTTTATGCCAATTTTCTGGACATTCATGTGTAAATATCAATAATTTAGGTCTATTTCTCTACCAGACGGAACATATGTGGAACATATTGTATGATGACGTCTTGAGACCTTGAATCCCTAATAAGGCCAAACTTTTAGACTTCGCGGACGAAATTGTGAAATCCTTGGAGGTAACAGTTAATATTAATTCAATGACAAAATACAATAGATCCATTCTAGTTATGCGTAATAACATGTTTTTAGGCCGCATTGCGGTTTATTCCCAAATAAATTTATTTATTAAAAGTAAAACGTTTCATTATTATTGCTATTTGAAAGAAAAAGAAATAACCTAATAATATTAAACATATTTTTTTAAGCCCGATAGCACTTAAATCTTAAACTGCAACCAATTAGCTGGATTAACAACAGTCATTTGATCTACTTGTTCAATAGTCAATCCTTTGGCGAAAAGTCTTGGCAAGATATTCATATGGACATGATGATATCCATGGCCGCCATAGGAAGTCTAAATAGAAATTATTGTAAATTTAGTACCTTCAGTAGTTTAAAGTCTTACTAACCAATCGATGTTTTGTGTGAATATCATGAGACATCAGTAGCTTATCCACCCATCCATCTTCAATGAGCAGCATCAAATTATTAATCCTCTGGGCATCAGAGGGCATATCTATTGCCGGATTTAACTGATAAAATGAGCACTCAATTCCAAAGAGATCATACTGCATATAAGTTCCAAGAGCTGCGAAGTCAAAAAGCTGCTCCATGTCCAAAATTGTTCCTAAACGAAACATTAATTGGTTGAAAATATTTAAGGGTACTCATTTTAATGCATACTATCTAAATGTGACATAACACATTTCTCCGCTTTGCCTCCAGCTTCCAAGTACAATCGAACTATTTCGAAAGGAGCATCAGCATCACGTCCCGGATGGAAGGACACACCGCAACCGAGCACTTCTTGTATCTCTCCTGTAGCACGAATGGCACGCTTCTCAAATTCTAAACAGGAAAACATGAGATTACAGCTAAATAGGTAAGGCTCTCTCACCATGTATGGGATATACACTTCCAACTTCGCCGATGAATCCACACTTGACTGGCCCAATATTTGGTACATCTACTCCAGTAATAATCTCCTTCGAATACATATCTGTCATTTTTTCAACACTCATGGTAACTTGATCTGGAGTTTGAACATCGTGTATGTAGTGACCAGTTCCAGCGATGACATGTATTCCAGTAGTTTTTTCGATCTCTACCATAAGTTCAAGATTCCTCTTCAAGCCGTGGGAACTGTTTTCAACAATGCTACCACCACCGAATCTCTTATACAGTTCGATATCCTTTATGACAGCGGATCGCGTTGCTTCATCATTGAATTGGACATTATCTAAACTAGAGTATGGGTACTGACGAACGAAGCCAAGTGTTTCAAGTGAGATTTTCTTCTCGAAAAACTCTTTGAAGTCAAGTGGTGGGGAACAATGAAAGCCTTCGAAGTCAAGTGCAAGATGTTCGTGAGTAAGCGTACGACCCAAAAGATTTGGACTTATTGGCCCAAGAACTGAAACAGAAATATATGTAAGTTTAAAGCTGGCTTATAAGCTATCAATCGATATTTCAACGCAGGCGATCATAAGTACTTAACTATCTTTTTTGTTCTGAGATAAAATGCTGTGGTGATTTAAGAATTCAACCTGAATTAGGTCGTGTCAACTTCAGGAAGATCTTAACAATAAATTGTGAATTAAAAAAAAAATTAACTATTCTCCAACACATGGCACTATCATAGCCGCACCTACTGCCTTGAAGCTTAAATCTAGAACCCTCATGAACAATCAAACTAGTAAGTGCCTACACTTTGAAGAAAATTTGCAACGAAAATAGGTATATGAAGATCCAACAAGCACTGCCAGAAAATTGATCGATCTGGGTGTCTATGAAGCTCTTCAAAATCAAAACGGTAGTAACAACAAGCAAAGGACACCAATCAAATCAAACGCGAGTTTAATTTAAATGAGACTACTGATTCAGAAATTGTAAAAGCTGAACTCTTTAAAAGAAATAACTTGGTAGAATATATCAACGCCATCTCTCCAATCTGCAAGAAAGTGGACCGCCTCACATGAATCAAATACAGAGATATAAGCCTTCCAAAATTCGATTACAAAATTAATTCTGTTTAGTGTAATATGTGAGCATCTAAAACTATTTGCCTATGACAATGACAATGTTGCTCTTACGGCAGATACTGGAGAAGATCCAAAAATATCTAATTAATGTCCTGTACTTGTAAATGGAAGCTTGATTATCGACGAGCAGAATCGAAATATATCTTTGGGCTAAGAAAATTATTGAGTACAAGATCCTTTCCAAATAACTATGCAAAGAGAAGCTGTAAAAAAAACTGGCCTCACTCTGCTATAAAGTAAAAAAGAGTGGACTTTATTAAAGTCATGTGAAAGTGCCTTTGCAGTCTTCATGTCAATAATAAATAGAACAGGATACTTAATGACGAACTGTATCGACCTGTTACGCAAGTGTGTTCCGCATTTAAAGCGGGATAAAGCATAGAGAAAAATCTGTTTAGTCAGTAAAGAGCAGCATTACAAGTTCCAACTAATTTTGACGTCGTTCTTTAGGCAGGAAGCACAATTTTGGATGAGAGAGAATAGTGATCGAACTCTAGCTCTAGAATTAGCAAAGATGGTCAGCGAAGAGTTTCGTTCTCAATTTAGCTTGAGAACAAATTATAGCGAATATCAATATGTGGATCAAGCATGGATCACTAAATTTGAATCCACGAATTTCTTACTACAAAATGACGGATTCAATATGGCGCACAAAAGACCAAACAAATTGACAAATTAAATTTTGTAAACTAATGAAGACAGTCAAATTAAAGTATAAGTAAAAATATCCGGGTACAAAATTAAGTTAGAAAATTAAAAAATCGCTGAATTCAAATACTCAAATTCAAAATTGCGCAGTTTGTTTTTTGAACACCATATTCGCACTACATTTTGAATCAAAATTTCTGATTTCTGATTTGGATTTACGAGCTTTAAAAACTTAGCATATGTGGACTAATCGATGTCAATTGTTGCAGTATTTTTTAATGTTTTGGGCGCCATTTTAAATTTTGCGTTTGAATTTAGATTTAGCGACACCGAAAACCTTTTTGGCTAACATGGTCCTTCGATTTACTTTATTAGTCTACGAGGAAATTGAATTAGTTTATGTTTAAAGTTTATGCGCCATTTTTAATTAACTATTTCGAGTTTTGAAATTCTGACATCGGATCCAGATTCAGCGACCCAGAAAACGATTTTGCTCCTTTAGTTTGCGGATAAATTAAAATTGTTTAAAAGTTAACATTTAGGTAAAAATCTTGTTGACTAGTGTAATTGCTAATTACCTACTAGCAAAAAGGAGTGTTTCTTGAAATTATTTTATAGACCTAATCTACTATGGTACGCTCCGGTTGATGTCAACCAATTCGAATTTTGCACTGGAGTTGACAATTGAAAAAAAAAAAACTTTACATGCACAAAAACGTACTGAAATTAGGCAAATATTTGGCGAAGAAGATCATAAACCTAGCTATTAGTTCATCTCAACCTCTGTTGGTTTGCTTTGCAACTTAACTGCCTAGCTGGATGAACACCTTCGCCAACAACTACGCTCCAACTACTGACCAAACAAGCTACATAAGTAGTTGAAGCGCTCATTAATGCAACTGTTTGTGTATTTATGGGCCACTATGTATGTCCGAAAGCTTTTGAAACAGAGCTGTCTCGAATTAGTGTTGCAAATGATGTTTCGAAGGATATCGGTGCCTCTCGAAATTCCTAGCTTAATAGATAGCTTTACTTCTCGGTTTCAAGCTTTTTGAAGCTAAAGAAATATGAAAATCATCTTTGCAGTCCAGCATGCATGAATAGCCTATTGGTACCGTTTTTAGAATCTGTATGCATGGTGTGTTTTCTAAAACGCAATTTGAATTTTGTTTGTTTTTTCTGGAAACTTTGATGCATTGTACAACAACGAGTTGTCTGTAGTTATAATATAATGCTCATTACAAAACCGTTAACTTCTGTTGCATATTATAAACAATAACAAGCAATTCGTTGCTATAAAGACGCCTGCAAAATTTCGTATTAAAGCAACAAATAAGTTCCATTACATACATCATTAGAAAATGCCACATTTTTACAGCTTTTAGAGCTTGTCCTGCAAATTGGCTTTCACTTGTCCAAAAACTGCAAAAGTTTTTAAAATGTAGGTGAATTGAGTAAGAAAATTGTTTGAATTAAATTTTGTGCTACGTCAAGCTATCTCACACTTTACTAAACTGCAACACTAAAGTATCGGATTATCTTTGCCTAATTTATTAAATTTATCACATAACTCACACAGAATCCACTTTATCATTAAATTTCTTTCATAATTCTTGTAAATCACTTTCGCGTGATATTCAAATTATAATGGAAACCTAATCACTTGTTTACTACACCGACAATGCCGACTTTCTGACTGCAATAAAATTACTTGCATACAATGTTAACGTGAGTAGATACTTGAATACAAAATTTCGGTTGCTTAAGTAGATTGATTACTTGATTACCTGTTTGTACGACCGACATTTTTCTATATCTTATAGATAAATCCTAGGTAACACCGTACAGGGGAACTTTCAAATTTAATTTTAAATTTGTATAATGCTCGATTCACGATCTGTTTCAAGTAACTTTTCAACGACAACTGATTGCAGAATCAAACTAGAATTGTGTTCTACGCGACACAGATCAAATCCGTATGTTCTCGTATACACTACTCGTATATTTCTAGATGGTGGAGTTTATTGTTGTTATGAACTGAATTCAGATAAACAAAAACAAAAGTGGGGGGAAGACTTCCCTCATCCTTATCTAATCTTTAAATTTCATTCTGTTAGAATAATAAACAAAAAGACATATACTCGTACATACCTGTAGATAAAGTGGGATTAACTCAGAGTATTTGTGTGAAATATGAAATTAGTATGTACGATATTATATCAAAAAATCATATGATTCGATTCCCAGATTTATATGTTAAATTTGAATTGATATGCAAATTATTTTGTGTACATGCGGGGGATCTTTTTTTGATAAAGCGCATTATTTCTTAACTGATGAATGAATTGAGGGGATGATGTATGTTTGATGAGGGTTTTTTAATTATTTAAAATACATATTCAAATCTGCCTGCATGTGCATTTAAATCATCTACATATATCGCTGATTATAGTTGTTAATATAGAGGTAATAATAATATGGATGAAATAATTTTTTTTAATTCAATCATTTATTCTTTCTTTAATTATGAACAATTTATAGTAGGCAAAGAAAATAAGTTCAAAGCAGTTAACTTATTACTGTGCAAAAGAATGTGTATACTTCTTTCTATCCTGAAAATTTTTGTGCAAATAACCAATCATTTTTGAAAATAAAAAGTGTTTACTTTATAAAATATCAACAGTTAATATTTCATTGGAAAGTCATTGTTTTTTTAAACTTTTCTTTTGACACCTCTCAACTGGTATAGACTCCCAAGTAGTTCGCACTACGTGTCACAATTCCTCCTTGTTTTTGTACTTGGAATGGTCAGAGCAATCTCCCGACCTCAATCCCATAGAAAATGATTGGGGTGATATCAAGAGGCCGCTCGGTCTTATACTGTGTCGTTTGGAGGTGTTTTTGGGATCGCTTTTCCTGCTAGAATTTCCAACGAAGTTGCATATCCTCTTCGGCAAACTGCAGCATGATATTTTCTATGATTACATGATTCATCACCTCCTTTATTCAACATGATTCATCACTTCCTTTACGGGTGGCTGTGGTGTAGTGGTAACATCATCGATTGTCACGCTGCAGGTTCACGGTTCAAAAATCATCTATTTATTTTGCATGAAATAAATAAAAAAGTCGATCATTTGTGAAGCTCATGTCAACTTGATCGTGGTGATGACATCAGGAGGACGGAAAAACAATACTGTGAATCATGAGCAACGACAAAAAGCAAAACAAACAAGCTTCCCAGTTATCTGGACGCTACCCTTGGAGTTTACAGAAACTTAATACCATCTAAGTTTGAAACCACTACACTAAATCTTTCCTTCTCTCACTCTCCTTCACAAATGCCCGTGTCCTGTAATAGTATAAGAGTATTCATATCCTCTTTGGAGCGCGCAAATTATGAAAAAAAAGAAGATGAAAGTCACATGGAACCAGATCAGGTGAATAGGGAGGATGCGGCAGTAATTCAAATCCACAGTTATGAATTTCAGCCATTGCTTGACGCAACGTATGTGAGCATGCATTGGCTTGGTGAACAAAACTTTTTTCCTCAACATTCCTGGAGGCTTTTTATTTATTTCCTCTCGCAGCTGATGCAAAAGCCGCAGTAATAATCGCAGATAATTGTTTGACAAGGTAATCAACCGTGATGATTCCCAAAATACAGAAGCTATTACCTTATCCGCTGATAATTTATCTTTAGCTTTCTTCGAGGCTGGTGATCCAGATCTTCTCCCCTCTTTAACTGCTATTTGGTCTCAGGGGGGTAGCGATGAACCCAAGTCTCATCCGACATCACAAATCTGGTCAAAAAATCTGCTCGATCGGTTTGAAATAAATTCAAATACTCGCAAGTTTTTTTGTTCAACTGAAAACAGTTTCGGAACCCATCTTGCAGAAAGCCTGCAGAACCCAAGTTCGTTTTGAATAATGTTTTGAGTCCATTTAAACGAGATGGCTGACGATCTCAGCTATTCTTTTAACTTCAATCTGCAGTCTCTCATGATCAGGGGCCGAACTACCGCAGTCTATAAAGAGCGAGTGAGTAGGACTCTTGATCGAATGATTGATTAACCTCATTGGGATGATGGCACTCGAAAGCTACGTGTCGAATGAAAATAAAATTGTACTAGAGGAATTCTAGTACAACGCACAAAGCGCCATTTCTCCGGTTGATATAATAGAGGGAGAAATATTATTTGCAGTGAAATTAAAAACAATAATGAATCTCTCGTCTATGTTTGAATCCGGTTATCCACTTTTAACTATTGTTTTCGATGGGGCAGATTCTTCTAAAGGTGCCACCATATTTTAATGAATCTGCATCGGAGTAAACATTTTTTTAAGCACAATGCTTTCCATTTTTTAAAAATTACTTTACGTTGCGTCACTTAAACACGTGTATGAATCAAACTAAATGCAACATAGGAATGAAACTTCATAGAGTCACTCTTTCAATATTGGAAAATAAAAAGGAGAAAGTAACAATTTAGAATTGAAACTATTTCTACGATAGGCCGCGAACTTTTCAATCCAACCTCGTGTAATCAGTAAACATATTTTTATAAACTTGTTGCGTTGTTTATCTGAACTAGTGCTAAAATTTGTCAATAAACTAAAATTGTATATATGTATTATACCTATATACTTAATTTATTTATGAATATGTGATAGCTTGACATTGAGTTGAAGAACATTTTGTTGGCACCAGGTTGAAAATCTGTTCAAGTGGACGATAGTCGGTAGCAGTTGATATACACCTGACATTTCAACGGCATAGACAGATAGATGAGGGTCTACGATGATACAATCCACATCGTTGTTTGTTACGATAAAAATCAAAGGACCGATTGAAAGGCCTCTAGCCTCTTTAAGTTTGAAGAAGGTTATTCCATGTAAGATTTTGTCGAAAACTTTGCTAAAATCGGTGGCAATCACATCAACTTCTTGCCATCTTCTAGTGCCCAAAGAGTACTAGATACGCACTCCATTAAGTTGGTCGTTGTAAATCTACCCTTAAAAAATCCATGTTGGTTTGGGGAGAAGATCGATTTGCAATGAAAAGACAATATGTCATAAACGATGCTTTCGAAGAGCTTCGGTAAGGAGGAAAGTTTAGCGATGGACCGATTGTTGGAAATTTCATTCTTACAACATTTTTTATGAGTGGCAATTATATAATAGTTCTTCCAGAGTAGTGGGAAAAATCCCTGTAAGATAGAAAGTGGTCAGAAAGGGGTTGGATCAAGTAGTTGGTGCTTTATTTTAAAGCTATGGTGTCCTTAAGTTTCATTATCTTCTCTTCAACTAATGTCGAAGTTATATCGACTGAGACTGAGGACATTTGGACACAGTTGCTCATATAAGAGAAATTATCATAATTGGAATGGAACCAATCCACTGCCACTGCCGAATTTTAAACCCTACTTTGTTCGCCTCTGTCTCCTAATTATAGGCCATCTGATGCAGGTCTATTATCATGTGTGAGAGCAGGCAAACGACATTAGCACAGTCAAGGTGTTTGAGTCCATCTCAGCTCCATGTTTCCTCCAGGCAGAGCTGCTCGGATCACATCAATGATTGCTACAAGGAAGAACAGTGACGAAAGAATGCATTATTGTCGTACTGTGCTGCGTACTTCAAATTCCTCTGACACCTTACTGTTGTGTAAGACATGACATTACCACCACCATAGGTAGCCTTTATAATAGCGACGTGGTTTTCTGATATATCTCTCCCGCGCAAGACTCGCCATATAGCATCTCGATTCAAGCTGTCCAAGGCCTTCTCGTAATCATTGAATTGATAAACGGCTGGTTGAAGAAATTAGCAAATAGAATTGCCATTATATTAGGCTTGTCCGAAGATTTATTAGGCAATTTCAGAGTAGAGGGGTAGCTATCCGATTTTTCTTGGCATTAATAAAGCGGTAAAGACTTTTGGGGCCAGAGATTAGGAGACATTGCATTGGGTTAAGGTATTTGTGGTAAAGATATTGGCAATGTTCGGAAAAGTGGGTATGTGCGTGCTGGTAATTTAAAGAGTCAGAGTCAAATCGAGATTTAAGATATGCGTGCTACAGTTTGTTTCCTTTTTTGCGTAACGAGTGTAATTTTTATTCTACCTGGGTGGAGATGACGAGGAGTGCTAGGCACATTTGGACGGATTGTATTTGGAGACGGAGATTTTGGCATAGAACATAGCGATTGACGAGTGTGTTATCAAGAATATGACTAAAGTTTAGTTTAGCTTTACGAAGTCCGCTTTACGAAAATTAAAACTGTACTAGTTCTCGGAATGTAGAATTTTGTTGTTGTTGTCGTATGAAAATGTGAGAAATAGTGGTAGGTGGAAGCGGTTTAATCAAATTTAAGGTTAGGATATGCTATGTCTATATATTCGCGTCCCAAAAATCCTGCTGGGTGAAGACAATGATGCTAAATAATAAAGCGCTAATGTCCTGATGTTAGTGAATATTAGGTTCGATCAATTGTCTATTTGTGTGATTGCTTACAACTCAAGAACCAATTTATCGATTTTGATGCGATCTTCTTTTGTGCAGTGGGAAATTTTGTTGAGCAACTTCTGATATTCCTACTACCGTGCGGCATCACAGCGATGTAAAGAACCGATCTAACGTTGGAGCAGGTAAAGCAGCCACGCCGAGCGCCAGCTAAAAAGCGTACAAACTGATTATATATTTTACTACACGGCGGCATGTTAGAATTGCTTCAGCTTGCAAGTACCCATTGCTTATTAATTTTCTTTAAGCAGTTTTCTGACTCATTGTATTTAAAACCACAACTTTATTTTATTTACCCTTGATTTGTTTGTTAATTTATTTGGCGGGAACGTTAGTTTCCCATCCCGTAATGTATGTAAATTGTAAAAATGTATTTATAGATCATACACATTCCATACTCAATGCTGGCTCCAACCAGTTTCAACCATCACCTCTCATTGAATTCATCCCTAACATTTTTTGCAGCAATATGATCAAGGTGCTCGAATTGCGGCCTCAGAATGTATGGCACATATTTTTATTTTTGCCGATTCCTCTTAAATTTTATAATCTCTTCCTACTGAACAGCATGATCAAACTCTTGCACCTCCTGTCAGTATTTTTAGAATTTAATTTCTTGCAGCCATGGTAAGAAAATGCCATCCTGCTATTCATTTTTCTCTGCTATTCACGTGCTCATGATGTGGAGTACTAAAGTAGGTAGTTGAACCCGATCACATCTGCGATACAACATTTGGAAAAGAAAATGTCACGCAGCTTCAGCGAATCTTTGAGAACGTACATAGTTCACCTTAAGATAACCTGTTTGGACTATGAAACTGACTGTTGCAGCATCACCGGCAGGTTAAATGTCATCTACTCTAAGTAGCTTACGGAGAGCAACTTATTTTATTACCCACAATATCACACGATAGTTGATACATTTCCGAAGTGTTAAAGGACTACATAGAAAACTACTTCATCAAGACTATAAAGCCCGAACCCAAGCCTCAAAAGATGGTCAAGGGATATAGTAGTATGATAGAATCGTAGTCAGTGCTGAAAATTTGAAATAACCACTTCTTCAGACTGCTAAACGACGATGACGACCAACATTCCGCTGTCAGACAGGATGAACCATTCAGTATTCACAATAACAGACAAGAATCCCATCAACCCAAACAGGATGAAGTTTAGCTGAAGTCCTACAAAGCTGCGGAAATAGCCGAACTTTTCAAAATTGGAGGAGATGACTTGGTAAGGAGCATGCACAAACTCATCTGTAAAACCTGGTCGGATGAAAGTATGCCCGATGGCTGGAATCTCAACATCGTTTGCCTGATCTTGAAGAGGAGAGACCCTCTGAACTACCCCAACTACAGAGGCATAAGTCTCCTCAACGTCGCATACAAGATTTTGCCTGCTGCATTATGTCAGCGCTTAAAACCGAACATAAACAAACTGATAGGTCCTTATCAGTGCGGTTTTAAGCCGGAAAAGTCCATTATTGACCAAATATTCACATTACGTCAGATCTTGGAAAAAACCCAGGAATTTCAAATCAATACCCACCACCTGTTCATCGAATTTAAAGTACCCAATGATAGCTTATATAGAGGCGAGCTGTACATTGGCATTCCTGCCAAACTCGTCTGACTGTGCAGGATGACGACGGAGAACCCATCAAAGTCGGTAAGAACACCACTGAATCATTTGATATCAGAAAAGGTCTTATACAGGGTGACGCGCTTTTGATGCGATTTTTTCAACATCATACTTGAAAAAAAAATTTACGAAACTCACAAGACAACACTAGAAGTACAATTTTTCAAAATTCTGTGCAGCTACTCGCATACGCCGATGACATTGATATAATCGGAAAAACTTAGCAGGCCATCAGTAGTACATTCGTGAATATTGATAAACAGTGAATGAAATCAAAAAGAACATATGCTGTGTACAAGAAGGGACACCCAACATCAGCGCCTTAGACAGAATGCAACGATGGACAGATACAGGGTGGACCAAATAAGACCAATGTTAAACACGAATAACTTTTTTATTCTCCAACATAATTGTTTTTTTCTTTTTGCAGGTTATAATTGAGTTCTTGGAAATTTATAATGGATACATACAGTACACAACAACGCGTTAAAATTATTGATTTTTTTCTATTCTTGTCAACGATCAATTGTTATGACGCAGCGAAAATATCGCCAATATTTTAATTTAAGATCAGCTCCACAGTCTTTATGAGTTTGGTCGACCGTTTTGAGAAACGGGTTTCAGTGGCCGACCGTCCTGGAAGAGGTGCTCATCGAAATATTCGCACTGAAGACAACGTGGAAGCTGTGCGGCAGAGTGTTGCAAATGATCCATCTGTCTTAACTTGTCGTCGTTCGGGCCAATTAAGCATGTCCAGAACAACATTGCGGAGAATTTTAAAGTTGGATCTTAAGATGTACCCATACAAAATTCAAATTTTGTAAACAAAATACAAAACGCTATTCGTTTTACACAGTTAGCCACACAAATTGATTTTTTAAATAATGTTTTGATGTCGGATGAAGCACATTTTCATTTAAGTGGTTATGTCAACAAGGGCAACACACCAGCATTAGTTACACCCATTAAGATGCACTGTTTGGTGCGGTGTTATGGCCGAAAAAGTTATCGGCCCATATTTCTTCGTGAATGAGGATGAAACGCCTGAATCGATTTCCGGGGTTTCTTACAGAACAATGATCGACAACTTTTTGCGGCCAATGGCGGAGCAGTGGTTCGAACAAGATGGAGCGACTGCGCACACTGCTAGGCAAATTATGGACCTACTGCGTGAAATTTTTGGCGAACGTTTGATTTAAAAAAATTCAGATTTCCCTTGGCCACCTCGTTCACCAGATTTAACTGCGCCCTACATTTTTTTATGGGGATATTTAAATGACATAGTGTATCTTAATAAACCAGAGACTATTAGACAGCTAAAGCAAAATATTCGAGACGAAATACGAAAATTTACGTGGTGTAATGGAAAACGAAAATATATTTCGTATATAAAAAAAATTAATTAAAATAAATGATTATTACAAGAGTTATACGTGTTTAACATTGGTAGGTCTTATTTGGCCCACCCTGTATAATTTTGAGGTGGCAAAAAACTGTGTCTACCTAGTCATTAGTGCGGAGATCAAACGAACAATTACTCTTGTCAATCGCTGTTTCTACGGGCTAAAAAGGCAATTGAGCAGCAAATCCCTCTCACGAGCAACTAAGAACAATTTGTACAATACCCTTATCATCTCAGTCCTGCTTGTATGGCGCAGGAACGTCAATACTGTCAAAATTAGATGCAAATATTCTGTTTGTATCGATGGAGTGTGGAGGAGAAGGTTTAATGAAGAGCTATATGAGCAGTACAGCGATATATACCTAATCAAAAAAGTCCGAATTCATCGGCTACGATGGCTGGGACATATGCAAAGTATGAACACCAACGCACCAGCTTGGGGAATCCTTGAATCCACCCCAGACAGGCAACGCGGTAGAGGAAGACCTTACCTATGGTGGAGTGCGCAGTTAGAAGGGGACCTCAACTAACTCGGCGTACGTAACTGGAGGTAACTAGCAAAGAATAGAGGTGACTGATGAGGCCCAGGTGCGCACCGGACTGTAAGCGCCATATAAAGTAAAGTTTAAAATTCAAAAATATTAATTCGAAAATATTTTAATTCTACTCAAAAAGCTCTCTTCAACGATATGTCGCATGTGTACGAACCACAACATTTTTTATTGCGACCTTTGCTTGTACACCGCAGCCACTTCCAATATAAAATTTTGTTGGTAGAACATCGCACCCCCATTGCGTTTGGGTTGCATGACTGGAATCAGCTTTTATAGTTAAAGCGCTAGAAGTTGGTGACTGACGGACGGACGGACGTGCTAGCGAGAGCAATAGGGTTTCGTGGTCTATTCCTGGAATTCTGAAAATAGAGTGAACGAATGTGGGTTCAGGTCCCAGAAAAAACAATCTTTCGCGAACGTCTGACAAAAAACCGAGAGTAAAATTGTCAGTTTATCAAATAAAAAGTATACAAATATTTTTATTAAGATAAAGCATTATCCAATTTCATCTTCCTTATCGTCGTAATCGTAATCCACACTTACATCACTTAACTCTTCGTCTGCAAAGAACTCCTTCTTCATGTGATATAGCCGCCATTTCTCTTCCATTTCTGGTGTGGGATCAGTAGCTTCAAAAGCTATATCGGGGCAATCGAAATCCTGAATCACTGGTGCATTTTCTAAAGAAATACACCTGGAGACGTATTTAACTCCCCAACCAAGGTAGATCGAATCGCAGAATTTCTCAAAGGTGAATGTATAGGCACCGGGCCATAAATTTGAACGCATCATAGTCATTTGGTTGTTTTTATTGTACTCGCTTGAATATCGTGTGTTCCACGCTCGTACATATTCCTCATTCGTATCAAAGCTACAAGGGGTAAATAGTTCTGGACCTATCTCTGGTGGTGGTCTTTCTTCTTCTTCAATCATCTCCTCTTCCCCTAGTTCTTCATCTTCAGCTTCTAAACCCATTTCGCCCTCTTCGCCCTCGTCATAGTATGTTTCTTGACCTTTCATTTTTAATTCGGCCTTCTTTTCAAGATCTCTGATAGCTAGTTCCTCATCGATATAAAGCACTCGACCCTGCTTGAGAATGTTTGGCCTGACATGAACCCAGGAACTTGGACATATTAGATCCTGGAGAGGAATTGGTTCATAATTAGCGTCCTCGATTAGCCTAGCATCATTATTGAATTCTTCTTCTCCTTCTGGATCGTACTCTTCTTCTTCTTCTTCTCCTTCTGCTTCTGCTTCTCCTTCGTAATCCATTTCAGGGATCTCCCTATCGGCCAGTCTAATCTCTTTTTTAGTCATCCTTCTGTAGAAACCCTCCGGAGCGATGTAAGTTCCTGAAGTGATACGTGCAATCATTGCTCTCAAATAATGTCTTTCTGTTCCTGGAAATAGTGGATAACAAGCAAGACTAGTGTCCGGATCGCCCGTGAAGTACTTTTTTATTTTTCTGGAAACATTAATTTGTTGGGGCGTAACTATTGGTAGCTCTTGCCAGTGATCGCTCAAGGAGGTTGTGACATAGTAAGTCTTCCGATTTAAACCAATAC
The DNA here is from genome assembly GCA_963082735.1 of Pocota personata. Taxonomy (NCBI): domain Eukaryota; kingdom Metazoa; phylum Arthropoda; class Insecta; order Diptera; family Syrphidae; genus Pocota; species Pocota personata. The sequence continues at coordinate 259,551,794 of OY720429.1, read as the reverse complement.
CCACATACTCTGGAGGCATATCGAATTTTTCTTCAATTGTTAGCACAGGAACAGGTTCCGCTATAGGTTTCATTTTCTCAAGTTCCTCTTCTGGAAAACTCTGCCAGTCAATCCCAGGTATAAGATTTGTATCAGTACAATATTGAACTGTGTCCCTTCTGTTGATAAAGGCAATCATCTTGCCCAATAAACGTGCCTTCATCCTTTCCAATCGAATATCGGTTTCAGTTTTAGTAAGGACAGCTTCAACAATGTAATAAGATTTATTTATACCGTAGATTCTTCCCCAAAAGCGAGCGTTTTTGACAGTATGATGCAATTGTATCTTTTGTATTGCCAAGGAAAGCTGAAACACCTCATCGATCTGAAATCCCAGGCCACAAAACGCCCATAAGTGCTCAATTTGGATAACGTTTTCATTGTCTGCCAAATCCCTGTGCTTCTTGATAATCATAGAGTCTGAAGACTGAAACATAGACATTAGAGATTCTGTAACGAAGTCCACATGTTCTTCAGCGCACTCCATTTCCTCCAAAGCTATAGGGGGCTGTAAGTTGTAATCTTTTTTTAAAGAGAATTTAAAATATAGTCTTTGTTCAGACCTTCAATGATTCCATAACCTTTTTGGCCAATTCAAGAAATTGTGGTTCATCGTAGGGAACAATACTTAACCGCTCGGCAACACGAAACTTGTTCTCACGTACATCGCGGCTAAATTGCTCAAAATAATCCACGACATTTATTGGACGTTCATCGATGATACGTTTTATGATTTCTACCAAATGGTCAAATCTAGAAAGAAAAATGGAACTAAATGGTTTAGAAAATATAAAGCAAATTCCTTACAGATTTTCGCCAGTAATGGAGCTTGGTTGCTGCAAAAATAATTTGGCTTTTTCATAATTAACCTTTTTAACGACATTCTTAGGTTTCTGTAAAAATTCAGATGAACCGCTCTCAATGCAACTGTATTGTGAAGCACATCCACATGGGACACATTTATCTACAGAGTTTTCTGAATGACCGGATAGTGGGGCTGAAGGACATTCATGGCTTGAAGAACAAGAGTCGGCCATGTTCTTTTATTAGAATATTATTTTAAAAGATTCGATGTCAATTGATTTTATTTTTGATGTACAAATTATACTACGATTTGTATGATATTGTTAAGTATTTGTATTCTTGATAAATACATAAGTTTATGGAATACCATTACAGCTAAGAACTCTCTTCGAAAAGAGCACGTAATATAGTTTTGTTCAAGTATCATTCGGTATAACTATGCAGCTTTTATTAACTTGGAAAGAACTGAACCCGACATCTAAAAGGTTGGAAGTCGAAGGTTCCTAGCATCCACGACAACTTGATATTTGAAAGTCAAGTTAAGTCTTCGGCACCATCTCCAACCTGTGAGTTCAACCACTTTATTATTATTGCTATCCAAGATGGAATTTAGGTATAATTCACAGACTTTCCTTTTTCTCCATTCATCCATTTCTCTATATATCACAATTTTAGATTAGCTCTATACCTACTTTGCTTCCTACTTATCGTCCCGTATTCGATTCACAGCACTCTGCTGCCATCCGGAGCATATAACCTTCGATCAATCGAAAAATGCCATATTTCAACCAAATCTTAGACAATATCCCAACAGGTTTCCACCCTTAATAAGTCTCAGCACATCCATCGGGAATTGTTTACTCTCTCGACTGGCCATCATACACATTAACATTTTAGCGCTAACAGCCCAATGCAGGGCATGGCCTAGCTTCTCGCAGCTACTCGTGCTGTACGCCTTGGATTCGAACCTTGAACCTCTCGCTCAGTAATCGCGCAGTTTACCACTGAGCCACGACTCGCACTATCCTGGGATACTAGAGTGAATTTTCAAGGACATATCGAACTAGCCCACCCAGTTAGGTCTAGTTCCAGTCAGAGTTACTCTCTGGATTTCTTCAGATTTCTTCACTGGCATCGATTCTTCTTTTTAATGCTAGGTATTTGCTTCAAGAAATTATCTAATCCTTTTGGGTGTTTAACAAGTGGTAACCTGTGATAGCTCCCATTCTGCTATCTAGTGCAGGGCATGCACGCACTATGCGTACCAATGTGTCTGCACCCTCCAAAGATAGTCTGCACGTATCACCATCCAGAAGGCCCTCATTTTTTTTGGTAGAGACTTTTGCTCAATAGTGATCAATTTCTTGAATATTTTCTTAACCGTTCCTCTACTTAGAGCATCATTACAAATAAAGGATACAACTATTTTGCACGTACTTGCTCCACATTGCTTGGATTTCAAATTTAGGCAAAATCAATAGAAAGAGGAAACAATTGATTTTTCGTTAAATGTATTTAGAAAATAAAATAAAAAGACTTTTTGGAGCATATGTCAAAAATCTGAATGTCATATTTCTTATGTACAAAGTAGACAACAATAAAGCCACAGAATATGATCCTTTGACAGGAGAAGTACTTGACAAATTGCCTACAATAGCACTCCAACACCTTCGAAATATTTGCAACGCGATGATTAGACTAAATCGTTTTACAAAAGTAAGGAAACTTGCCGGAATAATAGCGATACCAAAACAACTTCATACAGACCAATCAGCTTACTGCCTGTCCTGTCAAACATTATCGAAAAGTAATGTGTAACCATATGACCATATGGAATACCTGACCTAGTTCGGATTTCGAAGACAACACTTGACAATCCAGCAAATTCACAGTGTGACGAACAAATTTCCAACTGACTTGGAGGAGAAAATATTCTACATAGGAGTATTCCTTGACGTATGGCACTCTGGTCTCCTTCTAAAACTAGAAAATCTTCTACCAGCTGACTTCTTATTGATAATTAAAAGTTACTTAACCTATCGATACTTCTATGTCAAGTATGAAGACGACCATTCAAAACTATGTACAAGGCGAGCTGGGGTCCCTCAAGGCAACGTATTAGGACCACTACTGTACAACCTTTATACCAGAGACATTCCTCTACCAACACAGACAATATCGATGATTGCCAATTTTACTGATGATACCATATTGCTTTACTCCTATAAATGCTTACAAACAGCGACTATTCAACTACAAACAATTCTAGACGACACTGCCAAATGGTTTGATGACTGGCGCATAAAAGTGAAAGAAGGCAAAATGGTCCTGGTTATATTAACTACAAAAACAACACCTCAAGCACTAAAAATCAACAAGAATGATTTCTGCATCGACACGATAACCAAATATCAAGGAATGTATCTAGACAGAGTCTAAATACACTCCTAGATATTTGAGTAGACAGCAAGCTAAATTGGAAGCACCATATACAGGAAAAGCGGAACCAAATGAAGAACAACTTTAGACAATTTTTTTTCTATTATATAGAGCTATCATTAAACCAATCTTGACTTATGGAACTCAAAACCGGGGCACAGCAAATAGATAAAAAATAACATAATCCAACACATACGTACTATGAACAATGACGCTGAATGGTATATAATAAAAACGAATATAATCTTCAAAATCTCACTACAGCGCAAAAAATATCTAAAACAAGCAAATAGCACTTAACAAGACTAATATCAAACTCTAACAGCTATGTCAGCACCCTGCCAACACAAAAAATGCTAAACAAAAGATAGCTGAAAAAACAAAACCTATTGATTTGACCATGTAAATGTAAATCCTTGCAGCCCACCTGAAAGAAACGTTCGATGGTCAACCACTCATTGAAAATATCAATGCACGGGACATAACACTTGACAACTACACAATAGAAAGTGCAACTCTAGTTGAACTCAAACAGGAAATAAAGAAATTGAAACCTTAAATAGCTTCTGGATACGACTTAATCAAAGGAGAGATTCTCAAAGAATTACATAGGAGAGCGGTAATTAAAATTTTGTGTATTATAAACGCTGCTCTTAAACTAAAGTACGTTTCAAGTCAATGGAAAATGACTGAAGTTATAATGCTTCCAAAACCCGGTAAAACCCACGAATGAAAAAAAGTCATACACTCGTAAACTGATCTCGTTTCTTCCGATTATATCAAAAGTCTTCGAAAGGATATTGCTCAGACAGTTTGCAGTCGATTAAAGCAAATCATCATCATATTCCTGATCATCAGTTCGGATTTAGATTCATACGTACATAGAATAACGGATTTAATTGAAAAAGCTTTTGAAGAAAAAATACATTTCTATACTTCTGTATACATTTCTCAAGCTTTTGATAAGGTGTAGCACTAAGGTTTGAAGTTCAAATTGCGATAAGTTTTGTTAAGACATTTATATACCATTTTGTGATCATATCTCGCGAATAGACTCTTCTGTATCAAACACGGTATCTATTATTCAGAATTTAAAGAAATTGCGGCTCGGGTACCACAAGGAAGTGTTCTAGGTCCGCTCTTGTATCTGTTGTATACTCGTGATAAACCGCAAGAATAAGACACCACATTAGGTACATTTGCCGATGACACTGCCATTCTGTCAACGGGGAAAACTATAGAAGAACCCACTAAAATGTAGCAAAAAGCATTAGATAAAGTAATTGAATGGACACAGACTTGGCGAATAGCGCTCAATGAAACCAAATCTGTTAAGGTAAATTTTACACATAAAAAAGTAAATATTGATCTATCTTTATCAATTCCATTTGAATTTCTACTTCAATTGAGGCTAAATACCTTCGGATGACACTTGACGCAAAGTTGAAGAGAAAGCCACACGTGTAAAAGAAAAGCAAAGTACTCGGAAATAAACACAGAGAAATGTACTGGTACTTGGAAATATTCCAAGCTTAACGTAGAGAACAAACCGATTTTATACAAGCAAGTGCTTAAACCGGTGTAGACATATGGTATACTAGGGTTGGGGTCACAATCCCGATAACCGAAATCCCAATAAGTCAAAATCCCGAAAATCCAAAATCCTGAAATTCCAAAATCCCGAAAATTCAAAATCCCGAAAACGAGATCCCGAAAAATTATACGAAATTAAAAATTTGCGCAAATGCTTGTTGTCTGGCAGGTGCCTGTGCCTTAAAAGTACTTGTATGGCCCACTTCGCGGGATAAAAGGATTTCACACTATGGGACATCTCTTCGACTCATACACCGGACGGCCTTCGGCCTCACATGCGGCGAATAACCAAACACGAAATTTTTCATTTTATATAATTATTCGGGATGTCTCGAGGCTTTCAGGATTTCAGATTTTCGGGATTTTGGGCTTTCTGTCCGACAAAAATAGTATACCGGGAGTTTAAAATATTTTCAAATCATTCTTCTCGTACCCCTAACTAAAAACCACCGAAAGGATTTTAATATAATTTATGTTTTGAGTTATTTCAGATAGGCACGAAGACGAATTAAGTTATGGTGTGTTAACTTTTCACCCCACGTGTTCCAATATTTGTTAAGAACTGTTTGTGCAGATGAACCCAAAAGCAATACCAGGAAAATAATTTTAAAATTAGTTTTCTTTACTATTTTTAGACTAACTATTTTTATGCGAAATTTTAGTAGTCTAGTTAAAACGGTTTAAAAGTAACAAGCATATAACAGACACACGGACAGACAGACAGTAGGGCAGACGGAGAGGCAAACACCGTATTATATCCATTAGCGGGACCTATTACACCTGTTTTTGGTTTAGACACCGAAGAAAGTCTATACCCATAATTATCAGAAACAATTTCGAAAACTCAGCGAAAGGCACTCATTGGTTTCCAAAGTTTTACAAAAAAGTTATGTCAACGGATAAGTGCCTATTTTAACAAAAAATTCCAAAGTTGCTACCTTATGTTGCTACCTCTTTCTATTGGAGTCTTAAAGATAATTTCAAAAAACTTTAGCTTAGCTATTCTAATCACAAAGCTCATTCAAGGCGCCAGAGTTGGTCATGAATTCGACTATATTCTTCTGCTTCAAGGTAAAATTTACATAAACAACGATGACGTGTTCTGGTTAGATAGTCACAGTGACATAAGATATTTTTTGCAGTTTCTTCGTCTTCGTTACACATTCTGCATAAGTTATCTTGCACCATCCTCATTGCCATGATATGTTTTTTGACCGGACAGTGTCCTATGAGGAATCCTATCCGAATCTGACTTCTGGTTAGGTGTAGGAATTGTTTCGTTCTTTTGTGGAAGGTATTTGGCAGAAAGATTTTGGTTTGTCTGTTACTTTCAATTTCCATCCTGTAGTGGATGGATGGACGCTTTTTCTTTAAGCCGGTTTTTTTTATACAGCTTTTGCCGTAGTAGGTAATCCACAGAATGGTCTTGGCATCATAAATGAGTTAAAGTTTGTTTGTGCTGGTTAGCGTTATGAGTAAGTGTTAATTGCTAATAGACCAGCCTTGTGATCTGATAAGATATAAATGTTCTTGTTGGTTATAGATTTGTTTATATTTTCCCTGATGCATATTTCTATGGCAAATATTTCGGCTTGTAATGTGAAGTTACATTTTTTCATACTCGAGAGGATAAAGGTCCTTGTAGTAGCACCATATACCCCAGGCCCATCTCCTTCAACTGTCTTGGATCCGTCTGTATACCATGCAAGAGAATCATTGGCAAATGCAGGTTTGTTCTGTTCCCAGTTATTGCGATTTGGGAATGTCACCTTGGACTTGCGTCTGTGATTGTTATTCCTAGTACCTCATTAGTTGCTGTTAAGTTCGTGTGCAAAATCCAAGTGAACTATTTTGGAGTTTGAGCCATCTTCAACGATGAGCATGAAGACGTTAACCATAGCTTCTTCCTCTTCAGTAACCGCAATACGAGTATCTACCCAATATAGAAACTAGCAGGAAACGAATGTTTACAATCTTTCAAATCCCGCCATAGCCTCGGGTCCAGCCTAGAGTTCACTGATGCACCCGCCTCAGTCCACAGGATATTATTTTTCGCACTCAATTTCATTTCTATGAGAACTTCGAGTATCTGTCTTAAGTTGTATGAACGAGATCATAGAAGTCATAGAACAACCTGTATACTAAAATCAAGAAAGTATTTCACTGAATTATATTTTTAAGAATAATTTTTTAACTTCCAAACAATGCCGCGTTGCGGACATTTATCACCGTTGAGTTCAGTAAATGATGAACTAGAATGTGAATCTGTATCGTATAAATGTCCCTCGGACTTCAGTCTAATTGAGAGCACTTCATCTGGATTTGTTGATTTGCATTCAAGGACAAACATAGTTGAATCACGCAAACCTCCGAATATTGCACATGAACTTAATGTGGCCAAGTCGCTTATGCAGCAAGGTAGCTCACTTACCGGAGACAATTTGTAAAATTTTTTTTTTTTTTTTTTTTAGTGGATATATAGATATACTTTTTTTTAGATTTGACCACTTGGCTGAAATTATAAAACGTGTGATGCATGAAGGTCCGGAAAATATCATCGATTATTTGGAAGAATTCAGTTACAATGTACGAGAACAGAAATTTCGAATCGCTGAAAAATTTTCTTGGGCTCACTATGAGCCACCAGATGTGGAAGCAGCTAGAAAATTCTTTAGATTGATGAAGGTAATTGCTTAATAGCGGCCAAATGATTTTAGTTTTCTCTTCGCACACGTATTAGCGGGTAACGCTAAGGGCTCGAGTAGTCTTGTGCGAGCCATCACTTTCATCTCTGCATAAAGATAAATAGTCTATCGGCAGCACCTCAACCTAACCTATCCTTCTCGTACTAAAACTTTTCGCCAAAGTAGAATCCTCTTTCCCTGGCTTGTGATTTTTTTTTTTTTTTTTGTCTTGAAGGGTACACCCTACTGGAGCACTCAGACTTAAAACAGGTCCATTGTACAACCAGGCAGAGAACCACATTTTAATGTGTTTTTTTCGTCTTTTATAAAAAAAACTTGTAGACGCTTTAGTGATGAAGAGCTTAGGTCATCAGCACCGAAGATTTGCCACCTGATTCGAGCAAAGGCAGGACAATCACAAGTGTTTCGCAGTGTCACCGTCCTCTCTACAAGATTCGCAGACAGGGGTAGTGCTCAATTCTAGCACATGGAGGTGCTTGGCAAAGTGGCCTGTAAGTGCGCCAGTAAGTTGTCTGCAGTCTTTTCTGCTAAGAGATAGCAAGAAAGACACGGATTTTTTACAGACGACGGATGACCATTCGTTTAATCTGCCTGCATCCTGGAGAGTAATGCCACCTTCGATTGTGTTCATTGAAATCCCAATCGTCAATGAAAGCCCTAACCGAGGGCGCTGGCAAGTCTAGTAAGCCCGTGAGTGATCTCATTTCCTGTTATCCCTTTGTGTCCTGGGACCCAAACAATATTCAGTGAGTTCAGCCTTCCGACCGAATTCAAGAATGATTTGCATTCTCGATCTACTTTGAAAGTGGTTTTTCAGAGTCTTAGTAAGGCTGACACCACAACTTTTTAGCATCACTGGATATATGCCATCAGGACCGGGTAATTTATTCAAAGGACGAAAAAGAAAACCTAATCATCTCTTCGGTCACTATTCGGGAGGCAATATTCAATTGATCCTTGTGGCCCTAAAATTAAAGGTTTCAGTCAACGCGTTTCACTCAAGCGGCACTACTTTTCAACCTGGAAAGTGAGTCGCGAGCATGACAAAATTGATGAAGGAACCGTCGAACTTCCTAAGTGAATCCAGCTTAGCTGTGTTGTCTCTTTGAAAGGCTTTACACAGGCTGGCGGTTTCCTTCACTTATATACACCAACTCTCAGTAGAATTTCCAATAAGAGTCGAGGCTTGGCTATCTTCAATTGCATTCTGTAATATCTTTCTATAGAGAGCAAGTCCACCTTCTATTCGAGTTTTAAGTGCTCTATTCAAAAGTTTTCTGGACAATTTTCTGAGCTTTTGAAGTTCAGTACTCCACTAGGAAATACTTTTACTTCTTCTGGTCGACCTGACCAGACCAACATACCCATAGGTCTTAATCTAAGTTCGGCTCAATTTTAGAGCTTCACTTTTGATCGATCTATAGTCCTCTGAAGTTTGTAAAACCCAGTGATGGAGTGAAAGGAAAGGTTTTGGGAAGAGTTACGAATGAATAGAGAATGAGAGAGAGTGAGGTAACGATTCGCGTTAGTTTTAAAATTTTTCAAATTATAGATTTCTGAAAATACTATTCATGTTGAAAGTGTGGTCAAAAGCAGGCTCTTTACGTGCAGAATGAGCTACACTGACAGTCGGGACAAAACTATATATACAAGACCGCTAAAGATCCAACATTTCGGCGGTGTTCGAGCGAAAGGATTTGGCTGCATGTAGATCAGTCTACAAGCATATAATGTGAACTCCCGCAGAAACATGCGAGTTTTATTCAAGTTTTTAATGAACATGAACTTTATGCAAAGATTATGAACAAGTCCACGGGAGTGACAAACCGTTTCTACCTTTTAAGTAATCCTAAGCATCCAGTACCACCTTTGGCAACATCAGTAATCTGCTGGTTCCATCGAAGTTCAGGGTGATATGCATGCAAATCATTGGCAGGCCAGTAGATTCCTCAAGATCAATTCCATCCATTCTTAATTGGACCACATTAGTATTGCGCTTCATAAACAGGAGACAATACTGTGTTTGAACGCATAAAACCCAGTTTTGCGCACCCCAATTCATGATTGCATCAATGTCAGAGTTCAGTTCGGTGGGCATTCGCTAACGCTGAGACACGATAATTTGGGGCCCTTATCGTGGTATCGTTAGCAAATAGGCGAAGTTTAGAGTGCCGCCATCCGCGAAGGAATGAATCGGATTACGATTAATTGAAAGGAGATCTTTGATGTGATTCCGAAAAAAATTACGGACATAGTACTGAACCCTGGCATTAGTTAAGAATGGTCTAGAAGTACATCCATCTAATACTTCAATTGCGGTAGTCATGAAAATATTATCGACGCCATGAGCTTCAAGCTTGTTAATAAGGGCACTATGCCGAACTCTATCCAAAAGCCTTGGAGATATCAAGGGCCAAAAGCTCCAAACAATGTTGAACCGAATTAATCATTTGGAGAAGCAGATTAGCTTTTTTTCTTTGGAGTTCTTGATATTCTTATCATTATAGACAAGAGCCATTATGATAGATGAAGCAAAATCGTTCACTGATTCACTACCCTTAGAACACCGCAGTATATTTGCCTCACTTTTTGATCTTCCAGAAATTTAGCATGTTTTAAGAGCCCGTTTATAGAGACCTCGGTTTTCCTCAGAATGTGTTCGGCACCATAACGCAAAAGCCTCTTCCTTCTTAAGACTAACAGATTTACTTGGAATGTAGGAGCTCATTTCATTTAATATTAGACCTTTATTCATGTCAGCTGCATCATTTACGCCTCTATTAAGGAAACATAGAGATCAGTCAATAGCCCTAAAGAACGAATTGAGACCACTTTAATCGGGATTCTTTTTGTTAAATGAATGCAGATGTGAGTCCGAGAATTTAACTGAGATCAGGCAATGATCCTTGTAGGAACTGCAATCATATATATATTTTTCCAGATGAGAGGTAAGAGATAGGTCCAGAATATATTGACCCAAAAGAATTGGAAGAATGTCTTATCTGAGCTACCAAACTGGGGCTGAAGTTGAAAGCTCACTTTATTTCTTACATAAAGCGCGATACCTCTATCATTACTGGTATCTGTGTCTTAGTGTAACATTTTCGAGAATAAAACGAAAAAGTTGCAAAAGACAAATTGCATAGTTCTTGTTCAGATTAGTTGCCTTGGATTTCTTGCACCGAATAGCTGGCACCAAAACTTATTCAGTCACCGCGGTATCGCGGTATTATCCCACCAGTAATTTCTCTCGCGATGTTATACCACCACATCTACTACATTCGCTTTCCATCACAAAATTCTGTCTGTTTGTTATCTTATAACCAAACATAGTGGGGAGGCTCTGCAGCAGATGAAGTCGCTGTAGTACAAACTGTCAAATAAGTCGCTCACTGAAGTAACAACCTACGTACACAATGGTGAAGCGCAGCTCGGTTGCTCAAGCTGTCAAAACGGAAAGATAATCGCGCTGTGTTTCTTGAAAATGTTTTTTTGTGGTAGATTTATTTTATAATAATGACTGAGGAAAAAGAAATCGCTTGCTATGAATATCTTCGTAGACGGCTCTGCCATTTTGGTTTTTTTGTTTTTGTTTTTAACTGTCAAAAAGTAGTGCAGCTCGTTCGGAAATTGAAGTTGAGTCCACTTGTGCTGCAGCTACTTTTCGTACTTCAGCTGCAGCTTCGCATTGTGTGCGTGCTATAGGGAGTACGTGTATTTCAACTTTGACAGCGCTGCGTACTTCAGCTTCAGCTTCACCATTGTGTTCGGGCAGTAACTCCACAACCACTGAACTTAAATATATATTCTCAATTAGACTATTTATTTTGGCAGATATTAGTGGTACGAGTAAATTGAATTCAATCGCATTTATAAAATTTAATAAAAACTATTTTTTTACCCATTCAAGCTGCCTACGGAAATCGAATTTGATGTTTGTAGGGACGAAAAATCTTTAGCCTTTGACTCGAGTCTGGGAGGGGAATATCAACGAAAACTTTTATTAAATGAAAACGTACTTCGACTTCATCTGTACTGGGCCCTGTGTGGTTTCGGATTTCTAATGGAAGAAGTTCATACGCTTGCCTATGCATTGCAAAAAATACAATTCCAATCGACTATCCAACATGCCCGTTTCTGGGGAAAGATTTACGGCTTAAAAAAAAATTACTATATCGTCGAGGCTATGCTAACAAATTCTGAGACAGAGATACGTCTGGACAAGATGAGAGATGAAATGATGGAGATGATGTGTCGTTTTAGAGGCAGTAGCGAAGAGATTATACCCACAGAAGTGGATTGGGATCTTATTCCTGGATTTCAATGGCAAGAAAGCCCTATGGAGGAACTCCAAAGAATGAAACCTCAAGCTAGATCGATTCCAACACCAAAAGTTGAAGTTAAATTTGATATACCACCAGAAGCTATTGGCACGGGTCTTAATCGCCGAACTTACTTTGTTGTGAATTCATTGGATGAAGAATGGATAGAGTTGCCAATTGTTACACCCAAACAAATAGAGATTTCGAGACAGATTAAAAAGTTTCTAACTGGCGATCTGGAAGCTGATATAGTAAGCTATCCAAGTTTTCCAGGAACGGAAAAACACTATTTGAGAGCAATGATTGCAAGGATTACTTCAGGCACATATGTCGCACCGGATGGTTACTACAGGAAACTCACCAAAAGAGAAAGAATGGAGGCGCTCGGTGAGGACTTGGAATTGCTGGACGAGGAAGATGAATACTATTTCGAGGACGAGGGGGAAGAAGAAATAGATAATGATGCGTTGATAACTGAGAATTCCGAATACAAACCAAATCCTGCAGAACTTATGACTCCGCAATCTTGGGTTCATGTGAGGCCAAACATTCTCGATCAAGGTCGCGTAGTATACTTCGATGAGATAGCAGCTCGTAAAGCCTTGGAAAATGAATCTAAATTGCGGCTCAGAGCTGAAGAGGAAATGATCGAAGAAGATGAAGATGAGGCCGAAGGAAATGAAGAGGGTCTCATTGAAGAAGATGATAAGCCCAAGGCAGGACCAGCACTTTTCACTACCTGCTTCGAAGATTTAAATGAAGAAAACGTAGAAGCATGGGCTCCACGAAAGACAAGCGACCATAATAAAATCAGTCAAGGGATTATGATGCGATCAAATCTATGGCCTGGAGCGTTTTCTTTCGTATTTGACAAATATTGTGACTCTATCTACCTGGGATTGGGATTCAAGTACACCGCCAGGAATATGAACGTTCCACAAATACCTCCAATAGAAGATGAATTCTGGCCAGATTATTATGCAGAAATTACAGATCCCACCGTCGAAATGGAAGAAGCTTGGAAAGCATACCAAGAGAGAAAGAGATTGCGACTGATAGACTTTGTCGAAGAAGAAGTTGAAGAAGAAACAGGAGTGTGCTAGGTCATTTTTGATTATTTAATTGTTTAAATTAATAGTTTCATATATATATGTATACATTTCGTCACTTCCTATTAAAAAGATTTTCAATAATAGCCAATGGCTCTTCGGTAAATTGAACATTCTCATAGTTGGACTTCAGGGCATCCTTCAACTCTAAACTGTGTTCCCAATCGCGAGTTTCACAAACCACTTTAACCTGAAAATTAAGTCAAAAGCTTTAAAAGATACTCTTAGAAAGAATATCAAACTATGACTCACTTCGACGGCATAGATATCCCTTAACCAAGCTCTTTCATGCATAATATCTTTAATCGAAACTCCTAGATCAGCCAAAAGTCTACAAAGCTCGTAGATGCCTCCTGGTCTATCACTCACTTGTACATTGAATTTAACCAAGCGTCCTTCAGCAGCCAAACCTCTTTCCAAACATCGTCCAAAGACGGTTGTATCAATATTTCCACCACACAGCAAAAGTACAACCCTAGGAATCAGAAGTATTACATGAGTGTTTTATGTGCTACGCTATTATACTCACCTTTTTCCCTTCAAATCGTTCAAATGCCCACCAAGGATAGCAGCTAATCCAGAAGCACCAGCTCCCTCTACGACACATTTTTCCTCTTCCACCAATCGTAAGATAGCCAAAGCAATCCATTCCTCCTTAACGATCACCATCTTGTCAATTAGTGGCATTGCAGTTGCATAGGCATTGTAGCCAACTTTTGGAACTGCCAAGCCATCGGCTAGAGTATTTTTTATGGGAATCTGTATCGGTCCAGAATTTTCCATGGCACGACTGAAACTCGGACATTTCTCTGACTCGACGCCCTAAAAAGAGATAAACCTTATTTTATATAACCGCCACTAAGTACAACTCTTACAATAATCTTCGTCCTAGGCGAGAGAGCCTTAATTGCAGTAGCAATTCCAGCAATAAGTCCGCCTCCACCAACTGGAATGACAACTGCATCGGGGTCTGGTACTTGTTCCAAAATTTCTAATCCAATTGTTCCCTGACCAGCCATAATGTGTGGATGATCATAACCGTTGATGTACATAAGTTTTTCATCATATGCCATTTTCATTGCAATATTCTTTGCTTCACCCATATCCCTGCCTTGGACTATAACACGTGCTCGATAGTTGCGACATTTTTGGATTTTCATAATGGGCGCAGCTGTTGGCATTACGACTGTCACGGGAATATTTAGCTTCCATCCGTGATAACTGAGAGCCTGAGTGGAGAGAATTTATCACTAAAGCCTTAGAATGAGTGGACAATACTAACCTGAGCATGATTACCCAATGAGGCTGATATTACTCCAATTTTTTTCTGTTCCTCTGAGAGGGATAGTAAGACGTAGCGGGCACCTCGTTCCTTGAAACTGAAAAAAAAAATGTTACGCATACGCCACAGTAACTGAATAAAACATTAAATAACTAATAGACCTGCCCGGTTTCCCCCATGCCTAAAGCCATCAGAGACACTCTTGTGGATGTTTTTTTGTTTTAAATACTTTATATAGCATGTTCTAGACAACGAAGAGTCATTATAGCGTTTCAGTTCTTACGGTTGATGTGATATATATGTATCTATTTATAATTTCTTATCATTTAATCTCTTTTTAATAACTGAACTCCTGAAAATGTACACAGTACCCAAGGACGAAAGGAAAAAATATACTTAGCACACACAGACATAAATACAAAACCATCACACAGTTGAAGTAGTACCCGTTGGATATGGTAACTGTTTGTAAGATGAATAAAAAAAGCAGATACCGGACCTAGTAATGAAAATAAGTGCCAATTGAACTTGAATTTTAAGTGAGACCCAGCGAAAACATCGGTCCTAGTATTCAAAACGATTCAGGAAACTTACTCATTAACCTAAAAATTGCCTATCTCCGGAAAAAAATTCTACCTATTTTTAGGGCTTCTGTATCGCTATGCACAAGACTGACTTGATCAAGTTTCGAAGGCGGTACTCAAATCCTTATAAAGGGTGTCCCAAAATTCACGCAAGAAGTAATTTTGATAAAAAACACAGGTTTTTAATGAAGAATTGTAAATGTATACAGTATAGGGTTATGTACAGAATATCATATCGGCTTTGCTAGCACATACGCACTCTTTTGTCGAAGTTTTCCATGGCCGTTTTGCATAAATGTGGCTGAATTTCATTAATACAGCGTTCAATTTGTTCCTTCAAGGCGTGAGTGGTCGTTGGCTTGTTGGAATAAACCTAAGTTTTCAAAAAACCAAAAGAAATAAGTCCAACAGCGTTAAATCGGTTCTGATCACTAAAACGGGAAATTACACGACGAGGAAATGACTCATGCAGTAATTGAATTGTTTCTCGGGCTGTATGGCATGTGGCATCGTCTTGTTGAAACCACATGTCGTCCATATCTATATCTTAAAATTTAAGTACAAAACACTAGATTATCATATCGCGATAGCGAGCACCATTAACTGTTATTGCCACAATGGTCCGATGGTGCCTCCAGCCCAAAATCTGCACCAAACAGGGACACGTTGTGGATGCATTTATTTCTCAACAATCACCCGTGGATTTTCTGAACCCCAAATTCGACAATTTTGACGATTAATAAAGCCATCAAGATGAAAATGACCCTCATTGTTTGAAAAATCATTACCCACTTCTTGTTGTTCCATAATCCATTCAACGCACCTTTTCGCTGTGCATGGTCAGTAGGCTTCAGTTCTTGAGTCAATTGCAATTTGTATGCATGAATATGCAAATCTTTCGTAAGAATACGCTGTAGAGAGCGTCTCGAAATGTCTAATACCACGGTGCCGAATTGATGTTCCTGGACCCTCAACAACACTCCCACGAACTACTTCGATGTTTTGTGTTGAACGACTTTTTGCAGGACGGCTAGAGTATCTAAGAACACTAATTAATCCAGTCTCCCTGAGTTTCTGAATTAATCTCTTCACAGTTGATAAAGTTAAATCACTATTCTGACCATATTTTGTACAAAAATTGCGAACTGTAGCTGCCAAACCTGCATTATTTTTAAAATATTACTCAACAATGAAAATGCGTTGTTCTTTCATGTAGCACTCCACTTTTAATAACCCTGAACTGTCAGCTGTCAAGCTATCTTTTTTTTTCGTTGGCAACACTTTACCGCACAAATGGCGTAAAATTCAAAACTTGAGTGAATTTTGGGACATCCTTTACCTACCTCAGTATAAAATTGTTCAAAATATTTTTCCAACTTATCTCCTTTCAATTACTTAATTCACAAATCCAAACTAATTACTTCCTCTTGTTAACTCTCAACTTTCACTTTATCACAAAATTAAAACTTCGCCCATTATCACTTTTCCAATCTCTTCGCCACGGTTCTAAACCAACTGCGTGGTCTGGATCGCCATCACTTATATAGCAGAAGTTTCTGATAGCCAGAAACTTCTAGCAAATTCTTCGACCACTGGAACAAAAAAAAATCTGATGTAATAATTCCAAGATGACAATCATTTCATGCAGTTATAATTCTCTCTTGTTCTCTCTTATCCGTGATATTATCCGAACTGTGGAGACTAACCGCAGACACGAACCCCGAATGAAAAGACACTTTGGAATGGGCTGGAGGAGCGTAGTTATTATTCTACATTTTTGTAGCATGCTTTTAGGTGATGTTACAGTACATATATATCATTAATAAAATACATATACTCGCATGTTATGATACATGAAGATTCCTTACATAAATGCAAGATATCCCGGATCGGCACACGACTCGCATGTGTTCCATATATCAACCTTAAAGACAATACTGGACGAAAGGTACTCGTACCATAGTAGGGAAAGTAATACATGGTTATTAGATACTACGAACAGGTTATTATTTGGTTACCATCAAATTAATTTAAATTAATTTTAGGAGATGCTGAATATGCTGTGAAACATTATCTAATAACTCCACATAGGGATCCAGAAGAAATGTCATTGCAAAATACATGAGTCTGCGTATTACACCCGACGAACAGCATATGTCCTTGAAAATAAAGTCCAACACCCTACTGGTGAACACAGGTCGTACCATTTATGACAAGTACTTGCATGAAGCTCAGTCAACTCAGTATAGAATGTACTACAGTAAAATAGAACAATCTTCAAGAACGAACGTACTTCTTAAATTGCTATGCAACGGACATGAAATTTTCAAAATTAGAGGGGAATTAGTTAACCTTAACTATGGTATCATATCAAGAAGAGCTTCTAATTTTGAGCGATCTATGTAACTTAAGAGAGAAAGACGATGTGTTTCATTTTGTCGCAATATGTTCGATTCTTAAAGAGTTTCTTCTTCGTTTTTTTGGGACTTACACATTAAGTATGGATAAAACGAACCACTTTGAAAGGGGAAAAAGGCTGTAAAGTGTTATACAATTACACCGTGAACGCACTTCGCTACAGAAAACCCATCATAAAGGAAGGTTTTTAAGTTATTTGGACTCTTTTTTTAATTACTCTAATATCGAATAAATACATAGTAGGTAAAGATATTGCTGTCAATCTGGTAGACGGCCTTAGGCCAAACCAAATAAGACTTATGTGTAACTAAATTGTAATGAATTTTGATAATGATATACTCGTACAAGCCATCTAACTAACTAAAACTTATGTCCAACAGTGACACTGATGTAAGTCTTACCTACTAGTTACATTCGGTGAGTAAATTCAATAAAAAATGTTGCTTAGGATATTTAGTTCTGAATGGAGAGAGATAGAGATTCAAGATGTCATTCATTGTGCAAATGTTTATATTGCAATTCAATAAATAATAAAACAAAGGCTATGGCAAAAAAGACGACAGTCTGCCTGAGCAGAAATAAGGCATAAACCGATATAGAGAGTAATAAAACAAAACTAAAAACTTGTCATAAAACCCCCACCATTAAATGAAAATAATTTTATTTTTCGTACAAAATTTTCCCAAACAACTACAATCCAGGTATATTTTGGGGAAATTAGATATGTCTTCCAACCATAAAAACAGGTGAGTATTCTTCCGGTGCCAGTTAGTCTTGCAACTGCAATATTGAAAATTAACCGATAAAGAATAAAAAAAAAAAACTCAAATGAGTAGAAACAAGGAAAATAGTTGAACGTTTTGGCATAATAACTTTGCATTTTCAGGTTGAAATAAGTAAGTTTTCGGTCTTATAAAGCCAACAAATCTGATTAAAACCGAAAGAAGTTTAAAAAGCCAGAATAGACTGCAATGGCCACATTCGACGTGCACAATTCTTACATGACAAAAAATTGAGGCAGAAAATCCTGCAATGTCACAAAGATAGTAAAAATGTTTGGTCATTCGTCAAAAATATTTAAAATTTAGTCTCGTCTGCCATCCCCACGCTCTTTTACAATGTCATTCCAGCTGTCAGCTCCTTGAACAAAGCCAATCTGCTTGCTGCTCAATTTTCAGTGAACTCCACGCTGCCAGATAATGTTTTGTATCCGCCTGTAGTTGAGAGCGTTAAAATCCCCATGGGACAAGTCCACTTTCGCTCTCGTACAGTTGCGGGAGTATTCGAAGGTCTTAACATATACAAATTCGCTGGTCCAGATTGTATCCCCCCATAGTTTTGAAGATTTGTTTATGACTCCTTCCACGCTGGCAAAACCTGTGCGTAAGCTTTTCTGTCTATCCTACTCTTCAGGGCTCTTTCCGAGTAGATGAAAAACAGCATTTGACCAGCCCGTCCATAAATAAGGCGAATCTTCCCCTTGTCCAATTGCCGACCCATTGCACTTACGTCCCTTCTTTCCAAGGCCATGGAAACGCTGATAAATCGTCAGCTTATGAAATATCTCGATTCACGAAAACTCCTTAATGACCAGCAGTATGGTTTTCGTAGCAACAAGTCCACTGGTGATTTGATGACATATCTCACCGAGAAGTGGAACCAACCTCTTCATCATTTGGGCGAAACTAAGATGGTTGTGCTTGATACTTCAAAGGCATTTTAGAGAATTTAGCATCAGGCTCTTTTGTCGAAAATGCGTGCTTATGGCATCGATGAGTCTCTTCTTCATTGGATTATAAATTACCTTTCTGGGCGTTCAATGCAAGTTTTCGTGGACGGCTCCAAGTCTGCAATTCACCAAATAAATGCTGATGTTCCTCAAGGTTCTGTTTTGTCCCCCACTCTCTTTCTTATTTTTTTAAATGATCTCCGACCTGGACAGCATAATCAAGTGGGGTTCAACCAACAGAGTGGCATTTGATGCTTTCAAAACACAATGCTGTCTTCTGTCTCTCAAACGAAACCATAACCCTCAACCATTATCCATGAATGGTACTTGCATCGCTGAAACCGAAAGTCTTGCTATTCTCGGTATGTGTATGAATAACCATCTTCGATGGAACGATCTCATATTCGAGGTCGCCAAAAGTGCTGCAAAATGTCTAGGATTCCTTAAACGCTGCAGAAATATTTTACTCCATCTGATCTGGCCTGAATTTATAAGGCATTCATCCGCCCACAGCTGGAATATAATATCTGGTCTGGTACACCCAGGACCGTTCTGCACATACTAGACAGGGTACAGAACCGCACGTTAAAACTATAGGTGATAGAGACATTGTGAACTCCATACATATACTTGATCACTGTAGAAATGTCTCGTGTCTTTCCCTACTTTATCGCTTTTTAAAAAAAATGCTCCATCGAGTTCACCCTTAAACCAAACTGCGGTCATACTGTCAAATACAGGGATTCGTTTATACTAGTAAGCTGAACGATACAAATGTGGAATAATCTACCAAGCTCTGAATTTTCCCATCACTACAACCTTCAAACATTTAAAGCCAACGAGCACAGGCTCCTCCTATGTTCCCCTTCCCCCTTTTCCTAAACGCGCGTGCTCCGAAACAATATAAGGGTTTTCATATACCCTTTGGCACGCGCAAATTATAATAAAAAAAAAGAATCGCATACAGTGCAGATAAGCTTAAAATATCGAACTCGACAGTGCACAAGAATTACGTCACTTTAAAGAATCATCGACTCTTAACACCCAAGCGGAAGGTCCAAATTAACATTAAAGCAGAAAGACCAAACTATAAAATTAATAAGCAAAACGGATCGATGGCTTACAGCTTACATAGAAATCTGTGCAGAGTTAAACCGATCGCACTCAAAGCAGAACAATGACAAAAAGCAGTTTAGCTGACGCAGGCCTTCACGGTCGAGTAGTAGTACGAAAACCTTTGCTATAACCTCAAAACAAAGTCAAACCGCTAGATTGGGGAAGAGAGCATCAGGATTGTACATCAACCGACTGCTCGAAAGTCGGAAAGGACGGACGAGTCCAAATTTTAAGTTTTTGAATAAAAAAGGAGAATTTATGTTCAGCTCGCTAGCTGTGTGGTCCCAACAATCAAGCTTGACGGTGGTTCAATAATAGCCTGGGATGTTTCTCTTCTGCCTGTGTTGGGACCTAATCCGTATCGATAGAATAATGAATAGGGAGAAGTACAGACAAATATTAGAAGAACATACCTTATCATCGGGTTAGCGATTAATAGGTCCTGGACCAATAAGAAAGAGAAGAAATACTGTAAAATATGAAAGAGCTTGCCCAATCGCCAGACCTTAACCCAATACAGCTGCTTTGGGACGAACTTGACAGAGAGATTCAAAGACTGTGTCCAACATCGAAAGACAACTTTGGGAGATCCTTCAAGTAACCTGGAGATCAATGACAATGGAAACTATTATTAAGAAGCTGATCGATAGGATGCATAGGTTGACGGTCAAGGTGGTACGAGGTGGATTTTTCGACGAAAAAGTGGTCTAACTCTTTTCATTTATTAGGTTCAATCAATTTGTTCATCTGACTAGGTAAATATACTAATGAACCTATTTACAATTAATTTTAATTAGATTAGAAACAAAGAATTTTCTCTAACTGAATGTATTGTCCGGAAACTAATGGACAGAAGTCCATTGATCCTTCAAAGTAAGCTCAAAATTACAATATTCAAATTATGCTTTATTTATTATAACAAAAAAAAATGGATTGTATTATCAATCACCGGAAGCGAGTGCTATGAATTTTTTTTTAATGCGCAATATATATTCACTGCGCCTAACTCCTTATCAAATATTTAATTTCTAGTTCCTTTAGTTCAGTCTAATAATACCTGCCAAAAAAAATAATTTTTTTTTACTCAAAGACCTTATCGGGTTTTGTCAACGTGAGTCTAGTGGCCACCATCTATAAACTTGCATAGGAAGCAGCAACGCAGAATATGTTGTTCTTATCAATTTACTAAAAAACAATAATAAATAGTTTTGTTTCAGTTTTACAAGTAGTTGTCATATTTTTCCAAACAAGTGTAATGTCCTAATTATTTCAAATTTTAACTTTGTAGGTACGCTTGTTCATAATCACCTAAGAGAAACAAATTGTGTACTCGTATTTTATTCGTTCTCCTCATCTCTTCGGTCGCAATCCGTAATCGGCCAGAACAATACTTTCAATGTAAATAATGGAAAATTCACGAGATCGACTAGACTTGATGATCGATGCCCCTTAGGGTGATTTAAATTTAAATTTTATTTCCATTCCACAATGTCTTACTGATAAGGCTTAAGTAGAAGTCAAGTTAGAACCAGTTTAGATTGATTAGTAAGTGCATTGCATTATTGCATATTAAATCTATAATATGAGATTAAAACACGCCGGGTCTTTTGCTTTGGTAAATCAACAAGTTTTTCACTTCAATACAAAGCATACTGTAAGGTCAAATCAGTAGAAGCAGCATTACATACGTTAGTCAATAAGATCGAGTACTCCCTGTAGCATAAGGAGTAACTTTCCTATATATAGGAGACGCTTTTAATAACGTCTACTCATATGCGACGACGAAAGCACTGCCTAATCTGAAGGTAGATAGCTCACTTGGCGAGTTGATTAATCTACTGCTTAATAGTCGGATTATCAACTCAAAGCTGGGTGGGACATCTGTTAGAAGATTTGTCAGCAGGGGAACCCCTCAAGGGAGCATCCTATCCTCACTTCTTTGAAATTTGGTGTTTAAAGAACTATTGATAATCCTGGAAGCTGAGAGTTGCGGAGTTATCGCCTATGCGGAAGACATTACTATACTGCTAAACACCGCATTACCTTAAAAGAGCTTCTTCTTTGAATAAGCTACCTAGGTGGATAGCTGGGTGTAGTCTAGAAGTGATTCCCCACATAAACGAACTTGTCCTCTTCTCAAGGAAATATAAAATCCCTTCATCCCTTAATGGTACAAGCTTAACCTTTCCAACGAGGCAAAATATCTGCGTCTTATTTTGGACAGAAAACTAAGCTGGAAACCTAACATACAAGAAAGAGTAAAGAAAGCCACTGTCGCATTCTTCTCTTGCAAAGAAGCCATTGGGAACAAATAGGGCTTACAACCCAGATTAACTCCCTGGGTCTATATCTCGGTCATCAGACCGATCCTTATGTACGGGGTAAGGCGATAAACTAGAGGATATTAAGCAAGGCCCAGCCTGTCTGTGTATTAGATATTATGGACACTCTTTTTCATTTAACACCCCTCGTCATTTCTGGCAAATGGCAGCTAGCTCAGCTATTCGCCTTAAAGCTACTTTACAGTGGTCCAAGAAGTATTTGGCCACGCCTCCATCTTAAACAAGTTTAATAACTTCCCTGAAGACATTGACTATACCATACCTAAATTAAATTTTGACAAAAACTTCCAAGTTACCGTCCCTTCCAGAGCATTCTGGTGTGGTTTTACGGAAGATAAGTCGTCACATTTTCATACCGTCGCGACGGTTCAAAAACTAACAACAGTGGGGGGTGGTGGTGTCTTCTCTGATAGGCTTAATTTAAACCTCTTGTTTCGTCTCGCATACCACTATAGCATATTCCAGGCGGAGATAATGGCAATAAGGGAAGTCTTGTCTTGGCTAAAGAAAAACGTGATATCAACCGTTGATATCCGCAGCTTTTCAGATAGCCAAGCAACAATCAAATTCTTGGAATCATTCTCAGTAAATTCTATAACAGCTCTAGACTGCCAGTTGTCTCTTACAGAGATGGCGGAGCAGTTTAATATTCACCTAATTTGGGTGGCGGGGCATAAGGATATTCCAGTGAATTGTAAGGCTGACAAACTTGCCAGATATGGAACAACAATACCCATCCTTCCAGGCAAAAGTTCACTGGGTTTGCCTATCGTTACATGCAAACTTAAATTAAAGCTGGATGCTATTGAAAGGACAAATTCTAGGTGGACAAGTGGTACAACTTGTCTAGCGACAAAACAGATTTGGCCTAAACTGTTTCTGAAACGCTCTCAATAGACAGCATATCAGCGCTGTTATAGGTGTCATCACTGGACACTGTCTAATAGGCAAGCATGCAACAAGGCTTGGCGTTTTCTCAAGTGATTTCTGCAGGAGCTGCATTGACGAGGAGGAGGAGGAAACTATGCTTCACCTTCTTTGGACCTGCCCACCTCTCTCCCAAAGAGAGAATCTCAACTTAGGAGCCTGCTATTTCAACCACCTAAATGAGCTAAATGAAATAAAAGTTAGGGACCTTCTACGCTTCATTAGAAGCTCCAAATGGTTCAATGAGTAGGCTAGTGACCGCTTCCCAAAAGTGTATACTTGGTCATAGAACTTGGTGTATCCTTAGAGAGAAGCTTGCTAATATTGACTTTTTAAGTTAATAAGTAATACCCAGGTCTACCCCGGACTGTACCGCCATTTAAAGTAAGTAATGTCAAAGTAAAGAATGAAACAGTGTTGGAAAATTCCACAAAGAAGATCCAAGGGAAGTTAACATAATCGTTAAACAACTCGGCTACACAGGTGTTGTCCCTGGCATGGTCAGAAGCTATACTATTTAGTCATTCAAGCACGCGATCCACATGTGATCGGAAAACTTGGTCGGACTTGGCGACCTCAATGACAATTGTGAAAGATTTGTAGATTTCTGCAACTCCAATCGCCTAGTCATAGGATGCACCATGTTTGAGCACAGGACCTGGAACAAAGTCAAATTGAATGTCTACTGACAGATAATCAACGTCCAACAAAATTGATCAAGATATTCGCTAGACCCTTACTTCTTAACTGAAACATTGGCGAACATAGCCTCGGCGACCTCAATTATAATGGTGAAAGATTTGTAGATTTCTGCAATACCAATCACCTAGTCATAGGAGGCACCATGTTTGAGTGCAAGACCTGCCACAAAGTCAAACTAGATGTCAACTGAAAGACAATCAACGTCCAACAAAATTGATCATTTGGCAATCAATCGACGTCCAATATGGGGATGGCTCGTGATCACTATCTTATGGCTTTCACAGTCCAATTACATACTGCATCTACGAGTATTCGAAGACCTCGCAATATCACCTGAATAACACCGACCGCCTAAAAAATCCCACAGTGTTGGAAAGCGCATTTTGCTACGTTCTTAAACCGTGAATTTGCCAGCAATGTGCACCCAAATCACATTAAGTTGGCCGAAGTCGCATATCAACTCCTAGTAAGGATGAGATCACTACTGCGATTAAAGCACTGAAGAACAACAAGGCCGAAGGACTTGATGGTATTTTTGCGTAGCCTCTGCATGTAGCGCCAAAAACATCAGCAAAGCTTTTGCAACCAATTGTAGAGCGAGCTTGGGAAGCAGAGAACTTTCCCGATAAAAGAGAATGATTGTCAAACTCCATGAGAAAGGAAGTCCTATGGAGTGCGAAAACTGAAGAGATATTTATGCGCTCCCTGCACTTGCTAAAATAATAGCTAAAGTCATCCTAGAGTGAATAAAGAAATATCTGGCGGACATGCTCGATGGCAAATAAACAGGTCTCCTCTCTGGATCTTCCTATGTCGATCATATCAACACCTTAGTGTTGAATAGTGCATTGAATATCGGTCGTCACCTGCTTTTCATCAATTTTGCAAAGGCATTCGACAGTGTCAACAATGATTTTATTTAGCTTGCCTTACGCAGGAGAGGTATAACAGAAAAACTAATAGCTTTATAAAGGCAACTTATGATGGGTCAAAGTATCTGTCAGAGGAATTCGAGGTCCAAAGTGCATTCCAACGAGGCTGCATTCTTTCTCCAATATTGTTTTTATGGTTTTATTGTTTTAT
Source organism: Pocota personata (assembly GCA_963082735.1). Taxonomy (NCBI): domain Eukaryota; kingdom Metazoa; phylum Arthropoda; class Insecta; order Diptera; family Syrphidae; genus Pocota; species Pocota personata. Next base: position 259,526,600 of record OY720429.1, on the reverse strand, counting down.
TAGAGGTATGTTTTGCGCTGCTTTTCCGACGGGAACGGAGATATTCATTGGATCCTTACTTCTCATCTCAAACATCTCGACGACTCTGACAACGTATGCTTACAGGATTATGGGCATTCAACAAATGACAGCAGATGTGGAGAGAGAGGTAATGTCGCGGAGCTGAAGATGAATAATGCCGAAAAAAGGTTTTTTTTATTTTTTGTACTTTTGTTCCCCACTACTTTGGACTATGATCGCAAATTAAATTTGCGAAAAGATGCGAACCTAAATCTGACACCATGCACTGAATGTACATGGCAATTGTTAGGCCCATTTTAACTTGCATGTGCTTGCTTCGGTTGCCAGCCGCTGAAAAAGCCACAAATCGGAAAGTACTTACAAAAATAAAACGGTTAGCGCATACACGTACAACCTGCGCCATGAGAACACCACACCGATTGCAACCCTGGTAACGATGCTTGCATTATCATCACTTGACCTGTACACAAAAGAGGTTACAGCCAAAAGTGCCTATGACTCCAGCAATCCAATTCCTGGATAAAGGCTAGAGAGGTCATCGAGCCATCGCCAGATGCGCATAAATGGACACAAAAACTTAAGGCCTGACTTTAACCTAGATTTCCAAACAAAATTCCCCCGCGAGATGACTGGGCGAAGGAAGACTTGTGGATCCAAGTAACATATCTGTCTTTACAGATGGGTTAAAATTGGCAGACACATTTTCATAGACAGTCAAGTTTTGATTGCAACTTGATGAAGCTATCTCATCCACGGTGATATAATCAAACGGAAACGAATGGGCCGACGAACTGGCTAGAATAGGTTCAGAACTGGACCAAACTAGGATAGATCAATCATTCCTAGCTTCAATGAAATTAAATTTAGCATCAAAATGAACTTTCTAAAGATGACCGGTGAAAAATGGGACACATTTCCATCATGCCGGGTCTCAAGGAACTTACCTATTAACACTACATAATAAGAAAAAACAAAAGACCTTCTCATACTTGGCAAATCACACTTAAGACTTCTAATAGGTACATATATAGGATTCGCTTAAGTATCACTGGACTATGCAAAGGATGCGAAGAGGGCACAACACACTTTCTTTGCGAATGCCTAGATCCAGAAAAACAGCCCTCGGCGAATTCTTCTTAAATAATTTGGGCGAACTATCAACAAAGCCCCGATAACCAATATAAAGTTTTTTTTCACTCCAATTGGTTTGGGGAGACCGGAAACCTTTAAAGCTACTAAGTCTTCCTTTCCTTCTTGTTCATTCATTTCAGGTACGAGTACACCCATCCCACAAAGGGAAATCCATGGAGATCCTAGATGAATCCATGGAGATCTGAGTGTGGCTTGCAATATCAATATCAAGTGCAGCCACTCCTACAACCTAACTTAATCATTGCTGGACAACTAGTAGAGAGAGAGTAAAGAGTTTCCAATATCTTGAGAGTATTGTCGTTCCAAAGTCGGAACCGAACAGGTATGTTGTTCAATTATCTTTAACACCAAACAGCTGTGACTGTTCCGCTTCAATGTTGAAGCTATTCGTGGATCTTTTTTTTTTTCTAATCGCATTTCAAATGCACAGCTTCATGAGAGGACATTCGATGACGAAAGTGACTGTGGATTAGACACACGTTTCGAAGAGGTGATAGGTCCACGTGATGCAATGGAACTCATTACCTAGGATGCCAGAAGATCGGGCCGACCAAGGAATGCACAGCGCAGAATAGTGGAGGAGGAGTCACGGCAACTGAGGAAAAGTTGGAGAGAGTTAAGGAACATCGCGAGTAAACGTAAAAGATGGCCCGAATGCGTGGTAAAGACCCTAGGACATACAAGAGGAAACAGGACACTCATGTTTTAAAATTTATTTAATAAATTTTAATAAAGAAACGTTCATTAAAGGATTTGAAGGTCAAACTCAATAAAAATATCTAAATGCATGCACATATTTGTTTGAACCCTATTCAATGCAACTACTCAATTGCAAAATGTTAATTTGAATTAGCTGATACGAGTAAGTTAATAAAATAAGATCACACGTTAGATCTTTCGTTGCACAGTTGTTTATGCGAATTTGTATCCATAAATATTTTCGATGGTAGGAATATTTGATTGGTCAAAATATTTTTGTTTACAAACTTTTCAAATGTTAATTTGTTTATTTTTTAACTTTCAATTTGCAGAAACTAATCTAAATAATAATATTATTTGCCAAAAAATTTAAGTAATTGACTATTTACCCGGTAACAAATATTACTTAACAAATATGAGAATTGCGAAATGAAGATTAGCATACTTTAATTGAACGTTTAGATGTTATTCGTTAAAATTTTACACCCGGCAACAAAGTGGCCAAAGTAACTATGTAGATACCTTTTCAATCAGGTACTAAACTCATATCAATAGATTAATGGAGAGAACTAACACGTATTGTATTTTTATTGTTAAATTTTCAAACCGGTAGAATGTTTTTTCTTCCTACATAAGTCTAAAGTAATTTGTTCGGTCACACTATCACATTAAACATACAAATTACTCTGTGTCACACCTGTCTATTGAACAATTGTTATGAGTTTAACAGCTGATATACAAAACAGCCCATCGAACTGTAGAGTAATGCTAAGCTTTCCATAAAAGTGTTCAAAATAATATTTACCCTATGAGTAATTTTGCTATCAAGTATAACAATTTTTAGGCAAATAACTGCATTACTAAGCGAAATTTGTTCAAAGTTGAAAGTTGATTTATAAGCCAATTAGCAACTACTCGTTTATCTAAAAATTAATATCTTCACAGCAAACTATAATTATGCAAACATTCGGAAAATTTGTAAATAAATATATTTTCGTTAACAAATTAATATTTGCCACTGAAATTTCTTATAACACAGATGTACTCGTATTTTGCGTAAAAATATTTTCCTTGTACATCAATAATATTTGGATTAGTTGTAACAAAAGTTTTTTTCTTTTTATTGAAAAGGGAAATTTCAAAATCCCGGAGCACTCAACTCGATTTTCAGTCCATTGTATTACAAGACAAAAACCCCATTTTGGTGTATCGGGTGGAGAAACTTAGATTTTGTTCGTTTCTCTTTTATTTTCGTTGACCGTTGGTTGCTGTTCCCAGCTTGGTTTCGAACCTGTACAACTCGAGTCAAACACATTACATCGTGGCCACCCTCTATAATAAAAGTTACTATGGAACTAAAGTCGTTACTGATTGGATTTTTTTTTAAATTAAATTAAGTATGATCACAGATTTTGGTACAAATGAGGAGAGATCACTTCGAATTGGGTGATAAAAATAGAAACAAAGTTGTCAGATATGGAGATGATATTTGTTTGGTGACCATGAAAACCATTTGCATTATGGACACTTTTAGCACAACCATTATGAATATTCAGATTGGCCGAGTGTAAACTAAATTCTTTTGTAATGTTTAAAACTACAGCGCTTACTCGTAGGTTGGCTGAACAAAGATGCCTCCTAGTAGCCTGAACGACTGTGTTCACTAGTATGCGTAAATATTTTTGACTTTTTTGATTTTGAGAGGGGAAATAAAGGGTTTGAATAGCAAACAGCCAAGCAGAATACATGTGTTTTATTTTAAAATCGAGCTGAATCTATAACATCTCCTAAGGAGAATAACAATCCTTAAAAAAAGGAATATTCGAGATCACCATACAAATTATCGCTATGCTACGTTCAAATCAGCTTTGCTCATTAGTGTCTTAAAAAAAACTCACCCCATTGCAACATCGGTGATCATGATTTATTGATTCTTCCAAAAATCCAATCACGTACGACTTTGGCCAAATAGTGACTTTTATTCATTCAACAATTCTCTAAAGCTAAACCTAAATAAACACAAGAAACCCACGTCTCCATTTATCCGCCCACGTATCTATGATACGCTTGTAACTTTTGAACAGTTTGATCTAAAGAAATTTTCCATATGAATTGAACCGAAATAAGCACAAAATAAAATATTATGGATCACATAGTACATCAAAATAAACACCTTTATCAAGAGACATATCAAATGAAAGTTGGAGACTGAAGAAATAAGTGAATTATGCAAGAAATATTTGACTTTGATCAACTTTGTTTCTCTCTACATTTTACACACACCCCATTTGATTTTGACAATTCTGACGAAACTACTTACACATGACTAAATATACAAACCAAATTTCATCAAAATCCGTTCAGTCGTTTCTGAGCTAGACGTGTGAGAACCCGATTCTTCTATTCAATGAGAAAGGAACATTAGCAAAAAGTTAAAGCTTTTAAAACTTAGTGATTGGGTTTTGAATTATAGGTTCCTGGAAATACTGACGAACGCCAGCTAAGAGAGAAGAGATTCATTTGGGTAAATTCTAACAAGCTGAGCAGAGTGAAATAAGGCTGCGTTCATAATTTTCTGTCAGCAACATTAAATTAAATTAAATTAATTCAGTTATTGCTCGCAAGTATACACATTTCTAGGAGATATTATGGGATAAAGCTAGTAAACTATCTGAGGACAAATACGCGGAAACTTGTTCTTAATTAGTCCAGTCGCACATCTAATACGCAAACAGAAAACAGGCAGCACATACATCGGAAATGTTTAGGCAACTTTTTAATGTGCTCATAATAGTTTCCTTTTGATTCTGCACCCTTAGCGCTATTTCCAGTTGTTTTTCTTTCGCTGCGAGATACCAGCAACTGAAATAAGAATTTTTATTCTACCCTCAAAACTAATGATACTTTACTAAGGGCCGATTTTGAAAAAAAAAAAAAAAAAGAAGATAAAAGCAGATTAAAATCCATATCTGAAGTAATATGGACGTTTGTAATAAGACTTCATTCTCAGGTTTTCGGTAAAAATTTCAATAACGGTACTTTTTTCTTTTTTTTATAATTTGCACGTGTGAAAGGGGTTATGAATACCCTTATACTAATTTTTAGGACACGGGCGTTTTTAGGAAAGGGGAAGAGACAGAGAGAAAGACAGATTGGTGTAGTTATTTTGAAACTCAGCTGGTATTAAGTTTCAGTTAACTCCAAGGGTGGTTGTCCAGATAACTGGGGAGCTTGTTTGTTTTTGATTTTGTCGTTGCTCATGATTCACAGTATTCTTTTCCGTCCTCCTGATGTTATCATCACGATCAAGTTGCATTTTAGCCATATGACCGCCCTACTGCCAGTGTTATGCCTTCGCAGTAGAGTTGACATAAGCTTTCGCAATTGATCGACTTTTTTATTTATTTCATGCGAAATAAATAGATGATTGCTGGCATCAGAATTCGAACCGTGAACCTGTAGCGTGACAAGCGATGATGTTACCACTACACCGCGGCCACCACTTTACTTATTAGCGGACATGGCTAAATGATTCTATTCAAAATTGATATTTTAATACCGTGTGATTAAGTCTTTCTATCCATCGGTTCTATCCAGCACTTCTCCTTCATTCCTCACACAACTTCTGCAAAAATGTGCCTATTTAAATAATTTTGTATGCAACTTGCTTGCTGAAGTAGCTTGGTTGGTGGATTTGATTGAATCTGTTACCATTGCGAGTATTCAAGATTTTGACGCCAATTCGTAGATGAGGATGTTTTGGAAATATACACAATTTTTCGAAATGTTGGGTATTTAAAATTGTGCACATATTTAGTATGTTCAGGTATTATTGCTGTTGATTCAGATTGAAGAAGACGACAGGCAAAACCACTGAACAAATTTCTGAGGAGAGATTTCTGGGAATAAAACTCTCAAAAATACTCTTACATGGGCAAGTAACTAAACACAAGTACTCCAGATGCTCTCGAAATCACTCGATCTCTGCGACAGTGGTGAACATGTTATTGTAAGCTAGTTTGTAGCTAGTGTCTCAATAGCTACTTTCAAATATACTCTCAAATGGGTAAGCTTTTCAATACCCACTGTCGAGAGTAGCTCTCACGACACGAATTTCTCTCAAATAAATATGCAGTTTTAATCTGATAGGAAACAGAAGTTGATTTTTATTATAAAAATCAGAAATACGAATCAATGAAGAGTAATCTTACGAACTAGTATTTGTCTAAATTAAGAGGAAAGCTTCTGAACACTGTTTATTACAAGAATATAGCAGGCAATTTTCAAAAATAATTCTGCATACTTAAGAGAACATGTACTGAATATAAATACACGTGGAATGTTTCATATGTAATATAAATTATCCATATGCAAATAGAGTAGGTAACTCTCAAAATTCGATTTAAAGTGAATGTTCTGACGTACTTTTGTTTTAGCTAAATTATAATCGGTATCACTCTTAGTTTGGGACTACAGACCTACTACTAGTTCTGATGCTGTTATCTCCTAAAGTGTACGACTTTCTTATTCCATTAAACCAAATTATCGCTTAATCAAGTTGACCTCTCTGAAAATAAGTCCAAACTCGTGATGTTTTAACTTCAATTTCGTATTAAGAAATTGAAAATACACTCTTCTGTGAGGGAAATAAGTGAAGTACAACAGACCCTAAGCCCGGACTGGTGATGTTTAGTTTGAATTCAATTTCTTATTGAGAGGGAAATAAGTGAATTGCAACTGACCCCAACCACTCACCTTCCGGTAAACTGTAGAAAATCCTTCTTTAAGTACAAATCCATTCCATATAACTCTGATGAAGTGCATCTCTGCATACGACATCCAAAAATATAAGAAAATATGTGAAATATGAATAAAATACGTCCTGTTCTAAAAAAAATAATATCCTCACAGGACACGGTGTTCGTTCTACGCCTCCTTTGATTAAGAACGCTGCCGATGTGATATCACGGAAATTTATTTTCTGAGGATTTTTTGGATTACAAAATGGATCTTCAAACTCCTCTATGTCTTCGTTTCCTATTTGCTGTTTCAAATGTTCCGATGCATCGATATATTCTGATTCTGCTTCACTCCCATTCTTAGCACCATTCTTTTCACCTGCACCATTAGTTGGCATTTTTACAAAATCAACTGACTTACAAAAAGTCTCTTGGTAAATACTGAATTAAGTTTAGTTAACAATTAAACAGAAAAATTCACTCCAAATTCAACGGCCAGAGATAAGCGCGTCTACTCGTTCTCCTGAATCAATCGCAACTAATTCGCTATGATCTCAGTTAATCTTAAAGTAAGTTCTTCAAATCAAATGCAAATATTAGCACTCATTGCTTTAACAGTGTGTCGCTGTTAAAGCAAAAATATTATGTTAAAATAACAGAAAGCAGAAATTACGTATTGGAATTTTTTTTTATTGCTTCTATTTTCACCCTGTGATCGTTTAAAGTGACCGCCACAGCGATAAGGATCAGGCAACTTGTTTCTATTATAATCAAATTATGAATGAATAATGTAAGTATTTGGAAACCTAAACTTATCGGTAAGGCACAGTCGTTTAACAATAGACAAATTAGGAAGTGATATGAGAGGAAAATAGTTCAGAGGAAAATAGTTCAGAGGAAAAGTATCATAAGATTGATCATCAATTTATAGAAAGTGGGAATACCTATTAAGATTATGAAAGTAAGCAAAACAATTTAAATAAATCAAAAGTTCATTTGGATCAGCAAAATAAGTAAAGCACTATTTTTGAGGATGATCGACATATTTGAATTATTATTCTTTTCTTTTTTTTCGAAAAAAAAGATAAGACTCATTTAACAATGCAAATTAACTACACGGGGTGGCTAAGCTTCAATAAATAATTGCTTGCAATTAACCTCGAAGGCAACTAGTCGACAAATGATTGCTGATCAAAACTTTATTTACATCTGTGGCGCTGTGTTTAATTTTCTACGCTTACACACATAGACTAAAATTGCGACAGAGTTCACTGAAGAATATCTTAATGGGCCAGCGCACAATGGATCAATTTTCCCCCGGGGTAAGACCGGGGTATCTTTTACTTCAATTTTTTTTTTTGCCGAGAGGGTGAAAATCTTCTAAAGACACCATAAGGGTCGACCGAGCGTGCTTATGGTAGTGTGAGATTTTTACTCACTAAAAACACCTCTCTCGAAGATTAATACTACAACCAAGCCGACGCTTATCCAGCAGTAGTAGCACTTTAGGCAGGTTAAATTACAATGAAAGTTCCTGCGGTTTTTACGACCGGCATATACGAGTACTATGACGCGAGGTCAAAAGGTTTTGTCCTTTGCAGACGACGAATTGTATTGTTCGCGTCAAGTAGTTGAATGACGGTACGGTTACAATGGCCGTGAACACGATCTTTGTGTTTAGGAGCAAATATAAAAACGCACGTGTTCTTAAAAATTAGTATAAGGGTATTCATATCCCCTTTAACACGTGCAAATTATAAAAAAAAAAAACCGCCCCGCGCTCTATCAGAAGGATGATAGGCGTAATAACCAGCGTAGCCTGTGATCTTTATTTGCGATTCCCTTGTCAGTTTTACCCCGGGGGAAATGATCCAGTGTGCACTGACCCAATGAAAATATCTCCACTTGGCTACAATCGTAGCAAGAAGATTCAAACCCTTTAGACGATCACCAACGATCGTTTAAAGGATTTGAATTCAAATCTCCAGTCAACAACTCACCAGTGCTGCCGTCACCGTTTTCCCTTCAAAAGCAAGAGAGGAAATTGCTTATGTGGTCAATTTGAGATGCTCTTCCTTGAAACCAGGCGACAGCGGAAGAGTTATCCCAATGAAATAATGAAAGCGTCTAAAACTCCAATTAAGTCGCACTGTGAATACTATATATGGGGTACTTAACTACTCAAGTCTATGAAATCTTGATAAAAGAAATGATAGCGGACGAATCCTCAATAGGCGAACGGCAATGCTTACGCCGCCAAATGACAAAATATCCTATGGATGGGGAACTCAAAGTTTGGATTCTACGTCGTTGTAAATGCCTTAAAATGAAAGAAAAAAATCCTTTTATTGTTGTGAGGATGACTGACGGTAGATGGCATATTGTGATAATGTAAAAATAGCGGAACTCAGCGTAACTCGCATAATTAACATTGAAATATGGTTCAACTTAAAGTAAGACAAGTCTAACGATTCTGATTGTAGAATCGGGGTGTTTCTACAAGTTCTTCAGGTCAACGGATTCAAGCTGATTAACTTTGTTCTCCGGAAATATCACAAATAGCAAGGGCAAGAGACTACCAAGGGTACTACTCTGCATTTCAGTTCGAAAGTCAAAGCACTTGGACACAAATGATTAGAGCTTAGTACCTAATCTGAAAATCGGATTGCATTAGAAAATCTGAAAATTAATTCATTCGTTAAAGGCATTTATTTAAAGCTTTAAATTATACTTAATGGTTGAAATTTGTAGCACCAACTTAAGGCGGGGTTTCACATATGTACATTGATTTGCTGGCGCCAGTGGTTATTGGCGCGCAAGTAAAAATAAAATTCATGATCTAACCTTTTTACAGCGCGCCATTTCGATTCTTGCATACATGGATGTAAAAAGTCAGAAACCCTTCAACTTTTTAATGAGTCAGTAAATTGGCAGAAAGTAAATCAAACTTTGTATTGAAAGCAAAGTTTTAATGGTGAAAAATAAAAATAAATACTGAATTTTCAACAAATAATACAATTTTTAGAACCTTGGATAAAACTGGGGTCGAATTACCGCATCAGTTATCGAGCAACACGTGACTGATAAATATTGATTTGACATTACCGTTTAAGAGATCGACTATCGAGTATCGAAAGTTGGCATTCTGTCATCAGTGATCGTGTATTTATTTATTCGATATGGTTTCTGCTGACGAACTGAGGTGCAATTGAGAGAAAATATGTAAGATTATCTTTGTTTATTGCTGTTTTTGCGTTTGTTAAAATTTGTTGTTTGAAATTTATTTCAGGTTGACTCTAAATTAAATTAACCCTCTGCAAAACGAGATTTTGGCAAATTTTATGAGCTGGGACAGCGGTTTGGGTGCATCCTCTAAAAATTAATCTTCTCCATTGTAAATAAGAATGTACTCTTGATTACCCTGAATCTTTTGATAAAACTGCAATCAAAAGTATCTGTTCTGAAAGATATTTTCAGAAAATTATAGTTTTGTATACGTACGTAGAGTCTTGTAAAGAGAAGGGATCGCTTTAATCTCTTAAACGTCATCGTTCAATACACTCAAATCGATCATCCTCTGAATCAGAAAATGAAAAATAAAGTAATTTTTTCATTTTTAATTGAAGACGATAAATACAAAACTTTTCCTCATATAAAAATAAATACTTTTGACATTTGTCAGCTATTCAATTCAATGTAGTAGAATTGTAGTAGTACAATTTTCAAAGTGTACTCGATACGTGACCATTCTTATGTGATCATCCCAATGTAGTTACTCGATCACTCGATAGCGTATGGATTTCATTCACTCGTTAACTGATGTCGTAACTCGACCCGTGGCTAGGTTATACACCTGTGTATAGACACACTTACTCGTAGACCAAAGGAGGCCATTGTGATTCCACGGGGTCTATCGATATTCTAACTATCTGAATTACCAGCCAGAGCATACAAAATGTATGTAGAATTATGTTGTTTAATCCACATATTGGCGTGACGAGTTATCCGTCCACTGATGAGACGATTTGGCCCCTGATCGCTGAGGTCGTCTAAAAGAAGAGCCCCCAGATTGAGCAGTCTTGTTTTGGACTCTGATGGACAGGTACAAAAGAAATGGAGGTTCTTAGTTGTACAGTTGAGGATATTGACAAATTCACTAATTTGTTTTTGCGTTCTACCATTTTTGTAATGAAGTATAACAAGTTTCCGTTCGTCCACGCTCCTTTGGCGGACTATCGTTTTATTTACACTTTTAACCACAAAAATTTAACTGAAATGCAATCACATAGAAGGCACAAATACTTTTAGGCAGTTGATGATTGTTTCCCAAAGTAACCTTGTATTTTTCTTCCAGTGAAATTCTTCGCTGTGAGATATACGTTTTGCTGGTTAGTTAAATATCCTGCGCTTATCTCCGTGCGTGCTACTGTATATATAAATTTTTTCTGTTGGCATATGGAAGCGACGTTAAGGCTCCGTCAAACAGAGAGCGTTTTTAACGCCGCGGTAAGATCATTTTACGCGGCGGTTAGATTATTTTGACGTGGCGTCCTTAACGCAGCGGTTAAGAACTTCAAACAGAGAGCTGTCAAAAATAATTAAGATTTTAATTTCAATAAAATGTCAAGCAGCTCGGATGAAGAATTATTATTATTTGCCGTGCTACGTTCTCGAAAAAGAAAAAGAATTTGGGTTCACGACATAAATAAAAAGAGAAATGAAGTCGGAGAATACCACCGATCTCATATCCCAGATCTCAGCCTTTAAAATTATGTTTTTGTAATTTTTATCATCCATGTCGTACAAACATGGATATTTTCTGACAAATTCGATTAATTGTTCCATTTTTATGACACAAAACTTCAAAACACTGGGCCCATTCATAAATGCAATATTGCGCAAGATGTGCTAAACAGAGAGTTCACAAATGCATGAATTTCCATCACTGCTAAGCAGAGAATTCATAAATGTAGTAGAGCTTTATTCATTGCGCAATTTTGAGCGCAATCATACAGGTGTCAGAATCGTATTGCATTTACATACCTACTTGTTACTGTGCTGTTGTTTTCGTGTTTTCGTTGATTTCTTTTTTGCTAAAAATGGATGAAAAAACTACAGATAAGTAAACATCTGATATGTGCTTTGCAGTAGACTTAAACTTGCATTTGCGCAGCTTTTTCTGCTTTGCATTGCGTTTGCTTTGCAAAGCTTGCATTTATGAATGGGCCCACTTTTAATACGCCGCGCGTCAACACCGAATGATGAAAATAATCTGTAATTTCACACAACACCGCATTTCACTGTCGCGTTCCAACGCCGCGTTGAATTTAACGTAACATTCAAAACGTGCTCTGTGTGACAGGGGCTATGTGTTGTAGTATAATACAACGCGACGGTGGAACGCGGAGGTAAAACGCGACGTTAAAACGCTCTCTGTTTGACGGAGCCTTTAGTTGGGCTTCAAAAAAGCATGAATTTTTGCTTTTGAGCTGACAACATTTTCTTGCCATCGTTCTCGTTACTGGAAAACGTTTGTCATGCCTCTCGTCTCGTAATACATAATAAGGCCCCTTACAAATACGAACATACATAATCCTTTTCTCCGGAATAATGAGCAAGCCTAATTAGGATGCAGTAAAAATAACTGTACCCATATGTCATTTGACCAATTTTTTAGATATGAACTTTTTACACCATCCCCTCAAGAAAAAAAACAAACTAAATATTTTTTTTATGTTTTTTTTTTTAATAGACCGCTTTTCTCTCTTTATTGAGTGACTTTTCTTTTCTCTTAAATTGTTATCAATTTCTTTTCTTTTTAAATATATATATCATCTGTTTTAAAACTTTCACACATGCCAGTAATTTTTAATAATTAATTAAAATAACATAATATTGTTTGTTTGTTCTTCTTTTTTTTAAATGTATATTTAAAAAATAATCCAACTAATGCTTTGCGCTAAAATTTTCAAATTAACATTTTTTTTTTTTTCTTAATTCTGAACGAAAAGAAATAATAAAATTAAAAATATTCACAATCCTATTTCCAAGAACCAAACAACAAAAGAACTAAACTTTCAATACATATAGCTACTTATGAATAGAAAAAAAAAATATTTATATTAATTATGTATTACAATGCATATGTAATATAATTATTTATTACTACAGTCATATCTCGTTTATTTTAGAATAAAAATAAATCATGTTTAATGAAACGAATTTTGCTTATTTATATAATATAAATTAAATCGTTTTTCTTTTATTTTATTTTTTTTAATTTGTATGTATAAGACGCGTTAAGTTTTTTTTTTTTGTTTTTTGTTAAATATTTATTTTTACAATTATTTTTTTATACATTTCCCTTTCATTTCGGTTTTGTGAGGTGGTGATTATTTCAATTTTAACTTAAGAAACATTTTGTTGCTCCTACTACGCTTTCCAAATATAGTTAATGTTGTTTGTTTTTTTTTTTTTTTTTTTTGTTTAATATTGAAATGCTACACTAATGCATAGTTAATAAGGAAAATAACATAAAAATGTTAGAAAACAAGTCGAAAAATAAATAACTATATATTTTGTTTTTCTTTTTTAAAACTTGCACTATTCTTAACAAATATTCTCATAATATTAAATATGCTTTAGTATTTTGATAGATTTGCTTTTTTTGTTTAGCATTTAGCAAGAATTAAGAATAAGTTTTTGGTTTTTCTTTTACATTTTTTTTTTTTGTTGATTTTACGTTTTACTATCACTCGTCTAAAAAGTATTAGGATTTTTCTTTTCTTTTCCAAAATGTATTTTCTTTTCTTGTCCAAAGTTTATGTCAAAAATATTTGTAATCCATTTTTTTTTTAAAGATAAGTTTCCCGAATTGGTACATTTTTTTTTAATTTCTAAGATGTGAAAGATACAATAAATTAGAGTTTCAAGTAAGTGTTATTCAAATGGATTAATAGATTTAAAAGAAAAATATGTTTTTAGAGAAAAAAGTGTAAAAGATTTGGAAAGCACTTCACACGATTTGGGGTTATTGTGGTAGTGGTCCTTTATACTGCAATAAGTTTGTAATTCTACTAAAAAATGCACTTTAAATTGGTGAACAAAATCGAGGGCACTAAATCGGCCGTTTCATTCAGAAGTGAGGTGACTAGTACTTTCAAGTGATACGAGTACCATGAGCGACTATGGGAATATAGGCAAATGTGGGACTACAAAAAGTCTGTTCTTACAAAAGGTCTGTTTCGCATAAGTTTGAAATTAGGTAAGGTGACTATCTATCACTTCTACTTTCGCAATTAAGGTAACTGTAATCTTTTGTCATCTAGAGTTCTATTACAAATCTGTATTGTCGAAGAAGTTACAGAAATCGATTTAGAAAATGACAACCATTGAAAAACGATAGCAGGATGAATATGCATAACATTTTTAACACATCCTGGAGTACTTTTTTGGTAACTTATTAGAAAGCTAAACAAAAATAGAAGTTTCGCATGTAAAATTAAAGGGATTGTACCAATGAAATCCTTTCTGGGCCGCATATGAAATAACTATAAAATAAATATAAAATACTTCAAGAAAACAAGCAACAAACGTTGGAAAAGACAATCGAAGATACTCAAAGCAATTACAATCCAATGTCAGCAGTGAAAAAGGATAAGAAGGAAAACCTAGAAATGGAATGTACATTCAAAGATATTACTAATGAAGTACGAATGCGATTAGCAGGAGCTCAGAATGGAAGAAGATTAGGCGATCCAACTAAATTCAATTCAAACATATCCTTAAACTCTTCTAAGTCTCGAGAAAGCTAACGAAAGGTTATAGCCACCCAAAAGAAAAAACAAAATATATATTTTTATTCGTAATAAAATTTTCAAAATAAATATTCAAAGTTCGACTAAAACACAGCCAAATCAGCCTGGACTAAAAGCATTTTTATTTCATTTCCAATGTAAACTCATTTTCAAGGAGAAATACTATGAGCAAGGAACAGATTGCACCAGCAAACAGCCAAATTTTAGGACTTATTCAGCTTATTCGTAAATCAAGGCAGGTCTACACATCCAACTGTTTGCTGGCGCCAGTGATTATTGGCGCGCCAGTAAAAAATAAAATAAAAATTGAATTATCAACAATTAATAAAATTGTTAAAAGGTTAAACGAAACGGGCGAGCTAAGTTGGATTTCTATTTTTGAACTTCTGCTGGCGCTGTACTTGCGCCAGCAAATATTTGCATGAACTTGCCTTGAACCAAATTAAAATAGCAAATGTTATATATTTAAATGTAAGCATGTCAAAAACTATTTCTTAAATCTTTCTCCGAACAAACATGACCTTGCTAACCGTTCTATTCGAAATGTGTCTCATTTTTCACACGAAAGGACGGAAGTTGATAAAAATTATTAGATAAACATAAAATCCTATAAAATTATATTATTCCAGGTGGTAGACAGAGTAGACACCCCTTTTCGCCCGTAAAGTGTTCGCGATTACTTTTCGAAGCTTGACAGATGGGTCGGTACTACAATCATCTCGGGGCGCTGCCACAGCGTTATAAGTTCACCCATCCTGAGAGGTTATAAAAACAAAAATAAAAATAAGCATTGTCAATAACAGCAATAGATATTGGTTGCAGCAGCCCATATTCAATACTCGAACAACACACCCATTTAGACAGATAATTAGACATCTAAACTAAGTAGTGCGCTTTCGAAAAAATGCTTTAAAACCCAAATGCATGACGCGTATTTCCAAAAGCGCACAGGCACCAAAATGTGGAAGACCTAATGAGATCAAATGTTTTTACAAAAAAATAATCCTTCTAAAACGAATCATATGACACCCCATCCTTCCCTTAGCTCCTATTTAAATAGACTTGTCATGAAATGTTTGAATTAATTAAAATGATGTACTGGAGTATGTCATGTATGCTAATATACATAGAATGAATTGTGAACACCGTTTTTAAAATTTCTAGTAAAAATATTTAAAAAAATAAAAAGCCAGTACCACCAGCTCAATCCACTCACCTATTGGTACTAATCACTTGTAGGTATACTAATCTTTTATCTTCATTATTTATCATAGTTTAAAAATGCGTGTCAAAAGAAAGTTCATACTTTTGATAACAATTTGTGGACTTATGTACAAGATTTTCTTAATAGTAGCTCTGTGGTTTTTTTTTATAAAGCTTTGGAATGGCAAAAGTAAAATTTTAACCCTCAGATGGCAACATATGTAAATGTCTAACAGTGGAACGAATACAAACAAGTGTGCAACTGTTTATTATTTTTAGCTCTCATAATATTTGCCTAAAACCTCAAACAAGAGAAAGCAAAAATAAAGTCCGAATTAAAGATTTGTCTTTACGAGTAAAAACGAGTGCCTACTGCATACTTGATACTTCCTTCTAACCCAAGTACTTTGATACTAAACGTCAAGCATACTCGTACAATCTCATACAGCGGGAACACTGACCTTACGATTGCAAATACTACACGCACCGTCTCTTTCACAGCGTACACAAATGTGTTACATAATAAAAACATGTCTCTTAGTGATGGGAACTATCGAATAAAAACTACGATAGTATCGAAATATTTTTTCAGTCGATAGTTATTAAAATTCATCCAAAAAATAGTTACGCCCGAAAATTGGTTTTGAAATTCTCTACAAGATGGAGGCTGAATTTTTTCAAAATTTCCAAAACTTGTTGCTAAGCAATCTCCCAAAATGTCCGACTTTACAACGAAGCTAATGATGGAAATCGTTTTTGAGTATGAAAACGGTGCGTCGTGCGAGAAAAATGATGACGGTTTCAAATTCTCTACAAGCTGAAAACCGAATTTTTAAAAATTACGTGTATATGAATGCAATAACTGAAAAATGGCCGACTTTTACTGAAAGTTAATGGAAATCTATTACAAATATTTGTTCTTGAATGAGTAAATACCCCAAAAAAGGTTTTCTTTGTAATGTGATCTCCAATACGAGCCGTCACTGCTCTGCGGGCAGAGTTCTTTGTTTTTCCCCCGGTTTCTGAATGAATTAATGAAATCATTCGATAGTTGAAATCATTCAGTTACTATTGATAGTGGAATTTATTCGATAATGCCCAAAACTAATGTCTTTTGATTAAGTTCTTAGAACGATGTACTGCTTTAATAGATACCGGTATTATCAACCTCTACCACCATGGACAGGAGAATCTTCAACAGCTAAATACGATCTTTGGCAAAACGAACGAGGGCTTATTTCAAATCAAAGAAAAGTAAAGTGCACGACTGGATCACACATACTTGCACCTATGTGCTGTTAATTTACAAATTACTAACATTTTAAATTTATGCGAAAATATTTTTATTTTTTTTTTGAAAATTAAAAAAGTAACACTTTTTTGACAACTTTTCAAAACTTGGTATACTTAGATTTCACATTTCAACAAAATCATTTGTCATTATGACAGATTTTAAAAAATTCGATAAAAAGTAAAGTACTGCTATGCAATATTTTTCGAAAAACCTGATATGCCGTTTAGTGACATATGCCGAGTAAAACCCAAATATTGAATTTAGAAAAAATCGATTCTTTGACAAATCGGCCCTTAGTAAAGTACAGTTAAGGTTAGAATGCAAATTCCGATTTCGCCTGTAATTCTGACCGCAAAGATCCCAGACATGAAGTTTGAAGAAAATGCATCCATCACACATACATTCAGACAGGCCGAATTACGAGACCTACTTTTTTGAGATTATCCATTATACGAGTAGTAATGTCAAGTTTGATCAAAATCTCGAGATTGAAAATGTTCAGGGGTTGAATTACCACATCAGTTATCGAGCAACACGTGACTGATAAATGTTGATTTGACATGACCGCTTAAGAGATCGAGTATCAAATATCGAAATTTGACATTCTGCCATCAGTGATCGTGTATATATTTATTCGATATGGTTTCTGCTGACGAGCTGAGCAGCATATGGGAGAAAATATGTAAGAATATCTTTGTTTACTGTTATTTTTGAGTTTGTTTAAATTTATTGTTTGAAATTGAGTCTAAATAAAATTAACCCTCTGCAAAAGGAGATTTTGGTAAATTTTATGAGCTGGGACAGCGGTTTAGGTGCATTTTCTAAAATTTATCTTCTCCATTATAAATAAGAATGCACTCTTATTTGTCCTGACTGTTTTGGTAGAACTGCAATCAAAAGTGTATGTTGTGAAAGATATTTTCAGAAATTATAGTTTTGTATACGTACGCAGAGTCTTGTAAAGAGAAGGGATCGCTTTTATCTCTTAAACGTCATCGTTCAATACACTCAAATCGATCATCCTCTGAATCAGAAAATGAAAAATAAAGTAATTTTTTTCATTTTTAATTGAAGACGATAAATACAAAACTTTTCCTCATACAAAAATAAATACTTTTGACATTTGTCAGCTATTCAATTCAATGTAGTAGAATTGTAGTAGTACAATTTTCAAAGTGCACTCGATACGTGACCATTCTTATGTGATCATCCCAATGTAGTTACTCGATCACTCGATAGCGTATGGATTTCATTCACTCGTTAACTGATGCCGTAATTCGACCCCAGGAAACCAATAATTGCTCTTATACATAGGTGCAAATAAACAAGATGTACAGTGAAGCGTAAATCTTTCAGTAAACAATGATCACAAGCATGCCACGTGAAACACATAACCCTTATTTTTGCGTCGCCATTGGTCGAGTTCATAAATGTAAAAATGCTGCATTCATGCAAATGTCGCGTTCATTATTGTAAAAGTACTGCATTAGCATTGCAGGAGTTCGGCAACACAACTTACAGGCAGCATGCTGTCAATTCGGCATGTGTTTTTGTTTTGTTGCCGTGCTGCATGAGAATGGCATTAGAGAAAATGTAAGAAAATTTTTCGTAAATAGTTTAATTTTTACTAAAATGTATGTAAATACATTTTAATTTTGCATTTAAAACTTGAAATAAATATACTTTTTTACATAGGACTGAACAACAACAAAAAATCTGGCCTGATGCTGACACCAAATTAATAATATCCCTTCGGCTTGGAATGGAATCCGGATTCATAATCCAAGTTCTTAATATCATTTTTTGTTCGTACATTGTTAAGGATTGATGCCGATTATAAAAAATATTCAAAATATTTAATATTCGAACTGTCATCGACAAAATTGTTTTCAAATCTGCCATATTTGACTTTTGTTTATAATATGCAATTATGAACAATGCCGCATTCATGCAGCCACATTTGCGTTCATAAATGTATTCTATGAATATTTGTTGCATGGCGTGGGCAACATTATTTACAATTATGAACTCAAACATTGTTGATTGAAAATAATCACCCTGATTCCCGTAGTCGTTTTTCGACTGTTGTCATTTTATTCATCGTGTGGTTTCTGAATCGTTTTCCATTATCGATACGACAAATTTGTAATGGAATTCTAGACGACAAAAAAAGAAGATAGTAGCTGCTGAAAGATGACAACAAGGAGCGACAGCTAAAACGAAAATCGTCGAAAAACAAAAAATGCGAATGGGAATCGTGGTGAATATTTGAAAAACCAACTACACTGAGTAAATATCGCAGTATATGTAGCCGCCGTAAAGCAAAGAACAACATTTTCTTGTGTCTTGGAATTAGAAGATACACATAACTGCAAATCTTTTGCCATAAAACTTGACATAATTTGAACGATGTTTTTGAACTCTAAAACGATCAGATCAGCACAGAATGGATGAACTTCAACAAGTAGCACAACAAATTTTTAAAATTTCAAGAGTGAAATAGTAGCTAATAACTAAAAGCCATGCAACCACAGTTGAACCAACAAACACCTCTACTTAGAAGTGAATTTTTAAGCCAAACAAAACGCATTCTTTCCAATTGCGAAGCAAAACAGAATAAACCAAAAACCAGTGGAAAAACTAGAAGAAAACAGCACTCTCGTCAAACAATTAATTGAAAAAAAAAAATAATAAAAAAGTAGTGCTTTGTTTGTTTTTTTTTTGTAGAATTATTTTTTATTTATTTTTTTTATGTTGTTACTAACTTCTTTGTTTTGTTGTTGAAGTAATCGTTTTTTTTTATATTTTTTTTTTTTTTTAATTTAATATATATTTTATCTCTTTTTTGTATTTTAAAACTAAAAAGCTGGTGCACTAAGATTAAAAAAAAAAAAAAAAAAAAAAACGAAAAAACTCTTCACTTCATCATTTCCACTACAATAATAGCTTACAATTATTAAAGTTAAAAGTTTTGCTCATTTTTTATACCATTTTGTTGTAATTACATAGTTAATAAAATATGATTGGTATTTTCTCAACTGTATATTCGTGAATATTGGTTGCAAATCAAAATTACTCTCTTTTTTAATGTTAAACACGTTTTTTTCTTGTTTCGTTTATTTTATATACTCAAATACAACTAAAATTTAACTAATTAAAAAACTAATAATAATTACAATTACAACTCATATATATCCATACTCATTTAACTCAGCAAAAAAAAAATAAAATAATTAAAAACAAAATACTCTTACTAGTCCGAAAAGTAAAGAAACAAAACTCCCTTAAATTTAAGAAAAAAAAAAAAAAAAATATTTAATATAATAGTCACGCTAGTGTTATTTGCTTTTCTTTTTTTTATATTTGTTAACCGTAAAATTTTGTTGGAAAATAAAAAATTGGTATTGTTTTCAGTAAATATTATATATTTTTTTTTTTTCCTTTTTACATACTAATTAATAGAGAAAAAAAATATAATATTAATAAAGAAAAAAAATTTAACTACAAAAAAAAAATATAGGACCAAAAATATAGAGAAACTTTTAAAGCGAAAACAAAATGGGAAGAAGGATGAATGGAAGAAGAATTATGTGCATAATTTTCTAATTTACTATTGCAGATTTTTTTTTTTTTTTTTCTTTTCTCAAGTGGCTAGTGGCTCTTGTGCTTATTTTTCTTTTACGTTTTTATAACCCCATATCGTCGAAATTTCGTTTTATTTTTTGCTGTTGTTCTTTACAAGAAAAGGGAAAAATAACAAAAGAAAAAAACAACATGTAATTAAGAAGAAGAACTATTTTGGTGGTGGTGGTGGTGGTGGTGATCGTGGTGGTCGTGGTGGTTGTGTGTGTGTGTGTGTGTTTGTGATTGGTTGCAGCAGAATTAATAATTAATAATCATAATAATAATTTTATATATTATATATAAAGAGTGTGATAATTAATAAAAGTAAGTTGATTTCTTTTGTTTTCATATATATATATATATGCGTTTATATTTTTGCCTTTTGAAGATTTTATGTTTTGTTTTTACCTATAACTCTTTGTCTCTATATATATATATAATAATAATAATAATAATCAATAGTATTAATTCCAAAGAAAACAAAAGAACAAAAGAAAAAATTGTAATAATCCACTTGCATTTTATGTATGTATTTTTTTTTTTTTTTTTTTTTTTTTTCTTTTCTTTTTAATTTAATAGTAAACTAGGTAATTTTTCACGATTTTTTAGTTTTTTTATTGTTTTTTTCGCTTTTTTTTTGTGAGTTTTTTTTTTCCCCCTTCATGTTATAATTTTAATAATATACTTATTTTGCTTCTTTTTTTTTTTTTAATTTAATTGTAGGTATATGTGGGCGTGTGTTGTGTTGTAATTTTTTTTCCTCTTTTTATATGTGTATATTTTTTTCTTGTTTGTTTTTTGTTTCATTTTTTGTAATTATATTTATTTATATTTAAATTTTTATGTATATATATATATATGTATATTATAAAACTGATGGCACAAAAGTTCAAATTTTTTGTATTTTTTCGCCAACTACTACAGGATTATTGCGTCTAATTTCTTGGGCCCCGTGTTCCCTATAGTCAAATGTGCAGTCGTGTTTGTCACTGTACCGATGTACAGCACAGTATAGTCCACCACATCGGCATTCAAAACCTGTAATGAAAGAAATAAATAAAATTTTATTAGAATATGGAGAAAAGGTGAGACATTTTTAAATAAATTATCACAACAATAATGATGAAAAAAAAGAATTGTAGATTGCAATAGAAAGCGCTGGTTCAGAGCATTTACGTCAAACGAAACTAGTCGAATCGTACAAAGAGGAAACTCATCGACAACTAAAAGGTTAGGTATTGAATTAATTAATTCAAAGTAAGAACAAAAAAATTAACTTTAAACATTTCAAGAAACATAATCTAAAAAAATAAAAGTAATTGTAAAAAATGCAAAACAGGAATGGAAATAATGAAGACGAAGATTAGACCAAAACATCAGAAATACATCAGAGATTCTAACGCAACATAATCTAAGCTGAAGAGCCAAAATTTTACGGGTTTTAAGAACCCACCCTCGTGGTCAATAAGTCCCTGAAAAATGAAATAAGGAACACTCTTTTCGGTATAAAAACATTTTATTTTTCAACTTAGTCTCCTTTTAGCTCTATACGAGTACACTTCATCTAACGTTTCTCCAATTTGTTGATGCCCTCCAAATAATACGATTTCTCGAGCCCCTCAAAATAAGCATTTGTTTCAGCGATGACCTCTTCATTTGACCCAAATTTCTTACCTCTGAGCCATTTCTTCATGTTTGGAAACAAGAAATTGTCGCAGGGGGCTAAATCTGGGGAATATGCTGGATGAGGGAGGAGTTTGTAGCCTAACTCATGCAATTTTGCCATTGCGACTGCGGACTTGTGCACCGGTGCGTTGTCCTGGTGAAAAAGAACTTTTTTCTTCGCCAAATGTGACCGTTTTTGCTTCAAATCGGCTTCGAATCGATCCAACAGCTCTGCGTAATATGCGCCGGTGATCGTTTTACCCTTTTCAAGGTAATCGATGTGAATAACACCGCGCCCATCCCAAAAAACTGTCGCCATGACCTTGTTTGCTGACAAACCCGCCTTGGCCTTCTTCGGCTTTGATTCACCAGGAGAAGTCCATTGTTTTGACTGTTCAAGTATGTTGTGGTGAATTCAGGTTTCTTCCACGGTTACGAAACGGCGCAAAAACTCAGCTGAATTTTCTGGAACATCGCCAATCACACCTTTCAAGTTGTCAAACGAATGCGTTTTTTGTCGATTGTGAATAAACGCGGTACCCATCTTGCAAAAAGCTTTTTCATGTCCAAATATTTATGTAAAATCGAAATCACTGAGCCATGTGATAAGCCTTTGGCCTCTTCAAGCTCGCGCACTTTCACTCGCCGATCGTTCACTATCAAACCATGGATTTTGTCGACCATTTTTGGTGTGGTGACCTCAATTGAGCGACCAGAACGTTCGGCGTCACTTGTGCTTGAACGACCACACCGAAATTGAGTAAACCAGTGGTGAATGGTTCCAATCGATGGTGAAAAGTCTCCATAATATTTGTCAAGCTTTTGTTTGGTTTGTGTGATAGTTTTTTCTCGCAAAAAATAGTGTTTAATGAGCACTCGAAATTCACTTTTTTCCATTTTAACGAAAATGCTAGTAGGCGTCTATATAAAATGGCTGCCACAACAAAACTATTTGACAGATCTGTCTGATGCGTTCTTTTTGTCTGGGTGCGTTCTTTTGAAAGATGATTCTTGACAAAAAAAATTAAATTTAAGGTGACGATACAATTTGTGTTAATTTTTAGGGACTTATTGACCCACCCTCATAGACCAAAAACAGAATTGAACCTAAAACAGAGCCTTGAGGAACAGCCAGGTTAAAGAACCTTAATTCGCTCCTTATATCATCTATCTTCACTCTTTGCGACCTGTTTTCAAGATACTACCTAAACCAGTAGAGCATGAGCATGTCAGCCGTAAATTTGTTCAGGTAGATAGTTCATGCCTTTTCATTTTACAATATGGATCGTTTAAACACCGCTCAACGCATTCAAATTGTTGTATCTTATTACAAAAATAACAGTTCTGTAATCATCTGTGTATCGCGATTTAATGGTCGTCATAAGCGCTCAACTGAGCAAACAATTCGAAACATCTAAATCAACTAAAAATATAGCCGCTGTGAGTGCCTCAGTGACCCAAAACACGGAATTGTCAATTACACACCGCGCTCAGCCACTGGGCATTTCCTACAGCTCCATTTGGGGTATTATGCCCTTGGATTTGCATCTTCATCCCTATAAGATCCAGCTTACATAACAACTAAACGGCGGCGTAATCGGGCCGTATTTTTTTTTGAAAACGACGCCACTGTCTCGGTGAATTCTCTGCACTATGGTCGAATGATAACAATTTTTTTTTTTTTTTTTGTCTGAGATTAAAGACATTGATGTGAGCGACATGTGGTTGCAACATGACGGGGCTACGTGCCACACAACACAGACAAATTTGGTTCTATGGCACGAAAAGTTCTTCGGTGTTTCCCGTTTTATTTTGGGATTTGTGGACATCAATAGGCCACCAATTCCATTTTTGCGCAGAAATTACATTTATAACCTGATCAACGTGTAAGAAGGTATATTTAAACAAAAGTTCGAGTTGAGAACAATATTCGACATGAAAATCTTCAGTCACATTTCATCCGCCGCTGACTTTCGCCCACTTCAAGCTGATTTGAAGAAATCTTCAACCTAGTGCTAAAAAACTTCCTTGTGTTCAATGTCAGCAAATGTCAAGCCATTGCAAGTGTCAACCACCAGTCCCTATATCCTATCTGATCTGTGAGGAGCCTGCTCCTTCAGTCTCGCTGTCATATTAATAACATTATTAGCAGAGCTAACTTCGCGCTTAATTTTGTGAAACCCTGGTCTAAGGAATTCCAACCCTTATGTGACGAAATCCCTCTTTTTTCACATTTGTTATGGTCGCCCTATCACGATACCCATTCCCCTTCGAATTGAGGCCGTTCAACGCAGATTCACCCGTTTTGCTCTACGCGGTCTTTCTTTGTTTCGACAGATATAACCTACCTGTCAGTGGGCACTGAAGAAAACGTCGGAAAGGTTGAAAAAATAGTTCTGGCCGACCGAAGAATAAAAATGTGGCAGATAGCGTACGAGTTGCACTAACCAAAGAGCGGATTGGAAAAATTTTCCACGAGCATTTAAACATGAAAAAAATGTGTGCGCACCAAAGGGGATATGAATACCCTTATACGAGTACTATTACAGGGCACGGTCGTTGTGAGAGTGAGAGAGAGAAAGAAAGATTTGGTGTAGTGGTTTGAAACTCAGGTGGTATTAAATTTCTGTAAACTCCAAGGGTAGCGTCCAGATAACTGGGGAGCATTTTGGTTTTGCTTTTATTGTCGTTGCTTATGATACACAGTATTATTTTCAATCTTCCTGATGTCATTACGATCAAATTGCATTTTCAGCCGTATGATTACCTGCCAAAGAGGACTACGATCAATGGTCAATATTACTCAAATTTATTTCCTCAGGCACGTGAAGCGGTCGTACGGAAGCGACGTGGGAAACTCAAGCCAGGAGCGTTGTTTTTACAGGATAACATATGTATGTCTACTCCAACTTGAATATAACATGATCAAAATTGTTAGTCGTTTTTCAAGAAAACTGATTTTCATCCGACAGACCCCAGATATTAAGTTTGATATAAGCCAAACAGACAAGACAGAATTGGCGGACCCACTTTTTTAAGATACCAGAATTGATCAAAATCTTGGGATCGAAACTTTTCACGAAACCGACACTTGCCCCTTTAAAGGACAAGAAGAATATTTCAGCGATTCTCTAGCCTAAAGAGAAAGCTGACGTCAAAGTTTTGTCAGATATCGAAACTCAACTCTTAGTCAAGTCGAGTTGACTTTTTATCAAAAATGTGATAAAAGTTGAAGTGACATCGTCGACGTGAAATTGCTATAAAGTTGGCAGCACTCTTTACCTAACCTGTGAAAAATTGTCCTAAACTTGTTGACAGATAGAAATAAAAAGAATATGTTGCAATGTACAGTTAAACATCCAGCAAAGGTGCATGTTTATCTCGGAAATAATTGGGAAACAGGGAACAAGAAACCTGACGCCAAACACATGCTCAAACTTTACAAAAAAAAAAGGATTTGCCGATATCTTTTGAATATTTATTTGGACTTGTATTTCATATTTCATTTCAGTCATTTTTGCATGCTTTAGAAAAAGGCAACGTTGTAACATAATCGCAGAAAAAAAAGAACCACATTCAGAGATGCAACTCTGCCTGCATATTCCACGTCGGTAAAAAATTCTAGGGCGGCATATAGATAACACGGCGACTGAACTCCATGCTAATACAATGGAAAATGTGCATATATGTACAATCAGTGAACGCTTTTGCCTGAAACCACACTGAAGGTTATTCACACCTGTTCTCGTAGTCGTGTTGCCCCCAAAATACTCTTATCTCATAGTCGCGTCATCCGAAAATAGGGTGAATTGTACTAATCTCTAGTCCAACGACGCCTTGAGCGGCTATGGGAACACACACATGATTGAGGCTACAAAAGATCTGATCCCGCATTGAAAGTTCATATAATTTCATACGAATTTTTACGTATAGTTGATGAAGTTACAAATTCCATTTGCAGTGACATATTTAGTACAATATGTCCCCTTGCGCCACTACGGGAATACATACACAAAGTGAGTTGCTAGGGCTATCAACCAAACTGCACTTGTTAAGCATTTAGAAAGGTGGAAACCGATAGAACCCCATTAAATCCACAAAGCCTTGCCACGGTACTTGTGGATAATAAAAGACTCAAATTTGAAATCCATCTTTCTTGACGAAACATTGACTGACATTAGTAACATACTTTGCGCAGTAATTTCTTCTAGTTCTAACATAAAAGTTGATGTGATCCACACAATGACAAAAATCTTTATCACGTAAACCAAAACATGCACATAAACAGGGCTCAAATAGAAATATTTTTCTAAAAAAGTATAGGACATGAAGGAAATTAGTAATCTGGAATTAGCTGTGAAAGTGGGTAGCAGATTAGCTTTCCCTTTTGGAGTCATTTTTTGTCATGCTTTGTGTTGCTGCAGTGAATTAAAGACTTTGACTTGAAAAATGTTTTATGCAACGATGCAAGCCCATCCTTTTTTTAAAGAGGCACAACTCGGATTGACGCAAAATTCTTGCTTGCAAAACTAACTTTGTGCTGGCCGATTTCTTTGCAGAACACCTAACGCACGACCCACTGCGTTGAATTGTTACGAGTCTCTGGCCACACAAGAGATACGAGTATCTCTGCAGACATTTGGCGGCAAGAAAAATAGTTTGCTAGTACCAATTTTATATACTCGCCGTACAACTGACACAACAGCTCGTGTGACTGATACAATCACCACCACCCCTATTACCGATGTCATCTGTCGAAAGCGACAATCGAGTCGACTCTTTTTTCCACACATATTCAACAGTAACTGTATGTCTGTACGGAATACTTAGAATGGTTTCGAAAAATTAGCAATAAATGCACCAGCCAGTCTTTATAAAAATAGCATCGTCCCAGTTAATTACAGGATAAATAGATAGCTATATTCTGGGCTCTCTCACTCCAAATGTACAAAAACATACTCTTGACCTTGTACATTTATTTCAGAGCTTTGTTTTTCATCACAGAGGTCAAGGCTGAGAGCATACAAATATTAATCATTTGCAAAACGTGCTAAGTGAGTTTAATGCTATCATCTAAAATTCAACTGCTACGCCTGCCCATATTTAATATCGCATCATTCTCCGAACCTGTTAGACAGAGGAACAAAATTTTTGATGTATGAAGTTATCTATTTGAACAGTCAATGGCGCCTTAGCTTGAAACAGTCCGTGTACCTCTGTTATAATTTCATTAGGAGTTTCTCCTTTTAACTTAGGGCTCTATAATTTAATAGAAATGACCTCCAAAAGAAACTTCGATTTCAGAAGAAGAAGAATATCATGCAATAAAAGTCAGGTTCTGTTAATTTCCGTCTGTCATAAACTTAATAGCCTTGTTATTCTGGTAAATATACAGAAGCTGTGATAATTTTTTTTGTTGTTCTCTTCTTTTTTTTAATTTTAATTTTAATGATACGCACAAAACTAAGTATCTATATTTCTCACCTGTTAATCCAACCTTCTTGCGGCAGACAGCACAACGATTCTTTTTCTTTTTTGCATCTTTATCACCTTCCTTGTCGTCTTGTTCTTCGTTTGTGGAAGTTGATGGACCTGCCGTTGTTGCACTGTCTTTAGCTGTGTTTTCTTCATTTAGTTTCTATAAGAAAAAAATAAACATAATTATACTATATATAATAAACATGAATATACATTTTTTTTTTTTTTAATACATAATAAGACAAGACAATTTGTTGTACATCTTCCCGTAAGGAAACCACGATTCTCTAGACGAAACATAAATTCATTTCACTTCATTTTCTCTTCATATCTCTCATTATTTTTCACTGTGTGTGTGCGCGTGTGTGTGTGTGTGTGTGTGTGTGTAGAGATGACATTTTTAAGGGGAACTTGGACTTGGCTATCTTACAAAAAACTTGGCCATATGCCAGTATTTTTTCAAAATGCAACAGCCAGAGAGCACAAGCAAAACAAAGCGAATAAAAGAAACAAAATTCTGCGCGCTAACTTTTGGGCTATTTATGTTTTTTTTTTTTTTTTTTTTCTGGCGCAGGCAGCACACCACAACTGCCATAGCCATAGAGCTAGCGCTAGCTCCTCTGTGTGGTATTTAAACTCCTTGTCGCTGCCATTCTTAGTTTCGCCAAACCAAACTAATTAAAAAGCCAATGAGAGGAAGAAAAAGCGAAATTCTTGTTATCACACGATATTTTGTTTGTTCTCGTTTATCATTGCATACAAAAGAGAATGTCACAAAAATGTGTGTTTACTAGTAGTAGTAGTAGTAGTAGATACAAAAAAAAAAAAAAAAAAATATTGAAACATTTACCCTTTTCCTAGCTGAATTATTAAGTGCTTCCTTAGAGTTGGTGTCCATTATTCTTATCGAAATCAGATTCGATGACGTTGAGTAATATGAGGCGGAAACGGAAGTAGAACGGCAGTTTGCTGTAGAACTGGAGGAGGTACTACAATTGAGGATATTTGTCGTTGAACTCGAAGAAGAACTTGTCACTCCTCTGCTGATGGTTGTGATCGCCGATGACGGTGATGATATCGCCGCTGTCGCTGCCGTCGTAGTCGTAGTCGCCGATGATGTTGGTGATGTTGGTGATGCTGGTGATTCGCACGCCGCCTTAATTTTATTTTAAAAATTTTCGTTTTAGATAATTGTCTGCTTTCTATGTGCTTGATTTGTATTTTGATGTTTTTCACTGAATTTCTAAATTTCAAATTTACTAAGACTACTTGGGAACAACTCTCCTAAGGGTACTCTAATCCTGCGATTCACTTTTGAACAGTTGCAGCAAACTGATTTGCAGATAAGATATAAGCAGATTGGTGACTTGATGTAGCTCACTGCTTTTCACTTCTTCAGAGGCATCAGCAACTGCATTCTGTTCATTGGACAGTTTTATCAATTTGATCTTTTCGTTTTGTTCGCTTTGGTTATCCTTGGGATACTTTATACCAAACATGGTAAGAAAAATATGAGATCACTGGGCTAAAGCCAATTTGTTTTCTATTATTTACTTTTTTTTTTTTTTTTTTTAAATATTTTCAGTACCTTCTCAATACGAGTTTATGAAATAATATAATTTTTTTTATTTTTAATTAATTTATAGAAAGTAAAAGTCAAGGAATACAGATTCAACATGCACCTGTTTATAGCAGGTTATTTCGTTGGTTTTCATGTAATTCTCTTTGGGCCGTTGAGGCACTGCATGGTTTCCGCTTTTCGACCACAAAAGTGAACAATTTGAGTTTGATTTATAAACGCAGTGTTATTAGTCCTGCGCGTGTTGGCGAGTTAATAATTTCAGTAATGGTCGCTGATCAAGAGCTGACATTTTGGTTGGATGCGACATCTGTTCGCCTTGTCAATATTGGACTCAGGTTTATGTGGTTTTTTAACAATCGAAAATCGCAGATCAGTAAAAGAGACACTTCTCCTATGTAATAAACGTTCAAAAATTCTAAGCTACCAACATCGACTCGAAACACTACCAAGTTCCAGCATCCGAGGAAATTCTCCGTTAAAGGGATGCAATCAGAAGACACGGTAGTAAGTAAATACAGTGCAGAGCAAATCGCTTGTTTTATTAGGATAGGTAGAGCCCAAAGTTTCAGTATGGTAAACGAGAAAAAGCCTGAAAAATAAAAATCTGACATGGGCGGTTGTCTGAAAAAGAGTTTAAGAATTTTGCCGCGACAGAAAGGACTCACCACAAAAAGAGGAAATATCCATTTGACGTGATGATAAAAAATAACCCATTTCGGGTGAATATCCGTAGACATACCGCCCGGCCTTGACAATGTCGACAGACTCTTGAAGCTTAGATAATAATAAATATACTTCATGTCCTAAATTTGCAACAACTTTACTTGTTTCTCTTCTTCTCATAGTGTTTTCGACCTCCTTTTACTTTGGAGTCGATCATAAGAAGTATAATTCATAAGGTTGATCTCAATGTAGACAATATGACAAGTCTCAGCGATCCTCGTTTCGCACAAAGGTTCTATCGACTAACAAATTGCAAAATTAGGTAGCATTAATTTCGAAACGTACTGCAAATGATTAGATGTACAATACGGTCAATCGTTTTCCGTTTTAACTGAGCTATCTCGAATAATACCGCGTACGGAATAAAAACCTTAAATTGCATAGCCACTATCCACTTCGTTACACAGTTTAATTTTAATTTAAGCCATTATTAAACCAACATTCACGACCTTTGTGCCCATTTTCTTATTCCCTGGAAACCTGAAAAGAAAAAACCCAGGAGATACCTCAGCTCAACGTTACGTATGTAAGTCTTCTAACTCCTAGAAGAAGTGACTACCAAGACTCCTCAGTCTTTTGTTGCAGCTCCTGCAGTAATCATTGTACCAATGGCGCAATGCCCGCAATGAGGATGACAAAAACTACTTGTACGTCTTTGAGACTAAGCTTAAGGAATCTCTTTTTTATCAAAAACCGGCCAGAGTATTCTCGCTATTACGCAAGTCTTCAAGTTGGTCCTGATATCTCGTTTAGTGGGCCCTTGCAGAGTTTTACTAGTCTTGATTTAACTGCTGATGACTTCAGAGCCTTAACGGACCGCCTGCCTATCAACGTATACAGTTTATGGCATCCTTGATTAATTTAGCTGCCTGAACCTCGACTTGGAAAACAGTACAATCACTTTAGCCACTCGTCTTAGAACAAGTCGAATGCCAGTATGGTGCTCTGTTCACTATCATACTGGAGATAATTGTGCAAAACTCTAGAAACCAAAGTCAGAGGCATAAAGTACTGTGAGCTGTATATTCATCGCCTAAGCAGGAAGAAGAAAAACGTTTGTGTCTCTATAGATTTCGCTTTATGTAGATAGGTAGGTAGGTGTGGTTGTGACAGCATGCTATGCTGAAACATAATTAGCGCAGAGGCGCCGTTTTAATACCACAACTCAAGTGACCTAAATTGTTGTAGAAACTAACGTTGGACTTGTGGGAAAGGAGAGAAAAGATTATTTAAAGCCACCCCGTGGCATTGAGTAAACTGATGGTGTCCCTGATGCTTGTCTCCGCTAACTCACTATTATTATCAAAAAGGTGTCTGCCAAGTATACGGTGTCTGACCCTACTAAGGGCCGGACACTTACAAAGGAAGTGAAGGATTGTTTCAGGCTCGTTGGCCACATTGCAGCTACGACAATGTGCATTAAAAGTAATGCCCAGTCTATCTGCGTGGACCCCTATGGGCCAATGGCCAGTGCTAATTGCCAGAACTCTAGCAATATCAGCCCGGTTTCTGTTTAATAGCTCTTGTGTTCTGCGCCAGTTATACTTGGGCCACATCTGCCTGGATATGACACAGTTCTGCAACCAGCATCTACAAGGAAATGAGCAAAGATTCTACCCTTAAGGGCTCCTAACGGAATGTTGACATCCTCCGCACGGGAGCAGTCAAGGGCAGATCCCTGCCTCGCCAATTCATCAGCCCTTTCGTTTCCGTAGATTTCGCTTTAGTTCTGTAAACGATATCAGCGTAGAAAGAAACTAGTGACAAAGTGTACTTTAAAAAAAAAAAGTCTGGCAGGTCCAAATTCATCGCCTAAAGGACCATGCAAAGCGAGTCGAAGTTACACCCTGAAGAGTATTTTCGTCCATCAACATTACGTTGTAGGTGACGATTGTGGGAACTGATTGCAAAAAACTTGGTGCGCAAATCTGAAAAGATCTAAGTAGCTTAGCCAGCATCCATGTACGAGTATGTCGAATAGTTTAACAATAGCAGCAGGCGTCATTCGCAACAATGACCAGTCAGCACAGAATATGAATCCTATAAACGCATCTGTTTGCGTATTTATAAGTAATTTATAGTTCTAATGCGCAGACAAACTTTTCGAATTAAAGTTAAAAAATAAAAGATAAATGTAAAAATATAAATCTAAGTAAGAGTGGTGTTGAAAGCAATAAGTATCGCTAATAAAAGACCAATAATGATTCCAAATTGAACACTTTCCGTTGAAGTACTGCGAATCCAGCATTTTACCTAATTCTCGACGACGTAAACCCAAACTATGCTATTTGGCAGTTGATGTAAAGAGAAAATATGCAGGGATAGCTGAGGTGGTAGAGCATTAGTACACAATCGTTTCTTGCCCTTGGATAAATGTTTTCTTCTTTCTACATTTTCCCGACAGTTTTTCGTTCTCAGAGACACTCATATTTAAGAATAGCTTGTTCGGCTGATTAAATTAAAAATTCAAATCCACGACGATCGTCGTAAGTTTAAATAGTTAAGGCAAGTGTACTACCCAATTCGGTTACATTGTTGTTAATCATCTCGAGATCAAAAGCTATGCAATTAGCAAGTATTAGCTGAAAGTTTGCTAAGGATACTGGTAGGTAGAGTACAAGATCTGGGAAGTGCACCTCCCCACTGGAAGCTGTGATCTGAATCACAATCACAAACTACAATCATCTTTAGAGAACTATTAAGTCACTAAGTAAATAGCAAATCAATGGGGCCGGTCAATTTGTCGTTGCATGAGGTGCCTTCCGCAATAGATGAGGAATTTGTGATTCGAAGCGTAGTCCAACAGGGCCGTACACTATTCCCACTAATGTTTTTGTTATCAGACTATCTGCAACTATCTGCAACGTGCTTCGCAGAGATGTGTAGCAGTAGTAATAAGAAGTTACCTAATAACTGCTCTGATAGCAAAAGAAATCCATCATCGCAGCGATACTTTACAAAGGCGGCTTAAGCGACCAATAGCAGTGCCATTTTGCTAAGTAACACCTAGAAAGTTCTCGCCCCACAAATTGCACTCATCCGTAAATTATACACAAATTTCAAATGTACTATGTAAAGGCGGTAAGACTGGGCTTACTGCTTTCACCACTAGTCTACTTTTTTCAGTATTGCGCCATATGATAGTGCAAATGAACAACGACACAATGGCAAAACCGAAGAAAATTTACGCTAGAATAGTAAAAACAGTAATCTCTTCTATTCTCTCGGAACTTCTGAGGTTTTTTTTTTTTTGTGAAATTCTACATCAGTAGTGAAAAATAAAGAGTAATGCTGCATTTTAAGTCATTTCGGTAAAAATTCGCAAATTAAAAGCAACAGTTAATCATTCCACATATATTGGCATCATTCACAGAGGAAAGTTGTTGAAAGTTTAGGCAAAAGAACACATGATTTGTTAAGAATGCTTATTGACCACAATATCCACATACAGCCGTAGCATGTTTGGTCAAAGCTCGATGCTTGAAGTCCCCATTTTAATATACATTTGAGCTTCAAAATTAGTGAATTAAAACTAAAAATCGTGGTACAAACGCACAAGTACTCGGAAAGGACCATATAAATAAAATGTATGTTACTCAATATACCAAACTAGGCGTAAGTCAGCCGATAGAAACTGAGATTACTTCGCTCATCATAAAGCGAAGCTGAATTAGAAGAGGTGGAAGGAACTCTTTAACTTCTTCTACGTGCCAAGACATGGCCTTTCGTGAACTACATTGATCTACTTTCTGTATAGTTCTTGGATAGCTCTATGGCTGCGTTGTTTTTATATTTATTTTTCAACAATTATTTTACGATCGAGTCTGACATCTATACTTTTGTACATAATTACGACGCTACATGTTATCAACCAAGTCGACGGTACTTGAACAAAATGTCACTATTGATAGCGAGGTAGTTCGAGGTTATTAAGGGGTTCATCTACCTCGGAGTCAACATCAACTCCACGAATGACCTTGGAAACCATTGCAACTTCGGTTCTCGAAAGGCAAAATGCATACTCTACGCTACAGGACTAATCCTTCCAGTTCTGGTATATTGCGACGAGTGCTGGACGACTATCAGGAAAGCAGATCAGATTTTTGGGACTTTCAAGCGAAAAATTCTTCGTCGAATATTTGGTCGTGTATGCGAGGGGGGCGGGCGAATGGAGGAGAAGATACAATCGCGAACTCTACGAGCTGTACTAAGATGTGGATGTAGTCCAAAAAGCTAAAATACGACCGCTTACATTGACTCGAACACATGGATCACAACAATGATCTACCAAAGAGGATCTTCGAAGACGACAAGGTTCGAGACGACAAGGAAGACCAAGCTATTGCGAATGCCAGAGAAACAAACAAAATGGAGGCCCGGGATAGACGTGGATCAAAGACTGCCCTATCTCAGGCGAAGAAGTCGGTTAAAGTAAGTAAATTATAACACTCGCTTACAAAGGGTTTTCCATAATTTTTGTCGCATTCCCAACTGAATTTAGTAACTGCCTTCTGCTTTGCTCTATTCTTTTCTCCACTATACTCATTTGAATGAGAGCTGCTGAATAGTATGGCAGAATTAAATAGACGCGGTTTCAGAGCAACCATTTTTTACAATTTCTTCACCAGAGGTTTTATTTAGAAGCGAACGGTTTGATCTGAACGATCAATCCCATATCGGTCGTCCAAATAAAGACCCACTCCTGAAAAAATCGCCGGGATCCAAGAACTAACGAGCCCTTTGGCATTAATGTATGCAGTCTACATCGAATTCAGGCCGATTATCTCAAAATTACGAAGCTTTGTACCTCATGCTATTACGCCCGGACAAAAGGAGTGCAAGGTGATATGAGCATAAAAGATGATCAAAATAATTTTTAATGCAAAATCCAAGGACACCATTTCAATTAGAACAGAAGACGGGACCTAGCAAAGCGCAAGGTATCAGTCTTTAAAGATGTTCCCACTCAATCCCGAAGATCTCGTCAACAAGTTCCATTCACAGTTCTGCTTGAATATCAGCGAATGAGTACTGCCAAGTGGTACACCGAAAAGTGTACAAATCTGCGGTCATGTTGTGCAAAACGCTCATGGCACCCACCATTTCAATTAGAACAGAAGACGGGACCTGGCAAAGAGCAAAGATATTCCCACTCAAACCCGAAAATTCTGACGTATTTCTCAGAAAGTCGAGTGTGAAGAAGACTGTTCTGAGTGAATGGGCACTGCTAAGTGGTACGACAAGTGTACAATAATGCGGTCATGTTGTGCAATATGGCACCTACAACACGGTAATGAACCGACACACAGAGCAAGACTTTCTGCAGACTATTGGATGAGCACTGCAGAAGTCTCTTAGATTACCCTCTGCACAGCCCAAATCTTTAGTTTGTTCCCCTACGTTAAAATGCGTCTGAAAGGTCATCAGGAATGTGATTCGATACCGAGGGAATTTTGGTTTCTAACTATGAAGAAGTGCATTACCAAAAATGGGGTGACTACTCTGAAAAAGTCTAATTGAGCTAGTTTCATGGTTTTTTCTTGAAAGAGATTTATCAGGAATATAGTGCTTTTTTTCTAAATCTTTCTAAACATGAATGCGGACCTATATAGTAGTGTCTCACTTTTAAAAAGTGTTTGCAATTTTCTAGATTTACATATCATAATGGAGACGATGAACAACATAATGTCTTCTTTTTTTTTTTTTAAAAGAAAATTTCAAAATCATAGAACTTTTCTAAATCAAATTATAAATTGCATAAAGCTAAACTTACTTCTTTTATTTCATTGTGTTGCTGTAAACTCTGTACTGTTGGTTGTGCTGTGTTGGTGACTGTAATGGCTGGACTGAATGTGGGACTCGGTTGTGGGCTTGGAACTGACACAGGCGTACTGCTGACTGGTGGCTGTTGTTTTTTTCTTAAGGAATCCTAGCAAAAAAAACAAATTTTAATTCATATTTCCATAAAAGTTTAATGTTTTAATTTTGCAAAAACTTACTTTGTAGCAAACGGAGCAGAGTCCATCTGTGGCTGGGTTACCATAGAAACCGCATCCTGAGCGGCACATTGGTTGCATTGGATTTGATTCACGTTCCATTATATATAAATATATAGATTTGTTGGGGTGGTGTTTATTTTGTTTTTTTGTTTTTTGTTTTTTTTTCTCTTCCAGTGACTTTTGCAATAGACTTATCAGATTTTCTTTTTTTTAATTTTTTTTTTTTTTGTCTACTCAATAATTTTGAAGCAGACGGTCAAAAGCGATTAGATGTACTAAAATATTTTCTTTTATATAATTCTATGTTGTTTTCGCACAGCGACAAAACGACTTTTTCTTTTTTGCAAATATTATTATTTTTTTTTTTTTAGAATTGTAGGAAATACGTAAGGGTCCCAGAAAATTAGCAATACTAATTATATATAGTTTTTTGTGTTTTCTTTTTTAGATTGCGATGGATAAATTTGTGTTTTTTTTAAATAAAAATGTAAATCACAATCGTTTTTCCAAATATATATACTCTTTGATTTGCTTTCGTGTTTGTATGTCACAAAAATCCTTTAGGTTGGCGTTTTATTCTGTGAAACAATCCGTCGTAACGAACGTATTCATTCATTAAAAAAAAAATCACGCGATGACTTCAACTCAACAAGTTGGAATCTTCGACTGATATAGAGGAGATTATTTTATATATATTTTTTTTTTTTTATTATTATTTAAGCGTCTGAATGGTGACGCGCGCGTTGAACTTTTGTGCCTTGTATTTGTTTGTTGTTGCTCTCAGGGAGCTGTTTGATGCTGCTGCATTCTCCTATGAAACACTCTGCTTCTTTATTTTTGCTTTCAAGCGTGCTGAAACGCTGAGTTGAGTGGTGAGCGGTACGCAGTGCCACGTAGAAAGAAGACTAATAAATAATAGCGAACGATCAGTGTATCAATCAATCTGAAAATAGAGTAAGCAAAAAAAGAAAGTGTTATACAATGGAGTATAATAGCAAAGGAAAGCAGTTTTATAATCGTGTTTTCTATTGGTTAAACCGAATGTATAATTCGTATAAATTTATTTCGCTTCAATAGAAGAATTTAGAAAAATAGTGAATAATTTAAAAGCTAAGGAATTGTGGAGTAACGTACAAATTTTCACGTATAAGTCGGGGAGAGAGACAGTGTGGCAAGAAGAGAGAGAGATATGATGCAGTGGTTGAAGGATCAGATGTTTCTATTCCAATTTACTGTATGGTTGGTGCCCTAACTAAACGGAGAGAAATGTTACTATTTTTTACAATCTCTAGGATATTTTTACTATACTGCAGTTTTAGGTGCATAGTTGATCTTGTTTCTAGAAATTGGTTAACCTTGAATCTTACTGACCTTGGAACTTGATGTATATCATATATCTTGTCGGCGCCGTGGCTCAATAGTTAAGTGCGTGATCATTGAGCGGGAGGTTCTGCAGTTTTAGGTGAATAATTGATCTTGTTTCTAGAAACTGGTTAACCTTCATTCTTACTGAAAATTTTGTTAAAACAAACTTGACGTCTTCTTGTGGGCGCCGTGGCTTAGTGTTTAAGTGTGAGATCACTGAACGAGAGATTCAAGGTTCGAATCCCAGAATACAAAACAAGTTTTCTCGCGGTCCCACCTCTGGGGAACTTCTGACAAACACCCGAGAGTAAAGTTGTCATAAAAAGCTTCTCTTAATCGATAAAAACTGCCTTTCTGAGCGACATAAAACTGTAGGTCCCAACCATTCCAGACAAGGCCGTTCGTGGGCTATTAGCTCCAAAATATCTATTTATTTCTCATACGTAAGCGTCAGGTTAACCTGCTCTGGGTTGTTTGATTCTCTACGTTTCCTTGTTGCATGTATCTTACCATTGTGCTGCGCCATGTTTTTGTTGGTCTACCGGATCCTCTCTTTTTAATTTGCATTTGCAGTTTTTTCACGGTGTGGTCATCCGGACGTCTCATTATATGTACGCCATACCGACGTAGGCGATTCTCGTAAAAAATGTCTGATATTGGCGCAACCTTACAGCTTTCTCTTACACTTCCTTATCGAGTCTAGTTACTCTTGAAGCACATCTTTGCATACCCTTTCCTGCTTCATGTAGCCTCTGTTCGTGCCTTTTATGAGGTGCCCAACATTCAGAAGCGTACAGTAGCAGTAGATTCATGAATTATTACATTAAGTGTGTAAAATCCTTTTGTCTCAGAGTACACGATAGGTAACCAAATGTCTAAACAACCTCTGATGAGAATCAGCCGTCAAGATGGAAGTGGAAGTGTAAAAATTAAGTGTAATCAGATGGAGAGATGACTCTTACTTGAGCAGAAATAGAATAAAATCTTAAAGTCTGAATGAGACCTCAACCAACATAGCGAACGCAACTGGAAGCAGCTAGCAAAGGATCATGCTGCAGAAATATGAAAACTTATTTATTTATATATAGCAGGCCACTAACTGTTTGGAAAACACTCGGAGCGGATGA
Organism: Pocota personata; assembly: GCA_963082735.1. NCBI lineage: Eukaryota > Metazoa > Arthropoda > Insecta > Diptera > Syrphidae > Pocota > Pocota personata. Next base: position 259,488,112 of record OY720429.1, on the reverse strand, counting down.
GGACTACAAACTCCATCCGAAGTGGAATATATGCTTAGCCTTAGCAGAATTTGGAATCTCCTCGGGAGCTCTATCTTCAGGTAAATCCCATAGACTTGCGAATACACCTCTCAAAATGATTTTGAAATTCTGTACTAAGTCAGAATGAGAATATCTGCTTTCCTCATTGAAATTTTCTCACAAGGGCAAGTAGCCACGGTTTTCCAACAAAATATAATAATTTTCACCTCTATTCCCTAAGCCAAGGCGACACGAAATTTCCGTAACAAAATGTCGTATTCCCTAAGTTTGTCGGAGTGGGAAAGAATTGTCACTTTGGGTGACAATTCCCGTATTCCGTATTCCGTATTCTGAAAGTGGTAAAAAAACAAAATGCCATTTCAGTTTGTGTCATTTCATTGAATTTAAATAATACGGATTGTCATTCAACTCGACTCTATTTCAAGTTTCGACAGGTAACTCGATTTAGGGAATAGGGGTGAAACTTTTCAAAATATTTCTTCATCATTTAGAGATGTCGCGGCATTATCATAACCCATCTTGACGCAATATTGCAGTGCGTAGCTTTTTTTCAACCATTGGTTGCAATATTGATGAAAAAACAAAGTCAATAGTCGCTCCAAAGGAACAAAAAAACACGCACAAAAGGACATTTCCCCATTTGTATTGGTTTGGGGTTGCGCTGCTTATGCGTTCATCCTCATTATTCTCACTTTTTTTTTTACCTAACATCTCCATGGAGACCAATTGCTCAACTTGTGTCGTTGTAGTAGAACAGCATTGAATGTGCTTTTGCACATGAAGATAACATCATCGCCATCATCATCCACAACACAGGATACCATGTTCCTAACAAAGGAAATGAACGTTGTATACAATGTTCCATCGATGATATACAACACAAACCCCCCCTTGCCAGTTCTCTGCATAATTTGGTATTTTCTTTCTTTGTTGCCTGCCATACTGGGGAGTAGTGAGAATCTCTACTGCTGTCAAGAAAAATGGATTGATGATGCCATCCATCGACGATGCCAGCACTCTGAATCAGAACACATTTACAATCCACAAAGAGACAGAGGAAAGGAGAAACAGTTAATAGGGAAGGACGGAGGAGTGAGTCTAGAGGAAAACATCATTCACCTTAAATTTAAATTCCTATCCACCGTCATCATCATGAAGAGAACACAACAAAACACCCAACCCAATTGGATATCAACATCAGCTACAACCGCATTGTCATAGAAATGGAATCAAAAGGGAAGGAAAACGAGAGCTAAAGAAGAAACAAAATTCCAATCGTTTGTTGCATTCGTTGCGATGATGACCAGAGAAACCACAGCATAATTGGAAAATAAGAAAAAAAAAAAAAAAAAACTCCAACAGAACAACAACATCAAACTATTGCTTGTTACTTCTCTTCTCAAGGCTGTCTTGCCAACTACCATTCGTTACCCCCCTTTGTGGTTGCACGCGGGCTAACGGTGATAAATTGTTGACAAGTATAGGTAGAATACTCCAGCCCCAAAGAGAGCCAACAAGAAGAATAATGCAAAACATGGTTGCTGGTGTGGCAGGCGCGATATGTAATGGGATTTACTTTACTTCTCCTCTCTTTTTTTTTTTGTCTTTTAATAACCCACCAACACACAGCATACAAATGGCAAATCGAAAACAAAATTTCATTTCCAAGTAAAGCAGCAAATGGAACGAAGGAGAAATGTTCTGCGCAATGGATACAGAGCAGAGACGCCAACACCAATGACCTTCTTCCATTTTGTCGTGGTCCCATGAGGCAGGCACAAATTCGGAGAAGGGGTATCACACAGTTGGTGACTGTTGATGAAAAGCCAGAAAACTCTCCACTCAACTTATTCACCATCCGCCCACAACTTATGCGCCAAAACACCCACCAGTCAGTCGCACCAGAGAGTCGGACTCTTTTACGCAGTGGATAGGAGGGGCGGAATGTATAAAACTCTTATATGGTTCAAGTAGCAGCACTACATACTCTTTTGGAAATAATTTGTGGAGAGTTGAAGATGATAGCTACTTGCCCCTACTTTTGGTTGAGCGACGTCGTGATAAACGTTGCACAATATCAGCATCGACGAAGAAATGCTATTCTATATCTTCTACTCTTCTCATGTAATTGCACACGATGTTCAGGTTGTTTATTATAGGAGCTAGCTCATGTACAAAAAAAAAACAAGAGAGGGCTTAAGAGAGGCAAGGAGAACTCAATTGAAGTAGAGTAGGTGCTCGGATGGTTGGACTCGATTACACCTAGGAGTGGAACGAGCGTGGATGTTGATAAAAATAATCTTCAATGCAAAAGAAATATTGTACATAAATAATACATTTAAATCAGAGAGAGAGGGAACACTTTTACAAAGGCAGATGCATGAAACTGATGAATGAGTGGAATTGCACTTGCATGTTGAATACTGCAATTTATTGTTTGTTTTGAAATAGTAGGCATCTATGCATAGTTGTGAATGATAAATAGAAACGCTAATTGTAAGACGAATGCAGCAAAGTGGTTTACATTAAGCAGATTGTTGACAGATTGTTTTAGAATATTTGTTTTAGAAGGATAGCAAGCGTATAAAATAGTTATTTCAAATAGGTAAACTCTATCAAGTTGCATTAACTTGTGACGAATGTTGTGCCGAAGTTTGAGCGTGTATAAGAGTTAAAAATAGTCAAGTTTTTTTGCAAACCTATATACCCTTAACAACAGCGAATAGATATTGACTCTAAGTAATAAGCGTCGATAAAATTGTGAATTAAAGTGAAAATATTTATTAGATTTGGAAGTAATAGGATCTACACACGATTCTTACACTGCCTTTGACTGAAACCAGAAAAGGATTAACGACCGATAAAAGGAAGTTTAGCACCAACTAAAGCCAGCAAGTCAACGAATGTTGTGCCGAAGTTTGACCGTGTATAAGAGGTGAAAATAGTCAAGAGCGTTTTTTTTTGCAAACCTATATACCCTTAATAACAGCGATTGACTCTAAGTAATAAGCGTCGATAAAATTGTAAATTAAAGTGAAAATATTTATTAGATTTAGAAGTAATAGGATCTACACACGCTTCTTACACTGCCTTTGACTGAAACCAGAAAAGGATTAACGACCGATAAAGGGGAGTTTAGCACCAACTAAAGCCAGCAAGTCAACGAATGTTGTGCCGAAGTTTGACCGTGTATAAGAGATGAAAATAGTCAAGAGCGTTTTTTTTGCAAACCTATATACCCTTAATAACAGCGATTGACTCTAAGTAATAAGCGTCGATAAAATTGTAAATTAAAGTGAAAATATTTATTAGATTTGGAAGTAATAGGATCTACACACGCTTCTTACACTGCCTTTGACTGAAACCAGAAATGGATTAACGACCGATAAAAGGGAGTTTAGCACCAACTAAAGCCAGCAAGTCAACGAATGTTGTGCCGAAGTTTGACCATGTATAAGAGGTGAAAATAGTCAAGAGTCAACGAATGTTGTGCCGAAGTTTGACCGTGTATAAGAGGTGAAAATAGTCAAGAGCGTTTTTTTTGCAAACCTATATACCCTTAATAACAGCGATTGACTCTAAGTAATAAGCGTCGATAAAATTGTGAATTAAAGTGAAAATATTTATTAGATTTGGAAGTAATAGGATCTACACACGATTCTTACACTGCCTTTGACTGAAACCAGAAAAGGATTAACGACCGATAAAAGGGAGTTTAGCACCAACTAAAGCCAGCAAGTCAACGAATGTTGTGCCGAAGTTTGACCGTGTATAAGAGGTGAAAATAGTCAAGAGCGTTTTTTTTTGCAAACCTATATACCCTTAATAACAGCGATTGACTCTAAGTAATAAGCGTCGATAAAATTGTGAATTAAAGTGAAAATATTTATTAGATTTGGAAGTAATAGGATCTACACACGATTCTTACACTGCCTTTGACTGAAACCAGAAAAGGATTAACGACCGATAAAAGGGAGTTTAGCACCAACTAAAGCCAGCAAGTCAACGAATGTTGTGCCGAAGTTTGACCGTGTATAAGAGGTGAAAATAGTCAAGAGCGTTTTTTTTTGCAAACCTATATACCCTTAATAACAGCGATTGACTCTAAGTAATAAGCGTCGATAAAATTGTAAATTAAAGTGAAAATATTTATTAGATTTGGAAGTAATAGGATCTACACACGCTTCTTACACTGCCTTTGACTGAAAGCAGAAAAGGATTAACGACCGATAAAGGGGAGTTTAGCACCAACTAAAGCCAGCAAGTCAACGAATGTTGTGCCGAAGTTTGACCGTGTATAAGAGGTGAAAATAGTCAAGAGCGTTTTTTTTGCAAACCTATATACCCTTAATAACAGCGATTGACTCTAAGTAATAAGCGTCGATAAAATTGTAAATTAAAGTGAAAATATTTATTAGATTTGGAAGTAATAGGATCTACACACGATTCTTACACTGCCTTTGACTGAAACCAGAAAAGGATTAACGACCGATAAAAGGGAGTTTAGCACCAACTAAAGCCAGCAAGTCAACGAATGTTGTGCCGAAGTTTGACCGTGTATAAGAGGTGAAAATAGTCAAGAGCGTTTTTTTTGCAAACCTATATACCCTTAATAACAGCGATTGACTCTAAGTAATAAGCGTCGATAAAATTGTAAATTAAAGTGAAAATATTTATTAGATTTGGAAGTAATAGGATCTACACACGATTCTTACATTGCCTTTGACTGAGACAAGAAAAGGATTAACGACCGATAAAGGGGAGTTTAGCACCAACTAAAGCCAGCAAGTCAACAAGGGTTTCTAAGACTAGCTTGCATGTATAATAGACGTAAAGACTTCTATTTGAATAATAGATAACCGGTCATACAAGTCACAGTCTTCTGATTGTAGTGATTTTGTGTACCAGTATTTGCCTAACAGACTATAGGTTTTCCGCAGGATCATATACATATGTACGTAGTTTGATCCCATGTGTTCTTAGCCTCATGTATTAAAACGAGAAAATTCCTAAAAACCTTTTATTTGTAAATAACCTTTTATTTGTAAAGTCTCAACAAGTTACCCATAGTGCTTCAACTTGTTGCGTTTATCAGTTTACTTGCAACAGGCCTAGAACGAAGTTACAGCCCAATAGGTTTAAAAATATTGAACGTTGAGTATAGTGCCATGATAAAGTTGTTATCTAAAGAAGCATTTACACCATTTACAGGGACTCTTATCCATCATTTACCACTACTAAAAACCAAGAACCTGTTTCGTTGGAGGACCCGTAATGATGACTGCCGGAAATGTTCAATTCGTGGAACAAATTGTTTTGAGCGACTGCCGATTAAAAACAAAAGTAATAGTCGCACAAACTGGCATTTCTAAAACAAGTGTTCTTGGCATCCTTCATGAGCATTTATGGGTGACTAACATGGCCATGTGCCCTGTTTTTTTTTTTTTTACAAAAGTACCCTGCATTTTAGCGAGCAATTCTGCCCAATTTGTAAGCCTCTAAATATTCTGTATTCAAAAATTGTACCCTGAAAAACCTGAAATTCACTCTGACAATCGATCGTTGACTAAATTTCGTCATTAAAAGAAAACTATCCTGCTAATTGGAACGCTGCTAACTTCGCTATTCTTCAATAGCAACATGATGCACTTATACACCGATTTCTTCATTTATCTTCAGACTGGAGCTCTCAAATTTTTCAAAATTCAGACACATCAGAGGAAATAAAATAGTTAAATACCGATAATGAAATGGAGTAAGCTACATATTTCTGACCATTTGTTAGTAACGATTCAATTGGCACATCTACCAAAGCAGTGTAAATTACGTGAGGAATTATCCGTTCACGGATGAAGTTGTTGGTAGACAATGCTGCAATGTTGAACGATAAAAAAGAAAGCAGAGCAGATATTGAGTTCTTTCCAAAGAAAAATACTCCATCGAATATTCGGTCCTGCGTGCGAAGAGGGCGAATGGAGGATAATATATAGTCTAAAAAACATATCTACGTCCAGATGATCTATGTTTATTTGGCCATCTATGGACAGTGAAAGCTGCGTCTTAAGATGGACACAATTGCAAACATTTTGTAAATATATTGAAGATCTTTTGTAATATATGCAGCTTAATTTCGTTCGGCTTTCTCGGCTTGTCAAGAGGGAACAAAACGTTCCGAATTCTTTTTGGTAGAGTATGAATGAGAACAAATTCGAAACGTCCCCTATCGAAAAATCGAGAAAGCCGTACAAAATCAACCTGCAAGTATACCTGGCTATATAAGATCTATATAACGGGTGGCCCATCTGCTGATTACAAGTTATTTTGACACTGACAGCTCTTTCGCGCTCATAAAATTGACAGAAACACAGTACCATATCTCCGCGGTACGAAATGAATCGATTTACGCTTGAACAGCGTTGGGAAAGATTGAAAACTTATTTTCACAGTGTGTGCTGTGCAGTGTTGCCGAAACAGTGCGAATTTTGAAAATAAATTTTGGTCGAAATAATGCACCAACCGTGACTACTGTACGCAAGTTTGTGAAGAAAGTTCGTGTGGTTGGCATGGTAATTGATAACAATCCTCGTGTTCGAAAGCAAATACATCCTCAGTGTGTGAGTGTTGGTCCATTTTTCTTCCAAGATGAAGATGGCAACAGAGCGCTACAATGGCATGATAGCTAATTTTTTAACGAACTTTTATGATCTCTGGTTCGTAGATAAATATGGTTATATCCTGTCCTCATAGAGCATCATGCGATGAAGAAGAGCAATCACGCTTATTCTCTTAGTCGTGTCATCCGCAAATAAGGTGACAAGTTGAACGACTATTGAAATACATGCAAAACGTCAAAAAGAAACCAAGAAAAGTAATAGAGTTCTGCACCTACAACTTCCACCGTCGCTCCTCATCTGATCTGCCGCAATATTTGTTTGAAAAGGCGAGGGCGCATTCTAAAATGTTCACAGCTCATCAAATATAGAGTCATTGGCAGGAACAAATTCAATCTACTTTAAATGCCCTTAAATACAGTCATGACGGAAGTACTTGTCAGTTAATTTAAAATAATTGTTCCAAGCACTTCTGACCTCTATAAATTACATAAAATGTTTTCACTGCTTGACATTTAAAATAATAAAAAAAAAAAATACATTTTCATCTCACTCACTTTTAATTGTTTTCCGTTTTTCAAAAAATATAAAAATCCCACCAATCTACGTCACATGACTGGTCATGCACTTGGCATTCGTATTTGTTTTATAAAAATAATTTCTCTCTCTCTCTCTCTCTCGCTATATGTGTATCTTATGTATATTTGCTTTGTTTCATTGGGTATACATGATCATTCTAATGCAATCATCAGTCGCACAACAGCGCAAAAATGTTTTTTTTTTTTTTGCTTTTAATTGAAATGTTTACAATGCCAGCAGTGAATAGAATACACAAAGTCCACAGAATTTATCTGTTTCTGTGTACTCAACACAGCGGGTATTGTCGCCAAGTTAGCGAGTCAAATACATTCTCGCTCGTCCAGAGATGAATATATTCATAAATTAATTTATTTTTTTATCAAAAAATAATATAATAAACGAAAATTAATGAAGAAAATTAAATAAAAATTCCCGCACGCGCGTCTTCAAAAGCATCGCGCACGAACACACTTCTTTTTTTTTTTTTGTAGTTTAGAGAAAATCCCAAAACATATGTCAGCAGTCATTTGGTTTCCTTTTCTCTTCAATTGCCTTAAGTTTAATTATATTGTACGGTTAACTAATAATAAAGTCGATAGACGTGTCTTTTTTCTTTTTTTTTTTGTGTGTGGCAAAGCCTGTAATCTACACAGTCAATGTGTGTATACTTCAATCCCTCCTACTAGCGTGGAAGCATTGACGCAAGTAATGCTTTGGCATGAGTAGCTAAAGCTCTTGAACACATGTCTTCAGCTCCGCCCCGATCAGCCCCCTTTGCACGATAAATTGTAGAGCTTTCATTTGGCTTGTGTTACTTTGAATAACGTGTTTTTTGTGTTGGTGTTCTCTTGCCTCCCATAATTGAGCAGCCAAAAACGTTTTCCCATTATAAGCTCTGCCAAAGAGGTTCGAGTTAATAAAGACTCAAGCAATGGCCACAATGGCGGCGAATAATGAATGAAATAAATAATAAAATATAAGAGCATTATGGCAGCGAAAAAGGAGACAAAGAGAGATAGAAGGGAAAATAAAATAAAAACTAGTAGGTGGGTTGGCGAAATAAAAGCTTTGATGACGAAATTTACTTACACAGGCGACTGTTTTCGAATTATGACTGGTAGGTAGGAAGGGAAATAAAGAGAACAAAAATAAATGTTAAGCTTCATGACGTCATGGGAAAAGAAAATAAGTAATGTCTGGCATCTGGCATCTGGCTTGCTTGGCCAGTCTATTCCGTCGCTAAATGGAGTGTGACGTCATTTTCTTTATACATTATTCTTTTGCCGATTAAGAGAAATTTCCGCGAAAAATTTCGTCGTGGCACTCTCGACTATACGATGATGATGACACATTGTGTTTATGTTAAGCAGTTTTTTTTTTTTTTTTTGTTCGTATTATATGCATATAGGCGATTCATTGTTGCTTTGTTGTTCAAGTTTACTCATTTCATTTGGCTAAAGGTTTGGCAATAACATTTACAGAGTAAATAATTTCTTCTTCTGATATGTCGAAATCCTCTATCAATGCTACCTTATCGCTTGACGAAAGTCGACGAAGAATTATTGTGTATGTGTAGTACTGGACTTTATTAATTTTTTTTTTTTTTCAGATAACGGTTTTGAAATTTTTTTATTTTTTGTGGTATGTTAGTATCTCTATCATACCGCTTAATGAAAGTCAACGAAAAGTTCCGGACATACAAATAGATTTGATGTTAATCTTTCAAAAATAAAAGCTTTGTCCAAAAGTCTAAGACCTCCCGCTTCACATAACCCCAAAGAGAGAAATCCAACGGCGTGATATCGCACGATCATGTCTGCCACCCACATCAATATCGTTCAATTGCTGCCAAAAATAATTTGTTATCATGTCCTTCACAATTGACCGTGAACAGCAGCACCACGAGAATTTTCGAAGTACGGTCCAAAATCCGCCGTTCGTGAACGGCCCGTGGATTTTCATGACCCCAAATGCGACAATTTCGTTGAAAGTAAAGACCCCGGCCCATAGAATCCGTTGATCCGTTGCTGCGTCGTTTTTAACTGACACAGATAGAATACACGTATTGTTATAGAAAGAAGGCCTACTCGTATAACCGACGCATGTATGAATTTCGACGGATAAAGTATGTTTACTTTCTACTTTTTTAGTCTGTTGATTCGTTGGCAGTCGGTAAATTGAGAATAAGCACTTTCATTGGTGGAAGCATTAAGAGAGAAGATAAATTGTCATCGCCGTTGACAATCGGTTGACATTTCAATCTGTCAATGTGACGGATTGTACGGCACTGTTCTTTCCCGCAATACGTGTACGTCACCGTCAACCTTCAACTGAACGACGTCGACGAATTCTATAGGTCGGGGCCTTCAGCCTCATCGCTAAAGATGATTTTATTCGAAAAATCGCCATCAACTTCGAAGATCTCTAACACCCAAACAACGAAGTAACGACGCTGTTCATGGTCTGCTGACTTCAATTCCTGAGTCAATTGGATCCCGTTGGCATGATCTTTTGTTAAAATGAGCTGTAGGAAATGTTCAATTACTGGGAACGATGACGAATGGATTTTAACGGATTTTCACGAACACTGTTACGCATGGCGGCGAAATTTTCCAGTGACCGGTCACTACGACGACGCACATGTCTCTGCACAACCAATTATGACCAGGTTCGATAATAACCTCGCCACGAGATGGACGTTTATGTATACCAACATTATTTCGCAATGCGCGAATCGTGTTGGTTAAATGTTCCCCATTTCGGAGATGGGTTTTAGCATTCTCTCGTATACCGCTCCATAATTACAAATGTCAATGCTTAGTATTCACAAATGTCAAATACCAGCTGATTATCAGAACAACAGTGGTGCCAAATTTAAATTGTAACCTCCAATTGAATCACCCGTTATAAGTGAAAATGATTATCAGTTGAGACTTTTAAAAATCTTCTTTAATAAGCACATTTGTTGGTTATTAAGACTAATGGTACCCACATCGAGTTGGGCAAGAATTTAAGATTTAAGAATTTTATAAGAAACGAGGTATGAAAACCAATAGCACAATTCAACGTACTATCCACTGAGCCATAATGCTCAGCTCTCTCTAAAACGTTTTAACAACTTTATCTGTAGGAATCAGTTTAGCAATAAGGGGGATCCTACAAGATATACTACGAACGGAAAATACTCCGTATTTGACCGCATCTGAGCTGTATTTCACATCAACTCAGATACATAAAACAACAGATAGAATAAAAACATTTTCTTTTAAATTTAATACAGAAAATTGAGTACAATTTTCGAAAACTTTAAAAACAAATTTGCCACGTACAGAATCTTATTCAAAATCCTAATTTCAGTCGTAATAATCACTTTTGTGCGACGCAATGTTTTTGGGATATTCGCAATCAAAAATAATTTGCATTAACTTTCGGCAAAAAAAAGACATTTTGTAAAATTCTATAAACTTTTAAAGATTACAAAAAAAAAAGGCCGTAATACTTCGAAATACGCACCATTTTCGACTCAAAAGTTATTTCCATTAACGTCACAACCTTGTAGATAGACCAAGTCATCAGACCAGCTGTACTTACCAATGCATGTTTATTTGCCTACATCAGCACACAAGCCTTGTCGGTATTTCTTAAAGTTTATCCTGGCTATCCCAACCAACTGTTCTCTTCAGTAATTCACTTCCGGGACGTATCTGATTCAATCAAAGTTCAATATCTTCTTTATTCAGATGAAGATTGAAAATTCTTAAAGGATGTCTGCATTGCTTGCTTCACTTGGTTGAAAAGGAAACCAGTTTTCACTTCCTCATCCAGGATTTACATCACATAAAATTCAAGAAAACCGCTTCTTGCAACAAAAGTTCACATCCTGTTTACACTGTTAAGTTCATAATCATATGCTCGCGGCTGCAGATGCCAGCAGCCTTAACCTGTTTCTGGTTATTCCCTTCCATCGTATTCTTAGTCATTCGTTAGGAGAAGTGCCCTCATTTTTGCATAATATGATGATGATTCGTCCTTCGAAGGTGTTCTTTATCCGTGACTCATAACACACTTGCTAATATTTGCCACTTGTCACACATCACAGGAGTTTTTATCTTTGTTTTTCTCCGTCTCTCTCTCTCTTCCTCCCTGTATCCACTGGTCCTTAGCCTTTGTCAACTTGTTTTATGTTCCCACGGGAAATGGGAGAACAAAAAAAAAAAAAAAACTAACGGAATATTTTCTTTTTCATTATGGTCCCTCCTCTCTCCTCCCTCTGCTGGTTCCGTCGAGCAGAATACAACTCGTCGAAAGTTGTGTTGATAAAGTGGTTAAACATGTTGCTTGCGTTTTTGTGCCACCAGCGCACTTACCGGTTCGATATGCTAACCAACCACCACCACGAAGAAGAAGAATAATAATAATAAAAGCGGTTCAGCGCGGGACCCGATCATCATTGCATTGAGAGAGATGAGAAATGGGAAAGACGGAAAGAGAAAAATCAAAATATGGCGTATCTCTATTTGTGCTAGGTAATTTATCTGCGGGCGTCAGGTCCTATAAACACAATAAGATGCAGTTGTTGCAACAAACTCTCGTGTTTTTAGATACATAGGATACCGGAATGTGCATACATATCCATCCATTTAATTAATGTTGTTTACATTTTCGAGGTGTACTACGTCTTGAAGTTGTGAATAGAGGGAGAAAGGCGAATAGTAAATTCGTAGTTTTGTACACCACACGAAGAAAGCCGCTTTTTTTTTTGAAGAACTGATTTTCTTGTTTTGTACAGTGATGTGGCCATGAGTTGGAGTCTTGTAAGTTATTAACAAGTAATAAAAATGCAAAACATTTTAACCTCTTTAATAGGTGTAAACAAGGGGCGTTATTATTCACTTTTGTTTGGTAACTTTTTTTCTTTTCAACAAAACATGTTGGAAAGTTTATAACTTACTCATTAACTCACAGGAAAACATCTTTTAATGTTCCCTACCAGAATCGTATAAACGGAACACTAATGAATTCAACAAGGTGACTGTCCGTCTGTCTGTAACAAGCTTGTAACTTTTGAACCGTTTGACCTATAGAGTTGAAAAAAACCATGGCATTGGTCATTTTTCCCCACTCCCATGACAGTGAAGTCTCTCTGAAGATCAAATCGTGTATTTGCCATCGCACTCCTAAAAGGCGGCAATAATATTATATATAGCACGATCCGGCACAACAAGATGGCGCTGTCATTGAGTATTAGGTAAATGAATCTTAATCAGCTAGTTGGTGAAGAAGAAGCATAAGGGCCATCACTATGTCAGAAAAGTCATTTTGGGTTATTTTTCTTTAAAGCGCACGAAGTTGGTTTGACGTCCAAAGTAAATGAAATTATAGTGAAGTGTTTAGTAAAACAGTGTTTCAGTTTTTTTTTTGAAGATGTTTACAAGTACAAATAAAAGAATGACCCAAAGAAAGGTTCTGCCATGCCAAAGGCTAGATTAGGTTAGATTAGAAAAAGAAGTGAAGCAATACTCTCAGAAAACGCTAAACACGGTTTTGGAAATTCGCGACGCCTAGCCACTGTCTAAATCTGCCGTAAGGAATTTTTGTTAACTCTATTTAATGAACGCAAACAGACTACCTGAGTCCTGAGAAGGTTGAAATTCTACGCGAGAGCTTCTATAGGTCTCCGCGATCGGAGATGTCAAAGCTTCAAAATACACCCTTTTCCAGTCGTATACACAGGGTTTTCGCGTTTTCGCTTTCAATCCGTTAATGTTTAACAATTCAACTTCATTATTGCACCTAAATCATCGAAATGTTGACCTTTTTCGAACTTAAGTTACCTGTGACTTGCTTTTAGAGAGCCCTAGATATTACATGAATATAATCCAACCTCGGGAAATGTTCTGCAAAAATTAAAAAAAAAAAGTACAATTTTGAAATTAGACTTCAAGTTAAGAAGAAAATAAATTTGAATAAAAAAAGTTGATTTATTTCTAAAACTTGAAACTAAAACTGATGGAAACAGCTCTTAATAAACTCGTAAATTGAGCGGACAAAGTCGGTCTCTCAGTTACGGTCGCAAAGACCGAATTTATTTTGTTCACAAGAAGGTACAATGTACCTCGGGACAAAAGAAGATACAATGTACCTCTCATCATCACTCCAGAGCTAAATAGCACTGAACTTAATTTCGCAGACTATGACAGAGGCTTGAGTGTCATTCTCGAAAAGAAACTCAGCTGGAAACTGAATATAGAGGACCGTTTGAGTCCTTATGTGGCCCTGTCTGAGCGGGTACACACCTAACCTAACCTAAAACAAAATCCCACAACTTGACAGATGTTTTCCGTTTTACAATTCCCTACTCAAATCACTGTCGTATAGGGCGCAACTAAATATACATTCCACGCAAATAATTACTTTTCGCAAACAACAAATTGCAGGAAATAAATCAACAGGCATAAACCTAACCAATGGAGATAGGTTTGCCTTAATTGTTATTGAGGCAATTAATAACAAAAACAAAAACAATTTTCTAGTCGGTAATATCATTATAAATTATTTAAAATTGATGTTATATTGAACTACCACCTGCGTATTCTGTTATAATTCCCGAAAACCCCAAATTCAACAGAGAAAACAGAGAAAAATTATTTTAAAAAAAATCCACGCCCATTTTCGTGCCTTATGCCTTAAAGAAATAATAATTGCCCAAGCAAGGTTCCACCTGTTCCGATTCAGTTCAACCAAACCTCTCTGCATTTGAGTTGGAATTACAAATTTCTGTAGGGGACCATATAATTTAAAACCACATGACAGGCAGGAGAGAGAGCAGCACCAACACAGCCTCCACAGTCTGGTGTACATTCGACGAACCCTACTTGGCATCCTTGACAAAGACATTTTTTGTTGTTTTACCCTGCGCTCTGCAATATTCTTCGTAAGTGTGTAATAGATGATCACTCATTGGTTCTGCTTGGCTGCCATGATGCTTGTGATTCTGTGTTGCATGCCTGTGTCTACTGTGCATTCGGACAACTGTGTGGTGGATTGGTTTAAAGACCCCAAGCAAAGCACAGAGTAGACCCAGAAGAGCACAGCTGAATTGAACTGGACTGGAAATTATATTTCTCCTTGAACCTTGCCATTGCCACTTTTATTTCACACAGCAATAACTACAAAAAAAAAATCGAATTCTTCGCTCCGAAACCTTTTCTTTTTATAGCTAAGTGTGTGTTGTATGCGTGCGCTGCAACCCTTATAAAAAGAAGGAATTGTTTTTAAAAGAAAAAAAAAGGTTGACATAAAAAAAACCGACAAAGAAGGAAGAGGCAAATCAAAAAACAAACACGACAAAGATTTATGCACAGAAGTCTTTGACCCTTACACAGAGAGAGGGACTATTGTGGTGAAGGAATTAGGAGAGACGCTATTCTTGTATACCCCCGGTGTGTCTCGCATTCAACTCTGGAGGATCACCGAGTTGGAACTAACTTGAATGAATGCAAAGAAAATTAGTTCACTCACAGGTAGACGAAGAAGTGAGGAAAGAAAACACGTAAAACAAATGTAATAGTGTTTGAGGTAAATTCAGGTCTCAATCACCTTTTTTCGTTCTTCCATATCCAATTTAGACTGATTTCCCTCGAAATTTAAATGACGTAACTTTGATTAGACGCAAGTCCAGAAGTTTGTATTTAATGCAGACATCTCAGCAATAACGCTGTATTTCAACTCTAAAGCCAGAGAACATTCGAAAAAAAATATTTCTAATTGGTACTTCGTAATTCTCATTTCTAAATCAGAAAAATTGGCAACCCATAATTTGAAACCGGAATGCCGAAAAGACCAGCAAGCTTTAGTTTTAGACTATAAGCAAAGTCTCAAACAATTGGCATTCCAATGATGGTGAGAAATTCAGAGTAGGCCCCATGTGACAGAAGTCAATTATGAGTAAGGCGTTGCTTAAAGTCGGATTCATGTCATTCTCGAAGTGACAGATTGTCAATTCACTTCTTTTTTTTTTAAAGTCTGTAGCCGTACGTGAATATTTGTGCGAAATTAAACGAATTTTCAATGGGTAACCTCACTCAAAGTGGCACTTGAATTGATTATGGGAATAGAAATTTTCACCTGTCACTTTATTTTCGGGTGACACGACTATAAAGCCGCTCCAAAACAAAAAATAAACGCGGAAGGGACATTTCGTGCTCCTACATCCTAATATATTGTAACATAATGGAGCATAATAACTACGCCCACAAAAGTAAGCAACATATTCCGAAGTGACTTCTCGGAACACATTCGAGGTTCGTGTCCACGGATAGAGAAGGATTATGTCTAAGACGACGTCGCGGAATTAAGAGAGAATTATAACCACAAGAGATTATTGGCTGCAGCTGTCGTCTTGGAATTATTACATCAGAATTTTCTCGTTCCAGTGGTCGAAGAATTTGCTAGAAGTTTCTGGCTATCAGAAATGCGACTATATAAGAACAGATGGCGATCGAGGCAGAGCAGTTGGGTTTCGAACCCCACGAAGAGATTGGAAAAGTGATAACAGCCGAAGTTGTAATTTTGTGATAAATTGAAAGTTGAGAGTTAACAAGAAGAAGTAATTAGTTTGGATTTCTGAATTAAGTAATTGAAAGGAGATAAAGTGATTTGAGAAGAAAGAGACCTTGTAAGGAAGGAATTTGCGAAGAATAGTATAGTGTGAACTAGACTAGAAAATAAAGAAATAATCTCACAGAATAACGTTTTATCTACTCGAGCCGTAGCTCGCATATTACAATATGTACGGCAATATTGGGATAGAACCAAAGACAAAAACAACCTTTTGCGACCTGAAAGATATTTTGTGTTTCCTCTTCTGCCGATCTACGACTAGAGATTAAGTTTGACCTTACGTATGATCTAGATCATGTAGGAACCTGAGTATCAATCTTTTATGAGTCGCTCCTTTCAAGTCGCAAAGTGTGTAATCCAAGTCACTTTATTCCAATGTTATATAGTTCGTAATAACTGAGTCATGTCTAAATAAGTAAATAAATATTTTGGCACCAACAGCCCATAAAGAGCCTGGCCTAGCTTACACAGTTCTATGCTATATTTTACATCGTCTCCGTAGGGTCATATTTTCGATTGAGAATAGCTTCTCATGACAATTTCGCTCTGATGTTTGTCAAACGTTGGCAAGAGGTGGGACCGTGAAAAAAACATTTTGCGTCTTCCTCTCAGTGATAACGAACTTAACCACTGAGGCATGGCGACCAATCATGAAAAGTTGTTGACTTATCTTATGATATCTGAGATATTAAGGAATTACTTGGCTTGACGTAATCTACAGTACGTATAATCTACAGAAGAGAGCACCATTTGACGGATAAACCTCGCTCACTTGCAATTTGATTACCGTCTCGTCAGATCGAGAATAGCCCAAATCTTCAGAGATCCTGGAAAATACCAGTCTGGACTTCGCAAAGGAGTGCTGACATTATATGATTTCTTCAATCTTCAAGTATGCAGGTCAAGTGTCGGTAACGTTGAAAACATTAGACAAAAGAAGTAACACAGCAATTCTCAATTCTTAGCATAACAGCTGCTTTAAAAACAACTTCCACCACTGAACTGGCAAATCGCATATGGTGTGCAAAATGCATGAAATCCATGAACATATAACTTTGAACTATGGACTACACCGTCCAATACATTAACTTTGAGGTCAAATGGAAAAGCTTAAGCTTTGTAATCGTTAAAAAATAGGTACTCCCCGCAATTATATCTGCAGCAGTTGCCGAGACGAGGAAGGAAAAATGAATTGTATTAACGCTGAAAAAGAGAACTACTGGCGAGTTCGTCGTGGATGACCTAAGCAACTTGTCCAGATCCAATTTGTACTAAATCAAGACATTCTTCTCTGCGTCCATAAGTAAGAACTATCTGATAACAAAAGTCAGGGCTCAACTTGCAACATACAAGTTTGCTTGGCAATATATATATATGAGTGACCTACAACCATAAGGGGAGTATAAGATGAATAAAATGTGGTGAAGCAAGTTCCTCACTGTCTTCTGTGTAGATCTCTACTACCTGTCAGTAACTGAGATAGAATAAGACAAATCTCATCTCTGCAGACCCCCCATATGCAATATCACAATGGGATACACACATACACCGACAGCTAAAACTTTTCATGTACAAGGTGGCTGACATGAACCGTTACCATCTTCACGTCGCTGTGTCTGCCAAACTACGAATGACAGCGCGCTGAAAATTTGACGGTTGTTAATTCATTTCATTGTTGACACGCGTGTGTAAGGTTTTTTTTTTATCGCGTGTTTGGTTTTTGTTTTCAAACGTAATAGTGTTATTGCCCTGTTTTTGGTTGGAAAATCACAACCAGCTATTGTTCGTTAGCTGAAACATTTGAAAGTGAACAAAATGTTTTGTGTACCGCACCATATCGCATTACAACGAAACCGGCAGCATTGCAAAACGCTATGGAGGTAGTCCGCAAAAGACAGCAACATCGTCAACAATGATTCGGAGTTTGAAGTTCAGAATCGAACGAAATCTTCGCAGTAGCGGAAGAAAAATGGCTTCTGAGCTAAACATATCCAGAGAACGGATGCAACACATTTTGAAGAATGAGTTCGGACTCAAGGCCTTAAAATTCCAAAAAGTGCACAATCTTATACCTGACAAAAAAAAAAATTAGAGTGAGCAATTGCCAAACATCGTCTTCTCTGATGAAGCACCATTTCCAATTGAGCAACTTGTCAACAAGCAAAATGATCGAGTTTACCTGCAACCAGGAAGCAAGCGCCAACGTTTTTGATGGTTTGGGCCACAGTGACTGCCGATGGTCGGTCTCTGTTCTTATTTTTGGACCGTGGCGTTAAGATAAACGCGATGGTTTATCGTGAAACTCTCTTGGAAGCTGTGTTGAAGCCATGGGCACGCAAACACTTCGGCCAAAAACTCTGGACCTTCCAACAGGACTCTGCACCTTCCCACAAATCGCGAGCAAATCAAGAATGGCTGCGACGTTTCCTCGACACAATGGCTATCGAATTCTCCCGCTGCGAATCCATTAAACTTTTCTGTCTGGGGCATTTTGAAGCCCAAGGTTCGCACTAAAAAATACCAAACAACGGACCGCCGGGAATAGAAGACACACTTGCGTGCAACGTGCGATAAATTTATTGACCGTCTCAAGAAAATTGTACGTGCCAAAGGTGGCCATATCAAAAATATTAATTAAATCTTGAATTTGAATAAATTTCCAACATTTTTTTCTTTGGATTCAATAAAAATTTACACAATTAAAAAAAAAATACAGCTATTTGAATTAGTAACAGTTCATGTCAGCCACCCTGTAGTTAAAGAGTTTACATATTGCCAATACAACCTAATGACACATATTACTTCCGCAACTTGGTTACAAATAATGTCACGATCTATAGATTGACACGTATGTAGATAATAAAAAATAAAATAAAAATGTACACGTGCCATACCATCACAAGATGAGCATTGATTTTGAATTTATTTTGCGTCTCTTTTTTTTTTGCTTTAAACATTTTAAATATTGCGAAATTCATGAAAAGGACATCAAAATCATCTTCATTCTAGATATCTGCCAACCACAGAATCATTAGACCGGTAATAATCACGAATAACTTTAAGACACCCCGAACTAGTACTACCAGTTTTAGTACATAGTATCACATACAGTCATCCCGCAGGGCTACAGAAACTTGTCGAATAATGAAATGATGTGCACGTAGACACGTAGGCGGCAGCAGTCATTGACCACGTCGCCCTACATTTAGTTCAGTAAACATAGAAACTTGAACGCTTATCAGTGCTTACCAATGTCATCATTCTGGTCAATTTAATGTGCAGCAGAGTGAAAGTGTAAGTACTTGTACGAGTATGCTGAAGGCACTTTACTTCATGGTCAATTTATTTGATATAAACACAAGTCTGTTACAGGTCCTAATATGATTAATGATTGATTGGAGCGATGGATGATTAAAGAGTAAATCCATCTGTACAATATCTATTTAGCTTGCAATCCCTTTTGAGGTGATACTACCAACAAGCGTCAATTCAAACCTACTTTTGGGATAACTAGGAGTACCTACACTTTTTGCGAATTTTAACTAATCTGCAAGAAATTAAGGTAATTGTACCACCCTTCAGTCTAAGCACTATATCTACTAATTCTTTTGGATTTTATTTCCCAAGTCGCAGCCATACTCTTTCGTTTTCTTTGAATTAGCTAAAATTGCGTCAAAAGTCTGCTCCTTTTTAACAAAAAAAAAAAAAATTAAATAGCAAAGCCTTCATCAAAGGCACACAATACCAACACAAAGGTACTCATAATCACGAACTCATATGCCTTTACTTTGTGTTATACACACGTATTTTATTTATGCATCCACAAAACTCTTCTTATAAGTACCTTGGCCTGAGATCACTCTAAATCCCCTTTGACCACATGCTGGCACAGAGACGCAAATTAAGAGAAAAAAAAAGTACCACCTTATGTTTTTGTTTGGAATGCGTAAAAGAACATGTCTGTCTCTACCCGTGCATCTTTACAGACAGAGAAGATAAAGTTCCGAAAAAAATAAAATAAAAATAATAATCTAGAGCCGAAAGGATCGCTATAGTTTTTGGTAGTAGTAGCTGTAGTCATTGATATCATTTTACAAAGAGGTCTTTACCTCCTAGGAAGGTCGATCTCCTCCCGTCTTGCGTTTTATTCTCATAATTCTTTTTAACGACTCTCGAGTTTTTTTTTTACGATGCCTTCTTTAAAATTTTGTTGTGTTTAGCAAGAACCCTACTTCGTTTTTTTTTTATGGCAGAGATTAAATTTTCCTTTTTTTTCGTATTCTTGTGTTTGGATTTTGGTTTCTTTGTTAGACACGTTCATTCGTACTGCGTAGGTGAAGAAGATGCGAGGGAGTATTCGAGATATGACGACGATTGATTTGAGGATTTTCACAATTTGATCAAAATCAAAGAGTTGTCGTAAAATTAAACACTGGGCTGAGTCTAGCTGGATGATAACCTGTATCCTGTAAGTCCAGTGAGGTGATAGAAAATTATGCAACGTGAAGTTTTTCCAGTCACAGGAATTTCGTGTCATCTAAGGTTTGAAATGTTTTTCTGAAAGAAAAGAACAACCACTAGATCCGCTTTAGAATAAATTCAAACCCTCGTCCAAGTCACTAATGAACCTAAAGGTAAAGCTGTTCCCATACAAATCCACGACAGTCATTCTTGCAATAGTTAAAAGCGGACCAATCTTAGGGTAGCTGCGCAAAGACTGTGGTCTTTAGAAGGCTTTGCACAACGAAGCGAAGTGTCATATCAACCGTGTTGTGGAACATATTACATACGTCAACTGTAGGGCTTTACCCTGCTATTGGGTTCGTTGATGACCAATGTACGAGGGTGGGTCAATAGTCCCTGAAAATTAACACAAATTGTGTCGTCACCTTAAATTAAATTTTTTTTGTCAAGAATCATCTTTCAAAAGAACGCACCCAAATTTTCAGACAGATCTGTCAAATAGTTTTGTTGTGGCAGCCATTTTATATAGACGCCTACTAGCATTTTCGTTAAAATGGAAAAAAGTGAATTTCGAGTGCTCATTAAACATTATTTTTTGCGAGTTTTTATATTATCACACAAACCAAACAAAAGCTTGACAAATACTCGTATTGTCGTCAGCTGATGCAACCATGCAATCCGCCTTCAGCAATCTCCAGAATTTGTGTCCGTTGCCTGTCAACACGTCCAAGGCTGAGATAATACAGTTCACAAAAAGGAGAGAGCTGCCGCAAGTCGGCCCCGGTGTCTGGACACTAGTGCATACCATACAAATACAAACGACAGTCCTTCAGTACGAAAAAAGTTAACATTCACAGAAAATTTTGAGATTAGAAAATGTAAAACCATCAATATTTTCTGCAAATGTCGTAGAACGTTCAGCGGATCCTGGGAACTAGGCCCTAAAATGGTGAACCGAATTCATACCAACGTAGTCAGACAATAAATTGGTTATGCTGTGATTTGTAGTCACGAACGAAGTTCCTCTGGCCCTAGTATTCTCTTGAGCAGCTTTCCCAAGCATAGCACTTATTCATCTACATCTGTTTTGACAACCAAGCGGCCAGCAAAACCTTTACGAATACCAGCAGAATCCTGAACGAGGTTATCGAAAGACTGAACCGACTTCAATTTCATTGGACGCCTTTGGTTGGACCAGATTCCATTGTTGGGATATGCAATTGTGGAAGTGCTTACTGTACATTTTGACGTTTTTTAATTAAGTTTGATTAAATTTTAAAGTTTTTTTTAAAACAAGTATCGGGAGAGCATCCGACTCAAAAGCAATTCATATGTAAATACACAGTTTTCACCCCAACTTCCTTCAGGATAATAAACCTAAATTTCGTCAAAATAAAATATTCATATCCGCATTTTACATATCATACAATACATATACATATATACGTTGACAGATCTATAAAGCAACGTACAGCTAACTTACAAAAGCAAATCAAATGTCAAAATTGAATGACAATTAACACTCAGGTGAGACATTTTCTGCTTAACAAAAATAATAAATAAATTAGTTAACCCGAAAATGACTAACTTTACGAACACACCCCATCGGTGGGTTAATTGGAATTGCTGACATAATTTATTGTAAATAATATTTGTTTCCATCCACCACAACGGAACTTTTTCGGATCTGATGACTCAATCGTTTATATCTTACAAGAACTATTGTAATGTAAATCTGAAAACTGTATACAATAATAGATTCAGTTATGTGCAATAAAATGCACATAAAGGCAACAGACATTTGACAGTCTTTTGCAAAAGCTTGACCGTATTTCGTCATCTCAAGAAACACGTGTGAAACATCTAAAGGTCGCTTACAAAGGTTTCAACAAACTGTGAATGCTGGGTAGCCTCATTTAATATCTCCGTCTAAACAACAACAGCAGTAGACTGTCCCTTACGTCAATATGTGCCGTAGTTACTGTCAAATATTCGTACAAATGCCAATCAAATATAACATTTGAATTTCATTTTCGAACTGTTAAGCAACGTAAGTAAAGATTTTTATAATGCTGAATTTAATTTCATTCATTCGTCTGATAGTCTACACTTTGAATATTGACAGTTCACTGCTTAATATGTCAAATGTGAATTTATACTATCTGTGCCGTGTATGCCGGAAAGACCTGACAAGTCAGCACTTCGTCTTCATTATAGTGAGGAATAGTCAACGGTGGCCTGCTTGAAAACTGTCTGATTGTCTACACTTTGATTTATGACATTTTGCTGCAATTTCTGACATCTTCTCACTATCAATGACAAATTACTTAATTGAAAAAAAAAACATTAACAGATTGTTATAATTTAAGCTACTAGTATAAAGAAAATTAAAAATAAATGCGACGTGTGTAAACCTCTCTCGGTTCAACCCAATTGCGTTTTAACCATGGATCTAGGGTATTGACCTTGTTTACCTCGATGTGACGTCTGCTTTGAAAGGGAGAGGACTAATTTTCTTTTTTTTTTTAAACCAACTCTGTCTCGCATTTATGTGTACACATATGTATAAGAGAAAACAAAACATCTATGTAAAAATAAACACAATTCTTATTTTTGTAATTTTTCTTCTACACTCTTTTTCCATCGTGATACTGTGTGGCTGGCATTTCCCATTTCGCGCGAAGAGAAAAAGAAAAAAAATCGACACAAAAGAACTGTCAAGACATAAAGGAATCGGGTGGATTCTTAAAGGTATCTTTTTTTCTTTCTTTCCAAAATTAAAGAAGACATCAAGATGCATGCGCAGTGTGCACCATCCACCAATGGATTTTGCAGAGAATCAAATTACACCAATGAAGCAGGGGACCAATAAACAAAGAAAAGGAATGGAACAGCAGTATTGTGGAGAACTGTCAAAGTCAGACGATATGAATCTCTCCAAAAAAAAAAAATTTTTTTTACACAGAAATAGGGGCGGACTACAAACCCTACTTCTCTTCTGCCACTTTCTTCTGTTTGAGGTCGATAACATATGTTTTGTCATATTTATAGGTAAAGAAAGTGGTAGAAAGGGGAAACAATAAATGTCAATAATCAAGGCGTTTTCGAGTTCTCTGACATATCTCCACCACCCTAGCATTACTATAGTTACCTACTCTCTGCTTGAGTCCTTGGGTATGTGACTATGTGGAAAGTGGAAATGGAAGAGGAAACCCTGCAGTAGATGTGAGACCTGTCAGAATATATAATTCTGAACGTCTGCAGGATAAGCCCGGCCAACGTGTGTCTCGTGGGTGGGTTTACATGATAATAATCCACGAGAAAGTGGAAATTGCGTTTGTCAATACACATTCGTGACTCGTATGCCTACTGCAAAACGCACATAGTGCCTCACGTGTAGTCTTCATGTGGAAAATCAATGCGAACTTTCATGTCGTCATGTGCTCGCTTTGTTTACATAACTATTGCGGAGGGAGAAAAAGGAAAGCTTTTATTCACAGGCTTTCCATTTCGTTTTTCTTTTTTTGACAGTTGAAGTATGAGTAGTACCAGTTGTACTCCTGCTGTCCCTATGCCTATGCCACACATATCTGCTCCAGTTTTTTGTTTGCATTTCAATCTTTTATTCCAGAGGTCTATCCAACTATGTGTATATAAAACAAAAGAAAGTGTAATTCCAGGGGAAAATAGAGCAGTGCCACCACCATCAACCTATTAAAAGAAAACCAACAAAAGCCTGTCAGCTGATAAGTTTTGTGAGGAACCCCCTTTGCTCTATCACAAAACCCTTCCGACACCGGTCGGTCTGTATCGATTTTCTTTAAGCCTAGGGAATGGATATCTATGTAGGAAGCACCATCAGGCGCTCTTGGACACGTGTATGAGTTTGTATGGAGGATTATTGCTTAAGTCTTTCCTTTCTGTTGTATCCAATTCGTTGGCTCATTTTGTGACCTCCCACTAGTTTGTATCTTTCTGAACACCGCCGTCACTTTAATCCGGGGAAAGAGGTGCATATTATTTACTTTATAAGTAAAACTTCTCTTTGTGTAGGTGGTGGCAAGTATAGAGTGGATTCTACTTTTTGCAACGCAGTGGGCGAGTACGTGGGGTGCTGCTTTGTTGCTTTAAAATGACAGTTTTTCGCTTTTTTTCATGCGGATGTGTTCGTGATGAGTAGTCGTTGGATGAAAATGGAAATTACTTGTGTATTACTTTGGGTTTTTATTTTATTCGTTCTATATTTGGTTGTTATAATTAGTTGGGAGGTTTAATGGTTTCAGTTTTGTTTGCGATGAAGGAAAAGAAAAATGAAAATTTAACCAGCAAGGTTGTTAACGGAATGGCAATGGTAAGCTTTCATAAACGGAAGACCATTATTTTTGCATTTACATTGTCCATGTTGCCAGATTTGTACAAACTTGTAAATATTAGATTCCTCCAAAATGAACAAAACGTGTCGGAGGCACTAAATAGCGCGAAAAATCTGAAGCTATTTGACACCTAATGGCGCGTTTTGGACGCAATTACGTTTTGTAGAGCAAACTTGTGTATAGCAAACTAAAATTGTTTCAGGAAATATACGATTACATCAAGATGGCGGACACAAAATGGAAGCACAAACTTTTCAAGAAAAAATATTTACTAGCCGATTCATTTACTAGCCTTCATTTATTACCCTACTCAATTGCTTAAGACTAACTGGGAATCACAGAGATTTGCGAGTTTCATCTATTTGTAGAGCAAGTTGAAAACGTTACAAGAAAAATGAGAAGCTATGAATAAATCAAAGTGGCCAGCCGACTTCGACAAAATTTGGTATCTAGAGCTTAAATTTTCTAAATTTAAGATGGCGAATCCAATATGGCGACGTACTATTGCTCCTACACCCATTCTCTACTAAAATATTCTAACTGCTGGTGTATATGGTGTACCAATATGTTACCCTATACCTTTAATGGTCACATTCCAAACGGCCAGGACAAGAACAGCAGGTGCTTCCGATAAGATGGATGAATGTAAATTTTTTTTTAAGGAAATTCAAAAACCTATTTGCACTAGCAAAGTCATTAACCCATCTACCTTATTGTAAGCAAAAATTTCCAAAATCTTCATGGGCCTATGCCGCCATCTAATGGAAAACTTAAGCGCAACTACACAGCTCAATTATTCACTGATAAGAGCGTGTGCAGTTGGTAGTAGCTACATGTACGAGTACATACGAATATAAACTTATCTAGACCAAGTGGAACACGGCTAATGTAACAAATTTAATCGTAAGTATGATCAGACTTAAACGAACAAATATATGCCAAATTAAGACTTAGAAACGTGATACTATCGAATAATTTACTACCACTGAACGGTCATTTTGTGGCCGGAGACGGATGTCTTCTGCAGTCGCAAAGGCTATAACAGAATAGTTTTGCAGCGAATAAAGACAAATCTTGAAGACATAATCGATGCTGAACAAGCAGGTTTCTTACTATGGATCCTCCTATACCAAACTTATTATCACTGAGCAGTTTGAACAGTTTTGATTTGACATGCGCAGCATAGGTACATATTTCTGATAAGCTTAAGGCGACATAAGACGGGTTTAAATGTCAACGTTTAGCATAGGGAAGAAGTGTCAGATGAGTTCACAATCCAAACGGTCAGCAACCATTGTGGTATGATCACACTTTTCGAAAGAGCGACAGTTCCATAGCTGACTTATCGTACGGAATGCAGTAAAACCCGCTTACCCAAGATGGCGGGAGACCTAGAGTTGCAGTCAAGGTAAAGTTGCATTTTAGAGCAGAATAGATACACATAAGGAACTTCTACCTTGCGATGTCTAAAAACCGCTATGGCCAAGGATATCTTTGAACTTTCCATGCTACTCAATGTTTTGTCGGTAAAAGGCTGAAACATAACACCAAGTGGACCACTTCTCTGTGACTGAATTTGAATTTGGTAGCGGCATAATATTTCATTTGCTTTTTGCAGTTGGGCTAAAAAAATGCAAGTCAACTACATAAATGATGATAAAGGTACCCCACGATGTTTCAAGAGCATATGACCCTCGATCCCAAGCTGTACAAATGATTTCGATCACTGATTCACCAATGGCTGGAATTCTGTTTGGAATTTCTGCAATATCAGACGTCCACAGTATCACGTAACTTAACAAAAAAAAAAAAACAAAATTCAGCAAAACTGCATTAAAAACCGGATTCAGTTGAAGTTATTCGCTGCAAGTTAAATTTATTCCACTAACACAGTCAACACGTTGATGCAAATTGAAAAATAACGATCGTGACATACGCCAGGTACGTCTTTTGCTTAAGAGGCATGAAATAACTAAAATATAACGTCATATAGGCACTGAGAGGAGAAACCACTTTTTTTTTCAAAAAAGAAAGAAAAAGATTTAGGTTAAACTCTTTACGAGTTCCCAGCAGTTTTTCATTAATTTTTAGTATTCATGAGAAGTACTACCTACAATACATTTAACTGTTTGAAGAGAGTGACTCTTTATGGAATTCATTGAATGAAAAAGACAGTGTGTGCGGGGTGTGCTGCTACCTTGGACTGTTTCTTTTTTTTCTGCCGCAGCAATATAACCAGCAACAATCTTAAAAACAAAAAATTCTCTTCCGCTGACTAGGCTGCGGTTGTGGGTTTTTCTTATGTGGGAATATGTACATAGGCTGCATTTTGGGTCATGAGTTCACATAAGGTGAATTGAGGGCAACAAATTTGTATCACTACGAGTATACCCCCCACCAGCGCCAGCATAAATAAAACTAGCTTTATTATCACAGTTTGTGGTTAATTTATATGGTTGGGGGGAAAATGAATAACATTCACATGTCGCATGACTGATAGTTTTGAAATTTTAAATAATCATCCCTTGCAGTTCGTGTAAGGATAAGAAAATAATCATTTAAATTGGAGTGCCACAGGGTAGCAATTAAGGTTGTATTCTTTTACGAACATTTTTAGTTGGGTGGAACATGCTTCAAAAATCAATATAAAGAGGCTTGTTGGAGTCTAGATTCTAGATAGAACATTCTATTCTCTTAAAGAGTTTGCAATGATGTCAAGCTATGATTCCTTACTCCATTTTCAAAAGCCAGGCCAGGAATATTTAATCGAAATGAGATAGACATGTTGCCAAATATTTTTCGATAATGATAAGAGGGAAAGTGAGACACAAAAACCTATAAAAATTCAAATTGAATACTGATTTGGAACATTGAAGACAATGCTTTCTGTTTTGTTGAAGAGGCAAGGTTTTTTTTGACCTTGATAACCTTGGGACCAGCTTCTGTTAGATTTCGTTTTTATCGTTCTAGCAGAAAATGCAACACCTTGCTGTTTTCCAATCTAGGGGTGCAATGAGATAAAATGATAAATGACAGTCGCTCTTGTGATAGTCAAATACAATAATAAATTATTTTTTGTCTGTGTAAGGTGATCGTAACAAATCCTTTCAAATAATGGAAGTACTCCCATTTTCTTAATGCAATGTGGCTGGCAATTATCATTAACAAATACTACTTGTCTTATTTTACCAAAATGACACCTACTCGTAAATAAAAAAAATTACGATTCTGACTATCAGTTGTCGCAAACCACTTTAGACAAATCCACAGCATATCAGAACATTTTTTTGTGACTGTTCCTAAAAGACTCCCGGGATAAGAATTCGATTTTATGAGAGTGGCCTAGAATTCAACTCTAATTTTGCTGCGAGAGATTAGAAGTATTTATTACATATTTGAGCAATTTCGTCTTTGCTCGGTATAAGCCGTTTATCCCGAGATTACGCGATGTAAATATGTTTGTCTGCTTATTACCACAAAAACCAAAAACTAGAACTAGAAAACCTTTGCATCTCAGGATGCCATGACAATTAGAGCAATAACTACTGAAGATATTTCGATGAAACACAAATGGATGTTTGTTTGAAAGCTAGATAGCAGTACATATGAGTGTTCGTAGCACCTAGAATAAAAGTCACTGAACCGATTTTGATGAAACAATTTAAATTAAATAAAACGCAACTGCGAAAAGAACAAGAAATTGTATAAAAATCTTTTTCGTACGTGAATTTCTCCTTAAATCCGTGCAGCAGTAGATAAGTTGTTGTGTGTGCTCAGCATAGCACAGGGCAGAAATTTTGAATCGTTTTATTTTCTTTTTTATTTTCGTCTACTTCTACAGAGTTGAATCGGAATGTTAAGTTTATAGTGCATATAATGAAAATGGGAGTTTTTTCTGAGAACTAAAGTAGATTTTTCCGTGGACTTTGAAATATTCAAAGAAATGTATAACATATATTCGTCGAACTGGAATACATTATATACCTATACATTTGTACGGAATGGGTGAAAACTTTTTAACAATACTCGGAAGGGGATATTTTCATTTGTGCGGGAGTGTCGAAGCCAGACAAGGGTCAGCTGATGTAATAACATAGAACGCTCGTCCAAGCACAGATTTTTCCAGTAGTTTTGGATTTCGTACTATCAACTTACTTTAATTTCTGAATTTACTTCTTTTTGCACGTGTCAAAGGGGATATGAATACCCTTATACTTATTTTTTTAAGACACGGGCGTTTTGTGGAAAGGGGAAGAGACAGAGAGAAAGGTAGATTGGTGAAGTTGGTTTGAAACTCAGGTGGTATTAAGTTTCAGTGAAGTATTTTTGTTTTGCTGTTATTGTCGTTGCTTATGATTCACAGTATTTTTTTCCGTGACTATGACTACCATACTGCCAGTGTTATGCCTACGCAGTAGAGTTGACATAAGTTTTCGCAATTGATCGACTTTTTTATTTATTTCATGCGAAATAAATAGATGATTCCTGACATCAGGATTCGAACCATGAACCTGCAGCGTGACAAGCGATCAATGTTACCACTACACCAACATCATTTAAGCAAGTTGGACCTGACTACGTAATTGTTTCCAAAAATTCAGTTATTAGTATAGTTCCGGTGGCGTCTGTAAAGAAAATTAGGCCCACTCTGATCTACATTCTTAAATTCAGCTGATTTAACTACATATATTTAAATTCAACGCAGAAGACGATGTCACTTTCGAATACTACGCCAGTTTCAAAGCCGACTGGAGTTTTTGACAGTTCAATCCCCCTGAAGTTAGTCCTAGTTTCTTTGCAACTTGTTTACTCTATAAACAAAAAATTCACATATGTATGTACCTATAATTTATTAAAATTAGAAACCAAAACAAATAACCCTAAACACTATTGGTTATGTTAATCGTTTTTTCTATAAAAATTCTTCTATTTCTTATTTTTAAATTTATTTATGTTTTTCTTTTTTTTTTCTCCCTCTATTTTTATTTATGGTGAGCGTGCAGTGTGTGGGGTGTATCTTTAATTCTAAAAATGAGGCCAGCGAACAAATAATTCAACAAGAACAACACGAAGAGGAAAAAAGATACGAAACGATTATTTGTTTGACTTTTTTTTTCCCTTCTTTTCTACGTTTATCTATGATTTCTTCCTATGTATGTGTGCACATGTGTCTAAGCCACTTGTAGATATCAAAATATTTTAGCAACACACGCATGCAATGACGTTGTAGGTTTGTTGCGCGAATTGCGACATTGGATCTTATAGCGAATATGGAGGATAAAAGCTCTCCCACCATGGATCAGATGTTATTGTTTTTTTTTTTTTTTTTTTACTTATTTTACATATGCATATCTTTACGTTAACAATTTCGAAAAGAAAAAGAAAAACAAAAAAAGCTCTCTCCCACCACCACCTACCTAGCATAGAAGATATGTAGCTTAGTGAACTACACCTACTGTTGTTATGCAACTTTATGCTTAGTCCGCCCATTCCTACTCGTCTTCGTCGTCGTCGTCGTCGTTCGCCATTGTGTGTCACTTGGCGCTAATCTTTTTTCTCTTTTTATTATGTCTCTACCTTTAGTCATAGTAATTTTCAAGAGTTTTGTTGGAAAAATTAGCGTATATTTGCTTTTTATTTTCGCTAGCTTACGTAATGCACGTTATAGTGCCTGATTGTGTGTAGAGTTTGTTTATGTGTTATGCACATTTTTTTTTTTGTAGGTCTAAAAGAAGAGAAAAACTCACTCCAATGACCTTCGTATGAAATGACAGAACTAAATGATAATGCACGTAACATTGTGTCACGCTTTTCATATAAGCGCATTGGCAATAGTTGAGCGGATATGGTTTCTCTTTTTTTACTCTTTTGTGAATAGCATAAAATCTCTCTTCTTCGTTAGTGTGGGAGGAGGGGGGCATCATCGAGTACTGTAAAAGGGGAACGATGTGGTAGATGAAGATTTATTTGAAACTAATTGCATTATATTTTGTTTAATTTGTTTTTGTGGAATTTTAGTTGTTCAACTGTTAGACAGTCGACCCCGTGACGACAGACTGGCGACTAAGCAACAATTGTTGGCATTTGTCAAGGTTATCTGCTTTGAAATTTACTTTCATATGCATATGCAATGGGTGGTTGGGTGTGAATTTTCAATTGGCTGCAGATAGAAAATCGATCACACGATGACATTGGAAATTAAATTTTCCACTCGAGGGGAGTTCAAATAGATAGGCGTGCCTGGAGGCAATACTTAGAATTGTCGAGTTTTGTCGATTGAAATCGAAGAAGTATGACTTTGTCAACATACATATGTATGTATGTATCTACTAATAAACTACCCCTATTGCGTAAGAAAATATTATAAATAAGTGGGCTAACCTCCTCGTCTCGAAATAACGCGACCTGAAAACTTTTCCCTCTATAAGGTCATTGTTTCATTTACTATGTGGCACATTGTACCGTCTTGCTGAAACCACATGTTTTCAACGTCCACGTCGTCCACTTTAGGTTATCATCTGCCGATACCTTTCCCCATTGTCAGTTACAGTCATCGAGTCAATTGAATCATGTATGAATATCTTTCTGCAAAAATTCCCCATGTAGAGGTCGCGTAAAGTCCCACTTCTGGCGAAAGACTAAAAACAGAGGTTTCCGTTCTCACGCACACTTTCAACAACAGCTCAATTTACAACTGAACCGATTTCCTCGAATTTCACGATAATTCGTCGAATTGAAATCTAGGCATGACGGACATGCCGACCATAAATTCAATGTAGCTCGCGCATTATTTAGCAAACAGAGCAAGAATTTTTATAACAAATTTTCACAATTACGACACACTGTTGAAACATATAGTTTTCCATGATAAAATGGCAACTACTCGTCAGAACGCAATCGTCACAGAATGACAGCGATTTCTGTCAAAGTTCAGGTGTGGCCATTGAAAGACCCTGTACAAGAATTGGGTACTATTCATTGGCATTCCAGCTTAAGTAAATGCATTGCATTACTGCTAATAATATAAAATAAGTGGTCTATTTCAGTTGTATGCGTTTAAACGCTGTAACTCAAGAACTGCTAAACCGATTTCCATATAATTTGCTCTATTCATTAGAAAATTTGTCAAATAGCAATTTAGCAAAAGCTAAGCAATTATAACGAATTAAATCGAAACGCACAAATTATCAAGAATACAATAGCCGTATTTCTTTGTAAATTTATATAACGTTCAGTTAAGTTTCACAAAAAAAAAAACCGATATCTTGTTTACATATTTTGAAACTTGGCACTACTGTTTAGGTTCAAAGAAAATTAGTGTTTCTAGCATCGTTTCGAATATCGAAAGTTACTGAAACTTTATATACAGTTAATTGTTGTTCTTGTTTGTTTTCCAAGCAAACTTTTACTGAACTGAGCATAATTTTCAGAAAGAAACACAGCTAATTATTAGAATTCTTTACTAATTCATTTTCAATCTGCGGTTGCCAACAGCGGTGCAATAGTGGTTGGTTTGTAGTGGTTGTATGTATGCAGAACAAGAGGGATTTGTTTTGTTTAACTTAGCTTACATTTGTTTTTGGTTTCTTTTGATACTTTTCGGGGTATTATGCGGCTGTAATGTGAACTTTTTTTAATTTGATTTTGATTTGAAAAACTTCCACTTCAAATTTTCGGAAAGGATTACTTAGATCACAAGCTTACCTGGCACCAAATCATTCGAATGTACATCAAACTTTTTGAAAATAGATGGGGACTCGCTTGAATTTTTACACTCAAAGTATTTTCTATTTTTCTAGACCCCTCTTCAGAATAGATATAAGGGTTAGACCATATCAGCGCTCGCCAAGATTCTCACGGCCACAACTTTCATTTAGGCGTTATCGAAAGGAAAATCTGAGTAAGTGCAGGACATTTCTACAAGGACAAATGCTTTCACTTTTCGATAATCTGAGTGAACATTATCGGGAACAACGCTGGATAATCTGAGAGGTTTACTATTGATCTTCCAGAAAGGACCCTAAAGATTCAAGTAAGTCTTTATTTTCCTATGCTGCACCTTTACTTTCAATAGTGTCTAAATCGCAATGTCGCGTTAGATCGTTAGCGTCTTGATCGGCTTTGGGCAACCTCAAAGTAACTTCTCTTTGATATTTTATTTCATTTTTTTTTTTTTTGGCAACAAAGAAGTTTTACCACGTATGTATATTTGAGTTACTAAACCTATCAGAACGCGAACAATATAAAACGACATTTCGATTCGGCCTTAAAACTCTTCGTACAGTGGGGTAGCTTGTGGTTGTCACTATAGCCTATTAAACCTATAAAGCGAACTCTTTTCATTGCAATTGCAGGTAAAGAAAGAAAAGTTGGCTACACTCTGGCTTAACTACTTTACAACCTTTCCGTATTTCAAAATCAACGTTAACTCCATAAAAGGTACTCTTTTGAAAAATTATTAAACCATTTATTAAATCACGAGCTCTACACCACTGGCAGACAGAGACAGTATTGTCATCGTGACATATTTTATCACTAGTGACATATTTTGTCACTAGTGACATAATTTCAAAATCAAATTATGCTCATAAGTGACATATTTCAGCATTCTCAGAATAAGTTATATAATCTTAATCAAAAATGCGAAACAAATGAATTATTCGACAAGTTATAAGTTTATATAAGGCAGACACTTTTTTTTGTTGGTCTTTGTGGAGGATTATGTTATGTGACATAATTCTGTCAACAAGGTGACATATTTCTTTCCAAGTCGATTGTAACACTGCTGCCACGTCAGCTGAGAAATAATTTTTTTTCGTTATAAGCAATTATAACTGCGTTGGAAGAAAAACAAGTCCGAATCTGATTAGGCTTATCCGCTGTATTTTTGAAAAAAATGTTGCCATGTATGTATATAATTTAAAAATCAGATCTCTATCGGAAACACCCAGTAGACGCAAATTATTTTCTTCAATTGATAGCAAAATTAACATTATGCAACTAAAGCGCATATTAAATTAACTTTATTTTAAAACGTGTGTCAAGTTTCACGAGTAAAATCTAGTTGTGACGCAATAAAAGTCCCAAAAACAAATTGTTTAAAACCACTACAATCTCATTAGCACCCTGTTTTGGTGATTAAATTATTTACGCCTACAGTCTATTTATGGGGGGTTTTGGAAATTTATCACAATATAAATCATTATTTCCAAACTATTTATGACGTATATAGTTCAACACGTGTGTCTTGTTATCTGTACATATTCAAAGTTTCCTTTAAAACAACAAGCAGTGTTTACAATGTTTTTCACAATAACAGGTTTTGGTTTTTTTTTTTTTTTTGTTGGACTTTAAACAATATATACATATGTAGGTATATTTAATTTATAGAGGCTGGTTTTTACGCAATTAATTATGCATTTTTCTTGACATCCGCATAAATACATGTTTAACCCAATTTTGTGATAAAAAATGAGTAATAACGCAACAAGGTTTAGACGTCAGCAACGTTTGTCATCGGTTAACGACTTTTAAAACAAAGATTAAATGGCTACGATATGTAAGAGCTATTGTCTGTTACTTGTACTGGACCTTGAAACTAAATTGTCAGCATCTTGGTAAGCATAAGCCATGGACGCTATAGAAAGTGTATAGTACGAGTAGTACAGATTAAAGTTCATCTTGTCTGAGATAAAAAATTAAAATAAACATTGAACCCAGACTATTAAATGCCAGTCGTAGCCTTGGCTTTGACATGTGATTTCAACACACGTGACAAGTTTAAGTTATTTAAAGATTTATAAACGTTTGGTGTGACGAAATAACTATTGTACGAATAGTAACAAGTTTGGCGATTTAATTCGAATTCAAACATTGTAAATTTGTATGTAAAAATATGTGGTCTTTTCCTTTTTTTTTGTAATGTATCATTATGTAAAAATTGAGATTAGTTTCATTAAAAGTTTTGTTCTAATTTAGGTTTTCCAGAGGATCTAATCGTCCGTTGCCGGCCAGAAAACTGTATGTGATCTTGCATCACTGTAGACCACTGTAAACCGACGTCAGCTCTAACAAGTAATAATAAAGTACCTAATGCTCACTGTGTTCAATACGAGGGTAAGGTGAAAAGTTATCGGCCTGACGCAGACATGGCGTTCGTGATCGCACGTCCCTCGATGATGACCCACGTGAAGGACGGCCAAAAACCGCAACCACACCCGAAACCATCGAAAAAGTGCATGATATCTTGTTAGAAGATAGGCGGGTGAAGGTAAGTGAGATAGCTGAGGCTGTGTGTATATCGGAAGAGAGGGTGCGAAACATCTTGTACAAAAACTTACGGATGCGAAAGCTCTGCGCAAGATGGGTGCCACATTTGCTGAATGCCGATCAAAAGCAAATACGTCAACGATTTTCGCGGCACTCTTTGGACCGATTCAATAGGGATCCGACCGATTTTGTGCAGCGATTTGTCACCATGGATGACACATGGGTCCACCACTATATGCGAGAAACGAAACAGCAGTCGAAGCAGTGGGTGGAAGCCGGTGGTTCAGCGCCAAAGAAAGCAAAGTCGATCGCATCTGCCGGAAAGGTCATGGCCAGTGTGTTTTGGGATGCAAAAGGGATCCTGTTAATTGATTACCTTGAGAAAGGCAGAACAATCACAGGCAAATACTACTCCAACCTTCTTGACCAGCTGGATGCCAAAATTCGCGAGAAGAGGCCTGGCTTGAAGAAGAAAAAAATCATCTTTCACCAGGACAATGCACCTGTACACAAGTGTGCGTTGGTGATGGGAAAACTGCGGGATTTGGGGTACGATTTACTTGGCCATCCCCCCTATTCACCTGATTTGACACCCTCAGACTTCCATCTGTTCCCAAACTTGAAGAAATTTGTTTCTGGGAAACGCTTCGCATCCAACGCAGAAGTTGAGAGGGCCGTAGATGAATATTTTCACAGCCTTCCAGACTCTCACTTCCGAGAAGGAATACTGATGTTGGAGAAACGCTGGACCAAGTGTGTTGAAGTCAAGGGATATTATGTAGAAAAATAAAATCATTTTTTAACTGAAAATCGCAGTCCTTCATTGTCAAGTCGAGAACTTTTCAGCTTGTCCTCGTATGTTTTCTTCATCTTGATGTCTGTAACTCTGCAAGATTTCTGGTCCTTAAATGTCAAAAGAATTATAAAGAACCTGTGTTTTGATACAAGGGCCTGACATAATGGGATAATGTCAGGCCCTTGTATCAAAACACAAATTTTTCCTAGGTCTTAGCAAGAGCTTTTAAAAATTCATATTCTGCTGTCAAGAATGTTACAAAGAAACACGTTGTTCCTTCCTGAATTCTATAGAAATAAGTCTCCAATTAATTTGAAATTGTTAACAATATTTACAGCAGGAACGGAAAATAGTAACTATTTTCAAAATGCGGCACAAAAAATTTTTTTTTAATCATGATTGATTTTTATTTTTCATTTTTAAAAATAAAAATCATAACTTAAATCTTACACCATGATTTATATATTATTAATTGATATAAATAAAAATCAGAAAATAATTTTTGCTTTTGGATTTTTTCCGTATAAATCGTAACAGTTAGCGCGCCTTCTTTCAAGATTTTTATTATTTGAGATTTTGTTTAAAACACTTTCCCATTACAGGTTCTCGTTTTCAAGATTTCAAACCTTCTGGGACTCGCCAGTCCTTTAAATGATCTTTTATAGACCATTGGCCTCAGAAGGAAAAGGACACATCATACAGGAGTATATAGCTGTCGGTAGAATCAAAAAGATCACCTTAGCCTTAGGATGAGGAAATGATAGAGATTCACTCTTTTGATATTTTGCGCTCTACAAAAAAAAAAACCGATATTTCTAGGTCGAATGGCAGTTCTGGGGTTAATCATTAAACTCCGGCAAAGGAGGTTCACAAGCAAATGCGTGCTTGTGATTCCTCCATTCAGATCCAGATGAGTATTTAAAATTCACTCAAAGGCGTACCACTTTTTCTAACAATCTCTTTTAACAGATACTTGCATTCTAAGCCAACATCATGGAAATATCCTCTCCTACCCATTCATTATTCCAATTTATATCAATTGAATAATAAAGAAGAAAAAAACCCAAAAATTACCATTTTTCATTGCAAATGCCAGAAAAAAAAATTGTATTTTCCAAAACGAAATAGGATACACAATTTGAAGATCTAATCTCGTACCTAATAGGCATTTCGTGATTTCAAATTTATTGTCACGACTCAGACGGCGACACAAACGTGTTTTTGAATAAAAAACTTAATAAATTCAATTTCTAAACAATTCTGACGACTTGATGATGATAATAATGATGATACTGATGTAGGCATATTCTATTTGCAATAAGTATTTCGAATTTTTTTTCCTGCTAAAAAAACGCTAAACAAATAAAAAAAAAAAAAAACCGCAAGTGTGTGACCTAAAATAACTTAATAACATAAGTTATCTCTCTTTGCGTGTTTCACTCTCTTTGTCTTATCTGTGTTACTTTTTCGTTTTCGTCACTGCGAAAAAAAAAAAAAAAAAGAAGAACAAAACAAAGACTTGGACTCTGCGATAAGGCAATAAATTAGTAACATATAGCCCACTGTTTGATGCGCATTTGTACGACACAGCCTCAGTTTCATAGTTTTTATGTAACAACGATGATGAGAGACAAACGCGACAGTTATAAGTGTGTTTTACGCATAAATTTCTTTTTATTTTTTTTTTACTAAGAGAAGAAAGAAAATACAGTAGAAAAGAAAAACAAAAAACTTGTTTTTACTCAAAAAAAAAAAAAACTTTCAATTTTCTTTAAAAGAAGCATTCACTCTATAGATACATTCAGTGTAGTGTGTTATATGGGCGATTGGCATATGTGAGATGTTTAATTTATTATCAAGCGCGTGCGACTTCGATACTACCTACCCATTGAATGTGGTGAAATTTGATTCTCTATTTTTTTGTATTTTTCTTATTTTTTTTACTTGTTATTGTTGTTTTTTTCAAATTTCTCTCCATTTTGGCTTTATCTGAATATAGCAGTGAATAAATATTGACGAGATACTTTTACTTGAAGGTATTCTTTTAATTTTCTGGTATAATTCGCAAAAAAAAAAAGAATACAAAAAAAAACCGTTGACGTAAAAATTTATTTTGCAAACATGTATACTTTTTTTTTGTTGAAAAACTTTAAAAAAGTCTCCAAACGTATTCAAATTTGTACAAGTGATTTCGTAAGCGCTGACACACGCGCGTAGACATACATAACGACAACACTTTTGACATCTGTCAGAGGTATATATGTATGTATTACTTTTTTTCAGTGTCATGATGTGTTTACATTATACTCGACACGAGCTGGTACTCTAATTACTCTTAAACTGATTTGTCATCGCTCATAAACTCAGTGGCGGAGGTAGTAATATACAGCTAGGTGACTGGGTGGGTTTAATAGGAGGGGGAGGCTACTAAGAGTTCATGTAATTGGGTTATTATTGATTGGAATCTAATTGAGTTAATGTGGGTGGGATGGTGGTAGGTGGCTGAATCGGTTTAGGGGTGGTGCATAGTGGATGCTATTATTGGTAAAATGCCCGAGGGCATTTATTAGGTAAGACTACCAGCTTGTTAATCTATTTGAGTTTGGAGAGATGGAGATTCAAGGGAATATTTTATGAAAGAGTCGTCATAAAGTCAATATTGATTAGGACTCATGGGGGATGCTGAAAAGTTTAATAGTGACATCGATGTAGCTGCCATTTGGGAAAACATTTTAAATGTCAATACTTTAAGACTATTACACTTGATAGACAGATTTGTCTAAAGGCAATGTACGTCTTGTGTGGGACGGACAGCAAAAGTTTTCACCTTCTACCGTATAGCTTAAAATTGGATGGAAGAAATATTAAACTGTTTTCATTATTCAAATAAAAAACACTTATTCTAGCATCATATTGTTACTACTTTGATCACACCCGTTATGATAACTAGCTGACACCCTCGTTTCGCCAAAATGCTAAATTTTATATTATTATAATTCATAACTGACCATGCGTAGTCTTTTTTTTTACAGCATGTATGATTGTGAATTTGCGCACAACCATATAAAATAACCCATCCACTGGTGCACTGCTGTTGGCAGCGGTATCCGCAGATTGCAAATATACCAATTAATCAGTTTTAGGATAACATACAATGATGATTTGTAACTTTAAATGTTCATTCAAATTTGATAACTATTTGTGAGCGTTTTGACTGAATAACTTCAAAATTTGTGAGTCCGACATGAATTTATGTTTAAACCGTGTCCGAGAAATTTCATAATGAACAAATTAAAAGGTATGTACATGATTCGGATCAATTACATCTTTACAATGAGATATATGTACGAGTAGAACATAAATTTTATATAACTAGGGATTAGAGATGCGGTGTCACTTGCTACTTTACGGTTATAGGTTATGTTCACAAAAAGTTTAAGGGGTCAGTAGATATACCACCGAACGCTATTAATCTCGCAAGCGCATCCTTCCCTCCATCAGTTTGGTTGTCTGTCACGAAGGCAAGTTATATAAAACAATAAATCAAAGACTATGCCAAACATTTCTCGAAACCTACAACATTTTTTTATTTTTTGGGTTGAGTGACAAGCGAAATCGCAATTTTGTTTTTTGTTTGTACATAGGCATTTATTTAGAACTTGATTATCCTTTAATTCCCCTGAACCTAGTTCAGTCTTTTTGTAATCCAAATATTGTAGGAAACTGAGTTTATTCGGTGTATTTGTCTGTCCTTTCCAGACACGAAACAGATCTGTTATTAAGAACATTGTCCATAGCGTTTCATCCCGAAGTCG
Source organism: Pocota personata (assembly GCA_963082735.1). NCBI lineage: Eukaryota > Metazoa > Arthropoda > Insecta > Diptera > Syrphidae > Pocota > Pocota personata. Next base: position 259,448,562 of record OY720429.1, on the reverse strand, counting down.
TGTCTTTTATGACCAGACTCCATATTTCCCTTAGTCGTTATATCAGTTCAAGTAAAATTGGGCAGATTGCGATAAATTGATAGATGTCTTCAACCTCGTTGCGATTACAAAGTGTGCAAATGGAGGACCAAATTTGATCGATTTTCAGTTATCTATAAAAGTATGTACGAGTAATGAAAACACCCTCTGTCGAAATTTTAAAACAAAATCGGTAACGTAGACATACTCGTAGGCACAATTCCACAAATAAAGAATATGTATAATAGGTACGAATACATATTATCTGTAGGTATACCATGAAAGTCACTTGCGATGTTGAATTGTCGGACGTACTCGTATGTATTTCGACTTTAACGACTAACAAGATAACTACGAAACTTCGCGAAAGAGATTAGAGTGCACTACGGGAATTCTACAGATAAGAGGTCTTCTCGGGGATACACATTATGATTGCTTTGTTTTCGGCAATGGTACCAAAATATCATAGACAGTGACAGTGCAGAATAAAGCATTTTTCTGTTATTCATTTAATGAACACAATAACACAATATCTATCGAAAGGCTCAGTTTCTACCGAGAACCAAGCGATCAATGTTGAAACATAATTAAAATCTGGCCCGTGTTTCTACATATTTTTATCGGGGTGATTCCATCTTTTTACGAGTGTTTCTTTTTTTATGTGACTGGGCGATTAATCTTATCTGACAGTGCATATATTAATTTAACCTTATTGGCTAAATAAGCCCTAGTTAATCGCCTTCGGTTGAGATATCTTCACCATTGGTTGGAAAAGGCAAACCTTTGGAATGATTTGGTAATCCACTTTTATGACTAATGGGGACCAAAGCTGTCATGGCGAATGAAAATACAACGCCAATTTTTCTTGCAATGGATGACAATGACTGCCGATAGTAACTAAAAACTAAATACAGCACCGTTAAAATAAGCCGCTGGATCGTTCGTACGTGATGATTCAGTCAGAAAACCGTGCAAGCCAGTTTTGATTAGAGTGATATTTCTTCAACAAAACTCTTCTCCGAAGTAGCCTCCAACCCTAAAGTTTGCGCAGTTACTTGAAGGCCAACAAATCGTAATACGACCTATTGAAATGGGCCAAGCAGGTGGGGTTAGCTAGTACAGGAATGTTAAACGGCAACGTTTTTCTCTTCTCTCTAAAAGTATATAAAATTAAGACAAACTGACTTTTGTTAGATACAGACGCAACTTATGGGCCAGTGAATAATTATTGCTTTATATACTGCACTGTGTACTGTACCACAAGCAAAGAATTATCTGTACGTCTAGAACAAAATGTCACTGTCGACAGCCACAACTTCAAAGTACAAGGTGGGGCAAAAGTAATGTCATAATGTGAATGTGCCATAATTTTTGCAAATGGCGTCAAATGTCATTGTGCGTTGACTTTTATGTTGTAGATAGATAGAGAATTAGTTGACAACAAGGAATGGAGCGATATACACCTGAAAAACTCACAATTGTTACTGCTTATTTGACCAATTTCCAGTCTGCTGTTTTAAAGCAGCGTGAATTTCGTCGTCGTCATCCTCATCGTCCTGCACCATGTGCGCGAACAATTAAGCGTTTGGCTGAGCGTCTCGTACAAACTGGGTCCACTAGAGATATCGCAAGAAGTGGCCGGGCCCGTATTGCTTGTTCGGCCGAGAATATCGCTGGTGTGGCCGAGGACGTCGAGCACAAATGTGCATCCCGTCAAGAGGTGGTCATTTGACCGATATCATTTTTTTCAACTTAATTTCATCAATTTTATACCTCAAAATAAACTTTTCGTGAAAACAGAGCCCATTTCATTTCTAGCAAAATGGCAGCCAATTCGCATTATGACATTACTTTTACCCCACCTTGTAGTGTAGCAGCTGAGCTCAAAATCGTGATGTTTATTATATATGGTGCCCAGTGTTATACGATAGCAGGGAATTAGAGCCGATATTGAACTATGTGTAGAGTATTTGTCCGAAAAATTAAAACCCGACGGCTTAATTGGCTGGGGCGTTATGGACCGAATGAACAACAAAACTCCAGCCCACCCAGTACTCGAAACAACATATCCTTGACCTTCAGTCTTTAATGCCGATGCATGCATACAAAATTTCAACTTTTAATCTTGAAATTTATGCACTGTTGTCGTAAAAAATGTAGAATGGTTTTGTATGTACGAGTGCCAAAGTGCCAACAGATTTTGAAAGTGCCAATTTGGCATAAGGTCCATGTTCCATAATTGTCTTAACTCTAAAATATAGCGATATGGATTACTCCCCTTTCTTTAAAATGAACCAATTCACTCAAAAATTAGATGACAATCTCTCGTTTAGTCTATCGACCATACTGTATGGCTATGATGACGAATAGTCCCAATTCAATAAGTTTCGCTTTATTAAGACATGAAGAAAACAAAATAGACCGAGAGACGCTTTCGTCAACTCTTTTCTTTATGTAAATTTCCAAAGGCGAAACACAAATTCTAATATCTTCTAGTCTAATGAATAAAACATAACGTAAATTAAATTTCATATTGACTCATTTACACTTTCTTAGAAATGTAAAATCCCCCAACCCTATCCTACCTAACAACAAACTTCTCTTTACATTGGCTTGTCTCATTCATTTTACATTAAATAGGGATAAAAGTGTATTTGCATTTTAAAGCAGGTAATCTTACCATAAAGATATGTAGAACATTCCAGACGTTAACGACCAAATAAAAAGTCATTAATTTTAAGTACCTGTACCTAGTTGAGTGATGTGGGTGACACTTGAAAGATCAAATTATTGATCTTTGAGGCCATGATAAGTATGCATACAGAAGTGTACAAAAAATACCCTTATACCTAACACCTACACTTTGGCGAAATAATTTATACAAATTTTATAAAGTCTCATATACCAGCTAATCAAATTTCATAATGGCGTATACTTATATTTTTCATTTTATATCAATTAGAATTCAATTTGATTTGCTTTATTTTATTTTAAAATTCCATCTACATCAATTTATTATTTACTTTATTACCACACTTTGGTATGTTAATTTGCTTGTTCCGGCTAAAGATTAATTACTTAAAGCTTTTGACGTCAGATTTATAAAGAAACGTTATTGTTTAGCTAGAAAATTACTAATTGCAATTCTGTTCGTTACTTTAACTCTAACGAGTCATGTCATAACTACTGGTACACCTTTAAACGCACTCATCGTGAAACTACAATAGTATTGAACACACTCATTCTACATTGACAGGTAATCAATGAGTGACATTTATACAAAGTTAACGCGCAAAAAGATTTACACACAAATTTGTGGGCAATATTGTGTAATGTAATATGGAAATATGCAATATTTTCCGTACCTTGCGACCGCTTGGAATCACCTGGAATTTTGTGTATCGAACTGTTGTTTGAGGACACCGGTGGAGTAACTGACCGTCAAAGATCCAGACGCCGTCGCACTGTCAGAACTCCACAGGCGATTAAAGCTGCTAGATCCAGGATTAATCGGAAACCGCTGCGAAAGCAGGAAAACTTGTCACGAGAAATGAAAATATCACAGAAATCATGTCTCGCATTATCAAACAAGATTTGAAACACACTGGCCACTTACTCACAGCCCAATTAAAGTAAAATCGGAATGAAAGATCTAAAGCTCTACCCCGCCGGTACGCGAAAAAAATGGTCCCAGGAAAATATCGTTCACGGATGACAAAATTGTGACTGTCGAAGAATCGTTCAATAAGCAAAATGAAAGAGTCCATGCCCGGTCATCTAAAGAAGCATCAGAACTCATTCCGCGAATCGAACGGGCCAGCTCATAAGGCAAAAACAACACAAGGGTAGCTCCAAAACAATGTGCCGGACCTTCATAGCGGCAGACGAATGCCCGTCAGACAGTCCAGATCTCAATCCTTTGAAATTTTTTTTTAGAGGCGATGGCTTGGTCTACTCGACAACCAAAAATTGCCCTTGAAGCGCGCACTTATCTGTGCAGTGGCCAATTTTTCAATGAAAGAGGTGTGCTACGACCGAATACTTGTTCGTTTTTATTTTATCAGCAAAAATGTGTGTACTTAGTATTTATGACTTGACTAGCTATAATATTGATTTTTCTTAATAACACCTTTGCGTATAGTAAAGTGTACAAAAGTAGTACTGAACTTCAAACATGTAGTTAACATAATAATGACGTGGCTCTTAACACAAGTATGGCTAATGGCATTTAGTTTTTATGTACATACATATGTAGTTTGCAAAAATGCAAGCTACATAAATATACATATATACATGCCTACTCTTTCAAAAAAAAACTACTCATTTATCAAATTGTTTATATTAGTCTCATATAACAACTCTGAACAAACTCATTATGATTGAAAGTCCCAACGGATATACAATCATTCTTATTCTCATAGCGATGTCGCACGAAAATAGGGTGACAGGTACTAATTTCTATTCTCATTAGTCCAATCAGGTGACACCTTGAGCGACTCTGAAAATACACACAAGTTTGAGGCTACAAAAGTTATGTTCCCGCATTGACAGTTCATATAATTTTGAACTTGCAGGAACTGTCAGTGCTAAAATAAAGGAAGATGACAATTTGTCACTTCGACTATAGGAATGAGGGTGAATATTGTTTACTTTTTGACAGTTAAGAATGAAGGTTAAAAGTTGATGTGCACACAAAGTTTGAAAAAGTTTTAACAAAGAATGAAATACGACACGGAAGATGTACAATCTTTAACAGACGAATATTTGTGGGGTAGAAAACCGCTAAAGATTTGAAAGACCACGCTCCTTTCTAAAACCTAAAAAGCTTAGCTAAGCAGGTACGGACACAATCCATACATCAAAAAATAATAATTGGGGTGTAAAGATATTGGTTTGATATGGTTGTCTAAGGAAGATTTCGCCGCAAGTACGGCATTCCCTTATGAATCAGTAAGCTCTTAGCTCAGATGGAGTCACCGATATGCATTTATATAATAAAGAATGAAAACATCGCACAGTGAGAACCAAGATTGCGTTTCGAAGTGCGTTAAGAAGCCCTTGAAAAATACTTTATCCTGCACAGACAGTTTGCAATCATGGTTCATAAACGATATACCTGAGTGGCCTCCTGAAAACCTATCCGCTCCGCAGGAATCGACTATCTGACACAAGCAAAAGTCTTTGTCAGAGTTTCACTAGTAGAATTCCCGATATTAGCGATCGAAAAAGTGTGCAGGTTACTAGTACAGAAGAGCTGGTCTTCAACACTGAGGAAACCCAAGATAGACATCAGCACAGGAGTGTTTCTTTGCGAATTAATTTTTCCTTTAAGCTTGATGAGCACAACATTCAAGCCGGCATCACAGCTTTTCAGGATGCAAAATAGAAATCATGAAGGCTCTGCAGTCAGAAGCAATTGACACCGAAGCGAGATATCAAAAACCAATGTGGGGACCTAATACTGGGTGCCGAGGCACATGAATATCCCGAGCAACAAAAGAGTGGATGAACTTGCAAGGAGGGTTAGGAGATCCATGCTTTCCCTGCCCTTCCCTTTATAAGAATCCCAATCATCAAATGCACAGTGAAACTATGATAATATGAGCCTATTTGGACAGATGAAAAGCCACACGGATGCACAAGCCATTTATGGTATGCTTGTTGAACCTGTTCATCACCTATTCCGAATGTTTCACTCTGACTAGGTTTAAGACTTTTGGGAGTCACTTCTGGAATGAGCTGTGGGACATGCATAACATCGAGCTGAGAAAACTCCCGAGATGCAAACGTTTAACAGTAAATGTAAAAAATAAAGTTTCCACCACTTCTGACACCTCCCTTTAATAATTTTTGATCTTTTGCCAATTTAATCGCAATAAATCACATTGTAACTTTGAAGACCATTCGATATTAAATTAAAATCTAGCCTCAGCTTACACGGCGGAAAATCGTCAAACATAATTACGAATATGCACACTTCTGACACTTCTCTTGTTAATTCTCACCGTACAGACATCTGTTTTTGATAAAGAAACTGACAGAATACCACAAGTAAGAATATGGTTATGCCTGATTATAAATCGTATATATAAAAATTATAGTTTTCAACACTTCTGACACATCCAATTAATGACAGACTTGTTTTTGGTGCAGAATGACACGAAAAATAATCATATGCCTATTGTTTTTTTTTTTATGTATAAATTCAAACACGTATAAAATTTGCCTTCAAAAAACACACAATCCCTGTCACTTTCAATAGCCTTCAGAGGATAACTCCAAACATAAACCATTTTGACCATATGTCTGAAATGGGACTCAATAACCCACTTTATCGACAAAATGTCGACATTGCGGTCAATAAACTTTGGGGAAAAAAATGAATTCCAACATATGTCACTTTTGGTTGAAAAATATGCAAAGTACCACACTTTATCAAACTTTTATTCTCCTTTCAAAAATAATAATAGTTCTACTATAAACCATCATCCCTTCTGTCAGTGTCAGCGTCAGTTCACACTGTATGACATTTTAGGGTGCGCCTGATTATTGAAATGAAAATTCAAGGGGTTATCATTGGTTATCACAAATAAGGGTTGACAATAATTTGTCGAACCAAATAACAGCTGATTAAGGACACACACTCATGTGGATTTCCAACAACTAACCAAGAAACATAAGAAAAATTTTCAATTTAAACAAAAAAAAAATCAAGTGATTCATGCAAAATTTCGAGAAATTCAAAATCAACAAACAAAATAGGAAAAAAAACAGCAAAAAGAGGTGGAAAAAGAGAAGGAAATGGAAATGCATTAAATGCAATTACAGACAACACACGAATGACAAGCAATGGTAAAATGACAAAACAAAAAAAAAACACATTCATTCATTATCTTTTCTGACATTTTCGATATGGTGTACTGCACACAGTACCGCGCAAGTTTCACCAACAGAAAAAGAAAAAGTGAGTCACCACTATTTTTCCAGCGATAAAAAGAAATTTAATACAAACATCTACTGATTGCAAAAAATAAAGCATATTTATATACCGTTATACATATATGTATGCATTTAAGAAATTGACATTTGCTTTAAGTAAACAACTACTCACCAACTATTGTTTTTCGATGATTAATCCAAAATTTTGTTCGTAATTCGATAGGAAAACATATGTTTGTTGGTTGTTGTTTTTTTTTTTCGTTTTGTAGAAATAATCCCATGAGAGAACGACGGCAATGAAAGAAAAGAAATAAAGAACAAAAAAAAAAACTTTATCACAAAACACTAAATAAAAGCACTAAACTTAAAAATTATTTTCATTTTTTTTTTTTTGCTTATATACTTGTGTATATAACTTATTTTTAAAGCAGCAACAAAAAATAGTATTAAGTACAAAAAGCAAAGTACAAACAACACTCTCTTTTTTTTTCATCAAAATCATCAGCAAAAGATAGAGAAACAAAGGAAAATGACAAAAGACAATAATTATTCTCAAATACTATAACACAGCACACGACACAAACACAGAATTTATTGGTAATTAGCGAAAAATATTTTATTTTACTTTTTTTTTTATTTTAATCACTTTTTTTTGTATATCATTAAATTTCATTTATGTCAAACAATTTTTAAGAGAAATTCCTCGTCAAAAGCAACAAGCTAATTACTAACAAAAGAGTAGGTATTAAGAAGTCGAACTAAACAAAAAGTACGAAAGAAAGGAAAATATATGGAAAAAAAAAAGAATGTAAAAGACGAACTTTTTTTTTGCTTTTTTTTTTTTACTACGTAGCACTTTTTTAGTGAATACAAATATACAAAAAAAAAAAAAATATGTAATATAATTTTTTTTTTTGTTTTTTTCTAAAGTGGAAGAGTAGTGGCTAAAAGATTTCTACAGTGTTGCTGATGTTGTCTTGTTATTTTTTTCCTTTTTTTTTTTTTTTTATTCCCCAAACAATTTTGTTGGCAAAGGTATAAGAAATCAGTACGACAAAATAAAAAAAAAAAAAGGAATTTCCTGTTTAAATTAGATTTAAAGTATTAGTGTGGTATCATCGTAATAATACACACAGAGCGCACTGGTGATCTTGAGTGTAGACTTTTTATTTTTTTCTAAATTTTTAACAGAGTGACAGGAAAAAAATATAGAGAAAAGCAACATTATTCACATAACACACACGCAAATTAAATTTAAACAGAACTTCTGCCTTCACTTACATTTTTTGAACAAATTTTTCTTTTTTTAATTTTTTCGATATTTTCTTTTTCACTGTAACACTTTTTTTTTTTTAAATACGATATTGCACTTTATAGTAGAGATATTCCTTTATTCTTTTGGTTTTCAATTAAATTATTGAAAGCACTACGCACACACGAATTTAGGAAAAAAAAAAAGAAAACACGCACTTGTGGTAATTTTTTTTTTTTATATTTTTCCTTTTTCTAACCTCAAAATTATAAATTTATTATGCAGGACACACAAAGGCAAAATTAAAAAATGACAATTTCAAAAAATAACCTAGCTAACGTGGATTTGATCCTCCAAAGATAGTGAAGTCTCCAAGCACTCGATTCAGACTAAAATTGAATACGAACTAGAAGTTTGGCCGCACCACATAAAGCGGATATACACGAGTGTGGCAGGGGAAGAAGAAAACCCAGTACCGCGTATAAAATAAAAATCTATTCAACAACGAACACAACAACACAGAGGTATTGTTGAGCTTGAGAGTTGATTTCATTGGAAATTTATGGTGGTATTGGTGAATTACTTAAAAACATTGAGAGAGTGAGGTTAAGGGGAAAGTTGGTTGGGATTTTTTAGCTATTTGTGTCGCTTTGCGTGTTTTTTTTTTTTATTTCTTACTTATCGCTTGAATCAATTTGTGTTTCTTGTGCTCTCTGTGTAATTATACTATTTTTTTCATTTCATATCACATTAAGTATTCACCAATATTGTTGTGAAATGCAAAATGTTAAGCGATTGGGCGATTCCCCTCTCTTTTGTTTGATTGATGGGCGAATAATGACGTTGATGACGAGGAGAAATTTTCAAGTCATAAAGGAAAGAGAGACGATACACGTTATTTAGTTTCGACCTTAGTTCGTATTGTACATAGCTGCTACTTAAATTCTCTTTTATTTTAGTATTAAATTTAGTTTAGTTTTTTTTTTTTTTTTTATAAATACCTTTGTGTTTTATTTTATAACTCTTTTTTACCTTTCATTACCCTTTTATTAAGAGAGAGAGAGAGAGCATAAGGTTATACATACATCAAAGCGCAATGCTAAGAAAAACAAAAGCACGGAGTAGCAAATTTTGTTTTCTTTACTCGTCTGCAGTGTTTGTTAATAATTTCCTGTTTGATCTGATAGTTTTTTTTTTTATGTTTCGCTCACTATTGCTTTGTAATTTTTTGAGTATTTTACATCATTTTCATGTATATCGTAACACACAAAGAAAACAGAACAAAAAAAAAATATAATAAAGTGAACGCACTGCGCAAAATGATTAAAGAGATGACAGACCTTTGTGCGTAGTTTGTTAGTATCGGTGTGGCGGTGTTTGCGATGGAGGACATTTACAAAGTAGATTTTAATCGCAATACGCGTGTATTCCGCAGCGTTTTCACAAGAGAGTGCGAAAAAAGATTTCAATGAACTTTAGATTTTATGTGGAACATAGGAAATTATTATTATATCAAAGATATGAGGACATAAGTCACAGACAGATTTGAGGTAAATCTTTAGTACGCACTACCTGGTCGTGTGATAATAGTTTAACGACGTACGGTCGGTTTCCAAGAGGGATATGAAAACCTTTTGCTATCTTGAAGCAGAAGCCTGTAAGTTTACTTAGCTGCAAAATACCTTTAAATGATGACCTGCCTTGGCGGCGCTTAAGTAAGGCCAATGACACCCGAAATCGCATCGGATGAGCACATGCTTTCGCGGCGCTACTCGTGCCAACGAAATGCCATCTGGTATATCTCGTCCTCCCATTGTCTTACAGTATTCTCTATATTACCTTGAGCTGAATTGACTATGTCATACGAACCATTCCGAGGATCAATCGTTTTTTTTTTATATAATTTGCGCGCGCCTAAGGGGATATGAATACCCTTAAACTGTTTCAGAGCACGGACGTTTGGAAAAGGGGGAAGAGGAACAGAGGAGGAGCATGTGCACATTGACTTTAAATGTTTGAACGTTGTAGTAATGGGGAAATACAGAACCTGGTAGATCATTCCACATTCATGTCGTTCAGATTGTAAACGAATCCCTATATTTGACAGTACGACCGAAGTTGGGCTTAAGGGTGAACTAATGTACATTCGAAGTATGACGCGTATTGCAGGTGAAATTTTGAAGGGGGGAAATGCAACTCAAGCATTGAGGGGCCAATAAAAATACCTCAGTTGCTAACGGTGTACAAAAATATCAAGATACCAGGCACTCTCTGGATTAACTAGCCTTGTCTGTTTATAGCTACTCAAGGGCCCAACATTTCTGAAACAACAAACCCGAGCCATGAGACTGGATCTCAACAGCACAAAAGTAAAACATATATGACGGGACGTGTGATACTTATTTTTTAAATCTTTTTCTTATTTCTTTTCATTTTTATCTTATTTTTTTTGTGCTCCGTGCCAGAGTAATATAAACGGAACACTAATAGATTCAACATGATGTCCTGATGTCCGGCTGTCCGTCTGTCCGTGTGTCTGTTACACGCTTTTAACTTCTGAACCGTTTGAGCTAGAAAGCTGAGTACAAAAATACTGAGAAGAAAACGAAGAACATTTTTTTTTTTTTTTTTGTAAATGTTCTTGAATAAAAAAAAGTTAAAAATCCATGGAATTGGTTGAGGTTGAGTTAGGCGTATGAGAAAGATAATTCGAATACGTTTTAGGCCCCTCCCCATATCTTATCACCACTTGTTTAGATTTCAATTACTTTCAACTGAAACTTCTAGCGTGTCAGTCTGAACCTACAAGCCAAATTTCATTCAAATCCGTTCAGTAGTTCTTGAGTTAGGTGGCTAACAAAGATCATTTAAATTTTTTTGAAACCCCGCCCGCACTATATCACACTTGATCTGATGATAACACTTTTTAAATGAAATGCGGAATACATCGTATGTATGTATGTATAGGTCCATATAGGGCAGACATGGAGCAAAAAGTGTTTGGTTAACCTGACTCTTTCAAGAATCATAAAGGTCCAATCACAGCTCAGCGATCGGCGAATGGACGAACTGCGAACAAACCATTTTTAGTACATTTAAAGGCATACAATTGACAACTTTACTATTCCAAAAGAACTGAGCTTAATTTATCTATCGATTAATGGGAAAAAAAGTTAAATTTTAATTAGTTTCTGCGAAGAAATTAGCAATTCGCTGATTTTTCCGCGAATAGGCGAATACTTCTTGCGAACTGTCAAATCTTAATCACATTCCACAGATGTGGAACGCAATCCACATTTGCGAAATGAAATTCGCAGATTGCTGCGAATAGAAAAAGGTTGCTGTGAATGAAATGTCAAAATTTGCGAATATTTGCTCGCAGGAATAGCCCTTAACTCGCTCTTTTTCCGTGAATTTTCTCGTTGAGCTAAAACAGTTAAAATAACGGTACGGAATACGAATCGCGTGAAAACAAACACAAGGGCAGACATGGAGCAAAAAGTGTTTGTTAAACCTGACCTTTTCAAGAACAATGACTCGCTCTTTTTCCGTGGATTAACGAGGAAGCTAAAAACGCGCGAGGCCCAACTCGCATCTGACCTATTTTCTCTTTATTTGTTATTTTTTTATGTCACGCGATTCAGCTCTCGTCACGTCATTTTATGTTTCCGTTACGTAGTTAATTATCAATAGTCGTACATGAATGTCATTCAAGCTAGTTTAACTTACTGAAAACTGGCATAAAAAAGATGATGACCAACATTTAACATGACTGTGGGCATGGTTGTGGACATAATTTCACCCCCTGAGCCGCTACGTCCATTCAGAGATGTTATCATTTTTTATGCTATAGATAACTGTTTTACTATAACAGCTAAAAAAACCTGGAACGCATTTTAAATTTATAATCAATTCTGGAATTTGCATTGAATTTTGGTGCCCAGAAAAATATTAAAGCCTATCAGTCAGAAAACATTTTTTGTTCAACTACGATTTTCTCGAAACTTCGTCTAAAATGCTGCAGTTGTACGCCCTAAAAAATCTGCTAAAGACACTGTATACAATATTTCAAACTCTGTTCCACAGAATAACAGTTATCATGCAATTGAAGAGGTCACCACACTTTTTGGACCTCAATTCACCTCACCGCTTCAACTGTCGTTGCTTTAGTACATGTTTTTTCACCCAGTTAACTCACTCTAAGGCACAATTCTACTACGCTATAAGCACTCAAACACTCATCGTAATTTTGAGCACCACGCCGTGATAAAGTACATACCTCGTGAAAAAAGGAAAATTGCTCTTCTGGATTCTGGGACTTCTGGTCAAAAAATGGACTCGTTTATTTTAACAAGGGCGAGAGAGCTGTGAAATGAAGACGATCTCCTCCCAGTGTCCTGTGGTCACTGAACAAAACGTCTGAAAAGTTGAAAAATTAGTTCTGGCAGACCGAAGAATAAAAATGTGACAGATAGCGGACGAGTTGTACATCAGCAAAGAACGGATTGGAGAAATTTTGCACGAGCATTTAAACATGAAACAAATTTGTACGCGCTGAGTACCGAAAATGCTCACGCCGCGCCGTAACATCATCGCTTGTCACGCTGTGGGTTCACGGTTCAAATCCTGATGTCAAGAATCATCTATTTATTTCGCATGAAATAAATAAAAAGTCTATCAATTGCGAAAGCTTATGTCAATTCTACTGCGAAGGCATAGCACTGGCTGTAGGGTGAGGCTCACAATGCAACTTGATCGTGATGATGACATCAGGATGACGGAAAAAAATACTGTGAATCATAAGCAACGACTATAACAGCACAGCAAAAATGTTCCCCAGTTATCTGGACGGCTACCCTTAGAGTTTACAGAAGGATAGAGTTTTTGTAGGATAAAGCGCCTGTTCACACGGCGCGGGTTTCGAGACAGGCCTTAAAAGACACAGGTTTTTCAAAGATAGACCACCCACCCTACAGCCCAGGCTTGGCCCCGAGCGAGGCCGAAGATTTGCAGATAATAACGAGATCAAGGCAGTCGTAGAAAGTCATTTTGAAGGCAAAGAAAAAGAATATATTGTGGGTGATATTAAGGCACTGTATGCCCGATGTGAGAAATGCATTTCTTTCGAGGGGGATTATATAGACAAATAAATTTTTTTAATGGGATCTCTTCTTTCACTTAATTCCTTAGGCCGCGAACTTATCAGCCGCCCCTCGTATGCAGTTTATAACATTCGTATATAAAGACGAGTTAAACACCACATAATAAATCTTGGTAAATCGCTAATGAAGTTTGAAGAATTAACTAACGATGTCTTTTAAATCGCTGTTCGCTGGACGGCAAAACAAAAGCGAGTCAAAATCCATACAACGAATCGAGAACATGTCGGCGAGTCAAAACCAAAGCGACTAATCGAGAACCTGTGTTGCATGGCAAAATTATCTGATAACTTTTACGACTTTCGAAAAGTGTTGCATTCATATGGAATATTGAAAAGAATAGTATCTGAAATATCATAAAAAAAAATATATAATTACAATTCTTCTCGACTTTGTTTCTATTCTAATGAATCATACAGAAAGAACAATACAAAAACGTGATGTTTTTCACGTTTTACTCGTAATCTTTGTACTGCATAATTTTCCACACAACTTTTATTTTATATTAATTCATACAACAACTCATAAAGAAAAACCAGACATCGTACTTACGACTCACTTATGAATGTTGCTGGATAACAGTTTGTACAATATACTTACATAAACTTGAAGTTTTTATTAAAAAAAAGGTAATTACCTGAAAAAGAAAGAAAAAAAATCAATGACATCACTCATAAACAAATATAAATTATAAAAACATTATAAAAGTAAGTTTTTAACAAGCACGTGTGCCATTCACATGCTCTTATAAAGATACAAGTTTATGGATGCAGCACATAATTATGGTCAAGCGGTATGCCCATAATACATTTTTGTAACTTGTTAGGATTTATGTGCATCGACATAAGGAAATGTATAATGATAAACAACCTAATGTAAGTTTTTATTGCAGCTATGACGTTAACTTTTTATCATATATTTATGTAGGATTTTAGTGTTATACCAAAATATGTATGCCGACTAATTTGCTGACATTTGTCAACAACTGTAATGTGAAATAGGGCGTAAACATTAGGGCAGTCATTTAAATTTGGTTGCAGCGAAATAAGGTCCGTCAGTGGAAGTTTCTGTAACCCTGCCCTAAAAAACAAGGCGTGGCGTTGTGGCCATTGTTGATTCAAATAATTATTCAGATTTTTTTTTTAAATAGTGTGCACAGGTGGTATCAAATATTTAATTTTTATAATTTTTGAAATACCGGGTGGAACATTTAAACCTTCGGGATGTTTTTTGGTAATGATTTAAAAAAAACACAAATTTTTTGCTGAGAAGTCATTTTCCGTTTATTTTGAACCTTGCAAATTTGTGCTGATCACTTTTTGAATATGATATCGCGTAAATGATCGCCGCCAGAGCGAATGGCGCAATGTGCTGGTTTTCGGCATTTCCCATCACTTTTCGAAGTGTTTCGGGCTTAATAGCGGCCATTTCCGTTCGTATATTGTCTTTTAATGCTTCTAGGGTCCGTGGCTTGTTGACATAGACTTTGGACTTCAAATAACCTCACAGGAAGAAGTTAAGTCGGGTGATCGCGGAGGCCAGTAAAAATCACCATCACCATTTCGAAATTAGGCGGTCGAGGAACAAAGGACGCAATACGAGTAAAGCGATTGTGGCTCGGGCTGTATGAGCTGTGGCGCCGTCCTGTTGGAACCAAAAGTTGTCCATGACGTTATCAGTCAAAATTGGCATCAAAAAATTCCTTATCAGGGCCCGAACGGCGACGACTCAATGTTGTCGGTGATCTCTCAACACTTGCCTGTACAGCCTCAATGTTCTCATCAGACCGCCTGGACGACGTCGACGATAAATTGTTGGTGTAAACGTCTGATGGTGTGGCCTGAAGGCGCTTCCCTCAATCGATATTTTGCACGATACGCACGTTGCGTTTTCACAATTGAGAACATGTTTTGAATGTAAAATTGTACGATAACAACGCTGTTCCATGGCACAAAATCGCTTGGACTGACGGTTCAAACGCCGGCTGTCATAAGCCGATCTGAAAACAGATGTCAAAGTTATAGGGTTGCCGGATGCCGAAGGTTTAAATGGCCCAATTTCGACATTTATATTGATGATCTCCTGATTGAAAATTAAGACGGTTTTCTATTTTTGAAGACGGCTAGAAATCATACGGAGCCAGATCTGGATGCTCGGGAGCACAAGAAAGTGGTTGATTTGTGTAAAAAGTAGCAACGAAGTTGTTATTTGTTTCTGGTTTCCCAACAAATTTGTGAAAACTTGTGGTAAGCAATTTTCTTTATACCATTTAGCATTTACCGTCTCACCAGTGTTCAGCGGGATAATAGCGATAATATTCGCCCGTGTGAAGTAAATCGGCATCATCACCTTTAACTGGAGGACTTGCACTGGTTCGTACTTAAAGTAGCAAGATTTGACGCCTGTTACGATTTTATTAAAGCAGCTCGACTCTCCATTTTTTGGTCGTCATTCAACATTTAGAGAAGATTTTGTGGTCATAGTTTAATATTCGTGACTCAGCCATGACCAAGAAAAGTTCTTGATCTTTCATGCTTGGATCTTCATCAATTTGTTACTTCAACAGGACCATATTTGTATCATTAGTCGAAGATTTTTGGGAGACCTTCAAGAGATTCGCCCTTCACGGATTAATGTTCAGCATGGAATCTTTGAAACCACTTGCAAACAGTCACAAGCGATGGCATTCAAGAGATTCGCCCTTCACAGATTAATGTTCAGCATGGAATCTTTGATACCACTTGCAAACAGTCACAAGCGATGGCATTCGTGGAAAATTTCCACGGGCTTGAGCTGGAGCCGAACTCTGAAAAGAATTACAAACCTTGCTGTGTTGGCGGTGGATTTTCTACCGACTTTACAACACTAATTTTACGATACATTCTTACCAATATCGTAAAACAAATCGACAACCAACTCTTGTTTTTTCAAAAACGAATAAATTAACGCCAACTTAGTGAACTTTTGTAAGGGCCCTCCGTATCTCCAAAATAAGTCTTAATTTTCACTTTAGCTTTGGAAATGCAAACCACTACTTTTGAAGAAAACGCCCAAAAAAATGAGTGTGGCTTTTAACAGCACTATATAGATGAAGCCAACCGTCTATATATTTTGGTAATGATATTTTTTTTTTTGGTTTCGAATAAATGTATCAAAAAAACAACAGTTTACGACCTTGATTCCGAAAATGTTTACACTTATACAGGTTTAGGTTTTAAAATGCTTATATGCGGAGTTTCCTAGCGCAAAATTTAAGGCTCAAAAACTACTATCATTGTTAATGGGCGTTGGAATTGATGCGATGAGGCAGAATGGTTTGATATTTCTCTCTCTGTAATAATTAAACTATCAAGAAAGCGCAACTTGTTACAGGGTGGCCGTGGTGTAATGGTTACATCAACGCTTGTCACGCTCTTGGTTCACGGTTCAAATCCTGATCTCAACAATCATCTATTTATTTATTTCGTCTGAAATAAATAAAAAAAGTCGACCAATTGCGAAAGCTTAGTCAACTCTACTGCGAAGGCATAACACTGGCAGTAGAGTGGTCATATGGCTTAAATGCAACTTGATCGTGATGATGACATCAGGTAGAGAGAAAAAAATACTATGAATCATGAGTAACGACAAAAAGCAAAACAAACAAGCTCCCCAGTTATCTGGACGCCACCCTTGGACTTTACTGAAACTTAATACCACCTAAGTTTCAAACCCACCACACCAATCTTTCATTCTGTCTCTCTCTCTCTCTCAATTTCTACAAACGCTATCTATTTGGCGCGCGCAAATTATAAAAACTAGGGTTTCTCATTTTATGGGGCTTTCACAATCAGAACGATCTCGGGATTTGAAATAATACGTCCAAAATATGTAAATGTTATATATAATTGTTGTGGATGGTGGAATGATTAGCTGTGACTAAATACGTATTTACAAATATTCAAGCCAGCGGATATTGAATAAGTGTGAAGGAATTTGCAGTTTGAGAAACCCTAGTTACAACTCGGTAGGGCATCCCATTTTTCAAAAATTCTTAAACAAAATACAGGAAATAACATATCCACAAAAATCCAACAGGGGCTTCCTTGTTTATTTAATTTCTTTGTAAACTATTAAAAGAAATTGAGGGACATTCAAGGAGCAAAAGTGTTTTCTGTGTCGCTAAGTTTGAAGTAAGCATTTCAAAATGCAAAATAGCAGAACTAGAATGGCGAGCAAACAAAATTAAAAAGACTGCCATAATTGACGACGATTAGTCTTACACATGTTTTCGAAGTCACAAAATCCAAACCCGAGTTTAGAATTTTATTTTAATGGCGCCCAAAAATATATTATATAAAAAAAAAAACAGAGTCAGATTTGCCAAAATAAGTACATAAATGCTGAACTCACATAGCGACAACAGTTTCTTAACCGACTTTAATGAAAAAACAGATTTTTTGAAATCACATGATTTTTCGATGCGGTTTTAAAAAAATATTTACTGGCCCGTACTAAATTTAAAGACCTAGACCCTAGAGACACGCTCTCTTGTTATCCGATTAACTTCAAAGTTTTGCATACATTAATTTTTAATACACAATTGGCGTCATCTTCGCGCGAAGTCGTGCAAGTGCGATTAAATTTCTCTAACAACGATACAAAAATTATGTGATACACAGAGTGATCAAAGTCTTAAAATTTATTTTTCTATGCAATTTACCGTGGGTGCCGTGGCTCAGTGGTCGAGTGCGCGATCACTGAGCTGGAGGTTCAAGAAAACACAAAAATAAAATTAAAAAAGTTTTCTCACGGTTCCATCTCTCGCGAACGTCTGACAAACATCCGAGAGTAAAACTGTCATGAGAAGCTTCTCTCAATTGAAAAAATTGCCCTTCGGATATGGCATAAAACTGTAGATCTCAATCATTCGTGAGACGCACAGCACGAGTTGCTGCGAGAAGCTAGACCAGGCCCTGCATTGGGCTGTTAGCGCCAATAAAATATATATATGTATATATAAACAATTTACATATGCATGTATGTATATATGTATCGCAATTTAACACAAATTTTTATAGGATTTTCAATCATAAATTTTCTGGTTGTCATTTAGTTTAACTAATTCATTAATTTATTTTCTATATATTTAAGAACAGCAAATTGTAATCGATTACCGATTGCATGATTATAAAATGTAATCTATTACTTTTTCATAAATTACGGCTGCTTTTTCTAATCTGTAATTGTCTTACCGAAATTACAATCACGAATTAATCGGTAATCATAGATTACAATTACTATAATTTGTAATTGTATTCGGTAATCATAGATTTATAATTGTAATCGTAATCAACTACAGCATAATGTTATTGCAGTATGTGTATTTGGTAGGATGGGCTTGGAGTATGGAAGGTGAGGTGACCTTTCAAAGGACGTACGAGTGGAGTGTGGGACAGGTGATTGATGTTCTGGAGGATGTAAGGGTGGAAAATAAGCTTGAAGGGTGTGGTTGGACCTTTTTAGGATGCGTGATGAAAATGGAGTGTGTGGTGGGCGGATGATATTTTCTCCACCCACACATCATAAAAAAAGGCCAACAAATTACGTCATTAATAATTCAACTTGCAATCTCATTAAAGCCAACTAAATCAATATTAACGAAACTTAATTACAGGGCAATACTGTAGTAAATGAATTTTAAAAACAATAGTAATCAAAGTAATTAATTACTACTTACCTGTAATCAAAATTGTGTGTAATCAACACTGCAATTGCCAAGTAATTGCGATTACAATGTAATCAAAAATATTGATTAAGAAACAACTCGATTACTTTAAATAATTGATTACTTTTGTAATTGATTATACGCAGCAATGTTTAAAGGAAATATTGTGACAACCATATTGGCTTGATTGCGGGCGCTTAATTAGTGAAATTAGTTATCTTTGGAAAGGTTTCGACATGAAGTTGTCTGCTTTTTTGTGCTTCCACAGGACCCGTATGTCGGGTGGCATATCATTTTTATTTTGAATAAAAATATACATATGTATGTACGTACTTTAATTTAAATTTAAACTTAAAATATGGATGTAATTTTATATGTTATGCTTTTCTGTTTCTTTCAAGTCGATCATGCCATACGTACGTAAGCAATACAATTGATCGTGCACCGACAAAGCCGTGCGGATTTTCTAGTTTCACTTAAAGATACTTATCTACATATTTAAAGATACTAAACCATTTATTTCTTAGAATCTATACATAAACCTCAAAGTATATTAATGTTGTTCTTTTAATTATTATCTATTCTGTGGTTTTTCCATTCAATTATAATGTTTACTTAACAATCTTGATAGAATTTTGTCAGTGTAAAAAAGAAAAGAAAACAATTAACAATCTAAATCTTCTAAGAAACCCCCACAATTTCCGCCAAATGCATCTATTCTATAGTCTTATATTTAAACACCAAAGCTTTTTCTGTTAAATAAAAGAAAAAAAACAATTTCTTTGAAATAACAACATATTAGCAATAATTTTAATCTCAAGTGAAAAATGACACAAGCAGCAACGTTTATCAGGGGAAATCGAATTCGTTTTGAAATAACAAAATTTCTGCTATATCATTTCACCAATATTCACCAACGTGTGAATAGCCAAGTACTAATACTAAGCTACTTCACCACATGAAGGAGAAATTCCAAAGAGAGAAAAAAGGTCATAAAGAGTGAACACTGAACACAACACGAATAGCTGGATGGAACTGGGAGGGATAAAACACGAACTATGTAGAGTGGAGTGCGTGAGCGATTAAAATTCAGATTCAAAATATAATTGAATTCAATGTTGGTAAAATGGTCGTCGTTGTTGCCGTCGTCGTCGTCGTCGTAGTAGTCGTCGTTGTCGTTGTCGTTTTTATAGAGATCGAGTAATAAAACCAAAATCACCGCACAGTAATTGGAAAAGGCAAAGGATTGAAGTGTAGTTTGCAATAATTTTTATAGTGGAATTAAATTTTTACGTCTCCAGATACAGGTAGTAATCAGAGATAATTTTCTCATTTTTCACCAATGCAAGGAGGGGTCGTGCACTCGGGCAGTATCTAACAATACAAGAGCGCACAACAATGAAATTTAATTCTCCCTCCTTTGCATTGGTAGTGGTTTTGATCTGTCTTTCCCTTTGATTTTAATCCAACCTGTGTATAGCGAGAGAGAGCAAAACGTGTGTGGTGTTGTTAATGGACATCGATATCAACATATCACTCGACAACGCGCCGACGAACAGAGTATCTAAAGTAATAAAGAAGAAAGACGAATGAAATAAAAAGGTTGCCAAGTTATAAAAGGTGTTGCGGTCTTGTGGCGGACACATCATCGGAAGTCAGGTGTTGAAGTCAGTACTACACATTGTTGTTGGTGAACCTCGTCGTCGTCGTCGTCGTTGTCGACGTAGTACGAACGTTCGTAGGTACATTAGCAAAGACAGATGAATATTATTAATCGAGAGGTAGGAGGAGGAAGAGAACACAATAGCGATGAAATAATAAAAAAAAAATACGGGAATGGGGATGAAGGTTGTCTGCTGAACTCTACACACACATGCAGACATGTATCTATGATAATTGCCATCGAATCGTGTTACTATTCGACTTCGAAAGTGTCTGAGGAGTAACTTGTATCTTTCTGCCTTTTTTTTTTGTGTTTCTCTCATAAACAGCATCTTTCTTTGAAGAAAATTCCAACGGGGATGGTGGATGCGATGCCATAGGATAGATGTTCACTCACTTCTCAGATACACATGTGATTTATGATGGATGTGTCAAAATTTTGTCTCGTCATTTATAATATTTTAAGTAAGGATATCGGAGAATTATGACGTGAGAGGAAAATCGGTGACTCTGCGGTGACTAATTGAGTTGGAAATAAGTGAAAAAGTCAATGTAACGATCGATGCTGTGCAATTAATTGTGGTGGTGTCTATCGTGGGAAAGACCAAGGAAACTGATTTTTCCACATCAGACAACAATTAAGAGGCGCATTTTTATTATTGCTCTCGCAAGTATTTAAAGCGAACTCGTAAAATCATCCGATAATTGTTAAAAAGGTGGAAACACTGGAAATTTCTTCTAAAGACTTTGAAGTGTCTTATCGAGTGGCTAACTTTTACAAAACCTACTTACGCAGTAATCAGAATT
This sequence comes from Pocota personata, assembly GCA_963082735.1. Lineage (NCBI taxonomy): Eukaryota > Metazoa > Arthropoda > Insecta > Diptera > Syrphidae > Pocota > Pocota personata. The sequence goes on along the minus strand of OY720429.1, from coordinate 259,427,018 downwards.
GATAATTAAGTCTAACCCAAGCACTTGATGTACACAAACCGACTTGAACCTCTTCGTCGTCCTACTTAAAATTGAATGGAGATGGAGCAGTCTTTTCTTTGCCAGTATTAAAGGGCTTTCAACTCTTGGCAGGGTCAGAGTAGCTCAAATCGACAAAGTCAAAATTGAGTTAACAGTACCATAATGCTTTGTCTGCTTTAATTTGTCAGACGTATGTATGCCTTGCTTTGACAAACAATTAATGACAAGCTGGCTAACTTGTGTAGGAGGCCAACTTCAAAAGAACCTCATGGGTTTTACTGTAGTATGCCAAATTATAGTTTTGGTGTCGAGGTATTTCAGAAGTTCCTTGCCGATAACCAAAATCGGATCAAATTTTAAATTTGTAAGTGCTTTTATCGCAATAAGGATACCCATATGGTAGTGAAGATAATTCATGTTTTTAGTTGCTCAGGATAACCAGCTCAATGTAACTTCAAAATAAAAACGTTCAACTACGCTCATACAGGATCTTTTAATAGCCACGCCTGAACTTTGACAGCCGATTGTGGTTATGTTTGAAATGACAGTGCTATCATTCTGTGACGACTGTGTTCTGTCATAGCTACCATTTAATCATGGAAAACAGCACGCTTCAACAACTTTGAAGCGTTGAAATTGTGAAAAGATGCACGACTTACGTGGAGTTTATCGCCTTCAGCGACGAAACACATTTTTGGATGAAGGGCTCCATAAATAATCAAAATTGTCGGATCTGAGACGATCCCAATCCACAACAGTTCCAGCTTTCTTTGCATCCAGAAAACCTCACTGTTTGGTGCGGATTTTGATCAGGCGGCGTAAACTTCTTCCGAAATGAGGGGAAGTAACCAGTCAACGGCGAAAAGTATCGAGATAATAAAATATAAATGATAAACGAATTTTTTTGCACGAATTGGACCTAGACAACATGGTTTCAGCAAGACAGTGGTACGTTCTACACAGCGAGTGAAACTATGGCTTTATTGAGGGAAAAGTTCCCATGATATTTCGGGAAGAGGTAATGTAAACTGGCCGTCACGATCGATATGTTAAGTCTCTGACCAATAAACCAGCAACAATTGACGACCTGGAAAAGAACATCATTCAAGCCATTACTGGAATCCCGCCCGATTTATGTGGAAGAGTCATCCAAGTTTCTGCCATACCTCAAGTACAGCTCTTTTTATTCAAATTTAATGATCGAGTGCCCTTATTGGAAACCCTTTATTATGACTTAACCCCTTCGCCCCTGAGTTTTTAATTAAGAACCAGAAACAATTATAGCAAGTTTTGTTTTTGTTTTGTTTTTTAATTGCAAAGAAAATGTTTGGTGTGTATTAAGATAACGTAGTCCTTTTCGCTATCCTGGGACATATAATCCCAATAATATTTTAAGGTGGGACGTATATGTCCCAATAATGAAAATAAGACAATGTTTTTTGTGCTGGGACGTATTGGAGAAAATTAATCTTTCTTCATCTTGATAACTGTTTTCGTAATCGGAAAAAATAATAGATTTGTCCAGACTATTTGCTGAATGCATTAGAAAATATGGTATTTTGCTCTACCTATGTATATACGGACTCACAACGTATCAGACTTGCATGCTGAAGGTTTTCCATGTAAAAGCATGTACGCGCTATACGGTGGTCAACGTAACGCCACCTTCAATAGACCAAGTAAGCACCATGCCCAGGGCCTACGAAGTTTTTAGGGCCTAGAATGTTTCATTTAAAAAAAATACATTTCTACTATATATGCACAGTAGAGCTTCATTGACAATATTATTGCTTTAAGCTTGTCTTATCGTAAACGAAAAACATGGCAAACTTGCACATAATGAACTACGAGTACACTGTGTACCTATGTATATCGTTAAATCTAACACGAGTCATCATTAAAGCAAATACAGTGGACGAAAAATCATTAAAATCTGTCCAATTTTGCAGGTTATTTTAAAAATAAAAAAAACATGCAACAATTTTACACAATTAAAAGTACTCGTATCTCTTTAAAACAACAGCTGATCCGATTGACACCGCGACCAACAGGTCTCGAGTCTTAGATCAGACAAAATATTCTGCCAAAACGATCATTCAAATCGATGCATTTGTGCACAAGTTATTGTGAACGAAAAACGCGAAAGACAAACAAACAGACAAAAGCACAGCCGCAGAAAATCACTTTTCATTACATTTACTTAAAACATGGATGTAACAATTCTAAATTTTCGGATGGCCCTCTGGAAATAAAAGTGCCTACGGAGTTTTCAAAACAGCACTGACCGTCTATTGAAATCTTTTCCTCTGCTATTTGTTTAAGCTTCTTGAAGCGTGCAATCTTATAGCTACTAAGGAGTGGACCGGTCTCCAAATAACTTTCTACCATTCGGTATTCCTTGAATTTTTAGTTTGCTAAGAAGACCCAATCTCTAAGGTTTTTATTCTTTAAGACTATGCAGTAGATTCCGCCAGTTATGTAAGTCGATATAATCTACGAATGCGAGTAAAAGAATAGATTTTATGCACCCAATTTCATTCCTGCTAACAGACGGTCTAGGGATCTTAGCATACTATATATTCGAATATTATTTTAAATACTTCGTCTCTATAAGCAGAGAAGGACACCTACCACGCTCGGACGAAAGCTTACATGGTTCTTGACTATACAGCCTTGGTCAAATGTATTAGGCACCCTTTTCTATATATCTTTGCTGCCTAATCATTTCTCGGAAGTAATTAGTTTGAATTTTAGGAATTATGGAGTCTTTATTGAGGTTGTAAACGACCTTTATTTTTTAAGAAAGGTCACCAATCCGGTGTAGGATCAGTGTGCGTTCATTGTTCGAATTTGCTTTCTATTGTTCATAATAGTGAAATTTGATAATTTTTCATTTAAAATGCCAAAAACAAGTGAACTTAGTCTGGCAAAACGTGTTAAAATACAGTTTTTATTTGAGGAAGGCAAAAAAACAAACTGAAATAAAGCAAATGAAGCGGATTGTGCACGTTGTACAGTGCAAAACGCACTTGAAGCCGTGGCTCTTGGAAAAAAAAAAGAAGGTACGCTTTAACTGGGCGAAAAAAAACATGTGCATTTCACTGAAGAAGATTGATCTAACATACTGTGGTCAGATGAATCTAACTTTGAGGTAATTTTCATTTCTGGATCACTTTTAATTTAAAGATCAAAAATTTTAACTAATTTTGATGTTCTCTAGATGATTTTATATCCAATTTTCAGATATTTGCCCCCCCTGGTGTGACTTTTGTGAGACGAAGGGTTGGAGAAGAGCACAACCCAGAATGCGTGGTATTGACTGTTAAGCACGGAGGAGGCAGTATAATGATCTGGGGATGCATGTCTGCCAGCGGTGTGGGTGAAATGCATGTGTATGATGGTCGAATGGACTGCCGCAAGTACATAAATGTGTTGGAAAATGTGCTTCAACTTTTTTTTCCAACATTTTCGGGGACACCAACATGGAAAATGTCAAATTCCAACAAGACAATGCAGCCTGCCACAAATCAGCCCTAACTATGAAGTGGTTTGAGTAGAATAATATAGACTTGATTGAGTAGCCTGCGCAGTCCCCGGATCTCAACCCTATAAAACATCTATGGAGTATTCTAAAGCGTAGGATCCAGGAGCACTCGATTTCATCAAAAGAAACATTTAAAAATGTGTTACAGCAAGAATGGAGTGATATTTCTTCGAAAGAGTGTCGTAAGCTGGTTAGCACTATGCCCAAAAGAATTACTGCAGTCATAAAGGCCAAAGGCGGCCCAACTAAATACTAATAATCTCTAATAAATCGATTTATTTATCATATCTGCTTCCTTTTATTTCATTAAACTTTTTGTTTTTTGAAGATATTACGATTTTAAAAGGGTGCCTAATACATTTGACCAAGGCTGTATGTCTCAGCTCTATCCTGACTATCCCTAATTGCCGAATATATTCTTCGACCTTCCTGCTATAAAGCTTTCCAAGAGCGACCCACTCTTATTCCCTCTTTGGCAAGGGGGTTCCATTTCATGGCCTGGCTGGATTTCAATTTAATTCCCGAAATATATTAAAAACTTAGGGCTCGGACACATGAAGGATAATTCAATAAAATTGCGACATGAATGGCGAAAAAATATTTTTTTTATCATGGTAAATCACATGATGGAACAAAACACCTTTACTAGCAACACCATTGTTTTACAATATGATTATTTTTTAGTACTAACACACATGAAATAACATGAGTTACCGAATTCAGGTAACGTGAGTTATAGTGGAGACAGACTGCTGGTATTATACCATGGTACGAATACCATGGTATAGTGAATACTACGACCCCTGACACACTGCATTTCGTAGTATTCGATGACTTTGGCGTTAAGTAGTATACTTTGACGTTTGTGTTGTGTCATAACAAATAAAACTACAAAATTCAAGACAGGATGAATAAAAATGATTCACTTTTGTGCCAAATGATGAATATAAAGAAAATTCAAATACTTAAAAGCGAAAGTGCATACCTAAGAATTGTCAAAAAAGTTACGAAGACTAGCCAATAGAGAGAAATTGGCGCTGCAATAAGTAAGATGGTGGTATACCAGCAAAAATTTGCGAATCTCAATACCAAGTATGTTTCATGGTATACCAGCTTTTTACGTAGTATTGCGGTGACAGACATGTGGTATAGAACGTAGTATTGCTATACCATGGTATCAATACCAGCAGTCTGTCTCCCACATTACTTTGACTAAATGATTAAAACTAATTGTTTTCATCTGAGCATAATTTGACACTTATTCATGAAGATTTACAGTACTATGTCGCCTGATGTAACATGAGTTACTAGAATCTCTCTAAGCAATAAATATGAAATTAATTCTTTTGTTCTTTCACTAAATTAGTCCCCTTACATAAAACAATGTGCTGCTATATTTTATTTATATTGTAATGTGTATTTGACAGTTGTGTTGAGATTTATTACAACTTTCGAAGCAAAATGTAACATGAGTTACCATGGGATTACCCTGAAGCGTTACAGCAGATTATCGAAAGGTTTTTATCTGCGGTTCTTTTTTAACGTTTTCATTTAACCAATTTAAAAGCTTTTAAAATACCGCCATTTCGCCTTTTGATAAACTGCTGTAACTTCAATAGAAAAGTGTTTATTAAGCATTAAATGTAACGTGAGTTACCATGGGATTACCCTGAAGCGTTACAGCAGATTATCGAAAGGATTTATTTTTTTATTTTTATAAAACACGTCTTATATTTGCTTATAAAAACTTTTAAAAAATGATATCCATTTCGCCTTAAAAGTCTTTTGATAAACTTCTGTAACTTCAATAGAAAAGTGCTTATTAAGCAATGGAGTACAATGGAGTAAAAAAATCCACTTCACGGATTAGAGTTAGGCAGGATTATCACTGTTCTGCATTAAAGATTCAAATTGAGGATCCGAACAATTCCAATTCCGATCTACTACTTAATGGTTGCGCTCGAATCAATTAGTCAGTCACATATGTATTGCTTTTGAATGTTCTGTAGTAAGCAAAGCGTTTTCCTACATCAGAATGTAATCACGGATCATGAGATCCTACGCTCAGTAAGTTACAACTGATCCACGCCCAACTATACAAATGGCAATGTGAAACAAAGGTCAGATCTTGGAAAAACAGCAGTTAGGTATTAGGTGCGCAACTAAGTTCTTGCTGTTAATAGATGGCTCCAGCAGTAAGTGCTGGTCGATTTTGACATATCCAAAACGTCATGAACCGAGCTTAGACATATGGTCAACAAACTGTTTTGACACATTAGTGATTTTGTTTTGGCGTCATATACTTTTGGTTGTGTGAAAATGTCTGATTTTGTGCCAAATAATCGTCATTTGAGGGAAGTGTTGATTTTCTTCTTTCATTCGAAGAAAACGGCGGCTGAAGCGCATCGAGAGTTCCAAAAAGTTTACGGAGATGCTGCTCTAAGTGAAACAACGTGCCGTGATTGGTTCCGTCGCTTCAAAGACGGTGATTTCAATGTTGACGACCGTCCTTCGAAGACGCTGAATTGGAGGCATTGCTCGATGAGGATCCGTGCCAAACGCAAGAACAGGTTCAGCATTAGAAGTTACCCGTCAAGCTATTTCCAAGCGATTGCATGCGTTTGGAATGATTTAATAACAAGGAACTTGGGTTCGTTATAATTTGAAGCCAAGGTACGTTGTGCGTCGTTTTTTCGCCTGTGAACAACTGCTCCAGCGGCAAAAAAGAAAGGGTTTTCTTCATCGCATCGCGACGGGTGATGAAAAATGGTTTCATTACAGTAACCCAAAGAAAAGAAAGTCATGGGGACTGCCCGGTCATGCTTCTACGTCGTCGGTGTCATTTATTATGAACTGTTGAAACCCAACGAAACCATCACTGGGGAACGGTATCGACTTCAATTGATGCGATTGAGCCGAGTACTGAGCGAAAAACGGCCACAATACGAGCAGAGGCACGAAAAACTGATTCTACAGCATGACAACGCTCGGCTTCACGTTGACAAACCCGTTAAAACCTACCTGGAAACGCTCAAATGGGAAGTCCTACCCCACCCGCCATATTCCCCAGATATTGCACCATCCGATTATTACGAATACTTGTTCCGTTCAATGGCACATTGTCTGGCTGATCAGCAGTTCCGCTCATATGAAAAGACGTCAAAAAATTACTTGATTCGTGGATAGCCTCAAAAGATGAACACTTTTACCGAAACCGTATTCGAGTTCTGCCAGAAAGATAGGAAAAAGTTGTACCTAGCGATGGGCAATACTTTGAATGATTTATTTGTAACCATTTTTTCACAATAAAGTTGCATTTTCATCAAAAAAAAACAAATAGTATATAAATGTAGTTCTCCAATCATGTCAATGTACAGTGTCCGACAAAAGTCTACATACAACCCCCATTTTTGCAACATGACAAGTCCAAAACACGAATAAAGAAATCTAATGATGCAGTTTTGTTTTAAATCTCTTTTTATTAATATAATACAAAAAAAATTCTTACCTCAGTATAAACCTAAGAAAATATTCACGAACAACAAAAACAAAGCATTGACAAAAGTCTACATACGGCCTGTTTGTTATGCTTTATGTTGTAGTCTGCAGATAGATGATAATGGAAAAGTACCGTTATTGTATTTGACATCTGTAATATATTACGGGCTTCGGATTCAGTTGGTGTTCGGTTATAGTTCGGTCGGTTTCAGAAAGTTTTTCATTGCGACAATGGCTCCTCAAAAACAAATTTCAGTTGATGTGCGAAATTTAGAAATACCAAAACTGTTGAATTTGACTAAGCCAACAATCCAAACTATATTCAACAATTTTAAAAATAGTGGTACCGCTGAAAATAAACCACGCAGTGGTCGTCCAAGGAAGCTAAATCGCAGAGATGTCAGTTTCATTATAAAAGAAATACACAAACATCCGAAAGTGAATGCCACAGAGTTGTCCGAAGAACTGGCAATACGATCGGGCACAATTGTGCATCCACGAACAATTCAAAGAACTTTGAATAATAATGGTTTCCACAGTAGAACTGCACGCAAAAAAACCCCTAATAAGTGAAAAAAAACCGAAAACTTCGCTTGGAGTTTGCCCAGCAACACATTGAAAAGGGAATTGATTTCTGGAAGCGAGTTTTGTTTACATATGAATCAAAATATAATATATTTGGAAGTAACGGAAGGGCCAAAGATTGGAGAAAAGCTAATACAGCAATGGATCCTAAAAATTTAGTATCTACTGTAAAACATGGTGGTGGTAGCTTGATGGTTTGGGGTGACGTCGCTGTTTCTGGAGTAGGAAATCTGGTATTCATTCAGGGTAATATGGGTCGGAAGCTATTTTGGAACAAAATTTGAAACCATCCATCGATAAATTAAATCTTGGTACGAGCTGGATCTTCCACCAAGATAACGATCCAAAGCATACCGCTTATATTGTTAAAGATTGGCTACTTTATTAGGTTCCACGACAATTGAACATACCACCTGTTAGCACCTTAAGAGTTTCTTAAAACCAGAGCCAACTTCGCCTGGGTAGCCATTTTTTTTTTTTTTGGAGGAACGAGCAGGATGATAGGAGTGAGAGAGTGTTGCAATACACAGACAAATACAATAAAGAAACCTGGTCCGATGAAGACGTGCGTCGGAATTGAATTTAAATTAAAAACATTATTCGAATAAATCTTGTCCAAGTAAGACTAAGACGTGCGTCGTAATTTAAATTATAATAAAATAAATCTTGTGTAAGAAATAAAACAAATCTTGACCAAGGAAGTAAGAATTTTTATTGCCACCGAGCCGCCATTTTGTGGGAATATCTTTTTCGTCACCAAGCCGCCACGATAAATTTTGGGTAAGTCGTCATCGTCGCCGAGCCGCCATTACAACCTCAAAGCCCGGACTTGAATGTCATTGACAACGTGTGGGAGATTCTGGAACGTAGAGTCAGAAAATATGCTGTTATTAATGCTTCAATGCTGAAAGAGAAGCTAAAAGAAGAATGGCAAGGTATAACGTCTACCGAATTGGAAAATTTAGTTGCATCAATGCCTAGACGATTACAGGCAGTTCTTGATGCCCGCAGAGGACCAACTAAATACTAAATTTATTTATTGTAATAGTTTTACGTAATGAATTAAAGCCATTTCTGTTAATTAACAGGCCGTATGTAGACTTTTGTCAGTGCTTTGTTTTTCTTGTTCGTGAATATTTATATTAATAAAAAGAGATTTAAAACAAAACTGCATCATTAGATTTCTTCATTCGGGTTTTGGACTCGTCATTTTGCAAAAATGGCAGTCGTATGTAGACTTTTGTCGGGCACTGTATGTACATAAAAAAAATACAGCAAATAAAAAAAAAAAGCCCTCCAATCTAATTTAGTTGTCGCTATTTTCGTTTCCTAATTCAATTTGTTCGAAATAAATTTATTGATCCGCCCATTCCGACTAAGCAGCTATTTATGGTCTATGTTCAAGAGACTTCTTCTTCAAGTGTTTCTCTCCGTAAAATGTGCAACTTAATTGTATCCAAATCAGAAAATAAATTTGCTTCATTGTCCATTACTAACAAAGACTACACGGGTAATAAATCAGAGGGAACTTTACTTAATATCTCTCCTTAAAAAGCATTGAAAATTATACTAATGTACATATGTAAGTATTCAAGTAGTGAACGTTTTTTTTTTTTTTTTTTATGTTGCATACCAGCGGAGAGAACCCAGTCAACCAGTGAAATGACTACTGCTGGGCTGGGTGGTAGCAACCAATAAAGCAAGTATAACAATGCAATACAACAAAGCGCGATAGTATAAACATCTTTGGCCCTCATTCTTTGTGTGCAGTTAAGGAAATGAAATTAATCAACCAGAAGTGTGTACACTTCAGTTTCGCATACACACACACACATGTAAAGAAAAAAACAAGAAATATATATCGACGAAAGAAAGGATTTGCACTTCGTGGGAATATTTTTTTCCTCAATTCCTATGCTACTATCCCTTCTCGTACAATCCTTCGTCTTAAGAAAGCTTCTCAAAAAATTCTCCATTCTTCTTGTGACTCGACTCGATTCCCGCAAAGGGTGTATGTATGACGGGGAGTGCAAGTACTCGTACTTGGTTGTCATTGTTGTTGCTCGATGTCGAGTGGTTGTGGTTCTCTGAGCAAATTGTGCGCGGCAATGTGTATTGTACAATAACCTCCCTTAAGGTCAGTGGCCCCTTTTGCATGGTACAAAACCTGAGAAAGAAAGCGGGGGTCCCTGGCGCATAATTAAAAAGTCTACAAAACATTTCAATAAATAGAATAAAATCAGTAGAAGGGAACTCCATCGACAACTCCTGTTTTGTTTATTCTCATCCTCTCTTCTTTTTTTTTTTTTACATCTCTCCATGAGAGTACAGCAGATTTTTCCTCATTTTTTTTTTGTTTACTCTTCGGGGGGTCTCTTCAGACCCACCCCCGATTGGTTTTATAGATGATGCCATATAGCTGGAGATTGAAATGTCATCAAAGAGATTTTAATTAAGTTGCGCAGAATTTTTTTTCTTATTTATGTATATCTCCTAGCTTCGTGGAATTTTGTTCGTTACCGTTTTGTTGTTATTTCCACCCTATTCCGTTGTTTTTTTTAAATGTATCATTCACCTCGATTGAACTCAACTTCCGCGTTGGCTTTGTTTTCTCTTTCTCCACCATCCACCCACTTAATTTGATCCACCACACCACCACACCACCACAAATCAAACGGAAATATGTAAATAAATGGAATTTAATTTTTTATTATTTTTCCTCCATCCTCTCCTCTCTTTGTAATGTGTGTTCGTCCTTCATAAGAGAAAGAGATTGGAATTGTGCTTCAGAGTGTGGCGTGTGTTTATTGTTGTCATCCGCGTGATGATGATCGCCCGCGCTACGTTTGAAGTAGTCCGCTGGTATTTTCTCTGTTGAATTTCGTTGAAGCGCATTAAGAGTTTTCGATTATTGTTATACTCAATATGCGCTCTAGTCGCTGCTGCAGCGCGGATCGTGATCATAAACGATCGACATCGTCATAGCAGGCGGTCAGCGAACGAGCAAGAGCGTAAATAGCTGATAGCAAAGTCGCTTGTAATTCAATTTTTTGACCTCAAATGCGCGTTAATTTTTTTTTTTTTTTTTTTATGCCGCATTTTTTGATAGTGATGGAGATATATTATGTCAGAGAAGGTCATTGTCATTGGCAACGTAATTGTCAAAAAGTTTGTGTGTGGTCTTGCTAAGATCGATTACTAACGGGAATTTCGTGTATTCCGTCTGCAACTTGCATAGTAGCAGTCTATTTAAAAGTTTTTAACATGACGAAGCACATAAATCTTGATAATCCGCATAGTAGTGCGTTTTGAAAGTCACGTACGTTTGATTCTTTGAATGATTAGGAGAGTATTAAAATGCAATAAAACTTGTAGGTAGCTGGCTATGCCTCCTGATTATCTATCCAAGTGAAAGGAGACTTAAACAATATTAGGTCCACTTTAGTGGTGTTACTTCATCATCAACGAAAAACAAGCAACATTCACCTTACACTAACTAACTTATACACCTTATTCCATAATAGACACAAAAATGCTGCGACAGGTAGAAGTTCATATTCTCTAAGTCGTTCGGGGTGAAAGCAGTCGTTTGACCGTAGGAGTTTATTCTCTAAATCGTTTGGGTTGGCAATATTCCTATCCAGTAAGGCCCACCGAATCGACTTGACATGTGATTTGACAGATTTGACAAAAACACACATTGACATTGGTTCCAATTTGAGGATGCATCCACAATCACCAAAGTAGTTTTGTCAAAAAATTGTAAAAATCAAATGAAGTGCGGGAGAGATGTGATGACGGGGCCGCCTAACTGAAGAATTTCTGAATAGATTTTGATGAAGTCCGGTTCGTAAACTAATACTGATACATTGAGGGTGGCCGTGGTGTAGTGGTAACATCATCGCTTGTCACGCTGTTGATTCACGGTTCGAATTCTGAAGTCAAGAATCATCTATTTATTTCGCACGAAATAAATAAAAAAGTCGATCACTTGCGAAAGCAAAGTCAACTCTACTGTGAAGGCATAACACTGGCAGTAGGGTGGTCGTATGGCTAAAATGCAACTTGATCGTGATGATGACATCAGATGGTCGGAAAGAAATACTGTGAATCATAAGCAACGACAATTATAGTGAAAACAAACAAAATACTCCCCAGTTATCTGGACAGCCACCCTTGGAGTTTACAGAAACTTAATACCACCCGAATTTCAAACCACACCACTCTGTGTTTCTCTGTCTCTTCCCCTTTCCACAAAACGCACGTGTTCTAAAAAATTAGTATAAGGGTATTCATATCCCCTTTAACACGTGCAAATTATAAAAAAAAAAAAAAAAAAAAGCATTAGTTGTCTCATCTGAATATAATCTAAATCGGATGAAGTGGGGTAAAAATAAGGAGGAGTTTTAAGAATTTTCACCTTTGACTTGCTTATTGAGGTTTTTTGTTTAACAATTTTTATCCATATTTGAATTCCTTGGAGATTCAGGTTTCTTGGGATACATCTCTAGATCTAACGGTTCAAGTTACAAACGTGTGTCATACTGACGGACAGACACCGTGTTGAATTATATAACAGTGTTTCGTTTTATACCATTCTGGTGCGGAATGGTAGCCATAAAACGCCGTACTGCACAGTTATGTTATGGTGGGGCTTAAAAAAACAGGGTCCAAAAATGAAAGCAACTTATGCTCCTCTGCACAGAAGTTAAAGGAGCTCCTTTTATGACGGAGTCACATTTTTGTGAACAAAACGTTAAAACATCGGCCAAAATGTACGAGGAGACCGGAGCCTCTTGTGAAAACTCTCAAGCCATACCCTATTCCAACAAGATTTTGCGCTAGCCTATAAAATGAAGACTACCCCGCCTGGATCCACAGAAATGTAACCCGTTTCGTTTGAACTTGGCCTTCTGCCAGCTCAGATCTTAACCCACTGGATCACAAATTGTCGACTGTCTTACAGGACATTGTGTGCCATAAAAGAGACCCTAGGTTAGGTTAGGTTAGGTTAGGGGGCTGTGCAACTTAAAAAAGACTTACACGGGAGCCTATTGGTCCATTGTGATACCCCTTGGGTTATTTTACCTTATCTAACACTGTTTCTAATTAGCTGATTCTTACTCGAACCAGCGTGTGCTCCTTATGAATCTCGTTAAGTCCGTCAACGAAATATATGCCAACTCACCCAGTTCTCCGAAGAATCTATTTCCCATATAGAGGAGGCGACTGTTGTAGATATTAGGGCAGTGGCAGAGTAGCTGTTTGATGGTTTCTATTTCCTCCTCATCTTGAAATCTCCTGCAGTAGTTCGGGAAGTTTATGCCCAGCCTTTTGGTCATAGGTTAGGTTGAAGTGGTTTTCAGCAAAAGAAGCCAACACACTTAGACCAATAATAGGTCCATTGTGATACCACATGTGTTTGAGACGCGGCTTCTAGCCTACTCGTTTGAACCATTTAGAGCTTCTGATGAAGCGTAGAATGTACCTAACGTCAATATTATTCAGATCATCTAGGTCATTGAAACAGAAGGCTCCTAAGTGGAGTTTCGTTCTTTGGGAAAGAGCTGGGCAGGTGCAAAGAAGGTGAAGAATAGTCTCTTCCTCCTCCTCGTCCATGCAACTTCTACAGAAATCGTTAGAGAATACGCCAAGCCTTGTTGCATGCTTGCCTATTAGACAGTGTCCAGTAATGACACCTATAACAGCACTAATATGCTTCCTATTTAGAGAAATCAAATTCCTAGAGCGTTTCAGATCCAGCATGGGCCAAATCTGTTTTGTCGCTAGACAAGTTGTACTCCTTGTCCACCTAGAATTTGTCTCTACGGTAGCATCCAGCTTTAATTTAAGTTTGCATGTAGCGATAGGCATACCCGGTAAACTTTTGCCCGGAAGGATGGCAGCCTTTTGGTCATAGTACATAGACATTGCACGATGTCCCGTTAGTACACCTATTTTCCCATAGCATTTGGTTCTCCCCTCATTTAATTGTGGCTATAGGCTGCGGGATATAACACAATCCCGTCTTGATAATCAATGTTGGTTCGTTCCCTGGTCCTAAGGTTTATTTTCTCTTTCATTACACTAATTGGGATGTCTATTTGTATGCGTATATGTTCTGTACCTAGTGCTAATCCTTTTCTGGCTAGTTCATCTGCTATCTCATTCCCTTCAGGGTTTTACGACATTTACATACTGTAGTAGATCATATTGTTTCACTGTCCTGTGCTTTGAGTGCTGGCTAATTGTCCACAAAAATTGTAATCCGAGATGGACTTATCTTCTTTGTTAGGACTGTCAATGCTCCTCTATCCTAACATGGAACCCCTAAATCGAGCTCTGACCGAAGCTGTAGTCAACTTTTTCAATTAATGCGTACTGTGATTGATGCGTAACCGAAGCGAGTAAAAGCATGCATTAAATCCAAAGGCGGCTATTTTGAATAATGCATGTATGAGTACTCGTAATTATTGAAAGTTTTATTAAATTATATTTTGAGGTCCTTCTATGCCTGCAATATACATATCTGTGCCACAGTTTTTCTTTTTATGCCCCAACTTGGTATAATGATGGCGTTTTTTTTTTAGTGATCGTTCCGGTCGATTTTGTTTTGCACTGCACCCTGCTTAAGTTCAAAAAAAATGCTGTCATTCGTGTCTATTTTGCCTTTATGAGAATATCCCATTGCATTAAAGCCTCTATTCAAGCTACAGCCTGTTTCAAAGAAGCGTGACTCAAAAATCATTAAAAATAATTGTATTTTATTTCATAAAATTAACATCAGTCAGTTTCGCAATTACATTTAATATGGGGCCTAGTCTGTAATAGCCGTTCAATTTTTCAGCGTAATCTTTGCTCAGAGTCTTCCAAATGACCTTATTGGCCGGAATAAGTTGTCGTGTAGTATTTTTTCTTAAAGCCTATTCTTCATTAATGCCCACACATTTTCAATTAGGTTTCTGGACTCTGCGACGGACAGTCTAAAGTTGTTACACAATTTTCTTCTTTCCAGGACGTGCATAGGCGACTTCATTGTGTGGGATCGTTATAATCTTGTAGAAGCCTGTCATCATTTTCGGCTTTATGTAATAACTCTGCAGACTTCAATAATGCCTCTTTATATAATTTCAACATGAATTCAGTATTGAAGTTTTGAGTAAACGTAATCAATATTCCAAATCCGTTTGCAGAGACACACCCGTAAACGTAGACCTACTATGCTGGATGTTTACTACATCTTTTCACCTTCTTTCGTTCATGCTTTCTTCCATTTAATATTGACGACAAAACTGGCTTCATTGTTAAATATTGCTCCAATCACGGTTCAAATTTCCTTTGCCCAATTTAGAATTTTTTTTTAGTCAGCCATGGTTTAAGCTTCGTGCTTCGATTTTTCACACTCAAAATATTTTTGTTTTAAGTTTTTCTTTCGATTGCTTCGGAGTTAGTGTTGAAAATTTCTCTGACAGTTCACAGATAACTTTATCATCCTTTTCTGAGGTACCCCTATTGTAGGCTCTACTTGGCTTATTGTCTACATTGTCATGCTCATTATATCTCTTGGTCCACTCCTTTACAAAAGAAATTTATGTTTTGGTGTACTATTTTGTATCATCAAAAATACATTTTTAAAACGTTTATTATTCGCGGAACTCATTACGAATTGCTTTCGTAGAAACTTAAAACTATATTGAGAAAGTGAACATAATGCGAAAGAGGAAATAGAACAACATATTGAAATAATTTAAGACACGTTTCTTTGAAACAGGCTGTATTGCATTTAATTCTTCCGAAAGTGTAAAGTTTATTTTCCCACTCATTTAATTCCCTCCACAAGTATTCAAATTTCGCTAGACGCGTCTGCCACCCGTGTGATCTCTAATCTAGCCTAGAACTCTTGATATCAGCGTAACTATGCTGATTAATGTCTATCGTGGTCTCTCATGGCAAAATATTAATTCTAGCTTGAGATAATGTTTTATGAGGAGTGGTTCGTTCTCTCAATTAATGCCACAGAACTTGTCTTAATTTATTTGGGTCATCTTTTGCAAATTTAAGATATGAAAAGAGGATTTTTTTTGAAAAAATATTCTGATAATTCTAAGCCAATTAGGTGAGCGCCTTGTCACAAAAACAAGTTTATATTACAGAAATGATTACGCCACAGTAACACAAACAGACACATCACCATGTGTTGACTCTAAAAGCAGATAACAAACGTTTTACCGCGCGAGATATCAAACGTTAATGCGATTCAGTACACAGGTCACTGCTTCTGTCAGTCGTGAGATTTTTTATTTTTTTTTTACAGCCTGTGGTGGTGGTGTTTCTGTCACCCAAATTCTGCTCCCCATTCTGGTGATGGTGGTGGCGGTGCCATATCTGAACATGAAACTTATTTACGAATTGCGACTTTAAAGCGATATCTCCATCCAACCGTATTGCGATGCGATGCCATTGTGTCGTTTGTTTACATAGACGTTGTGTCGTGATGATGGTGGATATACATATAGCGCGGACGGGGCTGATGGCATTGACAGCTAGCGCCAGACGTCGGTGACAACAACGAACGCAAAGGTCAACACCGGCGTTTGCTGTTGCTCCCTCCTCCAGTTCGTGTCAAGTTAAAGGTTGTTCACTTTTCGCGTTCATGACACAGTTTACAGCAAGCGAAAGAGAGGAGAGGCACAAACAGAAACTGAAAACAGGGAAAAAATAATAAACATTTCACTTACACATACATTCATACATGGCTTAACATTTTTCGCAAATCGATTTTCTCAGGGGAGGGAGGAATAACCAAACAGAGAACAACTCCTGCGTTGTGTTTTCCTCTGTTTCTAGCCAGAGGGATGTTTACCCCCATCCGATGGGAGTAATAGCCAAAGCAAAATGAAACACTATTGCCTTGCAATCGAATAAATTATCAAAAATTAAACTGGAACCCTAAAAATAGCCACATTTCCCATGACCTTTCGCTATGAACTGATGATGGGTCGAGTTCGCGGGGTGGGGGAATACAATTTTATCGTTCAGCCTACTCAGACCTGAGGCAAGATAATAATTTTTCCTTCTCTGTGGCTTGGTTGTGAACCCAAATTGAAGGCTGCGGTCAAGCGGAATGTAAAGCCCACAGAGAGACAGAGGTCACTCACCGACGACACCACACAACAACTGTTGAAAGCAAGCATAATGCGTGATAAAAGATGCCCCAAAATGGCTACGCCAGGGCATTGTGCGTTAGAACCGATTAGCAATATTAATTACTGTCTTATCGTTGTATAAATATTAAACAAAGACATTTGTTTAATCATAGACAATGGCTTTCAAATCATGACTATGCGATCTGCTACGTTGTTGCACGGCAACATTCCATGCGCGACTATTAAGGCGAATTAATCATTTCGTGAAAAGTACTCGTCGCTGCCTAATAAAGCAATTTTCGAAGGTCAATAGAATAAAATGAGCAAATGACGGACGACGACGTTCGGAATTAGCGTGTTCTGTCTGTTGTGTGCTTTGTAGCGCAAGCTGGCTAGCGACTTCCTTGTGTGAGATTAACTAGACAGAATGAAATAAGTACCTAGGTATACTCGTATGTATAAATTCGCAACAAAATAGCAGCGCTAATGAAATAAACATAAATTCGATATTGTTGGTCTTCAGGTGTGATGGACAGAGGGTTATTTTATTTTTATTATCTTCTTTGGGAATTGTCTGGTGTTCAGGTAAGAAGTGTGGGAAGATTGAGTTGATGAACTATTTGGTAGACAGCTTTTTCTTAGAAGAGAATGGAATACATGAAAATGTGTGTACACATGATGTGCGCCTTAAATTAAAATCAAATTATTTGCGTGAAAGTAGGATAATGGATCCTTTTCTTTGAAGTCTTGTCTTAAAAATACTTCAATGTGGTGCTCATCACTCAACATATACAGGATGCGCCATCTTTTATATGTCGGTATGTAAACATTAAATAACTTTGACATTTATCAAACGATTAACCATGAATCGCTTCACACCGAAACAACGCGCCGAAATAGTGACGCTGTACATTGAAAATAGTCGTTCAGTTGTGTTAACTCAACGTACATATTGTCGAAAATATCGTGGCCAACAAGCACCGTCTGACAACCTTATTCGTCGTTTGGTGTCGAATTTTGTTGAGCTCGGGACAGTGGGAGATCATCGACATGCCGTTCATCAACGCCCAATACGTTCCAATGAACTGGTTGAAGCGGTAAGAGAGAGTGTTGCCGAGAACCGACATGTGTCATATCGTCACCGCGCTCATCATTTTGGCGTTAATGGAACCACCTTGCGGCGCATTTTGAAGGATAATTTGCATTTGTTTCCGTAAATTGCAATTGACTCAATGAATATTGCTGACAGACCGTCCACGTCGCTTGGAATACGGCCAAACAGTCGCTCGAATCGTTGACACTGAACCTGATTTTTGGAAGCAAATTTTGATGACTGACGAGGCCCACTTCACACTCTCTGGCTACGTTAACAAGCAAAATTGCCGCATTTGGGGAACGGAGAATCCACACGAGATCCATGAAACACCATTGCATGACCAAAAAGTGACTGTTTGTGCCGGCGTTTGCGCCAAAACCATCATTGGGCCATTTTTCTTCAGAGAAGACGAATCAGTCGATGGGAATCGATATCCATTCACCAAAAGTGTGTGAAAAAGGTCTGGGCGGTTATTGGTTTCAATAAGACGGTGCGCCATGCCACACTGCAAATCAAACGAAAATTCCCTGGACGTGTGCTGTCAAAAAATGGAGACATTGACTGGCCACCCTCCGGACTTCTTTTTGTGGGGATATTTGAAAAATGTAAGCCAGCAAGCCTCAGACCATTGACGAGCTCAAGGCAAACATTCGTGCCGAAATCATCGCTATACCGCCCGAGATGCTCGAAAAAGTGATGGAAAACGCAGCAAAAAGGGCACATTTTGCTTTGGTCAATAGGGCACTTGATTGATGTTGTATTCAAAAACTAGTCCAAATAAATTGTAGAGGACAATAATAATAATAATAATAATAAAAATACCTCATATATGGAAATCAGTTTTTTTTTTAAGTTATTCAATATTTACATACCGATATAAAAGATGGCGCACCCTGTACGTATGTATGTACGAAGTATATACGAAGCGCATTTTTTGCTGAATGACTTCGTAAATAATCAAAATTATAGGATCTCGAACGATGCCAATAAATCATCACAGTTCACGACCCGGAGAACGTCATTGGAGACATTGATGAGATCCAGCCCGATTTATGTGCAAGAATCATCCAAAATTGAGTCTCTCGGATTGCCTCCTGCAAACTAAGCCATGGAAGACCATTTGAATTAAGTTATTTTTAAAACATTTCGGCCATACCTCACACACAGCTCCTTTTGTTCCATTTTATAGAGCGCTCTTATTGAAAGACCCTTTATATATGGGAGTATACATGTATGCATGTGCGGTAGGTACTTATGTTTTATTGAAACAAAAATTAGTTAAGTGCGAGTCGGTCCTCGTGCAATCAAATGTGTTCCATACCGTTATTAGCTTCTTTAAGTAATGTTATAATTTACTTTGTAATTCGCTTGGGGAACAAAGTGAGTATTGTTCAGGAAACTGCTAAGTCTGCTATTACACGGTGAATATTGATTCATAATTATTTTCTCTATTCTATTATGAACTTTCATTCTGTGAGACTCGTGCTATTACACGTTGACTTTTTTCATGCGTTTAATTTGACAGCTCTCTTTTATTTATTTTGTTTTGGTTGTGAAGTGTTTAGAGCTCTCTAAACAAACATTTTTAATTTATTCTTACAGTTCCCTTGACTAATAAATTTCTTCCGTCATTTTTTTACCAACTGCCCTTCATGGGGAAAAGAATTGAAGCGAAATAGAAAAAAAACGAACAAGGAGAAGGAAAAACGTCAAAAAATAGGCAACAAAATTCTACCCACGACTCACCGGGTTGCTCTTCTGTTATCTCATTTTATTTCTCTTTTGCACTTGTGTAACTTGAGCCATGACTCAAGAGTCATCGTGTAATACCAGACTAACTGCTTCTGCTTAAATTCAAAATGCCGCCCTATTGGTATCGATTAGTCTGCATATGTCAGAATTTTCAAAACCCAGAATGGCATCAAAAATGGCTTCGCCAATTTGAGTTTAAGAATTCTGACTTCGGGTTTCAATTTAGCGACCTCGAAAAAAACATGCGTGAGCTAATCGATGTGAATTTTTGCAGTACATGTTGGTTTCCTGAAAATTTTCGATCTCGAAATTTTGACCAAACTTGACAATGCTATTGTAGCATAATAATAACTACGCTCCCTAAAAGTATGATGCAACAAATTCCGAAGTGACTTTTCATTCTGGCAGAATTTTGGTTCGAACTGTCCTTTCATTTGAGGTTCGTGTCTGCGGTTTCCACAGTTCATGTCTACGAAAGAGACGGATAATATCACGGATGAGAGGGAATTATAACTGCAAGAATGATTGTCATCTTGGAATTTCTCTTGTTCCAGTGGTCGAAGAATTTGCTAGAAGTTTCTGGCTATTAGAAACTTCTGCTATATAAGGACAGATGGCGATCAAAAAGGGGGCAGTAGTTTCTAAACTGTGGCGAAGAGATTAGAAAAGTGATAGTGGGCGAAGTTGTAATTTTGTGATAAATTGAAAGTTGAGATTTAACAAGAAGAAGTAATTAGTTTGGATTTGTGAATTAAGTAATTGAAAGGAGATAAAGTGATTTGAGAGGACAGAGACCTTGTAAGAAAAGAATTGTGAAGAATAGTATAGTGTGAACCTGAATTGTTCTAGAGACTAGAAAATAAAGAAATAATTTCACAGAATATTGTTTTATCTAGCTCGCATATTACACTATGATAGAGAAACTCAATAATGTGGGTCTCTCGACTGCCGGCTAAACGGCCGGACGGGTTTTCTTCAAACTTCACATCTAGGATCAGTAGGGTCACAATTCGAGGCGAAATCGGAATTTTCATTCTAGCCTCAAAATTAACGATACTTTACTAATGGCCGATTTTAAAACAAATTTTCACAAAAAACGGCTCTAACGATTTTGATCAAATTTGATATTTGAGTTATGGCGGATATATGCTATCAAATGGGATACCAGATTTTTTCCAGAAAATACGCTGAACTGCGCTTTGCTTACTAAGCGGTTTCTGATAATTGACCATTTCGTTCGACATCATAGGTGCAAGTACGTGCGACCCAGTCGTGTACTTTATTTTGATTTTCTGGACGTCATTTTTAATACAAATTAAATTTTTTCTAAATAATGTTTGATATGCAAAAAGTAGGTGAAGTTTACCAAAAGGTCACTGACTAGGTGACATGGTTATGGTTATGGTTATACAGTGGTGGTCATTGAAATAGAGCCATCTATCTGCTACTAGAAAAAAACCCACATTTTTCGAATTTCTTCTTAGTTTTTGATGTCGCCGTCTAGCGGGCAGATTCTGTACATTGTTAACATATGCAAGCATAAACATTTACCGCTATATCGTTTGTCAGCTGTGTGGAAAAATGAATTTTTATGTTAAAGTGTCAATTTGGTGTGGTCAGAAAAATAGAGCCAAAAGTGATTTTAGATTTTTGCTAACTACAAAGTGTTCTAATAACGTTTCGTATCAAGTCAATTCAAAAGGTAATTAAGAAATCTACTTCAGCAATTTAAGTTTGCTTTATTTTTGAAACAAATTTTAATAGCTATGGGTCGAAAAAGTCATTGTACTTCTACTGAGCGAGCAAAGATTTTGGTATTGCGAAATGAAGGCAAATCTCAACGGCAAATAGCTAAAATCATTGGGAGGTCCAAAAAGATGGTGGAAAACGTCTTTAAAGCAAAGGAGAATGTGGAAAATCGAGGTGCAAAGCGGAAAATCGAGGTGCAAAGCGGAAAACCACACTGCAAGTCGATCGAAGAATTGTTCGTGCCGCGAAATCAGATCCCTTTAAGTCTTCTCACAACATAAAAACAGAGCTTGATCTTTCAATAAGTGAAAGAACTGTTCGACGAAGACTGCAGGAGTCTAACCTCAATGGTAGAGTGGCGAGAAAGGTTCCACTCCTATGTAAATGACACGTCAAGGCGCGTTTACAATTTGCAAATGACCACCTCCAATGGACAGGGTCAGAAGCAAATAAAAAGTGGAGAAATGTTTTATGGAGTGACGAAACAAAGATAAATTTAATCGGGTCTGATGGCAGAAAATACGTGAGACGTCCTCCGAATCAAGAATTTTCACCGAAATACACAAAACATGGAGGTGGAAACATCAAGCTTTGGGGATTATTCTCCTGGTATGGGATTGGTCCAATATACTGGATAAAGGAAAACATGGACCAGCATGAATATGTCAACATTCTTGAGGCTGTGATGTTGCCTTATGCCGAGGAGAACATGCCTTTAAGATGGAGATTTCAGCAGGATTATGATCCAAAACACACTTCGAGAAAGGCAAAGAGGTTCTTCGAGGATCATAACCTGACTGTAATGTCTTGGCCAGCTCAATCACCCGACCTAAATCCGATTGAGAACTTATGGCAAGAACTCAAAACCGCAATTGGCAAGCATCACATTAGCAACGCGACAGAATTGTGGGACGTTGTGCAAAAAGATTGGTCAGATATTTCCATCCTGCAATGTCAATCTTTAGTTGACTCAATGCCGAGACGTTGTGAAGCAGTCATCAAAAATAAAGGTTTTGCAACCAAATATTGATTATTAGCTTCCAACAAAACTTTTCACGCGAAGTTATTGCCCATGATATATCAAAAAGGTAAACTGGCTCTATTTCATTGACCAGGCTCTAGTTCATTGACCATCCTACTTTTTCGTCTATCAATTACTCTTCCTTTCTAATTAAATAAAGTACATTATATTTAAGTTTTGCTGCAGTAGTTTTTTCTTGTCGTTCTATCTCTTTAACTATGGTTTTTGTAGAATGTAAGGGTAAGACAGAATGGCTCTATTTCAATAACCACCACTGTATGTACAGTACATACTCGTACTCATATAATAATCCATCATTCGAAAAGTGATAAGTTTAGCTGTTTTGCTAAGTTTGTGTATTCTAGAATGCGTGTGCAAAAAAAGAGTCATCACTTTCAACAGACTATACATCCACAATAGTGATTTTTAAATAGAACAGACCACACAAAAAAACGATATTCATATTTTCAACGTTTAAATTCCAATAAACCTCTTTCGTTTTTTTAATATCTAAAGTGTTTTCCCTAATTTACTACAATTCCTTGCTAACATATAAATTCAAATAAAAAAAAAATCATTGCCAACCATTTACATTCCACATTAGAGAAAATTCGAATCTTAGTTTTCATCCATTCCTCGCGTCATAACGCCAACGGTTTTAGAGACAAATGCTGCTGTCATCATCATCATCTCTCGTCGAATATCCCTAAATATCCCAAAGAGAAAGAAAACCCACTTCACAGGGCCACATCGCCGCTACTATTCTCACACTCCAACGACGAGTATAAGATAATTCCTTTCCGATAAAACTCAAGTCAAAAAGCCATTTACATAACATTGCATTGAATGGTCGACATTAAGCGTCAATTTATTGAAATTGGAACCGATAACGATCCTCAAATAGAATCAACAGAATAGAGAGTATGAAAACACACTATTTTCGTGGCACATTTGCTTTCTGGAGAGAGATTGTGTCTATCAAAGCTTATAATAAAAATAGCTTCAATGAAACACTTTGAATGATTGTCTGTCAAAAAATGCGTGCATGTGAAGACAAAATGTCATTAGGCCCCCGCCACATACTAGGAAGTCGTCACTCTTTTTTTTTTTTTTGCATCTGAGTTTAAGTGCTTATTGCCGCCGGCCTCTGCCTGTTGCTGGAAATTGCACATACTCGTAGATATCACAGAACCAAAGAATTATTGCATCAATTGTAAAGAGTTGCAAATTGCTTGTGGCAGCAACACCTTGAAGCATTTGCTATTATGATATAGCAATTGTAATGTACATACGAGTATGTTGGAGTAGTACCGGGTTCTCAGGTACTTGCATAGTTTAGTGCACTGCATGAGCGGCAGCAGAGGAAATAAATTTAAATACGTTTTTGAGCGATTGTCCGGCACTAAACATGTTGAATTTGTCGGAGAATTATGTTCATGGTTTCATTGAAAGATCTATAAAATCAAGTGAAACGTGAAAAATCTACATTTTCCTTGAAATAATTGATTTAGATTGGAGGATGATGTAATTTTGCAACTTTCTTAAGCTATTCGAGATTAATGTTGATTTGTAGAATTTCTGAGTTACAACCAATGCAGCAGTTATTTAGTATGTTTTTTTTTTTATATTTTTAGTTAACACAATTCCCAATTGTTTGTTCTTCCCATGAACGACATCTGGAAATGGCTAATCTGTATGGTTTAGCTTAAATTCGCATGCATATACTCAATCGTGTGCAGTGGCCTTTAAGATCTGAAATAAAAACCACATACACACTCGTGGAGTGAGTTTTAGAACAATGCCGATGGATGGAGGACTGGGATAAAGCCAGTCCTAGCGAGCTCCTATCGGTGCAATGACTTATCTTTGCACGCTGATAATCTATGATGGACAGTTGTTATTGCAGTCCAAAATAAAGTTCAAGACTGGAGTAGTCTTTTGATCGTACAACCGAGTATCATTTGAAAGGAATCAAAGATAAATTATAAGAGGCTCTATGGGAAGAATCGAGTAAAGCGATTTTCAATGCGATGAAGGTGGCTGGTAGAGCGGTCACAAGGCTTTTACGCAGACGCTTCACTACGAAAGCCCGAGAGCAAAACCTGGCAAATACGTTCCATACGAAGTGGAATGCAGATAGAGAATGGACGACAGATAGAAAGAGTGATAAGACAAGAAAAGAACCCAACTTTAGTCAAAGAAGATGGAATCTCTCCACAAAAAAAGAGGTCGGCGCAGCGATGGAAAACAAAACAGCCGATAGCTTTCCAAAGATTTTAAAACACAGAGGTAAGCTTTTGTTAGAATGCATACACCGCCCCTTCATATGGATGAGCGAAATCATATCTGATGACTAAAATATTAACTCTATACAGCCCACCCACAAAACGCGACCCTGTCTTGTAAGAATTAGCTGCTGTGTGAACGTCTAAAGCCTTCCCGTGGCGCTCTAATATTGACTCCTACCAGTGCGTCTTCCAGACCGACAGATCGACAATCGATAAAATGTTCACACTAATACAAATCCTACTTCAAATCTGCATATGATGGCCATCCATCGTCTAGAGCTTTACAAGGTAATAGTCGGCATTTCGAACACACTAATCCAGCTGTTCCTCGCAGCACTAGAAAAAAAAAACGTAATGTGCTGTACAATTTGGACACAACTCCTCCAAGTTGTTTCAAATTGTAAAGTTTCTCTGCATTTCGACAAGGAGATGCATGTCATGTGACTTCTTCAATCGTGTGCTAGAACATATAGGTATACTGCGAAGCGATAGTGTTGACACGGAAAGTACTATCTTCAAGAAGTCCGTCCAGCTGCTGGGATACGCAGATGATATTGACATCAACGTGTCGTAGTAGAGGCTTTCGCGGCAATTGAAGATCAGACGAAACGTGTCTGCTCCTTCGACTTGGCAAAATAACTGGGTTCAAAACTCTAAACTTGGAGAACAAAATAGATGCTCTACAAATCGAACATTCTCCCTACACCGAGTGCTGAATTATTAGCAGAAAAGCTAAGCAGATATCAAGCTCTTTCGATAGAAAAACCGTTCGTTAGATATATGGTTCGGTATGTGAAGAGAACAAATGAAAAAGATACAACCACGAACTCTATTAGCTGTACCAAGATGTGCATACAATCAAACACAATGAAGGCTCGACGACTTTCTTGATTCGGTCACATCGATCAAACAACGCTCCAGCCAAGAGGATTTTTGAGTCACACACCCCAAAACCGAGAAAACAATAACCGTGTTTCTTTGTAACTTTATATAAGGTTTAGTTAGGTTTCACTAAAAAACGACTTCCTATTTATTTCCGCAAATTTGGCACTACTCTTACTATTTCAGGACACGAGCGGGGGAAGATACAGAGAGAGGGAAAGATTGGTGTAGTGGTTTGAAACTCACGTGATATCAAGTTTCAGTAAACTCCACATAACTGGGGAGCATTTTCGTTTTGCTGTTATTGTCGTTGCTTATGATTCACAGTATTTTTTTTCCATCTTCCTGATGTCATTACGATGATCAAGTTGCATTTGCAGCCATATGATTACCATACTGCCAGTGTTATTCCTTCGCAGTAGAGTTGACATAAGCTTTCGCAATTGATCGACTTTTTTATTTATTCAACGGAAATATCATACCACCTTTCCTATTGTTTAATTAATCATTATTAACAGAAACCTCTTTGTCCCATCTCTGTTGCCTGATTGTCAAAATGTGCTATACTCAGTTGTCGCTAACTGTGTATAATATCGAAAGTTACTGTAACTGTATACCCAGTTAGTTGTTGCTTTTGTTTGCCATGATAGCTTTTTCTGAGCTAAGGATCATTTTCACAAAAAACGCAGCTAATGAAAACCAAGCTTCCAGTTTAGAGAAAAAGCATTCACGGATGTCAGACAACTTGCTGTCTAGAGCAGTGGTTACCAACAAGTGGGGTATGCCTCGAGCATATTAAATCGCAGGGTTAGAACAATTTATGCAGAGTTTTCGGACAAGGTACTGCCGATGCTAAAGTTCGTTCACTCCAGTCCAAGAATATGAAACTTGAAGACGAAACTCAGTGTCAGGCCTCAGTGTATAAACAAAAAAATGGAGCGGTCCAATACACTGAGTTATTGGAGTTCAAACAGATATAGCATACCTCTCCACAACAGGAAAGGTGTTGTTTTCCATAACGACAATGTTAAACCACATGTCGCAAGCAAAAACTCCAGACAGACCCTTGCTCATCAAGTCAGACTTCATCCTCTATATTTACTTCACTTGGAACCAAGCGACTATCACCTTTTTCTTTCCTTTCAATTCCTAGTTTTTAATAAAAATAATCAAACGGGTGAAGGAGGAGGAATTGGGGCGTGAGATTTTTCCACTAACCAAAGAGGCGCATGGAACAGAAAATGTTGGGAAACACTGGACTAGAGAATTGACGGGGGAATTGGCTATTGTGTCTAAATCGAATAGGCCCCAGATAACAATCAATCGATGCTATTTAAAACAGAGAACATAATATAGAGTCGAATCATTGATGAAACGCGAATAGCGTATGTTTAATGGAAACACGTGGTGTAATACTAACAAAGACTGATGAAAATCCACAATCGATTGGCTATTTTGAAAAGGGTACACAATCCAATGGAATACAATGATTCAAGACAGATACTCTGGTCAACACCATAAAAGACAATGAATCAGACTTTTTTCCGACAAACGGAAGCCGAATGGATTGTGCAGTCACCTATGCTATTTCTTTTAGGTACTAAGAAAACCTATGGAATGTGTGCAAATAATGAATCACTTTAAAATAAAAACTACCTTCAAACTAGTTTAACTTGAAGCACAAAACAAAAACACTGAATTCTAGAATCGACATAATTTTCGCTGCTTATGGATTAGTCCAAGATTCGTTGTCTGAATCGTAAGCTTCTTATCAAATAGTAAAGTTATGCTCATGCATAAATAGACCGAAAACAAACCTCAAATTTGTGTGGTATAACGATTTTGTTTACGATTTCTCGAACATACCAGACCTAGATGACGCACAGACTTCGAATGGCAACCTATACACTTTCAAGATTTTTAAAATATATTAAATTAAATTAATTGCTTGCATTGCATTTAAATAAATAAAATCACAACGTTTATTTCAGTTTTCTGTTCGATACTCTTGATTGCCTTCAGAAGTTGTCTGTTCACATTTATGTATTGCTGTGGTGCTTTGAGCAATCTTAGCGAAATCACACGCGCAGCATACCGAAATGAAAAGCGAAAAATCATAAAGCATAACATAAATAAGAAAAAAAAAAAAAAAAAAAAAAACATACAGCACAGCAAATGAACAAAGACAAACATTTTTTTTTTTTTTTTTACAAAATTTCAAATGAGCTATGCAAAAGGAAAAACGAAATGAAGTCGCAAATGCTTACTTACATTCGACTTCCTACAGAGAAGAGGAGATACGAAAAGAAGTTTTGTCTTCCTGGGTGACGCACAATGCGCAGCGTCAATGTCTGGCGACAAATAATGAATGGAAGCGTAAACAGTTTATTTAGATTAATTTTTTGAAAATTACAACAGCAGCTCAAGGGCAGGGACAATCTTAAAAAAAAAAAAAAAAAAAAAAAACAAGCAACTGAATTTAGAATTTGCATTTAAATGAAAATGATTTTATTTTTAGAAAACCTTAATGTACGAGTAAGTAAATGCTTAGGGATGATGCTGTGCATCATAAGTTTTCAAAACGTTATCGATGCCATAATTTTGATATAATCCTCCTTGGACCGCAGCAACTGTATGTAATAGGAATCTTCGGAAAGATTAACTCGCTTCTATGTAAAGGGTGACCAATTGTTATGTTTCAGCAGCTGTCAAAGTTACCAATGACATCCAGTTGTCAAAATATTCAGTAAGGTTTGTCATTTCATCATGCATCGTTTGACACTTCCCGATCGTGTGGAATTTATTAAAAAATATTATCGAAATTCCGACTCAGTTGTAAATACGAAACGTGAATTTCGTCGTGAGGTCGGTCGTCATCATGGCTTCAGTTCGCAGGCGATTCGTCGCACCGTGAAAAAGTTTGAGCGTGTTTGGACCTTAAACCACCAACCAGACAGAGATCGTTGCGAAGTGAAAAAAACATAGCTGTCGTAGCGGCCAGTATCGAAGAAGACGCAGAAATGCTGATTCGACGCCGATCAGCTGAATTGGGCATCGCCAGAGAGTCAACCAGGCTTATTTTGCGGTTGGATTTGGGCCTACATCCGTATAAGATTGTGCTGTCGCAAGAATCATCTTCTCGGACGAGGCCCATTTTTGGCTCAGCGGCTATGTCAACAAGCAAAAGCCGCTATTGGAGCGACCACAATTCACAGGTGTTCGACCAAGCATCAATGCATCCACAAAGATTGACTGTTTGGTGCGGTTATGGCATCATCGGACCTTATTTCTTTCGAAATGAGGAAGGAGACACCGTTACCGTCAATGGTCCTCGAAATAGAGCGACATTAACCGACTTTCTGTGACCAGAGCTCGACAACATCGATATATCCGAGCTGCGGTTCCAACAAGACGGCGCTACATGCCATACAAGCGACGCAACGCTCGAAATGGTGAAGGAGAAATTTGGCGACTGGGTCATCTCACGGCAAGCGTTCATCAATTTGCCGCCGCGATCATGCGACTCTCTGGGGCTACGTCAAGACCTTAGTCTACGATAACAAGCCAACCACTTTGGACGAGCTCGAGGCTAACATTCGAGACGCTATTGTCGGGATAACACCGCACATATTGGACCGAGTCATCAAAAATTGAACCGCCGCTTGGAGGACTGCCAGCGAAGCCGAGGCGGCCATTTAAATGACGTGCTATCCCATACATAATGGCATGAATGTAGTTTCAAAATAAAGCCAGAATCAATTTGATATTTCACACCGTTGTTGTGTTATTTAAATTTCTTTTCCTATCGTTCTTAACTGATACTCAACCCCCAAAAAACAAACGTAGTCATTTGAGCCCGCAAGGATAAGCAGTCCTGGGCTAAAAAGCCATTTCTACGCTGTTGCAGCCCACCTGTTTGAAAATAAACCATCGGTAATGGCACTAAGTAAAACTCAGCCGAGCAATGAAACTTATCCCAGTGAATTTGCAATCCCGGGATCCACATTGGTACCATTACTTGTTCCACATAGAGTTATAGCGCCCTATATGTATGTACCGCTCGTTAGCAAGTTATTCAAATTTTAAATGACCAAACTTTAAATGTTAATCCTTATAAGACATATTATACTAAAGGGTTTTTCAATACGGACATAACAATTTTGTATTTTAATACAATCGCACCCTTAAACTTTTTGTATGATCTGTCAATGTCAAAACGTCAGTCAAGGTTTATATTTTTATCATGGTGAGGTTCACGAACAATCAACGTTTGGAAATTACTAAAAATTACTACAGAAATTCTGAGTCGGTGGACGCAACTTTAAGAGCGCTTACTCCAATTTTCGGTTGAAATAATCGTCCCACAGGCTATGCGTGCTATAGTGGATAAATTCGAGTCAACATATTCAATATTGAATGTTTCTGTGCCAGTGAGACAACGCACCGGTCGAAGTACCGAAAATATCGCAGCCGTAAGTGCTTCAGTTCAAAATGAGACAAATCAGTCGATTCCACGCCGTTCACAGGAATTGGGAATCTCTGAGTCCACATTGTGGCAAATTTTGCATAAAGATCTTGGCCTACACCCTTACAAGATCAAATTAACTCAAGAACTGAAGCCTCTTGATCACTTGAAGCGCCGAAACTTCTCCGATTGGGCTCTGCAAAAGTTTGAAGAAAATCCTGAATTTCATCGAAAAATCATCTTCAGCGATGAAGCTCATTTCTGGCTTAATTGCAAAATATGCGTTATTGGACAGCAACACACCCACATGTGCTTCAAGAGACTGCATTGTATCCACAAAAACTGACCGTGTTGTGTGGATTCCATGCCCGAGGTGTGATTGGACCGTATTTTTTCGTCGATGAAAATGATCGCCATGTTACGGTCAATGGAGATCGCTATCGTGCCATGTTGGAATACTATTTTTGGCCAGAATTGGGATGAAGAAGAAAATCTAGTAGCAGAGTTAAACGGCGGTGATGATCTAAACTCCACTGTCAGGATGAATACTCCATTGAACTCGGACCATGACGATCAACAATTTCGTCCACCTGACCAAAGTGGAGTGAAGATAGCAATATCTGATCTTAAATCCAATAAGCCGACAGTCTAACTGCTAAGCTATCTAAAGCTGATTTGTTAAGGAGCATACATCAACTCATCTCTAAGATATAGTCGGATGAAAGTATGCCCAGCGAATGGAACCTCAGCATCGGTTGCCCGATCCTCAAGAAAGCAAACCCTCTGAACTACGCCAGTTATAGGTCTCCTCAACATAGAGTATAAGTGTATAAGATCCGAGTATAAGATATCTGCCATATTATATGAACTCCTTAAACTTTTTGTAAACAATCTGATTAGTCCGTCTCAGTGTGGTTTTAGGAAAGTCCACCATAGATCAGATATTCACATTGCGGCAGGTATTGGAAAAAACCCAGGAACTCCAAATCGAGATTCATCACCTTTTCATCAATTTTAAAGTCCCCTATGATAGCGTCTATAGAGACGAGCTATACAGAGCCATATCTAGTTTTGACATCCCTGCGCAAAACCCCTCCGTCTGTGCAGGATGGCGATGCAGAATGCACGCTGCTCCATCAAGGTCGGTAATATCACCGATGTTTTTGATGTCAGAAAACAACTACGACAAGGTGACGTACATATGTGATTACTTTAACATCATGCTTGAAAGGATTGTACACAATTTTCAAATTTCCAAGGTAACAACAGGGGTACAATCTTTCAAAAGTCTGTACAACTACTCACGAAGAACGCAACGGGCTATCAGTGGTGCTTTCGTGAGAATTAGACAACTACAATTTTGAGGTAGTTAAGGACTATGTCTACCAAGGTTCCGCTGTAAATTCGAACAATGACAGCAGCGCAGAGTTCCAGCGAAGAATCACTCTTCCCAACCGCTGGTTCATTAGGCTAAAAAGACAATTGAGTAGCAAAGCCCTGTTACGGACAACTAAGGTGACTTTATGTAAGGCCCTCATCATCTCAGTCCTCTTGGTTATTTTGAAAGAAGAATAATTCGAGTAATTTTTGGTCCAGTTTGTATCAAAGGGAAATGGAGAAGATACAACAACGAACTATAACGGTTGTACAGCGACATGAACCTGGTCAGAGAGTTCGAATTCATCACCTGAAATAGCTAGGACATGTAAAGCGAATACACATCAACGCTCTAGCCCCGAAAGTTTTCGAATCCATCACAGAAGGACGACACGGTAAAGAAAGACCTCACTTAAGGTGGCGCACACAAGTGGAAAAGAATTACAATATTACAATATCGAGCTGACTGGAGACGCTTGTTGGTTGAGCCCCAGGTCCACCCCTGACTGCTGCGCCATCTAAAGTAAGTAAAGTAAGTAAAGTAAGTATTAACAGTCTTGTCATAAAATAATGCATCAGTACCTTTTAACTTTGGGCATTTGTATTGCATCTCCTAATGGTGATCCCCGGGCAACTATACGTATAAAGCTTTATACGAGGAGGCTGAAATTGCAAGTGCGGGCTGTCTAGGGCCTTAATTCTAGACTAGGTAACGTGGACCAGAAACCTGCGACATCAAAAAATTGTCCGCTACAGAAACCAACATTACGCGTCGGATATGGAATGATCACATGTTGATGACTTTGGCTAATGTACCCGAACAAAGATAGGATACTAGAATGTTAAGTTAAGTCGCTCCTCGACTGGGAAAACGATGCACCTCACAATGCCAGATTCCTCCAATTGGAAAAAGAATTCGTGCGATATACACTGAACATTTTGAGGTGAAATAGCGGAGAGTACCCGTCCCCAACCCGTAACAGTGTACTCGTATTACTTGATTCCGGAAGTCCATGGGAATACGGAGTTAGACTGCTGCTAACACCAACAGCAAACAAGGGCCCAATTTGGCTTATGGTGATAGGATTAAAACGGACAGATTTCAGACGAGAGTACGACACATCACCATTAAACAGTGTTATGCCCCAACGGATAGCCCATCTGAAGACGTGAACGAGAGCTTCTACAACCAACTAAGCGCCGTCCTCAACACAACACCAAATCGAGACATTGTCATACGAGTAGTGATGGGAGATTTGAATGCCAAGGTACGCAACGGCAACGAAGAGCTCAAACATGTTATCAGGAAGAATGAACTAAGCAACCACAATGACAACGGCGAAAGGTTTGTGGATTTCTGCAATGCCAATCGCTTTGTGTTAGGTGGCACCATGTTTGATCAAAAAACGTGCGACAAAGTCAACAGGGTTTCCCAGGACAGGCAAGCAACCTCCAATCAAATTTACCATTTTGCCATCAGCCGCCGCTTTAGGAGTTGTCTCCTGGACGTCCGAAACAGGCGAGGGAAGATATGGAGATAGTACGAAATCACTTTCTTACGATACCTACTGAAGATGAGATTAGTTCAGCGTAGCATGCGGCGTAACCACATCAACGCGCTGGCTACAGAAGCAGAATAAGCTGCAAGCAGGTGCGACAGTGGCACCGTCTACAGGATCACCAAAGAGCTGACAGGTGATTACAGCTCCGGCCAACACTCAGTGAAAAGCCAAGACGGTTTTTTGCTCATTGGACGGAGCATTGTGCTACGCTTTTGAACCATGTATTCGCTAGCGATATGCTCCCAAATCAGACTGAGATGCCCGAATACGCACCACGATCCTTATTAAGGATGAAATCATACCGCGATGAAAGCCCTAAAAATCAACAATGCTATAGGATTTGACCGTGTTCCCGTGGAGCTCTTTCGAGCAGCGCCAACAACATCGACTGCTCCCACTTATAGAGACAGCTTGGAAAGCTGAGAACTTTCCTGACGAGTGGAAAAAGGGAATGATCGTCAAGCTGCCTAAGAAAGGAAATTTAATGCACGCTGTTGTTATAGCTAAGATAATAGCTAAACTCATCCTGAAGCGAATCAAACAACATCTCGAACACACACGCGATGCCGAACAACTAGGTTTCCGATCTGGATCCTCCGGTGATTAGCGATGTGCTTCGTGCAGCTTTTTCGACGCGAAATGGAGGAATTCGATGGACTCTTACGCGGACGATGTATGTATGCTTACCCTCTCACAGAATTATGAATCTCCACCAAATGACAGCAGTATCTTGGGAGAATTGTCTCGACCGATGGTGGTACCAAATTGGATATAGCCAACGGGATCGCCAAAGCAAAGTCTGCGTTCGGGATCTTGTCCAAAATTTGGTGAAGCAATGCAAATCAATTTGAACTAAGACTGCTCCGCTCCAACGGTGTATCCGTTCTGTTATATAGATGCAGCACGTGGAGAGTGAGCATTACTATAACGAGAAAGCTGAAAACGTTTGTTAACAGGTGCCTGCGCAACATCTTAAGGATTTTCTGGCCGAACCGTAATTCTAACGATCAATAGGCATAAAGTGACAATGGATTGCTCACATGTTTCGAAAAGGTGACAGTTGCATAGCTAACCATACTATGCAATGGAACCATTCAACCCAGGATGGCAAAATACCTAGCGGTCCGAGGACGACATGGCTCTGTCGAGACGGAGGCACGGCATTTGGGGAGAATTGAAACATTGCCAGATTCCATACACAATAGCGCGTACGCACAGTAAAGACCCTAGGACACACAAGGGGATACAGGACATAAGTAGATTTACTGAGTTTTCGGAAATACATATTTCCGACATGTATCCGCTATCATGTCCCAATTTCAACTCACGATTACTAATCCTTTTCAATATATAAACTGCAGTAAAGGCCTAGATAGCAGCTCTGTTCTCAATAAGCTTTGAATGAATAAATGACTTGCAAATCTTCTTACCGGGTTATGTGTTCGTTCTAACGAAGGATGTTATGAACACATTCCGAATTGTTTTTCAATTTTGAGGCACTGGATTCCCCTCAATTATACGCACCACATTTTCAGGAACAGCGATTGTATGCATTTGATTGGACGAGTAGAGAGTAGTTTGGAGACAAAGTACAGCCTAAAGGAACACCTGCATTTATTTAGTGAGTTGTGGGCTTTAAACTGTCCAAAAAAAAAAACTTCGATTTGAGGCAGTTCAAGCGCTTCCCGTGACTCCGATAGATAGACAGACATAGCGGCGCTTCCGTCTACAACTACATATGTACATTACTAAATTACAAATCTAAAACAGGAAATACTTGTTCGTTCCCGCTGAGTGTGTCACAACTTAAGGCTCCCGCACCTTGACGCGCCTAGTTCGCTGTCTCTCCCGCTTCCGAACCTTTATAGGTTTGCATTTCCTGATTATAAAAATAAAATAAAAAATAAAAACATGGTCCAAGTGAGCCATTGACATTGCCTACCAACAAGGGCACCCATTTACCTAACCTAACCTGCACTATAATCATTCACGCACGCATAAAGCAAATACGAAATTCCACTTCTCTTTCTTCCTAGTGTCGGTTAATGCGTGATATGCGTGAATATTCAACCAGACCCAAACAAACTTTCCACAGACCGACATTCGCAACCTAATTGGAACCACCAAATTCGGATCGGATCATTAGTCGTGCCAATTTCCGCAACACACAAAACTGTAATTCCCTCAAAATTTGTCCCATATATTGCGCCTCTGTCCGATATTTAGTCACCCAAAACTAGCGCACGCAACGCGGCTTCTTTCCTCCTCCTCCTCCTCTTTGTCAACCACCCACTACTCCTCTTCCAATGGTAATCGGTTTACGAAAATATTTTTTCCCAAAAATTCACATCTCTCTTGGCGCCTCTTATGTGAATCCATGTGGAATCCCTTCCAAAACAAAACAGTTATCTACATACGGTTTCTCTGCAAATCTGACCGAAAAACTGTTTTTTTTTTTTTTTTAATTTAATGTACAAACGTTGCTTAATTAACGAGAAAAAAAAAATAATGATAATAAAAAAAATTTAAATACACTTTGCACCAACTCACCTGATTGCGGCGGGCGCCTTATCTCTCGGCAAGTTCTCTGCACAGACACACACACACACACAGTGGGTATATTCCTTCCAATTAGAAGAAAATTTATGCGAATTCAAGAAATTCACAAAAACACAATTGTCCTTCCTTCAATTTGAGAAAAAATTGTTTTTTTTTTTTTTTTTTTTTAGTTTTGCCCGCACTACTCTTTTTGAAAATCAAAAACTAAATAAAAAAAACGAAAATAATAATAAACGACGACTGATTTTCCTTGAAATTGTTGGTCACCTGAAATTAATACAGAACATTTGATAATTAAACAAATACAAGATTAATTAAACAAAAAAAAAACAAAAAAACAAAAAAAAAGATGAAAAACTTTGAACTACGTTCCCACGAATGGGTTGGCAGGAATTTAGATGGCATCAGTGTCACACGGAAAACACTTGAAATTATTCGAAATCCACTTGAAGCAGATCCACATCGATAAATGCAATTTTCGAAAAGTTATTAAATAATTTTGTATATTTTTTTTTAACACTACTATTATTTTGGGGGGCGAATAAAATGGCCGCCACAATGCTGTCTCGTCGTCGTAGCTGCAAATTGCATTCGATATGAAGGGTCCCGTCGCATAGAAGTGAAACCTTCAGCACATCATACATCGCAGTGCGATGGTCCATTCATAGGTGGATTTCGATTGGAGATTTCGGGGTGATTTGTGCACAAAAACATACGGATTTGGGGAAAATACATTGCAGGAAGATGTTAGGCTTCGTCTGTTACTTACAATAATTGGGAATGAACAATTGAAATTAATCAAATAGTTGAATTTCCTTCCAAATTATTATGACACAGCATACCAAACTTCACCACTCACTTTTTTCCTATACGAAAAATTTACTGTAATAACATTGAACGAGATCGTAGGTTTTTATCGTATATTTTGACGGCGATGTTATTTGACAGTTTTTCAGAATGGGCTTGCACTGTGGTGGATGGATTTTGAAGCGATATCGTTGGGGGTTATCGGTGAAGGGTTTGATGTTAATTTTGAAAACACCCACCCAATAAAAAAAAGTGAAACGTTACACTATCGGTCATTTGATTACCCTCATATAAAACTTCGACCTAAAACATAATGCAGCGATAATAGTTCCTCAGATCCATTTCTAAAACTCTTATTTTCAATGTTTCTCTGCTACCTGATGACAAATTTCATTAAATTTAATAAAGCAACAGTAAACTTGATTTTAAGAAACATTTCGAAAATAGAAACTATGAATTGCAATGGCAATCAAAATTTTACAATGCTATGGTACGATCCCACTTTGAGTATTGTCCAACAATATTATTGTTGGTATCTGCAGATTACAAAAGCTGCAAGACAAAGCAATGCGTTCTATTTTATATTGTAGTAGATATACATCCATACGAAGTATACTGGAAATGCTCCAATTGTTAAAATTAAAATATTCAAAGAATAGTTTTTTGTACACTTATTTTTTCAAAATTAAAAACAACCTGCAGTCCAACTATTTAAGTAATAGACTAACAACTAGAGCCTTATAACTTAAGAAATAGTGATAACTTAAATGTGCAATTTTTTAGAAATTCAAAAACCCAAAACATTATGTTACAAAGGAATAGAAATTTTCAATGAACTTCCTAATAGTGTAAAAACTGAAACAAACATTATTCAATTTGAACGAGCTACATATTTTCTGTAAAAAATAATAATTAAATTTAAAAAATTTAAAATAAGATAATAATGTAATGAAACTGTAAAAATAGCAAACATAGCTAAATAAATTTTATCTAATCTGAAAGGTAAATCCCCATTTTCGGTTGTTTTCCTTTTTTTTTTGAACAAGTACACTTGATTACCCTCATCAGTTTGTTTACATTCAAAGCGCAAGGTCCTTTAAAGTTAATAAAATTGTGTCTTGTTTTATTGCTACTTCTTGTAACATTCCATTCTAAGGAAGATTGGTCGAGGTAAAACACCAACTAATTTACAAATTGGCAAAATGCTCACATTAAGCAAGAAAACTATTCCAACCAAGAGATTGCTTAAAAAAATTGGTCGAGATCCATGGACAGTCGATTTGAGGAAATCGGAGTTGTTCCTGTCAAGTTGTCATACTGCTGTTCGTTCTGTCATGGTATGGCCTGCAATTTCGTTTCATAGCGCAATAGATCTGGTTGCCTTAGAAGGTCGGCAGAACTCAGCGGATTTCATCGAGCTTCTAATTGAAAATGTTTGAGGATAGCTGTTGCTAAAAGTTTACACAGAAGGGTGACAATTCGAAAATAGAAAAGTTCTTATTAAAGCCATTGAAGAAGCTTTTAAGAAAATTCCATAATTATATAAACAATTTATATCGATAATTAGAAAATAGACTTTTTGAAGCTGTAAGCAATAACAGAGGAAGTACAAAATATTAACTACAAAAATAAATTGTATTATTAATAAAATATTAAAAACATTAGTTTTTTCTTTTATTTTTACAGGCGAGGGTAACAAGTGTCCCAGTTAAAATAGGCAAAAAAACATTTACTTCATTAAATATTTCCCAGCTTTATCACCAGGTAGCAGAAATCAAGTGAAAAAAAAGTTTTAGAAATGAAACCGAACGTCGAAATTTTAATAGAGAGTAATCAAATCAAAAATATTCGGGTCTCAGGGAGTCTATTCTCAAACTTATTCCATATACGAAATAGGGTCAAACATCTACGGAATGACGAAAAATATATTCTGAAAAAGTCGCATACGTGCAATTCTCATGCCGAAAGATCTGACTGGGTCTAGGGTATACGGAAACTCAATACGGATACGACTTTTGATAATGCAAACGAACAGCTGTGCTGTGTCGATTGGGTGCTGTAAAATCAACAATTTGACGCTAATTTTTCGAACAAAATCTTCTTCGGTGATAAGGCTCAGCGGAAATGTAAACAAACAAAATTGCAGAACTAGGGGTTCTGAGAATCCAAATGTGATCGTTGAGAGACCATTATATATACCACGGATGGATCGGACAGTATTTTATTGAAAACGACGATGGCGCTACTGTCATGGTGAATTCTTTGCGCTACTGTCAAATGATAACCGTTTTTTTAGCTTGAGGTTGTTAACTTTAATGTGAAGCCCCATTCCAAAGCGATGGGACTGCGTGCCACTCAACATATGCAAATTTGGCTCTATTGCACGAAAAGTTTAATTTCGAGATTTGGCGTCATCAATTGACCCCGTTGGATTTATTATTGTGGGACTATGCTACAAATCCCAAACTTTGGAGTTCTTAAAAAACATCCGTGAAGTTATGGCCGCAATACAGCCAAGAATGTACCGAAAAGTAATCAAAAATTCCCTAAAAGGAATCGAAATTAGCAAAAACAATTGTGGCGGCCATTTAACTGATGTTGTATTCTCTACAGAATGGCAAAATACAAAATGTAAAAAATTAGAAAAATTTCATTGAAATATTTAATACTTTTTTATTTATATTATTATATAAGGGGGATCCCTGCTAATGTCACAAAAAAAAAGACTGAACATAAAAATAAGGCAAGAGCGGAACAATGGCTTCTTAAATTTAAAACTTCTTCTTTATCTCAACAGATTGCATTGGAATTGCAAAAATCAGATTTTTTAAAGAAATGGTTTAATTGTTTGACAATGCAAATTAAGGATAGGCTTCCAGATTGGGTTAGTTGTATGAGCTGCATCTATTTTCATCAATTTACACTCATTTAATTGCCGAATTATTCAAAAATGACAAATAACGCGACTCGTGAAATAAGTTTTAAGTTTTTTTTTAATATACTGCGAAATATTTTTAGGAATAATAAATGATAAATGAGATCCGAGTCTCAGATCCATGTACCCGAATTCGCCTTTTCGTTGTTCAGTAACCAGTTCACGATAAAAACGTTCGCTCAGATTTCGTGCGAAATTGTTTGGGACATTATTTCACAGCGAAATGTTGACATTTATTTTCCTTTTGAGTTTCACTTCCATGAGTATAGTGGAAGACTGCCTGCTACATAGCACCTTTTGCGTTGTGTTTTGTATACACTCAACCCCACACATGTTTACTATGCTCTATCTTCCCCATTCTTATTGTTTTACTTTTTAGTCACTTTGAAGTTGGGAACAAAATCAGTGTGATAATAACATTAGCTTTTATCTTAAGACTTATGAGTGCTCCCAACCACTCTCAAAGTTACCCCAGAATTAATCTCGATGTTCGCCATCCTACGCTCACGAAGTCTCCGCAGTGGTTAGTGAAATAGGCTTCGAACCAATCATAGTAAGTACCGGAACTTCATGTTTAAATATACTTTTGTTTCTCAAAAATATTTTTTTTTTAGATTGAGAGACTAAACGAAGACGACATGCTTGCTGAACCGGATTTCTTTCCCGGGACATTGGGAGAAGAAGCAAGTGGAACTGCCAAAACATTTGGAGAAGCAGTTGCTCCTTCTCCGTCGACGTTAAGACGGAGCCAGCAAAAACGGCGGTGGCGAACTTTAAGCAATACTACCGACGACGCCTTGACTATTTTTAAGAAAATCGAGGAGAAAAAAATAAAAATTGTGGATGTGAAAATGGAAAAAAAATAATGTGATAGAATTTAAAATGCCATTAAAAATAAACCGGTTGAGTTATTTCTAGCACTTTCCAATATATGAAATTTTTACAGTTTTTATTTTTATAATCTACAATTTTTTAACGAGCAAATGCCTGACCAATTATTCTACTTCGACGCCTTCTTGTAAAATTAGATCTGAAGCAGGGTACAGATCATCGTCATTTAAATCCATTTCATAACCATTTTCCGATTCTACATTCTCCAAAAATGGGACTCTTGCTTTAATCAGTGCGTTGTGAAGTACAATACAATCATTGATTATAATTCTTGTTTTACCTGAACAATAAAACAATACTCTTTCTTTAACCAGGTAGCTAAATCTGCCCTTCAGTATACCAATACATCTTTCAACAATTTTGTCCATCTCAAAGAGAATACAGCAACATCCTCAGTTTATTCCGACGAAAAAAATTATACATAATTTTTCTTCAAAACAAAGCACCGAGTTAATATAAATTATTACCTTTATCCAATATGGCGTCTATTATTACGAATAATTATTTCCGACATTTAGAGAACACAACTAAAATAATAATAATAAATCTTTTAACAAAGAAAGCACCAAAATGACACATAAGTGACAGGATTTATCATTTAGTTCTTTTTAGTACACACTCTGACAAGCATTTATCATAATGTGAAGTGATAAAATGAAAATTTGTTTTGAAATCTGAAATGATAATTTATTTATCAGTTCACAGCTTCACAGATCCTCAATTAAATGAGTCATTTCGCTACAAATTATTTTAGCATAATTTTTACTAGATTTTAAGTCTTTTTTCTTTGGTGTAAAACTATTTTAACATAAAAAATAACATAATTAAGCAGAAAATAAAGAAAACCAGCAACTCATCTACATACATATGTTTATATCTTCAAAAACGTGTTAATTTCACTGATACAACTTTAATTATTTATAAAATTGTTAATAATAGTTGCCACACCAAATAACTTTTTTTTTCCAATTTCACACCAAGGA
Organism: Pocota personata; assembly: GCA_963082735.1. Taxonomy (NCBI): domain Eukaryota; kingdom Metazoa; phylum Arthropoda; class Insecta; order Diptera; family Syrphidae; genus Pocota; species Pocota personata. The sequence continues at coordinate 259,385,857 of OY720429.1, read as the reverse complement.
AACAGAATAAAATTTTTTTTTTAGAGTGTTGGCTCATTGGGAAGTGGATCCATGCCCAAATATCCCATATCTAAAATTAAAATCTGACGTGCCCAATTTAAAACCACATACATTTTTCATGTTATCGATACAAAAACATAGAATACCACTCCTGGATATAAACCCCGTTGCGCTTTCTTTGACATTTATAATCAGCCGCTTTGCCCTCCCATCAAACAAAATTTAGCTGTCAAAATAGTCATTTGTCAACGACGACGTCGACATACTTCTAAATATTTGTGAAATTTCTTTGACGAAAAAATGCCTGAAAACAAATTGAATAATTCCGGCGAATTTGGTAAGAAAATGCGATTAAATTGACCACAGGATTGATAACAATATTCCAACAGAACGCCAGTACTTCCTCAATCTCATGGAGAAGGACAAGGAACTGAACTCTGGCATTGCAGCTATCAAGACGCTTCTCATGATCCTGGAAAAGAAGCAATGTTTGTCAAAAGAGTATCACTGGTCCCTTGGACTTGATTTAATCTTCCCACTTTTGTTTCAGTTCAAACAATACACATTCTCAACCAAACCATGCGTAATGCTGTCGACGCAATGCGAAGAACTGATTTGTCCATCGCTGCCATCGTTTCTGCAGGGGAGCTCTTCTGTCGTTTCATCACTCTCAGCCTGGACGACAAACACATGGAAGAATGCCGGCAGATAATGTTGCATCGAGGAAAGATTTTCTTGGCAAAGTTGGAACAGTCCAGGAATGTAATCGCCCGACAGGCAGCCCTTTTTGTCACAGACGGTTGTCGGGTATTGACTCACTCCAGATCGAGGGTTGTCCTGCAGACACTCATTACGGCTGCCAAGTCGAATAAGCAATTCCATGTTTTTGTGACAAATGGTGGTCCAGATAATTCGGGGTAAGCGGGGGAACTTGTATTCAGCTACACTGGGAAGTACATTGGTTCATTCTAGTGCCCACATGTGTCAAGACCTTAAGAAAGCTGGCATCGACTGTACACTGATCTTGGACTCAGCTATTGGTTACGTTATGGAGAGCGTAGATATAGTGATGGTAGGCGCCGAGGGAGTTGTCGAAAGCGGCGGTATTATCAATCGTGTGGGAAGCTTTACAATGGGGCTTTGTGCGCGAGAGATGAAAAAGCCGTTCTATGTGCTTGCTGAAAGTTTTAAATTTACACGACTCTACCCATTGAATCAAAGGGATCTTCCAAATGAGTATAAGGTACGTGAATGGATTTGATTAAGATTTCTGCTGTAAAGGGGGATTTTCTCTTTCTAGTACCGCAGTAAAGATCTCGATGATGTTTCGAAGGTCCACCCACTTGTCGACTATACGCCACCAGCTTATATTACGCTTTTATTCACGGACTTGGGCATTTTGACGCCATCGGCTGTGAGTGACGAACTTATTAAGCTGTACATGTAGACTATGTTCACGAAGCTTGATGGGAGATTGTTAATTATAAACGCAAAAAGAAAAACTGACGAGTTTCTATAGATGGTGTTAAGGGACTTTATCGGCTTGGAAGCTTTAGAATTATCTGCAGTAAAACCTATGGACATATGTTTATACATAAAGCAAACTAAGGAAGTACTACTAAAGGCCTCGAGGAACAGCCAGTCAATTTGTAGCTTTGTTAGTCAATCAGCAAAGAGCGAACTACATGAAGTTGTACGAGTTTTTGAAGACTTATAAATATCCGGTCGTAGATTGAACGACGAACTCGATTATGTGAGGGAAATAAGGATTAGGCAAACCACCCAGGGAGCAATACTCGTACACTCACACCTGCTTTGACTCCTCGTCGTTGACAGAATGCTCAAAAGCTTCGCAGAAACAAAATCAAAATCGTAACCCATGTGGAAGACTTACTGCACGAACAGAATGGTGAAGTTGAGGCTGCGGTACGCAGCACTGTAAAAGTTGAAATACACGTACTCCCTATGGCACGATCACAATGCGAAGCTGCAGCTGAAGTACGAAAAGTAGCTGTTGAGTCAACTTCAACTTCCGAACGATCTGCACTACTTTCTAACTGCTAAAAACAAAAAAACCAAAATGGCAGAGCCGTCTACGGAGAAATTAATAAGGATATCTTCTTCCTCAGTCATTATTATAAAATATCCACCACAAAATACATTTTCACGAAAAACAGCGCGATTATCTTTCCATTTTGACAGCTCGAGCAGTGAGCGACTTATTTGACAGTTTGTACTACAGCGACTTCATCTGCTGCAGCGCTTCTCCATTGTGTTCGGGCAGTTAGTCATTCTGAAATCAAGCATACTCATGCCGACTATCATTTAGCTAGCAGAAGGAGCTATCGGTGTGGGCAAATCAATATGGTCTGAGTAAATGTCTTGAAGACCGAGGTAGTAATGTTCATCACAAAGAACAATATCCCTAGCTTCCGTTTACCTAGGCTTGATATAACCACAATCGATCTCTCGACTGAAGCGAAATACCTTTGGAAACATTTTAGGCTCCCAGCTGCCTTGAAGATGAAATGTTGGAGAGAGAATGAAGCGGAGACGGAGGGAGAACAGAATCTGTCCAACATTTACCATGCTACTGCCCACTTTGCAAGAACGACGGTTTGCGCCTTAGGCTTCTGATAGTCAAAATCTTTTTTATTTCTCCAGATAAGGTGAAGGTCGTTTTATGGCGATAGCTTTCATGTGATAGCTATTTAAGTGTCATTTTGATAAAAAAAATTATTTTTGTACCCAATTACCAGTCCACAACGAGGAAAACACAACAAAGTGCGAAGACTGGCATGCCTCAGCATAACTGGGGCTATGCGTACATGCTCAACCACAGCAATGGAGGTGCTTCTGAAACTAACTTCTCTCCATCTCATGGTTAAGGAATTTAGAAGCAAAACAATCCTAAGAACATCTATTGAATCAAAAGAAAATAAGAAGGACTGGAGCGATGAACTGAGAAAGAAACTGGTGCGGGAGTGTTTGGGCCAAGAACGGAGCACTCCGAACCCATGGGCAATAGTACCAGCATCTTTCAGGTCGAAATATATGCCATGGATAAATGCGTCTAAAAAATCTTGACAGAAATACAGAAAATGTGGCTTAGTAATAATGTCAAAGAGTTAAGCAGTCAGTCAGAGGGTGGTAACATCATAGCTTGTCACGCTGCAGGTTAAGGGTTCAAATCCTGATGCCAAGAATCAGCTATTTATTCCGCATGAAATAAATAAAAAAGTCGATCAATTGCGAAAGCATATGTCTACTCTATTGCGAAGGCATAACACTGGCAGTGGGGTGGGCATATGGCTGAAAATGCAACTTGACCGTGATGATGATATCAGGGGGACTGAAAAAAATACTGTGAATCATAAGCAACGACAACAACAACAAAACAAAAATTCTCCCCATTTATCTGGACGCTACCCTTGGAGTTTACTGAAACTTAATACCAATTGAGTTTCAAACCCACTATACAATCTTTCTTTTTCTCTCTCACTTTCTACAAACGCCCGTGCCCTGAAATGATTTAAGGATATTCATATCCCCTTTGGCGTACGCAAATTATAAAAAAGGCATCAAGGCACCTGACGCCCATATTATTAGGTCTAAACTTGTGTGAATATGCGTACACAAACTTAACACGAACTAGGCAGAGTTAACAAGTAACCCTTTGCTGAGGGTAACGAAGCAGTGGACGCGGTATCAAAACAAGGAGCAGCAGGACCCTACAGGATAAATGAGTACTGGAGAGTTGTGAAAACTGTTTCCGCAACTGGTGAACTTTAGTATCTCATTTCGCCTCTCCGATCACTGTAGCGTATTTTAGGCGAATAGGAAGTCCTGTCCTGGCCGAAATGTAATATAATATCTGTTCAGGATATTTGCATTTTCTCGGACAGCTTAGCGACAATAAATCTCTGGTTTCGTGCACATTTACTTCAAAGGCCACTCAAGATTGCCGCTAGTCTCTCACAGAGATGGCGGAACAATTCAACATTTATCTATGCTAGGTGTCAGGTCACAGAAAGATTCATCTGTCATACAGCACTTCCTTGAGGATTGTCATTCACCATTGTGTTTGTGATTGTTTGGAAAATCTAATGAAAATAAAAGATCGTGGAAATATTAGAAAATATTATTTATTTCCAGACTTAAATTAATGACAACAAGTAGGCAGGTTGATATGTTTATCTATTTTATGGAAAGAAACCAAGATATCGTGAAGAACTCAGAAAATTTGGAATACTAGTTTATCCTTGATAATCGATATTGTCCCCTTCAAAGTACTTTCCATTGACTGAAACGCACTTATGCTGGCACTTGATCCAATTCTCAAAACATTTTTTATAATCGGATTTCGGTATAGCCATCAGAGGCGATTTCGATTTTTCTATAATATCCTCTGCCAAAACGCGTTCCCCGGAGAGGTTTCTTGAGTCGATCGAAAAGGAAAAAATCGCAGGCAAATTCGGTAGCTGTTGGATGGTATTCACACTGTTCTTGGTGAAAAACTCACGAATAAGGATGGCATTGTGTGACGGTGCAATATCGTGGTTGACAACCCACGACTAGTTTGCCCACAAATCCGATCTTTTTGGCGAATTGCTTCACGCAAACGTCTCATAACTCCCAAATAAATAAACCTTGTTGACTGTCTGATCTTGTGGTAAGAATTCATGATGCACAACACCGTTGTAATCCATGAAAACCGTGAGTATCGTCTTCTTTTTCGACTGAAAACAACGTGGTTTTTTCGGTCTTGGCTCATTCAGTGTACGCCATTCACTCGCCTTATGTCTGAATTGCGTTTCGTACTCATAAACCCACCTCTCGTCTCCAGTAATTATTCGTTTGATGAATGTTGGGTCGAATTCAGAAGTTGAATCCGTTTTTAACACAAAATTTGATGCAAACTCGTTGCAAAGTTGATCCAATTTTTAAAATCGTAAAAAATCAAAAACACACGGAGGCAGATGTACTCTCGACAGCGTAGCTTTTACAAATGTCAAGTTACTACTCGAATCAGATGACTGAAAGCGCCACACGGTAGTCATTCCTGATACTTCTTGATCAAGGTAGTATGCCAAACAATCAATCAGGGGCGAGAACGAAAATTGCTTGGGAAAAATTGCCCGTCTATTTAAATTTTCTTCGTTTCTCTGACAAATGTCAGAATGGATTTCTTCTTTTCACCTGGCAACATTATGTTGCCTCTTGTTACACATAATCATTGCAAGTTGTGGGTATCGTTATCTGGAAATCGTCCCTCTAGTCCCTTTATACATAATAAGACTCAAATGAAAGGTTTCGAGGACTTTCTGATGATATACCACGGAGATCAACTGAGAATGTGCAACTAATATTTCGCCGTTTAATTAATGGTATCATGGTCTCAAATTAAGGCAGGCCTCCAAGTAAAACGTTTTAACCACGATCAGAGCACGCAAGGGGAATAAAGCGATGGGGCTTGATGATATACCTTCTGAATTTTTCAAAACTCCTTCAGTATATCGGCAGAGCTTCTACATCCTCCAGTGAAAGCTTTCCTAAAGAGCGGAAAAAGCGGATGGTCATCATACTCCCAAAGACTGGAGATGTATTTGGAGATCAATTTGCTAAAATAATGCTGAATCGGATTAAAGACCACATTACCGCCCTGCGGGTCTTCAAGAACAATGACATTACCATGCAACTGAATGACCAAAATCAGATTACATGCTTATGCACAATACCAAAAGTGACTTGAGTTAGACCTCTGGAATTTTTTTTTTTTTTTTTGTTGGTTGTAAGTTCTTTTATTCATTAATTTATTTTATAGTCCTTAATTTAAAATGGGAAGCGTAAATAGCTCTGAAGTGCATTTTTTTTAGCGTATCACTTCTCCAGATCGATTTCGGTTAGTTACTAAAGCTGAAAGAAAATATTACGTAATTTATTCACGTTCTTTGTACATATCTGCAAAATTACTTTACAAGTTCCATTTGACTCTTCGGAAGCTATTATTGAGCTATTAACTGTAGCGAAATTCGGATCATTGTTCGGACTTTCGATATTTGCATTTACGCTGTCTAAAGGTGAAATTTGTTCTGTCTGTTGAAAATTGATTGGTGGCGGTAGATCTGTTATGCTAGTTAGTGCTTCATAGGCTTCTATTATAGCATATTGAATTCTTTTCTTTGCTGATTTAACTGCAGTTTTATCTCCCAACTCTCTCAGCTCAGTAGCAACAAAGGCACCAAATATGTCATAATCGTCGTGCTCCTTTCTAGAAGACACACTATGAAGCTCATCGTCATTATCCTCTCGGAACCGTTTTTCCAATAAAGGTGATGAAGTTGGTATTGGCTGCTTAACTTCGTTACTTGAGATGTTTAAATCTTCACTTAACAAGCGAGTATTCTGCAAAAGAAATAACACGGAAAACAAAAATTGAATTTCAATAAATCTTTGAATTTACAGATGAACTAACGAAACAGTGGGCATTGTTGGTCTATACTCGTATAGTGTGCCCCAGATAATTATGTACAAATTGCCAACAAAACTCAACAAACAACCTTGGCAACTCTATGCATTCTGAAGGCTTCAATGCCCCGCTGGGTATGAGCAATTAGCCTTAAAGCTTTGAGTTTACTTGGTTAGCACTGCATTTTATTCTTTCCCATAATTGAACTATGTACTTACAGCTGCCGTTGGGCGTGACTTTCCCGTGTAAGCTATTTTGCTGAAAAAGCGATCTGCTACTGGAAACCATGCCGCTTTAGGTTTATGGACATCTTCTTCCAATGCACCGGATTTTTTGCTTCTCAAAATCTTTGCCAATTCTAGGGTATAAGTATTCCTCAACGTACGTATTTTCGATCTTACATCCAAAACTCCGAAATCATCGAGTTGCATTGCGTAGGCAATTTTTTCATAGGCATCTTTACGCATCTCTCGGTCTCTGAACGATTCTATGCGTGTATCCCAGAGACATGGATACTGCTCGTAGATTTCAAGAAATTTAACTGTTCTTTCCGTACTCCACTTACTCATTTTGGTTGGTGATGTTTTGCTAAATTTTTTTTTTTCGCAAAATTTTGTTCCAAATTAAATTAATTTTGAATAAAACAAATAAAGTTTATTTACGAAAAAACAAGGCCTATTATATGTGAATAAAAAGAGAGAAAGTTGCGCATAGTGAGTACAGCTAAAGCCGTGATTGAAGTCACGGACTCGCCACAAATTTTGTATTTGTTCGTGTTTAACACACGGTGCTACAAGTGTAACTACGATTTCTATATTTCAACTTGGGGTTTGTTTTCACTGGTTCCGAGCCATTGGAGCCCGAATAGATAAAGACAACGTTGGCAACGATCTACGATGTGCTACTGTGGTGTCATGGATAAAAGTAGGAAACTGAAATACCTCGGCGATCAGTATGCTCAGCTCCAACAATTTACCAGAAATGCATCGCAAACCGAGCGGCAAAATATAGGCCCGTGTTCGGATTGTTATTGAAATACATTAACGGTGATACACAAGCTACAAACTATTGACTTTTTTTTTGTCATGATAGCTGCTTAGACTCGATAGCGGTCCATTGTAATACCAGGAAGCAACACCCTGTTAATGAAATTTGTTCACCTTTCATAGAACGACGAGTAAGAGCTTCAGTGATGAGGAGCTTATTGTATTAGTACCCACCACATCGGTTCCAAAGATCTGCCGAAGGCAGGACAATCGCCGTAGAAGTGCTTCAAACTATCACCGGCCTCTCCACAGGCGTCGCAGATAGTGGTGTCGCTTAAGCCCTAGTACATTGATATGCGCACATTAATATATATGTCAGTCTTCTACTAAGGGAGCATTCGTTTTGCCTATCACCATTTTATTCTTAGGTGACCCACCCACCAATGGAAGACCTAACCGAGGATACAGAAAGACCCATCGAATTTTGTCTAGCAAGTTCATGGGAGATTTAATTTCCAGTAATCTCATCGTGACCTGGAACCCAAACAGGACTCAATGAGTCCAACCTTGCCACCGAATTTAGAGAGTTCTTGCATTCTCCAACTATTTTGATTAAAGGGCTGAACAAGGTCTTAAGTGCTGGTTCTTTGCTACAGACGCTAATACTCGTATTTCGTCCATTCCATCTATTCCTTTAAATATAGTTCATTGCCATTAGGATTGCATATCTTCGGTTTAAACAACAGATATATATTTGATTAAAAAAAAACTGAAGCCTTAAGTTGTCGTCCTGCACTAAGACACCAGATCCCTGTCTGGTTTTGGTGCCATCCGTGAAACAATTCCTTCCAGGCTCTGGTTCTAGTCAAGTTCAGTCTTGATTGCGACGAAACTCGACTATTAATTTACGAAGCAGTTGGAGTTCCGGTGTCAATTCATTAGACTTTGCCCCTGTAAAGTGAAACTTTTGACAGCTCTTCTGCTTCATCATTGCTTTCAACTCCTACATGGCCTAACAACCAATGTAGGGAGCCTTCTTTCTATCTTACTAAGGTGATTATCCAGGCACTCCCAAAACATATTTGAGCTCAGTGTTTGAAAAATAACAGAATCTCCACTTGGAAGATGCTAGAGATCGTTGGATATTAAAGTATTCTGAAAAGATGTATGTCTCGTGGGAGTAAATTAAAAGTTTACTTATCTTGTAGCAGAAGGGGTTTTGATAAATGGATGTCCGCACAGTTGCTAGGTAAACATAGACGTGATAGGCCCTAGTGGTTACCTAGTAGAACCCTCCAATATCGCATTTCTAGGGACGATTCTATTGAGGTCGTCGGAACATTTGTTATGATAGTAACTATAGAGACAAGGATAGATCTGCCACCAGTCTTCGATGAGCTAACGGTATGAGATTGAAAGTTAGTGCGGGATAAAGAGAATGTTTTGGGGCCGACTTCCAAACGTGATAACGATACTCAGGTCCTGGTTTAACTTGTGCTTTGTATAGGAGAAGGGGTTGTTGCGCCGCAAAATCTCTGCTCTAAATAGGTAGCTCAACCTCATAGATGCTGAACTGGAAGTGTTGAATATATAGTCATGCCATGTTGCACCAGAGTTGACTGTGATGGCAAAAAGGTGACTGGTTTTATTGGGATGGATAATTTGGTCGTTCATTTGAAGTTGTGATACAGTAGAAGAGTTTTATCCATAACAAATACAATTCTCCGCATTTAGAGTGATAGAAGCCTGCTGGTGGACAGCCTTGCGTTATACTAATCCTTATGCTCTTTTGTATCCATCCCACTACTTTTTGGACAGCGTAGCTGTCTTTCCTTCTTAATCTTCAGGGCACCAAAGCAGTCTTTAATATCTTATATCGATCGGCAAGAAGCGTGCAAAATTGATTTCCATCAAGAGTAGAATCTATTGCTCTTCGTCTCCCGTATAGCTGCCATCCGTTTCCTTAAGATACATTGAAGCTTTTGCTCTCGTTTTAAGCATACTAATTCTACCAACCCATGAAGTGTCTCCGCCTAAAATACTGCAGCTTTCCACAATCGTCAATCCCCACCACATTGCTACCAGTTCGCTAGACTAAGCTACCTGAAAACCGCGATCGCTTGACCTTTAGGGCTTTAGCGCCTCGGTCCTATTGATCTTCTCTAACTTTGCGGCTAGGAAATTCGAAGATCCCCTTGGCTGGAGAGTTGTTGTCCATTAGATCGATGAAACCGGACCAATGTAGTCGTAACATACTGTGGCTGCCATTGAAGGGGAGATAGTCATCCCTAAAATAATCCCTTTTGGCTTCTCTGATTTCTACATCGCGCATAACAAACCAATTTCCGATCGTCTTAATATCTCTAGCCTTTATAAAAGGGTTTGCCTATGATCGTTCATCAATGCCTACTTGCAGCTGAGGATCTTCCAGAATGTTGAACCCATCGTTCTATGTCTCAAACAGATTCATATCACTTTCCATGCACCTAGTTCTTGGCCTGAGGTGCAGCCAACCGACACGGACATTTTCTCCACGCTGCCGTCCTCTAACTTTTGTTAAAGCAGCTGTAAAATTCTTCAGCGTCGAAGATGCATTTGGTACACTGACCAAACGTTTTTCAAAAATCCTGCGCATTGCAAAAAAATTATCAAAACATAGCTCATGGCACATTTTTTTATTCATAGAATTGTGTAGGTATGTGCAGAATATAATACAGTGGAAACAATATACGCTTAAGTTAGATGTCTTCTCAGTTCCAATGGGCACTTTTCAAGAGTTAGATGAAGGCTGGAAATAAAATTGTCATCCAATTCGACTAGTATTCCTAAAATAGTGCATTATAGTAGGTTAAATTAATAACTTTATTTATCTGAATAAAATTACCTTATAATTATTGTCAAGACATTCGGTTTTTATTTCAATACAGTCTGACTCTGGACGTGGGAGTTTCGGTGATCGTGAAGAATTACTATTCGATAGATTTGTGTGATCAGTTTTTGTTGATTCTTGTTTTTCGTAGGCTTCCAGTATGGTAAATTGAATTTTTCTTTTTACTGATCTAACCAGAGACATATCATTTCCCAGTCCTCTTAACTCAGATGCAACAAAGGCGCCGAAAGTGTCATAGGCATCCTGTTGATGTGAACAAGGTTTAGCGGACACACTCTTGAATTCATCATCATCCTGAGATCGGTCTTCTACAGATGATGCGCCTGGGGAATTTGGTGGTGACTGTTTAATGTCGATATATTCTTCATTGATAGTTTCGCTTAATAAGGGAGTATCCTGGAAGAAGCATAAAAATTCATATTAAATAAATAAAGATTTTTTCTTTGCGAGATTGTTGGGAAGAAAACAACAAGAATACTCATCTAATTTAAAAAAAAAAGTTACAACCTAGTTCTTAGTCGGGTCAATGTTGGGAAATAAATCAAGGAGGACATACTTAGAATGTACGTACGGATATGTGCTAAAGCTCTGATTCTAATCATTTTGAATCTAATACTCATTTTAAATATATTTAGCTCCAACGTGAAAAATATTATTGGCATCACTGCGTTCTACACAGATCTACAGATAATTATAATACCCATCTACTGTGACATACAACGGTTTATTTTTCTATTGGTAGAAAAATTTCAAAGTAAAACAGACAGATATAATTTGTTTTACAAAATGATCCGAGTTCAAAGTCGCAGCCTCGATGACTTACACCGAAAACAACAGCATAATGTGTTGGGATTTTTGGGATTTTTTTAACAAACGACTCCCTGTCCCGTTATAGCCGATTTAGGGTGAACAAAAATCATCACCAATGAGATTTTATATTTTTGAACTCCTTGAACTTTGAACATCCTTACAAAAATATTTTTTACAATTTTTTAACTATCTTTGGAACGCTGCATACTATTTTTGTGCAGAATTTCAGCATTCTAGTTCGAACGGTTCAGAAGTTAAAAGAGTGTGACAGACACAAGGACAGAATCCATTAGTGTTCCGTTTCTCTCATTCTGATATGGCATACTAAAAATGAAATTGGTAGGTGTCACGCCTTTTAATGCTGTATCTGTTAAACTAATACAGCTATAAACATTCCAAAACTCGTTTTGAAAACCTAATTTAATAGTTAAAATAACAAAATATTATAATGTTCATGATTTTGTTCTGCTAAAAAGGTTGTAGTTTCTCAAAAGCAATCAAAAAATCTTACTATCTGGAAGCTTCTCTACAAACGTCCAGTACATTTTTCACCCCCAAGTAAGAGGAACTCTTCTAGATGTAATTTCTTAACACGAAGAAGAAAAATAGAAACCAATTTATACAGCCTCGCGAAATTGTAGTTTTTTATATTTTTATGAGCTACAAATTGACGTTAATGACTTTTACACGTCGATTTAAAAAATTAGCTCCATTTTGTTCTATCAAGCACATTTTTTTATTTTATAAAAACGCAATTAAGAAATTGCGCATTTTTCAGGATACCGAAGTAAATTTTCCCTATCCCTATTCGTATCTTATCGATACAACTAATTAATTAATAATGAGTTTCATACATTTTTTTACCAATAAAGCGATTTGGAAAGCAAGTTTTCAAAAAACCCATTAGACTTATAACGATTTGAGTGCAGATTTGAAATCAGCATTAAACTGTCATAAAATATTGTCTTGTCTTGCAATGATTGTCCGCTGATTTCCCTTTTACCCTGTATTTATTAGAAATCGCAAGAAATCGCCTTAATAAAATATATTCCATTTTAACTGTTTTGACTTATACGGAAAAAGTCACACTGTAGCAATTATAAAGACTTTTATAATAAAAATCATTATATAACAGCTATTTTCATATTTTTATTTTTTTTTAGGTCAGTAATAAAAAGTTATCCCTCTTTTACTTTTAGCCATAAAAGTTGTCTTATTTGAAGCCTTTTAATTTTTTTTTTTTTTTCCTGAAATAAGTTATTATTAGATTTTTATGTGTAAAATATATAAAAGGGACTTGTCTAGGACCATTTCGGTGCCCTTGAATCGATACTGCCATAATTACATACGTGACTCTTTTTCAGATTTTCAAAAAATAACTTTTCTTTGCAGACCTTGATGTTCTTTACAATTCACTTACATACAAGTACATTGCACATAGCCACGCTTTTTGAAGCCACTTTCCCCAAAAAGCTGAATTTTTCAGCGGACAATATATCAAATGTTTTTGGCGAAAGCTTAATTTCTTGATTCATAAATCGAATATTTATCATACTCGCTTGCACTGAGCTTAATCAGAAGCGCTCGTTCAGCGCTTCAAAAAATGTAGAAGTAACACTACCATTTGCAGCTCATGGACAGCACTTGATTTTGAAAATAAATTTAATGCACTTTTTTTAACAGATGACAAGTAAAACAACACATACACAGGCCGACAAAATTCTTCCTACGATAGATAAATTTCCAATATATTCCACATATATTTATGAACCTATTGTTTTATTATTTTTTTATTTCCTATCACTAAAGATGTTTTTATTACCCATATCCTGTCCCTCATTCCATCTCTTTTGTTCAAGTTATTCGTAAAAGCAATAAAATGCGCTGCAGTGCAAACGACACAATTCATCGTACGGCGATTGATTCCGTTAGTTTTTCTGTTTGTAATTACAGTTTTATCAAAATGCATATCATTCTGTATTCAGCCCTTAGGGAGTTAACATCTTTTGCAAAAAAAAGTGATCATGTCAGTTCAACAAAGGAGAAAAGAAACGACCCAAGATTTCCGCCAAGTGGTAGTAGATTTGTTTTCGAAAGAATGCAAATCGCTAGCAGAAATTGCACGCACAGTGGGAAAAAGCAAATCAACTGTGCAGTACATCGTAGAAACGTTCAAAAAAACAGGAAGTGTTGAGTACGCGCGAAGAACAGGCCGTCCACGCAAATTAAATGAAAGGGACGAAAGGGTCATTCTGAACATAGTGCGAAAAAACCCAAGAACTAATTGCCCTACCATAAAACAAATAGTCGCGGATACATGCAGGACAGACGTCAGCACGCGTACAATAGAAAAGACCCTCAACAGACATGGGTATTTTTCAAGAACATCAACGTAGAAGCTATCCATAAGTGAAGCGAATAAGAAAAAACGTAAAGACTTTGCCACTTTACACAAGGACGCTGATCTTTCTTTTTGGAAGAAAGTTGTGTTCACCGACGAGAGCAAATACAACATTTTTGGTCATGACGGTCCTGCAAGAGTTTGGCGAAAGAGCGGCACTGAAATGGAAGTTCAAAATGTAAGAAGAACAGTGAAGTGTTATGGTGTGGGGGAGCATGGCTTGGTCTGGCGTGGGACAGCTGGTGTTTATTGAAGGTAACATGGACCAACACATGTACCTCGACATATTAAAAGCAAATCTACGCCCATCAGTAGAGAAATTATGTTTGGATCCCGGCTGGATATTTCAGCAAGACAACGATCCTAAACACACCGCTCGAAAAGTGAAGGATTGGTTGTTATACTATGCTCCAAGACAGCTTAATTCTCCCCCTCAGAACCCAGACTTAAACCCAATAGAGCATTTGTGGGACTATTTGGAAAAACAACTCCATAAACACCGGATTTCGTCAAAAGCGACTCTTAAGGAAGCCCTCCAACTAGAATGGGATCGTGTACCCGAAGATTTTACGAAAAACCTGGTCTCTTCTATGCCAAGTCGACTACAAGCAGTCCTTAAATCTCGTGGAGGCCCAACAAGTTACTGACAGCCCGATTTCTTCAAAAAATTAAAGTCGAAACTAGTCGTACGAAGAATTTTGTTGTTTGAGCCAAATGTGTTTTTCCTTTTTGTTTAAATTTTAAGAAAATAAAAAGAATTTTAATTTAATCTAATATCTAGATAATCTTTGCTTTTTGTTCTGCTTCTTAAATCCTAGTCCTTTTTTGATTGAACTGTGTAGGTACCGAACAACAGCGTTTATATGTGTCGTACGATGAATTATGTCGACCTGTGTATTTAAAAAAAAAAACGAAATCGTATTTTAAAATGCGATATTACGAAATTACTGTCTCTAATAATGTGATCACCACTGTATGTACATTGCAAACAATGCGCACTTACACATGGTGCCAAATTCGAGGAGGGTTTGTAAATAAAAGTATACTCGTATTTATACATCCTCACATTATACCGGACCTAACCCCTAACAGATTTTGAAACTCAGCAGTCAGTCCAATTTCTTACGCTTTGAGAGATACGAGTACACGCGAGGGTTGGTCGTGTTAATATTATTGTAATTTGTGTGTGCATCAATATTGCAATTCGGAAAGTTAAACAGTGTGATTACCTACGGTACATCTGCAAAATGGAGAAGAAATATGCTGAAAGGGTTAAACAAATTATTGAGGCAGTTGATCCATTGTGCAAGATTATGTCCTGCACAGCTATAAGTGATGTTAGTTACACTGTGGAGATAAAAACTAAATTTCTCAATGACTATGAAAACGATTGCAAAAATTGGGTTAACAAGTATTCGCTGGAAACACATTCTACTTGGATAGTATGTAATACATATCCACATTTAACGAGACTTGAATTTCGTAAAGATTTTGTGTGTCAGCACGCAAAAAAAAACAAAGCCAAATATAGTAGTCGTCTGGGTAAAGGAAGTTTCAATTGCCGAGCTAGTATGAAAGTGACAACTCGAAAAAGTACATACCACACAAAAAAAAAAGATCCACTACTCAAAGCCGGCTTCAATACTACAATAAAGGTAAATTTACTATAGTACTATATTTCAAGGTTTCTGCAATACTCGTACATGCACAAATGTAACTTCATTGTAAGAACATCATGGCTAGATTTATTAGATATGCACATGTATGCAAATAATCTTAATCGTTTTCGTTTTATTATAAGTCTGTAGAGTAAATATGTATTAATGTATTTGTTGTATTCGTTGAGGACCGCGTTGGGCGCCATATTGAAAAAAAAAATGCCAAAGTGAGGATTTTCGAGATTAACTCTTTAAACGTTAATTATAGGAAACAAATGTTGTTAGCTATGTATGCATATTATCACAACTCAATATATTTTGACATACATAAATAAGGCACACTTCTATATACCCCAACCCTTTAAATTCAAAGCCATACTTAAAACACCCTGCATAGTGGGTAGTTTGCCTATATTTAATAAAACTATTAACTATTGACCTGTTTATTATCGACCAGTTTCATTATAGCCGCCTTCGCCCAGGTTAAGGTATAACTTCTATGCAGGTCCATGCGGAGCCTAAAATTATTTTGATAGATACAAATTCAACCTTGAAATTCAATGAATGACTCATTTATCGTACACTTTTTACACTTTATGACAAAGCATTTTTCTAATACTTAAGAATTAAATTCTCTTCTAAAATGGTCCTTGCACATTTTTCTTTGCAATATGAATCGCGTTCGTGTTATACCCGCGAAAAATCTAGAACTTTCAAGCAACTACTATACGAGTACTACGGGCAGAATAAAGTTACTTTTTTTATATGTGCTTCATTGTAAACGATCAATTTTTGGGAGGTGATGGTTCACATCAAATTAAAAATAAAGGGAGAGTAAATTTATCTCCCCCAATTCCTGATTATGAAGAGAAGACTGTTATTTTGAATTGAAAGCCAAATAGCTTTCAACCTTACATCCAATTAAATTTCCTGTTCAAGGCTAGGTTAAGTTAGGTTAGGGTGGCTGTTTGTACCTTCGTACGGATACACTTAGACCAAAGAAGGTCCATTGTGATCCCATGCGTTCTATCGCCAATCCAACTACCTAGGTTAGGTTAGGTTAGGTAGCTGGGTGTCCTTGTTGACAGGGTTGTCAATAGCTCACTTAGACCACTAAGAGTCCATTGTGCCCAATATTTAGAACCCTGGGAACTTAAAAATTTCAATCTTCGACAGCTAGGCTAAACCATCCAGATAAATGTATGAATCTCAGGATTTTTCTTAGCTCAATGCTGCCTAGCTCATTCAGCTCTGAAAAGAAGTATCTGCCAAAAGCACGGATTCTTTTGATGGCCAGAGCTGGACAATCACACAGGAGATGCAGCTTCTACAGCAGTCGTTATGAGGTAACTCTAACCGTGTTGCGTGATTACCTATCACACAGTGTCCTGTCACGACACCAACAGCTATGCGGATATCCCTTCGACTTAGTTCTATAAGATTGATAGATCTCTTTTTGTCGTAGACTGGCCATAATGATTTGGCTGTAGCGCATGTATCTAATCGACACCGGCGTTCATTAGCTTCTTCATTAGACTCGATGACTATCTCCCTGTATAGGGTGCTAAGCGGTACACTAGCCCCGGAAAGGGCCCGCGAAGGGCTTATAAGTGAACCTTCTCTGGCTAGTTCGTCCGCTTTTTCGTTACCTACATCAATGTAGCCCAGTACCCAGCATAGGGTCACCGTGTTGGCCGCTTTTTACAAATTTGTACGAGCTTGGATCTTAGTGATGTTGACTGTAACGCCTTAATGTTCGCTTGGCTATCAACATATATGCTGATTATTTGCCCTGAAATATCTTCCTCAATAATCATATCCACAGCTTGTTTTATTGCAGCAATTTTGGCTTGGAATGCACTGCAAGGGTTTAGCTTTCCAAAGACCGGCTGCCCTTAGTCTTAGTGCAGTTTTGGCTGCCGTATTCCCGCAGTATACGTCAAGTGGAAGAAGATTCAATATTGTTTCCAGAGCTGCTGTCGGTGGTGATCTCATCGATCCCGTCACCCCCAGACAGCCTGCCTGCCCGTTGAATATTTATAACGCTTTCAAGTTGGTATTTCTTCTCGAGCATTTTCCACCAGACAATCGAGCCATGGATCGATCGAACTACCTAGGGCGCTAATTGAACCAGCCGGAGCTTTTTATGAAGCCGAGATGTTTCTCACCTCCGCTCCTTCAGAAATTGTTTGAGAAGATGCCTAGCCTTTTTAGTATTTAGACCTATAGGACACTGTCCCGTAAGAAAACTGATCATGTTGCTGATGTCATACTCCCATCCATGGTTCGTTTAGCTGACACCCGGACACATGTAGCGTTAGTGCGCACCCAAATTTTGCTTTTCAGTCTTGCAGTTTCTCAGAATGATTCTGTGGCCTGGCATCCAGGCTTTTAAAGTAAGTGTGCACGATAACACGAAATTTATTGCAGATGGCTTAGTGCCTTTTTAGAGCTGCACTAGCTTTTTTAATACGATTTAGAAAATTAGCCTTCCAATTTAATTCTCTATCCAAAATAAGACCCAAATATTTTAATTTGTTAGTGAAGATGATACTGGTCTATTGTTGGGATTTACTCCCAATCCACTTCTTGTGGCCCATTTGGAGAGGAAGAGAATAACGTACTGAAGGAGCTGTCTTAGAGTATTTGAGAGTTTTCCTGATACAACTAGACACTACCTGAGCTGTGCGACATCTTACAAGTTTCCGTGTTCATGATCCACTCAATTTCTTGTTCATAATCCTGCCTGTAAACAATTGTTTAATTAGTACCCCAAGCGATGATGGAATACCTCCAAGTGTGTTAGTAATCGTTTCTGATTTAACAAGCAAAACAACCATGGTACGAGTATACTCCTTTATGCTCAGTAATCTTTCAATGGTGCTCTCGCATCCGTAAAGCTGGTCCGCTCACTTGCTTTTGAAAGAATATGGCTCGGCTAATGCTGCAGTGCAAGTGGATGTCTATCAATCTCCAATCTCTCAGTGTCTCAAAAGGAAGAGACATTGAGAGATTGGAGATCCTATTATAACCAACGTAAGCATTCCAGTGTAGTAATCCAAATCCATGGTTTAACTTTTATTCGTACCAGTTCTATTCTAGCACAACTGTACTACAGTTCTTCTCTGAACCGTCCAAGTATGCAAACGCAATATTGGAGCCTGATTCAAATAGGATAGGGGAAATTATGTATGTATACAGCTATCAATAGTTTTTCCAAGCCTTCAAGTAGAAGATGTCATTGTATTTCAATCAAACATTTCACAACGTCACGCCTACTTGTTTAGGACAGAGTTCAAAATAAGAGGGATAGAGTATCATACTATTCGTTCCTGACAGATTGTAAGTTTCCGTATGCTTTTATTTCTAGTTAGCGTCACATCATAACCATGCTGTACATGTTCCCGAAATTAAAATCTCTTCGAGGTTAAGTGATGAAACTGAAACAGCAAATACACACCATAAGGCATTTTTAATAACTTCCACAGAAGAAGAAGGTGGTGCCGCAAAGATTTTAGTAGATAGACGTGATAGTCCTCTGGATCACCATGCATCGAGGTAATTATAAGCACACCTATTCCCTAAGTCGTATTATCCAGATCGATTCGCCACAGATCTGTAAATCCAGTGAGGTTTTGTCGATGAGTCTTGGAAAATTTGCAAGCAACCATGCCAAAAATAAAACATTGTGTTTTGATGTATCGAGCTGTGTGACATGACTTAGAGAATAGGGGTGAATACATAATAATAATTCAAACAATAAACTTGAAACTCTACTTTAGGTCTGAAAATGTTAGCAACCCTACCAGCGATAATATGATAGACATTATCGAATGTAAGCAACAAATCTTTATTGACAATGACGTGTCTATCACTGTAAAAGAAAATCCTTTTATAAAATGCGTGTTGACACCTCTAATGATGCGAGCACACCAAGAACCTTTCAGCAGTGAAATAGTGTTTGTGGACACAATAGGCTCTTACGATCAAACTGGCTCAATTATAACATTTCTATTTGGGGCCACCAAAATTGGTGCAATACCTTTGGGATGTGTTATTCAAGAGACGGAAAACGAAAAATGCTATACTGAAGCCTTTATTACACTAAAAGAAGCCATTGGACCGACTGGATTTGGCGGTAAATTTCCTTCCGTAATAATGACGAATGATAATAATGCGAAATGTAAGGCTTTAGCTACAGCATTTACCGAGTCTAAAATACTGCTATCCTCAGTTAATGTCTGTGAAGAAATGTGGGCGTGGCTTTCGGACTTTAAGCATGGCATTGAAAAGTCTCATCGTAAACTACTAATGTCAATGTTCCGACAAATTGTTTATGAAAAAGATGTAAATACTTGTGAAGGTTTGATAAAAGAGTATATGAGGCATAATCTTGTTTTGACATATCCAATAATACGAGAACGCTTTACGGGATTATGCAAACGAAAAAAGGATTGGTGTATATGTTACAGGTCCTCGAACAATACCAACAGCATGATAGAACTGTCATTAAGGATTTTCAGAGAAAACGTCCTGCAATGCTCCAAAGCATTCAACTCTGTTGGGATAATTGATTTCGTAACAAACCAACTGCAACAGTATTATATTAAGCGATTGAGAAAATATGCCTTGGGCCGTGTCACAAAGCTAGAGCTGTTACACGGACAATTTTGTATACAATCAGAGGAATTGAAAGTAGAAAAACTGGATGACTACACATACCATGTTACTTCTTCCGATGATATATTCCCAAATGTAGTACATACCGATATCGAGATGTGTGACTGCCAAGCAGGTCAAAAGGGAGCCTTCTGTAAGCATTTGTGTGCAGTGGAATTGAAGGAGGAAATCTATACAAAGAACCCTCCTACATTAGATTTTAATGATCGAATCTCACTGGTTAAACTAGCTGAGGGCAAAGATATTGACGAGTCATTTTTCAAGGATATGGTTCAATCAAATCTCTGTAATACAAGTTCTTCGGAGGTGCCATCGGCAGTGTTTATCTCTGAAGAAAAAAGTCAGACCATTCCCCAATTTATTGAGCCTCCCCCTGAAGATGAAGATTGTAAAGAAGAGGTAACTAAAATGGGGGACAACATGAATGCCATTCTTAATATGGTTAAGGAAAATAAAAATGAACATATGAGGGAAATGCTATTAGTATTTAATAGAAAACTCAGCGAACTAACAACTCCTTCGGCATTTTTTGATTTTTGTTCATCGCTGATAACTCAAAAAAGACCGGGTGGGAAACAAATAAAGATGGAACCAACTGTCATCAGTAAAAGGAAACGCCAAGGAGACTTAGCCGATGGGTCTAACAGAACTCAATCTGAATGTCCTTTAGATGAAGAATCGATCAGGAAAAGGCCAAAGAGAACCAGGAATCTCGCTAAAAGCATCAATCAAAATCAGCCGAATGCCAAGCGAAACCGTTCAACTTATTAATCTAATGTTTACTCCACATTCATCAGCCATTACACTAAAATGTATAGTTTAACTATAAATTACATTTTGCAATAAAGCACTATATTTTTTTACACTTTAGATTATTATAATTTCCCACAATTTCTGATGTCCGCTCATAGCTGCAAAACTTTACTAATAATCTTTCAATTTACCGCGTATTCCAGAAAAAAACTTTTCTACTGTAAGGAAACCATGCATCTTCTTGGCGTCACAGTCAACTCTGGTGGAACAAGGCACAATCACATATCCAACAATGCAAAATCAGTATCCATGAAGTTGAGCTACCTATTTAAAGCAAAGAGATACTTTACAGCCCAACAGCTCCTTCGCCGACTTGAGTATTGTTCTCACATTTGGAGTTCGGCCAGAAAACATTTTTTTCATATACTCGACAGCAAACAAAGACGAGTAGTCCGCTTAATAGAAGATCCCACACTAACTTCCAATCGCCAACCGTTAGCACATCGAAGACTGGTAGCAGACCCATGCCTATACTATAAATATTATCATGACTGATGTTCCGAAGACTTCAGTAGAATGATACATATAACTGCGATATTTGAGCGTTCTACTAGGCAAACCACCAGGGCCCATCACCTCTATGTTCATCTAGCAACGGCGGAGACATATTTCGAGAAAATTTTAACCTCCAACAAATCAAGAGCAGAATCAACAGGGATCTACAAACATTTCGGGGCTCTGGTTCTGGAAGATTTAAAAAAAAAAAAAAAAAAAACAGATACCGTTACCGGATACCTAGTAATGAAAATAACGTTAACTATTACCTAATGTACAGAACAAAAAAGTCAGTAATCATGGATCTATAGCGCTCTACATTGACTGCAACGTTCTATCCAGCATCACTTTTGAAGAAATATGGACCAATGATTCCACCAGCCCATAAAGCACACCAAACAGTGACTTTTTGTGGTGAAAATGAAGATCAAAAGCAATCTCGTTTTCGGTCCATTCACCGAACGTACGAAACACACGATTGTCCAGCTACTTCAATTCTTGCACGAGCTGGATCTTATAAGCTCGTAAACCAAGATTTTTCCGCAAAATCTTCTATGAAGTGGATGGACACAGCTCCAGTTGCTGTGCACGATGACTCATTCGGGTCTTCCTCAATACTACACTCCACAGCAGCAACAATTTCTTCGGTGCGCACTGTATGACATCTCTGCGGATGCGTTTTATCAATTAGAGTATGCGTGGTGCAAAAAAGATCCATGGTTATTCGAAATACTTGCTCGGATAGACGATTATGTCTACCGTAAAATGGACGTAACGCACGATAAGCTTCGCGAACTGAACCACGATTTTCGAAATAAATTTGCACAATTTACAATCGTTTTTCTGGCGTAAGCCTATTCATGGCGAAATGGCAAATCAAACTGAGCACAAATCAGCTGTCAGCTGTCAAATTGGCTGGAGCTGGAAAAAGTATTGCCAATTCGGCAAACAAACCTCTAAAAGAGACACCCTTTATATAATATGTTGGGGTGTCGTTTATCCAATTATAAAACCGGACAACCGCAAAATATGCATTCTAAAATACAGATATAGGAAGACTAGTTTGAACCATGAACGAATGCAGGCAATATTACACATTGCGCATGTGCCATTTCCAAACTGACCACCTATGGCGCCAAAGTGACTAAAGTGGCGTATGCGTACCTACTGTGTTATTTGGCTTCGGTCACCAATGACGTGGATATGCAAGAAAAATAAATTTGAAAATGCCAAAGGCGCAATTTTATGTTCTGTCATTTGTAACTGACATTTTCAGTTCGAATTGAAAATTTCGCTAACAATTCAGTTACCGTTGATCTGTGATCGAATCCCGTCGGGGAATGAATATTGTTTGTCAATTTTTCTATTTTCTTATAGGTGGCAATCCATAGGCTATCTAATGATGTGTTATTTATAACTCTACGATTATTATTTTAGAAGATATAAGCGCTGAAAGAATCGCATGTTTTCGTTTCATCAGCGCTCCCGAGGGTACTCCATACACAGACTGCTACCTAGCTAGTAAATATTATGATACTATTGTTCACGATTTACTACAGTAACAAATTCAAGT
The DNA here is from genome assembly GCA_963082735.1 of Pocota personata. Lineage (NCBI taxonomy): Eukaryota > Metazoa > Arthropoda > Insecta > Diptera > Syrphidae > Pocota > Pocota personata. The sequence continues at coordinate 259,363,082 of OY720429.1, read as the reverse complement.
TTATTTCTTGAAAACTTAAAAGTTTTTGTTCTCGTACTTGTATTTGCTAAAAATAAATCTTAAAACTTAACTACCCAGCGAAAGACGTACATACATACATACGAGTACTTTTATTCTACGTCAAAATAAACTTTTTGCAGCACTCATTAATAAACGTCTAAAAGACTTTGGACTTTGTTGATGGGGTTGGGAGGTAAACGAAATAAAAATTGATATGATTTTTATTTTTATACGAGAGAGAACTTTTATTTCATATTCTCTCCTTTCATCAACTTTTCTCCTCGAGTGGGGAAATAGGGCACAAATTTTTATTGCTGCAGCTCTTGTTTACAGACAATAACAGTTATATAGATTTTTATTTTCATGACGCACACACAACAACTTTCAATTATTTTCAAGCAGTTCAGTTTCAGCCACGGGGTTGAATGCACTTCCCGCTTTTTTTTTTTTTTTTTTGTTTAAATTAAATATGGGAAGACATAAAAATATATTTGTTCGTGAGTGTTTCGTACAAACTGGAAATACATGCACATGCAAAATGTGCGGCAGAGTTTTCAAAGGAACTTACGTCACGAATTTAAAGAGACATATCGCAAGGGAACACAACGTAGAATATACCAAACAGGAACCGTTTACAAGAGGAGAGAACGAGGTAAGTTAATGCAATATTATAAGTACATGCGAGTGTGTATAGTAGTACTCGTATATGTTATGTAGGTTAGGTATGAACATTTCAAATTGATTTTAAATTCATTTTTGATGTTGTTCAGTTGTTCCCACTAATTTTTAGTGTTCCATACCAGAATGGTATAAAACGGAGAACTAATGGATTCAACACGGTCTGTCTGGCAGTAGGTATGTCATACGCTAGAGAGCTGAAATTTTGCACAAAAATAGTATGTGGTGAATTAAGAAGAAAAAATATTTGTTTGGGGGGGCTTTGAGGGCATAAGAAAAAAAAAGGAAAAAATTCCAAGGAATTCGAATAAATTAAAAAAAATATTTTGGATAAAAAATAGTTTAACAAAAAGTCAAGGCAAACCACCAAGGTAAAAAAAATTGAATATGGCCTGTAAGGTACCGTTAATTTCCAGATTAGAATACAAATTCCGATTTTGCTATGAGCCCACAGACACATCAAACCATTTAGGTTGAAATCTGAGGTATAGGAATACGGAGACACATATAATTAGAATTGTAAAATCCATCCTTTAATAGTAATGCCGCGATTGGCCGAAATCTATAAACCGAAAGTTTAAATTCGAAATTAATAATTGTCTATTACTAAATATTCTAATACAGGGTGTTTTACAGAGGTATAACACTTTGACAGGCCGCCATTTCTATATAGGTTAGTTTTGACAGTTTTAATTTTATTAAAATGTTTGTTAATGATAATTCTGAAAATCCATAAATTATTCATGAATCAATTTACATATTGAAAAAGTGACAGTGTGAGCAAAGTACTTTTTCGAAGATGGATATGGAGTTACTGTTACTGGAGAACGATATCCTCACATGATTGAAAATTTGTTGACACCTTAATTGGATGCTTTGGGCTTGCTCTACATGTGATTTCAACAGGACGGTGCTACATTGTCTACAGCCAACCCAACAATGTAATTACTCTATTAGCTGTTTCCAGTATTATATATCCAGAAATGGTGATGTTGAGTGGCCTCCACGGTCGCCAAGAGCGGAGTGTATGCTAATAAACTACAAACACTGCAAGCAAAATATTCGAGATCAAATAACACATGTGTGAAATGTTATGAAATATGTCATTAAAAGAGCTTGCATTTGTGAGGCTAATGGAGGAGCAGATCTGTTCGATATTACTCGTATTACCTTGAGGGTCGGTAATACGAGTAATATCGAACAACAACATGTGTGTGGAACAAATGAAAGTGTTTTTTTTTTTTTAACAAAGTTATTACGCAAAAAGTAGTATACCTTTCTGTTAAACACCCTGTTATAAATAAGAGATAAGGAGGGATATTATGGTTCCAGCTTCAAACTAGCAGTTTATATCAGCCGATTAACAACTGAAGCGCTTGGAAGATGAAGGGCCTAAGTGACATTTTTTTTAAATTTGCTTTTTTCTTACAGATGAATGTCCTATATGAAAACTTACATTTCTGTCTTATCTGGACTTCTCTATCGCCTCTGGATTATTATTTATAAAAGATGAAGGTGTTGTATGCAACCACTTTTTTTATAAACAGTCGACGAATGTGTGAAATAGTTAAGACGTACAAAATACCTAGGGCTAATTATGGCCTCTAAACTTTTCACACTGGAATAGCTTCAAGAACGTGAAAAGAAAGCAAAGAATATTTTAAACAGTACATGAACAAATTTCTTGGGGAAAAAGTTGTCAAATTCAAACTATTTAATGCAGGCTTAGATTTGGGGGTTCTAAAATTTGAGTGCAGAAGATACGAGTATAATTCAAATGTACTTCTCAAAGTTTACTTTTCATGAGTTTACACCAAACAATATAATTAGCTCAGAAACTGCAAGTGTTTGGAAGGAGAAACCATTAAACACTTCGAGGGAAGTTAAATTAAAACTGTTTCGACAAAGATTTTTTGACAAATCATCCATGGAGGAAGATGATATTATTATCTAATTGATGAATTTAATTCTTAATAGAGAAGACAAAACGTTGTTTTTAGAATTAACACGCCAATCTTTCTCCAACAGAAGACATTTTTTCAAATTGTAATGCTTTGTAATTTGTGAGGCTAATGGAGGAATTAATAATGATACGAGTATTATTATTATCATTATTAATTCCTTAAATTGAACAGCATTCACTTTATATGGATACGAGTATATATCTTAATGAGGAGGGGAAAAAAACTTGAAATAGTCTCTTAGATGATGGGATTTTTTCACGTCTCCTTATACGACTTCAATTTATTTGTCACGGCAACACTCTTCACTTTGCGTACGTTCGGCAACATGTGCTATAACATGACAACCAATCAGAATGATTAATAGCCGTAGCAGCTGTGTTACTTTGAATATTTTGATTGGTTGATAAGGTATAGCACTATACTGCCGCACGAGCCCATTGATATCAACAAAAAAGGACCACCGAACAAATGTAGAGAAATCATTTTTCAACAAAGATTACAATTTTAGTTTAGCTCTATTTAATTATTTTTGTGATACATTCAAATTTGACTTTCATTATAAAAAGGGTTTTAAATACAATTATAAAAAAATATATTAATCGACCTAACCACCAGCAAAAGCTACAGCCGATAAATTATCAAAAATGATTAGTTGTGCTGTATAATTTATTCCCATATCATTCACTAGTCAACAACTCACATTCGCTCATTCAAGCGAATAAAAATATACAGTGACAGAATTGGAAAACGAAAAGCGACAAACAAAAATAGTTTTACTACTTTGCTATAACTCGTTACTTTGACCTGTCATTTTTTAGTTCATCAATGATGAAACCAAATAGCGAATTATTGCGCGATAGAAAGCGATCTTATTAGTCCAATCGTAAGTCACTGAGCGATTATGGGAATGAATGCTACAAAAGGTCTGTTTTCGTATAATTTCAAACGAATTTTCAGGTACGGAAACTGGGTTAAAGTAATGTGAGGTGACAATATGTCACTTCGACTATAGGAATATGAGTGAATAAAATCTGTTATTGACGTTGGCAGTTGGTTTAATCTGTTTCTCGCCTACAACATGCTAACCTTATTGTTTGATGGCGTCTCCTGGAGCTCCGGATTAATACTTTCTCCTGAAGAATAAATCGAGACGCAAGGAATAAATCGAGACTCTGGCCCAAGATCTTGACAGCGACCACTTGTTGACAATCTGTTATCGTCCTCAATAAATACTTGTAACAACTTTTGTTGTATCAGGATTTTCCTATTACGAGGTATTCCTTTCAGGTATGGTAGTAAACTAATCAAAAAATTGCGCTCTGGATCGTTAAGATACGTTTCATCGAATCTAGATTCAAATAATTGAAGTTTTCTCCTTTCAATCTCTAAATACTGTTCATCCGCGTCCAAAGTTTGTTTTCCCCAGTGATTAGATCCGCTATATTGACCATGACCAGTCTGTGAAATATATTCACCACTCATCTGTGTAGGCTCCAGGTGCGGCGAAGGTGAAGCTGCCGGTTGGGACAAAAACGAAGGGACGGATTGTGACATAATCGAAGGCGGCGGTTGCTGTGGAGGAAGATACCCAGAAAGCGGCGGAAACGCTGGTTCCGTATGTGACAAAGACGAAGGAATTCCATTTCCTTGGCAAGCAAAGTTTTGGTTGTTATTTTCAAAACTTTCGTTTTGTGTATCTACCGCATTTCCTGGTAGAGCGATTTGATTCGACAAAAATAATAGCGAATCGTAAAATGCCCAAGATGATTTACCCATAGAATTATAATTTTCACTATATCCTGACAATTTATTTAGTTTGATAAACTCTTTTCGAAATTGGTCCCTTAGATTACCCCACTTTTTCTTCGCATCTCCGGCAATCACTTTCATCTCGAACGACACTTCTGCCCACAATCGTCTTGAAATGTCTCGATTATTATAATTTTTTGAGTGCCTGTCCCATAAAGGCCGTCTTTTGTAAATACAATTAATTAATTTTTCATTATCCATAGTGGCGGCCATATTTGCAACAACACCAAATTCAAACCAAACTCACGTAACGCGCGTTCAACCGACAACTGACGATAATTCCAAACAACTATCGGCTCAATCGGGCGATGTCGGCATCGGCATATAATGCACGTCTGTTTTGCTACGTATGTGTTGGCATTCTCTCTTTATAAAACATACATACATATGTGTATATAAAAAAAAAATAATCTCTCTGGCTGGTGTGAGTTCGGCTAATGTCGTCGGAGAGTCAGTCGGCCGATGACGGTCGCATTGTATGTGAAGAGAAATATACAGTGCACGTGTGGGTCGAAAGCCCGATGTCTACATCGATGGGAACTATTTATGTATCTACGAGTATCTGCAAGCATAGACCCGAACAAATATTTGTAACATGAAACTGAAAAAAAAATCGTTTTTCATATGAACTTCCCCAGAAATCTAAAATACTCGTACATAACATGTATTTTCTGATATTTATTATGCGGGGGTGGAATGGTAGAGAGATGCAGGGGAAGGAAGTGATTTCCGGGAATTGTTAATTTCCTGTAGATTCCACTTTGATTTATGGGGGTGCGTAGTTGAAATTTAAAGAAAAGAAACAGGGGATGGGCAAAAATTACCAACATTTCAGCCTCAGTGCAAAAAAAAAGTACTGCACTCAGTGTCATATCTATAGGTTACTTTCTGCACTAAAATTAGTAAAATCAAAAAAATTATAGGGGTGGCGGAAAAATCTCAGAGAAAAGTGAAAATTGCAGAAAAGTTAGGGAACGTCAGGAACATAATGTGATGAACCACAAATTTGCATACGCTGGAATGTCTTCGGATTAACATTTTATGTCCACTTGTATCAATTTGTCTTCTTTATATTTTCTTTCCACTAATTATTTGACTTGATTCATCTGTTGAACACCAAATAAACAAAAAAGCTCCTATTTAAAATTTACATTTGAGTGATTTGATTAGACGGGTATTTGACAGGAAAGTGATACAAATAAGTCTAAACCACTTTCATCAACCCTATCTAGTTCTGATATAAATACTGGTACTCGTCTGAACGCACTCATTGTGAAATTAGTATTTGATATTGACATGTATTGAATGAGTGACATTTATACTAAGTTAATGCGCAAAAGAATTTACACAAAAGTCGTTTGTAAATATGGAGTGGGGCGGTAGGTACTGAAAGCCTTGCTGTGGTGCTCGACCTTCTCAAGTATAATACGGATAGAGGCGATATTTTCCGGACCTTGTAACCGCTTGGAATCACCCGGATTTTTATGTATTGAACGCCCTCACACTGTCAGAACTCCACAGGCGATCAAAACTGTTTAAGCCAGGATTAATCGGCAACCGCTACGAAAGGAGAAAATCTTGTCACAAGAAATGAAGCCCAATTAAAGCCAAAAGCCCGTACGCGCAAAATGGTCAGGAAAAATGTGTTCACGAATGAAAAAATGTATTTTATTGAGGAATCGTTCAATAAGCAAAATGACATTGTCTATGTCTGTTTTGTTTTCAAACAACCAGTGGACATTCCAACAAGACTCCGTGACAGCTTATACGGCGAAAACAACACAAGGGTGGCTCCTAAATATCGTGCCGGACTGCATAGCAGCAGATGATTGGCCGTCAGACCGTCCAGATGTTAATCCTTTGGATTACGAGTATAAGCTGTAGTCTATTATAGATGCGATGGCCTGTTCTACTCGACACCCAAATTTGTTAGTTTTTATTTTGTAGTATTGATGACTTGACTAGGTATTTCTACTCCATATCAATGGCCTACAAAAGTCAACAAACAAAAAGGATTTTTAGTTTTGCCGATGACAGCACCCTAATATCATCTTGCTGGAGCAACATACCCGTGAAATACATCACCGACTTATAAAATGAAGGCCCGCAGAAAATCGTGTAGTTATGAAAAACAAACTTATTGACTTTAATGCGAAGAAAATCCAATTTACTGCATTTTCCAGAACGAACACGTCTACTGTACCACAGCTTCAAATGGACAACCGAATTATCCAACACAAGGAAATCATGGATCTTTTTTGGTGTCGCAGTCAACTCTAGTGTAATACGAGTATGGTATGAAGTTGAGATAAATATTTGGTGCAACGGCTCCTTCTTTTGTACAAAGCACAAATCGAGCATTCTAACATGGGAAGGATATAACCAATCAACGAAAAGAAGGTGGACCTATAAACTCAACTCAAACCTAGATGTATGAATAAATCGAAAGCATGGAGAGTTGGATTTCTTACCTATGGAACATAAATTTTTGGAGTTGCATTGGTTTTTTGGCAGGGCGCACTGGTGCCGGGGGCATCCAACAAACCAATAGATTTGGGCATAATGATGGCAGTGCATGCCCAAACTACAGTGTGAAGCAGGAAGACGCAGAACACACTTCCTTCTACTGCTCTAAATTTAATAATGAGTAATAACGAGTATCCCACCCCAGAAAACATAGTTCCTAAAAATTTTAAATCTCCCAAAATATGCAGTATCCTGCATTAAAGTTGCCGCTAAAGGAGTACTGTAACACCCTGTAATGCGGCTACGTAAATTGGAAAGGCTCAGAAGTGATACCATATGAAGACGAAATGAAGTCATTACCCCAGAATGACAAACAGAGCAGCATAAATCAATCTCATCCCATGACGAGCCGTGGGGACTGTTATGCCGCGGGGAAACATGAGCCTTTAAAAAAGGGGAGGTATTTTTATTGGGTTAAAGTCCTGCAATTACCCACTTTCTTGTTCTTTAGCTGTTCATGGTAATTTAAGTTATTGGTAACAAACCTTACATTTTTACAGCCTGGTTAACCATTTACCAAAACCGCCTAACCAAAAAAGGTCAGAGTTTTCAGACAATTCTTGTGGTAGATCGATTCTATAAAATTCTATTGTCCCTTTTTCAAGATTCCTACCTCTACTCTGCATCTTCGTTTTACTGACTTGGATAAGACAGAACTAGAGAAACTTCACATTAAACAATTCTGTGAATTGGTAGGTATTTATGATGTACACATTATTTTTTTTTAAATATTTTCCTGTGATTAGAACTGGAGCTTTTATCTCGATTTAAACATTTTTTGCTTAATTTCAGTATAAAAAACATATTCCATTTTTATTTCACAGAATGTTGAAGAAAGCCTTCAAAAAGAAAGAAGTATGAACGATTATGGATCATCCGAAAGCGATGAAGAACCAGAAGAAAAAAAAATAAAAACAGATGACACTGTCATGCATAAGGTTTTAGATTGTATGAAGATGGTTTTGGGAGCTACTGCAGGACGTGATCAGTATTCGGTTTTTGGCGAACATATCGCTCACAAATTACGCAACTGCAAAAGGGATAATTCAGAAGTAGACGCCGCTCAGCAACAAATCGAAAAAATAATACATAATTTGGCAGCGGGTGGCTACAGCTTAGTGAAGTCGACCAGTATTACTACGAATATTTCAAAGGACATTGGTCAACAAAATATAGATGGTATTGCATCAACATCAACTAGTTTTCAGCCTACTATACAGAATGTCGTAACGAAAATAGAGCCGGATTTATAAGTTCTCTATTATCAAAATAAAATTTTGTTACTATTTTACGGTTAATAGTATATTTTTTTTACACTCATTCTGTCCATAATCAATTATACTGACCCTCAAAATGTCCCCTGCATAGCTGCCGACGTTACTACTATGGTAGCATTTGCTACTCTTGCTAGGCTCATGCTACTATGCTATACAAAGTTAATTCATAAAATTAAAATAATGAACCTATTCCTTTAAGTTAGGTTAAATCATAAATGTCATTTCCATCTTTTGGAATGTCTATTGGAAGTACTTCCAAAAATTCAATTACTGCCTTTTACTTGGGTTTGCTGGTTTCGACTTTGTTATACTTTCGAAAAAACCTTCTGCACTTACTGTGATTTCTGCAACATAATGCAGCACTACTAAGCATTACATACGTTCATACTTACATTCCTCAGATCTACGAAGGCATACATATGTATTTGGTAAGACAAACCTGTCTACACGGTATCTCTTACCGATACGGGGGACGAAACATGATAGCACATACATACGGGATTTCCGCAACCTAATATACATAAGGCATTCAACTGATTAAAAGATTGCCAACCAAGTTGATCAATGATTTTTCTATGATCGACCAAAGACACCTCTTTAATGCAACCGATACGGCAAAGATACGCCTACGAATATTTTTTTTTTTTTTATAATTTGCACGTGTTAAAGGGGATATGAATACCCTTATACTAATTTTTAGAACACGTGCGTTTTGTGGACAAGGGAGGAGATAGAGAGAAAGACAGAGTGGTGTAGTTTGAAACTCAGGTGGTACTAAGTTTCTGTAAACTCCAAGGGTGGCTGTCCAGATAACTGGAGATTATTTTTTTTTGTTTCGCTGTTATTGTCGTTGCTTATGATTCACAGTATTTTTTTCGTCCTCCTGATGTCATCACCACGAAAAAGCTCAAAGTTTGAGAGGCTGTAGTCACAAAACACTACGACATGATTTGCTGATTGGCTACGGCAAACGCTAAAGACCAATCACAACACTGACAACAAACGAGCCATAGCAAGATGTCGAAATTGATTTGCTAGGTTTCTCTCGGCTACCTGCTTAAATTTGAGTGAAGTTGGCAAAAAGGTCTAGTTCTAAAGCAGAAAATATGAAATGGAAAACACGAGTTCACAGGAAAGAAATAAGGGCAAACCCAGGGCAGATGCTATAAGTTTAAATTTTCAACCAAAGCCTACATTTCTGTGAACTTCTAAAAAGCTGCGAAAGCTAAAATCCTACTGCAAAGTAGTTCGATTCTTTGCATCTGGACTGCCATCATGGGATCGCATGAAAATCCAAACAAATATAGCTAAGCTTAACCTAAACGAAGCTGCTTAAAACTGAGGTAGATGCCTTGAAAGATATGATAAAATTACCCAGTATGATTAGAATATGGCTGATTTATAAGAAAGGCTGCCTAACTTCACTCACACAAAACACTGTACGGTATAATATAAAACCCATTACCGACTAGCTTTTTCAATTGGGCTATCGTTCAATTCATTATCTTACGCCAGCTAAGACCTTAAAAAAAAACCCATGCTAGATAAACCTGCATTCGCCTATGCTGAATGACGATGGAAAATGCTCGATGTTCATAGGTTCCTATCATTTGCTTTAGTGAAAAGTGCTAATAAATTGTAAGGTCCATTGGTTTACGCATACGAAAACGTCGAAACAGCCCGGAATGCATTCACTTACTTGTCAAAAGTACCAAAAAAAATAATGATTAACGAGTATTTTCTTTCTGATTTTGAATGCGCTCGAAGAATTTCTTCCAGCATGTACACGTAAACGTCAAATAGAAACAGCTGATAGCAAAAAAAAAAAGATTAAAAAATTTAAATTCCAATTAAGACTTAATTTTTGTACATAGAGCCACTCAGTGCTCTTCCTCAAAGAACAAATTTTCCATAACATGAATTGAACAAATAAAACAACGTATCGTGATGCTTTACACTTTTGCACGCTTTCGGTTCGAAATATATTCGTGTACTTTTGCCTCAATTAGCCACTTACAGTTTTCTCTGAGAATTGTGTAACCTGCAGGTCATGTCTGAAGGATGTGGAGACAATGGCATACGTATTGTGTCAATGTCCGGCACTAACTAACAGAAGTAGATATGCATGTAACAGGCCTCTACTCGTTGGAAACCAAGAAGATTAGCTAGATGCCGTTAACAAATGCTATCGTCGACGCGATGAATCGTGGTTAGGGAAGTACTCTGGAGAGAGTGAGAGAAAATTATGACTTCGGAAAGGGGGACAGTAAGGAACCAACAAGTTGGTCTGGTTCGACATATTCCCAATGAAATAAAAAAATATTTTAGTGTATTTCAACTTTTGTACAATACTGTACATAAATTAAAAAGGGGAATGATTTGTTTATATCATGTCTGTATAGCTTGTATTTTTGTTTGATGAGCAGACCTTCTACCATTCTCCCTTAATTCTTTTACTTCCTCTCTTTTTATCTGGATTTATCGGAAACACGTTTCTTCTCTTCATCCCAGTCTCAGTGCCTCACACATGCATACATATATTATGTACATAAGTAGATTATAAATTTATGGAAAAAAAATACCAAAATCGTACGTGACAAAAGAGTATCTCTCAACTGTCTGACAGTAGTCCCCGGTGCTGTAGAAATTTCTTTTCTACTTTTTATCGGTTTGGGTAGTGTACGTGAAGAAGTCGAATTTTTATAAGATGGTTGAGTGGACAAAGGAAAATGTAAAAAATTTAATCAAGTGCTACGAAGATCATCCTGAGTTATGGGACAGTAAGTGTGAACAATTTAAGATGAAAGTGCAAAAAGAGGCGACATGGACCGCACTGGCCGAGAAATTCAACACAACAACCTATGAAGTACAAAGGAAAATGCACAATCTGAGAAATCAATTTAATAATGAATATAAAAAAACTCAAACAAAAACGTCGACTGATGGCACGGATGAGTGTTATATCTCAAGGTGGATGTATTTTCCGCACATGTTGTTCTTAAGGAATAGCATGTTAAAGAAAACTGCTTCAAGGAATTGCCAGGTAAATATCTATAAACACTGAACAGTAAAAAATTTAGGCCACTTCTTGATTTGGTATAACTTTTGAAATTATATAAATACGCAAATTATTTCATTTTATATACATACATATTTGCCTAGTCATGTATACTGGTACACGTTTAAACGCACTCATCATGAAACTAGTATTGAACGCATCTATTCTATATTGACAGGTATTCAATGAGTGACATTTATACTAAGTTAATGCGTAAAAAGGTTTACATACGAGTCGTTGGTAAATATGGAGTGGGGACAAGTGTAATATGGAAACAGAATTTCGTGTGTCGAATTGTTAAATAGTTTGATGACACTGGTGGAATAACTGACCGTCAAACACCCGGACCCGCTCAAACTGTCAAATCTTCACAGGCGATCAAAGCTGTCATAGCCAGAATTAATCAGAAACCTCTGCAAAAGCAAACAATTTTGTCGCAAGAAATGAAGAGATCACAGAAATCTATGTCTCGCATTTTCAAACAAGATTTCGGACTCATCGCATATAAAAGACACATTGGCCACTCACAGCCCAATTAAAGCAAGAACGGAATGAAAGATCGAAGCTCTACGCCACCGGTAAGCACAAAATGGCCACAGGAAAATTGTGTTCACGAAAGAACAATTATTTACTATTGAGGAATCGTTCAATAAGCAAAATGACAGAGTCTATGCCTGATCATCCAAAAAAAAAGTATCAGGACTCATGACGCGAGACAATAGCGCCAGCTCATAAGGCAAAAACAACTCAAGGGTGGCTCCAAAACTTTGTGCCAGATTTCAAACCAGCTAAGGATTGGCCGTCAGGCAGCCCAGACCTCAAATATTGAGTCACTGAAGCGCACACTTATCCACACAGTGGACAATTTTCCAATAGACGAGGTGCGTGCTGCGATCGGTTGCCTAATTTTTGTTCATGCTAGTATAGTTTCATATAAATACATTCATAAGTGTGCATATTTCATTTCAAAATTCCTTGAATGCGCTCAAGGGAAAAACTATGGCGCAACGCACACTATGTACCGGTGTGGCAGTAGCATAATATCTGGCATGCATCTTTACTTGAAAGACTCTGCAGTGTCTGGGTAACAAACATAAGGAGTAGTGTTGGACCAACACGCAGTAATGGGAAGTGGAATGTGTTCTGATTAGTGATAGGTATAATAGAATTATTTGATGAATCGAGATATTCACTCCTATTATAGAATCGGTCGGGGAGAATGATTCACGAATTTCTAAAAATCGGAACCGTCAGATGGATCGAAAATTTCCTTCGCTCATTCGATTCACTTTCACTTCAAATTGGTATTTGTACGCAGAATGATAGATTTAGCGGATTCTGATTTTCTGTTAGCTACGCTAACATAAAAGGATAGTAGTGCTTGGTAGAACAATGGACCGAAAATCGAGTCTGACTAACCAGTTAATTTTGACGTTTATAGAGCTGACTAAAATTTTAAGGGGAATTTTTAAGTACTAGTCCAATATCGACTATTAGTCTCTAGAATGTGAGTCAACGCACACTAAAGTAACGCGACATGGTATATTTTTTTCAATGGTTTTTGTATTTGTGCCATGCCACTGGCATTAACTCTCCGCTGTCAGATCAAGTCACATCGCTTTGGTGTGCATTGAGATCAACACTCCCCCTTGTGGTTGTTTTCCAGAATAAACACCTGTCATGGTAAGTGCATAGTTTCTTCAGCGTTCATCTTCAGTGATTCAACCCTATTCTCATAGTTGTGTCACCCGTTCCATACAGTTTTGGAACGAATTCTGATGAAAATAATAGAAGCCTTCCACCAACAAAGAAAGTATGTTTTTATGCATTTTCTTTCTGTTTTTCTTTATTTTTATTACTCAAAATTGTGTATATGACACAAATCAAGTGCACTGAGAATAAGCACTGCAATTTTATTCGTTTTATTCCCTCAAAGAATGAGAAACTTTCGCAGTCAAAATTCAGGAAGTTGATGGAGGACGACTTGTCTCCGGCATGCATCATCCTCCACAAAGCCCAACGAGCTAATACGTTGTTTGGTCTGGGGCTTATACATACTAAATGCTTATTATAGTTTAGTCGCACTCCTTTATTTAATTTTAGAGATTCTTTGGAAAAAAATAAATATATTTTTATCACACAGAATGAAGAAAAATTCTACGCAGACGACAGCTCTTTGGCGCACGATGGTCTTCAGGATAGCAGTAGAGATTTGGAATCATCTGAAAATGATGAAGTACCAGACAGAAAAATAAGAAGGACAGACGGCGACGACACAGTCCTGCAAGACGCGTTACATTGTATGAAGACTATCTTAGATACAAGTGAAAGACGCGACGAACATTCAATTTATGGCGAACACATAGCACATAAGATACGCACTTGCAACAGAAATAACTCAGAGATCACCATTGCTCAACACCATATCGAAAATATAATATTTAATTTGTCGACGGGTGTTTACAGTGAAGTTGCTGCGGCAGGAGATGCTACAATTGGTAAAAATAATATTGAAGTACTACAAGTCTATATCCCGAAAATGGAACCTGATCTATAAATAATTAATTATTACTGAAATATAAACATTTTGAAGTTAATGATGTTAGTTTTATTTTTCCCATTAGTGACACATGTTGTTGAGTTATGATATTATATTTACGTACTTATTCGCATATATGCAGAACGAAAATATATTATTGAACCTGATTCCTCCAGATATCTGGAGGGTGGCCGTGGTTTAGTGGTAAAATCATCAACCAACTACACCAATCTGTCTTTCTCTCTGTCTCTTCCCCTTTCCTCAAAACGCCCATGTCCTAAAAATAGTATAAGGGTATTCATAACACCTTTCACACGTGCAAATTATAAAAAAAAAATAAAATATCCGATATTTTAATAGGTTCCAGACTGGTGCAGGGGAGTGTTAAGTCAATGCTGACCGCGACTGTGAGAATAAGTTGAGAAAGCTATGTGTCTGCTTTCTCAACTTCTTCTCACAGGCGCGGTCAGCTTCAATAAATTAAAAAAAAAAAAAAAAAACTGCAATGCATAGCTACTCTAAGCTAATTCTTGCTATGTCTTAAGGAGAGCCATTTAAAATTTTACTCAGATTGTTTTCTCGTATAAAATGTTATAAAGCGTTTATGATGATTCGTCCTACTCATAGCTTTGGAAAAAAAAGCTTATTCCAAATTGTAATGTCGATTTATAGGACATTTTACTAAATAAAAAACGACGCAACACTGTCCCATGTTTGACTAATAAGTCTAAGGGACATGAGACTACTCTCAAAATGTGAGAAAAAGACAATCTCTGTACTATTATTACTAACCTAACCTCACCCTTTAACCGATTAATTGTCGAAATAGTACGGAATTTTCGGTATGGATGTGACCAATTGAATCGAAAAAAAATAAAACGTTCTATTTTGTGTTTCTATCTATTTTACGCTTTATTTGGATTGGGATACCGACAGAAGGCTCGACCCTTTGTCAATATTGAAAAAGACGCTGCCAAGATATTCTTCCACTGTACTAGTTTGAAGTTAATTTATTCAAAAACGTCTCCGCATTTATTCCTATCAATTTTAGTTTGCAATGAAATGCACGGGTAAAAAAAGTAGATGACTGACGTGCTTTTGTAGATTTTTAAAAAAAGTGTACATTTGTTTTATGCCCACACTGTATCTATGTGCAACCCTGTTGTTTACTATGGTGAGAAGATGGGGAGTGTGAAATAAGTGAGAAGAAAATCTCTCTTAATATACATTTATTTTTTATTCTCTTAAAAAGTGGCTCAGCATTTCTTGCTTATTTTCGCTCTATATTCTTACTGAATCAATGTTTATGGTAGTTTATAGTGGGGCGTCAGTGATCAGTATAGTATCGTGTTTTTGCTTGTGTTTTGCGTATCGATTTTCGTTCGGAAATTCTCACTTTCCTGCCTAGTTCGAAATGCCAAAAACTAAAAAGTGTGTTGTTCCCGGTTGCAGTTACAACAACCATGATATTAGGTTTTTTATGTTTCCTAAATATGGTACCGACAAGTTTTTCGATTGGTCGAAAAGAATAGAAGTAAACATCTTAAGCAAAGGAAACTACTACATATGCCAAAGCCATTTCACTAGTAACTACTGCATCGGTGATAGACTAAGTATACGTGCAGTACCATCGTTGTTTATAAAAACTAGCCCTTATAACAATCCGAATCCAAAAACTTATGTCAATCCGAGGAAACGAAAAGTTTGTGAAATATAATTATGTACACTAGCGCTCATAAGTATTTGCCCACTTTTTTTTAAATTCCACTAGAACAAGTTATCAGCTAAAGGAATGTTCAAAAATGTATCACTTACGGAAAATTTTGCAGACACTATGGTGCCAAATTTCTACAAATACTCTTGAAATTATTAAAGAATGGATAAACTTTGTGAAGCAATAATCAAATAAATTTAAATTGTCTTTACTGGCCGCCTAACTCAAGAACGTCAGAGCAGTTTCTGATGAAATTTGGCTGGCAAATTTGGCACGATAGTTGTTCCATTTAAAATAATCTAAATAGGAGAACTTTTAAAAATCCTCGAATCGTCATCCTCACTTATTTAACTCAGGAACTGCTCAACAGATTTTGATGAAATTGTGGGTTTAATTAAGTCAGATGTAGATGTGTTTGCTGAGAAAAAATCGGATAGAGCAGCGATAAGATATGGTGGGCTGACTTTTAACGGGGAGAGTGAAAGAAGTTTTGCTGTCAATTTCCTTACCTGAGAATTATTAATTGCATAGGGTGGACAAATACTTATGAGCGGTAGTATACTTAACCGAAATCAATAAGACGTTATTAATTTTGCAGGATCAGGTCAAAAATGTGATTACGGCTCCAAAATTGGTAAGAACGATTTATTTTTGTACATGTGTACATACATACGAATACTACAATTATCAACAAAATCACAAGAATTGTAAAATATAACCGAAAGTGAAGTATATCAACAACACTAATAATAAATCAAACGTTCAATCCAAGCTTATTCTCATTTTCGTGTCACCCGAAAATAAAGTGACAAGTACAAACGTCTATTTTCTTAAACGCAAGGTGAAAAAGTCGTTTGTTCGAAAACAACATTATAAATCACACTGCATTTGCAGCATGTTCAATAATGCAGTGTTTGCAGGGCATAAACGTCATCTGCACTGCAAAATAGTAGACGACATCTGCTAACTGCATCAAACTTCTCGTTATACGTTGTTACGCAGTAACTTACTTACAAAAATACTTTTCCTTTTGCGTTTATTACTTGTTCTTATTGCGGTCGAATTCAAAACGTGCAGATGGTTGCATAAACAAATTGAAAGTAAAATAAAAGAGGAAAACAATGAGTGATACGAAATATACACCCTGTTTATGGAATATAAAATCTACACATTAAAGCAACAGGGATAAAAAGAGAAATAACTTACGTGACTAAAACTTAAAAATGCATCGGAGGCCTTAAGTTTATGACAAATGAATAAACTTGAAATGAATTAGGACTTGGGATTGTTCTACGTTGACGTGACGCATTGCTAGACTTTTGTTCGCGACTGTCAAGTGTCATATACAAAATTTCTCTTTAACAGATGTTAACGTACCTACTCTCTCAGTCCATATGAACTCTTGATACTCTCTCACTGCTTTACACATTGATACAACGTCAGGGGAAATAAATACGACACCAGAGCTGTACATGCGTGGAGATAAAAAGTGCTTACTTATGTCATCAGCACAAAAAAAATATTTATGTATTGTATGTATAGTTTGTACAGTTTGTATTGTTTGTACGTTACAACTTGAGCAAGTTTGTTCTATATCGCCAGTACGGAATATCAAATGGGAGCGTGTAGAATCGTGTTGTGCGAATTTGTGAATTTAATATTTTCTGTTTGAAGATATATGTACATACGTACAGACAGACATCACATACATACATTTCTAGGTGTTTTATATGCTTTTGAAGGGAAGTTAATTTTTTGAAGAAATATTGAAAAATCGAAATCATGGAATATGGAGAAAAAGTTTCAACAAGAGTTCAACGTCAGAGAAGAAAACGAAACCTCATACGAGCAACAGAAACTCCAGAAGAAGCTGCTGCTCGACGAGCAGCAGAAGCAAAGCGGGTAAGACGATATCGCCAGATGCAACGAGCAATGGAAACGCCTGAAGAAGCCGCAGCACGCCGTGCTAAAATTGCTGAGGAGGCTAGAAAAAGACGTGCTCTACAACCAACAGTTGAAAATGAAGATCAGGAAGCAGCCAGACGTTTAAGACGGACAGAGCAAGTTAGAAGATATCGTGAAAGGCTGCAAGCTAGTGAAACACCCGAACATGCCGCGGAACGACGTGCTCGGGCAGCTGAGAGAATAAGACAAAGACGTGCAATGCTAGCCATATGTGAAACGCCCGAACAAAGTGCGGCTAGACTTTTTAGGACAGCACAGCAAGTTAAAAGATACCGCGAACGACGACAAGCTTTGGAAACGCCCGAACAAGCTGCAGCGCGGCTCGCTCGTCTAGCCGAGCAAAAACGGCGAAGACGAGCACTGTTGGCTTTTGAAGCACCGGAACAAAGAGCAGCACGACTCTTAAAACGAGCAGAGCAAGCAAGGCTATATCGCCAGAGGCGAAGAGCTTTGGAAACGCCCGAACAAGCTGCCGGACGAAATTCTCAGGCAACTCGGCAGATGATGCAGGGAATACGACAATTACTAGCAGCATATGGTACATCGGAAGCCGCACTTTATTTACC
Organism: Pocota personata; assembly: GCA_963082735.1. NCBI lineage: Eukaryota > Metazoa > Arthropoda > Insecta > Diptera > Syrphidae > Pocota > Pocota personata. Next base: position 259,344,986 of record OY720429.1, on the reverse strand, counting down.
AACAATACAGCGAGTGAGAAAGTATTTTGTTCTCTTATTTTTTAATTTACTCTGGGAGATTTCCCACTATACAGGGTGTTTCAAAAAGTTCGACTTAATCATGGGAAGTAATGGTGATGTTAAAAAAAAAATAAGAAAGTGGTGGAGCGAACATTTATCGCCTATTGAGCGAAATTATTTTTGGAATTCGGGAAATTATTATTACACATAATGTTTGTTGCTTTTATCTATAAAGTTTCAGTTTTATACATCAACCCTAAAGCTTTCCCCAGTGGATGAATTTTTACATAAAAAGTGGGTACATGGAGTCAGTGTTTCAAAAAGTTGGACTGCCTGAAAAGGTTTACTTAATCATGGGTTTTTCATCAAAACATTATGATGATGTGAAAAAGAACTAAGAAAGTGGAGAATACATACATCCACCCTAAACCTTCCCCCAGAAGAATTGTGACTGAAGTCGGTTCTAGTTAAAAAATGCGCAAATAAATTTATAAGTGCCCACTGATTAAGGGTTTAGGGTAATGTAGATCCTTCATCTTGCACAATTTTTACTTACACTTAGGCAAGTTCTGGGAAATTCTCTAAAATTATTCCCAACTCTCACTTGAGAGAACAATTCTATTATTTTCATTCTGTAGCGAATGAATGAACATTGCGGTTGGTATTTTTTATGTATGGTGCTCATACTCGTTCATTTGAATGCTTATTGCAAATGATAACACTCCCAAAAAATTCTTAAGAAAAAAAAAGTATACATACATATGTACGTAACATGTGCGGGTGTATTTTAAGGGAAAAACCGAAAACTGGGTTAAAAGATAGGACATGTTGATCATTTTGTGTCGATACTTCGTTCAGTAAGGATATATTTAATTAAACATTTATAAACATAGTTGTGCTCTTGCTTTATTATCATTTGGTGTTAAATTTGATAAACTTTTATTAAAAAAAAGACAATATGGGACGTGGGAAAACGTTAAATTTAGCTGAAGTTTAGACCATTTTGAAAATTAGAAGTGAAGACTGGAGTATTGCAAAATTATAAAAGACTGTGAAGAGAAGTCGAACAGTAGTGACAAATTTATTTAAAAATAAAAATAAATTTTAATGGCAAATAAAGTCTCCTGCAAAATAATTTTGCTGGAAGCAAATCGCAGCTAAAGCGGGAGTAAAATCCAACATAAAAAAGTGAGGAGAGGTTTATAACAAAGCGAATAAAGGCGAAGCCACCTTTAACCGAAACTCACAAAACGTGCTGTTTAGGAGTTTACTCAAAACCATTGCCATTGGAAGAAAAATTAAGTGATAAAAAGATAGTGATATTCACAGATGGAACAAAAAAATTCTATTTAGATGGAGATGACTGGGATTACTATTTGAACGATCTGCGTAAGGAGCAACAAATTTTAAGTCGACGTCAAATGGGAGGAGGTTCTGTAATGGTATGAGCTGGAATTGGCTACAATGGGGGGATCGAAATAAAAATTCTCAGTGGCAGAATTAACAGCACCAGGTATATAGAACAGGATATCGGCAATCCATTGTTCCCGCACAGTCAATGAGTACTTTAACTCAAAAAAACATATGCCTTCTTAACTGGACAGCAAGATCACCTGTCTTGAATATAATTGAGAATGAGTGGGAAGCAATACAACAATATTGCGGAATTAAAAGAATTGAAGCGCTTCGAAGATGAAGGGCCTAAGTGACATTTTTTTTTTAAATTTGCTTTTTTTCTTACAGATGAATGTCCTATATGAAAACTTACATTTCTGTCTTATCTGGACTTTTCTATCGCCTCTAGATTATTATTTATAAAAGATGGAGGTATTGTATGCAACCACTTTTTTTATAAACAGTGGAAGAATGTGTTAAATGCTGATTACTCAAATGTTTGAAAATGCCACTTAGGCCCTTCATATTCTAAACGCTTCAATTCTTTAGTACGGAATGGGAAAAGATGGATCAAATGTATTATAAAAAATTGTTTAAAGGCATGCATAAGCGAATGCTAGAAGTTATTAAAAATAAAGGAGCTAGCACACATTACTAACTGAAATTTTCATGTTGCTATTTATCTTTTTGTCATACCCAGTTTTTGGTTTTTCCCTTCAAAACAAGAAAATTAAGGGTTTTTCCAGAAATTATTTTATGGCAGTGTGGTCTAAATACATCCTGTTACCTAATGATTCATTCAGATGTGGCCAACACATGTTTTTTTTTTTTTAATTAAGAGTGTGTTATCATTTTGTCCCAGAATGTACGTACATATGTACATACATACATATTTACAAATACGTTTAACTCATATGTATTTTAGTTTCCTTATGTATCTGAAATTGAATTATCTTGTGGAGATCCTGAGTCCCGTGGATTAAAAAAACCGGGAGCATGGTAAATTGTCGAATCGTATACTTTTGCTCGTGACTGTGTGGCGTCATACGTGATAAGAAGAAGAGACTCATTTTGTTGGCTCGCTTCCTATATACTCCACATTTGTTTTGTTTATTAGAGCTTAACATTCCCATACAAGTTAAGGGGAATAAAGGTACCAACGAATGAGTTCATGTACACAGTATATGACATGTGCACGCAGGGTGTTTTTATATACGGATTTTAAAGATGCATATGTATAAAATCGGGGGTGTGAACTTTATTTATGATTTGTACAGTTTGTAATGTTTGTACGTTCCTAATTTTGTTTTGTTTCTCTTACGCTGTGTCAGTGAATTCCTCATATGCATAATGAAGGGAAATCGGATGGTGCTTCGCGCGGAATAGTTTTGTAGGCATATTTACTTAGTTTAACTGAGTATTATATCAAACAATATACAGGTAAATAAGACATAAATTGAAAAGAGAAAAAGCTCCTTCGAAAGCTTTCACAAGTACTTAACGTAAATCAAATTCCTTGTGTTGTGCGGGTCCTTATTTTTTGTTATTATTTCCTTGAGGTTGGGATATCTGTTAATTATTGTTTTTGTGATTTTATTTGTTAGCTTTATACTGAAACAAGTTAAAAAGAAATTTTTTTGCGTTAAAATTTTCTATCTCGTGATTTTGATCAAATTTGACATTACTACAATGGAGAAACTAAAAATGAATGGGTTTCTAAATTCGTTATGTCCCCCTTACTGCCTGTATATGTACATATGCATTACCGGTAATGTGCGAAATCAGGTAATTTGTAGATTAACTAGGTAATCTGCAAATTAACTGATTTAGTCAGTTAAAGTGAAAAATCTCTAGGTAATGTGCACTCTAACGATCATCCACCCGGTAAAGTACGAAATTTGAATTGAATCGGCGGAAAGAAGAACAGTAGGTACAAGCGCCTATCGTCTTGTTTAAATATTATTTTTAATAGGTATAGAATATTGTAAATTGTTCATTTAAAAATATATAAGGGATAGATCAAACCCTTCATACATTATAATACAAAAAAAAAAAATAATGGTTTTCGGTGAAATAGTATTTTTGTTTTTTCTCATCAATTTTCCTACTTGGTCGTGTTGAAGTGACATTATTTTCCTTATCGACCACCAGTATTGTTTACTGGCCGAACACAATGGTGAAGCTGAAACTTAAGCACGTAGCGCTGTCAAAGTTGAAATACACGTACTCCGTATAGCACAAACACAATGCGAGGCTGCAGCTGAAGTACGAAAAGTAGCTGCAGCACAAGTTGAGTCAACTTCAACTTCCGAACGAGCTGCACTACTTTTTGACAGATAAAAACAAAAACAAAAAAACGAAAATGGCATGCAATTTCTTCTTCCTCAGTCATTTTTAAAAAAAATTATAATTATAAAATCTACCACAAAACATATTTTCACGAAACTTTCCGTTTTGACAACTTGAGCAATCGAGTTGCGCTTCACCATTGTGTACGTGCATTACTATTTAAGTGAGCGACTTATTTGACAGTTTGTACTACAGCGACTTCATCTGCTGCAGCACTTCTCCATTGTGTTCGGGCAATGCCGGTTGTCGGTTTTCAGTGCAGAAATAAGTATCTTTATTTAAATTTAATGCAGTTAAGGTACATACATGTGAAAATGCAAGCAACAACAATATTGCAGGCAGATATGAGAGATAAATTCAACGCGGTTCTTTTTAATGACACTTCTAAATATAATAGTGTCTTAATAACGTTAAAAATATTGTTCCTTAATTGAGGATGTGAAGCGAGTTAAAACTTCGGGAAAGAAAAAATCGTCTAGAGATTATCGGATCATAAGTCGTTATGATGTACTGACATTACAGGGTTGTGGGGAACTGATCAAACCCTTATCAGATTAATTAATTGTGTGTGCACATTAACGGAAACGATTTCGGTGCAAAATGGATATCAGGATAAATTGGAATGAACAAAGATTGTCGCATTTTGACATTAATGAAGTTGACTGCAATTCTTAGTCAATTTTGAATTCAGTAGGTTAGGTCTTGACAAACATTTTAGTACCTAGTTAAATTTTACTAAAATTTTGTACGTCCTAAGTCTGTTTTTTGTTAGTTTAACTATATTTTATATTAAAAGGTTCAATTAAAACAATAGAATGCTATCGAGAATTGTCGAAAGTTAGTACTACTGATAGTTACCCACCACTAGTAAATCTAGCGAGTTTCTATCTATCAGATGTAGTAAGGCCGTTCCGTGATTTTGCTGTCTAGAGGCTAGCGGAAAGCGTGAGCTTGGAACACGCCGATTGATTGTACCACAAATATCTAATCCTATAGCTGAATTTTTTTTTTTTTTGCACGGCATAGGTAAAAGTGTTAATAAAGAAAAATGGTAATTTCCCCAAAAAATTAATGTGATTGTGATTTCTTGTCTGACTTCTGCAAATTACGTTTACGAACATGTCATAAAAGTATTTTGGCGCAGATCAGGTTTCCGAAAAGGCAGGTATAATAGTATGCCTGATCATCTAAATAGTCTTCATTCTCCCACACAAAAAAAAATTTGATTTACATAGTTAAAACCAAAAATATTCAAGGATTTTCAAGGTCACGACACAATGTATCGTTCCATTTCCACCACTCTGTTTATACGTGCGTTTTTTTTAACTTTACAATTTTTTTTAAAATCGGTTGCTAAGTTTCGACCACACAAAGTTGGACGAAAATTTAGTTTACATAGATTTGTTTGATTTAAGAAATGTGGATGATACTGATTTGTGAAAATAAAATAAATGTTGTATATAATTTTATGTATGTATATAATCTATTTTATATAGCTCTTTGGAATCAACGAAATTCCCACAATTTTAAATATGGAAAATTCCACGAAATGGGAAAAATCTCACGATATTCCGAAACTGCGTCACAATTCGAAGCGAAATTGGAATTTTTATGTCAAAATTAACGGTACTTCACCAATGGTCGATTTAAAAACAAATTGTATATTTGGACTGGGTTATACGAGTACATACAGAATTAAGTAAAAAAATGGTACTTATCACCGAATTTTTAAAAATTGATTATTTCTCGGATATGACTCAAACAAATTTTCGGAAATCAATATCTAAGTAATATTTGACGTGCAAGACTATGGCATACCAAATTTTGCAAAGTTGTCAAAATAAGTTCTTCGTTTTTTAGCGCATTTAAAAAAGAAAAACATACAGGAAAGTTACAATCCGTTCAGAACGGATGGTATAATACCCAATACCTCATCTTCTAACCCACCCCTAATAAAGTGAGCGTGGTGCTTTAAACAGGATATTTCCCTAATTTTTAAGAGATTTTATCAGAAAAATTTTGTTACGACTTTTTTCACCAGAAACTAGGCGTGGTTGCCAAAATTTATAACTAAGTTCACGAATTCTGATGAGATATTCACAGTAAGACTTAACCATCAAAGTAATATATGCCTTTCTGTTGTAGAAATAGTACAGGCGTTCTATGTAGACTCCAGCCACTTTAGTCACGCTTAATCATTCAACGCTAGATATGTTAATCGTGGAGCATCTGCACTTTTTCGTCCGTCCCCCATTTATTATCGACTATTAGTATTAAAATTTAATAATTTTATTATTTTCTACTTCACAGACCACAAGAGAACTACCACCAGATCAACAGCGTCTAGAAGATCAATTTATGGTAAAGAGAGAAAACCTTCAAGATACTGCAACAGAAAGATTTCCAGCTGAACAAAATCCAAGCAAAGTTATTGTCATAGAGAAAGAACAACTTAAAGATACATCATCATGGTACCAACCCTCAGAAGAAAGTTTTCAGACGCAGGAAAGCTTTCAGACGCAAACGAGTTTTCAAACGCAGGATAATAGAGATTCCAAAGATGGATATCTTCCGCAAACTAGCCTTTATGATAATAGCTGCGATTTTGAATCGTCAAAAAGTTACCTAGGATCAGAGAGAGAAAGAAAAAGAATAAATGACAATGACGAAGTCCTGAAAGATGCTTTACATTGTATGAAAATGCTTTTAGATACGAGCGCAAAGCGTGACGAGCATTTCATTTATGGTGAACACATAGCTCATAAGTTTCGCAGCTGTATGAGGAATAAGTCAGAAGTCAACGTTGCTAAACAGCTAATTGAAAATGTATTATTTAATTTGTCAGAAGGTGCTTACAGTCATGACGAGTCAAACCACGTTTATGAAGAACAAAAACCTGTCCTTTCGTCAATGTTGGACAGTTTTCAACCTGCTGTACAGAGTGTCATACTTAAAACAGAACCAGATTCATAAAATAAACTTTTGTTAGTTAATTAATGTTAGTTGTTTATATTTTTTATTTTTATTTTTGGGCATTGTCATAAAAAAATAAGAACACTCTTGCATGGTCTGTATGCAGCTGCCATCGATATCTCGCAGTTGTATGCTCTCGACGGAAAACCTGCGGTTGTATCGAAGTTGGATACGCATGGTACGGTGCGTACTTATGTTTTATACTACCGTTGGTCCGAAATCGTAACAACTCAAGTTAGTACAATAGTTGTATGGTGTATTTCCCACTTAAAATTACACCCAAGAAGTTAAAACTACCACATTAGCCATGACTTTTAAATCTTTCCGGACAAGAAAGTTCAAATTTTGGTTAAAACTTGGTAGAAATAAAAAAGGGCTTTTTAGTCCGAACCAAGTCTATAGCTCAACGTATCTAAAAGGTGTCCCAAAATTCACGCAAGATTTGAATTTTGCGCCATTTGTGCGGTAAAGCGTTGCCAACGAAAAAAAAAAGACACCATGACAGCTGCCAGTTCAGCGTTATTAAAAATGAAGTGCTGCACGAAAGAACAACGCGTTTTCATTGTTGAGCAATATTTTAAAAATAATGAAAGTTTTGCAGGTACAATTTGCAATTTTCGTACAAAATATGGGCGGTATAGTGATTTAACTTCATCAACTGTGAAGAGATCAAAAATTCAGGGAGACTGTATCAATTAGTGATCTTAGACATTCTGGCCGTCCTTCAACAAGTCGTTCAATACAAAACATCGAAGCATTTAATGAGAGTGTTGTTGAGAGTCCAGGAACACCAATTCGGCCCCATGCTATTGAACATTTCGAGAAGCTCTTTACAGCGTATTCTCACGAAAGATTTGAATCTTCATGCATACAAAGTGCAATTGACTCAAAAACGGAAACCTCCTGACCACGCACAGCGAAAAGAGTTCGTTGAATGGATTATGGAACAACAACAAGTGGATGCTAATTTTTCAAACAAAATCATTCAGCGATGAGGCTGATTTTCAGCTTGATGGCTTTATTAATCGTCAAAATTGTCGAATTTGGGGTTAAAAAAATCCACGAGTGATTGTTGAGAAACATTGATTGTTATCAAACATCGCTCGCAGAAAAAAGTGAAATAAAAAGAGTACTTGGTGGTCTATCGAAATCATAGAGTACTGCAAGAAAGCTGAAAAGCTCTTAGCACAGACAAGACAAAATAATGACTGGTGCCTTGTTTCCGTTGACTTTGGACGTGATCAGTCGAATCCCGGAAGCAAATGCTGTGTTCGGTGTGCTGTTTTAGAACTGGAAAAGTAGTTTAATCAACTTAAACACCAAAACTCGGTGCTGTTATTTGCGAGCATCTGCAAGCTCTTGTTAATTGTTGTCTCAGAAATATATTGCAGATGTTCTGGTCAAATAATATCTCTAACAGACAGCTTTACAAAAGAAATGATGAGGAACGTATAAATTTGATCATACAGAAGCGAAAATGGGTGTGGAGTGGCCAGAGACGGAAAAGTTTGGTAATTGCATACCTTGCCGAGGTAGTCGTAGCTGCCAGCTCGCAAAGGTCAATGAGTGTTTACTTAAAAGTTTGTGTCCCGTTTTATGGAACCCATTAACCCAAGACGGCCACTATGAGCTCATGCCCAACTGTTGTTTTGGAAACTTTTCTGGAACTGCCCTCACTACATATTAGAATAAAACAAATTTGCCACGTTTAGCGCCTTAAGACTACATCAAATAAGCAATTTCAAACCTGGCGAACTAACAGTGCACCTGCAGTTCCTAGATCTGATACTCCGTGCTCACAACGATCGATTTCAATTAATTGTTTCAAATCACCATTCTAGAGCGCAGTGCATGGGAAAACGGATATACAGGTGAATCCAAGATGAAGTATACAATTGGCGCTTGCACTTATAGTCCTAACTTCAAACTGTCAGTCCCTCTTGGAGGCTCAACTTCTATGTTCCAAGCGAAGGTATACGAAATAGAACTCTGTGCCAGAGAGTTCATCACACGCGACCTTCCTAAAAGCTCTAGATTTTTATTATTTTGACACCAAACAATGATAGTATGAAACTGTCCCAATTCTCTGAAGCGGCGTACTGCTTTCTACGTAATCTCACTCTTTTGGATACCCAGTCATCATGGAATTGAAGGCAAGAATATTGCATATGAACTTGCTAGATAAGGCCCATAACCGCCTTTCATTGGCCCTGAACCTTTCAATAGTATACCCAGCAGTCACTTGAAACTAAAGAAATTAGTGGGAGCTCCAAGACCACATGCAAAGTGGAACTCTACTCAAAGTCTTCGCCAAGCCAAGAGACTTTCGACAAAAAAAAAAAAAAAAATGAGCCAAGAACTACTGCCCTTAAGTATGAGTGTGATATAAAGCTCTTATCGGTCTTTCTCACTAGTTATTACCATTTCAACTACCATGTGAAGAAGGTAGTCCTTTCGGATACATGCCGACCCTACTTAAAGATCAATATATCGGAAAATACATTTTATGTGAATGTCCTGTGATTGCTGCCAATTGATTAAGACACTTCGGTAAAGGGTTCATCTCCGCAACCATTATCACCAAAGAAACTACAAAAACGATCCTAAGGTTAATACTCTTGCGCTTCTCCAATTTATTTTAATTTTCAACTTAAATTATTTTTTCGACTGCTTAGCTTTTAGGTGACAAAATTGTCATCAACCTGACACACTATGCAGTATACTGCATGAGATGCCGTGGAGGAAGATTCTTGAGTGTGTTAAATGTGAGTGAGGGAAGTATATATATTCATACAAATATACGAATTGCATATTCTCGTACATAGCTCATCCGTTCTGAGAGTCACCATGTAGGTGACAGTCACCCTCGTTTGTATATTCAATTTGACCACGGTGACGGTGACGAAACAGTAAATTGTAACATAAACATCTCTCACAACGTCACGATGAGTTTTCGATGTTGTGGCACTTAAACACGCAATAATAGTCAAGCATTTTGCTCAATAACGTGTGGTGATAAGTTTGTAGGCAAAAAGTTTGGAAAGTTTGGAAGAATGGTTTCGTACGACCACTTCCGAAACAGTGCGAATACAAAGGATTTGTATTCTGTGACCATAATAGCACAGATAATAAACTTACAATAAATATAATAGCACAGAAATAACTTACATTAGATTCCAAAAACATTTCACTCCTTTTCATAAAAAGTGTAGGAACAGCGTCGTGTTTTAATTTTTTTTTTCCAAAAAATTTCAATTTGAAATGTTTACTACAAATGTATGGCCGTTTATGATTTTCAACATTATCACGGGATTCTTCTGCCTGTGCTAGCCACTCATTATATTTCTTAGTTCCCTTTTTAGGAAATCTAAGCATTTTCCTTTCTGGAAATTGGGCAGTTGTTGCATTGCAGCATATAATAGCGCACTTTATTCGCCACGACATTTCCTCTAAGTCGTTTTTTTTTCGAATCCGATAACTTTTTTGTATTCGTAAGTACCAAGGTACCTAATCAACCTGAAATAAACTAAATATCACTCTTCACTTCGAAAAAATACAATTTAAATATTTTTTACCGCACCACAGATCTACACAGATCGAAACTTCGGTCAATATAGCAAAATGAAAAGGGAAAAGACGTACCTACATATGAATATATGTACATACATATGTATATATGTATAAATGAAATTGTGTCTCGCAGTCGCAGGTCGCAGACGGTACAAAGCCTAGCAAAAGAAAAAGCTTTTCGCACAGAAAATTTATTCTCCGTTTTTTTTCTTTGCGAAGCAGAAAAGCTTTTTGTTTGCCCATCGTTGTTTGCTCATCGCAAAAAAATATCAACATTTTTTTGTATGGGGATGCCACATCTGCTATATACTCCACATTTGTTTTGTTTATTAGCGGTTAACATTCCGATACAAGATAAGGGGAATAAAGGTACCTACGAATGAGTTCATGTACACAGTACATGACATGTACACGCAGGGTGTTTTTATATACGGATTTTAAAGATGTATGTATATGTATAAAATCGGGGGTATGAACTTCATTTATGATTTGTACAGTTTGTACGTTTTGTTTCTCTTACTGCTGTGTCAGTGAATTCCTCATATGCATAATGAAGGGAAATCGGATGGTGTTTCACGCGGAATAGTTTTGTAGGCATATTTACTTAGTTTAATTGAGGAATATATAATTTTCACAAAGAATTACTCGATAGTATTATATCAAACAATATACAGGTAAATAAGACATAAATTGAAAAGAGAAAAAGCTCCTTCGAAAGCTTTAACAAGTACTCAACGTAAATCAAATTCCTTGTGTTGTGCGGGTGCTTTTTTTTCATTTTCTTGAGATTGGGTTATACATATGTACGTTAATTATTGTTTTTGTGGTTTTATTTGTTAGCTTTATACTGAAGCGAGAAGCTAGGTCAGGCCCTGCTTTGAGCTGTTAGTGCCAAAATATTTATATTTTATATCGTACGTCAAAAAAAAAAAAAAATCAGTTAATATTGCTCGAAGTTAACTGACACCAGAATCAACATATTTTAAACCCCAGTTCAGGTAAACATTCCCCAAGAAGAATAACTCAAATCGAAGTTGCCGTGAACGAAGAGAATGGCGAAATTTAACAAAATTAACTGTACTTTAAGAACTGCTTGTCGGATTGACACCAAAAATAAAGGGGCTCCAGATCTTACTAAGGCAAATACCAAACAAGAAGAATCGTCGAAAACGGTGGGTTCTTGCTCGAGTTATCTTGAACGAAAAAAAAAATGCATTCAAAAACAGCACAACATTACTTGTATTTTCAAAATCGCTGTTGCGATTGCCAACAATATATTTTGAGTTCTACTTCAGATTAACATTCTGCTGAAGGAATCATTCAAATCGGAGCATCATTCTCATAGAAGTTATCGTGAACGAAAGAGGCAAAAGGCAATGTCACAGACAGACGAATTTATTTTTTAACGCTAGACAGTGTGGATACCACACTAATTGTAACGTATTCAAAGGCAAAAGACTGAATAAAATATGGAATATATGGAAATGAGACTCACCATAGTAACGTCCTCCTGGAATTCCTCTTTTACAGTAACTTCATAGTAAAACGGCTCATCGATTCCTGATTCATTCTTTACTATTACGGTACTGGTACAGGTGGATGGAGCACTACCAGTTGAAGGTTTTAACAAATCTAACAATTTTTGACCTTGTTGTTGTTCCTGTTCCATTAATGCTTGTATTTTCTTTCGTTCTCTATATGCTCGGACTCGTTCTCGGGCCCGTTCTCGGACCCTTTCTTGTGCAGATGTAGCTGAAGGTTTAAAAACATCTAACGTTTGTTGATCAAATGAATTCAACGGTTTATATATTAGTCTTTTCGATTCATCTTTTTGTTGCTGTTTTATTAATGCTTGTGTTTTCTTTCCTTCTCGGACCCGTTCTCTGTCCCGTACTCGAACAGATTTATTTGAAGGTTTTGGTACATCCAACGATTGTTGATCTGATGAATCTAACGGTTTAAATTTTTGCTCTAATGATTCATCTTTTTGTGGTTCCTGTTTCATTAATTTTTGTATCTTCTTTCGTTCTCTGTATGCTCGGACCCGTTCCCGGACACGTTCTCGTACACATTTAGTTGAAGGTTTTAAAACATCTGACGATTGTTGATCTGATAAATCCAGTGGTTTAAATGTTTTCTCTTGTGATTCATCTTTTTGTGGTTCCTGTTTCAGTAATTCTTGCATCTTTTTTCGTTTTCTGTACGCTCGGACCCGTTCCCGTACCCGTTCTCGTACAGATTTAGTTGAAGGTTTTAACACATCTAACTGTTTATTTGATGATTCCAACGATTTAAATTGTTGCTCTTGTGATTCATACTTTTGTGATTCCTGTTGCATTAATTCTTGCAATTTCTTTCGTTCTCTGTACGCTCGGACCCGTTCTCTTACAGTTTTAGGTGGAGCTTTGGTTGTTACTCTTGTTTTTGTTGTTCTTGTTCTTGGTTTTGTTTCTGTTGTTATAGTGCTCGGACTTGTTATTGTCGTTATTTTGTTTGTATTTACCCGAGCTTCATATTGACGGTATAACTGCATGGGTACTTTAACCATGCCGTTATCAAGATACACAATTTCATTCATTGGATGTACTTTTCATTGATGTACATGCTTATGTAAGAAAAGAAATACGAAATTGTTTAATTGTGAATATCGATGGCCCCTCGTGCAAAAGTGTCTGTTATGGGATTTAGAACCCTGACTATGCATTGCTGATCACAGAATGAGTAAAAATCAGGGACGGTAGCTGTTTTTTGCGACAAATAAATGAATAAATATTTTAGCGATAACAGCCCCATACAAGGCCTGGTCTAGTTTTTTGCATCCATTTGTTCTGGAACTTGAACTTTGAGTGATCGCGCATTTAACCACTGAGCCACGTATATAGGCATATATTATCTCAAGGCTATTCTTGATCCCAAACCCGTGGGAGACCATTGTTACCATTACCATTTATTAGGAAACAATTTAATAGGAATAATATTTTCTGATTTTATTCTTATACACAGATCAATCAAACAAATTCGGATTATGACTTTTATTATTATAATCGCAAAAAATTGTATTATTTGGTCGGCAGAATATAATTATTTTATAAGCAGAAGAACATTTTTTTATTAGCAGTAAAAGTAGAAAATCAACAAATATGTTAATAGGTTATGTGAAAAATCTGCTTTTTTTTTCCAGAAAAAACAGATTATTTGATCAGAAGAACATTTTATTTTTTTGACTAGCAAAAAATTAAATTTCAGCAGAAAAGTGAAAAATGATCTATGAATAGATTAAGACTCATTAAAGATCCTTTTTCTTACACTTACAGCTGCATTAATTAAATTTCGTTATTTCAATTTTAATTATTGATTAAATGATTCGCGTATTTCTTTAGACGAATGAATAGTGAATGCTGTATTTGTTGTTAATTAAACTAGGTCCAGCGTTAGTCAACAATTGATTATGATTTATGAATAATGGTGTCAATAATTATATAAAAGTTTTAAAATTTCGGCCCTACATATTTATTTATCAAAATATCTCAATTTCGATGTTCTGAATAAAATAGTTATGCGCAAAAAGCATTCAATTAGCCATAACAGAAGTAAATATTTGTTACCCCTTGTATAAAAAAACAAACCAATTTGATAGACACTGACAATTAATATGTCAAAATGATTCCGCGGAAGTGTTCAGGCAGGACTATCAGCCTGAACACGAAACGTCAAAAAAAAACCAGTCCGTCAGTCCAGTGTGAACATCGCCCTCGTCGATTATTTAACGACTAGATGAACGGTACTGAAACTCCGAAAAAAAAAATATACAAATCATAAATCCGAAAATTTTCAAATATGTAGCTTATTGGAGTTATCAGTTACATATCGCTCATTTATTGAAGACCTTACAGAAAAAAGAAGACAACTTATAATTTCGAAATTAACTAGTGAACTACAGTGACGGTCAATTAAATCGCAGCAACCGAAAAAACTAACCGTTTTCCTTCGCATTGCTTCCAAGTGGTACCGTTATTTTTTATTGGTATAGGCAATGCTCTCGTGCTGCATTATCGTTCATTTGGTGTTAACTTTTTGATGAGTAAAGAAGTATTTTAAGTGTAAGAAGAATTTAAAAAAAAAGTGTCGAAAATGTCAAAATTGACGCCTACAGAAAAGGCGCGGATTGTGGGTCTTTCCGAAGGTGGATTGTCTGCGAGGGAAATATCCAGGAAAATGGAACGTCATAGCACGACGGTGGACCGCGTTTTAAGGAAAAATGTAGAGAATCCTGGGAATTTTGAGAGAAAGAAGGGGTCAGGCTCACAAAAGAAGACTTCTGCCTCACAAGATGAGCCTACGTGACCGGTTTAAAACTGCTACAGAGATTCGAAGGGACCTCTAGGAAAATTCGAATAAACAAATTAGTGTGGAAACAGTTCGCAGACGCTTGGATTGTTGGCAAGGAAACCAGCAAAAAAACCATTGCTTTCAAAAAAAATGAAGGCTGCTCGGATGAAATGGGCCAAATTTCACCGAAATTGGACTGTGGAGGATTGGAGAAATGTCGTCTTTTCGGACGAAAGTAAATTCAACCTTCACGGTTCTGATGGCATGATTTACGTGCGAAGAAAAGATGGAGAGCGCTACAGTGACCAATGCACTAAAAAAACAGTTAAGCATCCCGCTAGTAAAATGGTTTGGGGATGCTTTTCGTTTTATGGAGTTGGTCATTTAGACATAATCAGTGGAACTGTAAATGCAAAAAAGTATATTGACATATTGGAGCGAAGACTGATACCTTCCTTAGAAAACCATCTCGCGTACGCTGATGACGTAATTTTTCAAGACGACTCCGCTCCCTGGCACCGAGCGAAAATTGTATGTTATTATTTTTTTTTTATTACACATATATTGCAGTTATTTCATAAGTTTTTTTATTCTTAAATGTTTCATCTAAAATGCAGGTTAAGGATTTTATGGAAAGCGCAGGGATAAAAACCTTAAGTTGGCCGGGAAACAGCCCCGATTTAAACCCCATTGAAAACCTCTGGAATTCAATGGGGGTTAAAATATCAAAGACCAAGCTTTCCTCAGTTAAGGAACTAGAAGTGCAACTATAAAAAATTTGGTATGAAGAAATTTCTATGGATACAATAAGAAGTCTGGTTGAGTCCATGCCCAGGAGGATTGCCGCCGTCATAGCAGCTAAAGGTGCATCGACCAAATATTAAATCAATAAATTCGTTTGTTTATAAGTCATATGTAAGCTTTGGCAAATAGCCTTATTTTGTTAAAAATAGATATTTTTAATGGGATATCGTTAAGCAGTTATTACACCGCGCTTATGCGACCATTTGTTTATTTTCAAAAGTTCTGCTGTATGCCGAAAATAATTTAATAAAAAAATAACCTTAATAACGAAACGATCATACGTAAAAGCATATTTGTTACCGAAAATGTGGGTGCTGCTGCGATTTCATTGACCGCCACTGTATTATATATTTAATATATCCATAAAGGTAAATCGACAACAACTAGTCATTTATGGTTTTTTCCTGAAATGTGGCGTTATTGTTGCAAGAATATATTCATTTGAGTGTCATATGTTAAGATGTGTCGCTATTATTGAGATAAAATGTTTGATTCGAGGAAAATATTTCAACAACTCAGTCACAACACGAAATATGCCGCTTTTTGGGAAACCCAAACGAACTAAAGTTGGTACATATGACATGAAATAACGGCATATTCTCTTCTAACGCGGAGAGAATGCAAGATATTAATATGAAATTTGTACACAATATGAAGCATTATATAACGAATAATTCTGCATTAACTCAAGTTACGACAGGCTTCAAGTAAATGAGCGATATACATATTTATGTAATATAACAAAGGTCCACCTTTTCGTTTTTAAAGCGAACTTTATTACACTGTTACGCCTTAATTATTAATTGTACCAACAAAATTAATAAGACATAAATTTTAGCTGATTGTATCGTCTTTATTTTTTCGCAGAAATTCATTCACGTACTTTTAAAGCAAAAAGCTTATAAACTGTCAAATACACAAGATTGAAAAAGAAAACTCTCAAATTGTGGCAAATTTTCGAAGTGAAATCATAACAATGTGTCAAAGTATTTATCACAATTGTTTTATTTTATTATACTGCGGTTATTATCAAATCACGATATTTCACTCCAACTCGGGTTACGAAAAGTAGGTTATTCATTGCCAATGTTTGTTCTCTGACAAATCGTCATAACTTCTCCGTAGTTGGCACCAAAATTGAGTTATAATTCAAACGTAAAACTTTGTAATTTTCCTTTTCGCTATCAGTTGTTTCTATTTGACCTTTGCCAGTATGTGCCGGAAGAAATTCCTCGAGCGCATTCAAGCAATGAGAGAATACTCTTCAGCCCCAAATTCTCTCTCTCTGTCACTTTTGACAAGTAAATGAATGCATCTTGAGTGGCTTGGTGCACCTTAATGCGCTTTCGTATGCGTATATAAATGGACATATTTCCTTTCAGTGATCACCGAAATCGATATATCAGGTCCGTTCTGGTATTCATGAATAAAGGCAATGAAACGTCTGAAAACATCTACAAACTGTACGCGTAAATTGAGAGAAATATGATTTTTTAATTTTTCTCTAATTTTTCCTCACGAAAAAATAAAAACTGTCAAATGAATGACAGTTTATAAGTTTGACAGTGAAAAGAATTTTAAATCAAAAGAAACAAATTTGTGGAGCCAATTTTAGATTAAAACAAAGCTTAATAATGTTGATTTGTGGAATCTGCAATTTATTTGCAAAAAATAAACGTTTTCCATTGACATTTATTTGAAAACCAACTTAAATTGACATTTTTGAAGACTTCATACGAAAAGCGTGCGGGGGTACCTTTCTCGAATTTGAGAGAATTGTCTCTCGATTTCTGGAATTTGACGTTTTTCAGTTTTTTCTTTTAGAAAAATACCCGCAAATCATAATCCGACAAGAACGGATCTGTGATACCCTATCCCGCATCTTCTAACCCATCCCTAAGAAAATGGGTGTGACCGGCCCATCTGCCAAATGTTACTACTGAGTAACAAATCAGAAAAAAAATAATCAGTGTTCCTTGGAAAAGTAACCAAAAGGCCTAACGTACAAAGAACGTCCTACAAATGCTTTCTCCCAAGAAATTAAGTTTTTTGGCCATTAGCCACTTTAAACAGACACTCAAGCACTTCGGACGCGGACCATCGACACGTACCTAGTAAATAAGAATAACTCGAAATATATCAGTACTGCCGCACTTGTAACGACAAAGATGACGCACTAAATGTTACCATTCAAGACAACCGTCTAGCACAAACTGGTGTGCTAGGTACGGTAACGAAAATAACTTTTTATCTATATGTCTATGTAACGAAAAAAGTCCCATTTTCGTTACATGTACTTGTTATGCACGCTTCATGTTACATATGTGAGTCATTATCATCAACGGACGCCTACCGTAGCAATGGACTATAATCTCTACTATTGATTGACCGAGACAAATAGTAAACAGAAGATTCCAGTATAACCGAAGCTCCAAAGTTTCCATTTGATTTTAACACTGGAACACAGATAATAAACTACCCAGATGTCTCATTCATATGGGAAGAAGTGATATATGAAAACGAAATTCACTATAAAAAATCTTTTTAAAAAGCTTAAACTTTTTACAAAAGGGAAAAAATCAGAACACAGAACATTTGTTTTTTCTGCTCACTTTTTAGTACATCGTGTCACTCACACATACCTTCACTGCAAAAAAGAAACAAAAAAATATTCTGTGCGACTGCGGTCACGGAGTTCTGATGCCGACACGTTGGTAGGATGGATTTAGGATTTATCAAATTAAAAAACCTACATACAAAACAAATGTAAATATTTTTATTAATGAAATGCTTACCTTTCCACTTTTTGATAATGGCTGGGATGGATTTGATGATTTAGCACTTGATTGCTCACTGTCTAGGCTGGGAATTGTATTGCTATCGCCGGAAGTTTCCACATCTTTTTTATAATATTTAGCGGTGACGTTTGGTGTTTTCACTATTTCACTATTTATAATATTTTTTATGTCAGCCGGACATTTAAAGCAGCTTATCAAATGTTTTGTTATTTTATTTATGTTTGGATAATAAGTCTTCCCGCAAAACTTGCATTTAGCCAATTTATCCATTTTATAGAAATATTTCCACACCACACTTTTATTTCTTCCCATATTAAATAAAAAATTAACTTTAATCACTAGAGAGAACACTGCACCAATTGCAATAATAAACTTATGTTTACTAACGTTTCTAAAACCAAAACAGAGATATATATATGTACATATATATTCACTGCAAAAGGGGTTATTTTTTGTATACCTACTTTGGCACATCACTAATTGCCAAATGTAATAAAAACCCATATACATATATATACATAATATGTACATACTCACTGCAAAAGGGGTATTTTTTTTATACCTAGTTTGGCACATCACTAATTACCAAATATAATAAAAACCCATATTTGGGTGGGTAAACATAGTTTTGGGTAAATACCCGATATTTACCCTTTGATAAATACCTACCGGGTAGGTATAAACAATTTACCCATTACTAGTCACAACACACGATGAGAAAAATAACTTTTCCCACACGAGCGAACGGAGTGAGGAAAAAGAAAAAGCTTTATTTGTGGTACTTATTCTGAAAGCTCTCTGTCTGCCAGAACGTTGTCTGACAGGACAAAAATATGCTTCATTTTTTTATATGGGCGTGCGACATCTGGGAAGTTTATTATCTGTGACTGGAGCATAAAATATTATTTTCTGCACTTCATTCTACATGCCGTGTAAAGGGTGGTTAAATTTTAAGGGCCGATGTTGAATGTGAACCACACCTAAACGTCAAGTTTTTTCTGCATTTCATTTGACATTTCTCAATTTCAGACTAACTCAATTTGAACCATGGAAAGATACACAATCGAGCAACGCGTTGAAGTTATTCAGGCTTATTATGAAAATGGGCGTTCAAATCAAAATGCATATCGTGCATTTCGTGATTCTTTCGGTCAATTTAATCGTCCAAATGTGCGTACAATCGGAAAAATCGTGCAAAAATTTGTGCAAACCGGGTCTGTAGGAGATGTGAAAACACCAGTGCATGCTCGTACAGCTCGTACTGCAGAAAATATTGTTGCTGTTCGCGATAGTGTGGCTGAAGAGCCGTCCACCTCAACTCGTCGTCGTGCCCAACAATTGCACCTCTCACGCTCGTCGTTGATGAACATTATGCATAAAGACTTGCATTTACGCGCTTACAAGGTGCAATTGACTCAAGAACTAAAGCCTCTTGACCATTTCAAGCGTCGTCAATGGTCACAATGGTGGCAAGAAATGGCAACAGTGGATGATCAATTTTCGAAGAAAATCATCTTCAGTGATGAGGCACATTTTCACCTCATTGGATTCGTCAATAAGCAGAATTGCCGCATTTGGGCGAATGATAATCCAAGAGTGATTGTCGAAAAACCAATGCACCCACAAAGAGTGACTGTTTTGTGCGGTTTATGGGCTGGCGGCATCATCGGGCCGTATTTTTTCCAAAATGAGGCCGGTCAGGCAGTTACGGTGAATGGTGTTCGCTACCGTGAGATGATAACGAACTTTTTATGGCCCGAATTGGAAGATATGGATTTGGACGATATGTGGTTTCAACAGGATGGTGCCACTTGCCACACAGCTAACGAAACAATGGCTCTTTTGCGCGACAAATTCAATGGCCGTGTTATCTCACGTGGTGGCGATGTCAATTGGCCGCCAAGATCATGTGATTTGACACCGTTGGACTTCTTTCTTTCGGGTTATTTGAAAGAAAAGGTGTACGTCGATAAGCCAGCAACAATTCAAGAGCTAAAGGATGAGATAATTCGGCACATTAACGGCATAGAACCTCAATTATGCCTCAGCGTCATCGAAAATTTGGACCATCGGATGGAGGTGTGCCGCCGAGGTCGCGGCGGCCATTTGGCCGATATTTTGTTCCATACATAATTGAACCATACCAATATTATCATAATAAAAAGAAATGACAGTAATTTCCTAAATAATTTGTGTTTTATTCAAAATCAACATCGGCCCTTAAAACTTAACCACCCTTTATTTCATTCCCTTTTTATATCTATCTACAACTGGTGTTGACTGTTGCTCATTATTTATATACTTGTGTGCGAATAGGGGAAATCTATATACATGAATGAAGGTAGAAGCACAGATAATAAAAATAAAGAAAATAAGGTACATACATACAGACAAAATAGCAAGCACACAACATAAGCCCAACCATTTGCACATATATATATACGATCTATACAGATACTCCCTATCCATCCTACCAACGTGTCGGCATCAGAACTCCGTGACCGCAGTCGCACAAAATATTTTTTTTGTTTCTTTTTTGTAGTGAAGGTAAACAAGGGTATTTGAGAGTGACACGATGGACTAAAAAGTGAGCAGAAAAAACAAATGTTCTGTGTTCTGATTTTTTCCCTTTTGTAAGAAGTTTAAGCTTTTTAAAAAACTTTTTTTTTAGTGAATTTCGTTTTCATATATAACTTCTTCCCATATGAATGAGACATCTGGGTAGTTTATTATCTGCGGTCAGGGGAAATAAATACGACACCAAGAGCTGTACATGCGTGGAGTTAAAAAGTGCTTACTTATGTTATCAACACAAAAAAAAATGTATGTGTTGTATGTATAGTTTGTACAGTTTGTATTGTTTGTACGTTACAACTTGAGCAAGTTTATTCTATAGCGCCAGTACGGAATATCAAATGAGAGCGTGTAGAGTCGTGTTGTGCGAATTTGTGAATTTAATATTTTCTGCTTGAAGATATATGTATGTACATACATACAGACAGACATCACATACATGCATTTCTAAGTGTTTTATATGCTTTTGAAGGGAAGCTAATTTTTTTAAGAAATATTGAAAAATCGAAATCATGGAACATGGAGAAAAAGTTTCAACAAGAGTTCAACGTAAGAGAAGAAAACAAAACCTCAAACGAGCAACGGAAACTCCAGAAGAAGCTGCTGCTCGACGAGCAGCAAAAGCAGAGTGGGTAAGACGACATCGCCAGATGCAACGAGAAATGGAAACGCCTGAAGAAGCCGCAGCACGCCGTGCTCGGGCAGCTGAGAGAATAAAACAAAGACGTGCAATGCTAGCCACATGTGAAACGCCCGAACAAAGTGCGGCTAGACTTTTTAAGACAGCACAGCAAGTTAAAAGATACCGCGAACGACAACAAGCTTTAGAAACGCCCGAACAAGCTGCAGCGCGGCTAGCTCGCCTAGCCGAGCAAAAACGGCGAAGACGTACATCGGAAGCCGCACGTTATTTACCAACAATACAGCGAGTGAGAAAGTATTTTATTATATTTCCTGCAATTTTTGTTTTGTTCTCTTTTTTTTTTAATTTACTCTGGGAGATTTCCCACCATTCAGAGTGCTTCAAAAAATTCCACTTAATCATGAGAAATAATGATGATGAGTGGTGACAATATGACGGAACGAACATTTATCGCCTATTGAGCGAAATTATTTTTGAAATTCGGGAAATCTGTAGCTGGGAGAAATTATTATTACACATAAAGTTTCAGTTTTATACATCAACCCTAAACCTTTCGCCAGTGGAGCTGTGAATTTTTACATAATAAGTGGGTACATGGAGTCGGTGTTTCAAAAAGTTGGACTGCCTGAAAAGGTTCACTTAATCATGAGTTTTTCATCAAAAAATTATGGTGATGCGAAAAAGAACTGAGAAAGTGGAGAATAGATGCATCCACCATAAACCTTCCCCCAGAAGAATTGTTACTGAAGTCGGTTAGAATTATGTATTCGCACGTAAATATATAAGTGCCCACTGACTAATTTCTTTCTTAGCAATAGAATACCTCGATTTGCAAAGGTTAAATTAATGTCATTTCGACTTAAGACGCTACAAAATGTTCAAACCACGCTAACATCTTTTTTAAGCCATCTACAACTTCTGCTATTTTTCACTTCTACAATTTTTCAGCTTTACTGCTTCGATTTACATTTGGTCTGACAGAATCAATTAACGACGTCGTAAGTCGAGGTATTCTAGTAGTCCCACAATAAAGTATGTACCTACTGATAATATTGTAAAAACAATATTTTCGGAATGGCTGTATTCCTTCCCATAGAGGGAAAGTTTTGAGTTAAGATAGGGTCTGAAATATTTCAATGCAAATGGTAGCATATTTGTTTACTAATTCTTCACAACTACAGTTTTTTTCTTTTGCAAATATGTAAGTACCCAGTATGAGAAATTCACACCTAGTGGGGGAGGGTTTAGGGTTTAGCACCTAGGCAAGTTTTGGGAAATTCAATGAAATAATTCCCAACTCTCTCACATGAGAGAACAATTCTATTATTTTCATTCTGTAGCGAGAATGAATGAAGATTGCGGTTGGTATTATATTTTTAATGTATGGTGCTCATACTCGTTCATTTGAATGCTTATTGCAAAAAGAGTCGTATGTGCATATATACACTCAGGGACAAATGATAACACTCCCAAAAAATTCTTAAGAAAAAAAAAAGTATACATACATATGTACGTAACATGTGCGGGTGTATTTTAAGGGAAAAACCGAAAACAAGCAGAGCAAGCAAGGCTATATCGCCAGAGGCGAAGAGCTTTGGAAACACCCGAACAAGCTGCCGGACGAAATTCTCAGGCAACTCGGCAGATGATGCAGGGAATACGACAATTACTAGCAGCATATGGTACATCGGAAGCCGCACTTTATTTACCAACAATACAGCGAGTGAGAAAGTATTTTGTTCTCTTATTTTTTAATATACTCTGGGAGATTTCCCACTGTACAGGGTGTTTCAAAAAGTTCCACTTAATCATGGGAAGTAATGGTGATGTTAAAAAAAAAAATAAGAAAGTGGTGGAGCGAACATTTATCGCCTATTGAGCGAAATTATTTTTGGAATTCGGGAAATTATTATTACACATAATGTTTGTTGCTTTTATCTATAAAGTTTCAGTTTTATACATCAACCCTAAAGCTTTCCCCAGTGGATGCATTTTTACATAAAAAGTGGGTACATGGAGTCAGTGTTTCAAAAAGTTGGACTGCCTGAAAAGGTTTACTTAATCATGGGTTTTTCATCAAAACATTATGATGATGTGAAAAAGAACTAAGAAAGTGGAGAATACATACATCCACCCTAAACCTTCCCCCAGAAGAATTGTGACTGAAGTCGGTTCTAGTTAAAAAAATGCGCAAATAAATTTATAAGTGCCCACTGATTAAGGGTTTAGGGTAATGTAGATCCTTCATCTTGCACAATTTTTACTTACACTTAGGCAAGTTCTGGGAAATTCTCTAAAATTATTCCCAACTCTCACTTGAGAGAACAATTCTATTATTTTCATTCTGTAGCGAGAATGAATGAACATTGCGGTTGGTATTTTTTATGTATGGTGCTCATACTCGTTCATTTGAATGCTTATTGCAAATGATAACACTCCCAAAAAATTCTTAAGAAAAAAAAAGTATACATACATATGTACGTAACATGTGCGGGTGTATTTTAAGGGAAAAACCGAAAACTGGGTTAAAAGATAGGACATGTTGATCATTTTGTGTCGATACTTCGTTCAGTAAGGATATATTTAATTAAACATTTATAAACATAGTTGTGCTCTTGCTTTATTATCATTTGGTGTTAAATTTGATAAACTTTTATTAAAAAAAAGACAATATGGGACGTGGGAAAACGTTAAATTTAGCTGAAGTTTAGACCATTTTGAAAATTAGAAGTGAAGACTGGAGTATTGCAAAATTATAAAAGACAGTGAAGAGAAGTCGAACAGTAGTGACAAATTTATTTAAAAATAAAAATAAATTTTAATGGCAAATAAAGTCTCCTGCAAAATAATTTTGCGGGAAGCAAATCGCAGCTAAAGCGGGAGTAAAATCCAACATAAAAAAGTGAGGAGAGGTTTATAACAAAGCGAATAAAGGCGAAGCCACCTTTAACCGAAGCTCACAAAACGTGCCGTTTAGGAGTTTACTCAAAACCATTGCCATTGGAAGAAAAATTAAGAATAGTGATATTCACAGATGGAACAAAAAAATTCTATTTAGATGGAGATGACTGGGATTACTATTTGAACGATCTGCGTAAGGAGCAACAAATTTTAAGTCGACGTCAAATGGGAGGAGGTTCTGTAATGGTATGAGCTGGAATTGGCTACAACGGGGGGATCGAAATAAAAATTCTCAGTGGCAGAATTAACAGCACCAGGTATATAGAACAGGATATCGGCAATCCATTGTTCCCGCACAGTCAATGAGTACTTTAACTCAAAAAAACATATGCCTTCTTAACTGGACAGCAAGATCACCTGTCTTGAATATAATTGAGAATGAGTGGGAAGCAATACAACAATATTGCGGAATTAAAAGAATTGAAGCGCTTCCAAGATGAAGGGCCTAAGTGACATTTTTTTTTTAAATTTGCTTTTTTTCTTACAGATGAATGTCCTATATGAAAACTTACATTTCTGTCTTATCTGGACTTTTCCATCGCCTCTAGATTATTATTTATAAAAGATGGAGGTATTGTATGCAACCACTTTTTTTATAAACAGTGGAAGAATGTGTTAAATGCTGATTACTCAAATGTTTGAAAATGTCACTAAGGCCCTTCATATTCTAAACGCTTCAATTCTTTAGTACGGAATGGGAAAAGATGGATCAAATGTATTATAAAAAATTGTTTAAAGGTATGCATAAGCGAATGCTAGAAGTTATTAAAAATAAAGGAGCTAGCACACATTACTAACTGAAATTTTCATATTGCTATTTATGTTTTTGTCATACCCAGTTTTTGGTTTTCCCTTCAAAACAAGAAAATTAAGGGTTTTTCCAGAAATTATTTTATGGCAGTGTGGTCTAAATACATCCTGTTACCTAATGATTCATTCAGATGTGGCCAATGTTACACACATGTTTTTTTTTTAGAATTAAAAGTGTGTTATCATTTTGTCCCAGAATGTACGTACATGTGTACATACATACATATTTACAAATACGTTTAACTCATATGTATTTTAGTTTCCTTATGTATCTGAAATTGAATTATCCTGTCGAGATCCTGAGTCTCGTGGATTAAAAAAACCGGGAGCATGGTAAATTGTCGAATCGTATACTTTTGCTCGTGACTGTGTGGCGTCATACGTGATAAGAAGAAGAGACTCATTTTGTTGGCTCGCTTCCTATATACTCCACATTTGTTTTGTTTATTAGAGCTTAACATTCCCATACAAGTTAAGGGGAATAAAGGTACCAACGAATGAGTTCATGTACACAGTATATGACATGTACACGCAGGGTGTTTTTATATACGGATTTTAAAGATGCATATGTGTAAAATCGGGGGTATGAACTTTATTTATGATTTGTACAGTTTGTAATGTTTGTACGTTCCTAATTTTGTTTTGTTTCTCTTACGCTGTGTCAGTGAATTCCTCACATGCATAATGAAGGGAAATCGGATGGTGTTTCGCGCGGAATAGTTTTGTAGGCATATTTAATTAGTTTAATTGAGGAATATCTAATTTTCACGAAGAATTATTCGATAGTATTATATCAAACAATATACAGATAAATAACACATAAATTGAAAAGAGAAAAAGCTCCTTCAAAAGCTTTAACAAGTACTTAACGTAAGTCAAATTCCTCGCGTTGTGCGGGTCCTTTTTTTTTTATTTCCTTGAGGTTAGGGTATCCGTTAATTATTGTTTTTGTGGTTTTATTTGTTAGCTTTATACTGAAACACATTAAAAAGAATTGTTTTTTGTTTTTTTCGTTAAAGTGTTCGATGAATGGGTTTCTAGATTCTTTATGTTCACCTGTCTGCCAATATATGTATGTGTTACCGGTAATATGCGAAATCAGGTAATTTGCAGTTTAACTAGGTAAGAACAGTAGGCCTATCGTCTTCTTGTTTAAATATTATTTTTAATATAGAATATTGTGAACTGTTTATTTTGATTGATCAAATCCTTCATACATTATAATACAAAAGAAATTAATAGTTTTCTGTGAAATAGTAATTTTAGTTTTTTCTCATCAATTTTCCAACTTGAACGTGTTAAAGTCATAACACGTTTGTTTTTGTTGCGAAAGGTGGACATGGACCACCAGTATTGTTTACTGGCCGAACACAATGGTGAAGCTGAAACTGCAGCACGTAGCGCTGTCAAAGTTGAAATACACGTACTCCCTATAGCACAAACACAATGCGAGGCTGCAGCTGAAGTACGAAAAGTAGCTGCAGCACAAGCTGAGTCAACTTCAACTTTCGAACGAGCTGCACTACTTTTTGACAGATAAAAACAAAAACAAAAAAACGAAAATGGCATGCAATTTCTTCTTCCTCAGTCATTATTAAAAAAAATTATAATTATAAAATCTACCACGAAACATATTTTCACGACACACAGCGCGATTAGCTTTCCGTTTTGACAACTTGAGCAATCGAGTTGCGCTTCACCATTGTGTACGTGCATTGCTATTTAACTGAGCGACTTACTTGACAGTTTGTACTACAGCGACTTCATCTGCTGCAGCACTTCTCCATTGTGTTCGGGCAATGCCGGTTGTCGGTTTTCAGTGCAGAAATAAGTATCTTTATTTAAATTTAATGCAGTTAAGGTACATACATGTGAAAATGCAAGCAACAACAATATTGCAGGCAGATATGAGAGATAAATTCAACGCGGTTCTTTTTAATGACACTTCTAAATATAATAGTGTCTTAATAACGTTAAAAATATTGTTCCTTAATTGAGGATGTGAAGCGAGTTAAAACTTCGGGAAAGAAAAAATCGTCTAGAGATTATCGGATCATAAGTCGTTATGATGTACTGACATTACAGGGTTGTGGGGAACTGATCAAACCCTTATCAGATTAATTAATTGTGTGTGCACATTAACGGAAACGATTTCGGTGCAAAATGGATATCAGGATAAATTGGAATGAACAAAGATTGTCGCATTTTGACATTAATGAAGTTGACTGCAATTCTTAGTCAATTTTGAATTCAGTAGGTTAGGTCTTGACAAACATTTTAGTACCTAGTTAAATTTTACTAAAATTTTGTACGTCCTAAGTCTGTTTTTTGTTAGTTTAACTATATTTTATATTAAAAGGTTCAATTAAAACAATAGAATGCTATCGAGAATTGTCGAAAGTTAGTACTACTGATAGTTACCCACCACTAGTAAATCTAGCGAGTTTCTATCTATCAGATGTAGTAAGGCCGTTCCGTGATTTTGCTGTCTAGAGGCTAGCGGAAAGCGTGAGCTTGGAACACGCCGATTGATTGTACCACAAATATCTAATCCTATAGCTGAATTTTTTTTTTTTTTTTTTTGCACGGCATAGGTAAAAGTGTTAATAAAGAAAAATGGTAATTTCCCCAAAAAATTAATGTGATTGTGATTTCTTGTCTGACTTCTGCAAATTACGTTTACGAACATGTCATAAAAGTATTTTGGCGCAGATCAGGTTTCCGAAAAGGCAGGTATAATAGTATGCCTGATCATCTAAATAGTCTTCATTCTCCCACACAAAAAAAAATTTGATTTACATAGTTAAAACCAAAAATATTCAAGGATTTTCAAGGTCACGACACAATGTATCGTTCCATTTCCACCACTCTGTTTATACGTGCGTTTTTTTTAACTTTACAATTTTTTTTAAAATCGGTTGCTAAGTTTCGACCACACAAAGTTGGACGAAAATTTAGTTTACATAGATTTGTTTGATTTAAGAAATGTGGATGATACTGATTTGTGAAAATAAAATAAATGTTGTATATAATTTTATGTATGTATATAATCTATTTTATATAGCTCTTTGGAATCAACGAAATTCCCACAATTTTAAATATGGAAAATTCCACGAAATGGGAAAAATCTCACGATATTCCGAAACTGCGTCACAATTCGAAGCGAAATTGGAATTTTTATGTCAAAATTAACGGTACTTCACCAATGGTCGATTTAAAAACAAATTGTATATTTGGACTGGGTTATACGAGTACATACAGAATTAAGTAAAAAAATGGTACTTATCACCGAATTTTTAAAAATTGATTATTTCTCGGATATGACTCAAACAAATTTTCGGAAATCAATATCTAAGTAATATTTGACGTGCAAGACTATGGCATACCAAATTTTGCAAAGTTGTCAAAATAAGTTCTTCGTTTTTTAGCGCATTTAAAAAAAAAAGAACATACTGGAAAGTTACAATCCCTTCCGAACGGATCGTATAATACCCCATACCTCATCTCCTAACCCACCCCTAATAAAGTGAGCGTGGTGCTTAAAATAGGATATATCCGCAAATTTTAAGAGATTTTATCAGAAAAATTTTGTTACGACTTTTTTCACCAGAAACTAGGCGTGGTTGCCAAAATTTATAACTAAGTTCACGAATTCTGATGAGATATTCACAGTAAGACTTAACCATCACCGTAAATAGCTTTAAAAAAGTAATATATGCCTTTCTGTTGTAGAAATAGTACAGGCGTTCTATGTAGACTCCAGCCACTTTAGTCACGCTTAATCGTTCAACGCTAGATTTGTTAATCGTGGAGCATCTGCACTTTTTCGTCCGTCCCCCATTTATTATCGACTATTAGTATTAAAATTTAATAATTTTATTATTTTCTATTTCACAGACCACAAGAGAACTACCACCAGATCAACAGCGTCTAGAAGATCAATTTATGGTAAAGAGAGAAAACCTTCAAGATACTGCAACAGAAAGATTTCCAGCTGAACAAAATCCAAGCGAAGTTATTGTCATAGAGAAAGAAGAACTTAAAGATACATCATCATGGTACCAACCCTCAGAAGAAAGTTTTCAGACGCAGGAAAGCTTTCAGACGCAAACGAGTTTTCAAACGCAGGATAATAGAGATTCCAAAGATGGATATCTTCCGCAAACTAGCCTTTATGATAATAGCTGCGATTTTGAATCGTCAAAAAGTTACCTAGGATCAGAGAGAGAAAGAAAAAGAATAAATGACAATGACGAAGTCCTGAAAGATGCTTTACATTGTATGAAAATGCTTTTAGATACGAGCGCAAAGCGTGACGAGCATTTCATTTATGGTGAACACATAGCTCATAAGTTTCGCAGCTGTATGAGGAATAAGTCAGAAGTCAACGTTGCTAAACAGCTAATTGAAAATGTATTATTTAATTTGTCAGAAGGTGCTTACAGTCATGACGAGTCAAACCACGTTTATGAAGAACAAAAACCTGTCCTTTCGTCAATGTTGGACAGTTTTCAACCTGCTGTACAGAGTGTCATACTTAAAACAGAACCAGATTCATAAAATAAACTTTTGTTAGTTAATTAATGTTAGTTGTTTATATTTTTTATTTTTATTTTTGGGCATTGTCATAAAAAAATAAGAACACTCTTGCATGGTCTGTATGCAGCTGTCATCGATATCTCGCAGTTGTATACTCTCGACGGAAAACCTGCGGTTGCATCGAAGTTGGATACGCATGGTACGGTGCGTATTTATGTTTTATACTACCGTTGGTCCGAAATCGTAACAACTCAAGTTAGTACAATAGTTGTATGGTGTATTTCCCACTTAAGATTACACCCAAGAAGTTAAAACTACCACATTAGCCATGACTTTTAAATCTTTCCGGACAAGAAAGTTCAAATTTTGGTTAAAACTTGGTAGAAATAAAAAAGGGCTTTTTAGTCCGAACCAAGTCTATAGCTCAACGTATCTAAAAGGTGTCCCAAAATTCACGCAAGATTTGAATTTTGCGCCATTTGTGCGGTAAAGTGTTGCCAACGAAAAAAAAAAAGACACCATGACAGCTGCCAGTTCAGCGTTATTAAAAATGAAGTGCTGCACGAAAGAACAACGCGTTTTCATTGTTGAGCAATATTTTAAAAATAATGAAAGTTTTGCAGGTACAATTTGCAATTTTCGTACAAAATATGGGCGGTATAGTGATTTAACTTCATCAACTGTGAAGAGATCAAAAATTCAGGGAGACTGTATCAATTAGTGATCTTAGACATTCTGGCCGTCCTTCAACAAGTCGTTCAATACAAAACATCGAAGCATTTAATGAGAGTGTTGTTGAGAGTCCAGGAACACCAATTCGGCCCCATGCTATTGAACATTTCGAGAAGCTCTTTACAGCGTATTCTCACGAAAGATTTGAATCTTCATGCATACAAAGTGCAATTGACTCAAAAACGGAAACCTCCTGACCACGCACAGCGAAAAGAGTTCGTTGAATGGATTATGGAACAACAACAAGTGGATGCTAATTTTTCAAACAAAATCATCTTCAGCGATGAGGCTGATTTTCAACTTGATGGCTTTATTAATCGTCAAAATTGTCGAATTTGGGGTTAAAAAAATCCACGAGTGATTGTTGAGAAACATTGATTGTTATCAAACATCGCTCGCAGAAAAAAGTGAAATAAAAAGAGTACTTGGTGGTCTATCGAAATCATAGACAAGACAAAATAATGACTGGTGCCTTGTCTCCGTTGACTTTGGACGTGATCAGTCGGATCCCGGAAGCAAATGCTGTGTTCGGTGTGCTGTTTTAGAACTGGAAAAGTAGTTTAATCAACTTAAACACCAAAACTCGGTGCTGTTATTTGCGAGCATCTGCAAGCTCTTGTTAATTGTTGTCTCAGAAATATATTGCAGATGTTCTGGTCAAATAATATCTCTAACAGACAGCTTTACAAAAGAAATGATGAGGAACGTATAAATTTGATCATACAGAAGCGAAAATGGGTGTGGAATGGCCAGAGACGGAAAAGTTTGGTAATTGCATACCTTGCCGAGGTAGTCGTAGCTGCCAGCTAGCAAAGGTCAATGAGTGTTTACTTAAAAGTTTGTGTCCCGTTTTATGGAACCCATTAACCCAAGACGGCCACTATGAGCTCATGCCCAACTGTTGTTTTGGAAACTTTTCTGGAACTGCCCTCACTACATATTAGAATAAAACAAATTTGCCACGTTTAGCGCCTTAAGACTACATCAAATAAGCAATTTCAAACCTGGCGAACTAACAGTGCACCTGCAGTTCCTAGATCTGATACTCCGTGCCCACAACGATCGATTTCAATTAATTGTTTCAAATCACCATTCTAGAGCGCAGTGCATGGGAAAACGGATATACAGGTGAATCCAAGATGAAGTATACAATTGGCGCTTGCACTTATAGTCCTAACTTCAAACTATCAGTCCCTCTTGGAGGCTCAACTTCTATGTTCCAAGCGAAGGTATACGAAATAGAACTCTGTGCCAGAGAGTTCATCACACGCGACCTTCCTAAAAGCTCTAGATTTTTATTATTTTGACACCAAACAATGATAGTATGAAACTGTCCCAATTCTCTGAAGCGGCGTACTGCTTTCTACGTAATCTCACTCTTTTGGATAACCAGTCACCATGGAATTGAAGGCAAGAAGATTGCATATGAACTTGCTAGGCAAGGCCCATAACCGCCTTTCATTGGCCCTGAACCTTTCAATAGTATACCCAGCAGTCACTTGAAACTAAAGAAATTAGTAGGAGCTCCAAGACCACATGCAAATTGGAACTCTACTCAAAGTCTACGCCAAGCAAAGAGACTTTCGACAAAAAAAAAGAATGAGCCAAGAACTACTGCCCTTGAGTATGAGTGTGATATAAAGCTCTCATCGGTCTTTCTCACTAGTTATTACCATCTCAACTACCATGTGAAGAAGGTAGTCCTTTCGGATACATGCCGACCCTACTTAAAGATCAATAAATCATAAAATACATTTTATGTGAATGTCCTGTGATTGCTGCCAATTGATTAAGACACTTCGGCAAAGGGTTCATCTCCGCAACCATTATCACCAAAGAAACTACAAAAACGATCCTAAGGTTAATACTCTTGCGCTTCTCCAATTTATTTTAATTTTCAACTTAAATTATTTTTTCGACTGCTTAGCTTTTAGGTGACAAAATTGTCATCAACCTGACACACTATGCAGTATACTGCATGAGATGAGGTGGAGGAAGATTCTTGAGTGTGTTAAATGTGAGTGAGGGAAGTATATATATTCATACAAATATACGAATTGCATATACTCGTACATAGCTCATCCGTTCTGAGAGTTACCATGTAGGTGACAGTCACCCTCGTTTGTATATTCAATTTGACCACGGTGACGGTGACGAAACAGTAAAATGTAACATAAACATCTCTCACAACGTCACGATGAGTTTTCGATGTTGTGGCACTTAAACACGCAATAATAGTCAAGCATTTTGCTCAATAACGTGTGGTGATAAGTTTGTAGGCAAAAAGTTTGGAAAGTTTGGAAGAATGGTTTCGTACGACCACTTCCGAAACAGTGCGAATACAAAGGATTTTTATTCTGTGACCATAATAGCACAGATAATAAACTTACAATAAATATAATAGCACAGAAATAACTTACATTAGATTCCAAAAACATTTCACTCCTTTTCATAAAAAGTGTAGGAACAGCGTCGTGTTTTAATTTTTTTTTTCCAAAAAATTTCAATTTGAAATGTTTACTACAAATGTATGGCCGTTTATGATTTTCAACATTATCACGGGATTCTTCTGCCTGTGCTAGCCACTCATTATATTTCTTAGTTCCCTTTTTAGGAAATCTAAGCATTTTCCTTTCTGGAAATTGGGCAGTTGTTGCATTACAGCATATAATAGCGCACTTTATTCGCCACGACATTTCCTCTAAGTCGTTTTTTTTTCGAATCCGATAACTTTTTTGTATTCGTAAGTACCAAGGTACCTAATCAACCTGAAATAAACTAAATATCACTCTTCACTTCGAAAAAATACAATTTAAATATTTTTTACCGCACCACAGATCTACACAGATCGAAACTTCGGTCAATATAGCAAAATGAAAAGGGAAAAGACGTACCTACATATGAATATATGTACATACATATGTATATATGTATAAATGAAATTGTGTCTCGCAGTCGCAGGTCGCAGACGGTACAAAGATTAGCAAAAGAAAAAGCTTTTCGCACAGAAAATTTATTCTCCGTTTTTTTCCTTTGCGAAGCAGAAAAGCTTTTTGTTTGCCCATCGTTGTTTGCTCATCGCAAAAAAATATCAACATTTTTTTGTATGGGGATGCCACATCTGCTATATACTACACATTTGTTTTGTTTATTAGCGGTTAACATTCCGATACAAGATAAGGGGAATAAAGGTACCTACGAATGAGTTCATGTACACAGTACATGACATGTTCACGCAGGGTGTTTTTATATACGGATTTTAAAGATGTATATGTATGAAATCGGGGGTATGAACTTCATTTATGATTTGTACAGTTTGTACGTTTGTTTCTCTTACTGCTGTGTCAGTGAATTCCTCATATGGATGGTGTTTCACGCGGAATAGTTTTGTAGGCATATTTACTTAGTTTAATTGAGGAATATATAATTTTCACGAAGAATTACTCGATAGTATTATATCAAACAATATACAGATAAATAAGACATAAATTGAAAAGAGAAAAAGCTCCTTCGAAAGCTTTAACAAGTACTCAACGTAAATCAAATTCCTTGTGTTGTGCGGATGCTTTTTTTTCATTTTCTTGAGATTGGGTTATACATATGTACGTTAATTATTGTTTTTGTGGTTTTATTTGTTAGCTTTATACTGAAGCGAGAAGCTAGGTCAGGCCCTGCTTTGAGCTGTTAGTGCCAAAATATTTATATTTTATATCGTACGTCAAAAAAAAAAAAAATCAGTTAATATTGCTCGAAGTTAACTGACACCAGAATCAACATATTTTAAACCCCAGTTCAAGTAAACATTCCCCAAGAAGAATAACTCAAATCGAAGTTGCGAAATTTAACAAAATTAACTGTACTTTAAGAACTGCTTGTCGGATTGACACCAAAAATAAAGGGGCTCCAGATCTTACTAAGGCAAATACCAAACAAGAAGAATCGTCGAAAACGGTGGGTTCTTGCTCGAGTTATCTTGAACGAAAAAAAAAAATGCATTCAAAAACAGCACAACATTACTTGTATTTTCAAAATCGCTGTTGCGATTGCCAACAATGTATTTTGAGTTCTACTTCAGATTAACATTCTGCTGAAGGAATCATTCAAATCGGAGCATCATTCTCATAGAAGTTATCGTGAACGAAAGAGGCAAAAGGCAATGTCACAGACAGACGAATTTATTTTTTAACGCTAGACAGTGTGGATACCACACTAATTGTAACGTATTCAAAGGCAAAAGACTGAATAAAATATGGAATATATGGAAATGAGACTCACCATAGTACCGTCCTCCTGGAATTCCTCTTTTACAGTAACTTCATAGTAAAACGGCTCATCGATTCCTGATTCATTCTTTACTATTACGGTACTGGTACAGGTGGATGGAGCACTACCAGTTGAAGGTTTTAACAAATCTAACAATTTTTGACCTTGTTGTTGTTCCTGTTCCATTAATGCTTGTATTTTCTTTCGTTCTCTATATGCTCGGACTCGTTCTCGGGCCCGTTCTCGGACCCTTTCTTGTGCAGATGTAGCTGAAGGTTTAAAAACATCTAACGTTTGTTGATCAAATGAATTCAACGGTTTATATATTAGTCTTTTCGATTCATCTTTTTGTTGCTGTTTTATTAATGCTTGTGTTTTCTTTCCTTCTCGGACCCGTTCTCTGTCCCGTACTCGAACAGATTTATTTGAAGGTGTTGGTACATCCAACGATTGTTGATCTGATGAATCTAACGGTTTAAATTTTTGCTCTAATGATTCATCTTTTTGTGGTACCTGTTTCATTAATTTTTGTATCTTCTTTCGTTCTCTGTATGCTCGGACCCGTTCCCGGACACGTTCTCGTACACATTTAGTTGAAGGTTTTAAAACATCTGACGATTGTTGATCTGATAAATCCAGTGGTTTAAATGTTTTCTCTTGTGATTCATCTTTTTGTGGTTCCTGTTTCAGTAATTCTTGCATCTTTTTTCGTTTTCTGTACGCTCGGACCCGTTCCCGTACCCGTTCTCGTACAGATTTAGTTGAAGGTTTTAACACATCTAACTGTTTATTTGCTGATTCCAACGATTTAAATTGTTGCTCTTGTGATTCATACTTTTGTGATTCCTGTTGCATTAATTCTTGCAATTTCTTTCGTTCTCTGTACGCTCGGACCCGTTCTCTTACAGTTTTAGGTGGAGCTTTGGTTGTTACTCTTGTTTTTGTTGTTCTTGTTCTTGGTTTTGTTTCTGTTGTTATAGTGCTCGGACTTGTTATTGTCGTTATTTTGTTTGTATTTACCCGAGCTTCATATTGACGGTATAACTGCATGGGTACTTTAACCATGCCGTTATCAAGATACACAATTTCATTCATTGGATGTACTTTTCATTGATGTACATGCTTATGTAAGAAAAGAAATACGAAATTGTTTAATTGTGAATATCGATGGCCCCTCGTGCAAAAGTGTCTGTTATGGGATTTAGAACCCTGACTATGCATTGTTGATCACAGAATGAGTAAAAATCAGGGACGGTAGCTGTTTTTTGCGACAAATAAATGAATAAATATTTTAGCGATAACAGCCCCATACAAGGCCTGGTCTAGTTTTTTGCATCCATTTGTTCTGGAACTTGAACTTTGAGTGATCGCACATTTAACCACTGAGCCACGTATATAGGCATATATTATCTCAAGGCTATTCTTGATCCCAAACCCGTGGGAGACCATTGTTACCATTACCATTTATTAGGAAACAATTTAATAGGAATAATATTTTCTGATTTTATTCTTATACACAGATCAATCAAACAAATTCGGATTATGACTTTTATTATTATAATCGCAAAAAATTGTATTATTTGGTCGGCAGAATATAATTATTTTATAAGCAGAAGAACATTTTTTTATTAGCAGTAAAAGTAGAAAATCAACAAATATGTTAATAGGTTATGTGAAAAATCTGCTTTTTTTTTCCAGAAAAAACAGATTATTTGATCAGAAGAACATTTTATTTTTTTGACTAGCAAAAAATTAAATTTCAGCAGAAAAGTGAAAAATGATCTATGAATAGATTAAGACTCATTAAAGATCCTTTTTCTTACACTTACAGCTGCATTAATTAAATTTCGTTATTTCAATTTTAATTATTGATTAAATGATTCGCGTATTTCTTTAGACGAATGAATAGTGAATGCTGTATTTGTTGTTAATTAAACTAGGTCCAGCGTTAGTCAACAATTGATTATGATTTATGAATAATGGTGTCAATAATTATATAAAAGTTTTAAAATTTCGGCCCTACATATTTATTTATCAAAATATCTCAATTTCGATGTTCTGAATAAAATAGTTATGCGCAAAAAGCATTCAATTAGCCATAACAGAAGTAAATATTTGTTACCCCTTGTATAAAAAAACAAACCAATTTGATAGACACTGACAATTAATATGTCAAAATGATTCCGCGGAAGTGTTCAGGCAGGACTATCAGCCTGAACACGAAACGTCAAAAAAAAACCAGTCCGTCAGTCCAGTGTGAACATCGCCCTCGTCGATTATTTAACGACTAGATGAACGGTACTGAAACTCCGAAAAAAAAAATATACAAATCATAAATCCGAAAATTTTCAAATATGTAGCTTATTGGAGTTATCAGTTACATATCGCTCATTTATTGAAGACCTTACAGAAAAAAGAAGACAACTTATAATTTCGAAATTAACTAGTGAACTACAGTGACGGTCAATTAAATCGCAGCAACCGAAAAAACTAACCGTTTTCCTTCGCATTGCTTCCAAGTGGTACCGTTATTTTTTATTGGTATAGGCAATGCTCTCGTGCTGCATTATCGTTCATTTGGTGTTAACTTTTTGATGAGTAAAGAAGTATTTTAAGTGTAAGAAGAATTTAAAAAAAAAGTGTCGAAAATGTCAAAATTGACGCCTACAGAAAAGGCGCGGATTGTGGGTCTTTCCGAAGGTGGATTGTCTGCGAGGGAAATATCCAGGAAAATGGAACGTCATAGCACGACGGTGGACCGCGTTTTAAGGAAAAATGTAGAGAATCCTGGGAATTTTGAGAGAAAGAAGGGGTCAGGCTCACAAAAGAAGACTTCTGCCTCACAAGATGAGCCTACGTGACCGGTTTAAAACTGCTACAGAGATTCGAAGGGACCTCTAGGAAAATTCGAATAAACAAATTAGTGTGGAAACAGTTCGCAGACGCTTGGATTGTTGGCAAGGAAACCAGCAAAAAAACCATTGCTTTCAAAAAAAATGAAGGCTGCTCGGATGAAATGGGCCAAATTTCACCGAAATTGGACTGTGGAGGATTGGAGAAATGTCGTCTTTTCGGACGAAAGTAAATTCAACCTTCACGGTTCTGATGGCATGATTTACGTGCGAAGAAAAGATGGAGAGCGCTACAGTGACCAATGCACTAAAAAAACAGTTAAGCATCCCGCTGGTAAAATGGTTTGGGGATGCTTTTCGTTTTATGGGGTTGGTCATTTAGACATCAGTGGAACTGTAAATGCAAAAAAGTATATTGACATATTGGAGCGAAGACTGATACCTTCCTTAGAAAACCATCTCGC
Source organism: Pocota personata (assembly GCA_963082735.1). Taxonomy (NCBI): domain Eukaryota; kingdom Metazoa; phylum Arthropoda; class Insecta; order Diptera; family Syrphidae; genus Pocota; species Pocota personata. The sequence continues at coordinate 259,306,930 of OY720429.1, read as the reverse complement.
GTACGCTGATGACGTAAATTTTTCAAGACGACTCCGCTCCCTGGCACCGAGCGAAAATTGTATGTTATTATTTTTTTTTTATTACACATATATTGCAGTTATTTCATAAGTTTTTTTATTCTTAAATGTTTCATCTAAAATGCAGGTTAAGGATTTTATGGAAAGCGCAGGGATAAAAACCTTAAGTTGGCCGGGAAACAGCCCCGATTTAAACCCCATTGAAAACCTCTGGAATTCAATGGGGGTTAAAATATCAAAGACCAAGCTTTCCTCAGTTAAGGAACTAGAAGTGCAACTATAAAAAATTTGGTATGAAGAAATTTCTATGGATACAATAAGAAGTCTGGTTGAGTCCATGCCCAGGAGGATTGCCGCCGTCATAGCAGCTAAAGGTGCATCGACCAAATATTAAATCAATAAATTCGTTTGTTTATAAGTCATATGTAAGCTTTGGCAAATAGCCTTATTTTGTTAAAAATAGATATTTTTAATGGGATATCGTTAAGCAGTTATTACACCGCGCTTATGCGACCATTTGCTTATTTTCAAAAGTTCTGCTGTATGCCGAAAATAATTTAATAAAAAAATAACCTTAATAACGAAACGATCATACGTAAAACCGTATTTTTTACTGAAAATGTGGGTGCTGCTGCGATTTCATTGACCGCCACTGTATTATATATTTAATATATCCATAAAGGTAAATCGACAACAACTAGTCATTTATGGTTTTTTCCTGAAATGTGACGTTATTGTTGCAAGAATATATTCATTTGAGTGTCATATGTTAAGATGTGTCGCTATTATTGAGATAAAATGTTTGATTCGAGGAAAATATTTCAACAACTCAGTCACAACACGAAATATGCCGCTTTTTGGGAAACCCAAACGAACTAAAGTTGGTACATATGACATGAAATAACGGCATATTCTCTTCTAACGCGGAGAGAATGCAAGATATTAATATGAAATTTGTACACAATATGAAGCATTATATAACGAATAATTCTGCATTAACTCAAGTTACGACAGTCTTCAAGTAAATGAGCGATATACATATTTATGTAATATAACAAAGGTCCACCTTTTCGTTTTTAAAGCGAACTTTATTACACTGTTACGCCTTAATTATTAATTGTACCAACAAAATTAATAAGACATAAATTTTAGCTGATTGTATCGTCTTTATTTTTTCGCAGAAATTCATTCACGTACTTTTAAAGCAAAAAGCTTATAAACTGTCAAATACACAAGATTGAAAAAGAAAACTCTCAAATTGTGGCAAATTTTCGAAGTGAAATCATAACAATGTGTCAAAGTATTTATCACAATTGTTTTATTTTATTATACTGCGGTTATTATCAAATCACGATATTTCACTCCAACTCGGGTTACGAAAAGTAGGTTATTCATTGCCAATGTTTGTTCTCTGACAAATCGTCATAACTTCTCCGTAGTTGGCACCAAAATTGAGTTATAATTCAAACGTAAAACTTTGTAATTTTCCTTTTCGCTATCAGTTGTTTCTATTTGACCTTTGCCAGTATGTGCCGGAAGAAATTCCTCGAGCGCATTCAAGCAATGAGAGAATACTCTTCAGCCCCAAATTCTCTCTCTCTGTCACTTTTGACAAGTAAATGAATGCATCTTGAGTGGCTTGGTGCACCTTAATGCGCTTTCGTATGCGTATATAAATGGACATATTTCCTTTCAGTGATCACCGAAATCGATATATCAGGTCCGTTCTGGTATTCATGAATAAAGGCAATGAAACGTCTGAAAACATCTACAAACTGTACGCGTAAATTGAGAGAAATATGATTTTTTAATTTTTCTCTAATTTTTCCTCACGAAAAAATAAAAACTGTCAAATGAATGACAGTTTATAAGTTTGACAGTGAAAAGAATTTTAAATCAAAAGAAACAAATTTGTGGAGCCAATTTTAGATTAAAACAAAGCTTAATAATGTTGATTTGTGGAATCTGCAATTTATTTGCAAAAAATAAACGTTTTCCATTGACATTTATTTGAAAACCAACTTAAATTGACATTTTTGAAGACTTCATACGAAAAGCGTGCGGGGGTACCTTTCTCGAATTTGAGAGAATTGTCTCTCGATTTCTGGAATTTGACGTTTTTCAGTTTTTTCTTTTAGAAAAATACCCGCAAATCATAATCCGACAAGAACGGATCTGTGATACCCTATCCCGCATCTTCTAACCCATCCCTAAGAAAATGGGTGTGACCGGCCCATCTGCCAAATGTTACCACTGAGTAACAAATCAGAAAAAAAATAATCAGTGTTCCTTGGAAAAGTAACCAAAAGGCCTAACGTACAAAGAACGTCCTACAAATGCTTTCTCCCAAGAAATTAAGTTTTTTGGCCATTAGCCACTTTAAACAGACACTCAAGCACTTCGGACGCGGACCATCGACACGTACCTAGTAAATAAGAATAACTCGAAATATATCAGTACTGCCGCACTTGTAACGACAAAGATGACGCACTAAATGTTACCATTCAAGACAACCGTCTAGCACAAACTGGTGTGCTAGGTACGGTAACGAAAATAACTTTTTATCTATATGTCTATGTAACGAAAAAAGTCCCATTTTCGTTACATGAACTTGTTATGCACGCTTCATGTTACATATGTGAGTCTTTATCATCAACGGACGCCTACCGTAGCAATGGACTATAATCTCTACTATTAATTGACCGAGACTAATAGTAAACAGAAAATTCCAGTATAACCGAAGCTCCGAAGTTTCCATTTGATTTTAACACTGGAGCATAAAATATCATTTTCTGGGCTTCGTTCCGCATGCCATGTATTTCATTCCCTTCTGATGTCTATACTACAACTGGTGTTGACTGTTGCTCATTATTTATATACTTGTGTGCGAGTAGGGGAAATCTATGTATGTATATGAATGAAGGTAGAAGAGTATTTACATGCCTAGTCTGTCAAGAGTTGTGCTCTTAACGTTTGTTTTAAAAAAGCATAACTGTACAGGGTGACTGCAAAATTAAAATTATGATTTTATTGAACTTTAACAAACTAAATTCGTTTACTTTTTGTAATTTCGAATTGATTGCTGCTGAATAATTGAAATATACACATAAAACCTTAAACCTGATCATGTGCAGAGGTTTTAGTAATTTATCAAAAAATAAGCAAATTGCATGTTGAGTGCAAACTCGTACTCGCACACTCACCGGCACTGAATGTGGGCCAAATACAAGCCGCGTGTTAAAGTACAGGGATGTACCATATCATACAAATATTATATCCGCAGAAATGACCACAGATATGTATTATTTTCGAAATACAAATACGGGTATTAATAAACAATTATAAAGTAAAGAAAAAGTCGGTCAAGCATGAAAGTGCAGAGGGTTCCGGAACAATTATAGTAAATATATTACTAGATATTAAACAAGTATGTAATATTATACTGCTTTTTATTTTAACCAACTATGGACAAGCGAAACGAATTTGTTCGTGTTCTACTTGTCTGCATGTGTGATTGTAACTATGTACGCATATTTTACTTCCTAGTGCCTATATGGATGGACCGATTTTTATTCGGCTGTTCAGAAAAAGACAAGATGGCTGACGATAGATGCCATTTTGTCTATCACTCATATTTGTGAAAATTTTTGAAAAGCCGACATATGTACATGTGTATCAAAATCAACTTAGTTTTCCTGTAATTTATAAAAAGGGGGAACATTCTCTTGAAATTTTCAACATTTTTCGATTCAGTAGTTCCAGAGATACATAAAGGGAGCCTACTTTTTTGACAATTTTTAGTGTTCCGTACCAGAATGGTATATTGTCTGTATTGTCTGTCCACCTGTCTGTATTGTCTGTCCACGTGTCTTCACACGGTTGTAATTTTTGAACCGTTTAAGTTAGAGAGCTGAAATTTTGAACAAAAATAGTAGGTGGTGGACCACAATCAGGGAAAGAAATTTAAAAAGAAAATATTTTTATGGGAGTCCTTTTGGGGGTATAATGTATATGGAAACAAATGTTTTTATAACCCATCATGCAACATATGAAAGTAAAGCTGAACTCCTAAGGAGTTTAAAAAATAGAAATAGACAATTTTGAAAAACCGGTTAAGAAGAGAAGTAATGTTATACGCATTTTTTGTCAAAGATCTTCTACGTCATCTATTAGCATATATCTGGCATAGTTCAAATACAAAATTTGAATAAAATCATAGGAGCCGTTTCCTTGAAAATCGATTTAAAAAAATCGGCCATTTGTACCAGTACAATTAATTTTAAACTTAACGTTGGCAACAAACAAGGGCGCCAAGCGACAAAACTACACTGAACAATTTAAATAATAAGCTCAGAAAATCTATAAGAGAGTTTAATAATGAGACTTTAAAAACTTACCCTACAAGTCTTACAAATGATGCTAGTACCGACTACTCGCTCCGGAAGGCATCAAAGAAAATGAACAGGCCAATAGCTCACATTCCATCAGTAAAAACTAGAGAAGGAACTGGGTAAAAAGCAGCTAAGAGAAAGCCAATACTTTTGCAGAGTATCTTGACGACGTCTTCAAACCTTATGAAAATAAAGGTTATCAAGAAATCGAAGTAAGGTGCGAAGAAGATAGATCTATTCCGCCGGTAAGGTAAAGAACTTGACAAAGAAATTAAATAAAAGCATAAATATAAAAAAGGCCTCAAGGTTTAATTTAATTACAGGAGAAATTTTAAAACAATTTCCACAAAAAGGTTTAAAAAAAACTAGCGCAGATTATAAATGCTGCATTCAAGTTAAGATATGTGCCAAGCATGCGAAGTAACCTCATATCGCCCAATATCGATACTACCAATGTTGTCCAAGTTATTCGAAAAAATGCTGGTACAACGTCTACAAAAGATAATTGATGAAAAATCGATAATCCCAATTCACCAATTTGGATTTAGAAATCAGCACTCTACAATTGATCAAGTGCATAGAATCGCAGATAAAATCGTAAAAGCATTTGAAGAGAAAAATTTATGCTCTACAATATTTCTTTATAAAACACAAGCTTTCGATAAAGTCTGGCACAAAGGATTGATTCACAAATTACAAAGCAACTGCCGAAGCAGTATTCGAAAATTCTGGAGTCATATAATATCAGATCGATCGAAACAAGAAACAGAGTACTCAACATTAAGAGAAATTAAAGCGGGCGTACAACAAGGCAGTGTATTGGGTCCTGTGCTTTACCTCTTATTCACTAGCGATCTGCCTGAAAGTGGAAAAACCACTATAGCAACTTTTGCAGATGCCACTGCTGTACTTGCTGTGGGAGCAACTGTCGAAATAACAACAAAAAAGCTTCAAATAGCAATAAACAGTATTTCAGAATGGACTAAAAAATGGCAGATTGGATTAAATGACCTAAGGTCAGTCCATATAATTTTACATATAAAAACGTACCACACATTTCAGTATACATAAACAACAATGTAGTGGAATACTCAAATACAGCCAAATATCTAGGCATGATCCTAGATGCTACACTGCGTAGAAAAGCGCACGTTGGAAAGAACATGCGATACAGTAAAATGTATTGAGTGATTGGGAGATACTCATCCCTGTCCAACTACAATAACCTATTGCTATACAAGCAGGTTATGAAACCGGTATGGACCTATGGGCTCCAGTTGTGGGCATGAACATGCCAAACAAATTTACCGAAAAAAAATCCAAGTCTTTCAAAATAAGGTACTAAGGAACATAGTTAATGCACCTTGTACATATGCAACGCTGATCTGCATAGAGATCTTAATATTGAAATGGTTGAAGATGAAGCTGCTCAAAGGCACAAAAGTAGGCTTCTCAACCACGTTAACATAGAAATGACAGAACTATGAAATACTGACAATGTAATCAGAAGACTAAGACGGGTAAAACCTCTTGATCTGTAAGAGTTAGCTAAGGCCAAGAAATTAGGTAATATTTTCAAACAAAAAAGTCTTGAAATCCGACAAACGGCAGATTTTTCTTTCCTATCTTTCAAATAATTGAAAAATGAATTGCTGATTAGTCGAACGACTAGCTGCAATCCCATTCGGAATGACGAAAGTCAAATATGAAGTTTGAAGAAAATCCGTACAGAAAGAGAAACAGGGGTGGCCGTGGAGTAGTGGTAACATCATCGCTTGTCACGCTGTTGATTCACGGTTCGAATCCTTAAGTCAAGAATCATCTATTTATTTCGCACGAAATAAATAAAAAAGTCGATCACTTGCGAAAGCTAAGTCAACTCTACTGTGAAGGCATAACACTGGCAGTAGGGTAGTCATATGGCTAAAATGCAACTTGATCGTAATGATGACATCAGGAGGACGGAAAAAATACTGTGAATCATAAGCAACGACAATAATAGCGAAAACAAACAAAATACTCCCCAGTTATCTGGACAGCCACCCTTGGAGTTTACAGAAACTTAATATCACCTGAGTTTCAAACCACACCACTCTGTCTTTCTCTCTGCCTCTTCCCCTTTCCCCAAACGTACGTGTTCTAAAAATTAGTATAAGGGTATTCATATCCCCTTTAACACGTGCAAATTATAAAAAAAAAGATTTGAAAGACCCACTTTATTGAGTTTCTCTATCATATAAACATACATACTCGTAACTTTCAATTTATTCTTTCGCGGCTCCACGAATCTCTGGATATCTAAGCTCCATACACATGCTCGACGAGCACCATCCACACACAAGATAGCTTTTGGAAAAGCCTCTCTCGTGCATCGTGCACGAACACTTTCGTAATGTACGAACATGTATCAACTATGTACGTGCTGCACGCGAGCTATTTATTTGGCGGGGAATAAGCACGCTTTTTACGAACAGTTTTTTAGTAGCCCATTTGTTTCCGTACCGTAGGTACGATTATCAACGTAAATCAGTAGAAGTACGTACGAGTACGTAGTTAAATTCGAAAATAAAATGGACTGGTCAAATGATAAAATTATACAATTAATTAACGCTGTGGAAGAAAATCCCGGCTTGTGGGATGTAACGAATGTTCTATATAAAAACGCAAATAAGAAAAAAGAAATTTTTCATGAAATTGGCAAAGAAATTGGTTACAGTGGTGATGAAATTGAACGAAAATGGAATGTTGTAAGAGGACAGTATAGAAGAGAAAGACGGAAAATTGAAAAAAGGAAGGCATCTGCAAGTTCTGGTTCATGTTGTGTATATAAGTCGATGTGGTTTGCATATCCGTATATGTATTTTTTAGAAAAGTTTATGACTTTTAAACATATTGAAAAAAAGGTGTGTACAATTTGTTTTCACTTGCTGCTCGCGTGCAGCTTGCATTCTGCACGGCAATATAAAAATGGACATAATCTAGTTTTCTAAATATCTGTACCGAAAAATAATTGTTTATTTTTGATTTATTTTCACAGACTAAAGAAGCTCCTTGGTGTAGTCGAGAAGACCTAGAAGAATCTTCCATCGAGCATGATGTGCTTAGCAGAGATTTCGAAACATCAGATATCAAAGATGAACCAAATGAACAGTCAGAGATTAAAGTAAGGAAAATTGATGAGACAATTGTGCATGAAAGCCGCGATCAATATTCAGCTTATGCTGAACATATTGCTCACAGGCTACGCAACTGCAAAAGGGATGACTATGAGATTTATATCGCCCAGCATAATATCGATACTATATTATTTAATTTATGTATGGGTGGTTACACCAAAGTGAATTCTAGCGTGAATGGGCCACTAATTCATAATGAACAACAAACTTCAACCGGTTCATCGGTGCCAGATAGTTTTCAAGGAATCATCACGAAGAAAGAACTTGATCTGTAATTTTTTTTTTAATTATGTACCTAAAATTAGTTTTTGTAAATAAAGTCCCATTAGTTTAACTTATTTCAATTGACCTTGAAGACAGTTCCAGGTTACATACGCTTAATCACAAAAGTTGAACAATTAATGATCAATGGGTTAATTTAGAAACCGGATCAAAAAAAAAAAAAAAAGTTTATCCGCTGCTATTTAACAGGTTATTTTTACCTATCGCCACATTCATCACCTTCATATTTGCAAAGAAAACCCTTAAAATTGTCTCAAATATGTATATGTTGCCGCATGCAATTCTAAAAATGTATCATAATTTTTCCAAAAAAGTATCGAATGCATCAAAATTCTGGAATGTCGAAAGTAACAACAAAACTGATGAAAATTCACAACTTTTTGAAACAAAATGTCCATACTAAGTTAATCAAATTTTACCAAAAACTCATTCAGCGGCCTCTTGATAAGGATTTAGGGGGAAAACAAATAGACAGGGAATAAATGTCAAACATTATTGTTCATATTGTAATATGCAAGCTACGGCTCGAGTAGATAAAACGATATTCTGTGAAATTTATTTCTTTATTTTCTAGTCTATAGAACAATTCAAGTTCACACTACACTATTCTTCGCAAACTCCTTCCTTTGGCGATCCTGCCAGGAGGTCTCTTTCTTCTCAAATTACTTTATCTCCTTTCAATTACTTAATTCACAAATCCAAACTAATTACTTCTTGTTAACTCTCAACTTTCAATTACAACTTCGGCTGTTATCACTTTTCCAATCTCCTCGTGCGATTCAAAACCAACTGCCTGGTCTCGATCGCCATCTGTCCTTAAATAGCCGCATTTCTAATAGCCAGAAACTTATAGCAAATTCTTCGACCACTGGAACAAGAAAATTCTGATGTACTAATTCCAAGATGACAGCTGCAGCCAATAATCTCTTGTGGTTATAATTCTCTCTTATCCGTGACGTCGTCTTAGACATCATCCATCTCTTATCGTGTACATGAACTGTGGAGACTAACCGCAGACACGAACCCCGAATGAAAAGACACTTTGGAATGGGCTGTAGGAGCGTAGTTATTATTATGTTACAATATCATCGAAAAATTGATTTAGGTTTCACTTATGTGTGCGCTTATGTTGATCTCAAACGTACTTCAGACGTTTACTTTAAATCAAATGAGATACGAGGGGCACTTTAGAATATTGTTGAAAATTTAACTTAAACTAACTCACAGTATATCAGTATTTTCGTAGTCGTATGCTGTAAAATAAATGTCCTCCTTGTGAAATTACCTTTATCTATTGTCGATTGCATGCGACAGCAGTACTTCGTATTTTATTTCGCGGAGTACGTATTTATGTGAAATAGTTAGTTATTAAAATTATCACTAACTAATTAAATTAAGTATCCCAACAATAACCGTTCATATCTGCGATTTCCATGTAAATTTGCATTCCCCAAGGACAAAAAGAAACTGTCAAATTTGCTCTCACTTTCTGATGGAATGACACTACGGGAATGACGCAACGTCACTGAGAGACTCACATGTGACTATGGAAATGCTAGAAGTCACTGTCACGCGATTTTAATGTAATGCGACTATGGGAATAATAATGTTTATCTTACTTTGAGAACCGTTAATACTTGACTTGAGCAACAAACTTTGTGGAAAAAAAAGTGGTAACACCTAACCCCAAAATGCACTGATTTGTTGATTTCAAAACTTTCTTACTACAGTAGTATCCAAATCCAAGTTGTACCTTTAGTCAGTTAAAATTCAGAAAAAATTTGCAGAATATAAAACTCTTAAGGGTACGAGTATGTCTGAAACAACGGTCTATTTTTCTTTAAATTAGTAAACAAAGTGTTTTGTTTGGGCCTCTTAATGAACTCGTCAACGAATGGGAAAGAATAAAGGACTGGGCGAGCAATTCAAAACTAATTTTTTTATTTTTTTAAATAATACATTTATTCTGTAATAATTTATAAGTAAAAAAGACAAAATATATACAGACCACTTGTCAAGAGTCTCAGAAATCTTTATAAAATCATTCTCCAGTTCGGCTTGTATCCCTAAAAGAGTGAATTCAAATATGTTAATCTATGTATCTCTGTTCTATGAAAATTCAAAATTACTTGTAAAGTTTTCCATCTAATCTTTGAGCCAGTATTATTCAGCAGAGAAAATAGAATCAGGATCATCGTCACATTCATTTTTTATATGAGCGGTGTCTGAACATGAGAGTTGTAATGGTTTTGGAACATTACTTGCTGAGGGTAGACATGTGTTATCGAATGTATTGCTGGTTTCCGTTTCGTAGGTTTCTAGTATAGCGACTTGAATCTTTCTCTTTACAGATCGAATTAAACGTATGTTATTTCCCATCGCCCTCAACTCAGAGGCAACAAAGGCGCCGAATATGTTATAGTCGTCCTGTTCATTTGAAGAATTTTTAGCAGGCAAGCTCTGGAAATCATCGTCGTTATCATCCCGAGATCGCCTTTCTGGTGAAGATTGTCGATGTGGTGAATTTGACGGTGACTGTTTAATTTGTTCATTCACAGTCTCACTTGGCGAACGATTGTCCTGCAAAAACATACAAATCGGTAATGCACATATAAATAAACTAGCTAGATACCCATATTGCTCTAAATTGGATCTACAGAGTGTTTAGAGGGTTATATGACAACGTGCAACTCAAGAGTGGTGAAAGGTTGGCGTATGTATTCGTATGTCCTATGGCACTCCTTAAATTTTAACGAACATGATGGTGTAAGTTACATCAAAATCGGCGCAGCAGTTTTAGTTCAAAGACGTTCAAATTCAGTGGAAGAGAGATTACTTTCTCGCTTGAGCAAGATAATCCAGCAGATTCTTTTGCCACTTTTGTACACCACAAAACTTAGCCATAGCACCTACATGAGCCTTGTTTCCGCATGCAATATAGTTTTCGTATTGAAAATACTCTCATTTTCAATTACCCGAAATCAGACAAACAGGCAGAGATAGCGACACTTAATTTTATACCATGTATATAATGTACTGATAATGTTTATTATCGAACCCTTTGATTTCTACGCAGAGTAGGCCAGAAAGTAAGGAGAAAAAGTACAACGGATGGTTAGTCTCATCTTCCCACAGCGTAACAAGCACATGAGTAGAGACTGGCTGCAAAGACTGTCTATCTGAGGCCACCTTTGTTTCAGGGTGGTATTCGGGTAGGGCAATGGAATACCAGTGTCCACTGTGACAAAGCAGATGCGGGTTCTGCAACTCTTACATGCTGTTTCTCCGCTGATTCTCACTTAACGCCACCACTTTTTGGAAGCGTTTTCTTCAAAAATGCATTGATAAGTCTTATTTTAAAAATCACATCAGAATACGTGAATTTCGGTTTCAAATACTGAGAGCCACGCTCACAGAAATTTTTCTTATAAAATCACTTAAAAATCTTTGAAATTTGGATCAACAATTTCACAACGGCACACCTGCTTTACACTTACTTTACTAAGGATGTGTTAGAACACAAGACGTGGGGTATAATACCTTCCATTGCAAGCGAATTGTAACTTTCCTGTAAGTTTGTAATACATTTTAAAAATTCTAAAAATTATTGCGCAGATGGCAACACTTTTGAAAATGTATAAGTTCCAAAATTCAATCGGGTGCGAATTATTCCAACATTTTGCTCATTTAAATCACAAAACGCTAGAGGCGTGTGTGAGTGTCGCCGTGCCAGTGAAAGTTGTACAACTTGATAGAAGAACTAGATTAGGCTTCTAGTTTTTTATTTTTCTTTATTTCTTCTATGATACGTCGACTATTGCTGCGATTTACCAGCTGTTCTCCTTATGTACTTACAGCTGTTGACTGCTTTACGGAAAAGGAAATTCTATAATAGTATCCTGAATTTTCATTCACAGAAATAACTGTGAACGTTATTTTTGTTTGACTGCGAATATAACCTGTAAATGTGAATTCACGGATAAATACCGACGAGACGGATTGTTGTAATTTGATCAGCTTCGTGTTACCTTCTCTTATTTTAACGTGCATACATATGTTATTCACGCAGACAAACTTTGAGAAAGAAGAGTATTAGTAGGTAGTTGGCATCTTTGGTTGTTCTCTCATAATTTGCAGGCAAAAAATAAAGGGGATGGAAAAACATTCCATTAGCATTGCAAGCGTATGGATTATTTGCACAAAATGAGAGTATACACACAAATAAATATGGAAGTGACGGGCTGTACTGTAATTTGATCATCTTCGTGCTACCTTTTCTTACTTTTCCATACATAACTATGTACGAGTACGAATATGTATAGATTATTCGCCCACATGAACTTTTCGAAAGAAGGTAGAAGAGCAAATATTGAGTGTTGTGGGTTATTTCTTACTTCAATTTAATAATTTAAAACATTTTAAATACTATCATATATGCATGCATTTTCATAAAACAAAAACTTACCCCATTATCAGGTTCCGAATAACGTGCATCCCTTGAAGAAACTAAACACACTGTAGGATGTTTGATTTCGACATGTTTTTTCAAATTTGATGTACTGGTCTTGTATGATAATTTTGCCCTGCACATATTACACTTCGCGAAACTTTCATCCAATTCGGTAAAAAAATTCCACAAAAAACTAGTTTTACTTCGCTTCATCACCGGCGGCATCTTACAATTCTTTTTCACAGCAAACTAATGCAAATAAAATACTTCTGTTTTGGCGGTTCACGATTCACTACTCGCTACCTCAAACTTTACAGTGTAAAACGTGAATGCTTTGTTGGCAGTTTAAAACTGTGAAGTGAAAGGAAATTCCCTCATTCACTTTTTAACCTTTCAATATGTATATTGTATAATGGTCGTACACAGGTAGCGAACGTGAATTCTCATTCGCAGTGAATATTTCACAGGTAGTGATTTTGATTACTTTCCGGATTATACACACACTAGTTTGAGAAAAGGGGAAATCTATGATAAAGAAAGCATATAAGATAGATGTAAACGTCTCCTCTCTCGTCAAGCTTTGTGTGCGTGCGAATATGTGCTCATATGCTTACAGGGTGATTTTAAAAATAAAATTCTGATTACGTAATTAAATAGGAGTGCGCAGCATATGTTTTTGTAAACAAATTTCGAGAAAACTAAGAGAAATAGCTTAATCAATTCCTTTGAACTTTTTAAGTAATTTGTATACCCAATTACGTAGACAATAGGTTTTGGATTTTATATTATAATATAACCAATATTTTAAATTATTACAAAGAGATTTTGTTTGGGCATTGTTGGTAAGTAGTCCCTTTTTACAAAGGCCCATTTGCGCCACATTGTCATCAAACTGAAACTTAACTTAGATATACATAAGAATTATGTTTAGCTTACTGAAAGTACCAATCGATACTTAAATTTAGCTGACATTTAAAGAATATATTATATTTTAAAGAGAACATCTCACAATTTATTGGAAATTGGTACTTATAATCCAGAGGCAGGTTTTGTAGCCTTAACAGACATACATCGGGTTTGTTTATTGACTTTGTTAATTTTTCGCACATTATTCCTTTATTTTTATAGGTAATTGCTATCACTAAAACTAATACTTAAGATTAAAGCATAGGAATTTTCCTACATAACTGTTGAAGCAAATAAATTGCAAGCAAACTCACTATTAATAAGATATTTAATGCAAGAAATTCGGGCATCGCAGCTGGTCCGATCAATTCATCTATGAACAAAGCACGCCAAATGCTTATCTCTACTAAAAGTATTGCAAACTGTTTTTACCATAATAAAAAGATTCATTTGGGTACTCATATGCAAACGTAATATTACGACTGAAAACATCAGAAAACTGTAGGCGTACGAGTACTGAGAGACTTAGCAAAAGTGAGAGAGATATGAGTTTTTCTTTGTTAATTGTTCTGTAATTTTCTTCGAGAGGGATTTCGCTTAAGACCTTAAAACCGCTTACACGATAATGACAATTAATGACATAAATAATGACGACTATGTCACTCGTGTGACATAGCATTACTCAAGTCAAAAACAACTAAACGATTTTTTTTTTTTTTAAATTTTGTTTGAAAGTTTTGTCAAATGCAGTGGGCTTTACTCAAGTAGAGTTTCCAAAATTAATAAATCGTACAGACAAGACTGACAATTGTTATATTTTGAAGATTTTCCCAAAACTAGCTGTACTCGTACTATCATATCGGTTATGATCTAAATCGTCTAATGTAATTTTCCATTTAACAAAAAATCAAACTTTTTTTGATCTAGATCATTTTTCAGAAATCTAGATTTTTGGAGACTTACGTCTACTCTCATATCATGAAAACATTTCACAGCTGGTTTATATGCATCATACTGAAGTTTGTCTTTCAAAATTGAAAATCTCCACTCCGAGTTCTCATCAATACACTCAAACACATTCATCAAATCACCGAATTGAATTGGGTTTGGATTTGTGACAGCGTGCGGAATTTTTTTTTAATTATTTCACACTTAATTAGCATTATTTGGTCCTCAGAATATTTTTTTGTCTACATAAATATGTTTTTTATTTTCTAATCGAAAATTTCGCAATAAGTGAATTATGAAAGAGTTTGGCATTTATCTTACCATACAGTCAAATTTGCGCTCTGGGTAATCTGACATAGCTAAGAAACCAGGCATCATTTATCCCTATTTTCACTAACACGAATACACATTGCTTTTCAAAATTGCAAATAAATAAAAAGAAACAAATTAATTACAAATAATAGCCATGCATTTAAATGAATGTTTTGACAAAAATATAGGCTGAATCAATTTCTGCATTCATGTCAAATTCGAAATAAATTCAAAGTTACGTTCCAAAAGCTGCTGCGGCTGTCAAAAAGCGCACAAATACGTTAAAAAAATAATCTGGTTTTATGTTGCATTGAGCAAAATCTGGAATGCCCAATGGAATATAACAGACATACGAGTAAGTCATATCCGAGAAATATCTTTTTGGCCCTTTGCCATATGGATCTTTAACTTTCTCATACCTTTGCTGTAGAGAAACTCGAAAAAATGGATCACACAATTCTGTTCCCCTATGGGTCCCTCATCGCTCATATTTATGGACCAAATATTGGGACAGTTTTTCCAGGTTTTTATTTTAAAAAAATGGCAACGCTACTTAATGATACAAATTATCACCGAAAATCCCCCATCACCGAAGGATGATGTTCACCATGAAATAAGCATTTCTTCATGGGGAGGTTTTCAGGCGTAGCTGTGTCTCTCTTTTGTCCGCATGTCCAGATATGTATGTAGGTACGAATGCACGAAAGTTTGTCACAATCACCTTTATATGCAATTTACCTCCATATGTACATGCATTTCTACAATCGCAAAAGTACCGACATATGTTCTTATCTTCTGAATAAGAAAAATATTTTTCACCTCACCCTATATCAATTAGTTATCTTACCCTAGACTCCCCGTATAATAAATAAAAACCGGACCCTATGTTTCCCCTTCATATTTTCACCCTACTAGTTAGCTATGTATTCGTGAAACTGAGCACGCTTGGGGTGACCATCCATCTGCGCTCGTTTAATGACAACGGCATATAAGGAATTTCCCCGCATATGCTACCGTACACACACTTATCTCTTGGGTACCCGTTGTGGGTATTCTACACACTAGGGCCAGCGCACACTGGATCAACTTTCCCCCGGGTAAAACCAGGGTATCTTTTACTTCAATCACACACTGGATGAACAATCCGGGGGAAAGTTGTGTGTAGTACATGAACAGATTTTCATTCTAGTGGTATTTTTGATAATTTGACAGTACACAAACAATTTTCCTTGATTATAGGTTTTGGTTTGTTTATGAATTGAAACAAAGCGTAACAGGTTTGTAAAATATTTATTTCAAAAAAAATTATGTATTTTATTAAATAATTATATTTTATGAATTGAGGAAGAATAATAATTACAATATGGGACTATTTTAGGTAGAAGATTAAAATGGATAATTCAGGTACAGAAATCATATAAAATGGGATACTTTTTGTATTCTTCAACCAACGAATTCCTTGCTCAAAATTTCCCATCTCCTTTTTTTTTTGTAATGTTGAATACTCGGCTGCTAAATTACAAATGATATGCGCATGACACATACATTTTTTTACCCCTCGAAATTGACAACTTATGTGTGTATTGGTTTTCCCCCGATGTTCAACCACTTCAACGCGTTTACCTCGTTTCATCACCCTCTTCAATAAAGTCAGTTTTACCCGGGGGAAATGATCCAGTGTGCGCTGGCCCATACAATTTGTAAATACATTTTTCAGTTTCTGTTTGAAGTTAGTTTAAGTGTGTTCATGTGAGGGAGTGTTGTTATTTGGGTTTTTTTTTTTTTTTTGTTTAAATCATAATTAACCAGCATGACAACGCCACGAAAAAGGAAAGAATTAACAATAACTGAAAAGCTGGAGATTACCGAATGTTTAAAAGGGAACAAGTGTTCGCGAAAGGATATTGTCGACCGATTCCAATGCAATACATCGACAATTAATCGCATTTTGAAGAATGGAGATCAATTCAGAAAAAATTCACATCACGAAAAGTTAGACAGAGCTGTTACACAATGGTTCCACATGATGCGGGAACGAAATAATTTTATAAATGGTCCTATAATAAAGAAACAGGCCATAAAATTTTCTAAAATGTTAGGTGTTCCCAACTTTTTGGCAAGCAATGGTTGGCTTTGGCGATGGCAGAAAAAGGAGAATGTTGCCTTAAAAACTTTACGTGACCAGAGAAACGCAGCCGGTACTATTGCACCAAGAAAAGCGAAAAAAGTGGACTTGTCATCGATATTGGCAGAAATCACAGACTGTGATAGGCCGATAGTAGAATTTCCTAATCCAGCACCGTGTGATAATTTGAGGTCGGGTCAAAAAGTAGTTAATGAAACATCTCTGTTTGACGAGGGAGATAATCCGAAAACTGCAAATGCAGAGGAAGTTGAAGTTGAGGTTGATGTCGTAGACGATAGAGTGCCGAACAAAGATGAAGCAAGTAAGGCGCTCGAGACGTTACTTCAATATTTATACGGCAATGGTATTAATCTCAAGACCCTTGATGATGTTAAGCTGCATTTAACACGCATTTCTTCGGAAAATACGGTAAGTGATATTGTTAAAATAATAGAATTGTTTACTTCATTAGAGTTCCTTCCATAAGGAACTTGTCTGTCTGTTTGCGCGTCAGTATGTGACACACCTGTAACTTTTGAACCGTTAGACGCTAGTAATAGAAATACTAAAAGCAACTCCTAATCTCGCTGATAGGTGATCGTAAGTTTCATTTAAATTTTTTTTTTTTTTTTTTTTTTCTCGAGGTTAGGTGCAAAATCTTCATAGACACTATGAGCCCGGTGCTCAGTGAAATTTTTGCTCACTTCACAAAAGTTTTTATTTTCTGAATAAGAAAAATATTTTTTGCTTCACCCTGTATCAATTAGTTGTCTTACCCTAGACTCCCCGCATAATAAATAGAAACCAGACCATATGTTTCCCCTTCATATTTTCACCATACTAGTTAGCTATATATTCATGAAACTGAGCACGCTTCGGGTTACCAACCATCTGTACTCGTTTAATGGCAACCCGCATATAAGGAATTTCCCCGCATATGCGACCGCATACACACTTATCTCTTGGGTACCCGTTTTGAGTATTCTACACACTATCAATTTGTAAATACATTTTTCAGTTTCTGTTTGAAGTTAGTTTAAGTGTGTTCATGTTAGGGAGTGTGGTTATTTGGGTTTTTTTTTTGTTTAAATCATAATTAGCTAGGATGACAATGCCACGAAAAAGGAAAGAATTAACAATAACTGAAAAGCTGGAGATTACCAAATGTTTAAAAGAGAACAAATGTTCGCGAAAGGATATTGTCGACCGATTCCAATGCAACACATCGACAATTACTCGCATTTTGAAGAATGGCGATCAATTGAGAAAAAATTCTAACCGCAAGCGAAGACGAATTCGTTCAGGAAACTACGAAAAGTTAGATAGAGCTGTTACACAATGGTTTCACATGATGCGGGAACGAAATAATTTTATAAATGGTCCTATAATAAAGAAACAGGCCATAAAATTTTCTAAAGTTTTAGGTGTTCCCAACTTTTTGGCAAGCAATGGTTGGCTGTGGCGATGGCAGAAAAAGGAGAATGTTGTCTTAAAAACTTTACGTGATCAGAAAAACGCAGATGGTACTACTATTGTTGCACCACAGAAAGAAGTGGACTTGTCATCGATATTGGCAGGAATCTCAGACTGTGATATTCCGATGGTAGAATTTCCTAATCCAGAATCGTGTGATAATTGGTGGCCGGGTCAAAAAGTAGTTAATGAAACAATTCCGTTTGACGAGGGAGATAATCCGAAAACTGCAAATGCAGAGGAAGTTGAAGTTGAAGTTGATGTCGTCGACGATAGAGTACCGAACAAAGATGAAGCAAGTAAGGCACTCGAGACTTTACTTCAATATTTATATGGTAATGGTATTAACCTCAAGACCCTTGATGATGTTAAGCTGCATTTAACAGGAATTTCTTCAGAAAATGTGGTAAGTGATATTGTTGAAATAATATTGTTTCTTCATTAGTGTACCCTCCATATGGTATTTGTCTGTCTGTTTACGCGTCAGTATGTGACTCACCTGTAACTTTTGAACTGTTAGACGCTAGTAATATAATTACTGAAAGCAACTCCTAAAGTCCTTCTCATGGGTATGTGAAAAATCGTCTGAGGTTTCCATTATGCGCACTAAGCAAATTTATTTTTTTCTATTTTTTTTTTTTTTTACTTTTAAAGTTTTCAATTTTCACAGAAAAGTGCATGTGTATACAAACTGCACAAATGGACGCGTTCACCGAAGAGGGGGATGGGTGGGGTGGTGAATGCAGTGAATGTTGGAAAATATAGATATTGCCATATGTCCCAAAGATAAAATAATTTAAAGTAAATTTTGTCTTTTTTGATATTTTTTTTTTTTTTTTTTATTGACTGAAAATATTATACTGCTAAATACTCCAGAGTTAATATAATTAAACATTAGCTCCAGGCGCCTGCCTGACAGTTGTTGACATACCATTAGCGTAGCGACGAAGTCGCGTGAGCGGCTAAACCCTGCGGAAAAAAGGGTTAAAATCCTGTTAGTGAGCGAAGCGATCCACCCAGCCCATACTTTAAATACACCAGACTTTCTTACAGGCGCCTGCCTGACAGTTTTTGGTATACACTTATTCAACTATGTAACTTCGTTTAAAGCGCCAGGTGATTTTCACTTAAACTGGCAACACTCAACTATAAACAAATGAAAAACATGCGAAAAAAAATTTTCATTTCCTCAAGAAAAAATATTATATTTATGTTTTTTTGGCCATTTTAAGCCAGAAAAAAATAAAAATAAAAAATTTTGTTCAGTGCGCATAATGGAAACCCGCCCTGAAAAATCTTCATAGACACTATGAGCCCGGTGCTCAGTGAGATTTTTACTCACTAAACAAGACCTCCCTTCGACTGCTTTATTACGACTAAGTTTCCTTATCAAGCAGTTTTAGTTTCAAAAATATTCGCATTGGACAGGTAGCTTTCCAGCAAAAGCACCTGCCAAAGCCCGTCACTAAATGCGGCTGGTCCTTATTGCGCTAGAGCGAATTGTTTCTTTCGTTGTAGTGGGCGCACGAGGTTTGTCTCGTACATAATTTAGAGTATAACGTTGTTGCAATGATCACGAAGACGGATATGGTGTTTTCGAGCAAAGTTCGTTATTTCGTCATCGACGGTAGTTACTCCTAAGTCTCTGTGGATATCATTATTTCTGATATACCATGGGACATTTACTATGACACTCTTAGCACTTTGTTTTGAAAAAAATATAGGATATCTCTATTGCTTCGTTTGGTACAACCCCAAAGTTGTATACCATAAGTCCTTAAACGGGTTTAAGCACTTGCTGGTATAAAAGCAGTTTGTTATATATGCTTTCAGCCACCGTCTAACCTTCAAGCCAGCAACATCGTGTACATTCAAGTGGTCTGCTCACTCTTTTCGTTGGTGCAATCTCCCGCTATTTTCATAGCTCTATATTTCGCTCTTTCTTACTTTCCATATCGTACAGTTAGTGAAAAGTTAAGTGCAGAGTGAAAAAAAGATTAAAATTCATTATACTATGGCCTCTGGGCCACGTGTCCTCTCGGGCAGTCGATTTAGCGCGCTTGACACGGACCTGCTAATCGAACCCAAATACAGGAATAGAAAAAAAACAATTTCCCCCATAATAGAATTAAACAATGTGTATAACTCCATTCCCAACAACCCCAAATTCATAGTTATTTCCCCCACAAATGTGGATAAACCCCTCTCATCATTCAGTGTTTTCTTGCTCAAAAAAGCTATTGACAGTATAAGCACTGCTTATGACCACATTACACAACTTAGAGATGGTAACCTCCTAATTATGGTTAAATCCCAAAAAATGGTCGATCTCTTCCAATCAAAAAAAAAAAAAAAAAAACACACTTTCGAACCTCTGTCCGATCAAAGTTACTCTCCACACTAACTTGAACTCTTCTAAAGGATCTGTATACGCCTCCTTCCTTATCAACGTGCCAGAAAGCGAAATAGTTGAAGAAATGAGGTCACAAGACGTCACGATCGTCTTTAAATTCAAAAAATCTGTAGACGGTACCCAACGACCCACCGTCCTAGTTCTCTTCACATTCTACCTTTTCCAACCTCCAAGTGCAGCATGTATTGGTAGGTACAACGTCAAAGTTGTACGGTCGTAGATTTTTACAAACCGTCAACTATCAACCTCTACTTGAATCGTAGGAAGGTTGACGTTGATTTTCGTTCTTGTGGACGAAACTGAGCGACGACGAACTTCTTAAGCGAAAACGACGGCGACGAGAAAAGAAAGACGAGGTTTCGACCACTGATGGTTTTGACAAAAAAGAATGCTCACGAGTTTCAACTGCTTTAAAAAAACATCCTTCATCGTCTAAAACATGCGCTCTTTATCAGCAAGCAAAAGAAACCATCAAAATAAAAACTTTTAAAAAATGCAGCATGGCGGAAGCAAAAAAAAATATACAAAGAACAAAACCCAATGATTACATCCGTTCTTACATACTCCACAGTCGCAAGAAATGCAGCCCAAGCTAAATCAACATATTGGGGTCTTAATTAAAAACAATATCCCCCACAAAAAAATCCCCATTATCTCAAATATATTGAGTTTAGCTTTTGAAATACAATGGGAACTCAAAATCACCGTATGATCAAACAATCACTAAAACGGATCAATGAATATTCTCCACCAAATTCAAACTTCAGTTCTGTGGGGTTCCCCCAACACCAACTCCAGAGGAGCAATCTGGGAAAATTTTCTAATTGACTCCAACTTCATGGTCTTAAACGACGGCTTTCCCACAACATTTCTCTAGCCACAATTCCCTAACCAACATCGATATAACATGCTGCTCTCCTGATTTATATAGAAAAGTTTCCTGGGAAATTTTGGATAATCTCTAGAATAGCGATCACTTTCCAATAATTTTCACCGTTAACATTGGTCCGGTTTACTCAAAAATACAGGTAACACCCAAATTTAAAACTGAACTTGCTAACTGGGCTTGTTTTGGCAAGCACATTATAGAAAACCTATCAGTTAATCCCGCCTCGCCCAATATTAACAAAGAAGCGGTTTTGATCCAGAGAGCTATTCGTACGGCAGCTAACATTTCGATCCCCCAAAGTAAACATACCGCCATTCATAAACGTACAGTGCCCTGGTGGAATTTCGAGTTGGCAGCATTTAGAAATGGAAAAAATTGTTGCCTGGCGACTTTTCAAAAGATCCCCCACTCGAAGTAATCTAATAACTTTTAAAAAAACCAACTCAAAGTTTCGTAGAAAAGCTAAAAATAACAAATCAAATGGTTTAAACGACTTCACTGCATCGATTTCCCCTAACTCTTCCGCTAGCAAAATTTGGCACAATATTCGGTGCCTAACAGGTGATTGTATTGTGTCACCGAAATCAATAACATCAATCGAAACCCCTGCAGGTACAGTATCAGCTTTACCTGATATAAGTGACCACAATTTTCCAAAGACAACAACACAAATAAATTAGCATCTTTAAATCTTTTCGTCGACTCTAATACCACCACTTCATCAGCTAGACTTATCGAAGGCCCTATAACTGAATTAGAATTAGAAACCTGCTTAGCTAAATTTAAAGGTAAAACTCCCAGCCGAGATAGAATATCATATCCCATGATAAAGAACCTCTCATAATCTGCAAAAACTAGACTCATCAAGTTCTACAATAACATCCTTAACACTGGAGTCATCCTTCAGAGCTGAAAATCAGCAACAATATTTCCTCTACCTAAACCAAATAAAAGCATAAACACCGTTAATGGTTTCCGGCCAATTTCACTCATTCCATGCATTTCGAAGGTACTGGAAAAAATGGTTGCAAAACGGCTGCTTTGGTTTGCTGAATACAGAAAACTCACTAGTCCTAACCAAGTCGTCTTCCAACGTAACAAGGACTGCCCGGATGCCTTTCTGCACTTAGACTTTTATATAGCAAACGCATTACCGGCCCATAATTGAAAAATTGGGGTATCGGTCCCAAAATCTTTAATTATATCAAGTCTTTTCTATGTAACAGGGCAATTTGTGTAAAAGCTTGCTTTTTTTTCCCCCTATCTTCCCTCTTTTTAAAGGGATCCCACAAGGTTCCTCACTATCTGTGGTATTATTCATTATTGCTTTTGATGATTTAACTCAAATTATGGCTAAGCAAACGCTATGGGATCATTGTGTGTACGCAGATGACATGTACTCGTATATTCTCTGCAAACAAAACGATTTAGTTAAAACAAAAAGTTTACTGCAAAAAGCTATAAATGATATTTTAAGCTGGTCCTCATACTCTGGGGCTAAACTAGCACGCGAGAAATGCAAAACCTTGCACATACATATGTCGCAAGACCTCTTGTAGTAAACTTTCGCTTAGCATTAACAATGTAAATATCCAAACTGTTACCACCCTAAGTATTCTTGGTTTAATTTTTAATAACAAATACTTAAATGCAACTTGATCGTGATGATGACATCAGGTGGAGGGAAAAAAATACGGTGAATCATGAGCAACGACAAAAAAAAAAAAAAAAGCAAAACAAAGAAACTCCCCAGTTATCTGGACGCCACCCTTGGAGTTTACTGAAACTTAATACCACCTAAGTTTCAAACCCACTACACCAATCTTTCTTTCTCTCTCTCTCTCAATTTCTGCAAACGCCCGTGACCTGAAATAATTTAATGGTATTCATATCCCATTTGGCGCGCGCAAATTATAAAAAAAAAAATTGGAAAGATCACTGTTTAGAACTTAAAAAGAGCTTAGCTGTAAGGGCAAATATTGTAAACTATCTAGCAAGTAAAAAATGTAACGCATCTAAACACTCTTTGTAATATTAGGGTGGACATGGTGTAGGACATCATCGCTTGTTCACGGTTCGAATCCTGATGTCAATCATCTATTTATTTCGCATGACAAAAATAAAAAAGTCGATCAATTACGAAAGCTTATGTCAACTCTACTTCGAAGGCATAACACTGGCAGTAGGGTGGTCATATGGCTAAAATGCAACTTGATCGTGATGATGACATCAGGAGGACGAAAAAAAAACTGTGAATCATAAGCAACGACAATAATAAAAAAACAAAAATACTCCCCAGTTATCTGGACGCCACCTTTGGAGTTCACTGAAACTTAATACCAGATGAGTTTCAAACTAACTACACCAATCTTTCTCTCTGTCTTTTCCCCTTTCCACAAAACGCCTATGGACTGTTCATCTATGAAAATTCACCGAAATCCACGCTTAATCTCATCAAAGGCCCCCTATCACCAAGCTGCTCGTAGAAGTATTAATGCTTTTTCCCACCAGCACCGTGAATAATATGTTGGTAGAAGACGGTCTCCCTTCGATTGAAGAACGCATTGTGGCTGCAAGAGCTAAACTCTATATTAAGCTTTCGTTCTCCCACGGCTCAATAATTGATAAAGATGTTAACTCTGCATTAACGCATTGAATCGGCATTCTCCCATTCACTGAAAATAGCAAGGCAATGACAATTGCCCATCAAAAGATTTAGTAACTATTCAACAAGATACCCACGATGGTCCATAAAACTATCATCCTTTACTATGACTTTGGTGACTTATCAGAAAACAAATACACCAACATTATTGTTCCGTACATTATTTCTTGACATCTCTTCCAACTTAAAATCCAAAGGACATCTTTTGTCTCCACTCACGAAAACGGCAACTTAATCAACATTGGCGTATTAAACCGAAGTGCATCCATCTTTACCGCCGAAGCTATAGCCATTCTCAAAACAGTGGCTGCAATCTCGACTGTTCGAGGCAAATTTGTTATATGTTCCGATAGCCTATCGGTACTAAAGGCCATTAAAAATCCAAATCACGACGCTGATATCATAAACAGAATTAGAGACCAAATTATAAAATCAAACTAATGTGGGTCCCCAGTCACACAGGGATTCATGGTAACGATCATGCTGATGCAGCTGCTAACCTTGCTCATAACTCTCCAGTCCACACATTTATAAATTATTGCTTCAAAACATCAACTTGTATCTCAAATCTCAAAAATTACTAGAATAGTACAGCTACAAACATCATTACTCTGCCATCAACACAGACCGATCTCATCCGCTCTACCCTACCACCACATCAAAAGCCATGAACTCCGTTTTCGTCAGACTTCGGTTAGGCTACACAGCAGTTATGCACCAACATCTTCTCAGGAAAGAAAATCCACCAATATGCCAAATCTGTAAAGCCAAGATAGATATCAACCACGTTCTAGGCATAGGAGTATCTGGAACCTGTTTGTAAGTAAAGTTAACATGAGTTGATTTGGTCTCGTTGAGAGCAAGCCGCCAAATCTTTGTCCACTTGCAAATTTTGTGCAAAGCTCGATGTATCTGTTGTTAATATAGCCGTATCGTCCGCGAACGTAGCTACGACAGTGCCTTCTTCTTCCTGTATATCTCGAGTGTACAATAAGAACAAGACTGGGACCAAGAACACTTTCTTGCGGTACTCCGGCAACGATTTCATTAAATTGGGAGTATTCCGATCCGTGTTCTACGGAATAGATTGTTCGCAAGGTAGGATTCTAAGATCTCATATAAGTGTTCCTATCTTAACTTAAACTTCAAGCCTTCAAGCCATACCTTGTCGAAGGCTTGAGAGCCGTCCAGAAAAGTGCTTTTTCTCCTCTAAGGTTTTCTCTATTTCATTTGTTATTCTATAAACCTGATCAATTGTGGAATGCTTTGTTCTCAACTTTCTTTAATGACCTGTTGTAGGCGCTTTAACAGAAGCTTTTCAAATACCTTAGATACTATCGGCAGGAGAGATGTCGGTCGGTACGATTTTTTGCAGAAGCTTGATCAGGGCTTTCTTTGGCAATGCCTTGAGGATCTGTCCGGTTAATAAAACATATCCAGGGCCTTGTTATTTTTAAAATTTTTTATTGTCTGGTAAAGTTCGACCAACGACACGCTCTTTATTTTAAAGTTGTCAGGTGCCGTAATCGTACTACCAAGGTCTTCTGTTAGCGCCTGTCTGTCAAATGGCTTAAACGTTTCTCCCAGGTGCTGTTTTAAGCGACACATTCAGAATAATATTTTCTGTACAATATTTCCTAAAGCCGTCCCAATTAGTTTTGTTGGTAGTTAATCCAGGGGCCCTTTCTTTTTTCATTAGACGCTCGCTTATTGTCATGATTACTGGTGAATGATCTGAGGAGAGATCGAAACTTTCCTCGACGTTTGTAAAGTCTTTAGCTACACCTCTTGTAATGAAGAAGTCTACAAGGTCAGGAGTTGTTGCTCTGTCGGTGGGCCAATATGTCGGTTTTCCCGTCGAAAAGAAGTCAACATTAAATTGCATGCCGGCTTCGTAAAGTAGTCTGCCTTTAGTTGAATCGCATCTTGAAGCCCAAAAGGTGTGTTTCGAATTGAAATCACCACCGACAATAAAATTCGATCCAAGTGAGTTCAAGAGATTTATATAGTTGATCTCTTCTAGTTTGTATCGAGGAGGACAATAAATGGACGCGATATTGTAGTACGAGTGCTTATTTCTTACGAGAACTGATCGGTCTCAATAATTGTATTTATAGAATGCTCAATACAATCTTTAATGAATAGGGAAGATGCGCCTCTAGCCCTTTCGGACGGATGGTAAGCATGGTAAGCACAGTATCCTAATTTTACACTAGATTTCTTTTCCAAGTGCGTTTCAGAAATTAAGCATATGTCATGATAAGGAGTGATCTTACGGAACAAAATCATGTTTCCAATACTTTTTTGAACGCAAAATAGTTGGTCTATGAGCCAAAATTTTAATTTTACCACTCTGTCACGTCACCTGTTTTTCTTAATTATTGCTGCTATTCCTTATGGCTTAGTATCTACTAATTGTTCACATTCTTCACCAGTAAATGATTGCAAAATATTAGTTATTTTATTTTTTAAGTCCTGAAGAGTCCTAGCCGGATCTTGTGTTTGCAGCGGCAGTTTGGCGCCGGTTTTCTTTAATAATTTTTTTCAACACGACAACCACGAGGTTTTGCTATCGTTAGATGTCCCATTTTTTTTTTTCCTATTTCTACATTTCCTTTTTTGTATTTTGTGATTATGTTTTGCACTGATGATCGCAGCAAACTAAAATCCCGTTTGGAATGCCTTAATTATCTACTCCCTAAGATCTCGAGATAGTGTAACGCCATGCGCCATGTTTGATCAACAACTGTTACCAACTTTGCACAAACAAAATGCTCACGCAATAACAAAAATCATTTCTCTCAATTTGTTCGTAACGCTTTAACAGAACACTATTAAAATAGTACTAGATCAACTATTATGCATCAAGAAAAGAGCAGACTAACTATTATGCTCTTATCTTTGCTTCAGTAAAACTTACCGTATGTTTCATTTATTTTGTTTTTTTTTTTTTGCTCTAATTTTACTTAGAATAAGTTTTCGTATACTTTTTTTTATAGATGACTGGTACCAATCAATTAATATTTAAGCATGGGAAAGAATTTTTGTGTTAAAAGCTAAGTAGACCAACTATTTTGCGTTTATCGCGAATAATATTAAAATCACGTGTATTTTTTTCACCCACCATTTTCACTTGAAATGCTATTGACCGCCACTTTAAAACCGACTTAGAGGCCGGTGAGGCACACCTAAATTGTTTCCTTTTTCCTTTTTAAGGAGTGACATTCGTGTTTATTACTACCGATTTGGAGTAAGAGACGACAAAAATTAGAGTTTATTACTAATAGCCATAGTATCTGGTGAACCGAAAATAACCAGAAGAAGATATAGAAAATATCATGCGATATATCAATCGAAAGCTAGAGTTCGATTAATGTAAAATGTATATGTATATTTTTTAGTGTTCCCTACAAGAATGGTATAAAACAGAACACAAATGGATTCAATACGGTCTCCGTCAGTACGTCACTGTAACTTTTGAACCATTAGATATAGAGCTGAAATTGTGCGCAAAGAAATTATGTGGTGAATACTATTAGCTAGACTTAAAAATATATTTATTTTAAGGGGGCATATAATAATGCCTTCAGGGAAAACAAATAATTTTCCACCCCAATATGCGAACAAAAAACCCAAAAACCAAGTCTATTTCCGAAAGTATTACGAAAAATAAAAGAAGACCTGACGCAAGTTTTTTTGAAAAAGTATCATACTTTACCCCTGCTTCATCTGATTGTGATGATTTTAGGGCAAACATATTTACAAATGGGCGCCATGTCTCAGTGGTTAAGTGCGCGATCACTGAGCGGGAGGTAAGGTTCAAATCCAAGAAAAAAAAATGTTTGTCACGATCGTCATCTCGCGGACGTCTGACAAACATCCAAGAGTAGAAATTGTAATGGGAACCTTTTCTCAATCGAAAGAGGTGCCCTTCGGAAACTGCATAAAACTGTAGGTCCCAACCATTCATTCGGCGCGCTGTTAGCAACAGAATATTGTTATTATTGTTATATCTACAAGTCTGAATTAGGTTGTTTTAGGTGCAACTTTAATTAAAATCCGTTTGGTAGTTCTTAAGTTAGTTGTGTGAGAAGGATGCTTCGAAGATTTTTAAAACTCTTCCCCATAACTTACAACCACTGATTAAATAATTTTTAGGTGAAACACAATCGTGTAAGCTTGCAAGTAAAATTTCATCAAAATCTGTTCAGACATTCTTGAGATGTGATATAAGTATTTATACCCCGCCCCACATTTTATCACCAGCTTATTTTGAAACTTGTTTTTGTATACAAATGTATTAATCCATTGGAACATGCACACCTACATACATATTAGGGCAAACATACCATTCAAATTTCATAAAAATTCCTTCAGTGGACAAACGGACAAGTAAACATGGAACAAATAATATTTGTTTTGATCTGTCTCTTACAAATACCTACGATCATATCTACACATCACAAAGTGTTTTAGTCTGGTAGTATCAGTGCAATTAGACTCAATTTTCTTTTCTTTTATTTTAAAAATAAAAATAAAAAAAATTAAGTGCACGACTGAGTCGCACGAACTTGCACCTATATGCTATTTTTTTTTCAAATCACTCACATTTTAAATTTAAATAAAATCATTTAAAAAATATTGGAATACGTGGGGTGAAAAATCACCCCACCATATCTTACCCCATCTTCATACAATTTCAATGATTTTAAGACACATATCTATATATCTGACATATGTAACTCAAAACATTTATCAAAATCAGTTCCACTCACACTTGGGCCCATTTTGACAGTTTTTAGACTAAATGATCTACGTGTCAGGATGTACAACACATGAATACAAATTAGAGCTGTGTGAGGACAAACATATGGGCAGACATGGAACAAAAGATGTTCGCTTGACCTGACCATTTCAAGTATGACCATAGTTTTCTATTTTTCTATTTTTTTTTTATATTATGATTGATGACACATGCTTATAACATATTTGTTGCCCGAAATTCATTGCTGTACCCCAGATCCCTGTATGACAAGATCGACCTAACTTTAGTTGCTGTTCGCAAATATAAACATTTAGTGGTCTGCCGCAATTATTTTTCTCTGTCACAAACTATGTATTAAAATCAATACACCCTATAAGACAAGGTGTAAACAAATAAAAGTTTCTAATACAAATATATTTTTATTTATTTTTACAGAATGCAGAAGCTGTACTACATCAAGAAGATATGGAAGGATCCTCCATGGAGCATAATTCGCATCAATGTAATACATTAGACTGCGAGCCATCAGACATCATAGAAATAGTAGAAACAAATGAAGTACCACAGACTAAAAAGAATAGAACCAACGAGTCAATTGTATGTGACGTCTCACGCGATCAATATTCAGTCTACGGTGAACACATCGCTCATAGGTTACGCGGCTGTAAAAGGGAGAACTGTGAAATTTATACCGCACAGCATAATATCGATGATATAATATATAATTTGTCTATGGGTACTTATACCCGGGTGAGACATACGGTGAATATGTCACGAAATGATAATGTTCGCCAAAGGTCTATCACTTCAGTACCATCGAATAATATTACACCAATTACACAGGTCTATATTGAGAAGCAGGAGCTTGATTTGTAAATTTGTATATGGTATTGTTTATTTAAACTAGTTTTTGTTAATAAAATCATGTTGATATAAGTTAACACATCTGTGGCATTCTTACTGCCTCAACAGAAAAGACTACAGGCAACTTACTGGCGCTTTTAAGAAAGATCCTTATTTTATTAATGTGGTAAGTTTGAGCGGTACAACTACATATATGTCAAATATTGTGTAAATATCGATTTTGAATAAAATCGGCCATTAGTAAGTACCGTTAATTTTGGGGTTAGAGTGAAAATTGCGATTTCGTCTCGAATTGTGACCCTTACAGATCCCAGATATGAAGTATGAAGAAAATCTGTCCGACCGTTTTAGGCCATACATAAAGACAAACAGAATTGAGATTCCCACCTTTTTAGATTCTCTGTTGTTAATAATAATAATATTTTGACACTAACAGCCCAATGCAGGGACTGGTCTAATTTCTCGCAGCTACTCGTGCTGTGCGTCTCCGAAGGGCAATTTTTTCGATTAAGAGAAGCTTCTCATTGCAGTTTTACTCTCGGATGTTTGTCAGACGTTCGCGAGAGGTGGTCGAGTTTTTTTTGTTTTTCTTAGATTCGAACCTTAAATCTCTCGCTCAGTGATCGCGCACTTAACCACTGAGCCACGGCGCCCACATTCTCTGCGGTTGAGTTTGATTAAAATCTCGAAATCGAAAATTTTCAGGAAACCAATGCTTGCCCTTATAGGTTCAAGTAAAAATTAACAATAATACAATGGAACTGTTTTGAGTCTGAGTGCTACAGTGAAACGTTTCCAACCTTGAAAAAAAAGTTCAATGGACTAGAAACAACCATCACCGTAAATAGCTTTGAGAAAGCAAAGTGTATTTTAAATAATAAAAAAAAAAAAAAACCGCAAAAGTTAAGACAATATTTTTCTGTGTGAGCTCCAATTTATAGGAACCAATCTAAAGGGTATTAGAGTGGAGGAAATCATGTGCTACCCTCTACATTCTCCAAAATTTATTATAACGACAGGTGATGTTTTCTTTTTTCTACATATTATGTACATATATAAGCTAAACAAAAATCTGAAAAAAACGTACATCCCCGCTAAAGAATATGAAAACTTGGCAGCACATGCATCTCAATGACACTTTAACAATCAGTTGTGTGAGCGCAACGACATCTACCTGTCGATTATTTTCCTCCTTTTTTTCTTGCCATTAGGCACCATTGGTTTCTGTGTATTTTACTATGTCATATTACTACGTAATAAAGAATTCAATTTTAGTTTTTGGTAAAGACGCACGCCTTTGATTTTCTTTTAACACGCAATCCTCATATTGCACCACGAATTTCATAACCGAGCCACACTGTTACATGGCGCAGCCGGTATCTCAACCTACATACAATAAAGAAACAACCAACACCCGACAACAAAATGTCTCTCGTCCAGCAACTCTTAGAAACGACCATCGACGCAGAAATTCTGAACCAGTTCACGAAGGATGCACTCCAAACAGAAGTCAAATCAAGAGGACTGGAAACAACAGCAACAACAAAAGATGAGTTAATTCAAATCATAATCAAACACAATAAAATCCTATCTACCCTTAAAGCAAGGAAAATCGAACCATCAGCAGGTACTTCTAGTTCGGTAGGGACTTGTCCAGCAGTTATTCAGACTGTCGTCATCAACCCAGACGTTCACAATAATTACGGACAATTGGACCACCGCTTGTTTATTACAAAACAGCAAATTTAATCGTAAATTCGCGCGATGGCTCCTAGATTTACAATCATACAATTTCACAATAAAACACAAATCAACCAAACAAAATATCTGCGCGGATGCACTTTCAAGAATTTCGGAAAATACAATAGCCCAACTAATTTTAAAATCAAACGATGAATCGCGAATTTCAATAGCCCAAATCAACGACCCGGAATGCAACGATATATTACAAATTCTAACTAGAGACTCTAATACAAAAAACGACAAAAAAATCAAAGAAAAATACTGCATCCAGAATAACATCCTGATGCACAAAGACAATAAAGGCCGCGGATGCATCCAAATACCGAAATCGCTTCAAACAACCATTCTGGAAATGTGTCACGACAACAGTGGACACATGGACAATGAAAAGACATTATCAAAACTATCTAAACGCTATTTCTGGCCATCATACTTCAAGGACTGCAAGGATTACGTATCTAGCTGTAGCACATGTCAGCAATTTAACCACAGGACCACCAAGAGACTGGGCCTCTTGAAACCAAGAACAATCCCGGAAAGACCGTTTGACGTTATTTCAATGGATCACTGCAGCTTCCCAAAAGACAACAAAGGTAACACTAACATTCTAATTTTAATTGATCACACAACTCGATACATTGTTGCAAAATGTGTCCCCGACGTTAGTTCGCGCCATGTTACGAACCTAATAAAAAACAGAATCATTCTAATTTACGGCGCACCGAAAACCATCATCAATGATAATGCTACCAGCTTCACCTCACTCGAAGTTCAAAATTTCTTCAAAGATTACGGAATCCAAAGTCGCACGACTCCACCATATTGGCCCGAATCGAATGGACTTATCGAGCGCGAAGTTAAAACAGTTTCTTCAATTCTCCGAAAATACATTTCCGAAAGGGACATCGCACACTGGTCATCTTACATTCCTGAAATAGTACAAGCAATTAACGCAAGCAAACATTCATCACTTCAAGAATCACCCTTCTATCTACTCCATGGATTCGAAGCCAGAATTCGGGACGAACTTCTTTTGGGTACGGTAGAGTGCCAAGTCAATAGACCACAACAAATTGCACAACTTAACTCAGCCCGCCAAACAGCAATAGAAAAGCTAAACAAATCACAAAGTCAAGCAAAAAACCAGTATCGATCAACATAGACTAAACTTTACCATGAAAGAGGGTGATCTGGTACTAGCATTAAATCCCAATAAAAATAGTAAATTATGCCCAATATATGAACCGACACCATATGAAATAACAAATATTCTCGGCGACAACGTTATAAAAATTCGGAAGTACAACGAACTTGGACAAGAAATAATAAGAATCGTTCACACCGGACAGATAAAAAGATATAAAGAAAGAAACAACAATCAGCTGCTAACTGACACTCACAATGGATTACAAAACATCATTGAGACAAATACCGGCGATGAGGAAGAGTTGCCAACTGAACAATATTCTACGAGTGATGGGTCATCAGTATATCAAATGGAAGATAGTGACAAAGAAAAAGACATTGAGGAAATCGTCGACCGGAAGGATACAGCACCGGTTCGCTCCCGAAAACCACCAAGATGGCTCCAAGACTATGAGAGGTAAATTGCCAGGAGTCAATTTTACAAGAAGGGGTCGTGTGAGCGCAACGACATCTACCTGTCGATTATTTTCCTCCTTTTTTTCTTGCCATTAGGCACCATTGGTTTCTGTGTATTTTACTATGTCATATTACTACGTAATAAAGAATTCAATTTTAGTTTTTGGTAAAGACGCACGCCTTTGATTTTCTTTTAACACGCAATCCTCATATTGCACCACGAATTTCATAACCGAGCCACACTGTTACAAGTTGTTTATTA
This sequence comes from Pocota personata, assembly GCA_963082735.1. NCBI lineage: Eukaryota > Metazoa > Arthropoda > Insecta > Diptera > Syrphidae > Pocota > Pocota personata. The sequence continues at coordinate 259,273,646 of OY720429.1, read as the reverse complement.
AAATTAGAAGAAACAATTTTTGGAAAAATAATAATAAGATGTAAACCTCAAAACGAAGCCGCGTACAGCGGGACGCCCTAGGCAAACGTGGCGTAGGACAGTCGAGGAGGAATTAAGCTCTTTGGGAATGAGTTGGAGGCAGCTCAAACGTGTTGTAGAACTCCGAACAAGATGGCGCGGGGGCGTTGATGACGCCCAATGCCCCTCGAGGGGTTCAAGGATTTAAGTAAAGTGAACCTCAGAGCAAGCACAAATCATTTAATTTCAATAAAATGAAACATGAATTGGTGGAGGTATTGAGTGGTTTCTCTTGTGCACCCATTATTTATATGTCAAATGAATGCCATGTCCTTACATATGTCAAAATTACGTAGATTCGAGCCCGAGGTACAGACAGAAAGACAGAATTTCGAGACGCGGTTTTTTTTGAGGTCCTCTTTTATAGTAATGTAATGTTCGAAATTTTCACGAAAACAATACTTGTTGCTCTATAGGAGTAAGTAAAAAATTTTGTAATATCACAGCAGGATGTGGTAGTTATCACCGAGCGACAAGATACATTAAAATGGTTTTAGCATATTGCCTGTGAGCATCTGTTTTTCGCGTCATTAGTTGAATATAGATTCTTCAAACTTTTACTGATTTGAACATTCTTTTTGCAGAATTTTAAATTTTTTTGTTCATAAGTTCTACAAAAAGACATCGATTCGGATGATATGTAACTGATAATTTGAAGTAGTACTAGCGATCTACAAGGGGAGTACCTGTCTATCAACCACAAGTATATCAATGTCAGAACTTTCGTCTGTTTATTCATTTTCTTCGATGCGAACGTGTCCGGGAACCCAGCATAGTAGAACTGTATGCAAAATTGATGGCCCTTAATGCCTTTCAGGAAATCGTTAGAATTGAGTGCTGCTTGACTATCTACGCAGATGTTAATATTCGTTGCAAGATCTCAGCTTTAAAAACACTGGGGTAGTCATTCAGTGGATATGACTGGTTAATGCGTAGTACTTTTTTAAAGATTCTTGCTCCCGTTCCATTCTCCGTCTTCAATTCATCAGTGAAGGTATGGATGCCTTTGATGATAGCGGTTGGCTTTATCCAGTCTTGTCTGCCTGGTATGGACACTTTAAATTTCTTATCGAAATCATGCCGAGATTCCTCATAATCTGTTCAAGTCCTTTTTGATCATAGATGTCCAGAATGCACTCATGTCCATGCCTTTATGATCTCCAATGATTGTTCTCTCTTAGTCCGAGTGCTGCCTTAGCTGTTTGTTACGTTCTTTATGAAGAGCTCTGTAGGTTGCAGATAGAGTATTGTTTTCAAACCTGATATTAATGCACCTGTTATCCCTAAGGAAGCTAGCTTCCGTACTTTGTCCAAATAATTTAGGAATGATTTGGTTTTAACCGCCTTCCACCAGATAATTGAACCATAGGTGACAATAGGTTTGAAACTGCTGTGCACTACCAGTGTACGATGTTCGGTTCGATAAATCTCTCTTCTGGATTCCGCTCAGTTGGAATCGAATATTAAACTAAGGTATTTAGCTTCTGAAGAGAGGTTGAGATGAGTGCCATTTATGTAGATTGGGAGGTTTCCAACTTGGTATCTTGTACTTTCTTGTAAACAGAACCATCTTTGTCTTGTTTGAATTGACCCTGAGCCCATTTTCCTCTGCTTATCTTAGCAGTTCTGAAAACGCAGATTCCATGAATTCGCTTATTATAGGAAGAAATTTTCCAGTTATCAGTGGAACTAAATCGTCTGCATAATCGACTGCTTTAATTATTTTATTGACGAGAGACTTAAATATATTGTTAAGTGATATTTTCCAAAGAAGGCGAGATAGAACTCTCCCTTACGGAGTACCTTGTTTAACCGTTTTCTTAGTAGAGTAGTCCTCTAAGCTTGAGTTTACAACTCTGCAATACATTCCTTAAGGCCCCGACTCATAGAATCCGATGACGTCGTTCCGTTGAAGGTTGACCTTGACGTTCACGAATTGCCGGAAAAACAGTCCTGCACAATCTGTCATATGCCTTCGTTGACAGATTGAAATGTCAACCGATTGTCAACGGCGATGACAGTTTCTCTTCTCTCTCAATGCTTCCACCAATGAAAGTGCTTACTCTCAATTTGTCGACTGCCAACGGATCAACGGACTAAACAAGTAGAAAGTACTAAATACTACTTTAACCGTCGAAGTTCATACATCCGTCGGTTATGGGCCACCTTCCATAAGAAAACGTCTATTCTATCTATGTGTCAGTTAAAAACGACGCAGCAACGGATCAACGGATTCTATGGGTCGGGGCCTTTACCCAGCTCGTCAGTTAGGTTTTCATACCATGTTCCTCAAGAGAGGAGACAATGATTTCGGTATTCAGATTGTTGAAAGCTCCTTCTAATGCGAGAAGGTTGCCAACGTGAATTCTTTCTTGTCCAAGGACTTCTTGATTCCAAGCCACCTGTTTCCAAGGATTTTCCATTGGTATAAGCGTCTTGTTTCGAGATAATTCCTAAACTGTAGATCAACTAGTGTATCATGGATGATATTAAGCCATCCGGTCGTGCTGACTTGAAGGGTTGGAAGTATTTGATCGCCCATACTATTTTAACTTCTCGGATGCAACCGCTGAGTGTTGCCTGTACTTCATTTGGTATTGAAGGGATGCTACCTCTCGGCGCCAGTTTCTAAAGGGTTTCTTTATCCTTACAATAAATAAATATAGATGCATTACGTACATACATATGAACATACATGCATATATACTCAATTTTATTTCCCCTATTTGCTTTTATTCTTTTTTTTTATTGTTCTGGTAGACATTTGCTGGGAACCTACATTATGTACAAAGAAGTTATCATTCTCACACTGCGCATGACTGGTTCCCAGCTGGCTGGACCTTTTCCTCTGAGTTGACGGTGAACTAGGCGACTACCAGCCATTAATATTCCATTATTCTGGTTAATGCAGGGGAATCTGAAAAACATTATGGGTGTGTTGGAATATATTTTAAGAATAGTGCATATCTATAATGTGGCGAATGTTAACACAGGGTGATTCAGTGATTAAAATTTATATATTTAAAAAATTTATATATTTCAACTGCATTTCTTAAACTCAATTTTAGGTTGGGACTGGCGTAATGTTACTCGTAGTTTGGGTACTCATATGCAAATGTACGAGTATTCAAACTTCATTAGCAAACCATACGCGTTCTGAGAGACTTAACGAAATTGGAAGATATATGAATTTTTCTTCTTTGTTAATTTTTCAGTATTTTTTTTTTCCTGGGGTATTTCGCGTCACGAAAAAATAAAAGCTGTCAAATGATTAATAGCTAATAAGTTTGACAGCAAAAAAAAATTATTTCAAATCAAAAGAAATAGATTTGTGAAATAAATTTTGTATTAAAAGTTGATTTGATATGATTTGAGTAATCTGCGATTTATTTGTTTGGAAAACCAAATATTTTCCATTAACTTTTATTTGAAAACCACAATAAATTGATGGTTGTCAAGATTTCATATGAAAAGGGTACGAGTACGAGTACTTTTCTTGAATTTTAGAGGATTTTCTCTCGATTTCTAAGATTTGACATTTTCTTCAATACTCTTTTTTACTCAAGTGACATTTTCAATTTCTAAGCACAACCAGCGACCTGAACACATACACAGTGAAGTAGGTACATTGACTTTAATTTTTACACAAAAAAGATTTTCGTTGGCATACAATACGATCGCACTAGCAGGAGAAGGTTGTTGTTAATAAGTAAATTTGACACTCCGGACGTCAATGTCATTAGAAAATAGTAAATAAATAAAGCTTTTATAAGTACACCGTCGTACAACCACCGACCTGGATGCCGATGCCAGTAACTGGATTTGAGAATGCGAACACTCCCGGTGACCCATTAAGGGCTCATGTGTCTTCATCTCTTTCTTCAAACAACAACAGCAAAATAAATCGAAGTAACCCACGGAAGATGTACTCTAGTGCAACCTGACTGGGCCCATAGAATGCCATCGTTGACTTTATTTAGAGAAATCTTCAGATGTAACCTGCAACCAGTCACTTGAGCTTTGGTTACTTAGGACAGAAACGTTTTTTCGCCTCTATCGTAGAAACCCGAATCTACCACCCTCAATCTTATAGTTGTGTCATCCAAAAAATAAGGTCAAGCCTGGAAGTGCTTCATGTGCCGAGAGTTCCGGAGCAGTTTTATCTTTTTTGGAAGTTTTTTTGATGTTTATCGAAATTTGATGAAGTAAAAATAACGAAACTATACATTTTTGAAATCAGCGTCACCTTTCATTTAATACTCATATTGTAATTATACAAATCATTTTTATTTTTTTTATTTGTTTACTTTAACTTAAAAACCTTTCGTGGTTTTTCACTTTCCAAAATGTTACTTTGGAGCTTTCTGCGGTTTAGTTAAACTCAACTCTGATGCAGATTTCAACACTCTGCGTCTTACGGCCACAAGTTATTAGGCTGTGACCGACAGATGGACATGCGGACAGACAGACGGACGGACAGACTTTCTAAAAACCGGAACCCTGATAAGGTCACAGGTACAAATTTCTATTCTTATTAGCCCATTTTAGCGACCATGGGAACACATCAAAAGTAAGGTTACAAAAGATCTGTTCTCGCTTTAAAAGCTTGTCAGTTCAACTTTGGGAATATAGATGATTAATAGTTAAAATGAAAAGACTTCCCCTCTATTGATTCAATTTTGACGTCGCATCTTCTGTTAAAGAAGCGCTCCTGATTTGAGACCCGATTAAGACGATTCTGCCTATTCTACAATATTTTTAAAAAATTCGTAATTCGTTTTGAGACTGATTTTTTAACAAAAAAATCTCAATTTCCTTACATTTGATCCAAATTTCTAGTTGAAACTTACCCAGCATAATGGAGGTAATACAGGAGATATAACATTAGTCGAAGGTGTTTTTTGTTTAATTTTTTCTTCACTTTGCTTTATCTGCATCAACAATTTAGTTGCTTCAATTTTAAATTTGAAACTATTAATTTGTGACATATTTTCTAAATGAGGAAGAAAGCTTATGAGGAAATTATAGTCTGAATCATATGTTATATAATTTTGTTCTCGATATGGTTTACACCTTTCACTTTCAATTTGGAAAAATTCATTTTCCTCTATATTGTATTTTCTCTTTTGTGAAGCCCTTGAGAAAGAGGTTTGTGCTTGATTTGAACTATTTTCAGTGTTTGACATGTTATCATTAGATGTTGTATCTTGAAGTTGATATGATGATGTATCATCAGTTTCTTGAAAAGTTTGATTTGCTTTTACATGTCGTGATTCAAGTACATCACGTAGAAAATCCATACTTTCAAAATACATCCACTGGGTGCCTTTGGTCTTTTCCTTGACTTTTTTCAATTCCGTTCGATAGTTGTCACGTAGATTCTTCCATCGTTTTTTCACGAGTTCTCCTAAAATAGAACATTAACTTGATCATAATATATGTAAATTCAATGGTAACACGTAATAATAACTCAACGACAAAATAATCGACGACGAAATAACTCAACGACAAATTAACCTCCGAAAATGTGATTTAGTGCATCTAAAATGTAGAAAACTTCATAAAGATATAATTCAAGTGAACGTCGCAAGCGACTGTTTGCCGTAAACAGAAACAAATAATGGAGAAGTATAATTTATCTCTGACCGCGAGCAACGCGCTCCAACTGCCTCACCCAATGTTTTTTTTTTTTTTTGGGGAGTTTAATTTGTCGTTAGGTTATTAACCAACATACATTTAAAAAAGCTCTGTTCTCTGGATTAAGTAAAAAAAAAAACTAATCGTAATAAGCGTAGTTTGATTAAACCTTCAATATTCTACTTGGCATATACTAGTATCAGGGGGAGCATCATAGGCTTCCTGTGGATTATAAAAATTATATAGCTCACCATTTTTCCAAAATAAAAAATCAACCTTGTACAGAAAATCAGGCGTCAGCGGGCCACTAATAATTCCATAGCAACAATCTCAAAATGTCGTAGCGTAGTGGTTAGTGTGTCGGATCACTACGCAAGAGGTTCCAAGTTCGAATCCCAGAAAACACCAAAAAGTTTTTTCACGATCCCATCTCTCGCGAACGTCTGACAAACATCCGAGAGTATTGTTGTCACGAGAAAGCTTCTCAAAACAAATTGCAGTTCGGATACGGCACTAAACTGTAGGTCCCTTCCATTCGTGTGAAAAAATATAACGCACACAACACGAGTGGTTGAGAGAAGCAAGGCCCTGGCACTTAAAGAGCTGTTGCGCCAAATATTTATTTATTTATTTATTAACAATCTCAAAACACTTTCCAGAGATGATGTTGGACAATTGAAAAGCCTCGTTATGTATATATACGAGAGTACGTTTTTTGCACAACCAACTGAATAGATTTTCTTATTTTTTACTTGCGTCTATATATAAGGGCTAATATTGGTGTCCTGAAAATTTTCGAGATTTTCTCGAGATTTTATTCAAATGATTTTAATCGCTGGCATTATAAAGGGTGTCCTAAAATTCACGTAAGATTTGAATTTTGCGCCATCTGTGCGGTAAAGTGTTGCCAACGAATAAGACAGCGGGACAGCTGACAGTTCAAGGTTATTAAAAATGGAGTGCTGCACCAAAGAATAACGCGTTTTCATTGTTGAGCAATATTTTAAAAATAATAAAGGTTTGGCAGCTACAGTTCGCAATTTTCGTGCAGAATATGGTCGGAATAGTGATTTAACTTCATCAACTGTGAAGAGGTTAATTCAAAAATTCAGGGAGACTGGATCAATTAGTGATTTTAGACGCTCTGACCGCCCTTCAACACAAAACATCGAAGCAGTTCGTGAGAGTGTTGTTGAGGGTGCGGATTTTGGGCTGGAGGCATCATCAGACTACTCTTCTTTGAAAATGCGGCTGGACAGATAATGGTAATGGACATGATAATCCAGTTTTTTGTGCTTAAATTGCAAGATATATCCATATCGTGAGCGATATGTGGTTTCAACAAGACGGTGCCACATGCCATACAGCCCAAAAAACAATTCAATTACTGCATGAGTCATTTCCTGGTCGTGTAATTTCCCGTTTTGGTGATCAGAATTGGCCGCCCAGATCATGCGATTTAACGCGGTTGGACTTTTTTTTTTTTAAGTCTAAGGTTTATTCCAACAAACCCACGACCGCCCACGCCTTGAAGAAGATAATTGAAAGCTGTATCCACGAAATTCAGCCACATGTATGCAAAACGGTTATGGAAAATTTCGACAAAAAAGTGCGTATATGCCAGCAAAGCCGTGGGGGCCATTTACTCTATATTCTATTCCATGCATAACCCTTTACTTTATACTTTATGAATCAATAAAAAATTTACAATTTACCTGTGTTTTCTATCAAAATTACTTCCGTGAATTTTGGGACACCCTTTATAATAGAGAAACTCAAAAAAGTGGGTTCCTCAATTTTGTATGTTTGTGCGCTGGACTGCAGCCTAAACGCCTGAATGGATTTCGAGGCGAAATCAAAATTTACATACTAACCCTAAAATTGACAGTGCTTTAATAACGGCCGTTTTGAAAAATAACTTTTTCTCGAAAACGACTAACGACGTTTTTGATGTAGTCATTGGACTGCACTTAGATTTGATTTGTTTCTCTTTTGTGTTCGGGTGGCTGTTGATTGCTCTTCCCCGTTGGTGCTCGAATCTATAGTGTTTAGGTTACAAGCAAACACAGTTTGTAACCAGAAGAAACTAGTTTTGTGATATCACAGTGGACCCTAATTTGGTCCACTCATAAGTGTATCAACCGACAGTTAGCCGAAATATCTGCCAGACTTATTTTGCCTTAATATGTAATTAAAAGTGTTGACAAAAATACGTGTACTTACTGTCACATTGTAAAATGTTTGCAACTTCAGACCATAATTTTTTTACAAGTTCTCTTTTACAATAATTATTACACCTAGTGTCCCATAACGGTTTCCTTTTGAACACTTCACTAATTAAAATCTCGTTATCCATTATTATTTTTGATGTTTTCCCGCAAACAAATTCTAATTCACTAACTGCTACTCATCTCATTTGGATGCAATCTAAACACGCGCGTGTACAAAAATGTGACTCTCCCTACCATAAACAACGCAACTACTTGAAATGTGTTTGCTGAAAATTTTCTTGTATGTACACGCTCCGCACGCCACTCTCGCATATTAGCTTGACTGCCAACACACGGAGCTACAAAATAAGCTACGGGTATTAGTTCAGTAGCACATACATTAGTTCTATGTACATTGATATGTACAAGTATTTACTTCTGTCGTTGCAGAGTTGCCAGGGCACTTTAAACAATTTTGCTTGCTGAAATTCGATTTCTGCCCGACGAGAAATGAAGGAGTTAGACCCCTAAAAGTACATGAATAGATTAGTACAAACAGAGAAAGGTGGTAGACAGGCAGCCACTCCGTATTGCTATAATCTTTGTGAAGTAGTTGTGATTACTTTTCGTAGCTTGGCTTATTGGCCGGTACTACAAGCATCTCGGGGAACTGTCACATCGTTATTGGTTCACCTATTTTAAGAGAAGCTTATGTTACATATACATATATACATATATATACATATACATATGTATATGTACATATACATATAAGAAGAAAAAAAAGTGCAGTCGTTTAAGCCATTTTAGTGGCTTATATGCGTAGAAGTATCTTGCCTTACTTTACTTTAGACAGCAATACAGTTCGGTGTGGACCAGAGCCTTAACAAAAAAACCTCCCCAGCCAGCTCGGTCCTTAGCTAGCTGTCTCCAGTTTAGCATGCCAAGTTGGCTTAGGTCTCGTTTTAGGGATTTTTTTCTGTTGATTTGATCCTGCGGAGTGAAATGAATTATTTTCCAGGCCTGAGTGCTGGCGTCCATTCGTTCTGCATGTCGATCTTAGGCACTACCTATAGATTCGCATCAAAAGTACTTCCATCTGCTTTTGATAATGTCCATGCTTCTGCACTTTATTGATTGGATTGGGGTGAAATAGAATATAGAATGAAGGTCATATATAGAGCCTCATTAAGAATGACTTACTTCCCAATTTCCTTCTTAGCCCAAAGGAACTGCGGTTGCTAGAGTAATACTTCGTTTAATCTCAGCACTGATGTCGTTTTCGGGGTTAACTACGAGCCTAGATAGACATAATTCTTAACTATTTCAAAGTTATAGTTGTCTATGGTGCCGATTTGTCCGATTCGCCGATCTTATACATATGTCTTTCCTTTCTGACAGCATGTACGAGTACATATGGGCATACTACCATCAATGAAATTGAGCAAATGTTATGTGCTCCCTGACAGAGCAAAATACCAAACAACGCTCAATGAAGGGTCCCCATATACGACTTCTTGCTGATCTAGAATAAGAATTGCTCAGAAGGTAATTTCGCCACAATGCTAAACTGTTTGAACAACGGGCCTCCCAGCAAAATTTGAATCTCGATTAAAGCACTCAAGAGGATTAAAGAGATAAGGCTTAATGGTACGCCTTCCAAACATTTTCAATCAGCGCCAAATATATTCATAGAGCTTGTGCATGCACTCATAAGTAATTTATGGGTAGATGACAGCCTCCCAAAGGTTGAAAACTTAGTTAAGAGTTTTTTCATGTGCATGAAATACTAGAAAAACGTCTCGGACAACCGCTTTTCCTCTCCACTATATTTTTACCCAAAGAGGAGTAACCCTATGGAATGAGGAAACCGGAGAGGTTGCGTTTTTCCATCAATTGTTAAAATTATAGCTAAAATAATTTGGCGAACAGGTATTCGGATCATCACAGACTATATATTTATAGATTTCGAGAAGGCCTTCACATATGTACATAACTTTCGTTCATGTATTTGGTAATTCGACCCTCAGTTTCCATTGCGCAGGAGAGGCAGCCCGGGGAAAGGCTACATGCGAGTCATACTTACGTCTTGCACAACAGTAAGTTGTCGCATAGTATCAGTACTAAAAGTATTATTCTCAATCTTTATCAGTGATGTTTTTCATGCACCCCCGACGAGGGAAAGCTAGGGAATACAGTGCAGTAAGATTTCAATCTTATTCAAACATCTGAACTACCATGAAGAGACTTGTTTTTCATCGAGAAATAGCACAACCATGACAAAAGCATTACAACACCACTTATCTCGACAGATAGCAGTCGAGCCAGACATGGACACTGACATAAAGTCTGACGTGGGGTTTACTAAGAGGCAATAGATTTCTCAATGTAGTATCTTGGTCACGTGGAAACTCAGCTTTTCATGTTATCCTATAAAGGGCAAGTATTGTTTTCGATCTCCAAATGAAATGAGAACAGCCCTCAAAATTCTATCCATCCGTCTATTCGGCTGTTTGTCAATGTGAATCGCTTTAATTAATTAGATGCATAAATATGCGCATATTGCAATCCAATCCCTCATTCATATGTAGTTATGTATGTATGCACGTAGGTATATTATGACGACGGCAATCTGTTGTTGACATTCGTTTTATTGATTGCTCAGTAATAAAAACAAATTATAGTATTTCTATTTTTAGCTTGTTTAGTTGGAATTAAGTATTCAATTCATAAAAGTTGGATGACCGTTGTACAAGGTTACGTCTAATTGTGTTTCACGTGGGAATACAAAATAAAAATTAATAGAGTGTATAAAGTAATTTAATACTCTCTTCGATTGAAATGTAATTATATATTAGAATCAACATTGAGTACTGCTTTTAATTATACAGTGGGTTTGCTAATAAAATCCTACACTTTATGGAATGCTTAGACATTTTGTAAAGAGCAGCCGTATTGTAAATTTTAACTAATTAGTTACAATTGTAAAGAAGTGCCACCGTTCTGAAACTTGCCAAACGTCAAAGTTTACTAATCTCTCTCAGAGAGAGAGAGAGATGTCACTCGTTTGACATTATATGTACATTGTATATAGCAAGTATCTTTACAACCAATTTGTGGATGAAGAAATGTGACGAAATGTGTTAGTTGGGAAAATGATTCACTTTCTGGCTTCTTCTCATTTTTCGAGTTCCCGAATGATTGTTGGAAAGATTATTGAACAAGTTTATTCACACGGAAAGAAAATTGTTGACACGATATGTAATAAGTGCATGTGTAAAGAGTTTCCGCATTGCTGGTAAAGATGTCAAACAATAAATTTATTTTTTTAATTTTCTCTCGGGAGAGGCGAACCCATAATGCACCCCTAGATGTTGATTTTGAGAATATTCAAAACGAATATTCAAAATACCGTTATTTTATTTTCTTACTTTTTTATCAACGAATTGACTTCGGATAGAAATTGGTCAACATTTGACCTTCGTCACGATAGATAACGATTTAGACTGGTCAATAGACTGAAGTTGTAAAATCCATAACCATGGATGACAGATGGATATGACAGATGCCATATGGCAGGGATGTGACATCCCAACCTCGGAATGAATAATTCTTTACAAGGATCCGTTTTTAAACAACTGAAATACATTTCATAAATACAAATAATAAGAACAACCTGTTGGCATCTTCTTTTTCTTAGCCGAACCAATCATTCAGTCTCCGTTTTCATTATCATATGACAAAAACAGTAATTCTTATTCCCCCCCCCCCCCACGCCGTGAGTATCCCCACTCCTCTTTTGTTAGAGATCAAAATAATGTTTCTTGTCTTTGGTTCTATTGAGAAAACACCACCTAGGCGAAGGAAGGCAAACAAAAATCGCTTGATGCTTGATGGACAATGCTATTACCTAAAAATTTATAAACTTCGTATGTATGTACGAGTATGTCGCCGTTAAATCAAAATTCTATTGCCATTTCTGTAATTAACAGCACCAAATTAATTGGAAAAAATGCAATTGACCTTTGGATAAAATCTTGCTGACCAGTGTTATCATTGGAATTATAGGATAAATTTTGGGTTGCAGTGAATGTACCCTGTACAGGCCGGTGACAGATTTATGGTTTTAAACGTGAATAAAACAAAAACTTGATACATATTGTTTTATTACTTAGTTTAACATAAAGAGGAAGAATGCGGATTCTATTTTTATAAAAATTATATCGTCTAAATGCCGTCCATTTAGTCGCACACACTGTAGGAAGCGTACCACCGTGTTTCGTGTCATGTGCTGCAGCATGCTTAGCTGGATGTTGTGAATTTCACCGCGGATATTTTCTTTCAGCTCCGTGACAGACCGCGGGTTCTTAGCATAGACTTTACTTTTGATGTACCCCCATAGAAAAAAAACCATTGGGGTTAAGTCTGAAGACCTCGGTGGTCACGGGACTACTCCAAAGCGACTGATCAGTTTTTGTGGGATATGTTCACGCAGCAAATTCATGGGGGTTCTAGAGATATGCGGAGTGGTCCCATCTTATTGAAACCACGTGTGTGACGAGTATGATGGATGTGCTTGCAAATTAGGTAAAAAATAATCTGTGATCATGCGCCCATAATTTTCGCTGTTCACATTTATCGTTTGTTCTCTAGTACTTTAAAAAAAACGGCCCTATGATTCCGTTCGTCGATAAGGCCCACCAAACACAAACTCTTGGACAATGTAAAGGCCACTGGGGTTTAAGTCGCTGATTACTACGCTATAGCCCAGTAGCGACAATTTTGCTTATTTACGCGTCCATTCAGGTAGAAGTGGGCCTCGTAGCATCAGAATATGCAATTCACATTGCGAAATCTCTCCAACATTGTTTTTGCGTAATTTAAAGTCATTTTCCTTAACTTCTTGCACCAATTAAATCTTAAATGGGTGAAGTTTGAAGTCTTTCTGTACAATTTCATTAACGATAGTTTTAGGGAGTCCCAAAGCAGCCGCTCGTTCCACCTTGCGAATGTTTTCGGTGGTCCTTGGTGTTCTGCTAGGCCCTGGTTGAGGGGTATTCAGAGCTTGAAGAAGTTTCGCGGAATCTTTGCACCCAAGAACGAATTAAATTTACACTTGGCCCAACGCTCAATCGACGAATATTGTAACGTGAACAAACTTGTCGGTGTGCACTCACGTAAGAGTCGCCACTTTTAAAAAACGCCTCGATAGCGAACGCACGATGCTCCCCCGACCACTCGGGCATTCTGACTGTCAAACCCGCACTCTCGGTGATTCAAATGACAAACTTCCCCCGCACCGTTTATAACTTTTTGAGTTATTCAAATTTTAAAACATAAAACTGCCACCGGACACCTTGTAAATTGCTCTGTATTATGTACACACAAACTTTCATCAATTATTTAAGTCGAAGAGGGGAAATGGAAAGAAACAAAAGTCAAAACAAATTTGGGTTTACCTCACACGCCAGCTGAGCAGACACGTTGTTCTGGTACAGCTGTTTATCAAGCTACATTTCTTTTGTACATAAATATACTCACATGTCGCATTTAGACATTTTTGCAATGCCCGGTTGGCAAGTTTCTTGTTTTCTTCTCAATAAATATGGCAACGTCGGAAGCCTGTCTGGGTACACAAAAAACAAAACAAGGGCATTCGTGCTGGCATCAACAATTATATATTCCTATCTTATGCGGCCTTGATGTTTTATTTAGATGTGTGTGTATATGTAGTTCATACATGCCACACTCTCGTATTTATCTGCTTTGGCAGAAGGGGAAGATTGAAATGACGCAGCGAACAAATATAATTTGTAGGGTGAAGTAAATCGACATAAAACGAAAATGTGTAGGTGTGTATATACTTACTGTGGAATTGTTTCGGTGAAACGTCATGACACACACACTGGAATTTTCTGCTGTTGCACAATAGGGTGCAAAAAAAAGCTCATGGATCGCACGCATTTTCATTTTTTGCCATTGCTCAAATTTGGAGGAGAAATGTATTACATATGTATGACTTATGTGCACATCGTTCCTAATAAATAAGAATGATGCGCAGTTCAACATTGATAATAGAAATATGTATTGAACATAAATAGTTATGTAGCTATGTAATGTATGTAGACATTAGACATGAACGTCTGGAAAATTCTGCATGAGAAAATATTGATTTTTAACGGGACGAATGTACTTTAAAATATATGAAACTGTCTTTAAAATTGCTTAATTAAATTATGAAGAAATAAATCGCACTAAAAGCATAAGTAGATTTTTTTTTTCTGTCAGCAGTTTAAATACGAACCCTCTTTATGAATTTATACTGGCAGCGAAAAATATTAATAATGCATTTGAGGATGTAGTGGCAAACGAGAGATTTTAGCGTCGAAAACGAACCAGGAGAGAAACGGTAATTGATGACAATGTTTTAAGAGCAACGGTAGATGTGGAAATAACAAAATCGGTGCGGGACATGGCACGAAACATGGGAGTATCCAATAAGTCGACACCTTTCTCGCATAGGAAAGGTAAAGAAACTCGACAAGTGGGTACCCCCTGAATTAGACGAGTCCTAAAAACTATGGCACCTAGATATCGATATCGTGATATCGTTACTTTTTATGTTTCTGTCGGTCGAAATGATCCCATAAATGTTCAATTGGACTGAGATCCGGTAACTGATGTGGATGATCCAAATGTTTTGGAGTGTAATAGAGCAACCATTTTTGCACAAGATACGATTTGTGCTTAGGGTTATTATCTGGCTGGAGAGCCATGCTCTCTGTAATCCAAAGATTTTGAACACTAGTCGCGTTTTTGCCCATTGTGAAATTAATAAAAGCAAAATTTCCACACCAGATGATACCATACATTCCCAAACCATAACCGAACCACCAACATGCTTCATGTTTTGGGTCGTAACTCTTTATTCTTTGTGGACTCACTACGTACGTACACACGTACGTACACTTAGTCACACTCGTATTCGTACACCCGGTAATTCGACACAATACAATGGAAACAATGGAAACACAAACATAGCTTTTCTTTCAGAATATTATTTTTGATGACCTTCAGATAATAAAAAAAAATATATATATATTTACCAGCAACGTAGAAAGAACAGCAAGTAACAAGGAAACACGTCATATCGTATCTCACACTCGTATTCATTCACACAACAAATTGTGCAAATAACAGTTGTTTCTACCGTTCAAATGACAACGGGTTCGATTTGGTAAAGTTATCCTTTAAGCCGGGCATCCACGATCTCTCATGAATGCCATTCCTGGCGTGAACGCACTAATGAATGCCGCAATCGCGCGCGAAGGAATTCAAAAATGTTTCAATTCCGCAGTCATGCCTGATAGTGGATTACGATGAGTGTCATTCTTTCCTCACTGCATTTGACTGTCGACATACCCGGACAGAAATGACAGTGAACGAAGACAACAAGTTTTGTCGCAAATTGAAGCAAAACTCTCATTCATAAATGATAATGGATAGTGAGCGAAAAAAAAAAACCAACACGCCGGGAATGGCATTCATGAGTGATCGTGGATGCCCAGCTTTAGAAAGTTTATTCAGTCTTTGTGTAGTATGCAGTCATGGATAGAAAACAAGTGTGGTAGAAAATAAAATCGCGAAATCGGAACAGAGAAATCCTTAGTGATATCCATGAACCACAAATATTGTTCGACAAAAAAAGAGAAAATCGGAAAAAGCGATTAGAAAACCCGGAATCAGCCTTAGCAAAGAAAGCCTTACATTGTAAAACACGGTGGTGGACCTGTGATTGTACGGGCCTGTTTTCGGCCACCGGAACTGGAAACCTTCATTTTATAGAGGCATCATGGATTCCAAAAAATACATCAACATTCTAAAGGCCCAATTTTGTGACAGCTCTTTTTGTGATTAAGGAATGACTTTGTATTCTACCAAAACAATGACCCCAAGCACAAGGCGCTCAATACTCGCTGGCGGATATTTTGTCATTGTCCTAAAGTCCTCGAAACTCCTTCACAATCACCAGATTCAATTGAAAATTTGTGGGCTCATTTTAAATCAAAGTTGCGAAATCAGCAGATACAGAACGCTATGCAGCCCAAGGACGTCATTTGAAGGGAATGGGAGCTAATTGAACCTGATTTTATAAAAAAAAAAATACGAGGGGCGGTTGACAAATTCGCGGACTGAGACACTTAACAACGAGTCATAAATATCACCTCATTTCAATAATAATCTTATTTTGTTATTATCTGTGTTAGGATAAAAACCACCATGTCGGAACTTCTCACAATTTTTAGCATCGCGTCCTGATAAGGTGCCTCGTGAAAAAAGGAAAATCACCTAAAGAAATTTTCGAATATACCTACATATGTCATCGACTCTTCAGGATTCTGGGCCTTCGTATGCTATGGTCAAAATATGGGCTCGCTTATTTCAACAAGAATGAGAGAGCTGTGAAGACGACCCTCGCCCGGGGCGTCCTCTATCAGTGGTCACTGAAGAAAACGTCGGAAATGTTGAAAAACTAATTTTGGTCGACCGAAGAATAAAAATGTGGCAGATAGCGGACGAGTTTCACATCAGCAAAGAACGGATTGGAGAAATTTTGCACGAGCATTTAAACATGAAAAAAAATTATGCACGCTGGGTACCGAAAATGTTCACGCCGTTTGACAAAAAAACAACGACTACTCGAATACTGCAAAGATTTTTTGGAATTAGACGGGGACAATCTCAACGAAATTTGCAACCGAATCGTAACTGTAGATGAGATTTGGGTTCGTTAATACGACCCGGAGTCTAAGAAAGTGAATGATACGCAAATTTATTGACTCAGGCACGGGAAACAGTTGTACGGAAGCGATGTGGAAAACTCAGGCACGGAGTGTTATTTTTGCAGAATAACGCGCCTTTTCACACGGCGCGGATTTCGAGACAGGCCTTAAAAGACACAGGTTTTTCAACGATAGACCACCCACCCTTCAACCCAGACTTGGCCCCGAGCGACTTTTTCCTTTTTTCCAATTTAAAAAAGGAACTACGAGGCCGGAGATTTGCAGATGAGAACGAGTTTAAGGCGGCCGTAGAAAGTCATTTTGAAGGCAAAGACAAAGAAAATTGTTTGGGTGGCACTGCATGCCTGATGTGAGAAATGCATTTCACTCGAGAGATTATATTGAGAAATAAAATTTTTTAATCGGATCTCTTCTTTCATTTAATGCCTTAGGCCGCGAACTTATCAGCCACCCCTCGTATTAGTGCAATCTATACCTGATCGATTGAGAGAAGTTATAAGATGAAAACACTAGGTACTAAATTTTTTAATTTTCAAATGAAGAAATAGTAAATTCTTATTGTGTGACATTCAAAATAAAATATTCGTTTTTTTTCCTTTATTGTTTTTTTATAATAAAAATTAAGATTAAGATGTATGTATGTATGTATGTATGTATGAAATCCTGAACCAATAAATAAGATTTATTCCAAGTTGACATATTTTGTTGCTTTGTGTACAAAACGTGGATACGTGTGTGAATTTGACCATGTGTATGTAAATAAATTGAAATATTCAAAAAACATGCAACATGTCCAGCATTTTATCAGCAAATCCATAAAACAACTTAAATAGCAATATTATAGAAGACAATTGATTCCGTAGTCCACGTTTTTTTTCTCAATATAATTTCTACATTTCCAGAATATCCAATTCTAGAATATTCCAGACAGAGTCCAGGACGAAAAATCAATAAATCTGGGCAATTATTTACAAATCATTTGCATTTCTTTTTCCTACCCCGACATGCAATTTCTCCAATGCAAGACATTTTATTTTCATCAGCACATAACATATTTACTTTCCCCTTCGTAATCAAACAATGCAATCTCTCACACACTTACACATTATTCGTTTCAAAGAGAACAAATAGCTGTTTCCCCTTTTATATAAAAATAATTGGTATATAACGAATTTCCCCTACTGTCGTATCTTTCTCGAACAAAGTGGAATTTTCCGTTCTCCTCAGTTCTGACTATAAATACGACCGTTAGTTCAGCTGCCTCTCATTCGTTCTTTGGAATTTTATTTGTGATAACTGTTTTAGGAGTCAAAGTGGGAATTTTTTTTTTTTAATTCTGAGTTTAAAGTGGTAAAAGTAAAAAATGACTGTGAAAAGTGTAAAAGTTCAGAAAAATTGTGTTAACCAATTGGTGCTGAAAATTTTTATAAATTCAACATCTGATCCTGGATAAGTGATATCAAAATAAAAGTTTGCATATTTGGATAAAATAAGGAGTTTCACCGATCGAAGGGATAAATCCAAGGGAGAGGCGTTTATTAAAGGAGTTTTCCAATTGAGGCATAATTTTTTGGTGCACTAGGAAGCAAAATCTTTCCGTAGGCGGATGCTGAAAAAGGGCATTTTGAGGGCAAATTAGAGAGTAAAAAAAAAAATACTTCAAGGTTTGCATAGGAAGGTAAATAGAGTTTAAAAATCGTCTAAAGTGCGAAATTAATTTAAACCAAGTAGATGTAAGGATTCATAATTATTTTACCACAAATCCAAAAATTACAAATAATTGCGTGAAAATCGGTGTTCAAAAACCTCATTTTTCTTCTACAGAATTCTCGAAAATTCTTTCCAATTCAATTTTTTCTACTGCGCAGTGAAAATTTTCCATTTCATCATCAATACGTATACGTACACATTTATAATTGTGAATCACCAATTTCCTCTATTGTCACATTCGAAGGGCACAAATATTTCCCTCAAATTCGTTAAATATCACTGTAAACCCATCTAACATACAAAACTTTCCTATAACGAATCGAAGCTTTTTTTTCCACTCGTCTTTATTGAAAGCTAAACTTTTATTTTACGTCTAGAAACTTTTTTGCTATAATAAATGAAGATGAAAACTTTTAAACGGAATGCAAGACAACTTGATATAAAAGAACTAAGCTTTAGCTGAAAATAATTCGAAAATCGAAAAAGCTTCTCCAAATGAGAAACTTTCCTCCCCAAACATTAGAACATAAGCTTTAGTCTTGTAAGCTCTTTAAGTTATTCTCTTATCATAAGTATTGCAGAGCTTTATGCTCTGGAATTAGATTATTACAAACTTTCCTTTAGATGAAAAAAAAAAAAAAAAAAAAAAACAAAAAACAACCAACAAAATATCATTTTATTTTTTTCTCTTAACAAACAAAAACAATTCTTTTCTTTGCAAATTTATAGTTTTGGGACGTGAGTTGCTGAATTTGATAAAGATAGTGTATATAGTCAGTCAAGTCTGAATATGGTCTCAGAGAAAAATATGTATAAAATGTATTGCTCTCCCCACTACGAGCGACAGATGAAACAGGCAGCAAGTTACAAAGAGATAAAAAAAATAGGCATGTATTTTTTCTGAACCGCGACTATGTGTGGGACTTCTGCGAGGTACGTTGTGTAGAATTGTTTCACTCTACTCTGCACAGTACCTAGGTGTATCTATCTAATCTTCCCTTCAAACCAAACAATATCTACGATGACTAATTCGAGACAAAGGATACTACTATCGACAAATTTGATTTTTTTTTTTTTTTTTTTTTATATGAAACATTACAAGATAAACAATAAAATATGTCAGAGTGGCAGACTAAAGTCGCCATAAAGCAACAAACTTAAGTAATCAATCTGTATAAAGCTGATATAAAGAAAATCACTTTAAATAACTTTTTTTTTTTTTTTTTTGTTAACTTAACACATGCAACACACAGGATAAATTGTTAAAGCAGACAGTTTGAAAATAACTCAAGCTTTTTTTTTTTTTTTTCGTCCACAATATCTTAACAAAAACAGTGTAAAAACTGATAAATTTAAAACAACAGATAATACAATTCTTGTTAAAATTTGTTATACCTCTTTTTACTGAAAAAAAAAAAAAAAAAAAAATAATTTACCGAAAAATATCTACAAAAAAAAGTAAGAAAAAAGAGAGTTCAAAGTTTAAGCGAGCAATAAATAAATAGAATTATTGAATCTTAAAAAATAACTGTTTTTATATGTCTACCATAAAAAAAAAAAAAATTTATCGTTTCTATTTTCGAGAGATGATTTCGAAAACATTGCCGCTTTCCCATAATTTAGAATTCGAAACTGCGACCCAAGTACTTTTCGTTCGTTTGACGCCTGCGATACTTGTTTCAAAAGAGTATAGAATGCAAATTATTATGAGTATGTATTTGATAACTCGGCGAATAAAACATTATTCTCATCAAACTGTAAGTAGCCAACTTATTGATTGATATTCATTAACTATAGTATTAAAAACGCATATCGCACTAAAATCATTTTATTAGAACATGATACACATACAGTGCATTGTTTTTTTTTTCTCTTTTATTTACTTAACCATTTTTTTTAATAGTTATAAGTATTCCTATAATTATTTATGGTTAAAACACAAAAAAAGCTTTTAAAAGGCAGTATTTAAATAAGCAATGTAAAAAAATCGATAAACATGGATAAACAAGTTTTATAAACTATGTGCACATTAAGGGGGTGTTATATGCATATAACTATAACCTATTTATTTAGTTTTAGTATCTAGGTAGGAATAATTAAAGAAAATTAAAAGAAACTGTCTAAACAGTACAATAATCTTTCACCAAATAATGAATCAGGAAATGATTTCGTAATAGGATATAATATGTACATATCATAGAACTTCACATCAATTTCAACATTCATCAAGTCATAGCTTAAATTACATATAAACCGTTAAAATATAATCACACTGCTAAGGTAGAAAGGATAATTAAATATCGGAACCCTAAGAATCTGAAACTAGCCGCTAGGATTTAATTGGTAAAAAAAATGTATAAAACTACACAATTTACAAGAGAATTTATAACCAAATAATCCCATCATAAACAAATATTAAATTAAATATATACTCTCACAGGGTGTAACACATCCTCATCGAAATATTTTACAATTTTTTTTTCCACAATTTCTGTCGAATAAAAAAAAGAAAATTACAATTTTTAGGTCAACACAACTATCTCGTTAAAAACTTACCAATTTTGATAAACTCGATCTGCAGCTTTTTAAAATAATTCCCAATACCCGAAAATAATTTATAAACTTCCTATAAAAAAATGAAAATCTTTATATAAAAATCCAACCCCTATAATTTTGTTAAGCATAAAAAAAAAAAAAAAAAAAAATCAAAATCATCGAATAAAACAAGCTCTTTAAAACTTACGAACTTTATTCTACACCCTATATCATAAAAACTCTATAACCGTTGCGGATGAAAAAAATAAGAAATAGAGGTAAAAAACCTACATCATCTATAAACACAATTATGAAATTCGTACAGAAAGGAAATATGTAACAATATTATCAGCGTTTAGTATTTTAAAAATTTTTAAAGCTACCTACCAACAATTACGAAATAAATATAAAAATTATAACTTTACAAGCAGACTAAGCACCTATAACAATATTAGTAATTCATAATAAAGAGGAGAAATATGTAACTACATCTATAATGTGAAAACACAATAATGATTTTAAACAAAAATTAAAATAACACTGAGCACCAAGTTCCTGATAATATGCCGCCAGGAATACTTAAATCGTTTGTTTTCATTTAAGCTTCAGCTTTGCACAAACTGTTTCTTGATTGTTCTACTCCCCCCATCCCATCTGCATCAGTGTCAGCGTCAACAAAGAACATAGTATCAGCCCTTAGGACTGAATTGGTTTTCTTTACTTATCGTATAATTGTTGCGGAGATTCACTATGAAATATGAATACTGGGCACTTAGTGGGCAGTCCTCTTTCTATTTTCCTTTGGTGGTTTTACGCAAGTGGTATCCACGGAACTAAATTAACTAAGCTTCAAACATTAATTCTCTATCGTAAGAAGCAAGAATTGTTAAGTATTATTAATACTAATACTTATTTTATGTAGCCGAAAGAAATCACCATTCATTTCACTATCTCCTCAAACCTTGTGCCCATAGAGAGTATCGAAGAAACCTTAATTTGCCATTCGTTGCGCTATCGTTTTGTTTATAGCAAATAATTCATTAAAATCTAATTTTAGCGAATTACAACGGCAGCCATTTTTTCAACATTTAACATAATATCTGTTATACTGTAGCCATAAATGACATTTGTTGGCATCACTGATTACAACCGTTGAATATTTTTTCCGTCTATTCAATGGTGCTCATTTCTTTTAATGTTATAAATTCTTTGGCGTTACCAATTGAAGTAATTTATAGTCGCCGATTGACTGTCTGTTAACCTTTATAACTTTTCTATTTGTGAATTTGAATATATTCAAAAATTTGGCGTTGAACCAAAAGCAAACATGTTGTCTACTTAGTAAATTTCACTAATCGTAACCATATTCATACTGTATTTATGCCTATAAAATGGTTTGGCTGTGAATTCTCGACTTACCTAGTTTTCTAGAACATCCTTTTTTTTTAACCTCTACTGGCATTTCCCAAGAAATGGTTAACTTTTCCTCTTGACTTGACTTTTCTCCTTTTACTATTCTGCTCATGTCGCGCGGGATTCAAGTTTATGGCATAAACTTCTTAAACGAATATTGAACCGAAATTGAGTTCTCAAGTGATATGACGGTTTCAACAAGCCTGTGAAAAATAAATTTAAATCTAAAGTGTACTATAAATATTATAGGAAACTAAAAAGGTACTATAATGAACGCTATAAAATTTAAAAACAACAACGCCACCTTCAAGAACGCCATTCCTACTGTAAAAGAGATGTACTACTCGGTGCAAATATTTAATAAACTTTAAAACAGACGGATACAAGGATAAATTTGAATACTAATTCTTCATGACTAATATCTGAGGGGAAAAACTTTACGATAATAAAATATAGTAAGATAAAACAAGAATTACTGACTGCTGAAAATAATAGAACACTATTTTACAGTGGCTAACAATCTTCGTAGGGAGCAAAATGTCTTATTCCATATAAACTATACTGAGACCATCAACCACCCAGCGAAAATATACAAGTATCTACGTATACACACATCTCATAGTTTATCTGTACCCGCTTTTCAAGTCAACCATCTCTAGTTATCGTCGTCAACATTTGGCGCACTATTTTTCTTAAATAAAATTAAAATCTTCTGTCAAGGGACACACCCTAACTCTTATACATCATTCAGGACCATCAATCCTCCAGTGAAAATATACGAGTATATACATATTTCTATCCCATATTTTTGCAGTTTATCTGTACCCGCATTTCAACTCAACATTCTCAAGTTATCGTCGTCAACATATTTCGCCCCATTTTTCTTAAATAAAATTAAAATCTTCTGTCAAGGGACACCCTAACTCTTATACATCATTCAGGACCATCAATCCCTCATCGAAAATGTACGAGTATCTACATATTTCTATCTCATATTTTTGCAGTTTATCAGTACCCGCATTTCAACTCAACATTCTCAAGTTATCGTCGTCAACATTTTCCGCACCATCTTTCTTAAATAAAATTAAAATCTTCTGTCAAGGGATACCCTAACTCTTATACATCATTCAGGACCATCAATCCCTCATCGAAAATGTACGAGTATCTACATATTTCTATCTCATATTTTTGAAGTTTATCTGTACCCGCATTTCAACTCAACATTCTCAAGTTATCGTCGCCAACATTTTCCGCACCATCTTTCCGGAGCGCAACATTCTTTTCTTCAATTAAATAAAATTAAAATCTTCTGTCAAAGGACACCTAACCCTTATATGTACATTAATCACGACCTGATTATTTCGACGACCTCAAGCACATTGATCCCGGTTTACATTCTTAATTTTTTTAAAAATAAACTGAGCTGACTGCAGTTCTGAATCCATTGCATATTTTCGTGGCTTCCTGTTCGAATTTCAACCGTTATATCGTCAATTCTGACAAAAAATTTAACTGTAAGCTATGTGTTCTAAGGAATTTATGTAATATCGCCGTACAGAAACTGTACTGACTTCAAAATTATGAGACTGAAGTCAGACCTGGAAGTCTGTCAAGATTATAGTAAAAAAAGTAGTATTCTACTAATACTTAGCTATTACGACTGTAACCCTTTTACATGATGAGAGAGAGTATTCAGAAAGTGCAAAAAATCAATAGAGCTAACTGGTTAAAGTTCTTTCTAAAGTCAGAGTCGGCCTAAGTAAAAATAAAAATAAATATAAATAAAGGAAGCTGAATCTAAAGACGTGGCAGTACGTGCAGATTCTTCAAGAAAGCAAAAAGGAAACGCCCTACCATCTTCTAGGAAACCTGGGGGCACTGATGAAAAACAAAAAGAAAAAAAAAGAAATGAAAATAAAAATGCTTTCAGGGGTATACCATAAATGGCTCTCTAAAATACCCACTCCAGGTGGCCGGTTTGTGAACTCGAATGAATTCTATTTTCGGTAGCAACAGGAAAATAGTATTTGTGAACACGATTCACTATTTTCGCATTCGTGAATTCGAGTGGTAGATATCAATTGTCACTCGAGTAACTACCTTGATCAAAAAGTTTCAGGAATTTATTCAGAAAATTGAAAATACAAGTTCGATTTTTCTATTATCTCCTCTCGGCTGCTAAAACGCGTTCCCCGCAGCGGTTTTCTTGAGTCAATCGAACAGGCAGAAATCGCAGGGAGCCGAATCAGGCGAATTCAGTGGCTGTTGGATAGTATTCGTACTGTTCTTGGTCAAAAACTCACGAATAAGGATGGCATTGTGCGACGGTGCGTTATCGTGGTGCAAAACCCCATAAATTGTTTGCCCATAAATCCGGTCTTTTTTGGCGAATTGCTTTACGCAAACGTATACCTAATCCTGATCTCGAAAGTGAAGCTATTAACATAACAAATTTCTTACTTTGAATTAACACTTGAGCTTATATGGCTTAATTTTAGCATATTTAAGGAATCATTTTTAAAGGAATGTGAAGAAAAATATACTTATGCACAATACCAAAATGGTGGTTTCGTATTATTTATTAGACTCAAAGTCAGTAATAAGAACTGATTTGTCGCTAATGCTTAATTACTTTTTTCTAATGCTAATTTTGCCATTTAATAACAAATTCAAATTCTTGTTGTTTAATTAGCCATACAGTGATTTCCAAATAAGAATCGTACACGAAACGTCAAACTAATATATAGTGAAGATAGTAATGGTTGCTTGGATGATTTTGTTTGGTGTGTTCAGAGTTGCAAAATTTAGCTCATATGAGAAGCTATCACTCGAGTTCACAAATAGTCCCCAGATATTAATTTCTCTACAGGAAAATAATAAATAAACTGGAGGGGGTGCTTTAATCCCAGAATTAAATCATCTAGCTTCAGTAAGAGGTACAAAGATCTTTTTAGGTCGGAGCGCAACAAACCCTCCCTCCTCTCATATTCAAAACATCACTATAAAGTTAATGAAAATTCTTGGCAATTACAAATAAAACAGAAAAATAGTTAATATAAAGGAAAAACACTTGTGAACTTTGTTAAAACATCCAATTATTACAAGAATAATTAACAAACAAAATGGTTTAAAACGACAAAATTCGACAAGCGATACAAAAATAATTCAACCAAAATGTAAACGATTATAGGAACTCAAAAAATTTATATCTATAAATCTTTACTCGTATTGTTTCGAAATTTAATAAAGTATGTTTACATACAATGAAAGAAGGTACTTATGTGTTTTTTATACATAGATATGGAA
Organism: Pocota personata; assembly: GCA_963082735.1. Classification (NCBI taxonomy): domain Eukaryota; kingdom Metazoa; phylum Arthropoda; class Insecta; order Diptera; family Syrphidae; genus Pocota; species Pocota personata. Next base: position 259,247,953 of record OY720429.1, on the reverse strand, counting down.
AGAAGAAATAAACATTTATTTAAATGTCTTGAAATGAGTCCCCTTTTGAAGTAAGACGATAACATAAGACTGAATTTCACTTATATAAAAGAACGAATTATCAACCCACAGAACGTCTTCATTACTTTTCATAAGTGGAAGTTGAGAAAAAAATGTTCATTCATTTTATCCCACTATTGTGACCCAAGAATAACCAATAAATAAAAGAAAACAAATTTTTGTTCATTAGTTATGGGAAACTCGAATTAATGGAGTTAAAAATCGTATAAAAAAAATGTATTTAAGTTATATATCAGTAACTTTGAAACAATTGTAAGCAATATAATGTAACAAGTTTCAAAACCTCATATCTTATTCATAGAATTCAGTATACAGAATATTGAACTATGTCAATAAGTTTTAAAGAAAAAGTAATCATTTGAGGAAGCTACGTATGGTTAAAGAACTTATGAAACATTTTGACTAAAATGCTTGAATAAATCGAATCAGAAAAAAAGGAATCAAATAACTTCCTTAAAGAAAGAGCTTCGTAATCGAATATCGATTTTAACTTGGTTATATTTAACTAATTATTGTTAATACAAGAAAGCACTTTTGTATAACCAAATATAAAAAATATTATGATACGGTACGAGTATTATCGTAGTTTTGATGCAACAAGACAAATATCCTGTTTATTTTATAATCATAAAACTAAGTTCAAACAAATTATTTATAGCAGCCACCATCACTAAACATTACTATTAGACCGTTTGCTGGTGTGCCATTTAAATAACAAAACTGATCGAAATCTAATTTATAGCATTCGTTGGACTTTGTTAGAATATTCACCAATTAAAATATACGAAAACAAAAATGTAAGTTTTTGTATTTTGAAAAAATGCGTTTGGTTTAGAATAGACGCAACCCTATAAAACGGAAGAAAGATTTGTGCGAGTGCATCTTCTTTTTCATGCTATAATTGTTACATTGAAATCTTTTTATCAATCCCATAAAGTTTGTCTGCATTGCATTTGATAGGTACTAAAATTAGCAGAGATTACTTTTGTCCCTAACGATATTTAAGTGCCTTGCATTAAATAACCGTTTAAGAGACTAAATTATCTTTTAGTTTAAGAACTAATTCCACAAAGCAGACACAACAAATTTATCGATTTTAATTTAGTCGCATATTATATTATAAGTGTCAGTTAAAATTAAAAAATAAAACTGATTTTACAAAGAAATTCCCATACTTCCATTCTTACTATAAAATAGTATTTCTAGGCAATGTACTAAATGCGTACATATTTTCTTATACAGAACTATTTTTGTTTAAAAATAAGAACCAGGGGGAAAAATACCATGTCTCATATGCAAGAGATTATTTAGAATTGTCGCAACAAGAGAGAGGAATACTACCAGTTGAATTGCACGAACGGCTCGAATTAAGGGAAACGAGAGGGGTCCTCGCGCAAGTCTTCAGGTGGCACTCACCCTCACATATATCGATTCTTATAGCGGACGATATCATGTGATGAGTGGGGACCAACCCTTAATCGATCAAAGTCGGGCATAACAAGTGATTCGGCTCCAGCCGTTCTACTAAACCGTATGGAAAATGCAGGCATATGTAAACAAAGAAAAGCCCCTGAAATTATATTATAAATATATTTAAACAACTCTACTTAAAGCTGGAAATCAAAGCGTTAATGAATAAATATGAATAATCGAGCAATCGCTTAATATAATTTTGATGATTTAACATTTTAACTAACTACCTAACCTCTCCTCCGTACGAATGACTATAAACCTGGTACTATAGAATCAGCTCGACTTAACTATGAAGTACTTCGAACTGTTCTTATAACTACGAAAAGTAACACATAATGACAAAGATTGTAGCCTTGTATTGATTTACCAAAGGCATGTGTAAGGCCATTATAAAATCCCTTATTAGATGATACGTAAAGCTGAATTAAGAGTTTATGAATAACTACGAAAAAACAACTGTTATTATAACTTTGAAAAATAACCTATTATGATAAAGCTAGCGTATAACACATTATGACAAAGCTAGTGTATTGAAATACCAAAGGTATGCGTGAGACAGGTAGTATAAATCCTCGTATTAGAGAATCAGTAAAACTGAAATAAAAGCGTTTATAAATAACTACGAAATTCTTCGAACAACTGCTCTTATAACTTCGAAAGATAACCCATTATTACAAAGCTAGTGTATTGAATTACTAAAGGTATGCGTAAGAAAATTATAAAACCCCGTATTACAGAATCAGTAAAACTGAAATAAGAGCGTTTATGTATAACTACGAAATACTTCGAACAACTGTTCTTATAACTTCGAAAGATAACCCATTATGACAAAGCAAGTGTATTGAATTACTAAAGGTATGCGTAAGACCATTATATAACCCCGAATTAAAGAATAAGTAAAACTGAAATAAAAGCGTTTATGTATAACTACGAAATACTTCGAACAACTGTTCTTATAACTTCGAAAGATAACCTATTATGGCAAATCTAGTGTATTTTATTACTAAAGGTATGCGTAAGACCATTATAAAACCCCCTATTACAGAATCAGTAAAACTGAAATAAAAGCGTTTATGAATAACTACGAAATACTTCGAATAACTGTTATTATAACTTCGAAAGATAAGTAATTATGTTAAAGCTAGTGTATTGAATTACTAAAGGTATGCGTAAGACCATTATAAAACCCCGTATAACAAAACTGAAATAACAGAGATTATGAATAACAACGAAATACTTCGAACAACTGCTCTTATAACTTCGAAAGATAACCTATTATGACAAAGATAGTGTATTGTATTAATAAAGGTATGCGTGAGACCATTATAAAACCCCGTATAACAAAACTGAAATAACAGAGATTATGAATAACAACGAAATACTTCGAACAACTGCTCTTATAACTTCGAAAGATAACCCATTATTACAAAGCTAGTGTATTGAATTACTAAAGGTATGCGTAAGACCATTATAAAACCACGTATTACAGAATCAGTAAAACTGAAATAAAAGCGTTTATGTATAACTACGAAATACTTCGAACAATTGTTCTGATAACTTCGAAAGATAACCCATTATAACAAAGCTAGTGTATTGAATTACTAAAGGTATGCGTAAGACCATTATAAAACCCCGTATTACAGAATCAGTAAAACTGAAATAAAAGCGTTTATGTATAACTACGAAATACTTCGAACAATTGTTCTGATAACTTCGAAAGATAACCCATTATAACAAAGCTAGTGTATTGAATTACTAAAGGTATGCGTAAGACCATTATAAAACCCCGTATTACAGAATCAGTAAAACTGAAATAAAAGCGTTTATGTATAACTACGAATACTTCGAACAATTGTTCTTATAACTTCGAAAGATAACCTATTATGGCAAATCTAGTGTATTTTATTACTAAAGGTATGCGTAAGACCATTATAAAACCCCGTATAACAAAACTGAAATAACAGAAATTATGAATAACAACGAAATACTTCGAACAACTGTTCTTGTAACTTCGAAAGATAACCCATTATGGCAAATCTAGTGTATTTTATTACTAAAGGTATGCGTAAGACCATTATAAAACCCCGTATAACAAAACTGAAATAAAAGCGTTTATGTATAACTGCGAAATACTTCGAACAACTGTTCTTATAACTTCGAAAGATAACCTATTATGGCAAATCTAGTGTATTTTATTACTAAAGGTATGCGTAAGACCATTATAAAACCCCGTATTACAGAATCAGTAAAACTGAAATAAAAGCGTTTATGTATAACTACGAAATACTTCGAACAACTGTTCTTATAACTTCGAAAGATAACCTATTATAGCAAATCTAGTGTATTTTATTACCAAAGGTATGCGTAAGACCATTATAAAAACCGTATTACAGAATCAGTAAAACTGAAATAAAAGCGTTTATGTATAACTACGAATACTTCGAACAACTGTTCTTATAACTTCGAAAGATAATCTATTATGGCAAATCTAGTGTATTGAATTACTAAAGGTATGCGTAAGACCATTATAAAACCCCGTATTACAGAATCAGTAAAACTGAAATAAAAGCGTTTATGTATAACTACGAAATACTTCGAACAATTGTTCTGATAACTTCGATAAATAACCCATTATAACAAAGCTAGTGTATTGAATTACTAAAGGTATGCGTAAGACCATTATAAAACCCCGTATTACAGAATCAGTAAAACTGAAATAAAAGCGTTTATGTATAACTACGAATACTTCGAACAATTGTTCTTATAACTTCGAAAGATAACCTATTATGGCAAATCTAGTGTATTTTATTACTAAAGGTATGCGTAAGACCATTATAAAACCCCGTATAACAAAACTGAAATAACAGAGATTATGAATAACAACGAAATACTTCGAACAACTGTTCTTATAACTTCGAAAGATAACCCATTATGACAAAGCTAGTGTATTTTATTACTAAAGGTATGCGTAAGACCATTATAAAACCCCGTATAACAAAACTGAAATAACAGAGATTATGAATAACAACGAAATACTTCGAACAACTGTTCTTATAACTTCGAAAGATAACCCATTATGACAAAGCTAGTGTATTTTATTACTAAAGGTATGCGTAAGACCATTATAAAACCCCGTATAACAAAACTGAAATAACAGAGATTATGAATAACAACGAAATACTTCGAACAACTGCTCTTATAACTTCGAAAGATAACCCATTATTACAAAGCTAGTGTATTGAATTACTAAAGGTATGCGTAAGACCATTATAAAACCACGTATTACAGAATCAGTAAAACTGAAATAAAAGCGTTTATGTATAACTACGAAATACTTCGAACAATTGTTCTGATAACTTCGAAAGATAACCCATTATAACAAAGCTAGTGTATTGAATTACTAAAGGTATGCGTAAGACCATTATAAAACCCCGTATTACAGAATCAGTAAAACTGAAATAAAAGCGTTTATGTATAACTACGAAATACTTCGAACAATTGTTCTGATAACTTCGAAAGATAACCCATTATAACAAAGCTAGTGTATTGAATTACTAAAGGTATGCGTAAGACCATTATAAAACCCCGTATTACAGAATCAGTAAAACTGAAATAAAAGCGTTTATGTATAACTACGAATACTTCGAACAATTGTTCTTATAACTTCGAAAGATAACCTATTATGGCAAATCTAGTGTATTTTATTACTAAAGGTATGCGTAAGACCATTATAAAACCCCGTATAACAAAACTGAAATAACAGAGATTATGAATAACAACGAAATACTTCGAACAACTGTTCTTATAACTTCGAAAGATAACCCATTATAACAAAGCTAGTGTATTGAATTACTAAAGGTATGCGTAAGACCATTATAAAACCCCGTATTACAGAATCAGTAAAACTGAAATAAAAGCGTTTATGTATAACTACGAAATACTTCGAACAATTGTTCTGATAACTTCGAAAGATAACCCATTATAACAAAGCTAGTGTATTGAATTACTAAAGGTATGCGTAAGACCATTATAAAACCCCGTATAACAAAACTGAAATAACAGAGATTATGAATAACAACGAAATACTTCGAACAACTGTTCTTATAACTTCGAAAGATAACCCATTATGAAAAAGCTAGTGTATTTTATTACTAAAGGTATGCGTAAGACCATTATAAAACCCCGTATTACAGAATCAGTAAAACTGAAATAAAAGCGTTTATGTATAACTACGAAATACTTCGAACAACTGTTCTTATAACTTCGAAAGATAACCCATTATGACAAAGCAAGTGTATTGAATTACTAAAGGTATGCGTAAGACCATTATAAAACCCCGTATAACAAAACTGAAATAAGAGAGATTATGAATAACAACGAAATACTTCGAACAACTGTTCTCATAACTTCGAAAGATAACCCATTATGACAAAGCTAGTGTATTTTATTACTAAAGGTATGCGTAAGACCATTATAAAACCCCGTATTACAGAATCAGTAAAACTGAAATAAAAGCGTTTATGTATAACTACGAAATACTTCGAACAATTGTTCTGATAACTTCGAAAGATAACCCATTATAACAAAGCTAGTGTATTTTATTACTAAAGGTATGCGTAAGACCATTATAAAACCCCGTATTACAGAATCAGTAAAACTGAAACAAAAGCGTTTATGAATAACTACGAAATACTTCGAACAACTGTTCTTATAACTTCGAAAGATAACCTATTATGGCAAATCTAGTTGTAACAGTGTGGCTCTGTTATGAAATTCGTGGTGCAATATGAGGATTGCGTGTTAAAAGAAAATCAAAGGCGTGCGTCTTTACCAAAAACTAAAATTGAATTCTTTATTACGTAGTAATATGACATAGTAAAATACACAGAAACCAATGGTGCCTAATGGCAAGAAAAAAAGGAGGAAAATAATCGACAGGTAGATGTCGTTGCGCTCACACGACCCCTTCTTGTAAAATTGACTCCTGGCAATTTACCTCTCATAGTCTTGGAGCCATCTTGGTGGTTTTCGGGAGCGAACCGGTGCTGTATCCTTCCGGTCGACGATTTCCTCAAATCGTAGGACCATATGTAAATTTTTTTCACTATCGGCAAGCGCACGGCTAGCATATGCGATTACTACTTGCTGATTGTTTTGTTTTTGTAGAAGGATTGCTCCCAAGCCGGTTAATGATGCGTCAATTTGAACTTCCGTTGGACAATTATTCCTAAAATGTCCCAGTATTGGTGGAGATTTTAATTTTTGTTTTAAAATTTCGACTGCTGCTGCTGCTTCTTCTGTCCAGATGAATGGGGATGAATTATATGCGTTGCGTATTGGTAATGATAACTTTGAAAAGTCTTTGATGAACTTTCTGTGATGAGATGCAAATGCATGGAATGATTTAGCGTCTGTTTTTGTTTTGAAAATTTTGTTGTATCTGTCGATGGAGTTTGTACGGGAAGGATCTGGACGTATGCCGTGTGCTGAAATACCATAGCCCAAGAAGAATATTTCCATTTGGAAAAGCTGACTCTTTTGTAGAGAAATACGTAGTCCGCTTTTGATTATTCGTTTAAGTGCGTTTTCGAAATTTCTAATAGCCATGTCAATGTTCGGAGCTGATTGACCTACGTCGTCCATGTATGTAATAGTGTTTTCGGTGTTATCGAATGTTTGCTTCATTATACGTTCCATGGTCTTTGGCGCATTGGTCAGTCCAAATGGCATTCTCATAAATTCGTATATACCGTCTTGAGTTATAAATGCTGTTTTGTGAATGTCCTCTGGTTTGACAGCAACCGTCATAAATGCTGTTTTAATGTCCATTGTGTTGAAAATTTGTGCATCCTGTTGAACCAGTTTCTCTATGATGTCGTCGATGTGTGGAGGTGGAAAATTATCTTTATATAATTTTTTGTTAAGCTGTGTATAATCTATTGTCAATCTGCGTGGGGTACTTGGATGATGAGGCTGGTTAACTATTACAACTGGAGAGGCATATTCAGATTGCGAATCTCTTGCAATGTTTAGTTTTTTCCAATTTTCTACTGTTTCGTTTATAAACTGGCGGTCGCTCCATGAATAGCGGTAGGGCTTTCTGCGAACTGGTATATCATCTACTGTACGTAAGGAATGTTGATCTATGGTGCAGTATCCTAAAATCTCGTTGTCTGTCGAGAAGGCTTGTAAATTGTTGCTGACTATTTCTCGAAATTTTTGAATTTGTGTTGGAGATATAGATTTCGGAAATGTTGAGATTTGATGTTCGACTTCTTTTAGAATACATGGTGGTATAGTCTGGCTTTGTTTTAATATGCAGGAATTTATATTTGTGTGTGTGGTGTAGCCTGAGTTCGTATTTTGTTTTAATTGGACATCTCCGTTCGTTTCGACAGTTATGGTGATGTTATTGGCCTTTCTCCAATCGCTGCCGAGTATCAGTGGTATTGGTGCATTGTTTACCACCGCTACAGGACCAAATGTGCAACATATGTCGCCTACTGCAACGAATAGGTCAATTTGTCCTACAGGTCTACACTCATTGTCAATGGAAGTTATTGCTGAGCCTTCGTATTTTTGAACTGCATAATCAGGTGGTATAGAACGACGATCGATTACTGACTGTTCAGCACCGCTATCGATAAGAGCGGAAATAGGTTTTCCATCGAATGCATAGGCATCTACGATGGGTAAGCCTCGATCACCACCTTTTGACTTCAATGCGCAGTTTGCTTGTTTTGGAGATGGTTTATTTGGGCAGTTGCTCAGTGAATGACCAGTTCTATTGCATGTGTAACAGGGTATTGGACATTGCGAAACGGGGTGTTGACCTTTTTTACAGCGTGGGCATACATAAGTATTTATTTTTGTATTTTCTGTGTATGCTGGTTTCTTGAAATTATTGTCTGTAAAGGACTGTGGCGTTCTAGTGTTGCGATACATTGTTGTTGTGTTGTGGAACTGTTTGCTGGTGTGTTTTGTGTCATCGTCAAGTTTTTGCCCCAGTTCGAATAGTTCGGTTATGGTCGAAGGTGTGCCAATGCGTAGAATACGGCGGTCTGTATTGTCAGCAACACCCTCGAGTAAATACGCAATTTGATCTTCCGTAGGAATATTTACATTCTTTGGGGGCTTAGAAATAATATCTAACTTACTGCTGAAGTACTGGATTATAGATTCGTTCGGCCGTTGGATACGTGCATTTACTCTGTCATTCCATTCGCGTAATGTTGGTGTCTTTATGAATCGTTTCCTGAATGAATTGAGCCATATATTCCAGTCGTCCCTTGAATCGCCTTCGAAGTTCTGCCAGTTTCTTGCAATGCCCGTTAATTTGCTGGTGCAGAATACTAATTTAACCTCGTCACTCCATCCGTTTATTTTTGCGGCTTTTTCGATGGATTTTATGAATTGCTCGGTGGAGTTGCTATCTTCCCCGTTGCATTCCAAAATCGTTTGCGTCATGTCTGGGTTGATGACGACAGTCTGAATAACTGCTGGACAAGTCCCTACCGAACTAGAAGTACCTGCTGATGGTTCGATTTTCCTTGCTTTAAGGGTAGATAGGATTTTATTGTGTTTGATTATGATTTGAATTAACTCATCTTTTGTTGTTGCTGTTGTTTCCAGTCCTCTTGATTTGACTTCTGTTTGGAGTGCATCCTTCGTGAACTGGTTCAGAATTTCTGCGTCGATGGTCGTTTCTAAGAGTTGCTGGACGAGAGACATTTTGTTGTCGGGTGTTGGTTGTTTCTTTATTGTATGTAGGTTGAGATACCGGCTGCGCCATGTAACAGTGTGGCTCTGTTATGAAATTCGTGGTGCAATATGAGGATTGCGTGTTAAAAGAAAATCAAAGGCGTGCGTCTTTACCAAAAACTAAAATTGAATTCTTTATTACGTAGTAATATGACATAGTAAAATACACAGAAACCAATGGTGCCTAATGGCAAGAAAAAAAGGAGGAAAATAATCGACAGGTAGATGTCGTTGCGCTCACACTAGTGTATTTTATTACTAAAGGTATGCGTAAGACCATTATAAAAACCGTATTACAGAATCAGTAAAACTGAAATAAAAGCGTTTATGTATAACTACGAATACTTCGAACAACTGTTCTTATAACTTCGAAAGATAATCTATTATGGCAAATCTAGTGTATTGAATTACTAAAGGTATGCGTAAGACCATTATAAAACCCCGTATTACAGAATCAGTAAAACTGAAATAAAAGCGTTTATGTATAACTACGAAATACTTCGAACAATTGTTCTTATAACTTCGAAAGATAACCTATTATGGCAAATCTAGTGTATTTTATTACTAAAGGTATGCGTAAGACCATTATAAAACCCCGTATTACAGAATCAGTAAAACTGAAATAAAAGCGTTTATGTATAACTACGAAATACTTCGAACAACTGTTCTTATAACTTCGAAAGATAACCTATTATGGCAAATCTAGTGTATTGAATTACTAAAGGTATGCGTGAGACCATTATAAAAAATAGTATAATAGAAATCAGTAAAACTGAAATAAAAGCGTTTATGTATAACTACGAAATACTTCGAACAACTGTTCGTATAACTTCGAAAGATAACCCATTATGACAAAGCTAGTGTATTAAATTACAAAAGGTATGCGTAAGACCATTATAAAACCCCGTATAACAAAACTGAAATAACAGAGATTATGAATAACAACGAAATACTTCGAACAACTGTTCTTATAACTTCGGAAGATAACCCATTATGACAAAGCTAGTGTATTGAATTACTAAAGGTATGCGTAAGACCATTATAAAACCCCGTATAACAAAACTGAAATAACAGAGATTATGAATAACAACGAAATACTTCGAACAACTGTTCTTATAACTTCGAAAGATAACCCATTATAACAAAGCTAGTGTATTGAATTACTAAAGGTATGCGTAAGACCATTATAAAACCCCGTATTACAGAATCAGTAAAACTGAAATAAAAGCGTTTATGTATAACTACGAAATACTTCGAACAATTGTTCTGATAACTTCGAAAGATAACCCATTATAACAAAGCTAGTGTATTGAATTACTAAAGGTATGCGTAAGACCATTATAAAACCCCGTATAACAAAACTGAAATAACAGAGATTATGAATAACAACGAAATACTTCGAACAACTGTTCTTATAACTTCGAAAGATAACCCATTATGAAAAAGCTAGTGTATTTTATTACTAAAGGTATGCGTAAGACCATTATAAAACCCCGTATTACAGAATCAGTAAAACTGAAATAAAAGCGTTTATGTATAACTACGAAATACTTCGAACAACTGTTCTTATAACTTCGAAAGATAACCTATTATGGCAAATCTAGTGTATTGAATTACTAAAGGTATGCGTGAGACCATTATAAAAAATAGTATAATAGAAATCAGTAAAACTGAAATAAAAGCGTTTATGTATAACTACGAAATACTTCGAACAACTGTTCGTATAACTTCGAAAGATAACCCATTATGACAAAGCTAGTGTATTAAATTACAAAAGGTATGCGTAAGACCATTATAAAACCCCGTATAACAAAACTGAAATAACAGAGATTATGAATAACAACGAAATACTTCGAACAACTGTTCTTATAACTTCGGAAGATAACCCATTATGACAAAGCTAGTGTATTAAATTACTAAAGGTATGCGTAAGACCATTATAAAAAACTGTATTACAGAATCAGTAAAACTGAAATAAAAGCGTTTATGTATAACTACGAAATACTTCGAACAACTGTTCTTATAACTTAGAAAGATAACCTATTATGGCAAATCTAGTGTATTGAATTACTAAAGGTATGCGTGAGACCATTATAAAAAATAGTATAATAGAAATCAGTAAAACTGAAATAAAAGCGTTTATGTATAACTACGAAATACTTCGAACAACTGTTCGTATAACTTCGAAAGATAACCCATTATGATACGTATGCGTAAGACCATTATAAAAATTAGAGTAATAGAAATCAGTAAAACTGAAATAAAAGCGTTTATGAATAACTACGAAATAGTTCGAACAACTGTTCTTATAACTTCGAAAGATAAATAATTATGGCAAATCTAGTGTATTTTATTACTAAAGTTATGCGTAAGACCATTATAAAACCCCGTATAACAAAACTGAAATAACGGAGATTATGAATAACAACGAAATACTTCGAACAACTGTTCTTATAACTTCGAAAGATAACCCATTATGACAAAGCTAGTGTATTGAATTACTAAAGGTATGCGTAAGACCATTATAAAACCCCGTATTACAGAATCAGTAAAACTGAAATAAAAGCGTTTATGTATAACTACGAAATACTTCGAACAGCTGTTCTTATAACTTCGAAAGATAACCTATTATGGCAAATCTAGTGTATTTTATTACTAAAGGTATGCGTAAGACCATTATAAAACCCCGTATTACAGAATCAGTAAAACTGAAATAAAAGCGTTTATGTATAACTACGAAATACTTCGAACAATTGTTCTGATAACTTCGTAAGATAACCCATTATGACAAAGCTAGTGTATTGAATTACTAAAGGTATGCGTAAGACCATTATAAAACCCCGTATTACAGAATCAGTAAAACTGAAATAAAAGCGTTTATGTATAACTACGAAATACTTCGAACAGCTGTTCTTATAACTTCGAAAGATAACCTATTATGGCAAATCTAGTGTATTTTATTACTAAAGGTATGCGTAAGACCATTATAAAACCCCGTATTACAGAATCAGTAAAACTGAAATAAAAGCGTTTATGTATAACTACGAAACACTTCGAACAACTGTTCTTATAACTTCGAAAGATAACCTATTATGGCAAATCTAGTGTATTTTATTATTAAAGGTATGCGTAAGACCATTATAAAACCCCGTATTACAGAATCAGTAAAACTGAAATAAAAGCGTTTATGTATAACTACGAATACTTCGAACAATTGTTCTTATAACTTCGAAAGATAACCTATTATGGTAAATCTAGTGTATTTTATTACTAAAGGTATGCGTAAGACCATTATAAAACCCCGTATAACAAAACTGAAATAACAGAGATTATGAATAACAACGAAATACTTCGAACAACTGTTCTTATAACTTCGAAAGATAACCCATTATGACAAAGCTAGTGTATTTTATTACTAAACGTATGCGTAAGACCATTATAAAACCCCGTATAACAAAACTGAAATAACAGAGATTATGAATAACAACGAAATACTTCGAACAACTGCTCTTATAACTTCGAAAGATAACCCATTATAACAAAGCTAGTGTATTGAATTACTAAAGGTATGCGTAAGACCATTATAAAACCACGTATTACAGAATCAGTAAAACTGAAATAAAAGCGTTTATGTATAACTACGAAATACTTCGAACAATTGTTCTGATAACTTCGAAAGATAACCCATTATAACAAAGCTAGTGTATTGAATTACTAAAGGTATGCGTAAGACCATTATAAAACCCCGTATTACAGAATCAGTAAAACTGAAATAAAAGCGTTTATGTATAACTACGAAATACTTCGAACAACTGTTCTTATTTCTACAGGTATGCGTAAGACCATTATAAAAACCGTATTACAGAATCAGTAAAACTGAAATAAAAGCGTTTATGTATAACTACGAATACTTCGAACAACTGTTCTTATAACTTCGAAAGATAATCTATTATGGCAAATCTAGTGTATTGAATTACTAAAGGTATGCGTAAGACCATTATAAAACCCCGTATTACAGAATCAGTAAAACTGAAATAAAAGCGTTTATGTATAACTACGAAATACTTCGAACAATTGTTCTTATAACTTCGAAAGATAACCTATTATGGCAAATCTAGTGTATTTTATTACTAAAGGTATGCGTAAGACCATTATAAAACCCCGTATAACAAAACTGAAATAACAGAGATTATGAATAACAACGAAATACTTCGAACAACTGCTCTTATAACTTCGAAAGATAACCCATTATTACAAAGCTAGTGTATTGAATTACTAAAGGTATGCGTAAGACCATTATAAAACCCCGTATTACAGAATCAGTAAAACTGAAATAAAAGCGTTTATGTATAACTACGAAATACTTCGAACAACTGTTCTTATAACTTCGAAAGATAACCTATTATGGCAAATCTAGTGTATTTTATTACTAAAGGTATGCGTAAGACCATTATAAAACCCCGTATTACAGAATCAGTAAAACTGAAATAAAAGCGTTTATGTATAACTACGAAATACTTCGAACAACTGTTCTTATAACTTCGAAAGATAACCTATTATGGCAAATCTAGTGTATTTTATTACTAAAGGTATGCGTAAGACCATTATAAAACCCCGTATTACAAAATCAGTAAAACTGAAATAAAAGCGTTTATGTATAACTACGAAATACTTCGAACAATTGTTCTGATAACTTCGAAAGATAACCCATTATTACAAAGCTAGTGTATTGAATTACTAAAGGTATGCGTAAGACCATTATAAAACCCCGTATTACAGAATCAGTAAAACTGAAATAAAAGCGTTTATGTATAACTACGAAATACTTCGAACAGCTGTTCTTATAACTTCGAAAGATAACCTATTATGGCAAATCTAGTGTATTTTATTACTAAAGGTATGCGTAAGACCATTATAAAACCCCGTATTACAGAATCAGTAAAACTGCAATAAAAGCGTTTATGTATAACTACGAAATACTTCGAACAATTGTTCTGATAACTTCGAAAGATAACCCATTATGACAAAGCTAGTGTATTGAATTACTAAAGGTATGCGTAAGACCATTATAAAACCCCGTATTACAGAATCAGTAAAACTGAAATAAAAGCGTTTATGTATAACTACGAAATACTTCGAACAGCTGTTCTTATAACTTCGAAATATAACCTATTATGGCAAATCTAGTGTATTTTATTACTAAAGGTATGCGTAAGACCATTATAAAACCCCGTATTACAGAATCAGTAAAACTGAAATAAAAGCGTTTATGTATAACTACGAAACACTTCGAACAACTGTTCTTATAACTTCGAAAGATAACCTATTATGGTAAATCTAGTGTATTTTATTACTAAAGGTATGCGTAAGACCATTATAAAACCCCGTATAACAAAACTGAAATAACAGAGATTATGAATAACAACGAAATACTTCGAACAACTGTTCTTATAACTTCGAAAGATAACCCATTATGACAAAGCTAGTGTATTTTATTACTAAAGGTATGCGTAAGACCATTATAAAACCCCGTATAACAAAACTGAAATAACAGAGATTATGAATAACAACGAAATACTTCGAACAACTGTTCTTATAACTTCGAAAGATAACCCATTATGACAAAGCTAGTGTATTTTATTACTAAAGGTATGCGTAAGACCATTATAAAACCCCGTATAACAAAACTGAAATAACAGAGATTATGAATAACAACGAAATACTTCGAACAACTGCTCTTATAACTTCGAAAGATAACCCATTATAACAAAGCTAGTGTATTGAATTACTAAAGGTATGCGTAAGACCATTATAAAACCACGTATTACAGAATCAGTAAAACTGAAATAAAAGCGTTTATGTATAACTACGAAATACTTCGAACAATTGTTCTGATAACTTCGAAAGATAACCCATTATAACAAAGCTAGTGTATTGAATTACTAAAGGTATGCGTAAGACCATTATAAAACCCCGTATTACAGAATCAGTAAAACTGAAAAAAAAGCGTTTATGTATAACTACGAAATACTTCGAACAACTGTTCTTATAACTTCGAAAGATAACCCATTATGACAAAGCAAGTGTATTGAATTACTAAAGGTATGCGTAAGACCATTATAAAACCCCGTATAACAAAACTGAAATAACAGAGATTATGAATAACAACGAAATACTTCGAACAACTGTTCTCATAACTTCGAAAGATAACCCATTATGACAAAGCTAGTGTATTGAATTACTAAAGGTATGCGTAAGACCATTATCAAACCCCGTATTACAGAATCAGTAAAACTGAAATAAAAGCGTTTATGAGTAACTACGAAATACTTCGAACAACTGTTCTTATAACTTCGAAAGATAACCCATTATTACAAAACTAGTGTATTGAATTACTAAAGGTATGCGTAAGACCATTATAAAACCCCGTATTACAGAATCAGTAAAACTGAAATAAAAGCGTTTATGTATAACTACGAAATACTTCGAACAATTGTTCTGATAACTTCGAAAGATAACCCATTATGACAAAGCTAGTGTATTGAATTACTAAA
Organism: Pocota personata; assembly: GCA_963082735.1. Classification (NCBI taxonomy): domain Eukaryota; kingdom Metazoa; phylum Arthropoda; class Insecta; order Diptera; family Syrphidae; genus Pocota; species Pocota personata. The sequence goes on along the minus strand of OY720429.1, from coordinate 259,232,105 downwards.
GGTATGCGTAAGACCATTATAAAACCCCGTATTACAGAATCAGTAAAACTGAAATAAAAGCGTTTATGTATAACTACGAAATACTTCGAACAACTGTTCTTATAACTTCGAAAGATAACCTATTATGGCAAATCTAGTGTATTTTATTACTAAAGGTATGCGTAAGACCATTATAAAACCCCGTATTACAGAATCAGTAAAACTGAAATAAAAGCGTTTATGTATAACTACGAAATACTTCGAACAACTGTTCTTATAACTTCGAAAGATAACCCATTATTACAAAACTAGTGTATTGAATTACTAAAGGTATGCGTAAGACCATTATAAAACCCCGTATTACAGAATCAGTAAAACTGAAATAAAAGCGTTTATGTATAACTACGAAATACTTCGAACAACTGTTCTTATAACTTCGAAAGATAACCCATTATGACAAAGCAAGTGTATTGAATTACTAAAGGTATGCGTAAGACCATTATATAACCCCGAATTAAAGAATCAGTAAAACTGAAATAAAAGCGTTTATGAGTAACTACGAAATACTTCGAACAATTGTTCTGATAACTTCGAAAGATAACCCATTATTACAAAGCTAGTGTATTGAATTACTAAAGGTATGCGTAAGACCATTATAAAACCCCGTATTACAGAATCAGTAAAACTGAAATAAAAGCGTTTATGTATAACTACGAAATACTTCGAACAACTGTTCTTATAACTTCGAAAGATAACCTATTATGGCAAATCTAGTGTATTTTATTACTAAAGGTATGCGTAAGACCATTATAAAACCCCGTATTACAGAATCAGTAAAACTGAAATAAAAGCGTTTATGTATAACTACGAAATACTTCGAACAACTGTTCTTATAACTTCGAAAGATAACCTATTATGGCAAATCTAGTGTATTTTATTACTAAAGGTATGCGTAAGACCATTATAAAACCCCGTATTACAGAATCAGTAAAACTGAAATAAAAGCGTTTATGTATAACTACGAAATACTTCGAACAACTGTTCTTATAACTTCGAAAGATAACCCATTATTACAAAACTAGTGTATTGAATTACTAAAGGTATGCGTAAGACCATTATAAAACCCCGTATTACAGAATCAGTAAAACTGAAATAAAAGCGTTTATGTATAACTACGAAATACTTCGAACAGCTGTTCTTATAACTTCGAAAGATAACCTATTATGGCAAATCTAGTGTATTTTATTACTAAAGGTATGCGTAAGACCATTATAAAACCCCGTATTACAGAATCAGTAAAACTGAAATAAAAGCGTTTATGTATAACTACGAAACACTTCGAACAAGTGTTCTTATAACTTCGAAAGATAACCTATTATGGCAAATCTAGTGTATTTTATTATTAAAGGTATGCGTAAGACCATTATAAAACCCCGTATTACAGAATCAGTAAAACTGAAATAAAAGCGTTTATGTATAACTACGAAATACTTCGAACAACTGTTCTTATAACTTCGAAAGATAACCCATTATTACAAAACTAGTGTATTGAATTACTAAAGGTATGCGTAAGACCATTATAAAACCCCATATTACAGAATCAGTAAAACTGAAATAAAAGCGTTTATGTATAACTACGAAATACTTCGAACAACTGTTCTTATAACTTCGAAAGATAACCTATTATGGCAAATCTAGTGTATTTTATTACTAAAGGTATGCGTAAGACCATTATAAAACCCCGTATTACAGAATCAGTAAAACTGAAATAAAAGCGTTTATGTATAACTACGAAACACTTCGAACAAGTGTTCTTATAACTTCGAAAGATAACCTATTATGGCAAATCTAGTGTATTTTATTATTAAAGGTATGCGTAAGACCATTATAAAACCCCGTATTACAGAATCAGTAAAACTGAAATAAAAGCGTTTATGTATAACTACGAAATACTTCGAACAACTGTTCTTATAACTTCGAAAGATAACCCATTATTACAAAACTAGTGTATTGAATTACTAAAGGTATGCGTAAGACCATTATAAAACCCCGTATTACAGAATCAGTAAAACTGAAATAAGAGCGTTTATGTATAACTACGAAATACTTCGAACAACTGTTCTTATAACTTCGAAAGATAACCCATTATGACAAAGCAAGTGTATTGAATTACTAAAGGTATGCGTAAGACCATTATATAACCCCGAATTAAAGAATAAGTAAAACTGAAATAAAAGCGTTTATGAGTAACTACGAAATACTTCGAACAATTGTTCTGATAACTTCGAAAGATAACCCATTATTACAAAGCTAGTGTATTGAATTACTAAAGGTATGCGTAAGACCATTATAAAACCCCGTATTACAGAATCAGTAAAACTGAAATAAAAGCGTTTATGTATAACTACGAAATACTTCGAACAACTGTTCTTATAACTTCGAAAGATAACCTATTATGGCAAATCTAGTGTATTTTATTACTAAAGGTATGCGTAAGACCATTATAAAACCCCGTATTACAGAATCAGTAAAACTGAAATAAAAGCGTTTATGTATAACTACGAAATACTTCGAACAACTGTTCTTATAACTTCGAAAGATAACCCATTATTACAAAACTAGTGTATTGAATTACTAAAGGTATGCGTAAGACCATTATAAAACCCCGTATTACAGAATCAGTAAAACTGAAATAAAAGCGTTTATGTATAACTACGAAATACTTCGAACAACTGTTCTTATAACTTCGAAAGATAACCTATTATGGCAAATCTAGTGTATTTTATTACTAAAGGTATGCGTAAGACCATTATAAAACCCCGTATTACAGAATCAGTAAAACTGAAATAAAAGCGTTTATGTATAACTACGAAATACTTCGAACAACTGTTCTTATAACTTCGAAAGATAACCTATTATGGCAAATCTAGTGTATTTTATTACTAAAGGTATGCGTAAGACCATTATAAAACCCCGTATTACAGAATCAGTAAAACTGAAATAAAAGCGTTTATGTATAACTACGAAATACTTCGAACAACTGTTCTTATAACTTCGAAAGATAACCTATTATGGCAAATCTAGTGTATTTTATTACTAAAGGTATGCGTAAGACCATTATAAAACCCCGTATTACAGAATCAGTAAAACTGAAATAAAAGCGTTTATGTATAACTACGAAATACTTCGAACAACTGTTCTTATAACTTCGAAAGATAACCCATTATTAAAAAACTAGTGTATTGAATTACTAAAGGTATGCGTAAGACCATTATAAAACCCCGTATTACAGAATCAGTAAAACTGAAATAAAAGCGTTTATGTATAACTACGAAATACTTCGAACAACTGTTCTTATAACTTCGAAAGATAACCCATTATTACAAAACTAGTGTATTGAATTACTAAAGGTATGCGTAAGACCATTATAAAACCCCGTATTACAGAATCAGTAAAACTGAAATAAAAGCGTTTATGTATAACTACGAAATACTTCGAACAACTGTTCTTATAACTTCGAAAGATAACCTATTATGGCAAATCTAGTGTATTTTATTACTAAAGGTATGCGTAAGACCATTATAAAACCCCGTATTACAGAATCAGTAAAACTGAAATAAGAGCGTTTATGTATAACTACGAAATACTTCGAACAACTGTTCTTATAACTTCGAAAGATAACCCATTATGACAAAGCAAGTGTATTGAATTACTAAAGGTATGCGTAAGACCATTATATAACCCCGAATTAAAGAATAAGTAAAACTGAAATAAAAGCGTTTATGTATAACTACGAAATACTTCGAACAACTGTTCTTATAACTTCGAAAGATAACCTATTATGGCAAATCTAGTGTATTTTATTACTAAAGGTATGCGTAAGACCATTATAAAACCCCCTATTACAGAATCAGTAAAACTGAAATAAAAGCGTTTATGTATAACTACGAATACTTCGAACAATTGTTCTTATAACTTCGAAAGATAACCTATTATGGCAAATCTAGTGTATTTTATTACTAGAGGTATGCGTAAGACCATTATAAAACCCCGTATAACAAAACTGAAATAACAGATTATGAATAACAACGAAATACTTCGAACAACTGTTCTTATAACTTCGAAAGATAACCCATTATGACAAAGCTAGTGTATTTTATTACTAAAGGTATGCGTAAGACCATTATAAAACCCCGTATTACAGAATCAGTAAAACTGAAATAAAAGCGTTTATGTATAACTACGAAATACTTCGAACAACTGTTCTTATAACTTCGAAAGATAACCTATTATGGCAAATCTAGTGTATTTTATTACTAAAGGTATGCGTAAGACCATTATAAAACCCCGTATTACAGAATCAGTAAAACTGAAATAAAAGCGTTTATGTATAACTACGAAACACTTCGAACAACTGTTCTTATAACTTCGAAAGATAACCTATTATGGCAAATCTAGTGTATCTTATTACTAAAGGTATGCGTAAGACCATTATAAAACCCCGTATTACAGAATCAGTAAAACTGAAATAAAAGCGTTTATGTATAACTACGAAATACTTCGAACAACTGTTCTTATAACTTCGAAAGATAACCCATTATTACAAAACTAGTGTATTGAATTACTAAAGGTATGCGTAAGACCATTATAAAACCCCGTATTACAGAATCAGTAAAACTGAAATAAAAGCGTTTATGTATAACTACGAAATACTTCGAACAACTGTTCTTATAACTTCGAAAGATAACCTATTATGGCAAATCTAGTGTATTTTATTACTAAAGGTATGCGTAAGACCATTATAAAACCCCGTATTACAGAATCAGTAAAACTGAAATAAAAGCGTTTATGTATAACTACGAAATACTTCGAACAACTGTTCTTATAACTTCGAAAGATAACCCATTATTACAAAACTAGTGTATTGAATTACTAAAGGTATGCGTAAGACCATTATAAAACCCCGTATTACAGAATCAGTAAAACTGAAATAAAAGCGTTTATGTATAACTACGAAATACTTCGAACAACTGTTCTTATAACTTCGAAAGATAACCTATTATGGCAAATCTAGTGTATTTTATTACTAAAGGTATGCGTAAGACCATTATAAAACCCCGTATTACAGAATCAGTAAAACTGAAATAAAAGCGTTTATGTATAACTACGAAATACTTCGAACAACTGTTCTTATAACTTCGAAAGATAACCCATTATTAAAAAACTAGTGTATTGAATTACTAAAGGTATGCGTAAGACCATTATAAAACCCCGTATTACAGAATCAGTAAAACTGAAATAAAAGCGTTTATGTATAACTACGAAATACTTCGAACAACTGTTCTTATAACTTCGAAAGATAACCCATTATTACAAAACTAGTGTATTGAATTACTAAAGGTATGCGTAAGACCATTATAAAACCCCGTATTACAGAATCAGTAAAACTGAAATAAAAGCGTTTATGTATAACTACGAAATACTTCGAACAACTGTTCTTATAACTTCGAAAGATAACCTATTATGGCAAATCTAGTGTATTTTATTACTAAAGGTATGCGTAAGACCATTATAAAACCCCGTATTACAGAATCAGTAAAACTGAAATAAGAGCGTTTATGTATAACTACGAAATACTTCGAACAACTGTTCTTATAACTTCGAAAGATAACCCATTATGACAAAGCAAGTGTATTGAATTACTAAAGGTATGCGTAAGACCATTATATAACCCCGAATTAAAGAATAAGTAAAACTGAAATAAAAGCGTTTATGTATAACTACGAAATACTTCGAACAACTGTTCTTATAACTTCGAAAGATAACCTATTATGGCAAATCTAGTGTATTTTATTACTAAAGGTATGCGTAAGACCATTATAAAACCCCCTATTACAGAATCAGTAAAACTGAAATAAAAGCGTTTATGTATAACTACGAAATACTTCGAACAACTGTTCTTATAACTTCGAAAGATAACCTATTATGGCAAATCTAGTGTATTTTATTACTAGAGGTATGCGTAAGACCATTATAAAACCCCGTATAACAAAACTGAAATAACAGAGATTATGAATAACAACGAAATACTTCGAACAACTGTTCTTATAACTTCGAAAGATAACCCATTATGACAAAGCTAGTGTATTTTATTACTAAAGGTATGCGTAAGACCATTATAAAACCCCGTATTACAGAATCAGTAAAACTGAAATAAAAGCGTTTATGTATAACTACGAAATACTTCGAACAATTGTTCTGATAACTTCGAAAGATAACCCATTATGACAAAGCTAGTGTATTGAATTACTAAAGGTATGCGTAAGACCATTATAAAACCCCGTATTACAGAATCAGTAAAACTGAAATAAAAGCGTTTATGTATAACTACGAAATACTTCGAACAACTGTTCTTATAACTTCGAAAGATAACCTATTATGGCAAATCTAGTGTATTTTATAACTAAAGGTATGCGTAAGACCATTATAAAACCCCGTATTACAGAATCAGTAAAACTGAAATAAAAGCGTTTATGTATAACTACGAAATACTTCGAACAACTGTTCTTATAACTTCGAAAGATAACCTATTATGGCAAATCTAGTGTATTTTATTACTAAAGGTATGCGTAAGACCATTATAAAACCCCGTATTACAGAATCAGTAAAACTGAAATAAAAGCGTTTATGTATAACTACGAAACACTTCGAACAACTGTTCTTATAACTTCGAAAGATAACCTATTATGGCAAATCTAGTGTATTTTATTACTAAAGGTATGCGTAAGACCATTATAAAACCCCGTATTACAGAATCAGTAAAACTGAAATAAAAGCGTTTATGTATAACTACGAAATACTTCGAACAACTGTTCTTATAACTTCGAAAGATAACCCATTATTACAAAACTAGTGTATTGAATTACTAAAGGTATGCGTAAGACCATTATAAAACCCCGTATTACAGAATCAGTAAAACTGAAATAAAAGCGTTTATGTATAACTACGAAATACTTCGAACAACTGTTCTTATAACTTCGAAAGATAACCTATTATGGCAAATCTAGTGTATTTTACTACTAAAGGTATGCGTAAGACCATTATAAAACCCCGTATTACAGAATCAGTAAAACTGAAATAAAAGCGTTTATGTATAACTACGAAATACTTCGAACAGCTGTTCTTATAACTTCGAAAGATAACCTATTGTGGCAAATCTAGTGTATTTTATTACTAAAGGTATGCGTAAGACCATTATAAAACCCCGTATTACAGAATCAGTAAAACTGAAATAAAAGCGTTTATGTATAACTACGAAATACTTCGAACAACTGTTCTTATAACTTCGAAAGATAACCTATTATGGCAAATCTAGTGTATTTTATTACTAAAGGTATGCGTAAGACCATTATAAAACCCCGTATTACAGAATCAGTAAAACTGAAATAAAAGCGTTTATGTATAACTACGAAATACTTCGAACAGCTGTTCTTATAACTTCGAAAGATAACCTATTGTGGCAAATCTAGTGTATTTTATTACTAAAGGTATGCGTAAGACCATTATAAAACCCCGTATTACAGAATCAGTAAAACTGAAATAAAAGCGTTTATGTATAACTACGAAATACTTCGAACAACTGTTCTTATAACTTCGAAAGATAACCTATTATGGCAAATCTAGTGTATTTTATTACTAAAGGTATGCGTAAGACCATTATAAAACCCCGTATTACAGAATCAGTAAAACTGAAATAAAAGCGTTTATGTATAACTACGAAATACTTCGAACAACTGTTCTTATAACTTCGAAAGATAACCCATTATGACAAAGCAAGTGTATTGAATTACTAAAGGTATGCGTAAGACCATTATATAACCCCGAATTAAAGAATAAGTAAAACTGAAATAAAAGCGTTTATGAGTAACTACGAAATACTTCGAACAATTGTTCTGATAAGTTCGAAAGAGAACCCATTATTACAAAGCTAGTGTATTGAATTACTAAAGGTATGCGTAAGACCATTATAAAACCCCGTATTACAGAATCAGTAAAACTGAAATAAAAGCGTTTATGTATAACTACGAAATACTTCGAACAACTGTTCTTATAACTTCGAAAGATAACCTATTATGGCAAATCTAGTGTATTTTATTACTAAAGGTATGCGTAAGACCATTATAAAACCCCGTATTACAGAATCAGTAAAACTGAAATAAAAGCGTTTATGTATAACTACGAAATACTTCGAACAACTGTTCTTATAACTTCGAAACATAACCTATTATGGCAAATCTAGTGTATTTTATTACTAAAGGTATGCGTAAGACCATTATAAAACCCCGTATTACAGAATCAGTAAAACTGAAATAAAAGCGTTTATGTATAACTACGAAATACTTCGAACAACTGTTCTTATAACTTCGAAAGATAACCCATTATTACAAAACTAGTGTATTGAATTACTAAAGGTATGCGTAAGACCATTATAAAACCCCGTATTACAGAATCAGTAAAACTGAAATAAAAGCGTTTATGAGTAACTACGAAATACTTCGAACAACTGTTCTTATAACTTCGAAAGATAACCCATTATGGCAAATCTAGTGTATTTTATTACTAAAGGTATGCGTAAGACCATTATAAAAATTAGTATAATAGAAATCAGTAAAACTGAAATAAAGCGTTTATGAATAACTACGAAATACTTCGAACAACTGCTCTTATAACTTCGAAAGATAACCCATTATGACAAAGCTAGTGTATTGAATTACTAAAGGTATGCGTAAGACCTTTATAAAACCCCGTATAACAAAACTGAAATAACAGAGATTATGAATAACAACGAAATACTTCGAACAACTGTTCTTATAACTTCGAAAGATAACCTATTATGGCAAATCTAGTGTATTTTATTACTAAAGGTATGCGTAAGACCATTATAAAACCCCGTATTACAGAATCAGTAAAACTGAAATACAAGCGTTTATGTATAACTACGAAATACTTCGAACAGCTGTTCTTATAACTTCGAAAGATAACCTATTATGGCAAATCTAGTGTATTTTATTACTAAAGGTATGCGTAAGACCATTATAAAACCCCGTATTACAGAATCAGTAAAACTGAAATAAAAGCGTTTATGTATAACTACGAAATACTTCGAACAATTGTTCTGATAACTTCGAAAGATAACCCATTATGACAAAGCTAGTGTATTGAATTACTAAAGGTATGCGTAAGACCATTATAAAACCCCGTATTACAGAATCAGTAAAACTGAAATAAAAGCGTTTATGTATAACTACGAAATACTTCGAACAACTGTTCTTATAACTTCGAAAGATAACCTATTATGGCAAATCTAGTGTATTTTATTACTAAAGGTATGCGTAAGACCATTATAAAACCCCGTATTACAGAATCAGTAAAACTGAAATAAAAGCGTTTATGTATAACTACGAAATACTTCGAACAATTGTTCTGATAACTTCGAAAGATAACCCATTATTACAAAGCTAGTGTATTGAATTACTAAAGGTATGCGTAAGACCATTATAAAACCCCGTATTACAGAATCAGTAAAACTGAAATAAAAGCGTTTATGTATAACTACGAAATACTTCGAACAACTGTTCTTATAACTTCGAAAGATAACCTATTATGGCAAATCTAGTGTATTTTATTACTAAAGGTATGCGTAAGACCATTATAAAACCCCGTATTACAGAATCAGTAAAACTGAAATAAAAGCGTTTATGTATAACTACGAAATACTTCGAACAACTGTTCTTATAACTTCGAAAGATAACCTATTATGGCAAATCTAGTGTATTTTATTACTAAAGGTATGCGTAAGACCATTATAAAACCCCGTATTACAGAATCAGTAAAACTGAAATAAAAGCGTTTATGTATAACTACGAAATACTTCGAACAACTGTTCTTATAACTTCGAAAGATAACCCATTATGACAAAGCAAGTGTATTGAATTACTAAAGGTATGCGCAAGACCATTATATAACCCCGAATTAAAGAATAAGTAAAACTGAAATAAAAGCGTTTATGAGTAACTACGAAATACTTCGAACAATTGTTCTGATAAGTTCGAAAGAGAACCCATTATTACAAAGCTAGTGTATTGAATTACTAAAGGTATGCGTAAGACCATTATAAAACCCCGTATTACAGAATCAGTAAAACTGAAATAAAAGTGTTTATGTATAACTACGAAATACTTCGAACAACTGTTCTTATAACTTCGAAAGATAACCTATTATGGCAAATCTAGTGTATTGAATTACTAAAGGTATGCGTAAGACCATTATAAAACCCCGTATTACAGAATCAGTAAAACTGAAATAAAAGCGTTTATGTATAACTACGAAATACTTCGAACAACTGTTCTTATAACTTCGAAAGATAACCTATTATGGCAAATCTAGTGTATTTTATTACTAAAGGTATGCGTAAGACCATTATAAAACCCCGTATTACAGAATCAGTAAAACTGAAATAAAAGCGTTTATGTATAACTACGAAATACTTCGAACAACTGTTCTTATAACTTCGAAAGATAACCTATTATGGCAAATCTAGTGTATTTTATTACTAAAGGTATGCGTAAGACCATTATAAAACCCCGTATTACAGAATCAGTAAAACTGAAATACAAGCGTTTATGTATAACTACGAAATACTTCGAACAGCTGTTCTTATAACTTCGAAAGATAACCTATTATGGCAAATCTAGTGTATTTTATTACTAAAGGTATGCGTAAGACCATTATAAAACCCCGTATTACAGAATCAGTAAAACTGAAATAAAAGCGTTTATGTATAACTACGAAATACTTCGAACAATTGTTCTGATAACTTCGAAAGATAACCCATTATGACAAAGCTAGTGTATTGAATTACTAAAGGTATGCGTAAGACCATTATAAAACCCCGTATTACAGAATCAGTAAAACTGAAATAAAAGCGTTTATGTATAACTACGAAATACTTCGAACAACTGTTCTTATAACTTCGAAAGATAACCTATTATGGCAAATCTAGTGTATTTTATTACTAAAGGTATGCGTAAGACCATTATAAAACCCCTTATTACAGAATCAGTAAAACTGAAATAAAAGCGTTTATGTATAACTACGAAATACTTCGAACAACTGTTCTTATAACTTCGAAAGATAACCTATTATGGCAAATCTAGTGTATTTTATTACTAAAGGTATGCGTAAGACCATTATAAAACCCCGTATTACAGAATCAGTAAAACTGAAATAAAAGCGTTTATGTATAATTACGAAATACTTCGAACAACTGTTCTTATAACTTCGAAAGATAACCTATTATGGCAAATCTAGTGTATTTTATTACTAAAGGTATGCGTAAGACCATTATAAAACCCCGTATTACAGAATCAGTAAAACTGAAATAAAAGCGTTTATGTATAACTACGAAATACTTCGAACAACTGTTCTTATAACTTCGAAAGATAACCCATTATTACAAAACTAGTGTATTGAATTACTAAAGGTATGCGTAAGACCATTATAAAACCCCGTATTACAGAATCAGTAAAACTGAAATAAAAGCGTTTATGTATAACTACGAAATACTTCGAACAATTGTTCTGATAACTTCGAAAGATAACCCATTATGACAAAGCTAGTGTATTGAATTACTAAAGGTATGCGTAAGACCATTATAAAACCCCGTATTACAGAATCAGTAAAACTGAAATAAAAGCGTTTATGTATAACTACGAAATACTTCGAACAACTGTTCTTATAACTTCGAAAGATAACCCATTATTACAAAACTAGTGTATTGAATTACTAAAGGTATGCGTAAGACCATTATAAAACCCCGTATTACAGAATCAGTAAAACTGAAATAAAAGCGTTTATGTATAACTACGAAATACTTCGAACAACTGTTCTTATAACTTCGAAAGATAACCTATTATGGCAAATCTAGTGTATTTTATTACTAAATGTATGCGTAAGACCATTATAAAACCCCGTATTACAGAATCAGTAAAACTGAAATAAAAGCGTTTATGTATAACTACGAAATACTTCGAACAATTGTTCTGATAACTTCGCAAGATAACCCATTATGACAAAGCTAGTGTATTGAATTACTAAAGGTATGCGTAAGACCATTATAAAACCCCGTATTACAGAATCAGTAAAACTGAAATAAAAGCGTTTATGTATAACTACGAAATACTTCGAACAACTGTTCTTATAACTTCGAAAGATAACCTATTATGGCAAATCTAGTGTATTTTATTACTAAAGGTATGCGTAAGACCATTATAAAACCCCGTATTACAGAATCAGTAAAACTGAAATAAAAGCGTTTATGTATAACTACGAAATACTTCGAACAACTGTTCTTATAACTTCGAAAGATAACCCATTATTACAAAACTAGTGTATTGAATTACTAAAGGTATGCGTAAGACCATTATAAAACCCCGTATTACAGAATCAGTAAAACTGAAATAAAAGCGTTTATGTATAACTACGAAATACTTCGAACAGCTGTTCTTATAACTTCGAAAGATAACCTATTATGGCAAATCTAGTGTATTTTATTACTAAAGGTATGCGTAAGACCATTATAAAACCCCGTATTACAGAATCAGTAAAACTGAAATAAAAGCGTTTATGTATAACTACGAAATACTTCGAACAATTGTTCTGATAACTTCGAAAGATAACCCATTATGACAAAGCTAGTGTATTGAATTACTAAAGGTATGCGTAAGACCATTATAAAACCCCGTATTACAGAATCAGTAAAACTGAAATAAAAGCGTTTATGTATAACTACGAAATACTTCGAACAACTGTTCTTATAACTTCGAAAGATAACCTATTATGGCAAATCTAGTGTATTTTATTACTAAAGGTATGCGTAAGACCATTATAAAACCCCGTATTACAGAATCAGTAAAACTGAAATAAAAGCGTTTATGTATAACTACGAAACACTTCGAACAACTGTTCTTATAACTTCGAAAGATAACCTATTGTGGCAAATCTAGTGTATTTTATTACTAAAGGTATGCGTAAGACCATTATAAAACCCCGTATTACAGAATCAGTAAAACTGAAATAAAAGCGTTTATGTATAACTACGAAATACTTCGAACAACTGTTCTTATAACTTCGAAAGATAACCCATTATTACAAAACTAGTGTATTGAATTACTAAAGGTATGCGTAAGACCATTATAAAACCCCGTATTACAGAATCAGTAAAACTGAAATAAAAGCGTTTATGTATAACTACGAAATACTTCGAACAACTGTTCTTATAACTTCGAAAGATAACCCATTATGACAAAGCAAGTGTATTGAATTACTAAAGGTATGCGTAAGACCATTATATAACCCCGAATTAAAGAATAAGTAAAACTGAAATAAAAGCGTTTATGAGTAACTACGAAATACTTCGAACAATTGTTCTGATAACTTCGAAAGATAACCTATTATGGCAAATCTAGTGTATTTTATTACTAAAGGTATGCGTAAGACCATTATAAAACCCCGTATTACAGAATCAGTAAAACTGAAATAAAAGCGTTTATGTATAACTACGAAATACTTCGAACAACTGTTCTTATAACTTCGAAAGATAACCTATTATGGCAAATCTAGTGTATTTTATTACTAAAGGTATGCGTAAGACCATTATAAAACCCCGTATTACAGAATCAGTAAAACTGAAATAAAAGCGTTTATGTATAACTACGAAATACTTCGAACAATTGTTCTGATAACTTCGAAAGATAACCCATTATGACAAAGCTAGTGTATTGAATTACTAAAGGTATGCGTAAGACCATTATAAAACCCCGTATTACAGAATCAGTAAAACTGAAATAAAAGCGTTTATGTATAACTACGAAATACTTCGAACAACTGTTCTTATAACTTCGAAAGATAACCTATTATGGCAAATCTAGTGTATTTTATTACTAAAGGTATGCGTAAGACCATTATAAAACCCCGTATTACAGAATCAGTAAAACTGAAATAAAAGCGTTTATGTATAACTACGAAATACTTCGAACAACTGTTCTTATAACTTCGAAAGATAACCCATTATTACAAAACTAGTGTATTGAATTACTAAAGGTATGCGTAAGACCATTATAAAACCCCGTATTACAGAATCAGTAAAACTGAAATAAAAGCGTTTATGTATAACTACGAAATACTTCGAACAACTGTTCTTATAACTTCGAAAGATAACCTATTATGGCAAATCTAGTGTATTTTATTACTAAAGGTATGCGTAAGACCATTATAAAACCCCGTATTACAGAATCAGTAAAACTGAAATAAAAGCGTTTATGTATAATTACGAAATACTTCGAACAACTGTTCTTATAACTTCGAAAGATAACCTATTATGGCAAATCTAGTGTATTTTATTACTAAAGGTATGCGTAAGACCATTATAAAACCCCGTATTACAGAATCAGTAAAACTGAAATAAAAGCGTTTATGTATAACTACGAAATACTTCGAACAACTGTTCTTATAACTTCGAAAGATAACCCATTATTACAAAACTAGTGTATTGAATTACTAAAGGTATGCGTAAGACCATTATAAAACCCCGTATTACAGAATCAGTAAAACTGAAATAAAAGCGTTTATGTATAACTACGAAATACTTCGAACAACTGTTCTTATAACTTCGAAAGATAACCCATTATTACAAAACTAGTGTATTGAATTACTAAAGGTATGCGTAAGACCATTATAAAACCCCGTATTACAGAATCAGTAAAACTGAAATAAAAGCGTTTATGTATAACTACGAAATACTTCGAACAACTGTTCTTATAACTTCGAAAGATAACCTATTATGGCAAATCTAGTGTATTTTATTACTAAAGGTATGCGTAAGACCATTATAAAACCCCGTATTACAGAATCAGTAAAACTGAAATAAAAGCGTTTATGTATAACTACGAAATACTTCGAACAATTGTTCTGATAACTTCGCAAGATAACCCATTATGACAAAGCTAGTGTATTGAATTACTAAAGGTATGCGTAAGACCATTATAAAACCCCGTATTACAGAATCAGTAAAACTGAAATAAAAGCGTTTATGTATAACTACGAAATACTTCGAACAACTGTTCTTATAACTTCGAAAGATAACCTATTATGGCAAATCTAGTGTATTTTATTACTAAAGGTATGCGTAAGACCATTATAAAACCCCGTATTACAGAATCAGTAAAACTGAAATAAAAGCGTTTATGTATAACTACGAAACACTTCGAACAACTGTTCTTATAACTTCGAAAGATAACCTATTATGGCAAATCTAGTGTATTTTATTACTAAAGGTATGCGTAAGACCATTATAAAACCCCGTATTACAGAATCAGTAAAACTGAAATAAAAGCGTTTATGTATAACTACGAAATACTTCGAACAACTGTTCTTATAACTTCGAAAGATAACCCATTATTACAAAACTAGTGTATTGAATTACTAAAGGTATGCGTAAGACCATTATAAAACCCCGTATTACAGAATCAGTAAAACTGAAATAAAAGCGTTTATGTATAACTACGAAATACTTCGAACAACTGTTCTTATAACTTCGAAAGATAACCCATTATGACAAAGCAAGTGTATTGAATTACTAAAGGTATGCGTAAGACCATTATATAACCCCGAATTAAAGAATAAGTAAAACTGAAATAAAAGCGTTTATGAGTAACTACGAAATACTTCGAACAATTGTTCTGATAACTTCGAAAGATAACCTATTATGGCAAATCTAGTGTATTTTATTACTAAAGGTATGCGTAAGACCATTATAAAACCCCGTATTACAGAATCAGTAAAACTGAAATAAAAGCGTTTATGTATAACTACGAAATACTTCGAACAACTGTTCTTATAACTTCGAAAGATAACCTATTATGGCAAATCTAGTGTATTTTATTACTAAAGGTATGCGTAAGACCATTATAAAACCCCGTATTACAGAATCAGTAAAACTGAAATAAAAGCGTTTATGTATAACTACGAAATACTTCGAACAATTGTTCTGATAACTTCGAAAGATAACCCATTATGACAAAGCTAGTGTATTGAATTACTAAAGGTATGCGTAAGACCATTATAAAACCCCGTATTACAGAATCAGTAAAACTGAAATAAAAGCGTTTATGTATAACTACGAAATACTTCGAACAACTGTTCTTATAACTTCGAAAGATAACCTATTATGGCAAATCTAGTGTATTTTATTACTAAAGGTATGCGTAAGACCATTATAAAACCCCGTATTACAGAATCAGTAAAACTGAAATAAAAGCGTTTATGTATAACTACGAAATACTTCGAACAACTGTTCTTATAACTTCGAAAGATAACCCATTATTACAAAACTAGTGTATTGAATTACTAAAGGTATGCGTAAGACCATTATAAAACCCCGTATTACAGAATCAGTAAAACTGAAATAAAAGCGTTTATGTATAACTACGAAATACTTCGAACAACTGTTCTTATAACTTCGAAAGATAACCTATTATGGCAAATCTAGTGTATTTTATTACTAAAGGTATGCGTAAGACCATTATAAAACCCCGTATTACAGAATCAGTAAAACTGAAATAAAAGCGTTTATGTATAATTACGAAATACTTCGAACAACTGTTCTTATAACTTCGAAAGATAACCTATTATGGCAAATCTAGTGTATTTTATTACTAAAGGTATGCGTAAGACCATTATAAAACCCCGTATTACAGAATCAGTAAAACTGAAATAAAAGCGTTTATGTATAACTACGAAATACTTCGAACAACTGTTCTTATAACTTCGAAAGATAACCCATTATTACAAAACTAGTGTATTGAATTACTAAAGGTATGCGTAAGACCATTATATAACCCCGTATTACAGAATCAGTAAAACTGAAATAAAAGCGTTTATGTATAACTACGAAATACTTCGAACAATTGTTCTGATAACTTCGAAAGATAACCCATTATGACAAAGCTAGTGTATTGAATTACTAAAGGTATGCGTAAGACCATTATAAAACCCCGTATTACAGAATCAGTAAAACTGAAATAAAAGCGTTTATGTATAACTACGAAATACTTCGAACAACTGTTCTTATAACTTCGAAAGATAACCCATTATTACAAAACTAGTGTATTGAATTACTAAAGGTATGCGTAAGACCATTATATAACCCCGTATTACAGAATCAGTAAAACTGAAATAAAAGCGTTTATGTATAACTACGAAATACTTCGAACAATTGTTCTGATAACTTCGAAAGATAACCTATTATGGCAAATCTAGTGTATTTTATTACTAAAGGTATGCGTAAGACCATTATAAAACCCCGTATTACAGAATCAGTAAAACTGAAATAAAAGCGTTTATGTATAACTACGAAATACTTCGAACAACTGTTCTTATAACTTCGAAAGATAACCCATTATTACAAAACTAGTGTATTGAATTACTAAAGGTATGCGTAAGACCATTATATAACCCCGTATTACAGAATCAGTAAAACTGAAATAAAAGCGTTTATGTATAACTACGAAATACTTCGAACAACTGTTCTTATAACTTCGAAAGATAACCTATTATGGCAAATCTAGTGTATTTTATTACTAAAGGTATGCGTAAGACCATTATAAAACCCCGTATTACAGAATCAGTAAAACTGAAATAAAAGCGTTTATGTATAACTACGAAATACTTCGAACAATTGTTCTGATAACTTCGCAAGATAACCCATTATGACAAAGCTAGTGTATTGAATTACTAAAGGTATGCGTAAGACCATTATAAAACCCCGTATTACAGAATCAGTAAAACTGAAATAAAAGCGTTTATGTATAACTACGAAATACTTCGAACAACTGTTCTTATAACTTCGAAAGATAACCTATTATGGCAAATCTAGTGTATTTTATTACTAAAGGTATGCGTAAGACCATTATAAAACCCCGTATTACAGAATCAGTAAAACTGAAATAAAAGCGTTTATGTATAACTACGAAATACTTCGAACAATTGTTCTGATAACTTCGAAAGATAACCCATTATGACAAAGCTAGTGTATTGAATTACTAAAGGTATGCGTAAGACCATTATAAAACCCCGTATTACAGAATCAGTAAAACTGAAATAAAAGCGTTTATGTATAACTACGAAATACTTCGAACAATTGTTCTGATAACTTCGAAAGATAACCCATTATGACAAAGCTAGTGTATTGAATTACTAAAGGTATGCGTAAGACCATTATATAACCCCGAATTAAAGAATAAGTAAAACTGAAATAAAAGCGTTTATGAGTAACTACGAAATACTTCGAACAATTGTTCTGATAACTTCGAAAGATAACCTATTATGGCAAATCTAGTGTATTTTATTACTAAAGGTATGCGTAAGACCATTATAAAACCCCGTATTACAGAATCAGTAAAACTGAAATAAAAGCGTTTATGTATAACTACGAAATACTTCGAACAATTGTTCTGATAACTTCGAAAGATAACCCATTATGACAAAGCTAGTGTATTGAATTACTAAAGGTATGCGTAAGACCATTATATAACCCCGAATTAAAGAATAAGTAAAACTGAAATAAAAGCGTTTATGAGTAACTACGAAATACTTCGAACAATTGTTCTGATAACTTCGAAAGATAACCTATTATGGCAAATCTAGTGTATTTTATTACTAAGGGTATGCGTAAGACCATTATAAAACCCCGTATTACAGAATCAGTAAAACTGAAATAAAAGCGTTTATGTATAACTACGAAATACTTCGAACAACTGTTCTTATAACTTCGAAAGATAACCCATTATGACAAAACTAGTGTATTGAATTACTAAAGGTATGCGTAAGACCATTATAAAACCCCGTATTACAGAATCAGTAAAACTGAAATAAAAGCGTTTATGTATAACTACGAAATACTTCGAACAACTGTTCTTATAACTTCGAAAGATAACCTATTATGGCAAATCTAGTGTATTTTATTACTAAAGGTATGCGTAAGACCATTATAAAAATTAGTATAATAGAAATCAGTAAAACTGAAATAAAAGCGTTTATGTATAACTACGAAATACTTCGAACAACTGTTCTTATAACTTCGAAAGATAACCCATTATTACAAAACTAGTGTATTGAATTACTAAAGGTATGCGTAAGACCATTATAAAACCCCGTATTATAGAATCAGTAAAACTGAAATAAAAGCGTTTATGTATAACTACGAAATACTTCGAACAACTGTTCTTATAACTTCGAAAGATAACCCATTATGACAAAGCTAGTGTATTGAATTACTAAAGGTATGCGTAAGACCATTATAAAACCCCGTATTACAGAATCAGTAAAACTGAAATAAAAGCGTTTATGAATAACTACGAAATACTTCGAACAACTGTTCTTATAACTTCGAAAGATAACCCATTATGACAAAGCTAGTGTATTGAATTACTAAAGGTATGCGTAAGACCATTATAAAACCCCGTATTATAGAATCAGTAAAACTGAAATAAAAGCGTTTATGTATAACTACGAAATACTTCGAACAACTGTTCTTATAACTTCGAAAGATAACCTATTATGGCAAATCTAGTGTATTTTATTACTAAAGGTATGCGTAAGACCATTATAAAACCCCGTATTACAGAATCAGTAAAACTGAAATAAAAGCGTTTATGTATAACTACGAAATACTTCGAACAACTGTTCTTATAACTTCGAAAGATAACCCATTATTACAAAACTAGTGTATTGAATTACTAAAGGTATGCGTAAGACCATTATCAAACCCCGTATTACAGAATCAGTAAAACTGAAATAAAAGCGTTTATGAGTAACTACGAAATACTTCGAACAACTGTTCTTATAACTTCGAAAGATAACCTATTATTACAAAACTAGTGTATTGAATTACTAAAGGTATGCGTAAGACCATTATAAAACCCCGTATTACAGAATCAGTAAAACTGAAATAAAAGCGTTTATGAGTAACTACGAAATACTTCGAACAACTGTTCTTATAACTTCGAAAGATAACCCATTATTACAAAACTAGTGTATTGAATTACTAAAGGTATGCGTAAGACCATTATAAAACCCCGTATTACAGAATCAGTAAAACTGAAATAAAAGCGTTTATGAGTAACTACGAAATACTTCGAACAACTGTTCTTATAACTTCGAAAGATAACCCATTATGGCAAATCTAGTGTATTTTATTACTAAAGGTATGCGTAAGACCATTATAAAAATTAGTATAATAGAAATCAGTAAAACTGAAATAAAGCGTTTATGAATAACTACGAAATACTTCGAACAACTGCTCTTATAACTTCGAAAGATAACCCATTATGACAAAGCTAGTGTATTGAATTAGTAAAGGTATGCGTAAGACCATTATAAAACCCCGTATAACAAAACTGAAATAACAGAGATTATGAATAACAACGAAATACTTCGAACAACTGTTCTTATAACTTCGAAAGATAACCTATTATGGCAAATCTAGTGTATTGAATTACTAAAGGTATGCGTAAGACCATTATAAAACCCCGTATTACAGAATCAGTAAAACTGAAATAAAAGCGTTTATGAATAACTACGAAATACTTCGAACAACTGTTCTTATAACTTCGAAAGATAACCCATTATTACAAAGCTAGTGTATTGAATTACTAAAGGTATGCGTAAGACCATTATAAAACCCCGTATTACAGAATCAGTAAAACTGAAATAAAAGCGTTTATGAATAACTACGAAATACTTCGAACAACTGTTCTTATAACTTCGAAAGATAACCCATTATTACAAAGCTAGTGTATTGAATTACTAAAGGTATGCGTAAGACCATTATAAAACCCCGTATTACAGAATCAGTAAAACTGAAATAAAAGCGTTTATGAATAACTACGAAATACTTCGAACAACTGTTCTTATAACTTCGAAAGATAACCCATTATGACAAAGCTAGTGTATTGAATTACTAAAGGTATGCGTAAGACCATTATAAAACCCCGTATTACAGAATCAGTAAAACTGAAATAAAAGCGTTTATGAATAACTACGAAATACTTCGAACAACTGTTCTTATAACTTCGAAAGCTAACCCATTATGACAAAGCTAGTGTATTGAATTACTAAAGGTATGCGTAAGACCATTATAAAACCCCGTATTATAGAATCAGTAAAACTGAAATAAAAGCGTTTATGTATAACTACGAAATACTTCGAACAACTGTTCTTATAACTTCGAAAGATAACCTATTATGGCAAATCTAGTGTATTTTATTACTAAAGGTATGCGTAAGACCATTATAAAACCCCGTATTACAGAATCAGTAAAACTGAAATAAAAGCGTTTATGTATAACTACGAAATACTTCGAACAACTGTTCTTATAACTTCGAAAGATAACCCATTATTACAAAACTAGTGTATTGAATTACTAAAGGTATGCGTAAGACCATTATAAAACCCCGTATTATAGAATCAGTAAAACTGAAATAAAAGCGTTTATGTATAACTACGAAATACTTCGAACAACTGTTCTTATAACTTCGAAAGATAACCCATTATGACAAAGCTAGTGTATTGAATTACTAAAGGTATGCGTAAGACCATTATAAAACCCCGTATTACAGAATCAGTAAAACTGAAATAAAAGCGTTTATGAATAACTACGAAATACTTCGAACAACTGTTCTTATAACTTCGAAAGATAACCCATTATGACAAAGCTAGTGTATTGAATTACTAAAGGTATGCGTAAGACCATTATAAAACCCCGTATTACAGAATCAGCAAAACTGAAATAAAAGCGTTTATGAATAACTACGAAATACTTCGAACAACTGTTCTTATAACTTCGAAAGATAACCCATTATGACAAAGCTAGTGTATTGAATTACTAAAGGTATGCGTAAGACCATTATAAAACCCCGTATTATAGAATCAGTAAAACTGAAATAAAAGCGTTTATGTATAACTACGAAATACTTCGAACAACTGTTCTTATAACTTCGAAAGATAACCTATTATGGCAAATCTAGTGTATTTTATTACTAAAGGTATGCGTAAGACCATTATAAAACCCCGTATTACAGAATCAGTAAAACTGAAATAAAAGCGTTTATGTATAACTACGAAATACTTCGAACAACTGTTCTTATAACTTCGAAAGATAACCCATTATTACAAAACTAGTGTATTGAATTACTAAAGGTATGCGTAAGACCATTATCAAACCCCGTATTACAGAATCAGTAAAACTGAAATAAAAGCGTTTATGAGTAACTACGAAATACTTCGAACAACTGTTCTTATAACTTCGAAAGATAACCTATTATTACAAAACTAGTGTATTGAATTACTAAAGGTATGCGTAAGACCATTATAAAACCCCGTATTACAGAATCAGTAAAACTGAAATAAAAGCGTTTATGAGTAACTACGAAATACTTCGAACAACTGTTCTTATAACTTCGAAAGATAACCCATTATTACAAAACTAGTGTATTGAATTACTAAAGGTATGCGTAAGACCATTATAAAACCCCGTATTACAGAATCAGTAAAACTGAAATAAAAGCGTTTATGAGTAACTACGAAATACTTCGAACAACTGTTCTTATAACTTCGAAAGATAACCCATTATGGCAAATCTAGTGTATTTTATTACTAAAGGTATGCGTAAGACCATTATAAAAATTAGTATAATAGAAATCAGTAAAACTGAAATAAAGCGTTTATGAATAACTACGAAATACTTCGAACAACTGCTCTTATAACTTCGAAAGATAACCCATTATGACAAAGCTAGTGTATTGAATTACTAAAGGTATGCGTAAGACCATTATAAAACCCCGTATAACAAAACTGAAATAACAGAGATTATGAATAACAACGAAATACTTCGAACAACTGTTCTTATAACTTCGAAAGATAACCTATTATGGCAAATCTAGTGTATTGAATTACTAAAGGTATGCGTAAGACCATTATAAAACCCCGTATTACAGAATCAGTAAAACTGAAATAAAAGCGTTTATGAATAACTACGAAATACTTCGAACAACTGTTCTTATAACTTCGAAAGATAACCCATTATTACAAAGCTAGTGTATTGAATTACTAAAGGTATGCGTAAGACCATTATAAAACCCCGTATTACAGAATCAGTAAAACTGAAATAAAAGCGTTTATGAATAACTACGAAATACTTCGAACAACTGTTCTTATAACTTCGAAAGATAACCCATTATGACAAAGCTAGTGTATTGAATTACTAAAGGTATGCGTAAGACCATTATAAAACCCCGTATTACAGAATCAGTAAAACTGAAATAAAAGCGTTTATGAATAACTACGCAATACTTCGAACAACTGTTCTTATAACTTCGAAAGATAACCCATTATGACAAAGCTAGTGTATTGAATTACTAAAGGTATGCGTAAGACCATTATAAAACCCCGTATTATAGAATCAGTAAAACTGAAATAAAAGCGTTTATGTATAACTACGAAATACTTCGAACAACTGTTCTTATAACTTCGAAAGATAACCTATTATGGCAAATCTAGTGTATTTTATTACTAAAGGTATGCGTAAGACCATTATAAAACCCCGTATTACAGAATCAGTAAAACTGAAATAAAAGCGTTTATGAATAACTACGAAATACTTCGAACAACTGTTCTTATAACTTCGAAAGATAACCCATTATGACAAAGCTAGTGTATTTTATTACTAAAGGTATTACGAAAATATGCGTAAGACCATTATAAAACCCCGTATTACAGAATCAGTAAAACTGAAATAAAAGCGTTTATGTATAACTACGAAATACTTCGAACAACTGTTCTTATAACTTCGAAAGATAACCTATTATGGCAAATCTAGTGTATTTTATTACTAAAGGTATGCGTAAGACCATTATAAAACCCCGTATTACAGAATCAGTAAAACTGAAATAAAAGCGTTTATGAATAACTACGAAATACTTCGAACAACTGCTCTTATAACTTCGAAAGATAACCCATTATGACAAAGCTAGTGTATTGAATTACTAAAGGTATGCGTAAGACCATTATAAAACCCCGTATTACAGAATCAGTAAAACTGAAATAAAAGCGTTTATGAATAACTACGAAATACTTCGAACAACTGTTCTTATAACTTCGAAAGATAACCTATTATTACAAAACTAGTGTATTGAATTACTAAAGGTATGCGTAAGACCATTATAAAACCCCGTATTACAGAATCAGTAAAACTGAAATAAAAGCGTTTATGAGTAACTACGAAATACTTCGAACAACTGTTCTTATAACTTCGAAAGATAACCCATTATTACAAAACTAGTGTATTGAATTACTAAAGGTATGCGTAAGACCATTATAAAACCCCGTATTACAGAATCAGTAAAACTGAAATAAAAGCGTTTATGAGTAACTACGAAATACTTCGAACAACTGTTCTTATAACTTCGAAAGATAACCCATTATGGCAAATCTAGTGTATTTTATTACTAAAGGTATGCGTAAGACCATTATAAAAATTAGTATAATAGAAATCAGTAAAACTGAAATAAAGCGTTTATGAATAACTACGAAAAACTTCGAACAACTGCTCTTATAACTTCGAAAGATAACCCATTATGACAAAGCTAGTGTATTGAATTACTAAAGGTATGCGTAAGACCATTATAAAACCCCGTATTACAGAATCAGTAAAACTGAAATAAAAGCGTTTATGAATAACTACGAAATACTTCGAACAACTATTCTTATAACTTCGAAAGATAACCCATTATGACAAAGCTAGTGTATTGAATTACTAAAGGTATACGTAAGACCATTATAAAACCCCGTATTATAGAATCAGTAAAACTGAAATAAAAGCGTTTATGTATAACTACGAAATACTTCGAACAACTGTTCTTATAACTTCGAAAGATAACCCATTATGACAAAGCTAGTGTATTTTATTACTAAAGGTATTACGAAAATATGCGTAAGACCATTATCAAACCCCGTATTACAGAATCAGTAAAACTGAAATAAAAGCGTTTATGAATAACTACGAAATACTTCGAACAACTGCTCTTATAACTTCGAAAGATAACCCATTATGACAAAGCTAGTGTATTGAATTACTAAAGGTATGCGTAAGACCATTATAAAACCCCGTATTACAGAATCAGTAAAACTGAAATAAAAGCGATTATGAATAACTACGAAATACTTCGAACAACTGTTCTTATAACTTCGAAAGATAACCCATTATGACAAAGCTAGTGTATTGAATTACTAAAGGTATGCGTAAGACCATTATAAAACCCCGTAGTACAGAATCAGTAAAACTGAAATAAAAGCGTTTATGTATAACTACGAAATACTTCGAACAATTGTTCTGATAACTTCGAAAGATAACCCATTATGACAAAGCTAGTGTATTGAATTACTAAAGGTATGCGTAAGACCATTATCAAACCCCGTATTACAGAATCAGTAAAACTGAAATAAAAGCGTTTATGAGTAACTACGAAATACTTCGAACAACTGTTCTTATAACTTCGAAAGATAACCCATTATTACAAAACTAGTGTATTGAATTACTAAAGGTATGCGTAAGACCATTATAAAACCCCGTATTACAGAATCAGTAAAACTGAAATAAAAGCGTTTATGAGTAACTACGAAATACTTCGAACAACTGTTCTTATAACTTCGAAAGATAACCCATTATGGCAAATCTAGTGTATTTTATTACTAAAGGTATGCGTAAGACCATTATAAAACCCCGTATTATAGAATCAGTAAAACTGAAATAAAAGCGTTTATGTATAACTACGAAATACTTCGAACAACTGTTCTTATAACTTCGAAAGATAACCCATTATGACAAAGCTAGTGTATTTTATTACTAAAGGTATTACGAAAATATGCGTAAGACCATTATAAAACCCCGTATTACAGAATCAGTAAAACTGAAATAAAAGCGTTTATGTATAACTACGAAATACTTCGAACAACTGTTCTTATAACTTCGAAAGATAACCTATTATGGCAAATCTAGTGTATTTTATTACTAAAGGTATGCGTAAGACCATTATAAAACCCCGTATTACAGAATCAGTAAAACTGAAATAAAAACGTTTATGTATAACTACGAAATACTTCGAACAACTGTTCTTATAACTTCGAAAGATAACCTATTATGGCAAATCTAGTGTATTTTATTACTAAAGGTATGCGTAAGACCATTATAAAATCCCGTATTACAGAATCAGTAAAACTGAAATAAAAGCGTTTATGTATAACTACGAAATACTTCGAACAACTGTTCTTATAACTTCGAAAGATAAACCATTATGACAAAGCAAGTGTATTGAATTACTAAAGGTATGCGTAAGACCATTATAAAACCCCGTATTAGAGAATCAGTAAAACTGAAATAAAAGCGTTTATGTATAACTACGAAACACGTCGACCAACTGTTCTTATAACTTCGAAAGATAACCTATTATGGCAAATCTAGTGTATTTTATTACTAAAGGTATGCGTAAGACCATTATAAAAATTAGTATAATAGAAATCAGTAAAACTGAAATAAAAGCGTTTATGAATAACTACGAAATACTTCGAACAACTGCTCTTATAACTTCGAAAGATAACCCATTATGGCAAATCTAGTGTATTTTATTACTAAAGGTATGCGTAAGACCATTATAAAAATTAGTATAATAGAAATCAGTAAAACTGAAATAAAAGCGTTTATGAATAACTACGAAATACTTCGAACAACTGCTCTTATAACTTCGAAAGATAACCCATTATGACAAAGCTAGTGTATTGAATTACTAAAGGTATGCGTAAGACCATTATAAAACCCCGTATTACAGAATTAGTAAAACTGAAATAAAAGCGTTTATGAATAACTACGAAATACTTCGAACAACTGTTCTTATAACTTCGAAAGATAACCCATTATGGCAAATCTAGTGTATTTTATTACTAAAGGTATGCGTAAGACCATTATAAAAATTAGTATAATAGAAATCAGTAAAACTGAAATAAAAGCGTTTATGAATAACTACGAAATACTTCGAACAACTGCTCTTATAACTTCGAAAGATAACCCATTATGACAAAGCTAGTGTATTGAATTACTAAAGGTATGCGTAAGACCATTATAAAACCCCGTATTATAGAATCAGTAAAACTGAAATAAAAGCGTTTATGTATAACTACGAAATACTTCGAACAACTGTTCTTATAACTTCGAAAGATAACCCATTATGACAAATCTAGTGTATTTTATTACTAAAGGTATGCGTAAGACCATTATAAAACCCCGTATTATAGAATCAGTAAAACTGAAATAAAAGCGCTTATGTATAACTACGAAATACTTCGAACAACTGTTCTTATAACTTCGAAAGATAACCTATTATGGCAAATCTAGTGTATTTTATTACTAAAGGTATGCGTAAGACCATTATAAAACCCCGTATTATAGAATCAGTAAAACTGAAATAAAAGCGTTTATGTATAACTACGAAATACTTCGAACAACTGCTCTTATAACTTCGAAAGATAACCCATTATGACAAAGCTAGTGTATTGAATTACTAAAGGTATGCGTAAGACCATTATAAAACCCCGTATTACAGAATCAGTAAAACTGAAATAAAAGCGTTTATGAATAACTACGAAATACTTCGAACAACTGCTCTTATAAAGGATAACCCATTATGACAAAGCTAGTGTATTGAATTACTAAAGGTATGCGTAAGACCATTATAAAACCCCGTATTATAGAATCAGTAAAACTGAAATAAAAGCGTTTATGTATAACTACGAAATACTTCGAACAACTGTTCTTATAACTTCGAAAGATAACCCATTATGACAAAGCTAGTGTATTTTGTTACTAAAGGTATTACGAAAATATACGTAAGACCATTATAAAACCCCGTATTACAGAATCAGTAAAACTGAAATAAAAGCGTTTATGTATAACTACGAAATACTTCGAACAACTGTTCTTATAACTTCGAAAGATAACCTATTATGGCAAATCTAGTGTATTTTATTACTAAAGGTATGCGTAAGACCATTATAAAACCCCGTATTATAGAATCAGTAAAACTGAAATAAAAGCGTTTATGTATAACTACGAAATACTTCGAACAACTGTTCTTATAACTTCGAAAGATAACCCATTATGACAAAGCTAGTGTATTTTATTACTAAAGGTATTACGAAAATATGCGTAAGACCATTATAAAACCCCGTATTACAGAATCAGTAAAACTGAAATAAAAGCGTTTATGTATAACTACGAAACACGTCGAACAACTGTTCTTATAACTTCGAAAGATAACCTATTATGGCAAATCTAGTGTATTTTATTACTAAAGGTATGCGTAAGACCATTATAAAACCCCGTATAACAAAACTGAAATAAAAGCGTTTATGTATAACTACGAAATACTTCGAACAACTGTTCTTATAACTTCGAAAGATAACCCATTATTACAAAGCTAGTATATAGAATTACTAAAGGTATGCGTAAGACCATTATAAAACCCCGTATTACAGAATCAGTAAAACTGAAATAAAAGCGTTTATGTATAACTACGAAATACTTCGAACAACTGCTCTTATAACTTCGAAAGATAACCCATTATGACAAAGCTAGTGTATTGAATTACTAAAGGTATGCGTAAGACCATTATAAAACCCCGTATTACAGAATCAGTAAAACTGAAATAAAAGCGTTTATGTATAACTACGAAATACTTCGAACAATTGTTCTGATAACTTCGAAAGATAACCCATTATGACAAAGCTAGTGTATTGAATTACTAAAGGTATGCGTAAGACCATTATAAAACCCCGTATTACAGAATCAGTAAAACTGAAATAAAAGCGTTTATGTATAACTACGAAATACTTCGAACAACTGTTCTTATAACTTCGAAAGATAACCTATTATGGCAAATCTAGTGTATTTTATTACTAAAGGTATGCGTAAGACCATTATAAAACCCCGTATTACAGAATCAGTAAAACTGAAATAAAAGCGTTTATGTATAACTACGAAATACTTCGAACAACTGCTCTTATAAAAGATAACCCATTATGACAAAGCTAGTGTATTGAATTACTAAAGGTATGCGTAAGACCATTATAAAACCCCGTATTACAGAATTAGTAAAACTGAAATAAAAGCGTTTATGAATAACTACGAAATACTTCGAACAACTGCTCTTATAAAAGATAACCCATTATGACAAAGCTAGTGTATTGAATTACTAAAGGTATGCGTAAGACCATTATAAAACCCCGTATTATAGAATCAGTAAAACTGAAATAAAAGCGTTTATGTATAACTACGAAATACTTCGAACAACTGTTCTTATAACTTCGAAAGATAACCCATTATGACAAAGCTAGTGTATTTTATTACTAAAGGTATTACGAAAATATGCGTAAGACCATTATAAAACCCCGTATTACAGAATCAGTAAAACTGAAATAAAAGCGTTTATGTATAACTACGAAACACGTCGAACAACTGTTCTTATAACTTCGAAAGATAACCTATTATGGCAAATCTAGTGTATTTTATTACTAAAGGTATGCGTAAGACCATTATAAAACCCCGTATAACAAAACTGAAATAAAAGCGTTTATGTATAACTACGAAATACTTCGAACAACTGTTCTTATAACTTCGAAAGATAACCCATTATTACAAAGCTAGTATATAGAATTACTAAAGGTATGCGTAAGACCATTATAAAACCCCGTATTACAGAATCAGTAAAACTGAAATAAAAGCGTTTATGTATAACTACGAAATACTTCGAACAACTGCTCTTATAACTTCGAAAGATAACCCATTATGACAAAGCTAGTGTATTTTATTACTAAAGGTATGCGTAAGACCATTATAAAAATTAGTATAATAGAAATCAGTAAAACTGAAATAAAAGCGTTTATGAATAACTACGAAATACTTCGAACAATTGTTCTGATAACTTCGAAAGATAACCCATTATGACAAAGCTAGTGTATTGAATTACTAAAGGTATGCGTAAGACCATTATAAAACCCCGTATTACAGAATCAGTAAAACTGAAATAAAAGCGTTTATGTATAACTACGAAATACTTCGAACAATTGTTCTGATAACTTCGAAAGATAACCCATTATGACAAAGCTAGTGTATTGAATTACTAAAGGTATGCGTAAGACCATTATAAAACCCCGTATTACAGAATCAGTAAAACTGAAATAAAAGCGTTTATGTATAACTACGAAATACTTCGAACAACTGTTCTTATAACTTCGAAAGATAACCTATTATGGCAAATCTAGTGTATTTTATTACTAAAGGTATGCGTAAGACCATTATAAAACCCCGTATTACAGAATCAGTAAAACTGAAATAAAAGCGTTTATGTATAACTACGAAATACTTCGAACAGCTGTTCTTATAACTTCGAAAGATAACCTATTATGGCAAATCTAGTGTATTTTATTACTAAAGGTATGCGTAAGACCATTATAAAACCCCGTATAATAAAACTTAAATAACAGAGATTATGAATAACAACGAAATACTTCGAACAACTGTTCTCATAACTTCGAAAGATAACCCATTATGACAAAGCTAGTGTATTTTATTACTAAAGGTATGCGTAAGACCATTATAAAACCCCGTATTACAGAATCAGTAAAACTGAAATAAAAGCGTTTATGTATAACTACGAAATACTTCGAACAACTGTTCTTATAACTTCGAAAGATAAACCATTATGACAAAGCAAGTGTATTGAATTACTAAAGGTATGCGTAAGACCATTATAAAACCCCGTATTAGAGAATCAGTAAAACTGAAATAAAAGCGTTTATGTATAACTACGAAATACTTCGACCAACTGTTCTTATAACTTCGAAAGATAACCCATTATGACAAAGCTAGTGTATTGAATTACTAAAGGTATGCGTAAGACCATTATAAAAATTAGTATAATAGAAATCAGTAAAACTGAAATAAAAGCGTTTATGTATAACTACGAAATACTTCGAACAACTGTTCTTATAACTTCGAAAGATAACCCATTATGACAAAGCTAGTGTATTGAATTACTAAAGGTATGCGTAAGACCATTATAAAACCCCGTATAATAAAACTTAAATAACAGAGATTATGAATAACAACGAAATACTTCGAACAACTGTTCTTATAACTTCGAAAGATAACCCATTATGACAAAGCTAGTGTATTGAATTACTAAAGGTATGCGTAAGACCATTATAAAACCCCGTATTACAGAATCAGTAAAACTGAAATAAAAGCGTTTATGTATAACTGCGAAATAGTTCGAACAACTGTTCTTATAACTCCGAAAGATAAATAATTATGGCAAATCTAGTGTATTTTATTACTAAAGTTATGCGTAAGACCATTATAAAACCCCGTATAACAAAACTGAAATAACAGAGATTATGAATAACAACGAAATACTTCGAACAACTGTTCTTATAATTTCGAAAGATAACCCATTATGACAAAGCTAGTGTATTGAATTACTAAAGGTATGCGTAAGACCATTATAAAACCCCGTATTACAGAATCAGTAAAACTGAAATAAAAGCGTTTATGTATAACTGCGAAATAGTTCGAACAACTGTTCTTATAACTCCGAAAGATAAATAATTATGGCAAATCTAGTGTATTTTATTACTAAAGTTATGCGTAAGACCATTATAAAACCCCGTATAACAAAACTGAAATAACAGAGATTATGAATAACAACGAAATACTTCGAACAACTGTTCTTATAACTTCGAAAGATAACCCATTATGACAAAGCTAGTGTATTGAATTACTAAAGGTATGCGTAAGACCATTATAAAAAACTGTATTACAGAATCAGTAAAACTGAAATAAAAGCGTTTATGTACAACTACGAAATACTTCGAACAACTGTTCTTATAACTTCGAAAGATAACCCATTATGACAAAGCTAGTGTATTAAATTACTAAAGGTATGCGTAAGACCATTATAAAACCCCGTATTACAGAATCAGTAAAACTGAAATAAAAGCGTTTATGTATAACTACGAAATACTTCGAACAGCTGTTCTTATAACTTCGAATGATAACCTATTATGGCAAATCTAGTGTATTTTATTACTAAAGGTATGCGTAAGACCATTATAAAACCCCGTATTACAGAATCAGTAAAACTGAAATAAAAGCGTTTATGTATAACTACGAAATACTTCGAACAATTGTTCTGATAACTTCGAAAGATAACCTATTATGTCAAATCTAGTGTATTTTATTACTAAAGGTATGCGTAAGACCATTATAAAACCCCGTATTACAGAATCAGTAAAACTGAAATAAAAGCGTTTATGTATAACTACGAAATACTTCGAACAACTGTTCTTATAACTTCGAAAGATAAACCATTATGACAAAGCAAGTGTATTGAATTACTAAAGGTATGCGTAAGACCATTATAAAACCCCGTATTACAGAATCAGTAAAACTGAAATAAAAGCGTTTATGTATAACTACGAAATACTTCGAACAACTGTTCTTATAACTTCGAAAGATAACCTATTATGGCAAATCTAGTGTATTGAATTACTAAAGGTATGCGTAAGACCATTATAAAACCCCGTATTAGAGAATCAGTAAAACTGAAATAAAAGCGTTTACGTATAACTACGAAATACTTCGAACAACTGTTCCGATAACTTCGAAAGATAACCCATTATTACAAAACTAGTGTACTGAATTACTAAAGGTATGCGTAAGACCATTATAAAACCCCGTATTACAGAATCAGTAAAACTGAAATAAAAGCGTTTATGAATAACTACGAAACACTTCGACCAACTGTTCTTATAACTTCGAAAGATAACCCATTATGACAAAGCTAGTGTATTGAATTACTAAAGGTATGCGTAAGACCATTATAAAAATTAGTATAATAGAAATCAGTAAAACTGAAATAAAAGCGTTTATGTATAACTACGAAATAGTTCGAACAACTGTTCTTATAACTTCGAAAGATAACCCATTATGACAAAGCTAGTGTATTAAATTACTAAAGGTATGCGTAAGACCATTATAAAAAACTGTATTACAGAATCAGTAAAACTGAAATAAAAGCGTTTATGAATAACTACGAAATACTTCGAACAATTGTTCTGATAACTTCGAAAGATAACCCATTATGACAAAGCTAGTGTATTGAATTACTAAAGGTATGCGTAAGACCATTATAAAACCCCGTATTACAGAATCAGTAAAACTGAAATAAAAGCGTTTATGTATAACTACGAAATACTTCGAACAATTGTTCTGATAACTTCGAAAGATAACCCATTATGACAAAGCTAGTGTATTGAATTACTAAAGGTATGCGTAAGACCATTATAAAACCCCGTATTACAGAATCAGTAAAACTGAAATAAAAGCGTTTATGTATAACTACGAAATACTTCGAACAACTGTTCTTATAACTTCGAAAGATAACCTATTATGGCAAATCTAGTGTATTTTATTACTAAAGGTATGCGTAAGACCATTATAAAACCCCGTATTACAGAATCAGTAAAACTGAAATAAAAGCGTTTATGTATAACTACGAAATACTTCGAACAGCTGTTCTTATAACTTCGAAAGATAACCTATTATGGCAAATCTAGTGTATTTTATTACTAAAGGTATGCGTAAGACCATTATAAAACCCCGTATAATAAAACTTAAATAACAGAGATTATGAATAACAACGAAATACTTCGAACAACTGTTCTCATAACTTCGAAAGATAACCCATTATGACAAAGCTAGTGTATTTTATTACTAAAGGTATGCGTAAGACCATTATAAAACCCCGTATTACAGAATCAGTAAAACTGAAATAAAAGCGTTTATGTATAACTACGAAATACTTCGAACAACTGTTCTTATAACTTCGAAAGATAAACCATTATGACAAAGCAAGTGTATTGAATTACTAAAGGTATGCGTAAGACCATTATAAAACCCCGTATTAGAGAATCAGTAAAACTGAAATAAAAGCGTTTATGTATAACTACGAAATACTTCGAACAACTGTTCTTATAACTTCGAAAGATAACCTATTATGGCAAATCTAGTGTATTTTATTACTAAAGGTATGCGTAAGACCATTATAAAACCCCGTATTACAGAATCAGTAAAACTGAAATAAAAGCGTTTATGAATAACTACGAAATACTTCGACCAACTGTTCTTATAACTTCGAAAGATAACCCATTATGACAAAGCTAGTGTATTGAATTACTAAAGGTATGCGTAAGACCATTATAAAAATTAGTATAATAGAAATCAGTAAAACTGAAATAAAAGCGTTTATGTATAACTACGAAATACTTCGAACAACTGTTCTTATAACTTCGAAAGATAACCCATTATGACAAAGCTAGTGTATTGAATTACTAAAGGTATGCGTAAGACCATTATAAAACCCCGTATAATAAAACTTAAATAACAGAGATTATGAATAACAACGAAATACTTCGAACAACTGTTCTTATAACTTCGAAAGATAACCCATTATGACAAAGCTAGTGTATTGAATTACTAAAGGTATGCGTAAGACCATTATAAAACCCCGTATTACAGAATCAGTAAAACTGAAATAAAAGCGTTTATGTATAACTACGAAATACTTCGAACAGCTGTTCTTATAACTTCGAATGATAACCTATTATGGCAAATCTAGTGTATTAAATTACTAAAGGTATGCGTAAGACCATTATAAAAAACTGTATTACAGAATCAGTAAAACTGAAATAAAAGCGTTTATGTACAACTACGAAATACTTCGAACAACTGTTCTTATAACTTCGAAAGATAACCCATTATGACAAAGCTAGTGTATTAAATTACTAAAGGTATGCGTAAGACCATTATAAAACCCCGTATTACAGAATCAGTAAAACTGAAATAAAAGCGTTTATGTATAACTACGAAATACTTCGAACAATTGTTCTGATAACTTCGAAAGATAACCTATTATGTCAAATCTAGTGTATTTTATTACTAAAGGTATGCGTAAGACCATTATAAAACCCCGTATTACAGAATCAGTAAAACTGAAATAAAAGCGTTTATGTATAACTACGAAATACTTCGAACAACTGTTCTTATAACTTCGAAAGATAAACCATTATGACAAAGCAAGTGTATTGAATTACTAAAGGTATGCGTAAGACCATTATAAAACCCCGTATTACAGAATCAGTAAAACTGAAATAAAAGCGTTTATGTATAACTACGAAATACTTCGAACAACTGTTCTTATAACTTCGAAAGATAACCTATTATGGCAAATCTAGTGTATTGAATTACTAAAGGTATGCGTAAGACCATTATAAAACCCCGTATTAGAGAATCAGTAAAACTGAAATAAAAGCGTTTACGTATAACTACGAAATACTTCGAACAACTGTTCCGATAACTTCGAAAGATAACCCATTATTACAAAACTAGTGTACTGAATTACTAAAGGTATGCGTAAGACCATTATAAAACCCCGTATTACAGAATCAGTAAAACTGAAATAAAAGCGTTTATGAATAACTACGAAACACTTCGACCAACTGTTCTTATAACTTCGAAAGATAACCCATTATGACAAAGCTAGTGTATTGAATTACTAAAGGTATGCGTAAGACCATTATAAAAATTAGTATAATAGAAATCAGTAAAACTGAAATAAAAGCGTTTATGTATAACTACGAAATAGTTCGAACAACTGTTCTTATAACTTCGAAAGATAACCCATTATGACAAAGCTAGTGTATTGAATTACTAAAGGTATGCGTAAGACCATTATAAAACCCCGTATAACAAAACTGAAATAACAGAGATTATGAATAACAACGAAATACTTCGAACAACTGTTCTTATAACTTAGAAAGATAACCTATTATGGCAAATCTAGTGTATTGAATTACTAAAGGTATGCGTAAGACCATTATAAAACCCCGTATTAGAGAATTAGTAAAACTGAAATAAAAGCGTTTACGTATAACTACGAAATACTTCGAACAACTGTTCCGATAACTTCGAAAGATAACCCATTATTACAAAACTAGTGTATTGAATTACTAAAGGTATGCGTAAGACCATTATAAAACCCCGTATTACAGAATCAGTAAAACTGAAATAAAAGCGTTTATGAATAACTACGAAACACTTCGACCAACTGTTCTTATAACTTCGAAAGACCCATTATGACAAAGCTAGTGTATTGAATTACTAAAGGTATGCGTAAGACCATTATAAAAATTAGTATAATAGAAATCAGTAAAACTGAAATAAAAGCGTTTATGTATAACTACGAAATAGTTCGAACAACTGTTCTTATAACTTCGAAAGATAAATAATTATGGCAAATCTAGTGTATTTTATTACTAAAGGTATGCGTAAGACCATTATAAAACCCCGTATAACAAAACTGAAATAACAGAGATTATGAATAACAACGAAATACTTCGAACAACTGTTCTTATAACTTCGAAAGATAACCTATTATGTCAAATCTAGTGTATTTTATTACTAAAGGTATGCGTAAGACCATTATAAAACCCCGTATTACAGAATCAGTAAAACTGAAATAAAAGCGTTTATGTGTAACTACGAAATACTTCGAACAACTGTTCTTATAACTTCGAAAGATAACCCATTATGACAAAGTTAGTGTATTGAATTACTAAAGGTATGCGTAAGACCATTATAAAAAACTGTATTACAGAATCAGTAAAACTGAAATAAAAGCGTTTATGTATAACTACGAAATACTTCGAACAACTGTTCTTATAACTTCGAAAGATAACCCATTATGACAAAGCTAGTGTATTGAATTACTAAAGGTATGCGTAAGACCATTATAAAACCCCGTATTACAGAATCAGTAAAACTGAAATAAAAGCGTTTATGTATAACTACGAAATACTTCGAACAACTGTTCTTATAACTTACAAAGATAACCTATTATGGCAAATCTAGTGTATTTTATTACTAAAGGTATGCGTAAGACCATTATAAAACCCCGTATAATAAAACTGAAAAACAGAGATTATGAATAACATCGAAATACTTCGAACAACTGTTCTTATAACTTCGAAAGATAACCCATTATGACAAAGCTAGTGTATTGAATTACTAAAGGTATGCGTAAGACCATTATAAAACCCCGTATTACAGAATCAGTAAAACTGAAATAAAAGCGTTTATGTATAACTACGAAATACTTCGAACAGCTGTTCTTATAACTTCGAATGATAACCTATTATGGCAAATCTAGTGTATTTTATTACTAAAGGTATGCGTAAGACCATTATAAAACCCCGTATTACAGAATCAGTAAAACTGAAATAAAAGCGTTTATGAATAACTACGAAATACTTCGAACAACTGTTCTTATAACTTCGAAAGATAACCCATTATGACAAAGCTAGTGTATTGAATTACTAAAGGCATGCGTAAGACCATTATAAAACCCCGTATAACAAAACTGAAATAACAGAGATTATGAATAACATCGAAATACTTCGAACAACTGTTCTTATAACTTCGAAAGATAACCCATTATGACTAAGCTAGTGTATTGAATTACTAAAGGTATGCGTAAGACCATTATAAAACCCCGTATTACAGAATCAGTAAAACTGAAATAAAAGCGTTTATGTATAACTACGAAATACTTCGAACAACTGTTCTTATAACTTCGAAAGATAACCTATTATGGCAAATCTAGTGTATTTTATTACTAAAGGTATGCGTAAGACCATTATAAAACCCCGTATAACAAAACTGAAATATCAGAGATTATGAATAACAACGAAATACTTCGAACAACTGTTCTTATAACTTCGAAAGATAACCCATTATGACAAAGCTAGTGTATTGAATTACTAAAGGTATGCGTAAGACCATTATGTAACCCCGTATTAAAGAATCAGTAAAACTGAAATAAAAGCGTTTATGTATAACTACGAAATACTTCGAACAACTGTTCTTATAACTTCGAAAGATAACCTATTATGGCAAATCTAGTGTATTTTACTACTAAAGGTATGCGTAAGACCATTATAAAAATTAGTATAATAGAAATCAGTAAAACTGAAATAAAAGCGTTTATGAATAACTACGAAATAC
Organism: Pocota personata; assembly: GCA_963082735.1. NCBI lineage: Eukaryota > Metazoa > Arthropoda > Insecta > Diptera > Syrphidae > Pocota > Pocota personata. The sequence continues at coordinate 259,193,785 of OY720429.1, read as the reverse complement.
TTCGAACAACTGTTCTTATAACTTCGAAAGATAACCTATTATGGCAAATCTAGTGTATTTTATTACTAAAGGTATGCGTAAGACCATTATAAAACCCCGTATAACAAAACTGAAATAACAGAGATTATGAATAACAACGAAATACTTCGAACAACTGTTCTTATAACTTCGAAAGATAACCCATTATGACAAAGCTAGTGTATTGAATTACTAAAGGTATGCGTAAGGCCATTATAAAACCCCGTATAACAAAACTGAAATAACAGAGATTATGAATAACAACGAAATACTTCGAACAACTGCTCCTATAACTTCGAAAGATAACCTATTATGGCAAATCTAGTGTATTTTATTACTAAAGGTATGCGTAAGACCATTATAAAACCCCGTATAACAAAACTGAAATAACAGAGATTATGAATAACAACGAAATACTTCGAACAACTGTTCTTATAACTTCGAAAGATAACCCATTATGACAAAGCTAATGTATTGAATTACTAAAGGTATGCGTAAGACCATTATAAAACCCCGCATAACAAAACTGAAATAACAGAGATTATGAATAACAACGAAATACTTCGAACAACTGCTCCTATAACTTCGAAAGATAACCTATTATGGCAAATCTAGTGTATTTTATTACTAAAGGTATGCGTAAGACCATTATAAAACCCCGTATAACAAAACTGAAATAACAGAGATTATGAATAACAACGAAATACTTCGAACAACTGTTCTTATAACTTCGAAAGATAACCCATTATGACAAAGCTAATGTATTGAATTACTAAAGGTATGCGTAAGACCATTATAAAACCCCGCATAACAAAACTGAAATAACAGAGATTATGAATAACAACGAAATACTTCGAACAACTGCTCCTATAACTTCGAAAGATAACCTATTATGGCAAATCTAGTGTATTTTATTACTAAAGGTATGCGTAAGACTATTATAAAACCCCGTATAACAAAACTGAAATAACAGAGATTATGAATAACAACGAAATACTTCGAACAACTGTTCTTATAACTTCGAAAGATAACCAATTATGACAAAACTAGTGTATTGAATTACTAAAGGTATGCGTAAGGCCATTATAAAACCCCGTATAACAAAACTGAAATAACAGAGATTATGAATAACAACGAAATACTTCGAACAACTGTTCTTATAACTTCGAAAGATAACCTATTATGGCAAATCTAGTGTATTTTATTACTAAAGGTATGCGTAAGACCATTATAAAAAACTGTATTACAGAATCAGTAAAACTGAAATAAAAGCGTTTATGTATAACTACGAAATACTTCGAACAACTGTTCTTATAACTTCGAAAGATAACCCATTATGACAAAGCTAGTGTATTGAATTACTAAAGGTATGCGTAAGACCATTATAAAACCCCGTATTACAGAATCGGTAAAACTGAAATAAAAGCGTTTATGAATAACTACGAAATACTTCGAACAACTGTTCTTATAACTTCGAAAGATAACCCATTATGACAAAGCTAGTGTATTGAATTACTAAAGGTATGCGTAAGACCATTATAAAACCCCGTATTACAGAATCAGTAAAACTGAAATAAAAGCGTTTATGAATAACTACGAAATACTTCGAACAACTGTTCTTATAACTTCGAAAGATAACCTATTATGGCAAATCTAGTGTATTTTATTACTAAAGGTATGAGTAAGACCATTATAAAACCCCGTATTACAGAATCAGTAAAACTGAAATAACAGAGATTATGAATAACAACGAAATACTTCGAACAACTGCTCTTATAACTTCGAAAGATAACCTATTATGGCAAATCTAGTGTATTGAATTACTAAAGGTATGCGTAAGACCATTATAAAACCCCGTATAACAAAACTGAAATAACAGAGATTATGAATAACAACGAAATACTTCGAACAACTGTTCTTATAACTTCGAAAGATAACCTATTATGGCAAATCTAGTGTATTTTACTACTAAAGGTATGCGTAAGACCATTATAAAAATTAGTATAATAGAAATCAGTAAAACTGAAATAAAAGCGTTTATGAATAACTACGAAATACTTCGAACAACTGTTCTTATAACTTCGAAAGATAACCTATTATGGCAAATCTAGTGTATTTTATTACTAAAGGTATGCGTAAGACCATTATAAAACCCCGTATAACAAAACTGAAATAACAGAGATTATGAATAACAACGAAATACTTCGAACAACTGCTCTTATAACTTCAAAAGATAACCCATTATTACAAAGCTAGTGTACTGAAATACTAAAGGTATGCGTAAGACCATTATATAACCCCGTATTAAAGAATCAGTAAAACTGAAATAAAAGCGTTTTTGTATAACTACGAAATACTTCGAACAACTGTTCTTATAACTTAGAAAGATAACCTATTATGGCAAATCTAGTGTATTGAATTACTAAAGGTATGCGTGAGACCATTATAAAAATTAGTATAATAGAAATCAGTAAAACTGAAATAAAAGCGTTTATGAATAACTACGAAATACTTCGAACAACTGTTCTTATAACTTCGAAAGATAACCTATTATGGCAAATCTAGTGTATTTTACTACTAAAGGTATGCGTAAGACCATTATAAAAATTAGTATAATAGAAATCAGTAAAACTGAAATAAAAGCGTTTATGTATAACTACGAAATACTTCGAACAACTGTTCTTATAACTTCGAAAGATAACCCATTATGACAAAGCTAGTGTATTGAATTACTAAAGGTATGCGTAAGACCATTATAAAACCCCGTATTACAGAATCAGTAAAACTGAAATAACAGAGATTATGAATAACAACGAAATACTTCGAACAACTGCTCTTATAACTTCGAAAGATAACCTATTATGGCAAATCTAGTGTATTGAAACACTAAAGGTATGCGTAAGACCATTATAAAACCCCGTATAACAAAACTGAAATAACAGCGATTATGAATAACAACGAAATACTTCGAACAACTGTTCTTATAACTTCGAAAGATAACCTATTATGGCAAATCTAGTGTATTTTACTACTAAAGGTATGCGTAAGACCATTATAAAAATTAGTATAATAGAAATCAGTAAAACTGAAATAAAAGCGTTTATGAATAACTACGAAATACTTCGAACAACTGTTCTTATAACTTCGAAAGATAACCTATTATGGCAAATCTAGTGTATTTTACTACTAAAGGTATGCGTAAGACCATTATAAAAATTAGTATAATAGAAATCAGTAAAACTGAAATAAAAGCGTTTATGTATAACTACGAAATACTTCGAACAACTGTTCTTATAACTTCGAAAGATAACCTATTATGGCAAATCTAGTGTATTTTATTACTAAAGGTATGCGTAAGACCATTATAAAACCCCGTATAACAAAACTGAAATAACAGAGATTATGAATAACAACGAAATACTTCGAACAACTGTTCTTATAACTTCGAAAGATAACCCATTATGACAAAGCTAGTGTATTGAATTACTAAAGGTATGCGTAAGGCCATTATAAAACCCCGTATAACAAAACTGAAATAACAGAGATTATGAATAACAACGAAATACTTCGAACAACTGCTCCTATAACTTCGAAAGATAACCTATTATGGCAAATCTAGTGTATTTTATTACTAAAGGTATGCGTAAGACCATTATAAAACCCCGTATAACAAAACTGAAATAACAGAGATTATGAATAACAACGAAATACTTCGAACAACTGTTCTTATAACTTCGAAAGATAACCCATTATGACAAAGCTAGTGTATTGAATTACTAAAGGTATGCGTAAGACCATTATAAAACCCCGCATAACAAAACTGAAATAACAGAGATTATGAATAACAACGAAATACTTCGAACAACTGCTCCTATAACTTCGAAAGATAACCTATTATGGCAAATCTAGTGTATTTTATTACTAAAGGTATGCGTAAGACTATTATAAAACCCCGTATAACAAAACTGAAATAACAGAGATTATGAATAACAACGAAATACTTCGAACAACTGTTCTTATAACTTCGAAAGATAACCAATTATGACAAAACTAGTGTATTGAATTACTAAAGGTATGCGTAAGGCCATTATAAAACCCCGTATAACAAAACTGAAATAACAGAGATTATGAATAACAACGAAATACTTCGAACAACTGTTCTTATAACTTCGAAAGATAACCTATTATGGCAAATCTAGTGTATTTTATTACTAAAGGTATGCGTAAGACCATTATAAAAAACTGTATTACAGAATCAGTAAAACTGAAATAAAAGCGTTTATGTATAACTACGAAATACTTCGAACAACTGTTCTTATAACTTCGAAAGATAACCCATTATGACAAAGCTAGTGTATTGAATTACTAAAGGTATGCGTAAGACCATTATAAAACCCCGTATTACAGAATCGGTAAAACTGAAATAAAAGCGTTTATGAATAACTACGAAATACTTCGAACAACTGTTCTTATAACTTCGAAAGATAACCCATTATGACAAAGCTAGTGTATTGAATTACTAAAGGTATGCGTAAGACCATTATAAAACCCCGTATTACAGAATCAGTAAAACTGAAATAAAAGCGTTTATGAATAACTACGAAATACTTCGAACAACTGTTCTTATAACTTCGAAAGATAACCTATTATGGCAAATCTAGTGTATTTTATTACTAAAGGTATGAGTAAGACCATTATAAAACCCCGTATTACAGAATCAGTAAAACTGAAATAACAGAGATTATGAATAACAACGAAATACTTCGAACAACTGCTCTTATAACTTCGAAAGATAACCTATTATGGCAAATCTAGTGTATTGAATTACTAAAGGTATGCGTAAGACCATTATAAAACCCCGTATAACAAAACTGAAATAACAGAGATTATGAATAACAACGAAATACTTCGAACAACTGTTCTTATAACTTCGAAAGATAACCTATTATGGCAAATCTAGTGTATTTTACTACTAAAGGTATGCGTAAGACCATTATAAAAATTAGTATAATAGAAATCAGTAAAACTGAAATAAAAGCGTTTATGAATAACTACGAAATACTTCGAACAACTGTTCTTATAACTTCGAAAGATAACCTATTATGGCAAATCTAGTGTATTTTATTACTAAAGGTATGCGTAAGACCATTATAAAACCCCGTATAACAAAACTGAAATAACAGAGATTATGAATAACAACGAAATACTTCGAACAACTGCTCTTATAACTTCAAAAGATAACCCATTATTACAAAGCTAGTGTACTGAAATACTAAAGGTATGCGTAAGACCATTATATAACCCCGTATTAAAGAATCAGTAAAACTGAAATAAAAGCGTTTTTGTATAACTACGAAATACTTCGAACAACTGTTCTTATAACTTCGAAAGATAACCTATTATGGCAAATCTAGTGTATTTTACTACTAAAGGTATGCGTAAGACCATTATAAAAATTAGTATAATAGAAATCAGTAAAACTGAAATAAAAGCGTTTATGTATAACTACGAAATACTTCGAACAACTGTTCTTATAACTTCGAAAGATAACCTATTATGGCAAATCTAGTGTATTTTATTACTAAAGGTATGCGTAAGACCATTATAAAACCCCGTATAACAAAACTGAAATAACAGAGATTATGAATAACAACGAAATACTTCGAACAACTGTTCTTATAACTTCGAAAGATAACCCATTATGACAAAGCTAGTGTATTGAATTACTAAAGGTATGCGTAAGACCATTATAAAACCCCGCATAACAAAACTGAAATAACAGAGATTATGAATAACAACGAAATACTTCGAACAACTGTTCTTATAAATTCGAAAGATAACCAATTATGACAAAACTAGTGTATTGAATTACTAAAGGTATGCGTAAGGCCATTATAAAACCCCGTATAACAAAACTGAAATAACAGAGATTATGAATAACAACGAAATACTTCGAACAACTGCTCCTATAACTTCGAAAGATAACCTATTATGGCAAATCTAGTGTATTTTATTACTAAAGGTATGCGTAAGACCATTATAAAACCCCGTATAACAAAACTGAAATAACAGAGATTATGAATAACAACGAAATACTTCGAACAACTGTTCTTATAACTTCGAAAGATAACCCATTATGACAAAGCTAGTGTATTAAATTACTAAAGGTATGCGTAAGACCATTATAAAACCCCGTATAACAAAACTGAAATAACAGAGATTATGAATAACAACGAAATACTTCGAACAACTGTTCTTATAACTTCGAAAGATAACCCATTATGACAAAGCTAGTGTATTGAATTACTAAAGGTATGCGTAAGACCATTATAAAACCCCGCATAACAAAACTGAAATAACAGAGATTATGAATAACAACGAAATACTTCGAACAACTGCTCCTATAACTTCGAAAGATAACCTATTATGGCAAATCTAGTGTATTTTATTACTAAAGGTATGCGTAAGACTATTATAAAACCCCGTATAACAAAACTGAAATAACAGAGATTATGAATAACAACGAAATACTTCGAACAACTGTTCTTATAACTTCGAAAGATAACCCATTATGACAAAGCTAGTGTATTAAATTACTAAAGGTATGCGTAAGACCATTATAAAAAACTGTATTACAGAATCAGTAAAACTGAAATAAAAGCGTTTATGTATAACTACGAAATACTTCGAACAACTGTTCTTATAACTTCGAAAGATAACCCATTATGACAAAGCTAGTGTATTGAATTACTAAAGGTATGCGTAAGACCATTATAAAACCCCGTATTACAGAATCGGTAAAACTGAAATAAAAGCGTTTATGAATAACTACGAAATACTTCGAACAACTGTTCTTATAACTTCGAAAGATAACCCATTATGACAAAGCTAGTGTATTGAATTACTAAAGGTATGCGTAAGACCATTATAAAACCCCGTATTACAGAATCAGTAAAACTGAAACAAAAGCGTTTATGAATAACTACGAAATACTTCGAACAACTGTTCTTATAACTTCGAAAGATAACCTATTATGGCAAATCTAGTGTATTGAAACACTAAAGGTATGCGTAAGACCATTATAAAACCCCGTATAACAAAACTGAAATAACAGCGATTATGAATAACAACGAAATACTTCGAACAACTGTTCTTATAACTTCGAAAGATAACCTATTATGGCAAATCTAGTGTATTTTACTACTAAAGGTATGCGTAAGACCATTATAAAAATTAGTATAATAGAAATCAGTAAAACTGAAATAAAAGCGTTTATGAATAACTACGAAATACTTCGAACAACTGTTCTTATAACTTCGAAAGATAACCTATTATGGCAAATCTAGTGTATTTTACTACTAAAGGTATGCGTAAGACCATTATAAAAATTAGTATAATAGAAATCAGTAAAACTGAAATAAAAGCGTTTATGTATAACTACGAAATACTTCGAACAACTGTTCTTATAACTTCGAAAGATAACCTATTATGGCAAATCTAGTGTATTTTATTACTAAAGGTATGCGTAAGACCATTATAAAACCCCGTATAACAAAACTGAAATAACAGAGATTATGAATAACAACGAAATACTTCGAACAACTGTTCTTATAACTTCGAAAGATAACCCATTATGACAAAGCTAGTGTATTGAATTACTAAAGGTATGCGTAAGGCCATTATAAAACCCCGTATAACAAAACTGAAATAACAGAGATTATGAATAACAACGAAATACTTCGAACAACTGCTCCTATAACTTCGAAAGATAACCTATTATGGCAAATCTAGTGTATTTTATTACTAAAGGTATGCGTAAGACCATTATAAAACCCCGTATAACAAAACTGAAATAACAGAGATTATGAATAACAACGAAATACTTCGAACAACTGTTCTTATAACTTCGAAAGATAACCCATTATGACAAAGCTAGTGTATTGAATTACTAAAGGTATGCGTAAGACCATTATAAAACCCCGCATAACAAAACTGAAATAACAGAGATTATGAATAACAACGAAATACTTCGAACAACTGCTCCTATAACTTCGAAAGATAACCTATTATGGCAAATCTAGTGTATTTTATTACTAAAGGTATGCGTAAGACTATTATAAAACCCCGTATAACAAAACTGAAATAACAGAGATTATGAATAACAACGAAATACTTCGAACAACTGTTCTTATAACTTCGAAAGATAACCAATTATGACAAAACTAGTGTATTGAATTACTAAAGGTATGCGTAAGGCCATTATAAAACCCCGTATAACAAAACTGAAATAACAGAGATTATGAATAACAACGAAATACTTCGAACAACTGTTCTTATAACTTCGAAAGATAACCTATTATGGCAAATCTAGTGTATTTTATTACTAAAGGTATGCGTAAGACCATTATAAAAAACTGTATTACAGAATCAGTAAAACTGAAATAAAAGCGTTTATGTATAACTACGAAATACTTCGAACAACTGTTCTTATAACTTCGAAAGATAACCCATTATGACAAAGCTAGTGTATTGAATTACTAAAGGTATGCGTAAGACCATTATAAAACCCCGTATTACAGAATCGGTAAAACTGAAATAAAAGCGTTTATGAATAACTACGAAATACTTCGAACAACTGTTCTTATAACTTCGAAAGATAACCCATTATGACAAAGCTAGTGTATTGAATTACTAAAGGTATGCGTAAGACCATTATAAAACCCCGTATTACAGAATCAGTAAAACTGAAATAAAAGCGTTTATGAATAACTACGAAATACTTCGAACAACTGTTCTTATAACTTCGAAAGATAACCTATTATGGCAAATCTAGTGTATTTTATTACTAAAGGTATGAGTAAGACCATTATAAAACCCCGTATTACAGAATCAGTAAAACTGAAATAACAGAGATTATGAATAACAACGAAATACTTCGAACAACTGCTCTTATAACTTCGAAAGATAACCTATTATGGCAAATCTAGTGTATTGAATTACTAAAGGTATGCGTAAGACCATTATAAAACCCCGTATAACAAAACTGAAATAACAGAGATTATGAATAACAACGAAATACTTCGAACAACTGTTCTTATAACTTCGAAAGATAACCTATTATGGCAAATCTAGTGTATTTTACTACTAAAGGTATGCGTAAGACCATTATAAAAATTAGTATAATAGAAATCAGTAAAACTGAAATAAAAGCGTTTATGAATAACTACGAAATACTTCGAACAACTGTTCTTATAACTTCGAAAGATAACCTATTATGGCAAATCTAGTGTATTTTATTACTAAAGGTATGCGTAAGACCATTATAAAACCCCGTATAACAAAACTGAAATAACAGAGATTATGAATAACAACGAAATACTTCGAACAACTGCTCTTATAACTTCAAAAGATAACCCATTATTACAAAGCTAGTGTACTGAAATACTAAAGGTATGCGTAAGACCATTATATAACCCCGTATTAAAGAATCAGTAAAACTGAAATAAAAGCGTTTTTGTATAACTACGAAATACTTCGAACAACTGTTCTTATAACTTCGAAAGATAACCTATTATGGCAAATCTAGTGTATTTTACTACTAAAGGTATGCGTAAGACCATTATAAAAATTAGTATAATAGAAATCAGTAAAACTGAAATAAAAGCGTTTATGTATAACTACGAAATACTTCGAACAACTGTTCTTATAACTTCGAAAGATAACCTATTATGGCAAATCTAGTGTATTTTATTACTAAAGGTATGCGTAAGACCATTATAAAACCCCGTATAACAAAACTGAAATAACAGAGATTATGAATAACAACGAAATACTTCGAACAACTGTTCTTATAACTTCGAAAGATAACCCATTATGACAAAGCTAGTGTATTGAATTACTAAAGGTATGCGTAAGACCATTATAAAACCCCGCATAACAAAACTGAAATAACAGAGATTATGAATAACAACGAAATACTTCGAACAACTGTTCTTATAAATTCGAAAGATAACCAATTATGACAAAACTAGTGTATTGAATTACTAAAGGTATGCGTAAGGCCATTATAAAACCCCGTATAACAAAACTGAAATAACAGAGATTATGAATAACAACGAAATACTTCGAACAACTGCTCCTATAACTTCGAAAGATAACCTATTATGGCAAATCTAGTGTATTTTATTACTAAAGGTATGCGTAAGACCATTATAAAACCCCGTATAACAAAACTGAAATAACAGAGATTATGAATAACAACGAAATACTTCGAACAACTGTTCTTATAACTTCGAAAGATAACCCATTATGACAAAGCTAGTGTATTAAATTACTAAAGGTATGCGTAAGACCATTATAAAACCCCGTATAACAAAACTGAAATAACAGAGATTATGAATAACAACGAAATACTTCGAACAACTGTTCTTATAACTTCGAAAGATAACCCATTATGACAAAGCTAGTGTATTGAATTACTAAAGGTATGCGTAAGACCATTATAAAACCCCGCATAACAAAACTGAAATAACAGAGATTATGAATAACAACGAAATACTTCGAACAACTGCTCCTATAACTTCGAAAGATAACCTATTATGGCAAATCTAGTGTATTTTATTACTAAAGGTATGCGTAAGACTATTATAAAACCCCGTATAACAAAACTGAAATAACAGAGATTATGAATAACAACGAAATACTTCGAACAACTGTTCTTATAACTTCGAAAGATAACCCATTATGACAAAGCTAGTGTATTAAATTACTAAAGGTATGCGTAAGACCATTATAAAAAACTGTATTACAGAATCAGTAAAACTGAAATAAAAGCGTTTATGTATAACTACGAAATACTTCGAACAACTGTTCTTATAACTTCGAAAGATAACCCATTATGACAAAGCTAGTGTATTGAATTACTAAAGGTATGCGTAAGACCATTATAAAACCCCGTATTACAGAATCGGTAAAACTGAAATAAAAGCGTTTATGAATAACTACGAAATACTTCGAACAACTGTTGTTATAACTTCGAAAGATAACCCATTATGACAAAGCTAGTGTATTGAATTACTAAAGGTATGCGTAAGACCATTATAAAACCCCGTATTACAGAATCAGTAAAACTGAAACAAAAGCGTTTATGAATAACTACGAAATACTTCGAACAACTGTTCTTATAACTTCGAAAGATAACCTATTATGGCAAATCTAGTGTATTGAAACACTAAAGGTATGCGTAAGACCATTATAAAACCCCGTATAACAAAACTGAAATAACAGCGATTATGAATAACAACGAAATACTTCGAACAACTGTTCTTATAACTTCGAAAGATAACCTATTATGGCAAATCTAGTGTATTTTACTACTAAAGGTATGCGTAAGACCATTATAAAAATTAGTATAATAGAAATCAGTAAAACTGAAATAAAAGCGTTTATGAATAACTACGAAATACTTCGAACAACTGTTCTTATAACTTCGAAAGATAACCTATTATGGCAAATCTAGTGTATTTTACTACTAAAGGTATGCGTAAGACCATTATAAAAATTAGTATAATAGAAATCAGTAAAACTGAAATAAAAGCGTTTATGTATAACTACGAAATACTTCGAACAACTGTTCTTATAACTTCGAAAGATAACCTATTATGGCAAATCTAGTGTATTTTATTACTAAAGGTATGCGTAAGACCATTATAAAACCCCGTATAACAAAACTGAAATAACAGAGATTATGAATAACAACGAAATACTTCGAACAACTGTTCTTATAACTTCGAAAGATAACCCATTATGACAAAGCTAGTGTATTGAATTACTAAAGGTATGCGTAAGGCCATTATAAAACCCCGTATAACAAAACTGAAATAACAGAGATTATGAATAACAACGAAATACTTCGAACAACTGCTCCTATAACTTCGAAAGATAACCTATTATGGCAAATCTAGTGTATTTTATTACTAAAGGTATGCGTAAGACCATTATAAAACCCCGTATAACAAAACTGAAATAACAGAGATTATGAATAACAACGAAATACTTCGAACAACTGTTCTTATAACTTCGAAAGATAACCCATTATGACAAAGCTAGTGTATTGAATTACTAAAGGTATGCGTAAGACCATTATAAAACCCCGCATAACAAAACTGAAATAACAGAGATTATGAATAACAACGAAATACTTCGAACAACTGCTCCTATAACTTCGAAAGATAACCTATTATGGCAAATCTAGTGTATTTTATTACTAAAGGTATGCGTAAGACTATTATAAAACCCCGTATAACAAAACTGAAATAACAGAGATTATGAATAACAACGAAATACTTCGAACAACTGTTCTTATAACTTCGAAAGATAACCAATTATGACAAAACTAGTGTATTGAATTACTAAAGGTATGCGTAAGGCCATTATAAAACCCCGTATAACAAAACTGAAATAACAGAGATTATGAATAACAACGAAATACTTCGAACAACTGTTCTTATAACTTCGAAAGATAACCTATTATGGCAAATCTAGTGTATTTTATTACTAAAGGTATGCGTAAGACCATTATAAAAAACTGTATTACAGAATCAGTAAAACTGAAATAAAAGCGTTTATGTATAACTACGAAATACTTCGAACAACTGTTCTTATAACTTCGAAAGATAACCCATTATGACAAAGCTAGTGTATTGAATTACTAAAGGTATGCGTAAGACCATTATAAAACCCCGTATTACAGAATCGGTAAAACTGAAATAAAAGCGTTTATGAATAACTACGAAATACTTCGAACAACTGTTCTTATAACTTAGAAAGATAACCTATTATGGCAAATCTAGTGTATTGAATTACTAAAGGTATGCGTGAGACCATTATAAAAATTAGTATAATAGAAATCAGTAAAACTGAAATAAAAGCGTTTATGAATAACTACGAAATACTTCGAACAACTGTTCTTATAACTTCGAAAGATAACCTATTATGGCAAATCTAGTGTATTTTACTACTAAAGGTATGCGTAAGACCATTATAAAAATTAGTATAATAGAAATCAGTAAAACTGAAATAAAAGCGTTTATGAATAACTACGAAATACTTCGAACAACTGTTCTTATAACTTCGAAAGATAACCCATTATGACAAAGCTAGTGTATTGAATTACTAAAGGTATGCGTAAGACCATTATAAAACCCCGTATTACAGAATCAGTAAAACTGAAACAAAAGCGTTTATGAATAACTACGAAATACTTCGAACAACTGTTCTTATAACTTCGAAAGATAACCTATTATGGCAAATCTAGTGTATTTTATTACTAAAGGTATGCGTAAGACCATTATAAAACCCCGTATTACAGAATCAGTAAAACTGAAATAAAAGCGTTTATGAATAACTACGAAATACTTCGAACAACTGTTCTTATAACTTCGAAAGATAACCTATTATGGCAAATCTAGTGTATTTTATTACTAAAGGTATGCGTAAGACCATTATAAAACCCCGTATTACAGAATCAGTAAAACTGAAATAACAGAGATTATGAATAACAACGAAATACTTCGAACAACTGCTCTTATAACTTCGAAAGATAACCTATTATGGCAATATATAACAAAACTGAAATAACAGAGATTATGAATAACAACGAAATACTTCGAACAACTGTTCTTATAACTTCGAAAGATAACCTATTATGGCAAATCTAGTGTATTTTACTACTAAAGGTATGCGTAAGACCATTATAAAAATTAGTGTAATAGAAATCAGTAAAACTGAAATAAAAGCGTTTATGAATAACTACGAAATACTTCGAACAACTGTTCTTATAACTTCGAAAGATAACCTATTATGGCAAATCTAGTGTATTTTATTACTAAAGGTATGCGTAAGACCATTATAAAACCCCGTATAACAAAACTGAAATAACAGAGATTATGAATAACAACGAAATACTTCGAACAACTGCTCTTATAACTTCAAAAGATAACCCATTATTACAAAGCTAGTGTACTGAAATACTAAAGGTATGCGTAAGACCATTATATAACCCCGTATTAAAGAATCAGTAAAACTGAAATAAAAGCGTTTTTGTATAACTACGAAATACTTCGAACAACTGTTCTTATAACTTCGAAAGATAACCCATTATGACAAAGCTAGTGTATTGAATTACTAAAGGTATGCGTAAGACCATTATAAAACCCCGTATAACAAAACTGAAATAACAGAGATTATGAATAACAACGAAATACTTCGAACAACTGCTCTTATAACTTCAAAAGATAACCCATTATTACAAAGCTAGTGTACTGAAATACTAAAGGTATGCGTAAGACCATTATATAACCCCGTATTAAAGAATCAGTAAAACTGAAATAAAAGCGTTTTTGTATAACTACAAAATACTTCGAACAACTGTTCTTATAACTTCGAAAGATAACCCATTATGACAAAGCTAGTGTATTGAATTACTAAAGGTATGCGTAAGACCATTATAAAACCCCGTATTACAGAATCAGTAAAACTGAAATAAAAGCGTTTATGTATAACTACGAAATACTTCGAACAACTGTTCTTATAACTTAGAAAGATAACCTATTATGGCAAATCTAGTGTATTGAATTACTAAAGGTATGCGTGAGACCATTATAAAAATTAGTATAATAGAAATCAGTAAAACTGAAATAAAAGCGTTTATGAATAACTACGAAATACTTCGAACAACTGTTCTTATAACTTCGAAAGATAACCTATTATGGCAAATCTAGTGTATTTTACTACTAAAGGTATGCGTAAGACCATTATAAAAATTAGTATAATAGAAATCAGTAAAACTGAAATAAAAGCGTTTATGAATAACTACGAAATACTTCGAACAACTGTTCTTATAACTTCGAAAGATAACCTATTATGGCAAATCTAGTGTATTTTATTACTAAAGGTATGCGTAAGACCATTATAAAACCCCGTATAACAAAACTGAAATAACAGAGATTATGAATAACAACGAAATACTTCGAACAACTGCTCTTATAACTTCAAAAGATAACAAATTATTACAAAGCTAGTGTACTGAAATACTAAAGGTATGCGTAAGACCATTATATAACCCCGTATTAAAGAATCAGTAAAACTGAAATAAAAGCGTTTTTGTATAACTACGAAATACTTCGAACAACTGTTCTTATAACTTCGAAAGATAACCCATTATGACAAAGCTAGTGTATTGAATTACTAAAGGTATGCGTAAGACCATTATAAAACCCCGTATTACAGAATCAGTAAAACTGAAATAAAAGCGTTTATGAATAACTACGAAATACTTCGAACAACTGTTCTTATAACTTCGAAAGATAACCTATTATGGCAAATCTAGTGTATTTTATTACTAAAGGTATGCGTAAGACCATTATAAAACCCCGTATTACAGAATCAGTAAAACTGAAATAAAAGCGTTTATGAATAACTACGAAATACTTCGAACAACTGTTCTTATAACTTCGAAAGATAACCTATTATGGCAAATCTAGTGTATTTTATTACTAAAGGTATGCGTAAGACCATTATAAAACCCCGTATTACAGAATCAGTAAAACTGAAATAACAGAGATTATGAATAACAACGAAATACTTCGAACAACTGCTCTTATAACTTCGAAAGATAACCTATTATGGCAAATCTAGTGTATTGAATTACTAAAGGTATGCGTAAGACCATTATAAAACCCCGTATAACAAAACTGAAATAACAGAGATTATGAATAACAACGAAATACTTCGAACAACTGTTCTTATAACTTCGAAAGATAACCTATTATGGCAAATCTAGTGTATTTTACTACTAAAGGTATGCGTAAGACCATTATAAAAATTAGTATAATAGAAATCAGTAAAACTGAAATAAAAGCGTTTATGAATAACTACGAAATACTTCGAACAACTGTTCTTATAACTTCGAAAGATAACCTATTATGGCAAATCTAGTGTATTTTATTACTAAAGGTATGCGTAAGACCATTATAAAACCCCGTATAACAAAACTGAAATAACAGAGATTATGAATAACAACGAAATACTTCGAACAACTGCTCTTATAACTTCAAAAGATAACAAATTATTACAAAGCTAGTGTACTGAAATACTAAAGGTATGCGTAAGACCATTATATAACCCCGTATTAAAGAATCAGTAAAACTGAAATAAAAGCGTTTTTGTATAACTACGAAATACTTCGAACAACTGTTCTTATAACTTCGAAAGATAACCCATTATGACAAAGCTAGTGTATTGAATTACTAAAGGTATGCGTAAGACCATTATAAAACCCCGTATTACAGAATCAGTAAAACTGAAATAAAAGCGTTTATGTATAACTACGAAATACTTCGAACAACTGTTCTTATAACTTAGAAAGATAACCTATTATGGCAAATCTAGTGTATTGAATTACTAAAGGTATGCGTGAGACCATTATAAAAATTAGTATAATAGAAATCAGTAAAACTGAAATAAAAGCGTTTATGAATAACTACGAAATACTTCGAACAACTGTTCTTATAACTTCGAAAGATAACCTATTATGGCAAATCTAGTGTATTTTACTACTAAAGGTATGCGTAAGACCATTATAAAAATTAGTATAATAGAAATCAGTAAAACTGAAATAAAAGCGTTTATGAATAACTACGAAATACTTCGAACAACTGTTCTTATAACTTCGAAAGATAACCTATTATGGCAAATCTAGTGTATTTTATTACTAAAGGTATGCGTAAGACCATTATAAAACCCCGCATAACAAAACTGAAATAACAGAGATTATGAATAACAACGAAATACTTCGAACAACTGTTCTTATAACTTCGAAAGATAACCAATTATGACAAAACTAGTGTATTGAATTACTAAAGGTATGCGTAAGGCCATTATAAAACCCCGTATAACAAAACTGAAATAACAGAGATGATGAATAACAACGAAATACTTCGAACAACTGCTCCTATAACTTCGAAAGATAACCTATTATGGCAAATCTAGTGTATTTTATTACTAAAGGTATGCGTAAGACCATTATAAAACCCCGTATAACAAAACTGAAATAACAGAGATTATGAATAACAACGAAATACTTCGAACAACTGTTCTTATAACTTCGAAAGATAACCCATTATGACAAAGCTAGTGTATTAAATTACTAAAGGTATGCGTAAGACCATTATAAAACCCCGTATAACAAAACTGAAATAACAGAGATTATGAATAACAACGAAATACTTCGAACAACTGCTCCTATAACTTCGAAAGATAACCTATTATGGCAAATCTAGTGTATTTTATTACTAAAGGTATGCGTAAGACTATTATAAAACCCCGTATAACAAAACTGAAATAACAGAGATTATGAATAACAACGAAATACTTCGAACAACTGTTCTTATAACTTCGAAAGATAACCAATTATGACAAAACTAGTGTATTGAATTACTAAAGGTATGCGTAAGGCCATTATAAAACCCCGTATAACAAAACTGAAATAACAGAGATTATGAATAACAACGAAATACTTCGAACAACTGTTCTTATAACTTCGAAAGATAACCCATTATGACAAAGCTAGTGTATTAAATTACTAAAGGTATGCGTAAGACCATTATAAAAAACTGTATTACAGAATCAGTAAAACTGAAATAAAAGCGTTTATGTATAACTACGAAATACTTCGAACAACTGTTCTTATAACTTCGAAAGATAACCCATTATGACAAAGCTAGTGTATTGAATTACTAAAGGTATGCGTAAGACCATTATAAAACCCCGTATTACAGAATCGGTAAAACTGAAATAAAAGCGTTTATGAATAACTACGAAATACTTCGAACAACTGTTGTTATAACTTCGAAAGATAACCCATTATGACAAAGCTAGTGTATTGAATTACTAAAGGTATGCGTAAGACCATTATAAAACCCCGTATTACAGAATCAGTAAAACTGAAATAAAAGCGTTTATGAATAACTACGAAATACTTCGAACAACTGTTCTTATAACTTCGAAAGATAACCTATTATGGCAAATCTAGTGTATTTTATTACTAAAGGTATGCGTAAGACCATTATAAAACCCCGTATTACAGAATCAGTAAAACTGAAATAACAGAGATTATGAATAACAACGAAATACTTCGAACAACTGCTCTTATAACTTCGAAAGATAACCTATTATGGCAAATCTAGTGTATTGAATTACTAAAGGTATGCGTAAGACCATTATAAAACCCCGTATAACAAAACTGAAATAACAGAGATTATGAATAACAACGAAATACTTCGAACAACTGTTCTTATAACTTCGAAAGATAACCTATTATGGCAAATCTAGTGTATTTTACTACTAGAGGTATGCGTAAGACCATTATAAAAATTAGTATAATAGAAATCAGTAAAACTGAAATAAAAGCGTTTATGAATAACTACGAAATACTTCGAACAACTGTTCTTATAACTTCGAAAGATAACCTATTATGGCAAATCTAGTGTATTTTACTACTAAAGGTATGCGTAAGACCATTATAAAAATTAGTATAATAGAAATCAGTAAAACTGAAATAAAAGCGTTTATGAATAACTACGAAATACTTCGAACAACTGTTCTTATAACTTCGAAAGATAACCTATTATGGCAAATCTAGTGTATTTTATTACTAAAGGTACGCGTAAGACCATTATAAAACCCCGTATAACAAAACTGAAATAACAGAGATTATGAATAACAACGAAATACTTCGAACAACTGCTCTTATAACTTCAAAAGATAACCCATTATTACAAAGCTAGTGTACTGAAATACTAAAGGTATGCGTAAGACCATTATATAACCCCGTATTAAAGAATCAGTAAAACTGAAATAAAAGCGTTTTTGTATAACTACGAAATACTTCGAACAACTGTTCTTATAACTTCGAAAGATAACCCATTATGACAAAGCTAGTGTATTGAATTACTAAAGGTATGCGTAAGACCATTATAAAACCCCGTATTACAGAATCAGTAAAACTGAAATAAAAGCGTTTATGTATAACTACGAAATACTTCGAACAACTGTTCTTATAACTTAGAAAGATAACCTATTATGGCAAATCTAGTGTATTGAATTACTAAAGGTATGCGTGAGACCATTATAAAAATTAGTATAATAGAAATCAGTAAAACTGAAATAAAAGCGTTTATGAATAACTACGAAATACTTCGAACAACTGTTCTTATAACTTCGAAAGATAACCTATTATGGCAAATCTAGTGTATTTTACTACTAAAGGTATGCGTAAGACCATTATAAAAATTAGTATAATAGAAATCAGTAAAACTGAAATAAAAGCGTTTATGAATAACTACGAAATACTTCGAACAACTGTTCTTATAACTTCGAAAGATAACCTATTATGGCAAATCTAGTGTATTTTATTACTAAAGGTATGCGTAAAACCATTATAAAACCCCGTATAACAAAACTGAAATAACAGAGATTATGAATAACAACGAAATACTTCGAACAACTGCTCTTATAACTTCAAAAGATAACAAATTATTACAAAGCTAGTGTACTGAAATACTAAAGGTATGCGTAAGACCATTATATAACCCCGTATTAAAGAATCAGTAAAACTGAAATAAAAGCGTTTTTGTATAACTACGAAATACTTCGAACAACTGTTCTTATAACTTCGAAAGATAACCCATTATGACAAAGCTAGTGTATTGAATTACTAAAGGTATGCGTAAGACCATTATAAAACCCCGTATTACAGAATCAGTAAAACTGAAATAAAAGCGTTTATGTATAACTACGAAATACTTCGAACAACTGTTCTTATAACTTAGAAAGATAACCTATTATGGCAAATCTAGTGTATTGAATTACTAAAGGTATGCGTGAGACCATTATAAAAATTAGTATAATAGAAATCAGTAAAACTGAAATAAAAGCGTTTATGAATAACTACGAAATACTTCGAACAACTGTTCTTATAACTTCGAAAGATAACCTATTATGGCAAATCTAGTGTATTTTACTACTAAAGGTATGCGTAAGACCATTATAAAAATTAGTATAATAGAAATCAGTAAAACTGAAATAAAAGCGTTTATGAATAACTACGAAATACTTCGAACAACTGTTCTTATAACTTCGAAAGATAACCTATTATGGCAAATCTAGTGTATTTTATTACTAAAGGTATGCGTAAGACCATTATAAAACCCCGCATAACAAAACTGAAATAACAGAGATTATGAATAACAACGAAATACTTCGAACAACTGTTCTTATAACTTCGAAAGATAACCAATTATGACAAAACTAGTGTATTGAATTACTAAAGGTATGCGTAAGGCCATTATAAAACCCCGTATAACAAAACTGAAATAACAGAGATGATGAATAACAACGAAATACTTCGAACAACTGCTCCTATAACTTCGAAAGATAACCTATTATGGCAAATCTAGTGTATTTTATTACTAAAGGTATGCGTAAGACCATTATAAAACCCCGTATAACAAAACTGAAATAACAGAGATTATGAATAACAACGAAATACTTCGAACAACTGTTCTTATAACTTCGAAAGATAACCCATTATGACAAAGCTAGTGTATTAAATTACTAAAGGTATGCGTAAGACCATTATAAAACCCCGTATAACAAAACTGAAATAACAGAGATTATGAATAACAACGAAATACTTCGAACAACTGCTCCTATAACTTCGAAAGATAACCTATTATGGCAAATCTAGTGTATTTTATTACTAAAGGTATGCGTAAGACTATTATAAAACCCCGTATAACAAAACTGAAATAACAGAGATTATGAATAACAACGAAATACTTCGAACAACTGTTCTTATAACTTCGAAAGATAACCAATTATGACAAAACTAGTGTATTGAATTACTAAAGGTATGCGTAAGGCCATTATAAAACCCCGTATAACAAAACTGAAATAACAGAGATTATGAATAACAACGAAATACTTCGAACAACTGTTCTTATAACTTCGAAAGATAACCCATTATGACAAAGCTAGTGTATTAAATTACTAAAGGTATGCGTAAGACCATTATAAAACCCCGTATTACAGAATCGGTAAAACTGAAATAAAAGCGTTTATGAATAACTACGAAATACTTCGAACAACTGTTGTTATAACTTCGAAAGATAACCCATTATGACAAAGCTAGTGTATTGAATTACTAAAGGTATGCGTAAGACCATTATAAAACCCCGTATTACAGAATCAGTAAAACTGAAATAAAAGCGTTTATGAATAACTACGAAATACTTCGAACAACTGTTCTTATAACTTCGAAAGATAACCTATTATGGCAAATCTAGTGTATTTTATTACTAAAGGTATGCGTAAGACCATTATAAAACCCCGTATTACAGAATCAGTAAAACTGAAATAACAGAGATTATGAATAACAACGAAATACTTCGAACAACTGCTCTTATAACTTCGAAAGATAACCTATTATGGCAAATCTAGTGTATTGAATTACTAAAGGTATGCGTAAGACCATTATAAAACCCCGTATAACAAAACTGAAATAACAGAGATTATGAATAACAACGAAATACTTCGAACAACTGTTCTTATAACTTCGAAAGATAACCTATTATGGCAAATCTAGTGTATTTTACTACTAGAGGTATGCGTAAGACCATTATAAAAATTAGTATAATAGAAATCAGTAAAACTGAAATAAAAGCGTTTATGAATAACTACGAAATACTTCGAACAACTGTTCTTATAACTTCGAAAGATAACCTATTATGGCAAATCTAGTGTATTTTATTACTAAAGGTATGCGTAAGACCATTATAAAACCCCGTATAACAAAACTGAAATAACAGAGATTATAAATAACAACGAAATACTTCGAACAACTGCTCTTATAACTTCAAAAGATAACCCATTATTACAAAGCTAGTGTACTGAAATACTAAAGGTATGCGTAAGACCATTATATAACCCCGTATTAAAGAATCAGTAAAACTGAAATAAAAGCGTTTTTGTATAACTACGAAATACTTCGAACAACTGTTCTTATAACTTCGAAAGATAACCCATTATGACAAAGCTAGTGTATTGAATTACTAAAGGTATGCGTAAGACCATTATAAAACCCCGTATTACAGAATCAGTAAAACTGAAATAAAAGCGTTTATGTATAACTACGAAATACTTCGAACAACTGTTCTTATAACTTAGAAAGATAACCTATTATGGCAAATCTAGTGTATTGAATTACTAAAGGTATGCGTGAGACCATTATAAAAATTAGTATAATAGAAATCAGTAAAACTGAAATAAAAGCGTTTATGAATAACTACGAAATACTTCGAACAACTGTTCTTATAACTTCGAAAGATAACCTATTATGGCAAATCTAGTGTATTTTACTACTAAAGGTATGCGTAAGACCATTATAAAAATTAGTATAATAGAAATCAGTAAAACTGAAATAAAAGCGTTTATGAATAACTACGAAATACTTCGAACAACTGTTCTTATAACTTCGAAAGATAACCTATTATGGCAAATCTAGTGTATTTTACTACTAAAGGTATGCGTAAGACCATTATAAAAATTAGTATAATAGAAATCAGTAAAACTGAAATAAAAGCGTTTATGTATAACTACGAAATACTTCGAACAACTGTTCTTATAACTTCGAAAGATAACCTATTATGGCAAATCTAGTGTATTTTATTACTAAAGGTATGCGTAAGACCATTATAAAACCCCGCATAACAAAACTGAAATAACAGAGATTATGAATAACAACGAAATACTTCGAACAACTGTTCTTATAACTTCGAAAGATAACCAATTATGACAAAACTAGTGTATTGAATTACTAAAGGTATGCGTAAGGCCATTATAAAACCCCGTATAACAAAACTGAAATAACAGAGATGATGAATAACAACGAAATACTTCGAACAACTGCTCCTATAACTTCGAAAGATAACCTATTATGGCAAATCTAGTGTATTTTATTACTAAAGGTATGCGTAAGACCATTATAAAACCCCGTATAACAAAACTGAAATAACAGAGATTATGAATAACAACGAAATACTTCGAACAACTGTTCTTATAACTTCGAAAGATAACCCATTATGACAAAGCTAGTGTATTAAATTACTAAAGGTATGCGTAAGACCATTATAAAACCCCGTATAACAAAACTGAAATAACAGAGATTATGAATAACAACGAAATACTTCGAACAACTGCTCCTATAACTTCGAAAGATAACCTATTATGGCAAATCTAGTGTATTTTATTACTAAAGGTATGCGTAAGACTATTATAAAACCCCGTATAACAAAACTGAAATAACAGAGATTATGAATAACAACGAAATACTTCGAACAACTGTTCTTATAACTTCGAAAGATAACCAATTATGACAAAACTAGTGTATTGAATTACTAAAGGTATGCGTAAGGCCATTATAAAACCCCGTATAACAAAACTGAAATAACAGAGATTATGAATAACAACGAAATACTTCGAACAACTGTTCTTATAACTTCGAAAGATAACCCATTATGACAAAGCTAGTGTATTAAATTACTAAAGGTATGCGTAAGACCATTATAAAAAACTGTATTACAGAATCAGTAAAACTGAAATAAAAGCGTTTATGTATAACTACGAAATACTTCGAACAACTGTTCTTATAACTTCGAAAGATAACCCATTATGACAAAGCTAGTGTATTGAATTACTAAAGGTATGCGTAAGACCATTATAAAACCCCGTATTACAGAATCGGTAAAACTGAAATAAAAGCGTTTATGAATAACTACGAAATACTTCGAACAACTGTTGTTATAACTTCGAAAGATAACCCATTATGACAAAGCTAGTGTATTGAATTACTAAAGGTATGCGTAAGACCATTATAAAACCCCGTATTACAGAATCAGTAAAACTGAAATAAAAGCGTTTATGAATAACTACGAAATACTTCGAACAACTGTTCTTATAACTTCGAAAGATAACCTATTATGGCAAATCTAGTGTATTTTATTACTAAAGGTATGCGTAAGACCATTATAAAACCCCGTATTACAGAATCAGTAAAACTGAAATAACAGAGATTATGAATAACAACGAAATACTTCGAACAACTGCTCTTATAACTTCGAAAGATAACCTATTATGGCAAATCTAGTGTATTGAATTACTAAAGGTATGCGTAAGACCATTATAAAACCCCGTATAACAAAACTGAAATAACAGAGATTATGAATAACAACGAAATACTTCGAACAACTGTTCTTATAACTTCGAAAGATAACCTATTATGGCAAATCTAGTGTGTTTTACTACTAAAGGTATGCGTAAGACCATTATAAAAATTAGTATAATAGAAATCAGTAAAATTGAAATAAAAGCGTTTATGAATAACTACGAAATACTTCGAACAACTGTTCTTATAACTTCGAAAGATAACCTATTATGGCAAATCTAGTGTATTTTATTACTAAAGGTATGCGTAAGACCATTATAAAACCCCGTATAACAAAACTGAAATAACAGAGATTATAAATAACAACGAAATACTTCGAACAACTGCTCTTATAACTTCAAAAGATAACCCATTATTACAAAGCTAGTGTACTGAAATACTAAAGGTATGCGTAAGACCATTATATAACCCCGTATTAAAGAATCAGTAAAACTGAAATAAAAGCGTTTTTGTATAACTACGAAATACTTCGAACAACTGTTCTTATAACTTCGAAAGATAACCCATTATGACAAAGCTAGTGTATTGAATTACTAAAGGTATGCGTAGGACCATTATAAAACCCCGTATTACAGAATCAGTAAAACTGAAATAAAAGCGTTTATGTATAACTACGAAATACTTCGAACAACTGTTCTTATAACTTAGAAAGATAACCTATTATGGCAAATCTAGTGTATTGAATTACTAAAGGTATGCGTGAGACCATTATAAAAATTAGTATAATAGAAATCAGTAAAACTGAAATAAAAGCGTTTATGAATAACTACGAAATACTTCGAACAACTGTTCTTATAACTTCGAAAGATAACCCATTATGACAAAGCTAGTGTATTGAATTACTAAAGGTATGCGTAAGACCATTATAAAACCCCGTATTACAGAATCAGTAAAACTGAAATAACAGAGATTATGAATAACAACGAAATACTTCGAACAACTGCTCTTATAACTTCGAAAGATAACCTATTATGGCAAATCTAGTGTATTGAATTACTAAAGGTATGCGTAAGACCATTATAAAAATTAGTATAATAGAAATCAGTAAAACTGAAATAAAAGCGTTTATGAATAACTACGAAATACTTCGAACAACTGTTCTTATAACTTCGAAAGATAACCCATTATGACAAAGCTAGTGTATTGAATTACTAAAGGTATGCGTAAGACCATTATAAAACCCCGTATTACAGAATCAGTAAAACTGAAATAACAGAGATTATGAATAACAACGAAATACTTCGAACAACTGCTCTTATAACTTCGAAAGATAACCTATTATGGCAAATCTAGTGTATTGAATTACTAAAGGTATGCGTAAGACCATTATAAAACCCCGTATAACAAAACTGAAATAACAGAGATTATGAATAACAACGAAATACTTCGAACAACTGTTCTTATAACTTCGAAAGATAACCCATTATGACAAAGCTAGTGTATTGAATTACTAAAGGTATGCGTAAGACCATTATAAAACCCCGTATAACAAAACTGAAATAACAGAGATTATGAATAACAACGAAATACTTCGAACAACTGTTCTTATAACTTCGAAAGATAGCCCATTATGACAAAGCTAGTGTATTAAATTACTAAAGGTATGCGTAAGACCATTATAAAACCCCGTATAACAAAACTGAAATAACAGAGATTATGAATAACAACGAAATACTTCGAACAACTGTTCTTATAACATTGAGTTATAATCTATTATGACCAAAGCTTGTGTATTGAATTAGTAAAGGTATGTGTGAGACCATAATAAAATCTCGTGTCAGTAAAACTGAAATAAAAGCGTTTATGAAATACATACTTCGAGTAGCTCTTATTGTGACTACGAAGTGTACCTAATATCTATCAAAGCGAGTAGCTCCTGTTATTCGAATTTTTGTGGTAGATGTGTGTTAGTGAGGACACTACCATTATTCAATATAAGCAGGCCTTCGTACGTGTTATTAGATGTGTGCTTTCCACTTGCCTTTCCCATATTACTATTAATGAACGTTAACTGTTATACTATATACTTCATTAAGGCTGACATTTCAATATACCCCTTTGTTTTTCTTAAATTTGATATAACATTTGTTTTTCGCTTTTTTTCTATATAAAATGGTAGGCATACACATGTTAGTGGTATAGGTATTTATAAAAATCTTAGATGATCAATGGCTAACCATACGTTAAAGAACGTATGTATTAGATTTGATTTTTTTCTATTTAACATATTTTTGTTAACAGATGGCTTAACTTAGCTTACGAAAGGAAACATTTTGTTTCTTAGGTTGCGACTTTTAAATTGAACAAATAATTTTAATATTAACACAAATTTCCAATTTTTGCATAAAACTACTACATGAAGAAATAAATTACAAAAGTTTTTAAAATACATTGACAGCATCAAACTAAATTCCGACTCAAAATAATAATTTACGAAAACATACACATGATATAATTTTTAAATAACTAAATTTGTATACCATCAACTTTAAATTGTCTTCAGTCGCTTCAATCGCAGAGTTTGCTACATGGTTTTATAATTCCCAATTTTTATATAACTACAGGTATATTTATATTTTATTTTATGTCAATAATATATTCTACGTATTATAGCATTTCCTATAATTTTGTTTTATTTTGTCTTCATCCTTGTTTTACATCGTTGGGTTTTTGTTTTAAACTAAAATGTTTCTTTTCAAATTGTTTACTCGACGGTTTTAAAAAAAAGTGCCTTAATT
Organism: Pocota personata; assembly: GCA_963082735.1. Taxonomy (NCBI): domain Eukaryota; kingdom Metazoa; phylum Arthropoda; class Insecta; order Diptera; family Syrphidae; genus Pocota; species Pocota personata. The sequence continues at coordinate 259,166,689 of OY720429.1, read as the reverse complement.
GGGCCTTTGAATTTTCTAAGTTTTCTGATTTTTCAATTTCTTATAGGTTATTGTTGGTAATGGGAATCAAAACAACACAACAATGCTAAAGAATTGAAAGACGAACAGAACACTTTTTTTTAGAGTGTTAAGTCTCTCAAGTAAACAAACTTGTAGTTTATGGTCCGTTAAGGTTCGTAGAACTCTGCAAGTGTCACTTTAGACGAGGTATTAAGAGCCAATGCGGTGTCCCTATACTTTAGGGTACCAGGGCATATGGATATTTTGGGAAATAGAGGAACGGATGAACTTGCAAGGAAGTCGTTGAGAATTTATCATTCTGACGATCTTTTTTTTTGTAAGAAATCCACTTAGTTCTGTAACGAAAAAAGAAATCGATGATAAAGTCATAAGAAGAGCAAATATTGCGAAATCATTTTGGCTAGTCTTCGATAAGAAGAGATCGCTTTCTCTGGTTTTTCATTGAGCATTATAACTTAACGGTCTTCCTGGAGTAATCTATTCTTACCTACCTACCTGATTGCGTAATATCAAGCTGAAAGAATGCATGAGATTTATATTTTTATCTGGGTGATTCTAAGTTACCGGTCTTTTTCCAGGTTTTTAGAGTAATCTACTACTTACCCATCTACCTACTTGCGAAACATGGAGTACAAATCATACTCTTGAAAAATGTAAAATATCTCGGCTGTATTTTAAACCAAACATTAAACTAGAAAGAAAATACCATAGAAATAACAAAGGAAGCAATTATTGTCTTCGAAGACGAAGATAAATCTGCCTCCATCGACTCGATCGTAAGGCCCATCCTAACTTACGGGTGGATTATTTGGAGGACAGGTAATGATAATGTCACAAACCTGAGAGCATTGGTACAAATAGTATCACAAACAAAAGTAGGGCTTCCACCTACAGTAAACAAATTTATGGAGGTCATTGCAATATAACCGGATGGGCAAAAATAGAATCTAAAATCTTTCCCCGATTTTAACCTACAGTTTCAAACAACCTTCCCATCACGAGAAGACTGGGCTGACAACAGGCTAATAAACCCTTAAAATATATCTGTTTCCACAGACGATTCCAAAATGACGGAGGGAGTTGGTTCGGGATTATTCTTTGATTAACCCGCCATCGCCCAGTCAATAAAACTTCCGAACAACGGCAATATTTTCAAAGCGGAAATCTTAGCTATCACCGAGGCCTCTTGAGAACTGTCCACACTAACACCTCAGCCAAGTATACTCTGTCGGTTTCCGACTTATAGGGGTGTCCCCAGCAACGAGAAGGACCTAGAAATGATAAATAAATCAATCCTCACCCCAATAGATTTTATACATAAAATCTAGCTTAAGCATGGATTTCCTTCAGATGACCAATACGAGATGGAGCGCACTCCAGTCATGCTGCACTTCAAGAATGCTATGGCCACAACAACAAAAATAAAATAAAAGACATTCTCACGCTCAACAAACCGCACTTGAAACTACTAATAAGGTACCTTCACAGGCCACAACACATTGCCGGCCCACCTGACTAGAATTCGTTTGAGTACAACAGGCCTCTGCAGAGTCTTTGCTGACGTGTACTTAGAACAGGGTACAGCCCCCTTTCTCTCCGAACGGCCAAGCCTGAGAAGAACCAGAACGATCTGGACGAACTGCCAATAAAAGCTGCCAAAAACCATCCTAAAATTCATTCTGGATTCGGGATTGTCCAGGGAGGCTTCAAACTAAGTTAAACCAATTAACTCGCAGTCCTCTCTTTACAGGTACGTTTTTTGTATCCATCCCACAACGGGGACCACAATGGATTCCTAAATAGACATGTCTTTCTGACGTACACCCGAACAATCTAACCTAACCTTATTTATCGGGCCTCTCTGCAGGCTCCTGGAATGATCTACTATTTACCTACCTACCTACTTGCGTAATATTCAACTGAGAAAATGCCTGAGATTCATATCTTTATTTGGGTTGTTCTAGCTTAGCGGTCTATTTGCAGGATCTTCGAGTAGTCTACTTTTCTACGCACTTACCGTTTACCAACATAATAAAACATTAAAGAAAAACAAAATGGAAGCAGACAAAATGTCTAACCTTTAAAGCCAACGAAGCAGGAACCCAAAAGATTTATTTATTACAATTTCAACACAGTTCTAAGTTCGAAAGTAATTAAAAACCTACTAAATATAAGAAAACAACCTTAAATTATAAATGAAACCATGGATTTAAATTAAACCAGGTGAATAAAAACACGAAACTTTAAAAAAAAAAAATTACATCGTGCTCCAAACTTCACAAACTTCGAAAGATGTATCTATTCATTAAAAATATTCTTAATGCTTATATTACAAATATAATTTCCTGACGTTATCAGGTTAAAATATATTATTCATGAATGGTAAACTATTCTGCTATTATACCAAAAACTCAGCTTTAAGTTGATCAACATTTCTTGTTACAAAAATATTTATAAGAGTTACCTTAAATAAAAGCAAACTTATACCTGTATAAGAGTTTTATTACCATGATTTTAAATTAATCCTGTCTTTATTATTCTATTACTTAGGAACGAATCTAAATAAATAAATAAAAAAAGACTAAAAAACAGTATACAAAATATTAAATTTAATATTTTATATTTTTCCCAAATAAATAATAGTATGTGGTTATTTTCCTAACACAAAACGAATTGAGAAACATCAAAATGTCATTTATGTGTGCATTCTCAGCCAATACAAGCAAAAAACGCAAAAATATCAGCAAATCAATTATATTGATATTTATCATTCCCACCTCTGACACTTCTTATTTGTCAGTTTACCATCTAAACTAAAAAATTAATAACTAATATTGTTTATGCTAAATCTGGTTTTAGTGTTTAAAATTACTGTTTTTATATAAGGTAGGTAGGTTATTGACATGAGGTAACGACATTGTCTGGCGGCCTACACTTCACAACGCTACATTCTAAGTAATACTACTCACCTTACTCCCTTAAACCCTTATCGAATCTTAAGATACAAATTGTTTGATAATAAAATATGCAAAGAACTTAAGCTGTGACTTAATATCTCGCAATCAAAAAAAAAAAAAAAAAACGAATCATATAAATCGGTTCGGTGGGTGAGAGCGTCTTTGAGACTCTTCAAAAATACGTATTGTAACTTAAATAATATTTGTATGTACATATGTGCATCTCAAAACTATTTCTAAAAATATTAATTAATGTGTTTGGTTTTATTTTTTGCATTTTCACTATTCCAATATTTTTTACCTACCTACTATAACCATATTTATAAATTTGGTCTAATAACTAATCTTTTTTTTTTTTGTAATTTTTCTTAAATACATATATATATGTATAAGATTATGTTTGCTATATTTAGCTTAGGTCAATAACTGTAAAAAAATATGTACAATTTTTGCAGAATAATGAATTGAAAGGCTTTTCTGAACTAGTCTATGACTTGTGGTAGATTTTATGCATGACTATTCGCACAAGCGTATCACTAAGCTGATTGATAATCACAGGTTTTTCCTAGAACATAGAAAATACTCGTACATAGTACGTACATACTGGTACTCGTATATTAACTGAAGCATGACTAAAATCAAATTATAGGATAGTCTTTCAAACCTATAATTCTTCCTATTAATGATTAACAATAGCGCAGCATAACAACAAATTGCGCTAGCTGAAAAATACAGGCAATAAATGTAATTGTGGTTTATTTTAAATTTACAATGTATTAGCTTTTGTCTACGTATTAGCATATTCGTTCTATTTTACTAAAGAGAAATGTTCATTTTACAATATTCACCTCATGTATTAATATATATTAAATATTATAGCTTCACTGATGTTTACCGGGTGAAATGGTGAAAAATTGTACACTAAAAACCATAAGGCTGAGACCCCTTACAAATTCTAAAGTTATGATCTTATCCATATGATGGTATAATATTTTTCTAAACAAAATTATCGCTATAAAATATTTATAATTCTTTTGCGTACTCATCCATACTTTTACTGATATTATCCTAACTTCTCCAATTGAGTTGATTACTTCTTAATTTTATTTTTATTTACAAGGCATATTGTGTAACTATTCTAGAATAAACTTTGTACAATTACCACGCAATTGCCTTAAATATATTTTTAAGCATTTGCTTTCAAGCTCTAATATATTTTCCTTAAGTTCTCCTCTCATTGACTGACTACATTACATCTAGGATTCTCATATAAACAAAAATGTTTCCTTTTTTTTTAAAACCGATGCTTCTGATTAAGATTTAATTGTCCAAACAAAGTGCTTTATGATAACATATAAAATATATTTTTAAACATTATATCTTATCAAAATATATATGTGAATTAAAATATGTTCTAAAATAGAATGTTTTTCTATAGTAACAATATAATACATATTAAAAGATTGACATGTTACCAGAGACGAATCAGACGAGGCTATCCTTTAATCTCAATTAAAAAAAACATAAATAAACACGAGGCTAATCTCTCATCTCTATAAAATGAAAAAAAAATGGGACAGCCGGCTATTCTGTCATATCCATAAAAAAACGAGACAGTTTTAAGTTATTCTCTAATCTCCATAAAAAGAGACAGACGAGGTTATTCTCTCATCTCCATAAAAAGAAACAGACGAGGATTTCCTCTCATCTCTATAAAACAAAAAAAAAAACAAAGAAATAGAGACAGACGAGGTCTTCCTGTCATCTCCGTAAAAAAAGAGACAGACGAGATTATTCTCTCATTTCTATAAAACAAAAAAAGAGACAAACGAGGCTATTCTCTCGTCTCTATTTAAAAAAAAAGAGACAGACGATGTTATTTTCTTATCTCTATGGCTAGGCTTTCCTCTCATCTCTACATTTATATTTATTTATAAAACAAAAAAAAAGACACAAACGAGGCTATTCTCTCATCCCTACAAAAAAAAAAGACATACGAGGCTTCCCTATCATATCTGAAAAAAAAGCAACAGACGAGGTATGTTCTCAACTCCATTCAAAAAACGAGACAGACGAGGCTTTTCTCTCATCTCTATAAAACAAAAAACAAGGAAAAAGAGACAGATGAGGTCTTCCTCTCATCTCCGTAAAAAAAGAAACAGACCAGGTTATTCTCTCATCTCTATAAAACAAAGAACGAGACAAACGAGGCTATTATCTCGTCTCTATTTAAAAAAAGAGGCAGACGATGTTATTTTCTTATCTCTATGGCAAGGCTTAAAAAGATACAGGCGAGGCTATTCTCTGATCTCTATGAACAAAATGAGGCAGACGAGGCTTTCCTCTCATCTCTATAGAACAAAAAAACAGACGAGGCCTTCCCTTTCATATTTGTAGAAAAAAAGCGACCGACGAGGTTATTCTCTCATCTCGAAAAAAATAAGCCCCAGCAGATTTATGAACGATTCACTGGGACCCGAAAACTTCGGAGATTATTGCCATAATAAGACGCCATAGAGAATAAGGTGAATAAGCACAGGCCTCACTCAGAGCTATCAGTTAGGCGGTATCCAGGAAAAGATCTCTGAAACTCAGTAAGGACATTAGATTCTAGTGAGTAATCACCAAGAGACTACTCTGCCAAAAATTGAAAATCCAATAAACCCAAACTTCACTCTGAAGCCTAGATGAGCTCAAGTAGAGCAGCTTTTCAAAAACTACAAACGGCCAAAGAATCACAAAATGAACCAAGAAAATTCTGGCCATTCAATAAAGATTCGATAGCCAAATTTAAAGAAGCTATAATGCGTATATCATCCTGAGAAGACCCCTTACTTAAGTTTAGCTGACAAAAAGGAGCATGAAAATAGATACAATCCAGATACTATAGGTATACTTATATCCAAAAAAAGTCTGCTGCCAAAAGGATCAAACCTGCTGAGGATAAGAATTTCGAATGGAATACTCATGAGGTCGAAGTAGAAATAGTTCTGTAGCCTCTTTCTAAATTTCTCGGAAATCTAAGTGAGAATAGCTCTTATTCTCATTTAACGATAAAAAGATCCCATTTGAGACAGACAGCGTGATATCCAACATACCCACAACGTGATTGCCATTTATTCATTAGAAAAATATTTTTAAGATCCCTTTGAGTCGGGACTTGGACTTCATGTCTCTAAATACGGGCTAGAATTAGCGAAAAAAAGGGGACCAAATGGGAAATTACTGGGCTAGATTTAAAATTTTAACAGAGTTCTTCCCACAATTTCCACTGACTAATCAGGATTTAGAACCGATGATTTTCACAGATTTTGGCTAAAGCTTGGTAGAAACAAAGATTTGAGTTACCGACTAGAGAGCTAAAAATGGGATTTTTCAAATTTTACCCTTTAAGCAGACCTTTAAATCGTACACATTTCGTTCATCCAAATTAAATATTTAAATACATAAAAAAGTTCTATAAACATATTTTAATTTAATTTTCCTTTTAAATTATATATTTGTACAATAACTTCATTAATAAAAATTTAATACAATGCTGGTACATATGTATGCAGGTATTTTTTTTTTTTGCATTTTGAACATTTAATTGATTTCTTTTACATAATATGTAGGTTAGTTTTTTAAATACCAAGTTATATGGAAAGGCAATCTTTTTTTTTGTTTCTCCCAAATTAAATTATTTTCATAAAAGCTACGTATTTTGTTTCCATAAAAATAAATTGTTTTTCGCTTTAGCCGTTTGAAAGTATAACAAGACGAACATTTTCAAGTTCATATGTATTTCGCAACAAGCCCAGTGGGTTATTGTAGATTTTATGCATGAGTATTCGTCTCTTTAAGCTTTTCTGTAAGCCGATTGCTAAATGCTCAAAAGTAAATGTAAATGATTACATAGAATATTTTATAATATACATGCCTTCATACATACTGTTGTATGAATGTTCGCAGATGCATGATTATAGCAATCAATTCTTAAGCGTTCGACTATTGTCTTCGAAAGCGAATATTAGAAAATTAATAAATATGAGTACGAGTATGTATAGTTTATTGCGCTTGTAGGTCACTGACAAAATTTGTTTTTTATATAATAATATAAAATATAAACGGCGTAGGTATTCAACTTTTGCAAAAAAAATCTTTGTTCCCATAATGCAGCCGTTTTAATAAATGTGAATATTTTTAATAATGATGTATCGTAAAAAGTACTTGATAACATTTATTCTCCCCACTATTTTTTTCATTTCGTTTTCCGATAAAAGTTTATATATTTTCCTATTTTTTTATCCTCATTTTAGATATTCACCAATTCCTACATAATATATTTTTTATACTAAATGGTATATGTACATATATCGTCAGTATTTTCTTACTGTTTTTGACTTATTCTAATTCTTACAGAATTGTTACAGAATATTTTTATGTAATTGGCATCGAAAAGCTAAAAATAGGCCACCGATACTGTTTATATTTATTTCCCATAAATGGATTTGTTATGGATGCCTCTTAAGTTTAATAATAATTTTCCTTAAAAGTTATTCATTCAACTTAACCTTCAACATCAAAACTATAAATGATAATATTTTGAATTTAGTTTATTTCCTTATTACTTTTTTTTTTAAATCTTCTTAATGCTATTTCACTGCTTCGAATATTAATTTTGAAATCAACAATTTACAAAATAATAAAAACATATAAATCTATTACCTACTTCAACGGTTGCCATAGGGTGTACCTATTACTAATTAATATTTAAAAACGTTCCAGGTAGTTATAAAATAATACGAAACGTTATAATTAGCCACATTTTGGATAAGTGCCCTGATATAGCTATTAGGTTTAAATACAAAATTTAGAATTGGTCTTTAAACATTTTTAAGTGTAGAATCTTAGCAATACCAATAAATACTGAACTTAATTTCTCATTTCGATGCATTTAAAGAGTTTTATCTCACAAAATATAAAACATTTTTTATAGAACAAGCGCTCAAGGTTTTCATCTCAACCTCTTCAAATGCTGATCAGTCAAACAACGAATATTTATCAACCATAAAAAAAAAAAAATAATATACTATACAAAATATAAAAATGGAAATTCAAAATCATCAGAAAACATCCGACAACAAAAACAAATTCGAAACGCCGGCTCAAGATATGTTGAATGTGCCAGGTCAATGTTTTTTTCTTACATTACATTTTGTCGATAAGTTTTTTGCTTACATTTTTGTACTATTAATTCAAAATTCTGCTTTATCCATGAATGCATTACTTTTTAAGCATTACCTTCCGAGATGGTTTCTAAGATATTTCGAATATTTTTTTTGCAATTGGAAGGCACACGATAAATTAATTAATATGGCTATAATTTTTTTAATGTTTATACATAAACAATGATGTAGAAAAAAACTGATACTATATCCACAAATCCAGCTTCAAATCGATCAAAATTTTTTGTTAAAAAAAAATATTTTTAAGATCTCTTGAAGCTCCCAGATGTTTGTAAGTAATCATTAGAACCGTAAAATGAGTCAATAGAATCTGACCCGTTTAAAGAAAATGTAAATGTCCATGAAATTGTTGGGCATGATATTGTTTTTAGATTTTGTATGCTTTAATTAATCGTCTGCATCTTTAGATATATGATGCACTTAGGTTTTTGTGTAGTTAGACAATACTCATGATGTAAATTTATGCAAAAGGAAGTTTCATAATTTCCTCTTTAAATATATACATAATATTTAAATAATTTAAAAAGATAGTACATATAGATACACATTTTGTCCTAAGCTTTCTTTGCGCATTTCACTGGTTTATACTTGTTTTTGAAATTGGGAACTAACTCAAAAGTATATTTTATTTTGTGTTCTTTGTCCATTGCCTTCATTACTTTGTTATGAATAATAATACATATGTATGGTATATCGTTCCGCTTTTATTAAGCGATTTATATAAAAAAAAAGTAAAATTTGTATTGCACAAGATTTTTGGCAGTAATCCAGGGACTGTAGATTTTGTGCATGATTATTTGTCATATACATATGTATATTTTTAAGGTGATTGCTAATGACACGTTATATAAATAAATAAAATAATTCCTCATATTCAATGAAGGTACTAATTATATTTTCATCATTAGCGCCTGTAAAAAAAGTAAAATGTTTTGTCGTGAAGGTTCGCAACGATCACGATAGTTTTTGTCTTAGAATAGTATCTATACTTGTAAGAACACAGTAATATTCTAAGCTCTTTAGATAGTAAGCGAAAGACTGAAAACCTTAAATAGAAATAAAAAAAACAATTTTAGCGAAATTGTATAGCTGACCACTAAAATTCGACTAAAATAATTGCACCATCTCTAAATATTTAACATTTCCCTGTGCAACCTATTTATTAACATAATAGTATAGCATAAATATAAAAAATTACACAAGACACTCTTACTGTTCCTCTACTGTATAATTTATATATTTATAAATTTATTTTATTTTCTTAGACTTTAAAACTTCCTTATAAATACGATTTTCATAAATATTTTGACTTCAATATATCTTCATTAATTCTGTCAGAATTCTTTTAAATTTTAAATTGATTTACAAAACCATTTCGAACCCTTTTCATTACACGTTGTTTTAATCAATACTATATATTTATTTATTAATTTTATAGAAATTATTTGTTGATATACTATATTGGTAGGCACAAGATGTACATGCATTCATTTAAAAGTTATTTTATTTCCGTGCTACACGTATTTATATTTAAACGTTACGTGCAAACAATCCTACAACTGTACAAAGCTAATGTTTAAAATAACCAATTTCTGTGTTTTTAAAATAATAATTTATTATATTATAGAAATATAATGTGCGAGTATACATAAACAAAAGGCATACTGATGAGTAATATTTCTAAGCCCACATTTTTGTAATCTTATGGGAATTTAGCTGGAAATTACATCCGTTTTCGACTTCAATTCCTTAGTTTAAAGATAAACAGTGAAGTCAACAATAAGTCTTAAATGTGTACTAATCTATATTAGACTTATGTGTTGGAATATTAGAGTAAATAGTTTAGATTTAAACCTCCAATTTGCACTACATTATTAAAAAAGAAAAATTTTACTATAGTGCTGTATTTCCAGAACCACATCATTAAGGTTCATATAACATTCTAGGTTTTTGTTTCCACCAATCAACAAAAAAACACAAATCGACAATCAACAAAAATTCATCAAACAATTCAAACTGCTTCTTTTGCAAACAATTCTCAGAAATAACGAAAAGAAAAATATTTAAATATTTAGACGTAACCTCTAGATAAATGTTAAACCTTCAACATTTTCAGTCTTCTGTTAAAATTATTTTATAACTAAGAGTCTCGCCTGATAAAGACATCCATCTCTTTAGCACATCGCCTCAATTGAATGATTATTAAATTTAAAATCTTGTAACCATGCGCACCAAACTGTAATGTAACCCATATACAATGAATCTACAAGTTGATAACAAATGTTTGTAACAACACATTTTGTTAAGATCCTTTAGAGTGCATATTCATACATCATGAGATTCGTATCTATCTGCTTTTATTCGAAACTAATACAGGAATATACATAATTTAACGAAATAAGAGTAAAAGTTATTGGCACTCTGAGATTTATCAGCATAAAATTTAAGATTACTTACGAATGAGCTAGTCGACATACAAGCAATGTCCTTAATAAACATAAAGCCTTACAATAGAATTGAGCTTTATAGTTGGGTAAATACATTTTTTTATTACAATACTGGTAAAGTTCTTCTATTTATGTATTTGTAGGTGCCTATCGCTTTAGCTAAAGCTGATCCCCCTCCGAACATTATTTCCCAAGTACACGGAAAAATCCTCAGACTAACAAAAAAGTTTTATAAACATCTCTTCATAATAGCTGAAACAAAATCCTTTGATGTCCAAAAATATTGTCCTTTCAAATTGTCTCTCCCATAAGTAATTAAATCTCAAAGAAATAAACTGTACCGCCGCGCTGAGTCCGTACAGCCGCACAAATCCATCCACTGCTGCACCTCTGTTGGCAATGGTATCGGTGATTGAAAATGCATTTGGATGAGTTTTTCATGAAGAAATCGTGTTTATTATTCTTATTGCTTAGCTTCAGGAAATTTTATTCCAATCGGATATGTTTTTATTAAATTAGGAGAGTGTGTAATGAGATTGTTGTAAAGGTTATTTTAAAAGTGTTTAATCTCCTTAGGTCCAAGGGTTTCAGACTTATGGTCAGACAGCTTTTATAAAATTGAACTTACAATAATTTTGTATACTCATTATTAGAAGTGAAATACATACAATTTTATGCAAACTGCATTGTACAAGTGCACTAACAAATATTTTAATTTCTTTTTCTAATGATAATAGCTTATTACTAAGTTGTACTGAGGATTTTCAAGCTTATCTTTTTATGTTTATTGATTTAGAAGTGATCACTTAAAGTATATTGCGCAACCACAAACTCAAACTACGCTTGTTTTTATATCTGTACAATTACTCACGCGTAGATTGAAGGAACCAAGGAATTTTCGTAATACAGTCAAAAATGTAGTAAACATTTATAAAATCGGTGTTTTATTAATTCATATTCATACCTCTATTAAATTGTGTTATCTATGTTGTTTTTCTTTGAATGTTTATGCTAATTTAAGGTAAATACGAGTAGAAAGCAAATCTATGATAAACGTATGTGAAATGTTTTTTCGAAGCGAACCGTAGATCTTGTGCACGTTTATTCGCCATATTTTGTATAAGTGTAAGCCCAATGCTTAATACAGTTTTTAATATAAGATATTAATGCATTGTTTTATAAAAAAATGGAAATTTTTTCACTGGTTGTGGGTACATAAATTACATCTTAAATGAATAGCCGACTGTTTCAATACATGCACGTTGATAAAACTGAAGAGTTTAACATCAGCAAATCGACCATCAACTAAAATTCATCAAACAACTCAAAATGCTTCCTCTGCAAAAAAAAAACCTCAGAAATAACGAAAAGAAAAATACTTAGACGTCATCTCAAAATAAATATTATACCTATCCAAACTTGTTAATATTATTTTATAACTAGTATTCTAAAAAGCGAAAAAATATTTTTAAGATGCCTTGGAGGACATACTTTGTTCCCAATAACGTAAATAAACTCAAAGCTCATGTCTAACGTTGTAAGGTCTGTAGATCTTTCTGCAAACCTGATAAAGTTCCTCTGTTTTAATGTGGGTTGGATTTATCTAGGAAACAGTACAATATTTTCATTTTAATCTGTTAGTGCGGCAAAAAATTGGCTATAGATATACGAGTATCTAAGAAACTTCTGGCCACTCTCGCTCTTTTATACCAATTAATACAATGTGCCTGTTTCCATCGGACAATTTATAAATTGTTTCCCCAAGTGTATCTGTTTGTCATAAATTGTTTCCCCGTATGTATTTCAATCCCAAGAAACATATTGACAAAAAAACAAAATCTCCCTCTGGGCTGTGCCGATTACGACAACCGCACAAGCCCATCCACTGCTACACCGCTGTTGGCGATCATTATTTGAAAACTTTTGAAGATGGTTTTTTGTGAAGAAATCGAGTTTATCATGCTCATTGATAAGTTTCAGGATAATTTACAAATATGGTTTACAACTTAGTATTATCCAGGATTAACCTGTTATAAAAATTAATCTAAATTTGATTCAAATCGGATGACCTGTTAGTAATTTTGAAAGGTTTTTTTTACCCCTTAGAGTTCCTACTTTCATAAAATCCAACCACCTTTCAAAATTTTAATTCAGGCTGAGTTTTTTCAAGCTTATCATTTTATGTTTATTAATTTAGAAGTGATCACTTAAAATCGACTGCAACCACAAACTACGCTTGTATTTAAAAATGCGTAGATTAAAGTTATCAAGTGTTTCTGGTAATCCAGTCAAAAATGTAGTAAGCAAATCGCTCTTTTATACTTTTTTTCTAAATACATTTTTAAAATATTTTTATATATGTATGTTGTTGTTTTTGTTGAATGTTTTTTTCTAATGCAAGGTAAATAGAAAACAAATCTATAACAAAAAGTATCTGAAAGGTTTAAGACAATGAACCATTGTAGAATTTGTGCACGTGCATTCGCCACATTTAGTATCGGTGTAAGGTCATTTTTAACGCAGTTTTTAATATAAGATATTAATGTATTGTTTTATAGTAAATTGAGGATAGGTAATTCATAACTGGTGAGGGATATATCAATTGCGTCTTAAATGTACAGCCGACAGCTTCATTTTTTCTTTTATATTTCGAAGCAAACAATTTTTCATTTTTACACAGCTCTGACAAACTATACCTATATCCACATGTATGAATAAAATAACAGTGCAATTATAAAAATATTTTTAGTGCAAGGCACAATATTTAAAGCACTACTGCAACCACTTCATTAAGTGTGAATATAAAGTACTTACAATAGAAATATAGCAGATACAATATCTAATTTACAAATGCTGTAATTAAATTTACAAAATAATAAAAAATTTTATTTAATTTTTCTTTTATAAAACTGTTCATGAACTTAGCATATTCTTTTTATCACACAATTTTAATTCAAACATATTCTAATATGATCGTCTATACTACTATGTATCTACTCGTATATCTGTGTTTTTAAAATTATTTAAGTTAATACCTAAAAAAAAATAATTTATTTTTAATTTGACTTTACATCCTTATTTTCATAAATTACGCTATACTAGTTATAGGCATTTTTTTATAAAAACTACATTCACTCCAATTTAATTTGTAAAAGAAAAAATTATTTAATTTAAAACTTCGCTTCAGAGTTCAATTTAAATCCTTCTCATCTTATTCCAATCAATAAGCCAAAAGAATAGGCATATTGTTATATGATAGACTTATAAATACAAATATAAAATAAATAAACGAAGACACTAAATGCACTAAACTCTGTAAACAGCCAAACAAAATGAGTACTACTACAACTTACAATACACACCTTTAACTATTTTAAGGTTATCTTTATAATGTGGTTGAAACTGCATCGAAAACAGAGTAATTTACAGTCATCTTAAGGATCTTTTTAGACCTAATACTATGGAACCTGTCAGAGGGAAATTTAATACAATATTCCCGAGAGGATGGACATCATAAATTTAACTTTATGTGAACAAGATACTTAGGTCGTACCTCAAGTTAATATTAAATATAATTTCATAGGATAACAATGTCTTCAGTACTCCCTGTGGGAGTTCAACGGAAATGACTTGACATTTTCTCTTTGAGTTGGCGTGCGGTAGTGAGGTGGCAGATTGGACCCTTACAAACTCATTGACTTCATAATACAAGGGCTAGTAACGGCAGATAGGATTTACAAGTGCAAGGGAAGATCCACCCCAAAAGATAAAGCAAGCATAGAAGGACTGACCGCTGCTACTTTCAAATACTTAAGGGCGGTGTGAAAAATGTAATTCGTCCAACAGGCTAAGCGCAAAGAACAAAATTACCTGGGAATAGCTGCCTAAAGGCGTAAAATGATCAGACCGACACTTGGGCCTAAAGCTAGATATGGTAACAAGCTACCAGAATTGAGTTGACCATCAAAAAGTCGATCTCTATACGTAGCAGTATCAAAGTTAGAAAATAACAGCAGTCAAAACTCAAGGCATCCGTCAAGGATAAACTCGAACACTTTCAAAGCACATCGGACGATGTCATTACGTCTAACGGTGCGAAGAAGTTGAAAGCTGGTACTTCATCATTACGTTGCGTGCATTGTAGCGCTTCTAGTTGCAGTGCTTATGATTGTATAACCAGCAATCAGCAAAAATGACGGCGAAGAAAAGTTTCATTACGTTCTACGGAAGGCATGGTGTTGGGCCGATCGGAAGTCGATCGGAGGTCGATCACAAGGCTGTTGATTGTGGAAACACATCGTCAAAGAGCAAGAGCATTGTGGTCGTTTCACTGACAGTCAGTGAAAGGACATCAAAGGAAAGTTTTATTATGCTCTATGAAAGGCATTGGACAACATTGAGAACAGCGATCTGTATTTCGATGGCGCTGGCTGAGAGGGGCGATCACAAGGTTGTTGCTTGTGGAAACAGCGTCAACGCGCATGACCATTGTGGTCGTTAACCGGCAGTAAGTAAAAGAGAAGTTTCATAAACGTTCTACGGAATGCATTGAGCGCCATAGAGTACAGCGATCTGCATTTTGGTGCTGGCTGGGAGGGCGATCACAAGGTTGTTGCCTGTGTAAGGTACAAAATATTACTCTTCAAACTAAATAGTATAATACTGAATAGGAAATTGAACTCAAAAGGCATGCAATGCCTTCTTCGGTGCAGAATGCCAACAGGGAAACGTTATGGGGTTAGGCCAGCATTGTGGTATTGGCGTGCTACCATTATCATCAGATGTAGTTTTATACTTTCATGTAAACCTTTTGTTCGGTGGGACGCCACGAAAAAAAAGACAAAGACACTTGTCCTTTAAGGTTGACTGCTTTTGGCATTGAGGAATTTTGTACTTTAGTGATGCACCCAGAACGGTGAATAATGTTTTGTGATACCAACCCTGTCTACCATAACCTAACCTACTCGTATCATTCGGTTACATAATTTATTACTTTAATTTACTTTACTTAAGTTCTGCAAAGGAAAATATTTTTCTAAAATTAAATAGAGTGCATTTAGAATATTTTGGTTGGTACTTTAATATATTTAGTTGACTTAATTTTAATACTTCACAGCTATTTGAAATTACTAAAAAATATACATACATACCTTTCTATTTTTTTCTTCTACAATGTGTTCACTTATTTTGTCTTAATTGTTTATTTGTCCCTGGTAATTCTTTTTTACATAATATGCATTTGTTTCGGCTTGGGTAATAAAAAAAAAAATAAAATATTAAAAAGAAGTAATTGAATAGATTTTCACAATAACTCCATTGTAGACTTTTGGGCATGAGTTGCAGAAGAGGTATATTATTTAAAAATAATATTGAATAAATGAAATATATGTAACATCACTGGTGCATGGATAGGATATACCAATATAATATAAAAAGATTATCTGTAAAGTTTTTATTTATTATAGTCGATTGTGTTTTTAGAATTTTAGCACTGTAATCGAATATCACCGCTTATGTGGAACACATGAAAACGTGAAGTAGGTAATGTAATCTAAAAAAAAATAGCGTTCATTGTTTAGACTTGTAATATCCTATTGCAACCCATTTGTTTTTAGTGACTTAGGAATAAACAAAACTAAATGAAATAATTATATGCACCAGACTGATTGTCAGTAATATATACATATGTTCGATTTTTATCCTTCTGTAGAATAAATGTATTTCCACTTAACATTGTTTCTCTCGGAATAAAAGTATAGCATCCACTTACTCAAAAAAGTATAGAAATTTGTATCAAGTGACAACTGGATTAACCCAGTTCCTAGTCGTATTGACCTCAAACGCTCTTTAATAACAAAAAAAAAAAAAAAAATCTTCTGCGAATAATACAAATAAATAATAAATTTATCAATTAACTAAACAGTAAGGACAAAATGCATTAGTCGTGAGGATTAATATACACTTTACTATAAGGCTTTTTTTATATAAAATATACGAGTACATAATACTATTTCATAGTTTTCTTATATTTCCTTTAATTAATTTTTAAATCTTCATCTCTACTTACAAAATATAATTTCGAAAACTCAAAATATAATAAATGATTTCCTTCCACTTCATTTTTGAATCCAACCTGTTGAATTTTTTCTGTTATAAATGAAAACCAATAATTTAAATATATTTAAAATCAATCTATAATTTATTTTTTAATCTTAAAATTTTAATAATTTAAATCACCAATGTTACAGCCTAATTATTCAAACTGATTCTTTCTTGTATTAAATTAATTTTAAACACACTTCGGTTTATAGCGGACAAAATGTTATAATACAACGCAAAGGGTTAATGTAAAGGCATTCCAATTACTAGTGTACATTTCAAACAAAGTATAAATACTCATATACCTATTTAAACGACACAAGTTAAAATTATAAAATAATTACTGAAAGCTTAGAAGGTTAAGATCACAGCTCTTAAAATCCCTAAACCAAGACAAACTTTGACAAAGATTCATTCTAAGAAGCACATACTTCAAAGAAAAATAAACTTAAATCAGAATACCTCAAAAAATAAATACTCCAGCATTATAATATCTTTTGAATAATTTAAAATAAAACATTAGTAGTAAAGTAAGTCGTAAAAGAAAATAACTTATACGTCGGCGCTTTAGAGGTATTTCAAAAATAAAGTATTAATAACTGCCCATCAACTTAGCAAGTAAAAATCACCAATCAACCAAAACGCATTCAACGACATACAACGTTTCCAATTGCTTCATGCTAAAAAAATAAACTAAAGAAAATATTTATCCACGTAGGTAGATAAACAAATTAAATCCAAAAAACCCAAAACAAACTCCAAATAAACATAGCATTCAAGACAAAAATTAAATAAAATTTATAAAAAATATAATTACATTTATAATAATAAATTAACAGAATTAAAAAAAAATAAATAATAATACAATACAATAAAAAAAATAAAACAAATATATCAAGAAATACAAAGGGAACAATAAAAATTACCAAAAAAGTAAAAAAACAAAGCTAATTTATTTGTTTTTTTAAATTTTGTATACAAAAAAGTTTTTTTCAACAAAGTAAGTTATTTTTGATGGTATTATGATATATTTGACAGCTTTATTTGAGAAGCTTTAAGAAGGCAAACGCAGATAGGGTAATTCCATTGTAACTCATGTTAAATTTTACTACGAAACTAGAAATCAATTTCTACCAAACTGTCCCGTACATTACAATATAAGTTCTGAAAATTTGATTTATATATAAGGAGAATAATTTAGTAAATGAAACAAAACCATGTTAATTCATGTCCTACTTATTGCTTAGGGAGTTACTGGTAACTCATGTTACATCAGTCTCATTCTAAATGAATAAGTTTCGAAATCTGTTTAGACGAACAAAATTTAACAATTAAAACTATAAAACAAAATGCTAGAATAGTTATTAGTGTTAATCATGAATATTAAACCTTAGTAAGTCTAATTGAAAACAAAAGTAACTCACGTTACATCAAACTCGGTAACTCATGTTACATCATGAATTTGTCGCAGGATTACATACTTTGAAACACTAGTGTTGCTGCTAAATATATTCTAGCTTCATCATGATGAACAAATATTTTTTTTTTTTTTTTTTCAAAATCATGTCGCAATTTCATAAAATTAACCAGAAAAAAAAAGGAAAACAAGTTTTATGTAAGTGGGCTATGCATTTGCTCGTATTATTTCAACTCGAATTTCCACAAATAAAACCAACATCTCTGGGAGTAAATCATAAAACCTTTAAGCTTTCCATGTAAATTCAAATTCGAAAAAATTTGATTCATTGTTAGCGTGTTGTTATCTTAGTCTTCAAAATTTAAATCGATGTCTTTGTCATAATATCTATGGATTTGTAAAAATTACGCATGACACTTAAAATGCTTTCTTGTGTTTAACTCTCGAACAACAGGTACTTTGAAAAATGTTTGATTTTATTTAATTCTTCTATTTCCAAATTAAGCACGTAAAATGTCTCTCTATATTCATTTGGTGATTAAAAAAAAAAAGTAAGTCCATTTGCCAAAAAAAGAAAGCTTTCATTGTATTATTCGTACAATAACCACGCACAGGATATTATACCTTTCAAGAAATTATTGAAATTTTTAAGGTAATTTTATTAAATTTTATTTAGTTCTATTTTGTGTGTGTATTTCCCGGGCTTATTTTTATACTCATACTTCATTAAATAATAATTTTAACGTATTTTGAAATATTTTTCTAATACAATATTTTTGTTTAATATTTTCGATCTTCTTGGGAATTAAATGTAATTTTTTTTTTAAGTAATTTAGGTATGCTTCGGCTGTTTGCTAATAATTTCTAAAAAGAAAAAAAAGAAAAATAACAAAAATTAAAATGAAATATTTTTCAATATGAACGACAAAACCATTGTAGATTTCATGCATGAAATACTTTTCTATAAACAAATATTGCTTAACGCAATTAATATAAACAAAAATTTTGTTTATAACAAAGAATAAGGTTACAACTATGGATTTGTATATCCTTAGTGGAGTGCATGAAAATTATAGTAAAATTGTACAAAATGGATTTTTTTTTTCTTTTGAAAGGAATTTTTGGGTTTTGTTTTGCTGTTGTTGCACTTTTTTGTGTAAAATTTTTTTCAAAAGTTATGGGAATTTCTTCACTGCTCTTGTTTTGCAAGTAAATAGGTTTTTGACGATCGATAATGTTTTTTTTTTTTGTATAAGAGACTTAAAAGTAGTAACACATCACCTAAGAATCTTAGTTGTAGGTTAAAAAATAAAGTGACATAGAATAAGGAATTTCATTTGTTTTTATACATTTTATTTATTTCCCACTACATATACATTTTTTCGTTAAATCATTAATCCGCTCTGGTGATCCAGTTGATCAGCGCGCTGGTTCACTGTCCCTGGAGTCGGATTGGTCCAGCGCTGTCCCTACCTAAATTTCCGTGTACGTTCATAACTGATCCTTATATCCGTACAATAATCCACAGATTTACAATTATTATTAATTTGGATAGAATTCTATCCTAAATGATTGTAATACAACTTAATGCCGGAAGCTCCTCAAGGAGATTATTAAATAAAAAAAAATTTGTTTATCAACAGCTAAATGACAGCACATTTGATCGTAGCATTGGACACTTATAGTCTCTACAGAGTATCTATGTACAGCTATGTAAATACCATAGACGACTACTGTGTACATGTACGGGATGATGTGTTGTGCTATGTACTTATGTATGAATGTGTGAATGTACATTTCAGCAAAATATTATATATAAGAATATAACAAATATTAATTTATTGATGCATGTATGTACTGTGAATATTAATTTAAGTAAAGCTAGAATAGAAATAATATTTATGGCCACAAAAAGTATCTAACATTTTCCAATGGCTTTTAAAAGTTTTCATAAATCATATGAAACATGCGATTTATACTCATGCTCCTCTGCCTAAAACTAGGTATTCGTCAGGTAATAACTTGAGAGTAAAATCTTTATCATACCTTTATCATACCTGTTTCTCCTTGTGGCGCGAGAATATGTAAATAGGTATGACAGGTCTTTTTTGTTAATACATTAGTTACAACTAAGTCATACTTATATACTGGTAAAAAGGATGCAGCAAAACACTTAAAATATTTAAGAAAAGTACTAGTGTAGGTTGTGAGCTTATCAGACAGTGGGTACAGTCAAGACTCTATTATCCGGGTAATCTATTAAAAATTTGTATTTTTCACTTTTAAACTCTCTTAACCGGCCTTTTTCTATTAATTAATATGATAATGAATACATTTGTATTTAAGTTCTTATATTTTTTTATTTATTTAATTGAAATATTTAAATGAATTTATTCCTGTTTGGTTGTTTCTTTTTATGTTATTCTATGTTGAATTTTCTTTAAAATAAATTATTTTCATAAAAAAAACTTATTCATTCTTCTAACTAGAATTTTCGATTATCGGAGATGAACTCTGTCCAGACCATCCCGGTTAAACGAGTTTCCATTGTAGTAGTAAAAAAAACTATTTTATTTTTCATTGCAAGTTCTAAGTACATACATTTTATGCATCTATTAGGAGGTATAAAATATTTACAGGTTTCCATGTCCTTAACGGACACTAAAATAAAATTCCTTTCATCTATACGGATGTACAAAACACCAATTGTCCGGTGGGATTTGTTATAAATTATTTCAAGAAATGTAAAAATAAACTGCGGTCTATTATTCCCTCCAACAACGGTTGCCTTTTTAAAGGCAATCGATCCTTACTCCCACAAATCCCACCACCCCAAATGATTCAACTAAGGGATAAGCAATCGATTTCAATTTTTTTTTTTAAAAATAAAAATAAAAGTGCATCAAAATATCGAAAAAAAAAAACAAAACAACTACAGATCAAAATTGAGAATTCACCAGAAACAGTTTCAGGATGAGTATCCTGTTTTGGAACCCAGTAAAAGTTGAAAGACCCTGATACTAAATGATGCACCAGAAATACGCTGATTAAATTTACAGAGCAACGAAAGGAATTATTATGAAGATGTCAACGACCAAAGTGAATGGTATGGTAGTTATTTATTTAAAATGGATATTTACTAATCAATGTATTCTATTATATGTATATTTAACAGGTGTCATTTTTCTGAGCACCTTATTCGTATCAACACTTCCTAAAGATAGACACTGCACCATCAACATCAACTGACGTGCAATATGGATAGCAAAAATTACTCAACCACAGCATTCTATCATACTTTTTAAAATTCCAGCTAAAGATGTCAATTTTATAAAACTAATGAAACAAAAGAAATTTTATTTTCCATTAATTTTTGTACAGTATTTAAGTTTTAGTATATATAAAAGCTAAATGCTAATTTTAATTGCATGCTACTCATTCTTTATGTATTAAAATAATTAAAAAAAATCAATTGTATACATGCTAATATAATCTCTATACTCGTAAGAACTCTTATTTGAAATAAATGTTTACAAATTCAGAAGATCTTGCTCTAAGGTACTCATTCCGTTTGTACTAGAGTACTGACCTCTATTGGTAATTTTCCCTAACTGCTTCTGTTCCTAGTGCACTGCCCTTAAATTTTGGATACAGACCTACAATTAAAGACAATTTAAGTAGTAACAAATTGCGGCAAAAAGGAATGCTTAAATTTAGTACTAAACTTATTCAAATTGCAAAGTTTTAAATGCCTCAAAAATCAAAAAAAGATATAAGACGTCATATGTACATTTCAAATAAATAAATATTTTGGCGCTAACAGCCCAATGCGGGCCTAGTCTAGGGCCTAGTCTCGCAGCCACTCGTGCTCTGCACCTCACGAATGGTTGGGACCTACAGTTTTATATCGTTTCCGAAGGGAACCTCTCGCTCAGTGATCGTGTAGTTAACCACTGACCACGGCTCCCACCATATGTACATTTGCGAATTTATTTATAAAAATATTGTAATATGCGAGCTACGGCTCGAGTAGATAAAAATTTATTCTGTGAGATTATTTCTTTATTTTCTAGTCTATAGAACAATTCAAGTTCACACTATACTATTCTTCGCAAATTCCTTCCTTACAAGGTCTCTTTCTTCTCAAATCACTTTATCTCCTTTCAATTACTTAATTCACAAATCCAAACTAATTACTTCTTCTTGTTAACTCTCAACTTTCAATTTATCACAAAATTACAACTTCGCCGATTATCACTTTTCCAATCTCTTCGTGCGGTTCGAAAACCAACTGCCTTGCCTCGATCGCCATCTGTCCGTATATAGTCGCATTTCTGATAGCCAGAAACTTCTAGCAAATTCTTCGACCACTGGAACAAGCCAATAATCTCTTGCGGTTATAATTCTCTCTTAATTCCGCGACGTCGTCTTAGACATAATCCGTACACGAACCTCGAATGAAAAGAAACTTCGGAATGTGTTGCCTGTTTGAGGGCGTAGTTATTATGCTACATTATGTTACAATATATACCTTTCGTTCCTTCAATTGGACAAAATGCTATTTCAAGCCCTTTCGCTAGATTCACTTCAATGATCTCTAAAAGTCTCAATTAAACAAAGTGGCGTCGTCTATTCTCTCAATGTTACCGTTAGCGATGGCGGTTCAGTTCACTTTTACACAGACGGTGTTTCGTCCGAAAAGCTCAATTTGAGCATGTCATTCTAGTTTCCAGATCACTAGCGTATTTCAGGCGGAAATAATTAAGCAAGTCCTGTCCTGGCTGAAATGTAATGCAGTATCTATTCAGGATATTAGCGTTTTCACGGACAGATTCAAAGGCCGCTTAAGATTGCCGGACGCCTCATTCCGGGAAACTGCAAGGTTGACGAGCTCGCCATCAGTATTCTGCCCGAAAAGCAAATATAGGCATTCCACTCGCTATATGTGAACACCTACTCATGCTGGTTGCAATCAGCAAAGCCAACCATAGGTGGGAGATTCTCGCGACATGTCAAGTTTCTTAAGAGATCCGACCTGAGCTAGATCAAAAACGCTCTAATATATTGGTTTTTCTAAAATGATTGCAGTCCTCACGGAACTGTCTTATAGTGCCTTATATAGGTCTACACGCTTAAAGGCTGGGCCGCTTTTCAAATGACTGCAGAAGCTGCAGGGACGAAGAAGAAGAAGGAACGATCCTCAATTCCCTTTATACCTGTCCAAAAGAAGACTGCTCCATCTCGGAGCTCTTCTATTTGAAGACATCGGCGACCTGGCGAATATTGACGTCAGAAAATCTCCGGCTGGTTCAATTAACTCTTTAAATACTCAGGTGCAGAGAGACACCCTAACCAAATTTAATCGATTCTCCACATTATTCCTTTCCCAAACTTGCATAGCCAGAGTCACCTGAACGAAAATCGGTTCAGACGTTTGCAATAGGCTCCAGGTGGTAACACATCTTTCAAATTGACAAAATGGCGACTATAGTTATATATTTGCGAAATTGTTGTTGCAAGCCTTTTCGTTTGATACATCACATGAAAGATTTCAAGGTACTTAGTAGTATTTACAAACATTTTCTAATTTCGCAAAATGTCGTCTGCTGTCCACCATACTTAACCTTTCGAATAACTTTGTAGCCAGTGACACCCGCGAGACTTAGACGAATCGTTTGATGCTTCAGTTATAAAAATCGGTTTAGACTGGTAAAACGAATTTAGTCTAGACATTTAAAATGATAAAATACATAAAGCCTATTGGAAAGGGCTTGGGTCGTGCTCGATATGCCCTGCAATCTTGATGGTGTCTTGAAATACGAGGGTGGGTCAATAAGTCCCTGAAAATTAACACAAATTGTGTCGTCACCTTAAATTTAATTTTTTTTTCGTCAAGAATCATCTTTCAGAAGAACACACCCAAATTTTCAGACAGATTTGTCAAATAGTTTTGTTGTGGCAGCCATTTTATATAGATGCCTACTAGCATTTTCGTTAAAATGGAAAAAAGTGAATTTCGAGTGCTCATTAAACACAATTTTTTGCGAGAAAAAACTATCACGCAAACCAAACAAAAACTTGACAAATATTATGGGGACTCTTCATCATCGATTGGAACCATTCACCACTGGTTTACTCAATTTCGGTGCGGTCGTTCAAGCACAAGTGACGCCGAACATTCTGGTCGCCCAATTGAGGTCACCACACCAGAAATGGTCGACAAAATCCATGGTTTGATAATGGACGATCGGCGAGTGAAAGTGCGCGAGCTTGAAGAGGCCACAGGCTTATCACATGGCTCAGTGATTTCGATTTTACATAAATATTTGGACATAAAAAAACTTTCCGCAAGATGGGTGCCGCGTTTGCTCACAATCGACAACAAACGCATTCGTTTGACAAAGCAAAAAAGAAAAAAAGGTCTTTTTCACCGGCGCACAAGTCCGCAGTCGCAATGACAAAATTGCATGAGTTAGGCAACGAACACTTCCTTCATCCAGATTTAGCCCCCTGCGACTATTTCTTGTTTCCAAACCTGATTTGGGTCGAATGAAGGTCATCGCTGAAACAAACGCTTATTTTGAAGGGCTCGAGAAATCGTATTATTTGGAGGGCATCAAAAAATTGGAGAAACGTTGGATGAAGTGTATAGTGCTAAAAGGAGACTATGTTGAAAAATAAAATGTTTTTATACCGAAAAGAGTGTTCAATATTTCATTTTTCAGGGACTTATTGACTCACCCTCGTATACCCATCGGAAATAGATATCATCTGTCAGTTCATAGTTCGAAGCTACGTCGGAAATTAACCCAAAATTAACGGTACACATAAAATTTACTTTCTCAAAAACGGCTTTAACGTACGAGTATAACGGTACTTCACTCATTGACCATTTTTTTTTAAAAATTGGCTCCTCAGATTTAACTTTATTCAAAATTTATATTTAAGCAATATTTGATATATGCAAGGTCATGGCATACGAAGTGTTGAAAAATTGTGTAAATTTTTCGAATTTTAAGGGATTTTTTTTTTTTTTGAGAAAAACAATTATTTTAACGATTTTGTTTAAATTTCAAATCTGAGCTTTTACAGATAAACAACATACATACATTCATACATATATGTAGGTGCAAGTACGTGCGATCCAGACATTCAGTTAATTTTGTTTGTGTGATCTGATCTGGAAATATAACCTTGAAGTTGAATTTTGATAGACAGTAAGTCTCTTAATCTCTTGTAAGAGAGAAGGAATTTTTTTTTTTTTCATTTTGCTGATGAGCTTGTAGATGTTTACCATTGCTTCCTTCCTAAAGTAACGATGTTCATTTTATGCCACAATGACTAAATAACCCACAAATATAATAATAATAATTTAGCGCTCCCAGAATGTCGTAAACTTAAAAGAAAAAAAAAAAATCAAATTGATTTAAAGCTAGAGCAGCAATCGTAAGTGGGTGGCCACGGTGTAGTGGGTAGTGTGTTTGCTTGTGACCCGAACTGTGCAGGTTCAATCCCGGACGGGAAACAGCAACCACAGTCACCCGAACATAAAAGAGAAACGAATAAAATCTAAGTTTCTCCAGCCACTACACCAAAAAAAGAGTTCTGCCTTGTAGTACAATGGACACAGAAAATTGGGTCTGAGTGCCCCGGGATTTGGAAATTTCCTTTAAAAAAAAAAAAAAAATATGTTGTGTGTGGTGTAACAGTGTGGCTCTGTTATGAAATTCGTGGTGCAATATGAGGATTGCGTGTTAAAAGAAAATCAAAGGCGTGCGTCTTTACCAAAAACTAAAATTGAATTCTTTATTACGTAGTAATATGACATAGTAAAATACACAGAAACCAATGGTGCCTAATGGCAAGAAAAAAAGGAGGAAAATAATCGACAGGTAGATGTCGTTGCGCTCACACGACCCCTTCTTGTAAAATTGACTCCTGGCAATTTACCTCTCATAGTCTTGGAGCCATCTTGGTGGTTTTCGGGAGCGAACCGGTGCTGTATCCTTCCGGTCGACGATTTCCTCAATGTCTTCTTCTTTGTCACTATCTTCCATTTGATATACTGATGACCCATCACTCGTAGAATATTGTTCAGTTGGCAACTCTTCCTCATCGCCGGTATTTGTCTCAATGATGTTTCGTTTATGAACTGGCGGTCGCTCCATGAATAGCGGTAGGGCTTTCTGCGAACTGGTATATCATCTACTGTACGTAAGGAATGTTGATCTATGGTGCAGTATCCTAAAATCTCGTTGTCTGTCGAGAAGGCTTGTAAATTGTTGCTGACTATTTCTCGAAATTTTTGAATTTGTGTTGGAGATATAGATTTCGGAAATGTTGAGATTTGATGTTCGACTTCTTTTAGAATACATGGTGGTATAGTCTGGCTTTGTTTTAATATGCAGGAATTTATATTTGTGTGTGTGGTGTAGCCTGAGTTCGTATTTTGTTTTAATTGGACATCTCCGTTCGTTTCGACAGTTATGGTGATGTTATTGGCCTTTCTCCAATCGCTGCCGAGTATCAGTGGTATTGGTGCATTGTTTACCACCGCTACAGGACCAAATGTGCAACATATGTCGCCTACTGCAACGAATAGGTCAATTTGTCCTACAGGTCTACACTCATTGTCAATGGAAGTTATTGCTGAGCCTTCGTATTTTTGAACTGTATAATCAGGTGGTATAGAACGACGATCGATTACTGACTGTTCAGCACCGCTATCGATAAGAGTGGAAATAGGTTTTCCATCGAATGCATAGGCATTTACGATGGGTAAGCCTCGATCACCACCTTTTGACTTCAATGCGCAGTTTGCTTGTTTTGGAGATGGTTTATTTGGGCAGTTGCTCAGTGAATGACCAGTTCTATTGCATGTGTAACAGGGTATTGGACATTGCGAAACGGGGTGTTGACCTTTTTTACAGCGTGGGCATACATAAGTATTTATTTTCGTATTTTCTGTGTATGCTGGTTTCTTGAAATTATTGTCTGTAAAGGACTGTGGCGTTCTAGTGTTGCGATACATTGTTGTTGTGTTGTGGAACTATTTGCTGCTGTGTTTTGTGTCATCGTCAAGTTTTTGCCCCAGTTCGAATAGTTCGGTTATGGTCGAAGGTGTGCCAATGCGTAGAATACGGCGGTCTGTATTGTCAGCAACACCCTCGAGTAAATACGCAATTTGATCTTCCGTAGGAATATTTACATTTTTTGGGGGCTTAGAAATAATATCTAACTTACTGCTGAAGTACTGGATTATAGATTCGTTCGGCCGTTGGATACGTGCATTTACTCTGTCATTCCATTCGCGAAATGTTGGTGTCTTTATGAATCGTTTCCTGAATGAATTGAGCCATATATTCCAGTCGTCCTTTGAATCGCCTTCGAAGTTCTGCCAGTTTCTTGCAATGCCCGTTAATTTGCTGGTGCAGAATACTAATTTAACCTCGTCACTCCATCCGTTTATTTTTGCGGCTTTTTCGATGGATTTTATGAATTGCTCGGTGGAGTTGCTATCTTCCCCGTTGCATTCCAAAATCGTTTGCGTCATGTCTGGGTTGATGACGACAGTCTGAATAACTGCTGGACAAGTCCCTACCGAACTAGAAGTACCTGCTGATGGTTCGATTTTCCTTGCTTTAAGGGTAGATAGGATTTTATTGTGTTTGATTATGATTTGAATTAACTCATCTTTTGTTGTTGCTGTTGTTTCCAGTCCTCTTGATTTGACTTCTGTTTGGAGTGCATCCTTCGTGAACTGGTTCAGAATTTCTTCGTCGATGGTCGTTTCTAAGAGTTGCTGGACGAGAGACATTTTGTTGTCGGGTGTTGGTTGTTTCTTTATTGTATGTAGGTTGAGATACCGGCTGCGCCATGTAACAGTGTGGCTCTGTTATGAAATTCGTGGTGCAATATGAGGATTGCGTGTTAAAAGAAAATCAAAGGCGTGCGTCTTTACCAAAAACTAAAATTGAATTCTTTATTACGTAGTAATATGACATAGTAAAATACACAGAAACCAATGGTGCCTAATGGCAAGAAAAAAAGGAGGAAAATAATCGACAGGTAGATGTCGTTGCGCTCACATATGCGTATGTTCTTATGACGTAATTTCCGGGATTCCTTTTTAAATTGTGTTTTCTTAGGGTTGATGTTTAGACCTACTTGTTTGCAACAATAAACACAATATCGCCTCGACCTCGGCTTCGCCTGACATCTATGAGTTAAACCATAGGAAATTAATGTACTCGTATCCTATCACAATGTCCTTGCCCGATTCACAATGCAGCGTGATAGCGAGAAGAGAGCGAGACGAGTCTAGCGCGAGTTGTCAAAAAAGGTTTCGATCTATGCAAATATATAAAGCAATACACAATGATGCGTGACTCGTTCTATCGCAACGCATTCTTTTCAGAAAATTGAAAAACTCTCGCGACGAGATTGCCTGTCAGCAGGCTGATGCGACTTTGTTATGTAGCCAGAAAGAGAAAGATGGTGTGTTGCCGTTGTTGCTTTTTCACTTTAACACAGATAATACATGCTCGCTGTATCGCCTTCATTGTGAACTGGGAAACGATTTTATGAGGACGAGGATTTCTCGCCTCGCTCTAGTCTTGCTCTCACGCTGCATTGTGAATCGGGCATCTATTCCACCTCGACCTCGCGTTTTCCATTCGTAAAGAAAAACGTAATGATACGTAACGACAGAAGTTGAGATGAGCTGAACTTTTGCTTGCTTTTACAGATGAATAAATAAATAAATATTTGGCGCAACAGCTCTTTAAGTGCCAGGGCCTAGCTTCTCGCAACCACTCGTGTTGTGTGCGTTATATTTTTCACATGAATGGAAGGGACCTACAGTTTAGTGCCGTATCCGAACGGCAATTTGTTTTGAGAAGCTTTCTCGTTACAACAATACTCTCGGATGTTTGTCAGACGTTCGCGAGAGGTGGGATCGTGGAAAAACTTTTTGGTGTTTTCTGGGATTTGAACTTGGAACCTCTTGCATAGTGATCCGACACACTAACCACTACGCCAAGACGATTTTACAGATGAGCAGACAAAAAAAACAAAAACAAAATGTAAACAAACTAATTCAAAACGCTCACAAGGTGAATGATACGTAACGAGACGAAGTCGAGTTCGAGGCGATATTGTGTTTTAGACAGAGTTTCTATACCATTTTAAGTTACAACCACTGCTTAGATAATAGTCAACTTGTGTAGTTTTTATAATTCTATCCTCTAACACACACTCTAGCCAATCACAAGTAATACACTATGTAGTCTAGTGTTTTGTGTACATTGATACACCCGGGTGTATTACAGTTTATTGCCAGACTTCTCCGTTTGGTCTATTACATCGATCCTTCTCTGCGGGGGATTATGTAAGTGCGTATCGTCTAAATGTTTAAGAGTCTCTTGACCGTATTCCGTATAGGAATGAAAATTCTGCGGTCATAAGGATTTTATCAGAATTTCTTCCATGAGTTCCGCCTAAATCTTCCAACTTCAAGGTTAAATCTAGTGAGATTTTCTCAGAATAGAAAATTAGGGTTTAAATCCTATTCGTTATGATTTACAGGCGGAATTCTAAAATGTGCTACTATCGTAAAATCACTTGAATGTACACCCCCTTTACGCATCTCTCACTATTTTTCTCTATAAACATGAGCTCCACGTTGGGATGGGCAATATTAAACCGATTTTCGAAACATCGATGTTATTGACTAAAAAAAATTATATTTTTTAGATATCTTTGAGCTTTGAATACATAGATAATTTTAATAAAATTGAAAAAAAAAAAACAAGAATATGCTAAAGAAATATGCTTTCAATCGAAAAAATTCATACATGATGTTCTAACCAAATAGAGTTCCTCCTTTTATATGTCTGACAGGTTCTTCGTCTTTAGGGATAATTGAAAGCATTTTGTTAAATTTTACGAAGGGCGGGTTATCATGCTCAACTATGTATGTACATACATACAGGTGAGTTTGAATTTATTTCAGAGATCAAGCGGCCTACTGGAACCTTAGCTAACAAAGAAATTATCAACAAAACAGCAGAACCAATTGAAAAGAAACCGAAGCTGTCAAAAATAGCTGAGAATCGTTTGCACATGCGATATTGCGACCACGGTGCCACTGAAGAAATTTTTTCTAAAGCAACCGGAAAGATTAAACAGGTTGCTCTCCCTTGATTCAATAGATATCGAAGACTTGTGTGTTTAATCACATGTTCAATTAAAAAGATCAGATTTCAAATCCATAAAAGAAAGTTTTCGTTATCTTTCTACAACACGTATTTTATTTTGATTTGTGTATCGAACATCGAGGTTTTTCGGTTCGATGTATCGTTGTAATTTTTTGCCTTCGACGTTTTATCGAAATATCGATATCGATATTTTTGATAAGATCTCCTATCCCTAGGCCCACGTACATGTAGATATGTAACAGCTTCTAGCCTGCTACATGTATTTAAGTAACGACAACGGATACAAATAAATTTGTAGTTATTTGCTACAAACAAATTTCATCAATAGATTTGATTGCTTATATTCCCTGGAACGTTCAGGAGCACACTCAAAGCGTCAGTTGAAATTTGGTCACTGCAAACAATTTAATAAATACGCATACCTATGTATATAATAAAAACACATCTCTAAATTTAATATAATTCATTGTTTTGTGTCTGCTCTATTTGATTTATAGTAAAAGTAAGTATATCTGCTTCTAGCTTCATTTGTGTTAACGGTGGTAGATTAGCAGCTTTTATTCTTCTAGCTAGCGACATGAAGAACATTCCAGTTGCATCAATATCATCACAAACATTCTTTGCGGGTTCTTCCTTGAATTTCGGAATTATAAATTCTGTAATTGGATCAGGTTCTTCAAGACTTTCGACTTTCGTAGGATGAGAATCACAATCTACTTTTTGCAATTCGTCTACAGCAAACATAGTCTCAACTTCAAATTCTGGAAGTGCTAAGAAATCTTCATTGTTATGATCCCTATAGACACATAAATGCTTATTACTGGTTTTGAAAGTTAATATATCACACTTACGTATTGGCTAGAGGATTTTCTGAAAGAAAGCTCAACGGTTTATAGTATCGCCAACTGTTGTAAATTTTCATACCATTTTCAATAGCATGTTCCTGCCTTTTTGTTATTCTTCGAAATCTGTCCCTGAGACTTGCCCAACGCGATTTGCACCTCTTCACTAAACAAATAAGAAAATGCAGTTAAATGTTAATGCTGTTATTTAAAATGGCGCCCAATTTTTGTCAGCAATATCTTCCCTGCAATACGTTCTACAACAAAAATCATTGATGATTTGTGGAGGATACAAATCCACACAATTTCTGTCTTAGCATTTTTTTGTTAGAAAAATAGTTTCCGTCAAAAAGCTCTTCGAAAATCGTTTGTGTGAACCTTTTGCAACTTTTAGACAGTTATTTTCCTTTAATCTTCTCTTCCATGTTTTCTCTGGTGAAAGCCTTTGAAAATACATACTTTTGCAGAGGTAAAGAGCTTGTGTATTTACAAGACCTTCCACTAAATATGTATTAGCATACATTCGCCATAACTCAAAAATAAAATTTTAACAAAATTCTTAGAGCTGTTAGTAAAGTTCATATCGTTAATTTTAGTCTGTCTGTACGTGCGACTGCAACCTAAAAGGCTGAACGGATTTCCTTCAAACTTCACATCCTGGGTCTTGGGGTTCGAGGCAAAACCGAAATTTTTATTCTAACCCCAAAACTAATGACCGATTTTGAAAAAAAAAATAATTTTCTTCCTCATACACTGCGTACATTGCTTTTAACAAAAAATACGTTCATCGGTTCTTTGCTTATTAACTGGTGCTTAAAAATTGAGTATTTCTCGACTATTTGATATACAGGGTTTTTTAATAACGACGTAATAATTTTGTATTTAAATAAAACAAAGAATTAAACACATGTTAAATTTAAGTATCTCGTTCATATGACCACCGCGAGCACGTTGCAGCGATCGATTCTTTGAAGCCAATTTTCCACCACTCTTCTACACATGTCGGCTGGAACGTTGGGAATTTCGTGTTCGATATTGTTCCTGAGCTCCTCTAAATTAAAATGTAAACCTTGACTGACGTTTTGACATTGATAGATAATAAAAAAGTTTAAGGGTGCGTTTGTATTAAAATACAAAATTTTTATGTCAATATTGAAAAACCCTTTATTTTTTTGTTTGCCAACTGTCGAAATACCAATTCGTTCCTTCGTCTTGATACTTACTGAAAAGGATTTTTTTATGGGTCCGCCAATTTCAGGGTGAATTCACGAATTTTAGGGGTTCCACGGATTTTATACAATAGTGTGTGAAAATGTAACAATGGAAGGTTCGTATCTCTTTATCCATTAATGCCTGACACAGGCGTAGCAGAGTTGGTTAAATCTTATGTTGACTATTCAAACCTGCGTCGATAGACACAAGTTTAAATCCCGTCGGCACGGATGAATTTTTTTTTTTTAGTAATAATCATATCAACAAATCAGCCATTTTCAATGACTTAGTGTCAATGTAAAGAATAAAACATTGTTACAAAATTACACAAAGAAGAGATATATACAAGAACATGGCATACCAAACAAAAAAGTTTTTTGCTTTAACGGTTTTAAAAAAAAAAAAAAATTTTTTTACGATTTTCCTTAATTTTATAATCTGAGTAGTTTTCAAAGGTGCAAGTACGTGCGACCAGTCATGCACTTTGTTTTTTTCTGCTCGTAATTCAGTGCACTACAAGTTAATGAAGTGAAAACACACAGAAATTTTGTAACACCCTGCATATTTTACTTCACACCAGGTCTAATATGTCAAACAACGGAAATTAAATTTATATACTTATGTCAGTCAATTTCAGATTCGCCATCATACCATTCCATTGAAATGACGGTCGACTATGGTAACTAGACTACTGCCATACAATTCACTTGACGTTCATTACCTGGCACACCAAGCTCTAGTGCAATTTGTATCCACGCCTGCTCCTTCAATTCTACATATCTGTTTGATTTATTCGCTGGGTTGTAAATTACTTCCCTTTTTTTCGTTGCTTCTATGAGTTTCTTATCAAACATAAATGTTTTTTGTCTTTTCTTTGTTAGTCTCTTAAGGGGCTTGTAGATTACTTCTCCTCTTTTCATTGATTCGGTGGGATTTTCATCTAACATTAGCATTTTTAGATTTTTCCTAAAACACCAAAATCAAAAAAAAAGAATTAATTACTGTCAACACAATTTTAACCGACACCGTCACCTACACAAATGACGGTCGATTATATACTGGTGTACTGTGCTCAATGTATTGACGTTGCTGGGTGACGTTGACGCGGTTTAACTTGTGGTAAATGGTTTCCAAACAATACATTACACACCGACCCAGCTGTATTTGTATATAAACAAAGCACCCTGTTTTCATTTTATTTTAGGTAGATAATATAAAATTTCCTTCATTCAGTGATACCACTTTTTCGTGGAAGCGAACTTTGCTGAATATGCATTTTAAAGAATTTTGTACGTAATTCAATATTTTTAATTCAAATTAGTTGAACCGCATTTATCCCACATGAAAGGCACGGGTCATATATTATTTTGTTTTTTTTTTTTGAGTCAAAAAAATATTTTAATGTAGGCAAAAAGATTTGGTTGATATGAATTTAAATATATGTTCATTGATATTAACTTTTGCGAAACAAATATAAAAAGAAATAGTCGAATTCACAAAAAAAAAAGACTGAAGTTTCACCTTAACAGCTTTTCGATAAACACATGTAAGTAACTTTTAAAATTAGGTGATTATGTTAACAAAATTTGAGCTTTTTTAACAGTCTTTCATATTGGGGACTAAAAACATTCAGCTAAGCAAAAATTTTCCGTCAAATACGAAAACTTGTATTAATTTTCAGTATGCAGAGAAACTGTAAAGCATATGCTTCTTGTTTCTACACTGAACAATTCTTGTTCGATTAAAATAAGAATCGCTAAAATTGGTAGAGGTCTGATACAGTCAAATAAAAATGATTTAGCGAAACAAAAAACTATAATAAATTTATAACTCTAAGCGATTGGACAAGTTTCTACCAACACTCTTTCTTTGTCTCGATGAGAGGGACATAACTAAAAGTAGCAAGAAACCCCTTTTGAAAAACAATGTACACAAACAATTTATAACTTTTCTCCCCCGGGTTAAATTTCCTTCCTCGTGGCATGTTTGTCGCCGTTAGTCCCAAATTTGCCCATTCACACTTATTATATCATTCTTGAGTGTTTTTCGTGTGGAGTTGTTGTAAGTAGGGATAGATACATATGAAAAGGGTTTTTCAATAGGCGCATAACAATTTTGTATTTAATACAAATGCAGTCTTAAACTTTTTTTATGATCTGTCAATGTCAAAACGTTAGTCAAGGTTTACATTTTTATCATGGTGAAGTTCACGAACGAGCAACGTTTGGAAATTATTAAAAATTAATACCGAAATTTTGAGTGGGTGGTCGCAACTTTAAGAGCGCTTACTCCAATTTTCCGCGCCAGTGAGACAACGCACCGGTCGAAGAAGAGTCAAATCAGTCAATTCCGCGCCAACACCCTTACAAGATCAAATTAACTCACGAACTGAATCTGATCATTTGAAGCACCGAAACTTCTCCGATTGGGCTCTGCAAAAGTTTGAAGAGAACTTTATCAAAAAATCATCTTCAGCGATGAAGCTCATTTTCGGCTTAATTAGCAAAATATGCATTATTGGACGCAACAAACCCACATGTGCTTCAAGAGACCCCATTGCATCCACAAAAACCACATCGTGTGGTGTGAATTTCATGCCGGAGGTGTGATTGGACCATATTTTTTCGTCGATGAAAATGATCGCCATGTTGCGGTCAATGGAGTTCAATATCGTGCCACTTTGGAAGACTATTTTTGGCCAGAATTGGATGGAGTTAACATCAGTGATATGTGGTTCCAACAGGTTGGTGCCACATGCCACACAGCTGATCAAACAATTGATCCATTGAAGGGGAAGATCGGTAATCGTGTAATCTCATCCGGTCGAATGACCAGCTCGCTCATGCGATTTAACGCTCGTTGGTTTATCCCAACAAGCCAACAACTTTAGAGGAGCTCAGGATCAATACCGAACGCGAATTTGTCAGCGTTCCGGCCGACATCTGTTGAAGAGTGATGGACAATTGGCTTCAAAGATTCGATCGCTGCAAACGTGCTCGCGGTGGTCATATGGAGATCGAATTCCATACTTAAATTTAACATGTGTAATACACCTGTTATAAATTTCGGCCTGATATCTCAATTATTCTATGTTTTATTTAAATACAAAATTGTTATGTCCTTATTTGAGAACACAGACAAATTTCGTTTCGGGTGAACAGCGTACTAGTGTTAATGGTGAATACGTTGCAATGAAAACAAGTGGGAACACTTTTATTCCTGTCTAAAATAAAATTTCCTTTTATATACTTAAGCAACTGTCAAGCGTGACGTTTGCCTGTTCACTTCTCAATTGTTCTTTGCGCTTTATTTGCAAGCGATTTACTGAAAGGGTTCCTCAAAATTGATTTGCTTTAAAGTTTAAAATATGTCATATAACACCGTAAATCCTGAGGGAAAATACGTGTTTCAATGCAGGTGCTATGGAAAGAGAAATCTCTTCCAATCCAAAGCACTTTGTGTCAACATAAGAGCAAGTACCACGAATGATTTCCAAACAATTCCCTTCATGGGATGGTGCCATCAAGCAGGTAAACAAACAGAAAATAGCAGACAAGAACGCGTTCCAGTAAATTATTAAGTGCTTAATATAAACAACAATAATAAACTAATTTTACAATTTAGATGTTTAGTTTGTTGCCATGGAAAGCAAAGACAATACGCGCAGGTAAAACATTCCCCTCTAACACATAGAAAGCTTGTGCACACCAAAAGAGCGGCATGTGCCTATCCAACTGCGTGTAATTGTAAATAACATCGTAGCACGCACATGCAGTTTGCAACGTCCGCAAGTCGTTGGCTCCGTTTATATACTAATTTTACTGTCAACCGCAAGCGAGAAAACTGAAAATATGTGTGATTTGCGTCAACTGGGAAAGGAGTTTTTATACGATTTCATTGAATTATACAAAAGTTTTCCATGTTTATGGCAAATAAGAAGCAAGGAATACAGTAATCGGCTGTTGAAAGACAATGCTTATAAGGTATTGATTAGAAAATATAGAGAAGTGGACAGGAAAGCAGATCGCGATATGATTGTAAGAAAAGTCAACTCGCTGAGAAGTTGTTACCGGAAAGAGCTGAAGAAAATAGAAGCATCTATTCGGTCTGGAGCAAGTGGCGAGGATGTTTACAAGCCCAATTTGTGGTATTTTAAACATTTGCACTTTCTAAGAGAGTACACTATAGATGGCGAAGTGATACCAGAGAGTCAGGTAAGAAGCGTATACCTACACTACCGTTCGTAAGTTTAAGTCTACCATTATTACTATTTTTTGCCTGTTATCTTAATTTATTGCAGTACAATGTATAGATACATTTTGAATTGTATTTCAATGAAATTGGGAAATAAATTATTTGTTAAACAAAACCATTAAACTTTAACTTCGTCGAAGTATCCTCCTCGAGCTTTTATAGCAGCCTTAACTAGTGCTAGAGTGCTATTCCAGGTGTCGTTCAGTTGCTGCCAAAAGAGAAGACAAGAAGAAGACATTTGGCCAATCTTTTTGTACAAGCGATCCTATAAAAGTTCAATTGAGTTCAAATCTGTTGACCGTGGTGGCCAAACCATGTTGATTAACACCCCTGCTTCTTCTTTTTGTTGCAGAAAGCTTGGACACAACTTTGAAGTGTGTTCAGGTCGCTGTCTTGTTGAAAGACGAATTCTTCTTCAATTAACCGAAGACCACTTGGAATAGCATGCAACATCTAGAATGGTTCTGTAGTCCTCTTTGTTCAAAATGCCTTCGATACGAATGAGATCACTGGTTCCGCTGAAGGAAAAGACTGCCCACACCAAAATCGATCCAACTCCATGTTTTATGGTGGACATAATACATTGTGGCAAGGCGGTTTGTTATGCGGAACGTCGAACGAAACCTTTTCTCTTCGCGCCAAACAGTTCGAACTTGGAGTCATCAGTCCAAAGAACCGTTCTCCAGTCTTCCATGTTCCAATTTTGGTGAGCTTTAGCCTACTCTAGTTGTTTCTTCTTATTTTGCGCCCGAAGTAACGGTTTTTTTTGGCAGCACGTTCAAACCAAATTGGTCTCCTAAAGACGCATTTTGATTGTTGTAACTGAGACTGGGATTGCTCTATTCCTGTTGATATCTCCGCAGATTTCTGGTGCCGTAAGCATACACTTGCTAGCACTTACAATCAAGTTATCTTCCTGCTTAGTGGTTTTTATTGGACGTCCACTGTACGGTGTGGGATCACTGCTTCCGGTGTCACGAAGTCGCTTGAAGCTGTATGGAATCCAGATTTAGAAATTTTAAGGCTCTGGGAGATATATTTTTGTCGGATTTACTCATTTTA
Source organism: Pocota personata (assembly GCA_963082735.1). NCBI lineage: Eukaryota > Metazoa > Arthropoda > Insecta > Diptera > Syrphidae > Pocota > Pocota personata. The sequence goes on along the minus strand of OY720429.1, from coordinate 259,128,932 downwards.
TGGAGATAAATAATTTGACTTCGTATTTCAATGGATATTTGCTTCGAACGATCCATTATTTTATTTATTTCAGTTTTCTCTTGTTTTTTAACCCTTCACCTTGAAAACTGATAGATAACTTTGAGTCTAAGCTAGTTTGGAATTGTCTACAAACCTTCTTGCAGCTCTCACTCCTCTGGGTTCCTGGTTACAAGTGCATCACTGGCAACGAGATTGACAGATCTGGCTCTCAATCTCAATTCATTGAGATGAACCCTTCTGTCGCCCTAAATCCTTCTGTGGCCTACCTACTAGCCAACTAAAAATATATCTAAATAACTTGGAAAAACAAGAAAAGCTCTCCCACTGGGACTCACAAACATGTTTTTTACAAGCCAAGAAATTTATCCAGTTCTCCAGTAAAGGATTCAAAGAAATTCTATCAATGAACAAACGTGATGCAAAGCTTCCAACTGACTTCCTTACCGGTCATTGTTCTCTAAAATACCAACTCAAGAAAGTAGGCAGAAATCAAACAGAAATCTGTAGACTACGTCTTGGGGACACAGAAACGGTCGAACACATTCTGTGCGAATGCCCCGTCATTGCTCGTGATGCCATCTCCTATTGCGGGTATAACCTCTTCATTCGATGCGAAACTTTTACGTCCAAGCCACTTCTGCATGTTTGGAATCAGAAAATAGTCGCAAAGGGCTAAAACTGGAAAATATGGTGGATGGGAAAGTAATTCGTAGTGCAATACGTTCAATTTCTCTGTTGTTTCGAAGTGGTCATCCGAGTCCATTTTTAGTCCAGAGTAAGCAATCAGCTTTCTCATATCCAAATAATTTTTCAAAATGTTGGTCACATTTTCAAATGTGCTCATATCACCGCATCGGAAGTCCCCGTACTGTTTACCCAAATTTGCTTTAGTTTCCGCAGCTGTTTTCTTCTTCAAATGATAATGTTTTATCATTACACGAAATTCACTTTTCTCCATGTTTCAACACGAGAAGTTGTCTGCTTCCAATGGCTGTCAAACACAAACTAAAAACATATCTGTTTAATATTTTGTATGTCATGGTTTGAAGAAAGTTACCACATGAAACAAACGTCAATTTGCGGCTGGCACCGTCACCTGTCAAGGTTGTACGGAATTATCGAACGCCTCTTCTATACATATATTTTTTTTTTCCTCCATACAAATTTAAATGAACCTTGAAGGCGTCTTATTTTGTGGCATTTCTCCATGGCGGCCCTGGTAGGCTAGCATCTGCGTTCGTTGCACACATTGTACACAGGATCATTGTACACTGACTCCTATGGCGACTTGAAAAGTGAATCATGCCGGTATCTTTTGTTGGCTCTTGGCATACCCTCTTTTTAAAGATTAGTTTGTATGACTTCTTAGACGCATATTTGAATCGATCAAGTCAATAATTGATGTTCTTTGCACCTTACCATATACTCGAAATAGATACGTTCAGAGGCACACTCACATACATATGTAGGTACTCTGATGTGTAAAGATGCATACCTCTTACGGTCTCTTACATGAATGGTGTATAGTTCACACAGCTTTGAATTTACCGCGAAGAGGTGATGATGCAATTTACTTACTAAAGAGTTTCTTTTAGTATTTCTATTAATAAGGTTTATTGCTTAATTTTTTCTGCCGATAACTCCTTAATTGTTGCTGATAATAATGTTAGATACCTACAGCTCAACAATTTCGACCAAAAATATACATTTTTATGCATTCTAAGCTCTTTATTGCGTTGCTCTATCTATTAGATTACTTATATATATTTTTAAATTTTTGACTTTTCTAGAGTCAAGATAATCTCGATCGCTCAATGTCGCCGCCTCCTTCACCGAATACTTCCGTTTCTGAAGCTACCGAATCCGAGAGTAATATTAATAACGTAAGGATAGCACCAAGCGTTAGTGTTTCAACGCAACAACGTTCGACTTATAAACGAAAATCTGAAGATAGCATTGGTAACGTCCTACAACTCATTGGTAAGCGATTGTCTTCATCACGAACTGAAGATCATTTGGATTACGCTGCAAAAAACTGGATCGCTACCCTAAGGACTATCCCTAAAGAGCAACAGATTTATGCTGTAAGAGTTATCGGTGATGTAATGTGTGAAGCACAATTAGGAAATTTAAATCGAAACAGTCGTCTATCTTTGTGCGATCATAAGCAGTCGCATTTCCAGTGTCAGAAGTGGGAACCATGTCCGCAACAGTTTCCTACAGAAATTTCAAATCAATCTTTTAACGCATTCAACATAAAGCAATTACCAACATCACCATCTATGTCAACAACTAATGATATAACATTGACTATTCAAGACGGACTTTAAGTGTACTTTTTAAATTTTGTTCAACTTCAATTTGTTTTTTTTTTATTTAATTTGTTTTAAGTACACTTTTCTGTTCTGTTTCTTTGAATTGAGATCAAATAAATGTAAATAAATGTGTTAGAAGTTGCATTTTTACTAGAAACTGATAAATATTATACAGGGCCACTTTCACTTTTTAGGAGGGTTTTGTTAAGGAAAAACCATATTTAGGTTAGATTAGGTAAAGGGTGACCAGATAGCAATGATAGTTTTTCCAATTATTATGTTTCAGCCGCTGTCAAAGTTATCAATGACATCCAGCTGTCAAAATATTCAGTAAGGTTTGCCATTTCATCGTGCATCGTTTGACACTTCCCGAATGTGTGGAAATTATTAAAAAAATATTATCAAAATTCCGGCTCAGTTGTAAATGTGCAACGTTAATTTCGTCGTGAGGTCGGTCGTCATCATGGCTTCAGTGCGCAGGCAATTCGTCGCTCCGTGAAAAAGTTTGAGCGTGAGTACACTCTTTTGGACCTTAAGCCACCAACCAGACAGAGATCGGTGCGAAGTGAAGAAAACATGGCCGCTATAGCGGCCAGAATTGAAGAAGAAGACCCAGAAATGTCGCCAGAGAGTCAACAAGGTAACCACTTTGAACAAACTCGACGCCAATATTCGAAACGCTATTGCCGGAATAACGCCGCACATATTGGACCGAGTCATAAAAAATTGGACCGACCGCTTGAAGCACTGCCAGCGAAGCTGAGGCGGCTATTTAAATGATGTGCTATTCCATACATAATGGCATGAATGAAGCTTCAAAATGAAACTAGAACCAATTTGATATCTCACATCGTTGTTATTTTATTTAAATTTCTTTTAAAATCGTTCTTATCTGGCCAACCTATATGTAAGATTCATTCCTAGTAATCTAGTGATTTTTACATCAGCACTGACTTCGGAGTCAATCTTTGATTCGGTTCAGCTGTTTTTTATATGAGAACTTGCTATATGGCTGGGATGTGAAATTCCAACCTCGAAATGAATAAAGCTTTATTTTTTTTCAAGCCATATAAGGGACAGAATTCTCTCCCAATTTTCTGTAAAAAATATCATAAAACGTGAAGTGTGTGCAAAAAATAAATTAGAATAGAAATAAGTAAATAATGTTCTTGTTTCTATATATTTCAAATATATTTCTTTTAATTTAATTCCCCGATATTTCAGTTGTCAAACGTTGGAAAAAAAAGGTGCTGCCAAATTACTTCCAAAGGGTTTTTGTTAACTTTGGCTGGTCTAAACCAGTTCAGTTCAATAACAAAAAGCAGCTTATATCAAACCTCCTGCAAAACCAGAGAAACTTTGTTAGCTCTGCAATGGCTATGATCTACTAGGTTACAGATTATATGCAATGAGCGTTCTCCTTTTCTTAACAGAACAATCCGAAAAAAAGTGACCTTGGTTTTAGTGATGCCAAAACACTATAAGGCTACCGCTTTTTCGCTTTTATCTGCTTCCAAAAAAGAACTACACCGACGAGGTTAGTGTCTATCAAAATAATAACCAGACTATTTTCATTTTTACAGATTTTTTATTCATTCATCTCTTCCAATAAACAAAACAAAATTACATAAAATTTTTCAGAATAAAAGTTAAGGAAATAAAAAAAAACTTATTCTATAGAGCAAAATAAGAAAGAAACATTTATCATCGTCCATATCTTAATATTACAAAAATATTTTATACCTTTAACCAACAAAAAATCAAAATTAATAAAAAAATCTCCTCAAGAAATCCAAAAGTAAAGAGTAGATTTCTTACGTCTAGTTGTTCAGTTGAATTGTTTTTCTTTTGTCTTCTGTGGTTTTCTTGGCTTACTAAATATTTACAAAAATGTTACACAAATTGTTTGCATTATTCATATATTATATATATATATATATTTTATTTGCATTTATATTACTTTTAAACTATTTTATTTAATTTTTTTTTTTTTTTTTATTCAGAAGTTATGCAGCATTTTTAAATGGAATTATATTTATATATTTGTTTAAATATATTTATTTAGTTTTAGTGCAAACAGCCCCTAGAGTGTTATAAAGAATATGAAACCAAAAGCAAAACATTATTATTATTTTTTTTTTTTAAATTTAGAAACAATATTTTTTTTAAGTCGTATATCTGATCTTTGGGTAAATAAAAAGAAAATTAACACAAATATTTACAATTGAAAGTTCATATTTTTGAAAACTAAAGCCAAATTGTTTGTGTTCAAGTCCTTCAAATTTCGATTATTCATTTTTTAAATGCAAATTCAATTTTTTTTTATTATCTAAAATTAATATTTAATTTTTCGTTTCTCAATTGTTTATTCACATTTTGCGGTTTTGACAAATATTTTGTGTTATTTAATTTGCTTTTTTCTTTTTTTATTAAATACATTCATTAAAAAAAAGTTTCTGTACAGTTATAATTTAATAGCGGATTTCTTTTTATTATTTAAAATTTCAAATATATTATTTTGCAATACATACATTAAAAAATAAACTAATATCACCTCGACATCTTAATTTTCTTAAGATTTTTTTTATTTAAATTTAATTTCTTTAACTTTTTTGAAAGTTTAAATCATTTGCTGTTGTGGTTTTGAGATGATGTAGTTAGTTCATTGAATATTTGAATAGAAGTGAATTAATGTAATCTAAATGTTAATATTATGCAGTTCTATAGGGAAGAGGCACTACGTTAATAATTTCCAAACGTTGCTCGTTCGTAAACTTCACCGTGATAAAAATGTAAACCTTGACTGACGTTTTGACATTGACAGATAAAAATACAAAATTGTTATGTCCCTACTGAAAAACCCTTTATTTGAGAAATTCTGCGAAACTTTGCTTAATGTAAAACTAGTAGACAATCAGCGGGTATGGTATGTGGGAACGCTAAACATAAGCAGAACTTTGGATCAAAATTAATAAGGTCGTTGGTTTCCCTTTTCCAGAGGCTTATTATGGTCTTCAGAGATCTTATGCAAACTCGATTTTGAGTCTGTATAACAATTTTTATGGAAAAGCGAGGCACTTCCAGGGCTGGAAGTATAATAAAATGCAAAGCTTTATTGAATACTTTCCTGCTGAGTAGTCCAATGGATTTACCGCTAACCTACGGCACCCTCTATATTTCGCGATGCCCATGGTATACAGGGTGTTTCTTAAACATGGACTGCTAATTGGGGATCTGGTAGAGTACTTTGGCCCGTTTGCTGATACGAAGCTTAAATATTTAAGTATCACTTATACACCTAAGTAATACTTAACGGGTTGCACAAAATACAAAGTAAGTCTAAAATATCAGTAAGTTAAACTTAAATTAAGCCGCAGAAATACAGGGTCTTCCAATAGGGACTTCCGAACTTTGACAGTTGATAGCGACCATATTGTTGAAGCTACATCTGTCAAATTGGCTGTCATTTATTCAGTCTGTTTTGCCAAATCACCATGGATGAATATAGCGTTCAACAACACGTGCAAATAATAAAATTGTTTTATCAAAATGGGTGTTCTCTTCGGGCAACGTTCCGCGCGCTTCGCCCTTTTTACGGTCGCCATAATCGTCCTTCCGAGAGGACTATTCGCAGTGTGGTGGATAAATTTGAGTCCATTTCAGTTCAGTAAACGATCAACCAACACCCGTACGTCGACGAAACGCAAGATCTGCCGAAAACATTGGCCCATTTCTGGATGAATGTACGTCAACAAACAAAATTGTCGAATTTGGGACGATACCAATCCACATGAGATCCAAGACCGTCCAATGCATCCCGAAAAAGTCACTGCTTGGTGTGGATTTTGCGCTGGCGGCGTCATCGGTCCATATTTCTTTGAGAACGACGTTGGGCAGGCCATCACCGTCAACGGCGAGCGCTATAGGTTGATGATTACCAACTTCTTTTGGCCTGAATTGGATCATATGTACACCAACGACATATAGTTTCAACAGGACGGGGGAACGTGCCACACACCTCACGCCGCATTGAAAATTCTGCACGAGCAATTCGAGGGCATCGTGCGATTTGACCCCGTTACACTTTTTCTTGTGGGGTTTTCTGAAGTCGCAGGTCTATGTGAATAAGCCACAAACTGCAGCGGCCCACAAAGCCAACATAACCCATGCCGTCGTCAAATTCAGCCTGATTTATGCGCCAGTCATGGAAAATTTGACATTTCGGATGCGCGCCACCCAGAGAAGCCGTGGCGGACATTTGAACCATTTTATATTCTATAGATAATGACATCGACAGGCATTTCAAACGAATAAAAAATGTTGATGATATCTCACACACACTTTCTTTTATTTAAATTTGAAGATAGGAAACGCTTAATGAAAGACCCTTTAGTAGATAATAGTAGCAACTGGAAATAAGCTATGATGATCTTTAGGTTTAAGTTCAACATAGCACTAAGTATTACTTAAATGGATATTTTTTATTTTTTTTTTATAGCAAAGGAAATTTCCAAGTCTCAGAGCACTCAGACTGGACTTTCGGTCCATTGTATTACCAGGCAGAACTTCTTTCTGATATAGTAGTTGAAGAAACTTGGATTTTATTTGTTTTTCTTCTATGCTCGGGTACCTGTAGTTGCTGTTCCCAGCCCAGGGTTGAACCTGCACCTGGTCACTCGAGGTGGATACTGAGTGTTCGATGAAAGAATTGTTGAAATTGGTACAGATTTGGCGAAGATGGAGCCAAGTTAAGAAGATGGTAGTTTGCTGTGTGAATGCGAAATGGGTAATAAATTGTGACAATACGCTGATTGCAAAAATGTGTGGTTGGGTTTTGAAAAATACTCAAAAAACTACTGAACTTAAAAATGTTGGAAAGTAAATGGATTTGTACCCGTTTTTTACAGGAAAACTATTTTGATTTTAAATCATGTATCAGTTTCCGAAATAAAATATGTATGATAGACAAAATGGCGTCTACTTTCCGCCATCTTGTGTGTTACGAATAGTCACATACTTATACTCGATTCCCACAACAAGACTAATATTTCGGCTCTTCTAATTCGGTAATAGACCTCTTGAAGTCTCACTTTTGTGTATATTTCCATTGTCTGTCAAGGTTTTACTTGAATCGTTTTTTAAAGAGACGGGCTACTCGTATATTATACCGTCCCTAGTTTTGCATTCCAACCAAATACGTCTGTTTTTGTAAGTCTTTTTATCAGACTGTTAGGGCGTTTTCAAACATTGATGTGACTATACTATTTGAGTAAACTGATCAATTGCAAATTCGGAGACAACTGTCAGCAGATAGGCACACCAATGTAAGTACGTCCTAATGGGCTTGCTATCCTCTTTGCTTTGTGACTTTATTTTAAATTTTTACTAGCTATAAAGAACTCCGGACTAGTCACATGGATCGTATGTAACTGCCGTCTGAACGTTAGCCCAATATAAAGCTAGTCTTTTTTTTGTTATTTTAAACAAAATACCACACATCATACCAAATAAGCTTGAACCACTGCTAGCTCTTTCCGACTCAGGCTATACAGAAAGCTAATATGGAGCTGAACGTTGCAGAAAATCTTTGGCTACACTGCACTTTATTTGTAATGGTTGTGTACTTCGGTGATTAAGTCAATACAAACCTATGGAAAACAATCAGCGAGTAGTATGTGCTTGAATCACCGATGAATGAGAAAGTAGTCGCCCTCATTCAGATTCTAAAGCTAGGTGACATGCTCATAGGCTGTGCATTGCCTGTAATGAACAGGAGCTGCAAAGATAATCTAGGTGAATACCCCTTAAATGAAAATAGATTGCAGAAATTGGTCAACGAAGACATAAAACAGTAACTCCTAACTTTAGGAGACTATGTTCAACTATTTCAGAGAGCAGTGTGAGATAATCAGCTCATTGACACTTGAATAATGCAAGAAAGACCTAAAGGCTGAACTATAATAGAAGAATTGTTTCGTACGACCGCTTCCGAAACAGTGCGAATACAAAGGATTTGTATTGTGTGACCGTAATAGATTTTTGCTTCGATTCGTTAAGTTTTCGTTCACTTTTGCTCACTACGAAAGAGCGAATGGATTCACTCTTTCGTAAGTGTACGTATGAAAATTTGACAAGCGGTCCGCCATCTAAGTACATACTAACCGCGATGAGAACCTTTGCTTCCGAACACATACCCCTATTATGGGCTACTTGAGCAATTGGCAGTACTGAAGGAAACATAACGTAGAATTATGACATTAGCTTCCGATTGCTACCGACTATTATAGTTTAGCCTTAAGTCGTGGAAATGGATTGATAATCTCATAAACGATTTTTGCTGCAGTTGCATGGACGCGAAACGACAGAGGCAATGAGAATTCATATAAAATATATAATAAAATAGTAGTACATATATATTTCCAACGAAAAAGTAGTAAATGCTTTGGTTTCAACTGCGGGATCCTCTCATGCTAGTGAGCATGCATGTAGAGGTGCAATAAGAAAATATAGGATACGTGTCAGTTCCAATATTAAGATCACAGAGGAAAATGAACTTAGTCCACCTCCAAAATTTGTCTTTTTTTTTAAGCGATTGAGACTTCCAGAACTTTCAAGTATATCAGCTTCCGACCCTTATTTACACCGAAACACTGAAGAGTGTACTGAGATCGAACAGAAATGGGGTACATAGAAGTGGAAACTCAGCGATGTGTCAAACAGTGGAAAACTAAAGAGTTTTCAAGTTCGAATCTAAGTTTGACATAACCTTCTGCAAATAATTTTTGTCACTTATGGACTAGTTAGTGAATTCAATTATTAAATGCAAGGCAACCAAGTCTCGTTCTAATTTGAACAGGAGACAACCTGAAACAAAACGCCCCTTCGAAATAAAGGAGTTGATATTAGAAAATATTTAGAATGGCTCGTAGAAAATGGCAAAATGAGAAAATTATCGTCTGAGAACCTCGTCCCTCGGATGCGCCCACCGACTACTTCTTGCGGAAAGTAAAACAGACCTCAGTTACAAGATCCGCCCTTGAAAGCACTAAGCGGAAAATGGATCGGAAACCCGAAACAAAAGGCTGATCTCTTCGCAGAACGGCTGTCGAACGTTTTTAAGCCATTCTCGTCAAATACAGCTACTGAAAACCTAAAGTTTGTTGATGAAATTCCCCGTGTCTCAGAGAAGTAAGAAACATGTGTCAATACAAGTTATCAAATAAAAAGTACCAGGGTACGATCTAATAACCTTACAGGTTTTAAAAGAATGTCATCAATATCCTTAAAAAAAAACTCCAATTTACCTATATAATAAACGCATGCCTAAAGATATGTCCTACATCATTGGAAAAAAAGCAAGGAAAGCCACCAACAGAAGTGACATCTTATAGACCAATAACGCTTATACCAATTAATGCAAAGGTTTTCAAGAAATTGCTCCTGAAAGGGTTTAGTAATATCACAGAAGAAAAAAGTCTAATCCCGAACTATTAGTTCGTTCCACAAGGAAGTGTCCTAGAACCAAAACTGTATCTGTTACCGGTGGATAATAATGCCATGATGGCTACTTTTGCCATGTAGATGATACTACAATATTAGTATGGGAAACTGCAGAATACAGTCAATAGAGTAAGAAATTGGATGCAACCATGGCGAGTCAAAATCAACTTCACAATTAGAAAGATAAATAATCTTCCGATATTCATCGGATGACTTTGAACGCGAAGTTAAAATGGAAAGAGCACATCAACAAGAAAAGAGAAGAACTTAACTTGAAATATAGAAAAATGCACTGGTTACTGGGAAGAAACTCAAATATGTCTACTCCGAACAAAATCAATATATCAGAACAAAATCAATATATTGACGCCTGTTTGGACGTATGGCATCCAATTATGGCGTTTTACAAAGAAAATAAATATCAAAACTATACAGATATTCCAAACCAAAGTCATTCGTGGAATAATAAATGCCCCTTGGCATATAAGAAATACAAATACATGCTGATAGAAGTAGTTAGTACGCACGCTGTGACATACAGTGGCGAACACATGTGGATACATCCTACTTAAATCTGACTTTGAGTGCCTGTAAAACCCTCGAATATACAGCTATCGCAATAATTTTTTTTAGTTAAATTCGTTATTTTTCGTAAAAGTAAAAAATATAAAAATGTCTTTCAAAATTGAAAGCCAAAATTAATTTTTAATTCATACAATAAAAAAAACTCAATGTATCCACTTTTGCACGTTTTAGTGCATTCGTTTTTTCTTACCTGGTAACGCTAATTTACGAGTGAAAAGCAAATTAAAAGTTTACAGTTAGTCGTATTGTTATGAAATTCATCAAAACAAATTCACATTTGGTTCAAAAGTTTGACTCAAACGGTTGTTTTTATATATATTTTCCGTAATATCCGTCTTGTAGTAAAAATGAGGAAAATACCTGAGTACTTAGAAAATCAAATTGTTGAAATGACAAAAAAAAGTGATTCAGCACGAAAAATAGCTAAACAGTTAGGTATTTGCCATCGAACAGTGCTTCAAGTCAGAAAAAGACGAAATATCAGCGCACCTGAAGTGAAGAAATCGCGACCAACATTGCTTACCGATAGAGATGCTCGAGCTATGGAGCGGCTGATGATTACCAAACAAGTGACAACACCAAAAGAAGCTGAACAAAACCGTTAGCGAGTGGACAGCACGTAGAGCTCTTCGGGGAATTGGCCTGACATCGACTGTTAAACAAAAAAAGCCAGCAGTATCATTGAAAAATGTAGCGGCGCGCCTGAAATTTTGCAAAGAGCACAAGAATTGGAGCGTAGATGACTGGAAAAGGGTGATATGGTCGGATGAAACCAAAATTCACCGTTTCCAGTCAGATGGTAAACAATATTATTGGCACCGGCCATATGAAACCTTGCAAAAGCACCAGGTGAAAGAAACCATGAAACATGGAGGAGGTAGTTTGATGGTATGGGGCTGCTTCACTTGGTGGAATGTTGGCCCGTCAGTGAAAATTAATGGCATAATGAAGAAAGAAAATTATCTTCGTATTTTAGAAGAAAATTTACCAGACTTCGTGGACGAAAGAGCATACCCAGAAGATGAAGTAAGTTTTCAACAGGATGGAGATCCTAAGCATACAGCTAAAATTGTTAAAAATTGGCTCGGTAGACAGACTTTTCATACGATGCAGTGGCCAGCACAAAGTCCAGATCTGAAACCAATCGAAAATTTATGGGCTCTTTTGAAAAAACGAATGGGACGGTATGATAATGCACCAAGGAACTTAGACGACCTTTGGTCCCGGATTCAGACGGAGTGGGCCAGTATTCCGCACCAACTCATCTAGAAACTAGTCGAAAGCATGCCCAAACGAGTTAACAGCGTCATTAAAGCCAAGGGCCTTTGGACTAAATATTAAAAAAGTGATATTCAATATTTATTTTTGAGCGTGAAAAAGTGGATACATTGTGTTTTTTTATTATATGAATTAAAAGTTAATTTTGGATTTCAGTTTTAAAAAATGTTTTTATAGTTTTTACTTTTACAAAAAATATCGAATTTAAATAAAAAAAAATTATTGCGATAGCTGTATATTTGAAGGTTTTACAGGCACTCAAAGTCAGATTTGAGTAGGATGTATCCACATGTGCTCGCCACTGTATATATATGTACGTACAAGCAACGACTGCAAAACCACATCAACTCCGAGATAGAAACCGTCTTAAACGAGACAATATCCGGAGATTGATAAGAACCAAGCTATGGCAAAGTACTTAAAACTTTAAACTTTCTTTAACGCGTTTTTAAATAAAAGGTGTCCCAAAATTCACGCAAGATTGGAATTTTGCGCCATTTGTGCGGTAAAGTGTTGCCAACGAAAAATAAAGACAGCGTGACATTGTTGCGCATTATTTTAAAAATAATGAAGGTTTGGCAGCTACAGTTCGCAATTTCATACAAAAAATGGCCGAAATAGTGATTTAACTTCATCAACTGTGAAGAGATTAATTCAAAAATTCAGGAAGACTGGGATCAATTAGTGATCTTAAGACACTCTGGCCGCCCTTCAACAAGTCGTTCAACACAAAACATCGAAGCAGTTTGTGAGAGTCTCTCGGCACCGTGGTCAAGAATTGGACACTTCGAGAAACTCTACAGCGTATTCTCACGAAAGATTTGCATCTCCATGCATAAAAAGTGCGATTGACTCAAGAACTGAAGCCTACTGACCATCATTGAATGGATTATGGAACAACAACAATTGAATGCTTATTTTTCATACAAAATCATCTTCAGCGATTAAGCTCATTTTCATGTTGATGGCTTTGTTAATCGTCAAAATTGTCGAATTTGGTTTTCAGAAAATCTACAAGTTATTGGTGAGAAACATATACATACACAACGTGTCACTGTTTGGTTCGGATTTTGGGCTGGAGGCATCATCGGGCTATTCTTCTTTGAAAATGCGGCTGGTCAGGCAATAACAGTTAATGGTGCTCGCTATCGCGACATGATGATCCAGTTTTTTGTGCCTAAATTGCAAAATATGGATATGGACGACATATGGTTTCAACAAAACGGTCCCACATGCCATTCAGCAAGAGAAACAATTCAATCACTGCATGAGGTCGTCCTGGTCGTGTAATTTCCGGTTTCGTTGATCAGAATTGGCCGCTCATATCATGCGATTTAACGCCGTTGAACTTGTTTCTTTAGGATTTTTTGAAGTCTAAGGTTTATGTCAACAAGCCCACGACTACCCACGCCTTGAAGGAGCAGATTGAGCGATGTATCAATGAAATTCAGCCACATTTATGCAAAACGGTAATGGAAAATTTCGAGTGCGTATATGCCAGCAAAGCCGTAGAGGCCATTTACCCGATATGCTACTCACATTTACAAAATTTGAATTAAAACCCTGTGTTTTCTATCAAAATTACTTCTTGCATGAATTTTCGAACACCTTTATAAAAAAGAAAAATCATTTGTCAATCATACATATATTGATCCTCATTAAAGATGCGTTTTTAGTGGCTTTAGAGTCGCACTTCTTGGAAACCGAGAACCACCAAGTGTCTTTTGAGATTTTCACCTTCGTTACAGAAAAAATTTCTAACACTGCGTCTCCACAGGCAATATTCGAGGCAATAAATTGCCATTGCCATTGCCTTAAAATTTCCTAGTGTAGACGCTCAAGCAATGGAAATGGCAATATTGCCCGCCAGATGGAAGGCAATGATTGCTTTCCATCGCAAAGGCAATGAATTTGACGTTTCGAAGTTTTCAAAATGGCGGAAAGTGAAAAAGAAGAACGCATGGCAAACAAAAAAACTTTTAGAAGAAAATTCTGGCGGAAAAAAAATGGCACGCACACGTTTGTTGTTGAATGACATAATTACATTTGACATTTGGATATTGCGAGCAATGAAATGCCCACCTAAATTTTAAATTGCCATTGCCATTGCCTGAAATATTGCCTGTGGAGACGCAGTGTAAGTTCGAATAAAAATGATTTAGAAAAAAAAACTATACACAAAACGAAATAAAAATAAAAACATTTGGTTTTACAATTTTGCTTTGCATATTTTTTTTTTTTATTAATTAAGTTAACATATTAAAATTAAATTATAATAAGAAATAAAAAAAATAAAAATGAATTCTAATTTAGCGGTCAAAAAAAATGTAAACACTTTATACATATTCATATACCTAATAACAAAGTTAATAAAAAAATATCATTTTTTTCCATAGTATTTTTCTACACATTTTTTTTTTTTTTTTACAAAAATTCAAAATTCAAAAATTCAATGAACTTAAAACACCATCAACCTCCAAGTGTATATCATTTTTTTTAATTGAAGTTTACTTAGTAGTCATATTATGCAGCTTATATTCACAATTTGCATTAAAAATTTTATACTTATAATATTTTATATATTTTTTTTTTTTGTTGATTTCTTTTAGAAAACTTTTTACCATTTTGTTTTTTCCATTCGTTTTTGTTTTAGCTTAGTTTAAATTACATTTGTCTTAGCATACTCTTGTTTTGTGTGAAAGTTCTGTTTTTAAAAAATATCATTAATTTTTTTTGTTTTGTTTTAAATACACAACTATATATTCTGAGTTTTACATATACAATAATTATATTTGTTTTATATATAATATATAACTGTGTTCTCTTATTTCATTTTTTAAAAAAAAGGAAAAACAAAAAAAAATATAAAATTAAATTATTTTTTATAACCTAATTGAATGTTGAATAGGATGTCGTTGAAGTCATCTATTAGTGAACATTTGTATAGGTAGGATAATGCTAGCCAGGATAAAAGAAAGCGTTATCCACGAGGTGGAGGTTGAGTGTAATGTATGCGCCGAGCTGGTATCACCGCATTTTCCTAAAATATGAAGAAAAGGATATGTTAGGTAAATGTTTCAAATAAAATTAAATTGACTTGTATTGCGTTGTTGGCAAGAAATTGAAGAATTTCCTGGTAAAATGTGTCTTGTTAATTGAGTTCAAAACATGCTAAGATAAATGTTATGTAAGGAGCAATGGCAGAAGGTGAACCATAAAAGGGTATATGGATGCATCCAAAACATCCACAGGAACTGGAGCAGGTGTGCACGGGCCCAGAACCAAGTACTAGGAAGCCATGCAAACTTTCCCCAGTATTTTCTAAGCAGAAGTTCATAAGATCGAAAGATGGGCCCAATTTAATCTCGACAAGATAAGATTATGTCGGACGGCCAAGCCGCCATCAAGGCATTAAGATCTCATGAAACCAGTTGTAAACTGGTGTGAAAGTGTCTTGCCAAGATAAATTGACTAAATCAAAGCAACCCTCTGTTGGGTTCCAGGCCAGAGGAAGACGAACCAGCTATGAACTAGAAAGAAAACGATCAGAGACTGCCTTTGTCGGATTAGAACCACTGCGGGCTTGAACCCCATACAAAGGAGGGAAGAGGATTGCAAAAGAGTGAAGCTTTGGGAGGAACTACTTAAGCGACAGGCCAAAGCACTTCACGGAAACACATCACATCCCTGCCATATGGCATCTGTCAAATCCATCTGTCATCCATCCATAGTGACAGGTAGTTAGTTCCTGAATGTCAGAAAAACCAACAAGTTGATGCCGATTTTTCTAACAAAATCTTCTTCAGCGATGAGGCCCATTTCTCGCTCGGCAGCTAAGTAAACTAACAAAATTGCAGAATTTTGGGTTCTGAGAATCCAAAATGCAATCATCACCACGCGTGACAGTTTAGTGTGCGCAGTTGACCGGCGGCGTGATCGGGCCGATTTTTTTTTGAAAACGACGAAGGCACCACTATTAGGATGAATTCTCTACACTATGGTCAAATGATAACCAACTTTTTTTTGGCCTCAGATTGAAGACATTGATGTGAGCGACATATGGCTTAAACAGGATGGGGCTCTTTATCCGGCTGTTTAATTTCGCAATTTGCCGACATCAATTGGCCACAAAGATCGTGTGTCTGAATCCGCGTATAACCAGAAAAGAAGTAAGGTCTGCATAAATATCAACAAAAAATGGCTACGCATTCTAAAAAGCTTATTAACAGGTCACTGTAGACTTAAGAAACGTGTCAGGAAACTAGAGATTCTGGATTGTCAACACAACATCGATCTTTAAGGGCATCCTCCAACGCAGTGAAATTGCAGCTCCGAGGAGGCAAAGCAAATGATTACACAATTATTTAACTTATTGCGCAAAGGATTGTCGGTGACGTTCACGTATTGCCGGAAAGAACAGTCCCATACAATTTGTGGTATACCTTCGTTGACAGTTTGAAATGTCAACCGATTGTCAACGGCGATGACAGTTTCTCTTCTCTCCCACTGCTTCCACCAATGAAAGTGCTTACTCTCAATTTGCCGACTGCCAACGGATCAACGGACTAAAAAAGTAGAAAGTAAACCTACTTTATCCGTCAAAATTCATACATGCGTCGGTTATGGGCCACCTTCCATAAGAATACGTATATTATATCTATGTGTCAGTTTAAAACGAAGCAGCAACGGATCAACGGATTCTATGGACCGGGATGAGTATGTTTCTGTTAATTTTCCTTTTAGGGTGAAAGAGAGCTGTCAGTGTCAAAATAACGTAATACAAAGATGGCCAACCCTTTAGTTACAAGGTCAGGAACAAAGTTGTCAACCGGGCCTTATCTGAATGAAACAAAGAGCTCAAAACGAAGATTACGGAACTGTTCAATATACTCGTAACTAAACGCTCATCATTTGTATTAAGTATCGAACGACCTACAACGTTGCTATCAGGAAACCCAAAAGTAAAACTTGGAAATCCTTCGGCGAATGAAGAAAAAGACCGACCTATTCATTCACAAGGAAGTTAATTAGAAGTGTATTCAGAGAAGAATGTATACAAAACCTACACCACCCATCTGACCAAGTTCGAAGAAGAAAAGGCCCTTTTAAAGTGCTCGCCATCCATTTAAATGTTAACACACATAGCTACCGCATACAAAACAGCTTTAATTCATACTAATGTGTATCTGAATAGAGCAATTAAACAGTGTACACCAGTACAAGAGATTATGATCCACATTCTAAAATGATTTTAATTAAAATTTTGTTCCACATATGGTATATATGTATGTAAATGGCAACAGTTGTACAAAATTGAGATTAACACAATAAAAGCAAAAGACTGTAACGCTAAAAGCGGTTCAACATCCCTGAAACACAACAATGTGATTTATGTTATGGATATTTTGTTTTTGGGTCCCTTTTTTGGCCCCAGCAATAACAAGAAACTCCATCGATATAGAACAATTTAATGAATTTAATTATAAAATTTCTAATTAAGCACAAAAATGGTTTGGCAACATTTTTGCATCCGAACAATTGATGAGCAACCGCAACCATTTGTATTTTATATTAGTCCAGTCAGATGGGCTTTGTTTAGTGGAAACGGACGGACAATTTTAGTATGCAGCAATAATAGTGGGCAATGAATTTTAATTGGCTTTGGTTTTGTTAGATTACACATTGAAGGATGAAGCTATGATTAAAATTGGAGGTATTTTATGCTAATCAGAGGTATAATCGTACGTAGTAAAAATTGACCTGCTATTGTTTTGCCACAAAAACCAGCTTGAATTAAGGTTAAAGTTTAGTCATAAAGTGTTGGTCGTGGTATTGTTTTTAAGCAAAAGTGTGTAAAATACAGGAAAGTAAATCAATTTAAATTAACTTTTGTATTAAATGGTAACAAATAGTCTTACAGCTTAGTATAATCTAATTTAGCAGGCGATAAAGTGGACTTTAATGTTTGACTAGTCATTGTCAACTAGCATGGGATTGGCTTTTTAAGGGAATTCACTTTCTTGGTGGGTATCTGTGGTATTGTGTTAACTCACTTTTCGTTTACCAACAATATCGGTAGATTTTCTAAATCTACTGAGAAAGGTATAAGTAACCGTCAAACTTTCAAAGAAAGACAATTTAACAGGTGGAACGGAACGGAACAGAACAGAACAGGGGTATTTAAATAAAAATCCATGCAGCTGTGAATGCAAATGTGTGAAATTGTCATACTAGGTGTGTTATAAATATACAGGGTGATTCAATTGGAGCTTACAAATTAAATTTGGCACCACTGCGGTTCAGTCAAGATAAACAGCTTATAATTAACGTCTGCGAATACTAAGTACTTTAACCACCCAGATTCGCGCATTGCAAAATGATGTCGGTATACATAACCATGTCGTGCCGCGGTTAAGAAATTAATGGAAAAATTGAAAATAGTGCATCCTCGTAGTGGCAGGTCACCCGGATATATAGCCACAGTGAGTGACATGTTCATGACATTAGCCATCGTTCTCAGCAATTGTGACTTCGGTGATTGGTCGTTAGAGAACCACCAAGTTGATGGCAATTTTTCTAACAAAATCATCTTCAACGATGAGGTTGACTTTCAACTAAATGGCTACGTAAACAAATAAAATTGTCGCATTTAGAGTCATGAATAACGCGATTAAAAGCTTACGTATAATAATGGAAAGACATAGCGACGCCTAGAGAGATCTGCATACCATCTTTATCGATCTGGAGAAAGTCTTAGAAAGAGTTCCGAGAGATTTCATATGGTTGGAGCTAAGATCTCAAAAAGTACCGTAGACGTACATAAAATGATACAATACATGAACATGGAAAACTACTCTTACTTAGCGCTAACAGCCCAATACAGGGCTGAGCCATATGTAAAAAAAAGGTAAAATGCACGGCGGGAATAACCGGGGAACTCGAAGTTAAAGTAGGAGTGCACCAAGGCAGTTGTCTAAGTCATTTACTTTTTAATGCAGTGGAAGATTTTTTGTTGAAGAAACACAGCAATAGAACTGGAACGAGTTCTCTACTTTGTGCCGACGATAGTGCTATCGTAAGTAGCGACGCGAAATATTGCCTTTCAGGATATATTTAATAATTGGATTGAGGCTTTGGAAGATAACAGTTTTAGAATTAGCCGTATGAAAACATAATATTTGCATTTACGAACAACACAAACACGATTGTTTTGAAATGCGATAAATTGATATCGTAATTATCAGGAAAATTGTGACGACCGTATTGTACATCGAGTGAATGTGGTGTGGTTAAAATGGCAAGAAAATGCCGCTGTCTCTTATGATCGAAAAATACCACTTAAACTCAAAGGTTTGCTTTATATGACCGTCGTACGTCCGACTTTAACATATGCATCCCAATGTTGAACGATGAATGGAAAATATAAGGGGAAAATGACAGGATGCCAGCGGGAGTTTCAAAATCAGACCTAATTAGAAGTACGCGTATTCATGGAAACCTTCATGTAAAAAAAACGATTGTGGAAAAGCTCTAGGCTGGGCACAACAACTGGTATTGCCATATACAAGATAGCGCAAAAGTAATGACTGAACTTGATTTAGCTATAACTTGAATTTTGAAGATGATATCGTTCAAATGTTGGCCTCCAACGTTTATGCGTTTTTTATTGCATTTTCCATAACTTTTCTCAACTACTTCCACAGGTATGTTCTCTATTTTTTGTTTAATGTTGCATTTCAGGTCTGTGAGAGTCTGTGGGTTGTTCACATAGACCAATGACTTCAAATAACCCCAAAGAAAGAAGTCTGGAATGATCAGATCGGGTGATCTGGGCCAATGCAAATCGCCAAAACGGGAGATAACACGGCTTGGAAAAGTGTAGTTCGGCCGTTGTGTGTGCACGTCTTGTTCAAACCACATGTCCTCCAACCCCAATTTATCCAATTCGAGAACCAAAAAGTCACGTAATATGGTTCTGTAGCGCTCACCAGTGACAGTTATCGCGTTGCCAGCAGTGTCTTCGAAAAAGTAATGCCCAATCACCCTTTCAGCACAAACACCGACACAATAGTTTTCAGTGGATGTAAAGGTGATTCGTGAATAATACGTGGGTTTCGGTGCCCCAAAAGCGAGTATTCTGCTTGTTGACATGTCAGGAGAGATGGGAATGTGCTTAGTGATGATTCATTTTGAAGGCTTTTGATGCGTTGGCTGTTGCAACATCTTTTTATATGGAAACATCTTCAAGTCTTTCACCAAAATACGTTGCAGAGACCGCCTGGAAATGCAGAATTGCGTGGCCCGTCGTCTGGTTGATGTTTCTGAACACTCTTCTACATCCTCGCGCACAGCATCAATATTGACCTTATTTCGTATTGAGCTATGTATGTGTTCATCATAGTGTTTTTCGCATCTGTTTACTACACAACTGTCAATATCACGATGACAGGAGACGCCATTTGCAAAAGCCGTAGACAATTTATATAGGGTCATTATTTTTGGGCCGAAGAATTCAGTTCGAAAAGCAATAGCGACCCAAGTTCCAGCCGAAGTTCGAAGAAGAGACAGAAGAAATAATCGGATCACTCAAATGCAACAACAACAGCAAATGCTCGGCCTCAGTGATGGTGTGATCCAAAAAAGAACGGCCTGTAGAACGATATTGAGGTCCGCAAACTTAGTCAATCCCACAAGCGGCGCAGCAGCAAGGCAGATACGTGGGAGAAATACTTAACATAAGATGTACGAGTACATACTCGTATGTACGTGTTACATATATATTTCAACGATTATTAAAAGAAAAAAGAAAATTGACTGGAATTTACCATTTTCACTGGATTTTTCCAAGTAACTCTGACTGAAAGGAAAGATTTGTGGAATATTAACAAGCACAGTCCAATGGTGTTTATCGGTAATGAATCAAGGGTAAATATACTAAAGTTGTGGTTGCAATGTAATTAGTCAGAAAATTTTAAAATGTAGGGGTGTAGTAAATAATTTATGCTCCTCTTCCCCTAGCACTGCTCTACCTGGTTTACCATTAGATACGGCCTGTCAAGTTTGATATACATCGAGTAGAAACCCTTTTACTTTCTTCCTTAAAGTTTCGTGCTCAACGGCGGTTTAAATATTTAAAACATCTTAATTCCGCTGTCATTCAAAGCTTCCAATTTAATTAAGACTTTAATTTAATGGAAATGGCTAAATCTCTACACATTTGTTTCAATTTGAATTTTTACCTGAATTTCTATGCCAACATAATGCTTTTGTATGTACCTATACAGTTAAAACACTTACCAAGTATCGTCAAGTTGGCGACCAAATGATGTTCCGGAGGTTTCAGTACGCCCCTATAACATGCATCACCAATTACCAACTTGGCTGCTGTCCCTTCCAACGGTCGATAGCTAATGCATACTCCGTGTTTGGTACCCTTATGTCGGGCTATTACGTACACGGTACCATTTTCCGACCATGAACCATGGCATGAATATTCTGCAAAAAAAAAGAAGACACACAAAAATGAGTAAAGAGAAAAAAAATTTAAACAAACACAGAGTGAATACAAATTTATGGATCTTAGGTACGGACACAATGGACGAACGAAGAATAATAAATTATTAACATAACACAATTCCATTCAATTGGCAGCACACACAGTAGTAGTGGAAATCAGAAATTCGCAAATTATACGTCGAGAAATGGAGAGCAAATTTAAACAGAGAAACGCTTCTACGAGTATATTTGTAGATCCATCAATTCCATCTCGATTGGAGAACATAAGAATTCAATTTAAAATTAATTTTAATTTATCAAAAATCGAGATCCTTCTCGAAGCAAGATGAACAGAAGAGAAGTGATTGCATAAATATTTTAATGGAACATGGTCACTCTAAGTGGGTCGAAACGGGCAGTATGCTGTGCTGTAGTTTTGCGGTTTATCCTGAATCAGCCGAAGCACACAGAGGAGAACATTTGTTACAAATTGAAAATTGGTTTTGGAATTTTTTATCTTATTTTGCAACTGTAGTGGGTCAACGCGGTGAATTTAGTTTAGCAGTATGTGGTTAGTTCTGTGGCGACCAATGTGGTTATGGAAAGCAAGTCAATTTGACATGTCATAAATACTGGTACACATTTAAACGCACTCATCGTGAAACTAGTACTGAACACATCCATTCTATATTGACAGGTATTCAATGAGTGACATTTATTTAGTATAAATGTAACTCGTTGAATACGTAAAAGATTTACACAAAAGTCGTTTGTTAATATGGATTGGGGCGATATTGAAAACCGTGTTGTGATAATTGGCCTTCACAAGTGTAATATGGAAAGAGGCGATATTTTCCAGACCTTGTGACCGCTTGGAATCACCCGGAATTTTGTGTATCGAACTGCTAAATTTTTTGAGGACACTGGTGGAGTAACTGACTGTCAATGATCGAGACGCTCTCGCACTGTCAGAACTCCACATGCGATGAAAGTAAAAGCCAGGATTAATTGGAAACCGCTGCGAAAGCAGAGAATCTTGTCACGAGTAATGAAGATATCGCAGAAATCCATGTCTCAAAGTAGAATAAAGGCTTGCCCATGCCAATTGAATGCGTAATTTTTTTTTACGAAAGATGAAATCAATATATTTCTCTTACACGAGCCTTGGATTTTTGATTGGAAGTTTTTAAGGATTCCAAGGAGCACGTAAGTCTTCTCCTTCTTTTGCTTATGGCGAAGATATCATCCGGAATAGAAGGATCAAATCCTCCCACTTTACTGCATCTATACTGGTCCGCCTGTGGTTTTTTGCCGGTACAGGATAAATAAGTGTTATATAAAAATCTGTACAGAAGGCCTAGAGATAGGATAACTCGTGGCAGGGCAAGAAAGTTGTTAGGAAATGATTAGCAAACAGGATGAATTTAAGCCCGCGGGCTCCAGACTTCAAGGGAGACCGAACCTTCAATATAAATACCAGGCGATTGAAGTTGCCAGCAGAAATAGGACACAATTTGCCTGGGATCGTGAAACATGAAAACGTGCTCTGCTTCATGCAGAGACCGTTCATGAGTCGAGAGCTCTTCAAAGGCAACTCACAATCTGACCACTGATTTTAGTTATACGCCCTCCACAGAATCCTTATGCATTGTTCTGATATCGTTTTTCCTTCACCAACTGTGATTACCCTCATGTCGACGTTTAGTACTTGATTGTGCCTCCATATTAGTTTGACTTTAATTACTTCCTAGCATCACTGAGGGAAAGGTTTTGCATTTTCGCTACCAAATCCAGCGTAGAACTATAATTTTGAAAAATTAACATAAGAAATCGCTTTCAAAATGCATAATTCTCACGTCAAAACTTTTTCCCCTAAGTCGGTTCAACTGAGAGCAGGACCCTCCCTCTTTGGAATGATTACATTAATTTGCCAACAATTTTCTCACTCGAATACGCAATTAGCTGTGGCATGAAAAATACTTATAATTTCAATAATTACAATGCATGAGGTTGCAAGAAAACTCGAGATTTACGACACCAAAGAGCGCTGCTCAACTGCCCAAAACTCCTAAAAGAAAATAGGGAAAAATCCCTAGAAACAGTGAAGGAGGAAGGAAGAGTGAGAAAATTTATTATTCAACCATAATTTTCTTTTCCCATTTCGGGAAGAGCAAGCAGCGCCATCATCAAAAAAACTGAGGGGGTAGTTCGCCAAGCGCTAATAGATCCTTCATGTAAGGCGCAAAACAGAAATTAGAGCTGGCACAAGGAGCCCAACACGTACAGAGTAATGAAATGCAACGGCTATAATGGGGAACAAAATACTGGACCATTAAAAGGGGGGAGAACTCAGTGAGTGTTTTTATTTTTTTGGACCATAATCGGAGCAAATAAGAAAAGAAAAATCAGATGAAAGTTATTTTGCCAGCACTGTTGCATAAGGGCCCGCAACCGGCATCGACAAGAGTTTCCTGAATTGTGCAATTCAGCATTACTCGCACAGAAACGAAGGACTTAAACTGAAACTCAAATAGTAGACAGAGGTGGGAACAAAAATGCAGGATGACAACGAAATTATGCAAATATCCAGCAAGGATTGCATTTTATGTGTTTTTCTCCATTTATTCACGTAATTTTCGTGTAGTCCTTATTATGTTGTGCCTTGTGTGCTTCCCGTGCGCCATGCCATGCCACTCGTAATCCATTTCTTGTTGACATGGAAGTGTACCGTGCGACTGGCATCATTGCAAGTTTGCACCTAATTGGACTGAAGCGAGTGCAGCACGTAGTTTCTTACTTTCCGGGGTGAAATATGAAAGACGATGACAAGGACGACTTTTTGAGTCACTGCTGCTGGTTTGTTTAATGTCTGCGCATATTTTTCGAAAGTGTGAAAGGAACAATGTGAAATTTAATTGTATTTTTGGAAAATTGTTTACGAGGTAAATAGGAAACTTTTTGTCTACTTTAACGATAGGGCCAACTGAATAGAGTGGTTTTGGCTTGTAAACGAATGTCCTCGATAAAAGGATGAACGAGTAGTGAGAATCGATAAACGAAAGGTGAATTATTCACAGCGAATTTAGCCTTGAAACTGGTTCCATTTTCGTATTTTTCATGTAAGTTTTGTTAAGGACGAAATTGTTTTTCTAAAAACCGGAGCGAAATAGTCTGTAACACTTGAAATTGGGGTGTAATTTCTGGACAGATATACCCAGCCTTATAACGAGCCTATGTCCACATTTTTAAGCCAAAGTAACGGAAACGTAACGCTTAAGTTTAAGCCGATATCGACCGCTATTCTAGACAATCGAGGTTTTAAGGACAATCTTGCGCAAGGAGCTTAAAAAATGAAGAGAGCCAGAAATGAGATTTTTTAATAATTTTTCCCGACTGGATATGCCCGAAGTGTTATAAGCCCAGGCGCTGCCTGGACTCGATGACATTCAGCCAGCTGCTCCAAGAGTCAGATAAAATGATTGTTCCGTTCCACTTTGGATCTACACGAAATATTATACTTAGCTCTGCCATATGCTGCCAGATACTGGAGGTACGAATCATATTCATTTCACATCTAAAGACCAGACACAGGTATTTGTCTGTTCTCCTTAATGCTGACAACTTTGGTAAGTTTTTTTTTTATTAGAGGTGTGATTGAGGACAGGTACATATGTAGTTCGTTGGATACAGCGCTACGTGCGGTACTGTTCACAAATGTGTTTTTCTCCTTTTTTCGATCTGCGTAGAGTGAAACTTAATACCGGTCTTTGCGACTGAATTGGGGTCATGCTAAAGTCACGCATAATCAACTGTACATTTCTAGTTCTACCTTTATATTTTGAACAAAAAGCAAAGGGTAACCTGCAGATGGATATATGTACACAGCAGAATTTGAGACTACTAAATCTCATTTATTTACATCTCTACTACAGCAGCATATTGATGAAGACTGAAATCAAGCTCAGAGAAGCGGAAAGCAAAACTCCATGGCCATTCACCTAGTCTGTCGTGGGCAAAAATATAATCTTTCTGCGACAGACTACTTGCCTCCGGTAATAATATTTGATAGAAAGTTCACTACTAGAATTCACGACAGAAGTGATTGGATTGATCTCATTTTTACTAACAAAGTAAAGCTGGCCTTATTTGTGTACCAAATCCATCTGGCTGAAGCTGGAGTCTTCTGTAAATATCTAGGGATTAACAAATATCTAGGCTGAAACAATGATCAAGGATGGTAATATAGTCGGATAGATCAACACTGTCCATGTTGAGAGTCAGGCGGCTACTAAGATTCTAGTCGCTAACAGTTAAATAAAGGCCAATTAAATTCTGCAAGCCATCACTAAACGGGGCAATGAAAGAACTGATGAACTCAAGCAAGAAAATGGTCGGAACTGGATTCTCCCTATATCATTCAGCAGTACTTATGAGGCAACATAAATTGACCACGATAAAGAAAAACCTTAAAAGTGCAAAGATTGGCTTGAATATGTGCGATAAATTTTGGAGAATACTACTCGTATCAAAACTGACATAAGGCAAGATACTCTACCAGAAGCTGAACTGGCAAAGGTCTAAGGTTTGCATAAGAAGAATAAACAAAACAAAATCCCCAACCCTCACATTATTACCCAGACCTAAAAAAAAGTAGGCGTGGCGTTGTGAAGTCTATTTTCTCGATATTCAAGAGATTTAATCACTGACAGAACTTTTTTTCCGAAAAATTTGGGCGTGGCTGCCACCATTTATAACCCTAATTTTGGGATTTTCATAGCATTTTTAAATAAAGTGCACAACTGTGCCGCACTTTATTTGCAAATCACATTTGAAATTTAAATAAAAACGTCTTGAACAATTTTTTTGACAGTTTTCCAAAACTTTGTACACCATATTCTTTTCTATGTGAAATACTGCTTATATATTGATTTCGAACAAAATCGGTTGAGTCATAGCCGAGAAAAAGCAAATTCTCAAAAACAGCTAATAAGTAAAGTACCGTTATAAACATTTCTTGGCAAAAACCTGATACGCCATCTGTTGGCATAATGCCCACTGTCACTCGAATATTTAGTTCAAATAAAATCGTAAGAGCCTTTTTCGAGGAAATCGATTTTTTTCGAATTCGACCATTAGCAAAGTACCAGTAATTTTGGGGTTAGAAAGAAAATTCCGATTTCGCCTCGAATTGTGACCCTACGGACCCCCGATATGAAGTTTCAAGAGAATCCGCAGTGGCGTTTAGGTTGCAGTCCAGCGCACATACTTATAAACAGGCATGTTGACAGGCAGCCAGGCAGACGGACAGAGAAAATTGAGATTACTTGATACTTTTTGAATTTCTCTATTTCAGTGATGCCAAGTTTGATAAAAATTTGGGGATCGAACATTTTCAGGAAACCAATACTTGGGTGCAAGTAAAAAGTTCAATCATTACTGAAAATAGCTTCAAAAATCTTGTTTTTTGAAGGAAACTTCCATAAAAAGTAGGCGTGGCCATATATAATGTACGGACAAAATGTAGAGAAGGTCGGCGTCCATATATGTATTTGGCTAAGAACATTTTTTCAGTTGTAAATAGAATATATGGAAAAACAGGCATTTTAAGTTTCGATCCCGTGGTGTGCTGGGCGTTGCTAGAGGGCAAATCCAATCTTTTACGGCTTCGATTTCCAAAAAAGCTTAAAAATATTTAAAATCTCATTTTCTTACCTCAACATAGCGGACGGTAATTGTAAACTAAACAATCACCTCAGGCAGCTAAGCCTAGAGCTAGAGGGCCAGAGAGCTTTGTCACAACCGAAGCGATAATTTAAGCGCAGTTAAATAAATTATTGCTATTAGATGGTTACGTAGTTCGATGGGTTCTGACCTGACGGGCATAGAATGCATTCAATAGTACCCGCAACGCAGAACGCTTTCTATGTGGTCAAAGCTTCAATGAACAAAAGGCAATTTCAGCAAGGAAATGGGGAATACAAAGAATTTGCAAAAGAAGTTTTCTTTTTATTTAAATGCAAATAAAATAAAAAAAATCCTTTCCCGGATTACTGAAAAAGGGCTGAAACTCTAAATCTTGATTAGGTATTCATGAGGCAATCGTTTACATAATAAATCGCAAACGTTTCGTTTATTTAGGCTCCCTTAGGAGTTAGCTTAATCTTTCTTGATATCAACTCAATCAAGCATTCAAAAACTCCCACAATGACCAACTTTACACAATTCAATTCTCAACTCAATTTGAGTCAAAAAAAAAAAAAAAACTCTTCCTCTCATGTTAACAGTGATTTTTTCTAATGGAAACCAAATCCAACCCACACGGACTAAAAACCGAAGATTATCCATGAACGAACAGAGAAGCCATCAAAGGGTAGAAATTCCGCGATAAAAAACAAATTCCCATTACCCTTGACTACTTACCACTACTGTGTGCATGTATGACTAGTAATACAATAGGATTGACTCACCCTCATCCCCGTCTTCGTTACATTGCGGCCGAACATCGATTAAATTCGGCCCAGTACATCCGATCCACAATTGTCGCTGCGCTTTGTAATTGACAATGCATCCGGGTGCATCCCGTCTGCTGCGCTGCGGCAGCATCCTTGTTGTTTCATTCAGTTTCACAATACTATCTCCATTGGTGCTGCCGCTACTGTTGCTACTGCTAATGATGCCATTTACAATGGGATCCCGATACTCATGCTGGTGCTTTTGGTGCTTCGGTTGTTGCTGCTGTTGGGTGGCGGCGGCGTCCTCCACTTCGTTGGTACTGCCAGTAGCAATTGCAATTCTTCCCGATTGAACATTGTCGTGGTTTAATTGTCTCGGAGGTAATTTTAACAATAAACTACTCGTGGTATCATCATCAGTTCCATGATTCAAATCATTCGTTTCGATTGCACCCACTGACAATGCCGATTCTGATTCCGATGTTGTTGCTGATGCTGCTGCTGATGCTGCCGCTACTGATGCCAATGATGATGATGATGATGATGATGGTGATGATAGTGGTGGTGCTTCGGCTGATACTTCAGTCGATGCTGGTGAATTTGCGTCACGTCGGCTCCTAATTGGAAGTCCTCTTGTATTCGAATGCCATGAGGTGTGCCCCAATTCCTCTGAATTGCGAAAGCTTAATGTTGTGTGCCTGTTTGAGTGGGTGTGCGTCCGAGAAAGAGAAAATAGAGCAATAGGATTTCGAGAATGAAGGGAGTTGATTTTTTTTGTTGGGTTTTGTTTTAATCCTTGCATCAAACTACTGTTACGAGTATATGAAATTAATTACCTCTTATGTGCGACATCATGATGATGGTGTCCATGCTGGGTATGTCCTTTATTGTTGTTATGGTTACGTTTATGCCTAGAAGCGATATATGGCGGTCCGATAGCACCACGTAAATGATATAATCCTTCCAGTGGACAGATTTGAGGATCTGGATTGCTTGCTGAAAGAGAGAAAATAAAAAAAAAAAATGAACAATTGTTCGAATTTTTCAAAAGGAGATTATGTACGATAAATTTCTATTCAATTCATTCACTCTACAAGATGATTAATATTCCTTTTGATAGAAAGTATCCAGATTCAATCTGAAGGTCATCTGTTCTTCAATGCAGAGATCAAGATTTAGAATGTCTTTAAGGACTTGTGTTTCACTATTTGAGTCAAATTTACAGAATAAGAAGGATTGGAACTAACTAGAGATAGGGTTTTTCTAACCTCGGTAGACTCGATAAGTTAAATCGCTCCCAAAAGGACTCTAAAAGAGCTGAGGCCCTGAGTTTAGAACTTTTCACGGTCTATATACCTGAGCTTTGCGGATATTCATCTGGAATGTGCGCATATTGTACAAGCAGGAAGATGCTCGGAAACGGGAAATTGTTCCTAATACGGAACGACTTACATTACAGTTGTCATGGTAGGGCGTGCCGTTTAGACTTAGCTTCATTCTTGACTTGAAGACTGCAAGACTCAATTAAGAATAAAACCGAACTGTACGACTCTTGCAATCCCGATGCGGCAAAGGTAGCAACCAAAAGTCATTAAGGACAAATAGTGTTACAGTGATCTAAAATTCAAAACAGACAAGACGAGGGATTTTTGGATGTTATGACGGGTATTCTCATATGTATTCGAATCGTAAGCATGAAAAACAGGCCGATTTTTTAAACTCTACAACAAATAACACACAAAATACTTAAGACCCATAAACGAAACAAAACGAACAACGTGCTCATTAGTCAATTTCAACGACTGCTGTGAACATGACAAAATTCACCACACGGTGATCAACGACAACGTCAAAATAGAGAAGATACCCCAGGGCATTGTTTCTCCAACTAAAGGGTGACCAGATAGCAGTTATAGTTTTTCCAATTGTTATGTTTCAGCAGCTGTAAAAATTACCTAATGACATCCAGCTGTCAAAATATTCAGTAAGGTTTGCCATTTTAGCATACATCGTTTGACGCTTCCCGAACGTGTGGAAATTATTAAAAAATATTATCGAAATTCCAGCTCAGTTGTAAATACGCAACGTGAATTTCGTCGTGAGGTCGGTCGTCATCATGGCTTCAGTGCGTAGGCAATTCGTCACAGCGTGGAAAAGTGTGAGCGTTTGACCTTATGCTACCAATCAGATAGAGATCAGTGCGAAGTGAAGAAAACATAGCCGCCGTAGCGGCCAGTATCGAAGAAGACCCAGAAATGTCGATTCGGCTTCGATCGGCTGAATTGGGCATCGCTAAAGAGTCAACCAGGCTTATTTTCCGGTTGGATTTGGGCCTACATCCTACATTGTATAAGAATTGAAGCCGGACGACCATAGACGCCGTGAGTTCGCTAATTGGGCGCTGGAAATGTTGGCCGGAGATCCGAATTTTGGCCAAAAAATCATCTTTTCAGACGAGGAACATTTTTGGCTCAGCGGCTATGTCAACAAGCAAAATTGCCGTTATTGGAGTGACCACAATCCACAAGTGTTCGATCAAGCATCAACGCATCCACAAAGATTGATTGTTTGATGCGGTCTATGGCACGGTGGCATCATCGGACCTTATTTCTTCTGAAATGAGGAAGGAGACACCGTTACCGTCAATGGTCCTCGGTATAGAGCGATGTTAACCGATTTTTCACATATTGGACCGAGTCATCAAAAATTGGACCAATCGCTTGAAGCACTGAAGCGAAGTCAAGGCGGCCATTTAAATGATGTGCTATTCCATACATAATGGCATGAATGTTGCTTCAAAATAAAGCTAGAATCAATTTGATATCCTTCTTATCTGGTCACCCTATACTTATCACTCATCAGTTATAAAATTTTACGTAAGTGTAAGTGATAAGCGTTTTACGGACGAAATTTAAATTCCGCTCAATTAATATTTGAAAAGTCAAGCACTATGTACTCACTTATCAAAACTTGATTGAATTCTTTTCATTTTTTCTTTCCGTAAAACAGAAAGTTATCGGAAATAGTGATAAAATGATAAATGATAAGGTCCAGGGCATTATTTCTACTACTAATCATTCATCACTTATCAGCTTGTAATTTATATTTGATTTTGATAAGCGTAAGCAATAAGTGCTTTACGAACAAAATTAAAATTTCACTCACATAATAGCTTAAGCATTTTTCGCTAAATGAGTAGGTATATGTATGTACATCCATTATCAAAACCTTTTCAATTCTCCCTTTGGTGCAGCACAAAATTAACAAAAATTATGATAAGTCTGTACATGATAAGTGATGATACCGAAAAATTTATAAGTTAGTGAAATGTAAATTTTATTCGTAAAATATTCATCACTTACACTTATCAAAAATAGATTTAAATGACAAGTTCATATGTGATAAGAGGTTGGAAAAACAGGGCCCAGTTAATTGTATCATTTTTACTCTAACTCTACGTTAAGCAAACTCAAAAATTTGCTACACATAGAATTAATCACTCTTATCGAATACGGTCAGGGTTTTTTTTAGATACCATGATTGGTATTCCGCTCACGAATTCAAAAAATTGTCAAAAAATTGCACATTTGAAAAGGTCATGTCAAAAGAAAGACTTTTCGTTCCATGTCTGCCTGTATGTTTGTTCTCACACGGCTCGATCGATAGCCATTGAACAGATTTTGATGAATTCTGATTTGTACCTTTTTTCTGATATTTAGGTATCTATTCGTAGTTTCGTCTAAAAACTGTCAGAATGGAATGGGGTGTGAGTGAGATGTGGGAGACGGTGTTTTAAAAATATTTAAATCATATTTGTTAGGCGTTCAGGCACTGCGAATAGAGAGACCATGCCAGAGACCATTTTTTAGGGCAGCAGTACTTCAATTTTCCTTATGAAAGCTATAATTACAGCTGCGGAGGAGTTCCTTAGGTCTAATGGAGATATTATCTCCTTAAGGAAAAAGCTTCTCCTACTTCTACACAGAGCTACACAGTCACATAGTATGTGTTATGCAGTTTCGTCCTCTGCACAGGTCTCAATTGCGTAAATCTCGGCCTGGAAAACACTAGGACTCTTTCCAAGTGATTTCGTGATCTTGGGTCCATACATACCGGCGCCAACTCCTGAATCCATTTTTGATCCATTGGTATACCAAACGATTCCTTTTGGATCAAGCAACGGTCCGCCATTATTTCA
Source organism: Pocota personata (assembly GCA_963082735.1). Classification (NCBI taxonomy): domain Eukaryota; kingdom Metazoa; phylum Arthropoda; class Insecta; order Diptera; family Syrphidae; genus Pocota; species Pocota personata. The sequence goes on along the minus strand of OY720429.1, from coordinate 259,097,088 downwards.
CATATCACGGTTTGGGATCTCAAACCTTCTAACAAAGCAGAGTGATTTGGGCGTAAAGTCAGAAACCGTGCTGAGCATATCTAGCTCGGGAAGTGAACTGCGAATTGCCACTTTTTTTTATGAAAATGTGTAACGGTGTAAGTCCGATTATGGCTTCTATGGCTGTTGTGGGCAGGTGTGCATAGTACCTGTAATTCCGAGGCAAGCTAATCTTTGAAGTTTGTTGAGTTTGCTGATGGTTGTGCCCTCCTTGGTTTTCGTCCACCAGGCAACGGACGCGTATGTAAGGATGAGTCTTACCACCGTGTTATATAACCAGAATATGAAATTTGGGGACAGACCCCAGGTGTTGCCATACATACGGCGACAGGTCCACATGTCAGTGGTTGCCTTTTTTTCTTATCCATGATAATTCCTAGATATTTTACCTTGTCGGAAAAATGAATGGTTGTGCCATTTAGAATCATTGAACCAATGTTCAGCATTCTTCTTCTTGTAAACGGTACAACGACTGCCTTACTAGGGTTTATCGATAAACCCTCGCCAGCACACTAGTCCGAGACTACACGGAGTGCATTTGGCATGAGTTGACACACATTGCCTTCTTGTTTGCTCCTCATATTTTACTCTTACTCCATTCGATTTTAATCAATTTCAATTGGAACTACTAATGTATCAGTCTAAGCCTAAATGCCAAATTTCATTGAAATCTGTTCAGGAATTCTTGAGTTAGGCTGCATCCCCAAATCCCACTCACACTTTATCAGATTTTGGCAGTGATGGAGCCCAGCAAAATTCCCTTAATTGCCTCGAAGAATGTGCATTATCGTGATGGGACAAGAAACACTGACGGAGCTTCCAGGTCATTTATTCTGAATGGCAGTTTTTAGTTTTCATAAAACTTCAACGTAATAACGATAATTCCTTTCGTATTCCAGAACACTGTGGACATTACTTTTCAGACTGACCTTTCTATTTCGGATATTTTAGGTTCATAACTTAGCTTTGGCAACCACTCTTTTGATTCTATTTTTGGCCTGTTATACACGAGTCTCATTCCCAGTACAAAAAGGTTTTCTACATCCGGTTGAATCTTGTTTAACAGATTCAGATATTTGGACTATGTATTCGAGCTCGAATTTTGAAACGAAAATTTCCCATTGTGCATAAAATTGGCTTCTTATAATACCATCTGCTACACCCTAGTATGTTCTCAAGAGCCAAAAACTTCAAGAAAAACAACAGAGAGGCACAAAGAAGGTCTTTGGCCTTTAACAAAAATGTATTACCGTGCCAGGTGTTGGTTAAAGTTAAATGTCAACACATTCCCTAATATTTACTACATTCTTTTTGGTAACGCCCAGGTACGAGTATGTAGAACATTTTTCATAATTTTCTCGATGATTTAAAACCTTCACCTTATCAAAATGTATTACTCGTACACTGATTGTGAAGACGAAAGAAGTGGCTACTTTGCACGCGTGTTACTTTTAAAATATTACCCTCGTAACACAAAAGCAATAAATTTATCCAAATTATTGCGTGCTAACCGCGTCAATCATTAATAATAAATATCGTGTCCAACAATCTTTCTCTTTCATAGTTAAATACACGTGCTGCTAGTTCATATATCAAAAGACTAAATTTAAATATCAAAAATCGATCTCTGATGTGTAACACCAAAAAATGCTTTAAGAATCGAAATTCCATGTAACACATGTACTCGTAACGCCAAGATACATCGCATAATCTGATTAGTTACATCATTTCATTATAGGAACATGTAGGACATTTAGTTAAATTGGAGATAAACTCCTAAACAAATCAATGAATGGATTCCTCATGATCTTGTTATAATCGCATTTCAATTCACAAACAATACACCCACATGCCACACTTACAGTATCTCCTTTGAAAATGACAATGGCAAACGCCTTCACCTATACAAAGCATCGCAATATTGTTTCACAGAACCTTTATGTTTTCAACCTACGCCTATGCCACCACCAAAAATTAAAACAAAAAAAAAAAAAAATGCTCTTGTTATTGTGGAGGAAAGTTTCTCCCGAAAATGAAACGATTGTCAAAAGATAAAACTTTCGTACAAATTTTCATTTGCCATACAGTTTGGGGCTTTCTTTTGTTTCGTGCCACTGCCAAAGGATTTTGTTTTGAAATCTTTTTTTCCTGCTTTTTTCAAGTCAATTTAGCAAACAAAGTGGTAAAACAAGGGGAAAACCCATTCTTAAAGTGTAATCAAGGTGAGGCTTCGTTTTGTTAGCAATTCAGTGGTGCATGTTGCGAAATGTGATCGTGGAGGTATTTTATGGTAAATAAATTGTGAAACATGACAGACAAACAGGACTTTTACTGAATTTTAAATCAGATCTTCGATTCCTGAGGAGTTTTACGAGTATATGTTTTCACGTTTCTAAGATAAAAAGCTTAAGTGTCAGAGAGGTCGATTTCCCTCTGCCGAAACACTGTTTTCCATTCATTTGATGTGCCCGAGGAACATTTTTTTAATACAGGTTGTACGAGTATTGTTGATCGCATTGATAGCTTTAAGTTTTTCCCGGGTACAATGACAAGAACACAAGAAATGAAAAGAAACGTCGTGGTTGTTGCCATATGTGCAGACCACAGTGATCTCGAAATATCACGCTTTTTGAAAGTAGCCCGTTGGAGTTGGAGTTGGAATTGGAGGCTTTTAGCGGTGATGTTTCGACTTTTTCGAAACGTAAAAAGCATTCAGCATTCGGACAGCAAGAAAACCCCAGAACTTGTTCAACAATTACAACATCGTATTTACCAGGACCCTGGAACGTCGATCAGGTTAATTTCAATGGATCATCAAGTGTCTGAGCATAGGCGAAACTCTCTATCACGGAAACTAAATATTTATGTAAAAATTTTGAAAAAAAAAAAATTAGAGCATGCAAATTTATGAGGAGGTAGGGCAAAATTATAGCAAATCTTCTGGCACAAACAGTTCTTTCAAAATATTGGAATACATTGGGTGAAAAGTCCCCACCATACTCGTATTCCATATTCATCCGATTTTGATGATTTTCAGACAAATACAAAATCAAAACCCAAATTTTATTAAAATCCGTTGAGTGGTTCTTGAGTTAGGCGTATGAGAAAGATGATTCGAAAATGTTCTAAACCCTCCTCATATTCCATTCGGTTTCGATAAATTTCAATTGGAACTACTAACGTATCCAGTCTAAGCTTAAATGACAAATTTCATTGAAATCTGTTCAGGAGTTTTTGAGTAATTGGCGGTGTGGTTCATGAAAACTTCCGATATAAGTCTTATGTCATGAGAAGTGGCCAGTTTATGTCGGAGGAAACGAAAAACCAGCGTGTGCAGCTCCTCAACACGTTGAAGCACCCGGAAGATCCAGACCTTCATTAGTTTTTTTTGTCCAATACCAGCAGAGGAAACGATAGATGACTGTACGTAGAGGCTTCAGATGTTTCTCATGTGATGCACATCAAGTTTCCTGCCAGTGTGATGGTACTTGGAATAGTGAGCTTTTCCACAAGGTCTTCGAGTGAATATATCGCCACGCCTGCCGAGCTCCTCTTACGAAAATATTCGCCAAGCATGTCCGAGTGTGTGTGAATACTTAAAAGCCTGCATAAATGTTATTAAAAATTAGTCTTACATTCTAACAGACTTCTTAATGCGTTACTGCAGACTTAGAGAACATCTCAAGAACCTGGTAATGGAGGAAAACGGAAATTACAGATTTTGCGCACATTCTCAAGGAATATGAATTACTCATCCACAAAAGAGGAGACTGGTATATCACCTATCAGAAAGAGATCTACAATCGCTAGATTCACTCAAGGACAATTGGACTGGAGGAGGTGATCTAGTTTGTTTATCTCATCAACTGGAGCTTCGAGTCGGCAGTGCACTTAAACCTATATTCTTGTTCAAGATACCAAACATTTTTTCAAATCTATTGGGTGAAAGGGCAGGAAATATTCGTACTCGTATATCCTTTAAAGAACTAATTTAAGCCTTATACCTATAAATATTGTAATATGCGAGCTACGGCTCGAGTAGATAAAACAATTATTCTGTGAAATTATTTCTTTATTTTCTAGTCTATAGAGCAATTCAGGTTCACACTATACTATTCTTCGCAATCCTTTTCTTACAAGGTCTCTGTCCTCTCAAATCACTTTATCTCCTTTCAATTACTTAATTCACAAATCCAAACTAATTACTTCTTCTTGTTAAATCTCAACTTTCAATTTATCACAAAATTACAACTTCGTCCATTATCACTTTTCTAATCTCTTCGCCACAGTTTAAGAACTACTGTTCCTTTCTCAATCGCCATCTGTCCTTATATAGCAGAAGTATCTGATAGCCAGAAACTTCTAGCAAATTCTTCGACCACTGGAACAAGAGAAATTCTGATGTAATAATTCTTGCAGTTATAATTCCCTTTTATCCCTGATATTATCCGTCTCTTTCGTTGACTTGAGCTGTGGAGACTTCATCCCAGACACGAACCTCGAATGAAAGGACAGTTCGAACCAAAATTCTGCCAGAATGAAAAGTCACTTCGGAATTTGTTGCGTCATACTTTTAGGGAGCGTAGTTATTATTATGCTACAATATTTAAACGCCCTGTTAGAAACAGGAGTTTTGATTTTACGTACACATTTCGAGGTTACGACAAATGCTAACAATATATAAAAAACATGTACGCAGAACAGAACCAGCTTGCGACGCACATTTGAGCTCGGGAGTTCAAATTACAAATCTTTTCAAGATATTCACAAACAAGAACAGATTTCCATCATCAAAGTCTGCCATTTTGAAGGATTGCGTAGAATTTTTAAAAATTAAAAAAAAAATTGGCATTCGTCTTGCAGAGAATTTCAGAAACTAAAATTTGAGTATGACGGACTGTTTTCGAGATATTCACCGTCAAAAACTATTTCCACTAACAATAAAACTATATTACTAACAACTTTCGAAAATTTCCATTTTACAGGGAACAATTTCGGCTGTAAATATTCTTTTCGTAGGACAAAATGTTTTCCACAATTAGTCTCGGCTTTAAGTCGGACATTTTGGAGGATTTTCCGAAAATTTTAACAAATTTGGCATTCATCTTGTTGCATAGAATTTCTATACCCAAGATTTCGGTCGTAGTAATTTTGTTCGTATGACGCACTGTTTTCGAGATATTCGCACTCAATAACTATTCCCATCATTAGGTTCGAGGTAATGTCGGACATTTCGAAGGATCGCGTACTAACAATTTTCAAAAATTCTAAAAAAATCGGAATGCATTTTGTATGGAATTTAAAAAAATAAGATATCGGTCGTAATTATTTTCGTACGATGCAACGTTTTCGAGATATTTGCACTCAAAAACGGAAATGGGTAAGTTACTCGTAGTTAATGAGAGGACAGGAAGTGCATTCTTCCGCGATATTTTTTGGATATCAGTTTATGGGATTTTGGAAACCTGATTTTCAGACATGGAAAGTCGCAACCAATCCATTTGAAGGACTTATGTATATGACTAGTGTCCGATAAGCATATCTCATGTATGGACAAGCCTATGAAGAAGCTCTGCATAAATGATGCTGGTAGCGAGTATTTGTTACTATCCAACTAACTAGTCTTAAACTCGAGTATTGCTGAAAAAAACAATACAGTCCCGCCTCAAACTCGTTGCGTACAGAATAAAGATGCGAGATATAGTCTGTCTTATCTCGAAAAAACAAAAGCAACGAAAGCGTCCGTCAACGTAGAGTGCTAAATTCAACATCTTTTGCTACAAAACTAAGAAGAGATTTGATAGAGTGAATTCTACTGGGAAGCCTAAGTACCGGACTACACAAGTGATTTGCGAGGCGTCAAAGGTGCGTCCGCCATGTGCCCTAATATTGAGAGCAAGTCTATTGTGCGTCGACATTGCGATGCGATCGAAGTGAGACAGAAAAATTATTAAAAAAATAAAAAAAAACGTCAAGCTCAATGCAAGAGGTGGATACAACACGTATGTCTAGTTTGCTACTGTTTCGTGTCGATATATACATTTTCCAACATTGCCGCACAACTGATGCAACCGCTCGTGTAGCTCATAGTGGACCATAGCTAACTAGTTGCTGTCATATTTTTTGCTATGAGGAACGCGGCTGGCACATTAAAATGCGCCGCAATCACAGAGTATGCATTGTGTGTGGCTTATTACATTTAAATTAGTGACCATATAAATTTGTGCGTTTGATGAGGGTGAGTCGCAGTTTCACCATAATGCAAAAAAAGGACGTTCGTATGGCCCGGGTCTAAGGAAAGAGGTCAGACAGACACAACGTAGCACCTAGCACAACTTTAGATAGAGCATTGCTGACACAGCTTCTTCCATATATTGTGCTGCACGTCCACTTCAGACTTAATCCTAATTTTCAAACTTTCGGCGAAAAAGACGACATTTCATTGGCTAAATTTCAAAATAACAAGACACATACTCTGATGCAATGTGAAGGGTACTAGGTGAGCATTGTTCCTATACCCAAGGCAGAAAAAGCGATTCTGTTTGTTTTATTTCTCTGTGTAAGAGACAAATTTATAACAATGGCCGAAACTCAGAGGCCAATTATACTGAGAATGGGAACACCAATGAATTCATACCAAATGAGGTCAAGAATATTTTAGTACATCCTTCCTACAGTTCAATTTCAATTTGAATTTATTATTGCCACAATTCAAAGATAATATTAAAATTTCGCAAATAGAATAGAAATTAGATTTCAGTCACTAAAGCTACCTCATAAAATAGGTCATGCAGTAGCAGATACCCTATACACCTGGTTCTATCGTTAAAATTAAAACAAAACATTATTTCAATTTTATGTTGTGCTGTGCGTCTTCATCTACCCTCCATCCGCCCTCTAGAAACTTCAATTTAAAACAAAGTACAGATAAAAGCAAAACAGAAAACCTTAGAAGTACCTACCCACCTACTACAATACCCACTTCTCCCCATAAACTCGTATGTATTCCCCAAATGCATTGAGCAACTTAACTACCAAAACACCAGATGGTGATATCCTCAAAAACTGAGTGCCACTGTATAGAATGGATACGAGAATGTGTGTTAGGTAGCGATGGCAAAAAAGGAATACACTTTGCTTCATCCAAATTACCTCTCACAACTTTGAATCGTTATGGTCTTTTGTTGTTGCTGTTTTTTTTTTTTTTTTTTAACTTTTCTTTTTCCCTCTTCCTAGCGAAAATATAAAATGAAAATCTTAATTGCGTTCGCAAGAGGAAATGTTAAAATAACACATACCTACACACCCACTTTTGTCTGCATAGTCGAGAGAGAAAAATTAATTTCGAAAAAAAAAAGAAACGCAAAACAACATTGAAAACAAAACAGAAATTAAAATGGTGAACAGGATATTAAGATTAAAGCTCCCTGGGTTGATATCGAACCTAAACCTCCATCCCTGGTCCTTGGCAATTCAACGCCGCGACAGGAAACATAAACGCTGTGGTAAGACATTTCATCTCATAACGAGGCATGAGAGCATTTTGTTTTTTAGAAACAGAAAAAGTAGCACACGCCCTCTAGCTTTGTTACGAATTGGGAACATAAGGTGCGCACTCCGTTTGAAATAATCATTTTAATTGCCTCCTTGAATATAAAGCTCAACTGTTTGGGACAACAAAAAAAAAAAAGTCCCATTCTATCTGTGTCTATCTATCTGTGGCACCATCAGAAACCAACCAAATAAGTTTATCGTCCTTTTAATGCGGGGCAAAAAAGGAAATTATGGGCAGAACATCCTTCTCCTCCTCCTTGATGACTTTTCACCAAAAAGACATGATTATATCTTCGTTAAGCCAATCAATTTTAATTATCTGCATTTCTAAAGGAGTCGACTGTAGAAGGGGGACACCCCTGGTTAATTTTCGAAAACTTTCAAGCGCTCTAAAATCCCCAGCTGTGAAATGAAGGAGCGTTTAATGACCTTCTTTAGAGTTTTCGTTTTTATAGAATAGGACATCAACACACAGAAGGAATGACAAGAGAGAAGTTTTGCAAGCGCACGTTCACTGATTTGAAATTGCGCAACAAATGCGAGTGTAATCACAATAAAATTGGGGTTGAATAACCGCGGAACTGTGGCCATTAGGTGGAAAGGGGGCGGAAAACTCTCCACGTTGGTATCTAAACAAACGACCTCTTTTGAACTGACAAGTTGCGATGAGTGAAATACGAGACGTTGTTGGTTAGTTTCCAAATGCATTTAACTTGTATTGTGTTCCCTAAAAGGAAGGAGACAGATAGACGACCAACGTTGGCTGGATGGCATAAGTGAAAGATAAAATTTAAATAAATTTTTATTTGAAAGTTTTAGAAGAGTCCTTTGGGTAAGTGGAAGTATGCATTTTTTGAAGGGTTTTATGGCAGACAATTTTTTATTCTTTAAACGATTTTGTCTTTTCTTATGGTTTGGCGAATTCTATACGAACTTTAATACTTTATAAAACCGAATATATTTTATTGTTGCATACTTTTACAGTGGTTGAGGAGACTTAGGGTTCGAGTATTAGAAAATACCAACAAGTTTTTTCACGGTGTCCCACCCCTCGCGAACCTCTGAGAAACATCCGAGAGTAAAATTGGCATGAGAAGTTTTTCTTAATCAAAAAAACTGCCTTTCTGCGCTAAAATATTTTTTTTTAGAAACAATTTCTTCAAACTATAAAGCAAATGGGCAAGGATTTAGCATCTGCCTTGTAAAATTAAGGTTCGTAGATAAGATTCATCTATTTTAGTTCGTAAAAAGCCTCTGTAAGTTACTTACACGTGGTGCCATCTGGGAACTTCTTTGGAAATTGTGAGAACAGACAAAAATTATGTCATTTAGTTGTGAACAGTGTTGTCAGAATGTTGTTAAAAAAAAAAAACAGATTCAAATCACAAAAAACCCACGAAGTAAAAAACTTGGAAATTAAATTCAATAAAAATATTTGTTTTCAACAAAATCAACTATACACACGCCTCGTGTGCCTTTGTAGTGTCAAATTTGGAAAGTAACCAGATTGTGTGTTACTCCGGTACATTACTTCAATTTTCTTAAAATTTCTTGTTGTTGTCCGAACATCTTTAATTTTACTGAAAATTGAATGCATGAAGGCAAGCGACATAAATTCACAATATATGTAAAGGGTGTTCTAAAATTCATGTAAGATTTGAAGTTTGCGCCACTTGTGCGGTAAAGTGTTGCCAACAAAAAAAAAAAAAAAGACAGCGTGACAGCTGACAGTTCAGGGTTATTAAAAATGTAGTGCTATACGAAAGAACAACGCGATTTTATTGTTGAGCAATATTTTAAAAATAATTAAGGTTTGCCAGCTACAGTTCGCAATTTTCGTACAAAATATGGTCGGAATAGTGATTCAGCTTCATCAACTGTGAAGAGATTAATTCAAAAATTCAGGGAGAATGGATCAATTAATGATCTTAGACACTCTGGCCGTCCTTCAACAAGTCGTTTAACACAAAACATCGAAGCAGTTCGTGGGAGTGTTGTTGAGGGTCCAAGAACATCAATTCGTCACCGTGGTCAAGAATTGGACATTTCGAGAAGCTCTCTACAGCGTATTCTCACGAAAGATTTGCATCTTCCTGCACACAAAGTGCAATTAACTCAAGAACTGAAGCCTAATGACAATGAGTCATTTCCTGATAGTGTAATTTCCCGTTTTGGTGATCTTTGGGGTTTTTTGAAGTTTAAGCCCATGACTACCCACGCAAACGGTCGTGGAAAATTTCGACAAAAGAGTGCGTATGTGCCAGCAAAGCCGTGCAGGCCATTTATCCGATATGCTATTCCATACGTAACCCTATACTGTATGCTTTATGAATCAATAAACTTTATATGCTTTACAAACGCTTTATATGCAGATATAATTTGCTAAGAAATTGCCTAATTAATTTCAGCATTTAAAGTACGAAACAAAGAAGAACATTTGTACTCAGCCCGATTTTTGATTTTCCAAATACAGTGTGTTGCAAAGTACCCACGATATATAATTCGGTAGGAAATTCTCTACTACAAAAGCCCTAGCAAGTTGGAATTTCTGAATTTAAGGTGCTTCGTACCAACTATACTCGTAAGGCCTTAGATTATCTAGAAAGCTGATGCGCAGTCATAGTACTCGTATAGGACTTAGTTCACCACTTAATGTAGCCATTTAGTACAAACAAATTTGTTTGATTTTCTATACAACAAGCTGAGACAGCCTATCGTTGGCAAAGTTATACACATATTTTATATTTTTCTTATCGATCCATCAGAAACTATTATTTTTGCAAACATTTGCATTTCCACGAAATTTCAACAACAAAACCAGCAATAGATCACGAGGCGAAGCACTTTGTTAGCAGTTTGCTGTTATCAAACACAATATACTTTAAAGTTCTGTTCCATATAACAACACAGAATCAGGCAGATACGGTGCAAACGAAATGCAAATAAGCTTCATGTTCTTTCTGAATAACTTACAATTTGTCAAATTAAAATTGTTAAACGAATAATAATTGTAAATAAAAAACCACTCGCCCATTTAGAGATCGAAAACCCCACGAAATGTACGAAATCCCACGATCTGGCAACACTGGTTGTGAGCCAGACACCTGCACTGTGCACCCAAAAATGTTTCGAAGCACAAAATAGTGTCCCGGAAATCGGAAGATTCTTCGCTGAAAACGTCACATTTGTCGACAAGAAATACTGTCGTACTTGATTGGAAGCTATCGTGAGTTCGACGTGGGGCTGCTCCAAAAAGCCTTATAACCTGGAAGCCCTATATTGACGACCAGATTTCAGAACAGGGTAAGACAAGTTTTCATCAGGTAATGTTACATCTCGAAAGATGCCATGACTGAGGAGGAATGCATTAACTCAATACCAAATAGCGACATTGTTGTCGTAATGGAGGATTTCAGTGCCAAGGTAGGCCAGAACAACACCAAGCTTAAGTATGTAGACATGTGATGGGAAGTTGCATCTTTGAAGGTCGTAATAACAATGGCTAATTATATAGATCTGCTTTATCCAACAAGACTAGTTGGTCTTCACAAACAGGCAGCGAACTAGATTGACGATCAGCCGACGTTTCAAAAGTTGCTTCTTAGCTGTCCTTAACAAGTCTGGGCTCATATTGGAATGGTAATCATCATCAATTTATACAGAGCTCCGCACTGCATCGCATTCTTAGGTACTATACCGATAGATGTGCTGGGATGTTGTGGAAAAGCTACACCTTGTCGGTTTAAGGCACACCATTTAAGGTTATTTGCCGACATAAAACGGATTGACCAATAACCGCAGCTAACTTAGAAATCGTAGTATCGCATGCAGAAGAAAGCACATTAACGCCATTGTCACAAGCACAGAAAGCAGCAAATAGATTTGACTGAACCGATCAAGTGACTTTTGTCCGAAATAACAAATACACCCAAATAGCAGCGAATTACAGTCAAATAACTCAAAATAGTTAAACGCTAATATTATATTAGTGATCCGGATTAATAATTAAACGACAAGCAATCAAAAAAAAACTAACCAATAGAAAAATAAATCATCCACAAGAGAATTATATTCCAATCAGCAAAAAGTATTTTTTTGATCAGCAGAAAATAAGAAACAAAATTAGCAGAAAAAGTAAATGATAAGAAAGAAAAATAAAAGATGAGCTGAACAAATATTTTTCCTGTAAAAATGAATTACTTGGTCAGTAGATATAATATATTTCTTTTCAGACAACTTATTAACATATTTGCTAATTTTCTATGATATTTTGACTGCTTTTATAAAAATGAGCTTCTGAAAATGATTCCCTAATGGTCAAATAACTATTCAATTGCTAATCAAATAATTTTATTTTGCTGATCAAAAAACCCGTTGCTGCTGATGAAATCAGTCAAAAAATATCTACCGTTATACGATTTTTTTTTGCCAAAAACTTGTTACATTACCCGTTTACAAGAAAATCATTTTTTTCGGACATTCGCAAAGTATGGTCGACTATTGGGATTAGAATAAAAATTCCGATTTCGTCACGAAAACTGCTAATTAAATTCGAACTGCCGTTTAGCCTGACATCGACTGTACATAAGGACGGACATACGGACAATGGGACAACAGTTTCTTGCAGATATTCATAAACTGTGAATGGAGCCACTTCCAAAATATATTTTTTTTTAATGACACGGGACTTTGTCATTGTTTAACGTAACTTGTTTAGGAGCTAGAAGGTGGTGATAAATAGCCAGATAGACGGACGTGTGAGCCAGAGTAATAGGATTTCCTAGTCTGTTAACGGAACCCTGGAAAATACAGTTTTTGACTAACACTTGGTTCGATATAAGGACGACTGAAAGTAAGATATATTTATACAGACCCTGCACAAATACTCCACAACTCAATGATCCTGTAGCAGTGGTTATTTTACGGTACCGGGGATGATAAGCAGGAACGACAATGGAAATACTTTAACAGATTTGTATTTCGCTAAGAAACTTGGTTCCGTCGATGATTGTATGAACAATTCTGACTGCATTTCACCATATCTCCCGCTAGTATTAATTTCCACTAACATTTAAGATATTCCAACCGGCTATGTTCAATAAGTAAAAAAATTAACAAAAAAAAAAAGTAAATCCTTGAAAATTAAACCTTCTATCCAATCCATCACATTCTGCAACCATGAACAAGAAGAAAATTTTAAGTAAATTACCCTCGCGACTCTAAAATTACTTTCAAGAAAGATATTCCTCTTAAATTTGCTCTCAACAACGTTTCGAACAAATTTAATCCTCCTGTGCCGTGCTTCCTGCCTCTCTATCCTTTCTCGTAGGGCAACTTAATTGCAAGTTGTTTGTCGCCAAAGAATGAAGCGAAGAACCGAAGCGATAATTCAAGGATTAATTGCAAGGTGTCTGACGATAGTTCTTTTACCTCCTTCTGCTTAGCCCTTCGTCTTCCTTAGTGTCTCCTTTAATAGCAGATCGCATTAACCTTCTCAACAGAGAAGGAGAACACAAAAAAAAATTAAAACCTTGGAAATAAAGACTAAGAAAAGCGGAAGAAATTAAAACCACAACAGACCTGGATAGATACTCGTTAGAGTGCGATGCAAAAATTCTCCAAGCAATTTTCGTGAGATTTTTCCAAGTTCAAGACGATTACTACAAACATTCCTATCTCTTCGTGTTTTTCTTCTTTTTTTTTTTTTTTCAAGGGTAGACTGTGATACCAACTCTTGTACTTGTATCTATATGTACCCAAGTATACGTTGTCAACGTGTTCGCAGATACTCATTCTCTGTGTGTGAGCCATCGAAAAACTGGAGTAATTATCTTCGATTCGAGCACCTGAAAGACTTTTTAATTGGATTTTTTTCAACCAAGTTGTCGCATCATTCTGTTCTCGCCATACCGTGATATAGCTCTAGGGATGATTATGTAGTTGTAGAGTTTTTTTTTTTTTTTGTTGTTGTCATCCAACATAGCAACAGAAAAAAAAAAAAAAAAATACTTGTTCCAATAAAAAAATAAAATTGAAAAATCCTCGCGTTATTGCCAACAGGAATTTAATGTATCTTCAGGATGAGATACTCGTACATTGTATCTTAAATTGAAAATTCAGGAAATTGACAGAGAAACAGAATAAAAAAAAAAAAAAAACAACTTTAACATCAGCGCTAGCCAGGAACAAAAATGCAACTTTTTTTTCCTCCCCCGGATATAATGAGATATAATTGGGAAAGTGTTGGGATGTGTAATGATGGTAAATCAATTTAGAAATTCGCAATCAGGAAAGTGACAATTGATAATTGGAGATTGGAGAGTTTTTTCTTTTCTTTAGTTAGAGGGAAGATCCACAGATGAGATTTTTTAGATTTCTCCTGAAGATTGCTTCGTAATGGAATGTAATGGTTTAATTTTTTATTGAGTAGTAATCCTCGTGGCAGTGAAGATTAGTGCCCACTACAATATCTGAGGTAGTACAAATACTAATAATAGAAATGTGTCTCTACTTGAAACTCTAGCGAGGTCACAGATGTACAAGCTGAAACTCTGCAAATGGATCAAGGACACGGATTTAAAAGCCTGGAAGCTCTTACTGAGACTTCTTTTATAGGAAACTATCAAATAAGTCAGTTAAGCAGCGACCAGTTCTGATCTCGAACTAAGTCGAGAGATTCCTCCTGAATTGTTAGAAAATACTATGCAAACACAAGGTGTCTGACTGTAACCAATAAACGCAGAACTGCTTTGGTAAAAGGAACTAAGCTTGTAAAATGAGCACAAGAACGTTCAAAAAGCCGAACAGAAATTCAAGGAGAAACTCATGAAAAAACTTGACTCCTTTTGTGGGAGCATACCAAACCTGGAGAAGCTTTCAAGCTAAATGCGGGCGAACATCATCAAAGAAGATCGTAGATCTGTTAATGGAAATCCAATTCTCAGACTTTGCTGACTCTTCCTGTTTATCACACTTAAGAACAGGAGTCGACGAGGCATACTTGGCCAGAGGAAGGCAATATTATAACAAAGTGGCTGGAAAGGACGAACTTTCTTCAAAAATGTTATAAATTTCAATCTTGAGTAGAATCTTTAGGATATCCTAACCATAGGCTACATACAAATACCTCGGCAAGAAGTATGCTGATTTTCTATATTTACTTAGGTTCTATAACTAAACACAATTACATACCGCAAAAGGCCACTGATCATTTTAGTTGCTAAGAAAATTGGAAGAGGTATGCTCATCCATCCTAATCAATACGTCTATATACGTAAATAGCTTTACACGAATCGTTCATGCTACCCAAGATATGTCATATCGGAAGCTTTAGCCTTTAACAATACCAAAATGCATGGCATTTGAGGGTTCTGTGCAAAAATAACAAACGATCTTGGGATTGAAATCAGCAAGGATATGGTTCAGAATGGGGCCCTACGTACAAAATTCCTTAGAAGCAAAGGTTTCAAATATGTAACAAGTGCTGATGACCTAGCAATACTAATCACGGGGAAATATCTAAACAGACTAAATTTGTATAATTGGATAGACAGATGCGACCAGAAAGCAAAGCCAAGGAAGATATATGTCAAGTATATTGTCATAATAGACAACAGGTTTACTGCGAGAAATAATCTGGAATACCAAAAAGGGGTCATGCTGGATTTATCAGAAGGTTTTTGATAAGACGTTGTGTTTGGAGTCAAGGCAAGTCGTTTGGCTATGCTAAGAGCTTTAGTAGATGTAAGATTTACAGATAGATTGTATATTCATGGCAAATCAGAGGTGAGCATGGACTGGTAGTCCGCTTGAATTAACCGCGCAATCCGCTTGGAACGATTCGTGACTCGTATTATTTTCGATCCAAAGTTGAAGTGGAAACTAGCTTACTATGCTTGCAATAGAACCCCTTTGGTAATCCTCAAGACGCAACGAAAGATGACTCTATGGATATAGCAGAGATATAGGGCAATGGAGTCAATTAGATGTATACGATGAAAGCAAGACCCCTGATGTCTGGAGTATTAGTCTGGTGGCCCTAAATTTTGGTGTACTCAAGACGATAATTCAAATCAGTTGACATCTTTGGAAAACACCATTCGCCTGGTGGCCCTTTTTTTATAATTTGCGCGCGCCAAGGAGGATATGAATACTCTTATACTACTATAGGACATGGGCGTTGTGAAGAAGAGAGAGAGAGAGAGAGAGAGAGAGAGAGATTTAGTGTAGTGGTTTGAAACTCAGATGGTATTAAGTTTCTGTAAACTCCAAGGGTAGCATCCAGATAACTGGGGAGCTTGTTTGTTTTTGGTTTTGTCATTGCTCATGATTCACAGTATTTTTTCTGTCCTCCTGATGTCATCATCATAATCAAGTTGCATTTTCAGCCATATGACCACTCTACTGCCAGTGCTATGCCTTCGTAGTAGATTTGACTTTGCTTTCGCAATTGATCGACTTTTTTATTTATTTAATGCGAAATAAATAGTTGATTTTTGACATCAGGATTTGAACCGTGAACCAACAGCGTGACAAGCTACTCGCGGATTCTGGTCAACTATACTATTTGTATATGTACCTAGTAAAACGGATTATTTCGAAATCAAATATAGAACTAGAGTTCCAAGCTGAATTCTAAGAAGTTCTGAGATACAGAATCTAAGAATGCGCAAGATACGGTGACTGCTAGGTTACTTTACCCTCGGCTCCTATTAAGACTGAACTTGAGAAAGATAAACAGACCTATTTGAAAAAAGCAAGCTTTTAAATTGTGGCCCTCATGGGGCATTGTTTGATAGGAAGACATACAAGAAGCATTACAGTACCCTCCACAGATATTTGTAGAAGCTGTAGAGTACAGGGAAGAGAAAACTGCAACTCATACTCTGTGAATAAACAACGTTCAGTCCAGTATCAATCTCACGAAAAGGAACTACTTCTTAAATAAATGCGACTGCCGGAGTATCTGGTCACTAATGGATCTACTTTTTCGTCTAACTGTACCCTTTCCAAAGCCTGGACAGAGGTCTTATATAACCAAGTACGTCTAAATACTGCCCACGCTGAGCAAAGTCTACAATATTAATAACCTAATAAAAAAGGCGCTCAGTGTGGTCTTTCTCAACTTTTTTAGCGACAACACTGGTCTCAGCCTCAGATATTAGTATGTAACATGGTGGGAAATAAGTGAGCTGTTCACAGTTCACTTACAGATACAGAAAAAAAGGTCTCGTTCTGTTTTTTGTACTATCGATCAAAGACCAACCCCAAACTAGCTTAATTTAGAAAGAGGAAAATTGAAACCGGTATTCAGCCTACACACCAGAAACATAAACTTCAACAAACATCCCTGCAGACTGGGACTGGTGTCCTACAGTCAGACAAGGAACTGAAGAGTCCTGCGCATTTCCTCGTGAATGTCTTTATCAAAGTAGACTCAGATTTTGTGTACTTCATGCTTATCCTTACATTTTTTTGTGCAAACACAATCCTAAAAACAAATTAGCTGCACGATTTGTTTAAAATACGAGATCTCGCGGCAGAGATAAAAAAATTGCAGACGTTAGGACAACTCGCAATAAAGTAAACACCCTCCATGATTTGAGAGTCATTTAAGTTTAGGAAGGCTAAGGGCGATGATTGCAAGTTAGCAGTTACAAAGTTGGGTTAAGTCGGGAATGTACGTTCACAGGTATAACTGTGACTGTGATTTTTGATTCACTGCGAATATAACCCGTGAATGTGAATTCACAGGGCGGCATAGGGTCGAATGATTTCGTTCACTCATTCATTTAGAAAGGAATATATACAAGCACAAAAAAAAAAAAAAAACCTGTACGCAGACCTGTGACGTTGAGGTTGTAATTCAAGTCTAGTATTTTGGAGGATTTACTTCGAAAAATTCGGCATCCATCTTGTGAGAATTTCAGTACTTACAATTTTTGAAAAATTCCAAAAATACGTCATCAATCTCGAAGAGAATTTCAAAACCAAAAATGTCGGTTATATGAACATTTTTTTTTGTACGATATACTATGATATGCCCATTTACCAGCATTAGCTTCCGTGTAAAGTCAGATATTTTGGAGAATGAGTAATTCACGATTTACATGTACAAGTTTGGTCACAACAAAACTTTTAAAGCAGCCGCGAATTATAAAACAAAATAGAGGCAGCACTTGTCCAGTATCCACACATCATTGTTCATCATGTTTTGTTTCGTTGGTCGTTCTACCATTCGCTACCTTGTTCTTTACGATGTAAAACGTGAAAGCTTATTTGTGATTTTAAAAATGTGATATGAAAGTAAATTTTCTCATTCACAGTTTATTTTTAAGTCGTTCACAAGTAACAAATGTGAATTTTCGTTCGCAGTGAATATTTCACAGATAGCGATTTTTGCTCATCTCTAGTAGTTGCTTTATTTAAGCGCCTACATTTTAAATTATTCCGGTGGTTAGATATTCTTTTAGCTTCCTCCCTGTCCTTGGTTTAATTGTGTTATGCAGCAAGACAGGAAGAATCAAGGTAAGGCAAAAAGTTTAGTATTAATTAGAAGCAGAAGTACATTTCCATCGCTTTAATTTAAATCTCTGAACGTATTTTATTAAAAAAAAAAAAAAAAAATCAAATAAGCTCCTCTGCTTTGAGCTGCACATCGAATATTTTTCCTGCAAAAGAATGTAGGTCGTCTTCTAATATCCTTTCATGTAGAAACAGAAAAAAAACTTCCTTTATTATATTTTAACTCTGCAACCAGGTGCAGCTATTTTATCTGCACAGAATAAAGGAACTGATGCAAGTAAAGGTATCTTATTAATTATTATACAAAAGACCAACTAAATAACGAAAAGAGGAAGCAGCAATATAATGGCACAAGGTATGTCCTTTGAAGTGCATAGAACGGAGAGAGCAACTCCATACGGACAACCATCAACGGACAGAGCTCTAGACAAAGGTGCAGCAAGCAGCAGCTCCTGCTGCAGCGTTAATTATGTGTTGAACTAATTTTTTTTTGTCTTGCTCCTCTCTTAAACAGGCCATTGCACTGTGTATGCAGCCAGGATGTGCTGACATAGTCTACTGCAGCCGCCGTGTCGATTCCGAATTGGTTGGGAATTTTCTTATTAAAGTTTAATGGCAGCGCACAAGAAATCCCCATAATTGGCTGGGTTCACCTAATTAAATTTGCGTTTAACATTGTCAGCGTACAAAATGCTAAACATACGAGAAGGAATCCAGGAACCAGATAACACACATACACGCACAGAAATACGCAATCCCAGTCATCATTCATCAATTAATTATGCGATGCGGTCCTTAATTCAATACACAACGTGGATGAAATCGAATTACCGTCATGATGCGATGCAGTGACACATGCGATATAATCGGCAAAGAGGATACGGCCAGGACCAGGATGTGTGGATGATGTGTCACAATTGCGGCTATGTTTTCATGGTTGATTCGCTACCCGAATAATAATTAGGACAATTAGTGGCATTAGATGGTGGTGAAGGCGGCGAGGGTATTCCGCAAAAAAAGGGTAAAATAAAAACGAACATCCTGCGCAACTAATTATCTGGCACACACGCATTAAATTCAATTGCAGGAACGCACAAGTGACACATTGACAGAGTGTGCTGTCGCGAGATGGTCGTAGGCACTCTGCGCCACAGTGAAAACAGCGCGCAAAACACAAGCGAATCCTTAATTAAAAGTGACTGGCAAAAGTCCGTTGCTGCAGTGTTCTGCGTTTTTTTTTTTTGTTTATGCACGAGGCTATCGCATCGACGATAATTGGCCCAATTAGATGCACATACATACATACATCGATACTGGCTAACATGAGAACTGCAACGAGACTGCAGAGCAGAATATCCGCCGACAAATACCTGCAGTTTGAAATTAATGATTGCATTTCGCTATGCGTCCTGAAGTTAAATTGACTTGAATATCCTTTCTCTGATGGAGAGACCGTACACAGGGCTAGAGTTAAATTCATTTGCGGAACTAGTGAGACGGTATGCATGGTTGGGAAACTTCCTTTGTTCGTGTTGGCTGCCGAACCGCACTCACATCAGACGTTTGTTTCGATCGCGTGAAATTAGGCGTGGATGTGGGCAGCATTGGTAAATTGAACTCGGTTAGGTGGATGCTATGGTGGTTTCGTCCTTTTTGTGGGTTACTGCTGTTATTTAGCGGACATGAAACTGGTAGACAAAGGTGTTAAAGGTGTCGGTTTAGAGATGTAAGGTGAGTATCGCTTTAAAATTGACATGACATGTTAGCAAAGAAAATAGGGATTAGGTAATGAATAGGTGAGAATGACGTTGCTGCCTGGAACCAAATGAAATTAGAATCACTGAAGAAGTGGTCCACTAATGGAGTTAATTTTAGAATCAGTGCGCAGTGATATGTAAATATGGTCAAAGAGCAAATAACTACCATAGAATGCTTTACACTTTAGAGTCGAAATAAGAGCTATTGTGGGATAAACTTGTACATAAACCTCTGTGGAACATGTTGCAAGTTTATTTGGAAGTTTTAGTTTTGTTGGAAGTTTATGAATTGATGTGTGTACATTTGCGTTATTTATTTTGAACAACGCAAAACTATGAGAAACATTTGGAGTTGGGAAAAAACTGTCTGTGGAACGTGTGTAGTTGTGACACAAACCTTTGTGGACCGTAGGCAGCAAGACAGGTTTTCAAAAGTTGAAATGAAAAATAGAAAGAAAATTGGGTATGCAAGGTTTGGAAATATCTCGTAATTGCGATAACAAGAATTGTAATAACATTTTCTTTTAGACGATAAAACAAAAGTATTAAGGGCGATTATACTTTCCAAAAGGTACGTTGGCATAGTTGCGAACAAATAGTTTAAACTTTTGTATTATTGACATACTAATAATGATCAGTAGTAAGGACCAACTTTCCACCTTTGTGGAATATAATTTATGGTCCACAAAGACGTGCAATTAAATTGTTTAGTACTAGTGGAAAATCTTCAGGAATATAAGTACAAAGGCACGTACTTTATGGAAGGAGAAAAAATGTTTCTCTTTAACGAAGACATAGAGCGAGTAGGGTATCCGTCGGGGTAGGAGTGCAAGAAATACTCACAATATTCACTATGACGTAACTTTTGCGGGGCCATGGGAACTGTAATAGGAATGTTTTCTCTAAGGTATCAGTCTTCCTTTCTGTTAACAAGTCAGATGGTCTATGCGCAGATGAAAAAAAAGTTGTTGGTACTTTCTCAAAACTACAAAATCTAGGTTTTCCGCGGCATGTTTCTCGGCGCACGTTGGCCGGTACTCCTTTGAAAAATATGTTCCTAAAAATATACAATGAAAAATTCAGTTTTATACCTGGGACCTGGTACCATCAGACCATGCGCGCAAAATTTATGCCTTGTAACAAATATGTATACTGATACCTTAGACAAAGCACTTCTCAGAATTATTGGTTTTAAGGGAGTGGCTCGACACTCTTAACGAACATGAATTTGCCTAGCTGTTTGAAGGTATCTGAAAACAGCCAGCTTTTTATATCCAGCAAGGACTTATGGAAAATCAATAGAATAGTATAGCATTTAAACCATTGATAACCGAAGTTACTATGTACTACTAAATGGTAGCTCCACGACTGGATGGACAATTTTCTTCATAACAGATCAATTCAAGTTGTAGTCGATGGTGTTCCGACAACTTTGCTGTATATGCTGGAATGCCTCAAGGTTCTATACTTTCATCAACTCTGTTTCTACTCCATTTCAACGATCTTCTAGAGTCAACAAACAACACGATCTTTAGTTTTACCGATGACAGCGTCCTAATTTCATCCTGCTGTAACAGCACGTCCGTAAATGCAGATGCATTCCATCATGACGAGCGTTCTACTAGGCAAACTACCAGGGCCCATCACCACTATGTCCACCGGGCAACTGCGCGCAAATTCCTTTATCAAAACTACTTCCGTTATAGGACAAGAAAACTTTCGAATTTACTTCCAGGAGGCATTCCAGAAGCCGTTAATCGCCAACAATTCAAGAGCCGAATTAACAGGTATCTAGAAGCATCTCGGATAGTTGGTCCCGCATTATACAATAGGTTCGTCACTAATGAGAGAAAATTGAAAAATTGGAGGAATAGATCTAAAAATCTGAAATGATCGCAATTTTTAGAGATCACTATTACCTCAGGAAATAATTCCATTGATGGTATCAACTAGATCCGTATCCGATATGACGTTGGACTTATGTCTTGTAGGGGATCTAAGCTTTACAGACACAGTCAAAGCTCACAGCAGTATACTCTCACACTTTCGAGAAATGTTGTCCAAATGGTGGTTTGGGAGAAAAAAACTGTCCACCATTGTGGAATGCAAATATTGTGTAGTATATTTGCATCTCTCGGGTGAGTTGGAACCTCGCTAAGGAGGCTAACGAGTAGCCAAAGACCGTAAAACTACTCAACAAAATGATTTGATACGCAACGAAGAACTCGTGGAGGAATTGCTGTCCATTACGTTCATTGCATTCAGCATTATTAGCGTCACGACTGACCTGACCAAAATATCAACACTGATGTATCGCATTAAGAGAATCGATGGAAGCTTGATGATTCGCATGGGGAAATGCTGAGCATTCTGGTGACTTATCGAGGATAGCTCACATATCGCGTATGATAAAAATCTATGATCGCCCGCGTCTTATAAGCCACTTGGAATGGATGACATTCAACCCGGGACATAACAAGAGTCGGATGAAGTACGCTTTTAAATTTGCAAAGTAGGTGGGCTTGACAAAAAGTTGGAATACCGATTCAACAATAACGAAAGAATTAAGAAGTCCACAATAGCTTTATCCTCGTGCAGTAGAATATTCGGAAAAATATCAGAAACAAGTCCCAAAATCAACTCATGGATGTACTCGGCAATCGTGAGATCTCGTGAGGCCACAAGTAAAGCCAGCAACCTCGAGGCAACCACGAAAATACAAAAGCTGGCGTGCATTGGAGCTACCAGCACAATGAGAACCACATCAAACAGCAGGGCACGAGGCTATTCTAAACCTGCTCTTCCACTAGACCTTGTTATACAGGAATCTGTGGCAAAAAGCACCCTGAGAATCATACAATCAGATAGCTGGAAGTCTAATATGACGGAGCATTCTGAAATCTTAATTATCCGGTAAACCAGTTTACGGATTCATCAAAGCGTCAAGGTGGTTTCAAATACAACGACAATAGGAGACTCATTTTTTGGCGAGAGTGTGAGTGAGGGTTACCTTTACCCAAAATGGGCACGTCAAACCCTAGTGTACTAAAACCACCCGAATGATTTCTGCATTTCATACCCAAAACCATAGCTTACACCAATCACTTAAAGAATTTATTAAAAAAAATAAATAAATAAAAACAAGTCTCATTTTAAAGTTCCTGACTTAAACTCTTTATGCGCTCCCGGGGGCGTTTCTTTAGCAATTTCCTCTGTGTCTCCTTTATTCAATTTTTTTTTGTTTTCTCTTTCACAAGCAATTTCATCATTCTTAATATATCTTCTGAAGAAAGTTTTAACAACATTTGCGGTGGTTTTATACTCCTTTTTCTGTATTTCAAAACTGAGTATCTGCCAGTCATGATGACAACTTTGTTTGACATAAAAATGGTGCTTCGTACCAACCAGAAGCATGATCCTTTTCAATTATATCAAATGACATTGTGCGATGAGGGGGAGTCGTTCACCATTTTGGAATACTTTTTTTTTTTTTTTAAATTATGTTTTATGTGCAAATCACACAGAAGAACTGGGGAGAGAGGAACGACAACGATGTAGAGAAATAAAAACAACAACCACCTCACGCCCAGAAATCCAAACTCAAACCCTATCCGTGGAGGGAATCGAGCAATAATGGAACAACTACTGCCACCATCATCACGAACTTACCCCACAGCCATTTTGTTTTGCTAAGTTATGACAGTTTGTGGCGCAAGTGATTTTTTTCCTGTCATCCGCTTTTACCCCCGCTGAGCGCCATCTTTTTCTGCTAAAAATGTTATTAAATAAAACGAAAACGAAATAAGAATAAAAATGAAAAATAAACGAGCGCACGGGGTATAGAAAGGTAGGTGAAGGCACGGAGGAAGCCCAGATAAAACAATAAAACAACCGCAATGATGACAAAATGTGGCGGTATGACGGTAGCTAGCTAGAATGAGGGATGGTTGAGCGAA
This sequence comes from Pocota personata, assembly GCA_963082735.1. Taxonomy (NCBI): domain Eukaryota; kingdom Metazoa; phylum Arthropoda; class Insecta; order Diptera; family Syrphidae; genus Pocota; species Pocota personata. The sequence continues at coordinate 259,073,258 of OY720429.1, read as the reverse complement.
AGCAACACAAAAAACAGAAAAAAAAAAGTAGAATCCTTCCTTTAGGATATACCTTCCTGTGTATACTGGGGGTATTTATGTATGCAAGGATACATGTGGAGCAGTAATAAACGACAGATTCGCATGTTTCAAAGCATAAGCCTATTATCCTTGTCATAATTTTTTCTGTTCTGCTTTTTTTTTTTTTTTTTGCGTGGATGTATTCTGGATGACGGAAAGCGCTAGCTGCTGAGATATGATTCTGTTTCGAAAAAGGATATACCAGTTTTCGGTTTTTTTTTTTTCTTTTTTTTACGTTGTCCTGGTCTTGTTTTTTCAGACAAACTGGTGTTTATGACTGGTTTTATGGCGGCAAATTGGCGGTTTTAAGGTTTTCTTTTTATAGGGAAATGCAAAGGATTTTTTTTTTATTTAAGAGGCAAAGTTACTGGGAAATTTAGTGCAAAGCATCGTAAACATGTTGATATCCTTTAATGATTTTACTTAACTATAAGGACTTCAGCTTAAAAAAAAAAAGCAAAAAAGCTCATAAAAGACGGTTTCAAACTTTTAACTTATTTTTACGAACTTGAGAAAAGTTCAAGTTCAGGGTTCTTGAAAGTCGGAGAATTGTTCAAGGTTGAGTGGACATAACTTTATGTAATAACTTCTCAATAATGTGAATCTACGAATATACTCGTAGCCTTACAAAAGAAGTATCTATGACTATGCGACTTACCGCAATATTTTGTCTACTCTTTTTTTCATCATGTTTACGTTTTACCGTCGAGACCCTTACTTTGTGGCATACTTTGTGGAGGAAAGAAGCCCCCAGGAGAACCATCATCCTATCGCCCAATATGCCTATTAGACACAATGGGAAAGATCCTCGAGAAGATAATCTATAATAGATTACTCGCAGTAGTAGAAGAGAAAGGAGCCCTCTCAGATCACCAATTTGGCTTCAGAAGAGCATGATCTACTGTTGATGCCATAAAGGCGGTAGTCGATATCGCCAAAGGTGCCATCGAAGAAGAAAGATGGCTCTACGGCACAAAGGAGTATTGTGCAATAGTAACGCTGGACATTAAAAACGCATTTAACTCTGCGAACTGGTCGTTTATTAGAAGGTCACTTGCCAGGATGGATACGCTATATTACCTGCTACGGATAGTGACGAACTACTTCAACAACAGGAAGCTGAGGTACAATATCGATGAAGGCGTAAAATACTACAACGTAACTACTGGAGTTCCACAGGGATCGGTTTTAGGGCCACTATTGTGGAACATCATGTACGACGGAGTACTACGATTAGCGTTACCTGGGGGAGTAACGATAATTGGATTCGCCGATGACATTGCAGTCGTGACAGTAGCTAAACAGATCCGTGCAGTAGAATCAGCTACAAATGAAGCAATTGCCCGGATAAAAGATTGGCTAGTATCCGCCGGACTAGAACTAGCTGACCATAAAACAGAAGCTGTTCTTATAACCAGCCGGAAAACTGTCGAATTTGCCAACTTTCAGGTTGGTAACCAAACCATCAGGTCGAAAGAGGCAGTTAAATACCTTGGAGTAATGCTGGACAACAGGCTACGGTTTAAAACGCATGTTGATTTTGTTACCAAAAAAGCATCGCAAATGCAGGGAGCTCTCTCGCGTATCATGCCTAACATCGGTAGACGTGGATACGCTAGAAGGATTCTACTCTCTAGAGTTATCACCTCAGTTCTGTTATATGCCGCCCCAGTCTAGGCGGAGGCACTGAGGACGAAGGAGACCAAAAGGAAACTATCGTCATCATACAGACTCTGTGCGCTACGGACAATCAGCGGCTTTCGAACCATCTCTGACGAAGCTGCATTTGTCATAGCTGGAATGGTCCCCATCGATATTCTCGCAGATGAAATGCTGAGGATATATAACAGAAGAGCATTGAGTAATCACCACGCCACTGGTATCAAGGTGATAAAAAATGAAGAAAGGGCAGCGTCAGCAGCTATGTGGCAAGCTCGTTGGGCTAATACAACAAAAGGCAGATGGACATACAAACTTATACCGACAATCCAAGATTGGATAAGTCGAAAGCATGGAGACTGCAACTACCATCTAACGCAGTTCCTGTCTGGCCACGGTGGCTACCGCAAATATCTACACCGATTCGGACACGACAACTCACCATCCTGCCCCGAATGCCCAGGTGAAGATGAGGATACGGAGCACGCAGTGTTTTACTGCATACGTTTCACGGCATGGAGAATTACTCTGCCAAGTCCGTCATTACTCCTCGACCATATGTTACGGTTGGAAGAAAATTGGATGGCAATATGTTCTTTCGTAACAACTCTACAAAAAGAGTTGCGGAGAATAGAAAAGCTAAGAAGAGCAGCAGAAGCAACAGAAGCAACAGAAGCATCAGCAATACAAGAAGCATAGCCTGAATTGCTAACTAGCCCCGCGAAGTAATACCTAACGGCAGTCCCGCGGGGAGAGTGGTTGAAGTGTGTAGGGTGTGTGTTTAGTACGTAGGCGTATTCCTGGCATCGAGTACTCAGGTTTGCGAATCGTGCATGCTAGTAGCACTCGGGCTACTAGTATCTATGAAGATTACACATCCCTGGCGCAATCCAAAAAAAAAAAACCCTTACTTTGTGGATCGATTTTTATGTGTGAAGTATCAAAAGATTCAAAGATACTGGAAGAAAAACGCTTTCTCAAGTTTTTCGAAAATCTATTTGTGTAATAGAATCAAAACAATGCTTTGAATATTTTCAAATAAAGGACTGGTCGTAGTAGAATGGCAGTACTTTAAACCTGTCATTCTTTTGTCTTCTCTAGCGTCAACACAAAAGTAGGTTAGGTTAGGTTGAGGTGGCTGTCAGCTAAAACCCAACACACTTTTTAAGAAGCGGTCTTAGGTCTACTCATTGAACCATTTGGAATTTCTGATGAAGCGTAGGAGGCCACTAGCGTCTATTTTTTTCAGATCGTTTAGGTCGTTGAAACAGAAGGCTCCTAAGTGGAGTTTCCTTCTTTGGGAGAGAACTGGGCAGGTGCAAAGCTTCTGCAGAAATCATTTGAAAGAACGCGAAGCCTTCTTGCATGCTTGCCTATTAGACAGTGTCCAGTAATGACACAATCTATTGAGAGAAATCATATTTTTAGAGCGTTTCATATCCAGCTTGGGCCAAATCTGTTTTGTCGCTAGACACGTTGTCCCACTTGTCCATCTAGAATTTGTCCTTTTCAATAGCATCCAGCTTTAATTTAAGTTTGCATGTAGCGATCGGCATACCCAGTGAACTTTTGCCTGGAAGGATGGGTATTTTTGTTCCAAGTCTGGCAAGTTTGTCAGCCTTACAATTTCCTGGAATATCCCTATTCCCCGGCACCCAAATTAGGTGAATATTAAACTGCTCCGCTATCTCTATAAGAGACGATCGGCAGTCTAGAGCTGTAAATTTTTATTGAGGACGATTCTAAGGATTTGATTGCTGCTTGGCTATCTGAAAAGACGTTTTTCTTTAGCCAAGACAACACTTCCCTTATTGCTACTATCTCCGCCAGGAACACGCTACAATGGTTTGGGAAACGAAAAGAGAAGTTTAAATTGAGCCTACCATCACCCACCCGGTTGTTAGTTTTTGAATCGTCGGTATAAAAATGTACCGACTTATCTTCCGTGAAGCCACCTTCTTCCCAGAATGCTCTGGAAGGGATGGTAACTTGGAAGTTTTTGTCAAAATTTAACTTGGAGATGGTGTAGTCAATGTCTTCAGGGAAGATGTTAAATTTATTTAAGATGGAGGCGTGGCCATATACTTTATTAGACCACTGTGAAGTAGCTTTAAGGCGAATATCTGAGTTAGCTGCCATTTGCCTGCCATAAATGTTGAGGGGGGTTAAATGAAGAAAGAGTGTCGTAGTAGGACGCCACCTTGTGGGGTTTTCCTACTGACATATCTTCACAGATGTCTCACCCAGCTTTGAGTTGATAATCTGACTATTAAGCAGTAAATTAATCAACTCGCCGAGTGAGCTCTCTCTTCCTTCAGATTTGACAGTGTTTTCGTTATCGCAGATGAATGGCCCTTGCTAAAAGCGCCTTCTTTCATATATCTAGAAAAGTTACCATAGATACAGGGAGTACTCGACACAAAAGTAGGTATTTAACAAATCATATAGGCACTTTGGTAACCTCTATGTTTATCCCAAGACTATCGAAGTGGCTATGTACTCGGTAGAGAGTGAGTGTTGAGATTTCAATGTTCTGCAATCCTTCACTAGCTTTGATCTTTATGATGCTGGCTTTCGATATCGATTCCGAGATACTGTAGTTATTGAGAATTAGCCGGAAGCTTGACTAATAGCTTTGGTTTCAGCCTACAATATCTAGGAAGATTGTAGGAGAGGTGGATGCCCAGATCGTTCCGGATGACTACAGCACCAACTACATCGTTTGTTTGACAGTGATACTATATAGACAGTGAAGGACATTATAATAAAGGGATTTTCAAGAGGGACATTTTTTTAAGATCTGTCAATGTCAAAACGTCAGTTAAGGATTACATTTTTATCCTGGTGAATTTCACGAACGAACAACGTTTGGAAATTATTAAAAATTACTACCGAAATTCTGAGTGGTTGTAACTTTACGAGCGCTTCTCCAATTTTCGGTCGTAATAATCCTCCCATCAGACAGGCTGTGCTTGCTATAGTGGATAAATTCGAGTCAACATATTCACTATTGAATATTTATGTGCCAGTGAGACAACGCACCAGTCGAAGTACCGAAAATATCGCAGTCGTAAGTGTTCAGTTCAAAATAAGCCAAATCAGTCAATTCCACCCCGTTCATAGGAATTGGGAATCTCTCAGACCACATTGTGGCGAATTTTGCATATATGTAGATCTTAGCCTACACCCTTACAAGATCAAATTATCGCAAGAACTTCTCCGATTGGGCTCTGCAAAAGTTTGAAAAAAATCCTGAATTTCATCGAAAAATCATCTTCAGCGATGAAGACTTGAACCCACATGTGCTTCAAGTGACTCTGACATTGCATCCACAAAAAGTGACCGGAGGTGTGATTGGACCGTATTTTTTCGTCGATGAAAATGATAGCCATGTTACGGTCAATGGATTTCGCTATCGTGCCATGTTGGAAGACTAGATGGTGCCACATGCCACAAAGATGGTCAACAATTGATCTATTGAAGGGGAAGTTCGGTAATGGTGTAATCTCGAGAAATAGTCCGGTCGAATGGCCAGCTCACTCATGCGATTTAACGCCGATGAATTTCTTTTTATGGGGTTACTTTAAGTCGTTGGTTTATGCGAACAAGCCAATAACGTTAGAGGAGCTCAGGAATAATATCGAACACAAAATTGTCAACGTTCCGGCCGAATGTGTGCAAGACTGCAAGAGTAGTGGAAAATTGGCTCCAAAGAATCGATCGCTGTAAACGTGCTCGCGGTGATCATATGAACGATATCGAATTCCATACTTAAATTTAACATGTGTACTACACCTGGAATAAATTTCAGTCCGATATCTCAATTATTCTGTGTTTTATTTAAATACAAAATTGTTATGTCCTTATTGAAAAACCCTGTATGTACTCGTATTTCCAACTTGAAAATTATTTCAGTGGACAGCAGAGCGGTGATCTTCGAAAAATCGATGCAGAAGCGTTGACATTCTGGCATGTTCTGAATTCATAATCCCTACGTCTTGAGAATGAAATAGTAGTCTACTACAACTTTCAGAAGTCAGCAACCCACCTTTAAAAAAAATCATTGGTAAAGCTTCGAAGCACCAAACAATGCCTCGGAAATGTGAGAATATTTCGTTAACGACCTTCGGTTACTCTCACTTAAGGGCTAAGATAAGATTCTGGAACACTAAGACTCTTTTCGGTTCCCCAAAATATATTTCATATTTCACTCAAAGCAAGTGGGAACCGAAACAGCGTCAACGCTTTTGCTTTACTAGCTGAGGAAGCGGCAAATAAGTGTCACAGTTGGACCGACGGGGTTTATAGATAGCCAGAACTCCAAAGAACATTCAGAGTTTCGCCCCGGTACTTCTTTTTTAAGCGACAACGTTATGGATCCAAAATAAAAAGAGTTAGCCGAAGCCGCAAATATCAAAATTAGCAACATAGGGATTCGAACCGCAATCAGAGCACTCAAGTAGAGTAAAGCGGTGGGGCTGTATTTCAAATTCCACTCAATCTCGAGAATGCTGTTGCCAGCTCTGTCTTAGTTGGATTAATGCTGAGAAAAAATGATGCCAAGGATATGAGTATTTAAATTCTTGGCTGATAGGGTAGGTAGGTAGGTAAGAGTAGCGGTTCTGTTAGGAAGTACCCAATTAGCACTAGATGCCGTTTTGTTACCACAACTCATGTAACCAGAGTGTTATGGTGTGTTGGTGAGGGGTCTCTAGATCCAACTTGTGGAATTCAAAAAAGTATTAAGTTCTTTGATGTTTTTCTGAGATTTCCTCCAGGGAATTTAAGAAGGGTTTTCCTAATGCTCGTTGTCTCGCCTTAGCTAGTCCCGGACAAGCGCATAAACTGCGACAGTGTGCATTATGTGGGATACCTAGTTTGACTGCTAGGTCTCCTGTAGGCCAGTGACCCTTAGTGATCGCTGTTAATCTGGCGACGTCTTTACGCGTTCTATTTAGAAAGTGGATTGTTTTAATTTTGTTGTAGCCTGGCCACATCCCTTGGCTGATACTATGTATGCAATTTCTAAAACATAGTCATGTTGCGAGTAGAAATCTATCCACGGGTTTTCAAAAGAAAGAAGTTCAAGCCAATAAGAGAGACATCGTTGGAGAGTGGATATGAAATTTTTCTCGATTTGGGTCTTGAAAGGTCTTAAAAAGGAGATTGGAAGGGATAGCTTAGACTTGGCTTAATCGACAAATGTTTATTTCAACATAATAGTGACAGTAAAACTCGACGACGACGAGTTATACGTTGATAGATGAGACGTTGGATTGCGACTAAATTTTGGTCTGTACATCCGACACCAGATCTGACGAATTCCAGAACTTGACCCGGATTGATATCATGAGGAAAGCTTTGAGTATTTTCTCTGCCATTTCAGCAGAGACACTAAAGAAGTGAAACCAGGCAAGACATGTTATGTCCGGACTGTCATCAAACAGTGGAAATTCTTTTTCCAAATTCTCACTTATGTCAAGGAGTTTAAATGGTAGTTGAGCGAAATTTGAACCCATTCTTTCGGCTGTACGCTGGTCCTTGATGAACGCCCTGCTCTGACAAATACCGCACATCCACGTATATCTCATGACTTTAATAAAGAGCGACCAGATAATATCATCTCTTAGCAATTTCAGAACTCCTAAAGAATAATAAAACACATTTCGTGATGCATTTCAAAAGGCTACTTGGCTGCTAGAACTACACAGGACATGTCTGAGGTGAAAGTATACCTTTCAAGACCTTTTTACAATCTGTGTCTTTGTTGCTGTTCCCACACTGTCAAATTTGCTTTGAAATTGGCAAAGATATGATTCCCCGATAGTTGCACTATAACTTCGATATCATAAGCAAAGTAGAATTAAATTCCCCAACAGTTGCTCTTAATGTCTAAATGAAATTTTGTGATTGGAATCAACTTTCAGTTCAGAAAAAGTAAATATAAGCCAACCGAGGACCTCACTTAAACCGCTCAAGAAATTTCATAAATTTCTGTGAAGCCCCTTCTAAGAGTTGCGTGAACAAACATACTGCAATTTTTCTCAGTTTTACTCCCAACTTCAGCTGAACAAAATAAAATAAACTCAAGTATAGCTTGCCTTCTAGAGAAACTTGTAACTTTCTGTGTGTAACTACCGTTAATTAACGTCACGCAGACAGCGACAGCTAGGAAAACTATAAGGGTTGTGTATACATTCTAAGTAAGCGTATAAAGTGCTGAATAGAAAACGGTTTTCTTCTCTTACTCCTTGTTCCACATCGCCGTCGACGTCCTCGTCGTCATCGTCATATGCACACACTTCTTAAATTGGGGACGTATTTAATTGTTTTAGGTTTTACATTCTACTCTCTTTCACCGGATAAAAGTGGCACAACAGCTTCTACCCTAGCCCTCTCTACTATTCCCAACCCTCTACAAGGCTTAAAGACTGTTGACAAAAAAAAAAGAGTGAAGAGAACGAAAAAGAGCGAAAAAGAACAACGATACTACCACTTAGCTGGTGCTATTCCTGGTACTGGTACTAGTGGTGCTATGTAAGGATCCTGTATTGTGTTCCGGTGCTTATAGTCCTACTTAGCTTGCCAGTCGCCAAAAGAGCCAAGTGTAAGAAGCAAAATACCAGAAAAAAAAAAAATGTTAAAAAATGGCTTAAAAGCATTTAATGCCCTTCGTCCTTGTTATGCACTCCACTCTCTCTCCTATATTCGTGTAGTTTACATACACAGGAAGGAAGAGAGTGCAATGTGAAAATAAACTCTTCAAGGACATGCAAAACAACTTTTGCGCGCTATGTGTGTGCCGCAGGAAGACGTGCTACACTTATACACTTGTGAAGCACAGCAAAAAGGACATCGTCTAATGCTGCACCATCATTCAACCTCGAATAGGTGCATTATAGAGTTAGGAACGTAATATGCCCACAGTAATAGGTAATTTCAGATTTCTTTTCTTTTTTTACCCTCTTACCATTTTCTTCTTCTTCACTTGGTGTTGTTGCTGCTGTTACCACTATTACACTCTTTTACGGCTTTGGAATTGTGCATTTTTTAAGGTGGTTCTTGAAGGCGCTATTAAGAGGTGGATTTTAATATTTTTTCTCTCCTCATCGCAAGGTGATGGAATTTAGTCTGTAGAGGTTGGGAAAAGATCCTTGTAGGGAAAACGATTACTGGAATGTTGGAGCAGTGGGGATCTTGATTTTTTTTTTTCAACGGAAGATTCACTTATTCCCTGTTGTAATATTGTCGGAAGTCTATTTCCTTTCGTCAAGTTGTCACAAGAAGCGGGATACAAAAGGGTAAATAGCCAATGATTTTAAGAATAATAATGGTCTAGTGAGGTGTAAGGTCTAGTCAGGTCCAATAGGGCTGTATTTAGTCACAGTTGTCCCTTACAGTGGAACACCTGCAGAGAGGACCTTTTCTTAGCTGCAGCACAATTTGGAGCTCTACTGTCGAGCTAAAAGATATTTAATATTGAGTGGACAAGTATGCTTGGAAAATCTAGACTCCACGGAGAGCGCCTGAACGAAAGATCACTACTGCTACAAACGCCAGCGACCAGTGCTGCCAGTTGATCCGGAACTCACATAGTCCTCCAGCTTAAGAAAAAAAATAACATTCGGAGATTTTATAAGAATGTTGTGCTACTCCAAGCTGGCTGTAAGCCGGTAACACAGGCACTAAGAAAAACCTAAAAGCTACCGGTTCCGATGATTTGGCAGCATTGGATCGCAATGAAAAGTTATGGAAATACTGAAATATACCGTCAAGCGATGCACAGTTTGTGGTCAGCGAAGGAACCTTAGGCCTGCAAACAGCAATTCTTTCAATCTTCTTAAGCCTGCATATTGGCAGCATTTCTGAAACCAATAACAAAGGACCAACTGTATTCTGAAAGTGTTCGAGGTTATAAAAAATCATAAGAAGGTGATCAAGAGCTACAAACACCCGAAGACCTGCAGGCTTTCTGAACGCGTTGCTCTTGAGAATAAGGCAAACAAGTCTAGAGTGAAAGACGATCTAAAAATCAGTGGGGCCTCTTGTCAAACAAAAGCAGGCTAAGAGACAAGTAGAAGAGAGCAGATCGATTCCTAATAAATCTTAAACGAAAGACCCCTGGAAAGAATGACGAAAGCCATTAAGTTCTTAAGAATATGCGATTAATGCGTTGAGATACTTTATGGGCCGGAAGGCTGACAAGTAAAGAAATACTCTTCCCCAGTTCGGGATAAAAAAAAAAAAAACTGAAATCGATAAGTAGCTTGAGCTCTACCCTGAACTTAATAGTTAATTGGATGCATATATACAAATTAAAGAGAAGAAACAATGATTGATGATTACGAATAATCGTCAGGCTACTCGCCACCGATGACTGAGTATGTACAAGTCACGAATGATTACCCACGAATGGCTGCCAGATATTGGTGATTTTTTCGATGGAGTAAATATCGAAAATGAAACAAGGGCGCGAAGAAATTACCAACCATTTATGACTGTGCACGAATTACGAATTTTGAATGACTTCCAAGGCCGACAGGCTATTCGCCATTCATTACAGAGTAGATACTAACTTTGGCATGGATTAGCAAAGACAACAGATTATGTCCAAGAACGACGTCAAAATATGAGTATTAATCAATGATTACAAATGACTAAAGCCGACAGACTACTGACTAACTACTAGCCACGGGTGAGTACTAGAGACAATTGACTTTCAGCGATGAGTGATTGCCAACCAATCACCAATCACGAATGACTATCAAAGCCGATAGACTACTACTACGATAGAGTACTAGTCACGGATGGCTACTAGAGGCGTTATTCTACCATGAATATCGGACTTCCAGTGTTTATCAATCATTCATGACAGAGTACCAATTATGAATGACTACCAAAGCCGGCAGTCTACTCGCCCCTCATTACGGGGAAATATTATTCACGAATGACTTCTAGAGATGAGAACTTAACAAAGATTACAAATCACTACAAAAGCCGACGGGCTATTCGCCATCCATGACTCAGTACTAGTCACGGAAGACTACCAGAAATAGGAGACTATCATCCATGAATGACTTCTAGAGATAAATAGTCACCAACGACTACTCACCTCTCATGACTGAGTGACTACCAACACTTCATGACAGAATATTAACCACGATGACTAGTAACTATTCATCAAGAAGTTCCAACTACGAATGCAGGAAAATAACAACAGGAAAAGTATGCTGCAGTATAACAACATTTCCTTGAATGGTTATAGCACAATTTGACAGATCGTATACACCTAACCTCACATTAGTCACTACTTACAAGATCCTTCAAATATGTACATTAGAACCATATAAGTAGAAAGTAATCCAGTTAAAGTTTTGGTCAACAATATAAATCACCTTGAAGCACTATGCATATTCAATTCGGTTAATTCTCTCATGTATGTAGAGTCCTTGAACAAGAGTCCTTACAATCTCAAGAGTTTATACAAACTCTATAACTAATAATACCTACAAAGTAATTCCTTTCAAGTTCTAATCACCAAAAAGTGTTCCAACTACTATGACAACATCCTTCAAAAAAGGTACAAATTTTGCTATTTCTATATCCTTCAACCATCTAAAAAGGATTAACTTGAATGAATAACACAATTTCTACAAAATAAGAGTACCAACTCGAAACGAATCATTGTTATCACATTATATCATTGTGTGTAAGTGGTGCCATATAATTCACGTAATCAAAAGTTTCTCTTACATCCTTTCTGCTCCTTCCAAGTCTATACCATATATCCTTTGAAATAAAACCAACTTTCTATCAATGAAATCATTGAAATCATAACAACCGAAACTCAATCAATACTCTCCTCCGCACTCATGTCACACAAAGTACTCAAAGGAGCAGAAGGACATCTTACAACAAAAAAGTACAAAAAAAAAAAAAAAAAAGAAATTCCACTCAAATAAAACTAAGTGTCCTATGTCTCTGCGCTCTATCCATCTTCAAATTGTTATTATTTTCATGGTCATGTTTCCAGAATAATGCTAAGCGAACAAAGTCGATGGTGCTTCAGGCAACATCACTGCAGGGGATTCCCTGTCCCAGATATCATACATTCAAGCGCCACCCCACCAAAAATAGCTACAGTACACAGAAAAAACAAGAAACAAAAAAACATTGTCCTCCAGTCATCTCGTTGTCGTCTCTCCCTTTCTCAATCACAAAAAAAAAAAAAAAAATCAAATAAAATTAATGGAATCAAGGATAACAATACACTGTGTATGCATTGGAGGCGGGGCAGGGCGGCTAAATGGCACACACATAAAAAAAATAAATAAATTTGCTGAAAAGAATAAAAAGATATAATAAACTCACCCAATAGAGTAATGTATGGCATTTTATTTATGTCAAAGTGATCGGGGGCGCAGGCATCCTCGAGTCTAGACGCCTGTTTGCCAGTTTGGATTTCAATCACATGGGTGTCCCGTCGATAGAATATCATGCACATGAATCCTGATTGACTGCAAAGAAACAAAAAAAAAAAAAAGAAAAAAAAGAGAGAAGAGCGTATAATAATCATAAAACATGAAATGGCGGAGATTATTGTGTGAGTACTTTTAAATTATTCGCATTCGCATTCAGAATGCGCCGCGAGACGAGAAGGCTGGTTGTTAAGCGATTTATTGTCAAAGTTTGATATGACCGAGAGACGGGTGTCCTTGGAAGGATTTTACGATCATTTTTGCTTACAGCTGAATGTGAATTAATTTGACGACGTATGGGATATTAAAATGATATGACATTTCGAAGAAAACAAGGATTAATTCCACCAGGCAACTTTTAGAGCCAACGGGGACTTCTATTTATAAAGCAATCGATGGCAGACACTCTTGGTTCCATGAAACTTTGTCAATTAACGATTTTAATCGGAGTGTAAGTAGGGGAAAGATTATTCGGCAGATTTGTGCCCATCCGGAGTAAAGACGACGTCAATCGTCAGCAGATTTGAAAAAAAGTCTACTTTTAGACTTAGGTAGGCTGAAGTGGATTTATTTGATCTACGTTGGGTTCCATGGTATAACAACGTCTGTTGCAGGTACTTTTCGAATACAATCGGCTTGGTAACTTCTCGGTGGAAGAGTATTAGAGTGCAATTCTTGTTTTTAATATGTACGGCGTTTTTAAGAGATTATTCAAGAATCCCCCAATGTATATGTCCTGTGTTGTGTTGAGGTTAATTGGATAGAGAAATTAATTCTAAGGTTTTCGAGAATTACCTGAGAGACATGATAGAAATCATGCCTTGGGGTTGGCAATAACGCAAACAAGCTAGCGTGAAGAAGGTTTTAGTACTTCAAAGAGAGTATAGGACTCAAACTTAATTAAGTAACTAAGTCGGTTTATCTTCCATACGCGGCTGAAATTTTACGCAGGGAAGGAGATATCGACGGCCACGGGTTAAAAAACTGTGTACTGTGCTGGGTAACGTACATCCAGTGACTAATATTTGTACATTCTTGCAATCAAATAAGACCGCATTGGGCGACATGAGGGGTTGTATGCTTTAGAATAGGAATCCTTTTGGAAGCCAAACTTTCATTTCGACTTAAATTTGGAAGATTGGAGTGATGGTAGCCCATAAATTCGGAATATTCATCTATTTGCATTGGTGGATCTAAAATTAATGGTGGTCCATTTTATCTGCAAATGCCAAAGCCTTACTAGGACTAGAAAGGTGTCCCATGCTCTCAGAGAATTCTTCTTCAATGTATGACAGTTGAGTGCGGCTGTCCAGATACTGAATCCACACTTCACAACGCAGTATAAAAGGAAGTGTTGCGATGTCTATCTGCCTGTATCAAAGTGCTAATCTCGAAAACTATTGAACGGATTTCGAGTTTTCACTACCCTACAATATAAAGCGTGTCCCAAAATTCACGTAAGAAGTAATTTTGATAGTAAACAGGTTTTTGATTAAAAATTGTAAATATACGCACTCTTTTGTCGAAATGACCGTTTTGCATAAATGCGGCTGAATTTCGTTGATACATCGCTCAATTTGCTCCTTCAAGGCATGGGTGGTCGTGGGTTTGTTGGCATAAACCTTAGACTTCAAAAAAACCCCAAAGAAAAGAGTTCAACGGCGTTAAATCGCATGATCTGGGTGGCTAGTTCTGATCACAAAAATGGAAAATCGACCAGGAAATGACTCATGCAGTAATTGAATTGTTTCTTCAGCTTCATTTTCAGTAACAGTGGATTTTCTGAACCCCAAATTCAACAATTTTGACGATTAACAAAGCCATCAAGATAAAAATGAGCCTCATCGTTGAATATGATTTTTTTTGAAAAATTAGCATCCACTTGTTGTTCCATAATCCATTCAACATTCAGTTCTTGATTCAATTGCACTTTGTATGCATGAAGATGCAAATCTTTCGTTAGAATACGCTGTACTCGTAGAGAGCTTCTCGAAATGTCTAATGCTTGACCACGGTGCCGAATTGATGTTCCTGGACTCTCAACAACACTCTCACGAACTACTTCGATGTTTTGTGTTGAACGACTTGTCGAAGGACGGCGAGAGGGTATAAGATCTCTAATTGATCCAGTCTCCCTGAATTTTTTGAATTAATCTCTTCATAGTTGATGAAGTTAAATTACTATTCCGACCATGTTTTGTACGAATATTGCGAACTGTAGCTGCCAAACCTTCATTATTTTTAAAATATTACTCAACAATGAAAAAGCGTTGTTCTTTCGTGTAGCACTCCATTTTTAATAACGCTGAATTGTCAGTTGTCACGCTGTCTTTTTTTTTTTTTCGTTGGTAACACTTTACCGCACAAATGGCGCAAAATTCAAATCTTGCGTGAATTTTGGGACACTCTCTATAATCTAGAGCAACATGGACTTAACTATCCTACAGCATATTTTTTGAAAATAGTTCGGGTATACTCGTATAAAAATATACGCTGTATCGTTATTAGGCCGATTATAAACATAAACGTGTAGCAAATAGCAACACCAAAATAATCTTGATGGACGAAAATATTAGAGCGTACGGGAGATATGAATGCAGCTCTTTGATAGTTCTACACAGCTGGTGCATATACCCCAGATCAATAGATAACTCATAATATAATCATTAACCTCTAGTAACAACTAATGATCTTTTCTTACCACAGCGGGTATCACCGTAAATCGGTGGAAATAAAAGTGAAGAAGTACAGCGTGCCAATCTATACCAACCTCCTGACGTGGTGCCAGAACCTCTAGAAAAACATTAAGAAAGCGGGACAGTCTTGCGCTTGTATTCAGCATAAATTCACATACAAAATGCTTGCTCGTCAGCATTTCAGATATTGTTCGGATTGCGATCCACCTAAACTATGTGCGGATCACATAAGTAGCTTAGACAAGGTTTTATCGAAGAGCATGTGCATACTATAACGACTGAAGGAAGGTTGAAACATATTTTCGAGCTCCCATAATCAGAAGCAGCTGGGATTTGTTGACAGAGTTTCCTCGTATATTCGTGAAACCCAAAGAACAGATCTCGTAGTATCGTACTCAACTAAGATGGGGACAAATGAGGACGAAATACATGAAACAAGACAGGCTTTGCATTATTTGTGACTCAGCGGAGGCATCTGAAAGACGCTACTGACTGCCATACATCGTGGCATTCAAACTAACGTAAATGATTGGCTTGGTGACTAAATCATCGTTGGAGTATTGTGTAGATGCATTGGGATAACAAACCTGGAATTTTCCCTCCTTGACCACGTATTTTGATTGGAAGAAGTAGGCACGAGCTTATTAGCATAGAATAAGTGATCTATCCGATGGTTGAGTGCGAACTGGGTGAGAAAGGGTCCCTCACGGTAAACAGGCCCATAGAGTTTCATTGAGTAAAAGTGTTGTCGCGTAATTTTAAGATTTAAACTTAGAGAGCTTAATTCTGATGTACTGGACGTTGCTGGATCTGTGAATCCGGGTTTGTCTACTGCGTAAGTGCGTCGTCACCCCTCAGAAATCGGTCATACTGGAAAAAATGGTTTTATATACCTCCCGGTGATGGAGGATGAAAAAAAAGGAATAGGGTATGGTAACTTGACGTGAAAGTTGACATTAGGTTGACAGCAAGAGGTTAAGATGGGGTGATAAATTCGTCAACGGACGAGTCTGCATCTGTGTGAATGTGAAGACGAGAACGAAAAACGAAAAACGTTGCTGAATTCTGGCATATAAAGCCTGCAAGTTTTCCGTTGAAGAGAGAATTTTCTGGAGTGGAGACGGCTCTAGAACCTCAAAAGGGACTGGAACTGAATCGTACTGGATAATGAAACCAAATTATTTTTAACTCTGGGTAAAGTGACGACTACGTTTCAAGTTGAAGTCTTCACCATACTTGCATATAGGAAGGTAGATGAGGTGAAAGAGTTAAGCACTTAGACTATACTAGCGGCATTTAATGCTCCCACAAATCATTCCAAATGAAATAGAGTTTGTCTCAATTAGGCTTCGGAGTACAGGAGAATTATGGACCACGATATCTCCCACGAGGCAGTGAAAGAGGGCTAGGATATAACGAACAATGGTGTGTTGAATTTTTTCCCGCAAATATTTTGAGAGGCCAAGTTGTTTGGGTTACTATTGCAATGACTCTAGACGGGCATTAATATTTCCTGACAGCCGAATTCAATGAGGATAAAATACAAACAAATCATAGAAACCAATGAAAACTAAGGAACTGAAATGTGTTTTCAAGATCGAATTTTGGTAGTTTGCAGGCAAAACGCAACACTACTATTCTGGGTGGTGATTTACAAACACTAAGAATATATATTAATCCTTTCATGACTTCAGGAGGCATATCCACGTTATCCTCGTGAAACAACGCTTTCTTTGGCAGCAAACCTGGAAGTTTAACGATAAAGGCTGCAGTAGTATTCAGAGTTTATGGTTCGAGTCCACCATGACGAACGAAAATAACTGATACTGCCACCTTGTTTGCCGCGAAAATTACTTTGGCTTTCTTTGGGACTGGAGGCTTCTGCTTGGACTCTGGAGTATAGTGGTGGGCCAATGTTTCGACCATGGCTACATATCTGTTCAGAAACTCTTTAGAGTCAGCCTCAAAGAGCTCTAAACAGTCGCGTGAAATCGTGGCTCGAAAGCGTTTCTGCTCAAATGAAAGAAGCCTGGGAATCCATCTCGCTGACAGTTTCGAAAACTCTAATTCATTCAGGATTAGCTTTTGCGCACATTTGTAAGAGATGCTCACAGTCTTGGCTATCTCCCTGATTGTTTGTATACAGTCACCTAAAATAAAAACGCAGACTTTTTTGAAATTTTCTGGAGTCGTCGACGTTGAAGACCGTCCTTCTTTAATGTTTTCTTGGGCATACTTAAAATCAGCAACCCACTTTTTTACTGTTGGATAAGCCGGGGAAGATTAAAATTCAAATAACTTCTACATGAGGCTACGAAGGCTACGTCTGGTTATAACTAGGAACCTTTTTTTTTTATTTGAGAGACAAACTATTGTCACCGGCTGTAAATTATCTAACTTACACCATGCCACCTGTTATTGAATAGCCATTTCGAATGGAAAACATTCACAATAGGAGCGGAAGCGGCACGTCTCTTCTGTTCAACCACAAAAAGAGCCCTTCAAGATTAGCGTTGGGCTTTCCTATAGTCCCTTGTTATATGGCCAACCAGAGAACGAATAAATATTCCATTAAATCTCCAGTTAGGCTGCAGTTTCCTAATAGGGTCATCAAAGGAAGGCAAGGTGTATCTTTTCAATCAAACAACAAAGTTAAGCGAAAGACCAGTTAATGTATGCGAAAGTTACATTTCATGAGTCCGTAACAGAAGGCCGACTTCAAAGGTTAAAACGAGGCATGACTAGACTACATGGCGTGAAATCGCGAAACAAAGAAACATAAAAGCCACATTCTACTATTACGACGAAAAGTACGAGTATCTCCTTCATAATCCCATTTGTTTTCAAATATAATATTCCGATTTCCCTATTCAAAACACTTACCATCCAGTTGTATAGTGTACAACAGCCATCATCTCGGTAGCAGTTTGCTTATTGATTTGTTCGCAAAGCGCTCTCGTCTCCATGTATCCATTTGGTTTGATGATGTGCATTGACCCGTCACTAAAACGAAAAAAAAAATATAACGAAAACCATTACAACATTGTATAACATTGGAAACAATATTAGAATAGCAGTAAAAGCTTTCAAAGTATCACCCAACCCCTTCTGGTATATTCATGTTCTCAGACCATTTGTCATAGTTCTCTAACCCCAGTCAATTCAAATCCTTTACAGAACCCCTTCCTTTCTATGTGTATTTTGTTTTTTTTTTAAGGATATACGAGTACCTATACAAAAAGCCAGTTTTGTTATTTGAAAGCAAAAGAGAGGATTGACGGTTGAACCAGAATAGAAATGATGGATGTGAGCATTTGTCGACTCGGCGAACGGTTGTATCTAGATGTAGAAAAAATGCATTCCAACTGTTCTAAATTGCATTTTATTGATTTTCTCATCTGAACGTCGCCCGCAGAACAAGTATCCCAAAAGAAAATTGCACGCAAAATAACCAGAATGCTTTTTTTTTCTGCCGCGCTCTGCACCAATATTGCAAATTCACCATTTTTCTATCTGTACCGCGGTCCCTTCTGTGAGATAGAAAATAGCAGTCGTATGAGGGGCACATTTTTAGATAATAAATTTTGCAGCTAAGAGGATTTTCCAATCGAAAAATGTATACGTAAACAGTAGAAGACGACCGGTAGGATGTAGAATAAAAAAAATACTGCCGCTGAATATGTTTCTCTTCGTGGAAATATGGAGAAAAAAGAAAAAAATATCCTTAACCATCTCACATCCAGGTGAGCGCAGCTGGTTTAGGTTGGAACAAAATAAAAGCCGCTGTTTGCGAAACGTATTTTCATTCAGTTTTTTTTCTTTTGCAGCTTCAATGAAAAAGTGGCTTCATTCTAAATTGGATTTCAGCTGGGGAAAACATAGAAAGCAATTAAAGGGAAAGGATTTTCGAATTGTAGTTTTTTTAGGGTTTTTTTTTTTTTTGCCTTATTTTGTTGGGTAAATCGTGGTTTTTGTTGCAAAGCCTTTAACAATTTGAAAAAGCGTTATAAGCGTTCCATTACACGATTTTAATTGAAGTATAATACTCAGTAAAGGACGAGGGGTTTTTCGTAAATCGAGTGAATCCTTTGGGTTAAATAGTATTAGGTTAGGTTTGATGGGTTGACGTAGAGGTTGAAAGACCTACTACGCCACACTTAGATCAATGTAGATCCATTGTGATACCCATTGCCAACAACACGCGGTGTTCCAAGCGGTCCCCCATCTAACTACTAACCGCGACCGACGATACTTAAAGTATTATTCCTCATCACAGAGAATTTAATAAGGCAAATGATTCTAAAGAACTATGCCAGCTGAAGTTGTTGTACAATCTAGCCATCGGATAAAGGCTTAGAATTATAGTCCACCACTGTAAGTCTATTAGAAATGTGAGTACGTACGAAGCTTGAAAGTCAGAAGTTGTTCATCTGCTACAATTGTTGTGGAGGTGCTTAGGAAGCGACGCTAAGTCCTAAGGTTGAGCAGGAGCAATAAAAACTAAGATAAATCAAACAAAAACTTTATCATGTCCGTGAGAATGCTTGGTCCCGAAACACAAACTCAGACACTGGAGCCTCAAAAATGGCATATTCCTGTATACCTGTCGAGGAACAGATGGTAGAAATTCAGAGCCAAAGCCTAAAGCATGGGTAAAGTTCCTATTTTTCGCGTCGATGGTGGTCTATAATTTGCAAGAATAGTTTAATAGATCCTTAGGACACATTGCACAGAACCCGCGATATTATCAAAATTTACTAGGAACGGTTTTAAAGGTAGCAACACAAAAAATAACCAAATGGCAACTGATAGTTCTGGGGTTGACGAAATGTCGCTGGAACTACTGGGCTCATACAAGCCAACCTTTAACACAGTGAAGTGGCAACTGCCATCGACAGTATATACCTCTCCGAAGGAAAGTATGACATTAGTCATCATCCTATAGAATAGGTGTGCAAACAAAAATGAAAAGGGATGTAGGTTACGTTAGGTAAATTGTGCCAACGGATCTTGAAGGTAGTTTCGAATAAAGCGACGAAGATTTTTGGCATCCGAATTTGCCAGGTAACATAGTTTAAAAAGTCTCCAACACTTCTCTTGTGACAAAACCTACAGTTGCGCTGGTGTGTAATCATTTTAGTCATGTTGAGCTAAAAGAATGTTTTTCATCCAGCTTAGGCATGACACTTGATGACATTACACTCAACTATTCATATAACTTTCAGTATAGTAAGAGGCATGTCCAGAGTTCACTTCTCCAGGAGAATCGCTAGAGTATTGCCTGGGGAGTTCACCAGAATTAGCCCCGTTTCACACATATTCGGCTTATAGAGGACATTCACACGTTTCCGGTATCGGATAAATAGATTGGATCTGACAGCCCATACGGGGCCTAGCCTAGCTTCTCGCTGCACGAATGTTTGGGACCTACAGTCTTTTGCAATTTTCTCGACTAAGAGAAGCTTTTGACCACAATTTAAATTTTGCATGTTTGTCAGACGTTCACGAGACGTGGGACCGTGAGAATTTTTTTTATCTGTTTTCTACGATTTAAACCTTGAATCTTTCACTTAGTGAAGGCGCACTTAGCCACTGAGCCCGGACACATATCTAGCCGGAAAAAGGGGCTTACAATTCTATGAAATATCTTTATTCTCCAGCGCTCAGTGTAGATGAATGCTGAATTGATGGTAATTTCATTAAGAGACAATTGGCAATTTAGAGCGATGTTTGATTATTTAGAAAATGACTCAAAGGACATTATCACATCGATATTTATTCCACATAAGACAGGATTACGCTTCTTGATGGACATTACCTCCGACTGGAATAGGCTACAGTTTGGTTTAGGAGGTGAAAAGATGTCTCCACCCAGACTTCATCGGTTTCAGAACCGTTCTTATAGAAGTGCAGGGGCGGGTGTAGTTGGGGTTTTCTATATTCTAGACTTCTTAAAATCGCTAAGGGATATGTTTGGACTAGTGTGAGAGATCTTTAAGTAGAATGACTGCGTTTGTCTGGCCAACAATTTTTAACCGTAGAATATCTAGTATGGCTGAAAGTATGATACTTATGGAAGTCGAAACTTTAAGTGACTGACAACCGAACACGGTAGAACGTTCCACAAACCCATATTAATATTCATTTCATCTCACTGTTTAGGGTGAACAATGCCGTATCTGGCAAACTGTCTTGACTTTATCGTTGTTACGACTTGACGCAACTTTCATCAAACGGTGAACTTTGTGTGTTGTGTTACCTGTACCAGGATCCAACAAAGATGCATTACTGTGAGGGTGGATGCTGACACCCATCATACCAAATGGGGGATTACTAATCTACCGGCGAAATCTCATCAATTGACCTTGGCAAGTAATCTTTGCCAACTTTGCCACCATCCAGTGTGTACTCCGACACCCATAGTATCTCCAACAATTGGACTGTACCCAAGATTCTGGTGACATCTTGCGTCAGAATTATTTCG
The DNA here is from genome assembly GCA_963082735.1 of Pocota personata. Classification (NCBI taxonomy): domain Eukaryota; kingdom Metazoa; phylum Arthropoda; class Insecta; order Diptera; family Syrphidae; genus Pocota; species Pocota personata. The sequence continues at coordinate 259,051,881 of OY720429.1, read as the reverse complement.
AACAAACGTTTAGAATACCTTAAGCAGAATGCAATGGCATAATTCGATAGTTTTGAAAATTCAATTAATCAATTTATTTCATTAATTTTTGAGTACGAATATTTTAAAAACCAACAAAAATTAGTACGCCCTAAATTTTACGTTTTAAAATTCTCTACAAGATGGATGCCATGTTTGTCCAACTTTATCCCGGAGCTAATGGTGGAAATCATTTTTGAGTGCAAACATCTCAAAAACTGTGAGTGAGAGTGAGAGTGAGAGTGAGAGTGAGAGTGAGAGTGAGAGTGAAAATAAATTATTACGCCCGAGGTTTATAGGTTTTAAATTTCTTTACGTATGCAGAATTATTGTACAATAGATACGCAATCTTTCTAAATGTTCGAAGCTAATAGTGGAAATGGTTTTTGAGTGGAAATACGTCGAAAACGGCTCGTCAAATGGAAAATATTCCTATGTTCAAAATTTTAGGTTTTGAAATTCTCTGATGAAGGATTTTTAAAAATTGAAATAAAAGGTACGCAATCTTGTAAAATTTAAGACTTTACTGCAAAATTAATGCAAATCGTTTTTGAGTACGTATATTTCGAAAATGATGCATTCTACAAACAAAAATTGATTTCGTTCGAAATATTAGGTTCTGCAAACATCTGCAAGTCTCCGAGATGGATGCCAAATATTTGAAATTATCGAAATTTGTAGATACGCAGTTTTCTAATTTGTATAGTGGACAACATCGTTTTTGAGTACGAATATCTCGAAAACGATGCGTCATACGAGAAAAATTATGATGATCAAAATGGAAGGTTTTGAAATCCTCTACAAGATGGATGCCGAATTTCTAAAAATTATGAGTGCGAATATCCGAAAGGATTGTTTTTGGTAATGTGAGCTGAACACGAACTTTTTTTTATAGACATACGTTCCCAGCATTCTGAATGAATGAATGTAAAATAAAAATCATTCGATAGTTGAAATCATTTAGTTACTATCCATCGATAGACGAATTAATTCGATAGTGTCCATGAATATGATGAAATTTTAATAAAATAGATTGCACAGAAAAAAAATGTTCATTATATCGAATCCCCAGCACAAGGATACATACTACTCGTAACTTATCTTTTCAACAAGATTCGCTAAAGAAATTTTCAATTTCCCAACAAATCTGCCAAGAAATTCAATATTAAAATTGAATTTCCATAACCTCCTCCCGCAGAATGCCTCCGCCCAAGAACACAAAACGCCCACAATTCATTTTATCGTAAGTGTATAACATAAATCGAAGCTCCTTCTCGTCTCAAGATTACAATTTCATCAATAAATGCACCCAGACAGACGTCGTTTATTACGGTGCCGCCCACTAAGCTCATGCGATAATTTAACCACCGGAAACTAGCAATCAGGATATTATCGACGATGAAATCCTCCCTTATAGGAATTTTTTTTGTATCTTTTCGATTTTTTTCTTTGCTTCATTTTTTTTTTTTTTTGCATTCAATCGCTCAACGATTGAAAGATTCTTGGTGAGAAATCACTTTTACCCAAAGAGATGGAAGGAGTGAAAAAAAAGGATACCCATTTTCCGATCAATATTCAATGCGATGCACAAAATAGGAATTCTTCAAGTATCCTTGTTAGTTTGAAAATTTCTTTTACAACAGCAAGTACATTTTGTATTTTTTTATTTCCATCCTCTTGAGTGAAGAAATAGTCAGTTTCTTTTTTCTTCAACATTTTTCGTTAATGATCAGGGATTTACAATATTTTATGAATCCCAGCAGGGATACAGGATGCGACTTGCAATAGTCATTATACACTTTTTCCTCATTAGATTTCATTCAACTCGATTGCAGTGGTGCTTAAGTGTCCCGTCGGACTCGTCGTTGCAATGTTTTGATTTCACACAAAATCTTTAAATTTATGCAAGGACTCTGTTGTATATATTTTCATTTTAATCAGTGATTATCTTGTCTGCCTTGCTTTGATTTCAATTTATTGAAACGTATTTTTTGTTTGCTTTTTTTATTTTTATTGGAGAGATCCTTGAAAGCTTTTGCAAATGAAAACTCGTTCGTTCTATTCTGCTATGATGGCGGCCTGGGGAGGGAGTGCAATACTAAATATAATACACGTATACATTGCAATTTTAATGAACATTTGAATTCGTCCTTGTTATGCTTGGGCAATAAAAAACACATGGCAAGGAAAACTTTTACTTCTGCAACAACATGAGTTGTATTTCTTGTTTTTCTTACTAAAGCCCCCACTCATGCCAGCTGTCGTTCCTTTTTCTTCGTCCTTGATAATGAAAGAACAAGAATCATAGTTGTAGGATACATGTGAATATATGTGGGTGAGGCAAGTTGTGCTGCGAATGAGAAAATAATACATTTGCAGGATGAATATGGAAGAAAACATGAGTTTGGCATAAAAATGAGAGAAAACAATTCCTTGAGTCCTTGCTCGTTGTCCTTGTCGTAGTCGTTTTGGTTTTTTTTTTTTCGTTCATCCCCTTTACTGTATAAGGGGTTCTATGTTTTATGCTTTTCTTTTTTTTCTTTCTTTTAAGAAGTCTTGCAACAGTAGTGCTATGCTGAATCTGCAGTTTGACAAGGAACACCATGAGAATGGGTTTTCGGGGGGTGATGCCACACATATATTTCTTAATGCCACTCCTTTTTCCGTCAACTATTTCGTAAAGATGTTGTACAAGGCTAAGCTAATTTTTTGTACCACTCCTTGATGTTTAAGACTTTTTAATTCGAAACTCATTAAGAAAAAAAAGAGGAAAAAAACAAACTAACCGTGAAGGACGACATTCGTTCTAATCAGAAAAGGATTGTGTCCTTGCATTAAATAAATTAATTTTACAACGACCAAAGTCAAATTGAATAATGTGACATCCACGAGTTTATAAAAATGCTAATTAAATTACAAAATATTCAAGGACCCTGGCAATAGTCTGATAGTGTCAACAATCAATCGATAGTGAGGTGGTGGCCAGTTTATTGATGCACTTTGTAGCACTAATTCAATTGAAAAGCGTAAAGAGTCCTTAATTGGATTATTGGCGATATTAGTTTTGTGTGTTTTAGTGCCGGTTGATTGCGTAGTTCAGTTACTTTGTTGAGTGATTGGTCACACGTATGTATGCGCATCAGGATACAGTAAATGCGATGTAATTAGTGAGAAAATTTCAATTACGCTCAAATGGACGCCACACTATTTTGGTAGAATTCAATTATTGAAATTAGTTTTTCAGGAAAATGTTACCATGATGATTATTCAGTGGTTAGGAGGATGGTGTATGCATTTTAATTGTCTTTTACCATGTAGCTGTTTTAGATTTAATCGAAATTTTGTATCATTTTTAAGGATTTAAATACCGATTTATACAGGCTTTAAATGTAATTTTTATAGAATTTGGTAACAAATATCTGTGAGCAATGGATATTATTTTCGACTACTTTATTAGCGAAGGCGACAACCAAATAAGCAAGGATATTCAAGACATCTACCTTAATCATCGTATTTCAAACCACAGATGGCACCTTGATCAGTAAGCTACTGCTGTTTAAAATAATGGCACTGTTCAAGACGCATTGAGGATTTAGCAAATTGAAGACCGAAATTAGGTCGATTTTTAATGTATCAAACTAGGAGCTTTAACATCTCATTCAATCGGTCCACTGGTTTAAGACCTAGATGGCTGTTGACCATACTGTGACAGACTCGACACAACTTTCAAGTATTACTTGAACGACAGGATGAGGATGCATATACCAAGCGCCATATAATCGTAAATGTTTTAGAGAGCTTATCATATTCACACACTGAACAGTGAACAAAATTAGTGAATACAGAAAGGAACCTCCTTCTTAAACACTCCTATGCATATTTTTGGAAGTATGCCCCTAAGTAGACTGTTGAAGTGGCTCCTGCAAAAGGGAAGGGCTTCTCGACTATAGACCATATATTTACATTGACAGGATTGGCGCTGTACACATTCTTAGTAGACTTTAAGGCAACGTTCGACTCCATAGGTAGGTATGTTTTAATGCCAAAGCTCTTTAATTTCGGCATATCACATAAATCTGCATGTGGACAACTTCGCAGCAGTTTGGAACGGTACGAGTACTATCACATGAATTTTCTGGGCATTAAGCAAGGATGTACCTTAAGTGCGCTCCTTTTTGTGTAATTTTTCGACGATACAATGGCAGACGTGTAAAGTGGCGGAACAAAAATTGCTGGAGTGACCATCAAATTTCTTATGCATGTGAACATCTTACTCCTGATTGAGAACTACAAGCATTTGCCAAAAATGAAATCTAAAAGTTTGATTTTTAAAATAGTAAGTGGAAAGCGGTCAAGGACTGAAGAATGGAGTCAGAGAAGACGATGTTTGGCAATTGGCCACTTGCGTGCAAGCGGATTAACTCATTTGCTCTTTTCACTCTAACGTTTTTTTGGTCAGGTGTGAGATCGTGCAATTTTTGGAACTTTAGGGCCTTGAGTCCGAGCTGTGTTGTACATCCGTTCTACAGACACGTTTAGGTCAGAAACCATTTTTCTTCAGCTACGCCGAGGATTTCGTTCGATTCTGGCATTCACACTCCGAAACACTGTTGACGATGTTGCTGTCTTTTTCGGACAACCTCCATAGCGTTTTGCAATGCTGCCGGTTTCGTTGTAACGCGATATGGTGCGATACATAAACATTTTGTTCAGTTTCAGCTGGTTGTGAATTTCCAGCCAAAAAAAGGGCAATAACACTATTACGTTTGAATTCAATTGTCAATAAAACAAATGCTAAACACGCGATAAAAAAAACCTTACACACGCTTGCCAACAATGAAATGAATTAACAACTGTCAAATTTTCAGCGCGCTGTCATTCGTAGTTTGGCAGATACAGCGACGTAAAGTTGGTAACAGTTCATGTCAGCCGGCACTGGCACTGATATACAGTATCAGTGTCACTGATTTACAGTATCAGTGCCAGTGCGGGAAACAGAGTATGTTTTGCTACGGTTGAAGCATTCCTCTCATATGGAGCAGAAGTTTGGGGATATAACGAGTACGATGAGGTTAAAAAGCTCGACGACCCATTAAACTTTATCTCGAGACATTGTTATCTCCATTATTTATAGGCACACTAAAATGAATATGGATTACGTAGTCAGAGCAGTGAAACTGAAAGATGGAAGACTGTCTAAACTGGACACAGACTGTCTGGACTAGAAATATTCAAGCCTGGTTACCGTTTTCGTAAGAGCTTTGACTGGAAGGTAGGTGAAGACTTTATGAAAAACGATAAGGTACAACTTGTTCGAGTAGCACCTAAAGCAAACGAACTCATCATATTTTCTTTAGCCCCTGGTGGGATACAGGGCGGCAACAAATCTCTTCCAGTTTTCTCGGTCTGCAGTCAGATATTTCAGCTGTGGCCATGTTTTCCTCTCGGTCGCTGCTTCTACCAAGATTCTTGACCCTGAGAATTCCATTAGAAATACTGCTACGTAATATTGTCATTTGGCTTCCTCAGTATGTGACCAATCCAGCGCCATTTTCGCTGCCATATCACGACATCCAACAGCTGCTGACTCGTTTTACGTCACAATTCTTGGTTGGATGTAAGTTGCGGCCAGCGAATCTTTAGGATGTATGACAGGCAGCATTATTTGCCGAGACTTTTCAGGTTTCACGGGCATACAGTAGCATAGATTTAACGCTGGATTCGAAGAGTCTCAACTGAGTTCATAAGGAGATTTGACTGAATTTCTAAACTGGAGACAGGATACCAAAGGCAGCACGAGCTTTATTTATTTTGCTTTTAACGTTCTAAGTCCACCCCGCCATCAGTTGATACAAAATTTCCCAAGTAGTTAAACTCTACCTTCCCAAATTGTGTCTGTTTTTGAATAATACGCTGATATGTAGACCGGTCTGTAAGCATTATTTTTGTCTTTTTGCCGTTGATCCTTAGACCGACTATCACTTCATTCACCTGCAGTGATTGACTGGGAAGTACCATCACCTGGCTAGACGAGATGTACTACTGTACGCAAATGAACTACTTTAATAAAAGACATTTTGTTTATGCTATATCCGTAATATTTAAGACCAGGGAGGAATTGTCACAATGCAATTACACACCCCATAGGGGGAACCTACCTATAGCTTGCAGTTTATCCAATATAAGAGTGCCAGAGGATATAACGAACTTTTTGGCGAAGTGTCCTGCTCTAGTGGAAATAAGGCGAATAGGTTAGAAGAGGAAAGAATGTGTCGAGTTTTAAATGGCCAACTCCTAATCTTGCTTGATCTTTAAGAGTGTCGTTTTAATAAACGCTGGGCCAGGCGTTAGAGAGCGTTCGGAGCCATCTAGTAAAAAAGACGCCGGAATTAGGTTTTTTCGCGAATATCTCGCTAAACGTCAGTTTCACAAAGAAAAATGTTCAGACCCTTCCTGTTCATAATGAAATTTTCCACAAAAAGGATCTAAACTACATCCTTCGTTAAATGGATCGTCTTCGAGTTAGAGCCACAAGAAATTGATGATTTCCTCGAAATACGCAAAATAAAAAAGTGTCTTCTTGTGCAAGTTATTGCTCTGCAGGCAATCTAACTTGCGGAGATGATGATTTTGTTTTAGGCCAGTATCAATTTCCACACACTTAAGACACTACCAACAAACACCCAAGTAATAGCCTAGAAGCCGGCGATCTGGAGAAAAGTGGAGCCGTTATCCTTCTCGAAGGCCCAGAACAGATCTGTAGTAAAGGAGATTACGTCTTCTGGAAGCAGCTATGGAAATCAAAGTTTGACACCTTCTAAAGAATATTTCCAAAAACGAGACAAGCTAAGAAACTCCTCCTAGAAAGGGTCGAAAGATTTCAGCAGTTTGAAAAAGAGAATATTACTTCCGGCTTTCGTAAGCTAATTGATGTACTTCCTTCAGTATGCGAGGAACAATGAACACTAAAATTACATTTCTTTAGGTAGACCAGTGTTGACATTTAGAAAGGAAGTGGCAAGAGGATTTTGAGAGTGCTTTTGGTTTACTACACAGCGTAAGATGTAAGGCCAAAAACATACGGTATAATATCAAACGTATTTCATATTAGTTTAGAGTTCTAGCAGAAGATACATCTTCGTACACCGAACATCCAAAAAGCTTCTCACTGAGCCGAAAAAGTCACGGTACTTGCAGAAAAAGTGGAACACAGATTCGCAAAACAATAAGCTTTCTGATGGCCTATAATTGTCAGGTTGGCGAGAGACACATACCTTATCTACACCCACCCCATGGTACTTATGCTTTTAAGGGACTAAACTGGAAGAAATGCTTCGATTTAAGAACAACGTTGACTAGTACTATTCGTAGAGGAGAATTAATATTGAAGTGCGTTTCGGACACTACTTTTCATTCATTAATTCACAAAGTCCAAATGGAAGGCTGCCAAGGCAAGCAACACGAAGTGAAAATACGAGGGCCGGCTGATAAGTTCGCGGCCTGAGATACCTAAAAACGAGTCTTCTTCTTATTAGTGATAGTACTAATTGCGGCACTCTTTAGTAGTATAAATATCACCTCGTTTCAATAATAATCTCATTTTGTTATTATCTGTTGTAGGATAAACATCACCACGGCAGCCGAAATTGGAAATTCTTGCAATTTTGAGCACCGTGCCGTGATAAAGTATCTCGTAAAAAAAGGAAAATCGCTTAAAGAAACTTTCGAAGACATGTCATCGACTCTTCAGGAATCTGGAACTTCGCATACCATGGTCAAAAAATGGACTCGCTTATTTCAACAAGGACGAGAGAGCTGTGAAGACCACTTCGCCCAGGGCGTCCTGTGTCAGTGGTCACTGAAGAAAACGTCGGAAAAGTTGAAAAATTGAAGAATAAAAATGTGGCAGATAGCGAACGAGTTGCACATTAGCAAAGAACGGATTGGAGACATTTTGCACGAGCATTTAAACATGAAAAAAATTTGTGCGAAAATGCCATTCGACAAGCAACGATGACTCGAGAATTAGCCGGGGACAATCTAGACAAAATTTGCAACCGAATCGTAACTGTAGATGAGACTTGGGTTCGCCAATACGATCCGGAGTCCAAATGGATTAAAAAAGAGGAGAAGCCGCCGAAGAAATTCAAGGTGGAAAAGTCGGCTTCGAAGCTTGGGACAGTGAAGGTGTTTTGCTGATTGATTTTTTTATAATTTGCGCACGCCGAAGGGGACATAACCCTTATAAAATTACAGGGCACGGGCGTTGTGAAGAATAGAGAGAGAGTGAGAGAGAGAGAGAGAGAGAGAGAGAGAGAGAGAGAGAAAAAGAGAGAAAGAGAGAGAGAGAGATAGAGAGAGAGAGAGAGAGATAGAGAGAGAGAGAGAGAGAGAGATAGAGAGAGAGATTTGGTGTAGTGGTTTGAAACTCAGGTGGTATTAAGTTTCTGTAAACTCCAAGGGTAGCGTCCAGATAACTGGGGATCATTTTTGTTTTGCTTTTATTGTCATTGCTTATGATTCACAGTATTTTTTTTCCGTACTCTTAATGTCATCATTACGATCAAGTTGCATTTTTAGCCATATGATTCCCTGCCAAAGGGGACTACGATGAATGGTCAATATTACGCAAATTTATTGACTCAGGTACGTGAAACGATAGTATGGAAGCGACGTGTTGTTGTTGCAGGATAACGTGCCTGTTTACGCGGCGCGGGTTTCGAGACAGGTCTAAAAAGACACAGGTTTTTCAACGATAAACCACCCACCCTACAGCCCAAACTTAGCCCCGAACAACTTTTTTCCAATTTTCCTCGTAACTCCTTTACGAGGCCGGAGATTTGCAGATGAGAACGAGATCAAGGTGGCCGTAGAAAGTCATTTTGAAGGCAGAGAAAATGAATATTTTTTCGGTGGTATTAAGGCACTGTATGCCCGATGTGTTCACCCGACTTAATTGGATCTCTTCCTTCACTTAATGCCTTAGACCGCGAACTTATCAGCCGCCCCTCGTATATCACTTCAGTTGCTATAATATCTATCACATAAATTTTAATTTGAAGCTTTGGGAACTGTCAGACTGTGTCAGATTAATTACTTAAATGAACGTCATACAGTACGAGTTTTAAAAAAAGCCAATTGTTCCTCCTAAACTGGCGAACACGGTTCCTCGACAGTTGATCTGAAAGTATAGTCATTGAATATTTATTAAGCAAACGAACTCAATAAATGGCTAGGCTGGGGATGATGTGGTCTGTACTTTTAAAGAAAGGTTGCTTTCGCGTTGGCAGTTTGACTTGAACCAATCAAGCGATGACTAATATCACACGTCAAATACTATCTGAATCCTGTGTTAGCCCCTAACACACATCCTCAGCAAAATTCTCACATCCCACAAAACATACAAAACCTTCACATAGCAATAACTTACAGAAATGTCGATTCTTAAATTGGCAAAATCATATTTATAGCCATTTCGAACATTCCAAACGGTTCGACGAGAAGTAAAAAATCCGTAAATCATTATAATAAATATAAATTCACATTTCAGCTGAATTGGCAAATTTTTTTTTTTTTTTATTGTGTTCGCCCTTGTTATAGACGTCGAAGAGTATAAAAAAGTCAAAAAAAAAAAAAAAAAAAGTTCAAAACTAAACTAAAAGCATTTTCGTATCCTTTGTCAACTCCGGATGTTGACGTTGGGTTTATATCCATGGACAGGGAAAGAGAGAGAACAGAAAAAAAATAGCAAAGCACAACACTTCCTTTTTTCTCCCCACGAAAAAAAAGGGAACAAAATCCGGCCCCAAAAAGAAGAAAATTATGTCTGCTTCAGATAAACTTTTTATTTTATGATTTATTATCATTTTTCAGTGGGAATAACTTTTGTGTCATGCACACCACCATCATCATAACCACTAGCAGCGAATAGCTAAATGGGTGAGATATGTTTTGCAGAAACCCCCTCCCCTCTCAATTCAAGGGGTGACCCAGAGCGGAGGTGATTTAGGGGCATAAACGATAAGCATTGAATCATTGATTTTTATTTTTTTTTAATTTTTTGTTGCCTGCAGTACAGTAGGTTGATGCGTGCGATGGCGATATGATGGCGCGTTGAAAGTTGCTTTGTTTTTTTTGTAGTTGGATCCATTAAATTTTGGGCTTCCATATATGAGAATTTATGATTTATACTCAACATACCATACATCGATAGGGTTATTCACCTGGGTAGTCAACGCGACGTTGGTAAAAAAAAAAAGACTTTTAATCGATTAATGGCGAGGAAGTTTACCTATGGACACATGGGGTTGCTCTTAAAAGTAATAGGTTTTGAAATAAAGTGAATTGGATGGGATAGTGGGGTCTATAAGCGATTAGCAAGTGTACTTACAAGGGGAAAGGTGATTTTAATAGAATTTTTTTTTTGTTCGAGAGATTAAGTGCCTCTTCATGTCCTGGAAGTGGGTAATGGACTAACTGACATGGGTTTCAAGAAAATTAAAAATCGTTCGAAATTATATTTGCATACTAAGTAGTATATGACAGCCTTGAGTAAGTTCAACGCTGTCTTTGAATCAATGCTGAAACATTTTCGTTTTGCGACAGCAGATTTTAGGAATTTAAAGTTGTCTAATCCCAGGTTTAAGAATTTTTAAAAAAGAAGACGACGTAGACTTTATTTGGTATCAGTAGCTAAGCCAGGTGTTGTATAGGGTCATCCAATCATCGGCGGCCAATTGAAATCTCCATTTCGAGAAATCACACGGGAAGTTTGTCACGCAATAGAGCCATTGTTTCACCAGCTATGTGGCATGTGACCCCGTTTTGCTAAATCGTTAGAAACGGTCGCACCAGCATCATTTTCGAAAAAAATATGGCCCAATGACACCGCTAGCCCAAAAACCGCACCAAATTGTCATTCGTTGTGGTTGGAGAGCTTGTTCAACTATTTCTCTTGGGTTTTCGGAGTCCCAGATGTGACAGTTTTCTTGGTTTACATACCCAGACAAATGGAAATGAGCCTCATCACTCAGAATAATTTTGTGTAAAATATCATGATCTTGTTCATTCATTTCCAGCACCAATCAGCGATAGTACGGCCTTGTACGAGGTCTGCTGGCTTCAGTTCTTGTGTCAACTTGACCTTATAATCATGTAGGCCAAGATCTTTATGCAAAATGCGGTGCAAAGTGATTGCGAATAGGCCCAATTCATGTGATCGTCCCGAAATGGACACACCTGGGTTTTCAGTCACACTCTCAGCTACAGCTACATTTTCACCGGATTACGAGTACCTTCGGCAGTTGGCTTTCGGGTCAGCAAATCAAATTTATGGTCCAAATTTCAATTCAACAGACAGACGGACATGCGGTTAACCGGCTCTTACCGACCGTATTCTTTAGTTTCCGTACAAGAATTGCATAAAACGGAAAAATTCTGGATTCAATAGGGTGTCTGCTTTTCAGTCGGTGTATCTGTTACACACTTGTAACTTTTGAATAGTTTCTGACTATCTATGTATAGTACAATTGACCCGCGTTAATTGAAGGTTAAGCCGTAGCTTATCGGACTGCGGTAATTTCTGCCTACATTACAGTGATTCGATAGACACATAAACACAAAAGAAGACTAGAATTTTCGGTATTAGAGCAATGCTTTCCAACCTGAAAACTGGATTCTGGCAAGGAGGGAGCAATAAACAAGAAGATCTCGTAACCCAAAGCTCGTACTTTAAAAAGCGCAGACTATTCTAAGCATGACCATATTTTTTCGAACAATTTCATATGTGACTTTGAATACAAATTAAAAAAATCCACAATTAATCTAAAATCCACAACGATATCGAGAGGTTAGCGTAATAAAGTCCACAAATAAACGCGGTATATTTTAGCGCGATAATTTCGCAATGATTCTTTAATGTGTACGTGAACCAAACAAGGGACGCAAACAAGACTCAGTGAGTTCAACCTAACGAATTTAAAAAGTGCTTGCATTCTCAAACTTTTATAAAGGATGTCTCAAAATCCACGTAAGATTTGAATTTTGCGCCATTTGTGCCATAAAGTGCTGCCAACGCAAAAAAAAACACCGCGTGACAGCTGACAGTTCAGGGTTATTAAAAATGTAGTGCTACATGAAAGAACAACGCGTTTTCATTGTTGAGCAATTTTTAAAAATAATGAAAGTTTGGCAGCTACAGTTCGCAATTTTCGTACAAAACATGGCCGGAATAGTGATTTAACTTCATCAACTGTGAAGAGATTAATTCAAAAATTCAGGAAGACTGGATCAAATAGTGATCTTAAGACACTATGGCCGTCCTTCGTCAAGTCGTAAAATATCGAAGTAGTTCGTGAGAGTGTTATTGAGATTCTAGGAACTTCAATTCGGCATCGTGGTGAAGAATTGGACATTACGAGAAGCTCTCTACAGCGTATTCTCACAAAAGATTTGCATCTTCATGCATACAAAATGAAATTGATTCAAGAACTGAAGCCTACTGACCATCGTTGAATGGATTATGGAACAACAAGTGGATGCTGATTTTTCAAACAAAATCATCTTCAGCGATGAGGTACATTTTCATCTTGATGGCTTTGTTAACCGTCAAAATTGTCGAATTTGGAGTTCAGAAAATCCACGAGTGATTGTTGAGAAACAAATGCATCCACAACGTGTCACTGAAAATGAGGCTGGTCAGACAATAACAGTTAATGGTGGTCGTTATCGCGACATGATAGTCCAGTTTTTTGTTCCTAAATTGCACGATATGGATGTGGACGACATGTGGTTTCAACAAGACGGTGCCACATGCCATACAGCCCGAGAAATAATTCAATTACTGCATGAGTCAGAATTAGCCGCCCAGATCATGCGATTTAACGACATCGGACAGAGAATCGACCACCATACACCAGAAAATGGCCTTTGACATATATGTTCAGCCTGTTTCGAAGCAGTGTGTCTCAAATTATTCCTTCCTGACTGCTTGTATATATGGCAACATATGCACATACATATGTATATATGTAGACCCGAAACAACCGAGCAGTTTGCATGTCAGTGACGAGTTTTCACACGGATCACAAAAGTTACCTTATCTAGGTAATTTCCACCTGCAGGAAGAGAAACTGGTGGAGCTTAAGCTTGCCGACATTCTATGCCTTACAAAAGGTACGGCCCAGGCTCATCCCCTGGTCTTTAGCACAATCTAAAGCAAAGTTAAGTGAATTAAAAGAAAAGTTTCAGACGGATAATAAACTTTAAAGATCTTTCCCTAGTCCGTTCACATCTTCCGAAGAGCAATACGCATCTAGTTCGGCAAATTGTAATCGATTACCGATTACATGATTACAAAAAAGCAATATATTATATTTCGTAAAATATGATTACTTTTTGTAATCTGTGATAATTTTACCGAAATTACAATTACAAAGTAATTGGTAATCAAAAAAGATTACAATTACTGTAATTTGTAATTGTAATCGACTACAAACAAAATTACATTTCATATATGAAGTACGGAGGCTGAGGTGATCTTTTAGAAGTCGTATGAGTGAAAATGGAGCATGGACCAGGGGGTTGATGTTTTGAAGGATGTATGGGCAAAATTCGAGTCTAAATACTCTGGTTGGACCTTTTTAGAATGCATTAGTGAAAACGGAGTCTGTGGTGGATGGATGATATTTCCACCATTTCCACGTCCCTAATAATTTAAGTTGCAACCTTATGAAAATCCGCTAAATGCGTGTTAGTGAAACTCAATTGCAGGGCCCTACTGCACTAAAATAATTGTGAAAAAATAGTAACCAAAGTAATTAATTACTGATTACATGTAATCAAAATTTCATGCAGTAACACTTCAATCACTATTGCGATTACAATGTAATCAAAATTCTTCGATTACTTTGTAATTTTAAATAATCTAATTGTCTGAGTAATTGATTACTTTTGCAATTAATTGTGACCAATTCGGGCTTGGAATCGAATCCAGTTAATAAAATTATCGGTTGTATGCAATTGCTGAAGGACTGACTTGCGGTAGTTGGCTCTTAAAGCTGATCTGCCTACGGTTTGAGCCCGTATGCTTGAAATAGAATGATGAAACTCAGCAGTTACTCGTAAGGTTATCAGTTGGAGATGGGGAAGTGCTTATATTTTATAGACCTAAAGTAGAGAAAAGAATCTGGTTAAACCATTGATGATGTGAGTTAATTCTCGGAAGTATAGTCTTTGTTTCATATTTGAATTAACCAGTCCGAAGACTATGTCTATTAGGGATTCTGTACGCTATGTATTAAGGCTGTTTTGCATACAATTGCAGTATACTGAAACCCCCCCAGTAAAATTGTAATACCTAATCCAGCTTCAACAACCCCCTAGAGTATTAAACAGCCATCCGTAAACTCCCATAAAACCCATTACAATAGACAAGATGTAGAAAGTACTCCTTCGACGATTGATGATACAGTAGCAATTTTTTTTATTCTATTTCCATTCAAAGAAACAACTCTAATGTTTTTTTATTATTTAAATATTTTATCAGAAAAATAGAAGGACACAAAGGGAGTCTCTGTCTCTAGTAGCCCCATTAAATTCTGTTATAATATTGATGCTTCCTTACGCCTTTTTATCTATTATAAGTCCAAATCTAAAATAAATAAACCGTATCAAGGAATAACAAAAGGGAATAGACAACATTAAACATCAGAAGAGATGAGAGACCAGCCTTTGTTATCTAGATACATATGCGTACCGTATATCTATCTATTCCTGTGAGAAAAAGAAAAAAGAATCAAATCACAGAAGGAACAAACCCAAATGAGTTTTCCTTTCCAACTTGCAAGATATACCGACAGACAGAAGAACGTTAAAGAAATCTAAGATACTCAGCAGAAATAACAAAGATAAACGAGCAAAATTGATGTAGTTTTACAATTTTCCATTTATTATTTTTAAACTTGAGTACGAGTACACGAGTACATGTGTGTGTGTGTGTGTATCTGAGGAGATGTATCTCTGTTGGATATGTGCTCCTTGTAGTTTAAATTGTATTCAATTCACAGTCGTTTCAATCTAAAGATGTTTTTGGTTTTCTTTTTCCTTTGTTGTTGGGTGGGTGTACGTATAGTTTGCCTTTCTCTGAAGCTTAAGAAAAATGTCTTCAATTTGAAAATGAGAAACTCACACGGTTATCACCAGAGGGAAAGAGCGAGGGGTGTGTGTATTCTCCTTGTTTGTAATCCTTGTAAGAATATCTTACATACGAGTAGATGTTGAGGACTCATATAATGTTATATAGGAAAACAGTGCAATGTAGAGCGAGTGGATATGAGCAAACTAGTATTTAGATACTTTATTACTGTCACGATTTTCATGACTACGATCGGTTCGGCGTTTGCTCTTTTTTTTTTGTCGTTATTCCATTTCAGAGAAATGTAATTTGAAAAGTTCGCTTTATGATTCGAGAGAGAGAGAGGGGATACAAAATTTTAACCATGGAATTCGGAGGGGTTTTGCTTGTCATGAGTCGTGACACAAATTTGATTTGATTTCTTGGAAATGGTTTTTAGAGTACACTACAGGATAAGCCATTAGTTTGAACAATAGGCTTTGAGATTTCGATTTTTATGAAGCATTGAGAGTTGTTTATTTCGTAGCTTATTATAGTTAAATGAGTTTTTTCTCCTTGAGTAGGTATACTTCATCATTATACATATTAAAGGACAAGCGTTGACGTATCGTCAATGTAGGGAGATTCAGAGTGTTTGCAAGGAACAACTGATGGAATAGGGCATGAACTCAAGTGCTTAAAGTGACTATTCTCAGCTACATATAGAGGCCTAACAGTAGGCTAAAATTCGCCTTCCTAGATTCGAAGGCAATCCTAATCTTCAATCGGATTCAACATTTCGAATTGAGTACCACTGTGCTCCGTAAATTCTATTGGCGATTGATCTCGAGTGATTGCTAAAAGTCAATGCGAAGGAAGGAAGTCAATACCATCGACTAAAAGTTTGGGTCCATGTGTTAAAAAAGTGGACTGAAGAAGGGTATGCTGACGATATACAGGGTGGCTGATATTAACTGTTACTAATTCAAATTTTTTATTGAATTCAAATAAAAAAAATGTTGGAAATTTATTCAAATTCAAGGATTTAATTAATATTTTCGATATGGCCACCTTTGGCATGAACAATTTCCTTGAGATGGTCAATAAATTTATCGCACGCTGCATGCAAGTGTGTCTGTAGAATACGCTTCCATTCCCGGCGAAGCGCTAGCTTGAGCGCGTTGTTTGGTATTTTTTAGTGCCAACCTTGGACTTCAAAAAGTCCTTGCTCGGGGTTTGTGGGAAGGTGCAGAGTCCTGTTGGAATGTCCAGGGTCTTTGACCGAAATGTTTGCGTGCCCATGGCTTCAACACAGCTTCCAAGACAGTTTCACGATAAACCATCGCGTTTATCTTAACGCCACAGTCCAAAAATATGAGCGGAGACCGACCATCGGTAGTCACTGCGGCCCAAACCATCAAAAACGGTGGCGATTGCTTTCTTTGGTCGAAATTATCGTATGACCTCTCTGGCAGGTAAACTCGTTCATTTTGCTTGTTGACGAGTTGCTCAATTGGAAATGGTGCTTCACCAGAGAAGATGATGTTTGGCAATTGGCCACTCGCGTGCAAGCGGATCAAATAATTTGCTTTTTCCACTCCAACTTTTTTTTTTGGTCAGGTGAGAGATCGTGCACTTTTTGGAACTTTAAGGCCTTGAGTTCGAGCTCATTCTTCAAAATGTGTTACATCCGTTCTCTGGATATGTTTGGCTCAGAAGCCATTTTTCTTCCGCTACGCCGAGGATTTCTTTCGATTCTGACCTTCACACTCCGAATCACTGTTGACGATGTTGCTGTCTTTTTTCATAGCGTTTTGCAATGCTGTCGGTTTCGTTGTAACGCGATATGGTGCGATACACAAACATTTTGTTCACTGGTTGTGATTTTCCAGCCAAAAAAAGGGCAATAACACTATTACGTTTGAATTCTATTGTCGATAAACAAAAATTACACACGCTTGCCAACAATGAAATGAATTAACAACTGTCAAATTTTCAGCGCGCTGTCATTCGTAGTTTGCAAGACACATCGACGTTAAGTTGGTAACAGTTCATGTCAGCCGAATCGTACGAGGAAGAAGACTTACAAAGAGCCAGTGTTATCTCAAAATTCGGTATAAGAGACGTGGACCTAATACAAGACCTTACATTGACGGCACTCATTGTGCCAAACTTATGTGCTTACTCTGTGAAGATGGTCACAGTCGATGGAAGTAAAGAGGTCACAGTCGGTGGAAGTAAAGAGGTTGGAACTGAAACATTTTGAAACTGCAGTTGCTATTTGGATGCGAAGCCAAAGCTCACAACTCATCTGAGGCAGTAATGATAAGGATACTCTATGTGTTAATGGGGTATCTTCTTTCTAGAACTAAATCTCAAAATCAGTAGAGAAGCTTTAATGATTTAAAGAGGCACAAAGACACTTCTTGTTGAAGCAAAAAGATAGCTTAACTGCGACCCAATGTACTGTGAAACCTAGAACTACAGGCCTCAAGTAAAATAAGGAAATCAGGAAAGATAAAGTCATTAGTTGCGCCGAAATGAGAGTGGAAGAAGATTTAACCTCTGAATTTCTGGGTCCTGAACCATTTGCTGCTTTACGCAGATGAACGTTGAGAGATATGATGAAGAAATGAGACACATAAGTGTCGTTTGATGAACATTGGAAACAGTCAAACGTGGAGATGCGTAGACAATCCTAAATGACTATTAGCATGTCGGTAGGCTCTACCAAGAGGAAAGTTCTAAGTACAGGACACGGTCAATTTTGGTATCATCTAAGGAAGATGAGAAGGCAATAGCTTCATATTATGCCTGGAAGATGTGTCAGCCAGCAGCACAAGTATTGTGTCAATATCAGTTCGGCACTAGGTAGAAGAAAAAGAGATATAACAAGCTGCTACCAGTTGGGAAATTCGAGGATTTGCTAGTTGTACTTCAAGCAAATGCTAGCGTTGACACGAGAAATCACGGTCAGAGAGGAATTCTCGAGAAATCCACGAACTAAGTCTATCTAAGATGAATCGTGGAAGAGAGACAAAAAGGGACGAGTGGGAAATTTGGTTCGATATCAAATATCAGCCTGACAGCAGTCATGCAGTGGGGAAAGCTGAAAAGGATGCTTTAACATTTTCAACTATGTACCAGCTAAAGAAATCTACAGATACATAGAGACCACTAGAGGTGAAAAAATATAATTTGTGATTTTTCTTTTTTGATCCAAGTAGAATGAACCTTAAAGCCATAAAATAGGTCCTCGCAAAGATGCGGTTGACTGCACGATTTCAAAGTGGAGTAGTGTGAGACGCTGCTGGTCACAAGTAGGGGTGAGAGTACTACTATCGTCGACACACTAACGAGAGTCATGCAATGCTATAAAAGTTATGCTGATGATATTGTATTATACGCAACGCCAAAAGAAAATTCGAGGAGACAGTGACATCAGAAAGCACGAGGGAATGGTGTATCTCAGTGGATTCAAACATCAAACGAAAGCCACGAAAGACTGTTGTACTGGAAGTATTCTTAGGGCAGAAACGCATATACGATATTTTGTGGCCGCGATTGAAACTTTTAATTAATTTAGGAAGCAATTAGTGAGTGTTGCATGCACGCATTCACATGAGAGACTGTGCGTTCTATTTGTTGCGACTGAATAATCGCGCTATAGAAACTAAAAGAAGCACAAGCTGGAAATGTGGAGGATGCAGTTCTAGTACGCTGCAGCGGATGTATGCTATGACGGTAGGATCTATAATCAACTACGTATAAGGCCGACAACGTTGTATGCTGTCATCATCTTGATCTTTATCAGCGACGCTAACGACGTTGCTCTCGCATAGAATAATGGACTTGTACGGAACTGGCCATAGTCTAGAAGCCAAAGCAAACAAAGGGGGGGCTGAATAATAATATTACTCGTAACCTGAGCACTACAAAGAAAGCTATTGGCAAGTGAAAGGATTGCCTTTCATGAAAGGGGCATTAGGTCATGTTTCAACGCTGCTAATACACCTATTAGTTTAAGATGCCGATAAGGTGTCATAAGAATCCGAGAAGAAGATATAGGGAGGGGGAAATGCACTGAGCTCAAAGAACGTGTGGTTTAGCCAATTCAAAATCTGCATACCTTTGAGGAGCATACCATACAAATTGGTACCCAGCTAAAAATGCTAGACAGGAGTATTCAGATCAATAATCAAATAATCGATTCAAGTCGATAGAAACTACTCCAAGCAAGACATTGCGATTATTTTAGACAGCCAAGATGTCAATACTTACATATGTAATCAGCTCAACAAAAGTCGGGGGTAACCTAGGTAAGCGGACCAGTCGCAGCTTCGTTTTTGTGCTGAGAACATTGCTTCGTCAGACTTTGGATAGCATTATGAACGCATCCTTTGCGGTGCCAATTCTGCTGCACACATCCAGTTCGGTGCCACCGCGATTAGCTCAGTTCCAGATATAGAAAGTTGTCTACTTTCTAACTTCCTGTCCGGCAATTTTTAGTTGAGTGCGGGTGTTAGATATGCTCAGGGCTTTTGTTTTGGTTGTGTTTATTTTAAGCCCCACTTTGTTTGCCTCAGCTTCTAGATTTTGAGCCATCAGATGAAGGTCCATTATCTACAGGCAATGTGAAAGTAGGCAAATATTGTCAGCATAGTCGAGGTGTTTAAGATAAGATGTCATGGTCATCGAATTCCATGGTTACCTTCCGTTAATGCTGCACGGAGTAACACCGCTGATGACCATCAAAAACAACAGCGGTGACAGTATGTACCTCTGAGGTACTCCACTTTAGACATCAGAATCCTCCAATACCTTGCAATTGTGTACGACATGACGATATGAGTTTTTCTAGGATGCCTCTTCTTCAGATAGCATCGCGATTCAAGCTGTCCAAACCTTTATCGCAGGCCATAAACAGTAGATGTGGCGGAGAATTGTACTCGATGCATTACTTTATTATGATCTGTAAGTTGTTTATGTGGTCGATGCTGGAGGATCCGACGAAAAAAACTGCCTGTTTGACGTCAAGAGTTGAATCTAAACGTTCTTTAATCCATTCTAATATGATTCTATCTATTATTTTGCCAGGAGAAGCTCTCTCCTGTTTCCACAAACTATCAGATTTATTTTTTTTGGAAACTTGATGATCTCCCTCTTTTCCACTCCTGGGAAAATTGCTCATTTTCCCATGCTCGCCGTATGAGCGGGTGTAGCAGTTCTGTCGATGTATTTGGCGCCGCTTAAAATAGTTCGGAAGAGATGCCATGACTGGATTGCTCTTGTTATTTCGGTTTTACTGAGAGGTTCGGTGCGAATTCGGGAATTTATTGCTTCGGAAGACTCATTTTGTGATTTTCTACTCTCACCTCAGCGTTCATATAATTTGAACTTACTCATATGAATACCCCTTAGGCTTTGCTGTAGACCTCTCTTGCAATACGATTATCTGACTCAAAGCACAACGAACTAGTTTCCGACTGAACAACAAAAATCGAACGTCCTTTTCTGCGTGTGGGCCACATTCGCGAGCAACTTGTACGTCATGTTAAAAAAAATACTCAAAAATGTTTTTGGAACATCAAGTGACTCTTCACATATCTATTTTGTGATAGAATTAACCATTTGGCATTGCACGGACAGGTTATCTTGTCCAAAAAAGAACGAAGTCTGTGGCCACGGTTTTGAGTTTGAACACCCAGGGCCAGAAAACACAGCAATGGAAAATAATCGCTAAATGTCCCTCGAATAGAGAATGAACCAAAAGATACATTTAAATATAAACTTATTCTTTCTGCTCTACCCTCGTCCTGCAAATATATATTTGTACAGGAATTCCTCCATAATTTGTACTTCTTTGTTTAAATGCAGTCAGAAAATTATATTCCATTGTTTGCGTTTGACGTAGTTTTGTCATCTAAAAAAACAGAAAAGGAAAATCCAAAGGGACACACAAAGTTTCAGTCAGTCGCGTTCTGTTTCCTTTGCTGATTCACGGTTCTCTGAAGGAATATGAAGCAGGGAAACCATGCCCCCTCGCTGTACTAGATACAGAAATATGATTATTCAACGGATGTACTTTAACACACAGTTCCCCCTCGGTCCTCTTGTCCTTGCGTGATGAGATCACAATCATCTCAGCCATTTGCCCTTCACTTACTATGCAGTGCACTAGGTTTGTGTGTGAAGTATCTTCTTGGTCTCTACTTTCCCAGTTTGAGAAAAGGCGAGAGAAAAAAAAAAAGGAAAGCTTTTGTGTATCGTCCTTGCCATTATCATTATTATTATTATTTTCATCCCTTTGATGGGACACCCAAGCGATAGGACTAGAATTTTTAACGAAATGGAATAGAAATCCTTCGAAGTTTTCTATGTCTTTCATCTGCCATTTCCTTTTTATTCTTCTCTAAGCCTTATCAGGATCTTTGGGGGAATATAGGTGTCCAGGCAACACACACTTTGCTTAATTTTTGTCCATTCAATGAAATCCTGATAAGACCTGCTGAACAAGGTGAATTTCTTTATTTTTTTTTGTTTTCCCTTTTCTGGGGTAACTAACCCGCCCACGAACCAAAGGGGACCGGGTTAATATCCTGAGAAAAATTGAACATTGTTCGGGTTATTATCGGTTGTGTTTTATTTTGTTAGCGATAAGGATTAAGGATTATATACGCGTGATTGTCCTCGGCTATTTCTTTTTCTCACTTTGTGTGGGCTTTTTGTTTGTCCTTTCTTTTGCTTTCGACAATTTGTTATAAAAGGAAGATTAGGTGAAGTGGGAGACCAAATAAAAAAAAAAGGGTTCAATTGTTCTTGATCAAATGAAAAATGATTTAATAGGGTTGAAAGGGTTGGGGGTGTTAGAGTAGAGGTTGCCTTTTATGTCCGGGTGTTGTAATTAAATTAGCGCTTGGGGGCAGATTGTCATCTTTTTTTTTCTTTGCTCTCCTACTGCTTCTTTTTCTTGTGAGAAAAAGATTGTTTACTGAATCCTTTTTTGATTAAAGTAGTTTTTTTTTTTTTTTTTATGTGTGTACATGGAGGCTGAATTTTTAATGAGAAATAAGGGCGATGAAGATTTTTCGCGATTTGTATTTACTGCTTGGAGATAGAGGTTGCGTTAGGTAGGGTTTACTTAAAAGAAGATGTAGATATAATGTTAATCCTAAAATAATAGGGGCTCCACAACAGCGATAAGGATCATGAAGAAGAATTAGGGTTTTCAGGAGAACAAAGTTGCTACCACCAGCCATGTTGTGGATAATGAAAAGGTTAATGAAAAGGAGCTTCAAATGATTTCAGTGATTTACTTACATTTGTCGCTAAAATACGATCTAATCGCATATTAAATTCTCAGCATGCGTACTGTAAGTGAAAATCCATAGAGATTGACCCTTTCTTCGCTGGTAGGAACTTTTAAGAACAAGGAATTCACGATGGTATTTTTCCTTGACATTGAGGGAGCTTTCAACAATGTTAAAACAGAGGTTATATCTGGTGTACCTCTCAGCTTGAAAATGTTAAAAGTCGGCCCATCCATGCTGAGCATACAATGGTACCCCGCAGGGTGGAGTGTTATCGCCACTACTGTTGCTCATAGTAGTAAATAAATTACTTAATATCCTAGGAAAAGACGGGTAAAGCATTATAGCCTATTCAGACAACATTGCGATGGCCTCTTACAATAAGAGATTTTAATAAATTCGTATAGTGGACGGGCACGATTGGCCTATCAGTTAACGCGCAAAGACCGAACTGTTTTTGTTTACAACAAGGTACAAGGTACCATGTACGAGGGCAAGGTGAAAATTTCTCGGCCTGACGCAGAGATGGAGTTCCAATCTGTAACCTGAATGGGTGCACTTCTCATTAGTTCGTATAACAAGTTTCAACTTGTTCTCTCAAGTAGTTTCTTTACACGAAATTTTGCAGTAGACGTCTTGCGTGTTTTTCGTTAAAATTCTTCGTTTTGGATGGGTTAACCCCTAAGGAGATTCATCTAAAGTTGATAAAAGTTTACGGGGACTCTGCTTCTTCCATGTCAGCCGTTAAAAAGTGGGCAGCTGAATTTAAACATGGTCGCACGTCCCTCGAAGATGACCCACGTGAAGGACGGCCAAAAACCGCAACCACACCCGAAACCATCGAAAAAGTGCATGATATCGTGTTAGACGATAGGCGAGTGAATGTGAGTGAGATAGCTGAGGCTGTATGTATATCGGAAGAGAGGGTGCGAAACATCTTGCACAAAAACTTAGGGATGCGAAAGCTCTGCGCAAGATGGGTGCTGCATTTGCTGAATGCGGATCAAAAGCAAATGCGCATACGATTTTCGCGGCAATCTTTGGACCGATTCAATAGGGATCCGACCGATTTTGTGCCGCGATTTGTCATCATGGATGAGACATGGGTCCACCACTACACGCCAGAAACGAAACAGCAGTCGAAGCGGTGGGTGGAAGCCGGTGGTTCACCGCCAAAGAAAGTGAAGTCGATCGCATCTGCCGGAAAGGTCATGGCCAGTGTATTTTGGGATGCGAAAGGGATCCCGTTAATTGATTGCCTTGAGAAAAGGCAGAACAATTACAGGCGAATATTACTCCAACCTCCTTGACCAGCTGGATGCAAAAATTCGCGAGAAGAGGCCTGGCTTGAAGAAGAAAAAAATCATCTTTCACCATCATCATGCACCTGTACACAAGTATGCGTTGGCGATGGGAAAACTGCACGATTTGGGGTACGATTTGCTCGGCCATCCCCCCTATTCACCTGATTTGGCACCCTCAGACTTCCATCTGTTCGAAAATTTGAAGAAAAATTTGTTTCTAGGAAGCGCTTCGCAGAAGTTGAGAGGGTCGTAGATGAATATTTTTACAGCCTTCCAGACTCTCACTTCCGAGAAGGAATACTGATGTTCGAGAAACGCTGGACCAAGTGTGTTGAAGTCAGGAGAGATTATGTAAAAAAATAAAATCGTTTTTTAACTGAAAATCGCAGTCTTTCATTATCAGGCCGAGAACTTTTCACCTTGCCCTCGTACCATTCCTTCAAAGCTAAATGGCACGGAACTTCAATTCGCAGACCATACCGGATACCTGGGGGCTCGATAAGAAGCTCAATAATAACTGAATTATTCTGGGATAGAGATACGCACCTGATGTAAACATTACCGGCTTGGCTTTCAATTAACGCAGCAGAGAATAGCCTCAGAATCAACAACAATAAGATCGAAGTTGGTAAAACAATCACTAAATGAGATCGGTGATAGATGCGAGTTTCTTTGTGCTGGTTTTAAAAGGACACATAGATGTTCAGGGCCACAGCAGAGCGAACGAGCTGATAAAAGAAGACGCGGGCTGAAATCTCTCTAAAAATAGGGAGGAACCGTCCGCTGCTAAATACTGAAGCCATAAGAATGGCAAACAGGAGGTGGAATAGTATCAGCACTTCGTCGTTGGGCGTGCGAAACCTCCTAATTGCCAGTTCATCAAAACCATTCCAATTCCATCAAAACCATTCCCTTAACGTCAAATGATGAATAAACAAAAGGGTGTATAGACCAGGTTTTGCACGTCGAACGACAATTTGTCTTTTGTCGTGGCTGGATTTGAAGAGAAAGAAAAAACTTTTGTCTATAAATAAGATCGCCAAAGGTCTATAGTAGCAATCCTCTAACGATTTCTACAGAAGCTGTAGAGGCAAGGAGGAAGAAGAAACAGTATCTCACCTTGTGTGAACCTGTCCTGCTCTATTATTGTTGAGAAGGAAAATTCTTTGGGGTGTACTCGTATTTCTATAAAGATCTAGGCGACTTAGCCAGGCTCGATATTTAGAAAATAAAGAGCTTTATTTTCGACTCTAAGTAGTTATGTACATAAATGCAGAGCAAGAAGGAGTTAACACCGTTACGGTTACCCAAAGTGATCTTCCTTCTGGTTATCTGGTGCTCTTTGTGGACCTACCTATTTGGTCTAAGTGTGTCCCTACCTGACGGGGGTAGCACAACCAGGGCATCGTACTATAATAGTTCAAACTCGTCCAAACACCAAGCCCTCATTAAGCTATGAAACCCTAGTTGTGAACATAGTTCTGAATTCATGGAACTTACAGGTTAAATACTACGGACTGGGCCAGAGATTTCTGAAAGCACAACCGTCAACCTGTGTAGTAAGAGGTTTGGGTAATAGCGCACACACCACATGTGCGTGCTTTTCCTCCTTGTGATGGCCCTTAGTAATTACATGTAGCAGTTGTTAGTAGCATAATAGGAGTGAAAGTGTACCTTCGAAACAGCTACCATGCCTCGGCTAGGTAGGTAGGTAGGTAAAGTGGTGGTTCGAAAAAGAATCCAAAAAACTCATTTACCCTGTTTGTTTACGTGTGTTATTGGAGATAGAAGGATACTCGTATAATTAAACCCAGCCCGTGGAGATCAGAAATAGGATTAGTTCTCCAATTTGTTTAGAGGCTATCTATCTGAAATCGTCAAAGAAGGGTTTAACTAACGTGCGTTGTCTGGTCCTTGCTAGGGCAGGACAACTGCAAAGAAAGTGGAAAAGAGTTTCCCTCTCGTATCTCTCTTTGCAGCTGCGACAGAAAGTGTTGTGAGCAATGCCAAACTTGGCCGCGTGGTCGCGTGGTTACCTACAGGCCAGTGGGCCTGTAATAATGGCTACAACTCTAGCAATATCAAGCCTTGATCTCATTTGATTTAGGTCTGTTGAAGCTCGGCCATGTTTTTCTTGATATGGCACAACTGGTAAGGTTATTCCACCCGAGATTGGCTAGCTGGAGGAAGTGAAGGCGTAAATTGCCCTTAACGACTCCTATCGAAATATTAATCCTTTCCATGTGCCTCCATTCATAATGTGGTTTAAAGCAGTGGAAAAATGCGAACTCCGAAACCAGCAGAGAACTATCCACATTCATCATCTTTTGTTGACGGAAGCTGTGACCACCTGGTTTAGTTTGTTCAGCCAGTGCGTTGGTGGAATTCCTTCTGTTAAGGCACACGCTCGCTAAACTTACGTCATTTTCACTCGGCACTACGACTCAAGCTTGCTTGTAACCTACGGTTAGAACTTTGCTGCAGATCAGGCGACACCGAAATGTTTTGATGGCAGGCTTTGTGCTCCTATATGGCGCCAAAAGGGTTTTTACAGCAGAAATCCTTTCACCCACCATTGCGTTCACTGAGGCCCTGTCCTCCAATAACATGTCGAAGCGTTTCGTCCCAAAGGAGATATGACCAATTCGATGCTCAAAACTCTTCTATTAGAATCGCATCTCCCAGCAAGGACAAGATCAATACTACGAATTTCCCTGATGAATGGAGGAAAGGAACGAACTGGAGAGGTATTCAAGAAGCGCTGGTCAGAACTGAGACAGATCGACAGCAACCGTTCAGGATCGTGGGAAGGTTTAGTAGATGCCACACAACCCATAAATACACAAAGTCAACCGTCAGTAATTCTCATCTAATTCAACATGGAATGACACCTTTCGTTTGAAAATAGCTCAAGAAATAAATTTGTCCCTAACAAACTGGCGGCCTTCTTTACCGACAAATGGTATTCCACAAGGTTGAGTGTTTCCTCTAATACTGTTCAGTTTTTACATCGCTTGTTTGCATGAAGAAATTGTGGAGACGCAAGCGATCTAGTAACAGCAATTTTTAAATTTCCCACAACTACCTTCGACTAACATGTAGTAGAGCGTCTCTTCCTCTTTGCATATTTCTACAACAAACTCGTTCTTAACCACATAAACGAATATAACGAAAATCCCTTAAACAAGCTCTCTTAATTAGTTGCGCATTTTGTTTTGTCGACCTTAATGTGAGCACATTCATAATTTATGGGTAAATCGTCCTCCTCCAAGGATGATGATGTTGCTGTATTAACAATGAGCTACTCAAGCCACATCACTAAAATGTAAACATTAAGTTTCACTATACAGTTAAAACCGAATAAAAACTGACAACATAAAGTAAAATTAATTCCACAGTAAAAACCCTTCCTTAACTACTCTCATTTGCATTCATTTCCATCCCTTTCCATGTTGCGGGAGTTTTTTTTTTGCGCTTCCTTATTCCACAGAAAAAAAAAGAAGATAGTTTCATCCCATCTTTGAAGCGCACTGTAAATTTCTCATTTTTTTTCTCTCAACCGACCGGCCCATACCCATGTCCTTATCTGCATGAAAATACGGGGGGGTTGCCGCATCCTTTGAAGAAGAAAAAAAAAAAAATGTTTTTGCACAAACAACATCGATTCAGATGTCTAGCCCCTCAAACGGCCTCTTCTTTATTCATAATAGACACAACAGGAATATCCTATATTCCTTTGCAAGAGATAAATTCCAAAAGGAAATTTCTATATATGTACTATACACACAGTTTGCTCTTCTTTTTTTTCCAGCCCACCTCCGTTGTATCCTTTCTTTCTAAAAAAGGACGAGAAAGAGGAAGCTAAAGCTCACCACCATCCGACCGGTTATTGAGTTTGTCTGAAGTGAAAAATAGTGTAAAAGCCAACCGAAGAAAAGGATGTTATTTTTTATCCTTCTCCTGTGGTCCTTTGAATTTTCTTCTCCTTCATAATAAATAGGGTCCCAACAAAAGCAACAGAAAAGATAAACTATTCCAAAGGGATCATCTTTATGCTTACTCCCTTTTTCGGAGTTAAGATTGGAACACAAGTTATATGCACGGATTGGAAAAAAAAGAACTAGAGATAGATAGAAACACAGCAAGGATAACAATAAAACTTGATCCTTTATTTGAATGACAAAAAAAAAAAATCGGGGAAATAAGAAGAGAAAGCTGCGTGGGAAATTTCATAGGTTATTGCCTTTCTACCTACACATGGTTACCATAGATTCACCGACATTGTGCGATCCCAGACTGACGAGGACGACACTGCTCTGGAACGATGTCATATTAAATCTCCTTGCCGCTCAGTTAGGGATTCCCAGAGAATAAGTCAGCGAAAAAAACTATAAATCCACGAAGGAAAACACAGAGGTATAGGGGGGCAATTCACAAAAGAAAAATGCATGTTTTACAAGCTTTACAAGGATGTTCCCTTTTGTAAGGATGCCGGCAAGGAAATTTAATATAATGTTGTACACTGCGTACTTAGCGTAATGAATGAATGAATTTAGTGCAAACGCAAAGAATTAATGAAACGAACATGGATGGGGTACTGCAGAGAATAACGAAGCACAAAGCGGTTTACTTTGATATAATTTTCCCTTTGAGACAAATGTGACGCCGGCCGGGGAGGCGGATAGTGCACAGTGAAAATCGAGGACAAATACCAGATACTTTCGAATTGACAAGCTTGTGTCACAAGGTGGACGAGTTTGCTCGTTTGCATCCCCTCACTATTGATAGGTGGGTATCGTTGATTGTATTGCAACATGAGCCGGTAATAGTCGTTGCTCTAGTTTGAGTGGTGGATTTGTTAGTTTTCCTGTTCCTTATTTTGGCGGTATGTCAACAAAGTTAGCACTGTCAAACGCGTACGATGGCTATGATGAGAATTG
This sequence comes from Pocota personata, assembly GCA_963082735.1. Taxonomy (NCBI): domain Eukaryota; kingdom Metazoa; phylum Arthropoda; class Insecta; order Diptera; family Syrphidae; genus Pocota; species Pocota personata. Next base: position 259,023,197 of record OY720429.1, on the reverse strand, counting down.
TATGCTCTGTCTTAGTGCTCATAATTTTTTTTTTGTTCCCCACTGAGAACACTGGAACGGGTTGAAGAACTAATGAAAAATGCATTAGCCACCAGAACTTGAGGACTTCTAATTTCCTTCGGTGCGATACCTTGAGCGTCTGGAAGTCTACATTATGTAAAGGAAAACAAGAACCACGTGAAATACACAAAGCCTGGCATGAGGTGTGTAATTTTAATACGAGCACCAGATATGTAATTGTAATGTAAACGATGTACTTATCTGAGCCACACCATGTACCAAAGTTCATACAGCTATAGACAGAGTAGAGTCCAGAAAACATAAGGAATTCACCCTAGAGTCCTCTGTCGATATTGGAAACGCAAAATAAACGCCGACACTAATCTTAACAGTCTGCGCAAGGCTTGCGTTTAAGTCGAGCACTATCAACTCGACCTGAAGAGACGTACATCGCAGCATTCTTTTCCAACTTATAATGATTCTCTAAATGATTCAGAACATGACTTCAATTCGGAAAATATAGCTGCGCGTATTCTAGAATCGGTAGGCTTGACGTGAGGGTAGCAAGATGTCTGGGTCTATAAGTTTCTGGGGTTTAAATCTCCAGGTACTAGGAATCCATTCCAACATAATAGTTCTAAGCTTTTTCAAGTCTGACTAAGATCCAAAGGATAGCCAGCATCGGGATCACAGAATGCATAAGATCCCAATCAGATCGTCTCTCTGTCGTAATGGAGTTCTTCGTACAAGCCGCCACAGACAGATTCCCTAATGATTTCGGTACTCGTCCTTGATAGGGGTTCACTATTAGAATTCTCGATAGAAACGACTGCAAACACCGGCATGGACAGAAGCAGGACTTTTACACGCAGGACTTGAAAATTGACTTTTCCTTAGAGATTGATAGAATGGTTGATGAAATGTATTTCGAACTTAAATCACAATTCTAAGTTGGCCATGGTGTAGTGGTAACATCATCGCTTATCACGCTGCAGATTCACGGTTCGAATCCTGATGTAATAAAAAAGTCGATCAATTGCGAAAGCTTACGTCAACTCTACTGCGAAGGCATAACACTGGCAGTAGGGTGGTCACATGGCTAAAATGCAACTTGATCATGATGATGTCATCAGAAGGACGGAAAAAAATACTGTGAATCATAAGCAACGACAATAACAGCAAACAAAAATACTCCCCAGTTATCTGGACGCCACCCTTAGAGTTCACTGAAACTTAATACCAGCTGAGTTTCAAACCAACTACACCAATCTTTCTATCTCTCTGTCTCTTCCCCTTTTCTACGACGCTGTAAAACGGATCAAGACCTATGCATGTACGAGTATGTATGTAGGTATACACGGTAGCTGAGATTCTGAAACTTCAAATGAGATATCAAATGTCAACGTCGTGACCCTATGCTGAAGGGTAGAAAATGCATATAACCGGGTTTCTTTCATTTTTAAAAATTTGAATAAGCGTACCAGTGTAACCAATCTTCGACAAAAAGAGCCTGATGATTAAGGCAGGACCAACATCATTTAGGAATTCTCATTTATACCACGTAGGAGAGAAGTGAAATTCCAGCTTTTAAAGTTTGTAAGTTTGTCGTCAAGGATAACACCAGTCAAGTATGATTAGAAGCGACAGTGTGAATTCAAGTGGATCTCGGAAATTATGCGAGATCATTGCATGATTCCGTGAACAGAATTCTCTAGCAATGAAGAAGGATTGCAGCTTATGCTTGAGATTAACCCAGAGTCGGGTGATTTCTTAAATTTCTTTTACCGTAGATCATAACACCTATCGGTGGGACAGTGAATAAACTTGTTGGTGTTTTGAGATTGAAATCTGAACCCCACATGCGGGGACTTAGTCATATTCGTATTGATTTCAGGAAAATTCACGTCAATTATCAGGGAACTAATGGAATTCATTTTGAGGAGTTGTCATAGATTGGTAAAACAAAATGGCCTGATAGTAAATCCCTCGAAGAACTAGTTCTGTTATGTCTACGAAAAACTAAATTACTACTCTGAAGCTTTATAGAGTCTGCGGCAAAATACTTTTGCAACATTTTCAACACTAAGCTCTCTTGTTAAGGAAAGAATGAGAAAGGACTAAATGCTTTCTACGCCAGTAAAATGACCTTCGGTAAAAAATGGGGACTGCAATCGCACGTCAACCCAATTATCTCCAAAGGTTTTCTAGTCGGCTGGACTGTAACAAACATATAGGCTCGAGGGTAGTTGAAAGAACATCCTTATGGCTCGTTGCAGGCACCATTGATGTTTCTTTGCATCTATCTTTCCAACGCTTCATCGAACGATAAATTTGTGGCAAAAAATGTCGGAGGTATTTCTTACTAGTTTTTGAGTAATCTAAGAGCGAAGCAAGGGGTGGTTTTATGCGCCAAGACAAATGCGCATTCATTTGTTGGCGCATGTTTTTTAATTTTATTTCTTAAATGCTTCTTCCAGAAATATTAAGAATTTAATGGTAGAATTTTACTATTTTTGATTCATTATCACGATTTTTTAAACCGTTTTCCCTTCGTTTAATGGAATTTTAGGACTAATTTTTCAGGACCTACGGTCTCTTTTTTTATAAATTCTACATTGGTAAATTTGTGAACAACGTTTTTCAAAACTAGCTAGCCATAGGCGCCAGGCAAGTCAAATTCTGAATGTACTCGTACAACTTATGCTTTTCTCCCCAGGCCAAAACCAACTGAATACGATTTGTTATGACTTCCCACAGATAGGTGGCCTGATTTAATTAACAGACGCTGCTACCCCTGCAGAATATTCGATTTTGTAGGGACTTGTTCGTAAAGTAAAACCATTTTCTATTAATCTCGTGCAATGTCTTCGATTGTAAAAAAAATTAAAACTTTGTTAATTAACTATCGTACTAATATTACGCGTACTGAAAGTTATTATCACTTTGCACGTCAAGGTTTGAAAATTTGTTGGGAATGAGAAAATGAAAGTTTTGAAAAAATCGTTTGAATGAATTTCTAATTGAAAACGTGGTATACGAGTACCATCTGATAGGATATATTATATCTAACTCAGATTTTAGATCTCAATAAAATCATTAGAGCCATTTTTGATAAAACCAAAAAAAAAAACTTCTTTTGAAATTCTTTACTGGACATTAAATAACATACGTTGATTTCAAAATCAAATAAGACAAGTATTCAATCATCGCTACTTCCCCCTTTACTTTGTCATTTCTTTGTACTTAAAGACTTCTTGGTAAAATAGAAGGAAACAAAGTAAAATTATAAAACAGTGCACTAATCATGAGAAACGAAAGTAGACATGAAATTAGAAGCGAATATATCCTTTTTCGATTGGCTACAGAAAATTCTTCAGAATATTCGTTGCATGAATGAAATGTTTATAATCTATAGTTGTGCTTAAAAATGTTATTCATACGAGTAAGTTCTTTAAGTAAAGGGTTATCCATTTCAAAGTTGGAATTTCACATCCCTGTCATATGGCATCTGTCAAATCCATCTGTCATCCATAGTGATAGGTAGTTAGTTCTTGCCTTGCTATTTAACAATATGAATCGCTTCACTACACCACTCAACCAATTAAAATTGTTGCATTTTACTACAAAAATAACAGTTCTGTAATATCTGTGTACAAGTTGATGCCGATTTTTAGAACAAAATCTTCTTCAGTGATGAGGGCTCATTTCTCACTCGGCGGCTACGTAAACAAACAAAATTCCAGATGTGGTCGACATTGATGTGAGCATGTGACATGTGGTTCCAACAAGATGGAACTATGTGCCACATAACACAGGCAAATTTGGCTCTATTGTACGAAAAGTTCCCCGGTTGTTTAATTTGAAGATATGGCAACATTATTTGGACACTAAGATCGTGTGATATGATCCCGTCGGATTTCTTTTTGTGGGCCTATGATAAAGATCGTGTCCATGCAGACAATCTCCAAACTTTGGAGCACTTAAAAACCAACATCGATGAAATTATAGCTGCAATGCAGTCTGAAATGTGCCAAAGTCATAGAAAATTACCTCACAAATCGTGAAGTTTGCAAAAACTCGTGTGCGGCCATTTAACCGATGTTGTATTCTATACATAATGGCATAGCCCAAAATTTTATTTATGCACAAAATCGATAACCCTTTACCTGCCATAACCACATACTCGTATCATTCAAGAATGGAAATACGGCCGATTGTGGCGAATACTTTGACAGTTGACAGCTAATGTCATTATGACTGCAGTCAGAGGTACCAAACTTCAAATACAAGAAAAAAACATTCAAAATGCGGCTGGCTAGCCAGGTTTAAACAAAAAAATAGGCCGATAGTAATCCCACAAAAAATAAAATGCACGACTGGGTCGTACGTACTTGCACTTATATATGTATGTACATTGCAAATCAGTCAGATTTAAAATTTTTTAGATTTTTCAAAACTTGGAATGCCATAATCTTACATATGTCAAATATGGTTCAAATATTGAATTCGAACAAAATTGATTGAATCTTAGCCCAGAAATAGCCAATTTACAGAAAACGGTTAATGAACAAAGTACCGTCAAACGGTTTTAGGGTGGCCATGGTGTAGTGGGTAGTGTGTTCGATTGTGACCCGAACTGTGCAGGTTCAAGCCCGGATGGGGAACAGCAACTACAGCCACCCGAGCATAATAGAGAAACGAATAAAATTCAAGTTTCTCCAACGACTACACCAAAAGGAGTTCTGCTTGATAGTACAATGGACTTCGTGTGAGACTGAGTGCTGATTGGGGTTGAACCTAAGCTGTGGCACATCCTAACTTTGGCACCAGTATTATTTACATTTTTCGGTTTTCCTCGATTTTGTCTTACACCACATAGTTTCTATTGTTAAAGGCTTCTTAAAAATTCAATCGAATCGTTTACAAAAATAACTGCAAAAGACACACAAGATCGTAATTGTACTGCCAATCTAAGCAGCTTTGCAAATAACATAGACCATGCTACCAGGCTACATTTAAATTTTCACCCGAATTCACCCAATTTCCGGGAAATTCCCTAAAGGATACCTTATTCAAAATGTCAATTATTATTTACTACTTACTTTGGATGATAATTGTACACAGAGTTCCCCATCAGCGCGTGCCAATGTCGGGGTCCTTTAAACCAAACTGGGAAATCACATCTTTCCGCTGGTGGAGGCTTCCGTAGTGACATTATTCTTGACCCAACCTTTAAATTAGAAAAAAAAAATGCATTGATTTCACACATGAATGCAAATAAAAGGAATAAATAAAATATCAGAAAAAATGTTGGATACAACCCAACCATAAGAAAGGAAGGAAGGAAGTAAAGATTCTTCATTTCGACCCCAATATCCCTACCCGCAACAAATACCTTCAGCCCTTTACCCTTCCAACCATTTAAAATGCCACTTCACATTCAACGAATTTCGAAGAAAAACGACTTCACCATTCACAAAGTGACATCGCAGAAACCTTCCTAAAGGATGTGGAAATGTAAGAAAAATTCCCAGACCAACGAATCAAAAAAAAAAAAAAAGGCGAAATAAGACCATTTCCCTATTTCATACATCACACGAGTAACAATGGCACAGCCAAAAAGCATACACTCCTTTATTCCTCGTGACGGGTAACGTAAAAAGGACTTTTGATCTCGATTGTTAGAAACGAGCTAACAAAATGCCATTGCAAATAGGAGAGAGAGAGAAAACACACAATTTCCTCTATACAACCGTATAAGCAAAAAAATCAATTTTGACACTATGCCATAAGTTACAGTTACAGTTACAGTTGGAAGGACTAGAGGTTGGGGATTATTGAACTTTGAATATTTTCATAAAATTTGTCCAACCCATCTCCTTCCACGAGTAATCCCCCCACACTAATGGAATTTAATTTTAAGATTTTATGAGAGAAATGAGTAATAGTCCTGATGGAGAGCGGTATGAAGGACGAAAAAAAAAGAAGCAAATTGTGTCTACGTGAACGCGAGGAATTTGCTTGCACAATTTATGTCCTTTGACTTAATGTAAATGTTTACATTTTTTTTTCTACTCTCTACTTGTTTTCACTAATTAGCGAACAGGATAATTTCTTTCAATTTTCTTCCCTTTTATATTGGCCATTGCCTTTTACTCTCTGTGACGATGACGGTGAAGGAAAACTTTCGAAGAAAGAAAAACATAGTTTTTTTTTTTTTTTATAAATCTCTATGTACGTTTAGTTCAAGAGTTTTGTATGCACTTTTTAGGAGCAAGCAAGGAGAACACAGTGTACAGCAATTGAAAGAAAATTAATTTTCTATGAGAATAAGTAGATTGAGAGAGAATTGAAGGGAAAGGACTTTCAAAAACAATAAAAAAAAAAAAAAAAAGGACAAAGAAATAAAAGAGAATGAAGGGATTTTAGATGATCAAAAGAAAGTTAACTGTCTTAAATTAGCAATTGGGGATAAATGGCTAAAAGGCAGCGTCTACAAAGGATACATTGTTTTAGGAAAGGATGAAGGTAATGCAGGAAAGAGGATACAGAGTGTACTTTGTCAGTTTAAGATGTACAAAATGAATGAAGTTGGCAGCCAACGAAAACAAAGGAATTTATACATATTTCTTCTTTTATGATTTTATTTTTATTTTTTTTTTTTTTGAGAAACGACGCAAGCAAGTCCTGCAAGTTAGTCCTTAGAATGCATTTTAATTAATTTTGTAAATGCAAGCAGAGAATGTTTGTGAGTTGAAATTGAGTTTTATCAAAATGGACTTTGTGAATCAAAGAGAAACATTGAGAGTTACATAGTTGAGAGGAACTATACGAAGAATTGGGTTGATCAGCAAGGAGTTAATCTACAAAAATAAGTAGGTAAACTAGGATTTGATAAAGGACTCGTATTTAGGTAATTGCAAACAAAATAAAGTATTTGCACCTTTGTACACAGGGTGATTCCAATTCAGACGATCAAACTCTGGGAGGTGATAGGTCGTACCACAACAAGAAAACAAAAATTCGATAACTCCGTACAATCTCGACAGGTGGCGGTGACAGCCGCAAATTGACGTTTGTTTCATGTGGTACAAACCACGACATACAAAATATTAGGCAGATATGTCATTTAGTTTATGTTTGACAGCCTTTGGAAGCAGACAACTTCTTATATTTTTACAAGCATGGAGAAAAGTGAATTTCGTGTAGTGAACATAATTATTTGAAGAAAAAAACAGCTGCGAAAACTAAAGCAAAGTTGGATAAACATTACGTGGACTCTTCACCGTCGCTTGAAATGATTTACAAATGATTTCGAAATTTCCGAAGCGGAGATATGAGGTCACTATACCAGAAATGGTCGATCAAATTCATGGTATGGTGATGGACCTTCGGAGAATTAAAGTGCGTGAGATTGTTGAGGCTGTAGGCATCTCAAATGATCGAGTGCATAACATTTTGAAAAATTCTTTGGATATTAGAAAGCTGTTGCTCACTTTGGAACAAAAACGTACTCGGATGATCACTTTGAAGCAGTATTTGGACTTGTTCAAGCGCAATTCGTAAGCACTGTCGTCGGCAATTTTAATGGGAGGAAATTAATAAAAAAAGATGTTAGACATTTTGGATGGATGACAAATGCAAAATTAAAAAAAAAAAAAGATCATATAAAACATGAAGATTTTATGAAAATTTGATTTTGAAGTCGTTTGACTCTAGAAATGTACTAACGGTTGGGTCATCTGTTGGTTTTTTTTTAAATTACATGCTATTTTGACACTGACAGCTCTTTCCCGCTCAAAAAATTGACAGAAACATAGAATCTTATCTCCGCGATACGAAATGAATTGAATTCCAAAGTGAGTACTGTTTTGCCGAAACAGGGCAAATTTTGGAAATAACGTACTCAAGATTTTTAAGAAAGTTCATGAGATTGGCATGTTAATTGATAACACAAGTTCTAATCGTGTACATTCAGCCGAAAGTGTGCGCCTAAACCTGAGAAATTCAACTCTCCACAGATCTCAGCAACTGAGCATTAGCCGCACTCGGATTATTCCCTTACAAGGTCCAACTGACTCAGCAAATGAAACAAAATGACGTCCTCTCTTTGCGCTTTAGAGCAGCTCGAAATTGATGTCGATTTTGCTAAAAAAAAAAAAAATTTCTTCGAATGAGGCGCATTTTCATCTCGGCGGCTATGTAAACAAACAAAATTGCCGTATTTGGGGCTCGGAAAATCCACGTAATCGTAGAGAAGCGAATGTATCCTCAGCATGTGACTGTTTGGTGTGGTTTGTGGAATGGCGACATTATTTTTCTTCGAAGATAGATGACAACAACGTTATGATCAACGAAAAACGGCATGATAACCAATTTTTTTTTTCGGCCAGAAACTAAGGAAATAAACTTGAGCGATCTCTGGTTCCAGCAATATGGCGCTATATCCATACAAGCAACAACAATCGATCTTTTGCGTACTAAGTTCAATAATCGTGTGATCAGCTATTTCGGTGATGATGCTTGGCTTCCGTGGAGCTGCGATTTGAATGCTCGGGACTTTTTTTTTATGGGGCCCTGTTAACGATCAATGTTCTGTTGACAACCCAGAGACAATTCAGGCACTTAAGCACAGTATTGATTGAGGTATTCGTGAAATAGAGCTTCGAACCATCGAAAATGTACTGCAAATATTTCTAAGACTCATAGCTGCGAACGTGGGGTAGTTGGACCCCACTCTCCCACATAAACTTTTCTTGTCGTCATATGACCTTTCACCCTGTATATTGCTTATTTGTAAATCTCTTAGTTTGACTTTTGTTTTTTATAATCTTCTCTCAGGAGAGGAACTTATAATGCCGAGCCGCGGTCTCTACTCTACTACAAGCTACTTGAATATGTCTCCTGGAAGTGAGTTTCAAAGTGTACTTGTCCCGTAGCAGGAGGAATATTGATAAAGGGATGTCCACACCCTTGCTGGTGGACATAGAGATGATGGGCCCTAATGGCTTGCCTAGTAGTACGCTTAAATATCGCATTTATAGGGATCATTCCATTGACGTCTTTAGAACATCTGATTGTTCGGATTGTTCGTCTCTGTATGCTTTGAAGCAGATGAAGAGAATGGTTTGTGGCCGAACTCTAAACGTCAAGTCCTGGTCTAACTTGTGCTTTTTATAGGGAGAAGGAGCTGCTGCCCTGTAAAGTACCTATTTGCTCACAATAGGTAGCTCACCTTCATCGATGCCAATTTTGCAATGTTGACGTGACTGTGACGCCAAGAAGATGCATGATTTGGTCGTTTAGTAGAAGAGTTCTCTCTGGAAAAGGTGGTAAACAGGCTTTAACCCAATGCAAAATTGTCTGCAGGTCCTCTGATGACGTGATGCTGAAATTAGAGTGCTGTCATACGAGTAAGTAAGACTAAAGATCTTGTTGTTTGTTGACTCTAGAAGGTCTTTGATATGGAGCAAAGCCAGAGTTGACGAATGTACAGAAGTCCAGCGTTTACAGCAAATGTGTCGAAGAAGAGAGCATGGACAACAACGCTATGATGTGGTAGGTTACGGCAAACATTTCATTCCTTTTTTGGATATCGTTTGATTGTGGGCAGTTTTCCAGCAAGAAGAAAACATTTTTTGATCAAAAAAGAATAATTGTCAGTTTTGGTCAGTTTTTGAGGACTGTGGCTGATATTTCGTCACGTCCTGTTGCCTTTTCGAAATCCAGATGATTAAGGATGCGCCGGATTGTATGAGGTCGAAACTCTACTCAATGACTGGACTTCTATGATAGTTGGTGGCTCCGTTTGTGCCGGATCTAGTGTCAAATTGCCTGAGCACATAATTTTTCCTATTCCCTATTATTGGTGTTAGTAGCGGGAACGGTCTAAAGTCACCAAAGGGACAGAAATTTTGGAATATTTTATCTCAGGAAGTGCCAGCATGACCTTTCGGTCCCACCCTGACATGACAAGATGTGGCGGTATCTCTCCGGGCGACAAGGTATTGACATTATGTTTACAATATTTTGGTGGTGGCTGGCTTTGACTCAGTGGTTGCGTACTGATCTTGAAAATCTCGTGGTACGAATTGGACAATGGACAATGGACAAATCCTATACGGATGTGCTCTGTTCATTACAGAATATCCACAAGAAATTTTAATGTGAGAGGCCTTTAGTCGCAGAGAAGATTTTGTGTTCTGAAAATTCTTTAAAAATCCAACATCACCGGAAGATTAAAAGCAACACCCGTAGTTAGGAATATCCAGCGATGTAACGTCTAAGAGGAGCAAACGCTGTAAAATTGAACCTCTCGTCAGCATGAGTACATATTTCGCAGCCAAGTAGTCCAACCAGTCTATTCCGTACTAAAACAGCTGAATCGCAGGTTCTAAAGCACAGTGTAACACTAGGAATACAAATTGCGGAAGCTAGGATTCAAAAAAGCCAATAAGCCCGTAAACCGCCACAGCAAACTTATTTGCTGTAATTTCTTCCTCAGAAAAAAAAACAAAGATATATGAGCGCCATGAGCAACGCTCCGTGTACTGTACTCGTACATTCCTTTCTACTTTTAAGATAGATTTGCGTTTAAAGCGATATCCTGGAAGTCCAGGTCTTGGGTAGATCCGTGTGATAATATAGTTGCGTTTCTTTCAGACGCTTTTGAAGAAATGATAAATACGAAAGGATATCTTATTTACATTCGGCAGTCGTCCTTTATACTTTCTCATGTTCAAAAAGAAACAGAAGACTTCAAGAGAAATTTCATGTGAAAGGATTCAACCACTTGTAAACGTGTTTTTAAACTGTTCCTCTTATCCCCCACATAATTTCATTTTCAAAACGATGATGAGTCCTTTCACATTTTTCTTCCATCAAGTCATCTTCAATATTATCTGTACTCGTGTTCATCATAATCATCCTTTTACCACATTACATGAAAACATTTATCAAACGGTGACATCGAAATAAGGACGTTGTGCTCAATTTTTCTTCAGATAGCGACACGATTCTGAAAGCATTTGAAGGGAAACGGACAATGTCTGAAGTTGAGAATATAACGTGGCAGGCGCATTCCCAAGCATCACTCTGAATGCTAAGCATAACCGGAATGCAAGACGACCTTTCTAAAGGATTTCCTCTGACGAAAGAGGATGACAACAGATAAGTGGCGACACAACTTAAGCTCTGTTATTCCAATAGAAACAGAGAACACCTTCCCCCAGACAAAAAGGATGTGCAAGGTACGGAAAGGAAATGAATAGAGGAAACTATGATCATGTATATTGCAGTTATAATCCTTACCTCAGCACTATCTAATCCATTACACGTTGCGTCTCCTGATTGTGCCAATTTGTACTCAGCATCCTTTGAACTCAAAATCCCAGGACCACCTGCAAAATAATAACAATATAATCATCACCATCTACTCCTGACCGTCATCATATTATATCTATTTAAAATGTCAGTCCATCCCCGAAAAGGAAATCCTTAACTTAATGTCCTTGTCGGGATAACACAAGGAGGACCCTACATTTTGTGGTCTCCTCATGACTGTGGATACCACACGTATGGAGAGTGCATGATATCATTATGATATTAATTATAATTTACTATTATTATTTTAATTAAGCCTAACACGTTGTACGAAGGACGATAGACATTGTCTCCCCATCCTTAGACAATGAAACTTACCCATTAGTGATGAAATTTTTTCATAGACAAAACATCTGTAACGCTCCTCGTTGGATATCGCATGATGATGTGACACCAGACCGACAAGATATCTTGAATTACCATCCTTCCATGTGGCCAGACAGGTGAGTTCTTCCACTATAAGAGGATTTGATGTGTACTCGTATAATGAAACAGTTTGTTAGAGAGAGTGAATTGTTTACCTGTACTTTCGGTGCCTTGAACGTCTGGACAAGCTTGAAAACTCAACAATAGTCGGCTATCTTCTGTACAACTTTCGATGTTTGAAACAGGACTTTTACACTCGCCATGACCACGATTGTAGGTAAAGACAAATGGTCCTAGACGAAAGAGGAGAATTAATTATAAAATAAAATGAAAACAAAGTAATAGGCAATTATTTACCTTTTAAAGGACACTTGACAGGCTCAGCGTTCTCTCTGAATAAGCTATAGAGCAACGCGTCACCAGGTATTTGATCGCAGAGATTCTGTAACGTTTCACGGCCCTTACAAAAATCTGGGGGACATAAAGTGTGAAAAAGGACGAAGAAGAGAAACGAGATTAATGCACAATTTACATGGTATTTTCTTATACAAAAAAAAACAAAGAAAATAAACTAAATTAATAAAAAAAAAAATCACAAAAATATAACGAAATAGGTTGCTATGTTGAGATTGAAAGAGCTGATACAACTGTGAGTTGTTAAGGACATTTGACAAGTCCACAAGCTTCAGCATATCAACTACGTAATGGAATCAAAAGTTGGTAGAAGAAGCTAACATTAATGTAGCATCCTTGGGATCTCGAGCTACTCTTTCCGTGAAATGCTGAATTCCAACATGATGGCAAAATACCAAGTTAGAAAGACTGACGATTACACGTGCTGTTCATTCATCTGAACAAGGCCTTCGACTTAGTGTGGAGGCAATGGCAGCCAGTAAGATTCCAAGAATTTCCAGGCATGATACCTAAATAAGTCTTCTGCAATACAAACGTGAAGAGTTTAACCAAAGGAAACTTTCCCTCGAGTGGCAGTCACCTTAACGTTGCTGCGAGAGCTTACGTCTTCATGACTCAAGGGCTGATTGTTATAATTGACTCTTTGCTGGTTCGTCTTTGTTAGATAGGCTTTTGTCGACTTACGAACTCCATTGGAACGCAGCCTTTCCGTTGCCTTAACATAGCAAGGACTCTTGGGTTTTACATGTTATTCATGGTACCTACATTAAAAAAAACAAGCAAAGCAGTAGAATACCTCGACCGATCACAGTTGCAAGGTTCCCAGAGCCGGAACTAGTACTGGAAGGAGCATATTTCTTAGATTAGAACAATATCTGCAAAAGTAGAGAATATCATACGTGGAAGATGGAAAAAAGAAACATGCCCCAAACCAATCTCGGGAGAGAAAACCGCGAAATGAATAGCCAAGAGAAAAGTCCACTACCTCCCCTTACTACCACGAACCAGGCAGTCTCGATGATGCAGGTAGAAGGAACCTTACTAAGGTTTATGTCTGTGCTTATTTAAGCAGCATTGAACCAGCGGATGAGGGGAAAGAGTATGTAAACTTCCATTTAAAAGAAAGACATATACTAGAGTAAAGGTAACTAATTCAGGATATATAGGTAGTCCTAAATTGTTGGCACAGCCAGAATTATTATCATGTATTATCAGCATTGACAAACCATTAGATTTTTCAAGATCAACTCCATCCGTTATGAGTTTGACCACGTTCGTATCCCGCTTCATAGACAGGAGACAGCTCTGGATTTTTGACGCGTTGACCACAACTCGGTTGTTTGCACCCCAATTTATGATTGCATCGATGTCACAGTTAAGTTCGGCAGGCATTCGCTGGCGTTGAGACTCAACAATTTGGGGCCCTTGCCGTGGGCCCCAAATTAGCGAATAGGCGGAGTCAAGAATGCTGTCATCCGCGATGGAATGAATCGGATTACGGGTAATAGAAAGGATTTATGCAAAACAGAAAATGAGACGGACAGAGTACTGAGCCCTGAGGAACACCGGCATTAGTCAAGAATAACACAAAAAAGTCACCGATACCATGAGCTTCAAGCTAATAAACGTGGGCACTATGCCACACTCTATCGAAAGCCTTGGAGATATCAAGGATGACAATTCTACGTTCGCCATGACTGTAGGGTGACTACAGTGTAGTGGGCAATGTGTTTGTTTGTGATCGGAGCTGTGCAGGTTCGAGTCCGAATGGGGTATAACAACCAAGAGACACCGGAGCATATAAGACCCCTACACCAAAAACGGGTTACTGCTTGGTAGTACAATGGATCGAAAATCGAGTCTGAGTGCTTCGGGATTTCGAAATTTTCTTTTAATAAAAAAAAATCAAATTAATGACGGTATGTCATTAAGCCCCTGTGGAATGCTGTTGCCGGAAACCATACTGGCGGTCATCAAGGAGATGGTTTCTTTCATGATCTTGGACAGCACTGATGTAAAAGTTGTTGGTCGGTAGTTAGAAGGCAGGATTTTGTCGCTCTTTTCGGAATTGTGCAAGTTTCCATCTATCCGGAAAAATGTCTGTGGAATAGTGGAATATTGAAAAGTTTTTATTTGTATTTTATTAAAATAATGTAAACGCTGACATTATTCTCAGTAGGTGATAGGTACCCGCCACTTCAATTTGATTGTTTCTTTCGCATATATAGGTAGCGTGCACATAATTAGGAACGCTGCTGATGCTTGGATTGAAAAAGTCATAGCGCTTATGTTTAATGGTTGTACGCATGTATTGAAATATTTCAATATTTTTATACAATATCACAGCTTAAATTCGGGAAAAACATATAAAACAGGTCGTGCATGAAATTAGGAACACCTGCAATGTTTTGACAAATGTGTTATTTTTTTTTTTTTTTCCGCGGCATAGATTCTACTAAATTTCCACATCATGACTTTGGAATGGACTAGCAAACCCCTTTGGTCTGTTCATAAAGACTGTGAAGATTTCAGATTCTCCTGTAGTTCATCCTTCTTTTACAATACTGCCATAGGTTCTCAATAAAGTTTTGATTCGGACAGCCCAATAGAGCAATACTATTGTCTTCAAACCATTTTTTTTTTGTGTAATTCGCCGAGTGTATTGGATGGTTGGAACTTCCAAACTACTGGCAGGTATCCGTCTGCATATTCCTCCACTACAATACAACAACCTGTCCATCTGACATTTTAATCTGTCAACGAAGGTATGCGACGGACTGTATGGGACTGTTCTTTCCGGCAATACGTGAAAGTCACCGTCAACCTTCAAAGGAACGATGTCGACGGATTCTATGGGTCGGGGCCTTTAGTCATATAATTATATTTATCGACGAAGTCCAAACGTTTTTTTCCGGTTTTGCTCAGTCAAGAACGACTTTTTGCTGGTAACTAAGAGCGCTTTTTACTTTGGCGCACTATCAAAGAATCTTATCACGCAGATGTTAACAATATTGCTCTAGGTTTGCGTGGGATCTTTTCAGGTTTTTTTAAAATATTGGACTGCATTAAATACCCTGTTTCTAGAACACTTTAGTATTTTTGTTATTTCGCCGTATAACTTTCTATCTTCGTGATGGCCCACAATAAGTTTCAGAGTTTTTGCATCGCCATATTTGTTTTTTCCATTGTCGAGAACACTAACATCCAATCAATATATCGAATGAGAGCATACAAAAAATCTTACTTACAAGTGAATAAAACCTTTTGAATTATTTAAAAAATTAAAATGAAAAAGAATTTATAGTCCGTTTCTAATTACGTGCACGTTGCTGTAAGATAGTAACGGTACTGAATGTCAGCGGCATATATTTTGCCATAAGGTTGGCAGTCGTGATCAGTAAAAACAAACATTTAGAAAAGTATTTTTCTGAAATTTTTTCGATGCGGCATTAAAATCGTTTCTAATTACGTGCACGCAACTGCATGTATGTACCGCTCTTCCAATCTCAACATAAAATTAAAAAAAAAAAAAAAATACGTATACATTCAAAATATTACATTTAAAAAAAATAATGATAACAATACATAATCCAACTGTCTACTAATTAAAACTAAAAAAAAGAAAAAGAAAAACATAAACAAAATACTAATAAGGAAAAATAATGAGCACGTTAATTAAACGTACGTACGAGTTCAGTTTTAATGGTTATTATTCTCTACTTTTTTTTTTTTTAAATGGATTTATTTACCTACATAAAATCCAGAAACAGAAAAAGAAAAAAATGTATTAATTAAAGCCGTAAAAAAAAAAAAAAAAGAATATACAAAAATGCAATTGTATCTGTGTACATGGCTTCTCGCTTTCATTTGCATTTAATTCATTTGCCAGAAAGAATATCCTTTTTATTTCATTTGTTTGGTGGTCCCCTTTGAAAGCTTCCGACACAAAACTATATTTAAATAATAATTAAAAATTCATTTTGACTCGGCGTGATGCAAAATAAAAAGTACTTAAAAACTCCAACCTCTTGGCTGGCTGGCTGGCTGATTTCGCTTAAATGAATTACACACGCTTAAAAGTCCAAGTACGACGTAAGTACACTTCTGTGTGTCTACAACAATCCTTGTTGTTCGCATATCCTGCGTGTATTGTCAAAATGCCAACCGTAAACGGAATGATAATAATTTATTATGAATTAATTATTGCTCGTTGTTGTTGTTTCGAACATAATGGAAATGTATTTTTTTTTTGCTCCTTGCGTATCTTTTGTTGTTAATATATATTTTTTTGTTGCTAGGTTTTTATAAATTTTTAAATTCAGTCCCATTGTATTTGTTGCGGAAAAAAAAAGTTAAATTTCATATTCAGATCGTGTGATATCCTCGAAAGATATGTGAAATTGGTTGCGTGATAGTGTATGAGCGCAAGGGGGTGGTAAATTTTGCGGTTTAATTAAAACACTGCGGGGCAAAAAAAAAAAAATTCATTTACCTTTCGGGTTTTTAATTAACAAAAAAAAAAAAATTCAATTGAGCAAGGGTCGCACTCACTGCCGGAAGTGGTAGATTTGTGTGAAATATGCATTTTCATAAATAAAAAAAAGCGCGTGCATTTCAGCAACAAACCGAATGTTGGTACTGCGAAACGCGTTGTTTAAAATAATTAATCTGATTCTGTTTTTATTTCGAAATCACTCAAATTGAAAATAGAAAATATGTGTGAGATTAAGGCTTTTAGTTTTAGTACAGAAAAAACAATTATTAATGAATAAATTAACGAATAATACCGGATGGAAAAATTCATAATTTGACATTGTAATAAACTGCATAAATAATTCATTGTTTATTAAAATTGTGTATCGAACTATTACATTTAAACAGGAGTTTATAGGAGAATTAGGTTATAACCGATTTTTCGTTTTCACATTTAAAGGCTCCTATGCATATGGCTTTGATTGAAAAAATAAACTGTTCATTTGCAAATCAATCAGATTTTTTAATTTCCCAAAACTTGGTGTGCCATGCTCTTGTAGACGGTGTCCAGAATTCACGCAAGATTTGAATTTTGCGCCATTTATGCGGTAAAGTGTTGCCAACGAAAGAACAAAAAAAAGACAGCGTGACAGCTGACAGTTCAGGGTTATCAAAAATGGAGTGTTACACAAAAGAACAAAGCGTTTTCATTGTTGAGCAATATTTTAAAAATAATGAAGGTTTGGCAGCTATTAATTCAAAAATTCAGGGAGACTGGATCAATTAATGATCTTAGACACTCTGGCCGTCCTTCAACAAGTCGTTCAACACAAAACATCGAAGCAGTTCGTGGGAGTGTTGTTGAGGGTCCAAAAACATCAATTCGCCACCGTGGTCAAGAATTGGACATTTCGAGAAGCTCTCTACAGCGTATTCTCACGAAAGATTTGCATCTTCATGCATACAAAGTGGAATTGATTCAAGAACTGAAGCCTACTGACCATCGTTGAATGGATTATGGAACAACAACAAGTAGATGCTAATTTTTCAAACAAAATCATCTTCAGCGATGAGGCTCATTTTCAACTTTATGGCTTTGTTAATCTTCCAAATTGTCGAATTTGGGGTTCAGAAAATCCACGAGTGATTGTTGACAAACAAATGCATCCACAACGTGTCACTGTTTGGTGCGGATTTTGGGCTGGAGGCATCAGCGGACCATTCTTCTTTAAAAATGCGGCTGGTCAGGCAATAACACCTAATGGTGCTCGCAAACGCGACATAATAATCCAGATTTTTGTGCCTTAATTGCAAGATATGGATGTGGACAACATGTGGTTTCATATGCCATACAGCCCGAGAAACAATTCAATTGCTGCATGAGTCATTTGCTAGTGATCAGAATTGGCCGCTCAGATTATGCGATTTAACACCGTTGGACTTTTTTCTTAGGGGTTTTTTGAAGTCCAAGGTGTATGTCAACAAAATAGTGCGTATGTGCCAGCAAAGCCGTGGGGGCCATTTACCCGATATGCTATTCTATACATAACCCTAAACTGTGTGCTTTATGAAAAAACAATTTACAATTTCTGATTAAAAACCTATCTTTTCTATCAAAATTACTTCTTACGTGAATTGTGGGACACCCATTATTTAAAAAATAATTTTCAAATGTCGATTTTTAATAAAATCGTTTAAAAAAAAAATTCGAAAATAAGTAAAGTACCGTTACACAAGTTTCATTCGGAAACCTTGGTACGCCATCTAGTGGGATATGTCTAACTCAACCCAGATATAAAATTTAAACGAAATCGGAAGTAGCGTTAATTTTAGGGTTAGAGTTTTCATTCTCATTTCATCTCGAATTGTGACCTCACAGACCCCAGATATGATATGTTTGAAGCAAATCCGTCCAGTCGTATAGGCTGCACTTCAGCGCACATATTTACAGACAGACAGACATACAGGTAGATAGGCAAATATGTGGATAGAAATGAGAGACACACTTTTCTTAGTTTTGCTACTATACGAGTACAGGGTGATCCATAAATATGAAGTGGAATTTAAAAATTTATAACTTTGGAACGAAGGAATATTTTTCAAAAACTAATTTGACATCTTTAGATGGGGCACTTCTTACATTAATATGAAGACAAAAGTCTTTTAGATTAAGTATTCCGATTTTGAATAATGGTGCACTGGACGATACCACAGGAACTGTGTTCAGTCATAGACAAACTGGGAGACCTGTGTCCGGACGTTCCTGAGACAACATAAGCCGCGTACATGCTTCTCTTGACGAACACCCTTTGATATCGACCTGGCGGCGCTCGTCCCAACTAAACACCACAAGGACGACCTTGCAGAGAATTTTAAGAAGGAATTTTCGTTATTTCCATATAAAATACAATTTTGTCAGTAACTGCTTGCCATAGACCACAGAAGTCTGTTATTATTGGACCGCACACTGCTAAGAAAATAAAACCAAGATCGCTATTTTGTGGACAAATTGATTATGTTAGATCCGTTTCCACCTAATTAAACAAAATTCGTATTTCTGGGGTGTGGAAAACCCTCACTTCGAGTTACGGTTTGGTGTGGTATATCGGCTGAAAAAATTATAGGGCCATATTTCTTTGAAGACGTAAATGGGAATCCAGTAACAGAAAATGGGGCGAGTGTAGAGCAAATAGAAATCTTGTTTACATCTGCAGTTGGGTGCTCGTATGTGGTTTCAACAAGAAGGCGCTACTGCCTAATGCTCGCAGGCCGAATAATCTCAAAAAAAAGAACACATTGGTTGGCCGGCTTGTTCTTCGGACTTAATAGCTTTAAACTTCTTGCTATGGGGTTATCTGAAAGGAAAGGTTTACCAAAATAATCCCTAGTCCCCTGCAGATCTTAAAAGAAACTTTTAATATTGTTGGGCCACCCTGTAGTAATGTCACGTTTAATCAAAATCTCGAGTTCGAAAATTTTCACGAAACCAATACTCGCCGTCATATGGTGCAAGTAAAAAGGTATTGAAAGTAAGAAAGTTCAGCATAGTGGTAGGCGCGATAAGGGTAATTACAGATATATCAACGCATTAGCTTCACAGGACGATGAAGCAGCAAACAGGTGTGAGATCGCTCAGAGCAATGCATCGAGTACAGAACTTCGAGAAGGCTTTTGACAGAGTAAATCGAGATTTCATTGGGTTGCCTTTGCACATGAAAGTCGTTCAGCAAACATTATATCAAAAGCTGCGTTCGAAATGCTATTCAAAATCTGGAAAAGCAATATTTATAGCACTAAAATCAAGCTACGACTGTTTTGCTCTAACGTGGAATCAGTACTTTTCTTCAGGTGTAGTACTTGTAAGGTGACCACAACTGTTAATCGTGACCTGAAAACCTTCCCATATAGGTATCTACGAATCATACTGAGGATTTGTTTGGTCAAATCGTATCTCGAAGGAACCAGGCCAGGAACTGATAGATCTCGCTATTCGACGAAGGAAGTAGCAGTGGATCGGTCATACCTTACGGCGTGAAACAAATTACGTTGCTAAATATGCCATGCAGTGGAATCAACTTACCCAATCCTGTCTCTAAGTAAACGTGGCGCAGAACAGTTGAAAAGGAAGCTAGATCTTTGGGGGATACGCGCAGGTATTGTGGGTGCTCTATGTCCCACGAGGGGTTACAGGATATAAGTAAAAGTTAGTAAGAAACTCGTTGAATCAAACAAAGAGCAAACTCGTCGACAACTGTGAGAAAACGACACTCGTTGAAATGGACATACGAGTACTTAAATCAAATTATTCCAAGTTTAGGTTGAGCTTACACATTTGAAATAACAAAATGAGACCTCTAGGTCTAAGACCCGTCGGATAAAGCATCTGTGGTGCGGAAAGCGACGGAGCGATCGACATCGACATAGAAAAGTTATTTATTAATAACGGTGTTTATTGCTCGTTCGGCAAGCTTCCGAAATTGTACTGTAGAACTTTCTGTGGATTAGTAGAACTAATCTTCGAAGTGCTGAAAGCTGGTAAGGAATTGCAAGTCGACTATAAGAAGAAATTGGAAGAGTTTAAGGTAAATGATCGCAGAAGGCTTCATAACGGACAGTCTTCTTACAGAGATGAACAATACAGGTGATATGAAGCTGATGCATCTGTCCAAGTTAATGAGAGGACGCTGACCGTTTGGAAATGAAGAAGCTTCATCCAAAACAAGGAGGAAGGGGGCGGTATGACAGAATAGTATCCAACTAGACCCCGCCAAATTCAGCCAAATAAAGCATCAAGTCCCCTATTCGTACGACTTGACGAAGGCGTTGAATACTGCAAAAAGTTAGACAAGTCAATACTCGTTGATTAACTCGATGGCATCATAATAACCAGAAGAATGCAATGCCGGGGTTGCACGGACGTCGTTTTATCCAGTGGCCCTGAGCAATGCAATGGCGCTTGAAAATTTCTATGAAGGGAAATGCGGATCCTATGTGCAAGGCATGTTTGGCACGCACGTAGTTCACTATTAAATTATGGTATGGTTAAAATTCATTAGAAAAACAATTTGTTTCCCTATGTACTAGTGGATGTGGATAAACCCTTACTGGAACAATGGCATCAACAAAGAGTTACTGGCACTGATATATTCAGTCCATTGTTAATAACCAACAATCCGAGTTATCGAGAGCAAACAAAAATTGTTACGAGATAGACGAGCAGTCCTCTCCTTCGTTAATTGACGTGGCGTCAATTGCGACCATGTTCTCATAGTATCTACACCCACAACGTATGAATATAAATCTCGTTTCAGAACTCTAATATTGACAAATCAAATGCAAGCATAGTTGCAATACTAATTCATTATTCATTGCTAGCGACATATTTGAAATCACTGTTTCAACATTTACCCTAAGGCTTCACAATAGTACGAGTATCGCCAAACAATTGTATACAACTAAGTGACCGTATCTGCTATTGAATATTGAATTAATGCCACTAATCCAAATAATAATCCTAATTAAACGCACTGCTAATAAAGGCTTTAGAACTAGAATTCAAATCTCATTAGTCGCGTATAAGTGGTTCACAATAATAAATATCACCCCATTATAAATCTCATTGTGTCCCTCTCGAAAAACCCCCACCCAACCACGTAGCGCAATCAGCTAGTATGTCCTTTGGTAAAAATCAATTAAAACCAATATTACAATTAATTAGCGGATCACAGGATAAAGTAAAAGTACCATCTACACCCAGTCGCATGCCGACAATGCAAGCAATACCACGCGTGCTTCTATAATATTAAAATCCGGATACAAAGTTGTAAATAGAATATAAATCCTGTTCCGTTATTCCAGTTAAAATCAAATATTGATTTTTGTTTATCGTTTTTTTTTTCCTACTTCTCTGCTGCTCCTCCTCTCAAAAGAATCATCCTTGTGCACTGGTTGAAATTAATATTTACCAGGACATGCGAGCGGTAGAACGAAATGTTTTCAATTTCGTATCCTATTTCATAGTAAACCCACCCTCCCACACTGTGCACATATTTATTCATAGCAAATAGTAATGATAATAAAGAAATACCTATTCGAATATGGTCCATGGATTTAAAAAAAAAGGACACCCACACATACGAGTGTAAGCACAGACGCAGAGGCAGAGGGTTGCCATAAAATGACATGTCGGAAATTACTTCTCGAAATGCACATTTATGAAATACCAAACATTTCAGGCACAACGCAAATGGCCATTATCCAAAAAACGGGTTTGGGCAGGGTACAGAGGACAATCTCTAATTACTGTGCTTACATATCCGTCGGCACCAAATATGTACATTTGGTGATGGGTGGAGTGAGTATGGTAGCACATTTGGCCTGTGGACACACTGACTTGATCCACCGCAAAATAGATTTATTTGGCAATAGTAGCAATTCGAAATATTCAATTATACAATTTCATTCGAATGAATATAATCAAAATGCATTCCATAGGATCCTGGGTGCTGTGTTTGTCGACAATGTTACAAGTACAACCTCCCGCAGCCAAAAGCTAGTAAAACTAAAAACCAAACTGCTAACAAAACCGAAACAAGTAGACCTTTCACTCTGAAAAGAGAGACATAAACCGCCCGAAGGCAAGCAGCAGACAAACTCAATGAATCAATGGTCTTTCGTCGGTTTGCTGTTTGATCTACAGTCTGTGGTACAAGTGGAGGTACGGAGAAAGAGGCGTCACGAAAATGAGTTAGATAGACGGATGTGGTCTTTGGAAATATACTTGGTAAAATATTATCAGAATAGGGTACGGCAATATTTTATGAAAACGAAAATAAATTTAAGTGCTTACGTACTAGTGGTGTAAAATGTGAAAACTTTTTGCTACTCGTACTCATTTGTTACATTTTCTGTAGTATCCGGATAAAAGTAACGAATACTCCATATTTACGAATACTTTATATTCACGAATAATTCATATTCACGTCATATTCACGAATATTTCATATTTACGGATACTTTTTATTCACGAATACCACCCATTAATTATGAAGGATGTATGCACAAGCATGCAGGTAACGATGATTCACACTTCCTCATCCATCGAATGATTCATATTCACGAATACTTCATATTCACGAATACTTCATATTCACGAATACTTCATATTCACGAATACTTCATATTCACGAATACTTCATATTCACGAATACTTGATATTCACGAATACCACCCACTAAGTACTCGTATGTATGCACAAGGATGCAGAATACGATGATTCACACGTTCTCCTCCACTAACCCAGTAAATGGCAATCTCGTGTAACATCTTAAGTAAGTTACAATGTGTGTTCATTATGAGATGAAATACTTATCCTCATTCTTCATTGATGCCTTCACGCATATATTCAAACACAAGTGTAATGATCCTCGCTTAGGGGATAGTCCTTCCTTTTGAAGCATTGATTGGTTCACTCAGTACTGCATCTATGCGATGAACAACTCATAAGCGTGCTTATGTGCAAAATCTTCAATTCTTCCCATAGGAAAAAAGAAAATTGCGAAGAAAATGAAGTAAATATAAATATTATGATTAGCCGTAGTATTGGTGTCTCGTGAGAGTAATGTATGGGAGATGAGAGCAAGTTCTCTTTTGATTCATTGGCACTTATACAAATTGCTTAAAATTTTACTCCTAGCATAGGGTGGTACATATTGAATATTCAAATACAAATGAGATAGCGTACGGCACAAAAAACTTCTAGAATTGTGGGCATGGAGATTACTTTACCTCGTATGTAACGAATACGAATGAATACCTAACAATAACGGATAATTCATATTGTACCGTATGAGCACTTTTTTTACACCTCTATTACGTACACATATGCTTCTAACCAGGACAATTTTTTAACCATTCTAAGTTATTTTGAAAGAAAAGTCATACTGTTGCTTAGTTTAGTGCATTGTAATGGTATAGCTGAACATCGGTTGAACCGATTTCAATGCAGATTCCTCTGTGGATTAGAGAATTTCTCTGATAACGTAGCACCTCGCTTTGTTAAAGTTTAGTTAGTAATGTTCGGGAACTCATTCCTGATAGACAATTTATAAAGTTGCACAAGTACGCTCAAAACGATTACAAAAACTTGTCCGATTTCCATGAAATTTTTATTTTTCCATTTGGAAAAAGTTTTGTAGCTATTAGTCATCATTTGAAGTTATCCTGAACCTGAGCAACAAGTCAAAATAGTTTGACTAAATCATCATCATCAATTTTCAATTAGGAGAGTACTATTGCTACCCGTAGTGTAGCAGTGAATGGGTTTTTGTGTGCTGAGTATAGATGTGGACGATTCGTTTTGATTTCAGTTTCCTTTTCGCGTTTCTTTTGGGACATATATTCTTTGAAATGCGGTTTTCGTCGGGAATATGAGAAGACGACTTTTTGGTCAAAACTATTTTTATTTTCGTTTGAGCAGTGAACCGATTCTGGTGAATTTTTGTTTACACCTGGCAACAGTGCAAACATCTTTTAATTCCAGAACATATATTCCCAGAAGCTTTTAATCTCCACAGCTATTCAAGAGCAGATCTAACATGTATCTACTATAGTCATCTTCGTGTGCTTTTTCAATGTTACAGGTTCGCCTTTTCTGGGCGAAGAATGAAAATATAAACTTTTCGACAGTATAGTTGAGAAAGGGATCGTTAAGTCCTTTACATCGGTTCAGTACTTCCGTACTCGCCGTCACTTCAGGAAGTAGTGTCGCCAAAGTGAGATTTTTATTTGACGGTTCTTGTAGTCATTGGGAGTCTTAATCAATGGGTTACATTCTCAGATCTTCTTTGTTTTCGAAGTCATCCGTATACTACTAAATTAGCGATGGAATATTGTCTTATTTTTGTGTCCTACACACGCATTCGAAAATAAGAACATACAGGAAAGTTACTATGCATCTGGAATGGAACGTATGATATCCTATCGCCCATCTCGTAACCCAATCCTAATCAAGTGGTATTGGCATTGTGGCATTTCCAAAACGGATTCAATGATATCTTTCTATTCAGAGGATACTTTCGCAATTTTTAAGAGATTTTATTAGAAAGCTTTTGCTACGACTTTTTCTTCGCAGAAAGAGTGCTTGATTGCCAAAATTTATGTGAAAAGCGCAGACAAATAAGTTGCATATACGAGTATCTACGCGACTGAGTGAAACGAAGAAATTCCTTTAAATATTCAGGACAATTATTCTGAATTATGCTAAGTAACTTTGAAATGTTTCTAAATACAATACACTCGTAGTAATCATCTAGGCTGATTCCTAAGTAATTATATTTAAGGTGGGAGACGCTGGTATACCTTGGTATATCTTATATTAAATGTTGAAAGCCACATATAGTTCTCGTTTACATTATATACACTCGTATAGTGTAATCAAAGGTAAAGAATGGTATAATCAGACTTTTTACCGAACGCTTTTCCATCCTGGGTAGCATGTGTGCAATCCAGAGTAAATTTTCCTAATCGTACAAGAAACGGCATCCCAGCATCTCAGGAAAAAGTTAATAATGAACCCTAAATATTTAACCTTACTAGAATAGGTGATACTTTTATCGTCAAGGACAATAGAGGGAAAGTCAAGAGGTTTGATTTAAATTGAAAATCATAGCTACTGTTTTCGATGCCTAGCTTTGTATCCTCAATTTGATTGATTCTAGCTACACAATCTTCCATCATAGACCTAGAAAGGTATAAAAGAACATCGTCCGCGTAAATATAAACTACATAATTAGCAATTGTTTCAGGCAGATCGTTAATAAATAGAGTAAATAACAAAGGACCCAAAACTGAACCCTGTGGTACCCCAGAATTAATGAAAGATGGCAGACGCACCGTTTTCAATTTCACCCATCTGCACTTTATTTGTCAGATACTCCCGAAACAGCTTAAACGTAGTCTTAAATTTATTAAAAAGTTTAGACAGCAAAATCGAAGTCAATTTTCAATCAGAAGATACTATCGCCAACAGCGGTCCAGCAGTAGATGAATTTGTGCAATTGTGAGCGAGGGAGTTATTTTTTTTTTGCTGCTCTTTGTGGGAATGTACATCTTTTGAGCAGAGGGAGTAGCTGATCATGAGACAACGATGCAATTAATTAGAATTAATAGTTGCTCGCACATAATTCTCCCCACTTTCGACATCAATTCGGCTCAAAATACACAATAAATGTTTACTATTATATTCCTGTCCATATTCTGTTTGACACACTATCGTTAAACAAACTCATTCAATTGGGTTGAAATGAGTTTGACTACATCTCTTTCACCAGCACCAACGTTGAGTACATCCTTAGCACACTCGTCTAAAACTCAACAAACGTATTACGTTACGAATGAAAATTTTCCATAAGCAAAACATTTCAAATAATCATTATATGGTTACCGCAAAACTGTTCCGGAGGGTATACGAGTACTCGTATAGTCCAACAAAGTTCTCCGATTAAATTGCACAAATTCGTGTATGTCTGTGTATAGTTGCAATATACTCGAGTATAGGTATATATGTTTCAAGTGTAATTTAATATTGAAAATATTTTCATATAAATCCTGGAAAGTTGATGGTCAGTTTCGGGGTGGTAGGTGGTGTATGTATGTTCCTGGTAAACCCTTCGATAACTATTGAACATTCGGCAAATAATGATGGTCAGGACACACACATTATTATTATTCACACAATAGATGAGTTTTTGAATGAGAAAAGGATACGGACGGAGCATACAATATTGTGGTGTTTTGTTGAAATGAAAGGAAATGAAAAATTAAATGATGAAAAATTGAAAATTAAGGATACAATGGCAGTGTGGAGAGATGAATCGACACATGCTGGAATGGATGGAGTTATTAGCTTTGATGATGACTTGACAATAGCAGTTGAGATTGAGTACTTTTTTCGTTTTCATTTTCATCTGACATGTATGACTACTTCAAAGTGATCAACAAAATTCCGTTTACATTCCATGTGTTTATCAAACCGACACATGTTAACATGGGCAAAAATGTAGCCATCACTCAAAATGTAGCCTTAGTCGGTAAGTGGCCGATTAGAGGCGTTTGTGTCTGGAGGAAGGAATTTGTCTACCTCTCACATAACTTGAGATTAATTTCAATATTTCTGACTACCAACTACCCACCTGCATGCTGGCAGACCTCGTCATGGCGTCCATTTGTGGCACTGACATAACCCAACAAGAGAAATAGAGACTATAGGTATTTACCTTCTCTGCATTGCGATTGTATCCTTTTGCAGTGCATGTGATGTAGCACATTTATTACTTTGATATGTGGAATGAATGAATGGCATACAGAGGCCTACGTTTGTGCGCCTGAAATGCATTTCCACGAATTGAGATTATGTAGGTCTTTGAGAGATTTATGATTGCAACATGAAATTAAATGCGTTTTGCAAAAAGGCTGCATAGTGCACATACACTCTCTCAGCGGATTAACAGGAAGTGGTTAAGTGAACTTTGTGTGCCTCTATTATTTTATTTCTTCTTCAAATCTGTATCAAATGAGAAAAACTATTTTTATAAAGAGGAGCAGGAGAATAAGCTTTGTTTATTGCACTTTCCTTTGGCAGAGGTTTTAATCTAGCTCGAGATGATTATGCAAAGGAACCGGATTAGCTTTCCAGGAAAATGTTTACAGTAGAATTGATTGATGTAGGTTATGTATTAAATAAATCAATATTTTTGCAGTAGATATTCGTCTCCGATTGTCTAAAATTTCTGTAATTGAATATTTCTATAACAATTCTATGTCTGCTATTAATTTTGTTTCAACCTCAACGGGGAATTTTTATAGAAAATATAAGTGGGGAATTCTGTTTACAAGGAAGCAGCGTAAATCTCAGTTTAGATGTGGATCTCGGAGAAAATGTTAAGGTTAAGAAGCGACATAGCAATGACCCCTTGTTGGACGCTTTTTTGTGAGTTCAAAGCTCTATATGTAGATGCTATAGTTAGAGGCGCTAAACAAATATAATAACGCAATTGTTAGTACTAAAATTCAAGTAGATGACCATAGGAAAAGAGAAACAATTTCATTGCATTCACAATCCGACTTCTAAAGCAAAGGTCGTTGCGCAACTACGAGTAGCACTGAAAATGCAACTGAAAATGTTGCCATTTTGTTGCCATCCTAAAGGGATAAGTACTTTTTTTTCCTGCTTTATATCAATTTATGAGATTTTCCTCAAGTCATTGTACTTTCATAAACGATAGCTGAGATATTTTTAGGAACATATGAGGCCTGACAATGAAAGACTGCGATTTTCAGTTAAAAAATGATTTTACCTTTCTACATAATCTCTCTTGACTTCAACACACTTGGTCCAGCGTTTCTCCAACATCAGTATTCCTTCTCGGAAGTGAGAGTCTGGAAGGCCCTCTCAACTTCTGCATTGGATGCGAAGCGTTTCCCAGAAACAAATTCCTTCAAGTTTGGGAACAGATACAAGTCTGAGGGTGCCAAATCAGGTGAATATTTATATATTTGTATATTTGTATATTTCAATTAGCTTAATACAAGCGGTAAATCAAGACCTGGGTGAACATATGAGGAAGGGGAATAAAGGGAGTTTCTAAATGATTTTCTGCTGCACTGAAAATCAAAAAGGTTATGGCAGTCATTAGCCATGCGTAGCATTCGAGACATAGGCTCATTACATCCGTAATTCGTACGGTGAAACTTGAGACGGAAGAGAGGTACTGACCTCAGAATACGCGGATTGGTGCTGAGTGAGATGGTTTGGAGCAGCATAGGACAATCAATGTTGCCTGCTAATAACTGATGTACAAATAGTATATCGGCAACTTTTCTACGCTTTTCAAGCGATTGCATGTTCAATAAGTTCAAGCGATGCTCATAAGGAGCAGGTAGGTTGAATCTGTCAGGCCACGGGAGTCCACGTAGAGCAAAACGGATGAACCTCCGTTGGACACACTCAATTCGATACGAATGTGTATCGAGATAGGGAGACCAAACTTGGCAGGCATATTCTAGTATTGGTCTAACAAATGTGAAGTACAGAGATTTCGTGACGTAAGGATTTGAGAATTCCTTGGACCAACGTTTCACATAACCTAGCGCAGAATTTGCTCTGCTAATAATATTGTCAATATGACTACGAAAATTAAGCTCACTGTCGCAAATGACACCCAAATCACGCAGAAAGGTGACAGTGGGAACAGGCTCATCGCAAATCACGTACGTTCTAGGAGCTGTCGGAAGACGCCTCCGGGAATAAGTAATAGCTTGGCATTTATTGACATTCAATTCAAGAAAGTTTTTATTACACCAAGTAGAAAAGCTGTTCAAGTCAGATTGAAGTGCACGGGAGTCAGTGGGAGTGGAGATGTGTGCAAAAATTTTCATGTCGTCCGCATAAACTGACAGACGGGAATATTTAATAATGCCATATCATTAATTGACAAAATGAAAATCAATGGACCAAGATGGCTACCTTGAGGGACACCAAAGGGATCAGATAT
This sequence comes from Pocota personata, assembly GCA_963082735.1. Classification (NCBI taxonomy): domain Eukaryota; kingdom Metazoa; phylum Arthropoda; class Insecta; order Diptera; family Syrphidae; genus Pocota; species Pocota personata. The sequence continues at coordinate 258,993,510 of OY720429.1, read as the reverse complement.
AAAGAATCTCAAAAGAACTTCATATTGACGTTCATAAAGGTAGGATTTGATCCACGCAATAAACCCAGACTGAAAACCGAGAGCTTTGAGTTTCAAAAAAAAAACAATTGCGTGCGAAATTTTATCGAAGGCTTTGCTGAAATCGGTAGCAACAACATCGACTTCCTTGCCTTCGTCCAATGCGCACAGGGTGCTGGATACGAATTCGGTTAGATTTGTGGTTGTTGACCTTCGCTTTAAGAAACCATGTTGGTGAGGGAAAAATATAGACTTACAATGGAAAAACATTGCATCGTAAACAATACTTTCGAATAGCTTAGGTATGCAAGAAAGTTTAGCTATGGGACGATAATTAGAAATCTCATTTTCGGGCCTTTTTTATGAAGGGGAATAATAAAAGAGCTTTTCCAAAGCCTAGAGAAAACGGACTGTGAAAGCGACAGTTGGAACAGAGCCGTAAGGGGTTGAGCTAAAGAGTCTACACATTTTTTTAAAACTACGGCAGATATACCATCCGGACCAGCATCTTTTCTTTCACGAGAGCCACTGTTATGTCGATTGAAGTTAAAGAGGTTTGGGAATAGGGGGGGATGACCGAGCAAATCGTACTCCAAATCCCGCAGTTTTCCCATCGCCAACGCACACTTGTGTTTTTTTCTTCTTCAAGCTAGTCTTCTTCTCGCGAATTTTGGCATCTAGCTGGTCAAAAAGGTTGGAGTAATATTAGCCAGTAAATGTTTCTCAAGGTAATCAATTAACAGGATCCCTTTCGCATCCCAAAACACACTGGCCATGATCTTTCCGGCAGATGCGATCTACTTCGCTTTCTTTGGCGCTGAACCACCGGCTTCCACCTACTGCTTCGACTGCTGTTTCGTGTCTGGCGTGTAGTGGTGGACCCATGTCTCATCCATGGTGACAAATCGCCGCACAAAATCGGTCGGATCGCTATTGAATCGGCTGCCCACACGTTTGACCTCATACGGCTGGCTTGAGAAACACTAAGGACATTTGGATAAAATTTAATTTGTACTCGTAAGCATGTATAAGTTTATCCTGATACATAGGTCATTTCGTCTAAAAACTGTCGAAATCGGTTCAAGTGTAGCCAACTAACTCAAGAACTAATAAACGGATTTCAACGAGATTTGTCACATAGACTTAGACTGATACGTTAGTAGTTCAACTTGAAATTGATCGAAATCAAATAGATTGAGAGTAAGATATGGGGTCATAATTTCATGAATGTTGCTTTTTAAGTGTTCCAAAGTTTGGGGAGCATTTTGTCTGTGTTGTGTGGCATTGCGCCATCCTATCAGAACCACATGTCGCTCACATCAATGTATTCAAACCACAGGCCTTACCACATCACAAACCGATTTGTTCGAATTCCATGACTGTGTTTCGAATTGTTTGCTCAGTTGGGTGATTATGACGATACCACCGGGGTTTTCGATTTTTTTTTTGGTCCACCGGGTTCTACTTTTGGATAATTTCTTTATTATACCAGACACACGGACAGACGTTTATACCATTGAAGTACGGAATACTAAAAAACAGAAAAAATAAATAAATGCGCTGAGCACACACAACCGTAATAAACTCATCCACTGATTGTAAATTAATTTACTGAAAATAATTTAAAATTTATTCAAATCGTATTAGTTAGGAGCGTGTAATTAGCACAAGGTGGCGCAAAAGTCATCATCCTTTCGAAAGATGCTCTCATTTTTGCAAATGGCGTCTTATGTCATCGCGACTTTGACATTTCTGTAGTAAAAGAAGCATAATACACATAAACCATGGATTTCTATACTATTCAAGAACGCGGAATAATTGTGTCAATGTTTTTGACAAATAATTGATCGGTGGCTTTGGTTTAATGTGAATTTCACCACCAACAGGTCAAACACTTCGGCGTCCGAGGAGACTGGCTCAAAATGGGACGGTATCAGACATGGCTGGCCTCGGTACAGTCGTTCGGTCGAGAATATCGCTGCTGTGGCTGCAGATGTCCAATAGGACCCTCAAACATCAACCAAACGTCGGGCCACGTAGTCAAGCATTAATAGACGGTCTTTACAGCCAATTTTGGTGATGTACCCATGTAAAGTGCAAACAGTGCAACATCGTATACTCGTAAATTACAGCGAAGCTCTCCTAAACCTAGACCGCGATGAGGATGATTTCCCAATGAAAATTGTCAGTATCAGACGTAGCCGGCCTCGGTCGTTCGGTCGAGAATATCGCTGCTGTGGCTGCAGATGTCCAATAGGAACCTCAAACATCAACCAGATGACGGGCCTCGCAATCGGGCATCAATAGACGGTCTTTACAAGCAAATTTTGGTGATACACCCGTATAATGTGCAAACAGTGCATCAGCATTGCCTGCAGACTGCCAATCGCGTGTAAATTGCAGCCAAGCGCTCCTAAACCTCGACCGCGATGAGGATGATTTTCAACGAAGAGCCACTCCTCTCAAAGTCACTGTTTGCTGCGGCGTTTATAAAGGAAAGGTCATTGGCCCATATTTTTTCGAGGATGACGTCGATAACACTGTTACTGTGACTGGTGAGCGCTACAGAACCATGACCAACGAATTCTTGCTGCCACAAATTAACGAATTGGGTTTGGGGAACATGTGGTACCAATAGGACCGTGCAACCGCACGCATAACATAAGCGACAGTGGACATTCTGCAGCCAGCATTTCCCAGCCGCTTAATTTCTCATTTTGGCAATTTGCGCTAGACCGCAAGATCGCTCAATTTGATCGCCAGACTTCTTTCTTTGGGGATTTGTGAAGTCACGGGTCTATACGAACAAAACACAGACCTTGGCGGCCCTAAAGGATCACATTCGACAAGAAGCAGAGAATTTATCGCAAAAAGTTTAGAGAAAAGTCATGGAAAATGCTGTGGAATAAGCGCGAATGTGCATCAACTCTCGCGGCAGCCGCTTAACCGCCATATCTTCGCGACTTAATGGAACAAATTTAAACGTCCAAATAAACATAATTTTTTATTTACAAAAAGAGTGATGACTTTTGCATCACCTTGTATATGACAAACGGAAAAAAACATCGCTAATGACCTGGTTTTTGAATTTTTTTGTTCAAGAAACTTATCGAATTTTTGTCGCATATTTTTGGACTCCTTGGAAGTTTAGCTTTAATTAGATATGCCGCATGGTGGGATGTAAAATCTTTAGGGTCCTTATGCCCCAAAACCCCCTAACAAAAGTATTTTCTACCATTTGTTTTTCTTAGCTAAATTTGGACCACCGGATACGGTTTTTCTGCAAAATTTCAGCACTCTGGTTCAAACAGGGTTCAAGCGTGCACCAGACAGACGGACAGATAGACATACAGACACCGTATTGAATCCATTATTGTTCCGTTTATACCACTCTGGTACGGCACACTCAAAAGCACGAGTGAATTCTGAAAAAAAAAGTGAGAAGATCCCTACCGAAGGCTGCAAGTTAGAGACATGTGCAGTTTAAGGCGAATTAATTAAAAAAAAAACATGACGCATCCTTTTCTAAAATTCTTTAAATTCGTGGTAATAAATTAAAAGTTTTGCATACAAACTTGATCGTTTTCAAAGCGAATTGTTGGCTGATATCTACATGATGCCCAGAAAATTTCCCTATTTTATAATCAAGGATATTTTCAAAAGAAAAATTGCTAACCCTTGCACGTATGGATGCATGCACATACATACATACAGTTTTCACTGACAAGGGACGGAGTACTCATCTTTGGTATCTCCACAATTTATGACCACAAATCCAGCTTTCTTGCCGCACATTCATCAGTTGCTCATTTAAAACAGTCGATGTATACCTACAATGAAGTATCCTAACACAGGGAGGATGAGGAACCGCATTTTCGAGTTCTCAGAACTCAGTGTTCGTCGTCCTTGCAAATGCATTCCAAATCTATGTGTATTCCTTTTTATGTGATAGCCATGTATAGTCAACGCATTGCTCTTGCTATTCTCTTTCAACGACCGTGCAAAACTCGTCGTACCGTCGTGCACACTGACCATTAATTATGCCAATTGACAACATCCCCATGTACACAATGGCATGCTTTACTCTACTGTACTGCGACCAGCAACTCAACTGCACTCAACTTACAATGCACTGCTGCATCAACACCAAACCGGAAAACAGCAGGAAGTTTATCCTTCTGTCAGATATGGATGATAGTAGAGTAATACCATTGCTCTTATGATACATCATCCTCATCATCGTGGTGGTGGTGGTGTGCAGCAATAAAACGAGCATCATGAAGACGAAGATGAAAAAAAGTTCTCCCTACCCATATGATATTCCTCTTAAGGCCACAAAACCGCAACAACCATCCACCATCGGTCACCACCACTACCCCACCGAATACACAACCCCCGAGAGCTCTACTCAATTATAATATAATAATCTGTTTGTTGGTTACAAAAAAAAAAATCATCTCTCTTGAAAGGATATTAAGCGCATCATTTTTGGCAATGGCACTGTTGTATTCTATTTATTGTATATATGTAGGCTACCGGAGCAGAATATGGTTTGCTTTCTTCCTGGCCAGAGTACGATGCCTTATGTTGTGTAGGTATATCGTGAGAAATCATTGCTGCAAGAACCCATTCACCCATCCCTTTAACATTTCTAATTGGAAACTAAACACTCAAAAACTAAATTTTATTAGCATGAAAGAGGAAACAAGTCGGTGCTATTGTGAATCCAATACACTCATTGCACTATAAGCAAATCATAATAGAACTTCCTTTGAAGGATAATAGTGTCTACTCTCCTTTTCTTTAAATCTAAGTTTTTATTCATGAATATCATTATTCTCTTTATAGTCATGATTACTATAATTTTTTTCAATTCATGACTACCTGTAGTCTTTGTATTTATTTATTCACTAAGACGAGGAGAATTTGTTTCTACTCGTATACTTTCGAAATAATGAGAAATATTTATTTTCTCTGTCTTCCATTGCTCCCTGTGCATCTCTAGTGCGGCAATTCTATTCAACGAGTGTATTCTTCTGATGATGATTCCATCTGTACATACACATACTCATGTTTCAAATTGAAGTTGTTGGTAGTACACTTTTCTAGAGAGAATTCGTTGTCCCTTCTGGTTGCACATACGCCACAGTATACCTACGAACAATTTATATGAAAATAAAAATTGAAAATGAAGATACATGCGAGAGAGATGACGACGTGAGGGTAGAAAAATGAGGATGAAGCAACTATTGAAATGTGGAATTAAAGGATTTTAATTCTTAAATCACAAATAAAAAAAAAAAACCAATGACAGAGAAATTGAGAGCAAAAGAGGACTAAAAAAAAGAACATGAATTGGAAATGCATTTCAATTGAAATTCAGTTGATCGTGATACCAAATATATATTTGTAGAGAAAGCGAAAAAGATTGTTCGAGTTGCATGTATTTTTTTTTCTACTTGCATTGCAATTTGCTTGCTCCTTTGGAGGTCCTTTTTATAAGGGATATTGAATGGTAAAAATATGTTACGTGGCGATAGTTGCTTTTGTGTAAAAGGGTAGATATGCTTTATTTTAATTAAACATTTTTGTAGAGGTAAATGTATTGCAAAAACGTTATACATGAGGGGGAATAGTGCTTTAAGAGTCGTTTTTAAAAAATATTTATGATGCAGATTCTGTACTGAAAAAGGAAATGAAATTTTGTTCCAAATAAATCGGTTTTTGTCAATAATGGGTCGAATGACTTTTCGATTGCTTTTGAAAAATGAAATTTTAAAATGTTTCTCACTGTTGGCTAAGTATTCAAGGAGTTATTATCAAAAGAAGCAGAAACCAGGCGAGATAGGTAGATGAAATTATCATGTGGTGATAACAACTCGAGCAACTTCCAATGTTTTATGTAGAGGAAGTAACTTGTAAGGGCATTTGCAACTCACTTCAATCTTAACGCATGTAACGGGTGGGCCATCTGTTGGGTTCTTTTGAAATTACATGTTACTTTGACACTGACAGCTCTTTCGCTGTCAAATTGACAGGAACATAGTATCATTCTCGAACAACATTGGGCAACATTGAAAACTTATTTCCAAAGTGAGTGCTGTGTTTCCGAAACAGTGCGAATTTTGAAAAGAAATTTCGATTGAAATAATGCACCAAACTTGCCTGCTGTATGCAAAGTTTTGAAGAAAGTTCGTGAGATTGGCATGCTAATTTATAACTCAAGGTATCTGTACGCTCAGCTGAAAATATTACTGCTGTTGCCTAAAGTGTGCGCCTTAACCAGAGAACCTCAACTCGCCAGAGATCTCAGCAACTGAACATTAGACGCACTAGCCTGAGAAGAAGTATGCATAAATACCTCAGATTATTCCCTTATAAGGTCCAACTGACACAGGAATTGAAGCAAAATGACCTTTGGCTTCTCTGTTTGGACTTTAGAGCAGCTCGACTTCGATTTTGCTAAAAAAAAACATTTTTTCGGATGAAGCGCGTTATAACCAGACGCATGTTAGGCAATTTTTGTTGGTCAGAAACTGAGGAAATGAACTTGGACGATCTCTGGTTCCAGCAATACGGCGCTACGTGTCATATAAGCCGTCCAACAATTGATCTCTGCGCAATAATCTGGTAATCAGCCGTTTTGGTGATGTTGCTTGGCGTCCGCGGAGCTGAGATGTGATGCCGTTGGACTTTTTTTTTCTTTTGCGGGGTGCCGATAAAGCACAATATTGATCGAGCTATTCGTGAAGTATAGCCTGGTACCATCGAAAATATACTGCAAAATTGGATTGACAGGATGGGCTACTGCCAAACCAACCACGGCAGCCAATTAAATGAAATTATTTTCAATAAATAATCGGAAAGTGTGCTCTATATAACAATTTTAAAAAGAAACCAACAGATGACCTACCTTTTAGTAATAAACAACCTCGTGGTCGAATGTTTTCACAAAACGAATACTTGCCCTTATACAGGGTTATTCATTTTGTGTACCCAATCGGCGTAGCGTTCTGCTGCGTATTCTATGGTCACCTTGTAGGGATAGAGATACTCGTACAAATCCAAGCTCAAAATACTCCATACAGAGCTGTAGAAAATGCCCAATTGCTGAGCGCAACGTGGAGTTGACAATTCCTGGTTTTCGGCCACTGAGGCACTAACAGTGGCTATCTTTTCAGTTGATCGAGCATTACGATGATGCACAGGCCTTACGACATCACAAAGCTTCGAATTGTTTGCTCATAATCTGTCCTTAAATCGCGATACACAGATATTGCAGAACTATTATTTTTGTAGTACGATGCAACAATTTGAATACATTGAGTGGTGGTTAAACGATCCATGTTGCCAAATGACAAGACAATAACTAACTACCTGTCACTATGGATGACAGACCGATTTGACAGATGCCATATGTCAGGGATGTGAAATTCCAACTTCGAAATGAGTAAACCTCTTTATATGGATTAGCACGTCAAGATGCAACAATTTGAATACGTTGAGCGGTGGTTAAACGAAGCATATTGTAAAATGGCAAGAACCACCTGTTACTATGTATCTGACAGATGCTATATGGCAGGGATGTGAGATCCCAACCTTGAAATGAGTAAACCTCTTTATATGGATTAGCAGGTCAAGATGCAACAATTTGAAAACGTTAAGTGGTGGTTAAACGAAGTATATTGTAAAATGGCAAGAACCACCTGTTACTATGTATTTGACAGATGCTATATGCCAGGGATGTGAAATTCCAACCTCGAAATGAGTAAACCTCTTTATATTGATTAACAGGTCAAGATGCAATAATTTGAATGCGCTGAGCGGTGGCTAAACGATCCATGTTGTGAAATGACAAGGCAATAACTAACTACCTGTCACTATGGATGACAGACAGATTTGACAGATGGCATATGGCAGGGATGTGAATTCCCAACTACGAAATGAATAACCCTTTAAGTGAAAGTAAACATTTCAGAAGACTATTGGTTATTTTAGCATTAACAGTGTTTCTGGTTTTGTGCATGCCACTATATATATAATTGAAACGAATCTAATAGCATCTTGCTTTACGAGGATATTGAATGACGTCCCAATAAATTACGAAACATTCAAGTAAATGATCATACCTAAGTTCTAATCATTAAAAACCGTACACGTTTTTTTAAATCCCACCGTGATTTTAAAAAATTTCAAACTATCATCTTGCGCTACAATATCGTTATCCTTTCACTCTTAGAATTCATAAATGCAATATAGTTTTTTTTTTTTTGTTTAAATTACCATATAACAAATTTATGTAAATTATGGATGCCAAAACTTTTACGCACAGGTACAACGTAAAATAAGGACTTTCACGACGACGACGACAACGACAAGGACAACGACGAGGATGATGATGATGATGACAAGCATGACAAAATGGAATTTAATATTCCAATAGAGCACAGCAAGGAAAAGAGGATAAATTTTGTTTTGAGGATATATCAGCCCACTTTGTAATGTAACAGTATTTGGCTGTTTATTTAGTTTTGCGAAAGAAACTTTTCAAATACCTACAACAACCCATAAAACTAGCTTGTATTTGTTTCCACTTCTTTTTTTTTTTTCTTTTTTTTACCCATCAAGCTCCATAGACAGGACTATAGAGATAGGAAATAAAATCAAATGGGTAAGGTTGTGTTGTCGAAGTGTTGCTCTTTTCAAATGGTTTTCCGGAAAAGTTAAGTGGAAGAGTTTAGGAAATGTTGGATTCTGACAAAAAAAAAAAAATATATAGAACGAGGATGAAAGGTAAAAACTGGTAGTAAGTTGTTGATTTTCTTTTCCTTTCTGACAGAAAAAAAAAACTTTTATTGAGACTTTTGATTAGGGTGATTTAGGATGGTGTAGAATGGGAGGATGCTTTTTGATGGTGAAGCAGAAGTGTATTTTGACTTATGATGAGATTTAAGTAAAACTCGTTGACTGAGTCAAAAAATAAGTCTGACGAGTTTAGGTACGGCTTATTGCAAACTGTATTTGGGACAGAGATTGTATATCTTTTTTTAGTGACTCATGGTCCAAAAATTTGAATTTTACTCGGATTTAGTAATCCGAAACTTAAAAAGTGGATATGAATTAAGTTCTTAGAGGTTAGAAGATGTTAGAGATCCTCTGCAGGACTAGCACAAAAATGTTTCTCTACAAAGTCTAGAATCTGCTTGGAAGTCCTTTAACTCAATGAAAATCATGACAGGCTCAAGGGCAAAACAAATCTCACTCTGAATATCTTTATAGCTACCAGTTACTACTCAGGTTGGACAAGAAGCTAACATAGAAGACAAATGTTGCTGAACGTGAAAAGTCCCTAGTTGCTCTATACCCGTGCAAGAAGGCTGTAGGACTCAAATGGGAAATGCAATGGTTGTACCTTCCGATAGTCAGACCGATACTCACTTACTGCGCATCTGTATGGTGGCCTGCGTTGGGGAGGAAATCTATGATAGTATTAAGATACTCAAACCTCTTGCACTTCACTTACTCCAAATAAACATATTTAATTTTCAACTGGCTACAAACTCGGTCCTAAGACAAGCGACAATGGAACGAGCAGCAGGCAGGACATGCCAAAATGCTCTCGTTACATCGGTACAAATCTACTGCCCATTAAAATCGTCTTCAACATGGGGTTCAAGTATTTAATACCTCACAGAGAAGCACCAAATCGTCCTTTACAATGATTCACTATCTATCTTTACGGATGGCTCGGAAACAAAGGAAGCTCTAATTGGTGCTGGTGTCCACTCGGCGGACCTAGTCAAACACCAATCGTTGCCGAGTTATTGTAGTGTTTTACGAGTACAAGTCGAAGTCGTTGCTATTCATCAGGCTACTATCAGGTTGTTGATGAATCTAATATCCCGAAATGACATTGCATTAACTTTGACAGCCAGGCATCAATCAGATATCTCATAGCGAGCTTAGTAAAATCTAGGGCAGTGAAGGACTGCAGTTTAATATCATTCTCTGCTGGGTACCTAGTTATTGCGATATCCCGGGAATGTTCCGTACAAACAGCAGGTGTATAGAGAATGTTAACACACCAATGTCATCAAGAACATGGCTCACGTCGATACAGTGGAATAATAAGACGACACATCTTAATAGCTGTAACACTGCTAGGCTAATATGGTCAACCCTGGACCTGAATAGGTCAAATGTACTCCCAAAACAACACAAAGATATCATCTCTACATTCGTAAACGTCATCCCTGGGAACTGCGACATCGTGCGTCATTCACATGTCCCTCCCCTGCCCATATCAGAAGGGCTACTCTAGGATAATACTTCTTCAACGATCTGAACAAAACCTGTACTGCCAAAAGGGATAGATGATTCCAGGAGTAGATGGGCCTATGTACATATGTTTGCTGAATTGCATCTCATCGAGAACCAGCTTCTATCTACCTACCTATTTATCTACTAGCTACGATAAGCAGCCATAAATTTAAAATTTGTTGCGAAATTTATTTAACAAGCATCCAGTGATTCCCTTAGAAATATTTATGGTTCATTCCGCATACTTTCCTTAGAAACCATGGCTTTGAAAATGCCTTGCAGATCTTAAGGCACGAAATAGTTTATTTACGGTGTTTTTTAATTATAATAGTTCGGCCTAGCTAAAACTCAATGTCCTCATTAGCATCATTTTATCTGGAAAGTGAATTAGCAGAAAAACTTTGACAGGATTCATTAAAGTTTTCTCTTATAGCGATACATTCCGAGCAGCCAACATCGACACGGACCACCTCTTGGTTGTAGCCAAAGTACCATATCAACAGAATTGTGCGAGAAAATTCAAAGTCGAACAGCTACTATCGTACAACCCCTGGTTTGATGACGATTGTCGGCAAACATACGCAGCAAAGCAAGAAGCGTACAAAACAGCGCTGCAGAAGAAGGCGAAGGATTCTCACAAGATGTACCAGAAAAAGAGGACAGAGGAGCATCGATTTCTCGCAAAGAAGAAAAAGGATCATGAGAAGCGTGCGGTTGAGCCAGTATATAGTTCGAAAGTTTTACCAAAAAGTAAAAAAAGAGCATGTCACGGCCATAAGACCCAAGCAGAACCTTACAGACACGATCAAGGAAATCTCGAAGTAGATTTATTGTCGGTGCTGAAATTCTGGAAAAAACATTGCTTGGGACTGTGAAACGGCGATCAACGATCAACAGTTCGCTGTTAGGTAGAACGAACCATTCAACTTGCACGATGACAGCCAACACTTCCAACCACCCGACGAACGGTGAGGATTGCAGTACACGTATCTAAGAACTATTTAAAGCAGCAGGAGATGATTTGGTAAGAAGCATACACAAACTCATTTCCAAAATATAGTCAGATGAAAATAGGTCCGATACTCTGAACTGCGCGAATTACAGCGGCATCAGTCTTTTAAAACATAAACTACAAGATCTTGTATATGTTGTAGCAGACTTGGCAGCACCGACCACGCTGAATTCCGCATCGGGAAATTTATCCGTCAAGTTGTTTTCCCTGCGAACACTTCCTAGAATTTTAAGATAACTGTAAATGCACTTCCTTGCATTTAAATATTTTTCATTCCGATTTCGATTGTCATCAAGGCATAGTCCAGTGCATATTTTACTTTGCTGCGCATTTGGTTTTTTGGTATTATTGCCTGTACCGTAATTAAAGTAATTTAATTTAATAAAGATAAAGTAATATACGTGTGTTAAACGTATAAAAGGTGTTTTAAATTTAATTGGTTGGGTATCTGCCAGCACCCAATGGGCAAACCCACAACAATGTGAACGCCTAAAACCTTTCGTCAACAACCTGATTGGTTTTACCATGGACCAAACATTCATATTAATGCATATCTTGGAAAAAACCCAGGAATTTCAGATCGCCTAAGATAGCGTAAACAGAGCCATGTTTAATTTAGGCATTCCTGCTAAGCTCGTCCGTCAGATGATGATAAAGAACGCACGCTAAGGTCGGTAAAAATCTGTCAGAATCATTCCTTGTCACAAATGGTTTAAGGCAAGGTGATGCTCTATGGGACTTCTTCAACATCTTACTTGAAAGGATTGTAAGAAACTCGGAGGCTAACACCAGAGGTATAATTTTTTAAAAGTCCAAGTACGCGTGGATAACGCGTGAGATAACGCGGCAGAGAAAGACTGCACTTTAGGTGGAGGGCACAGCTGGAAAGGTATTTCAGCCAACGTAGCGTATGAAACCGGAGGCAGTTAGCGAAAGATAGAGCTAACTAGGGAAGTTTGTTGGCTGCGGCCCTGGTCTACCTTGGACTGTAGCGTATAAGCTATAATATAAGTTCAGGCATTTCAGAGCAAAAAGTGAAATTTTGCATACAAAACTGGGTAACCAAAGATGTAGTTACTGTCTGTAGACTTTAATGTAAGCCAACACTCTCTCCCTCAGGCCCTTTTGTCGAAAATGCGTGCATAAGGTATCGATGAGTCTCTTCTTCAATGGATTAGAAATAACGTTCAATACAAGTTGTCGTGGACGGCTTCAAGTCCGCAATTCACCATATAAATGCTGGTGTTCCCCAAGGCTCTGCTTTGTCTACCACCCTTTTTCTTATTTTTATAAATGATCTCTTGTCTGCAACTTCTAATCCAATTCATTCCTTCGCTCAGGACAATACCCTCAGTTTTTAATATTCGTTCCTTAACTCACGTCCTTACTCTTCGGGAGTAGAAGAGGAACGACAACACATAAAATTCAGACCTGGACAGCATAATCAAATGGGGTTCAACCAACAGAGTGAAATTCAATGCTTCCAAAATACAATGCTGTCTTTATTGGGCATTCATTCACCCAAACCTGGAATATAATGCTCACATCTGCTCTGGTGCATCTAAGAATGTTCTGCACATTCTAGGCAGGGTACAGAAATGCGCATTAAAACTTATAGGTGATAGTAAGTTTCTGTACATTCATTGAACATCGTAGAAATGTCTCGTGTCTTTCACTATTTTATCGCTTTTTTTTCTAAAAAATTCTCTAGCAAAATAGCCGGTTGCATTACTCCCCTTCGAATGCACATCAATTCACACTTAAACCCAACTTCGGTCTCAAATATAGGGATTCGTTTGTAAGTCCAACGACACGAATGTGGAATGATCTACCAGGCTGTGTATTTCCTCATCACTACCTCTCAAGGCATGTCCCAACAAACAATTTCAAAAACTCTTAAGAATTCGCGTGCAGCCATTCAATATGTCTTAAGGCGAGAGAGTACATATCTAAGCCGTGCTCGAGCAGAAAAAGAAAGTGTTCGGCTCGTGAAGATCGGATTCATGCCCGGGTGTTCAAAGGATCTCTTCTGCTGCTTCGCTTCAAGAACGCCAAAATGTTACGCTATCTGCGAGAACGATTAGAAAAAGGCTAACAGAAGCCGGCATTCAAGGTTGCAAGGCCAGAAAAAACCCTTGCTTTCTGAGGAGAACAAGAAACGATGTCGTGAGTGGGCCAAATTGTGTAAGGATTGAAGCCATGAAGATTGGAGTAGTGTCGTGTGGTCAGACGAGGCAGATTTACGAAAACATTAAACTTTTTTTTTTTAAATAAAAGTGAGTCCGAACTGAACACTAAATCAATGTGGCTTTACAGATTTTCGGGACTTCTGGGGCGTAGTCTGCGTTTGTAGGAGGAAGGGAGAGGAGTACCATCCCGATTGTGTGGTACCCACAGTCAAGTTTGGTGGTGGTACTCGAAGTTGCATGGTGTGGGGCTGCATGGCGGCAGAAGGCATAGGAGATCTATTCACGTGCGAGAGAAGAATGAATAGCGACAGCTATATTGATGATTTAGGGACCTCTTTAAAGGCATCCTATCGTAAAATATTTTAGAACAGGTCTCACCGAAGGATAATTTTTCAGCAAGATAATGCTCTATGCCATAAATCTCGAAAAACCATGGAAGGGTTTTCAAGTCAAAACAATCAGGTCTTGGAGTAGCCAGCTCAATAGCCATACCTGAACCCGATTGAACTCCTGTTGTTGGCATTTCTAAAAAAAATGAGAATAAAGAACAATAATCTGACTTCCTTAGTAGGCCCGAAGCGAATGAGATATCAGATGAACTAGCCAGAAAAGGATCAGCATTAGGTACAGAGCATACTCGTATACACACAAATAGTCATCCCTATTGGTGTAATGAAAGAGAATATAAACCTTAGGACCAGGGATCGAACCAACACTGCTTGGTTATCAAGAGGGGATTGTGTTATATCCCGCAGCCTATGGCCACAATTAAATGAGGGGAGAACCAAATGTTTACTAGCTACGAGGAAAAGGGAAATCCGTAGCTTGATAGGTGTACTGACGGGACATTGCGCGATCGGCACTATGGGCAAAAGGATGGGCATAAATTCCCTGGACTACTGCAGGAGCTGTCAAGTTGAAGAAGAAATAGAAACCATCAAGAAACTCTGCGACTGCCCTAATCTCCATAAGACCTCACCTAGTTCATGCACATGTTTCGTTGATGGACTTAACGAGACTCTTAAGGAGCACACGCTGTTTTGGGTAAGAAGCAGCTAACTAGGAACAATGTTAGAAGCGGTTTACAAATTTCAGCAAAATTGCTTTAATTTGCCGTAGTCGTTGCAATTTAAGTACTAATCCCAAGGGTTTGAACAAATATTTGAAGCTATAAATCATCACTGTACGTTATTCCAACTTAATTTAGTATTAATCCGCGAATACTGCTGCCAACAGCGGTGTACCAGTGGATAAGTTTGTGGGAAATCATTTTGGTGGGTTGATGAGTTAAAACGGAGGAGCTAGAAAGCAGAAACATATTCACACTTATAGTTCAGTTTACAGAAAAGAACTTATTTAGCGGAAATGTATTTGTGGTTTCAAAATACAGGGTGTTGCAAAAAAAAAAAAAAAAAACATTTTTCATTGTACGAACCGCAAGAAATATTGCAAAGGAACCTGACTGCAATGTAGCTAATCATTATTGTCTCTCATATAAAATATTCCATCACTGTGGATCATCTCGATATACATAGCGGAGCTTAATGCAGCCGGATGTTAGACTTCCAAAATACAGGGTGTTGCCAAATAAATATTCCTAATCCGGACAGACCTTTCTATTATAAGCATACAAAACTCTAAAGAACATCTTTTATGATGAAAAATAACAATTTCAAGACTTTTTCGACCATTACAAGGTAATATTTAGCAAAGAAGTGGATTACCAAGCAAGTTAGGCTATTTTTCTTTACAACTTTCCGAAGCTTGTCTGGAAACTATCAGCTACACATAATTACTTTTCTGTGGTAAATACCTAATATTCCTGGACTACAAACTTATTTGGTTAATAGTTAATACAAATCGTAATAAAAAATGTATCTGCATAGTAGTCGACATATCTATGTGTGACATTTCAATGAATTGTATACTGTAACTCGAAAACTATTTCATAAGGAGCACACTCTGGTTTGAGTAAGAACCAGCTAACTAGAAACAGTGTTTGAAGCGGCATCATAACCCAAGGGGTATCACAATGGACCAATAGGCCCCGTGTAAGCTGGTAGAAATGAAGAGCGTTATACGACGAGAATGGGAAAAAATCAGCTCGGAAGAATGTTTTAATTTTGTCGCTAGCATGCCTCGTAGGGTTCTTACAGTGATAAGGGTCAATGGAGGCCTAACTAAATATTAAATTATAAAAAAATGTTTGTCCACATACTAATTGTTTACTTATTGAATTGTTTAGATACAGCGGTGCTTTTCATTTATTATCAAGGCTGTACAATAAGTTAAGTGCATATGCAACTAGGTATTGAGATCATTGTGCACAAATTGGTTTTTGAGTTAAAAAAATGGTTAAAAATGGGATAAATGAGTTTCACAAAAAATGTTACCAGAGTAACAAGGCGGTTCTTTTAATACATTCTACAAGAGGGTAACATGGGCAATGACATCTTAAATTTAAGACTTTAATCACACATTGAAATATTTTTTATGAAAAAGTAGAGAACTCATAAAACAAATTCTATTAAAAATAATATAGCTTTGTGTTTGTTAAGTTTTTTTTTTTTTTTTTTTAACTCAACAAAATTATAATATTTTATCAATAAATTATTATCATTCCATTATTTATTTTCAGTTGTAAGTTATAAGAAAAAGCATTTCGTTCCCATTTATGCGAAAAAAAAACAGCCATTCAGTTATAAAAAACGTAAAAAAAATTATAAAATATATAAAATTATAATATTGGAAAAAGTTTATAACCAAAAGTGATTTTTTTATTGGTATACTTATGACTAAAGAGTTTTTTTTTTTAAAGGGTCCTCTCTTTGTAAAACAAAAAATTTTAAATTATAATTTTTATTTTTTTTAAATAAAATTAATTTTTTTTTGAAGACATAATGACAATAATAAAAGTACACTTAAAAATTACACATTAAAATATTTTTTCAGGCAGGCATATTTTAAAATTAAAAAAAAAAAAAAAAAATAGTTTCACATTTAAAAATTCACTCCCACATAAATTTTCAAAAAAAAAAGTAGGAAAAATAAATAAAAACCATTAAAGCCAGACTCGTACACAACAAGAGTAGTTGAAGTAAAAACAAAATAAAACGAATAAAACAAATTAAACTATAAATACAAATGGCAATGAATTACACTATAATACGATAGTTTAAACAATTACAAAGAGATGAGGAAGAAGGAAAGATACAATATCTAGAGAATGTATTTGATGGATAGCAGAAATATAAAAAAATAAAAATCATAAAAAAAAACACATATAGTCCACAAAAATATATATATGTTATGTATAGAAAAACAACATTTACTTTAAAAAGAAAAATATATTTTTATGTATAGAGGAAATTTTTTTAAAAATATTTATTTGTTAAAAAATAAATAAATAAAATAAATAATGATACTAGCGGTCACCGGGCAGCCCATCCCAACATTTTCTTTTTTTTAATATAAAAATCATGTATATATACCACAGTGTATATATATAACAATTTGTATATGATAAATAGCATGTGATATACATAAATCATTGTTTTTACTTAAACCCAAAAATGAAAACCAAAGAAACGTATACAACATATATATAAAAAAAAAAATTAAAAAAAAGGAAACAAAACATCTTTTGTTTTATGTACAGCATTTGAAATTGAATTGTTTTGAAATTTATTTAAAAAAAAAAAAAATATATATATATATATTTATTACTAACATTTTTAGCAGGCATAATGCATTCTTACTGAAATTTGATTCCTTGGAAAGTAAAACAACGAAAGAAAAAAAATATTTTTCAAAAACATATAAACAAATGTTATATACATAAACAAAAAGAAAAAAACAAACGAAATAAGAAATCGAAACGAGACGAAACAAAACAGATGTAAAACATGTATTTTCTTTTAAACAAAACTTACCGAAATATTTATATTTTTTTTTTGGTTAAATATTTAACAAAAATTTGTTTACATTTCAAAAAAGTGCGTTGGAAATTTTTTTTTTTTTTTTTTGTTTGATTGAAAATTAAAAGAAAAAAAAAATTCGATAAAACAAAATCAAAAGGAACAAATTGCCGATGCGTATAAAAGCTCTCTTTCTCTAAGGGTGAAGTGGAGGAACAAAACAATGTTTTAGATTTAATTGTAAAATATATATAATTATTTTGTTATAAACTATGTGGGAAGTTTATTTGTTAAAAGCTTAAAATCGCAGGGTTATATATTTTTTTTTTTTTTTACAAAACAATTACAAAAAGCACATTTAACCCGTCTCCAGTGAATACTATATATTGTTATTAAGTTGTTACTTAGAATAAACTGTTGAATAAAAAAAAAAAAACTTCCGCCACGACATACCTGAATATAAAATATATATTTTTTTTTTGGTGAAGTCCTATGATTTAAATTAAATTTTATTGAAAAAATAAAGTGAAAAAAAAGTGTGCTCGCAAATTCACTAAAAGTCGAAAACGTGTTCAAATTGCAAAACTTCTAAATTGTGTTCTGGGAGGTTGTTTTTTTTTTTTTTTAATTTAGTAAAAATAAATGTATATTATAAATTAAATATGAAAAAAAAAAAACTTAAGTATGTCGTATGGTTACAATGAATTTAAAAATGATTAGCTTTTAGAATATTTGTAGAAAGACCTATTTTGTTTGGATAATTTTTACTTTGATGCTTTAATTAATATTAATTTACGCGCGCTGAATGCTTAAAAAATTGATATGCTTTTTTACTTTTACAGGTTATGTTCTCTAGTAGTTTTTAAATATCAAATCTATTCATTGAGCTAATTATGTAAACTTTCTCTCAATATGTAGGTCTTAATAGACCCTTCATTACTCTGAGTATGTTTTTTTTTTTTTTTAAATTTTCTGTTTGCCTCATTCTAAATTTTCTCTTTGATTTAGTAACAAAAAAAAAAAAGATATTCAGATTTATGTAAGAAAAAAATAGGACATTACTATAGACCTTTCTATCCACGTAAAGGTCTGGCTGGATCTATATTTTATTTTTCCATATAATATGTACGGAAAACGTTTTTATACTTTCTTTTGTTATTTTCGTTGCTTATGATTCACAGTATTTTTTTTCCATTGCATTTTAGCCGTATGATCACCCTACTGCCAGTGCTATGCCTTCGCAGTAGAGTTGACATAAGCTTTCGCAATTGATCGACTTTTTTATTTACTTCATGCGAAATAAATAGATGATTCTTGACATCAGGATTCGAACCGCGAACCTGCAGCGTGACAAGCGATGATGTTACTACAACCCTCGGAAATAATTTGTGACATATAAAGGGTGGGTCATCTGTTGGTTTCTTTTTAAAAATGCAAATATTTTTAACATTTTTTAAAGCTTTTAACTTTGTTGAAGAGAGTACACTTTCCGATTATTCATGGAAAATATTTTCATTTAAATGGCTGCCGCGGCCAGCTTGCCAGTAGCTTATCCTTTTAACTCAATTTTGCAGTCTATCTGATGAACTTTCTTCACAAACTTGCGTATAGTAAGGCACGGTTGGTACAATGTTTCGGCAACACAGCACTCACTTTGGAAATAAGTTTTCAATACATATTTCCCAATGTTGTTCAAGCGTAAATCGATTCATATCCGCGAAGATACGAGTATGATACTGTGTATCTGTAAATTTCTTAAGCGCAAAAGAACAGTCAGTGTCAAAACAATATTTAATTTAAAAAGAAGCCAGCAGATGGCCCCTCCCCCCGCTATTTGTGATCAGAAACGATCTAGCCATGTCTGTCTGTCTGTATGTCGCCAATTCTGAGAATTAAATTTGAGGTAAGAGGATGAAATTTTATATATAAGCTTTCTAGGATCCGAAGCAGTACAAATTTAAAAAAATTACGATCACTTATCAAAAAATTTAGTTTTTTCAGTATTTTTACTAGAAAATGAAAAATATTTACGTAATACCATATATAGATGTTGCAATTCTCTACAATTCATGTACAGGGCCACACCCACATTTTGTAGGCATTTATTCTTATTTTGAATATTTCACCAGGATTCGTGACTTTGATTACAAATGGCGACAGCCACGCCCACTTTAGTCTAAGGAAAAGTCTTGGCAACAGAAATATTCTCTGAGTAGACAAATTGTATTGTATTTGAATCAAAAAGTTCGTTAACCTTATAAGGGATGCGTTAGAAGATGAGGGATAGGGTATTATACAATCCGGATTAAAAAAAAAGAACAAAAAAGTTGCGTTTTACACAAAATATATATAAGTCTAGCCAAACCTATTTAGTTGATGGAAAGGTATAAAAGCTTTTGCTCACGAAACACTCTTCTAAAATGTAATAATTTGCATCATTTTAAACAGATTTCCTCAAAGATTGTCGGGTGTCTTTATATGTAATTTAGTGCGGATATACTTCTTAGTCCGGTAAAAATTTTGCCCTTAAAAAAAAAAAATTTTTAGAGTTTAGTCTTAAAGACAAAATAACTTTTCTCAAAATCTGGGCGTTTTAGCTTCTCGTTATAAATTTAAGAACTAAGAACTTAAGAAAAATATTATTAATTTAACAAGGATATGCTGAATTTAAGATTGCCCTCCTTAAAGCTAAAATTTAGTAATGTATAAGGTATTTTTTTTTTAGGAACATACGAATAGTTTTGCGGAAAATTAAGCAAATACAGATGAATAGACAGAAATACTTCCTTTGAGTAATCTTACGTAGCATGCGTTTTACAAGAATGCGAAAAGACGTACATTGTGACGTATGAATTGCTGTGATTCGTTTCGATTGTGCACGTGTGCTTCCTTGTAAAATGCGAAGTAGTGCAGGTGAGAAACAAGCTCTATGCTGCCAAATTAAATATTTTTATTTAATTCTCATATTTACAAACATACATATTTTAGAAGGACCTCACAATGATTGTAGTATAGACATTTCTTTTTAATTAGTGGAGTATTCGATTATTTACAAAGGTTACTATGCACTTCTTTGTGGTACTTGGAAAGACTATAACGCATAAACTGTAGGGTCCATATAGGTAGTCTGTACACTCTAAGTTTCGTTATAAAAAAATCCGTTTAAAATTTAGAACTAGTAGTGTAGCTTACAAATTTAGGATGTCTCAGACAAGTTTGTTGGCATTGGCAATAATGAAAAAGGACATGCGTTTTTCCCGTACAAATAACATTTTTCAGAAAAAATTTGGTCGAAGTACTGTGATACAATATTGATTAGCCCTAAATTTCCTGTTTTGACTTCCCCGATTCCTTTCTTTGTGGTTACTTTGCAGACCATACCCACAATAATTCTGGAGCTACATGATTTGAAAAGAAATTGCGGGAATGTCACCCGAAATTTGCTAAAAGCGATCAAAACTATACACTCTTTAAGCTTTAGAGGGCCTAAAATATAACTTACTCCAATTGGGTCGAACCTTTGTTATTATTTATTACAAATATACTCGTATGTATGTACCTCTATAAAACTTAGGCTTTAACGTCTCTGCCAGTTCTATTAGAAGGTATAAACCGCTCAAAAGAATTTCATATAATTTTGCACAATACAGGCTAAAAATATAAAGGAAAGGTTCGAAATATGTACAAAATTGAGCTTCTGTTACAAATTAGGACAAAATTGCTTCAATGTGCCGTAGTCGTTACAATTTAAGTTCTAATCCCTAGGGCATGAACAAATATTTGAACTATAAAATTACCACTGTACGAGGGTGGGTCAATAAGTCCTTGAAAATTAACACAAATTGTGCCGTCACCTTAAATATAATTTTTTTTTGTCAAGAATCATCTTTCAAAAGAACGCAACCAAAATTTCAGACAGATCTGTCATCTGTCAATAGTTTTGTTGTGGCAGCCATTTTATATAGACGCCTATTAGCATTTTCGTTAAATGGAAAAACGTGAATTTCGAGTGCTCATTAAACACTATTTTTTTGCGAGAAAAAACTATCACGCAAACCAAACAAAAGCCTGACAAATATTGTGGGGACTCTTCACCATCGATTGGAACCATTCACCATTGGTTCACCATTGGTGTACGTTCTGGTCGCCCAATTGAGGTCACCACACCAGAAATGGTCCATGGTTTGCTAATGGACGATCGGCGAGTGAAAGTGCGCGAGCTGGAAGAGGCTACAGGCTTATCACATGGCTCAGTCATTTCGATTCTACATAAATATTTGGCCAAGAAAAAGCTTTCCGCAAGATGGGTGCCACGTTTGCTCACAATCGACAACAAACGCATTCGTTTGACAACTTCAAAGGTGTGTTTGGCGATGTTCCAGAAAAAATCGGCTGAGTTTTTGCGCCGTTTCGTAACTGTGGATGAAACCTGGATTCACCACAACACACCATAAACCAAGGAACAGTCAAAACAATGGACTTCTCCTGGTGAATCGAAGCCGAAGAAGGCCAAGGCGGGTTTGTCAGCAAACAAGGCCATGGCGACAGTTTTTTGGGATGCGCGCGGTGTTATTCACATCGATTACCTTGAAAAGGGTAAAACGATCACTGGCGCATATTACGCAGAGCTGCTGGATAGATTTCAAGCCGATTTGAAACAAAAACGGTCGCATTTGGCGAAGAAAAAGTTATTTTTCACCAGGCCAACGCACCGGCGCACAAGTCCGCAGTCGCAATGGCAAAATTGCATGAGTTAGGCTACGAACTCCTCCCTCATCCAGCATATTCTCCAGATTTAGCCCCCTGCGACTATTTCTTGTTTCCAAACATGAAGAAATGGCTCGGAGGTAAGAGATTTGGGTCGGATGAAGAGGTCATCGCTGAAACAAACGCTTATTTTGAGGGGCTCGAGAAATCGTATTATTTGGAGGGCATCAAAAAATTGGAGAAACGTTGGATGAAGTATATAGAGCTAAAAGGACTCTATGTTGAAAAATAAAATGTTTTTATACCGAAGAGAGTGTTCCTTATTTCATTTTGCAGGGACTTATTGACCCACCCTCGTACGTTATTCCAACTTAATTTAGTATTAATCTGCGTGTATCGCTGCCAATAGCGGTGCACCAGTGGATAAATTTGTGGGGAATCATTTTGGTCGGGTAATGAGTTAAAAGAGATGAGCTGATAGTACCTATTTGTGATTTTCAAAATACAAGGTGTTACAAAAAAAAAAAAAAACATTTACCCTACCGAAACTTCTCACATTTATTGCACGGACTGCAAGAATTATTGCAAAGGACCCTGACTGCAGTGTAGCCATATTTCTGTTGCAAAATACTGCTTTATTGTCTCTCATATACAATAGTCTACCTCTCTGAGTCTTCTCACGCCTCAGAATCTTGTGCACATCTAGTATGATAAACATAGCAGAGCATAATACAGCCGGATGTTATATTTCCAAAATACAGGGTGTTGCCAAATAAATGTTCCCACTCCGGGCAGACCTTTGTATTATAGGCATAAACAACTCTAAAGAACATCTTTTATGATGAAATAAGAAGTTTACGACATTTTCTACCATTACAAGGTAAGGAAGTGAATTACCAAGCAAGTTAGGGGACTTTTGATATTTTCTCATTACAATTTTTCGAAGCTGCAAACTGTCAGCTTTATGTTAGTTTTTCTGTGGTAAACACCTAATATTCCTGGAGTAAAAACTTATTTGGTTAATAGTTGATATAACTCGTAATACAAAATTTAACTATATACTCGTAGTAGTCTTGAATATTGTAACTCGAAAACCATTTATCTGACAGAAAAGAGTGTTAAGACAATAATTGTCACCCCTACAATATTATTACATTGATTTTCGTCCTAAAATGTACTACTGAGGGCGTCATTTTCCAATACAACGGCACGAGTACAAATTCAAAACTTATTTTCACCAGGCTGACTCTGCTAAAATTAAAATTAGAATTAATTTTGCAACGTAAGCCCTCTTTTGACTGGACCAATGATAGGGCAAGCGTTAGGGATATGAAATCAGAAATAATTCCCATAATTCTGGAAATGATCTCAACAAAAATAAAGTGCATGACTGGGACGCACGTACTTGCAGATATATATTGTGATAACACCGATTCCAGATATGAAGTTTGGATTAAATAAATCCAGCCGTTTGGGTTGCAGTCAGCGGTACATATAAACGAACATACAGACAGACAGACAGAATTGAATTTGTAGCTTATGTATCTACACACTTTCACGTGCATATTGTTCTCAGTTTCACAAAGTTTAATATGACTGCTAGGCAGGCGTGACTATGAGACTGCAAAGGATTTCAGACTAATCAGTCTATCATCTATCGGGCCTAAGACGCTGAAACGCATCTTAGACATACACATCCGACACATTCTAGAGAGAATATCATTATTCTCATCTCAACACGCCTACATTGAGGGAAGATTTACTGAAACGGTGAAAGAATACATATAGGATAATATCAATCTTAGAGACTAGGTATATTCAGACAAAATTAGGCAACAGAAAAACTCCCCAGGGAGGAGCACAAAATATTGGCGAAACTAGACAAAGATAGAATTAATGTGCTCGTGTATGCGGACGACGTTGTTATCAAAGTATCAAGGATTTTTCTTTTCGACCATTGAAAAATGTGATCAGTTGGGCCACTAATAGTGGGCTAAAATACCCGATTTCACCTTATGCGCTGCCATAATTATAGACTTTAGGAAAGTTCTCGCTGCATGTATTCTGACCATAATGGAATGGAAATATGGGGAAATGTTAGAAGATTACGATGTCTCAATATTTACCGATGAATCAAAGTCTTATATAATAGATTGTAAGGTGGGCAGAAACTCTGAAGATCTCAAAGTCCCTTAGATTACCGAACTTTGCCAGTGTCTTCTAGGCGGAAATGCTAGCAATCTTCAAAGCTCGTTGTACGTTTGCAGCGATTCAACAACAAAATGGGACGCAGTAGTATTTAGGCCCTTGCCCTGGTTACTACATCCTTAGAATTAGCAGAACAGGATAGGAATGAACTCGCGTGTCTAAGAAATCGACTCTCGATCGTTTTAGTCTGGGTCACGGGATCAGTAAGGAGGGGAGTTTACATTCCTCTTGGAGCAGTTAATGGGGTAGGCTGGACAATTGCGTCATATCCAGAAGTATATGACCCACATATAACCATAACAAAACAAACGAACTTCTCAGCAGGATTCGCACAGACGTTGTGACTGTAGGAAACCATGCAGCTATACCAGTTATCCCATTTGACACTAACTGCTATAGTATAGCAACGATATGAACGAGTAAAAACTCCTTGAACACATCTTTCGTAAAAATTTAATTAGAGCAAGGCACAATGCACTGGATAAACCTATCCTTACCAGCCTAAATTAATTTTCGGGAACAAAAATCGATGATCTGCTACTCTTCCTAAGGCCTGTGGAGGCCGGATTTAAGACTCCAACAGTCCAGTGGTGTTGAATCTCTTAATGACATGAACAAAAATCCATTTTTTTAGGACCTTTATCTGTTTTGTTCACATTTTAAAGAGAGAAGTTATTAAACTATAGAAGTTTGCAGGCAAGGATTCAAACACCTGAACCCTTTCCTCTTCTTTTTATTAGACCACTCATCATGTTTATAATTGAATTATCACTTCTCTTTCTTCATAATTAATTTTTACTTGTTGGTTTTAAATTTCCAAACTTTTCTTTCATCAAAAAGATTACAAAAGTGGGAATTACCATCCGTCAGATAGCTATTAGTTAACTACTTGAAGTGAAGAAAACAAAATTTTTTTAACTAACAGATAATTTTTATCTATCAGATAGTTATTTCGTAGTTTATTCGAATGCGAAGAAAACAAGGGTTAAGGTATTACAAATCAATATTGTTATACATAGGGTTGAGTGATAAACAAGAAGCAGAAAAGTAAAGCAGACATACAGGGTGTTCCCTAAGTAGAGGCCCCTACTTCTGGATCTGGTTACAAGTATGTACGATTTTTCATAACTTTTCTGATCGCAAATTATGAAAAGTTCTTCAAAAAGTTACACAAACATTAGAAAATTCGAATTCACGTCTGCGGGTATTTAGTGTTCTATTAAAAGTACAATTGTTAAAATTGATGCAGATTTGTTTGAGATAAAGTCAAATACAGAAAAGTTAGAATCCATCTGGAACTGATCGTACGATACCCTTACCTCATGTTGTGAACTTTTTGATTCAAATGCAATGACTATTTAGAGAGTATTCTCGCGGTTCTGAAGCTATTTTACCAGGTAATTTGTTGCTACGACTTTTCCTTAAACGATTGTGTGCGTATGGTAATCTAAGATTATGGATTCTGGTGGAATATTCACAATAAGACTTAACCATCACCGTAAAAAGCTTTGAGAAAACAAAATAAGATTTTATAAGAAAACGACTACAAAATGTGGGAATGGCCCTATAGTACGAATTGTAGAGAATTGCAACGTCTATAGTAAATATTTTTCAGTTTCTAGTAAAAATTATTAAAAAACATTTTTAAAAAAAGTTGTCGTATTTTTGGACGGATTTGAAAAATGTTTACACTTGTCCTGCTTCGGATTCTAAAAGGCTTATGTATGAGATTTCTCAAAATTTAAGGTCCAAAAACTGTATGAAGGGTATGTCGATTTAACTTTCGATGCTGATCACAAATATTTACACTATTGGGGAACTATAGTCATTATTTCTCTATGGTATAAACTATGTATACAAATTTATATACCCTATGGGAGATGGGGAACAAAAACACAAACACAAATGGTAAAAGTTGGACGCACCTACTTACATATTTATTTTTTGCTTGAAATGCAATACTTTGGCAGATCCCAAAGTTAAGAAACACCCTGTATATAACACCCTCGAAAGAGGGAGCATGGAAAAGTATCATTAAGTAACGAGTACATACTTTGCCTCGGGTATATAGAGCGAACGAATTCAAACTGAGAAATATCGAAAGATATGTATATCTTTGAAGCACCATGGCTCTTTGGCTAAATGCGTGAACACGGTTCGGATTCAGAAAACACCAACAAGTTTCTTCACGCCCCTATTTGGGCTTTTAGCGGCAATATACATATAATCTTATATTTATTTATACTCGTATATTTGAAGCAAACTTACACATACTTCCCACATCGAAAATGGTATGAAGTGGTGAGGTCCATACATAAGTCGGTACAAAACTGACTAGTTTTTTGAACGCTTAGTGTAAAAATAAGTTATAAACCATTTTACCCAAATATTCAGCTGCTCGGTACGAGAATATATAAAAAAAAAGTAGCCGGACTGCGTTCATTATGTACACTTTTCTTGAAAATATAACGTGTTTGTATCTCATTTGCAAAGTTTGAGGTAGATTGCTTCCATAGTCCATTTCTAAATTGGTTTTCCTAAAAGCAGAAGCATTCTTTGCAGAATGGAAAAATTCCGTTTTGAAAATCGGTTCAAAATTAAAAATTTTTTTCAGTGAATTAAGCATTCTATTGAAGTCAGTAAGAAGCTTAAAGATGATCAACGCTCAGAAAGACCGTCAGAGTAAACCAATATGGGCATGTGTTCTAGAGTTTACGAAATGTTAGACGAGGATCGAAGAGTTTCTTTCCCAGTAGCTTAGACATTTCTTATGAACTAGTCCACTCGATTTTGATCGATCGTTTGCGAGTTACCAAGCTTTTAGCACAATAGGTGAATGTCGAAAGAGCTGCCTTTAAATAAGACAGAGAGCTTTTATGCTCGCATGGTAACTGGGGATTTTTTTTTTTTTTTTTTATAATTTTGCACGTATTGAAGGGGATATGAATACCCTTATACTAATTTTTAGAACACGTGCGTTTTTGTGGAAAGGAAGAGACAGAGAGAAAGACAGAGTGGTGTGGTTTGAAACTCAGGTGGTATTAAGTTTATGTAAACTCCAAGGGTGGCTGTCCAGATAACTGGGGAGTATTTTGTTTGTTTTCGCTATCATTGACGTTGCTTATGATTCACAGTATTTTTCTCCGTCCTCCTGATGTCATCATCACGATCAAGTTGCATTTTAGCCATATGACCACCCTACTGCCAGTGTTATGCCTTCACAGTAGAGTTGACTTAGTTTTCGCAAGTGATCGACTTTTTTATTTATTTCGTGCGAAATAAATAGATGATTCTTGACTTCAGGATTCGAACCGTGAATCAATAGCGTGACAAGCGATGATGTTACCACTACACCACGGCCACCCTCGGATGAGGCTTGAATCTAGCAGTTCCGAATAAAAATTGCAATCAAAAGAGTGCTTGCCAAAGGAAAGTTATGGACCTAAAAACTCAAAGTAGAAAAGCCAGTTAAAAGCATTATGGCCCCAGTGTTCTAGGATACCAAATGAGTTAACCTGCTAGACTTTCTGAAGCATAAGAGGACAGTGACAGTAACTTACTATGTCAGCGTTCTACGAAAACAAGAAACTGCAATTCATAAATAAACGACCTGGAAAGGTCCATCAGCGTGTCTTGGTTCATCATGATAACGCCCCAGCACATTCTTCGAGGTAATTTCAAGAATTTAAAAAATAAAAGTGGACAGAAAAGGTACAAGATGGGTATCCACAAAAGACGCTGAACGGCCTGTTTTAAGGTGGCTTTTGTTGAAGGATGCTATTATAGAAATGGCAACACCGAATGTAAAAGTGTCTGGATGTAGACGTTCACCGAGGTTTTCTCATCTTATTTTTTTTTTTTTTTTTTTAGACTCAGACAGCTAATGTAAAAAAGATATAATAATATAATAAAATCAATACCAGCGTTGCATATAAAAGGAAGTGTGCAAAATTTAATTTCACTAAATTTATCTTATGTCTACTGAAACTGTAGAGAAATATTTATTATTTGTTGCGTTTAACTAATGCTTTCTCTCAGTCAAGCAAATGCGACTATATCCTATCTAGCCTACGTGTTCATTTCAGTGCATCTAAATATTTGTTAATAATTTCAAGTAAATAAAAAATTGTTATCTTAAATTTGGATGGGTGCCCTAATATAATATTCTTCATGAAATATATTAAAAAAAAAAAAAATTAATACTATAATTTTGTTTATATACATTTAATTCAAATAAAAATTAAAAAAAAAACAAAATAAACTTTTTTTTTACAAAACTAAATGGTAAAACAAATTATCAAACACACAAAGTAAACCAAAAAAAATGATAATAACTAAATAATACTTTGTATATATACATATGTAGTTATATATATTTTTTTTCATTTTTTTTTTAAGTCAAAAAATATAATTAAAGAACAAAATTTGATGTAAAAAAATGTTGAATGGGTTAGACGGCACACACAAGGACACACACATAATAATTTTGTCAAAATTAAATTTTTCTTTTTATTTCGTAAAAAAATAAATAAATTAATTTACAATTAAAACAAAACAAAATAAATAAAAATCAAAGGCGTATTTATATATATAAATCTTTTTACATTATGTATATTCATGATAAAAATATGTTCAACTAATCTTCTTCTTTTTTTTTTGTAAATTATATCGTGCACAAAATAAATGAAACAAAAAACAAAACTAAAATTTAATTTTGACACAAAATATTAAGAAAATAAGAAAAAATTAAGTTCGGTTGTTTTTTTTTTTTTTTTGTTGTAGACACACAAATATATATGAATAATAATTTAAAAAAATGGTTTATTTACACATGAGAAATTGTATGAAGTAAAAGAAATTATATATAAATATATATTATTTTGTGGGGGAAAAAATTAAAGATAAACTTTAATTTTTCATTTTTTTTTTTTGAGTTTCTTATGTAAAAGCACACACATAGTTATTGAAAAGTTTTTTAAAAAAATATTTACTTTTTATATTTATATATATTGTAATAAAAAAAAAATAAAAATATTATTTACATGATAATTATTTACAGTTTAAAGAAATTAAAATGAAATTAAGAAAATTAATGAAAATTAAAATGAATTAATAAAATAATTATTTTCTCTTGAATTTTTTTTTTTCGCTTTCAATGCAATTTTGTTGATAAATATTTTACAAAAGTTGGGACGGGTTAATCTGCTTTTCCGGTTTTGTTAATTTTTTTCTTTTTTTTCGTGTGAAAAATTTCTAAGTTCAAAAGGTTGTTTTGTGAAGAGAGGACCCTTTTTGAAGAATTTTCTTTTTCTTTTCTTTTTTGAAACAAAAATAAGAGGATTATAAAATATTTACATGTTTGAAGGAATAAAAGAAAAAACGCCTTTTCCAAAAAAAAAAAAATCAAAATTATACAATAATACGAGTAAGGTCGGATTGAGTAAGACCATCTAAGTTTTGAGCTTCGAAGATTGATTTATTTGAATGATGAAGTCTATTTAATATACTACTTGATGGATATTTCCATGTCTCATTTAAATTTTAGCCTTATGTTAAAGAGAAGATTGCCTTGAGATCCACTTGAAGCAGTAGTAGGATTTTAATTTTTTTTTTTTGCATATTTCGGAATACAGATGGAGATTTTGGAATAATTGAGAGGGGGAGCACTTTTCAGATCTCCTTAATGGAACAGGCCTGCTACCAAGTAGGATGATCTCAAGTTTCAATCTGTGATCTCTGTGAGGACGAGCATGACCTCTCCCTAGGTGGTGTTATCAGTGCTTACGCCATATTTCAGCTCAAAGCTGAAGTTGATACTGTATCCTTCATAATCGTGAAAGAGGCTTACGAGAGTTCAAGTTTCCACGCCAATGCCACGAAATATGTCAAAGTTCTTGAGATAAATAAATTATCTATTAAAAGAAGATGATGACAGACGATTCGCCATACAATTCGTAAACTTGCCCTACTCAATCAGTAAAATCTACAAGTTGAGGAAGTTTACAGATTTTTTTTTATCAGATTTTGAAAGGCAAAAGCACAAAATATCTTTACAGAGTCATAGCCATCAATTATCTTCGAACAATTTGTGTATCGAATTCAGGATGAAAATCTGTTGACTTTCGTCTACTATCTGTGGAACATTTCATCTTGCGTAAGATGTGAAGCTTAAATTACAACAGATAGCCAAAGGTAACGAGACCTTATCTGCTTGCTCTGCTACTGACTTTGCACATTCGGATTCTTTCATTACCCTTTCTGCTGACATCCACCCAGAAACGAAGTTTAAGTGTTCGATATCTTTTGAATAGAAAAGTGATGAATTTCACGCTTTTTTTGCGTTGTAACTTCGTAGCTCAAGAAGGGCTAGACCGATTTTCGTGCCGTTTGTTTCTCTGTTTAGTAGATTTCTGTAAACACTTTAGATGTAATTAAAAACCGTGATAGCTAAATCCAGCCGCACGAATATAAGGATTAACAAACATCCATTTCTAAGCGGTAAACTCCATATAGTTATTTTCGAGAAACGCGATGTCTTCCATTCCCTCAGAAGAGCATCTTTTCGCATCCAAAAATGTTTGCAGGTTACCCAAGGTACATGCTGTTCCAGTATCAAAAGATAACACAACCATGGCTTTCAACAATTATCCTCTAAAGATGAACTTCAACTGGGACAAACCTAGTTGTTAGTTCCTATCCATTTCCCCATCTTCTTCTCTTCTTTTCCTTACCAGGAAGTTATGATCTGGAGTAGAAGGATCACAACCCTCCCACTTTACTGCATCCCTACTGGTCCGCCTGTGGGGTTTGCTGGTTTGACCTCAGGAAGTACCGGCAGGCTTCCCGGTTTCGGATCAATTCGTCATTGAGGCCAATCAAATACTGGTGTTTTCGCATTTGTTTTCATTCACCTACTCATATCTTAGGTAATTTTCTATATCTATAATACTGAACTATTTTTATTTCCTCACAGCTAGCAAACTCAGTCTGTATTTAAAACCCTAAATTACAGGCTTATATCAATGCTTGCATTATTTAAAATGTTAGCGAAGCTCAAAGCTAAAATGGAATTCATTAAAATGTAATCTTTTCTTTCACGTATAAATAAAAAAAAAAACAACGAAAACAAAAAAACACTAAAAAAAATGTAAAACAAAAACGTCCAAAATAATTAGTTTTTTTTTTTTTTTTCTTAAACCAAACTGAACTCGTAAAGGAATAAGGACACAGAAGGAGGAAGGGAAAACAGATAAAGAACTAAATAAACAAAACAAATGATACAAAAAAAAAAAAAAAACAAACAAAAATGTAACTAAATAGAAAAATAAATAAATAAATAAAATAACTTTATTAAATATTAACTAAATGAATATATGTAAACTTTACTTCTTTTTTTTTTTTTGATCAAACGCATAATCATTATATATTATTATATATGTAATGCTAACAGAAAATTAAAACTTTTTCTTTTATAATAAAAAACTTTAATATTTATTTAATTTATAAGTAAAAAAAAAAAAATTAAAATAAAAAATAAAATAAAATGAGTAAAAAAATAATTATATATGTAAATTTAAAAAAAATGCTTACAATCATTCATATCATCATTGGATCTCATAATATACTGATCCGATGAGGATAGTCTTGAATGCCCGTTCAAATTGGGATGAGCTCCCCCCCTATGATCATTTTTCAATATGCTACGCATTGCCATTGCAGATGGATTCGACTGATGCATATACATACTGTCACCTTCGCACTCACTTTCTTTATATTGTAGAACATTTTTATGTTTCTCATAGATAACCAGGCACCGATGACATCCTTTCCTATAAACGATTTTTTTTTATAAGATGTACCATCATCAGTCATCAGTCGTCAAAATGTTTCGAAAAATTTCGCAGTTATAAGGTAGCGAGTTAGTAATTTCATCGAAACGAGGTTAATGTTTTTTTTTTTTTTGTTTTTTTGTGATGGGGGAAAAGATACGAAAAGAAAAATTTGTATAAATATTATGTTTCTTTTTTTAAATAAAAAAAAAAAAAAATAAAAATAAATGTATATTCATTTTTTTTTTTGGTTAAACTGAATATTTTTCTAATAATAGATTTAGATACTTTGTAACGTCAGACTACTGATTAATTTTTTTTTTCTTTTCAAGTAATTCAACATAAACGATACGTAAATAATAAAACATTTAAAATAAAAGTTCAACGCAAAAGAGAACAACAAAAAATATATTTAAACATTTTAAATGAATATGTTAGAAAAATTATTAACATCATCACAAATGCACGCTTTGTTGTTTTCAAAAAATTCAAAACGAAAACATTTTTTTTTTTCAATCTACAAATTAAAAAAATATTTTCTTTGCATTCGCAAAAATCAAAATAGGTTTTATTTTTTCTTAAAAAAAAAAACTTAAATTTGGCAGTTTTTTTTTTTTTTTCTGTAAATCTAAACATTTAGTTAGTGGATGCAAAAATTTCGAAAAAAATAGTATTAACACATAAAACTAAAAATTAGAAAATTAATACATAGATTCTTAACATATTTGTTGGTAAAAAAAAAAAAAAAAAATAGTTTTGAAACAAAAAATAGAAATGAGAAAAATATCTAGAGACACACACACACACATTTAAAACTTTTTTTTTTTTCTGTTGAAAAAAATTAGCAAATCATTTTTTTTCTTCACACTCACACAAAGTAGTTTTTTTTTTTTTTTTTTTTTTTAAAGCTTAAACTTAAATTTATAAATTTTGTGTTAGTAAGGAAGGTAACTAAGTAAAATATGAAAAGAAATACTCACTCGTCGACAATTAAATATTTGTTACCGTCCGATGCAGCACATTTACCCCGATAACTAAATTGTGAACCCTTAATATGTATTGATTGTTGATAGCCAGATAGAAACCATGAACCCTCCCATCTTTGTGGAAACGTACAATTTGATGCTAAAAGAGGGAGAAAGAATGGAAAGAATTGGTAACTTTATTTTCTTTAAAGCAAAAAATAAAAATACAAAACTAACTATTTAAAAATTAAGTAAAAGGGTGACCAGATAGCAATGATAGTTTTTCCTGTCAAAGTTACCAATGACGTCCAGCTGTCAAAATATAATAACATTTCATCGTGCATCGTTTGACCCTTCCCGAACGTGTGGAAATTATTAAAAAAATATTATCGAAATTCCTGCTGAGTTGTAAATACGCAAAGCTTGAAAATACCGAAGGTGATTGAACGAACCAGCACTCAAACAGCGATATAAGTACGCTGAAATATACGTCTAAAATAGTGAAGTGCCGTCTCATGTGATCTTCAGTACTTTCTTACCTAAATCCTTGAACCCCTATAGGTGTATAGCGCGTCAATATCTCGTTCGGAGTTCTGTAACGCGTTTGAGCTGCCTAGGGCGTCCCGCTGTTCTGCTTTTTTTTATAATTTGCGCCTGTCAAAGGGGATATGAATACCCTTCTACTATTACAGGGCACGGGCATTATATAGATAGACTGAGAGAGAGAGAGAGAAAGAGAGAAAGAGAGAAAGAAAGATTTGGTGTAGTGGTTTGAAACTCAGGTAGTATTAAGTTTCTGTAAACTTCAAGGGTAGCGTCCAGATAACTGGGGAGCATTTTTGTTTTGCTTTTTTTGTCGTTGCTCATGATTCACAGTATTTCTTTCCGTCCTCCTGATGTCATCACCACGATCAAGTTACTGCCAGTGTTATGCCTTCACAATAGAGTTGTCTTAGCTTTCGCAATTGATTGACTTTTTTATTTATTTCATCCGAAGTAAATAGATGATTCTTGACATCAGGATTTGAACAAGCACTTTAAAGAATCTTACTTGCAGTCTACCACGAAGATTATTAAGTGTTATAAGAAATAACGGACAAAGTATTCCATATTAAATAAAATACAGGAACTGTTGATGAATGTAGAAGATTCCGCTCGAGCGGCACTCAAAGTGAAGACACTGCATAGCGAGACTAGGGTCACATATCCTATACTTCACAACAGCTTGGATTTATACCGTCTTCAAGGAGAATTTCTTCGGCTAAACTTCAGGCTATACATACATAAACGATGGGAAAAACTTTCACACTCCACATTTTCCATTTAACCGGAATATGTTCCGTATTAAAGGCGATTAGACGAGCATACTTGGTTAAAGATAAGCCAACGAAAGGCCTGAGGTCATCGAGCATTTAAATGGTGAAAAGTGGAACCTACCGCTAACAGAGGTACGTAATGAAACCGTGGTACGAAATGAATCGATTTACACTTGAACAACGTTTTGGAAATATTGAAAACTTATTTCCAAAGTGAGGCAACACAGCATTGCCGAAACAGTACGAATTTTGAAAAGAAATTTTGGTCGAAATCATTAATGCATCAACCGTGAGATTGACCAAGTTTGTGAGACTAACAGAAGTTATCCTCGTGTTCGCCCTGTGCGCTTACCCGAAAATATTGCTGTTGTTGTCGAAAGTGTGCGCCTGAACCCGAGAACCTCAACTCGCCATAGATCTCAGCAACTGAACATTAGACGCACTAGCCTGAGGAGCCGAATTATTCCTTTACAAAGCCCAACTGACCCAGGACCACCCAACTTGGTTATCCCTTCTCTGTTTGGACTTTAGAGGAGCACAAAATTGACGTTGATTTTGCTAAAAAAATAATTTTTTCGGCTAAGGTATCTACCATATCGACAAGGAAAACTACCATATTTGGGGCTCGGAAAAAAACATGCATAGTCGTAGTCGCGAATGCATACTCAGCGTGTGACTGTTTGGTGTGGCTTGTGGAATGACAGCATTATTGGCCCATTTTTCTTAGAAGGTGAAGATGTCAACCGAGAGCACTACAGAGGCATAATAACCGACTACTTTTGGCCAGAAACTGAGCAAAGTAACTTGAACGATCACTGATTCCAGCAAGATGGCGCTACGTGCCATACAAGCTGTCTAACAATCGATCGTTTTCGCACTTAGTTCAATAATCGTATAATCATCTGTTTTGGTGATGTTGCTTGGCATCCGAAGGGCCGCTGCTATTTGACTTTTGTTTTTTTTGTGACGCAGCGTTAAAGATCGATATTATGTTGACAATCCAGAAACGATTCAGGCACTTATATAGGCACGTGAAATAGATCCCCGAACCATCGAAAATATACCGCAAAATTGGATTGACATGATGGGCTACTGCCAAGCCAGCCGCGGCAACCATTTAAGTGAAATTATTTTCCGTAAATAATCGGAAAGTGTACTGTCTACAATAAACAAAAAACTATGAAAAATAAATCAACAGATATAAAGGATCTGCCCTATCTTCTCGCAGCCTTTCGTGCTTTTAGACACATGAAGGGCAGGGCCCTACAGTTTCTCATGACAATTTTACTTCCTGATGTGGGAGTAAAACGATTACATGAAAAAACTTGGACTCCTTTTTTGAACGAGCTTTGATTCTAATTCACTCAATTGTACTTCAGCATTCTAGGTCAGCCGCAGTCTTCTAAAGAATGCCGAATAACACCCACACATTCAGAAATACTTTCGAAAATGAATGCTCCCGGATTTTACTTTACTGCCGGCGTGACTATAATTACGAGTATGGTGAGCTTTCGGTCAAAACACTCCCAAAAACTACTATGCGAATCCATTGTTCACATTGAATGCCAAACATAATTCGCTGCATTCCACGGTTTAGTTGAACCGAGTCAAATAACAAAATAAAATTATATTGCAAAGCAAATGTGCTCCTCGCTTCAATCGTTTTATTGTTTTTTAACTACCACATTCCATACCCCTTTGCAGTTCAGTAATTTGACAAAAATAAATTCATCAATTTTACCTAACCTTACGTTGCCCCCTCCTCAAGTCACTGAACTAATTCCATACATTCCACTTTACTTCACCAGATCGTCTACTCAAATGGGAACTATGCTCCAGTAACCACTATGTATTTTTTCAAACTATATTTCCCAACCTTCGTTATCCAATTTAAATTTTCCACTTAAGTCCTTTTCTCTGAACAAACATCATAGCAGCATATGATATGGAAAAAAATGTAAAAAGAAAATTAACAACTCTATTCAGCAAGAGAATATAATGAACATGGTTCAGTGAACTACTTTTTACTAAAGAAAAAAAAGGTAAGAAAAATAAAAATCCGTACCTTATGCCCATTACGCTCCCTTAATTTTTGGGTTTTAATTTTGTTCATCCTGTTTTTCTCTTCTATCTCTGATTCTCTTTTGGTTCTTCCTCAAACTGGGAATGTGTAATTTATTCAGAACAAAAGTATTCAACAAAATTCAACCCCAACTCTTATTCCTATTTTCCCTTGACCAGCCCTACTATAACTACTCGTACACACTATGGCCACGACTCTGAAAATACAATTTATGAATTCATCCATGAAGAATTTTACCCTCTTCTATTTGTTTTTTTAATTTTCTCTGCTTTTTGTAATTTTCATTTTTCTCAAGTAGTTAGCATCACCATCCACTGTCCTGTGGGAGCAGAATGATGTTGATGCAGATAATCTAGGGGAATCATGTTTTCCAGGGTGAATGGCATTCAATGCAAAAAAGGAAGGAAAAAGTGCATAACATTGGGTTTTTAAGCATTAAAAAATCGAGAAAAAAACAATATTTAACGAAAATATACGAGCAGCTATGACTCTTGAATAAAGTTGCAGTGAAAAGGAAATAAAGATGATGTATGTCCACATAGTCTTCCTACTCCTCGAAACCTCTTAAAACGAAAACCAACAAATTTTTAAATAAAATAAAGAAAACATGAGCAGTAATAATAAAAAAAAATATGTTTTTCGAAAACTACGTTCTTATAGAGGTGTACTAAAAACAATAAAAAATTTTAAAGTTTTTCGACCAAAAGAGTTCAAAAACCGGGAGCAGATGTGAAAAATTAAAAAAAATTCATTAAATATTCAACAAATTTTATTAAGTCTAACATTTCAAGAAAAGAGATAATTATTTCTAAGAAAAAAAAAAAAAAACTTATTTGTCGTCTGTCGGGAAATCTACTTTCAAAATTATTATTTGTTTGCAAATTCAAATCTCGTTCGATTCTTTCAGTTTCATTTCCAAAAG
Source organism: Pocota personata (assembly GCA_963082735.1). NCBI lineage: Eukaryota > Metazoa > Arthropoda > Insecta > Diptera > Syrphidae > Pocota > Pocota personata. The sequence goes on along the minus strand of OY720429.1, from coordinate 258,956,024 downwards.
TATTGATCTACCAAAGAAGCTAAGCCTAAATTCCTTTAAAACCGGACACACACCAATAAAATGTTGTAAAGAGTGTTTTGTTTTTCGAATTGGCAACACTTTTTCCAGCGGTAGCCAATTTGACAGCTGATTTGTGCTCAGTTTCGTTTGACATTTCACAATGAATAGACTTATGCCAGAACAATGCTTGCAAATTGTGCAAATTTATTTCGAAAATTGTGGTTCATTTAGCGAAACTTACTTCCATTAGAATAAATAATTCACATAATGCACATTTGCAGAAACGTCGTACAGTGCGCACTAAAGAAGGTGTTGCTACTGTGGAGCGTTGTATTTAGGAGGATCGGAATGCGTCGAATCGCCATCGTGCACAGCAATTGGAGCTGTGTCCATTCACTTTGTGGAAGAATTTTCGGAAAAATCTTGATTTACGAACTTATAAGATCCAGCTTGTGCAAGAATTGAAGCCGCTTGACCATCGTGTCCGTTGTACGTTCGGTGAATGTCCCGAAAAAGAGATTGTTCGTGGTCCTCATTTTCATTTTTGGTTGAATGGCTATTTCAACAAGCAAAATTGAAATTGAGACGCCGTCACATCAATGAAAAGTCACTGTTTGGTGTACTTTATGGGCTTGTGGAATTTCTTCAAAAGTGATGCCGGCCAGAACGTCACAGTGAATGGAGAGCGCTACAAATTCACAATTACTGACTTGTTCGTTCTCTAATTGAATGTGGAAGAGCTGTGGTTTCAACAAGATGGTGCAACATGCCACACAGCGCGCGCCTCAATCCATTTATTGAAGGAAATATTCGATGAGTGCATAATATCGCGTAATGGACCTGTAAATTGGCTTCCAAAATCGTGTGATTTAACACTTTCGGATTATTTTCTTTGGGTTATGTGTAGGACGACTTGGAAGCTTATATACATATGTATGTTCATCTAGAAAAAACCCCCTTTATATTTTCAACATCGTTCATAATTATTATATATAAAGAGCACAATTTCGATCTATTTGCTTCAAATCTGTTTGTATTAAATCGCAACGTGCTTTAAAAATCCACATAATATCTATAAAATATAATTGACCTCTCGTGTGGTTGAGCATTTTATAGAACCTACTTGTTTGCATTGATCGTTGTCTTGTCTGTTGTTCTGTATTCCGCAGAAGACATAAACGTTTAGTTCGGTTCTTTCCCCACTCTTCTCTCAGCTTCCCATCGCAAATTATATACTCTTCCCAGATTGTTCAGCTCTTTGACCCATAATAATTTACGTGTAAGGAGTTTCTTACTGAGTTGATGTGGCAGTCTTTTTTCTGTGTACATAAACAGTGCTTTTATGACCTATCCTCAATGCAGATCCAAAGGTACAGATATTCCATTTTCCATGCCAATCACTATCATCAGCACGTAGGTTAGGTTAGATTAGTTTGGGGGGGCTATGCATCTTGAAAGGTGCTTACACGGGGCCCTATTCGTCCATTATGGTTCCCATTGGGTTATGTTACTGCATCTAACACTGTTTCTAGTTAGTTGGTTCCTGCTCGAAGCAGAGTGTGCTGCTTATGTATATCGTTAAGTCCATCAGCGATGCATGTGCAAACTCACCCAGTTCTCCGAAGAGTCTGTTTCCCATATGGAGGATCATCATCTTGACAGCTCCTGCAATAGTCCGGGGAGTTCATGCCCGGCCTTTTGGTCATAGTGCCCATCGCACAATGTCCCGTCAGTGAACCCATCAGCACTTGAATTGGGGTAAAATCTGGTAGTTTTAGTATTTTCTTTTCGAAATATCTTTGAAGTTTATTTGTCTCTTTTTTATGAAAGAAAATTTCCAAATCCCGAAGCACTTGATTTTTGGTGCATTGTAGCAGAACTCCTTTTGGTGTAGTGGTTAGAAAAACTTGAATTTATTTGTTTCTCTTTTATGCTGGAGTTGCTGTTCCCCGTTAGGGCTCGAACCTGCACAGTTCGGGTAACAAGTGAATACATTACCCACTACACCTTGGCCATCTTTTTATACCTGGTTTACTTAAGAAGTAGTTTTTGAAGTGAAATTGATACTATTTTTTGCTACACTGTTCCTTTTTCCAAGTGCTTGCAGAGACCATTCTTGGTGTCAGTATCGCCTATCGCTTCATTTTTGAAAAACTATAATATTTCCCGTGTCTTGCTAACTTGCCTCCTTTTCTAAAGACCATCATCTGCGACTTACTAAGATTTCTAGATTCCATTCATTTGAATAATCTTAGATAATCGTGCAAGTCATTTAGATACAAAGCGAAAAGAAGTAGTGAAGACATCCTTGTTTTACTCCAGACTCTGTTTCAAAGACCGTTCCTATTCATACTGCCGACTGTGTTTTGCTATAAATATTTTCTATTAGCTTAACCAGTTTGCTTAAATCGCCCATTTTCTGCATCTTGTAAATTAATGCATGAAGAATGCATATACTTTTTTCCCTTCATTAAATTCGCAGTGTGCAATACGAGTAGCTGCCAAGTTGTAGATATTATTTGCCGTCGAGTATCTTCTTCTGAAACAAGCCATGAAAACAGTATTTCGTTTAAAATACCCATCATCATTTTGGTCATGCAATTCATGATGTAAATGTATCCTAGCATCGCATTTAAAAAAAAAAATTGGAAATATAATGCTTGTCATAAAGAATCTGTCAGTCTTGTCAGTATCGAACACCAAGTTGTACACGTTTGCAAGCTCCTGCAGAAATTCATCGGATGCATTCTTGAGAAACTCGTATTGTATTCTATTTTCCCCAGGCGCTTTGTCCGCTTTTCTTCCCTTCAATGTTTATAGTCTTGTCTAAATTATCATCTTCCCTGTATCTTAAGGCATATTGATGTCTCTGGATAACTTAAATTCCTTATCTGAACTTTCTAAACATATTTGAGCTGTTTGATTTCTTATTTCTCTGGCCAACTTCCACCACTCTTTGCTATCATTGATCCGATTAATCTTATCATCAAATTGCTTATAATATTGATTAATTTTAAATCCCTATTTCCACTTACATAAATACATTTTCCAGTGTTCTGGATTTAAAAATTCTTTATATTTTTTCAACCATTTTAGCATGTAAATTTATGAGCAGGCAAGGCAAAAAATAAATCAAATTCTCTCGCACAAACGTATCTACATGTCTGAAATTATTTAAAACCCAAATTTCACCAAAATCTGTTGAGTATTTCTGGAGTTGGACGTATGGGGATATATGATTTGAAAATATTGTAAACTCCTCCTCAACATACTCCCACTTTCCTCGATTTCTATCAATTTCAAGTGGAGCTACTAATGACTCAGTCTAAGAATACGTACCAAGTTTCATCGAAATCTGTTCAGGATTTCTTGAGTTAGGCGGCTAACAAAGATGATACAAAGATTTTTGAAATCCCCACCAGCCACATTTCACTCACGCTATGCCCGATTTTCAAAGTTTTCAGACAAAATGCCCTATTTATCAGGATGTACAGGGTCTTTCTGGGGACTGCGGCCGATTTAAAATTGGCGCCATTTCTCACAGAGTGGTTTTATTATGTAAAAGTTGGCAGTAGTGTTCAGCTGTCAATGCCATTCCATTATGGAAAGTTTGACGCAACAACAAAGTGATTTAGTGATTAAAACATTTTATCAAAATGGTTCATCAATTATTGCAACACAGCGTAAATTAACTGATTTTTTCGGTCGCCGTTGAGTGCCTGTAGAGACATTACTCAGTAATATTACACAGTAAGTTATTTACCGAAGCCTGAACTACGTAATACGCAACAAAAGATTGATGCAGTGAGAGACAATGTGAGTGAAAATCCGGAAACTTTGATTCGTCGTCGTGCTCAACAAATTGGGATTTTTGTGGCGTTTTTGTGGAAAATTATGCATCGCGACCTACATTTGTTTCCGTACAAAATTCAAGTGACTCAAGAACTTCAAGAAAATGAACACCAGAGACGACAGGACTGGAGTGCAACAAATTACCAATTGAATAGAGATTACGCAGAATTTTCAGATTTAACAGCCCCCGACTTCTTTCTCTGGGGTTACTTGAAGAACCGGGTATACGCTACCAAACCAAGAACATTGCAACAACAGATATTCCGGATGACATGCTGCAGAATGTGATTGAAATGCCACGCGTTTGCGCCAGTACTAGAGGTGGCCATTTGGCCGACATTATTTTTCATCATTAATGGCATTGAATACATAATATATTTATAACAAAACCCAAAGGTTTATGTGTTTGATGTTTAAAATGATTCCAATTTCAAATCGGCTGCAGTCCCAAACAAACACCATCTACCTTCAAGATCGTAGTCTACCACCATACACAATTTTCTCGTCTACTACGCTATGTATAGGTAATTACATCTACCGGCATGTAGTTCGAGCAAGATGATATTAGGGTGCTGTCATCGACAAAACTTGAGATTTTGACTTCGATTTTTGTTGACTCTAATATGGAGTAGAAACAGAGTTGGTGAAAGTATAGATCCCTGTGGCACTCCAGCATTTACAACAAAGGTGTCGGAAGACACACCATCTGCTACAACTTGAACTGATTCTTTACCCAGCCAGAGAGCTGATCTGGCAGTCCGTAGGAAGTTAGTTTACCTTATAGGTTTTAAGATGTCTAGGCAGCTCTTGATTCCCCGTGCTGTTCAATGGCTGAGGTCTACAGGTGAGTTACATAACTCAGCAAGTCTCCAATTGAACGGTGGCTGCGAAAACCATACTACCGGTCGCTTATTAGCTCGAACCCCCCCAGAAATTTTATATTTTCGAATGGTATAGCTCTATTTATCTTTTTATTAACTCTCCCTGGTTTCGGCACCAAACAAAATTGTCTTTTGTCGCGCATTTAAGGATTATTCCACCTACAAGTTGTTTGCATTAAGATCGGCACCTGATTTTTCAAATTTCAGATTAAGTCTCATTATATTATTTTTAAAGAATTCGCTTACTCTTTACGTGCACTGAATTATAGCTCTCTTCCTTCTTTAAGTGCTCATTAGCAGAAAAACCTCCGACGAAATCATAACAAAAAAAAAAAAAAAGAAAACAATATTTTGAACATAACTCAGAGAAAGCAGTAAGAATAGGAAAAACTCTCCACCATCATCCAATTATTCTTTCCTCTCCATCATCATTTTTTTTTTTTTTTTGCAAGAAAAAACTGTTGCGAATTGAAACACATTTCTTCAATATCCTTCTACGTCCTTCATCGCCGCGCCGCATTCCTTATACCCCTCCATACAAATCAAACCATCCGCAACAAATAGATGACCAACCCTTGGCATGGCACCCTCCTAACGGCGGTGATGGCAGCTGCCGACACAGAAATCAAGAAAAATTACGAAAATTAATTGGAATCTATTGATTTATGGCGAACAGCATCTCGTTTCCTTGTTTAACAAAGTTATTGTTCGTCCTGTCAACCATGTGAAAAATAAACACAACTCGTTTCGTCGTCGTCGTCGTTGTACACGTAGCTCCGTTCCTTTGCCATTCGCTCGGGAGGAAGAGCAGCATATTCGCACTCTAAATTTTATCCGTCCCATTGAGAATGTCGTTGGGCACTTGAAATCGTCGTCATTAATATGAAGAATGACTTTCCCTCCGTACAAACATACATAGACTCGTACACCAGCCAGAAGGTTTCGAAAGCTCCTGGAGGAACTAACTACAATAGAAAAAATATAAAGAAACATAGTCACCACCCTCGTCAACAATAAAATCCTTACAAAGTATTGAAACCGGATCGTAAAATATAGAAAACTGCCAGAAACCGCTGGGCAGGGGCAAAATTATTTCTGTCTCGCGTACCCAACAAAGGAAGGACAGCAAAAAAAAAAAAAAAAAATTATTGTAAGGGCAGAAAATATTTGAGAATTCAACTCAACGAACCATGACCAAATCTAAATGCTGAAAGAATAGAAATAGGCTTTCGGATTCCAGACCTGTTTCTTACAAGGCACGCACGCCACAAAGCACAAAATTCAGTCAGCCAGCCAGCAGGAGCCGAATGAAATTGATGTGGAACCCGCCAACCTTGAAACAAACCCACTTACAATGGATGGCGTAATGCGATGGTGCTACCACGTCCAGAACAAACAACCATGATGACTTCTACTACGACGATGATGGCAGATGATGATTATGACGATGACGATGACTATGTTGATGATAGTGCTTTACGAAGGGCAGGCGGTTATGAGTTGTTTTTGAAGGATGTGCCGCACTTGGGACTTCTGGCATAGAATTGAAAATCATATTTTTCTCGGTTCAGCTTAAGTTATACGATGTGCAGTCGAGGGTTGAATTAAATGCGGGAATTGAAAGCGCATTGTTGTTTTTGTTTTTGCGGTTTTGAGCATTAGTCGTTCTTTTATTTGGAACATAGCAGCATGGGGGCCATAAAGACTGATTAGCATTTTTTAACGAAGAAACAAGCAGAGCAAGCTTTAGGGATGTGTGGCATATCCCGCAAGGGAAATCCTTATTTGCGGAACTTTCTATGCATCGTTTAAATCCAAATAAACGCAGGTAATGTACGTACGTTGATATTTTCACTAGCTTACTGTAGTAGGAGGTACCAGTCGAAATTTAAACTCCATAGGTTGCTGGCTTTGGGATTCTTTGATTCTTTAGCCTGGGCATAGGATAGACAAGAAATAAATCTTAATGTCATACCTCAAGGGGATCGTGCAATTAGGTGTGGGGACTCAGATTATCCCCAAAACCAAGAGATACGCAATCTCATGTTTCCACAATCTTATCCATTTCCTTCTAAACCACAATCCAGCGAGATTAATGTGTTACACGACCGGAGAGAGCGGAGTCATAAGAGCAATCACGAAATGGTCTTATTTGTAATAGCGGATTGGGTAGTCGGATTGTTGCGAGCTCACCTTCCATATACAATTACCCTGCCTGTCACTAAGCCATGAGGCTTGTGGAACATTTTGAATGTGTTCCGGTAAAGGAGAGGACGGATCAGCGGGGGCTGCTTCCGATGGGCTGCGGTTCACCAAGAATGAATTTCATGTCCAAGTGGTAATGATTGTGGTATGATATACTCGTAAAGAGGGCGAGGATAGGGCACTTAGACCCTTCAAGAATTTTACTGGTAGATCTTATGCAGCAACCCTCCTAAGAACCAAAATAAGGCGAAAGCTAAGCTGGCCAAATCTACCAGAAGTAACCATAATCCACGTGAAATTTACCACTGTGTTGGTCACCTATCTGCTGATAAGTTGGCAATTGCTAGACTGGGGAAGGTACTTCCTGCATACGCTGACAGAAATCAGCGGACTGCTACATGTGCGGTCGCGAATATTGAGACATAAGAAGAAGAAGGGTTTAGGGATGAACGAGAAGAGAAGTATATGCTGTCAACAACAAGCCGACATCGACGAATCGGACAGAACGTCAAAGTGGACAGCTATAACTATTATATCAGACAACAACATCAGCGCAGAAATCAAAAGAAGAATAACTCTTGCCAATCGCTGTTTCTCTGGCCTTAGAAGGGAACTGAGTAGTAAAGCCCTATCCCGAAGAACTAAGGAGACTCTATATAAACCTTGATAGTCCCAGTCCTGCTCTATATGGCACTGAAGCATAGACTATATCGAAAACGGATGAAGATATCCGTGGTCGTTTCAAGAGAAAAATTCTTCGTAAGACATTCGGTCCTGTTTGCGGTAAAAGGAAGAGGAGATTTAAAGACGAACTGTACGAGCTGTATAGCGATGTCAATAATCATCTATTTATTTCGCATGAAATAAATAAAAAGTCGATCAATTGCGAAAGCTTATGTCAACTCTACTGCAAAGGCATGACACTGGCAGTATGGCCGTAATATGGCTAAAATGCAACTTGATCGTGATGATGACATCAGGAGGACGGAAAAAAATACTGTAAATCATGAGCAACGACAAAAGCAAAAACAAACAAGCTCCCCAGTTAAGTGGACAGCCACCCTTGAAGTTGACTGAAACTTAATATCAGCTGAGTTTCAAACCAACTACAGCAATCTGTCTTTCTCTCTGTCTCATCCCCTTTCCTCAAAAAGCCCGTGTCCTAAAATTAGTATAAGGGTATTCATAACCCCTTTCACACGTGCAAATTATAAAAAAAAAAAATAACTAGAGCCACTTGGTTAAGGACGGGGCTAACTGGAGAGGTTTGTTGGTTAAGGCCCAGGTTCACCCCAAACTCTAGCGCCACCTAAGTAAGTATCTATAACATTGTTCCAATGTAAGAAGTTATTAAATAGATTTTTTTTTTTTTTTTTCAAAAATTAGCCATTGAACATTGCCATAGAGGAGGAGGTAGTTGGGACCTACAGTTTCATGCCATTTCCGAAGTGCAAATTTTTTCGACTGAGAGAAAAGCAAGAGATTGTCTCATGACAATTTTCCTGTTGGATGTTTGTCAGACGTTCGTGAGAGGTGGTCGCGCACTTTACCACTAAGCAACGCCGCCCACAATTTACATGCATTTATATACAGACCCTTCGCAGGCAGGTACTATAGCTGGAAGTCGGAAAGAATGCATAGGTTTGCTTATAAAGTTGAGATCCATCATAACCGTTTTCAATATCGGTGCCTTTATGTGGCCTATCCATAAAACATCTAAATCTAGATAAAAACTTTCAAGTAAACTCCTCTAAATGGAACTAAACACAAGGGCTACGTTAAGTCGAGTAATTTATTAATTTCTTAGCAAAAAAATACTGAGATGCCAATTACTTTTCAGGCACTGGCACTGCCTTTTTTATCGGCAACTGATGGTTTAACTTTCATTTCTTCGTAACTGTTTCGCTTCGTTTGTTATTGCCATGGGTTTATACTATGAAAACTTTTAGTTGCATGTGTGCGCGTAGTAGCAACCATAATGGAACTCGTGCGGAACTAAAAATTGTATGTCAACAAGCGGTAACACAAAATATCTAATAGGTCGCAGTTGGTCCAATAAGGACCTCATATGCTACTCAATACATGCTTTGCGATTGCTTTTGTCCTGTATGTCTAGTCCGATGTTCGGCAAAACAAACAAAACAAAATTTTTGCCTGTAGAAACTTTGTGAATCTTTTCGCTTCTCAATAATCTTCTCCCGCCATTTCAATGTCAGTGTCAAAACTTTTACTTAAATTTGTTGTCCTGTCCTCAACAATAATGCTGGCAAAATGTTTGTAGAGATTCAAATTTGTTTCAGACATTCCTGCGTAATTCTTCACTAGCAAAACTATTGTTTTAAAATAAAATCATTGTTTCCTAGTAACACACACGTAACGTGAGTTACCGAGATCATGTAATGTGGGTTACATTTGTTTCGAATTAAAAAAAATATATTAAGACGTACTAAAGTTTAGTGTTGGTTATTGACACTAATAACTATTCTACGATCTTGTGTTATGGTATTAGTTGCCTGCTTTTTTTTTGTCAGAACAAAGTTTGAAACTAGATATAGAGTACTATATCGGCTGATGTAACATGAGTTACCAAGTTTTTTTTGTAACTTTTTGGATTTGTTTCTTTTACTAAATCAGCCTGCTTAGTGGTGCCATATTTTCCTATTTTGTATTGTAATGTATGGAGCACTTGAGTAGAGATTTATTTCTTGTTTCGAAGTACAAAGTAACATGGGTTACCATGTAGTTACCATGGAATTAACCTTCTTGGTTTCCATTTGACCAAGGTAAGTTCTGTATCAATGGAAGACTTTCATTTTTGCCGCTTTGTACTGCATCTATCCAAACAGAAATGTTCTTAATTATCATCGGATCGGGTACCTACTGTGAAAATTTAGGAAATAAATGCTGACTTTAAAAAAAATTCATTGAAAGCTAGGTCCCCTTGGCATCACTGTCAATGCAATTCGCATGACATACTTTTAAAATTTTTAATTTCTTACATCATCCTCTTGAAAAGAAACTATTTCATTCATTGAGTTCATTTAAGTCATTTAATGCACATGTAGTGGTTTCCAAACAATGTTAGACAAAACCTTCACAATTCTATGTGCATCCACCGCTAATGAATAGACATCAAAGTAAGACTTTCACCCAAATTAAAACGCGATTCCGCTTGCCTTTGAATGTTTCTACCCCCCACCACTGCCAACTGTATCCTGTTTTTAATTTAGAACAAAACTATTGCTTTTTTCGTTTACTAGGTCAACCAACAAACCAGAACCAACCAACCCCTCAACACTACCACGACAACGTTGAGATACATTTTCCATTCCAGTAATTTTCAGGTCAAAAATGCATTAATTCTCTTGCTCCTCTCTCTCCTGCCCGTTTTACTATGGTTCCTTGCTCATTACTCGTACACCTTTCTTCACACATTTCACCCAAAACTGCTTAAAAGAAATAAAACACGAAACTGTGCCAAATTAAGTGAAGATATTTCCGTTTGCTTGTTTTTTTTTTTTTATTTATTTAAGTACTCTGCAGCTGCATAAAAAGCTAAAGTAAATGTTAAGTGTAAACAATATAAAGTTCTACGAGTAATTCATTTGCTTTTCTCCCAGGGACGACGAAGAATCTATATAAATGTGCTGAGAGAAAAAAAAAAAAAAAAAAGCGAGAAGCGAAATTTTAATGGCCACCTATTTAAATAATTAAAAGACCAGGAATGGGGTTGACTCGGGCTTTTTGTAGGTCAACCACCAGCAGTGCGCGCCCCATCATTAAACATCATCCTTCCGCGTCGTTGTCGTTGTCGTCCGCATTTGACTGCCGCTACAACTGCTACCACACTGCTTGCTCTGCTCTGAGTGATTAATGTCAACGCAATTAAAAGAATTGTAAAATTTATAGCTGCCGGTCTTGTTGCCTCTTTTTCTTTTTTCTTTTTTTTTTTTTTTAATTACAGAGCAGCTTTATAGGTTTCAAGGTTCAAAGCGGGTGGTGAGGACTTGCTTATACACATTCATTTCATTTTCATCGTCCTTACAGAAAAAATGACTGAACAAAAAAAAAAAAAAAAACATTTCATTTGAGACGATTCCAGGACATTCAAGGACAAGCACCAACAATCAATAGTTCAATAGCGAAATGCATTTCCATTGCATGACAAATTGCCAACTTATTGGGTTTTTGGCAAAAATTCCATTTTCCTTGTTTGTTTTTGCCACCGCCTACCGTACCGTTTCGAATGAAAATGCGATTTCACATCGTGCAACGTTCAATGAAAAGAAAAACAAAATGTAATTGGTTTCCATTTCCAATTGAAACCACAACAACGAGTACAACGAGTAACAAAACCATTACTGAGCGAAACTGAGCGAAATAAAGGAATGGAATCCAAACCCCCCCTCAGAAGCGTCATCAACCCCGAAAATCGGACTACTGACCGAATGAAATCGATGACTTATAGCTACTTTGGACTCCTTGCCCTGCACTTTGTGTGTAAATAGCTAGCTACTGGCGAGCGAGAGTAGATGTAGATCCTGTTTCATACAACAAAAGGTCAGAAATCAAAATATCCCTGAAGCAGTATGTTTCTTCTCTTTTTGGACAGATATTCCCTTCTGCAGAGGGCTGTTGCTGTTGAATGGCCAAAAATACATGCCAACAAACAACAACGATTCGATTTTAAGGAGGATGGCCCGCTTTAAATGGACGTTTCACTTGGTTTCTCTGCAGCAATTACCCTCAAAAATAAAAACCACAAATCATTTGTCTCGGGTCCTTTAGTGTGAGAGTGTAGCAGGAGGGTAGTGCTTGATTGTTTTTTTTTTTTCGATATTTTTCGGTTTTATTAGCTTTGAAAGTGCCATATACACAATAGAGAGACTGTTTGGTTCGTTTGTAGAGAGATGGATGGCAGGGTGGTTGGCTAGGCATTCTATTTTCTCGGGAAAAGATGAAAAATTGGAACGCTATCGATTTGAAATATTGAGATTGATGATTGGAAGGAGGAAATTATTTTGTGTGTGTGTCCTAGTTCAAGTGTGCAATTTTTGTGTATTGTGGAGGGTATTTTGAGTTTTTGGCAAATGACCTCGTTTGACTTAATACTGAGTGATGGAGGGAGGGACTTTGAAATTGACTATTTAGGAAAATGCAATTAATGGTGGAGGATTTTTGCTCTTACTACAGGACGCAATGAATTTCACTTGAAAGCTATTGAGTGGGAAAGTTAAAAATAAATATTTATAGATCTAATATTGGTTAATGAATTTTAATTTTTCAGTGATGAAAAGAATATGAATAGAATATGAAATAAGGAACGACAATAGATCTGAGGTTATTTAACTCTTCTAGTCTAGTTTCCCATAGAAATTTTGTCTCTTTTGAATGTCCCCAGGCAGCTTATTCTATTGCAAATCAGTGGAAAAAGTTTATTGATTATAGTTCGGAATCTCTCCCGCTAATAAATATGAAATTTTCATTGCATACCCTCTGGTGGTTTGGTGTTATTACTTTTCATAATCGTCCTGCACCTGTCACGTCTAGGATATGTCATTGAATCCGATGAGTTTAGATTTTACTTTCATATCCCATCGTGGTATGTTTCACACCACTGTAAACTGAAATTAGACTAATATCTAGCACCTGAAAGTATATCATACTACGATATTTTCAGATTTCATTGCATACCTCTTGGTGCCAAGATTCTTAATAGTAGTGAAAACTATCCTATCGAGTCAGTTGTCTAACGTGTATATAAAATGTTATATGCACTACATGAAAAGAGCAGATAAAATAACAAAAGATCGCCATGAAAAGATTGTATAGAAAGTATACGCATGATGGTGAAAGTAGGTGGTATTGAGTGACTAGCGTTATTTTGACAAACTGGGCAATAAATATATTCAGACGGAAGTTCCAGTCTTAGAAGTAGAGGTAACAACGTTTGTTTATAGGGATGAATCTTTTCTAATTAGACCCGCACATTTTTTTATGAAGACAATGTGGCAAGAGGTAAATTCATGGATGTTACTATAAATATCATGACGAATACATTCCAAGTAGTTCATTAATGCGAAAAAGAATTTTCTGGAACCTTTGACACTTTTTGCAATTAAAATGAAGGTGTCGAGGATAGTTAAGCATCTGGTAGCTTAATTTGACGCTGGACTAACTTCAAATTATTACGTTGAAGTGATGATTCGGAAGGTGAAAAGGGCGTTATACCAGAACAAAAAAGATGGAGAATATCACTGAGGTCAGCAAAATGTCAGAGAAAACCGTAAAAAAGGCACTAAGATAGGGTTTGAGATACGCACTACTTGGTTTTCTAGATGATGGACTTTAACTGAGTATTAAAGGATGAGTCCATGAGTGATGCACGCGCTGGATCACTTATGAGAGACTAAGGTGATGGGGGAAAATATTTTACTAACACCAGACAATCAAGCGGCGCTCAGTCGCACGGAACGGACGGAAGCTAAAATATCACCGGTGATGGAAAGCGTAAAGAAAATCAATGAATGTTCAACTCAAAATGTGTTGACAATAGATTGGGTAAAGGAACACATGAGGTTCGAAGGAAATGAAATGGCCGGCGGACACACTGCCATAGCAGCATTCTCAGAATTGTTTGACTGTGTACCATTTCCTGCTCTAGGCAGAGCAACAGTGAGGAAAATGATAGATGCCACTATTGAAGAACGAAAACCGCGGTTAAACGTGGAGAAGTCAAAATGGCAATTAGAATATTGGTGGGCTCCAACAGAAGAGAAATTCGAACCGTGCAACACTACACGCTCAAATGGATACCAGCTAGAGAAGCCTGGAGGATATGGAGACCGTGGCAAGTACATCGTGTCAATGTCAGATAATAACTAGCAAAAGAAGAGAAGAAGAAGAGAATGATTCTGGGAAAGATGTCTTGTAAAGTGGAGATGAAATAGGACCTAACAAAATGGCTTGATTTATTACTTTTTTAATAAATAAATACATAATGAGTATGTACCTCCATACAATCAGAAACAGATCCTAGTGTTTAGTAACGTCGAGCGATAATGCAAATGCGATGATTGGATATTCATTCGGTTTACGCGAGCTATGAGTGTTCAGCAATCATCTCACTGTAAGAAACTTCAGAATGCATCACAAGAAATTGTTTATGTAAGAATAAGTCGTCCTATTATTAAAGCTAATTTAAAGACACAATCCCTCTTCAAAGACATTTCATCACCAACACCATCACCGCAAAAAGCCCACATCAAAGGAATACAAGTAGAAAATTAAAAATTCATCTCACAATCGAAGTCAACATTAAATATTCATCTAATATCTCGTAAGTACTACCCAAAGGTAGTAATTATCTACACCCACAAAAATCGTTCGAAATATACCATTCAAAGCAAAAAAAAAAAACATGCTATGGGTAAACCATCCTTTTGCAATTTTGCAAATAATAATTCCATTTCCGAGTTCATCCTTTGAAATATTCACACTATTTTCACGCACATACGCACAAAATCCGAAATGGTAGCTACTCGTAATTGGAAATTTTTAGCTTCCACATCACGTAGGAATATACGTTTCAGAGAGTGCTATTGGTGCATGCACATTCAGACAAGATTCGTTTCAGATATCTCCGATATTGACACATATAAATTCACTAGCTCTATAAGTAATCAGATACTACAGACTACAACTCTGACATTCATCACACGATGACAGCAATGAAATTGAAAAATTTTACTATCCTCTTTGATCTCGGACACAATCTTTCAGCCAGTACTTTGGCCTAATCACCATATTTTGAAGGCAGCACCATTGTGCGTATGATATATCCTGTCTTAGAATGTATCAACTTTACAATGATCATCCACTGGTTACATATAAAATCCATCCTCGCACAAAAGAAAGGGGATAGTGCTCATGTGAGCTATACCTACTCGTATATACAACTTCCACTAGGAGTGGGACATAAATAAGGATATTGTTCGGTGAAATGCAATAACACACACATACCACACCCAGGTCATTCTGTGAACAAAAATGATCTATAACCCTCTCTTGTATCCTGTTAATGGATGTATCTACCGTGCGAATGGAGAGTGCTGCTCCACAACTAAAACAAATTCATTTGCTTCTGATGAGTGCGAAAGTACCGTCCATTCAGGGGTGAACAAGAGGCTTATACTGGTGGTTTTAGTACCACCGACCATTATGGATTACCACCGCCACCAGGCAATTGGATACTCCTTTGCAACATTTATCCACCATGCCATGCCACCCGGGCTGGAATATATAGGTAGAGTATCTTTCAAGTTCAAATCGCCTTCCCACTCATTTGCTTTTGAGTGTGCGTGGACACAGTATTTTCCCTTCGAATATTATCCATAATCCTTTATTGCAATTATAGTATCCAGTTACATTCCATCGGTGGGTGGGTAAAGAACAAAACAAAATCAATATCTCTGAACATACACAAAACACTTGTTTTGCCATCCCCCATGCATGGTAATCAGAGAATCAGATCGAGCGATACAAAGTACAAGCACCAACTGTATAGAGTGGAAGGATAAAAAAAAAAAAAAGTAATCCTTACAAACACATTTTCGGTTTTTAATCTACCCACACCCATGCAGAGATAACCGGGGGGAGGGAAAGGATTCCTCTTTTACGGTCGTCCCGGGTCAGGGTGGAATTACACACTTTTTTTCTTTCCCCCTGCAGCTTGGGAAGGGTTGTTTTATATCCTTCTTCCCACAAAAGAATGAAGACTAGAGTGGGTGTGCAAAAGAGTCTTCTTGAGGCTTTACATGATTTTTTTTTTTTTTTATGATTTTATTGCTCTCGCACATAAATATTCCTTTCGCGCACACACACAGTTTCAATTCAATTCATACTGCTGTGGGTCCATATCCTGGAGGTAATAGATAAATACCCTTTGATTATTACTTTTCATTTAAGGACCCTGTGTATAGATGTAGAGCAGCAGATACATTTGTTAAAGAGAGGGCTTGGGGTTGTAGAGGAAACTCTGTGCTTTATGGTAATGTTCCGGAGCGGTTTTCTTTTGGATTTTTTATTTTTTTTTTTTTTATGGTAGCGGCTACTGTATATTATAATTTTATGCTTTTTTTTTGGGATTAAAAATTGATTTTTATTGGCACGCGTTTAAGTAGAATGGGACGAAAGGTTACAAAGATTGAAAGATGAGGTTGGGTTTGGGTGAATGGATTTCCTATAAAAATAAACATATCAATGAGAGAAATGTGTGCCTACAAAGGAAGTGGACTTGGGTATCCGTTATCTTTGAAAAACGATTTGTTACTACAAAAAAAAAAAAAAGGTAGAAGACGGAAGGATGAAATGATGACGTTTGGTTAAAGGTGAACTAATATTAAGACACAAAATATGTCTGGTTTTCGTGTAGCTCTTCTTTAGAAGTTTCTTTGTGTACATGAATGCACCATTAAGCTACTTGGCATAGTTTAATAAAGGAAATCCTGATTTAAGCATGCGGCCTTTAAGTTAGCATCAAAGAAGGGAAAACTAAAAAAGAGGCAAATATTTTTATTGCAATGCTCTCAACACAGAGACAGTTGTAAAGTTATCACGTCGAAATGCTTCACTCGATCAGATTGTTGCTACAGATAGACTTATCCATTCCAATTTCACCTATAAAGCGTTGGTGTCCTATTCCGAACGATCCACAATACGACACTGACATCTAAACTCATTGGTCAAACACACAGGAAAAATACAATCCGCTTGGAGCAGATCGTATTATACCAAATCCCTCATGTGCCAATCCATCGATAATAAAACAGGTGTGGAGTTGTGAAATTCATGATACATATGCAACGTTATTTTGCAAATCGGAAGATATTTCATCGATTTTTAATTGATTTTACAAGGTGGGGCAAAAGTAACGTCATAATGTGAATGCACCACAATTTTTGCAAATGGCGTCAAATGTCATTGTGCTTTGACATTTATATTGTAGACAGATAGAGAATTAGTTGACAACAAGCAATGGAGCGATACACACCTGAAGAACGCGGAATTCTTGTTACTGTTTATTTGACCAATTTCCGGTCTGTTGTTTTATTCATCGTTTTCCTCGTCGTCCTGCACCAAGTGCGCGAACAATTAAGCGTTTGGCTGAGCGTCTCGTGTAAACTGGATCCACTAGAGATGTGAAAGTGACTGTTTGGCGCGGCATTTCCAGTGAAAAAGTGATTGGCCCTTATTTTTTTGAGGACGCCGACGGCACCACCTTAGCCGCAACTGGTGAGCGCTACAGACAGATGTTAAACGAGTTTTTTTGCCGCAAGTTGCTGAATTGGGTCTCCAGCATTGTTGGTTCCAGCAGGAAGGGCAACGATGAAGATTTTGAATCACCAATTTCCGGGTCGTGTGATCTCCCGTTTTGGGGATTGAACTGGCCGGCCAGATCGACAAATTTGACAGCGCCAGACTTCTTCCTTTGTAGATTGTTGAAATCTCACGTTTACTACGACAAACCACAAACCTTGCAAGTCTTGAAAGTCAACATTGAAAAAGAAATCACAAATTTGGAGACAGATGTTTTGCGAGTAACAATTCAAAATGCCGTAAAACGAGCACAAATTTGAATCTCCTCAAGTGGTGGTCATTTGAACGATATAATTTTTTCAACTTAATGTCATCAATTTTACAAATAAACTTTCATGAAAACAGAGCCCAATTGTTTAGCATTTTTTTGCCCCAATTTGTATTAGAAAAAAAAAAAAAACTTTTTAAGGACTTTTTCTTAGCGGAAAGTGGAAAGTATTCTGATGAGACTTTCAAAATAAGACCAAGCCATCACCGAAAATAACTTTAACAAAGCAGAATCGATGTTGCTTAAACGCCCTCAAAAAGTGGGCGTGTTCCTACACAATGTTTGGACAAATTGTAGAAAATATTAACCTCTATATATTTTTTCTTACAAATTTTTTCAGTTGTTTTTGGAAAAGTGTGCGTGTCAGTAGGCGGATTTGAAAAAAATGTTACACACGGATTGCTTTGGATTTCAGAAAGCTTGTATACAAAATTTCATCTTCATACTTCTAAATTTAGGATACAAAAACTGGTGACGTACAGACGGATGGACTGTGATGTATAGATTGGTGTAAATGTGTCAAAATATACAACACATGCAAAAAAAAGGCAGCACCCGAGTAAAATAGGAAATTTTGACTTTGACCTGTTCAGTTTCAATTTTTTTTTTTTTGTATTGAACGGGGACAACCCTTCCTTTATCGAGTAATTAGGATTCGTAATAGTTTTTTGATTTATTTGTGCGCAATGTAGGTAGTTAACAAAATTTTAAAAGGCTCAAATCCTGGCTTTTAAGGAGGAAGGTGAATAGATGAGAGTCGACCATAAGAAGATTTTTTAAATAAAATCCCAAGAAAGTGGTATTTTAGAGAGAAAAAGTGGAAGCACTCATAAAAGATGCACTACTCTTAGAATCGACGACCATATAAAGAGGACAACACTAGGAAAGGTGTACCCGAGATGGCTGACAAAAGGTCATACTATTCTTAGATAAGTCCAAAATCAACCTGAAATTTTCAAAGGGAAAGACCACAGTTCGACGTCGACCTGGAGAACAGTTGAAGGAAGAATGTGTAGCAGCTCGTCCAAAAAGTTCCAAAGGTGCCATGCTTTGGGAAATAAAAACTGCCGGTGAAGTTGGCACTCTTCGAATTATGAATGGATCCATAAATGCAGTACAATACATAGAGGTCATAGAAAATGGAGTGGTTCCCACTATGGAGGAAGCTTAGGACGATTCCGCACCTTGCCATCGTGTTAAGACCGTAAGTAAACTATGAACTTTTCACTGTTATCTCGATAATTTTATCAATCTTTATGGTGTTTTTAATCGATTTTATTCAATTCTCTTTCTAGGTTCAAAGTTATAAAGAAGAATTGGGTATAAATTCACTCCATTGGCCCAAAAACAGTCCAGACATGAATCCCATTGAGCACGTTTGGCATAAAAAGGGTGTAAATATTAACGAACGAAAAGCAAAGAAATTTGCAGGAATTAAGAAGCTACATCGAACAAATTTGGTATGAAGAAATATACACTTGCTACATCAGCAGCCTTTACGATTCTATCTAAACCCTTTCAACACCGCAATGAACAGAGCAGGTCAAAGTCGAAATTTTCTGTTTTACTCGAGTGCGGATGGTACAGGGTATAAAAATCAAATTTTAACATTCAGTGATCCAAACCACACTGAACTGATTTGAAATGATTTTTCTCACCTTCAAGAGCCTTCACTGAAAATTATATTGTAAAATGCGATGCAGCGCTTTTGTGGCTACTAAATTTGACTTCTTTTTATCGCAACAGTTACCAACTTACGAAGGGTCCTGGGGGATATGCTCGTATTAATAAGAATCCACCATTTTGGAACCCCAAATATAAAATGCTGATGACTTTCAATTTCCTAGTCTTGAGATGTAATCCAAAAGTTTATTTTTGAAAGGATATTCGAAAGTGCTGAGTGCGCAGGAAGAATTAGTGGAACGACTGGTCGTACAAAATTCCGAATACAACTAGTGCAGATTGCATCCGCTTAAGTTTCCTCCTTATCATCACCGAATTCAGCAAACTTATCAGCTCAAATATGCATTGCTGGACAATCGGTAGAAAGTAGAGGATTTCCAGTATATTCCGAGTATTGTTCCGATCGATGGTTGAGCCGAACTGGATATTCCCGACAAGATCGCCAAAGCAAAGTCCGAGATGTTGTCCAAAATATGGTGAAGAAATGCAATCAATTTGAACACCAAGCTAGGACTGTTCCACTCCAACCTTGTATCCGTGCTGTTATATGGATGCTGTACGTGGAGAGTAACCATTAATCACGCGAAAGTTGCAAACGTTTGTTAACAGGTGCCTGCGCAAAATCTTAATGATTTTTTGACCCAACCGTATATCTAACGAACACCTCTACCAGAGAACGGGCCAGGAACCAACAGGCATAACTATCCAACGACGGAAGTGGCGGTGGAGTGGTCACACATTCCGAAAAGGTGACTGTTTTATAGCTAACCATGCTATGTAATGGAACCCTTTAACCCAGGATGGCAGAATACCTGGCGGTCCAAGGAGACCATGGCAGAGAACAATGGAGACGAAGGCACGACAGTTGGGGATAGCTGAGACACATTGCCAGAAACTGTACACCATGGCGCGTAGGCTTTGTAGAGGCGATGATAATAAGAATTGCAAACATGCGCTAGACTCGTTTAGATACGTATCCCCGCGATACTGCAATAAAAAGAGACTCCTTTCTCTGGTATGGGTTAGCCGCAGCAATGCATGGTTCTTCGTAACCTGCTTCGTAAATGTCCTCCCTAGGTAGAAGAAGGTTGAGCGATCTCGGGATTTCGCTCATTGATGAGCTGGTGTACTCAAGCAAAAATAGCTCTTTAGATACATACATTGCTCCTGATCGCGATAGTTATAGGTTTGCAAGTATCTTTTCAGAATCCCAGGATAATCATTCCAATAGGGGCACAATGCACACGATTATTTGCCTACGTTAGCCGATAACTGATATCACAGTGCATCTATGTACGTACCTACTTTTAGCCTTGACTTAATTTTGTAAAGTTTTCATAAAATTCTAGCTAGGTACTTACGAATTCTGCTTATACTTACGAAACAAGTTCATAGATTTCTTACCTGAAATGAAAAAAAAGGAAAGACATACGTTAGCAATTTCAAATAGGCGAAACTATGTTAAGCAAAGTATGACATATATTCTTCAAGGAATTATAAAAGAAAAAAGTACAGCTTAATGCAAGCTTAATGTCATGTGTCCTGTTTCCTCTTCTTTGGAACCTTGTTGCATATAAGCTATGATACTATCAAACCTGAAAAGGGGATGTTACAAAGCTGACTATGTTTAGAGAACTCTTGCGTAGTGATAAGTCAGGGTTAGGGGTAAACGTAAACAATACTGAATTACTGAAGCCAAATATTTGGATCCAAGGCCGCGTTAAGAAAACTGACGTAGGTAAGAAGAACACGGTGGCTTTATGTATCTACTGAAAGGCCAATAGGTACCTCATGTCGTGATCGTTTGGTAGACTGCCTTGGACAAAGACGTATGTATATCGCAATCATTTAGAGAAAGTACAAAGATCAGTGGTGGTCGAAGGACTACTCGTACTACCCCGTCAGTTGGAATCGACATTCTGTTTCATCTGCTCTACCCCTTAACATCAAATGGCAACGAATGCAGACATTCAACTTAAAATAGCCTCTCTGTGATCCATCTAGCACTTCTTCTTACGAGCTGAATCAGTCTTCACCACCTACAGTCTGCCGTGGTATCTACTAAAATAAAATCGAGGCCATTATCCCTTTCAGACTAGACAGGGAATAAAACATAACCTCCCAAAGGAAATCGGTGCACTTCAAAACGGATGAGAGGAGTAGTTTTCTCTGCATCCCGGAGCACTGTAGCACAAACCAAGTGAAGGAAGGAGCAGTTTCAAATCCATCCTGTGTCATACAGGAAACTGATCAACTCTGTGATACTTTTCTCTAAGATTTCCGTAAGGTTGTCGAAAAGGCCTAGAGTTCGATGTCGGGCTCTATCTAAAGTCGGAAACATGCAGATGAAGAGGAAAAGAGTTCTCATCTCATTTATATTTTGACAACTGCGGCAGTGTGTGTTAAAAGAGATGCCCAGTCTAGACGGATGCGTCCTTACTGGCCAGTGATCTGTGATCATCTCTCAGAGAAGATCAGGTAAAAAATACCGAAGATGCACTTTTAAATTTCTGTTGTCATGTTCATGATAATTTAAATAACAACAAATTTACTGCGGACCACGAGTTATTGTTGATCAAATTAGATAAAGCTTCTTACCTTAAGGATAGAAAACAAAGGGTTAGGTGACTGTTTCAGTGACTGCCTTAGTATTCGGATTGGTGTTCTACAGGGTTCAGTACTTGGCCCTACGTTATTCCTTATCTATATTAACTCAATCTTTAGCCTGCAGTTGGAAGGGGAAAAAAACGGGATTGCTGATGATATTGCTGGCTCATATTCAAATGCTTCTTTACTGAAGGACGAGGCGGAAGATAAGGAAATGCTTCATCTTCTTTGCCCTCAAATCGTACATCAGAGGAAATATTCATTTGGTCAGTCTGGATAGAGTACGCCGGTTCTATCTGGTTCTGTAGGTACGTCTGGGGAATATCGACTTCCTTGTAGTATCACAACGAATCGAAGTGTTCTTTGCTCTGCGTGAATCAACCAATCAAGAATCTTATGCATTCGGATTGCCAGGCAATCAAATTACACCGCTAATTTAGAATTTAAATTCTTAAACAGACCAATGACAAATAGAAAGTGCCACGTCGTGCAATGTCTCAATAAAACTGTTGCATTTCTACATAACACTCCAACTACTTCAGTACTCCTAGGACTCGAATTAGTAAATTTACAACTTTTCAAACTTTATAACGATTTCAACTTCTTGTCTCTCTGCCGCCCTCCAGGGAATAGCTGGCTTTGCACTTTTGCCATTAAAAATTCATTACACTCGAAATTAATTTTCGCTTTTACAGTTTTAAATCGAAGTTGTCGCCATCCATCACACCCCCAGCCCTCACCACAGACAAGAATACTCATCTAAAATTAAAACAATCAATGTATTCATAAATTTAAGCAACTCTTTCTTCTTTTTGCGCCGCGCGCTCTAAAAACTTCCACGTCTATTAAGTTATAAAATTTTTGTTCAACCTAAAAAAAAAAAACAAAAAATTAACACAAAAACCGAAACCAAAAACTCCGGCCATCCTTCAAAAATCTGTCTTCTTCTTCATGTCCTTGCATTTGTGTTCTTCTTCAAACAAGGCCCTTCACGATAGGTATAAAAACATACCCACCCAAAGCTACTTCACACTCACTCACTCTCATTGCAAATGCGTCCGTAATGAGTCCTTGGCTGGGAAACGAAGCCCCGTTCGCCGTGCGCGCGACAGGCAGTTTTCGCTTTTCGGTGAAAAACACCCGGAATTTTTAATGAACATCAAGGATGTGTATCTTAACTTTAAGGAGAAGATAGCGTATTCTCCTTATCTTTTTTTTCCTCTTATTTTCTGGTTGTCTTCGTTGTGTCGTTTGACAGAATTTGTTAACGAATGTTATTACCAGAACACTTTGAAACAACTTATCAAGGATAATTATTAAAATTATGTTTGCAAAAAAAAAAATAAAATAAAAAAAATGTAGGAAGAGATAGAGGATGAACGAAGAAAGGATGATGATGGGTCGTATATACCACACCACCAGCGAGATGAAAGGAAATGCGAAAAAAATTAAATTAAATGTGTTTCTTGTAAAATTTTGCATTTTAATGTTTTGTGTGGGTGGGTGGGTCGGCTGGGTATGTGTGGGTCTTCTGCTTCAAGTGAGAGTGATGAAGTTATGTAACAAGTTTTGGTTGTCATTTAAATTTTTTATGTTTGTGGACGTTTCTTTGATGGCGGCAAGTGGAGGAGAGATCTCTTTAAATCTGTCCTTGGCGTGAGAATTAAGTGCTGGTGAGATTCATAAATCTTTGGATTCCAAGAAAATGCTTTGGCTTATAATTGGATGACGGGGATATTTCGCTGGAATATGGTTTGCAGTATCTTCGGCGACGACAGAAGTTAGGTAAGATGTAATGTTTATTCTGGAATTAAATAAAAGAGAAGATGGCTTTTTTCGCACCAAAATCTCATGATCCAGATCTAAATATAAAAGGTGGATACGTATCTATCCACATTAACTGTGGTGGAAAAAAGTTTCTAAAGCAAGCCGATTCGATTCCATTATATAGCGCGGGACGCGATGTGGGAGTAAGTGGAGGACGGGGGACAAAGAAAATGTAGCAGTGATTATCAATTCAGAGAAACCTTCAGAATCATTGGGGGATACAGCAAGAAACAGTTTTAAATGCTAAGAAGGTAGCGAACTGATCAACATGCATTTTCAAACTAAGCCGACAGTAAGACAAGCTCTGCGAAAGTGTCGAATTACATCTGGCAAGTACTGTAGTATCTGTAGACCGTGTAATCGTAAGACGGCAACACGGTATCTACTATCCGATATCAATGACATCTGCCAGAAATACGCGAAACAACTAGTTGGTTGTGGTATTGGATATATAACACATTTACACTGGCAAACCGCAAAGATGGGGCTGCTGATCGTTGTTCTATATGTTCTGCCGATCTATATGTCCTGCCGAACACCAAATTTATCCATAGTTGCAAGTGAAGCTGTAGTACAAGTTACTCAAAGAATTATTACATATTATATACGACGACGGAAAGGAAGAACATACGGTAGGTACTGGAGGATACCTATGTGGAAGAAATCGGTGTGCGTCGGTTGTGAGACTCAACTTCAATTTGGGGATTTCTACTCTAGGGAATGCCACTGGTTCAGAAAAAGCTGAGCGACCTAAAATAATAGCGCCTGAGATAAATACCCGAAGATGGATAGGAGCTGATAGTATGACTGGGAGACGATATCTCGAAAACTCATACCTACTCGTAAATAATTTGCTGCGAGAAGGTCAACGGACAAGTTATCGGCATTCACGAGAGATCGCTAGAAGCAAAAGCGAAGGAAAGGCACAGCATCCACTCATTGCTTTAAAAACGGATCGGTAACATTTGCGCAGTAAAGGAGGTAGAGAGAATCGACCTATCAGCTCGCAACATAAGGGATTCAAGCAACATCGGGAAATGAAGAGCTACAACTGTTGAAGCAGCAATAATGCCAATCAAATGAGATCAAGAATTTTTTTGTGTTAAAGGGGATATGAATACCCTTATACTAATTTTTAGAACAAGTGCGTTTTGTGGAAAGGGGAAGAGACGGAGAGAAAGACAGAGTGGTGTAGTTTGAAACTCAGGTGGTATTAAGTTTCTGTAAACTCCAAGGGTGGCTGTCCAGATAACTGGGGAGTATTTTGTTTGTTTTTGCAATTATTGTCGTTGCTTATGATTCACAGTATTTTTTTCCGTCCTCCTGATGTCATCATCACGATCAAGTTGCATTTTAGCCATATGACCACCCTACTGCCAGTGTTATGCCTTCACAGTAGAGTTGATTTAGCAACAGGACTTGCGTTAATCCGAAAAATCTGAGACTGGAGTAGTGGGAAGTGCGTTTGCTTGCGACCGAAACGTTGCAGGGTCGAGCACCAGCGGGGAACAGTAACCTACAGCCATTCGAGGATAAAAGAGAAACAAATTAAATATAAGATTAACCAAATACTGCAATCGAAAAGGGTTTCCTCCCTGACTGCCATTCCAATCTACAATTTGATTGTAGAACTCAGATAAATTAACCCATCGGATAAAGTTCTGCGAATTATGAGCGAGAAAACAAAATTATAATTCACTCAACTGCAATGTTGTTCTCCCCTACTGTCTTTGTGAGTGTTTTGGTTATGGATCGGCTGAGCTCTCACTGATACGACTTACCCATTCGAATTTGTAAACAGTAGAGTAGCACGTTTAAAATTCGAACTAGGTATAATGAGATCCTTAAGCTCAGTAGGTGCACAACCGCTAGTCACGCCAATATATGTACCCAGAGCTTGCATCCTGATTAGGACCGATATTGATTTTGTCTACCTTTCAGAACTCATGACGTGGGATCTAGTTTCAATCTTAGTTCCTGTTAACATGGAGGGTAATAAACGTACATTTGCATACTTCGCCAGCGAAGAGCTTAACTATACCGCTGGAGAAGGTAGAGAGGAGAGGGAATCAAGTCCTGCTCCTTCAATGTGGTGCCTACGCTCATAACACCATCTGTGACCATTGGGGTTGTGGCGAACTGCAGCAGGCTCATCAGAGAGTACGGTGAGCGCACCATGAATCGAGCGTGGTCCATCGTCAGTTGCTAAGTGACCGGCATCGCAAGCGGATATAATACCGTGTGAACTAGTGTAAGCTTATTGATTATACATATATAAACAGACGCCTATTGGGTAGTGTATTCTATTGTGGTTTCTCTTAAGCCGTGCGTGCAGATAACCGGGTAGTACAGGGGTGAACATCTTTTAGAACTTAATCATAAAGTTAACTTTTGAAACTAGGGCAGGAGAAGAGAAACTTGGCATAGCGTTCGGCACCTCTAACATACATTGGTTAAGTATCGCTGTATCAGAACAGCGCTGTCCCGTAGGGGGCGTACAATTAGCCTTAATGTAGCTTAATGGCAACACCCTTCCGGGAAAGGAAGAGATATTTTATCCGAGAAGAGCTACGGACAAAAGAAGAAAACAAGAGGATCAACCCCTGGAGAGTAGATACTCCTAAAACTGTGGCAATTAAGATAGGCTTGCAGTATTTTCAGAAAGAATAGACAACTCGTAGGTATCTGCTGATTCTGCAACGTTGCGGACACCCGGAACATTAGCAAAAAATTGGCTGCCTCAGGGCCTACAAGGTAGTCTCGAGAAACGTTCAAATAACCTATTAGTAGGGACCCAGCAGTGCGTTCCAGTTTTTCGAGGAAAGTATCTACATTAATAACTATGGGCCAACCCTCCCCTATTAGGGCCGAAATAAAAATCTAAACAGCTCAAAAAATTGTTCCTGCAAACTCTGTTTCGATCTAAAAGGATAATTCGAAGGAACACATTCTGCAAAATTTATGTAAATTCCATCAGCGAATGACTTTCCAACAAACACGGAACGGAACAAGTAATAAATAATCAAACCACTTCCGAACGCTACACACACAAATTACTACAATAAACATGCACATCTAAGGGGGGGAATTCTAATACACACCCCCTGACAGGACATGAGAAATAATTTCTTATCCCCCTTCGCGTCTCCGGAATCACTTTAAGTTATCGGGACATCTTCAAGTGAAGATATGGACGCAGGGTACAGGAAGTATTTTCTATCTTCCCCGTTTTTACTTCATGTGCCGTTGATCTATGCGAACAGGACATTCAACGCATGCTACACACATTGAAAAAAAAAAATCCTCGTATACACAGCGTGCATTCTCTACAAATTGTGATTGCAAAACTTCTCCTCCCTCTCAACCCGCTTCCATAACGGTGAGTGAATAATGCCATATAGTACATTCTCGTTTTGGGGTTGCGATTCTGCTTATCTGTTCTCCAGCGCATAAGTCCTAAACATTCAACCGGATAAGAATTCTTCCTACCACACCCCATTGACTCTTTTTTTTTTTGGGAAGATAAAAATGATAATCATATGTATAGAGCGAGAGTTGGGCAGAAGGACCCAAAAGTAAATGTATGTAGTACAGTTCGTCCGTTTCTTGGAATGTATGATGATTGCTTCAATGAAGTGCGCTCCTTCAGAATATGTGTTGAATATATAAATCTGTGTGCGATGTGAGTTCAAGGATTTCCGTAGAATTCCATTCGCATCACACTCTTCTTCCAACTCCTTCCATATTCACAACAACGACCACGAAGTGGAAGAACAAGTGCAAAATTTAAGATCCTAACAGGGGAGATTTCTTCTTTCTTTGAGATCTCTTGAGAAGATATGTCTCTTTTAGTGTGTGCGTGTGTGTATCGTCGAAAGGATATGTGCAAATGCCATCCGACCGACAGATATTTATGTGCTTGGAAGGATGAACTTAGGAATAAATGAGGAGAAAGAAGGAGTTATCTAAGATATGCAACCCCTCGTCTTCAATAAACATCGAATGCGGTAGCGGGCGGCGGTAAGCACAAGAAGATTACAGATGAACTTTTTAAAATTAAATCCTGATCCGGAATGTTGTGTGTGAGTAGTGTTTGGTCGTTTTCTAACTTAATACATAAGACAGCGCAAGAAAGTTTCTCTAAAGTTTTTAGGTCTATCTCTCTATCTGCGGGCATAGTTGGGGGCACAATTTAAACTTGAATTTAAATTCTTCGATATAATGTTCAGTAGTAATGGGAATGGTAGTCACGGTGCCACGAGAGGATCTTTAAAATAGGCAGTAATTTGTATGGATTTCAAAGAATAGAACTACAAATTCCTTGCAAGTTGTATGTTTAAAACAATCGGTTAGATTTCGATTATTCAGTTGATCTGCCATCTATTGGGGTGCAGCATTGGCAGTTGAGATTTCTTTCTGCATACTCTTTGGTGCTTGGTACAGATTGCCTTTCAATTTGAAATAATAGCCTGTCATATCTAGGATATGACAAGGAATTCGGTGGGTTGATATCTGAACTTTAGTTGAATTCTATGTTCAAAGGCATTCTAAATTAAAATTTGAGCACCACCCAGCGCCTAGAAGCATACCACAGAGTTCGATGAGGTTAAATTTCATTGTATAACGCTTGGTGCCAGGGTTTCTATGTGTAAAAGCTATAGAACATGATAAAATGTGCCCGCAGTTGGAAAAGTTACTTAAAATAATAAAAAGGGAACAATTACAAGAACAAAGAGGTAAATTGGAGGTAAATAAGGCTTGATTACGTTCGTCCCGACCACTACAAATGATAAAAAGAATGATAAAGCTTGGTGTACGGAGATGCTCAACCTTGAGTGCGTTAGTTTAGTAGCAGTAAAGAGATTCGGTATAGGTAATTTCAGTGGGACCATATACGTAGCAACACCGTGACTTAAATTGTTGAAGGATAGAACCACAGTAGCGTATATTAACAAATTAGATGTTTAAGTGCAGCACAGAATGCGAAAAGTTAGAAGCAAGATTTCTTTAATCTTGTGATGGAATAGATAGTTTAGAGGGCTGCTGTCAACACAGAAGGCACTATCTTCAACAAGTCGTTCTAACTGCTAGGATACGCAAATGATATTGACATCATTGTGCGTTCTCAGTGTAACGTAGAAGAGGTTTTCATTCACCGCAATTAAAGAACTGACGAATAGGTAGTTGTGCACAACATTAATGAGGACAAATCCAAAGCAAAGGAGTAGTTTAGGAGTTCATCTATCTCGGTTTGACGAAACAACTTGGTTCAAACCTCCTAATTTGAAGAACAAAATTGATGCTCTGTAGATCGATGTATTTGTGTTCTATTACACCGTGTTGAATACTGAACAATAAGCAGGAGATAGGGCAGTAGAGAGAAAAATAAAGTAAATAAAAAAAGTTAACGCTCGATGGACAACAATGCTCCAGGCAAAAGGATGTTTTAATCCTAGGTCCCCAGGTTCAGAAGAATCAAGAAGACCAAGTCCCCTTTTAAGAGTACCAGTAATGATGATTGTTATGGAAAGAATGTGTTGCAATTGTTCTTGCTTTACCTACATCTACATCTTTGCACAGAGAGCCAAGTATAAAAGTAGAGCTCAGCCACATTGCTTGATCGGAAAGCTCCGAAGTCCCTTTAAGGGTACCAATAATTTTGCTTTACCTACATCTACATCTTTACATAGAGAGCAAAGTATAAAAGTAGAGCTCAGTCACATTGCTGGATCGGAAAGCTTAGTCTTTAAACGTTGCTTCCAGTACCTCACTCCAGATAGTTCGGCATGCAGCAGCGGCTGAATTGGTTTCTTACCTGGAAGTGCTATCTTTTATACAGACAGCCACTCTGGAGGGTCTAATAGTAGGAATGTTGAATAGCATTCCACTCGGTAGTTATCACATGTATATCGTACATTGCAATGAAATGGAAAATCTATTCAAATCTGTTCAGTTCAGACTCAATGAAAACACTGCTGAGATCCCCTGAATATCATGAAATACATGAGTAAAACAGTAGGATCTACTCTTCATGCACGCAGGCTGTGATACAGATAAGTTGTTGCTTCCAAGCGCTTCAGTAAAATACATGCACATCATCCATCTTAAAAAAATAAATAGAAAATGACTATGACAACAGGAATTCTAGCGGGGCATACTTGTAGTCTCCTCCGAACGCATGTCAAAAGATTAGGAGATACAGACATAGATGGATGCAAATACTGTAAGGATCTGCGACGCTGAAGATATCATCATATGCATGCCATTTAGACAGTCTTTTCTAATTAATAATCTAGAGGCGAGGTAACAGAGACAAAAGTCTGGTAACATATCGTCAATATGCGAGTTCTTTGCTGATGTTAACAGCCCCTCAAACTGGAAAACTAATGTTTTTATGGTTAGATTGACATTTTGAATAGTAGTCCCACAAAGATAGCGCCTGGTTCATTGTGTAGCCTGTGTCCTTTCAAAGCCCAGCTTTACAGCTCTACGTAATCTAAACTTTAACTCGTCAATTTATCTCTAGGTCTAAGTTCAATATGTATCGCATCCCCTTTTCAGGAATCCCTCAGTGACGTCAAATCATGTTACTATTTCCGGCTGTGTTGTTGTATTTCTATTCTTAATCCATTAACCTTTTGGAAATAAGCTTCAAGTTTCGATCTGCCAACAGTAAATGGATGTAACTTCTGTCCAACCATCCAACTGGAAATCTCTCGACGTATCTATGGCATTCACGCATTGAAATCTTTTTTAATTTAACCTGAATCTATGATTCATAGAACAAAAAAAAAAAAAAAAACCTGTTCTTCTGCTCTTCGTAAATCAAATTGCTTCTTCTTAATTCAACGCAACTCAAATTTGACGACTTAAGTGCACTCCAGAATGAATGAGTTATAATAATATTCGACTGGACGCCTATGTCGACTGTCCGCCGGTCATTTTCTTGAGTAAGACGTTTTTTCCCCTATTCCACATCCATCCGTATACAACTCCTATCAAAAGAACTAAATTCCAGCACATACGAGTATCAAGTGAATAGCAGCTGTCAGAGGAGATCTATTTTCATGTTGCATGTTGTGTCTGTGCTATCCTCTGACTGCTGCAATTAAAATCATCTCAGCGGTCTATGTCAGACGTCCCTTATAAAAGGGAACACGTTTGTTCGAGAAATATAATTCAGTTTTATTACAGAGCTGGGACTGACACTGGACTTGGACTCGTCACCGGCAATAACAACATCGACGACGAGGTAACTGCCGCCTGTCATCTCGCAGAGGATTAATGCACGTCATAAGCGCAAAAAAGGAACAACATCCAACTACGAGTATGTATAGGTAGTTCGGTTTGGTTTTACGTTTTTGATTCATCCTTCGATTGTTTTGTTATCTCTGTGACCACTTGATGCGCTCCAGTATCCTTTTAGAGAGGTCATAATAAATTTATGATTGGGTTTGAGGTGCCGACACGACAAAGTCCTTCTCTTATTTCTCTTAGAGCGCGTAATTACTCGTACTCGTATTTTTAGGTGAATTTTATGCCTTCCTCCTGGGGGTTATATGACTTCTAAAGGATTCTGTGAAATTTTCCAGACTTTGACGATAACACGCTATCGATCCCGCCGATTATGGCGCACACAGCTGGTAATTATTAGTGCCTGCTTTAGTCTGGTTCCGAAATTGGTTTGTTCTATGCCCACACGTTAAGCAAACTACGAGTATCTGTGTGTCGTGCCAAGAAGACATTAAACAGCGGAAAGACACAGACTAGAGACAGTTTGAGTTCAAAGGAGGAAATTTTAATTCTCTTTGGGGTTAGTTTTTGGTAAAAAAAATTGTGTGACTCTAGAAGAATGCATATTAAACTGGTTGCACAAATTGTTTCCGTCATATGGACGGAGGGATAAGAAGACATCAAGGAAGCGGACATGGAAATTGAGTGATTGGAATACAAATTACAGGAAATGGTCGGTGGTGGTACTGGTAGTCCTGTGCTGACTAGAACTATAATTTGAATTCTTCAATTAGCAATGGTATATAGTCGCAGTGCGGAACTGAAGGCGGTTGGAAATGTGAGGTGCATTGGGTATTGCAAGGTGTGGCAAATGGAGTCATCTCGAGATGTCTCTCCTGAGAGGAAATTATATAAAAATAAAAATTACTGGTGTTATAGAAACTTAGATGTTATTTGTTTTATATAATACCCAAGGGTGGTAATCTGGCCGCAATTGGGAAAGCAATGTTTAGACAAGTTAAGGATCTGCAACACACTACCCACAACAGCACGGCTACCCATTTTAAGGTCAGCTTCATAGCCACTAAGAAATGTAAATACCAACCAGCCATTCGACGCTTTGTTGGTTAAAGATGACAACACTGTGCACATGCCTTCAATGAGTACCTTTTATTACCCTCAGTGTTTAATATTGGTTTGTGATATATTAGCATCTGTCGACCGTCTGGGATAAAAGGTCTCTGCTGATAAATTACTTTAATTTCAAATGCTAATGAGCTCATTCACCTCGGAAGAAATTTAAACTGCACAGAGGAGTCGGTTGGATCCGACTATGAAGACTGATACTACGGTTTCTCAAAACAACTGAGGTTAAAACTCTAAGACTCGACGAACAAAAGTGATGCTCCGAGTGCTGGATTATGAGCAAGAACGATGCCTTTGTCAGATATTTGGTTCTGTATACAAGATGTGGAAAAGCCCAAAAAGCCAAGGACCGATGACTAGATTAGCTCGGTCATATCGAGTAAATGAACGCGTTCCAGCCTCCATGTTCGAGAAGTAGTAGAGAACTTGCAGCGGAAGCTAAATTCTTCAAGGTCTGTTGCTAGTGGATAACGCGCGTTAGCTAAGACAGAATTAAATTTGGCCGATAGATGGCGCAACAAGTGCATACACGTTTGTAGCCGCTTGGAGCAAGAACTACTGAAGCGATTTCAGTGAAAAATAAACAGACGAAATCCTGGTATTCTCAGGAGTGTTTGTAAATAATTGTTGGGTTGATCGGAAAGGTTTTCAAGTGTATATGCTTTCGAAGGTAACATTTCCGTCCACGTTTATTGATAAACCTACCATAATTGAGAAAGTACCGTTAATTAGGCGGCTGATTCAAAGTGGAATGAAATAATGTCTTCTTTTCTTTTTGCTTTTTTACTTCCAGATAGAACTTTTCTCTACGACAGCTTCAAATGAATGACCAAATTATCCATCCCAAGCATCAAATTATCAATATTTATTCGGTCAACTATGCATCTTCTTGGCATCACACAGTCAACTCGTGTGTAACACTACACGACCCCGTATATCCAACATTGCAAAATCGGCATCCATGAAGTTGAGCTACCTATTCAGAGCAAGTTAGACTTGAGTCTTACATTTGGAGTTCGGCCCCAAAACCTTCCCTTCATCTGCTCCACAGCATACCTATACATAGGCGAGCTGTTCGCTTAATAGAAGATCTCGCTTATACTATAGATACTATCATGGCAGATGTTCCGAAGACCCCAATAGAATGATCCCTAGAAATGCGATATTTGAGCACTCTACTAGGCAAGCCACCAGGGCCTAGTAACGTATTGGACATCCCTTTATCAAAACGTCATTCATCTCCAATAATTCATGAGCAGAATCAACAGGTATCTATAAACATTTCGGGGCGCTGGTTGAGCGAAGATTCAACAAAGAAAAATCTGTACCGCGTACAGTGAAGGTGCCGTAAGTGATCGCATATTCCAGAAATGGTTCGCCAAGTTTCGCACAGCAGAAACAGGTAACAACTCAGGAGAAAAACCACGGTTTCGGGATACATACGCAAAATTGGAATGGTGAAGATGATCGATCTTTGGGTGCAGCACAAATGGACGGAAACAATCTCTTGGACCGCATTTCCATTTCTGACACGCTGCCCAAACACAACGAAAATGATCCGTTTTACAACTTACAGAAACTTAGGTCGGTGTCGGCCACGCGAGTTGAACCCTCGTTACCCACATCGGTTGGCGATCTGCATCTGTATGTCGGGAAAAGGTAATGCTATGCGTCTGGTGAGACTGAAACGGCGTTGTGTTCTAAGAGCTACTACCGAAAAATCAATCCAACGATTCGGATAAGTTCAGAAATTGACAAAAAGCGTCCAGAATTAGCCAACGTCTTCAACTATGATAATGCCAGACTACATGTCTTTCTGCAGACCCGACAAAAATTGCTGGACCTTGGCGGGGATAAAAAAAAAAGGATAATAAATATTTGTTCGGTCATATGATTCGCATCCATTAATTGTGGTTTCCTTAAATTATAGCTTTTTGATTTGTAGGCAGTTTTATTTCATTCCTATGTTTTCCAATGATTGAAACATTTGTCTTCCCTATTTTGGCGTCAGCACTGATTATAGAAGCCTTTGATTTTTTTTGAAAGGAGAATTATTCCAGAGGATTGGAAGTATGGAATCATCCTACCTATCCACAAAAAGGGGGATACAAAAGAATGCGATAACTATAGGGAGATAACGCTCCTCACGACAGCCCTTAAAGTGTACGAGACCATCCTAGAATGCAGACTCAGAGAAAGAGTAGAAAAGAAGCTATCTGATATCCAAAGTGGATTCCGACCAGACCATAGCATACAAGACCACATTTACACCGTACAACAAGTGTTGGAAAAAAAGCTCGCTAAAAATAAAAAAACTCTTTACCTGCTTCATAGATATGAAAAAGCTTTTGACTCGATAAGCAGTGCGAAAATATTGGAGACCCTTAGGAAGAAAGGGGTGGATGAAGGAAAGATGCGAGCCATCAAAAGCATCTACAAGGAAACTTATAATGTGGTAAGGACATGAAATGTGCTGTCAGAGAAATTCAAGACGTCTGAAGGAGTGAGGCAAGGAAGTGTATTGAGTCCCCTTCTATTTATCTGCGCAATGGACGACGCCATCAGACATTGCCAAGAAAGGATGCAAAGATTCAGAGTCAGGTATAGAGAGCTACAGCCAATATATCTCCAAGCATGTGCGTTTGCGGATGATATAGTACTGTTTGCAAATAGTGCAGAAAATATGCAAAAGAGTGTAAAAATATGGAAAGATGCGTTAGCAGCCCAGAAATTGGAGCTCAATGTTGAAAAGACAAAGGTGGTGGTGATAGGAAATGAAGCAGGAGTTGCAAGTGTAACGGTAGATGGAGATGTCATCGAGCAGGTGCAAGCATACAAATACTTGGGTAGTGTAATAAACAGCAGAGCAAATTCGGAAGACGAACTGATGGCGAGGATCAAAGCGGAAAATAGACTGTATGTAGCATTAAGAAGAAAATTCTTGGACCACAAAGAAATCACACAAGAAACAAAAATATCAATCTTCAAATCGATGTACTTACCTGTGTTGCTACACACTGAAAACTGGTTACTCACAGGAAGACAAGAAAAACAAATTCAAGCCATGGAGATGAAATACCTCAGGAGAGTTATAGGAGCCAGGAGAATAGACAAGAAAAGAAACGAAGATATTAGAAAACAACTGCATGTAAAATCGGCTAAACTAAATCTCAAGGAAAAGAAATTAAGTGCGTATGGAAGAGAATCGACAAGTGAGAAAAATTTGGGAAACAAGACCGGAAGGAAAAAATAAAAGAGGAAGACCCAAAACCACATGGAACGCTACCGTTGAAAAAATCCTAATAGAAGCTGGGGAAACTTGGCACAGTGGAGAAATTTCACGAGGAGATAAATGGACAGAACCACCGATGATACCTCGACACCTTAGGGTATATGAGGACCGGATTATGTATGTACGTATGTATGATTTTTCCCTTAACTTGAGCCAGTCATAACCCGGTGAGTTTGTGGTTTTCAATTCTGAAAATTTCACCCCCCTGATCTGATCTGATTCGATCTGATCTGTTCTGATCTGATCTGATTTGTTCTGATCTGATCTGTTTTGATCTGATCTGATATGATCCTTTGAATGGATGACTACAGAGAAAGTGACCATATTTGTTACTACAATAGACCGGTGAGTGGACTGCGGACAAACTGACTCAGGTTTGATCAGATCTGATCGTTTCTGTCTGGAACATTTTAAAGTCCAAAGTTGTCGCTAAAAACTGCCAAACAACGCACGCGCTCTAGTGAGCGCTTCTCCGGAAATAGAAACGCATTCCACAGACACACTTGCGTGCAGCATGCGATCTATTTATTGGCCGTCTCAAGGAAATTGTTCGTGTTAAAGGTGGCCAACAATTTTTTCTTGGAATTTAATAAAAAATATTCACAATTAAAAAAATACAGCTATTTGAAATAACAGTTCTTGTCAGCCACCCTGTAGTATTATTAACTTTCTAACAGCACCTACCGGCTGGTTATTTAGGTTTTTCAATAACTGATAAAATCTTCTTCCTTAAGAGTTTGAAATTCTCATTAGAAGTAGGTTGCCATCCCTTGGCAGAAAATTATGCAATGAAATCGGAGCTTTAATGTTGCGCAGTAAGTCATCCAATTATTTTGTGTTCTAATATCAGGCCGGATTCGCGCCATGGCTCAGTGGTTTAGTGAGTGAACCACTAAGCGGTAGACCACAAAAACAACAAAACGTTTTCCCACCTTTCGCGAACGTCTGCCAAACATCAGAGAGTAAGAAAAATTGTCCCTTCAGAAACGGCATAAGACTATTAGTCACTTCCGTTCGTGTGTCGATAAGCATAAATGCCCACGAATGCCCTAGTATTTGGGCTGATTGAGAAAATAGTTATTTATTAATATCCCATCTATACTCAGTGTACCTATGTACCTATGTTTGTATGTATGTTATGGACTCCGAAATCACCAAACCGATTGAGTTCAAATTTTCAGGCATTCTTCGGTATTGGCCCCGGAGTGTTTCTGTGAAGTTTGGTCAAGATCGGTCCAGCAGTTTGACATAAAAAACATGCATTTCTTTTTGTTTGGCACAGCAACGCACACCGGGTGCCTGCTAGTCTGTTACCTTTATTTGTGTAAATTTAGCGGTATTGCAATCAGTAGAGTTCAAGTACTAGCAGAACTTACAAAAATTGATTTTATTTACGCAGATTGGGCCCAAGGATATTGCTTACTTCTCCTTGAGCTAAAATTTATAAAATAAGACATTTCGTCTATTGTTCAGAATACATTACTCGTAAGTTATTTGTCCGGACCACTATGCATTAGAGTAGAACTTATAATATTCTAAGACGAATACAAGTGCACCACCTCTCAACTTTCTCTTGAGATGTAATCAAACTAAAAACACATTTTATTCTATTTCTCCCTCCTTCATAACATTCATTTTGTATATTGCACAAAAACTCAAATAAAGAAACTCAAATCAGATTCCTCTCCATCACGAAAGCAGAACTTTTACCAAAGAACTTCCATTATACTCTTGCGTAAACCCTTATCTTATCTGGTACTACTGTACATTAAATCCTTCCCACACAATGCACTTGGAAAAAAAAAAGTATAAATATAAACGAACGAGAAGAAAAATGAAATTAAAATAGAATTCACACATAAAAAAAAAATAAAATAAAATATCCTTCAAAAGTAAAACTATTATTCCAAAACTGAATGAGTCAGTGTCCTGGCAATGGTGGTGGTGTACGGTGTGGGGCTTCAACTCAATTTGCAAATGCTGTTTAAAAATTATCCCCTTTCTTTAGGTCCGGGTGCGCGGTACTCGTTGCACAGGTCCTTTATATTCATCGGGCTGAGGATATGGAAAATCATATTGCGATTGTTATGTCTACCAGCGAGGACATATTCCCGTGCAATGTTTTTTTTTCTTTTCGCCTCCATCTCTTTGGATTGGTTTAAATAAAAAATGGAGAAACAGATGACACTAGCATAGTACATTTGAATGTACAACTCTGTGAGGGAATATCTCTAAGAAATGACAGGATTTTTTATTTCTTCTCTCCTTTTTTTCTGGTACTTTTATTTATTTTTATTATAAACACAATGCATGAGATGAATTTATAAAATCTGTTTTTGTGGTTGCATGTCTTCCCCTCGGCCTGAGTGTGTTCATAAGAAATAGAAATGCTGCGGATGCATGGACGACGACGCATCATCCACAGAGTTCAGACGTGGGTTGTGGTATGACAGAGGTACACAACATGCAAATGAAAAGTTTATCCCTGCCAGCATAACTTGGAATGATTTCAAGTGTACATGCACATGAACTTAAAAAAATGAAAAACACAACAAAATGTGAATGTTTAAATGGAGTTTTAAAGGTTTTTTTCTGTTAAATATGTGAAAAACTTAAACTGTGAAAGGGTTCCGAAGACTTAAACGAGGTGTAGACTGACTGCAACTTGTATGCACTTTTCAAAAATTCTTCTATGAAGGCAACAATTGCAATTCTGGAAGTGAGGCATTGAAATGTCATTTAAACTATTGTCCTTCCTATGTAATCCTTCTGACAAAGCATGCTTTATTGGCCTGGGGAGACGGGGGGATGGGCCATCGTTGCACTTTTAGAGTCCACATGCCACTGGTACGTTTTGTGAGGACATTACACTGAACTTTGTTTAAAAAAAGGTGGTAATGCTGCGCATTAGAGGATGGCAAAGAAGTCGATCTAATTGCCACCGACTTCAGTCAAGCCTTCGAAAAGATCTCGCACGGAATTATCCTTTTTCAACCCGGTATAATTGCGTGGAATAAATCGTATCTTAAAGAACTCTGTATCCGACCCCTTTATAGTTACATCCGGAGTTCTTCAAGGTAGCCATCTTGGGCCTCTGATCTTCATTTTTCCTATTAATGACGTTGATTGTATCATCGAAAACTCTTATTGATTTGCCTACGATGGTGACATGAAAGTCTTCAGGCACATTTCATCCCCCCGCTCACATTTGAACAACTTTTCAACCTGGTGCCAACCCGAGATGTCAGTGAATGTCCACATATACTCGTAAGCGTCTTTTAGACCAATCCTTGAATATGCTAGCCTATCACGATACCCATTTTCTTCTTCAAATTGAGACTGTTCAACGCGGTCTTCCTTGGGACGACAGATATAACGTACCTCCTATGAGAATCTTTTAAAATAAATAAACGTACAATCAAACGAAAAACGTCATGAAATTGTCTGCATCCTCTTTGTACATCAACTATTAGCAGGATACATCGACAGTGCTGCCGTGCTACAAATGATATGCATCAACACCAACCCTCGCAATCTGAGATCTGTATCCCTCTACCGCTTTAACTTTGGCTGTAACGAACCTATGTCTAGAATGCTGCACATGGCTAACTTTCGATTTTCAGTGCAGCAATTTTACACTTCGCAACCCCCTTCTTAATGCCACCTCCTCTCCCACTACTCCTTCTGCAACGTTTCAAGACCTAGGTTAGGTTAGGAAAATGGATGCTCTTACGGCTCACTTAGACCTTTGTGAACAATTTGTTTGAAAAACCCTGGGAATCTAAAGTTTTAGACCGCTGGTTCAACCACCCAGATAATGAATCTGAGTTAAGTTTGTTAAGCTCAATATTACGTCGATCCTCCAGATCTGAGAAGAAGTTACTACCCAGAGCTGTTGTTCTTCTAAGGGCGAGTGCATGACAATCACACAGTAGATGATGAATAGACTCTATTTCTTCCTCGACCCTACAGCTTCTACAATAGTCTTGGTCTTGTTGCATGATTGCCCACCGACGACCGTTCGAATTTCCCTACGACTGTACATTATTACACTAATAGATCTCTTCTTATCGAATACTGGCCATTCGATCTAGCTGTAGCACAAGTGTTTAATTGATACCAGCGCTTATTAGCTTTCTCAATGGATTCTATGTCTATTTTCCTAAATAGTGTGTTAAACGGTGTGCTAGCTTCGATGACGGCTTGTGAAAAATGTATACCGGACCTGTTTCTAGCTAGCCCATTCGCCTCTTCGTTTCCGGTGATATCTATATGTCCCGGCACGCAGTATAGTATTGATATCTCATTTAGGATTAGTTTGCACAGTTTTACCAGCCTGGATCTTATCGTCGTTGACGCCTTAATGGCTACTTGACTATCAACATAGAAATTGATTATTTTTCCTCAAATATTTTCCTCTATAAAGCATTTCTACTGCTTTCGAGACCTAAAAGTGAGTGCATTGCAGTATATGTTTGAACAGTTATTGAACAAATTGAAAATATATAACACAATGAAAAGTGAACCATTATATAGGTACATGCTCGTTCCTGAAGTATCTGAAATGGTAGAAACAGGGATAGTTGAATATTATAGCCTTAAGTGCTATTTATTATTTTATAGACATCTGGTAAGAACTGCAAGAAGTAACATTTTTATAGCATCAGCAGGAATGCAGTCAGCAACAAAACAAAAAGGCAATATAAATTGTAGAGAAGAATATGAGTATCGTCCACAACATCTCTTGAAAAGCTTTCCTAAACATCTGTTTTAACTAGAATTTATAGGGGAATTTGCTATTAAAAATAGCCATTATTGCTATTCCTGTGCTATGTGAATAGGTGAATTTGCTATGAGAAATAGCCACTGATGGCCTCATGTCTTACGAGGAGTCAAACGTACGACAATCCTGGCATTGACGCAATGTCTTATTCATCACGGCTTGGGCGGGATTGCTCTTGGGTATGTCAGAAGCTATAGTTGTATTCGTACTTGAAGTAACGTGTTTTTTTACCACACGAAACTTTTCTGGGATTCGAAATCCAAACCCCGCATATGCACTAATCACTGAATAAATGACTTTCACTTACATTTTGCAATTAGCTATGAAAAATTGTCATTATTGCTATTCAAGTAGAAAGAAAATAGCAGAATTTACTATGAAAAATAGCGGTTATTGTTATCCCTAAATAGCTGTTGCAATTGCTATATAGATAGCTGAAACACTATGGTCAAATAACTTATACCGAACTTTTCTAAAGCAGCAGGGGTGTAATATAATTATTCGTATCTTTATATCATATGATATGCTGCTATGTAAAATAATTCAATGTACTGAGCAAATGGTAATATTTGCAGTTTTTAATTCTTATGCTTCACGCTGGATTTGCTATAAAGAATTGAGCAACATCAAGATTTTTGTCTGAGCCTAGGCTATTTGATGCTTAATACTTTACAATCTATGTATATCTCGTCTGTCAATGAACTACTCATTACTCTGGTATGGAAGAACAGTGATTGCGATAACATTATTAAAAGACGTAACGACATACTTTAAAACTCGTCATTTGGAACGACAAGTACGGCGTAGGCAGATCATGTACGATGGACTCTTACATCCCAAGTGAAACATCTTGACTACGCTGACAACGTATGCTTACTCTCGCACTGAATTATGGATCTGCACCAAATGACAGCAGATGTAGAGAGGGAGGCAACCTTATCTCTAAAGAACACCTCTATCAGAGCACGGGTCAGGAAATAATAAGCACAGCCATCCAACGACGGAAGTGTTCACAAGTTCCGAAAAGGTGACAGTTCCATAGCTAACCTTGCTATTCAATGGAAACCTTTAACCCAGGATGGCAGAATATCTGGTCGTCCGAGGAGAATATGGCGAAGAACAGTCGAGAAGGAGGCACGGACAAATGGGCACGGAACTAAGCGTAGGAGTAGTAGAGGCTCTAGGACCTACAAGGGAATACTGGACATAAGTAAGTACAGGCAAAAACGTCGAACAAATTTGTCATCTGATCATGGGAGATGGCAGATTGAAGACAAGGGAAATAGCTGAAATCTTCGGCATGTCGTATGAACGGACCCAAAACATCATTCAAAACGAACTTCAGTTCTCCAAGTTTTCTACAAGATGGATTCCGAAACTACTTTCAGTTGAACAAAAACGCAATTAACTCACGATGTCTCGTGAGTATTTGGAGCTGTTTCAAATCTATCCAGAGGATTTTTTGGCCAGATTTGTGACTGTAGATGACACCTGGGTTCACCACTATACCACTGAGACCAAACAGAAAGAGAAAATCTGGATTACCAGCTCCGAAGAAAGCATCAGGTAATGGCATCAGTAATTTGGGACTCAAAGGGAATTATGACGGTGTGGGTGTGCATTGCCCTGGTGAAACAATAAATTCTTCCTCAACATTCCTGGGCGCTTTTTCACGGTTCCGGGAATACACCACAGAACCCCATTGCTCTTTCTAGCGTCAGTACAATACACGCCCACACACGTCGCGTCGAACAATGGCTGAAATCCATAACTGTGGGTTTGAATTACTGCCGCATTCTCCCTGTTCCCCTGATCTGGTTCCATATGACTTTCATTCATGTGCCAGCTGCAGTAAACCTATTTCTTGAAGGATTTGAGGAAATTTTGTTTGAAACTGGTGAAATAGCAGGACCAGACGGAAGTAGTGTATTGAGCTTAAAGGAGATTAAATTGACAAATAAACGTAATTTGTAAACTTCCGAGCTTGTTTTCTTGGTCACGACGCGAACTTGTCAATCCACCCTAGTACATGCCACAAGTTGGTAGGTATTTAGTTTCGCTGGCCATGCCAAATATTTACCCACTTGCTGTTGGTCAGAAAACTGCACTGGAAAACGATCTCCATCAAGGGCGCTAAAATTCTGCTAAAATATATCCTTGGCAATGGAGTCCTATGTTTTTATTATTATTTTTTGTAGTCTAAAATTATAGAGATGAGATTTCTTCCTGCTCTGCTTTTCTTATGGCAACAGCTGGACTTCCTTGCTTCCTCAAACTAGATCTTGTACATATACGAGTACATATATTGAAAATGCACGTACATATCCGACTGAAATAAAAGTCTTTCTATAATGATACTTCATGGTCTACTCGACATACGATGACTTCAAGATCTATCAGCTTTGT
Organism: Pocota personata; assembly: GCA_963082735.1. Lineage (NCBI taxonomy): Eukaryota > Metazoa > Arthropoda > Insecta > Diptera > Syrphidae > Pocota > Pocota personata. The sequence goes on along the minus strand of OY720429.1, from coordinate 258,913,464 downwards.
GGAAGGAGGCCATGCTCTGATACATATTCGACTGAAGTAAAAGTCTTTCTATTCCGAGACTTGATAGTCTACTCTACGTGCGATGACTTTAAGATCTATCAACTTCTTCCAAGGACGCAACGCTTCCAAAAAAAAAGTACTTTTAGGGTTCAGAGCTACTCAGCTATCCTGATGGGCATGATGAGAACTACATTTTGTTCGCATGGGCTTTACTTCTCCAGCTCAACTCTCAATGATTAGCAGAAAACATTTGACTAATTAGAACCAGTTCTAATGACAAAAAAAAAAAAAAACTCAATCAAATTCATTTCATACTTATGCCACACCCTACCCTCTATGCCTCAAGGCTCTATACACTTGCCACAGTATATTTCATACATTTAACCTGCATAAAATGAGATCTCACTCTGTCAAATATAATTTCAACTTACGAAATTCGTTTATGAATTTATAATAAGTTTTCTAGATTTCGTTTCTACCGCTAGGGCTCTTCCATCTGCCATAGCATAAATCCCAAACTATTATATCCTCCTCCAACCAAAAGGCTAACAACTTTGTTACATACGAACCTTATTCATACAATTTCCCACTTTAAAGTAATATTATTTAATTCCCTCATATCCTGCGACGACTTTGAGTCGAAATTTAACCGCCCTCCCGCCATTCCTTCAACTTTCACACATGGGACCGGGCCGAACTCCAAGTTGGGCCATTTACCTCCCCTGGAGCAAAAACAGGGAAAATGAGTCTCACTCGAGAGACTTGTCGTGTGCTAAAACTGTAAAGCACCACAGGGATCCACACACCACATACACCCATGCAGTGTGACAAAGACGACAGATATCATTCTCGTTTCCGCCGAAAAAGGAGACTCGAAATAAAGTTAAAATTTTATATCCTTTCTGCCAACAATAAAGCAGAGTATTAGTGGTAGTAGTGTGGATGATAAGAAAAACTGACGACGAGGAGGACACGCTGGAGAAAATGATGATTCTGTAAAGCCATCCCAACTCAGTAGTGCCGTTGACTTTATCCTTACCATATATAGGAGTAGATGTATATTTTTTTTTTTTTTGGAAATACCAAGTATAAGTCTGTATATTTATGAGGAAGGAGTAAACATTAATTTCTTGTTCGTTTTCTTTTTTGGGCGCACCGACACCGACACCGACGACAGAGGATATACGAGGATTTTTGAAGAAGACTTCACGACGACGACGATGATGACAATTTCTCATTTGAATTAATTAGAAAGCACAGTTACGCGCTGTGATATGCCATTACGTGTCCTTTTGTGAAGGAAAATCTCACAAAAAGCAAGAGGTACATACTCTCCTCTTTAAGGCGACGACGCAATGGAGGACCCTAGCAGAGTAATCAGAGGCACAAATTGAAATTATTCATACACACTTCATATGAAGAAAATACAAACACATACTCGTACGAATATGCAAGTGGGAAGGAAGTAGTGTAGTTAGATAATTGCTCGTGCTTACATAATAAAGATACGCATACAGTTTTTAATTAAATTTCGCTTCCATTATTTTCATATTTAATTACGCGCTGCTAAACATACGGATATGAATGTAATTTTCGCTCACTTTTCGCTGAATTTAAATTTAGTACGATGCTGTTTGTTTTGCTAGAAAATTTATGTGAAAGTGTATTTGCGTTAATTTATTTGGAATGCGATTCGAGAGGAGGAATGCGCAACAATCTGGGATTTAGGAGATAAATTGATTCAAGACACCAAAGGTGAACGTAGTCTCTTTTTTTGGATGAAGACAAACAAAAGAGTCTCAAGCTGTTGATAAATTTCCCAGAATAGCGCTATGTTACCTGATATGGCACGATGTAAAATGGTGCACAAACACGGCCTGTCAGTCTTCGGGGGTGATCATGGACAATGAAGTAATGGGCCATCTGCTGGTTTATTTCTAAATTACATATTATTTTGACACTGACAGCTCTTTCGCACTGAAAAAATTGACAGAAACACAGTATCATATCTCCGTGGTATGAAATGAGTCGGTTTACAAACATTGGAAACATATTTGCAAAGAGAGTGCTGTGTTGCCGAAACAGTCTGAATTTTGAAAATAAATTTCGGTCCAAATAATGCACCAACCATGCCTGCTGTATGCAAGTTTGTGAAGAAAGTTCGTGAGATTGGCATGCTAATTGATAACAAAAGTTATCCTCGAGTTTGTCCTGTCCGCTCAGTTCTGGTTTCAGTAAGATGGCGCTAAGTGCCATGAAAGCCGTCTAACAACCGATCTTTTGCGCACTAAGTTTAATAATCGTGTGATCGGAGCTGCGATTTGACACTGTTGGACTTTTTTTCTGTGGGATGCTGTTAAAGATCGATGTTATGCTGACATTTCATAAACAACTCAGGTACTTAAGCACAATATAGATCGAGCTATTCGTGAAATAGAGCCCCGAACCATCGAAAATATACTGCAGAATTGGGTTGACAGGATGTGCCACTGTCAAGCCAGCCGCGCACGCCATTTAAATGAAATTATTTTCCATAAATAATCGAAAAGTGTGCTCTATTACGGAGTGCTCACTCCGTAATTTATTTTCTGTGGCAGAGTTAGTAGGAATAAGTTGTAATACACAATATAGTTAAAATTGGGAGAAAAGTACTCGTAAGGATAACAAATATATCAAACCGAGAAAAAAGTCCAAAACGTAGGGTGAATTTAGTCATTTTTTAAAATAGTAGCAAATTTGCTACGATCATGGCAAAGCGGCAACACTGCACCAGTCTATGAAAAAGTCTTTTGCCAGTAGTACTTCCGCTAATATTTTTAAATGAATTTCCGAGCCAGTAAGATTGACACTCTCTTACAGAATTTTTAAATATTTTAAATTTGGAAAACTTCAAGTTAGATTTTTGGTTTTTATGCATTCCATTCACACCCTGCTTTGAATTACTTACACGGCGGGGCAAAAGTAATGTCATAATGTGAATGTGCCATAATTTTTGCAAATGGCATCAAATGTCATTGTGCTTTGACATTTACTTGTAGACTGAAAGAGAATTAATTGACAACAAGCAATGGAGCAACGATGGAGGTCATAATGCCAGACTTCTACCTTTTGGGGCTTTTTGAAACCTCGCGTTTACCATAATAAACCACAAACCTTGCAAGTTTTGAAAGCTACCATTGAAGAAGAAATCACCAATTTTGAGCCAGATGTTTTGCGAGCAACAATTCGAAATTGCGGTAAAACGAGCACAAATGTGCATCTCCTCAAGAAGTGGTCATTTGACCGATATCATTTCTTCAACTTAATGTCATCAATTTTACACCTTCAAATAAACTTTTCGTGAAAACAGAGCCCAATTTTTTTCATTTGTAACAAAATGGCAACCGAATCACTTTATGACATTACTTTTGTTCCACCCTGTAGTTAGTAAGGTCACAACCCATTTAGCAAAAAACAAAACCTCCCATCAGAATCAGTAAACATTTAATTTTCAAGGTTCCGGATTGGTAAAAACGGAACGCTTATGGATTCAATACGTTGTCTTTCTTCTGTCTGTATGCAAGTTTTGAACCATTTGACCTAGAGAGCTGAAAAAAAATGTTTTAGGGGCATGACGTCATTGGTTATTCCAAATTAAAGCTAAAATCCGATGAAGTCCAAATATATAAAATATTTGTTTTATACAAGTTTTATTGAAAACAAAAGCTCAAAAACTAAAAACTGTCTAATCCATCTGTCATCCATAGTAACAGGTAGTTAGTTCTTGCCTTGCCATTTTACAATATGAATCGTTTGACCACCGCTCAACTGATCATTAAGAGACCATTGCGTTCACCACGGGTAACAGTTTGGTGTGCGCTGTGGACCGGCGCGGCGGCGTGATCGGGCCGTATTTGTTTGAAAACGACGAAGGCGCAACTGTTACGGTGAATTCTCTGCGCTATGGTCAAATGTTAAACAACGTTATTTGGCTTGAGATTAGAGACATTAATGTGAGCGACATGTGGTTCCAACAGGATGGGGCTACGTGTCGCACAACACAGGCAAATCTGGTTCTATTGCACGAAAAGTTTTCGGGCCGTTTGATTTCGAAATTTGGCGATTTGGAAAATAATTTAATTTAAAATTAAGATCCTCGTAAAGCAGAAAATGAATAATCCTGTATAAATACGAAAATCAGACAGGGCATTCTGCTGGACATTTTCTTGTATAAATTCTGAATTAGTGAACCGATTTCGATGAAATTTGTATAGGTCTTCGCTCCTGTAGACTTATTTAACGTTATAGATACGAAAATGCTCCACTATCATGATTTTAGTCTTTGGGTCACGTACTTCTGAAATTGACGACTTGTGTGAAAATAGGAAACTCACAATACTTTCGAAAGTATAACTATTTACATGAGAGATGTTGAGTAGTATGACAGAATTAAATCGACGAGATTTCAAAAGAATAATTTTTTTTAAATATTCGTAGGGTGTTTAAGCGAGATGACATCTGTCTTGCGGGATACTTTACGATCCCATAGGACGGCGCAGAGGTGATATTGAGAGTTTAGGAGGGTAACGAGCAGATGGAGCCGGCCTTGGGCATTATTGCATCGAATTGTCGCCGATCATCTCAAAATTAGAAAGGTTTGAACTCTCTGCAAAGTGATATGGGCTCGGTACATGATGTCTATAATGAAAATCCAAGGATCACATTTCAATTGCAATAGGTGACGGGACTTGACTCTTTCATTGCGTCATGCCAACAAATTCCCAGAGCAATGTAAGGACCTTTAAAGGTGAGGATGTTCCGACTCAATCCCAAAGATCTCGTTTCTTTCACTAGACGCTTTTTTTTCCAGAAAGACGGGTTTTGTGAATTTAGTTATGCTTGAACATCAGCGGATGGTTACTACTAGTTACTAGTGTCTTTCGCACTGCGCTTGCGGCACCTATACCACAAGAAGGCATAGAGACACATAGCAGACTATTTGAGGAGCACTGGCATACAAATTTTTTTTTTTTTTATAATTTGCACGTGTTAAAGGGGATATGAATACCCTTATACTAATTTTTTTAGAACACGTAGGTTTTTTTTTTGTGGAAAGGGCAAGAGACAGAGTGGTGTAGTTTGAAACTCAGGTGGTATTAAGTTTATGTAAACTCCAAGGGTGGCTGTCCAGATAACTGGGGAGCTTGTTTGTTTTTGCTTTTGTCGTTGCTCATGATTCACAGTATTTTTTTCCGTCCTCCTGATGTCATCATCACGATCAAATTGCATTTTAGCCACATGACCACCCTACTGCCAGTGTTATGCCTTCACAGTGGAGTTGACTTAGCTCTCGCAAGCGATCGACTTTTTTATTTATTTCATGCGAAATATGATTCCTGACATCGAGATTCGAACCGTGAATCAACATCGTGACAAGCGATGTTGTTACCACTACACCACGGCCACCCTATATTTTAGATCACAGATCTAACGCAGCGCAGATCTAACGCATTGCGATTAAGTTTGTTCCCCTACGTTAAAATGCGCCTGAAAGGCCGTCAGTTTTCCGTTGAAGAGGAGCTAATTAGGGCATTTTTCGAGTGTGAATTGAAGGAACACCCTTTGTACTATGCAAGCCGTTAGGGCTAATAACCTTTATGTCCACCTGGCAACTGCGCGAACACATCTCTTTTGAAATTCCTTCTGCTACAAGAAAACAAGTAAACTTTGAAGTTCACATCTTATCAGAAGCTTTTAATATCGAGCTACTCAAGAGTAGAATCAACAGGCGTCGACATACTTCTTAGTGCACTGTCCTGGCGTTACAGGTTCGACAAACCTCAGAGGAGATAAACTGCTTCATAGGCAAACATGCTAACAAGCTACGGACCAGCCCTTTTCCTTAAGAATTTGTGTAGTAGCAAAAAAGGCGAGTAGGAAAAGTTGACAACTTTACTCTTTATAGTATGTCTAGTCCTATCCCTTAAAATCCCCATTCCTTCGCATTGACTTCATTGACCTGACACGTACAGAAGACAACAACCTACAGCTCCAGCAGTTTTACGAGTTGTAATAGATATTCAACAGATCCCCTTTGGTATTACAATGACCATAATTTGGTCTAAGTGTGCCAGTACATACCTACAAGGCAGCCACTCAATTATACATAATCCCCGTACCAGCTTTGTCATCCCCATAAAAAAATAAACTTCAAACAAAAATTAGAATCTGTAAATCTTTGTAAACAAAATGTCAACTCTTTTCCTTTTGCAGTAACAAAACACAGAAATTATTAAGCCCTAAAACCATTAAAAGAAAAATATATAAAAAAAAAGAGAAAACAATCCAAAACCATTAACCTCTCGAAATATTCCTCATTTTACTACTCTGACGTTTCGTGCCTGTTCGCCAATATCCCTCTGGCCCCAAAAAAATGAAAAAAAAAAAACACATTTGATCTGCTTTACCCTTTCTCGCCGAGACACAAAGTTCCTGAGTACGTCTGATGAACGTAAAATACAAGAAAAACAAATAAAAAAAAAAAATATATATAAAAAAAGGGAAACAAAATACCGCCGTGTATGGATGGATGGAGGATTATTGCCGTTGATTCCTTTGCGCGCGGGCTTAATTTTTTATTCCCGCCATTTTAATGGCCTCTCCGCAATTCCTCGTCATTTTGTCCCGCGAACGGGAGAATTCACCTATAAAATACTTGTACATATATTTTTGTTTTTTATTCCCTCTAAGGAGCCGACCACATTTCAACATATCCACCACAGAGAAGAAGAAACGAAATGTCATAGAGGGCGGGGTGGTAGACCAGAGAAAGGAAAGCGGAAGGGGAAAAGTAAAAGCCGAGCAATAAAACATACAACACACAGCGCATTAGAAAGAGTATTATTTCTCCTAAGCCGGATTAATGGAGGTCCTTAAAATGACTTTTATTACACGCGGATTTCTCTTCCTTGCATCGCCCATCGTCGAGGCATTATTTGTGTTTGTTTTTGAAACAATGACAGAACGGGACACACATAAAAGCCCAGTCCCACGTCCTTCTGCTCTGACTTTTATTTTCTACTCCTCCCTCCCGTCGACACATCGCTCGCTGCTTGGCGACAAACTCTATGTATATATTTTTTTTTAAGCAATAAAAAGATTGTTTGATGTCCTGCGATGGATGGTTGAATGGATAGATGACGCGCGTATGAATGAAAATGAATACCGAGTATGTACATTCATCGACACGTCGTCATTGTGGCGATACCTCGACAGACAACAAGGACACCGACATACTGCCTCCTGAGATCCTTGACGCAAATGTGGTGCACATGTAATGAGATGTTTATCTGCGAGTGCTTTCTAGAGGCCGCTCGCGCCATTTATGTGGACATTATCGTTATTATTACTTTCGTTTCGTTTTGGACAGCGAATTAAATGTCCCTTTTACGATCTCGTAAATGGTGGAACGATCAGCTGCTTTTTTTTTTTTTTTTTTTTGTTTCTCTGTTTAATTTGTTGCTTGCGAAGTAGGCCTTGTATTCCAAGGACGATAGGAACACAAACACACACAGAGAGAGACGACTTTTTTGAATCAATAAATTTTCCTATTGGATTTGGTGCGTTTTTGTGGGTAATGGGTGGCTGTTGTTTTATTGAGCTATTAAACTTAAATAATTTGCTTTTGCGGTGGGAATTTATTGGTGTGGAAAAAGTGTCCTTTCAGCGGTGCTTCGGTGCGGGTGGGCGTGGTGGTATAGCAAAATATCAAACAACAACAATACTACGAAGCGACTGCCAGAGAAATTGTTTCTGTCGTTTTGATGTTGTTTTTATTTATGAGGTTCGTTGGATGAGGCAATCATTTGCGTAATTTTATGAATGCCTTCTATTTTAGGAAATTATCTTTGGGAGGGAATAGGATCGTTGCTGTTCCACTTTTAGTTTGAATCTTAATTAAAAAAAAAGGAAGAAAGAGTGACATAATAAAACGGTTTGATGGGCTTATGTACAATAAGGATAAGGATGTGTTTGGAATAACGATGTTTCCAAGGAGGTTTTGAAATTCAAATCCGAGACGAGCTTTTAAGACATTTCGGCTGCTACTCTGCTAGAAATAAATCTAAGCCTGGACATCAAGGTTTCTGCATTCATAACAAGTAGCTATACAGCAAGGAACATTTGAAACTACCTACAACCCTACAAACCTACTCAATTTCCTTATGCTAAGTCAGTATCAAATCAGTCTGCCGATTAGGGACTAATATGCAGATACGCTGTAGCAAAGGATCAATCATCATTGGGTATGGGTAGTGCAGAGTTTTCTTCCGTACACATCTCCGGGACTCGATGGAACAACTCAAGTGGAGTTACAACAGTGCTGTGACATCGTTGTTCCAGTGCATCTTCAAGAGCTGCATAGAAAAGGTTTTGGAAGGAAAAAGGGCTGTTCTGCAGTATTCCTGGACGTATTTCAGGCTTTTGATAGGGTGTGGCACAAAGAACTTGTAGTTAAATTGAAGAGATCTCTGAGTAGACGATTCTGCACGATTCTAGAATCCTACATAACTTTTTAGCATTAAGCAAGAGAATGAATTTTCGGAAGTAAAAGAGATCAAAGCTGGTGTGCCACTGGGTAGTGTGCTGGGACCTACTCTTTATTTCATAAACGAAAACACAACCAACTTACAGATGCTTGCGATGTCTCTATGGTGCGAAAAAAAGAAAAACGTAAATATACTTCAGTCCACTGGTGGAATGAGAATATAGCGAAACTACGCTCCGAATGCCACCGCACGAGAAGGCTGTATCAACGATCTAGAGGAAGCGCCACGTTCGAAGATTTGCAAAATCGATGCAGAAGAGCGCACAAGGACCTAAAACAAGCCATCCAAAATAGCAAACGTAGGTGCTTCTTGGAATTACGAGTATGTGATGAAGCGGACCAAATAGCTAGCAACCAACCCAGCTGGTAACAAGAGAAGAACTAATTACTATCTGCAGCAGATTTGGAGATAGAAAAGCACCTGGCCCAGATGCTGTACCCAATATAGCACTGAAGACCGCAATTAAAGCCAGATCGGAATTGTTTCTGGAACTAAACAATTCATGCGTGCGAGAAGGAGTGTTTCCGAGTCAATGGAAAATGCAAAAATTGGTCCTACTACCTAAAGGAAACAAACCACCGGGACCACTTTGTAAGCTGGATACAACTGGAACGGATTATTGGTGCCAGGCTAGAAGCAGCCATTGAAAATGCGGGAGGTCCAGCCGAACACCAGTACGGCTTCCGTAAGGGACAGTCCACGATAGAAGCACTCAAGGTGGTTGTTGATACTGCACAAAAAGCCATAGATGGCCGAAGATGGAGAGTAGGCTCGAAAAGTACTGCTCCGTCATAACATTGGACATCAAAAATGCTTTCTACTGGGAACATATTTTGGCTGCTCTAAGGAACAAGAGAGTTCCACAGTATTTAATAAATATAATAATGGATTACAGATAAAGATATTAAGGAATAATTAGTCACGGGTGGGGTGCCACAGGGCTCGGTCTTAGGACTGCTATCGTATTATGTATGATGACATTCTTCGATTATCAATACCACAAGAAGCAAAACTCGTAGGATTTGTTGATGACATCGCCATCGTCGTAGTGGCCAAATTTTTGAAGGAAATTACACAAATCAGCAAGGACACTATTACGAGTAGGATATAAAACTTGCCGAAAATAAACCAGAAGCGGTGCTGATCAGCAGCAGAAAAAAGTGAAAAACAATTACCATCACTGTGGGTGGAACCGAGATCAAATCGATATTTGGGTGTGGTGGTCGATACTAAGCTAACATTTAAACAACATCTGGAGCTTATAAGTGAGAAAGCCTCACGAGTGATTAATACACTCATGCGGATAATACCAAATGTAGGAGGACCAAGGTGTAGACGAAGACGACTGTATGCCTGTGTAATCAAGTCAGTAATCTTGTATGCTTCACCAATCAAGAAAATCGAAACAACGTACAGATTATGCGCCTTGAGGGTATGTAGTGCATATCGCACAACATCTAGCGATGCAGCATATGTCATTGCAGGAATGGTCCCCATTGACCTGTTATCAGATGAACTGCAGAGGATATATGAAAAGAAAAGCAACATGAACGACGAACGGGAACGAAGGTGAGATGGAGAAAAGAGAAGGATAGTTCAAGAGACTGGCCACGTAGACATCTGAAAAAAGAAAGAATTGCTAAATCCTGCCCCAAGAAGAAATACTTGGAGGTAGTTCCGCGGGGTATATAGAAAAAAGCCGCAATATTAGAAGTAGGTAGGTATACCCGACTTCTAAGTGTCTTTAGTGGCGTTCGAATCGCACACTACTTTGAGGCTCAAGTGTCTTAATGCCTTCGAGATTTTCACCTCCACTCGCGAACAGAAAAAATGTTCGCAGCCAGCTCGAGTCTGAAAATATCTCAATAGTAACAACTCTTCACGGTCAGATGGGATTTCTTCCATTTGCTTAAACAGGTGTTCTTCTACCTAAGCTAAACCTCTGCGTAAACTCTTACAACTTATGAGGCATTTTTTCGGATAGATGAAAGCTTCCACACGTGCAGCCCATTTTGAAAAAGGGCGACAAAATCCCCCCTTCTAACTACCGACCTATCCAATATCATGGTGAACATTGTTAACCACCATCTTATGAGTTATTTTGAAAGAAACCATCTCCTTAATGACCTGCAGTATGATTTTCGACAACAGCGTTCCACTTAATGACATACCTGTTTGAAAAAATGTTAAACCACTGCATTCATGACCATGGCGAATGTAAAGTTGAAGCTCTCGATATCTTCAAGGCGTTCGATGGAGTGCCTTCGTTAACAAGCAAGTTCATGGTGTCGGTGACATTTTCGTGAAATGGACCGCCAGTTTTTTTAAACAGTCCATCATTGCAGATAGCATTATATGGATGTACTTCTATACCATCCTCGACTAATGTCGGTGTTCCCCAGGGCTGAGTACTCTCTCCGTCCCTTTTTCTAATTTCCATCAATCCTTTCTGTTACTCGTAATCCGATTCATTCCTTCATGACAACACTCTTAACTTCGCCTTTTCGCTAATGACACCAAGGCAAGGACCTCAAATCGTTAAGCTTGTACGGCAGTTTACGGAATGTGGACCGAACTCAAGCCTAACTTTGATGGAATAATTAATTGGAGTGCAAAAAATCGTGTTGTGTTCATCCCGTCAAAAACACATTGTTGGAGCGGGATACTAACATGAGAAATCTAATGGAACCAGCAGATTACTGTCCATTTGGCTATAATCTACAAAAGTTATGTTCGTCCAAAACTTGAATATAACTCGCATGTTTGGGCGGTAGCTTCCGTCACTTGCTTGAGGTTACTTGATCATGTTCAGCGATTAGGTGATCTTGCCAACTCCTTTTGATCGAACATCGGTATCTTCACCTCAAATATTCAGACGAAATGTATGTATATTGTGTTCCGCCTGTCGTAATACATGTGCAGCTCATTCCGCACATGCATGAACTTTAGAGCCTGCTTTCACCATAGGAGATCGTTTTTTTTCCATTCAACACGAATGTGAAGTAACTTGCCTTCCTCAGTATTTTCAGAAACCTATAATTTGCAAAGATTCAAAATTAACGGGCATCGGTACCTCACTCTCTCTTTTATTTGTTTGCTTTTCAACTCTAGACGTAAAGCCGTCCAGTTATTTAGGCTTCAGTCCGAGGTACAGACAGAATTGCGAGACCAACTGTTTCGAGCTCTTTTTTAAAGCACGGAATACACGATCAATATTTTCTTCAAAATAATTGAACATAAGCGAGCACAAATTTGCGCTCAATTTGACATACAAAGTAATGAAGAAGACACTGTTCCGTGTACTAATTGGAAGTGACTGTCTATGACGAACACACAGACGGACTGACTCTCTCTATAAGGGTTCCGTTCTTACTGTTTTTTCTTCCTTGTAAATACCGGAATACTGAAAAGGATAAATGCAAGGCGACATTTTTATAACCATCTCTGGGACAAGAGATAAAAAAAAAAGAGTTATAGAAATAAATATTTGTTGAAGAATATACAGGCAGGGACCGAACCTCCGATAGACTTCGTTTTAGCCATCATATCAGCCAAGGAAGTGTCCTCGTTGGGGAGGTCAAAAACAATACATGTTCTTAGTATACGTACAATCGGCATTCATACAATCGACTCTAAATAAATTAGTCAAGGGAATTATATACTATTCACTAAGTCTTCAAGACTTAAAGGCACGGATATACAATTCGCAGATTGAACCAGGTATCTAGAAGTTATTCAGGCAGAAGACTTAGTTGGAAACTGAATATACATAAAAGAGAGTACTGGGAGGCACCTGCAAAGAGGCTTCTGGCCTGGAATGCTGCTTTTTGAATCGGTACGGATATATGGGGTACTGGGAACTGTATCTTCAATGACTTATCATCTGTCATTTATCAACTTATCATAATTTTCGATAACTTTCTGTTTCATCAAAGTGAGAATGGAAAAGAACTCAATGAAGTTGTGAATGGATTAGCACTTGTTTAATTTCTTTGTCACCAAACAAGAAATGCATAAATGATAAGTATTTAATTGAAAAGTGATAATCCATGCTCTTTTGATAAGTTTGTTTCAATTTCGTTTCTCTAAACAGTCGGGCTTGGCACTTTGTAATAATAAAACTGATATATTCTTTCAACAAAATATCCCTTTTGGCGGATTTATTAATAGATTCGTCTAATTCATTCAAGGAGTATTCCTCCGAGGGCAAACGGAGGAAGGAGCAACATTTTTCTTAGATGGCTTCTCAAAATATTCTTTGATACTGCTTGTATCGCATCCAACATAACTCGACAAAGAATTATCGAAAGACAGTTTTCGTGGTTCCTTAGCTAAAACTTGAGACCATATCCTTGTTAAGTTTTACACCGACACGTCAGTGAAGTCTAGAAGTCTTGGGTCGAATCAAATCAACCGTTTCGTTAACATGAGCAATTTTCTGTGAAGTACCACTGCAGTCACGTTGTTCAGACAGTCTTCGAAAATTTCCTTAAGGTTCGTGGCATTGTTAATATGAACTTACACATCTGACAAATAAAAGTCGACCACTTTTTGTTCTGAAAATCCAGTTGCAGACGTTGAAGAGAATAAATGTTTTCTTTTCACTTTCAAAAGTATTTCTTTGTCATCCTTGAAAATGATTGTAACTTATCATACTCGTATCATGGGGAAAAGTTATAGCAAGTCCTTTTCTCACCCATTCGATTCTTTTATCAGCCCAAATGCCAAGTAAAAACCTAGAAAAGGATTATGCCGTCTATACCCAGAGGCAGTCCAACTAATATTCTAATGGGTTACCCAAACAAAATCTTTCGAATTGTAAATCTACCTCTAAGCCTAAGTGATAGACGGTTGTTGCAGGATTGTGGCTAAAATGTGGGTAGATGCTTGAAGCAGAAGGGATTACCCATTGCCATGTGTAAGCTGTAGTCAATTCCATTACCACCTGAGCCATTAAGTTGGCGGATATTTACCAAATGGAAAATATGTGGTCGTATTCAAATCGGTCCACCACCCAAGGTGCTACTAAAATTGATGACTTTTCAGCCTAAAACCCACTTTTTTTTCCAGATGTCATTCTCGCTACCAATAAAATAAGATCTAAGCCCAAGCACACAGCTTTCTGGAATTCCTTTTTGGACAAAGTCTCCCAATTATTCCGACCACTATACATTCATTTCGTATGAATACCTCAAATGAAGCCATCAATTCAACTATTCTGCCATGCCGCTCATTGCCCACCCAAACAAACAAACAATAATGAAATCCCTCGCCTAATGCCACTGGAAGACAAACGCAAACAAGGTGTAAATGTCTTAAATCATTCAAAGTTCCTTCATTTGAATCGTGTAATCCAATCTAACAAACCGAAGGCGATTCGAATTCCCTTCTTAGCCCAAAAGGTATACATCCAATCCCCGAAATGAATAAAGAGAGGAAACCATCTCTTCGCCTGTGTCTGCATCTTGGAGCTCCTGAATGGATTAAACCCTCAGACTACATTTATAATCAGATTAAAATTTTCCTCTCATCTGATTTTGGACCGAATTAGATTTGGGGACAGCATACCATATACAAAGCCAAAAACTGGAGGCAAATTGATGGCGAGTGGTCGAACGAACCTCAAAACGCGCGATGTAATCCGGTCTCAATGAGAATTCATTTGTAATGGACACGTGGTATGAGTCGTCGCGTGGGACATTACAGATTTCGTGATGAAGGGAGTAAGGCATATGGGGACAAACACAAAAGAATGCTACTCGCGCGTCGTCTGTATCTGCGTAAAAAAATTGACACACATGTGTGGTATTACTACTACGGGGGAGCATTTAATCTCTTTAGCATGATCTCCTTCTTGGCCACGTTTATAGCCAACCTATTGTCGTTGTTACATACACACACACACACTCATATCGATGAATGGGAATTAAGTCATCCATAAGGATTTCTTTTTCTTTTGTTTATCCCCCCCCCCTTATGGCCCCAACGCACTGTGCCTTTATCTAAGAGCAAAAAAGGTTTCAAGATACAATATCTTAAGACCTAATGAAAGGTTAATCGGTGAACAAGTAGCATTACTGGCATCTGGGTTTTTGTGTTCTATTAGAAGATTTGGTTTGAAATCTTTTATCCTTTTCTTTGGGTACCTCTAGGGTGAAATTTATTCGAGTGATAGAAGCTAAAAATGTCCTGGATTACTTACACACATACTCCCTCTTCGATACGTTAAACTTACCAAACAGAGAGCGTTCTACATCTACTACTTCAATGTTAAACTCACCTGAAAGGAGAAAAAAAGAAGAGAAAATTTCAAGATTAGATACTTTTTTTTTTTGGAATTTAACTTTTTATAGGCAATTAATGATTAAAGAATAAATTTCACCTAAACTAAGAGAGGCAATCGGCTTTCAAATAATTAATCGGAATCAGTGTAAAGTGGCTGCTACTTTACAGGCAATTTAACGAGCGCGCCCGCTTTACCACCAGACAATAGCTGAGAATTGGGTGTGAACACTGATGATAGGGAAAGGTAGCCCTAGACGTGGGGTAATTCAAATTTTATGAGATCATGGAAATGTAGGTATCTTAAATGAATCAGAGATTTCTTTTTATTGACATTCAGCATTACATAGATCACAGAGAATACCAATTAACGAGTTAATTTTTATTTCGTAGCTGATTGGCAGTTGATTGAGTAAGTAGAACATGACTTTTATGGGACAGGGGCTGCTGAATGTAATAAAAAAACATTTTTCCATGAGATTGGGTCAAATTCTTTGAGATCTACTCAAACTTAAGTGGAGAATCAAATATTTGATTGGAACTGTTTCGAAGCTTATAATTTAATTTTATGAACGTTAAGATACAAAGTGTTGGCAGCAGCTTTAATGATAAGGAATTTACATATACATACTTACACTGAAGTAGTGCGTACTTAAATTGAAAAAAAGAAAAGAAAATGCGAACAGACAGTGTCATAAATGATTTAACTCTGAAATGAATCTACTTTTAAAGGGTGGCCAAAAATTAACGCAACATTTGAATTTTGCGCCATTTATGCGGTAAAGTGTTGCCAACGGACAAAAAAAAAAAAAAAAAAAAGACAACGTGACAACTGACAGTTCAGGGTTATTAAAAATGGAGTGCTACACGAAAGAACAACGCGTTTTCATTGTTGAGCAATATTTTAAAAATAATGAAGGATTGGCAGCTACTGTTCGCAATTTCGTACAAAATATTGTCGGAATAGTGATTTAACTTCATCAATTCAGGGAGACTGGATCAATTAGTGATCTTAGACACTCTGGCCGTTTTTCAACAAGTCGTTCAACAGAAAGTTCGCGAGAGTGTTGTTGAGAGTCCATGAACATCAATTCGGCACCGTGGTCAGGAATTGGACACTTCGAGAAGCTCTCTACAGCGTATTCTCACGAAAGATTTGCATCTTCATGCATACAAAGTACAATTGACTCAAGAAGTGAAGCCTACTGACTACGCACAGCGAAGAGAGTCCGTTGAATGGACACAAGTGGTTGCTGATTTTTCAAACAAAATCATGTTCAGCGATGAGGCTCATTTTCACCTTGATGGCTTTATTAATCGTCAAAATTGTCGAATTTGGGGTTCAGCAAATCCACGAGCGATTGTTGAGAAAGAAATGTATCCACAACGTGTCACTGAAAATGAGGCTGGAGAAATAATTCAATTACTGCATGGTCGATTTAACATTTTTGTGATCAGAACTAGCTACCCAAATCATGCGATTTAACGCCGTTGGACTTTTTTCTTTGGGTTTTTTTTTTAAAGTCTAAGGTTTATCCCAACAAGCCCACGACCAACCATGCCTTGAAGGAGCAAATTGAGCGATGTTTCAACGAAATTCAGCCACATTTATGCAAAGCGGTCATGGCAAATTTCGACAAAAGAGTGCGTATGTGCCAGCAAAGCCGTGGAGGCCATTTACCCGATATGCTGTTCCATATATAACCCTATACTGTATACTTTATGAACAATTTTTAATTAAAAACTACTATTTTCGATCAAAATTACTTCTGGCGTGAATTTTGGGACACCCTTTACAATATTAGACGTCTGACCATATTGCCTGGCAATCAGTGTCGAACGATTTTTAATTCTAATTTGCATTTTGAAATACTTTTCCACCGTTTATACATTCTAAGAAACCTCATCGTAAATTCAACAACCGGACAAGACGAAGCCCGTTTCAGGGTAACTGTTGAAAATTTTGAAAATGTCACAAACAATTCTCAGTGAATATACAGCAGGTAGGTGAATATTTTTGACTTCCCAGGATCCTTTACCCATTAATGACTAAATTATGGGGGATCCCCCCGATTTTTAACTCTGGCAACAAAAAAATTCAAAAAATTTTAAGCATTCGCGTGCAGCCAAGCCAGAGACTGGAGATTACATTTCTAAGCCGCGCCCGGAGAGAAAAAGAAAGTCTTCGGCTTGTGACTTGCCCAGGGAGTCTTTAAAAAAAATCGTGAAAAGACCTCTTCTGAACTAGATGCTTCGCTTCAGGAACGCCAAAATGTTACGTTATCTGCGAGAACGGTTAGAAGAAGGCTAACAGAAGCCGGCCTTAGAGGTTGCAAAGCCGGACAAAAAAAAAATCCCTGGCTTTTTGAGGAGAACAAGAAACGACGTCTTGAGTGGGCCGCCAAATTGCATAATGATTGGAGCCATGAAGATTGGAACAATGTCGTGTAAATTGCATACTTCTAGGAACAAAATCAAAAGCGGATTCACGAAAACATTGGACATTTTTTTAAAATAAAAGTGGGTCCGAACGGAACACTAAACCAGAATGTTTCTCTACAAATTTTCGCGACTCCTGGCATAGTCTACGTTCGCAGAAGAAAGGGAGAAGAGTACCATTCCGATTGTGTGGTACCCACAGTCAAGTTTGGTGGTAGTAGTTGCATGGTGTAGGGCTGCATGGCGCCGTGAGGCATAGACGAGTTATTCACGTGGAAGGGAAGAATTAATAGCGACAGCTATATTGATGTTTTAGGGACCTCCTTAAAGGTATCCTATCGTAAAATAGGATAAATTTTCAACAACATAATGCTTCATGAAATAAATTCCGAAAAACGATGGAATGGTTTTCAAGTCAAAATATTCAGGTCTTGGAGTGGCCAGCTCATTCGCCAAACCTAAACCCGATTGAACACTTGTGTGGACTTCTAAAAAAGAGGATAAAGAATGTTATTGTGATGGTTTGGTGATCTGCAGCTTCCTTAAACCTGATGAAACCATAAAAGCAGAGAAGTACTGCTTGGAACTGCAACATATGCATGAGAAAATGGTAGTTAAGCAGCCTGCGTTGGTTAACAGATACGGGATTATATTGCTCCATGATAACGTGAGGCAAAATGCATCACATACAACAGTGCAAAAGTTGCATCAATTGCTGTACGAAACTCTACCTCACCCACCTTATTCCCCGGACTTTATCCTAACTGAGTATCATTTGTTTAATCACCTAGATCATTTTGTTGCGCAGAAAACACATACAGACGAAGCAGCTGTCAATAACGCCTCGAATCACAGTTTTTACAAGAAAGGCATTAACGCATGCTTGCATCGTTTGCAAGAATGTATCGAAGTCATTGATTAATAAAGTTAATTCTTTCAAAAGTGTTTAAAGTTTCATATCAAAAACGAAGACGCAAAAGATTGCAGTAACTACAGAGGCATCACATTACTTCTTACAGCGCTTAAAGTGTATGAGTCAATCTTGGAAGGAAGGCTTAGAAGTAAAGTAGAAAGAAAACTAGTGGAGGTTTAAAGCGGTTTCCGACCCGTCCATAGCATACTTTATAGATATGAAGAAAGCTTTCGACACAATAAGCATAAGAAAATTATGGGAAAGCCTTAAGAACAAGGGGGTAGAAGAAGATCTTCTACGAGGCATCAAGAAACTTACAATGTCGTAAGGACAGATAATATAATGACCGACAAATTCATGACATCAGAAGTAGTAAGACAAGGAAGTATATTGAGACCCCTACTGTTCATTTGCGCCATGGATTATGCAATCAGGCAATGCCAAGAAAAAATGAAAAACTTTAGAGTAGGCTAACATCTACAACCAGTCAATCTGAAGCGGTGTGTACTTGCTGATGACATAGTGTTGTTTACAAATTCAGTAAGCAAACTGGAATAGAATCTAAATATTTGGAAAGAAACATTAGCATCGCAAAAATTCCAACTTACTGTCGAAAAGACAATATCGGCAACGTACCGGAAGTAGTAGTGACAGTGGATGGTGAAGGAGTTGAACAGGCTAGCAGTTAAAAGTATCTTGGAAGAGTAATAAACTGCAACCTTTTCAGTTCAGAAGATGATCGGAAAACAAAAATCCAGTCGGCAAATCTATATATATGTATATAAAACAAAGCTATGTTTGTGTGTATGCTATGGACTCCGAAGCCACAGAACCGATTGATGTCAAATTTTCAGGCAATCTTCAGTATGGCCCCGAGAGTGTTTCTGTGTTTGGACAATATCGGTCTAGCCGTTTGCCATAAGAAAACATGTATTTCTTTTTGTTAGGCGCAGCAACGCACGTGGGCTACCCTAGTCGGCTAGTAATCTATATGCGGCCCTGCAAAGGAAGTTCTTAGATCTTAAAGAAATCACGAGAAGTGTAAAAATATCCATTTTCATTACAATGTATCGTCTGATTCTGCTATTTGGAGGAGAGAACTGGACTCTTACAAAAAACACGGAAGTCAGATCCAAGCTATGGAGATGAAATATATCTCAGGAGAGTGATAGGAGTAAGAAGAATCGACAGGATAAGGAACGAAGATATAAGAAAAACACTAAATTTGGAATCGACGAAGAAAATTGTGGAAGATAAAAAAAACTTCGGTTGTTTGACCACTTAGTCTGTACGGATGATAATCGGCAGGTAAAGGATGTTTGGGAAGCAATAGCAGAAGGGAAAAACAAACGAGAAAGGCTCAAAACAACTTTGAACAACACCGTCGAAAAAATATTAAGGAAAGCTGGAGAAAATTGGTACTCAGCCAAGCAACTAGCCACAGAAACACTTGGAGGAACTTTCAGGAAGAGAATGATATAAAATATAGATGCAACCTCGACAGACTAAGGGTAAAAGAGGACCGGATTAAGTAAAGTAAAGTTCAAAAACGCCCATTTTATATGCAACAACCTAATATATTTCTCCTAAAGAATAGGTTGAGTTTGCTGCGAATATTGCAGCTTGCATATTAGCTTTCTCTTTGAAGTCGGGGATACTCTTTTAAAAAGGACCAACGAGATATACTGCAGCAGCAATCCAATGGAATGGATCCCAAACGTTATTTTTATGATTTTTTATCGTTCGAGACTTTCATTCGAAAATTTTGTTTTTCAAATTAAAATTTTGGAATACAAAAACAAAGCCCAAAGTATCAAAAATATTGAAAATAAAGTACGGAATCCCGGAATTGTACTCCCTAGTACCTCTTTGGAGAAACGCTGAGTGAACATAAGGGTGGCGCATATTGCGGCGAGGTACACGTAAGCCAAACTCAGGCCAAATACTATACTATTTACAAACCAGTCGTACTATTTACAATTGTTTCAGTAACTAGTTTAGGACTTGTTGGTGATAACCTTACTAGGTGCAAAAAATTTATACTACAAGAATCGTTTCTGATAGTATGATTTATTCAAGCAATATTATTCATCAAAATATTAGAAGTATGCGGGAAAATTTTGATTTACTAGTTAGCAACCTTGAAGCCTTTAAGAACATACCTGAAATTATTTTCGTTTCGGAAATTTGGATTTATTCCTACGAGCTTAGTGATTACAGTATTCCTGGCTATTTTTTGCAAATACCAATGATTCGTATTCTTCCGGTGGAGTAGGAGCTTTTGTGCGAGATTATTATGATGATTGTGTGGTGGAGCGCTTTAGTTTTGTAAGTGCCGATGTTATAAAAATCTCTTTTGGGCATACTCGTATGCAATGAAGATTTTCCTTTTGTTTGTGCCTACAGATTTAATTCGCAATCGTTTCATGTATTTTTGGATGAATTTAAAACATTTTTACGCGATGAAAAATCGAATAACTTTGTTATTTTAGGTGACTTCAACTTGGACCTACTAAATACTAGTCCAATGTTAGATTCATATCTTGCACTTATGGCCCAACAAGGGTTAGCTTCTTTAGTAAATGAGATCACCAGACCAATCGCAGGTACATGCCTTGACCACGTGTTCGTTCGTTTCTTGAAAGTTCCACTAAATCTATATTCTGGTATTAATTTTGAACTTCAGATCTCTGATCATTGTATGACTGGCTTAATTTTAAATGGTTTGGATAGTAAAGAAAACAAAAAGCACAATTTTCCAAAGAGGTTGTTCAAAATTAACTTTGAGCAGCTTAGTAATGTACTGTGTTTTGAAAACTGGGAGGCGGTTTATGCTCAAGACAATGTTTCTACGGGCTATGATATTTTATTAAATTTATTAAAAAATTATATTAACTTTGCAAGCTACGTCATTGTCCCTAGAAAATCTGCTCTAAGGCTTAAGCCTTGGATAAACGGTTCACTTCTTAGGAAAATTAGACAAAAACACAAATTGCTGATAAGTTGCTACAAACATCCACAAAACTCTAGTTTACAGAGTCGTTATAACTGTATGAACCAAAAAATTAACAAAGAAATACGTAAGTGTCGAGATAGTTACTACCAAAATTAGATAAGGGCTTCAAAAGGAAATCTTAAAAAGGAGTGGAACCAAAATAATGCTCTTTATTTAAAAAACGGAAGTGTTACTATTTAGGAACCTACAGCAATAGCTAATGAATTCGATGACCATTTTTCATCGGTTGGACAACAGCCGTTTCAAAGATTTTGTTCAAGTTATTGCTATTGTTACTGTACCGGATCCGGATTTGTAAATAGAACTTTCCAAAGAAATAGCTTCTTTTTTGAACCAATTTCTGGGCTTGAAATTCTAAAGACTATTCATTCCTTAAGCAATTCATATTCATGTGGTAGCGATGGTATTTCTAACATTATACTGAAGAACGTTGCCTTTAATATTGCTGATATTTTGGCACATCTTTTCAATTTGAGCATCGTGTCTGGACCTCTTTTCAAAAGGGGTAACAGAAATGAAAACATAACTATAGACCAACCTCGTTATTGTCTTCAATCTCCAAAGTATTTGAGAAATGAAAAAATATTTTTTTCAGCCCCATGCAGTTTGAGTTTAGAGCTGGGCTATCTACTGAAGATGCTCTCTTAGATTTTTGTTCCCTTATACAGAAAGGTTTGGACAACAAAAAATGTTGTGCTGGACTTTTTGTTGATATAACAAAGGCTTCTGACATGGTGGATCATAACATTCTTTTGAAAAAGCTATATAATGCGGGTTTTCGTGGTTTTATGTATAGTTGGTTTATGTCCTTTCTTAAAAACAGAAAACAAAAAGTGAAGGTTGAAACTAGTTTAAGTAACTCTAAGATTATTAATCTTGGTGTTCCCCAAGGCTCTGTGCTTGGTCCTATACTGTTTCTCATTTACATAAATTCTTTGTTTGTCCAACCATTTGTAGGAAAAATTAGAGCTTTTGCTGATGATCTTGGTATCGCATATGGTTCAGTCAATTCCTTAAACCTAGTAGCTGGTATAAATAAAGACGTTGATTTACTAAGAATTTGGTTTGTGGAACATAAGCTAGTAGTTAGCAATAAAACGAAACTTATGTTTTTCAGCCTAATTAATCCTGATGCTCCAGATATCGAGATCATATTTCATGCATCTAATTGTGAAAGGTACAACTTGTTTCACTGTATGCCTACTGACCAATGTTCTTATGTCTCCTTCGATAGGAATGTTCCTTGTGATGACAATTGCTTGAAAATCGAAAACCTAAATCATTTTAAATATCTAGGCGTTACAATTGACCGGAATTTGAGTTGGTCTAATCGAATTTTAGATTTAAAACAATATCTGCTCTCAACCATTCGTTGTTTCTACCACCTTAGAAAGTTTTGTCCCAACAATACTTTAAAAACAATCTATTATGGGATATTTCATTCAAAATTGCAATACGCAATAAGCTGTTGGGGAAGTGATTGCCTAAATAAAATTCAGCCGTTGATTGTCTTACAGAAATGCGCCATTAGGAAGATTTGTAATCCTTCCCGTTTAGCCCACTCTATGGAACTTTTCGCCGTATGAAAATCCTGCCAGACACCTCCTTTATTTCAAGGTTCTGAAGATATTTTTAAAAATTGTAATATGAATTTAATAAAAAAAAAAAAAAAAAATTCAGTCAAGGGAATACAGTGTCGCACTACCAACTTAACTGCACACCTTATCGTCCACTTTCTTAATGGATTCCACTGTTTAACGTTGTTCAGTATGAGACAAGAGCTCTTCATAAGTTTGTTACCAATCTGTAGCAGTTTTAAACAGTTTCCTCCTAGGCCTGATAAGTTCAAGGGCTTTTAATAGAAACCCCTCACTTCGAATATCCCTATACCAAGACTCCCATTTGAATTGTAAACACAAAACGTATATATCCCTCATAATCTCAAAGGAAACATCATCTCGCAGAACTTCTTCGTGCATAACACTACGTGTGTTTTCTTTGTAAACAACGTAAAGCCTTTTGATGTAAACATTCCCTTAGTCGCCCCATTTTCATTATTTAAACTCTCAAAGTGGAGCGGCGACGCACCCTTACGAAAGGCGCGTACAACTTCCCCACAAAAATTTGTTTACAAACGCTACTCGTTTTACACAGAAACATGCAAAACCGATTAGAGGGTGCAGGCCTAATGAGTGGTATAGCTTTCAGATTGTAGTGAAGGTTATTGCTCCGAGTTGAAGTGCAATTTGTCGACATCAATACACCACACACAGATCAGGTAGTTCATATTAAGAAATACAAACGAAATTAGGTGGATCTGTCCTCTAGTACAGGCACCGTTGAGACATATTAGTCGATGCCTCAAAGGACCGCTGAGAGTTTACAACTACTCTTAGATTGACGTCAAAGTCAAAGTCTCAAAAGGAATGAAAAAAAAAAAAAAAACTGACTTGAACGTGGTAAATCATAAAATATTACTGCGGCTACGGGAGGCGGCGTATGTGGAACCATTTGTTTTGTTTTTTTCTCATTTAATTTTCCCTCTATAGCATCCCCTTCCACTGTCATTGTGTATCCATAATTCTTGTTATCAGAATATGCAAATTAGATTGGCATCAGTGACGATGTTGGCGGCGGTAGTGATGGTTATGGCGGTTTGTGTGAGAATGGCGGGTAGGGTTTTTGGCAGCCTCCCCTCAAAGACGGCACAACGATGTCGGTGAGAGTGCAATTTCATGAGCATCATATACAATTGATGCCACGGGCCAACAATACAACAACACACTCTCACAATACAAAGTGGAAAACAAAATAATATCTTCCACCCCCCCAACACCACCACGCCCACCATTCATTATTTCGAACATGGCAAAGCGGTGTAGGTTAGGCAGCAGTGGCGTCGTCGTCGGTCGCGAAGCCGAAAAGAAGAACAACAGGATTCCGGTACAATACACGTAGATACTCGTACATCTATCTAGATATTTAAATAATTCAGCGTACAATTCTTGTGTGTTGCAGGATACACACAATAACAGCACAGGGGATTCATGTTTTGGGAAGGCATGCCACGTAGAGATTTAAACTCAAATACTTTCGTTTTGGTAGGGGAGGAGGGACTGATTCTGTTCTGGGATGATGAGAGTTCACCGCGACGACCAGCGAAAAGGATATTGTTGGCGGAGCGCGAGGCAGAACCGCCACCAACAGAAAAGGGTTCTCCGCCAGAGTGTAAATCGAAATTCTTCCCCATGGCTAGAATACAAATAACAAATTCACCTCTACACCCCATCTCATGTGAGATGGGTTTTTAACAACACATGTGCTTTGCGATCGCTTTGTTTGCGCGTGAAAGGAATTTTCGGGACCATGGTGCCATTGTTACAATACGAGGCTAGCAATGTTGTTAAAATATTCAATTTGGTCAGGTGTTTGTCGAGGAGTTCGTTTTGTTTTGTTCCCATTTTTGTTTCTGGATTTCTACACACAAGGATGCGGTGAAAGTTTGAACTTATACAAATATTCTTTTTATTTGTTTTTGGTTTGTTGCCTCGACTTTGTATTGACTCGAGTGGATTTTTGAAAGCAAATGGGAAATAAAACTTTGACTGGGATTAGATATGAATGAATGGAAACGCCAAAGCGGGGTGAATTTTTTACGCACGAACAAATTGGTAACTTGGGCAGGCTTTGTCGAATACGTACGAGTACAATGGAAAATGAATGAAAGGTTCTCTTTAAATTGAAAACGAAAAAATTGTGGAAAATCTTAACATTCAAAGTTGCAGAAATTCTGACTAGATTTAGTCATATGTCTAATCCAGAAATTTGTGTACAAAAGAAGGAAGTACAGAAAGGCTATGTGGAGAATCAAGATTCAAGCTCATTCTAAGGACCAACACTAAACAATAATTTATAATCTCGTAAGGATAATTGTCGGCGGGCTGAAAATTAATACCGCAAAAACTAAAATTATCAGTCTTGGAACGAACTCATCGGCTCAAATATGCATTGCTGGACAACCGGTAGAGAGAGTAGAGGATTTCCAGTATCTTGGGAGTATTGTCTCGACCGATGATGGAACCGAACTGGATATAGCCAACAGAATCGCCAAAGCAAAGTCCTCGTTCGGGATGTTGTCCAAAATATGGCGAAGCAATGCAATCAGTTTGAACACCAAGCTAAGACTGTTCCGCTCCAACGTTGAATCTGTGCTGTTATATGGATGCAGCACGTGGTGACTGACCACCGCTATCACCAGAAAGCTGAAAATGTTCGTTAATAGGTGCCTGCGCAACATCTTAAGGATTTTCTGGCCCAATCGTATCTCTAACGAACACCTTTACGAGAGAACGGGTCAGGAACCAATAGGCACAACCATCCAACGACGGAAGTGGCAGTGGATTGGTCCGAAAGGGTGACAGCTCCATAACGAACCATGCTATGCAATGGAACCCCTTAACTTAGGACGGCAGAAGACCTGGTGGTCCAAGGAGAACATGGCGCAGAGCAGTCGAGAAGGAAGCACGGCAGTTGGGGAAAAGCTGGGGAGAGCTGAGACACATTGCCAGAAACCGCACACGATGGCGCGTAGGCGTAGTCGAGGCCCTAGGATCCACAAGTGGATATAGGACATAAGTAAGCATAATTGTCCAGCAAAACTACGAACAGAAAGTGCCCGACTGGATCGCACTTATGATCCACTTTGTGCTATAGGATTTACTTCTATTTTTGTGAGGTAAGTCATCGAAAACTTTTCGGCAAATTTCTGGCTGTATGCGGTCATAACTTCATGGATGTTGGTCCAAAAGTTTGGGGATTGTCTGCATAGACACCAAAGGGGTTAAATCACACGATTTTGGTGGCCAATTGATGTCGCCAAATCTCGAAATTAAACGGCAGGGCAACTTTTCGTGCAATAGAGCTAAATTTGCCTGTGTTGTGTGGCAAGTAGCCCCATTGTGATGGAACCACATATTGCCATATCCAATGTCCTGCTCTTGCCAACAGAAGAATGAGGACTCTTAGTAGTCACTTAACAGCGTTTCTTCTCAAAACAATGGAAAAAGCTGTGGACAATTACGTAAGGGAGGACGTACTAAACACATCCCCACTTCATTACCGTTAACTCTCTTGAAATGAAAGAGATTGTTGTCTGCGCCTTCCTAGACATCGAGGGGCCATTTGATAATACTTCACACAAAGTAGAGCCCTAGACAGAAAAGGAGTCAGCAGAACAGTATCAGTACGAGTTGCTGAGGACAAGATCAGCAGAAACTCAGACGTGTCGTATAGAATCATTAAGGTCAACACAACAAGAGGATGCCCACAAGGAGGAGTACTATCTCCACTAATGTGGAGTCTAGTTGTGGATGAACTTCTTGAACTCGGAATCAACTGTCAAGCCTATGCTGATGACATAGTACTGATTGCCGGAGGAAAGTTTGAAGGAACCCTTTGTGACATCATACAAAGAGGTCTAAAAGCAACTAAAGAATGGTGCAGCATGGTTGGGCTCAACATAAACCCGGGAAAAACTATAATAGTACCATTCACAAGGAAAGGAAGCTTGAACTGAAGCCAATTCGGCTGTCGGGCATGGAACTGGCAAACAGTAAAAGAAGTGAAATATCTAGGATTACACCTAGATGTGGAAAAACCACACAGAAAAAATATCCAAAAAGGCCACCCGTGCTCTCACAATGTGTAGGAGCCTAGCGGGTAAGTCTTGGGGCTTAACCCGAGCATTCTAAGATGGATGTGATGATGAATGATCACATATGAAGCGATAGCGTTGGCCAAACCAACTAGTCTAGTCACAACGAGGAATACACTCACTAAAGTGCAAAGACTGTCATGCCTTTGTATTACTTGGTTCATGAGAACATGTCCAACTGCTGCCATGGAAGTTGAGCAATACGCAAAGCGGACAATCCTAAGGATGACAATCGGGAGGGAGAAATGCATCAATATTAAAAGAATATGATGCACTTCTCAAGAAACTCCCCCTTTTAGCAATTCGTAGGGACGATAGTATCAGGAAATTTAACTTTGTTAAAAAATTTCGTACGAAGTTAAGTAACAAAAAAGCTTGGAGCAATGAATCCATAATATACGGATTGAGTAACCACACAATCCAAGAAGGAACAGGGGCGGGTGTATTTGGGCCAAGAACAAAGTACTCAAAAGTACCAGCATCTTGCAAGCTGAAATACACGCTATAGATAGATGTGTTCAATCCAATCTCGACAGAAGATACAAAAATTGCGACACAGCAATATTACCAGACAGTCAAGCAGCTATCAAGACACTTGACTCCCATGTCATGGAATGACATTGGGTAGCAGTAAAGGTAATAAAGGGCAACGAAGAAGCAGACTCCTTGGCAAGACAAGGAGCAGCAGAATCCTTTATTGGAACTGAACTATTCTGCGGAATAGGAAATCACACCATATGCTAAAAATTCAGGAAATTTGGAGAAAGAAAACACGGCGAGAACCTGAATCAATACTCCAGGTCTGAGACAATCTAAGGAACTTCTGGGACACTACATCCGGAAGAGATTCGAAGCGTCTAGGGTGGTCGTGGTGTAGTGGTAACATCATCGCTCGTCACGCTGCAGGTTCACGGTTCGAATCCTGGTGTCAACAATCATCTATTTATTTCACATGAAATAAATAAAAAAGTCGATCACTTGCGAAAGCTAAGTCAACTCTACTGTGAAGGCATAACACTGGCAGTAGGGTGGTCATATGGCTACAATGCAACTTGATCGTGATGATATCAGGAGGACGGAAAAAAATACTGTGAATCATAAGCAACGACAATAATAGCGAAAACAAACAAAATACTCCCCAGTTATCTCGATAGCCACCCTTGGAGTTCACTGAAACTTAACTACCACCTGAGTTTCAAACCAACTACACCAATCGGTCTTTCTCGCTGTGTCTTCCCCTTTCCACAAAAAACGCCCGTGTCCTAAAAATTAGTATAAGGGTATCCTGGATATCCCCTTTAACACGTGCAAATTATAAAAAAAAAAAAAAATTCGAAGCGTATATCTGCCTTAACAAGAATAACCTACGTATCCTAACAGGCTTTCTAACAGGGCACTGTAAACTCGTGGAGCATTTAAGGAAACTAGGTATAACAAACGAAGGCCTTTACAGATTCTGCAATGAGTCCAGTGAGACTCCAGAACATCTTCCGAACATCTTCTGGAGTCATGTGGGGCACTGACCTACAAAAGATTGAAATGCTTGGGCAAATAACAACTATCAGATGACGATATGCCAACCATATTTTCATATTTTCATATTTATTGATTATATCCAACAACACTTATAATAGACTTTGATTATCTTTAAGCAATAAATGTTGACATATTTCATTACGTATTTCAAATATTTAAATTTACTTAAAATTAAGGTTATATTTTTGTTTAAAATTTAGTATGAAGCTTAGTATGAGCTGGTGTTTTAACAAAGAAAATGTAAGAAGAAAAAATAAAGTAAGAAGTAAAAAAGAAAAGTTAAAATCAAAGGGAAATGATAATTAGTTAACCTAGAGGGTATTTTCTGTATCTATGTGCCTGCAAGGTGCCGAAAAAGAGTATCACCAAAATTGTTTGCGTTGTAGAGCCTTCTCACGCTTAGAGGGAGTGCATTCCAGAGGCGAATGGCATGAACAAAAAATTGGCGTTCCGAAACCTGGTATGTAACACGCGGCGAAATCAGACTCAAGGAGCGGTTTGAATAAGAAAAAATAAGTTTTTCGTACAAATAAAGAGGCTGTTTAGTTATTATGATTTTGTGAAGAAACTTGATTGTACAATAGTCAAGATACTTGTCTAATGTACAACCAAGAATCTTATTAGAGTGCGCAGAAACATGGTCGAAACGCTTTAACCCAAAAACATAGCGAGTAATGTTGTTGAATGCAACTTGTAGCTTCCGTTGTATGAGCGCGCTATTACAGCAAAAGATTTCACAGCTGTACGATATTAGTGGTACAAGCAGCGTTCTTGCTAACATTAGCTTAGTATTTGTTGGTGTATAGCTCCGCGAGGGTGTAAGATTCCTAAGACAGCCATAAATTTTACCGATTGAGGTCCGAATGTGGTTATCCCAACACAATGTTGTGCTAAACCAGACACCTAGATTTTTAGCTTTATGGACGAATTCAATTTCCGTATTCCCAAGATATATGGTGGGTAGGCAGGAGGTATCAAGATCAGTTCTACTTATGACAAGGCATTTGGATTTACCAGGATTTAATCGTAATGAATTCTCTTCAGACCAAGTAAGAATTTTAGTAAGATCTTCATTGTATTTCAGTGCAGTATCTTCGACGAGACCGAGCTCGCTACTTATGTACAGTTGAACATCATCCGCATACATATGTAACGATGAGTTGTGAACAGTATTTGGAAGATCGTTGATAAATATTGTAAAAAGCAATGGGCCCAAAATGGAGCCTTGGGGAACACCCGCTGAAGTTGCAAGGAACTCGGATTGGATATCATTTACGAAAACTGCTTGTTTGCGACCCGTGAGGTAGGACAGAATGAAATTTGCCGCAGATGAGGAGAAAGCAAACGACGTTCTCAGTTTTTTTTACAAGGAGTCCATGGTCAACCGTGTCGAATGCCTTGGAAAAGTCTAGTAATGTCAGAAAAGTGAAATAGTCTTTATCAATCGCTGTCCGTATGTCATCTGTTACCTTTAGTAATGCTGAGGTGCAGCTATAATGCTGTCTAAAACCAGATTGATACGAACAGAGCAGTTTGTTTTGTCGAAGATAGGCAGACAGTTGAAAGTGAACAGACTTTTCCAAAACCTTAGACAAATATGGGAGGATTGCGATGGGTCGATATTCTGCAGGTGCATTGCTGGTTGCTTTCTTTTTTAGGACTGGAATGATCTTTGCAGCTTTCCAAGACTTCGGAAATGTGGATGTGGCTATGATAATATTGTAGCATAATAATAACTACGCTCCTATGTCTATGCAGCAAATTCCGAAGTGACTTTCCATTCTTGCAGAATTTTAGTTCAAACTGTCCTTTCATTCGAGGTTCGTGTCTGGGACGAAGTCTCCACAGCTCATGTCAACGAAAGAGACGAATAATATCAGGGATAAAAGGGAATTATAACTGCAAGAATTATTTCTCTTGTTCCAGTGGTCGAAGAATTTGCTAGAAGTTTCTGGCTATCAGAAACTTCTGCTATATAAGGACAGATGGCGATCAAAAAAAGACAGTTGGTTTTAGAACCGTGGCGAAGAGATTGGAAAAGTGATAATGGGCGAAGTTGTAATTTGGTGATAAATTGAAAGTTGAGAGTAAACAAGAAAAAGTAATTAGTTTGGATTTGTGAATTAAGTAATTGAAAGGAGATAAAGTGATTTGAGAGGAAAGAGACCTTGTAAGAGAAGAATTTGCGAAGAATAGTGTAGTGTGAACTTAAATTGTTCTATAGACTAGAAAATAAAGAAATAAATCTCACAGAATATCGTTTTATCTACTCGAGCCGTAGCTTGCATATAACAATATTAAAGATGTGTGTTATTGCAGGAAGGATGTACGGTAAAATCATTTTTATAAAATGAGGGTGGATCCCGTCAATACCAACAGCTTTCGACTTAATACTGAGGATAGCTCTAACAACATCGGTTTGTTCAACTCTGGTAAATTCAAAAGAGCAGCTAGATTCAATTAGAGGAGATGTGCTAGTATTTGATATCGATTGTATATTAACAAAATCTTGATTCAGCTGGTTTGGATCGACGTTATCAAGCGTAGTATTCGTTTTACCACCTATACCTTGTTGACGAAGGTTCTTCCACAATGTTTTATTTGGAAGTTTATAATTAAGGTGCTCGCTAAAAAAATTTCGCTTGGCTTGTTTGATCTTCGAACACACAAGGTTTCTTAGAATTTTGAAAGATTGGAAAAATTCTGGGAGCCGGAAAAATTTCCATTTCCTATATGCGCCGTCACGTTGGTTTTTGAGTCTAAGAATTTCGGGTGTAAACCACGGATTGCTGTTGTATTTTGCAAGCCTGGTTCTTAGGGGAACATGAAAATCAAACAATTGGTTAACCACACCTTGCAGGTAATCAACTTGTGCGTCAGGAGATGTTTCAGAGAAAATTGGCAGCCAGTTAACACACTGCAGGTCTCGCTCCAGGATGTTCGGTTGTACACTTTTAAAGTCTCGATAGGAGTATTTTGATGGTTCTTTACAACACACGAAGTCGAAAGAGGCAAATAGTAGGTCATGCTTGGAAAAGGCGGGAGCAGAAACTTGGCTGTAAAAGACATCCCGAGCATCACTGGCAAAAAATAAGTCAAGGAGAGTGCTGCTTGCGCTAGTGAAATGTGTCGGAGTAGATGAATTTAAAAGATCAAGGTTTAGTGTTTTTAGCATCTCAGTTAGAGAAGACGAGTTTGTGCGATCCAATATATTGCAATTTAAATCGCCACAGACAATGGTTTTCCAAAAAGAGGATGAATTGTTTTCTAGGAAGGAATACAGCTGCGAAAGATCCATGTAACTGTAAGGTCGATATACGACACCAAGTAGGTATTTCCTACCCACACTCATGAGCTGTATGAAACAATACTGAATGGGGCTGCAAGGAGGAGATGTTGCAATTATCTTGACAGGCAATTCCATACGTACGTAGATGGCAACTCCACCACCAATTCTATTTTGCCTATCATCACGGAAGATTTTATACCCTGCCATTGAGTACAAGTTATCTGATATAGTGGGGTCAAACCATGTTTCCGAAACGCAAACTACATCAACTTTGGAGCCAACAAACAACCCTCTAAATTCGTCAATTTTGTTCTTAGATAAACTTTGAGCATTAATATGGCATACTTTTAGGCCCATTCGTTGTACAGACAAGATGTTAATTAGTGTACGCAAATTATCATTCGTACGATCGCCAATGGAAGAGGCATTGCTGATATCACCCATAAGTGAAAAACAGAGAAAAGAGACCCTCCAACGCAATAAAACTCAAAACACAAAACAGGTGGCACATACTTAATCGGCTAACATACGAATAAAAAAACAAATACAGAAAATACTTACAAGTTAGAACAAATAAATTCGAGAGATGCAAATATACAAAGCGCAGATTAGGTAGCATTTCCCAGTTCATTATGACTTATAGCAGCAGCAGCAAGAGGGTCCAAGCGTTGAATGCAATCGACCAAAAAAGCTTTACCTGTGGGTGATTGGCGCACATACACTCGTCCGCCTCGGGTGTATACAGAAAATAGCTGATTTTGTTGTTTAAGTTCGTGAGCTTTCCGATATATGACAATATTCTGCTTAGTGAGGCTTTCGTTGACAGAGATTAGCTTGTCTGACTGCAGTCCGAGGTGTCGTAAACAAAGACGTTTTTTTGTTTTCCTGTATGCGGCATTAGCTGAGCTCAGCACGGTGATTTTATCTGCTACTGACGAGAATTTAACGAAGATTGCAGAGTTACCCAGTCTTCCTTTGGATTTAGTTCTAAAAATCGCTTTTGGTACAGGTGCTTGTGTACAATCAATTGCAGAGCACAGCCGGTTGTATACATTTTGAAGGTCTTCCTTATCGGTCTCTGGAACTCCATGGATGATAGCGTCTGTGGACAGTTTGTCGCGCTCCAGCGAATCAATTTTATCATTCAATGTTGATATTTCTTTTTCTAGTAGAGAGCACAAGACCGGCTCGGAGGTTTGCTCAAGAACTTCGACTCTCACTGTAAGCGCAGATATGGATCTGTTTACACCCACTTCTCATTCTCAGATTCCTAAGAGAAACCGGATTAGAGAGGGTGCTCTAGGCCAAGGCAAAGAAAGAGTGTTTGACCCTCGATAACAATTCTAAAGGAATTATATTTTAAGGGAAACTCTAATGAGGGAATAAACCCCTTCTAGGTATTAGCAGGGGGCACTATAGACCATTAGGTCGCAGTGACTTGGAATCGGACATGGAATCGGAGGACTTGAACAAAATCGATTCTGAGAATCATATGCTTATCTGGGTGGTTTTAAATCGGCGGCTTTCTTTTTAGGTTCCCAGCGTAAAAGCAACTCATATGGGCACAATATGAAACCAACCCGACTGTTGGTCTAACTGAGTAGTGGCAAACAAGTCATAGGGCACCCAGCTACCTAACCTAACCTACGTGTCATCAAGAAGTGAAAATTACAGAAGATGTCATCTCTTCACTATGTACCTCCACCTGTCGCAGATTGTTTTCTTAACATTAAACCATATTAAAAAAAAAATATTCTCATTTCACGTGTTTCATAATTAACTTCAAACAACACCCAACCAGAATCTCCAATTTTCGCCGCTCACTATGCTTGATGACAACAATGTCGTCGTCGCTTCGCCATTCAATCAATTTCTCATCATCCTTGCGTAGAGGAATATTGTTTGTCGCCCGTGCCGGAATTGGATTGTGCAACTTCATTTAAATATGTAAATATGAAATTGAAGTGTGGTTTTAATAAGCTCAATCTGATTTGATTTATATGCCGACATCACCGACTGTGTCACGGCCTGGGATGAGTATTAGACGACGCCCTTCCACCCCGCTCAATGAAACTATGTACATACCCCACCAAACTGGAGTAAAACAAACACCGGATATATACTCGTATTCGTATTTTCCATTTTTTTTTTTTTTTTTTTTTGTTTTCTGTACGAGTATCCTGTGGAGTGTATCTTGCACGGTTTCCATTTATTTATTTGTGCACCCTCCACCCTCTGCTCCATGTGTGTGTTATGTGATTTTTATTTATGCAAAAGCGTGCGATTGCATTCATTCTCGTATTCGTTTTTATGTTTTCTGCTAGAAAAAAATATGATGGTGAGTACACATAATTTACCCTCCACCCTACTCGTATGAGCCTAGTTTACCTGCAGCTTACTCGTAAGTCGAATGCAAGTAGCAGCATTCGCGGTCGCCCATAAGAGTTCAGGGAATTGGAAATGTGATATCCATATTTCACTGTAGGGGTGGTTTTTTTTGAACAATTTTTTTCTAGTTCGCATGCAATCGGAATCACTGATAAAAGGGGTGAAAGGGCGTCATAAGGTGGTTTTTAATTCTATAGAGTTGTTTCGAAAAAAAAAAAAATGTCCTTTGTATTGCGCTTTCATTTGATTGCACATTGAAATCGCAGGCAATCCTTGTTTTGTGTGCAACGTGTTATCGTACGATTTACTGCGTATCAAGTGTGGAATTAATTTGTAATTCATTTCTGCGGTCTTGTTGTTGGTGATTTTCACGAAATATAAACAAAATTCAAAAAAAAAAAAAAAAATTGAAAATTAAATTCCTGTTGCGTGTATTTGACGCTCGTTTGCACATGTTTTCTTTGTTCCGTACAAGAGTAATTATTAATTTATAATTATTGGGTGGACTCACTGCTGAGAGGCTGTGTAACACGCTTTCTTCACTATAATTTGTATTCTTGTGTGGGTGGGTGGATGTGTGGCGGGAAGAAGGACGCACACATGCGGTTTACTTGTGACTTTTTGAAATGGAAATGGAGGATTATTTAAGAAGAAAACTGTAATTAGTTGGTAAACCATACATGCGCTTCCTTTGTGAATAATAAGAGTGGCTTTCCCGCGCAAAGTCCTTAATGAAAGTGGGTGCTTTGAGGATTACAAAGTAACCATAAAGGAAGTATTTTTAAACATATCATTATGTTCATTTAGCTTAATGTATACGAATAGTATGAGGGTGGGTCAAATGGCCCTGAAAATTATCACAAATTGTGTCGTCACCTTAAATTTATTTTATTTTTGTCAAGAATCATCTTTCAAAAGAACGCACCCAAATTTTCAGACATATCTGTCAAACAGTTTTGTTGTGGCAGCCATTTTATATAGACGCCGTTAAATGGAAAAAAGTGAATTTCGAGTGCTCATTAAACACTATTTTTTGCGAGGAAAAACTATCACGCAAACCAAACAAAAGCTTGACAAATATTATGGGGACTCTTCACCATTGATTTGACCATTCACCACTGATTTACTCAATTTTGGTGCGGTCGTTCAAGCACAAGGGACGCCGAACGTTCTGGTCGCCCAATTGAGGTCATCACACCAGAAATGGTCGACAAAATCCACGGTTTGATAATGGACGATCGGCGAGTGAAAGTGCGCGAGCTTGAAGAGGCCACAGGCTTGATTTCGATTTTAAGCTTTCCGCAAGATGGGTGCCGCGTTTGCTCACAATCGACAACAAACGCATTCGTTTGACAACTTCAAAGGTGTGTTTAGCGATGTTCCAGAAAAATTCTTCCGAGTTTTTGCGCCGTTTCATAACCGTGGATGAAACCTAGATTCACCACAACACACCAGAAACCAAGGAACAGTCAAAACAATGGACTTCTCCTTGTGAATCGAAGCCGAAGAAGGCCAAGGCGGGTTTGTCAGCAAACAAGGTCATGGCGACAGTTTTTTTGGATGCGCGCGTTGTTATTCACATCGATTACCTTGAAAAGGGTAAAACGACCACCGGCGCATATTACGCAGAGCTGCTGGATCGATTCCAAGCCGATTTGAAGCAAAAACGGCCGCATTTGGCGAAGAAAAAGAGTTCTTTTCCACCAGGACAACGCACCGGCGCACAAGTCCGCAGTCGCAATGGCAAAATTGCATGAGTTAGGCTACGAACTCCTTTTAATTAGCCCCCTGCAACTATTTCTTGTTTCCAAACATGAAGAAATGGCTCGGAGGTAAGAGATTTGGGTCGAATGAAGAGGTCATCGCTGAAACAAACGCTTATTTTGAGGGGCTCGAGAAATCGTATTATTTGGAGGGCATCAAAAAATTGGAGAAACGTTGGATGAAGTGTACTCGTATAGAGCTAAAAGGAGACTATGTTGAAAAATAAAATGTTTTTATACCGAAAAGAGTGTTCCTTATTTCATTTTTCAGGGACTTACACCCTCGTATAATGATAAGGAGACATATTTTGCTTGTTTTTTTTTGTTCAATCTGGACTTACTTTATCACTTCAGGGTAATTCCATGACCAGGATTTCCAAAAAAAAATTATATTTTTATAGAATACCTTTACTAGCAGCAGTATTGTTTCAAAATGTGATCACTTTTTATTACTAACATACACTAATCATGCGACAATATCATAAAGTAACGTGCGTTACAGAGTTTATGTAACGCGAGTTACTTTTGTTTTGAATTTTTAAAAATTAATTTTAAGAGTTACACTAGTAACTATTCTAACATCTTGCTTCATAATTATAATTGCTAAATTGTTTTTATCTGAACAGAATTTAAATGAGAGTACTATGTTGCCTGATGTAACATGTGTTACCAGAAGGTCTCTAAGTATTAAAAATGGATAAACAAGCTTTTGTTCCTTTTTACTAAATTAGTCCGTTTATATATAAAATTAAGTGTTGTCATATTTTCATAAGTATAATGAAAGTTGGGTAGGAAATTATTTCTTGTTACGAACTAAAATGTAACATGAGTTACCATGAAATTACCTTTAAGTCTAAGAGATCATTTAAATTTTACTCACTTTATTATTATTTATTTATTTAAAGTTCAATGATTTGCTAATACAAAGAAAGATACAATATCTTATAATTAGTGAAGAGCATAAGATAGTTCATTATAATTTCACAAAGCTATGTGCGTTACATTTGATTTGAAAGCTATGAAAGGAAAAAAAGAAAATAAGAAATATTGACAATATGCAACTAAAGGGAAAACCAAAACCATATGCTTAACTATTTTTAGTTCACTTTTATATCTTGAAGTGTTGTATATCCTTCTAATAGCCCGAGGCAAAGTATCCCACAAACGAATGGAGTTAATAAAAAACGGACGTTGCGATGTCAGACAAGAGCTGTACATCATCAGCGTATATGTTTATTGAACTGTTTTTAGCATGGGTAGGAAGTTCGTTAATGTTCAAGGAGAAAAAGTATGAGTCCTAATATAGATCCCTATGGCACGCCGCTGATGTTAGGAGGAAAATTCGATGAGGTGTCGTTTATTTGTACAGCTTGCTTTATGTTTGTTAGGTAGGAGAATATTAATTTACAAGATCTTGCTGTAACATTAGTAGACGGATTTAATTAGTGCACCAAGTTGTAGTGTTGGACGACACTTTTAGTTCTAATGGGAACGTGCCTATTATAGAGGTACACAATATTAGCATTAAGGAGTTCAACTTGGCCAGTAGGATAAAGAAAACTGTGAACAATGTTCCAGTTAATACTTCTAGAATGTTCCTCTAGAAGACAATAGTCGATATTCTTCAAATCCGTATAACTAAAAGAGGCAGCCGTATCAAAATCGAAGGCAAGATAGATTAGATCATACCCTGAGAAAGCTGGTGCTGATAGTTGATCATACAAAAGGACTTTATTTTTGTAAGTAACTAAGAATAGATTTAGTATTGAAGAGGATCGTTCAGAAAAATGAGAAGGAAACAAGTTAAGCGTTCCCATTTCCCATCAGCGCTGGTTATCATCGAGAAGGTTGCTGTTGAAGTCTCTACATAGGATAACGTCGGGATAGATAAATTTCTTCTAATGCAGCTATAAATGGAAACAAGCCGATATTCCTATTTGGTCTGTAAGCAGCACCAATTAGAATCTTAGTTTCATCACTGACCAATTCCACAAACGCATACTCAATTTCGCAGCAATCCGCAGAAAGATTTCGTTGTCTACACTTTATACAACCTCTTACATAAATTGCAACCCCTCCACGGTTAGGCCCAGTCCTATCATAACGAACAACCCGCTGAGATGGATTTCATTGTTAAAGTGCTAATTTGTTGCTACATAGATCATATGGAAATACTACACTAATGGTAACGTTTGCGACGAAGCTGTCATTGAGGTAAAGGAACTACACATTTACCACCCCACAACAAATTTTAGGAAGCCATTGCTGCTACAAATAGAGCCTATAGGCAATGCCGCTCAATTCTGACAGATCTAACAATTCGTCAGTCTCTGAGAAACGTGTACTGTAAGGGTCAATTCCTCTCCATCTCCAAGGATTCCGGATATTACACACCTCAATAAGAAAGGAATCGGGGATATACTGGAGTTCGCCAGACGAACACTACGATTCCCCGATCACTATACGATATAGTTGATACTACCCATGATCCCTAGACCTAAATCCTCTCAATACATAATTCCCAAAACACATCACTATTCCTTACAGTTACGCAGATGAGGGGAACACAACGGGCCCAATGGAGGCCTAAGTGAAGAGCATAAGCTCACCCTCAAACCAACCAACCAACCAAGGGTCAATTCATCGAAGAGACGAGAGAGTCAATAACAAGCTTCTACGTTGTCGCAGTGGTTCGCGTCATTTCTGGTCAGTGGCAAAAGGGATAAACAACAACTCTAGTCACTCATCATTGCTATCTCTAGTGAAAGAGGACAGATCCCTAGTCACAACTTCTAAAGAAAAAGTCGATGCTTTTGCAAACAAATTTCAAGCAATTCGACTCCAGATCCGGCACACGCGGGGCCACCAACTATCCACAAATTACCTCATGTAATCAGACTCATTCTCAATCATTGAGATTGCAAAAAAAACATCACTAGTCTCCTACGGACTACCGGAACAACTATGCGGTTGAGTGGACAATTTTCTTCAAGACAGATCAATTCAAGTTGTAACCGATGCTGTGACACCTATGCTGTAAACGCTGAACTGCCACAGGGATCCATACTATCATCGATAGTGTTTCTACTTTATATTAACGACCTACAAGAGTCAACAATTGAATTGACGCCATTTGGATCATTCTAGGGAAACTAGGCGGGACATTTTCACGTAGAAATTTCAGTAAATAAGGCGGAGCTGTTGGGATGAACTAAGTTAGTGGAACCTAAGACATATCGACAAAAATAGTGGGAATGATAAAGGTCTTAATGACGACGAGTTATTTTATGCAAACGAAAACTTTCTGGACGAACCTATCCAGTGGGATGAAGGAATTAGGATATCAGAAGAAACGTGTGCCATCAAGACTCCCAAAAGGAGATTCCTTATAGCGTGGAATGTGATGATATACAGACAGTTTCGCTCAGCACTCAATTAGCAGCTCGAAAAAAGGGAAGTTTTCAAGCACAAACTTTGCTTGTTTGACACAAACAAGCAGAGCATAATGAAGTAGATTTATTTTTCCAATCATCATCATCAATTTTCGATCAGTGGATACCATCGCCAGCAGTGGAGGAGCAGTGGATGGATTTGTGCAGTTGACTAGACAGGTTTTCTTTGTAATATATAGTTTATAGTACATAAGCCGGGTATGGGACTTGGCAATAGTTATTAGTAGGTGTAAAAAAAAATGTTCGTTTGCATTGAATTTGAATCGATTTTGATGATGTTGTTGGTTTGAGGACTTTTCTGTGCACTTGGGAAATATGTATCTTCAAATATTTCGTGAAAATTTCCATTTTGTCCGATGGGAATCGGTACATTATGTTCATTTGCCTGGGATAACTGAAGCCAGAGGTGGCAGCTAGTGTGTTTATAAATGCAAATACTTCAACAAAATTCCGTATTGATCCACAAAAAAGCCTCTGTCTCCAAATTGGCCTTCCTTTTGAAAATTTCAAATAACTGTATTATAAATCCTTTAATAAATAAACCCCGAAATCCATATCATCAATCCCTACCATCAATCATTTATTATTGTATTTCAGCAAACACACAAATATTTGCAGCTCTCTGTGTACGTACATAGCTGTGTGTGCAAACAACAGAAAACAAGCTTCAAGCCCCAAAATCCATTGTTATCCAATTTCAGCAGACTTCTCAATATCAATGCATTCCGGTGTTTTCTTCTCCCCATCCGTACCTTGAAGGCCCACAATATTGGTTGGTCCACCCCCAAAATTACATAGAGCAGCCAAATAACTGTTACTGATGTTCTCTCCACCATCATTCACTGTTCATGATGCGTTTTGTTACCCGGGGCAGCATCAATATCATCAGAACTGGCACGATGATTGAATTGCAACCAAAGTATTGTAACAACGACAATGCATAGATACATTGTACTTTTGTAGCTGCAGAGTGTGAGCTGCCAACTCACTTGTTATAATAATACTACGCAGGCGACCCACTACGAACGGTATGTATTCAATTTGGCCTGACTTGCTAAGAGGGTGTGGGGACTCCAAATGATATGCAAAATAGAATGGAATGGAGAAAAAAAAAAGAGTAGATATCGGCAGAGGGAATCCTCCGGCTTCAACTCGAATCGACGACGAGAACGATGCTGTACAGAGTAGAGATTCCAAAGATTGTTATTGCTTCCAATGAAGGACAGACAACGGCGGCGGCGGCGCTCCACTTGTACCCATCCACCACTTCAGAGCTGAATGATGAAATTAACCCCCGAGTAGGGTTGGCTGCTTGGCTTGGCGTATACAACGTACAACTCACCATATTGGGATTTCACTTTGTGAAATGAATAACAGAAAACAAAGATTACCATTGTACGAGTAGCACCCGTTTGCAGCAGGGGGAGGCTGGTACTTGTGCTGGAGAATGGGATATCGTTTTTTTTTCCTTTTAAACTTTTACATAGATACTCGTAGTAGTTCATGCAGATAAAAATCTTGCAGATACACTTATTGTGTTTCTTTTCATTCTAGCTGTGTATTTCCTGCTGTTTTCAAATTGAATCTGATGCTAGTTTTACAAACACACACCCACACCAGCAAAGCAAAAGAAAGAATTTTTAATTTCGAATATTTTTGAAAAAAAAAAATTGTTTTCCTCCCTGCTATTAAGGGAGAGAGATTGGATTGCGGAATCAACCCCTAGCAAGAGAGCAATTCATCAAACAGCTGCCAGACGTTATGCAAAATTAAGTTTATCATAAAATTTCAATCCCAGACAAATATAACTTTTATTACAACTTATCTTTTTTTTTCTTGTTTCTTCGGCAAACAAACACTTTCTTCGTTTTGGCAACGTGAGAGCCTGGCTTCGCATACCCCCTATGCTGTATGCGAAATAAAAATCAGTGTTGCTGCCAGAATACGCAGCAGCACCAGCTGAAAATAC
Source organism: Pocota personata (assembly GCA_963082735.1). Classification (NCBI taxonomy): domain Eukaryota; kingdom Metazoa; phylum Arthropoda; class Insecta; order Diptera; family Syrphidae; genus Pocota; species Pocota personata. The sequence continues at coordinate 258,872,119 of OY720429.1, read as the reverse complement.
AATTGAATTCTTGCCAAATTGGTCCAAGGGTTGGGGGTAAACAGAAAATATTAAAACATTTGTAATGCAGACACCGGAGATTGTTTTCACTTGGAGCAGATACTTTTATAGTTTCAATTTGATTTATTTTTACTTTATGGTATTAAGATGAGAATTTATAGTGATGCTGGTAGGGAAAGGCTTGAACCTTGAAAAGGTGGAGGTAAGTGGAAAAGAAAGCCCTTAATGAGGCAATGTACCTACAAATTAGCCAGTATCTGAAAACTAGTTGAAAGAAGTTGTATCTAATGACATCACTGCAAGAACGACCAACTATACTAAATTAAATTTACTTTTACTGTCGTCTTCAATGGGTGTAAGGCTCAGGCAAGAAGACTTCAAGCCAACAACATACATACGTAGCAAGCTAATTCCAGATGTGCAAATTTGCGTCGGCCCCCAGTAGACTGGTGGAATGATGAGATCGCCAAACTGCGCGTAGTTTGCCACAGGCGCGCCTTCAAAAACATCAAGGATCAAAAGGCACCTGGTGTTGATGGAATTCCAAACATTGCATTAAAAGCAGCAATTAATTGGCGCCCACACATCTTTGCAGACGTATACAACGCCTGCCTCAAGGAAGGAGTATTCCCCGATCAGTGGAAGAAGCAAAGACTTGTCCTCTTACCAAAAGGTAATAAACCACCGCAGGATCCCTCTATGTATGCTGGACACCATGGGCAAAATACTGGAGCGCATGACAGATTGTAAAGCGCGATCGATGAAACGGGAGGCCTCGCAGACCGCTAGTAAGGTTTCCGTAAGGCACGCTCTACAATCGATGCCATCGACGAAGTCGTAAATATAGCGAAAAAAGCCATTGAAGGAAGACGATGGAAGGGCGGAAGTAAACAGTACTGCGCAATCATAACGCTGGATGTTAAAAACGCTTTCAGCACCAAAACTGGAGTAACATTCTACGAGCATTTACCGCCAAGAGAGTACGTACCGGACTACCAGCCTATTGTACCGACGACGGAAAGAGGCAGTATAACGTCACAGGCGGTGTTCCCCAAGGCTCCGTACTAGGTCCACTACTGTGGAATCTACAACGACGTCATCAGACTTCGAATCCCGAGGTCCTCGAAAATAATTGGCTTCGCCGACGACATAAAGATCGTTGTAGTGACCAAATTTCTTGAGGAATTGGAGCACGACTGTAATGAAGCTATCGGGATGGTACAGGACTGGCTAGTAAGCGTGGACCTAAAACTAGCAGAGGAAAAGACGAGTTATGGAGACTATAAGAGTAACCGTGGACGATCACGCTGTAGTTTCCAAACCAGAGGTGAAGTACATTGGCGTTACTATAGACGCAAGGTTGACTTTTAAGCAACACCTGCAACACGCAGCTAAGAAGGCAGCAAGAACAGCGACTGCCCTGGCAAGGATCATGCCAAATATTGGAGGACCGAAAAAGAAAAAGAGACTGCTCTTAGCAAATGTACAGAAGGAAGACGGAGGCGGTCTACAGAATATACCTCCTCGTTAAAGAAGCCGAACGAAAATATCGTGCCAACAGGACAGTGGTGTCAACGGCGAGTCGAAGTGACACCGAAATACTGCCAAGAAAAAGCCTCGAAGAATGGCAAGAGAGATGGAACTTTTCTGGCAAAGGCAGATGGACGTAGAGATTGATCCCCAATATAGACCCTTGGATCAATAGGAAGCATTGAGAGCTGAACTTCTATCTGACGCAAATGCTTACAGGTCACGGATGTTTCAAAGCCTACCTCCATAGATTTGGACACGAAGACTCCCGCAATAAAATGTTTGACGGCAGTGCTTCGAGGACCAGGGGTAGGAGGGGAGGTGGGTTTAGTGGGTGGAAATCGCACAAGGTTACTGAGTACGGGCTGAGTTTCATGTTTGAAAGATTCCCACTTTCCAACGGAAAAAAAAAGAAAAAAGCAAATTCCAGATGTCTAGGCGAAGTGAGCTTGTGTTTGCTCGTGACCCAAGCTACGTATGTTCAAGCCCAAGTGGGCAAAAGCAATCAACAGCCACCCGAGCATAAAAAAGAAATGAATAAAATCTAAGTTTCTCCAACTACTCCACCAGAAAGGGGTTTCATTGTAAAGCCCGTGTAGTTCATGAATGATTCTCCACCTCCATATGCCTTGGAGTAGACCTTAAATCGTACAAAGAACCTCTCAGACTCCAAGGGAACTTTTATCGTTCACGTTTCTTAAGTAACTACTCACTTCCTACTGCCGATGATATCAATGCTTTTTGGGTAGCTGAGTATTTGTACTGGATGTGTCCGCGAATTTTCCACCTTACCTTAAACCTCTAGTCGTCTTGAATGTCGCGGCGTCCTTGTACATCTCAGGAGTTCTCAGGAGTTCAGCAACATATAATTTGTTAATAAATTACCCATTTAATTGTGGCCTTTCAAAGGTTGCAGAAGCTCTTCTGACCTAAGCAGCAGACATTTTGCACCCAAGGGTAAGGTCTATACGGAGTTAGATTTTTGATTTTTGAAATACAGTATGTTACAAAGAAAGCTAACATTTTCGAATATAAGGCTCTATGCACCTACCATAAGCCCTTTGTTTAATTAAAAATCCGAAGTGTTGCACAGTCATAACATGGGACAAAGGACAGGAACTACCGTAGTCAGGTGCCGAACATGTCTGCCGTTGGCAGTTCGATCCATTCAGAAACGTTTGAACCAAACACTTTCTTTGTATCAATGAAACACTTTCTTTGTATTAATGAAACTTGCTTTGTATCAATGAAACGACAAAATCTCTGGTGATACAGATAGATATCTACTATGTATCAAGTCAATACACAAAGCGAATCATGCTCTTATATGAACATTGGTTATATTTAAAATTTTCATTGCACACTTTTGGTGTCAAGGTATTGTTGCCCTTGAAGTAAAGAGGTATCTAGCACTTGTCCCTTGCAGAATATCTCACCGAAATCAATTAATTGAGATTTCCATTTCGTACTCCTCTTTTTTGGCATTACAAACTGAAACTGTGGCAATATTTAGCACCTAGAAGTATATCATCACGTGCAACGACCACACATTTCATTGCATACATTTTGGTGCCATGGTGTATAAAATCTTGAATAAAGCATGTGCATACAAAATGTAACACGAAAGACGACCGATGAATAAAATTACTTTTTTCAAAGCATGTTAACGATATGATTTATACCTGACGGTATTATGGCAGAGTGGTTATAATAATAAATTAATACATGTACTTTCATATAATGAATTTCTAAATTCAAAAGCTTTTCAAAAAAGAAATAAATTTACAAATCAGGCCAAAAGCAGAACAAATAAATTCAGTTTTAATTACGACAACCTAAAAATAATACAAACCTCAAAATTACACTCCAAAAAAAAAAAAAAAAAAAAAAAAACGCGGATTATTTCAGTAGCCTCGCTGCTACGTGTATTTAAATCACTGCACACTCCATTGAGTCCTTTGTTCGTCTATACTCTGTGTTCAAAGCGAAATTAATTTATAGTTTGAGGTTTCACCATCCTACAATTGCATTATGTCGAACACAATTTTGTGTGCTCATTCATTATGATGAGATACAATGGACAAAAAAAAAAGATTCTAATTAATTAAATGGAAAATGAAAAAGTTTTTTTTTTTGGCTTAGCAATTGTTACAAATTCTACAGAGAGAGGGACGATAATTTACCAAAATTCCCAAAATAGTACATGTGTCAAATGCATAGGTTCTAATTGAAGTTGACGCACCATTAAGCATTTTTTTCTTTTTTTAAAAAAAGAACTGGCTAGAACAATCGTTTTCTCTTTGACCAGGATATCCTACTCAATTAGTAGCGAAAGAAGGATCGATCACAAAAATTCAAACACCATACTAATTGTGGAACTGCGCGTACAAGGGCGCCTGCCACTACAATTAGACAACAGAGATTGATTTTGTCTGATTTCCATTGATTGGACTCAATTAAAGCGAATGGAATGGAATTGCGTGACAAATAAGGTGGTCCCCAGATCAGAAAAAAGAAAAAAAAAAACAACAACCAGAAATTGGGGCACGAAAAATAATAAAGAAAAAAAAAAAAAAAAACTCTCGCACGAGCTATACAAGTATTACTTGCGATTGAACTGCAAGATACCAACTGAAATTGGAGTTTGTTGGCATTTTGTGGGCTTCGATAAAATTTATGAATTTCTAATGTTTTTGACAGTTGACAAATTAGTATTACCCGTAAAAAAGGAGGTAGGAAGGAACACGACATTTCATTACTTGCCGGGGGCTGGAGAAGGCGTACGATGGCGGCTATCAGAAATCGATAACGATTTGGGGTAGACCTACGAGTATGTAGGAACTCGTACATCGACATCCCTCATGGGGGGGGAGGGAATATTTGAATATTTGATTCGAGCCCGTTAATATTTATGAATTTTGTAATTATTTTGAAAGGTGCAGAGCAATATTTTAGAAAATAGACATAAACAACCAAAAACGAGTGATGTCGGTGGCGGGTTTAGCGGCTGCGGCAATGGTTGTGTATGCGGAATACTAAATAGTTAATAAATTATTCCGCAGAATGTCGTACCGCATTTGATGTGCGCGTACAAGAGAGGCGAAATTAATGAGTTGGATACGGTTTGAATAATATGGAGGCTGAAACTGTTTTTGAATTGCATTTGAAACAAATGTTTCCCATAGCGAGTAGGATTAGCGAGACAGAAGTTCACCTGCGTTGTACTCGTAGTTGTCAGTGCATTTAATGAATTTATGTGAATCGTCATGCGTCAGCCAAATCAACACTTTCTATGTCAAAAGTGACAAATGTGCTGAACATACGAGTATATTTCACTTTTGCATAGTATGCAGCTGAAAAGTAATTAGATTAAGTTTATTTGTTCGTGACTATTAATATCACTGAAGGCTTACGAGTAGTATGTAGCAGTACCAGATGTCTAGTCGAGCTGTTGAGAGAAATCACAAATCTCCGACGTATCTGTAATTTAGTTTTCAACTCTAAACGGCGAATTCACTCACCGTACGAGTAAGCAGATATCATGTCCCGTGGGCGCCGTGGCTCAGTTAGCAGGCGGTTTAAGGTTCGACTATAAAAATGTTTTGCCAGGCTCCCACCTCTCGCGAACGTCCGACAAACATCCGAGAGTAAAAATTGTCAGAGAAGCTTCTCTAAATCGAAAAAATGCCCTTCGGAAACGGCATGAAACTACAGTTTCCAATAATTCGTACGGGGCAAAGTACGAGTGGCTGCGAGAAGCTAGGCCAGGATTCCAAAATATTTATTTAAACCTGCACTTTAGCGATGAGAAACCATCTAGCATCATGGGTAATCAGTTCCATAAATATGATGAAAACGTCAAGTATTCAGACGCTCCAAATACTCGTAGCTCAAGTAACTTAAGCGTGTGGGAAAGAAGTTTTTACAAAGACGGTTTATTCAATTCAGTATTTCAGGACCCTTAAAATAGTTTGGCAGTAACGCTGTGCAAGTGTCCACAAGTCTGTATGATGTTCATTTCAGTAAACTATCGTTCAAACTCCGTCTGTCTCCGAAAAACCTCCACTAATTTTGACAAAAATTCAACAAAAACACTTTGAGATTCTGGGAGTACCATAGGCTATACTACTCGTATTATGGTATCCGTATGTATGTAAGCATACGACCCAATAGGAATCAAATGTGAGGGTATACTGGGGTATTTGGGTATGTTGAGGTAGGTTAAGGTTCATGTTCAAAAAAGATTGGACCAAACAGTAAACAGGTAATCCAGGTTATTCTGAGATTAAAGCACCTTCTCCTGTGTAGTTTCCTGTAGACACTTAGGAATCTGGAATGGGTCTAACTCTACAGAGGTTCAGTGTCCTTTCTCTACTTTGCGAATTAGTCGCAAGCCTACAGTAACTGGCATTTTCTAAGCACAGCTCCTTAAGGGTGAGCATACGTATAAGTTTTACAAAAATGTTCGATCAATATATTTTCATCCATTCTGTATTACTAAGTACAGATGTACTAAAAAAAAAACACTGAGTCCCTCAACACTGTCTATGCGTCTATGTGTAAGTACAGGAAAAACGTCGAAATGGATTTACTTCAAACTTCATCGCTGAAATTACAATTCGAAGCGAAACTGAGCAAAAAGCAATAGAATTCAGATTTCATTTATTTTCATTTGAATGAGCGGGTACAATTGCCAACAACGGTGCAGCAGTGGTTGGGTTTGTGCAGTTGTATGCACTCAGCGGTAAATTTTATTTGAACCGTTCGACCTACAGAGTTGAAAATTTCTACAAAAATAGAACCTATGCGGTGAAATAAATAGAAAATTAGCTTACAAAATGAGAAAATTCGGTAAAAAAAGAGCTAAAATTAGTTGTCTGTCCGTATTTGTGTCACAGCCTCACCACTTTTCAAGCGACGAAGTAAGTTGAAGTTAACTCGCAGGTAGTTTCGAAGTAAAATTTTGAAAAACTAAAAAAGGTTAGAATTATTCAGATACTAGGTTAGGTAAGGTTCAAGTGGTTGCCTGCGCCCTAAGCACAGATACAACTAGACCAGAGTAAGTCCATTGTGATTACTACAGGATCAGGTGATTTCTCCCGTCCTTCCTTAGAACCAATTGGAGCTTCTAATGAAACGAGGGGGGTTACTAATATTTGAGACAGTTCACAGAAGCTGTCGTAGAAGTAAGCTCCCAAGTGAAACCTTCTTCTGACAAAGGAGACGGACAAGTGCAGATGAGTTTGAGAGTTGTTTCCTCCTTCTCCTCCTCCTCGAGAACCTCTTCGAGCATTTCTGATCCAGCCGAGGCCAAATGGCACTTAATGCCAGTCTCCCACCTGATGTTGGTCTTCTTGATAGCAATTGCTTACATGTAGCGAGAGTCATGCCGAGATTCTTCTTTTTCGGTAGAATCTGTAAATTTGTGCCGTGCCTGACAAGATCATCAGCCCTACAGTATAGGTGAATATTGAATTGCTCTGCCATCTCGTTAAGAGACGAGCGGCAATTTAGAGCGACCTTTGATGTGGAAAAGATCGATTCCAGAGATTTTATAGCGGCTTTACTGTCAGTGAAGATGCTTGTCATTTCAGCCAAGATAGAGCTTCTTTGATCACCATTATCTTCGCCTGGAAAACGCTACAGTGATCTGGGAGGCGGAAAGAGATGTCGGAGAAAATTCTTGGTGTCTTCGAACCATCCGTGTAGAAATGTACGGATTCCTTGTGAGGCGTCGCGTCTCCTACCCTCCCTGGGGAGGGTATAGTCGGTGTTTTCTGGAATGAATTGTAGGTTCTGAAGAATTGTGGAGTGGCCTGTGGATATGCTGGACCACTGTGAGGTGGCATTGAGTTGAATGGCTGCACTGGCTGCCATTTGCTTGCCAAAGAGATCTAGTGGAATCAGATGGAACAGAACGTCTAATGCATTCGTAGGAGTGGGTCTAAGTACAACCCTAATGCACAGACAAGTTGATCGGTGTATAGCTTTGGAGAGAGCTGGTCACCAAACGATTACGCCGTTCATAAGTGTGGGCCTGACAACGGATACATAGAGCCAGTAAGTTATGCGAGGTTTAGCACGGGCATTCTGCAGCCTACTCCCTTCGAGTAGTCAGGTGCCTCCCCGATACAGCTATAGCAACGTCGTTTGCATAACGATCACCCTGTAGCTCTCCCCTTCCAGGATAAGTAGTAGCTTATTCACCCCAATATTACAGAGAAAGGGGGACAAGACACCGCCTTGCGGTGTTCCTCTACTGACAAACCTTCGAGCGTTTTGTACTGATAATTATATTGCTTAACAATTGGATTATCAGTACGCCAAGCGAAGTCTCTACCTTAGAGTTTGTCATACTCCTGGCTCTCTAATGATTTTTCAATGGCGCGTACCAGCGAGCGTAGAGCAGCTGACAAAAGGTTAGGAGCAATACTGCAATGGAAATGACTGGTCGGATACTATGTATCTTACAATATGGGCATCGAATGAAAGGTGGCAAACGCACTGATAAATAACTGTTACAAATATCAGTTTAATTTCCTAAACCGAAGGAGTGTCTACCCTTGCACCGGCTTTGGATGCACTGACTCTCCAAAGCTTAGATCTTTTTCGGAGGAGTGACTGACTCCCCAAAGAATTGCTCTTTTAATGTAGACTTGTTTTTATGGCACTTCCTGAATACCGTATAGATTCATCCCGCAGAAGGGTTCTGGCTCTATCTTCCACAACCCTGCCTGTAATACAATATAGAATGATAGGATCTTGCCCAGGCTGCTGAAATTGTATAGGCATTCTCAAATGATTAGCAAGGAGCCCAATACTTGAATGGCAGCTTTAGCAATCTGACAAAAGAATTCTCCACTGGGATTTGAACCTAAACTATAGGATAAGCCACTATTCATCACGACCATGGTGGTGCTATCCACCGCGATTTCAAGAGCTAATCCGTTCCGATTGCGTGAACCTCAACACGGGAAAATACTGGAGAAACTAGCTTCAAGTATTTAGTTCTCGACCCAAATACTCTTACTCAGCTGTCCCGAGTCTACCTACAAGTTTATTGAATGCTCTTTAACAAAGTTCATTGTGGATTCGTGGGTCCATTTTTCCCTATTACTCAGTTTCGGGGTGAATAGTTCTTGCGCAATGCCCTTTGTATTTAGTCAAAAGAGCGGCAATTGGTGTACCAATTAGTGAATACTTTGATACGGATCAGCTAGTATCTATACGTCAAGGCTAGCCAAGCCAAATTTTAGACGAATGTCAAAATGCATATGGAGTAGGTGCACCATCCCTTGTAATTGTTTCAAAGTGGTTTCAAAGATGGGCATTTATCTGTGAAGGGCAAACCTCTTGATAGTCACCCGAAACCTTCGAACGACGACACAAATGTGGTCCAAGTGAAGGCAAACATTTACGAAGATCCACGAATGCCCCAGGAAATGATAGGTGATGAACTTTCCTTGAATGAATCATCACTTGCAATTCTACTCGATGAGTTCCACGAATTTTGAATGCCAACCAAAAGAGGCACACGTTTTGCTCAATATTTCTTGGGAAAATTTTAAAACGAAGAGTTGAGCTGTTTCAACAACATCGCATGGTGCAAGTTAAGCAAGACAACAAAAATCAGGAACACAAGTGATGATGTCGATTTAGTTCCCCAGGGCGAGAATGGTTGCAGATATTTCGCTGAAAACTGGTCAAAAATTTGTTGGGAAAACAGAAAAAAAAGTGCTGCAACTTTATCGCAACTTTTTACACAAAAATAGTGCACCTGCAGATGGTGCTGAAGAAAACGTATTCCCCGGACCTATCCCAAAATCAGAAAAAAATTGAAAGTAAGAATTCTTAAGTTCAGCACATATCTGTATCTGTTAACTTGTCCTTCACTTTTTTAAGGCTTCCGACGTCTCTCTACTCTATGCGATGGAAATAAATTGAAGTCCACTTCGATGAGTGTTCCCAAACAACACCCTCCCCTCCTCTCGTATCGCAAAACACTTTTGTTCACCACTTAGATCTTGAAAATGGTGAACAAATCACCCCAAGACCAGGCGAAGGTTACAACAAGAGAGTTTAACTAATTTCATTGTTTATCCATGCCACAATCGATCAATTCTTATGCACTACCTACGAGTACAATTCCAACCTACCAAACTTGATTCCTCGCCCTAGCTACTATCGGCAGCACCTAACCGGATAAGCAACCTACCACGAAACAAAGTTGTGCGTTCCAGGGAATATCATTTCACTCAATTACTTATTCACACCCAATTAAGAGCAAACAAGATGGAAGGCGAACAGAAAAGTCACATTATTCAAATAATTTCCAAGTGGCAGCGACACAACTGAATGTGTATCCGCACAGATCCAATGGCCGGCAACACCATCACGAAGAACGGACAGATTTCATCTCTTGAAATTGTGTAAAATTCACACTCAATCAACTCCAATAGAACTCGAGTGTAATTCACTTTAATTTGATTCCTCTCACCGTACCGATCCTCTTCTTTTCCAACTTTATTGTGTGTTTATTATTTGTTGGGCTATTGTTGCACAATCATTCCCCTTGACCACGACAATGAATCGACAGAGGCACAGAATCAAGCACTCTATATCTGCCAAACGCAACGCTCCGGAGCCGGACTACGTTGAATGAACTCCAGCGGTTCGTCCCCTGTCCTCCGCCTCCGCCCCCCACCCGCCATCTATGTATGTCCACATCTGTGGGTATTAATAATAAATCGTTGAAATCAAAAACAAATCCATAATCAAAATAATCAGAATAATATGGAAATCAGCGAGCACACAACAGCGACCCAGAGAAAGGAGTGGCGTGGTGCTCGTGGTGTTTCGTTGTTAATTTGCTTTAATGTATCTTTTTATCTTTTGTGGAAATTTTCAGATTTTCCAGAAGGTTTACCTTTTGTCCTCCACTGGTGTGGGCGTGTGTGCATTCGAACGCATTGACCCTAACCACCATGACGATATGTGAATCGAGTGTAAATAAATAATCATAATCAAACAGCGGCAACGGCAACGGCACGGCGTCGGCATTTTCATAGTAACTACATGTCCAGATGCAATAATGGAACGAGAGAGAACTTGCGCTCCCTGCTGGTCACACCATGGAACTTTCGAAAACTAATCAATTGGTAAATATTTATCCAAAGTGCATTCACGCATCTGAGCTTGACGATAGCTGGAATCGATTAGGGTATCTCGATTTGTTTGCTTTCAATGTGTGTTCATAGTATGGGTGTTTGGATTGGATAGGGGGACACAGATGACACTAGTTAGTCAGAGTTGGACTTAGAAACGACATTTTATTACTTTCAACGATACTATGTAGTTCTTATCTAATTGGGTTACTTTCCAAGTGGGCCAGGTGAAGGCAGGGAGAAACGTCTCCTACGAGTAAAGCGGATGTATTTGAATTTCAGATTTCGTTTTTAGATTTTAATTGAAATTTAATCTATCATTTCCGTTTGGAATGAGTTTACATGTCCGAGCAGCGCTATTCGCTTAGCCATTAAATGATTTCGACAGATCTCAGAACTTAAGTGTTTTTAATTACTAAATAAATATTTGTTGAGAATTTAATTTTAATCGATGAATAAACATCATCACTTTTGGATAGATGAAAGTCTTGCGGGTCTATTTTTATGGTACTTTTATGGACAAGCGGTCCTTTTTTTTTGGTTTTTTGTTTGCTTTATGTTGAAAGCAATTAAGTTGATTATATCTTAGAGCGATGTCTTGCGGTGCAGTAAATCTCTACTTAAATATGAGTTAGCCACGTGATATCATGTTTGTTTTGCGGGTAAATAAATCGGAGCTATTAAGTTATGAATTCCCTAAAATTATTGTCGTTTAAAACTTTGCTCATCGTAGTTACTTAAGATCGGAGAGAAAATTATTTTAATTGAGACTCGAAGCTTTGAATTGCTAAAAAAAGGTTGATTAGTTGGCCTTTTGAAAGACTGACGGGTATACCGTACTGGAGCACTCAGACTCAAAAACAGGTCCATTGTACAACCAGGCAGAGAACCCCATTTTAATGTGTTTTTTTTTTTTGTCTTTTGTAAAAAGACGAGTGGACGCTTAGGTAATCAGCACTCACCACCGTAAAAACCCCCATCTGTTCCGAGCAAAGGCAGGACTTCCACATAGAAAGTGTTCCGCAGTGTCATCGCCCTCACCACAGCAGTCGCATATAGAGGTAGCGCTCAAACCTAGCACATAGAGGTGCTTGGCAAAGGGGAAGTGGCCCGTAAGAACGCCAGTAAATCGTCTGCAGTCTTTTTTTCTAAGAGATAGCAAGAAAGCAGCGGATTTCTTACAGACGACGGGGACCATTCGTTTAGTCTGCCTGCATCCTGGAGAGTCATGTCACCTTCGATTTTGTTCACTGAAAACCCATTCGTCAATGGAAGCACTAACCGAGGACGCTGGCAAACCAAACGTGGGTTCAGGTCCTGAGAAATTCTCTTCTGAGCCTTGTCTAGCAAGCTCGTCAGAGATCTCATTTCCTGTTATCCCTTTGTGTCCCGGGACCCAAACAAGATTCAGTGAGTTCAGCCTTCCGACCGAATTCAAGGATGTTTTGCATTCACGAACTTCCACCTGTTCTTACCAATATTGTCCGCAGCCATTATGATAGCATATATTTCTGCCTGGAAGATAGGTGTGTGTTTTCCCAATGAGAAGTGAAGCCTAATGTTTTCGCATTCCACGAAAACACAAGCACCAGACCCCTGTCCAGTTTTAGAGCCGTCTGTGAAAATGCGACTACATTCCTTTCCTGGCTCAGACTCCTGACAAAGCCAATCCTGAACATGGGGAAAGTTGACTTCAAATTTACACCGCAGCCGTAATTCAGGTGTCATTGCATCAGATGGCATATCCATGAGACGGGGGTCGTAGGATAATGGTCGTGTAATGTCATCAAAACTCCAGTGCGAATCGTGCCAGAAACCACTTCTTTTTAAACGGAAGATGGCTCTGAGTGTACACCCAATGATATAAATATCAAGGGGGGGGAGGTTCATCAAGGCGTCTAGAGCAGAGCCAGGCGTACTGGGGAAAGCTGCAAAGCAGCCGAGACAGACCGCTCTTTGCAGTTTGGCGAAAGCAGCAGTAACGTATTTACGTGAGAGTTTATTCCACCAAACAACTGACGCATATGAGAGGAAGGGTCTTATCATTGCCGTGTAGATCCAAAGGACTTCCTTGGCGACAAGCGCCATGACTTGCCGAAAGCACCTTTGCATTGCCGAAAGACTGACATAGCTTAGGAAGTTTTCAGCTCGACATGTTTCGTCCAAAGAAGCTTGCTATCTAGATTACTCCTAAATATTTGGCTTCCTTGGAGAATTCGATAGTGACGCCTTTTAGCACTGGCTGAGTCAGACCAGTCAATTTTCTCCTTCTCGTAAAGAGAACCACTTCGGTTTTGAGAGGATTAACTGAAAGCCCTTTCTTAGCGCACCAATCGTCGATTGCGTCTAGGGCCATCTGCACCTTAGAGCAAACAGTCGCTAGGCACGATCCGACAGACAGAACGGCGACATCATCTGCGTATGCTTGAGCGTAGACGTTAGAACTATTGATGGAGTCAACCAGCATGCACCAAAGCAGTGAAGACAGAACACCGCCTTGTGGGCAGCCCCTATTTACACCTACCATAACACACCGGCCACAATCTGCATCTGCAGTCAATGTTCAGCATTGCTTTGATCCACAGCACTAGTCATTCTTCTACGCCGTGATTTTTGGCATTGTCAAAGGCACCCTCAATGTCTATGAAAATGTCTATCGCGTATTCTTTCCTGTCAAGCGCACATTCTATTCTGCTGACCAGATTTTGAAGCGCAGTCTCGCAGGATTTTCCGCGTTAATAGGCATGTTGCATCTCTAACAGAGGATGTACCCTCCAAGCAACTTTGCGCATATGTTTTACTAACAGGAACTTATAAGTTAATCAGGTAAAATAAGAGGCAAAGCCAAGCAAACATTTCCACATTTACCGACATTTTTTGATGTATCATAGATATTACGAAACACTGATTGAGCGGAAAATCAGTGGCAAATCCCAGAATGGTGGACTATATCTGAGGTGCAGGACATCAAATTATTTGGAAAATAGAAAATCAAAATAGTGAGACAGCAATAACAAGAAACTTTCGCAAGATCATCTACCTCGGCGTTCCACAAGGATCTGTCCTTGGTCCCCTACTTTTCTTAATATATGTTAAATTAATCTTCAGGCTTTTGCTGATGACTTTGCGTTTGCGTATTGCTCAAATAATCTCTTTAACCATGATGTCCATTTGTTAAATATTAAACAGTAACCCTAAGCTCATGTATACGTACTTCAGCCTTAATGCTAAAGAGTCCCCAGAAATTAACATTGTGTTCCATGAAGATAGTTGTCGCAAATTTAACCTGTTTAAAGGTGCGCTCTATGTTGGATTCCAAGGCTGGAATCGTTGTTGGCTTGTTCGCATAGACCAACGACTTCAGTATGGCATGTGACACCATCTTGTTGAAACTAAATGCCGTGCAGACCATGTTCACGCACTTTAGGAAGCAAAAAATCGTTTATCATGGCGCTGTACCGGGCGACATTGACGCTGGGAGTTCGATTTTCTTCATTTTTGAAGAAGTAGGACCCGATGATGCCACCAGCCCATAAACTGCACCTAACAGTGCATTTTTCGGGGTGCATCGGTAGCTGATGGATGACCTCTGGATTTTCCTCGCTCCAAATCCGACAATTTTGCTTATTAACAAAGCCACTGAGACGCAAAAGATGATCGTTCGGCTTCAGTTCTTGCACCAATTGCATCTTGTAAGCGTGTAAACCAAGATCCTTGCTCAAAATCTTCCACAAAGTCGATGATGACGAATCGATGAATTAGGATCTTCCTCCACACTGGCCTCAACGACATCGATATTTTCATCTGTGCGCACTCTGTGCATTCTTGTCAGGGGCTTGGAGTCCAAAAGAGTAAATTTAGTGCGAAATTGTTCAATTGCTTTGCGAATAGCCAACTCAGTTGTTCGATTATGTTGACCGTAAAATTATGCGTAGCGCTCTATAAACATTTTTTACTGAACACTGATTTTGGAAATAAATTTCCACAATTCATAAACGCTGCTCGGACGTAAGTCTTTGCATGATGATTTGCCAAACAATACTGAATAGAAAGATGGTGTTAGTTGTCAGATTAACTATCAACTGTCTGAGTGTTGCCATATTAAAAAAAGCCTCCTAAAAAAATACTCTTTACAAGTTCTTAGGTGTCGTAATTGATCAAAACCTGAGTTGGTGCGATCACATTTCTATTTTGAATAAATATCTGCTATCCACTCTGAGAAGTTTTTATCGGCTTAGAAAGTACTGCTCTACAAGTATCTTAAAAAAATACGGTATTAGCTGGTGGGGTGGTACTTACGTTAATAAAATTCAATAGCTGACTGTGTTACAAAAATACGAAATAAGAAAAATACGTCTAGATAACATCTTAGTGCTATTTAATGAACTAAAGACACTGCCTGTAAGACATTTGTACTATTTTAAAGTCCATAAACAATTTTTTATTAGAGGTGGTTACTTGCACATTCCCATCAATGACACCCATAAACTTCGAAGCAATAATAGTTTCCTGGTTAGCATTCCAACTTTTCGCAATCATTCTAATCATCAGAACTTTGAAGAACTTTTTATGTAAAGTAAGGTTGGGTAAAATTTTAATCGCAAATTGTTAAAGAAATGCATACTCGTCCACACTGAAATAATTTAAATTCAGTGTCTCTAATTTTAACTGAATATGAAATGTGTCTAACTATTCCCATGAAAAAAAAAAAACAAAAAAAAAACAATGTTGTCCTTAATTTACCTTAACTAAGTTCACTTGCAAACAATGTGTTACTAGCTGGACTTCAACAAAGTGAAAGCTGTAATGAACCCGCACCTAAATCCAAATATCTTCTATGAAACACATTTGACAACTGACTACCAAAAAACAACCGCCTTTTTTTAAATCACCAAAGCCACACCCGATCTAGTAATTAGGGACCAGCAGGGGTTACACAGATGAAAGTCTTTAAAAGAAATGGAATACAAAAGTGATATTCAATCCTATGGAATGCCAATCTCAAAAGCAAGCAAGATATAGTGTTTCTAATTGTTGTATTAAAAAAAAGACACGTAGGTGCGCTTCATCGCTTTCTTTAATCAAAAATTCTCCTAAGAATACACGCCAATGCAGTCAATTTGCATACGCATTTGTGACCTTTTTTTCAAAACAAACAGTTTTTGAATTAATCGTCCATGAATAATTAAACTTATGACTAAAAACAGCTTACTGTGCTCGATACCTCTTCATTAACTCAATATGAATATAAATGCTTTTAAACATTTACATACCCAATTCTCACGTGTGCACCTTAATTAACTCATAATTCATCGACTTACCTAAAAAGAAAAGAAAAGATTTTTTTTTTTAATTAGCACATTTAAATATTAAAAAATACAGAATATAATAAATGCTATAGTAGTCTAGGTATTACGCGTAAAGAAAGGAGGGGTTTCAAAAAATAAAATAAAAAATAGCAATGAAGCTATGTTCAGAAAAAAATTGTCCCAAATGCCTTACAACCTTCTGAATTTACAATTTTGTTTGACAATATTTGCAGAAAACACATTGTCAGGTCATTGTCAGATCCTCATCTGGCAATTAAATTGTCAGGTATCTGGCAATCGTCTGAACACACAATTGTACCATTGTCAGGCGTTTAGGACATTTGCAGACTCATTTGCTATTTTCAGACGTGCTATGCTTATGCCGTCTGACAATTTTGTTATTGTCAGATAATTGTTTTTCTATTTGAAAGAGCAAAATGAAGTTTTGGTGCTATTTTTTTAGATTGCATCCAGAACTTCTGGAATGATAGATGAGATCGTTGACACGGGAATGCGGAACAGATATTGCAGACCGAAAATGTTCGCCGGTAGCTAGGTATCGTAGAGTCAACACAAGCCGCTCAGCCTCTGAAATGCTCGCGCGCATATTCGTGTCTTTCTTTTGGATATGCGGAGTCACCAAAGCTAGAAGATCATCGAATTGTTTAGAATCCATATGCAAATAATTGCGATACAATTCTGGCTCCTCAGCTCTCAATTCGACAAGCAATTTTGCGTAAAGTCCCTCCTGCTGACGGCGGGGCACCCAATCCTTCGTCCAAACACGCCGACGTTTTTGTGGCAATTCATCCTCCTCGCTGCTTTTTTTCCATTTCGATTATTTTTTTATTATAGAATTCTCAAAAAAAAAAAAAACACTTCACTCAGTCCAGAATGAAAAAAAAAAAAAAAAACATTTTTAATTTGTCTGGCAATGCCTGTCAACGAATCTGCAAATTTTTTGTAAACAAACATCTGCCAACCGTGTGAACTGACAATTTTCAACCTAACAACGTTGCCAGGCAAAGTATTGTCAGGCCGACCATCTGACTATGAAATTGCCAGAGTTTGGGACAAAATATGGCAACCGTGTGAACTGGCAATTTAGCATTGTAAGGTAGTTCGCTATTGCCAGCGCATTTGCAGCTCATTGTCAAAACATTTGTAGACCTGACAATATTGTCAGATCTGGCAATCGTCTGAACATAGCTTAGCGGGTGCAGAGAATAAAATGTTGAGTATTATAGTAAGTTCTCGAGAAATGCCGGTCAAGCATGAATTTACTAAAGGTTACTACCAATATAATCGTTAAATATATTTTAGAAATGTACTTCGGTGCACCCTGCATTTTGAAAATACGTCCCACGGTTTGTTCTATAAGTGTGACCCGTTTAAAATTTTTAGGTAGTATAGAAAGTCCTGAAAGCAGTGGAAAGACGTGCACACACATTACGAAATTGTACTTAAGATATAAAAACAATTTTCTTTGTAACAGCCTGTATTTTGAAAATTCTGATTACGTACAGCTCTACACCATAGTTTATGCTGTAAGTGTATAAAGTTGTATCTTTCTAGGTAGTCAGAGATCTCTTGGATTTGCCTGTGTTTGGAAAATCGAAAATTCATCTCTGTTAGGTTTTACGCCCTGGGCCATGCTATACAGGGTGGTTGAATTAAACTGTAACCAACTTCAATTCAGTCGAGCTTTCAAAGGGTTTGTGTAGTCGCGTTCAAATTTGACACAGTGGCAGCACATTTTATTGTTTAAAACCTGGTGAAAGCTTTTGTGTCTGCTGCGTTCATGAACTTCAGGCGTAATAGCGCTATATTTGGCTGGAAAATCGAATGTAGAGATCTTTAGACAGCTCGAACATTTCAACGTGAATAGAACTTCTGTGTATCGGACAATGAAGGGTTTATCCCATGACTCTGTACAAATAAAAAAAACGCTTGATGGAGGTCGAAAAATACCTGTGACTTCATCAGACATGGGGTCCGAAAAAGGTTCATGGTTCTACGAAATCAGAGGCTAAGCGCCAATGAATTGGCGAAAGACATGAGTGTGTCATTCTTCAGTATGCAACAAATGCTGACAAATTAACTTCAACTCAACCCGTATAAGATTCAAAAAGTGCATGACTTCACAGAAAGACTAAGTGAAGTGAGACTCGAGAGAGTGAAAGAGTGAAATTCCAAACATAATATTCACTATTGAACAGTATGTCAATGAGCAGAACGACCTAGTTTGGCTACAGTCCTACGAAATTTAAACATTCGTTTAACCTCCAGAAAGCAAGAACCAATTCAGGTGATCGTACGAGTATGGCCGACTGTGACTGTTCAAGGACGCATTCCACTGGTACTTTTGTACTCTGGTGTCAAAGTTAACGCTCAAAAGTACTACCAAAAAGTGTTAAAAGGAGCATTAAGGATGTTAACGCTGTTAAGGATGTCAACAAGACGCGGCACCGTCGTACAAAGCACGCATAATACAAAAATAGTTAAATAGTTGAGGGTGGCCGTGGTGTAGTGGTAATATCATCGCTTGTCACGCTTTTGGTTCACGGTTCGAATCCTGATGTCAAGTATTATCTATTTATTTCGCATGAAATAAATAAAAAAGTCGATCAATTGTGAAAGCTAAGACAACTCTACTGTGAAGGCATAACACTGGCAGTAGGGTGGTCATATGGCTAAAATGTAACTTGATCGTGATGATATCAGGAGGACGAAAAAAAAAAAAAACTGTGAATCATAAGCAACGACAATAACAGCGAAAACAAAAAAATACTCCCCAGTTATCTGGACAGCCACTCTTGGAGTTTACAGAAACTTAATACCACCTAAGTTTCAAACCCACCACACCAATCTTTCTTTCTCTCTGTCTCTTCCCCTTTCCGCAAAACACACGTGTTCTAAAAAATTAGTATTCATATCCCCTTTAACACGCGCAAATTATATAAAAAAAAAAAATAATATTCCGTACTTCATTTCAGTTCAATAATAGCTTTCAAATTCGCCAGATGCCAATTTAATGGATTTTTCTATTTGGGGTATTTTGGAAGCTAAGGTGTGTACTAAAAAATACGACAGTTTGGAAACTTTACAATCACTGCTTGTTCAAGAAGGACAACGTATTCCTTAAAGGCATATTCGTGCAGCTCGATCAACACAACCACCCTGTATGAAATTTGAATCTTTCTAGGTAATCCGTAACGGCACACACACAAATTGGTAAATTATATTAAAAAAGAGCCAACAAAGTGCTATTTTTAACGGTTATTTAAGTTCATTCTCACAGTCCATGTTATAAGTGCGCAAAGTGTCATCTCTTTACGTCATCCGAGGGGTAGTGAACGTGTGAAAAGACACACACACCATCTGGTAAGTCGTATTAAAGTGATTTTTAAGTTTTTTTTTTCGCAACACCCTGTATTTTGAAAATCAAAAAACTCTTTCCGTAGAGTTATAACCCGTACTCTGTACTATAAGTGTGCAAAACTGTGTCTTCTGGAAAGTGTGGAAATTTGGAAATGTATGCTGCGAAAAGTTTTAAAGGTTTTGAGAAATATTTCCTGAAACACCCTGTATTTCAAAAATCTATACACCATGGTCTGTGATGTAAGTGTGCAAAGTTTCAGAATTCTAGGTCATCCGATGGCTTCCGGAGAATTCGGGAAGAAAAGCACATACAAAATGAGAAGTCTGTGGAGCTATCAGTAACAATTTTGTGCCTACAGGGTGCGACAAATCAAAAAAGTTGTTATAATGTTATTGGTAGATGCCTGGACATTTTTTGTAAAGTGGACGGTTCTTGAGAAAATAGCCAACAAATTTATCTTGATGACTTTTTACTTGTTTTTTGGGGAAAGTATAATATAATTGTATGTCTATACTGGTTTGGTTTATTTGTTTGTTTTTTTTTTCAAAAAGTCCTGCAAGTATTGTAGTTTAGAAATTTAATCACAAAATCAGACTATTAGGGCCAAAGCCAATGGTTGCAGAAGATAAAATGTCAAAGTGACAACTCAACGAAAAAGCATGGACACATTACTCAATAATTCACTAACTAATCTTGCGATTTCTTTGCCACACAGTGCCATCAGGTGTGGGGGAAAGTTTTCCTCCAGTCAATAGAACTCGAAAGAAACATCAAAAACTAATCCCTCGATCCGGAGAAGATCAATCATTTGCTACCATATTGCAGTCAAACTAAATACAGAGGGAAGATAGATTCCATTCTAGGATAAGAGGTCAACAACATCATTCAAGGAGCGAAAACACCACCCCTCCATCACCCAAGGACACAAGAGTGTTGAAGTTGAACAGTGTTTTAGTATAAATAAACTCGTAGTACAGCTCTTCTGCTGCAAAAATAAACCAAAGGACATCCCTCCTTAAGCTGGAAAATCTACATCTCCGCACATGCATCATCTCTCAGTTCCATTTAAAGTTCATGGTGAGCTGGTGGATGGGCCTCGGCATCCCACAACAGACAAATTAATAATGACACTTTCTCCCCCCATACTCAACAGAAATGTGTTTTAGTTTTAGCGAGAGTTGCAGCATTGTCGTTGTCGTTTGGCGCAGTATACAACAAATATTGACACTATCCCCTCATCCCCGCCTACACATGCAGACATCACACACCTGTGCTCGATGATGACTAGCTGCTCAGGCTGTTGGCTGTCTATCGATCGATGCAGACCAGTATGAGGCAATGGACCGACCACTGGACCGATGCCAGATGTTTGAAACTCGCTGGTGTGTCCATGATTATGTGCCCAGCCGGGTGATATTTATTTCACCTGTGCAGCGCGCAGATTCCTCTGGTAACAAGTGAAAATGCGAAAACGTTTTTGGGATGCGTCATTAACTCTTCTGTTGATTTTCCATTAACATTTTCCTCCACAACGCGTGTTATACTAGACTGGGAGGGCTAGGGGATACCCCCACATGACAATGACTGCACCAAAGCGGATATTCATTTGCAGTGCTTTGCTTGTTCATCTACGAGCACTATGTGGAGTTAGGGGGGACTATGAGTATGTGTACAGTCTTGCATGGTGCTGGCACTCTCTAGCTGATGTTCAGGATTTGCCGAGAGTCGGAGTTGAAGGTGCACCACTCATATGTCTGTTCCATTCCAATGTGAGTATTTCCCACCCCTACAAAACATCCTTTATTCCAAAACCTGTCACGTTGAATGTGTGCACTGTTGTTTCGACCCGTGTTTTTCTTCTTTTTTTTGTTCTCCCTATAGTCCCTTTTGTCCTGGATCAATGCAGAGCTTTAATAAAACAAAAGAGAGTTTGCTGCTGCTGCTTTTTTTTTGTAGTTGCTGGTGGCGTGGTATTTTTTGGAGTCCACATCCTTAGTGGTAAGTAGGCTGGCAACTCTCCTCTGAAGCAAGTGCGAAAAAAAATGTATCATGGTTTCGAAATCGTAAGCTCTATTCAATTTCTAAATCCAATCATTGTTTGATGTTGGAAATTGGGATGCGTTCGCGTTCCGGATGCGCGTTGCATGTGTTTAGACAGCAAAGAGATATGCAGTTGCATTGAGGTTAGTTACTCGTATGTTGCAGAACTGGTTGGGGATACGATGAGTTATTTTGATTTGACAGACATCTGAGCTCTCAGTCCATACTGCTGAATGGTATCTATTTCGTTTCATCATTGGATACTATAATCTGGCTGAAAAGCGAGGGTGGGATCAGCAGTTAGCTCTAGTTCTGAACTAATGCGGTTAGTTCTGATGGAGATGGTTCCATATTCAGGGAGTCTAAAGCTTGTCTAATAGGATTCATTTTGGCTTTGTTGAGGTTTGCATAAGTCACGAGATGGTATGTCCCTTAGTGCTTTACAGCATGATTAGGTTTACGAGTATACCTTTCTATGAGGAGAAAAAGCCAATGGTCAATTCCACATCCGTCTGCGGTGCCGGTAATTGTGTACTCTCGGAATGTGTACTGGTTAAGAAAAATTCTGGAAAGTGAGCATAGAGTATCGGCGCATGAGTTTGTTCATGTCCATTTTTTAAGGAGTCCTGAGGCTACATGTACATTTAATAAGACTTTGTGTAGCCTGGCCACTTCTTATAGGTGAATTTAATTTCCATGTAGCTCTCTTGGCGTACGAGTAGGTTGTTCTGTTTTAAACCAGGATAAATGCCGTAGTTTTTTCATTCTAAAATCAGCTATATTCCTAATCTTTCTTTAAGGACCATAGAGTATACTCGTATGGTCCGATGTTCATTTCGCTGAACAGTCTGCAAGACGGCAGAAAGTGGGTATTTAAATCCGGCACAAACTAGTCTCCAACAAGAAGTTCATTAATTGAATTCCCACAGACATGACTAGACAAACTTTATTGGTAAGGAAAATCTGTCTTTCTACACTGACGGACCCATGATCTTGATACTCATTGCACCCAACATTTAGGCTGTCAAACTGGTAAAAAAAAGAGACATATAGACGAGAAAGATTATTAGATTACATACAAACGTTAACAGCCAAGCATCTTTTAGGGTTCTTGTGTCAGCGGAAGTTGATTTAAAAACACTTCAAACTCCACCCAAACGAAGTCTTCGCAACCTAGGCGGGGATGAGCTTGAAAAGAAAGAGTTCAAAATGCATACGTCCCATTAGACTATCGATAATTGGTAACTGAATGACTTAACTATCGAATCATTTGGTTTATTCATTCATTCAGAAAGTGGAAAACAAGGAGAGCTCCGTATGCAGATCAAAAGTATTCCGACTACTCGCACTCAAGAACGTTATTACTTAACTGCGAGTGTAAAGTTGGACATTTGGAGGATTGGGTATCTATCATAAAATTTTCGAAAATTAAAAAAAAAAATGCACACCTATCTTATAGAGAAATTCAAAACCTAAATTATCGAAGAAAATAATTTTGTTCGTAGGACGCACAGTTTTCGAGATATTCTTACTGAAAAACGATGTCCATTAACTCGCTCATTTAGCGAAGAACTGCATAATGAAAGAATATTAATGGCCACCATTTAATCGATCAGCAGAAGAAAATATTTTCATCAGCAAAATTAAATTATTTAATTAGCAATTTAATAGTGGTCTCGATCATCTGAAAATAATTTTTTGATTTGCAGAAAATTAGAAACAAAATGAGAACAAAAAATAAATGATTAGTAAGAAATTTAGTTTTCAACAAAAAATGATTTATTTGATCAGCAGAAGAAGATTTCTGAAATCCGTATTTAAAATTCTATGCTCAGTAACTGTTTCTCTCTTTTTCTAAAACTGCTCCGGAAAACTGCTTTTTGCTCATCAAATAATTAATTTTTGCTAAGAAAATATTTTTTCATTTCCATTTACTTTTCTTTGATAAAGTTTGGTATGCGGGATTTGTCTACCAATGAAGAAAACAAATGAACCCAATGAACAGGCTGAAATTCTAAGATCGTATTACGAGTATACATTTCGAACAGATACTTCGGCATAAAAGAGAAAAACACATATTCGGAGCTCAAAGAAATCAAAGCGGGTGTACCCCAAGGGAGTGTTCTTGGGCCAATACTCTATCTCCTGTATATTTACGAAATTCCAATGCTAGAATATAACACGATTACTACATTTACTGACGACACGGCTATAATGGAAGTTGCGGAGAGTAGTGAGGCGATCTTACACATTCAAAATTGGACAAGAAAATGGCGAATACGATTAAACGAATCAAAATCCGTACATGTTGATTCCACGAATAGAAAAGTAGGGTACATACCAGTATATACTAATAATCAAGCTATACCGAAACTTCGCTGGAAAGCTCATGTCACGAAAAAAAAGAAGAGGAGATTGGTATTCGCTACAGAAAAATGTACTACAATCTTGCCTAATAATATACAACAAAGTTTTGCTTTACAAGCAAGTCATAAAACCTTTTGGGTTTCTGGTATTCAACTTTGGGGTTGTACCAAAAAAAGCAACATTCAAATCATAAAACGGTTTCAAAAGAGAGTGTTGAGAAACATTGTAAATGCACCTTTCTACATTAGGAACGATGACCTTCACAGGGACCTGGGCGTGGAATGCATATAGAATGAAATACATAGATTCGCTTACAACCATGAGGATCCACTTTACCACACCACACGAACCCTGAGACTACCCCGCTCTTGGACCACACGAATCTAGTGAGAAACAAAAAAAAAAAAAAAAAACTTTTCTGCCGGTCAAACAATTACTTTTTGCTGATGATTTATTTTTCTGCTGATTTTGACCGATTGTCAAAAAAGGAGACCCTCTGAACTGTCCCAACTATAAGGGTATCACTCTCCTCACCATAGATGGGTTATTCACATTATGGCTGATCGTGGACAAAACACATGATAGCGTTTTAGTCACAATAGTTAGGATGTCTAGTTTGACATCCCTGCCAAACTCGTCCGTCTATGCACGATGACGATGGAGAATCCAGGCTGCTTCATCATGGTCGGTAACAACCTCAGCGAGGCTTTACACATCAGAAAAGGACTGTGAAAAGGTGACGCGCTGTCATGTGATTTTTTTAACATAATACTTGAAAGGATTGTGCAAAATTCTCAAGCTAACATCAGAGATACGATCTTACAAAAGTCTGCATAAAACAAACTATATACTGTCATTAAAAAAGGATACTCAACATCGGCGACTCAATCCGAACGTCACAACAGACAGACTAAAATTTCGAGGTAGTTAAGGTGGCTCCGCTGTAAATTAAAATAATGATAAAGCGAAGAATCACTCTTGCCAACCGCTGTTTCTTTGCGCTAATAAGGCAATTGAGTAGCAAAGCCCTCTTACGGACAACTAAAGTTATTTTATATAAGACCATGCTCATCATCCCAGTCTTACTATAAGGCGCAGAAGTATACTCGTAGACGTTATCAAAGGCTGATGAAAACATCCTTGGTTGCCTTAAAAGAAAAATTCTGCGAGTGATTTTTGGTCCTATTTGTATCGACAGAGAATGGAGGAGAAGAACTACATATACCGATTGTACAGTGACATCGATCGAGAAGGATTTGAATTCATTCCCTGAGATGACTGGGACTCATAGAGCGAATGGACATTAACACTCCGGCCTGGAAAGTCTTCGAATTCATCACAGAAGGACGACACGGTAAAGTATTACCTGACACAAGTACAAAGGTACATCAATCTACTTCGTGTGCAAGACTGGAGGCTAGTAGTGTGTGTTAACTGCAGACGCTTGTTGGTTGAGGCCCAGGTCCTCTCTGGACCGAAGCGCCGTCTAAAGTAAAGTAAGTAATTACTTTTTCATTTTTTTGCTGGACGTTTACTTTTTTAAGTGATTACTAATAATATTAGCGTTTTAATAGCTACCCAATAAAATTATATTTCAACACTAGTCGTGTTTCTTTGTGAAAGTTATCCGCAGTTTTGAAAAAGTTCGCATGGCAAACAATACAGTTTCAGTAACTCTCGATATCATCCACAGTTATCGATAACTGAGTATAGTACGCACATGGGCAACAGATGGCGCAAAAATGTATTTCGCTCACCAATAATGGCAGGCAAGAAGAAAGTGTAATTTTGTATTTTCAATTTTGGATTGTCTTTGGAGAAAAAGCATAATGATTGTGGAAACACAAATTTTCTTTGAACCCCAATACGCGACTAGATCCCAATACGGTGATTTCAAAATGCAAAATAGAATATTGTTTTTTTTTGTGAAACCTAACTGAACTTTATATGCAGTTACAAAGAAACACGGCTAGTATCGAATATCGAAATAATTTCCATCACTGCCACCTATTGGTTTCCCTGGTCAGGCTTAGATGCACGAGGCTGAGGCGTCTCTGATACTGGGCCCTGTGTCTTCGGTATCTAACTGAAGCGCTACAGTGTAGTTCACAGTAACTATTGCAGATGCTACATATATAATTTGAGCTGATTTACGAGTACTTTGGGGAAATCTTGCGCTGCAGCCTGGATCAAAGGAAGAATGTCTCTCTCGTTAATTTCCACCAGCAATCTTCAATATGAGTTGCAACTGAATATTCAGACTGAATTTCAAACACGAGATTATATAAGTAATATAAATAGTAACAAAGTGTTTGCTGCGCAAGTTCGAGCCCGAGCGGGGAACATCAAAAACAGCTATAATGGCAGTTGCGGAAGTTCAAGAGGCGATCTTGCAGATTCAAAATTGGACAAGAAAATGGTATTTTTAGGGTGGCCACGGTATGTTTGCTGTGCAGGTTCGAGCCCGAACGGGGAACAGCAATCACAGCCACCAACCACTACACCAAAAAGGGGTTTCTGCCTGGTAGTACAATGAGTAGAAAATTTAGCCTGAGTGTTCTGGGATTTGAGCGCTGTGCCCCCACTTGCTAGATATGTTTTATGTCCATAAAAATCCTAGAGTCTTAGGACTTTGTCCTGGAATCAAAGTTTACCAATCTTGAGAGTCTGGCATTAGGGTATGATACGGATTTACATATCTTTGCCGTAAAAATCGTTTTAAAGGTAAACAAACATCCATTAAACAATGTTGAATAGCATTTCCCATTTAAACAAAGTTTTCGCTATCCAATCCAATAGAGAAAGGCTCTCCCCCGCCAAAAAAAAAACACATTTGCTTCTTACCCTCACGTGAAATCCTTAAAGCGCGCTTGCCTGCAAAAAGAATACCTCCTTCCACCGTCAATCTCACTCACACACACACTTGTCCGCCTCTCCAAGAAACCGGCAGAAGGAAGAAAAAAAAATCCCCAACAGGATCCAGATATACAATATCATAAGCATGTAGCAGTGTGGATAGGAAACGAAACGAAATCCTACTCCAACCCACCTTCTTAAATAGAACAAGTCCCTGACGCAAAAAGGAAGCGGCGAAAAATAGGGAAGCAAAATACAAAAAAAAAAATCCTGCGAAGAATATCCTTGGAGTGTTTTAACCCCGAAAAAAAAAAAAAAAAAGTTTTAATCAATAAAGCTAATGGAAATACACATCGCAATCTGCAATGTTAAAATGGCGGCCTTCCTGCGCTGTGTGTTTGTCTCTGAGGGCGAGTTAGTGTGTGTATATGTGTATGAGGTGGACTCCTCTTAAACGAAGGAACAATCATTAAGAACTAAATAGAATTTTAGATGCGGACTTTGGTTCTTGCTGTACTCTTGGCATCGACTAGTTTTGGCATCCACCGGTCAGGAGGACGTAAAGAACACACATACATCGAAAGGGAATGTAGAGAAGTTTGTTTTATTTCACTGCACGGACATTGAATTTTATTTCCTCTTCAATTCCACTACCACCCTGAACTACTGGCTATTGGACAAGAGTATTTGCCAAATGGCAAGCACAAGGATCCTTTAATTTTGCTTTTCTACGCAGCACACTGCAAAAGCTGTCGTCGTACGTTTGCCATAAATGACTGCTGCAGGATATTTGCTCCTCGGTCTGAGAGGTGGTAGTTCTTATTGTAAAATATGACGCTCTTACGCCAATTGAAGGAAATTGAAAACGTTCCACAGTACGAGTATACCTGCCACCCGCTCCCGCATCACAGCAAAGCAGTTATCCTAGACCACACCGCAGACGTGTGCACATCCTGTACTCGTATTCACAGCAAAGAGTGAAGGGGGAAACCAAAAATGCAAAAGGAAAAGGGATTTTTCATTTCCACATGTGGGTGTTGTACAGGTGTGTATGGTGGCGTGGATGTACTGCGAAAGTTCTCCACAAGTTCAGAGTTAAACCAGGATCAGTCTTGCATAACAACACTATTATCCTTTTTTTTTTTTTCTTCTCCCGAGTTTGTTCGTTCGTACAGTCGTTCCTTCCTCTTTCATTTGAGATTTTCGACTTTTGGTGTGATATAGGGGGGGGGCAACAAAAGACAAAAGTACGATAAAGATGAACAAGGGTAACCATCACTATCACTACCACTACCACCCATCAGTGCGCCAACCATCGGCACCGTCGAATCCTTTCAGCATACTTGTGAAGAAAAAGATTTATTGTGGAATTTTTCCTGTATCACACCTGCTCGAGACAGAATTCTCTCGTTCCGAACAGAGATTCATCCTAAAGGCTTAATGGAATGGAAATTTTTGTTTTTACGTTATCCTTTTTGTGCCGACTTGAGTTGCCTTATTTCAGAGTTTTTACTGGTGGTGCCCTACCTTCTTTACTCGAAATGGGTTTCTTTTTTCTCCTCCGTATAAAGTGTACCTACTCCTTGTGTCTTGAAGTTAATTTCAGGACCATACACACGAGTATCGAATAAAAAGGATATTCGGTTTTTTTGTCAAATGATTCGGAAGTTTACCTTTTTTCAATCTGTTTTGTTGGTCCTTAAATCCTCTTTTCCTCTTTGTGTCCCCCCTTTTTTGGTTCGAAGAAAAAAACAACCCCTTTTGCTAAAGGAATTTAATTTGTAAATCAGATGCCATTATTGCCAAGGAACTCCTTGAGGATTATTGGGAAAATTAAGAGCGCGCGATGTTGGTAATTAGTTACTTTAACAATTTTTCTTTTCTTTGTTCGATCCCCTTTCATTGGCGCGTCGCGCGCCGTGCGGCCATTGAAGTCAAAATAAACAAACAGTTGGTTGAAAACGCAAGGGTGAATAACAACCACCTACCGACCCAGCAGCAGTTGGAGTCCTTGACTTGGCAGAAAAGGCTGATCGCTTTAATAATAATCGTTATTGGTTGGAAAGTTTTGAAAGGGAAAATTATCATGCCACTAGCGTCTTTGAAGTCGGCTAAGACGTGATTGAGTGTATCTGATTAGCAATCTCCGAAAGCTGCTGAATGGGTGGTTGATAATTCTTTGGTGAGTGGGAGGAATGTGTTTTTTTTTTTTTGTTGGTAAAACTTGACAGAGGAGTGCAAAGTTCCTTTAACGAATTTTCGGTCAGTTAATTTGATTAAAAAACAAAAATGTTTTTCAAAAATTTAGAGAGTGAGCAGCGTAGGACGGCATGAGAAATGAAAATACAGAACAGATGTACGAATAATTGATAAGGAAGCGTATCTGCGTATCTGCGTATCTTTGAAAGAGTTGTTTTCGTTGAGAGTGGAAGATGAATGAATAATTCTTCTGTTAGTAGTATGTTACAGAAGAATAACAAAAACTTGGATACAGTGGGAGAAAACAAGAGGAACAGTAGCTGGAAGATAACTGTGTAACAGTGTCGCGCTGAATGTCAGAGTCTTGAGCACAAAAGCCCGGTACAACCTACATACCGTACCTCAGGAACAGAGAACTCAGGGTAAGGTAGATGTTTTGAATTGGTGAGTTCAGCTTTAGTGTTAATTGAAAATTTGCCGTCTATCAACGCGGAATATCCAGTGAGACTGCCCTCTTGATATCCGCGAGATGCGACTTTTGACAGTATGTGCAGTTTTTCAACGGTGTGCGTGATGAGTTTCGTGGGCTAAAATTAGGTTGTGGATGCAGATTGTGGCCGATATGCAATAGCAGGGTTTAACAGCTTCCTGCAACTATCTTCAATATAGCCGCCCAGAGAAGAAGAAATGCTCAGGAGATTCGTTCGCCAAAGTTCATTAACAATGCTCATGGCCAGCTTCTTGTGGAAGACGACAATACGACTTCTCAACGAACAGTTTCCCCGGGTATACTTTTCAAAAGCAGCTCCTAACCATGACGAAGTATCCGACATTACTGTCGAAGAAGTTAGGAATGCGGTCAAATATTCTAAAAAAAAGAAAAACCGTTTGGCCTAGATAGCTCTATCCCCAAACTTATGAGCGGTGCTTCAATGCCAAATCAGTGGAGGGAAAGTTATCTTCTTCCTTTGCACCAAGGGAAGAGCGATACGAGAAACTGCGATAGCAACCGTTCTGTCAAGCTGATGTCACACACCATGAAGATCGTTGAGCGGGTATTAGATGGCCGACTGCTGGAAAATAATACGGCTATCTGATGACCAGTACGGGTTTGTCTAGGGTAAATCAACAACAGATGCAATCCAAAGTGTAAGGATCATAATGGGAAAACATTGTGATTCCTTAAAGGACTTGCATATGGTGTTAGTTGATTTTGAAAAAGCCTTTGATAGACAAAAAGGAGTTCCAGGAACCTACGTGCGCATGATCATGGACATGTATGAGGGAGCAAGGAAAATAGTAAGATGTCCCGCAAGAGTCACCGAAGAGTTTCCAATCAAAGTCGGTGTACACCAGGGAAGCGTTTTCAGTTCTTTGCTATTTATTGCAGTCCTTGATTATCTGCTTGAAGGAAAAGTCACGGATCCCAAAGTGCATCAGTTATTCTTTGCTGACGATGGAGCAATCATAAGTGAAGATCAAACGTCCCTGCAACGAATACTTGATGTATGGATGGATGTTTTGGAGGGGAATGGGTACCGTATTAGTTCAAAAAAGAAAGAGTATCTGTGCTGCCCGTTCTCTGTCTTGTCCTCTAACCTCTACACCGAGTTGTACGTCCGGCGCTCATATACGGTTCACAATGCGGGGCAATATACAAAAAGTATGAGGGCAAATTAACGGCAGCTGAGATGAAGATGCTTCGCATGACAGCAGGAGCGACAAAAAGAATAAGAAGTTCGAACATTCGAGGAAGCCTTCATGTAAGAGGTCCCATCACAAGCAAGATAGAGCACGACCGGCTCAGTTGGTATTGTCATGTTCAAAGGAGAGATCCTTCGAACCCCATCAAAAAGGCAATAGCAATCAACGTTCCTACACAATCGCGCAAGAAAGGGGATCAACTGGATCACACAAATGCAAAAACACCAGCACTTGATTGGCCTCAGTGACGAAGTGATTCGAAACCGGGAAGTCTGCCGGTACTTCCTGAGGACAAACCGGCAAACTCGTAAGGAAAAGAAGAAGAACAGTTTCCTGCAAGGTGGCGTTCTTTCTCCACTGTTATGGTGCATGGTGGTCGACTCTCTGCTAAACACGGATAATGTTAACGTACTTCATATAAGCTCATACCTAGAGACTAGGAATATGCTTTCGGTTAATCCTCTGAAAACTGAAGTTCTTCTCTTTACGAGAAGGAGGAAGTTGATAGTTCTGACTTAGCCAGTGCTTAAAGGCGTCACTATCTAAATCTCAAATAAATGTGTTTGTTTCAGCAGCTGTCAAAGTTACCAATGACATCCAGCTGTCAAAATATTCAGTAAGGTTTGCCATTTCATCATGCATCGTTTGGCGCTTCTCGAACGTGTGGAAATTATTAAAAAAAATTCCGGCTCAGTTGTAAATATGCAACGTGAATTTCGTCGTGAGGTCGGTCATCATCATGGCTTCAGTGCGCAGGCAATTCATCGCACCGTGGAAAAGTTTGAGCATGAGTACACTCTTTTAGACCTTAAGCCACCAACCAGGCAGAGATCGGTGCGAAGTGAAGAAAACATAGCCGCCGTAGTAGCCAGTATCGAACAAGACACAGAAATGTCGAATCGGTGCCGATCAGCTGAATTGGGCATCGCCAGAGAATCAACCAGGCTCGGTATAGAGCGATGTTAACCGACTTTCTGTGGCCAGAGCTCGACAACATCGATATATCTGAGTTGTGGTTCCAACAAGACAGTGCTACATGCTATAAAAGTGACGCAACGCTCGAAGTGGTGAAGGAGAAATTTGGCGACTGGGTCATCTCACGGCGAGCGTTCATCAATTGGCTGCCATGATCATGGGATTATTTTCTCTGGGGCTACGTCAAGTCCTTAGTCTACTCTAACAAGCCAACCACTTTGAATGAGCTCGAGGCCAACATTCGAGATGCTATTGCCGGAATAACGCCACACATATTGGACCGAGTCATCAAAAATTGGACCGACCACTTGAAGCACTGCCAGCGAAGCCGAGGCATACTCGTAATGGCATGAATGTAGCTTCAAAATAAAGCCAGAATCAATTTGATAACTCACACCGTTGTTGTTTTATTTAAATTTATTTTCCTATCCTTCTTATCTGGTCATCCTATACAACAGTCTTGTTCTCAATGTGCGACTAGCTGAATCTTCTCGGTATACTGGAATCGGCCACCGCCTTGTACAGCTCTAGCTATCATGCAGGTTTGTAGTAGAGATGATCTGAAATGACGAACTCAAAATTGTGCCCATCTTCCATCGACACAAGCTGGAAGTCACACCAGTCCATGCTAATTGGCGTGGTGCACAACAGTTTAAAACGTTCAGACAATACCTACGTTAAATAGGATTCCGTATACAGTATTAAACAGTGGCATGCCGTCGTAGTTCTTTCAATACATAGGATCGTTCTCTTCGTAGATTGGATGTTCAAGAGCTCGTACGCCCTCTTTTTCTACATAGAATCGTATTTGCTTCTCCTTTTCTGGCTCGGCAAACTTCTCCCAATGCTCTAGTTTACAGCATATCTTTTCTACTTATGTCAGACAGGATCAACATCTGATTTACCTTTGTGGTGTATCACGTCAACCTTCCTAGTGTAAAATGTTAAAAGCCTCCTTTCGGAGTCAACCTTCGTCCTCTGAATATTCGCAGTGAATTCGTGCGAGGTGGTCGACCAACGCATCGAACGGAGACTGTCAGGTTACTGTTTACAATCGATTGTGATTGAACTTTGTGCTACTTAGTACCTCGTTGCAACCTGCTGTAAAGTCGGTTACATGGTATCCATTGCCTGTTATCGTCGTTCTAAAATGTCCCTTTGAAAGAGTCTGCAAACTTCTCATATAACCCATTGAAGTAAGACACTCCAACGTAAAGCATGACTGTTTATTGAATATTTTATTGCAAGCAAAATTCAAGGAAATGATTTTCTGTTTGAATTCGAAGAATACATACTCGTACGAGTATCTTCACCTAATCGACCTCAAATTGCATTGTTCAGCTGCCTTAATCATTTGACGCCCAGACATAATTCTTGGTAACCCATATCGATTTCGAGAACTTTGCAATGGATTTCCCCTGAATCGCAATTAAATCTGCTTACTTTAATCCGATTCACTAGTTCATCACTACACACAATCCAGTCTAAGAGATAATTCCAGCAATCCGATCACCCCCAGATAAACTGCTATCCGTAAAAATCGATAAACACCCAGGTTATTCACCGGATGCGCGTGTCTACTGGGCACAACAGTACAACAAACAAACAAATATTTGCAAACTGAAAACATTGCACTGTAATTGATGATAATGCCCCGTAAATATGATTATCGTGTCCCGGTGAGCAGTACACATAGTACTTCACCTCCTCTATTGCGATTCATTGAACTCAACTCAAGTACAGAACAACAAAAACACTTTGCTTTAATAAATAAAAGCGAAAGCAGAGAACTTCCCGTTTTATCTATCACCCAGGGAGTACTATAACTTTTCGCTCGTTTGAGTCATATCCTGTCTCTCGAAAAATAAGGATGAAAATCCTTCTCGCGAAAGTAGCAATATTTTCATTTTTTTTTTACTTTTGTTCCTCCACCGAAAAAGACATAAAAAATAATAAATGTGACTTTTGTTTTGCTTCGCTGTATCCTGAACCTATTTAGAATTTCCAGGATAAAAAAAAAAGAAAATCAAATCTCATATACGGAAATCTTCACGCTGTGCTTCAAGAGGATAGTAGTATCAAAAGCACAACACCCAGCTGGATACCGCCGCCACAACCAGTGTCATACTGCTACGTTTATTCATGCCAACATCTATCGTCGTCCTTGCACTGCTCTCACGAGCACACAACGACTCTAGTTTTGGGTGTCGTTAATTTTTATTATTACCATAACCTGCAACCATCATCCACATATAAGCATAAAGTGTCACTATGCCTTGCGGGGTGGGTACAAGCATGCAAGTTTAAATAAATATTTCTGGAATAAATTTCAACTAAAAAAAAAACAGGACGAAGAGAATAAGAATAAATATACGTCTTCGTGTTAAACTATTTTATTTTATTTCCTTGAGAAGAACATTTTCCATCAGGGAGGGGGGACGACATCATTTTATGTCTTTCTATCCTTTTGGGTTTGTAAAGAGGTGGACATAGACTAACACTACACTAGAACGGAATGATGTCCTTCCGTTTTAGCCGGATGTTGGGCAAAAAAAAATAAAAACCCCATCATCATCGTTGTCCACCCTGTGAGAATATTCGGTTGCACACTAACACTCGAAAACCGTTTTTGCATATTCGAATTTTAATGTTTCCTTTATGGCTAAAGGATGATATTTAAGGGTTTAAAGACGGACATGAATTGTCATTGTGGCGGTTGGTGCGCTCAGCTCACATCTTCAGAATGGATATTTTTATTTGAGTGGAAGATGATTTTCTTTTGTGAAATTATGTGAAAGGAGTGCATTTCTGCACAATTTGCGAATGCTTCAGCAGTTTTTAAATCTTTTGTATGAGATCCTTGAAGAGCAGCAGCAGTTTTTAAAGGTTCCTTCATTGTCAAATCGTTGGATACATTGCTTTGCACGATTTAATATTCACACGATAATATTCATACAGATAGTCACTTGGCGGGACAGACATGACATTTGTGAATTTGTTTGAGAATGAGGCAGTATAACGTCACAGTCGGTGTCCCCCAAGGTTCCGTACTAGGTCCACTACTGTGTCAGACTTTCAATTCCGAGGTCCTCGAAAATAATTGTCTTCGCCGACTAATTAGGGATCGTCGTAGTGACCAAATTTCTTGAGGAGTTGAAGTACAACTGTAATAAAACTATTGGGATGGTACCGGACTGGCTAGTAAACGTGGACCTAAAACTAGCAGAGGAAAAGACTGAAGTAGTGCTCATTAGCAGCAGACGAGGAAGAGGAACCGTGGGCGATCACATTATTTTCAAACCAAAGCTGGCATTACTATAGATGCAAAGTTGACTTTCAAGCAACACGCAGCTGAGAAGCCAGCAAGAACAACAGTTGCCCTGGCAAGGATTATGCCAAATATTGGAGGACCTAAACAGAAGAAGAGACTGCTCGTCGATGATGCTTTACGGCTTCCAAATATGGGCAAGTGCCATGCAGACGAAATCGTACATAAGATAGACAGAGGCGGTTTACAGAACCAATGTCTTGAGTATACATCGCCTTTCGAACAACCTCCTACGACGCGGCATGCGTAGTGGCTGGAATGGTGCCAATAAACCTCCTCGTTAAAGAAGCCGAACGCAAATATCGTGCCAACAGGACCAGTCGAAGTGACACCGAAGTACCGCCAAGAACAAGCCTTGAAGAATCGCAAGAGAGATGGAACTTTTCTGACAAAGGCAGATGGACGCAGAGATTGATCCACAATGTAGACCCTTGAATCAATAGGAAGTATGGAGAGCTGAACTCTATCTGACGCAAATGCTTACTGGTCATGGATGTTTCAAAGCTTACCTCCATAAATTTGGACACAAAGACAACCCTTATTGCCCAACGTGCACGGAAGCAGTCGAGGATGCAGAACACATCATGTTCCACTGTGCACGATATCACGAAGAACGTAACTTGCTGGCGAATAGACTAGGTGTGGACTTAACACCACCAGACAGATGACGAGCACGCAAGAAGCTTGGGAAGCAGTAACCGAAATTGTGGCTATAACTACACTGTTACTGAGTACGTGCTCAGTTTCGTCTTTGAACGATTCCCAACTTCCAGCCCAAAAAAAATCTGACATTTGTGATAGTTATTACAGGTAAAAGGTAAGCGTATACCCGTTTACACAGAGGATCACGCGGATTCTACCGGATCTGACGAAATATTCGCAGCGGTATTGTTCTGCGTGCGTGGGCGGGACTGTCGAGATGCTTTCGTCTAAGATAATGCACTGAGGGAATATTTGTCGTGTCTTCCAAGCTACGTGTCAAGTAGTACATAGATAGATAGCTTTGTAGGGGAACAAAAGGTTTGCCGTCCAAACTGGTAAAACGGTGACTGTCTGCCAAAAAAATAATCAGCGGGTTTTGAGGGCAGAGTGTATCCCAAAAGAAAACAAATCCACGCAAGCTGAGGAAGCAGCAAAAATGTTTGCTAGTAGATCAACTCATGAAGTGAAAGGAACATTTCGCCACGGTTGCGTCATGGCATCAAAACTCAAATGAGCTATCCAAAGCAATATAGATCCAAATTTGCACCGGGCCACCAGGTAAGACAGACATTTTAATCGGGACCAGAGTGCTCAAGAGGAATTACCTGCTCTTGTTAATATTTCCAGCAACTTACTCGTACAATCTGCGATGTCTTCGTAATCCTTAAGATGGATTTTCTGGCCAAACCGTATATTGAAAGAACAGTTCTAGAGTGGGTCAAGAAAATAAGACTCCACAAGTCGCCGAAGAAAGTGGCAATGGATCGGTCACATCTTACGGGGCGAAGAAAATTCCGTTCCAAAATATTTCATGCAGTGGTATCCACTTACCTAATCCGACAGAAAAAGAGGCCACAGGAATGAGTTAAAAACCATTGCAGAAGTCCCAACACGATAGCGAGCCGGATGTGGACACCCTATGCCCCACCGTCTCCGTCTCACCACTCACAAATGCATCATTCATGGCCCGCTGCGTTCTTGTGATTATATCGATGCCACTAGCGTATGCAAGTAGTATTATGCATGCGGTTTTTGCACAATCCTTTCAAGGATAACGTGATACAAAGTACATGATCGAGCATTGCCTTGTCGTAGACCATTTCTGAGATCAAAGGGCTCGATGGTGAATTTTCATCTTGCTTAATCAGATTGACGAGTTTGATAGGGATAGGCAGCTTTAAAATGGATAAAAAGATAATAGGTATCGACTTTCCTGATCTAAGGCCACACTGATAAAGACCAACCATGTTGTGGGCGAACGGCTTTAGACGTCAACACAATACATTCGATAGGAATCTCTAAGCGGCGTTTAGTAGATTGGTGCCTCTGTTTAAAGGGTTTCATTTCTGTAGGATCAGACAAAAGATACTTAGACTTCATGAGCACACTTTCATGCGAAACATCTAGGCTGTCCGCTCGAAAAACTTCGTTGGATCTAAGCTTGGATACTCGTATTGCTATCACTTCGTTTTGACGTAATTACAACCTGAAGAAGATTCTATATGCCCCATTTACAAAAAAGGCGATCCTATGTCTTGCAAGAATTATCGAGGCATATCCCTGCTTAATGTCGCATACAAGATCCTATCCAACGTACTGTGTGAACGTCTCAAACTACTCTGCAACACACTAATCGGCACGTACCAGTGTTGCTTCCGGCCCGGCAGATCGACTATAGACCAAATTTTCACACTGAGGCAAATCCTGGAAAAGACCAATGAATTTCAAGTCGAGACTCACCACCCATTCATCGACTTCAAGGCCGCATATGATAGCATTCATCGTCAGGAGCTTTATGTGGCGATGACAGAATTCGGGATCCCGGCAAAACTGATCCAGCTTTGTACCGTGACGCTGGAAAACACGCGCTGCAACGTGCAATTTGGGTGTAGTTCCTCCGAACTATTCTAAACATGCACCGGATTTCGGCAAGGAGACGCACTATCATGTGACTTCTTTAATCTCGTGTTAGAGCAGATAGTGCGCAGGGCAGGTGTCAACACGGAAAGCACTATCTTCAACAGATCCGTCCAACTATTGGGGTATGCAGACGATATCGACATCATCGGTCGCTCCCAGCGTGCCGTGATAGAGGCTTTTACGGCGATTGAAGAACAGACGAAAGTTGTTGGCCTTCTAGTAAATGAGGATAAGACTAAGTACATGCTATCAACAAACAAACAAGCATCTGTCCACCACCTAGGACAGAACGTCACTATTGATAGCAACAATTTCGAGGTAGTTAAGGAGTTTATCTACCTCGGAGTAAACATGAACTCCACAAATGACATCCTAGTGGAGATCCGGCGAAGAATTACCCTAGGAAACCGCTGCTACTTCGGTTTGGCAAAACAATTGGGTTCAAAACTATTAACTCAAAGGACAAAATGTATGCTCTACAGAACCCTTATCCTGCCAGTTCTGCTTTATGGCGCCGAGTGCTGGAAGATAAGCAGGAAGGGAGAGCTGATACTGGGTTCCTTCGAAAGAAGGAGGAAGGCGAATGGAGGAGAAGATACAACCGCGAACTCTATGAGCTGTACGAAGATGTGGATGTAGCCCAAAAGGCCAAAATACGTCGACTACATTGGCTCGGCCACATCGAGCGAATGGACAATAATGCTCCAGCTAAAAGGATCTTCGAATCCCAGCCGCCAGGTTCGAGACGACAAGGAAGACCGAACCTCCGTTTCAAAGACCAAGCCATCGCGGATGCCAGAGCGCTTGGTCTGGATAACTGGAAGCAACGTGCCCGAGATCGCAGAGGATGGAAGGCTACAGTGTCTCAGGCAGAGACTCTTCACGGGTCGGGAGCCCGTTAAGTAAGTAAGTAAGAAGATTCTTCCCCAACTTCTCAGCACCTCTTGTGAATTTATGATTAGTTAGCCTTGTTCGTCTCAGCAGGATACTGTTCGGGTCTTGCAACCTTCACATGTTCTTTTCGTAAGATTTTCGAACATCATTCCTGGAGTAAAACCTTTCTATCTACTCGAACGAGCATCTTTATAACTAACTCTATAGCTCTCCAGCAAGTCTCGTCCTTCTTTGCAGTGTCGCTCTGCTGCCCTCTATTTGCTGCATATGCTTGTCTGTTGAAAAATAGCACAAAAAAGGCTTCTTGGAAACGTTACCACTGGTTTGCTCAACGTTGAACTTTTTCGCAGTATTCTCTTGATGCTGAGTTAATTTTTTAAATCCGCAAGCATACCTTGGCTGCACCCAAATAATGGTCTGAGCCGAGTCAACTAAAAAAATGCATGCGTGTCTCACGTCGATCGCAATGTGATCAATTTGGTTTGGTTCTTGGTAAGCAAGTCATGTGATAGTCACAAAGATTAGCCTTAGATCATTCTAAGTCACCTGACATGCTGTTGATTCCTCTCTTTGCATTGAAGTCGCCAAGAATGATTTTGTTGTCATACTTGCGACATTCTTCGTACGTCCTATCAAGGAACTCCTGAAAGCTCACTCTGATAGTGTTGTCTTTCTCCTTTGTGGAGACGTCTTCGCATATTAGGCTGACGTTGATGAATTTAGCCTTAATATGGATTGCCATCAGGCGTTCGCTTATATCAACTTTTTATCTAAGTCTGTCTCTGATAGGAAATCCGAAATCTGCCCGGTCCACTTGGTATGCAGTGATATCTGCTTTAAAGGAGTTAGGTTCGTCGTCAGTCACTTGCCTGCTAAGAGTCTGAACATTACACGGGCAAATCCGAAGGTCGTCAGCTGTAAAATCGTCCAAATCCAAGGCTTGTCGTGTTTTTATATCATTAGGAGGGGACAGTTATGAACTCCTAATACAAGGAAGTTTTTAAGCCCTGCGTACCACATGGAGTTATAGAGCATAACCAGCTTATATGCCGAAATAGATTAAACGAATAGCTTCGCTTAGATACACACAAAATCCTGCAACCATTTAAGATAAACTTCTGTCCACTGTCTTTGAAGCTTTTCCAAGAGAAAAAAAAAAGAAGACAGCACTTCACTTCCGCAAAAAAAAAGAAAAAAACAATAGAACCACGTCCAGTAATTCAAATTCACATTAGTTGTGGCCTTCTTTGCCTGGTCATTTATCATTTTCTGAATAAGATTAAAAAAGTTCTCTCCGCTGAAGAAGGAAAACTTCTTACACACAGAAACTTCCTGCCTCACGTTTGTTTCTCAAAAAAAAAAAGTCCATCAACAGCTCTTGCAGAAAACAATAAATCAGTCTGGTCAAACTGAAATCTACCCCGAAAAACCTTCAAAAGACTAGAGATACAATAGTGAGTCGTCCCTACCACCACCGACCTACGAGTATTCCCTAGACCGCTCAGCAAAAGCAAACAATTCTCATTAAGGGAAGAAAACCCCGACAGAAGTAGAACATACGAAAAAAAAAACGAAATCAACTTGAATAAACTATGCAAGATGTAAACCGAAAGCAAAAACTGAATGAGTGGAAGCAAGAACCGAGAAAGAAATTACAAGATCTCCACATCTCCACTTTGTATCCGTGGCGTTATCTCGGAGATTCTTGCGAAAACTTTGAACCATAAAACAACAAATATCAGGACTGAGAGACAGAAAGCCATGACCATGAGTACTCCCGGTATCTGAATGTTCACATCAGAGTCACATGAAGATTGGATACAGTTTATTTTTTTTTTTTGTATTTCATTCCTAAACACTGAGATATGTCATTATGCAACGCTTTTTCCTACACCTTTGGATCTGAGATACATCTTCTCTTACAGCGAGCTCGGGCCGGTTCGCTTCGACATGTGTATGCATATGAAGACAAATCGCCGTGTAGTGTTGCGCTCTATCCTACCGCCACCATTGCCGTCGTACGAGTCATCTCCAGGTTTTTCTTGTGCCACAAATGCAATCAAGAATTATATCCGCTCAAGTGATTTAAATATACCAAAACGAGTACGTGTATGCTGACTGCTGACTGCTGCCTCCTGCCATATAACTTATGCTGCTGCAGCAGGAGGGAGTTTCCTTCGTTTAAAATTTATGGCCTTGCAATTGCAGAAATAGATAGGAAGAGGATGAGGTGAGGTCGGTCTTTTGGTCTCTCTTGGTCGTGTTCCATCAGTCGGGGCAAAAACACAGAACCGGCAATCCAATCCAATCCAATACAATCCAGAGGCGTTCTGCATTCGTAGGAAATCGTTTGCCACCACAAAAGTTCCTGCTGCGGCGGGAATCAGAAAGCGTTCCACTGCGGGGCTTTTCCATTGCACGACAACACTCATTTCAAATTGGATGACGGTCGATGGTGTTGGTTTGGCCTTTTTTTTCTATTGCTCTCGTTCCTTACATACTCGTCTTGTTGTTATTTTTGTGTTGCTGACTCTTCTTAACTGATGTTTCTTGCCCTCGGTTAATATTGTAGTGCCGAAGAGTATCTAGAAAACTATCTTCAGCTCCACTTGGAAATGTAAATATGCGCGCGAGCAAGGGTGTTGCAATGTACTGTGTAAACCTTGGAAGACTACGACGACGATGTCGTTTATCTTACAAAAGTCTCCCTCCGTAGAAGGAAGTTACTTGCACGGGGCCAAAAAGGTATACAACGATGAAGACTTGGGTCTTGGTTAAATGTAATTGTAGGGAAGATTGAGATGGCTGAAGGTACTGGTCATATTGCCGCTTGCAGCAGGTTGTTATCATCCATCTGCAGAAGAGAGAGAGTAAAGTGAGTGCAAGTTTCGGATGTGTCTTCCCTGGATGTGAAGAGAGGAGGAGGTGTATTACGGGAATATTTAAGGACAGCACAGCGTGTGTACACAGGTGGCTGTTTATCATCAAATGGTGATGGTAGAGTGGTTGAGTTGAGGCTGTAATCATTCTTTTTAACTCAGTTTGCTGTCTTTCGAGGGAACTTACATCCGGATTTTGTTTCCAGAGATGCACACTTAAGAGGGTAGAGATGGTCGAGGATTAGAACTTAAGTGGCAGAGTTTGAGGCCCGCAGCAACATTGCACTAAAATAGAATTTCCTGTGTAGTCGAGCAAAGGAGCAATGAAAGTTTGTTTTAACTTTTTTCTGATATTTTTTATTGGACTTTGGCGATAACAAGCTGCAAACTCTTAACCCTATCCCTAAACACATGTTTCCTTGTTTTCATGAAATTGTATTTTATAGGTTAAACAAATTTATAATCAAATGGGCTAATGGTTGCATTGCTCCTCATGCGATGGAAGAGAAAGAAATATCACCTTTTAATACAGGCTAAGGGTTAGGGATAAGGGTGGGTAGGTAGAAAGGTAGGAGTGGTTGCTGCTGCGTACTGTCCTGCAGCTCTAATTCTAACCCAGTTGTAGTTCGGCCAGATCTGCCTAGAAATGACACAACTCTCCAAACTGTTGCACTTTTAGTCTGTTATTGAAATTTTGGCAGGGGTACCTCAAGGGTCCATATTAGGTCCGATTCTCTTTTGCATGTATGTAAATGACTTACCCAAAGTTTGTAAGAACGTATCGTTTCACTTATATGCTGACGATTTCCAAATTTATTTATCAAGACCAATTGGCCCTATTGAATACCTCATATACAGAACAAACGAAGATCTTAAAGCTATTCAGGTCTGGTCTGTAGATAACGTAAGACTATACTGTTCTCTAATATGTAGGTACTGTAATACTGAACAATTTCCCCCAGTGTACCTTGCAAATTTTAAAATACCATATGTGGAGTCTAAAATGGCAGAGAGGATAGTATATTATGAATCTATTACCTTCAGATCTATATTCACAGGAATTTGCAGCTAGAGGTGCTCTAAGATTAAGCCAATCTGAAGGTCAAGCTTGAAGGGGCATACGCAGATTTTACGCAAATATGATACATGGGCGGAGATGTTAGCAAAGACTACTTAGTGCCCCATTTAGACTTTCATAAGCCGTTTTCCAATTCATTTCCGAGTCAGGAAGAATGGGAAACTAGTATCCCGCCATCTCCTCAAAATTAACGTCGATTTCGCTAAAAAAAAAAAAAAAAACTATTTCTTCGGATGAAGCGCATTCTTAACCCGAAGACTATGTTATGTTAGCAAGCAAAACGGCCATATTTGGGGCTCGGAAAACCCATACGTACTCGTACAGAAACGAATACAGCGTGTGACTGTTTGGTGTGGTTTGTGGAATGGGGTCATTATTGGCCAATTTTCTTCGAAGATGAAGATGGAAACAACGTGATGGTCAACGGAGAGCGCATGATAACCGATTTTTTTTTGGCCAGCAACTGAGAAAAGTAACTTGGACGATCTCAGCTTACAGAAAGATGGCACTACGTGCCATACAAGTTGCCAAGTTCAATAATCGTGTAATCAGCCGTTTTGGTGATGTTCCTCCGTGGCCTCCGTGGAGCTGCGATTTGACGCGTTTTTTTTTTTTTGTGAGTTGCTGCCAAAGATCGCTGGCAATCCAGAAACTATTCGCCCTGAACCATCGAAAATATACTGAAAAATTGGGTTGGCAGGATCGTCGACAGCCATTTAAATGAAATTATTTTCCATAAATAATTGGAAAGTGCACAATGTTGAATGGATTTTTTATACCGTTAAAGAGTTAAAGCAGTACAAGTGGATTCAGTTAAAACATACTTCTTAGCCCCGTAGACCCTTGTCGTCATGCCACCTTTCATCTAGCGAAGTTTGAACGTCTGCAGTTGAATCACCCTGTATACCTAGTCTAGTCATAAATATTGATACAATTTTTATTGCAACCATTTTAAATAAAGTATTAGGCACCCTCTTCGTGTTAACCGTTATTAAACCCGTTACTTTTATGCTTCTTTGTCGCGGAAAAGATTTTCCTTTTTAGTCGTTTACAATCATGGAATAGGGTGACATCGAAAATCGTGTCGTTGTGATCGACTTCTACAAGTGTAATATGGCAAAAGGTGATATCTTTCGGACCTTGCGACCGCTTGGAAATACTCGCTGTTTTGTTTATCGTACTATTAAATTATTCGAGGATACTGGTGGAGTACGCGACCGTCAAAGATTCGACCGTCCACGCACTGTGAGGACTCCGGGAGCCAATAAAGTCGTGCAGGCTCGAATCAGACGAAAGCCACTGAAAAAGCAGATCTTTTCCAGAACATTTCGCAAAAATCTATGTCTCGCATCATCAAAGAAGCAAAAACGTAAGCAAAAATCAAAAGCTCTCTTAAGGAGGTACGCTAAAAATGCTCACAGACAAATTCTGTTCATCGACGAGAAAATTTTTACCGTCGAAGGAACTTTTAATAAACAAAATAATCAAGTGTATGCTCGGACATCAAAAGAAGCTTCCGAACCTATTCCAAGGGTTGAAAGAGGTCACCACCCTGCAAATGTAATGGTATGATGGGGAGTTAGCTACGGTGGCATAACCAACCTTCATTTTTGTAAAAAAAGGAGTCGGCGAAAATTTACCAAAACACTGTTTTGGAAGACGGCGTTAAGCCTCTAAGTCGAATAACGTTGGCAAAAACAAGCACTGGACATTCCAACAAGATTCTGCTCCAACCCACAAGGCGAAAACCACTCAAGAGTGGCTAAAAAAAATGTACCCGACTTCATATGGTAGTACGGACCTCAACCCTTTGGCTTAGAAGTTGTAGTCCGCTTTAGATGGAATAGTCTGCTATACTCATCACCGAAATATTGAGTCTTTGAAGCGAGTCCTTGTCCGCGCTGTCGACATCTTTCCGATAAATGAGGTCCGTAATGCGATTGATGATTGGCCAGCGCGTCTCAGGACGTTCCTTAAGGCAAATGACGGCCATTTCGAATGAAGTCTTCCATAACTTGTAGCTAGGGATTTGACAAATAAAAAGAATAAATTTGTTTTTAAAAGTATCAGCCCGTTTTCATTTGGCATAAGTTTTTCTTTGTATCAGTATTTATGACTAGACTACGTAGTCGATAACAACGTAGATTAGATTGAAAGCGCGATAGAGTATCTAAGCAGCTCAGGCACTGCGGCTTCTTAAAGACGCCTATTATCTCATTCAATATACGAGTAGAGGAAGTCAGGAAGTCACGACTTTTCTGAAGGTAGAGAGGGTTCTAAGGTAGAGGAGGGCTGAAC
Source organism: Pocota personata (assembly GCA_963082735.1). Classification (NCBI taxonomy): domain Eukaryota; kingdom Metazoa; phylum Arthropoda; class Insecta; order Diptera; family Syrphidae; genus Pocota; species Pocota personata. Next base: position 258,827,494 of record OY720429.1, on the reverse strand, counting down.
ATTCTTTAGTAATGAAGAGAAGTATTTCGTCGTCATTACGGTATCTGTACTAGGTATTGCTTATTTGTAAAGTACTTAGTTTGACTTTTTTTTTTATAATCTTCTCTCAGGAGAGGCGAACCTATAACGACGATCCAGCGCCCCAAGACTCTTTATAATCCTCCATGGTAAGAAGCAACTGAAATAAATTTTAACCTCACATAGATTAGCCTTAAAACCTTTGCCGTTCGGTGTACAGCTTCCTGCCAATCAATGAAAAGAGTAGGTATCCCTAGATCCATTCATTTGATTAATTACCACCTCCATCGTTGATTTATATAAATTTCAACATTTAAATCCCTTAGCAGAGTTATCGCTTTCAAAACAAACCATATCTACGAGTATAAGCCAACTTTCTAAGCATCCGCCATTAATCGTCGCGCTTAATACGCTTCCTTCCTTCTGTTCCCTGTTCAAAGCAAAACAAATAATCACATCGCGCCGCAAATACTGTGAAAACTTTCCGCAAAAACCACCTGACAAAACCAAAACCTCTCTCATCTTGGACATGCTTTCCTTGCTTCCAGTCCATGCATCATAAATGCACATCTGCAATGAGTTCTTCTCTCACTTACTATCTTGCTGGTGTTTTCCTTTGTTCATTTACAGGCTCTTCCAAAGAATCCTCGTCGCTCGTCGTCGTTATGTACTTGAGCCTTTTAGATAGATAGATACTCCTTTAGTCTTCTCCAAGATAAGATACCTGCGGCAATGTGCTGAAGCGTACTCGTACTTTGTGTGTGCAGCTACATAAATCATCGGACTATGATGACGATGACGAGGAGGACGACGACGACGACGAGGAAGATGACGATGACTAGGACTACGAACACTCCGTAGATTATTATTATTATTGCTGTTGTGTTTGTTAGTAATCTTGAGATAGCACCTTTTGGTTTAAACTCTTGAATGAGTTAGGGATACCAAAAGCCAGGCGCGTTGCAGATTTTCAAATTAAATAAATGTTATAAATTACCCCCTAAGGGATGAGAATGAAAGTTTTCCGTTTGCTAAGGAGTCTGGAGGATCTGCGAGGCTGATGGTAAACTTTGCGTAATAAATGAGTTGCAGTGAAATTTAATTTTGAAAAATACTCGTACCAGGATTACACGAGAAGTTGAAATGATTTTCCTTTTTTTCAAGATCAAGGTGCGGCACAACAACTCAATGAAATGGAAACGTTTAAGGATTTCTTCTCATTCCCTGGCCAGCTGTTGGGAAAATCTATCGATGGGTACTCGTATATCGAGGACTGTGGGGGTGTAGTGTAACATTGAAAACTCATTCAAGCCATATGGTGTTATTTTTTGATTCCATGGAATAAGTGAGAAGAAATATTGTATTTATATATCTCAAGTACTTTCGTCGGTCAGGCACTGGCAGCAGCAGCCTATCCTCTCCAAGGGTAGCTGAAGCGAAGGAAGAATAAATTTCAAGTGCTTTACGTCAGTTTTAAGGGTTTTTTTCTTTTCTGTTTTTGTTGTATGTGTGTTGGAGGAGGACAGGTAATTGGTAGCATATGCTAGACCAAACATAGAGGGGGTTTATTACATTAGCAGAGTTTTGTGAAGAGCAGCCATCATTCAAGGAATCCAGAGCATTATGGATATTTTGGAAGGACTTTTATTTAAAAAAAAAACTCCGAGGTCATAAGGATCTTTTTTTTTTTTTTAAGAAGGACTTACAGTCCGTAAATTACACGTAATGTCTATTAAAGTGAGAAGGACTGTCATGCAGGCTGTTACAATTTTGGGTCGTGTTTTATTTTTCTTCTGCTGGTCGGACAACGGGTGAGAGTGAGATATTTCTGTCGAAATTTATCACGTTTTATGTTTTCTTTTCACATTTAATGCGCATAAAGTGTGTGTATAGTAGATACTATTAACCGAATTCAAGAGGAGAGAGTTTTTGAGTTGGAATTGATGTGAAAAAAGTATGAGGGAATAAAAATAAATTTTATTATGAAGGAAAGATGAGGATTGTGGGGAAAGCAGTAATTGATTTCGACATTTTTCAGGATTAAAAGTGTCTAAAGCTGTTCAGGCTGTCGGAGGAAGAAATTCTATTTTTAAATCAAACAATTTGGTTATAAATTGTGGATATATTTCAAATGCCATAACGGGGTGATAAATAATACTAATAGGCTTGAATGACTTCCAATTTGGACAGCATATCGTAAAAAATGTCAAAAATGGAAATGGAAGCAGTATAGAACCTAAAATTGGTTTATTTTTGAGATACTATTAGAGTAGCCACTCAATTGTCTATAAACGTATCAAAGATATTGTATTTAATTCCGAATTCGACGCAAAGTGTTCTGTCACGTAGGGGCTTTCGCTGAGGTTAGGTTGGAGGGAAGTGCACGTGCTAAGTGGTTATCACGGGGGCCATACGGTTCATAGTGTTTCCCTTTTGTTATGTGGAAACTCTATTTAAAACCTTTGTCTTAGGGTAGCCTGCGTTCTTTATGAAGCCTATCATGTTCCTAAGTCGAACTTGTACGAGATCCCCTAGTTCGTCGAATATGACAGAGGCGGCGGTTTTGAAGATTTCGGCAATCACATAACAAGTGTTTGATGGTTCTACATATGTACGTATATCTTGACAGCTCCTGCAGTGGTCGGGTGTGTTGATGCATAGTCTAGCAGACTTTTTGTTCTGTTTTCATCCACTGTCAGCCATAAACTGCGAGATATGACACAGTCGCTTCTGGCGGACCATGCGGAGTTAATCAGTTCTCTTGTTTTTAGGTTTTTTAGTTCACCTATTGGAGCTTCTGCTGTGACCAAGTGACCACTGCTATGACCAGAAAGCTGCAAACGTTCGTTAATAGGTGCCTACGCAACATCTAAAGGATTTTCTGGCCCAATCGTATCTCTAACGAACACCTTTACGAGAGTACGGGTCAGGAACCAATAGGCACAACCATCCAATGACGGAAGTGGCAGTGGATTGGTCACACGCTCCGAAAGGGTGACAGCTCCATAGCGAACCCCTTAACACAGGACGGCAAAAGACCCGGTGGTCCAAGGCGCAGAACAGTCGAGAAGGAAGCACAACAGTTGGGGAAAAGTTGGGGAGAGCTGAGACACATTGCCAGAAACCGTACACGATGGCGCGTAGTCGAGGAACCCCTTAACACAGGTCGGCAAAAGACCTGGTGGTCCAAGGAGAACATGGCGCAGAACAGTCTAGAAGGAAGCACAACAGTTGGGGAAAAGTTGGGGAGAGCTGAGACACATTGCCAGAAACCGTACACGATGGCGCGTAGTCGAGGCCCTAGGACCCACAAGGGGATATAGGACATAAGTATAAGTAAGTAAGTATTGGAGCTACTACTGATATCCGAGTATGGTGAAGATCCAATGCTGATCCCAGCAGAGAGTTACGCCATGAGTGTTGCATATTCTGTTCAACGTGTTACGGCATCTGGAAACTGGGGCTTTCGCTTAGCAGCGCAGGTGATCCGGTTGCATAGATTTTCTTTCGGTTGCTTACAGTCTCCATTGTCTTATTAAGGAAACCAAAACTGTTTGTGGTCCGGGTTAAAAAGTCAATGGAACTCTACTAGGTTTAAGAGATCAGTCAAGAGCAGTGTACGATGTTCTCCTTCCTTGGAATATCGTGGTACCAGAAAAGATATCCAAAACAACGTAACTCTATCTAATGGAGATATGAACAGCTTTATATGTCCGTTCTCAGCTTAACCTATTCCTTGTTGTGCACATGTGTTCTAAAATTCAAAAAATGATAGACGAGGATCGACTAGGGAGATTTGCGATGAAGGACGCTGCCTTGAGAAAGTCTAGAGAAGTAGCATGAAGGACGCTGGCCTATATAGAGACAGTCTAGAGAAGTAGCAACACCGGTTGTAAAAGTGTCTCGATTTAGACGACCCGTTTAATGTGGAAAAATAGAGTTTAACAAACTTATATCGCGTGTGGGCACCTTGGCCAGTGGTTAAGTGCGCAATCCTCACTGCCAACCTTGTCGTGGTATAGGGGCTGAGTAAGGGCAATGATTATCGGGAACTATCCCTAGAAGAGTCCTGAAACCAATGGATAGTCACCCCCCTAATTCAGGCTGCTATTCGAGACCATGCCCATTGGATGGTTTCCAGTCAGGGGTTATACTCTTACCGATTGTATTATAACGGACGCTCTCTGAAACCAGGGTAGAGTATCAATGACCTTACCACGTCACAAGGGGGGGCCTGATGTGGTGGACAGAATATTTCCTTAGCAATAATAATAATTTCAAAGAAATGCTGGGCATCACCGCCATCTTGCTAGTCGACTGGAGCAAGACGATTTTGACAGAAGACCAGGAACAAATTGGAGGGAAATACCTCCAAGCCAGATGTCAAACCAGAGGGTAAAAAGAGGCCAGATGTAAGCCGCAGGAGAACACCTCCAAGGCAAGCAAACGGCCGTCAGAAGCCAGAAGAAGGCACTACAAAGGACCGTGCCGCAGTAGAACCCCCTCCTCGCAGGAAGGAGCACACCTCCCAAAAAGTATAAAGAGTCGTGAAAGAAACTCCAAAGAGAGACTCGAAAACCTCTTAATTTACGAGCTCTCGGAGGTAAGATGATCCACTGAGAAGGTGCCTCAGTGGAGCAGGTGCGAAATGGTACCTGCGCTTCCTAGCACAAGACCTCAAACATGAAGAGGCTAGGTAGAAAGCACAAGAGATGAAAACGAAGGCAAAAATAACCACTCCGATAAGTCGTGAGCAGAGGAAAAGAGGAAGGGAAACCAACACCCCCTCTGAAAAAGAAGCCGCAAAACGTCATAAAACAGAGGAGATTAACACCGCTCAAAGCAGTGCCATGACAGCGAGGGCCAGCACCGCACACACGGCAAGGAGGTCCAAGTTGGAACTTGGAACCAGCAATGCAGGAGCAAACAAAAACCTAAGGATGGCAGTTCTTTCAAAACAGTGTCCTATGGTAACCATGAGTGCTGAAGAACTAACAATGCTAGAGGAGGTCATAATCGCAGAAGCAACCCTGGGTTGGTCAGCGAAACTCTAATTTGAAGGCTTCTACTTCAGACCAGGGTCGATACTGGTAGACTACGAAAATGAGAGTGGCTGCTAACAGTAGCACCGCGACTCAGTGCGTGAAAGGTTTTAGAATTGACAGCGTGCATAGGAGATAAAATCCCTAAAATGCATGCCATAACTGTCTCCTCCCCAGAAGCAATGGGCAAGACCAGAAAAAACTGATGGCACTTATACATGCACAGAATGAGGGATTAAACACTCAGCTTTGGAAGGTGGGGAACTGCCGAGAGGATAGTAAGGGACAGGGCATGTATTATCGACGAGCAATCGGCATAGACGATTGTCAAATATAAGTACACAATCCGATACAGGTAAGCAAGCTACGGAGTAACAGAGAGAAGGATATACCACTTACATCTGCTCCACAACCCACAAAAGGGACAACAGTCGCAGAAAAAGCCGCGACTGAATCAGCCGCAGGAACAACTGAGGTGTAGGAGACCAAGAACTGGAGGAGGTGTATACGAGCTCAGAACCAAGTACTCGGAAGCCATGGGAACCTACCCCAGTATCTTTCAAGCAGAGGTCAACGCGTTCGAAATACGCGTCCAATTTAACATCAATAGGAAGTATTGCAGACAAGACATCGCGATACTGTCGGATAGCCAGGCCGCCATCAAGGCGTTAAGCTCTCATGAAATCCGGTCTAAACTGATGTAGGAGGGCCTTGAAAAGATAAACCAACTGGTATTGGGTACCAGGCTGCGTAGAGGGAAATGAAGCAACTGGTGAAATAGCAAGAAAAGGCTCAGAGGCCGCTTTTACCGGCCTGAGACCGCATACGAAACGGCAAGAGCTAAGGAAAAAGGAAGACTGTAAAACAATCAAACTTTGGAAAGAATTCCGTAAGCTAAGGGAGGCCAAAGAGCTTCTCGGGAATTATAACCGAAAAAGAAGTAAGGTCTGTATAAAGATTAGCATAAACAGTCTGCGCATTCTGAAAGGCTTCCTAATGGGTTCCCGTAGACTTAAGGAACACCTCAGGAAACTGGGTATAGACCAACGCGGAGACTGCAGATTTTGCGGAGATGTTGAGAAAACCCCAGGACATCTTATTAAGGAATGTGGAGCACTAATCCACAAAAGAAGGAAACATCTCGGTGCCTATCAACGAAGAAGATATACCATCGTTGGATCCACTGCAGCTACTCCGCATCAAGAAAATTAGACTGGAGGAGGTGCTCTAAGTCGAGTATCACATCGACTAGATCCGCAAGTCGGGGAAGCACAATAGATCTACAAGGTTGCAAAGCATTTACACTCCTAAATCTACAAGTGCGCAATCATCAAGCAAGGTTCGAGTACCGAAAAATATCAAAAAGTCACGAACAGGGTGTTGCACAAACCATTTTGTTTACGATTTATATGTAATTATCCCACAGCAACCTTATAGCACGCAGTAGCACAGAATGCAGTCAAATTAATAAATTTCAAAATACAGGGTGTTGCACAGATTATTTTCTTCTGATTCGTATGAAATTTGCATATGTCTGTACGACTTCCCATTCTCGGATGGTCTTAACAATTAAAACTTAGCAGACTTACAGAGTAAACCACGCGAAAGAACATAGTAAAGCTTACTTAATGATTTTCGAAACACAGGGCGTTGAACAGCTCTCATCCAGAAACTCAGACATGACATGATAAAAGCACAAACTTTTGCAGCCTTATAGAAAGTACCGTGCAAAATTAGAAAATAGACCTTAACTTTTGATTTTAGAAATACAGGGTGTGAGATTGTCTTCCAGCGTCTCTCAAGAAGCTCTTAGAAGACTTAGGAAGCTGAAATTTTACATAGTAATAGCTTGGATCTTATTAAAAACCATTACGAGGTCAGATTTTTGAATTCAGAAACACACGCTTTTTCTCTGACTTCAAATATCCCCCTGATGTCCTAAAGGAAGTCGAAACTTTGTGAATGGATCATATGACAGAATCTGTAATCAGTTCTTCGATTTCCTAGCTTGCAGAGTGTTGCAAAGTAAAATTATAAACTTCTCGACCATAGTTAGGTAAACTTTTAGAAAAAAAAAAATGTGTTTCGCGGAAAAAACCTTGACGCGCTCATGAGAAATTAGGAGACTTTTAGTATGTTCCTCAGTACATCTAACTAAGAATATTTCCACCCATACCGTAATTGGACTCCTGGACTATTAAGACAATGGAACTCTTCAATGAATTCCGCCTAAATCCAACAAAATCTTCTGAATAATGTATCCCCATTAGCAATAAGAAGGTATACCCGATTTTGACTGGTATATGGGCGGACCAAAAATGAAGGTAGAAACTGTATTCGGTGTATATAAAGGGTGTCGCCATTTGTGCGATGAAATGTTGCCAACATAAAAAAAAAAACCAGCGTGACAGCTGACAGTTTAGGGTTATTAAAAATGGAGTGCTACACGAAAGAACAACGCGTTTTCATTCTTGAGCAATATTTTAAAAATAATGAAAGTTTGACAGCTACAGTTCGCAATTTTCGTACAAAACATGGGCGGAATAGTGATTTAACTTCATCCACTGTGAAGAGATTAATTCAAAAATTCAGAGAGACTGGATCAATTAGTGATCTTAGACACTGTGGCCGTCCTTCAACAAGTCGTTCAACACAACACATCGAAGCAATTCGCGTGAGTGCTGTTGAGAGTCTAGGAACATCAAGTCGGCACCGTGGTCAAGAATTGGACATTTCGAGAAGCTCTATACAGCGCATTCTCACGAAAGATTTGCATTTTCATGCACACAAAGTGCAACTGACTCAAGAACTGAAGCCTGCTGACCATGTACAGCGAAGAGAGTTCGTTGAATGGATTATAAAACCACAAGTGGATGCTGATTTTTCAAACAAAATCATCCTCAGCGATGAGGTTCATTTCCATCTTGAAGGCTTTGTTAATCGTTAAAATTGTCGAATTTGGGGTTCAGAAAATCCACGAGTGATTGTTGAGAAACAAATGCATCCACAACGTGTCACTGTTTGGTGCGGATTTTGAGCTGAAGGCATCATCAGACCATTCTTCTCTCGCTATCCGGTTTTTGAGCCTAAATTGGAAGATATGGATGTGAACATGCCATACAGTCCAAGAATTCAATTACTGAATAAGTCATTTCTTGGTCGTGTAATTACCCTTTTTGGTGATCAGAATAGGCCGCCCAGATCATGCGATTTAACGCCGTTGGACTTTTTCTTTGGGGTTTTTTGAAGTCTAAGGTTTTTCTAACAAGCCCACGACCACCCACGCCTTGAAGCAGCAAATTGAGCGCTGTATCAACGAAATTCAGCCACATTTATGCAAAAAGGTCATGGAAAATTTCGACAAAAGAGTGCGTATGTGCCAGCAAAGTCGTGGAGGTCATTTAATCGATATCAATAAAACCTTTAAGATTTTTAATTAAAAACCTGTGTTTTCTATCAAAATTACTTCTTGCGTGAATTTTGGGACACCCTATATTTGTAACTTTGTGCGAAACACTACATTTCAGGCAGAGGCGCCATCGGCAATTGAATCTCGCCTGTAATACTAGGCAAAAGAATATCTATTTTCTCGTTCAGACAATCTGCTCTGTTTAATCTCCTCTAAAGTTGAAAGTCGTTCTCGAAACATCTGTAGTGCTTTCTGAGCGGAAAGAAAAAACTTAGTAATCCTTCAATGGAGACCAGCCTGCAAAGAAATTGGTGGAAACGAAAGAGTTGAATCACTGTCCAAAGTTATCAACAGAACCCCCAGTAAAAGTCAATAGTCTTTCAAGTCTGTGCTAACTGAATTATTCCCTAAGTTTTAGTGGAACTATCTCAGAAGTGCAGCATATCTTTACTTAGTTTACGAGAGAAAGGTATCCTTAGGCTTATTAAGACTTTTTCAAGCGGACTTATGATTCTACTTAACTTCTCTTCTATCTAACACAAGATTTAAGGTTTAGATCGCTTATTTTCCTCACAAGTTTCCAGGGTGATTAACTGACTGACTAATGTCAAAATGAAAAGCTACCCCAATTCAATCTCGTCCTGTTTTCAAAAGTTTAAATTTTAGTTAAAGGAAACACTTCCCTATGGTAAACAAAGAAAAAAATAAAAATCGATAAAAGTAACTTTTCTGAAGTAAACATTCTTAGTTTTGTCATTGTTTTCTAAAATTTTAAAATTTATCTCATCCCAAGAACTTTTCCCATCGCTTCATTGCAAATCGATTCCTGACGATAAAAGTCACTTGACCTGGTTGCTTGTGGTAGGTGAACGTTTAGCCCAGAAAATGAATACACCACCAATGTGAAATGAACGCACACTACACTACACTCTCGAAGGAGTGTCTTGCCTACGGAAAAGCTATCAATAAACTATCAATCTCTTTTCTACTTCAACTTTTATGTTGCATCCCTGGGCGCCGAAAGGATTTTATACATTTTCTGAAACTCAGTTCGTTATCCTCGATTAAAACACATTAAAGGAACAAAAAATAAAAAAAAAAAGGAAAACTTGCAGTCCACAAATCCACATAAAGGACGATGACAGGGCTTCTTTGTCTTCCTTTTATTTCTTATTAAATACAACCGGGCTCAGGACTCAGGACAGGAATTTAATAAGATTTTTCTTCTTCCTATTTTTTTCAGTGTAAAAATCCAACACAAAATCAAGTCTTCAATCACCTTTACATCACGAAAATATCCTTTCGAAAGAAATAGAAAAAAAAAAATAAACTACACAATCGATTTGCATGGATTTAAGTTTTCTATCTATTGAATACAAGAAGAATCCTTTTTGGTCCCTTCAACCAAGCGGATTTTCTTTTTCGCATCCTTTCCATACATTAGGCGAGCGGAAGAGAAATCCAAATAAGAAAGCTTCTGTGTGTTTATGATATTCCTTCCATTACAGGGCTTTTTATTCGAGAGAAATGCCAAAAAAAAAAGGACGAAGGAAACCTAAAATTGCGGTACATTCTGAAAGAAGTGGGCATTATATGTATGTTGGGAGGAATTTTTGTGTGTTAGGGATTTTCTCTCATAGACTTTTTCTTACTCCATTGAGAGAAAGGACTACAAGGAGGAAAAAAAAAATTGAATGGAGAATCGAACCAAAGGCGAGGTAAAAACAGAGATTACTGTTTTTTTTTCTTCTGGTTTTGGTATTTTTTTTTTAAGGAAAACTGATCCTACCGGTGGACCATTATAGTAAGACTGATTTTTTTTTTTGTAGAAAAAAAAAATGACTGCACGAGCAATAAAAAGGGTAAAGAAAAAAAGCCTTTTTAACTCTAGTACGCCAAAGGAAAGGATACCGAACAACGGGAGAAATAGATTCAAGGGTACCTTCTAAAAAAAAGGGTTGCGAATCCATTCTTGGGTAATCCGTTTTTTTTTTTTTTTGTATTTATTTGCAAGGAAGCTATTTTCTAGAAGGACACAGGAAGCGGGAAGGCAAATTAAAGTTTCCTTCAACGACAAGAAGAGAGTAGCATTTTCATTGGGTTTTTATTTTGCCTCAACAAACAGGAAAACTTTATTTTTCAATTGGAAAACTTTTCTACTGTTCTAAACGAACTATAATACAAAGGACAACAAAAAAAAAAAAAAAAGGATACATTGCTACAGAAGTTAGACCACATATACTCGTAGAAAGGAAACGGATCAATGTTCGGAAAATTGACGCGGAGAGTTAGTCATGGGGAAATATTGAAACAAATTGGGAAATTATAAAAATGATAATGCTGTGGATAGCATGAGATAATGTATTCAAAAGGATCTCTCGGAAAAGTGACAGATAAAAATTAATGTCGTCTCCAGTTTTTGAGAAGCAATCAACTCGAATGAATTTGCGTTGTTATGGGAATAAGTTGCCCGAAATTGTTATTAGTATTGCTAAGCATTATGTGGTTGTGTTTTTCTTTTTTTTTGTTTAAAGAATTTTGAAAGGATTTTCTAAATAAATTGAGCTCAATGATTTTGGAAATGGTTGTTGTGGATAACACATTTAATGTCACTGTACTTTAAGCACATGTTGTATGTCTTTTTTTTTTTTTTTATAATTTGCGCGCGCCAAATGGGATATGAATACCATTAAATTATTTCAGGACACGGGCGTTTGTAGAAATTGAGAGAGAGAGAGAGAGATAGATTGGTGTAGTGGGTTTGAAACTTAGGTGGTATTAAGTTTTTAGTAAACTCCAAGGGTGGCGTCCAGATAACTGGGGAGCTTGTTTGTTTTGCTTTTTTTGTCGTTGCTCTTGATTCACAGTATTTTTTTCCCTCCACCTGATGTCATCATCACGATCAAGTTGCATTTAAGCCATATGACCACCCTACTGCCAGTGTTATACCTTCGCAGTAGAGTTGACTAAGCTTTCGCAATTGATCGACTTTTTTTATTTATTTCAGACGAAATAAATAGATGACTGTTGAGATCAGGATTTGAACCGTGAACCAAGAGCGTGACAAGCGTTGATGTTACCACTACACCACGGCCACCCTCAACCCTCTGACTTTGGAAACTTGGACAATAACAAAGGTTCAGCTAAGCTATTTAATTGTACTCGTATATAGTTGGATAGAACTTAGAAATAAAAAAAAATTCGGTATTCAAAATAATGTTTAATAGACTGATGGCATGTAAGGTCGGCCCTCTCCAGTAGTCGGCCGCCGAGCCAAAAAATGATGCGTAATAGTTAATGCGTTTGTAAAACACACATGCACATTTTTTTTCCAAAAAGTTAACGGTTTTCCTGTCTGTGAGCAAAAGGTTGTTGCAATACAGCTGCTAGTTTCTTCGTTAAAATGGTCACTTTGATTCAAGTTCTTGTCTGAAGTGAAACGTCTGGATTTTAGTAGTAAAAAAATAGTGGAAGTGATTTACAAAAAAGTCTTAAAAAAAGTAAAATATTAACGGTAAACGTGTTTTCCATAAGTACTCAGAAAAGGCACTTAATGAGGCCTTGAAAAAGATCAGGGAGGAAAATTGGCCAATAAGGAAAGCAAGCAAGGAATTCCGAGTCCCTAGAACAACAATCCAAGACCGAATTCATGCGAGAATTGTGGAAAAGCCAAGACAAATGGGGCCGGATACTGTGCTTAGTGGAGCATAAGAACAGACCCTAGTAGACTGGCTTTTGAACTTAGCAAAATGTGGACTTCCACAAAAACCAACAGATCTGCTAAACACGGTGCAAAAAATCATTTTAGAAGAAAATCGAAAAACACCATTCAAAGACCAGGAAAGACTTGGTATTACGGGTTCCTAAAGCGCCATCCTGAATTGCCCCTCAGAACACCAGAGGGACTCTCAAAAGGTCGGGCAATAGTCACCGAAGAGTCGGTCAGGAAGTGGTTTTCAGACCTAAAATATTATCTGCAGATATTGTTGAAGACCCTTCTAGGATTTTTAATGGGGACGAAACATCGTTCAGCATGTCTCCGAAATCTGGGGCTGTTTTGGCACCTAAAGGCTGGAAAAACCTTTATAAGGTTAGCCAAGGCAAAGAAACAGTCACTGTTTTGTTTATTTTTAGTGCTAATGGTGAAACTTTACCCCCTTTAGTCGTGTTTCCATACGTCCGCCCCCCATAAGCTCTAATCCAGAGTATACCAGACAAATGGATTTTGGGAAGGTCAGAGAGTGGCTGGATGCATTCTGAAACTTTTTTTTGAATACGTGGCAAACAGTTTTAATAACTGGTTAACAGAAAACGATATCAAACGGCCAATATTGTTTCTGGTCAATGGCCATAAGTCGCATCTGACAAAGGAACTGAGTGATTTTTGCCGGAATAATATCATTTTGTATGCCCTTTTGCCCAACACGACACATATCACTCAGCCAGCCGATGTGAGCGCATTTAAAGGGCTAAAACAGGAATACAAAAATACTGTACATAAATGGCAGAGCATTCCGGGCAACGCAAGGAAAGCTGTCACCAAAATAAATTTTTGCGAAATTCTGAAGATGGTGTTAGATAGCTCAGACAGAACAGAGATTGTAAAAAAAGCATTTCGCAAGTGTGGAATATATCCGTTTAACCCTGACGCCATCGACTTCACCAAGTGCATGCGAAATGAACTGGAAACGCAACATAAAAAAAAGGAAATATATCAGTGACACTTCTTAGTTTCGAGGAAACGAAAAAAGTACTAACTTTGGGGAAGGAGGAATTGCTTAAAAACAATGTAGACTATGAAGTGGTATGGAAAATAATAGAAGAGATGCAGCATAGTCATCTTGGTCAACCTGAGCCAAATGAGACGTACAGCGTTTCCTTACCACCTACACCATCAGGTCAATCTGAGCTAGATGGTACCTTAATAGGAACCTATTTTGTATCCAGCACAGGAGAGCTCCAAAAGGTTTCTTCGAACGTTTCTGGTTTCATTGATGAAGCAAATGCGAATGGAAAAAAAGATTCTATTGTGGCTCTTTTAAAAAGGGCAGATGAACTTTTAATCTCCATTGACCAGCCTGGAACTCTTTCTTTTGACCAACCTGGAACTTCATCCATTGACCAACCTGCAACCATTGGTAGGACCTAACACGATTTATACTTCATGCATTGATTTTTTTTATTCAAAATTCCGGTAGAATTTACCCCTCCGTCTTGGGTCCTACTCCTGGTAATCATTTTGTAAAAGGAATAATTCAAATCGGTTCAAGTTTTCAAAAGTTGTCGTGGACGAAAGAGGCGAAGCTATCGACTTATTCTATAGTATCACAGTATTCATTCATTCGATAGTTATTAAGATTCGATGATTACTACGAGTATTTTCATTCTTTCAACTTTTCTTGCATTCAGTTGATTCTATTCGATTGTTCGCTGAATGAGTTGAATACTCGTAGGTAAGGAACGTAATCTACCAAGATATCCGACTTTACCATGAAGTTAATGGAAATCGTTTCGGCCGTACGAATAAAATTATTATAACCAAAATTTTAGGTTTCGAAATTCCCTACAAGATGGACGTCAAATTTCGTGTTTAGATTATCGCAAATTGTACAGGGTGCGCCATCTTTTATGTCGGTATGTAAACATTGAACAACTTTGACATTTTTCAACCGATTGACCTGAGTAGAAATGTTTTTGAAACGTAATTCAGTACACATTTAACCATGAATTTAGTGACGCTGTACATTGAAAATAGTCGTTCAGTTGTGTTAACTCAACGTGCATATCGTCGAAAATATCGTGGCCAACAAGCACCGTCTGACAACACTATTCGTCGTTTGGTGTCGAATTTTGTTGAGCACGGGACAGTAGGAGATCATCGACAAGCCGTTCATCAACGCCCAAGACGGTCCAATGAACTGGTTGAAGCGGTAAGAGAGAGTTTTGCCAAGAACCCACATGTGTCGTATCGTCACAGCGCTCAGCATTTTGGCGTCAGTGGAACCACTTTGCGGCGCATTTTGAAGGATGATTTGCATTTGTTTCCGTATAAAGAGCAATTGACTCAAAGAATATTGCCGACAGACCATCCACGTCGATTGGACTACGGCCAAACAGTAGCTCGAATGATTGACACCTGAACCTGGATTTTGGAAGCAAATTTTGTGACTGTTTGGGACGGCGTTAGCGCCAAAACCATCATTGGGCCATTTTTCTTCAGAGAAGGCGAAACAGTCGATGGGAATCGATATAGGTGGATGCCCACAAATGTGTGAAAAAGGTCTGCACCGTTACTGGTTTCAACAAGATGGTGCATCATGCCACACTGCAAGTCAAACAATGCAGTTTCTGCAACGAAAATTCCCTGGACGTGTGCTGTCAAAACATGGAGACATTGATTGGCCACCCAGATCTCCAGATTTGACAACTCCGGACTTCATTTTGTGGGGTTATTTGAAAAGGAAAGTGTACGCCAGCAAGCCTCAGACCATTGACGAGCTCAAGGCAAACATTCGTGCCGAAATCATCACTATACCGCCCGAGATGCTCGAAAAATTGATGGAAAACGCAGCAAAAAGGGCACATTTTCGTTTGGTCAATTCAACACACTTGGTCCAGGGTTTCTCCAACATCAGTATTCCTTCTTGGAAGTGAGAGTCTGGAAGGTTGTGAAAATATTCATCTACGACCCTATCAACTTCTGCATTGGATGCGAAACGCTTCCCAGAAACAATTTTTTTCAAGTTTGGGAACAGATGGAAGTCTGAGGATGCCAAATCAGGTGAATAGGGGGGATGGCCGAGCAAATCGTACCCCAAATCCCGCAGTTTTCCCATCGCCAACGCACACTTGTGTACAGGTACATTGTCCAGGTGAAAGATGATTTTTTTCTTTTTCAAGACAGGCTTCTTCTCGCGAATTTTTGCATCCAGCTGGTCAAAAAGGTTGGAGTAATATTCGCCTGTAATTGTTCTGCCTTCCTCAAGGTAATCAATTAACAGGATCCCTTTCGCATCCCAAAACACACTGGCTATGACCTTTCCGATCGACTTCGTTTTTTTGGCGCTGAACCACCGGCTTCCACCCACTGCTTCGACTGCTGTTTCGTTTCTGGCGTGTAGTGGTGGACACATATCTCAAACTTGCCATACGAACTAATAAGAAGTGCACCCAGGCAAGAAACATAATTTTTTGCTGATTGGAACGCCATCTCTGCGTCAGGCCGATAACTTTTTATGAAAGAGTTTTAGCAGAATTCGTAAAAAAGAATCGAAGGTAGTACATAATTGTAATTGCTAAATTTTTTATATTTAACAACGCTCCGAGTTTATAGATTACTTTGCCCAGAACGGCTCATTGTCTATGAGCTCATTGTCTACGTAAATTCCAATGACTTAAAGTATAACAAAGGTGGCTTGGATTGCATATCTTAAGTCTGTGTTTCGAATAACCACCAGAATGGTAAGTCTTGAATAAAACATTTTACTTAAACTTTTTTTGGCTTCCCTCTCTTGAAATTTCACCCCACGCCACTGGTACCTAAACCAATGGTTGTTGCTAATAGCAAATAGAAAGGAAGTTTTAGACAACACTTTTATTGAGCCAGAACCCATCTGAGGGAAAACACGTCGTTCTATGGAGAGAGGAGAAAAAGAAACAGCTTAACTTATTGTACTTCCAAAACTATGACAAGGGAAGGGTGGCTGTTTGCACTTGCGTACAGATACACTTAAACCGAAGGACGTCCACTGTGATACCACATGATCTATCGCTGTGAACCAGGCTGAGCTTCTTATGAAGCAGAAATGTCAATATTCACCAGGTCGCCGAGGTCGTCGAGGAGAAGAGCCCCAAGATGGAGTGGTCTTTTTTTGGAGAGGACTGGAAAAGTTGAAAGGAAATGGAGCAGATTTCTTCCAGAGACATAGAACAGTGCCTAGTGCGGACACCGATGACGGTGCTGGTATGCGATCGCTTTAGCAAAACCAATCTATTTGACACGTCGCGAGTCTTCCATCTATGGTTGGCTTTGCTGATTACATCCAGCATAAATAAGTGTTTGCATGTAACGAGAGTCATACCTAAATGTTGCCTTTCCGGTAGAATACTGGATGGTGGTGCCTATTCCAGCGAGTTCGTCAGCCTTGTAGTCTCACGGAATATCCCTGTGTTCAATTGAAAGGCTTTTAAGTAAATGAACACGAACCTAGGGACTTTATTGTTGCTTGGCTGTCCGTGAAAATGCTAATATCCTGAACAGATACTACACTACATTTCAAACAGGGCAGGACTTCCTTAATCGTCATTATTTCCGCCTAAAATACGCTGTAGTGATCTGGGAGGTGGAAGAAAATGCTCAAATTGAACTCTTTGCAGAAAGCACCACCACCCATTACCAGTTATGGCACCGTCTGTGTAAAAGTGAACTGAACCTCCCACTCAATACGGGCGAGAATTGATGTACAGACATTACGATCAAATCTCAGTTTCGGTGGGGTATAGTCGTTCAAATTTGGTAGATCAAGGATCGAGGAATAACCAATTAGGAAGTTGGACCACATTGATATCAGCGCTGTTATTGGTGTCATTACTGGTCTTATAGGCAGGCATGCAACAAAGCTTGGTGTCTTCTCAAATGATTTCTACAGAAGCTGCATGGACGAGGAGGAGGAGGAGGAGGAGGAGGAGGAGGAGGAGGAGGAGACTATTCTTCACCTTCATTGCACCTGCTCAGCTCTCTTCCAAAGAAAGAAACTCCACTTAGGAGCCTTCTGTCTCAACAACCTAAATGATCTGAATAAAGTAGACGTTAGACACCTACGCTTCATCAGAAGGCAAGGCCGCTTGCTAGAGGCCGCTTCCCAAACTCATGTGGTACCACAATGGACCTGGTCTAAGTGTGTTTTAAGCCGACAGCCAGCTCAACCTAACCTAGACGAATGGCTGAACAGGCGCACATCTGTTCGCCGAAAATGTCTAGGGGCAACAGATGAAATATTACACCTAATGCCGCGGAGTGAGTGGTTCTTAGTGCTCCGCTGATGCACATGCATGCGGATCTTTGCACTATTGAGCAACGGAAAGTTCATATTCTTAACGAAGTGGAGGGGACTCCAGCCCACGTTATATGAAACTGCGGGCTACTGATTTATATTAGATTAAGCTGTAGATGAGAACGATTTACCCTGTTTTGACTGGCTCAGGTACTTTAGTTGCTAAAGCGAACTAAACTAAAAAAGGTGCCCTGAAGTGAGAATAACTCCAGGTAGCACTAATAGGGGTCAGAATATAGATCTCTCTATGTCGCAATGTCTTTCACATAACTTTCATATTCATTCATTGTCGACTGTAGGGTAACCGACTTGGCGTCTAAATACTGGCATAGATACTATTCAGTTTGCTGAGCTCTGATACTAGACTTACGGTGTTTTCTTAGTTCCCCAACTGATGCTGGGTGAGGTCTGTTAGTCCTTTAAAGATCGATTTTTTAGAAGAAATGCTAAAGCTTTGTAATCAAACCTCCAAGATTAATAGAAAAATCTTCAGAAGAAATACTATCTCTCAGGACTGAAACGACAGCCTCATCGACACCCACAGCGACATTGAAGATAATGCAAAATCTATTCCCTCTGGATCAATACTGAAACAGCGGGGCGCTTCCAACCGCACGTGACTGTAATCCCTAGTAAATTTAAAGCCCAACAACCAAAGCTATAGCAAGTGATGATTTGAGCAGCATTCTTCAAATGTGATAATACAGTCTATCACGTGCGTCCAATTTGCCTGCTAGCACTTGAACTGTAAAAACACACGTAACACAAAATTTTAAAATCTAAATAAATATTTAATATCTATATTTCATTACTCCGCCGATAATAACACATATAGCGTCTGGCCGCCTACATACTCGCACACTACAAATCAACGCGAGAGAAAATATTTACAAAATTGCATCCAAAGGGTCGTGTCATAAATTTTTCAAATTTAACCTTTAGCACGTGCTACATGTGTATGCTTAGCATTAAACATCCTCGGTATTTGCGATAATCTCTCATCGCCTCTGAACGACACGATTTTCAACTTTTTTTTTTCTTTTTTTGTTCGTTATTCCCTGCCGATAACACAATTTCGATACCAACCAACACACCGTCTCCCATTTCCCATCGTATTAATCAGAGAATTACAACAAACACACGGGGGGAGGGGGGAGTCAAACCCACAGGAACTGCAAAAAAAAAAAAAATCAAATCCATACATAACACCGTCGCAAAAAAAAAAGTGAAAAAAAAAAATCAAGGATAACGCATAAACATCAGGAGCGATTTTAAAAATTTAAATTTCCCTCTTTTTTTTTTGCAAACACCGAAAGTAACGAATTCTACAAGCCCCACCCATTAAATCACCCCCTATCGTTCGGTATTAACCGTTGAACACATAGATGGGATACAGGATATTATACAGACAGCACAACCTACATACAGGAGTGTGAGAGTTGTAAACGTATTCCAGTGATGCCCATTCAAGGGATTACAGCCTTACGTCAATTAACATAAGCTTCTTATGTCATTTAAAATTTTGCTTACATTTGTATATACGAGTATGCATACATACCTATATATAGGAGGACAACCAAAGAATCCTTTTTTGCGAAGAGAATTCACAACTGGAGTGAGCTAAAGATATAGGTTAAGGACGAATACGATATTGCCAGAGAGCGTGTAGTAGGTGATGACGACAATGAAGATACTTATTGGGAATGTGTTCTCAGTGTGATACCCCCCGATTTTTTTTTTCTCATTTCTGTTTCATTCTTTTGCTGGATTTAAAATTTTCGAAAAGGTTTTTTGCCACTACCCAGGACGAAAACAAATATATAAGGGAAATGGAAAGAAATTGGCTTTTTAAGCCGGGATTATGCTGGAACGAAGGAATTGGAATTTAGTGGTATCAATTTGCATATTTATATTGCGGTTAACCCACTTTGAAAAGAATTCTCTTAGAAAGTTTATAATTATTTTGTGGTTGATGTTGAAATATTTGATTAGGCAGGGTATTTGGGTGTAGAAGATATTTTCATAGCAAACATTGCGTTTAACTGATGAGAGTCCTGTCGGGTATGGATTAGATATGTAGGTACTTACGAATTTAGGTTTAGGTTTAGATACAATTTTTATGAACTTACCTGAAAAGAAAAGAAAAAAAAAAAAAAAGGTATTAGCTTGGTAAATTGTAATGCGTAGGTTTTAATTTGACAGTGCGTAACATTTGTGGGCTGAGAATATACACAGGCCGACAAAATTCTTCGTACGATAGATAAATTTTCAATATATTCCACATATACAGTGGTGGTCATTGAAATAGAGCCATTCTGTTTTACCCTTACATTCTACAAAAACCATAGTTAAAGAGAACGACAAGAAAAAACTACTGCAGCAAAACTTAAATATAATGTACTTTATTTAATTAGAAAGGGAGAGTAATTGATAGACGAAAAAGTGACCTGAAAATAAAAAAAAATTAGAAATGTAGGATGGTCAATGAAATAGAGCCAGTTTACCTTTTTGATATATCACGGGCAATAACTTCGCGTGAAAAGTTTTGTTGGAAGCTAATAATCAATATTTGGTTGCAAAACCTTTATTTTTGATGACTGCTTCACAACGTCTCGGCATTGAGTCAACTAAAGACTGACATTGCTGGATGGAAATATCTGACCATTCTTTTTGCACAACGTCCCACAATTCTGTCGCGTTGCTAATGTGATGCTTGCCAATTGCGGTCTTGAGTTCTTGCCATAAGTTCTTAATCGGACTTAGGTCGGGTGATTGAGCTGGCCAAGACATTACAGTCAGGTTATGATCCTCGAAGAACTTCTTTGCCTTTCTCGAAGTATGTTTTGGATCATTATCCTGCTGAAATGTCCATCTTAAAGGCATGTTCTCCTCGGCATAAGGCAACATCACAGTCTCAAGAATGTTGACATATTCATGCTGGTCCATATTTTCCTTTATCCAGTATATTGGACCAATCCCATACCAGGAGAATGATCCCCAAAGCTTGATGTTTCCACCTCCATGTTTTACACATTTTTTTGTGTATTCCGGTGAAAATTCTTGATTCGGAGGACGTCTCACGTATTTTCTGCCATCAGACCCGATTAAATTTATCTTTGTTTCGTCACTCCATAAAACATTTCTCCACTTTTTATTTGCTTCTGGCCCTGTCCATTGGAGATGGTCATTTGCAAATTGTAAACGCGCCTTGACGTGTCGTTTACATAGGAGTGGAACCTTTCTCGCCACTCTACCATTGAGGTTAGACTCCTGCAGTCTTCGTCGAACAGTTCTTTCACTTATTGAAAGATCAAGCTCTGTTTTTATGTTGTGAGAAGACTTAAAGGGATCTGACTTCGCGGCACGAACAATTCTTCGATCGACTTGCAGTGTGGTTTTCCGCTTTGCACCTCGATTTTCCACATTCTCCTTTGCTTTAAAGACGTTTTCCACCATCTTTTTAGACCTCCCGATGATTTTAGCTATTTGCCGTTGAGATTTGCCTTCATTTCGCAATACCAAAATCTTTGCTCGCTCAGTAGAAGTACAACGACTTTTTCGACCCATAGCTATTAAAATTTGTTTCGAAAATAAAGCAAACTTAAATTGCTGAAGTAGATTTCTTAATTACCTTTTGAATTGACTTGATACGAAACGTTTTTAGAACACTTTGTAGTTAGCAAAAATCTAAAATCACATCTGGCTCTATTTTTCTGACCACACCAAATTGACACTTTAACATAAAAATTCATTTTTCCACACAGCTGACAAACGGTATAGCGGTAAATGTTTATGCTTGCATATTTTAACAATGTACATAATCTGTCCGCTAGACGGCGACACCAAAAACTAAGAAGAAATTCGAAAAATGAAGGTTTTTCCTAGTTGCAGATAGATGGCTCTATTTCAATGACCACCACTGTATTTATGAACCTATTGTTTTATTATTTTTTTAATTTCCTATCACTAAAGATGTTTTTATTACCCATATCCTGTCCCTCATTCCATCTCTTTTGTTCAAGTTATTCGTAAAAGCAATAAAATGCGCTGCAGTGCAAACGACACAATTCATCGTACGGCGATTGGTTCCGTTAGTTTTTCTGTTTGTAATCACAGTTCTAGCAAAATGCATATCATTCTGTATTCAGCCCTTAGTGAGTTAACATCTTTTGCAAAAAAAGTGATCATGTCAGTTCAACAAAGGAGAAAAGAAACGACCCAAGATTTCCGCCAAGTGGTAGTAGATTTGTTTTCGAAAGAAGGCACAGTGGGAAAAAGCAAATCAACTGTGCAGTACATCGTAGAAACGTTCAAAAAAAAACAGAAAGTGTTGAGTACGCGCGAAGAACAGGCCGTCCACGCAAATTAAATGAAAGGGACGAAAGGGTCATTCTGAGCATAGTGCGTAAAAACCCAAGAACTAATTGCCCTACCATAAAACAAATAGACGCGGATACATGCAGGACAGACGTCAGCACGCGTACAATAGAAAAGACCCTCAACAGACATGGGTATTTTTCAAGAACAACAAGGTGGAAGCTATCCATAAGTGAAGCGAATAAGAAAAAAACGAAAAGACTTTGCCACTTTACACAAGGACGCTGATCTTTCTTTTTGGAAGAAAGTTGTGTTCACCGACGAGAGCAAATACAACATTTTTGGTCATGACGGTCCTGCAAGAGTTTGGCGAAAGAGCGGCACTGAAATGGAAGTTCAAAATGTAAGAAGAACAGTGAAGCACGGTGGAGGTAGTGTTATGGTGTGGGGGAGCATGGCTTGGTCTGGCGTGGGAAAGCTGGTGTTTATTGAAGGTAACATGGACCAACACATGTACCTCGACATATTAAAAGCATACCTATGCTCATCAGTAGAGAAATTAAGTTTGGATCCCGGCTGGATATTTCAGCAAGACAACGATCCTAAACACACCGCTCGAAAAGTGAAGGATTGGTTGTTATACTATGCTCCAAGTGAGCTTAATTCTCCCCCTCAGAGCCCGGACTTAAACCCAATAGAGCATTTGTGGGACTATTTGGAAAAACAACTCCATAAACACCGGATTTCGTCAAAAGCGACTCTTAAGGAAGCCCTCCAACTAGAATGGGATCGTGTACCCGAAGATTTTACGAAAAACCTGGTCTCTTCCATACCACGTCGACTACAAGCAGTCCTTAAATCTCGTGGAGGCCTAACAAGTTACTGACAGCCCGATTTCTTCAAAAAATTAAAGTCGAAACTAGTCGTACGAAGAATTTTGTCGTTTGAGCCAAATGTGTTTTTCCTTTTTGTTTAAATTTTAAGAAAATAAAAAGAATTTTAATTTAATCTAATATCTAGATAATCTTTGTTTTTTGTTCTGATTCTTAAATCCTAGTACTTTTTTGATTGAACTGTGTATGTACCGAACAACAGCGTTTATAAAGGGTGGTTAAGTTT
The DNA here is from genome assembly GCA_963082735.1 of Pocota personata. Lineage (NCBI taxonomy): Eukaryota > Metazoa > Arthropoda > Insecta > Diptera > Syrphidae > Pocota > Pocota personata. Next base: position 258,804,536 of record OY720429.1, on the reverse strand, counting down.
TAAGGGCCGATGTTGATTTTGAATAAAACACAAATTATTTAGGAAATTACTGTCATTTCTTTTTATTATGATAATATTGGTATGGTTCAATTATGTATGGAATAAAATATCGGCCAAATGGCCGCCGCGACCTCGGCGGCACACCTCCATCCGATGGTCCAAATTTTCGATGACGCTGAGGCATAATTGAGGTTCTATGCCGTTAATGTGCCGAATTATCTCATCCTTTAGCTCTTGAATTGTTGCTGGCTTATCGACGTACACCTTTTCTTTCAAATAACCCCAAAGAAAGAAGTCCAACGGTGTCAAATCACATGATCTTGGCGGCCAATTGACATCGCCACCACGTGAGATAACACGGCCATTGAATTTGTCGCGCAAAAGAGCCATTGTTTCGTTAGCTGTGTGGCAAGTGGCACCATCCTGTTGAAACCACATATAGTCCAAATCCATATCTTCCAATTCGGGCCATAAAAAGTTCGTTATCATCTCACGATAGCGAACACCATTCACAGTAACTGCCTGACCGGCCTCATTTTGGAAAAAAATACGGCCCGATGATGCCGCCAGCCCATAAACCGCACCAAACAGTCACTCTTTGTGGGTGCATTGGTTTTTCGACAATCACTCTTGGATTATCATTCGCCCAAATGCGGCAATTCTGCTTATTGACGAATCCTCTGAGGTGAAAATGTGCCTCATCACTGAAGATGATTTTCTTCGAAAATTGATCATCCACTGTTGCCATTTTTTGCCACCATTGTGACCATTGACGACGCTTGAAATGGTCAAGAGGCTTTAGTTCTTGAGTCAATTGCACCTTGTAAGCGCGTAAATGCAAGTCTTTATGCATAATGTTCATCAACGACGAGCGTGAGAGGTGCAATTGTTGGGCACGACGACGAGTTGAGGTGGACGGCTCTTCAGCCACACTATCGCGAACAGCAGCAATATTTTCTGCAGTACGAGCTGTACGAGCATGCACTGGTGTTTTCACATCTCCTACAGATCCGGTTTGCACAAATTTTTGCACGATTTTTCCGATTGTACGCACATTTGGACGATTAAATTGACCGAAAGAATCACGAAATGCACGATATGCATTTTGATTTGAACGCCCATTTTCATAATAAGCCTGAATAACTTTAACGCGTTGCTCAATTGTGTATCTTTCCATGGTTCAAATTGAGTTAGTCTGAAATTGAGAAATGTCAAATGAAATGCAGAAAAAAAACTTGACGTTTAGGTGTGGTTCACATTCAACATCGGCCCTTAAAATTTAACCACCCTTTATGTGTCGTACGATGAATTATGTCGACCTGTGTATACCAAATAAGTTTCTTTAATTCGAAAAAAAAAAAAATTATTCAAACCAAGTTCGGCTATACCAAGCTGGCCGCAAATTGAACTGCGAATTTTATTCTTCTGGTTTGCCAACATATTGGCCATCTGATACTAACAAAATACCAGACCTTATAGACTTGTTCGTAGTTAAAGGTATTAAATCATACTCCAGTAATTTTATCACTGAGTGAAGCAGAAATAATAGAAAAAAGTAATCCTAAGCTCGTGAGTAAGAGAACAAACTGGAACGAATTCAGAGACAAACTTGACAGTTTTATAAACCTAAGATCCCCTATGCAAAGAATTGAACAAATCGATCATGAAGTAGAACAATTTATTGCTGATGTGCAACAGGCTGCAGAAGAAAGTCCTCCAACTATTTCGAACTCGAGAGAAATAGAAGTAAAATATCCTGTCGAAACAAAGGAGCTGATATTGGAAAAAAAGAAGAGCTCGAAGAAAATGTCAAACTACGAGATTCCCAGATGATAAGGCAGTTTTTAACCGTCTTAACAACGAATTAAAAAAAAAAGAATCTGTGAGTTCAAAATTAGTAGATTCCTGAAAAGTCTGACGACGGATGCTTCTACCGAATACTCCTTATGGAAAGCAGCTAAGCGCCTAAAAAGACCTCAGACGCAAAACCCGCCAATAAAATCTCAAGATGGTCGGAGAATGGATCGGAAACCCGAAACAAAAGGCTGATCTCTTCGCTGAACATCTCGCGAATGTTTTTAAGCCATTCCCAGCAAACACAACTACAGATCTCCTACAGTTTGTTGATAGAAACGACGAATTTGAAATACCTTTTCTCACGCTCAAAGAAGTAAGAAGCATGTGTCAACATGTTGTCTAACAAAAAATCACAAGGGTACGATCTAATAACTGCTCAGGTTTTGAAAGATATGCCTTCAATAGCCTTCAAGAAATTCCAATTCATAATAAACGCATGCCTTAAACTAAGATATGTGCCACATCATTGGAAAATTGCAGAAGTCATTGTTATACCTAAACAAGGTAAGCCACCAACAGAAGTAACATCTTACAGACCAATATCGCTTATACCAATAATAGCAAAACTTTTCGAGAAACTGCTCCTGAAAAGGCTTAGCAAAATAATAGAAGAAAGAAGACTAATTCCGAGCCATCAGTTTAGATTTAGAAATAAACATTCCACGATAGACCAATTACGGATGTTGTGGAAAAGGCACTTGAAGAAGAACAAGTTTGCTCGCTATATTCTTAGATGTTGCTCAAGCCTTTGACAAGGTTTGGCAGTTGGGACTTGAGTACAAACTGCATAGGGACCTCCCCAGGCAGTACTACGAAATACTGAAATCCTACGTTACGAACCGACTCTTTAGAGTACGGTACGACCAAAATTACTCGGAACTAAAGAAAATTGAAGCCGGTGTACCACAAGGAAGTGTCCTAGGACCAACCCTGTATCTGTTATATACAAAGGATATTCCAGTGGACATCAACGCTATCATGACCACCTTTGCTGATTATACTGCAATATTGGTGCCAGATAAATCCGTTACGAAGGCTACTCAAAAATTGCAAAATGCAGTCGATAAAGTTAGTGATTGGACGCAAAAATGGGGTATCAAATTAAACGAAACGAAATCGACGCATATAAACTTTACAAACAAAAACATAAACAATGTTCCAATTTTTATAAACAGTACAGCAGTACCTTACTCCAATACCGCCAAAAACCTTGGAATGACCTTGGATGCAAAGCTTAAATGGAAAGAGCACATCAAAAAGAAAAGAGAAGAACTTAACATTAAGTACAGAAAAATGTACTGGTTACTAGGAAAGAACTCTGACCTATCTATCCAGAACAAACTAATGTTATATAAGCAAGTACTGAAACCCGTTTGGACATATGGTATCCAATTATGGGGCTGTACAAAGAAAACAAGTGCTGAATCCATCCAAAAATTCCAAAGCAAAGTCCTTCGTGGAATAATTAATGCCCTTTTAAAAAACACGCTGTATCACACAATCAGCGACTGCAAAGGCATACCAACTCCGAAATGGAGACCGTCTTAAATGTACGAAACAATGTTTGGAGATTAAGACGAACCAAGCCTCATGAGCTGATGGTCTAAAAGCTATGGGAAAGTTTTATAACTTTAAACTTCCCCCAATGCGATTTATAAATTAAGAAAGAAAAATCATTTGTCGATCTTTCATAGATTGGTCCTGATTCACCGGTGGTTTTAGTGCGGTAAGAGTCCCACACTACTTGGTACCGATTCTTACCGAGTGTCTTTTGAAGATTTCCATCGGATAAAAAAAAAAAAAAAAACCAAGTTCGTGTGTTTGGAAGCCATCTTGTGAGCCACTCATAAATTTAGCAATGGCACTTAGTCTGGACATCAACCGAATGATTTTACTAACCAACAGGTGGCGGGCACTGTTTAACACAGAATTTTTGGTTGTAGATGCCGTAGGACGCATGCAGTATCTGTTAGCTCAATAACGAACTAATCTTTTTATTCAATAAAACCATACCAGGTGCATAGAATTACTGACCTAATCGAGAAAGCACTTGAAGAGAAAAATATATGCTCAAGCGTATTTCTTGACGTTTCGCAAGCCTTTGATAAGGTGTGGCATGATGGCTTGAATTGCAAATTACGACAAGTTCTCCCTGTATGCCTATACGACATTCTAGAATCATATCTCGGGAATAGACTCTTCTGTGTTAGACATGGAAATGAATACTCGGAGCTCAAAGAAATTTCGGCCGGTGTACCTCAAGGAAGCATTCTTGGGCCACTTCTCTATCTGTTATATACTCGAGATATACCGAAAGAAGATGGCACTATCCTGGCTACTTTTGCCGATGACACCGCTATCCTAGCCGTAGGTAAAACAATCGAAGAAGCTACTGTAAAATTGCAAAACGCACTGAATAAAGTAAATGAATGGACGAGGGACTGGCGGATCGCCCTCAACGAATCTAAATCTGTTCACGTGAATTTCACTTATAAGAAAACTAATGTCTTGCCAATTTTCCTAAACTTGGCCCGAATACCTTTTGCAAACGAGACCAAATACCTTGGAATGACACTCGACGCAAAACTGAAATGGAATTCGCAGGTGAAAATGAAATGTAAAGAACTCGAAATCAAATATAGGTTGCTCGGAAGACACTCCCAGCTCAGTATCGAGAACAAACTGCTTTTATACAAGCAAATGCTAAAGCCAGTGTGGACTTACGGTATACAACTTTGGGGCTGTACCAAGAAAACAAACGCCAATATTTTACAAACTTTTCAAAATAAAGTGCTAAGAGAAATTGTCCACGTACCGTGGTATACTAGAAACGATGATATCCACAGGGATCTCGGAATTCCGACAATTGAAGCTGAAATTAGAAGCTTCGCGAGAAAGCATAGAAACCGACTAATCGGACATGTCAACAATTTCAAATTCTGGATGAAAGCAATTTATTGCGCCGACTACAAAGGACGAAACCTTTCGACTTGGCGAGATAGGAATCAACCGCGCCTAGATTGCGGAACATGCAGGATCTTTCAGTGGAAAGTTTTTTTCATGATAGAAAAATTGCTTGATAAGGTCCTTCTTAGTTGCAATATATAACAAATTAAATCGCAGGGTGGTGTTTTTTTAGTCAGTAAGAATCTGACACTACTATGAGTACGCGCTTGCTATCCTCATATCTATGGAAGATTTTTCACCAACCCTCGGGGAAAAAAAAAAAAAAATCAATAAAACCGATTTTATGGGCGCTGCGAAGGAAAGACAAAACTACTACGGGACGGGACACATAAATGCATAAATACGGTTTCTATATGGATATCTTGTTGGCTGATCCTGTTTTGAACCAATATCTTATCCCTATAGTTTCTATAAGTGCTGTCGCCATGTATTGTCTTGCCGTCGATAGGCCTGGGGTGAGGTTTATGTATTAAACACAACGAAAACAACATTTCGTTTTCCAAAGCGAATACAATTAAGCGAAATGATAATTGCATCATGTACAGATTTTCGTTTTAGTATCTTTGTTCGTTGACGTCTATAAGAAGCTTTGCGAAAAGATTGCATTCTTTCAGATGCCAAGCATTCCTTCAAATTCATTTAGTTTTTTCTCTTAAGTTTTTCACATTTTCGTAAGAAATTACTATTTTAACAATTTAAGAAGGGTATAAATGGGACACTTCAAAAGCGGGGCGCCTCTGACACTAACAGTCGTTTATGATTAAGGGGTCTTTACAAATTCTGCAAAAAATATTAAAATGACTTTTAGTCAAATTAGATAGATGTCAACAAGCCATTCGACATATCTCGTCCAAATAAGGGACATTAAAACTTGTTGGCATACCTCACTGTATATTGTGCTATTTTTTTTAAATTAGTTAACACCGGAATAATATTTTTATTAAAACAAGAATTATATTAAGTCCAACACGGGGTAACTGCAACAAATTGTCAGAATGCCTCTTTTTGGAAAAAAATGTTACAAATTTTAAAATAATTATATACAGGGTGGGCCATTTAAAAGTTCGGCATCTGGCAACCCCAAAGTTATAGGGTTACCTGTTTTCAGATCGTCCTATGACAGCCCGCGTTCGAAGCGTCAGTCCAAGTGAATTTGTGCCATGGAACAGTACACGCCACCACAACGCGCTGTTATCGCGCAGTTTTACATTCAAAACATGTTCTCAATTGTGAAAACGCAACGTGCGTATCGTGCAAAATATCGAGTGAGAGAAGCGCTTTCAGACCACACCATCAGGCGTTGCCACCGGCAATCTTTGTAATGCTAACATCAAGGCCGACTTTGTTCGAGGCGGTCTAATGAGAACATTGAGGCTGTACAGGCCAGTGTTGAGAGATCATCGAAGACGATGCTGGACCGTAACCGTCAATGGGGAATGTTATCGGGCCCTGATAACGCCATGGACAACTTTTGGTTCCAACAGGATGGCGCCACAGCTCATACAGCCCGAGCCACGATCGCTTTATTGCGTCCTTTGTTCTTCGGACGAATAATTTCGAAAAATGGTGGTTGCCTCCAGACTTCTTCCTGTGGGGTTATTTGAAGTCCAAAGTTTATGTCAACTATCCACGGACACTAGAAGCCCTGACAAGAAAAAAACTGAGAACTACGAGTAAGTTTTCATGAAAAATGTCAGCATCGACGTTCTTAATGACGTTGAAATGAGCAGTTCAGCATCGGCAAAATATGGGAATAAGAGGACGACAGTCATAAGCAGACAAAATATTAATAAAGCAGGGAACAAGGAATCTCACACAAGCTGTTGATTCTGGCCAAAAACCGAGTGAAGAACAACCTTTTCAATACCAGTAAAAATTTATATCGCGAAAAATTTTTATGACAAAACAAGAGTTTGAGTTTGTCAGCTTTTTTTTTTAAGGAAACGCCCCAAAAAGTGGGCGTGAACGTATAATGTATGGAAGAAGAGTAGAGAAAGTCAACCACTACATAAATATTGAGAACGACAGTTTTTTAAAAGTTGGCGTGTCTGTGGATGGATTTCAAAAATGTGTACACTTGTATTGTTTCGAAAAGTGGTGACATACGGACGGACATACCTAGATCGGCATAACTTTTGATGCTGATCACAAATATATATATTATTTCTGTTTGTAGCTATGTATCAAAATTAATATACGCTGGGCAGGGTTTAAAAATTGGTCAAACGAGACTTTGGAAATACTCGTACATAGCGGTTGGAACTGTGGTTCTCAAACATTTTTGCTTGCGATATACAAATTTATTATTTATGGAAGTAAATGTGGACACCGTTGCTGACTGAGGGATATTAAAAGTTCGAATCCCAAAAACTTGGTTCACGATCTCAACTCTCGCGAACGTCTGCCATTTGCATGGGAAAATATTCATTTTTTTTTTAATTTGCATGTGTCAAAGGGGATATGAGTACCCTTACACTAATTTTTTAGGACACGGGCGTTTTGTGGAAGAGACAGAGATAAAGACAGATTGGTGTAGTTGGTGTGGAACTCAGGTGGTATTAAGTTTCAATGAACTCCAAGGGTGGCGTCCAGATAACTGGGGAATATTTTTGTTTTGCTGTTATTGTCGTTGCTTATGATTCACAGTATTTTTTTCCATCCTTCTGATGTCATCATCAGAGTTGACATAAACTTTCGCAATCGATCGACTTTTTTATTTACTTCATGCGAAATAAATAGATGATTCTTGACATCAGGATTCGAACCGTGAACCTGCAGCATGACAATGACTACACTATGGCTCCCCTCAAATAATAGTCCAACATTCGTAGAATTACATGATAATCACAATACTGTTCATATTCAAAGTGCGTAATAGTGACGATATTCCCCAAATTTAGTCTCAAGCCTTCCGAGAGAAATAGCCATTGTGTGGAAGAAAACTACATTGAAATCGGTTCAGCGTTATTCAATATATATGGTACGAAAACAAGCTAAAAGTTAAACATGCAAATATTGTTAGCTATTTAGTGATCTTAGGTATGTATGCATATATATTTAAACTCTAAGTCTTTCATACACTCTTTTGACATACCATTTATAGGTTAGCCGGCATGTCGAATTAAATGCACCTCATTGGTGTGATTTTTACCCGACTTCTTTACTCATAATATGAACATACATAGCCTCACGGCCCAACGTTTTGGTAGTGACATTGCTTAGATGCTCAGACTGAAGAAAACCTCATCAAAATCGGTTAAGTTGTTCTGGAGTTATGAACGGTCACACAGCGAGACCGACAAAAGTAACGGATCGAGTGATAAAAAAATAAATTCAATCTCGCGACGTTCCGAGAATGTCCTCTAAACAACAAACAAAATAAAAATGTCACCAAAATCGGTTCAATGATTCAGTAGCTATAAAAGAAAATTAAATTTATTCGTAAACTCTTAAAAAAATCGAGTGATGTTAAATGAGCAAAAGCGTTTTCTGGTTTGCTGAATATGAATCTGAAGCCGGAATTTCAAAACTCAAAACAAAACTCGGACAAAACCTTATTACTCAAACCGGGGCGAGTCATTTAAAAAGAGACAACTAAATATTTCGCAAAATACTTTCGAGCAAAGTTGTAGAAAGCGGAGGGGTACGTTGTTTAGTGACTTTGAATGTCCCAGAATGTCCTTGATTTTAACGATATGGACCAAACGTATTTCTTTTAAATGGGAATGGGTACTTTTGAGATAGCCCGTCATAGTCAAACCGTTATGGAGATATCCAACAAAGAATGATTGATTTTTTTTTTTTTTTTTTAAAGTTCACCTCATTTTCTGGGAAAAACTTGAAGATAGGATAATGATTCAATGAAAACATTTGATAGTCAAAATCTTCCAGTTACTAACTATAGGGTACAGCACTTATTGTGCCTGATAGTGATGTTCAACAACTGACCATGGAGGTAGACTTACCCGGATAACTCATTTGGTAAAGCATCGGTGGCCAAAAAAATGGAAATAATTCTTCCACGGCACTTAGTCAACACCAAATGTCCGCCTCTGAATACGTTTGAGCATATTTTTAATTAAAATTAAATTCCAATACCCTTGTCCCAACTCAAATAACCGCGTCCCTTTTACCTCAAATATTATAAACAAAACCAGAAAGTAGAAATGAATTTCGTTTGCCACAAAATCATAATCCTTCTCCCATAAAAGGGCCAAAAAAAAAAAGTATCTGTATGTAAGTATCTGAACACATAATTATGGGCAGGCTACACAAATTCCACATGATTACACCTGAAAAGTTATTTTCGTGGTAAAATCACTTGGAGCAAACTTAACACCACCAAGGTCACAATTTTGTTGTCGTTCTTTTTTGGGACTCTTTGCTTCCTTTCATTCGCCATCGTATCCTTTTTTTTATTCGATTTTCATACATTTTTTGACTGCCCCCCATGGAGGTAACCGTACGCATAAAAAAAAAGCAGACCAAAGCACGTAAAGGAAAGGTTGAAAAAGTAATAAGAAAAATAAATAATTGAATAGATGCTGGGGCATAATAAGCGCGCGCAAAGGACCCTGTCAGATAAAGAAAAAAAAGCGGCCAAACAATAGAAAGAGGGGGGAAAATAATTTTTATCATCTCTCTGTGCGCTGTCCGCGCACGCTGTCTTGTGTCAGCACTTTCGATTGGCGCGGCCTAAGGGGTTGGCTTCGATGCACAGGAACGGATCGGACCGGGACGGGACCTTACCATTTCGTTTTTTGTTTTTTATTCGCTTTTTTTCTTTTCGCTTCATCTATCGTGAATATTTAATCGGGCGTAAATAATATCCCTCCTTTTGTGTGTTCGTCTGCATTTCTATAGACCAAGTCCTGCGGCATTGAATTCCTTAAACTGAAAAATAAAACCTACTCGCGTAAGAAAAAAAGAGTTTTAGTCTACATGCCTCTGAGAAAATGACTTAAACCCACAATTTAACCTGTGCAAAGAAATATATAAAAGAAAGAAGAAACCGAATCCTTGTTCCTTTCCAGACTTCATTATCTTCATTGAATATTTCATTGAATTAAAACGAAAGGTACAATCAACCGATGTTGACCTTTTATTCTCCATTATTCACGAGAATGAAAAAAAAAAAAAATAAAAATTATTAAAAACGTCAAAGACGATGCAGAAGAAGAGGGAAAAAAATATCCATTAGGACCAGAAACCTAATTACTTATTCCTGAAGAAAGGAAAAAAGTACAATGTATCTATGGGTTGTAATTAAAGTATCTACGGGACAAACTGCAAATAAAATTAATGCCATTAGGGTGTACTAGTAGCAACATCAAAATTATGTGTGATAAAAGTTTTTCAAACAGCTGGCTATAGGCTACACATGTATGTGTGTACTCGTACGGGGGGTTATGGTTTATTCGGTTATTTATGTTAATCATTTCGAGTCTACAAATAGCGAACATAATGACGCAAGAAATTAATATATGAGCTCACTGGGACCGTGATACCATAAAGGAAACTTCGACAGAGTACGACGGGAAATATACGAGTATCAACCAAAAAAAGAAAAACCGGACCCAGATGACCATTCGTTGAGAGCGGCACAAAACTTATTATCATTAGAGTGACATTTTAGATGGTAATTTAAAAAAAAAGTAAAAAAAAAAAAATATATATATATCTTTTCATGAGGTCGTGTTCCCGTATCTATCTGCTGGTTTTAGATAGAAAGTACATACTTGTGTGCGTATTTTCATGCAAGGATGTCATTAGCATAAAGTAATTATGATAATGGTGGAATATGTCAAGCAATTTTGGTTTTATTTACATGGCGTTGAAACAAAAAAAAAAAAAAAAAATGCTGGGAAGAGATATGCCCGTTGTAAACCGGAAGGATTTATGGCAGCCGGAAATGGCGCAGAGAGACATTAATTGTACTTAATCGGGTTTTATTTGAAGTTATTGCAATAAAATTGTGTTAATGTTGGTAAAAAAAAAGAAACCGTTGAATTATACACGCTTCTTCGCTTATTTTTGGGAGCACAATACCTTTACTTGCGTGCATATTTATGAACTTAAGCTGAAGATACATGAAGATGGAGATAAATATTTTTTTGGAGTCTTTTATAACTCTCATAGAAATTTATGAATGTCAGAAAATGTCGTATTATATTACTGCATGTTTTTCAAATGAAAAAAAATCGTTTTGGGGAAAAAAAAAGTGAATGGAGGCGTTATTCAAAATGTTAAGATCGTACAAGGAGTACAAATGCAATTTCCTATCGATTGCTGTGTCGCTTTAAGATGTACTACAAAAAATAGGACAACTGCTAGGTAAGGGAGTTTCAAGTTTTTAAGTCATTCAATCCTTTTTCTACTCCAATTTTTCCAGATTTGAGTCGTTTGATCGATTACTATGGGTGAAAGCGGTAATGCTAAGATCTTAGTGGACATTCGGTTAACTCTGCAGTCATAGTTTGGTCAGCCTTAAACGGCAACTTTTGGAACAAATACAGAACTTCAGAGGTATGAGGTTGAGCCGTAATCATGAAAAGTGCTACGAGTCGATTCTAGCAAGAGGCTATTTGGTATTAAGCTAGTTGTGTTGATATTAATCCACTTTTAAGCCATACGCTGTTCATTTCGAATTGGGTTACAGTCGTTTTTTTAGATTTTAGACTTTCTGATCGATTTAGGATGGAAATCTAGTTGTTTACTGGTAAAAGAAGGTTTTTACCTGCTCTAGACTTAACCAATAAAAGCGTTAAGACTCTGTGACGGAAACTGAAAAAGCCGACACAGTAGCCAGAGCTGGATCAGAAAGCTCACATTTATTAGTCTTCAGCAAACAATAGGTTGCACTTTGTCATTCTACAAACAAAAGAATGGATTGTGACTACAACCTTACGCCTAATGACATAGACTTAGACCATGTCGATAAGCATAAATGTTAGCAGATGCGACAATGGAAAGCAATGGAAAACTCTTCGGGCTTCTGAGACTCACTGAACGATCATGTAAATGTCTCAGAAGCACAGCGCTTCACTTTAGGTCAAATCAGGAAGTTCGCTATAAATGCTTAATTTCAGTCTACAGGATAAGGAATTGTTGGAGCAAACCATGCTGATATTTTACCCACAGGGCATTAGCAGGTTTGAGGTGAAAGTCAGTACTCCCTCAAATCGTAACATTTGCAGTTGCGGGTTATAAGCGAAGTACAATCGGTCTACGTTCTTGTAGTCGTACATACATACTCGTAGTAGTTGATACCTTCGACGCCTAGAATGGCTGAGAAATATATGAAAATACAGGCAAATGAAAACACTTTCCCGTGAAGTGATACTTGAAAAAGTGTTAGCTAAGGTTAGGTAAGTGGGTTTGTTCGAACAAAAAATAATACCTATTGCAGTTACGTTGCAAATCAACCTGATGCTTTGAAGATTCTGTAAATGTCATTCAAGGTGCTTTCTGATGTACTCCTGGACGGAACCCCATACCCTGGTCTACCTCACTAAGTCTTTCCTTTTTCATGTGGTATCGTAGAGTATTATCCCGCGATTACTCTTCCAAGGATAGACAAATCTTTCTGTCTTTCTGCGTGAATCTTGGTTGTAGAGTAGCCACAATTGCTTTTGATTCAATAGTGCAGATGTCTATTAATTGCTCCTCCCTACTCGGATATAGTATATGTTGACAGAAGGTCTTGTGAAGTATAGGTAGGGCGTTAGATAGTCTGAGTTTGCCACGCTACATAGATATTTACTTAGGATTTGAGTACTCTTTGACTAGCTGGTCCTCAGGGCACTTCCAGCCGCATTTGTTTCAATAAAAAGGTCTATTGAAATCAGATTAAGAATAGTTTCGAGTTTTGTCATTGGTGTGGTTCTCATAGCACTGGCAGTGTCAAGACATGCCAGCCTTTGCATATTCGTTATTGTCTTAAGGTTGGTCTGAGTATAAAATGCACGATTTCAGTGTTCACCCACAGGATGATTTTGAGCAAGATTGTGTTTTAAATTGCTGTACCTTTCTTCCATTAGTAAATAGTACTAACTTAGGTTAGGTTAGGTAGCTGTCCCCATCACTTGGCAGGGACACACTGAGACCAAGGATAGGTCCATTGTGATACCACAAGAAGAATCGGATTACTGGCAGCACCAGGAATGCTACATGACTGTGCATCTTGCAAAGTCGTTCAAGATTTCACAAGATTCTCAAGTGCTTCTGCTAGTAATTGTGGTCTTATATCTGACATCAAAGTCAATGTGAAGGACAATATAGTCCGTCTTACTAGGAGTAGAATTCTTGCCGATCAGGATCCTGAAGTGGCCCGTATTAGCGTCAAACAACTACTCGTATAAGGATTCTTTAAGTCTTATTGCTGCTTTAGTAGAGCATTGTTTCTAGCGCAGCGATAGAAGTAGTTTTTAAAGACCCATTCCTTAGAAGATAAGAATTTGTTTTTTTTTTATCTAGTGCTGCGTACATGATGATTGGCCTCACTATTGCCGAATAAGTCCAATGGACCACTTTAGGCTGAATACTCCATTTTGGGCCCAAAGCCCTACGACAGGAACAAAGGGCAACCGAGGCCTTCCTGACACGGATTTGTATATTCAGTTTTCATCTGAGTTTCTTGTCGAGAATAACCCCCAAGTATCTGGCATGATCTGTGAAACGAAACTTTGGAGGGATGATACACGGTACCTTGTATAGGGTGACCAGATACATATGGTTTTATTTGAAGCTACATTCATGCCATTATGTATGGAATAGCACATCATTTAAATGGCCGCCTGGGCTTCGTTGGCAGTGCTTCAAGCGGTCGGTATAATTTTTGATGACTTTTGTGGTTGGCCTCGAGCTCGTCCAAAGTAGTTGGCTTTTTAGAGTAGACTAAGAACTTGACGTAGCCCCAGAGAAAATAATTGAGGGGTGTCAAGTCATCAACTGATGAACGCTAGCCGTGAGATGACCCAGTCGCCAAATTTCTCCTTCACCACGTCGAGCGTTGCGTCGCTTGTATAGCATGTAGCGCCGTCTTGTTGGAACCACTGCTCGGATATATCGATGTTGTCGAGCTCTGGCCACAGAAAGTCGGTTAACATCGCTCTATACCGAGGAACATTGACGGTAACGGTGTCTCCTTCATTCCGATGATGCCGCCATGCCATAAACCGCACCAAACAGTCAATCTTTGTGGATGCATTGATGCTTGGTCGAATACTTGTGTGTTAAGATCCCTCGAATGACGAACAACGATTTCATGATCGAAGATCCGCAGGAGAAAGTAGAGGCTATAGGAGCGACATTCCAGGAAGTATACAAGGTGAATGATAGCATTTGCCCGAACCATGACCTGGAAAATCGAGTCCTTGTGCACAACGTCTACCTTCGAAATGATATACTGCACTGGCGATCAGAGAACATAGGTTTTACCGAATTCAATGACGATAACATGGCAAATAATGTCGTCGCCGATGAGGGGTTACATCCCCCGTTCATATCGAAGGTGGAGCTCCAAACGATCTTCGACTCACTGAGGAGGAAGAAATCAGTAGGTATCGATTGAATATCTAGCATTGTGCTTCGACATCTCCCTCCAGAAGCGGTGGACATTTAGACTACCCTGTTTAACAATGTGCTGAATAATGCACATTATCCGGCGCATTGGAAGGACAGCGGTGGTACAGCCTATTCCCAAAAGAGGTAAAAATACATCCAATCCGGCGAATCTCTGGTTGATAAGTCTCCTTCCGAACATCAGCAAGGTATTCGAAAAAGTGGTCAATAGAGCCCTGACTAAGTGGGTTGAGGACATGCATATAGTTCCGGATAACCAATTCGGTTTCAAGGCGGGTCATGATACAATACATGCCGTGTCTAAACTGGTATCTGATATCCAATGGAACAAAAGTAAGAAACAATGCACGGGTGCCTGCCTGGTTGACTTGGAGAAGGCGTTCGATACCGTATGGCTAGAAGGACTCTTCTACAAGTTGAACAGGCTGGGTATAAGTAAACCACTGCTGTACATGCTCTGTAATATGCTCACCAGTAGACAGTTCATTGTGAAAAATGGCAATGTGACTTCTGCTGGGACGTTCGAAATCAAAAACGGTCTACAACAAGGTGCGGTTAATTCGCCGATCCTCTTTAACATTTACACTAGTGATCTCGTAGGATCTCTTCCCCATGCTATTGCGTATGCAGACGACTTGATCGCGTATAGGTCAGGACCAAAGATCGAGGTCATTTCAATAGTCTTGCAGCGTGATTTCGATAAGATCAGGATATACTGCGACGACTGGAAGCTGAAGACCAACTTCCAGAAGACAGAGACTATTCTCTCTGGAGACTATTCCCTCCAGGGATACCAGAAAGAATTGGCGAAAGTTCTCAATCGTGGGACAGCACGGGCAGCCACTAGCGAGTCGAAGTGTGGTTAGATACCTTGGGATCTGGCTAGATCAATATCTATATTTTAACAAAAATGTAGATGCTGCTCTGCTCAGAGTCAGAGGTGCTTTTGCCCTTACAAAGAGACTGTTTTATAGCAGCCAACTCGATGCAAGGGTGAAGATAATCTGCTACATGGCCCTTATTCGGCCCATGCTCGTATATGGATGCCCCGTGTGGTTCAACGTGGGAGCAAGCTGGATGGAAAGGATTCGGGTGTTTGAGAGGTCTTGCCTTAGGGCTTGTCTTCAGTTGTACAGAACACCAGAGTCCCAAGTACATAAAATTCTATTCTAATGCGGTCCTGTATAATAGGGCGAACATAAACAGAGTGGATAAATTCCTGATCAATATGATTCGAAGGCACACTGTAAGAGCAATATCCTCGATGAATAACCTGATCTCTGGGGCATACTACCCCAATGATTTGTATCACGAGAGCGTGCGTCTTAACGGCTTCATCCCCCTGGAGGCGTTCCTATATTTAGATAGAGAAGTTCTGATACAGGATAGGGTAGCGGTGCCGCTAATCTACCATGTTGCCCGAAATGCTGCGGACAGGCGACTTAACTCGTTCGGCTTCAATTCGTGCTTCAGCACAATCTTATAGCCTGGTTGATTCTCTGGCGATGCCCAATTCAGCTGATAGGCGCTGAATCGACATATCTGGGTCTTCTTCGATACTGGCCGGTACGGCGGCTATGTTCTCTTCACTCGCGTCAATCTCTGTCTGGTTGGTGGCTTAAGGTCCAAAAGAGTGTACTCACGCTCAAACTTTTCCACGGAACGACGAATTGCCTTTGACAGCTGGATGTCATTGATAATTTTGACAGCTGCTGAAACATAACAATTGGAAAAACTATCATTGCTATCTGGTCACCCTTTATCTTCTTGTGAACAGAACAGGTTCAGTCTTTCCGGCGTTAACTGAGAGACACCCATCCAATCCGCTTTTCCTAGTCCAGGTGTCTGATGCTCCTTCTATTTGCTCGCTGCGAGTTGGATGAAATTCCTCTGCTGCTAGTAGCACTACATTACCTGCGTATGTTGGCTCTTAATTCAAAAGAATTAAGAAAGTACAAAGGTCCAAAGGCATGCTTGAACACATTTACTCGATTATTTGTGCTTTTTATTAGATTATCTCTCAAAACATTCCACAGAGCAGAATTGTTTGACTCGAGTATCTGTAACAGCCATTGTCCATTAAAAAGGAATTTATAGTCAACTTCCATCAAAGGTATTCATTTTCGTATCTCATGTGGGCGAACTGGTGGTCCCCCCCTATTTCCTAATTAATTACATCATCTATGTCTCATAACAAACAAAAATATCCACCTGTTCTCTTTAGCTGCCCACCTATGGACATCACAGCATTTAGTGTTTCTCTGTTTTTTTTGTTTTTTTCGGAAAAAGTTTACTCTGCGTCACACGACCAATTAGGTCATTTGAAATTTATTAACCCGTAGGTAATGATCCATTTAAAATCGCCCCACCATTGCCGTGTCTCTGTGAGACTTTGTCGGGACATCGTCTGTCGCCTACAAAACCGGGTGTCATTAACCGGCTCATTAAATTAAAATAACCCTTTTGTTAAAGCGATAAAACAACATTACAGCGCACTGTGATACCAATTTAATTATATCGCGCAAATTGAATCGTGTGTACACTCGTGTTTTTTTTTTTTGTTTTTTCTATTTGACATGCATATGTATATAGTACTAGTGGGGATAAAAAAAAAAAAAAAAAAAAAACATCAACAAACCGTGACCATTCTCCGAGGTAGGTGCTATAAATATTAATTTTATTTTTTTATTCTTAATGACTTTTAACATCCGATGCAAGAGTTCGACCATAGATGATAAAAATCTGAAAATGAAGAATGCACACACCATTGTAGATAGAATGACCTATAAAAAGGCGGAAGACGCCATTCACTAGCTATAGTTCCAGCACGAATTATAATTATGTATATTGCATGCAGTCGTACAACAGGAGAATGGAAATCCTTCGTGCTCTTAATTGTCATTCGACTGACATCCCTCGGATTTCGAGACAGATGGAGCGGTATACTCGTAGGATACCACAAGCTCGCACGATTTTCAACTTTTTTTTTTTTTTTTTTTGTGGCGCTCGTTATCAATAAATAACATCACGAATATCTAAATAAGATACATTTTACAATGTAGCCCCAAATAGATTTTTTTTTTTTCTTCTCTTGGTCTTGTGATATAAATTATCGAGTCGTCTAATTAAAACACCATAAACCTGTGGCATGTGCAATAAAATAGATCTGGCCGTCTCTTCAAAAGTGAAATGAGAATTAAATTAAATAATTTACTGCATTATTTTTGAAAAAAAAAAAAAAAAAAAAAAAATTGTTTCTTCTTCAATTGGGTGGGGAAATATCACCATCTAACGATGGTGATTATAATGATGTTGATGTTTCAGGGTTATCTCTGGCCCCACACGTGGGAACTGTAGATGTGGGATACTCTATCTGCACATAAATTTCCTACTCACATTTTTAATTTTATTTTTTCGTGATTTGTTTGTTGGCAATTTGTATTTTATTTACCTTGGGGACATTACAATTGTCCAGATGTGTGATTTACGCATTGAATTATACTTTCAATCGATGCTATTTGTTTCGTTACAAGTATTTTATATGTATATCATGGAATTTTGCATATAGAGTGAGTTTTTTTTTTTTTTAGAAGGATGGTATTGTAGATACTTTTGAGTTATTTAATTGGAATTTATTACCCGTGCTTAATGACATGTAAATTGTAATCGAATATGAAATTTAGTTTTATTGTTATTCAACAAATATTTAATTTAAACAAAAAAAAATTGTAATCAATTGATTGTGAAAAATTACAGATACATATCTGAGATGTGTGGGTTATATTTTTATAATAAAATAGTTGACACGATTCAGACAGTTTGTGTGTGGGGTGATAAATCGAGCGACAAATTAGATACTCATCGTTAATTTTGATTGCGGGAATATTTTTGAAGAGACAGTTTAAGGCAAGCATTTATTTTAAATTTATGGTTGACAGAACAATAATTTCGAGTGAGATTTGTATTAGTTGCGAAATTCCCGACTATGGTGAATCATAAAATATTAGAAAATAAAATTGAATATCCTCTTCAAAAACAAAGTCATTTGGAAACTTATATACTCGTATATGTGATGTGTAGATAATCCTTGTATAACGACAACAAGGCTCAAGATTAAATCAGTTGCCAAAACGAAAACGGAAGCTCAGTTGTGTGGTTTTAAAAAATATACTTTATCCATCCATTCGTCTAGTTCATCCCTAATAAAGTGGGCGTGGCATTCTGAAATTGTCAATTCAAATTCAATGATATACGCATCATTTTATTCAGTGTATTCTTCAGCGACTTTTAAAAGACTCAAATTGATTTTATCACTTCTTTTTATAAAAAAGTGGGCGTGGCTGTTACCAAAATTCATGGATTCTGATGAGATCTTGAAAATACAAAGGCCATCCTGTCAGTTCAATTTTTTACCACATTTTAGAGTAAATCGGCCTGTTCATCCTGAATAATAATTATAATCAATAGTCGCTGGTTTATCGGCATAAACCAATGCCTTCCGGTCGCCCCAAAAAAAAATAGTCGAGAGGCGTCAAATCGCATGATCTCGGAGGCCAACTGACAGGTCCATTTCAATAAATCGATGGTTTGAGTTGCTGTATGGCAAGTAGCGCCATTCTATTAAAGACACATCTCTTTCGGATCAATGTCATCCATATTTGTTATTAGGTGCGCAACTAAGTTCTCGCAGTTTGTCAATAGATGGCTCCAACAATAAGTGCTGGTCGATTTTGACATATCCAAAACGTCATGAACAGTTTGCCACTTACTTACTCATATACTTTTGGTTGTGTGAAAATGTTTGATTTTGTGCCAAATAATCGTCATTTGCGGGAAGTGTTGATTTTGTTCTTTCATTCAAAGAAAACGGCGGCTGAAGCGCATCGAGAGCTCCAAAAATTTACGGAGATGCTGCTCTAAGTGAAACAACGTTCCGTAATTGGTCCCGTCACTTCAAAGACGGTGATGTCGATATTGACGACCGTCCGCATGAAGGAATGCCAAAATCCTTCGAAGACGCTTAATTGGAGGCATTGCTCGATGAGGATCCGTGCCAAACGCAAGAACAGCTTGCTTCAGCATCAGGAGTTACGAGTACCCATCAAGCCATTTCCAAGCGATTGCATGCGTTTGGAATGATTCAAAAACAAGGAACTCGTGTTCCTTATGATTTGAAACCAAGGGACGTTGAGCGTCGTTTTTTCGCCTGTGAACAACTGCTCCAGCGGCAAAAAAGGAAGGGTTTTCTTCATCGCATCGTGAGGGGTGATGAAAAATGGATTCATTATAGCTACCCAAAGAAAATAAAGTCATGGGGACTGCCCGGTCATGCTTCTACGTCGCCGGCTCGGCCGAATATTCACGCTGCGAAGATTATGCTGTGTATTTGGTGGGACCAGGTCGGTGTCATTTATTATGAACCCAACGAAACCATCACTGGGGAACGATATCGACTTCAATTGATGCGATTGAGCCGAGCACTGCGCGAAAAACGGCCACAATACGAACAGAGGCACGAAAAAGTTATTCTACAGCATGACAACGCTCGGCCTCACGTTGCCAAATCCGTTAAAACCTACCTGGACACGCTTAAATTGGAAGTCCTACCCCACCCACCATATTCCCCAGATATTGCGCCATCCGATAATTACTTGTTCCGTTCGATGGCACATGGTCTGGTTGATCAGCAGTTCCGCTCATATGAAGACATAAAAAAAGATGAACACTTTTACCGTAACGGTATTCGAGCTCTGCCAGAAAGATGAGAAAAAGTTGTAGCTAGCGATGGGCAATACTTTGAATGATTCACTTGTAACTAAAGTTGCATTTTCATCAAAAAACAGCGGGAACTTAGTTGCGCATCTAATATCAATTTTTCTTGAACATGGTCTGGTAATTAACTCCATTGACCGTAAAGCGAGCTCCGTCCTCATTTTTGAAAAAAATAAGGACCGATGATGCCACAAGCGTGAAAACCGCACCAAACTGTTGCATTTTTCTAGATGTAATAGAGTTTCAAGAACCTCTTCAGGATTCTGCTCAATCCAAATGCGACAATTTTGTTTACTAAAATACCCGTTAAGCCAGCTTGTTTAGACGGACGATTATGCGCACCAAAAAACTGATGAAGAGCTTTATAAGTTTGACGAACATAACACGAATTTTGGAAATAAATTCCTCACGATACGTAAGCATTGTTGAGTCTTTGAATTTTGATGATAATTTGCCAAAGTATACTGAAGAAGACTGACATATACCTACATCTGCCATATGTGACAGCTGGTTTAACAGTCATCCCTACTGAAAGTTCTGTCACTCCAAAAAGACACCCTTTATAAATATAGGAAAACGCCCCCAAAAAGTAGGCGTGACGTTATACAATTTATGGACGAATTGCATAGAATGTGAACGCATATAGAATGGGCGATATTTTTCAGTTCCTAGTAGAAATATTGAAAAAGTAGGCGTGTCTGTAGGCGGATTTTAATAATGTTTACACTTGTACACTTGTACTTTGGGTTTTAGAAAGATTATACACCGAATTTCATCGTCCTAGCTCAAAATTTAAGGCCCAAAAGCTGGTGACTTACGGACGGACACGTGGAGATGGCTAGATCGACATAACTATCGATGCTGCTACACTTTTGGAGAAGTGACCATTTTAAAATTAAAGGTCAGGTGGAGGACATGCTCGACATGAAAAACCTTCAACTAGTGTGAAAAATAGAAGCGATCCCGCATTCGCACATGATGATCCTTGAAAACTGTGGAGAAAATAACGAAACGAAGATAGCGATGGAGCATCTGATCTTTGGCATCTTTGGTACACATATGGAGAACGCTGACTGTAAGGGTTTGTGATTCTGTGGTGATTAGTATTAAACTTCAAGCGAAAATTAATATCGTCCTATTTCCAAATGAACCCAGACTCAGAGGAAGCAGGTCTGTACTTATAGGAACTTGCATCCGGTAAAGACTAGTGAAGAATAGTATATTAAACAACTATATGGAAAACTTGGTAATGATATTTTCAGATTCATAGAAGGGTGCTTTAAAGCCCAAAGACACCGCGAGAAAGTAATATCTCTTTCCCAAATGGGGTCACAATGGGTCCAGAGAAGATTACCCCCCCTTATCTGCCTATCTCAGACAGGAAGTCGGGCTTCACCTGACTATCAGCAAGTGTCGGCAACCAGTCGCCTGAGGATTGTATTTTTGGAGAGCGGAGTAGGACACGGGTATTCGAAACGAAAGTCGATAGTGTCTTCGTCTAACCTTACTCGTATGGGCGACGCCAACGTTTCGAGCGATGATTCTCGTCTAATAGCTCAATTGTGGTCTGCACCACATCAAACGATAAGACGAAATCCTGTTCGCTCTCATCACCTTTGGTTAAAATACCCAAAGGTTTTATGCGGCGCTCAATTTGGGGACGCGGGATCAAGTTGCTCTACTAGACTTGCTTAAGCTTCTCCGACGACGTGGCCAAAGCTCGGAATTGTGTCGAAGGGGCATTGGTCTTTATGGAAATGAGACGGTAGTTTACAGAAAGAATCTCCTTAACAGGCTCATTAAGGTTCAGTGTCTGGATTTTAGTTTATTTTAGCGCCTAACTAAAGACATCTTTCAAAGTTCAGGCTTTAAAGACTGCAAGTTTGCCATCAATGACAGCAAATAGGAATCATTTCTGAAGAGTCAACTCTTGTATAACGATGAAGACGGATAACAGTAATGGTGATGTTTCCCTTCTCGTGCTTAGAATTGCCGCAGATGGATAGATAACCCATCTGTGCTGTGATAACCCGAGTATGCAATGACACCAACTTCGACTACTGAGTAAATTTATAGTCGAGTTCCTCGCACTAAGAACTGGAGTTCTGTGGATCTGAACCTGCATTGGGTCTGCTTGTGTTCTCTATCAGGTCTTCCATTGCAGTTGGGTCTCTTACAAATTCGCAACACTACTGCTGTGTTTCAGCAGAAAACATTACAGGCAACCTACTGCCGTTCTTACGGGTCACTACATTTTTGCCAAACTTTATATACTAGGCTTAAGTGGTACAATCATTTATTGTGCCTACAGAGAGTGTGCCAACACCGCGGAGCATTCTTCTGTGGCGAACTTTCAGAGGCTCTTCGTCAATAAAGTGCCTACACGACTTCCGATTTCTATGAATCGCATTAAAAAGGAGAAAAGTTCTGATAAGAGCAAGCAAAAAATCACAGACACAATAGAACATTTTGTCTTACAGTGTCAGGTTACGAATAGTAAAAGATTGATGTGAAAGACCCTGACCGTTTAGAAATGGAGCTAATTACGCTATCAAGAAACAATTTGGCACTGTGTCAGGGACATAAGGATCTCTGCAGAACAATCACTAAAGTACAAACCTAATATCAATTCTTAAAGTATTTCAGTTCCGTGCACAACTTTATGATTTTTGTATAGTCTACACCAAAGATTAGAAGTAAGACCTCACGACAAGAGTTGGGCATAATCAATTACAAAAAGTAATCGCTTTACTTGGTAATCAAGATTACAACCAATCAATTTTTTTATGTACATTATAATCGGAATTACTTAGTAATAGCAGTGTTGATTACAGGTAATCAGATTCGCTAATATTCATTTAGCGGACTTTCATGAAGTTGCAGGTTGAATTATTAGGGTCGCAATTCGTTGGACTTTTTTTTTTAGGATTTGTGGGTGGAAATCGAGGAAATATCAGCCGCCCAGCATACACTCCATTTTCACAAACCTATCCTAAAAAAGTCTCAACCACACCCTCTTTAAACTCAATTTCCTCCCTTACATTCTTCAAAATATCACACTCCATTTCCACCCATACGTAATCAAAAAGATTACCTCACCCTCCTTACTCCATAGATACCCCATCCAACATATGTACATCCCCATGAAACAGAAATGCAATTTTGTTATAATCGATTACGGTTTCAATTACAGTAATTGTAATCTCCTATGATTACTGATTACATCATAAAGTTATTCCGGTAATATAATTACACATTACAAAAAAAGTAATTGTAATTTCTAAAATATAATCGATTACATTTTGAAATCATATAATCAGTAATCGATTACAATTTGCCCGAACCTGCCCACGACTACATGTATCCTGTTCTTATCGGCGGAAATATGATTACAATCTCCTTATGTTCTGCCAAGGAACGACGTTTAGACAAGATCCCTATAACAATGGTTCTGGTTTCGTTTAAAACCTAAAGCAAACCACATAAATTATAATATGTCCTGCAACTAACCATAGTTAGATCTGGCTGATCAAAGAATGATAGGAGAAGAGGTAACTCTGCATGAGAAGGAGTCATCCCTGAGTTAACTTAGGACAATCGAACTGTCTCCATTAGCATTTCAATGGGTTAGAGACCAAATCATTTAACATTATTGTCGCGTTTATCATGAGCATGTTACACAGACACAGTAATTCCAAGTGTCCTAATCAAGATTGCAAAAGAGTACTGGCTAAAATAAAAAAAAAATGCATATAATCATACTACCACGACTTACCATCTTGCCTAGCTGCTGTGCACTTCGCTGATGTGAATATATACAAAATTAAATACAACACTGTCGCTGCTGTCATCGTTTTCTTATCCTTTCGCATAGTAATGTGAAACTTCCTCAAGACATCAGCTAGCACGGACGATGCCACTGCCACTGCTCCTATGGCTAATGCGGATGAAAATGTTGATGATGTTGTTTCTGCTGTCGGGCAGCAATTCAATTTTCGTGACGTTGATCCTACCATCGTAGTGGCTGTCACTGTCGACGTCGCGGACGTTCTCGTCCTCGTCGTCATCATAGTCGTTGTTGTTGCAGTCATATCACTATCATACTTGGTGTCCTCGGAATCACGACGACAATCAGTAGTGCTGCCATCGGTGGCTACCCAAGCTGGTGTTTTTCTCCGCACCGTCGCCGATTGGGTTTCATTAAATTTTATAACTAAATTCTTTTTATTAGATATTCTATTATCTACAGGAAAAATTTTAGTACATGTTCGTCTATTGTCCTCCGTATCGTCGTTTAATCGTGCTGATGTTAGTAATAATTTCAAGTTGTCGGGCGATTTTTTGACTGCTGATGTCATTGTCGTCGAATCTGTCGAATTGCCCTCCTCCTCATCCTCTGCTGTCAATGTAATCGATTTTGAATTTTTTAAATTTCTATCGACTTTTGCGTCATTAAAGTTCAGCAGAAGCGGGAGGTAATGTTGCTGGTGGTGGGTACAATGTGGTCGAGGAATACGTGTTGGCCCTTGGCTATTGCCTCTATAGCTATCACTGATGTTGTTAAGTGGTGGAGGAGATACCTCCTTGTCTTCCACTATCGGCGGGAGTAATAATTGTCGACTTTCTTGCGCTAGTTGTTGTTGATAGCAGTTAAATGTGCTATTAGCTGCGGCATACATGTTGCTGTCATTTTCCGCAGACGTGCAGTGATGCAACTCCATTCCTATGTTGTATGGCAGTCGATCCCAAATCGATGCCACATTTGTTGTTCGTCTATTGTTTGTCTGTAATTAAAAATAAAAGAGAACATGTTTTGAATTTAATTACAATGATATGACAGTTTAGAATCATTATTTATATTTAGCTTAAAAGATTCAATTACACATCAGTGGTAATCATTTCATTATCATTACTCATCACTACCCATCATCATCCAATGACATTACGTTTTCTTATTCAATGTTTCTTTCCGTCATTTTAATACAATATTTGGATAATACGAGTAACATGAGTACCAATGAGTGCTGAGTCGTCAAAAGTTAAGCTGACTGCTTAAAAGTGATAATAAAGGATTATTCATTTCGAGGTTGGGATTCCATCTGTCATCGAAAGTGACAGATATTTAGTTCTTACGTTGCCATTTTACAATATGGATTGTTTAACCATAGATCAATGCATAGAATGTGCAGAACATATACCGATTGGGTGCTGTAAAATCAACAAGTTGACGCCGATTTTTCGAACAAAATCAAAATGTGATCGTTTGGTGCTATATAAAGGATTATTCATTTCGAGGTTGGGATTTCATCTGCCAAATCCATCTGTCATCGAAAGTGACAGATATTTAGTTCTTGCGTTGCCATTTTACAATATGGATTGTTTAACCATAGATCAATGCATAGAATGTGCAGAACTTATACCGATTGGGTGCTGTAAAATCAACAAGTTGACGCCGATTTTTCGAACAAAATCAAAATGTGATCGTAAAGGATTATTCATTTCGAGGTTGGGATTTCATCTGTCAAATCCATTTGTCATCGAAAGTGACAGATATTTAGTTCTTGCGTTGCCATTTTACAATATGGATTGTTTAACCATAGATCAATGCATAGAATGCGGAGAACATATGCCGATTGGGTGCTGTAAAATCAACAAGTTGACGCCGATTTTTCGAACAAAATCAAAATGTGATCGTTTGGTGCACGCTGTGGATCGGCCGGCCATATTTGTTTGAAAACGACAAAGGCGTCACTGATACGATGAATTCTCTGCGCTATGATAGCGAACTTTTTTTAGCCTGAGATTGAAGACATTGAGTGACTAACACGTAGTTCCAACAGGACGAGGCTACGTGCCACACTACACAGACAAATTTGTCGAAATTTGGCGACATCAATTGTACATCAAGATCGTGTGATCTAACCCCGATGGATTTCTTTTTGTGGGGCTATGCTAAAGATCACGTCTATGCAGACAATTTCCAAACTTTGAAGTGTAATACAGCCACAAATGTGTCGAAAAGTCATTGAAAATTACCTCACAAGAATAAAAGTTTGCAAAAACTCCCGTGGCGGCCATTTAACTGATGTTTTATTCCATGCATAATGACATAGTCCCTGCAACAATAAAGTTTTAAACTAAATCGTTTAAAAGTCTTTCAGATGTTATTTTTGCGCAGAAAAAAACTTCTAAGTAACAACAGAAAAAAAGTTTCATTAAAATCGGTTCAAAAGAAAAAAAAAATATTTTATTATTCAAAAACTTGGTGTTTCCCATTCTAAATACAGTTCTGTGCAAACGAAATTGCTTAAAACCTTTCTGTACTTGTATGAAAGCGGTTCTTGGAACTAGGCATGCAGAGGTTTTATTACCTTGGGTAGCAAATATGTAAACCCATTGTATCTATAAATTGTGATGATTATGCAGTTTAAGTGCATGTAACCAGTGATAATGGTCAGAGACTTATAAAAGGGTGTATTTGTACAGAAAATGGGAAAAGTTAGTGAAATAGCTGGAAGGTTATACAGGCCCGGGAGTAGTGAGTGAAAGAATGACTTCGGAAGGCCAAGGAAGGCAACTACTTCAAAATAGTCGGAAACGTTTTAAAACCTCATCGGATAAAGGAAACGACGTTGTTCGAGCAACTGGAACAAAGAATTTCATTAAATTTGGTACGAAGAAGGCTGGTAAAATCTGGACTGCGTGCGCTAAACCAGTTCAGAAGCCAGATTTCCTGCCACGAGTCAAGTAAATATGTTTGTTGGACACAGGAGATGTGGGGCAAAGTCATATTTCCCGACGAATCCAAATTCAAATTGTATGTTGTAGATGGAAGAATCCTAGTGCGCAGACGACATGGCAAAATGCTCAGCGACGAGTGCCTTAGAAGGTTTTCGCCAAAAGCTGAAGAAATTTTGATCTGGGGATGTGTTTCCGGAACGGATAGTGCAAAAGTAATAAAAACTGTTTATTTGAAAGTGCCACAAGACGAATTCGAGCCTTGCGTGCAAGAGCTTTTCGGCGAAGTGTGCAAATTTATTTTCCAGCACGATAATGTCCCATACCATGAGTAACAACATTTGTATTACTTAAGTTAAAAGATAAAGCAATTAACTTTCAGATAAAAAAAAATGTTTGAATAAATTTGTATTTTCTTCATTTAAAGGTGAAGAGAAAAATATTGACGTGTTAGATTGACCATCATACAGCAAAATCTGGGCTGTAATGAAACTAGAAGTAGAGAAGAAGCGCCCAGTATCGATTCCAGCTTTGGAAAGTTTTTTGAAGAGTACCTGGGAATCCGTACCTTCATCAACATTCAAAAATTTGTCAATGAATCGCAGATATTTGGTTGTAATACAATTCAAAGAAGGTCCGACAAAGTATTACTTCTCTTTTTTTCTCAACTTTCTGCCTCTTGGTCCCAAATACTTGCAAGTTAATAGAAGTGCTTCTAATAATTCAATAAATTGATTGATTGATTGAGAAAAAAGGAAAGAAAAAGCAAATCTAAGCAAAACAAATCTCCCACCGTTGTACTGAACATACACAACCACACAAAGCTATCCACTGCTGCACAGTCGCGTTGACTTTGGTGCGCGCTGATTAAAAAAAACAAACAAATTGAATCTATTATGCTTATTGCTCAGCATATAGAGATGATTTTTTAAAACAGCCATAAATAAAATTTTATTCAAATCGAATAAGCTCTTCTCAAGTCTTTGCACCCTTTCACTGTCGAATTTCACAAAGCCCGATCGAAACCATCTTTAAAGGAGTGAAAGAATTCACCATGCAAGTTTCTAGCTCCAGTGAGTTCGCTGATACGGTAATAGATGTGTCAGTCAGTCAGTGAGTTTTGTGAGGACATCTAATAAACCCATGACACCCGTATTAAAATTGGTTTGGTAGTTTTCGAGTAGAACTGGTACTTTCCCTTGCAAATAGCAAGAAACTTTACTTCGTAACAGTGGTACATATGTAGGTCTGGCAATCTGTTTGGTATTTTAAACCATACATACTTTTGACGATTGGGGGGTGCCACATGCATTTATCCTAGTGACCGCGGGGTCCCTTGTAGTTTGGAGTCGCTGGGATTCTGCCATCCCAGACACTCTTTAGCTACACCATTTACGTCATTAGGGAGATTCTCTGCACAAGTTGGGTGCAAGTGATATGGTACGAGCCAATACATATCAATAGATACAATAAGCCTGATGAAAAAAAGATATCAGAATCATATGTAGAGCACCGTATGTAATTTAATATTCCTTAAAAAATAATGTGTGAGGTGCTTAAAGGTGCCAATAATTATTGCATGAGAGTCTATCACTACTTCTTCTTAAGATACCTTTGCTATTCATTTACTTCATAAGAAGCAAAAGTGAATCCTCGACTAAATTTATGAAAGCTCTTTTGGTACCTCGAAAATATACACTTTAATAGTGTCTACGAGTATATACTGTTTTCACCGTTCTATACTACGGAGGGCACCTCTGACTGCCTTCTGCGTTTTTCCTTATACCAAAGACATCTCAAATCTTCACACAGATTCTGATGAAGATAATGTTTTAACTTCGTCGAATGGCAACTTTACTGACATAATACCAAGCTTACAATCAATTAAGCTATGGAAGGGTTTTATCCAGAGACCTCTTGTATATTTTCTTCATGTGATACACCTACCACTGCTTTGTATTGTCCTAGTTGCACTTTTTTCTGATTAGTTTTCTTCACTGCGTCTTGGTCAGGAGGACGAACACGTCGGCATGCTCCATTTCGAGTACAGTCCAAGGAGCTTTGATTCCTACTGAACTGTTCCGCGGCGCAACTTTTCTTTAGAGAATTTTTATCGAAATTGTCAGGACCTTAGGAAGGTGAATCTTCATATCCGTCCCCATACACTCCTACTTTCCAAAAATATAATTTTTTCAAAAATGTTGCTAAAAACTGAAAAATTTTGTATCTATAAAATATGACTTCTCATCCATACATTGTACTTGGCAACGCCCACTTTATGGAGGCGTTTTCTTAAAAAAAAACCATACTTTGCTTTTTCAAAGGTATTTATGGTATGATTAAGTCTAATTGCGAATATATAATCAGAATTCGTGAGCTTCAGTTAGCATTGGTGACAACAAGACAGAAAATATTATGAGAACTGTTTTTTTTTTTTTTTGTTAAATTCGATCGACCAGGCTGAGTGTTGGATATGTAAAGACCATGACGTCCGGTCACACTTAAACATCGCCGCAGTACGTGACAGTGTTCGTGACATTCCGTCAAAATCCATTCGCTATCAGCAATTGAACCTTTCCTACAGCTCCACGCAGCTCATTTTAATAAAAGATTTGCATGCCTCAAGATCCAATTCAGTCAGGAATTGAAGCTAGAAGACCATGAATAGCGTCGTGAGAAGCATCAAGTTGATGGCGTCTTTTCGAACAAAATCCTCGCGATGAGGCTCATTTTCAACTGAATGGCTACGTAAACAAACAAAATTGTCGCATCATGAACATCATGGGGTCATGAAAATCCACAGGCCATTCACGGTATCTACAAAAAGTCACTGTTTGGTGCGCATTTTGGGCCGTCAGTGTGATTGGACCGTACATCTTCGAAAATTTTCATGGTGCTGCTGTAACAGTCAATAATGAATGTTATCGGAACATGATAACAAATTATTTTTGGTACCAATTGGATGTGGTTTCAACAAGACTATGCCATCTGGCGCTAGAAACAACATAGTTATTGCACACAAAGTTTCCTGGCCAAAAATTGTCCACCAAGATCGTGTGATATCACGCCGTTGGATTTTTTTCCTTGGAGTTATGTGAAGCAGAAAGTGTACCCCTAACGAACTACAGCAGGATTTATGCCGAAAAGCAATGAAAAATTTCATCAAAAGAGCGGAAGTCTGCAAGATCAGTCCTCATTTTTCTTGTTTAATGTCAATGTCTCAACATTACCAATACTATCAGACGCCAATATGTTTCACGTCAAATTTAAATTGTAACCTAAAATTTAATCACCCTATACTACCACTACATAACATTCTTTGTAAAATGTTCAATGTGAATACCGAAGTTATTGACCTCTTATTACTCCTCATCCAGAGTCAATGAACAAAGTTACTCTTTCGACTTGGTATCCTATCAAATATTACCAGCAAAAAAAAAAAAAAAAAAAAAAAATCGACATCTGTCATTATCTTTCATTATAATCTGTTCGCTCTCATTCTGTCATGTTAACCACAAAACCGTTATTGCTCAAAAAAAATTAAAAAAAAAGAAAAGAAAAATTCTACTTTTCTCTTCCGTCAATTGGCATCCTCAATTATTTCCACACTCCTCGATACAGCCAGCAAAAACTTGGTATAAATTTCCCACCCATCAAATCTATGAAACAGCACGGCATCACTTATCTGTACCACAGCGCTCAGCAATAACAATTACTGAACAATAATGATGATAAATTCTCTCGTTTGCCATTAACAATAACAATAATAACAACAACAATCGAGTGCAATACTTTGCGGTAAACTTCAGAAACCTTCTTTTAATTGGTACACACATCCAGCCGCAGGGCGATTATCCTCTTTATTGGCTTTGTTATGTCAACATTACCCTGCTTACATCCGAGAGTATCAGAGTATCTTATATATCTGTCTCTCAGTATTTGTGTATCTGCTGTATCTCAACCATCTCAAAACCACACCACCATTGAATGAGCTGAACTTCGTTTTAATTGCCATCAGACATAACACACTGACACACCAGCAACATCGGCATCGACATCAACATCGACATCTCATCTGCTCAAGTGAGTGGTTATTGTTAATTTAGTTATCCTCCACCATCGTGCCGTAGCCGTGCGTAGCTTTAAGTGGCCATTTAATTAAACACCTCAATTAGGCAGCAAGAATAAAAATCAAAATCCTATTCATAAGCTGAGCTCAATTGCTTTTATTTTTTCCTAGAATTGGAAGCTTATCTAATCTCTTGATACAAGGGAACCGCATTAAATGATTCGCGCGAGTGGGTTTCCATTTCTCCATCTGTAATCAGAAACACATCTCTAAATCTGCGCTAAACACGCATGAAGCGTGAACTAAATTTCTTCTCCTATCGCATTGAAGATTATTAACAAAAAAAAAAAAAACTGGGAGTATTGTTTATTACTTCAGTTTTTTTTTAGGCTGATTTCTTTGTGAGATCTATTCCGCCCACCAGCGGTTCAGTGCTATTATGTGCCCAAAGAAAGGCAAAAAGATATAAAAGTCTACCCATCAAAATTATGAGTTTTCATAATAGAAAAATATGAGAAAAAAAAAATCCACAATGCAAGATTACAGCTATAAATATTAAATAGAGCTATTGTGTGGCTATGCTTAAGACTATGCGTTACAAGGAAAAGGTCGATGAACATTCTCTTTCTTTTTTTTTAGGTAGAAATTGCGTACATTTTCAATGTATCTCTGAGGGTAAATTCAATTTTGTGTGCCTTTCAAACAAAAATGTAATAAAAAAAAAAATCCAAGAGCTTAAAGCGTAAAGAGCTTACGAGTAAGTGCCCTTTTATACTTGACTTTTTGACATTTTAGAGAAAAGGTTATTCATAAATACTTTTTTTAGAGGTGTCTTAAGCCTTTTGTTTTTTTTTTTTCCCCGACAAAGGGACTATGGAATGAATGAGACAATGGAGAGCAGATCTGAGTAGAAAGGTGTTGCTATTTTTCAAAGAACTGTTTGAACTGTTTTTCAAAGAGCCAGGCTTTGCCAGTATCGAAAAAGCCACAAAGAGCACTACCGGGACACTCTATAGGGACTATATTTAGAAATTCATAGATCATGATATTGTTTCATTTCCGAAGTTATAAAAAAAAAATACCTACTTTAAGCAAGGACAAGGTTGGGTTAGGTAGACGGGTGCCTTGTGACAAATAGAGTCACTGCTCACTTAGACCAACAGTTCGGCTCCATTGTGCCCAATCATTTAACCCTGGAAAAGCTATAAAAGTCCGCTATTAGAACCACCCAGATAGTGATATAAATCTCAGGAGGTTCGTAAGTCCTCCAATTCCGAGAAAAAGTATCTTCCGAGAGTCCTCATTCTTGTAACGGATAGGGCGGGACAATCACACAGCAGGTGACGAACTGATTCAATTTCCTCATCGTCCCTGCAACTTCTACAATAGTCATTGTACACCGAGTCGCTCCGTGTGAACGTCAATGGCACAATGACCGGTTATTATTTCAGAAACGTTATAACGACTAAGTTTCACCAGAAAAGCTGATCTCTTCTTGCTGATGGCCGGCCATTGTGCCCTGGCTGTTGCGCATGTTTAGAGAGGAACACTGTTTGCTCGATCGGTTGTTTCATCTTCTATTTTCTTCCTTAGGGAACTGATTGGGGTTACTACAAAAGGGAGGGTCCGTGATAAGTGCAGCGCCGACTCTTTCCTAACAAGCTCGTCAGCCCTTTCGTTTCCTTCGATGTTCATATGCCCTGGTACCCAGCAGAGGGTCACCGCATTGGCTCTGTACGAGTATATCTCATTTAAGAGTAATTTGCAGGTCCTCACAAGCCTTGATCTAATTGCAGCAGAGTCCAGAGCATTAACGGCTGCCTGGCTCGTATATACTCGTAGACAGTGATCGTTTTGCGAACGATATTACTCTCGAGTATAATTTCCGCAGCCTGTATGATGGCCTGAAAGACTCTACAGTTCTAAAGAAGTTGTTTATTCCTAGGGCCTCACAATAAACTCTGGCTCCCGTGCCAACGTCCATCTTAGAACCGTCGGTATAGAACGTCAGTTCCTTTTTCTTCATTGTTCTTCGGCGCCTCCAGTACGTTCTATTAGGAATTCTTATAGTGAATCTCCTTTCAAATGCTAGCGTAGGGGTCATGTAATCAGTTTTCGTCGATCTAAGCAAGGACAAAGAAAAGAGCGCACAACGCCATAAACTTTTCAACCCATAGGTCACGCAATTGCAGTGGCACTCGTTAGTTGTGAATGGAGTTAGCTTTTAATTTCCAGAGATGACGTGCAATAATCATCTATAGCTTAAAATATTTTTGTACCGTAAATGAATAAATAATTTGCATTCAACTGAGCTAAGCTATTATGGGTTTTCTTTTAATCTGAGATATATACTCTCGCGGACTTTTTTATAGAACTGCTCGAGTCCTAAAAATGTGGCATACAAGAATTTGACGTATGTCTCATAGTATAGCCGTCATATTGAATTTATTGTGACAAGCAAATCATTTGCTCGCGGACTGTGAAATACATTTGCTGAGTGTTCAGCTTTCTGGCTGTCTTGGGTATATGCTCTTGCGCGCGTTTTTTTTTAGATCTTTTTGAACTTTAAAAGTCTCTTACACACTATTTTCATATACCATTTCTGGTTTAGCCGTCATATCGAATTTATTGCACTGAACTGATGATTTTTAACCGACTTTGGTGCATATATAGGTTCATGGTCCAGCGTGTTGATACCACTGGGAAAAACTGCATCAAAATCGGTTAAGTGGTTCTTAAGTTATAAACGATCACGTAGACAGGCATATTTTCAAGATGTGAATGTTCCTATCAGAACACAATTTTATAACACAGTTACAGGTCGTTTACCGGACTGTTGCTCCAACTTAAGGTATGTAAAGATTTCTATTTCATGTTTGTGGTTCTTATTGCATCTCCGATTAAAATGTCTCCTTGGAGAAGCCATAAGTTATCAATCCAGCAGTGAATGATCGACTTTAGAGACAAATTCCTTTAGTGAAGTATTATCCGTTGATAAACATAGAAAGGAGGCCGAATGAAAATAGGATCTACCACCAATAGATATTGTTACAACACAACAAATTGTAGTTCGTAGCACCAGACTCTTTCAAAGCCAACATGCGACCATAATTCGATTGGAGAGTAGCGTTCAATATTCTAAGAGCTCGGACATATGAAGTATTTTCTAACGCGTGTTTTGAACTTATTTTTTGTTTCTCTATGGAAATTTGGAGGTGCAATCAAAAATTTGTATCAAAGATTTACGTGCTGCTGTTTACTAATGCCATGTGTTCAAGATCTTAATGACAAACTTTAGCTTCAAAATGGTAAAATCACAAAAAAAAAAAAAAACTGTTGCAACTCACAACGATCTGGCCTCATTCATGTAAGAGCCAGTACAGCGTCCTTCCATTCTAAGCAGCAATCAACAAATCTACAATAAGAGATAATCTTTGGAAAAATCACTTTCCGAGGTCATTCACAACATCCAGAGTCTTTGGCAGTGCATGGCAAGTCCATGCAGTCTGCAATAGACCTGCGTGACGCATGCTGGTGCGTCCATATTTTGGAGTTACACGAAGACAATGGATCACAAGAAATATTGATCAGAAGATTCCAGCCAGATTTGAGAAGATACGATCTGCTGTCGTGAACTGAGGTAACTCAAATTATCGGAAGGACTTGCATAGATGCAGAGAAGAACTATTCAAATACCTTAATGACTAATAAATAGAGGGTCACTTCGAACTAAGCGGCAGAAGAATCGGTTAATTCAGTTATGTACCACTCCTTTCCAACAAATTTTCTTTGACAACCTTTTAACTTTTGGACCCGACTTTAATTGACTTGTATTTCCACTTTTGAATCCACAATGCACACTTTTTATAAATATTTTTCGTAGTGTATTCAGTCCAACTTTCATCAATTCTGATATTTATTCGCAGACCCTATCTTAGGCAAATCGATAGAAACAGCATTGCACGAGGTGGTTTCAACAGTGGCAAAAATAACCGGTTAAAAAACTGCTAACATCCTAAGTGATTGCGTGATGAAAATGTCGACAAAAATAGGAATGCCACAAGGAGGAGTACTACGGCCACTACTCTAGCTGCTAGTCGTTAATGAAGTTTTAACAAAACTAGGAAGGAGGAATGTAAAACCTGTTGCACCTTTTACACTGTGGCAAAAACTGGAGAACATCTCGGAACATTACTGTAGTACGAATGCTTAGTCTGGTGGCAATGAACAATCCCAGAAACTACACGGGAGCCCAAAAGTCCAAATCTATAGCAGATTTGTATATAAGAAAAACTGCTACTGCGCTCTCCCCCTCAAAGAGACCAGCCTTAATCCTTAAAACAGTAGATGACAGCTTACAAACCGCCTACTTCCTTACCTAGACTTCAAAAAAGAGTACTTGATTCGGATACTCAACAGGGAAAAATGGACAGTGAACACCTTCATCTCTAGCTCAGAAATAGCAATATAACTTGACGAATCAAAGATGAAGGTGCAGGTGTCTTTTCAGAGAAACTCGGTATTTCCACTTCCATACGTCTTTCGGATGCATGTAGCGTCCTTCCAGCGGAAGTTTTGGCCATTCTGGAAGCCGATAATATGGCGAAGGTAGTGAACATTTCCCGAGAGGATATCTTTATTTACGTGGACAGTACTGGCAGGGGCTGCAATTGAACTCTGTTTCACAGAACTTGGGCCTTCGAGCAGACAGAATAGTTCAAATTATTTGAGTGCCAGGTCAGGGACTTCATCGGAAACAAAAAATTTAGATGAAATGACCTGGATGGGGTCCGATTGATGTGCATCAGTAAGAGTCCAGGTACTACTCAATAATAGCAGACAAATTCCTGACTATAGCAAAAGAACGAATGGAAAAACATTCAACCTTGCAAAACCACGAAAGGCCTATGTCCAAATATAGATGACAGCAAAATAAAGAAACTACTACCCCTTAACATATTCTCTATATCCGGAGGAATAACGAAAGGACAGTACGTCTGCAGAGATTCAGGATCGTCCGGTGCAGGAAAATTCGAGGCAAACAGTGGAAAGTTCGATGAAAGTTCGAGGCAAACAGTGGAGTACCCACCACTCCAACAGTCCCACAATAGTCATTCTAATGTTTTTTTACTTTTCTTTTTCTCATTCCAGGCTTTTAACTTAGGCTCATAGGCCTGTGTGAACTAATAGCTACGACTCTTTCAGCAACCCTCGTACCTAACTTAACGCATGCGACTGTTCCCCACATTTTACGCACTGCACCTATTAAAATAGCAAGGACTTCCAGCAGAGATTTCGACCTTGCTAGACACAACCGCTTCCAGAGGTCAAACTGGCAAACACCACAGGCGGACCTGTAGGGATGCAGTAAAGATTGATCCTTCTACCCCTGATCATAACCTCGCCGTAAGGAAGGGAAGAAGAAGAACCGCACAAGTAGTACACTGAAGCTAGCTATGTAGTGCAATCATATTTATGGCCAGTTAAGCAACAATCACAATGACATTCTAGAAATGTAGTGAAAAGGAAGGTTAACCTCAAGACCAACAAGCTCTTACTTCGGCGTATGGTTAGCACCAAACAAAAAGAGAAGCGGTAGCCCTTAGTTCACATTGTGATATGGGTACACTAACTTCTGCAGGAACTGTGAAGTCGCAAACGAAACGAAAAGCTGCTGGATGAATTCGCAAATTGCCAAATTTGACGTCTTCAAACTTTGAGAGCTATTGGAAGTACCATTAATGGATCTGTTAAGTTTGAATTAAAGAGCACCTGTTTATGAACAGTGTAAATTCTTAGCGGTGTACGAGACACCAAAAGGTCCTCGAAATTGTTCGATCTCTTGAATGATCAGTGCATACATATACAGTGTAGCTGACATGAACTGTTCCCAACTTCACGTTGCTGTGTCTGCCAAACTACGAATGACAGCGCGCTGAAAACAGTTGACAGTTATTAATTCATTTCATTGTTGACAAGCGTGTGTAAGGTGTTTTTTTTTATCGCGTGTTTAGTTTTTGTTCCATCGACAATGGAATTCAAACGTAATAGTGTTATTGCTCCTTTTTTTAGCTGGAAAATCACAACCAATTATTGTTCGTGAGCTGAAACATTTGAAAGTGAACAAAATGTTTGGGTATCGCACCTTATCGCGTTACAACGAAACCGGCAGCATTGGGACAGCAACATCGTCAACAGTGAATCAGAGTGTGAAGGCCAGAATCGAATGAAATCTTCGGCATAGCGGAAGAAAAATGGCTTCTGAGCTAAACATATCCAGAGAACGGATGCAACACATTTTGAAAAATGAGCTCGGACTTAAGGCTTTAAAGTTCCACAAAGTGCACGATCTCACACCTGACCAAACAAAAAGTTAGAGTGGAAAGAGAGCAAAGGATTTGATCCGCTTGCACGCAAGTGAAGCACCATTTCCAATTGAGCAGCTTATCAACAAGCAAAATGATCGAGTTTAGCTGCCAGAGAGGTCATACGACAATTTCGACTAAAGAATGGAAACCAGGAAGCAAGCGCCACCGTTTTTGATGGTTTGGGCCGCAGTGACTCCACTCGTTATTTTTGTACCGTGGCGTTAAGATAAACACGATGGTTTATCGTGAAACTGTCTTGGAAGCTGTGTTGAAGCCAAGGGCATGCAAACATTTCGGCCAAAGACCCTGGACATTCCAACAGGACTCTGCACCTTCCCACAAAGCCCGAGAAAATCAAGAATGGCTGCGACAAAACCTTCCGCACTTTATTTCCAATCAAATTCTCCCGATGCGAATCCACTAGACTTTTCTTTCTGGGGCATTTTGAAGGCCAAGGTTGGCGCTAAAAATTACCAAACAATGGACGCGCTCAAGTTAGCGCTTCGCCGGGAATGAAAGCGCATTCCAAAGACACACTTGCGTGCAGTGTGCGATAAATTTATTGACTGTCTCAAGGAAATTGTTCATGTCAAAGGTGGCCATATCGAAAATATTAATTAAATTTGAATAAATTTCCAACATTTTGTTCCTTGGATTCGATAAAAAAAATATTCACAATTAAAAAAAATAGAACTATTTGAATTAGTAACAGTTTATGTCAGCCAGAGAGGTGTTAGACAGATTTATGGGATCCCACTTTCTCGTCCTTTTTTCTCAAAGTCCTACCATGTTCCCATTTCGATAATCGAGACGCAGTAAACCAGCATGCTACCACATGGAGCATCAAGGCCAGCAAACAAATTGAAACTTTGCAAAGGGCAAGTGTGTAGTTTTTGTCGCATGTTTTGAACTTAATCCTACAATCTACAGGCGTTGTTGAAGGTATTGGAACAAACAAGATGAAGAAAGTCGTTAAAAGCAACTGAGACTGTGTCATTGAAGGTGGGGCTGTCTAAGGACCTAGTTAATTGGAACATCAATTCATATCATATTGTAGCCCTAAGTATCTACATGTAAACTTTATACCTTGTTTAACGATCTCAAAAGTAAGTATATGCCAGTATGACAATTTAATCAAATCCTTATGTCAGACAACATCTTAGGACAAACACATCCTCCGTACATTCAGTAATTATTTACATACACCAAATACGACCCATAAAAATGTAAACCAAACTGTTGTAATCAAGCAGCCACAAATTGAATTAAAACATTTCTATTAACAAACGAATATAAATCACCATTTAGTATTTTCTTCATTAATTCCGAAAATTTGGAAATTTTAAGACCCTAATCTAATTTAGAACTTCCACCGCCAACTACCCCCAAAAAAAAAAAAAAAAAACGCATGACATTACGATTGCACCCTCATGTCGACACAGTTTGGCATTTGCTCGTTCGCAGGCATTTCCGCGGAATTTTTATGACTTCCTTTTTAAATATATGTATGTATGTATACACATCCTTCAAACTAAGCGCCTATAGTCGTACTCGTATCTACTCGTATCTATGTACACACAGAGAGTATCTACCCACCAAACAAAACAATAAAAGACAACACACACATGACTCTTGGAGAAGAATTCTGTTTTTTTTTGTTCGTTTCTTTTCGACTCGGTGCTGGATCCATTTATAATTTGACAATAAAAATGTCAATCCGGTCTTTTTGTTGTGTCAACAGTAAATTGACAAATTTATGAGCACTTTGATGCCTTTTCTTGGGTGAATAATTTGAATTTACGATTGACGTGAAGAACTCATGCGGGCCATATGCATACCCACCACCACCGACCGAAGAGGCCTATTAGTCGCCGCGCGCTGGAGGGACGATACTCTGAAGAGCTGGATAAATACCATGAAACTAAATTGAACGAAACCATTAAGATTAAACTAAAGTAAATGAGAAGATTAGAGGGGAGGAAACCACCGACACATTAACTTGATTTTGTTTAGTTTTTCATTTTAATGCTCCAGCTTCAGCTTCAGTTTGAGCTCCAGCTTCTGATCCAAATCCAACCTCAGCTTTCAGCTCATTTCTGTGCAATAGAAACTCAGATACTTATGAGCACGATGATGGTTTGCGAGAATGATATTATTTATTGCTATTATGTTCACTGTTGTGTGTTCATTTTAAATGCGAGTAAATTGCTCGAGCAAATTAAGTGGATTAACGCAATTGCTGATTCTTCGTTAACCAAGAATACGTACAAAGGAGAGTGAATAGCGGAGATGTTTTGAAAGGCAAAAGAACTGATCTACTGGCTGAGTACGAGTATGATGTCAGTCAGAGCAATCTAAAGGAAAACAAATTGTGTTTATAATTATTCGCGAGATTTTCTGCGCGCAAATCGTCGGATTAAGATAAACAGATTAAATCTTTGACTTTCAATTATCATTGAAAGGAGGTGTGTATGTATGTATACACAGTGATTCAGTGATTTTAAATTGGTACTGGAAAATGTTTTATACAAAAATAGAATTTACTTGAAGTGTTTGTATTTATTTATAAATGTCGGAGTACTTTTTTCACGAAAAAATCTTATAGTAAACGGGAATGTTCTCAGCAAAAGTAAGAAATAAACAAATTTCAAGTTCAAACTCACAGATGGAGATAGGAAGGGTAAACTACTCAGTAGTAAGCCTTTTAGTACAAATCTCAACCTGGTAGTGATGAAAATACTGTTACTACATTTGTTGCACCCATTACGCGGTCAAGACTTTAACGTACCCAGAGATTAACATAACATTTGTAGGAGTTAACCCTGTTTGTTTATAAAAAAAAAAATATTTCAAATTTGTTTTGCCAACTGAATATGCATTCCTGTCGTAGCGCTTCATAAATGTGAAGCAGAACAAAGACAAAAACAACCAGAACTTCTCCAAGTACACCCAGAACCACACCATAATTAAAAACATTCACAACAAACCACTAACGATGTAACAGAACTTAAGGAAATGATTAAATAGCTACATAGCTCATCTTTCAAAAGAACGCACCCATATTTTCAGACAGATCTGTCAAATAATTTTGTTCTGGCAGCCATTTTATATAGACGCCTTTTAGCATTTTCGTTAAAATGGAAAAAAGTGAATTTCGTGTACTCATTAAACACTATTTTTTGCGAGAAAAAACTATCCCGCAAACCAAACAAAAGCTTGACAAATATTATGGGGACTCTTCACCATCGATTGGAACCATTCACCACTGATTTACTCAATTTCGGTGCAGTCGTTCAAGCACAAGTGACGCCGAACGTTCTGGTCGCCCAATTGAGGTCACCACACCAGAAATGGTCGACAAAATCCATGGTTTGATAATGGACGATCGGCGAGTGAAAGTGCGCGAGCTTGAAGAGGCCACAGGCTTATCACATGGCTCAGTGATTTCGATTCGTTTCGTAACTGTGGATGAAACCTGGATTCACCACAACACACCAGAAACCAAGGAACAGTCAAAACAATGGATTTCTCCTGGCGAATCAAAGCCGAAGAAGGCCAAGGCGGGTTTGTCAGCAAACAAGGTCATGGCGACAGTTTTTTGGGATGCGCGCGGTGTTGTTCACATCGATTACCTTTAAAAGTGTAAAACGATCACCGGCGCATATAACGCAGAGTTGCTGGATCGATTGCAAGCCGATTTGAAGCAAACACGGCCGCATTTGGCGAAGAAAAAAGTTATTTTTCACCGGGACAACGCACCGGCGCACAAGTCCGCAGTCGCAATGGCAAAATTGCATGAGTTAGGATACGAACTCCTCCCTCATCCAGCATATTCCCCAGATTTAGCCCCCTGCGACTATTTCTTGTTTCCAAACAAATTAAGAGGTCATCGCTGAAACAAACGCTTATTTTAAGGGGAAATCTAGAAATCGTATTATTTGGAGGGCATCAACAAATTGGAGAAACGTTGGATGAAGTGTATAGAGCTAAAAGGAGACTATGTTGAAAAATAAAATGTTTTTATACCGAAAAGAGTGTTCCTTATTTCATTTTTCAGGGACTTATTGACCCACCCTCGTAATAACACAAATCAGCAACATGATGAACGTCATAACTCTACTGCTTAATAAACACCATGGACAGTAACAATACCCCACTAAAAATAGTCGCGAATGGATTAATCCACCACCTTCTCGAACTGAAACAATTTATATAAACCAATAGAATAGATATACTAATGATTTCTGAAACACATTTCACAAAGAAAAGCTACATTAAAATTCCAGGTT
The DNA here is from genome assembly GCA_963082735.1 of Pocota personata. Classification (NCBI taxonomy): domain Eukaryota; kingdom Metazoa; phylum Arthropoda; class Insecta; order Diptera; family Syrphidae; genus Pocota; species Pocota personata. The sequence goes on along the minus strand of OY720429.1, from coordinate 258,762,894 downwards.
ACAGTGTCTACTACTCGAATACCAACCATCCAAGCGGTAACGCACATGCAGGTTCCGCAAATAATTATTAAGCAGAATATTAAATGTACAGAACTAGTAAAATACGATAAAGACTTCAACCAGGCAACAACGATTCAAACAGAAGATACAGATGGTCTGTTGATACGAGTACTTTCTGCAATATACTGTCCGCCCAAACATACTCGTGCCATTAGTAAATTTGAAGAATGCTTCAAGATATTAGGACCACGATTTCTGGCAGGGGGCGACTTTAACGCCAAACATACTCGTACTGACTGCGGGGGTCGCGACTCACTAATAGAAAATTTACTATACTACTAGATGCCTTAAAAACAAACAACATAAGCCGTATAAGTACTGGTGAACCAACCTGACAAGAAAAGAATACTTGACCTAGTAGACTTCTACATTTTCAAAAATATTAGACACGAACAATTAAGAATAGAATCTTGCTATGAACTATCTTCTAATACCAATTGTGATTAACTACAAAGCGAACATAAGGCACCCGATCATACCGACAAAATTGCATAACAAAAGAACTGGCTGGGATCCTTTTCGGGAAGTTATTAAGCTGGAGTTACAGGTAATGATTCCATTAAGGACACCAGAAGATCTAAAAGGAGCATTAATTCACTTCAACGATACAATACGGGAAAGCATCCTGTCGACCTACACAAATGACAATTGAAAAGGAAAATAATTATAATCTACCTGCGCAAATAAAAACAGAAAAGTGATAGAAAAAAGGAAACAAGGAAAACATGGCAAATTAATAGAACGAATGAAGCGAAAACAAAACTTAATAGATCCATTAAATAACTAAAGGAACAAACTTAACAGCAACAGCAACTATAAACTATTCCCTATGGAAAGCTACAAAAAATATATAAAAAAAAAAAAAAAACTACAGACCACCACCCCCCAATTAGACTACAAACGGAAAATAGGCGAGAATGGACTATGAAAAGGCAAAGATTCTAACAACATTTCAAAGATACATTTACCAATTACAATAACAGTAATAGTAATAGAATTGAACAACCCATAACCGTAACAAACCAACAGATAAATATAAGGAAAACATCGGTAATAGAAATCAGAAAATGCATCCAAGACAAAATCAACGGCAAAATCCTTAAAGAAATCCCGGAAGATGCAATAGAAGGAATCTCTTCAATGCGATTATTACTATTAAACATTTTCCAAAAGCCTGGAAAGTACTCGTAGCTAAGGTAATTGCAATTCCCAAACCTGGTAAAGATGCTAAAAAACCTGTGAACTACAGACCGATCAGTCTACTACCAATCCTATCAAAATTGTTTGAAAAACTATTTGCTACTTGACTACAACACATATTGGAAGAAAATAACACAATACCCAGACATCAGTTCGGATTCAGACGAAAACATTCAACTGTACAACAAATTAACGAGCTATATTAGTGACTGTCACTTTTATGTGCACTATAAAGATGAAAGCTCATCACTATACAAAGCTGAAATCGGAGTTCCACAAGGAAGAGTGCTAGGACCCTTATTATATCTCATATACACAATATATATTAATGCATTCCAACTCCAAATAACAATAACACAATGACAGCCACTTTTGCAGACGACACAGTAATACATATATCGCACCGAAATATAGAAACAGCAACTAATTAATCTCAAAAACATCTGGACGAAATAGCGAACTGGTTCGACAAATGGGGTATGCAAATAAACGAAGACAAAACGTAACAAGTCATATATACTCGTACGACAAGAAATCGTTAACCCACCAATTGTTAAGCTAAACAACAAAACAGTATCCTCAGATACGAGTAATCAAGCCAAATACTTGGGAATGTATTGTATAATACATATAAAGACAACATAAAAAGAGGAACCAAATCAAAGCTAAATTCAGACTACACTACTGCATGCTCGGAAGAAATTCTGTATTTTCAATTGACAATAAGCTCCTCATATATAAGACAATCATCAAACCAATATGGACATACGGTTTACAACTCTGGAGTGTAACGAGATTTTCTAGACGCTACAGCAGTAAAGTTTGGAAACTTTAAGCCACAAAACCGTCTCTAAAGACAGAAAATACTGGTTCGTGAGATGAATGTAACGCAAAAGTCAATGAGTCGCATATAAAGATAGGCTTGAGGATGGGGGCGTCAACGTCATACTAAAAATTGCTGACAGTGACCTTTACAAAAATTTGGTCCACAAATCAAGGCGACTCTTGGTGGAATACGCTCCTGTTCTGCACAAAAAAAAATTCAGTTTATCAATTAGAAAATGTTCAAGGTACAGAAAAAATTAAACAAACAAAGTGATAGGGTACTAGCCAAGAACAAAGTACTCTAAGCTATGGGCAAAAGTACTAGCATCTTTCAAGCTGAAATATACGCTATAGATACTCGTAGATGTGTTCAATTCAATCTCGGCAGAAGATACAAAAATTGCGACATGGCAATATTGTCAGACAAGCACTTGACTCCCATGTCATTAGACCGAATCTTGTGTGGGAATGCCTATAAATAAAAATATAAATATGGCCGCACTGGAGTAGAGGACAAGAGGTCGCCGTGGTGTAGTGGTAACATCATCGCTTGTCACGCTGTTGGTTCACGGTTGGAATCCTTATGTCAACAATCATCTATTTATTTCGCATGAAATAAATAAAAAAATCGATCACTTGTGAAAGCTAAGTCAACTCTACTGTGAAGGCTAACACTGGCAGTAGGGTGGTCATATGGCTAAAATGCAACTTGATCGTGATGATGACATCAGGAGGACGAAAAAAAATACTGCGAATCATAAGCAACGAAAAAAAACAAAATACTCCCCAGTTACTGGACAGTCACCCTTGGAGTTCACTGCAACTTAACTACCACCTGAGTTTCAAACCAACTACACCAATCTGTCTTTCTCTCTGTCTCTTCCCCTTTCCACAAAAAAAAAAAAAAAAAAAACAAGAAGCAGACTCCTTGTCTTCCAGCAGAATCCTTTATTGGACCTGAACTATTCTGTGGAATAGGAAACCACACTATACGCGAAGAATTCAGGAAGATTGAGAACAAAAACAGGGCGAGAACCTGGGTCAATGAAAAAAAAAATTTCTGGGATACTACAACTGGAAGAGATTCGAAGCGTGCATCTGCCTTAACAAGAACAACCTATGTATCCTAACAGGCTTTCTAACGGCGCACTGTAAATTCGGGGAGCATTTAAGGAAACTAGGTATAACAAACGAAGGCATTTGCTGTTTCTGCAATGAGTCCAGTGAGACTCCAGAACATCTTCTGGAATCACGTGTGGGACCGACCCACAAAAGATTGAAATGCCTGGGTAAGTACCAACTATCAGATGAGGATATACGAGTACCAACCATAGATCCACTTCTCATTCTCAGATTCCTAAGAGAAACTGGGTTAGAGAGGGTGCTCTAGGGTGAACTATCCTTGCCAAGAAAAAGAAAGGGTGTTTGACCCTCGATAACAATTCTGTTCGAATTGTATTCGGAGGGAAACTCTAATGAGGGAATAAACCTCTCCTAGGTATTAGCATGGGGTACAATAGACAATTAGGTCGCACTGCAAGTTAACCCTACACAAATAATAATAATAAATAGGTTATATGCACGGTTATCTAGGGAAGTGTTCGAGCAGGTCTCAAGAGTCCGGAAAGGATACCCCAGAGTTAGCCAAGTTATGCTGAGTTGTCTCTTAATACAGGGTAACTAAAAAAATGCGCCGAAACATCGGCCAAAGTATACCAGCAGACCGTTTAAGGACCCTTTTTTGAAACCTCTAAAAGAACAAACTTCTGTTCTCTTATAATTATTTTACTTGCATCTGATGCTAGAATGACTTTACAGGACCATGAACAACACCGGCTTAATCCCTACCCTTGGATCAAATACTTTTTTTCTCTGCTCCTCTTAAAATAAAATTTTAATAAAATAATAATCAAAAGAAGTCACTTATAAAGGTAAGTCTATAACAAACAATCAAACACAAAAGCGGTCCATTGCACTTAACACCTCTGAAGAGAAGACCTAGTCAAATGTCTTGTACCTGTTCATTGCTATTACATCGAGGTAACCTAATTCTCGGAAAAGTAGCAAATCGTCACATTCGAGACAGGATTCACATGTAGGATCTTCAATTATTCGCATGTTGGTCATTTTATGACATGTTGTGTCCTGTGATTAGCAGGACCATAGTTTTGCAGTTCTTCAGTACAGAATTTTTACTAAACTGACACCAATTATTGGTTCCGGGCTTAGGGCAGTAGTCTACGAGTCCTATTTCTCTAGTGTGTCAGAGATTTCATTGCCTAAAATTCCTTTATGACCCGATACCCATTTGAAAAGCTTATTTAATCTATTCTTACATTCTAGAACAATCTTTGAGTGATTTGTGCGAGGCTCGAGTGCCTTGAGTGCAGCCTCAAATGCTAATACTTCGACCATGCCATCTCTCTTCAATTACCCAGATTGCTACTCCGGTTATGGCAAGAACTTCTGTCTGATAGTCAGTCCAGGACGGACGAGAATTAGGTCTCATTGTCCAAATATCAAACAGCTCCAGGTCCGCTAGTAGTACTACGTCTGTGTAGAAGGCATTAGTGAAATCCTGAAGAAGATCATTTGGGCTTCCTAGGTTGACCCTCTCGGGAAAACATACTTCATATCTCCTACCGAATATTACTACACGGTTAAGTCCAGTGATAGAAAATTTGACAGAGCGTTTAGAGTATCGCCTGATATTACACCAGTAATCTTTCTAAAGCCTGGTGAGCGTAGAACAGGCAGATTTAACTACCGTCCTTGGTCAACTACACTACGTCACTACAGACGCATAGGTAAAGATTGGCCTGATTATAGGTACTCGTATGTACAACCAGTGTCCTACAAAAGGCCTCAGACCCCACATCTTGCTATCTACTCCTAAATATTTAACTTCAGTGGCTAGTTGAATAGTTTTACACCCTGCCACGTAGGAATCACAAGGCCATCTCGTTTTATCTTACGCGTAAAAATACGCTAGTGTTGTTTTATTCAGATTGTCTGTCAGTCCTTGCATAAATCATAGATTTTATGTAAGGCGGCTTGCATTTGATTGCAGAGTGAATGGAGAAGTGAACCGCGAGCAGTGAATCAAGAACAAAGCACCGTAGTAGAGGCGAAAGAACTTTACCTTACGGATAGCCTTTGTCAACCTCAACAGTTACCCTATCGATCCAATTACTCTCAGCAGTTAGCAGTCTTTGGGACAGTATGCAATAGATCCATCTGTACATTCCGGCAGAATCAAACATGAAATCAAAGGTAGCTTTATCACTCTCATCCCATTTTCGATCCTATAGACAAGGTCGTGAAGGGCAGACTCAATGGATCTACCAATCAGAGGCTTTATTTTCAAAACAACAGAGCTCACATACTTTTCTACCATGGGTTCTAAACTTTTCAGCAAAAATGCGGAATTTCTTCTCTCCCTGGCTTGCTAATACATACTCAAGAGCTAAGCGAGCATTAAAAACTATTTTTAGAGCCTTACACCATCACTTTTTAGCTATACTGGATATATGAATCCAGGACCTGGTGATTTATAGTTCTCAAAGGACCAGCGGTTTCAGTCAACGCGTTTCGCTCAAGCGGCACTACTTTGCAACCTGGAAAGCGCGTCGCGAGCCGAACATCATTGGCCTTCTGCATGGAACTAGTGTAGGAACCGACAGACTTTCGAAGTGTCTCTTTGAAATACTTTGCACAGCCTGGCGGTTTCTTTCATTTCCTATAAGAATCCAGGTCAGCTGTCCTCTTTTTCATCTTAAATTCTTTCTACACATACTGAGAGCAAGTCCAGTAATCTTCTTTATGAGTTCTAAGTGATCTGTTCAAAAGTTTCCTAAACAGTTTTCTGAGCTTCAGCGTTCTAATAGGGATCACTTTTACTCTTCTGCTCGATCTGTGATCGGACAGAGGTCTCAACCAAAGTTCGGCTAAATTTTAGAGCTTTCCTCTCGATAGAGTCTATGGCTCTTAACTTCGATATATATGAGGTACTTTTTAATTAAGCAGCCGTAGATACCTATCCCTGTCGATCTACTTGTATTAAGGGTTTCTCAATCCTAAGTCGAACTTCAAATGAATCTCTTCCACAACATGCCACCTTGTGATTGAGTTACACATCTTTCTTTTAGAAAGAGTTAGATCAATCAGTTTCTGCCTTCTGGTCGTGACAAAAGTCGGCTTGTTACCAAAATTATTAATGGAAAGGTTAGAGGACAGAGTGAATTCTAGGAACTTCTCATACCTAAAGTACTGCTATCCCAAAGGCTGTGCTGGGAATTAGCTAATAATCTGCCCAAAATTGTTAGATTTTGCGTATCTTATATCTTCGACCTCACGACAGAAGAAGACTGATAGATTCTACTGAAGATGAGCAGAAACAATAATTGTCTCATGACGTTCTTACTGCGACAGGACACTCTAGTCGCTACGACATCTTGATTACAGAATTGTCTCAACATTGATCATTTCCTCAATTAGGCAGAATATTGAGTAGCTTTAAGCATATATAATACAAAGCAGTTGAGAAAGAATTAAGACCTTTGAGCATAGGTTGATAAGGAGACCTGAAAATCCCAGGAGGGTGACATGACCTAAATAAGATAAACCTTGAAGTTGTGACTGTAATCCTTAGAAAAAAAAATTAACTCCACCTTGGATATATCATTATAGCCTCTGCTGGCGTATTCGACAAATGCCACACAACCGCTGTGAAAAGTGCGAGGTATTCTTCAACGTTCTGCGGTATTTAAATCTAGTTTAACGCTCGCAATTTGTGTAAAAGACAAAAGCCTAGTTGCGGCAATAATTACTTCTGCAACTAGACAAGAAATGCCTGATTTAATCCAACTATCTAATGACTTTAATGAATCTAAATTCTCTTTGTTCTCTTTGTTATCGAATTATCATGGAAGCGCAACTGATTTCCGTATGACTAATGACGTGCAACTCCACACACGGCCACACGGCACGTCTTCGGGTCACATACGAGTAATAATAACCACACTAAAACTGGAAACATTCCTCTCACATCCACTTTATTGTCAATGTCATCAATCTTGTTGTGGAATTATTCTCTTTTTGCTGTTTCTTCTACTTGAATGCAATCTGAGCGCATTTGCATTCCATCATTTCACGGGTCATACTGTGTCCCCCCCGCGGGCGCCGCACACCACACTTGTTCTTCCATTCCAACAATAAGCGACAAAGAGCGAATTTTTCTCACAGATATCTTCCAGCAGACCGACGACGACCGGACGGACGGAATTGTACTCGTACAACATATTTCCGTTCAATTATCGCTTACATCATGACAATACAAATCTACCTGAGAGTGTGTGTCACCATCTAGATACGTAACCATGCATGCAAATCGGTGCTGCAAATCGCACCAAGGATAATCAACTTACTCGTATAGTATATGTTGGTTGCTGAACGTTTTGCTGGATAGGAGGGGTATCTACGTGTGTGTGTTTGTGTGGTTGAAGCTGCATCTTCTACAGATTGTTAGCTCTGTGAGTAGCAGATTGAGGTTTTCAGAATTTTTGGTTTTGACGGTTGGTTAGATGCTCACCGAGTGGTTCTTTGGTGATGATCACCTTGTGGTCTGGGGATGATGTTGCCTCGATGAAACCGCGCTATGATGATATTTTGTGGGTACCCTACGAGAAAATGCATACCAAAGGAGGGGTACTATTCATCTGGAATTATGTGGTAAAATGATGGACTGAAAGGGATTTTTTTTTCTATTCTTTGAATTTATGTTTACAGTGGAACAGTCAGGTATGGAATTATGAAAGAAAAAAAAAAATGTTTACGCAAGAGATTTACGCTCGGTAATTAAACAAATATTTGGTCTTTATCTTCGACTTACAAGGGAATTGATTTAATGGAAAATATAAATCGGGGCAAAGAGGAAAAATCTATTTTTTTCTGTTTTGGGTAAAAATAGACTGCGCTTTCTTTTGATGGATTTTGATTTAGAAAGTTCGTGCTTGACAAGGTATTTCCTTGAAGTTTCGTGTGAATCTGGTTTTTTTTTTTTTTTTTTGAAAAACTGCCAAGCTTTACTCAACAGCTAGAACGACGTTTCCTTCTAGAATGACCAGAAGATACACGCAGGATACACCACAATGGCGTAAGGAAAATAATTTTAAAACATGAAACCGTGTAGATACATACAGTATAATCTCGGAAAGATGAACGGTTCTATAAGATGAACGATTTTTTCATCTTTAGTCTGTCATATTACATTCAAGTAACGTTGTATAGTTTTGATAACGGTACCTACTTTCGGGCTTGTTCTAATTTGTTATGTAAATTCTTCAGTGTGATGTGAATTTTGTACAGGAAAGATGCCACCAGTTAAAGGTCAAGTTAAGTTTTTAAACCTAAAACAATAATGTGAAGTGCTAAAGGAATTAAAAACTGGAACGTCGTATAGAAACATTGCAAAAAAATATGGAATTGGTATATCCACGATTGTGGGGATAAAAAAAAGTAAGGAAATCACTTCGCGGGTGTATAAGACTTCGATTTCTGGAGCGGAGAAACGCATGACATTGCGTAAATCAGAAATGCCAAAAATGGAAGCTGCGTTGTATCGATGGTTCTTGAAGCTACGTGACCGTCGTGTTCCAGTTTCAGGGATTATGTTGAAAACCAAGGCTGAAAAGTTGCACGCTATTTTCAAAGAGACAAATTCATTCAACGCGAGCGATGGATGGATTAATAACTTCAAGGTTAGATTTGTGGTTCGGCTCTGAACAATTAGTGGAGAAAAACTTAGTTCTATTAAACATGTAGTCTTGCCCTTCAAAGCCAAATTGAGGGAGACTATGACTGACCTTGGTATAACTCGAGACCAAGTTTATAATGCAGACGAAAGTTGTCTTTTTTGACGAATGATTCCAAGCAAAACATTTGTGCACTCTGGCGAAAAATCAGCTCCCGGAAGGAAAATTGCCAAGAACCGTTTTACATTTTGGTATGCACTAACAGCACTGGTGATCACAAGCTAAAACTCCTGGACATTAGAAAGTCAAAAAAAAAACCCCGGTGTTTCAAAAATTTCAAGCCTCCAATGACATACATCAACTCGCAGACTGCATGGATGACAAAAGACATTTTTAAAAATTGGTTTCATTCAGAATTTGTTCCCCAGGTAATTATCATTTGAATAAATATTGTGTCTTACCATCTCTTTAATAGGAACGGGAGTTTATGAAAAACAACAATTTACCACAAAAAGGCATTCCTTATTCTCGACAATGCTCCAAGTCAACCTCCTGAAATCGAGCTCCAAAGTGATGATGGCTGTATTCGCACGATGTTTATGCCTCCAAACACAACTCCCCTAACCCAACCAATGGACCAGAATGTGATACGGCTCACAAAGTTGCATTATCGAACGAGCCTCTTGTCAGATGTGATCTCCAAAGGACGAGACGTTGAGAAGATGTTGAAAAAATTTACCTTGCGTGACGCTCTAACATGTCTGCAAGAGGCTTGGAACAAAATAACACCGGAAGTCATAGAAAAGTGTTGGCATAAACTGTTTGAATCTGTTTCTAATGACGAAGAAGAAGATGTCCTTCTTGCTGTACTGCAGCAAAGAATGCGATCGGAGGAAATAACTCAGGTTTCAACAACAGCGTTGAATATGCTTTAAGAAGTTTTTCCTGGTGTACTTTTCAACATTTAAATTTCATTTAAAGGTTCAATGTACGTTTGATGATGTAAGAGAATGGAATGAAGATGTGGTCTGCTTACCTTCTGATGCTGAAGAGGAACTTCTATCCTCAGAAGAAAGGGTAGTGGAGGTTGTCGATTTAATCAAACCAGCAGATGCCATTTCAGCCATCAACACCAGCTTGAAATTTGCAGAGCAATGTGAGGCCGATGTTTCCACACTTTTAAGTTTGAAAGAAAAGGCAATTCTAAAACAACTTTCTTTCGGGCGACAGTCAATCATAGAGCAGTTTTTTAAGAAAAACGTCTAAACAAGTCTATTTTATACTTTTTTTAATCAACTTTTCCTTTTTTTTTTGTTTCTTGTTTTTTGAAAATAAAATGAATTGTTAATTTGACATATTTTATGTTTTTTATTTATGGCTATACTTTCTTCCTCAACCAAATTGTGATACCTTTAAAAGATGAACAATTTGAAAAGATGAAAGGGCCCTGTTTTATATGTGTTCATCTTTCCGAGATTCTACTGTATTTAGTACTAACTAAAGTTTAATATTATTAAGTAGTCTACATACAACTGGGGCTATCACAAACAGATGGGAAAGCATGAGTTGAAAGAGGCTAAAAGCGTAATTTCTGTGGCAGAGATGATCGTTGGGGGACAGTGAGGTTTCCCTCCGGTCACTATCGAGTTAAATATCATTTGAGCAGGATGCATCTTATTCACGAAACTAAGAGCCGACTTTATCGAGATGAGGACGAAAGCGCCGAACACAAATTAGTTATGATTATGAGTATGGAGTTTTGAGTAGAGAAATGGGTGACAAGTCTTCTAGACGATGTTGTGACTTTCATAGCACTGCCCCTCCACGAGGCATATTTTTCCACGTGGCTCTGAAATTTCTGCAATAACTTGTACTGTTTGTAAGAATCTATTAAAGTTATTGTATCCACTTGTGAGATCTGCAGAGAAGACAAGACATAAACGTAGACATGAGTGTTATAAATGCATGCCATTATGTCTGGAAATTTGCGGTCTACAAACTTTAATTATCAATGCACTTTGGGGAAGCTCCTATTCTGCTTTGGTGCAGCACATCGGGCAAGTTGACAGAAACCGACTACTTCTCAGACCGAACTATGTAAGCTATGCTAGAAGGGCTTATACCTCAGAATTTAACTTCACATAGCTAAAGTTTCACGTCCATAGGCAAATAAAACACAACTGTTCTATTTACAGAAGCCCAAACCTCGACAGCGATCTTACTTGTAATGAGTTTGATGCGCTGTCTGACTCAATCACAAGAATTGTATGCCTATATCCTGTTACTGTCATAGTTGGCTTCAACATTATAGTCAAACAATACCCGAAGGAAGGTATGTTGATATCTTTGCTGAGGTAAATAATGTAACCCAGCTTGTAAATGAGCCCACACGTTGCTAGTCATACCACCAACACACTGGACCTATTTCTTTTATCTCATCCTGATAAATACAGCGTTTATGTATTATTGCGTCTAGATTCTTCGGACCACTGTGTTATGTCAGTCAATTTCTCGTACTCCAATCACAAAGTTAAAGAACAAACTCCGAAAATAATTGTATGGCAATACGAGAATTCCAATTTGGACGGTCTTAACAGCTTCTTTAGGAGTTTTAACTGGTCGCAATGTGATGTGAATCACCTAGGTACGAAAACTTCTATCCCCAGCCGAATAAAGAGTACTAGATCAAAGATAAATGCATGGCGCGAATCAAGCTGTAAAGAGGCTATCAGATTGAGAGAGATACGTTTTCAGTCTTACAATGCAATGCCACTTCAGCCTTCAGCCCTTTAAATACAGCTAATCTGATTGTAGCGCATTTCGAAGCCATCTCTACGCGTCCAGATTGCGCTTTGTCTCCACCTGTACTTGAGAGCGGGAAAAATTCACTTTCGCTTTCATACAGTTGCAAGAGTACTTCATGACCTCAATATACACAAATCCGCTGGTTCCACTGTTCTGAAGAGGTGTTCATCTGATCGATCGTCTAAATTCTTTCCGTCACAAAAAAGACGAATCTTCTTCTCCCTCTAACTATCTATTCATTGCACTAACGTCTTTTCAAAGTCAGCTTAAGAAATATCTCGAATCGCGGAAACTGCTTAATGACCGGCAGTACGGCTTTCGTAGCAACAGTACCACTGGTGATTTAATGGTATTTTTCACCGAAAAGTGAAACAAAACTCTCTACAAATCTGGTGGAAGCAATTGGTGTTTCTAAGGGATTTGACAGATTTTGGTATCAAGCTCTTTTGTGTGAAAATGCGTGCATATATAATCCTCCTCTATCATGGATTATAAACTAAATTTCTAGCTGTTCAATTCAAGTTGTGTCGGACGATTCCAAGTCCGCAATTCACCAAATAAACGCTGGTGTTCCACAAGGTTCTGTGTTGTCTCCGACTCTCTTCCTCTTTTTCAAAAATGATCTGTTGTCTGTAGCTTTGCCGATGACAGCACCCTCAGTTTCTCATACTAGTTCCTATTTTTCGTTCATAGAATTGGAACGGCAAAGTATGTTCAGTTCATTAAATTTCGACCTAAACAGCATCATAAATTGGGCACAACCAATAGAGTAGAATATAATGGTTCCAAAACACAATGCTATCCACTGTCATTCAAGCGATGACACTTGCATTGCCGAAACCAAAAGACTTTCCATTCTCGGTGTGTGTTAACGACAACCTTCGTTAGAATGACCACATATTCGATGGCTGCAAGAACGCTGTGGAATGTCTAGGTTTCCTCAAATGATGCACCCTGATTGATATGTCTCAATTTTTCGCCTAAAACTTGAGTACAATGCTCATATTTAGTTTGGTGCACCAAAAACCTCATTGCATCAAAACCACGCGTTAAAAGTGTTTCATGCCTTTCTCTGTTTTTTTTTTTTTTTTTTTTTTTTTTCAACAAACATTGCTCCAACGAATTAGTCAGTTGCATGTCGCCCTTTCAACAATTCAGGCGTAATAATCGTCACGCTTTGAACGCTAAATCAGTTAACCCTAAAGCATGACTTCGGACGTACAGTAAAATATAAAGATTCTTTCTTGAGCCGCACAACACGTATGTGGAATGCTCTACTATGCGGAATTTTGCCTTCTCACTGCAATCCGTAGACATTCAAACCCAATGTGCATCGGTTTCTTCTATTTTCTGAAACCTTCTTTCCGTAACGCTTGCGCTGTGTATCTACAGGGTGCTGCAAAAATATTGAGTGGATTTTAAAAATTCATAACGAAACGAAACGACCAGGCGGGATTTGCATTATTTTCCATATAAAATTAAATTTAGTCAGCAACTACTTGTCAGAGTCCGCACAAGTCGGTTATTATTGGCCCGTACACAGCTTGAAAAACAAAATCAAGATCGCTATGTTTTGGAGAAATTGCCCATTTCCACTTCAATTGCATCATTAATAAACAAAATTTGCGTTTCTGGGGTGTGAAAACCCTCGAGTAATTCAGTCAGCAGTCACGGTTTGGTATGGTATCTCAGCTGAAAAGGTCATAGCGCCCTATTTCTTTGAAGATGCAAATGGGGATACATTAACGGTAAATGGGGACAAGTTTAGAGTAATGCTAGAAAACTTTTTACATCCGCAGCCGGGTCATCTATCCCGTGCCCATATGTGGTTTCAGAAAGACAGCTCATACAGCCAGAGATATGATGACTATTTTTTGAAAAATAGGCTGATTTAATCTCAGTTGACCGGTTCGTTCTTCGGACTTAACAGCTCCAAATTTCTTCCTATAGGGCTATCTGAAAAGAAAGGTTTACGAGAATAATCCCGTCTCTCGCAGGCTTTAAAAGGAACATTAAGTCCCATATATTGACCTTGGCACCACAATCTTTGAAAAATGCGATGGAAAATTTCATCAAAATATTAAAGTCAAAATGGCTGTCACTTAAAGGATATTTTTAATATCATAAAAAATAGCAAAGATTAAGCTTCAATATTCTGCTGGTTTTGTTAAAATTCGTTAATCAAATAAAAAGTTATTCCATTTTAAAATCCACTTAACATTTTTGGGCCACCCTGTACATACACTATAAGGGTATGCAAGACCCCCTTGAACGTCCGTGAATTATAAAAAAAAAAAAAAAAAATAACAAAACCTCTAAAATTAGCAAACGGAGGCAGTCTCTTTCCACATGGATTGCGCCGCAAGTAGTGGTGACGTTACAATGAAATTTTTAAAATTTACTTCATGACTTCATCTTTCTCTTATATTCAACGATTTCGTTTGTTCTTAATCAACTTAACTATGGTCCTCAAATTGCAAAACATAACTCATTTAAATAATAAATTGGCATCGACTTAATGCACCTTTTTACACCCTGAAGTATAAGCTCATAAAAGTTGATTACCCGCTAAAGTGCATCATAAAAACTGCAACAAGCGTGGTACCAATAAAACCAATCCAAACCAGTCGCGCACTGAGTGATTACAAGAGAAGAAAAATTTGCAAACAAATATGCACCCTGTTGTGCAACAAATTTCCAAAAGTAATAGTCCTCACCCCCCACCTGATATCAACCAAAAATTTACAAGAAACTTTTAACGGGCCAATAAATGCCAAACAGCAGGAGGATAATCACTCTCTTCGACGGCCAGAGGAACCTGCCATTTTAACTACCGTGTTAAACTCAGGTTATTACATAATAAAAATTCCGTTTTAATCATTTCATTTAAAGAAGAAAAAAAAGGAATAGCAATTCAGGAATGTAGATTCGTTTTTGCATAATACGCACTGGCATAGGCAGCACCACTTTTTGGCTAAGCACTCATAAATTCTTCGCCCGGCAAAAAGATTTTATGACAACTTCGGCACCCGCATCCGCACCGCGCACACACCACGCAGAGTACTCAATCAACTTCATGTTAAGCTGATTACAGTTGAGCGAACAGTTGAGCAGTTGAAACGAATGACTAATTCCCTTCACCGAATAAATAAAATTAATTCAAACTCTCGCCCTAAAGAGGTACTAAAAGCCCGCTGTTTGGACACGTAGAAGGCCGCCCACTTCGAGTTTCTTTTTCTTGCGAATTACAATATTTTGCGTGAATATCCCAAAGGGGAGGGGAAGGGATCAGTAGTCACACACCTATAAAAGTGCTGCTCACCAGGTGAAAGAAATCGAATCGAACACGAAACATTTTAATTACCAAAAGAACTCTAGTGCCGCCGCCAGTTTGAGCGGGAGGACGGCCGCGGCCGGTGGTATGAAACAAGAAAGAGTGTCTGATAAAATTCGGTTGCGTGCCACTTAAGCCGAACTGAACTACAAAGTTGGTAGAGGATGGGGGGTCCGGAGGGGCAGATATATGAAAAGAAACAACTTTCCGAAAAGTATCCACATTAACTGACTCACACGATTAATTCCTCTTAGCCACGGTTATCGTGACCCTTTAACGCCAACAGCACCAGCAACGGCGGCAGCGACGAATGGCACCGAAAAACGCAATTCGACGCACGCAATTTATTACTGACTGTATCTTGTTGGTGTTTCTTTTCCTTTTTTTTTTTTTGTGCTTCGCGGTCCACTCAGATCACTCGAGCGGAAGAAAAAAATTACCGAAATTCTGTAAAAATATACTTTTTTTCTGAAGAAATCATTATAAGAACAATAAGTCAGTTGATTCATGAAATCTCCGCATTAACATTATTTCGGAGAATGACGGCAAACTAATGGCTTGGCGGTTACCCAAAGTTATCGCAGAAATTAACAATAATTTGTGAATTTATTTTATTGCACTCTGGCTGAGTCAGTTTTGTTGATGATGAGCCATAGTAATGCAGAGAAGATTCATCAGTAAGTAAGAGGATTACAGTCAATACTCGTAGATGGCCAAATACTCTACAAGCTAAGGTGTCTGGATATCACGGGGGCAATGAAAATGTATCCTACTGCAACTGTGGGAGCTATATACACATAACCCCACTCCGTTTCACATTTACTTTATATATATTGCTGCTTCACTTTAGATGGCGCTACAATCGGGAGTGGACATGGTCTTCAACTAA
Source organism: Pocota personata (assembly GCA_963082735.1). Taxonomy (NCBI): domain Eukaryota; kingdom Metazoa; phylum Arthropoda; class Insecta; order Diptera; family Syrphidae; genus Pocota; species Pocota personata. The sequence goes on along the minus strand of OY720429.1, from coordinate 258,747,029 downwards.
CAAGCGCCTTCAGCTTGATCTTGTGCCAGCCGCATCCAGTTTTGCACACGAAATTGGTTGAGGTCTCTTTCCACTTGTGCGCGTCACCTTAGTGCGCGTTTCCTTTATCGATTCGTCCCTCTGGGATGGATTCGAAGACTTCCCAAACCGGAGCATCGATGTCCATTCGCATCGTCTCAGGCGATAAATTCGAACTCTTCTGACCAGGTCGTTGCTGTATCTTCTTCAAATGGAATCAAAAATCAATCGAAAAATATTTGCTTTCAAAACAACCAAGGGTGTATTTAACCGCCTTTGATAACGTTTATGCCTTTGCGCCATATAGCAGGACTGGGATGATGAGGGTTATACTCGTATACAACCCTCCAGTGAGACGGCTTTGTTACTCAATTGCCTACTTAGTCCAAAGATACAGTGGTTGTCAAACTGCGCTGGTGTAATTTTTTTTTTTTTTTTTGATTTACAGGGGAGCCTAGGTGGACAAATACCTCTGCTCTACGACTGCCCAGGATAGTAGACCTTAAGGCTGACTTTAAGAGTCATCTGAGAATATTAAATCACCCATAAAGAAATAGTTTCTTTAAAATCATAGATAAACGTACCATGCCTCATGGTGGGCGGAATGGCTCAGTGATTACTGAGTAGGAGATTTAAGGTTCGAATCCAAGAAAGAAAAACGTTTATTCACGGTCCCACTTTTCGCTACTATCTGACAAACATCCGAGAGTAAAATTGACATGAGAAACTTTTCTCAATCGAAACAAAAGGTACGACTGGATCGCACGTACTTGCACTTACATGTTGTTTACCTGCAGAAACTCAGATTTGAAATTTAAACAGACAGTTGGCAAATAGCCAACAGATGGCGCAAAACAGTAGAATGACAACCATTTTACTTTTCTTCTTTTTATTACTTCATTATCAAATAATTTGCTTTGCTGAAAAATCAGAAGGACTTTAAATGAACAAAGACGTTAAAATGATATTTAAACAAAAAATACAAATTTTCCAAAACTTAGTATGCCATGTCCTTGCATATGTTAAATATTGCTTAGATATCGATTTTGAATAAAATCACCCGAGTCATATTTGTGAACGAGCCTATTTTCAAAAATCGGGGAATAAGTAATAACTTTTTAATAAAAATTTGGTGGCATATGTCCACTGTAAAAATATCTACCAAAACAATACTCAGAAATCCTAGAGTCATATATAATACAGAGATTATTTTGAATAAATCAAGAAGATGTGTACTCCACATTAAAACATATAAAAGCTGGTGTACCCCAAGGTAGTGTATTGGACTATCTTGTTCCTATTATACACCAATGACCTATCACAAAATGAGGAAACTTCTAACTCAACGAGGTAGCTAAAAGGTCGAGAAAGGCACAATTGAACATCATACGCGTACACATATGCCGATACATGGACAAATTTTCTGACGAAAAAGTTCACAGCTTAACAAAGAAAAATCTTATCCGGCTATCTGACAGGATAGTGTCGGCTTAGATACCATCTGAAAAGGATGGGTCTATCTGAGTCAGATGACTGTCGACTTTGAGGAAAGAAAAAAGAGGCAGTAAAACATATTCGCTGCTCCTATCAAACAGCGCCCAGAAATAGACTTCTCCACTTGTCGCAGGCTATAATACCATAAGCCCAACGGACATTACAACAAATTGAGCCGAGAGACATACTGAGGTATATCAACAGCTTTAATCGGGCTCTCGGCTAAACACAAGGCCAGCACAACAGATAGCGCCTATTCCCATAATAAAACGGTCGAAAAAAAGTCGCAAGTGATATATATATTGTAATATGCGAGCTACGGCTCGAGTAGATAAAACGTTATTCTGTGAGATTAATTCTTTATTTTCTAGTCTATAGAACAACTCAAGTTCACACTATACTGTTCTTCGCAAATTCTTTCCTTACTAGGTCTCTTTCTTTTCAAATCACTTTATCTCATTTCAATTACTTAATTCACAAATCCAAACTAATTACTTCTTTTGGTTAACTCTCAACTTCCAATTTATCACAAAATTACAACTTCGCCTATTATCACTTTTCCAATCTCTTCGTGCGGTTCGAAAACCAACTGGCCTGCCTCGATCGCCATCTGTCCTTATATGGTCGCATTTCTGATAGCCAGAAACTTCTAGCAAATTCTTCGACCACTGGAAGAAGAAAATTCTGATGTAATAATTCCAATATGACAGCTGCAGCCAATAATCTCTTGTGGTTATAATTCTCTCTTAATTCCGCGACGTCTCTTACCGTGGACACGAACCTCGAATGAAAAGACACTTCGGAATGTGTTGCATACTTTTGGTGTAGGTGTAGGTATATACCAAACATACTTAAATTTGTAGGAACAATGCTACAAAAATGTGTGGCATTTTCAAAACCCCTTATACGTACCTCACCTTGGAGCCACCGACTTTCCCTAGCTACTCGTGGGAACTAAACTCTTTTAAAAATATTAAGAAAAGTTATAATCCGCTTGGAACGGATCGAATAATACCCTCCATCTTCTAATCCATCCTCAACAAAGTGGACGCGGCGTTGTGAAATTTTGAATTCGAATGAATTGACACCTTTATACTAAAAAAGATATTTTTGCGATTTTTAAGAGATTTTACCAGAAAAAACTACGACTTTCGTTATCAGCATTTATAGCCGAAGCTCACAGATACTAATCATAAGATATGAACGTCTCTTTAAGAAAACGCCCTCAAAAGTGGGCGTTACCGTGAAAGTCAACATCTACTGATATATATTTTGTTAAGGCAATACGAGTATTTTCCAGTTTCTAGTAAATATATTGAATAAGACGGAATTTTGTCAAAAGTGGGCGTATTTGTGGGCGGATTATAAAATGTACACTACTGCTCCGTACTCTAAAAATCTTACGAGTATATATACGCTTTCGGGTACATTTCGTTGAAATTGTTGATCAAACTCAAACAATCACATTATTAGTTACTGTTCATCCGCCTCCAAACAGAATGTAGTGAACGAAAGCCCTACAAACCTATGAAAACCGTGGTTCAATAGTTTTCGAGTTCTACCCCCATCTAAACTTAATTTTATAATAGTACCGACGTACTTATCCAACTTATTATATTGAGTGCCTCATTCACCTCCCAAGACTTACTATAATACGGTTCTTCTCAAGTTTAATCATAACTCATCGCCATATACTTCAAAGTCTAGGACTACTCGAAAGTCCCAAATACGCCCCTGGATTTCAACGAACTTGACAGATTAAAAAAAAATAAAATTCTACTTCGAGAGCACTTCATTAATTTATTTAATTCGGAGAAGCAAAAAAAAAAAAAAAAAATTATTCTATTCCCACAATTTGTGCGACCGCAAACTAAATAAAAAAAAAACTCTAATTAATCATGTGCATGCATGAGTACAAGAACAAAATTTGACGTTGATAGCTTTTGATGTAAGGAACTTAAGAATGTCATCCGGTTAAGTGGTCGTCGCATCATTTGAAAATGTATCTCAAATGGGATGTGAAGTTGGCCACACTGGGAGAAGAGAATGAGAGGAATATCTGAGGACATGATTGCTGAAATGATGAAAATAAAATTGCTGATAATTGCTGAGAAAATTGCTGGTTGAAGATCATAAGATATTAATTTGTTTTAAGGACACTTCATCAATGATGATGATTATGCTGATGGCATGATTTTTTCTTTGGAGATGTTACTCTTAATTAAAGTAAGTCTGCTTCTACAAAACGGTTAGTTTTGCATAAATTTTTAAATTATGCTAAGTTTACTTTAAGATGGTTTAAATTTGTTACTTGAGTTGGAAGCAAATGGATATGTTCCGTTTGGAATGGATCACATGATACCTTAACCCTAAACCTTTTTCTCAGCCCACACAAGTAGGAGCGGCGTTGGAATTTGATTTTTTTTCATTTTCTCTAAGTAGCAAGATTTTTCTAATAGAAATGTGGGCGTGGCTGTCACCATTTAGGTATGGCATAGCCTCAACTCGCGGATTCTGATAATATCTTTAAAATGAAGCTGTAAATACCTTTGAAAAAGTAAAATCTGTTTTTTTTTTTTTTTAAATAGCGGCATCAAAAAGTGGGCGTGGTCGTATGCAATATATGAATGAACAGTAGAGAAGGTCTAAACCTATATGCATGTATGCGTATCGAAAAAAAACGTAATTTTAAGTTCCATTCCGTTGTAAAGTGGGTGTGTTTATGGGCAGATTAAAAAATTGTTCTAACTTGTATTGCTTTGGGTTGCAAAAAGAGTCTGTGCCAAATTTGTCTATGAAATTTGAACACCTTTGCGATACGCGACTTTCAGATGGTAGCATCGTTCAAATATAAGGTTGCCTCATTCTTAATGCCACTGCTAAAAGACACGAGTTCTTCGTCGTGCTACGGATGACACATGGCAAGGAACGTCATTTTAAGGATGGACTTAATAGAACAGACTAATTTCTCCATGCGAATTAACTTTCTAAGAAGGAAAAATGAAGTCCTGGTCCCTAAGGCCCGCAAACTGAACTGACTTCTCTGAAAGGCACAGTGACAAGGTAAGATACCATTCACACAGCATACTAGCTGTGTTCCATTCGCTTCGGCCAATACTCCCTTCCCCTTGTAATTGGGTTTTCAATAAGGACATAACAATTTTGTATTTAAATAAAACACAGAATAATTGAGATATCAGACTGAAATTTATTCCAGGTTTAATTATAAGTATGGAATGTTCCACCGCGATCGATTATTTGGAGCCAATTTTCCACCACTCTTTCACACATATCGTCCGGAACGTTGGCAATTTCGCGTTCGATATTGTTCCTGAGCTCCTCTAGCGTTGTTGGCTTCTTGGCATCAAACCAACGATTTAACGTAACCCCATAAAAAGAAAACAATCGGTGTTAAATCGCATGAGCGAGCTGGCCGTTCGACCGGACCATTTCTCGAGATTACACGATTACCGAATTTCCCCTTCAATAGATCAATTGTTTGATCAGCTGTGTGGCATGTAGCACCATTTTGCTGGAACCACATATCACTGATGTTAAGTCCATCCAATTCTGGCCGAAAATAGTCTTCCAACATGGCACAATAGCGAACTCCATCGACCGTAACATGGCGATCATTTTCATCGACGAGAAAATACGGTCCAATCACATCTTTGCCATGAAATCCACACCACACGGTCACTTTTTGTGGATACAATAGAGTCTCTTGAAGCACATGTAGGTTTGTTGCTGCCTAATAACGCATATTTTGCATCGCTGAAGATGACTTTTCGATGAAATTCTGGATTTTCGTCAAACTTTTGCAGAGCCCAATCGGAGAAGTTTCGGCGCTAGAAATGATCAAGACGCTTCAGTTCTTGAGTTAATTTGATCTTGTAAGGGTGTAGGCCCAGATCTTTACGCAAAATTCGACACAATGTGAACTGAGAGATAATTCCTATGAACGGCGTACAATCGTCTGCTTTGGCTCATTTTGAACTGAAGCACTTACGGCTGCGATATTTCGGTACTTCGACCGGTGCGTTGTCGCATTGGCACAGGAACTTTCAATAGTGAATATGTGACTAGAATTTATTCACTATAGCACGCACACTCTACCTGGTGGGACGATTACTACGACCGACAATTTGGAGTAAGCGCTCTTAAAGTTGCGACCAAAGACTCAGAATTTCGGTAGTAATTCTTAATACGTTGCTCGTTCGTCAACTTCACCATGATAAAAATGTAAACCTTGACTGTCGTTTTCACATTGACAGATCATAAAAAAAAAAGGTTAAGGGTGCGTTTGTATTAAAATACAAAATTGTTATGTCCCTATTGAAAAACCCTTTACAGGTAGCTACTATCAATTTGAACCATGTTGTAGGGGTGGTTTGGTTTTCCGCTAAACATTGATCGATCAGTAGGAGATAGGTGAGTGTCTTTGCTAAAATAATACAAAGGTGGTTTTTGCATTCGATAAAAATACAAAATTTCAGTGAAAATAGTTAAAACGGCGTGCGGCCACCAAGAAAACAAATTCGGACAGGATAAGAATTTATGATGAGAAAACAAAGAAATTAAATACTTCATTCACAAAATTTCATGCGAAGGCGTTAGCATTTCGTTAACTGCCTTCAACGACCTTCTAAAAAAAGGCTTAAACCCAATCTCCAATCAAGCTACAGATACAGTGACGTATATCTTGTGCCTTCATGTCGTCCTCCATCTAACACTCTTCTATAACCAAGACTTAATTTTATAGCCATCAAGGATACAGTCAGAATATTAAAAAATAATTCTTGAAAATAAATCATCTTTAGCCTCTTGTGTGGGTAATGTAATGTTTAACTACAAATTAAAAAAAAAATAAATAAATTGTTAAACCCAACTCTTAAGCACCTTAACTACCTCTGAAGTGTGCGAACATTAAACAGCTAATATATGTTGTAAGACCATACTTTGCGACACCATTTACAGTGATTGTGTAAGAAAGCTGTCGCCATTTCGTCTCTAATTTCTGTTAGTTTCCTGCTGTGGTATAGAGAAAAGATACTCGCCACTACTAAAATTCACCATACACAATTAACTTAATCACCTATTCACGAAGTAATAAAAAAAAAAAAAAAAATTATTATTCGCACTCTTAATCGCAATCGCTTCCGAGAATTTTTAATGTTTCGCGGCCATAGGAGCTGTAATTCGCTTTCGTAAGAATACAACAAGCAGATATGTATACAGATACACATGTATGTATCCACGGCATGTTAATGAACACTTCTTTAGTATTTTGTTGCTGTCTCCTTTCATAATGTTATTTTATTTACTTTTAATTAGTAGTCAGCAATGTATAATAAATTTTCTTGATTTCCTCGTACCCACCCTTCCGAATCACTGAAGCGTCAATGCACAATCCATTGATGGGTTGTATAGATACTTTTTTTTTCTCTGTTTACGTTGCTTCCTCCTCTCGTCAAATTACATCAAAAATTGATGACACAACATTGTCAACTTTGTGTCCTATTCTGCTCGACAGTTAATGCTTTAAATAAACATTAATCTTGTCGTACGCATCTGTTTTCTTGGTTGGCACTTTTTTGTCGTTAGAATGAAGGGAGACAAGCTAAGATGTAATCTGATCTTCGACGAATGGAGTTTGAAGGTATTTCATAAAAAAAAAAAAAAATACTTTCCAACGGAAGGCCGAGAAATTTTTCTGGAATTTGCTTCACTTAATTTCGACATTGTCATCCTCAATCATAGTAAAAACGCTTTCAGCTACCATTTATGTCCAACAACTAGAGGCATTCACCTGGTAATGTCACATAATCACTGCTTTATACTATACACACTCTGTCTCTCACCCTGTCAATCACATTTGCGAAAGCCAAAGTGACGGTGGTGTTGGATATCTTAACACCATACATGCAAGCGTTCATCCATGCAACCAGGAAGTGGTGCATACGACAAAACATTTTCAAAAATTAACAAAACTACAACGAGCAAGCAACAACAGATTTGCATTTTTCACGTTCAATTAGCGTTAAGACTTTACGTTGTGAAAGACGTTCTTTATGTACTCTGCCATGGGAATACCTCGCTCCGGAGGTAAACCATTCGCTTTTGTTTAGTTGATTTGCAACGCGAATCTGAAAATCGATTCCATGTCGCTGGTTAACGACTCTTTTACTATTGAACCCAGGGTTCAGTCTCACAGAACAGGTGATGGAATTGCTAAGCGAAACTGAGCTTAATATTGTAATGGAATAAGCGTTGTGTTACCATACACGTTAAGGTTGGGTTAATAGGAGAGGGCGTTGCATTTTCGTTTCGGATGCTTTTGTTTTAAATTGGATTGGACTAGTGTGTTGCAGGAATGGTGGGAAAAGTGTTAGCACTTTTTTCACTGTACTCTTGTTCGAGGCACGAGTATGTGTGCTAAGAGTATTTATGTTCCTGAGGATTTTTGACGATCGTATTCAGTTTAAGGTGGCTTAAGCTGGTGGATTTTTTTATCTCCTCAAAGAGTCATTGATCTGGGTCAAGCGCATTCCTTTTAAAATGAGTTACGTCATAGGAAAGTATATTTCTGAACAAACTCGATCTTCAGACAGGCAAATATCCCGAACTAGTATCCAAGGAACCTGCTATCAAAGATTGTAGTCTAACTGATGCTATTTTACCCACAACCGTTTGATTTTTCAAAAGTGGTGGCGTAAGTTGGTCTAGCATAGGAGGTCATATGGTATCTAAGGCCCTCTGTCCGGCACTAGATCGAGGAAAAACTGGGAAATTCTCAAACAAGGTAGATCACAGTTACAAAGAGCGATAGGAATCCTCTCGGGTGTCTTCTGAGAAAGCATGTCATGAGTCTAGGACTTTCGGATACTGTAATAGAGGATATGACACATATGTAAAGTAGATAACTTTTCAATAACTTGGAGGAGGTAGGTTGCATCAAATACAACAAAATTCTAAAATTTTCCAGATACATTAAGTGCTTGGAGGAAAGTGTTCGATTTTTGTTACTTTTATGAAGATCCAGGTGACTAGTATTTTATGAAAGCCTACATAGCTTCATAACCCTATCTAGCCTAACCTAACCAAGTCTCAGCGCCAAATAAGTAGGTTTCCCTTCTGCAGCGAGCACATAAAAAGCTTGCGGATGATCATAGAGCAATGCTTTGTCATCATATAAATTATTTATTTATTTATTTGAGCTTAATACAAGTAAAAACTTGTAAACTAAACTAGAACTGGACTTATGAAGAAGAATTAATAGAATAAAGGGCGTTTCTCAGGGAGGCTCTGCTATTGTGAAAGTCAAAAACGGTTTGCATGTGATTAGCTCTGCGGAGCATTCTAGACATTGGTTCATGGTATCCATAATTGGTGTGATGAAGAATAAGACGGAAGGTTACATGTGTTGGTGTTGAAAGAAATCATATGCATCAGCGCGGGGGAATCAATGTTACCGGCTAATAATTGATGGATAAACAGGATGTCAGCAACTTCGCGACGTTTATCGAGAGGCTGTAAGTTGATTAGTTTCAAACGGTCAGCGTATGAAGGCAAACCATCAGTGCAAGCAAGGCCACGTAAGGCAAAGCGGATGAACCTACGCTGGAAGGCTTCGATTCGCAAGATATGGATTTCGTAGTACGGTGACCTTACCTGGCAAGCATATTCAAGGAGGGGTCTAACGAATGTGATGTATAAGGATTTTGTAACGTAAGGGTTTGAGAATTCCTCAGACCATCGTTTAATGAAACCGAGCGCAGAGTTTGCTCTAATGATAATGTTATCAATATGAGAACAGAAGTTGAGTTCCCTATCACAGATAACACCCAAATCGCGTAGTGAAGAGAGGGTATAGGCTCTTCGCTAATGGAATAGACTCTGGGGGATGGTTGGATACGCTTACGAGAATATGTAATAGCTTGGCACTTGCTGACGTTGAGCTCTAAAAATTGTCTATGGCACCAGACTGAGAATCGATTCAAATCATCTTGCAGTGAAAGAGAGTCTGCACGAGACGATATGGTTCTGAAGATTTTCATATCATCCGCATATATAGAAAGGTGGGAGTCATTGATGATACAATCGACATCGTTAATTGTCAAAATGAAGATCATTGGACCAAGATGGCTGCCTTGAGGGACTCCCGATGTGGCTTTAATAGGATCAGAAATTGAAGATCTGAAGAGGACGTTATATTGGCGTTTTTCTAAGTAAGATTTGACCCCGATTGAAAACCAAGAGCTTTAAGTTGGAGAAGAATAATTGCATGCGAAATTTTGTCGAAGGCTTTGCTAAAGTCGGTGGCAACTACATCGACTTCATTACCATCTTCCAAAACGCACAGAGTGCTAGATACAAACGCGGTAAGGTTGGTGGTTGTTGATCTGCCTTTAAAGAATCCATGCTTGTTCGGTGAAAGGATAGTCTTACACTGAAAAAACATTGTGTCATAAACAATGCTTTCAAAGAGCTTAGGTATGCAGGATAGTTTGGCGATGGGCCGGTAGTTGGATATTTCACCTTTTACAACCTTTTTTATGAGTTGGAATTATGTATGAGTTGGAATTATGTATTCCAGATTTCAGGAAAAACTCCCTGCGAAATAGATAGTTGGAATAGGGACTAAGTAGTTCATGCATTTCTTCAGAACTATAGCGGGCAGGCCATCAGGGCCGGGGAGTATTCGCCCTTTAGTTTATTGATCTTATCTACTAACGACGCCGAGGTTATATCAATTGTGACTAAGGAGGTTTGGGGACAGTTGTCTAAGTAGCGGAAGTAGTTAAGATCAGGTTGATTGACGTAATCCGTAAACGATTGGCTGGAAAAATTAGCGAACAGGTTTGCGATTGTTTTAGAGTCTGACGAGGATTTATTAGCAAATTTTAAAGTGGATGGATAGTTATCCGATTTTCGTTTGGCATTAATGATGTGGTAGAGACGTTTGGGATATTCGTCTATATTCGAATATCATTCTGTCAAGATATTCGATGTGAAGATATTGACAGAGTTCAGAGAATTGGGAGTGGATGTATTGGTAATGAGAAAAATCAGAGTCAGATAGGGATTTGAGGAATGCTTGCCATATTTTGTTTCTTTTGTTACGAAGTTATACTGCCTCTTCTGAGGCACAAAAGGGACTGATTGAATGAGGCACGTGAAAATTTGGTCGTAAAAATACGCTAGAGCATTGTCGATGCTGTCAACCTGGATAGGACTAAAGTTAATCTTACTGAGAAGATTATTAAGTTTAGCGAAATCTGCCTTACGAAAATTAAAGCTATATGATTTATCACAGTGAGGAATTGTATTTAAGTTGTCGTATGAAAACGTTAGAAATAGAGGTGGGTGGAAAATCATTAGATCTCCGCTTCGTCTGATGTTTATCAACTTCGAGAAGATCCTGGATAGCATTAACTGATGTACCTTTCGAAGGAGAATATGACTAGGATATGTATATATTGTCTTGGTTGTAACTCGACATAGACAGCAGAATTGGGAAAGTAAAAGCTTCGTTCGTCATGATGTCAACAATTTGGAAAAAAAACAATGTTTTCAGCACTAAATACAAGCTGCAGGCAGTGTGTAGAATTTATGTGATGACTGCCACTCTCACTGCAGGTTTTCTTCAACAGTGATGTCCTTTCATTATATTCTGAGAGATTCGTATAATAAACGGGCCTCCTTCTATGTTTAAAGACTGTAACCTATAGACTTCACAACTACGCGAACAAATTTACTATGAATTGAACTCACAGCTTACACAGACATTGTTGATACCTTACGCTGCACACCCGGTGATAGGATCTAAATAAATATGGTTCACGTTGCCTGTGGGATTGATTCCTTAAACAGAGATACAAAGAGTCTATGCTTGTCAATGTACTTACGAATGCTGTTTTAATTTTTGTATGGAATTTACCTGCAATGAAAAAAAGATACAAAATCATCATAAGCTTGCGACATCATTTTAATTAAAAGCAGGCTAAAAATACTGTTGCTCCATCGGTTATAAGGACCGACGAGAACAACAGATATTGTAACCTGCTGGGGTAATAGTTGAATGATTTCAACTTCATTTCGTTCATTCAGGAAGTGAGGAATATATGTACTCGTATATATAAAAATAAACTCACAGAAAAGTTACAATCTGTCTGGAATGTATCGTGTGATACCCTATCCCATATCGCGAAACCCATTCCTAATAAATTGAGGCTATGACCTCTTGCAATGCAAATGCAGTGACATCTTTCTACTCAGAGGATATTTTTGCGATTTTTAAGAAATTATGCCAGAAAAACTGTTATTACAACTTTTTCTTACAAGAAAGTGGGCGTGGCTGTCACTACTTGCAACCGAAGTGTACAGATTCTCAATAAAACATAACCATATTCTCAATTAGCTTTGAAGAAGCAAAATACGTTTTCTTATTTTAAGAAAACGCCCCCAAAAAGTGGGCGTGACCCTATACAATGTACTGACGAAACGTAGACAAATTCAACATCCATATATGTTGTCAAGACAATATTTTCCGGTTTCTAGTAAAAATATTGAAGAAAAGGAAATTTTGTATAAAAGTAGGCGTGTCTATGGATGGATTTTAAAAATTTACTGCTCGGATTCTATCATCCTCCCAGCTTAAAATTTAAGGCCCAAAAACTGGTGATATAAGGGCATGGCTATATCAACAAAACCTTCGATGCTGATCACAAATATATGTATACACCCTTTGTGCGGTTTGAATAGAAATTCGTGATTAATGGGATGCATTCCACGTAGCACGTTTCATTGGTTCTGATTTAAAGAATAGCAAGATACGAGAGGTCAAAGCAAAAATCATTGGATACTTTGCATCATTGAAAGGCGAGTACGGACAAGGAAGTTGAAAAGGTAAACATGGAGCATTATTGACCCATTAAAAGGTCCGCTTTAAATGAAGAAATTTCCAAAATAAAGACTCCACAACCAATTTTACTCGGCTCAATGCTATTCAATAGATTTCTTTATAAGATCGTGGACAACATCATTATGTTCAAGTCATTCAAATGGTTCTGCAATTTCCAAACCGAAATTAAATAAATCGGATCATCCCTCCAACAGACATGAGCACCATCATTTGATAGCAATTGCAACCGCTCGAGTGATTATGCAAAAATCAAACAAGACTCAAGCAAAAGGAATCAAACCAACTGTGAGCATAAACTTTTTCGCAGAAGTACACAAAATCCACCATAACAATGGAGTGTAGAGGAAAAAAAATCCCCCCAAACAAAAGATACATTGAAAAACCCGAAAAAAAAAATCGAACAAAGAAACTACCATCAACCAACCGACCACATGGCAACGTTGAACAACTCACAGCTCATTTGGGGGGCTTAATTCAATACTACAACCCGAATGATCCCTTCTTCTTCCTTTGCATTATGTTTTTTTCTGTACCTTCTGCTTTTATCATGAGTCTCGCTTTTATTCCTCGATTATAACAACAAGACCGCTCGTTAAAGTTCCAACATTTATTTTAATACAACAGACCGACGACGACGAGCAACAAGCGCCAATTCCTATGTTATAGCCCTGGCACCACCACGAGAGAGAGCCTCTTAAGCAAGTTCCGAGGGTTGCGCTGTGAGTTCCGTCATAATGACAGTGTCTTTGGTGGTTCGGTGCAAAAAAAAAATAATGGTAACCAGTCGAGCAGGACAAGTACTACACTTCTCCTCGAGAATCACGATCTCCACTTTAATCGCCGGAACGTAACGAAAGACACAACGTGCAACAAGCTCGCTGAGCGCCAAATAAACATCGCTTCAGCGTAATAACAACAAGGGAAGGGAAAACAAATCCCCAAGAAACGTGCATTCATTCGGACAGCTTCAGAGATAAACCAAATGAGCAAGGAATCGCACTCAGGCCCAAAAGACAATGCCAAACACAATGAAACTGCTAAGGAGCACTACATAGCAATAAAAAAAAAAAAACAACAACGAAGTACTCTAAAGGAGGACGGGAAATGAGAAGAAATCCAGGTGAAGTGGGTCTATGTCGACAATCCTCATCCGAGTGGTTTATTTACATGCACAGACATTGGATAGACATCCACGGTCCTAAGCCGAAACCGAGACAAACCAAATAAACCGACCAAACAACCATTTAAACTACCAAACCATCCACTCATTCTTATTCATGCATTAAGTGAAAAGTGAGGTTATTATTTCACTTGAAGCTAGTGTGAGTGACATTTTCGGACGAGGAATATCTTCTCTGCAAAAAAAAATGCTACGCCCGCCTAAGCTCACTTAAAGGGTGCTGAAACAGAAGGACTTTGTTGGGGCTGTGTAAAACAAAAAGTTATCCTGATGAGACGATGCGCTACAAAACGATTACAAAATATTTCTGTGCTCTGCGTCTGTCCCGCATTCGATATTTGCAGACCCCTTTCCCAGAATACGGTCCTTGTGTGTGTGAATCCTCCAGCTGACGCGATTGGTGTAGAATTTTCTATTTTCGAAAATGAAAGGGAAATGAAATTTCATTTCAACCGCAAGGAACATATTAAATCCGGGTACTTAACTCGGTACAAAAGGATATACTCGTATGCTGCGCGGATGGGAATCGACAAATTGTGGTCTATTGTCTTTGAAGTCCCTTTGATGGGAGAATTCAAGATTCAATTTGCTTTCTGGCTGTTTGGTGATTCGGCAGGGTTGAGAAATGTTGTATTGAAGTGAGACTTTGCAAAAAGTCAAATTTTTTGAAGGGGATGCAATATAGAATTTTTTATTTTTTTTTTTTCAAAAGAGAGTTTTATTATTGGACGTATTATGCATTGGCAAACACGGAGGAAAGAAGAGATGTAATTCCAAATTAAAATAAATGTCAAATGCATTGACAAGAGAGAGTAATATGAGTAGTACCTGCTTCAATGAATAATGTGAAATCAGCAAATGAACAAAAAAAAAAAGTGTAAGCTTTGTATATTCAGACAATGAGCAGAAACAGAGTTCGAGCATCGAACATCTTTATCGTTATTTATATAAATAAGCTTTTATATATAAAAAAGTATTATTATCTTGAAGCCGAATAATAAACATTAATCCACATTCAATCAATCGGGTACCAATGCCAACAACAGTGCACCAGTGGATGCGGGCTGTGTGGTTGTATGAACATACATATAGACTTGTTTCGTTTTGCTTATATTTTTTTCATGAGATTACATGTATCTTTCGTATCGCGAATGGGAGATGATAATTTTAGTTTTTGTTTGAGCAGTGAATAGATTTCATTGAAACTATTTTAAACCACTAACTATACTCATATACAAAACTACTAGGACTGACAACGATGATAAAGGTACTAACAAGAATGACCCCCAACGGTATTTTTACCACATTGCGACTCCATTGGGACGGTTTTCTCTTTTGAAGATCATCACCTTGGATTTGCAATAGGTGGCTGTCAGCAAAAAGCCAACACATTTAGACCAGTAATAGGCCCATTGTGATACCACATGGGTTTGGGAAGCGGTCTCTAGCCTACTCTTTGAACCATTTGGAGTTCCTCATGAAGCGTAGAAGGTCCCTAACGTCTATTTTATTCAGATCACTAAGATCGTTAAAACAGAAGGCTCCTAAGTGGAGTTTCCTTCTTTGGGAGAGAGCTGTGCAGGTGCAAAGAAGGTGAAAAATAGTCTCCTCCTCCTCCTCGTCCATGAAGTTTCTGCAGAATTCGTTTGAGAAGACGCCAAACCTTGTTGCATGCTTGCCTATTAAACAGTCTCCAGTAATGGCACCTATTACAGCGCTGATGTGCATTCTATTGAGAGGAATCAAATTCATATAGCGCTTTAGATCCACCTTAGGCCAGATCTGTTTTGTCGCTAGACAAGCTGTACCACTTGTAAACCTAGAATTTATCTTTACGATAGCATCCAGCTTTAATTTAAGTTTGCATGTAGCGATAGGCATACCCAGTGAACTTTTGTCTGGAAGGATGACTATGTTTGTTCCATGTCTGGCAAGTTCATCAGCCTTACAATTTCCTGGAATATCCCTATGCCCCGGCACCCAAATTAGGTGAATATTAAACTGCTCCGCCATTTCTATAAGAGGCGATCTAGAGCTGTTTATTGAGAATGATTCCAAGGATTTGATTGCTGCTTGGCTGTCTGAAAAGATGCGGATATCAACGGTCGATATCACGTTTTTCTTTAGCCAAGACAAGACTTCCCTTATTGCCATTATCTCCGCCTAAAACACGCTACAGTGGTTTGGGAGACGACAAAAGAGGTTTAAATTAAGCCTATCAGTCTCATTAGTATTACTTTCTACGTTCTTCATTTATTTTTACTTTTCTGATCTTTTACTATTCAAGCTTTTTGTCCACTTCTCAGGCCTTGAACTGGGGGATTTCTGTAAACTCCAAGGGTAGCGTCCAGATAACTGGGGAGCTTGTTTGTTTTGCTTTTGTCGTTGCTTATGATTCACAGTATTTTTTTTTCCGTCTTCTAGATGTCATCATCACGATCAAGTTGCATTTTAGCCATATGACCACCCTACTGCCAGTGTTATGCCTTCGCAGTAGAGTTGACTTAG
This sequence comes from Pocota personata, assembly GCA_963082735.1. Lineage (NCBI taxonomy): Eukaryota > Metazoa > Arthropoda > Insecta > Diptera > Syrphidae > Pocota > Pocota personata. The sequence continues at coordinate 258,730,905 of OY720429.1, read as the reverse complement.
CTTTCGCAATTGATCGACTTTTTAATTTATTTCAGACGAAATAAATAGATGATTCTTGACATCAGGATTTGAACCGTGAATCAATAGCGTGACAAGCGATGATGTTACCACTACACCACGGCCACCCTAATGCTAAAAGCTATGAATTAGTAGTACATATTAAATTAAGTACTAGTTCCGGTCAGCTAGTATACATAATCATAAAACTATGCAAGTGTCCTTGTTATCGACTTGAAATTTTGTAGAAATCTTTCTTTGTATTGTAAGCATCCACCCGATTACTCAACAAACAATTTATAGAAATGAAACTTACAACAGATGCTTGTTGTAAGTTGTTGTTTACCTTCAATACCTACCATGGCCAACCTGACTGTTAGGATCAAACCTGTAATTATAGTCGCCAACTAGAAGGCAGACAATAGAGAAGTTTTATACTCCTTTCTATTACAAGAGCAAATAGTCATTGATGTGACCGGATGTGAATAAAAAAAAATAAAAATAGACGTCATTTCCAGCAGAGTTAGTAACTAACACCCGCGGGAAAGACAAGGAATATGGTTTACAAGGAGTTCATTAAATGATTAAACAAAAAAATACTATTGATTATGAAAATGCAGCTCAAAATTTTCTCACATGTCTAGAATTTGTTTATTACTACTGCAAATAAACAGAAAAATATAAACAAGTTAAATTTATTCATAAACAGTTCAAGTAAAGAAGTGAAGTTCACGTAAAGAAGTGAAGTGGAGCAAAAGCGTTTTCTGGGTCACTGTGTCTGAATCCGCAGCCACAAAAACCCAAAAATATAAACAAATTCAATTAGAATATTTTATTTCTTTGGATCCCACTTTGAATTTGGAAATTCTGACTTCGGCTTTGGATTCAGCAACTTACAGATAAACCTACTTTTTAGTTTTTTTAAATTTTTTTTTTGTTGCGCAATTGAATTTCAAAATCCGACTTGTTAATCGAAGTTTGTTCTTTTTTTGCACGAGAAGTTTTTGGTTTCATCTTAGACTGTACCATGGTGCATGGACAATTTCTCTTAGCACTTTATTTTCCAAAGTTTGTCAGATATTGGCTTTCTTGGTATAACCCAAGAGTTCTATACCATAGGCCCACACCGGCTTTAGCACTCGCTTGTATAAGAGCAGCTTATTCTCAGTGTTAAGCTTGGAAAATTTTCCAAATAAACAGTTTCTCTGTATTTGTTTTCGAGTTCTTTAAGTTTCCTTTTCACGTACGACTTCCATTTCAGCTTTGCGTCAAGTGTCATTCCAAGGTATTTACCCTCGTTTACGAACGGAATACAGACCAAGTTTAAAAGGATAGGCAGGTGTTCGTTTGCATTGAGGGCGATCCGCCAGGCTTTTTTCCATTCATTTATATTATTCAGAGCAGTTTGCAGTTTTACAGTTGTTTTTTCGATGGTTTTATCCAATGCTAGGATAGCAGTGTCATCGGCAAATGTAGCTGACGGTATCTTCTTCTTGTGGTATATCATTGGTATATAGAAAAAAACAGAAGCGGACCAAAAACGCTACCTTGCGGTACGCCAGTTGAAATTTCTTTGAATTGCGAGTATTCGTTCTCGTGCCTGACACGGAAGAGTTTATTCCCGAGATTTGCTGTCAGTATGATATTGTGGCAATTTGAACATTCGGTCTTCATACAACACCTTATCAAATGCATGGATGGCATCAAGAAATAGGTTAGGTTTTAATTTCTTTATTTCTCTTTTGAGTTCCTTTAGCATTGCACTTGTTATTGTGTAACTGTCAGGTGCTATTTTCAACGCATTGACTTAAAAGTCTCTTCGATATGGGCGGCAAAAATATCCGCTTTTTCTTTGCTTCCCTTCGCCCATTCTTTACGATTTTTTTTGATTGACCGAGCAGAGATTTTAGGTCTTTTAGTACTATTTACAGCTTTCCAAAGCGAATAATTGGATTCTTTTTCCGCTGTCAAGCTTTCGAGGTTAGTACCTATTGCACGGTTTTTAAAATTCAGCAGGTTACACAAGTAATTCGAGTGATGCTCTATGGTTTGTTTTCATTTCTTACGCGCTTTTCTTCTCTCTTTTGTCGTTTCTTTTATTTGTGGTGGGTATTTTAGGCCGTAATTTATGGACTTGTTTCTTTAATAGACTTAATGGACCTTTTTCTTTAATATTATTCCTTGCGGCGCACTGCACGATTTTAACGAACCGATTAACTTGGACTTCAAGTTCATAGAGCATCTTAAGTGGTACGCTCTGATCAATTTAGATTAAAAATTATTATTTCTATCGATACCAGTCTCGCTGGTTCTTGTTTTTTAATTAGGGTCTCGTTCATTGCCAGACTGATTTCATAAAGCATTCTACCTTTTTGTGAGATACATCTTGAACCTTAGAGAGTATGTTTTACATTAAAATCGGTCTAAGCGATTTGAATACACTTTTTTCAAGCACCCATCGCGGCGGACAGTAGGGTCTATAACTCTAGGAATCGAAACTTTCATTCAAACTACAAAAGTACCTACAATGTCAGGTAGTAGGTACGGCTAATTCCTAAACAAAATAAGGGCGTCCAGTCAATCATTAACTTCGCACTAAAAATCATAAAAAAAAGTAAACTTACAGACTGGAAAAAACCGCACAATGTGCATCTGGCTTGACTCAGTCGTTGGTATGTACATATGCATGAACACCTATTGAAGCATTTTATTTGAAAGAAAAAAAAACATGCAAGCAAACCATAGCAACAAAAGCCTTTTATCGAACTTTTTTTTTTATCGAAATTTGCTACACACAACTCTTGGAAATATAGCAGAAAGTGTTTAAAATAAAGAAGAGAGCCCTCTGTGAAGAAAACTAATTGTGTGAACGTTAAATTACCACGAAATTATGCGTGAAGCGTTTCAATACCATTTTTAACCTACAAGGGAGCTGTATAGATTTCACCCTTCTTCAAATGAAGTACTTCATTAAAAAGCCACTTTAATAGAAGAAACGAGTATGTATAACTTTACTGACGACGAGTACGAGTATTTTACGTCTGCAGGTAACGAAAACATTTCCGAATTCGGGCAATTTACTTTTATCCATGCTTTGATGTATGTTCAGTATAAACATTTCTAATTTTGATATCTACAGATACATCAGTCTGCTTCCCTACAACACTAAGAAAAAAAGCCAAGTAACTCACTGGAAGAAACAAAAAAAATATGCGAAGAAGCCATTGCAAAAGTGTTACAATTTGTGTAACAATTGTTCTGTGAAGTGGGAATGTTGCACTATAGATACATACATACCTCTTACACGACAAATTTTATTTCAATCAAACAAATATTTCTGCACGATTTTCTTTAGAGTATGCCTTTTGTTTCACATTAAATACTTCTTGCTTCTTCGTGTGACACTTTAAAGAGAAACTGGAACAAAACAATTTGTTTTTGTTTCAACGTTTGTTTTGTGTCAACGCAATTTATGATATAACAATCATTTCTGGGAAAGTTTAAACAAACATTGATGAATAAAGTCACATCAAGATAATAAAGGCGCACTGTTTTTTTTTTTTTTTTGTAGAATTTTATTTTAAAAATGATTCAAGACTTTCCGTGGTACTAAGGTAACAGTCAGCTATACGGATGTTACATATGCGAGATTAGAAAATGTTGAACGTTTCATTGATATCTTTATGTATATTATTAAATAGGGTGCTAATTTAAAGTTATTGCTAGTGCTGGCCTTACGGCTGAGTGGGCGGGACTTTCGAAACTGGACTGCTGTGGGGATGCACTAATTGCAAACAAGTATTAGCGTCAAGCAGAGCCGAAGTATCTTGAAACTACGTAACGTTGATTGCAAAACACATTACATGAAAAATGATTAAAGTTTCAAAGGGGTTTTTATTGTTATCAAGTTGACACAATATGATAAAGCGAGATCGTATAGTAGTAGCATCTCGCAATAGGTGCAATTTGCAAAATGACGAGAAAGAGGGAAAGTACAGGCGAACCTTTAGTTAGTGAGTGCTTTTCACACCTCTACGTGGTGTCATCTGAGCTGGGAGCCTTTTCAGTGGAGAATTATTTTGTAGTGGACCAGGAACAGATCGAAAGTACTATTCTAGCCCATCCCTAATAAAGAGGATACTTCGGCAATTTTTAAAAAATTTGATCAGAAAAACTGTTGTTACATACCATGGATTCACAAAAAGGCTTATGCGTAATCAAAATATGTTTTTTTTATTTTAAAGAAACCGCCCGCAAAAAGTGGGCGTGGCTATATATAATGAATGGGCAAGTTATAGTGAATATTGATGTCTACATAATTTGTTAAGAGAATATTTTTCAGTTTCTAGTTAAAATATTGAAAACCAAACACGAAAGTTATAATCCGTATTTTTTTTTAGGGAAACGCCCCCAAAAAGTGGGTGTGACTATGCACTATTTGTGTTGTGACATTATTTTTCAGTTTATAACAAAAATATTGAGAAAAAGGAAGTTTTTTCTTTCACAAGTCTGTGGGCGGTTTCTGAAATGTTTACACTTGTACTGCTTCGGATACTAAAAAGTTTGAACAAGGTGGGGAAAAAGTAATGTCATAATGTGAATTGGCTGCCACGAAAAGTTTATTTGACACATTTCTTTAACGGCATTTTGAATTGTTACTCATTTGGCTCCAAATTATTGATTACTTCTCTTCAATGTTGGCTTTCAAGACTTGCAAGGTTTGTGGTTTGTTGTGGTAAATGCGAGATTTCAAAAAATCCCAAAGGATCTGGCCGGCCAGTTCAAATCGCTAAAAAGGGTGATCACACGGCCCGGAAATTGGTGATTCAAAATCTCCATCGTTGCCCGAGCTGTGTGAGCGGTTGCTCCGTCCTGCTGGAACCAACAATGCACGAGACCCAATTCTCAAGACTCGTTTAACATCTGTCTGTAGCGCTCACCAGTTACGGTTACGGTAGTGATGTCGGCGTCCTCAAAAAAATAAGGGCCAATCACTTTTTTAAAGCAAATGCCGCACCAAACAGTCACTTTGAAGGGATTACAATGGCTCTTCGTGCATTTCATGTGGATTCTCCGTGTCCCAGAAACGCAAATTTTGTTTATTCACATAACCACTTAAGTCGAAATGGGCTTCGTCGCTCATTATGATTTTGAATACGGAATCGTCCGCTTCTTGTACCAAGTTTAACAGAACATGGGAGTAAGTTAACCTCACTTGACGGTCAGCACGCAGCAATTGGTGAACGGTCTTTCACCAAAATTCGATGCAACGAACGTTTGCTGATGCCAAATTTTGTGCATCATTGTCTCGTCGATGTTTGTGGACTCTCTCGGACGTCTTCGGCCACAGTAGTGACATTCTCGGTCGAACGAGCAATTCTTGCGACATCTCTAGTGACGCAGTTTGCATGAGACGCTCAACCAAACGCTTAATTGTTCGTGCACTCGGTGCATGAGAGATTCAATTCATCTTGTGATATGAATCTGCAGGAAGAAAAGATCGAACTAGATTGAGCATAAGTCGTCTTTTAAGAAGTTATAGTACTTCTGAAATAAACGTGGGTTTGAGTGAGTTTGAAGCATCCGTACCAAAAATTACCGATCCAAATTAAAGTACCGATCCAAAGCAATTAGAAGATGGAACAACCCGGTGCATTCGAGCGTAGATGAGCGCTGGAAAACTGTAAAAATCAATCCTTTGTCAGATTAAAGCAGAAATTTGACAGCACATGACTATCTGCAGCCACAAAGCTCAGGAGACGGAAGCTGCAATTTTAGGAGAGAAACTAAAATCTCATAAAACAAAATTTGTTCTTAAAAGGGTACTATGACTTCAATTTATTTAACCGAAGCCCAAAACTTTCATAATGATGATAGCCCGCAAAATGTTCTCCTACTCGGGATTACAAAAGGTACACAAATGCTGGGAAAAATTAACGAATATAGCTTACAGTGAAAAACTGTGATGTAAATGAGAGTTTGACTTATCGCCATAACCAAAACTAAATTAGATAAATTAAAAAAGGGGAAAGTTTATGCCCAAAGGTGATTCCTCATCTACTCAAAAAAAATTTCCAATCTTTTGTCATTTTTATTTTACAAGCAAATCCTAACAAAAAAAAAGGAATATGAATACTCGTACGAGGGTGGGTCAATAAGTCCCTGAAACTTAACACAAATTGTGTCGTCACCTTAAATTAAATTTTGTTGTTGTCAAGAATTATCTTTCAAAAGAACGCACCTAAATTTTCAGACAGATCTGTCAAATAGTTTTGTTGTGGCAGCCATTTTTTATAGACGCCTACTAACATTTTCATTAAAATGGAAAAAGTGAATTTCAAGTGCTCATTAAACACTATTTTTTGCGAGAAAAAACTATCCCGCAAACCAAACAAAAGCTTGACAAGTACTATGGGGATTCTTCACCATTTACCAATGGTTTACTCAATTTCGGTGAGGTCGTTCAAGTACAAGTGACGCCTAACGTTCTGGTCGCCCAATTGAGGTCACCACACCAGAAATGGTCCATGGTTTGATAATGGACGATCGGCGAGTGAAAGTGCGCGAGCTTGAAGAGGCCACAGGCTTATAACATGGCTCAGTGATTTCGATTTTACATAAATATTTGGACATGAAAAAGCTTTCCGCCAGATGGGTGACGCGTTTGCTCACAATCGACAACAAACGCATTCGTTTGACAACTTCAAAGGTGTGTTTGGCGATGTTCCAGAAAAATTCGGCTGAGTGTTTGCGCCGTTTCGTAACCGTGGATGAAACCTGGATTCACCACAACACACCAGAAACCAAGGAACAGTCAAAACAATGGACTTCTCCTGGTAAATCGAAGTCGAAGAAGGCCAAGGCGGGTTTGTCAGCAAACAAGGTCATGGCGACAGTTTTTTGGGACGCGCGCGGTGTTATTCACATCGATTACCTTGAAAAGGGTAAAACGATCACCGGCGCATATTACGCAGAGCTGCTGGATCGATTCCAAGCCGATTTGAAGCAAAAACGGCCGCATTTGGTGAAGAAAAAGTTCTTTTCCACCAGGACAACGCACCGGCGCACAAGTCCGCAGTCGCAATGGCAAAATTGCATGAGTTAGGCTACGAACTCCTCCCTCATCCAGCATATTCCCCAGATTTAGCCCCCTGCGACTATTTCTTGCTTCCAAACATGAAAAAATGGCTCGGAGGTAAGAGATTTGGGTCGAATGAAGAGGTCATCGCTGAAACAAACGCTTATTTTGAGGGTCTCGAGAAATCGTATTATTTGGAGGGCATCAAAAAATTGCAGAAACTTTGGATGAAGAGCGAAAAGAGTGTTCCTTATTTCATTTTTCAGGGACTTATTGACCCACCCTCGTACTCGTACTTGGAGACTCGCTCATAAACTGTGAGTGCAAAATCGATATTGAAATTATATGCTGTGTGTGAAGACTGAAAAATATTCGAATTTTAGTCTTCTTTTATCTAAATTTACTTGCAAAACCGATTTGTTACACCCTTCCCTCTTACAATAAAAAAAACAAACATTTGTTCTCATTTTTGCTTAATCAATTATTCAGTAAATTTTTTTTTTTCAGCTAAAAATTTAACTCAACCCCTAAATCTACAATATTCAACCCACTACTAATCCCTTATGTCATGTGAACAAACGCAACACGCGAACACTTAAATTCTCGTTGTTTTTGCAACCCTTCACTAAATTCTACGAAACAAGAGAACAAAAATCCGATAGCCACCTGTGGTGACAATTTGAACACAAGTTTAACTCTTCAACCCTTGTCTGGATAAACTACTCTTATTCACTCTGCATTTCACAGCCCATATGGACGGATTCCATTAATTTGGGTTAATCCACAGTTTGGAGTCTAATGAACCACCAACACCTCAGTCATTGCTGCTAGTCAGCTAAAGCAACAACGGAGTAGGAATTTTGCAGTCGCAATAACGAGATTACTACTCACTGAGATAAGCCATCTGTGTCATTGCAAATTCACTGATTAAAATATCACATTACAATTAATTGTTGTTTTTATAGGGAAATCTAAAAAAAATCAAAAAGGGTATAGTGACAGTGTAAAGGTGTTAGGGGTTGGCAGTTTTATATTTGAACAGAAAAAGGAAAAGGAACACTATCAGATTTTAATTTAGCTTAGTAATAATGCAACTAGGAAGAGTTTATGTTGAGACTTAAGTAAGAGTGGAAACAAAGTTTCACTACCCTCGGGAACTACCACTGTGATCAATACCAAAGAAAGTCAATAAATCACGCTAAGGAATAACTTTAAAATAGCTGAACTGATTTGAATGATATTATATATACTTTGTTGCTTAGAGTATTTATTAATAAAGATTTTATGCTATAAACCATCAAGAACAATAATAATAATCACAACTTCTCTACTCGTATTTGTTTCAATGGTCTAGAGCAAACTAATAATATCTATTCAGCGAGCGCAATTGCTTCAAGTCCCGTGTAGTGTAACAAGTATTCAACTTAGTCTAATAGTTGCCCAATCTTCAAGTGTTAATAATTGCTAAATAATTAACAAAACATACAGGAAAGTTACAATCCATCCAGAATGGTTCGTATGATAACTTATCCCCCATCTTCTAACTCACTCCTAAAAAAGTGAGCGAAATTTTTAAAACACGCGCAATGATATCTTTCTATACAGAGAATATTTCGGTGGTTTTTAAGAAATTTTATCACAAAACTGCTGTTACAACTTTTCTTAGCAGAAACAGGGCGTGCGTCCCAAAATTTGGAAGCGAAGTTCATAGATTTTAATGAGACATTCACTGTAAGACCGCAAATTGCTTTGAAAAACCAATGTAAGGTTTTTTTAAGACGAGGGTGGCCGTGGTGTAGTGGTAACATCAACGCTTGTCACACTCTTGGTTCACGGTTCAAATCCTGATCTCGACAATCACCTATTTATTTCGTCTGAAATAAATAAAAAAGTTGATCGATTGCGAAAGCTTAGTCAACTCTACTGCGAAGGCATAACACTGGCAGTAGAGTGGTCATATGGCTTAAATGCAACTTGATCGTGATGATGACATCAGCCGGAGGGGAAAAAATACTGTGAATCATGAGCAAAGACAAAAAGCAAAACAAACAAGCTCCCCAGTTATCTGGACGCCACCCTTGGAGTTTACTGAAACTTAATACCACCTAAGTTTCAAACCCACTACAGCAATCTTTCTTCTCTCTCTCAATTTTCTACAAACGCCCGTGCCCTGAAATAATTTAGTGGTATTCATATCCCATTTGGCGCGCGCAAGTTATAAAAAAAAAAAAAAAATGCCCCATATATGTATACCCTATCCCATAGGGTGTATTCATTTTGATAGATAGTTTATAACGTAGAGAAATATTTACGATATACCGTCTGCCACCACTTTTTGTGCCGTCAATTTTGAGCTAGGAACTTGAAATTTCATATACGATGGCTGTTCGGGTCAGTGACTTCGATGCAAGATCGCATAGAGGATTTTTTTTCTGACATCTTTGTTTCTTTCTCGGCATAGATAAAAAAAAATCAAATAGATCTGTCAAACACTTAGCTTTTTACAGTGATCGAAAGAACTTTGGTTTGTGAGATTTGGCCAAAATGGAAAAAAAAGTGAGTGTCGTGTTTTAATAAAGCACTACTTTTTGGGCGGTAAGACCATTAAAGAGACTGAAGACAGACTTAAAAAATATTTGGAGACCCTGCTCCCTTGCATGAAATTATACGCAAGTACCGGTCGTACGACCATAAAAGACGCTGAGCATCCAAGACACGTCCAAATGACGTCACAACGGTGGAAATGGTCAACAAAATCCACGATCGTCGGCTCAAGGTTCGTGAGATAGCTGAGATTGTAGCAATTTCAAATGATACCGTCATTCGAATCCTGCATGACATTTGAGCATGAAAAAATGATCGGCAAGATGGGTGCTGCGTTTTCTGGCGGTGGACCAAAAACGGATTCGGCTGAAGATTTCAAAACAAAACTTGGAACTCTTCAAGAGCAATTCAAGTGAATTTTTACAGCGTTTCGTAACAGTTGATGAATCTTGAATACACCACTACACGCCAGCAATGAAGGAGCAATCAAAACAGTGGACTTCTGCAGGCCAACGTGCTCCAAAAAAAGCAAAAACTGTTCCGTCGGCGGGAAAAGTCATGGCAATGGTTTTCTGGGATTCCCACGGCGTAATCTTCATTGACTATTTGGGAAAGGGGGAAAACGATCATCGGACCGCGCGATTAAAATACCTTAAGATGTGTTTTTAAAATTTCGCAACGCCATTCCCACTTTATTAGTGGTGGGTTAGACGATCCGATTCAAACGGATTGTAACCTTCCTGTATCTTTTTAGCAATAATGAAGTATGTATTGTACCCTTAAACTTATTCGCAGTAAGTGTCAATTTCTCGACGCAGTGTTCGGTATTTAGGCCACATTGAATCGTAGGAAGCGGTTTAAGAATGGCCGACACCACGGGATAAAAAGCAAGTACGAAGCTTCCTGAGTCTTTGCTCATATTATCGCCGATTTATCTAGAGCTTCTCATCCTTAGCGCTTCGTGTGGAGCTACACTTGCGATGTTGCGTTCAGGAAGCTAAAAAGAAGGCTGCCACTGCCCCCTACCTCCACTGACGAGTTTATTCTAGACAGGGACGCATCTAATATTGGTATTGGTGCCATGTTAAGCCACCGGCAAGGGGATGGTGAAGTAGTCCTCAAATACTACAACAAGACTTTAAACGTTGAGAGGAATAACTGCGCTACGAGTATAGAACTACTGGCCAACGTTATCGCAACGCATCACTTTCACCTTTACCTCTTCGGGCGCCAATTCACCCTGCGTACGGATCATGCATCATTACGGTGACTTGTAACTTTAAACAACCGGAAGGGCAAATGGCAAGGTGGCTAGAACGCCTGCAGCAGTACTGCTTTAAAAGTCAACACCGACCGGGACCCCGACATGGTAATGCGGATTGGCTCTCACGACAGGTAACGAGCAGCCTAGAAGAAGAACAGAAAGAGGATCCGGAACTGGCGGAAATAATTAGATGGAAGGAAGAGGACAGACGCCCAGAGAAGTCTGAAATCATCGGCGGTAGCGAAGACCTGAAAGCATATTTGAGCATGAATGACCAACTTGGCCTAGTTAATGGGATGCTAGTACAAATGTGGGAAGAGAAATCCGACCTGATCAAACCCTTACACGGGATCCCAAGGTCACATGTACCAGAAATTCCCGCTCTACTGCATAACAGCCCAAGCGGTGGACATTTGCGTCAGAAGAAAACACTATCGAAGGTTAAAAGTCGCTACTTCTGAATTGCCCAGACTGTGGATGTGAAGATCGGAGGGCCCGAGCCGAAGAATATGCGGCGGAATACAATCCAGTCGCCCTGGCGTACATTCTTGGACCATTGCCGCGTACACAGGATTGTAACCGATACATAGCTGTCATTATGGACCACCGTACAAAGTGACCCGAATACTTCGCCATTCCAAATCAAACAACGGAAGTTATGCTACGACCATTGGTGGACCAGGAATTTTGTCGTTCCGAGGATCACAACTTCGAATCTGAGGTATTCCCACCAATGTATGCCTTATGAGTTGAAAAAAGAAAGACAACACACCTATACCCGCAGTCCGACGAGTTGGTGGAGCACTTTAACCGAACGTTGTTGGATTGCTTAGCCAAATTTGTCGACCGATATCAAACGGACTGGGACCGTCATATTCAACCAGCTATGCAGCTTACCGATCAGCCGAACATGAATCTACTGCTACAGCTACACCAGTCAGACTCCCGAATTTCCATTATGTCACTGCAATTCCATCTGCCAAAATGCTAGATAATTCTGGTTAACAGCTTCTAGTGGGTTCTCGGTGTTTCTCGGTGTTTTTATTCCATCTGCACAACAGCACCTCCAGTAGTAATGGAGCTAGACCCCTAAAAGTATGATCAGTTGCCAATACAGAAATCGTTAAGCTAGACGAGTCAAATTTGAAACAAACCGCCTTTGGTCTTAGATTTAATACGAAGAATATTCGATTTTATAAGATCTTCCTACAACCATGCCCATGATCATGTTAAATGTCTGACTGTTTTATGCACCCCCTTTTTCAAATGCACTTTCCAGGAAGCTTAACTAGCTTTATGACATTCATTTGCGGCATTTATGTAGCACTTTTAGGTAACTAAACATCTCTTTCGCTTATTTATATCAACTGCCGCACCTCAAACAAGATGACGTCAAAGGACATACTTCAAGTAATCACTCAACTGTGGGATCTTTTCCCAAGAAAATTTATCTCGATGTTCGATGATATCCCATAGCCATCAAGATCCTTTCTTTGAGGACACCTAAAGAGTAAAGTTTACAGCAGAGTTGAACATTAGTTAACTAATTATATAAATTTTCAATTCCACAACTAAATAATTTTGTCATGATTGAATTAGTTATGACTAACTTCTAAAATTTAGTTGTTAATCATTGAAGGTCAACTAATTTCCAAGATAAAATAAGTTTCATTTTCTGTGGGCAATTAGATATATTAGTTGAGAAAAAAAACAGTTGCAATGATTACTTTAGTCGCAATTGATGATTACCAAGAAACAACTAATGAACTTGCGAAGCAAATACTTTCTCTGAAACACAGCGATTGATTAGTTGTTATTTGGAAATCACTAACTATGATTAATCTAAGTAGATAATATTGTACTGCTACTTTTATTCTGAACTTCTTGTAAAACAAACGCTCGGCAATCTCAACTAAAACTAATTTAGTCGTAAAAGTTATTTGATTATCAACTAATTTTTTAGTTATAGTTACAACTAAATTTCAGTTCGATTAATTTAGTCTAATAGCCAAGAAGTAAAATGAGAACTGTATTGTAGTTATTAGACCATTTTAATTCCAGGGTCATGGGTTTCGAGTCCCAGTCATTATTCAAAGATTGCGGCATGCATGACAAGGCATATTCGATTGATCCGACTTTTTTTTTCGTTGCTTATTCGCCTTCGTTAACAAAACAGAACTTCAGTCCTTCTCGTATGCAAAATTAATTTTTCATTAATCGCAAGACCGACGGTTATTTGTCAAGGTTTTTGTTGAAGCGTTTTCTCTTCTATAACCTAAAGGACTACGAGTACGTTCAATGGATAGTATCCTAGGACGCATATCGTCTAATTAAAATTTATCGTATAACAAAAGATAGTTCACATGTGGTCGTATACCTATTTATCTTTCACCTACCACTTATTTCGACCATAAACTTCGGCTCGAAATTAATATCCGTATATGCTATGGGGAATAGGGAATAAATAAAAGCAATGTCTTCATTGCATGACACAAATAATTTACCATTCTTCTCGACAATGCACTTTATGGGCCGCCCGGTCATTGGACGTGAGAAAACATAACTTTGGCCTCTAGTGGATTCGTGGAACAGTGCCGACCACAACATATCCATGACTTATTCAAAAGCATAAGCTACGATGTGTATATACAAGTAATTAGAGAAGTTTTTATGGTCAATTTTAATTTCCCTGCGGTAGAGAGACCCTATCTGGGTATCAGTAAATACGTTGCGTTACCGGTTCCATGGCTGGGGTTCACTCCACCAACATAAACTAGTACTGCGCTTGCAGCTAATTAGCATGTCCATTCTAGACTTTAGTCATGGTTAGCAGCTAATATTTATGCCAAGCGTTGAACTTAGCACAAAAACAAACCCAGCAGGTGGTGTTTATTCTCCATCCGTTTTTCTACACCGGACAGGCGAATAATTAATAAAACGATACCTAAGCAGGTAGGCCATTGGTACATTCTGTGTGGATATGTCTTGTTTCGTTTCCAATCGTATGTTGTTTTTTAATATGCTAGGGTTTATTGTCTGCGTTAGGAATACCACAACTCTCTCCAGAAATCCGAATGAAGATGTCAGCTGACGTTTTATTGCCATGCTTGCCTGCCTGTACGTATCCCATACACACGTGTGTATGGATGGTGAAGCGAACGTACTCGGATGCGAGATGTTGATGATGCAGTAACAGCAGCTGATATGCATCCACATCATCGCAAGAGAGGATGCTGTTACCGTCTGCCTGGGATGTATGCTCCTCTATTCATTTTCCTGGAATGCATGAGGCATGAATATTGGTGCAATTTTGGTGCATTGACATCGTACAAGGTTGGATGTAAGCGAACTGCTACAGAGCAGTGTATCTTGTTGACGGAAATTAGTCAATGTGTTTGGGGAAATTCTTCGAGTAGATAGTGGAAATTCTAGAACGTTGATGGAGAGTTATTTGTGGATGCTGTGGTTGAGGTGGATAGATTGTTTTTTTTTTTTTAAGAATTTTGTATCAGAGGGAGGAGAAGATGCGGTTATGAGACGCAAGTTTGAGTGGACTTCTTTTAGATGACCGTGCACAAGACTATTCGATGCATCAGTGCATAATAAAACGTAAGAGACATCACATAAATGGTGGCGCTAGATTATCCGCACAAGGGAAGTACGGTATGAATGCTTCAAAATTACAAGGTTGCTTGAGAATGCAATCAACAATGCAAAACGTGCTCAGACATTATAAAGCGGTTGAAAAAAGAAATGGACAGAAAACTTAGACACGATAGGTTAGATCAGAATTGATGAAATATCGTCGTAGAAAATCATAGACTGCATAAGGAACAAGCTGCTCCACAATTCACAAAGCAGGGTTGGCATTAAGCTCGTGGCTAATGCGAATGATGTGCCTAGCTGGAGCCTATCGAATCGGAGCACGTCATGATGCACGTCATAGGCACATTTCATCCATTTTGAGACAGATATACGAGGGTGGGTCAATAAGTCCCTGAAAAATGAAATAAGGAACGCTCTTTTCGGTATAAAAACATTTCATTTTTCCTTTTGGCTCTATACGAGTACACTTCATCCAACGTTTCTCCAATTTGTTGATGCCCTCCAAATAATACGATTTCTCGAGCCCCTTAAAATAAGCGTTTGTTTTAACGATGACCTCTTCATCCGAGCCATTTCTTCATGTTTGGAAACAAGAAATAGTCGCAAGGGGCTAAATCTGGGGAATATGCTGGATGAGGGAGGAGTTAGTAGCCTAACTCATGCAATTTTGCCACTGTGACTGCGGATTTATGCGCCGGTGCGTTGTCCTGGTTAAAAAGAACTGTTTTCTTCGCCAAATGTGGCCGTTTTTGCTTCAAATCATGGCCTTGTTTGCTGACAAACCCGCCTTGGCCTTCTTCGGCTTTGATTCGCCAGGAGAAATCCATTGTTTTGACTGTTCCTTGGTTTCTGGTGTGTTGTGGTGAATCCAGGTTCCATCCACGGTTACGAAATGGCGCAAAAACTCAGCCAAATTTTTCTGGAACATCGCCAAACACACCTTTGAAGTTGTCAAACGAATGCTTTTGTTGTCGATTGTGAGCAAACGCGGCACCCATCTTGCGCAAGCTTTTTCATGTCCAAATATTTATGTAAAATCGAAATCACTGAGCCTTGTGATAAGCCTGCGGCCTCTTCAAGCTCGCGCACTTTCACTCGCCGATCGTCCATTATCAAACCATGGATTTTGTCGACCATTTCTGGTGTGGAGAACTCAATTGGGCGACCAGAACGTTTGGCGTCACTTGTGCTTGAACGACTGCACCGAAATTGAGTAAATCAGTGGTGAATGGTTCCAATCGATGGTGAAGAGTCCCCATAATATTTGTCAAGCTTTTGTTTGGTTTGCGGGATAGTTTTTTCTCGCAAAAAATAGTGTTTAATGAGCACTTGAAATTCACTTTTTCCATTTTAACGAAAATGCTAGTAGGCGTCTATATAAAATGGCTGCCACAACAAAACTATTTGACAGATCTGTCTAAAAATGTGGGTGCGTTCTTTTGAAAGATGATTCTTGACTAAAAAAAAAAAAAACATTAAATTTAATCTGACGACACAATTTGTGATAATTTTCAGGGATTTATTGACCCACCCTCGTATGTACGTAGGGACAAACAAAAGTTCGCTTAGTTGATTGAAAAATAATTTTAACTTTAGATATTTAATATTCATCTTTTTTTTTAATTTCTCCACATAATTCCCATTTATTTCAATACATTTCTTCAGCCGATAGATCCATCTTTTAAAATAGCTCCTCTTTTTGGAGCTTTTCGATTTCGACATTGACTGCATTAATAATCTCCTCATTAGATGTGAAGAGTTTTCCCCACAAATTTGTTTTTTATTTTCGGAAACTGTCAAAAGTTAGACGGCGATTCCATTGATTCCCGAGAGCGCAAGAAAGTTGTTGGTTTTTTCAGCAGTGTGCGCAGACGCATTGTCGTGGTGCAAAAAGTAGCGACGCAGCTTTTCTTTTTGTCGGTGTCCTAGTAAATTTTGGAAAACTTGTGGTAAGCAAGTTTCAGTATACCAATTATCAGTGACTGTCTGACCAGTTTTAAGCGGGATGACGGCGATCATTTTCGCTCCGGTGAAGTACATCGACATCATAACTTTTGTGGCTGACTTTTGTTGTTTGGCCCTTATTAAAGGATTTGCACCTTCCGGGCTCAATACCATGGACTGCTGTTTGGTTTCCAGATCGTACTTGTAAAACCAAGATTCATCACCTGTAACGATCTTATTGAAGCAGCTTGATTCCTCATTTTCAAACTTGTCCGGGATATATTGAGCAAAACGAACATGAGCCTCTTTTCGCTCAGCCCATCGATCTGACTTCTTCAAATATTTCAGGTAATAATTTAAAATTCGTGACACAGCCATGGCATTCAAGCCCAGTTCATCTGCTATCATCTCCTGTGTCATCCTGGCATCTTCGTCAATTTTAGCCTTCACCAGGGCCACATTTGTATCGCCGGTCGAGGATTTGAGCCGACCTTCACGAGACTCGTCCACCACAGAAAATTGGCCAGTCAGGAATCTTCGAAATCACTTTGAAATAGTAACAAGAGATGGTGAATTTATTTTGGCATTCGTGCAGAATTTTGACTGGCGTGAGTTGACGTCGAAATCCGAAGGAGAATGGCAAAACGAATTTCTTCCTGTGTTGGCGGTGGAACTTCAACCGAGCTCACGTCACTAATTTTTCTCTTTCTCGTCTCCATTTTTACCTATTGTTCTGAAATTTGGAAATAAATATTGTTAGATTATAAGCTAAAGATTTTTTTTTTCAAAAACCATTAGCCAACATTCAGACCGAGTCATCAAAAATTGGACCGACCGCTCGAAGCACTGCCGGCGAAGCCGAGGCGGCCATTTAAATGATGTGCCATACATAATGGCATGAATGTAGCTTCAAAATAAAGCCAGAATGAATTTGATATCTCACACCGTTGTTGTTTGATTTAAATTTATTTTCCTATCGTTCTTATCTGGTCACCCTATAGTTGAATCGAGGTTGGAGCACATGTGGTTTCCAGCCCCTCTGAAGGACATTTTTCCAAGCCGTGTTATCTCCCGCTGTGACCCGCAAGATCACCGGATCTAACCATTACAGACTTTTTTCTTTGGGGTTATTTAAAGTCATTGGTCTATGTGAACAAGTCGCAGACTCTCAAAGCCCCGAAAGACAATATTAATCAAGAAATAGAGAACATACCGGTGGAAGTATTAAGAAAAGTTATGGAAATTGCCACAAAAAAGAGCTCAAATTTGCATAAACGCTGGAGGCCAACATTTAAACGACAGTACTTAATGGAACAACATTCAAGGTCCAAATAAAAACATAATTTTTTCCAAAAAGCACGTTATAACTCAATCAAATTTGGTTATTACTTTTGCGCCACCTTGTACGTGTATATGTCAAATTTTTATTATTTACTTCCTCGTAAAATTGTTAACTTCAAGAAAATTACAAAGACCTGAGTATATTATTAGAGCTGTATCAGTTCATCATCGTGAATGCCTTCAGGTGCATGTCCTTTCTACAAAATAGATAATAAAATCCTGATGTTTACCTGAAAAGAAAGAAAAAGAAAAAAAAAACTCATTTTATTATAAATCCTTTCAAAAAAAAAAAACATAATCTATTTCAAAAGCCATCCTCCCCCGCAATAGAAAATAAAACAATCAAAACTGCACCTTTCAAAAGTCAAAGGACATCCGTAGACATTCAATTCTCATTGAGAAAGAACATCATTTAGCATCGTTTTGTTTCTGACATTCAAATCAATTTAAATCATACCACACACAAGAACGGGAATGGAAACTGAAAATCCAGGACATAATCAAATGCAAAGGAGAACATCACCAGCAGCACACATTTCCATCTCACACACAAACAGGACCCGAACATAAAAGAATATAAAATATAAATGAAACTAGAAACCATTAGAGGGGCAACCAGATAGAACCAAGTATTTATTCTTTTCATTTCTGTTTGTGCCTGTGTACTGTGTTCGTGTGTGTGTGTGGCTTGAACTTTGTGATCTAGATTTCTCATTTCCTTAAAGAAGTACCACAACCGTACAAACGGACGATTTTAGGAGCAGTATTGTCGTATTGTCGTAGTCTTCCTTTTTTGCGGTTGACCTCGTTTGTGTAATGTCAACCGACAGCGACGACGAGAACCCAAAAAAGAGGAATAGAAACGACATTCACAGAAATATGGAGACGCAGTCACATGAAAAGTAATCTGAAACATTTTACTCTCTGCCTTTGATAGTTGACCCGAAAATGTTGTTATTATTTTTATTCCCTGTTCCGAGGATTCTACTTCTGTGTGTATTCACGTGCCATCAAATTAGTTCCTAAATTTTCTCCATCCCCCTCGTCTATACCACGGACCTGTGCCTTTTATCATCGCATTCAAGCGGCAAGATGGATTTTTCGCAATTTATTACCAACATCTTTAATCTGGGAACAATAATTCATAAAGCCTTCATAAATTCACCACCGGAAGCGCAGAGTTATAAATATAACTTTAGTCAGTCAGTAGGTTGGGGCCCCGATGGCTGCTGTTGCTGTTGCCGCCTGCTCCCATCATGTTGGGTAATTAGTTGAAGCTAATGAATGGAGATTGATTTTTTTTAAGCAGTTTTCTGAATTAATTAGGTGTACAAGCCAAGCCCACCCCAAAAAAAAAAAGAAAAAAAAAAAAGGTTGATCCGTGAAATTTGATTAAATTAATTGGCATGGAAAGTAGAGAGGAACACAGCAAAGGAATTACCATTGTATCTACACATGAAGGCTGATGAGATACGAGTACCTACCAACCTTTGGCTGCCAATTCGATTCACTTTATAATGAACCTGTTGTCTGTCTGTCTCAGATAGCTAGAAGAACATAAAACACAAATTTGCTGCGCTCTATAAAGCCTAGAATCTCATTCTTTTGATATGGACTTTAGATTCAGATGAACCACACACATTCAATAGGTAAATTAACATATTCCACACAATGCCATTGAGCTGAGATACATACGGGTACGATTTCGTATTTCATTTTAGACAAGTGTAGGCAGTAGACAGAGTGAACCATTAAATTACAGGAGGATGAAACTATCTGTAGGTGCTAATTGTCAGTTTGATCGATAAATTAAGAGAGGCGTGTGAAATTTCCTTTCAGGAAAATACGTACCTTACCAAAGTTTTATTGCTTCGACGTCAAATTAGCAAATTCGATGCGCTTTGAAAATTAAGCACACACATTTTTTCGGAAGGGAACAAATTGATTTAAATAAAACTACCTAAAGGTAGGTAGTGATTGGTTTTGTTAAGATGGTGATTGCAGTAACTCAAAACTAATCCGATTAGTATGGAAATCATCCATAATCCGGCAGTCCGCAGTTGACTTGAGTGAATCTGTGGGAATACTGGTAATAATTTTTCATTTGAAATGGATGTGTTACCTCATGCGTGTCACTTCGATGCCTTGCAGTAGAAATGTATCGAATTAACATATAGTAGGTGTGTCTCTAAATGTACTTGTGTAGTTGTGAATTGCTGTAAGGTGTAAAGACAGCAAAAATCTGTCCCTGATGACAATTTCAGGTGTGAATCCAATGGCATCAGGGGCAGAAAATCGTGATAGAATTAAGTCATATCAAAAGCGTTTGATCGAATCTGATACAGAGTCCTATTAAGAAAGGCACAGACTATTGCAACAGCTCTGATGGTGAACGACAAGTTTTCTGATAACTTTGCTGTAAATACTGGAGTGCCTCAGGGTTCTATAATTTCACCAAATCTATTTCTACTCCATATCAATTGCCTACTATAGTCAACAAACAACTACCTAGACCTAATCCACTCACTAAATGGAGATTTGCAGAAAATCTTGCAAACTAGTAAGAAGAAAACCCAATTTACTGTTTTTTTCCAGCAAGAATACGTCTCCTGTACCACTGTTTGAAATGGACTGGATAATCAAATCTTTAAACCCAATAAGAGAATCAATTTTGGTGTAGCATGACATATCCAGACCACATATCCAACATTGCAAAATCAGAATCCATAAATTTGAGATACCTGTCTTTAGCCAAGAAATTTTGATTGGAATTGTTCGGTCGGGATTCGAGGGGCTCCCATTTTTTCGTAGCCCTCCACTGGAGTGCGAATTTAAAGCTTAAAATTTGAAAATAATATTTTTGAATTCTGATCGCAAAGCCCTTTTTTCAAAGATGTCACATACACATACAAACTTTATTTTAGATGGCGCTATAGTCCGGAGTGAACCTAGACCTCAACCAACAACCGTCTCCAGCTAGCTCAATCTTGTGCCTGCAATTTTGGAAACGAAGTTGGTTGAAGTCTCTTTCCATTCATGTGCACTACCTTAATTGAGGTCTTCCTTTGCCGCGTCGTCTAGTCGCTCTACATGTTCTAGACGGCTTAGGCGATGAATTCGTACCCTTTTGACTAGGTCGATGTTGCTATAGAACCGGTAAAGTTCGTTGTTGTATCTTCTTCTCCATTCCACGTCGATACAAATGGGACCAAAAATAAAGGGAAGAATTTTTCTTCCCAAACCTTATAGCTGCATTAGGATACTGGGAAACATCCCACCGACTTTTACTTCTACTTTCATTGCTTAGGAGACAAACGGACGGATAGGCGGACGGATAAACGGACGCGTGAGCGAGAGCATTAGGGTATGAGACTTAAACAGGAATTGTTTAATTATAAATTGCAACTGATGTAACAGTAGGGGAAGGTATATTTAGCGTTAAACCATTTCCCGCCAGAAACTGGTTCAAGAAACGGTTCAAGATAGCTTAATTCATCTAGTGTGTGTGTCATAGACTGACACACACAAAAGCTTTTAAAGCGTGTATCATACTATCCGGCAACACAGGATTTTTTTCTTTTTATTTTTTTAAGAGGCAGTGAAGAAAATCATACAGTCAAACCGAAGGATAGTGTGGCGAAGGAAGTGATTGTGACATAGAGTATCACCCTGTGAGTGCAAGGATAAATAAATAAAAAAAAACAAAAAGTCCCGAAGAGCTGAAACTCAGTTTGGTTCATTGTACTACCCGGCGGCAGAAACTCGAGATTTCTAGAAATTTAGATTTCATTCGTTGATCTTTAATGCTTGTGTGGCTATTGATTGCTGTCCCTTACTGGGACACCTTGGCCATCCCTTATGCTCTTTGATACAGATGATGGAGTAAGGCAGTACCACATATCTGGTGGAGTTCCACAAGGGTCGGTATTAGGACCCATCCTATGGAACATTATGTACGATACGGTTCTAAGGCTTGAAATCCCAAATGAGGCAAAAAATCATAGGCTTTGCCGATGATATTGCAATAGTTGTGGCGGCGAAACATCTGGACGGAATAGAGGATATTTGTAATGAATGTATCCGAAAAGTGAGGCGGTGAATGGCATCGCTCGCTGAACACAAAACAGAAGTTGTACAAGTAAGTAATCGCATGAAAAGAGAAACAACCACCATCAGAGTAAGCGATCATAATATAACGTCAAAACTGGTTATCAGATACCTAGGTGTGATGATTGACGCTATGCTCGCTCACAAGGAACACCTTGAAAAAACTTTGCGACAAAGCTGCTCGGGTGAGTGCAGCCTTATCCAGAATAATGATGACCATTGACGGACCTAGACAACAAAGGAGACTAGTTCTGTCAAGGGTCATCATAATGTATGCGGCACCAATATGTGCCAAAGCCGTGACAATTAAGTCTTACGCCAGAAGAATTAACTCCGTCAACCGAATGTGTGCCGGAGTCAGATGATGCTATATGTGTCATCGCGGGAATGCCACTAACAGATGTTCTAGCTAGCGAACTACAAAGGACCTGCGATGCCAAAATTCAGGATTCCAAAGTTTCAGTCAAAGATATCAAGCTGGAAGAAAGACAGCGGAGTATGGGAGTATGACAGGGGAGATGGAACCAGTCTTCGATCTTATAACGACTATCCAAAAATGCAGCATGGAGAAGTAGATTTCTACTTCAGCCAGCTCCTAACAGGACATGGCTGCTTTCGAGCATACCTGAACCGGTTCGGGCTCAATGAATCTCCCACCTGTTTAAACTGCGGAAATACCAGAGAAGATGCGCAGCATGTATTTTTTCAGTGCCCACGTTTTGAAATAGAGAAAAGAATTGGAGAAACACCAACTCCAGAGAATATTGTAAACCTCATGATAACATCGAGCTCAGTATGGGATGCGATGAAACAAGTTTCAGCAATAATCATGAAGGAACTTCGGCGGTTGGAAAAAGTCAGGAAAAGTAACAGTGGAAATGAAGCCCAGGCGACATCTCTCATGGAGCAAACTGGGAAAGAAGAGCATAAATTGCTAACCAGCAACGCGAAGTAATACCTAACGGTAGTTCCGCGGGGAGAGTGTTTGAAGTGTTAAGGGTGTGGTTTAGTTCGTAGACGTATTCCTGGCATCAAATATTCAGGTTTGCATGCCAGTAGCCAGTGCTACTGGTAGCTTTAGAAGATGGATGTGTAATCTTCTAAAGATACCAGTAGCACTGGCTACTGGCATGCAAACCTGAATATTTGATGCCAGGAATACGTCTACGAACTAAACCACACCTTGGCGCAACAAAAAAAAAAAAAGATCCCTTATGCAACACTTTGTAGTTCTGTTTGTGTTTCCACTGTATATAGGTCCGTATTACAATTATGGGATTTGGTTTATCAATTATTGAGTAAGCCTTGTCCTTATCTATGATCTTTCGCCGTAACTCACTGCTGATTTCTCTCAACGCTAGACGACATGTTTTACGCTCGTGACTATAAGGGAATTCAGAGTCAAACTTCGGTCGTAAGTTCTGGTCTTGTTAACTATTGTGACTTCGACTAGTTCTTAACTTTCGTGGCGTCCTGTACTTTTATTACTTAACTTTTGTCAAACATATAGAAACAAGGAGAAAATCCAATTTCATTACTAGGTGGTTTTACAAATTGTTCACTTTTCTATAAAAAAAAAAAAAAAACTTTCGTGGCGCCCTGTACATTTATTAATTTCTTGACATTGTGAATACGCTGCCAAATCATTCTGAATCCATCGCAGCTAAAAAGAAGGTATGCTTAGGGTTCTTTCTACTGAAAACTAATTGGCGCAACCGGAAATTTCTTAGCAAACTATCATATATACGAGTATATAGGTACTCGTACATGTCGACTACATTCAAAACCATACTTCCGCGAAGATAGGCAAAGCATTACTCAAGCTGTGGTTCATAATTTCTACAAATTAGTCAGTCAGATGCACTTGAACAACATTTTACGAGCAAATTCTGTCAATAACTAGTCACTATTAAAATGTCATTCATTTCAACAAACAACTGACATCATTCGCCGCCAAAGGCAATTTATAAGTAAATCTATCTACGTGCATCTGTCTGGTGGGCATTTAAAGTTTTTTCGAACCGTCGAACCGATTAAAACTCATGTCCAACAATTATCCAATCACTTCCATCAACTCTAGCTGCGTCAGAGATCTTAAAAATTACAGGCCAATGCATCGATTAATATGCAAATCCATTCGATCTCCCACTTAATCCGTAGCAAATTAATTTAAACAATACTAATTGATTGAAATTCTAAAATCAACGCCTAATGGAACGGCCAGTACCCAACGGGGTACACTCAAACACAAACCAGTTCCTGGCCATTGTCCGTGTGTGTCTGTGTTGGCATTAAAAGCCTCTCATCTTGCATTCATCCCATTACTAGTCACGATTTGATTACAACATCAGTGGGTAGACAAATACGCCTGCCACCACACTGTCTACAAGACAGGCTACACTCTTCATAAACACACACGTTTGCGTTCCTACAAGCGTGCATTCGTAATCAACGTCAGTCTATCAATCATTGGACAAGAGCCGTCCAATTGACTGATAACGACAATAAATTAATAAAAATAAAAATTTTGTCTCCGGAGTCATTAGAGCCGAGTTTAAGGCGAACCCACCACACGCATCTAAATAAAAATCGAATGGGTATAGATACTCGTACAAGATTCTTTGAAATTCTTTCAAATTGTGCGAGCAATTTATGTAAATTAATATAACTAATTTATTAGAGAGCTGATCGATATTGAGTAGGGGACGATACGTCCAAATTTGGGCTTTCTTTGGCCGGTTTTTTTGTTTTTGTTTGTCGTCTTTTATTTCACATGACACATGAACATAAGTTTTTTATTTTTATTTTTTTTTTTCGGGAGTGTTAAGTGGCTTTTGAGCCAATTGGTTTTGTTTATTGTCAATAGTGACAAACATGGGAAATTATTGAGGACATGTCAACATGGCCAGACATTGGGAACGCGAACGCGCTTAGCCATAACAATTCCCGAATTAATGAAACTTTTTCCAAGAAAAATAAAATCTAGTGTCAACATGTGTACTTTGGTGTTATACAACAAAAAAGCGAGCTATTTGGGAAATTAATTGTCCAGTCACGGAGGAAACAATGAAAGCCTACGCGCGTATAGCGGCGACGTATAAAAATGAGACGATTGTGACGTAAATAGAGATAAATGGACGTTTTAAGGGCAATACACACGTAGCTGAGTGGATTGATGCGTGGAAGACGGGTAGTGTGTCATCCGTGCTACTCGTTTTACCATAACGATGCGATAGAGTGGAGGTCGTTTCTTTGTTTTTTTTTTTTTTTTTTTGCCGATTCAATCTTTCGTGACAAAGGAGAGATTTGGAACGGTCGGTGGCGTGCTATGGCTTAGAAGTTGATCTTTGAATTGATGTCTCTATTAGGCCGTTTCTCATTGTTCTATTGAATGTGAACGTGATATGACAAATAAGCCAAAAGGTATGCAAAATTCTTCAAAACCGGGAATTGCTAAAAAGTATTTCTGGCATCATTACATACAAGGAGCACAATAGGATTTTACTTTTGGGGATATAAATACTTTGGCGCTAACAGCCTATATAGGGCAGATACTACTTTCATCGAAAAGTTTCAGGAATGACTACCGTCTTTCAGTCATCTGACTTTTTTTTAGGTTGACACATCTGTCATTAACATTCCCTCCCCAAATTTTAGCGTCGTAGCTTGACATTTGGAAAAGCTACGCTGTCGAGAGTACATCTGCCTCCGTGTGTTTTCGATATTTTTACGATTTTAAAAATGGGATCAACTATGCAACAACGAGTTTGCATCAAATTTTGTGTCATAAACGGATTCAACGGTGCAAAGACTTTGGGAATGTTGAAGAAGTGTTTCGGCAACGATACTCTATCAAAAAAAAAAAAACGAAAAGTGGTCGTGAGTCCGCCGAGGATGACGAACGTAGTGGTAGGCCGTCGACATTGAAAACCGACGAAAACATCAATAAAATCAAAGAAATGTTGACCATCAGAAAACTGGTAGAGGAGTTGAACATTACTTATGGATCCGTTCAAGACATTTTGGTTAAAGACTTGGGCTTCAGACGTGTCGCTGCAAAGATGGTGCCGAAAGGCTTGAATTTCATGCAAAAAGGAGCCGCGAAAGACATGATTTAGCGGCCCAACATTCATCAAACGCATAATTACTAGAGACGAGACGTGGGTTTATGAGTACGAAATGCAATCCAGGGATCAGGCAGCCGAAAAAACCACGTCATTTTCAATCGAAAAAGAAGGCGATGCTCTCGGTTTTCATGGATTACAACGGTGTTGTGCATCAGGAATTCTTGCCATAAGATCAGATAGACAACAAAGTCTATTATTTGGGCGTTGTGAGACGTTTGCGTGAAGCAATTCGTCAAAAAAGACCGCATTTGTAGGCAAACAACTCGTGGGTTTTGCATAACGCACCGTCGAACAATGCCATTCTTATTCGTGAGTTTTTGACCAAGAACAGTACGAATGCCATCCAACACCCACCGAATTCGCGTGGTTTGGCTCCCTGCGACTCAAGAAACCGCTCCAGGGAAAGTGTTTTAGCAGCCGAGAGGAGATAACAGAAACCATCCGATCATAAAAAATGTTTCGAGGATTGGATCAAGCGCTGGCATAAGTGCATTTCTTTGAAGGGGACAATATCGATTGTCAAGAACAAACTTGTATATTCAATTTTCTGAATAAATGTCTGAAAATTGTTGTTCAAGGTAGTATGCCGATTCCGAGGGGCAATATTTTTTCGATTGAGAAGCTCCTCATGATAATTTTACTCTCGGATTTTACTTGTCAGATGCTCACGAGAGGTGAGACCGTCAACAATTTTTTTTTTCCGTTTTTTTGGGACTCGAACCTTGAGTCTCCCGCACTTAACTACTGAGCCATGGCGCCCAAACAAAATGTACATAGAGTACTTTATCGCCGCGATGTAGTAATTGTGTATTGAGTCGCAAGTACTTAAAGCAAAGTTTTAGTCCGCAAACCAGATCCTTGAAAGACAAAGATGTGAACACCATAGTGGGACTCGAATCTTGAGTCTCCCGCACTTAACTACTGAGCCATGGCGCCCAAACAAAATGTACATAGAGTTGTCATTGTGTATCGAATCGCAAGTGCTTAAAGCAAAGTTTCAGTCCGCAAACCAGACCTTGGAAACACAAAGATGGGAACACCATAGTTAGAAACACAGACGGTGTTGAAAGTCTGTGCAAATCATTTCTGTGGACTGCTGTCAGGCAGTCTCATCGCCTCATTCTGGATAACATTTATAAAAAAAAATATTTGGCGCAACAGCTCTTTAAGTGCCAGGGCCTAGCTTCTCGCAACCACTCGTGTTGTGTGCGTTATATTTTTCACACGAATGGAATGGACCTACAGTTTAGTGCCGTATCCGAACGGCAATTTGTTTTGAGAAGCTTTCTCGTGACAACAATAATCTCGGATGTTTGTCAGACGTTCGCGAGAGGTGGGATCGTGAAAAAACTTTTTGGTGTTTTTTGGGATTCAAACTTGGAACCTCTTGCGTAGTGATCCGACACACTAACCACTACGCCACGACGCCCACATAACATTTCAATACACAATATACAGCTACAATTTCGAGGTAGTGAAGGACTCTGTCTATGTCTTGCTGTACTTCAGATTTTAAAAGCCATATCTGCCACTAGGCCTCTTTACACTTACAATTAAGCCGAAGGTACTAAGTTAGGGACTGTCCTACCTTTTCGCATTCATTTGTGCTGTGCGTGTTATACCTTTACACACGAATGGATGGGACATACAGATTATTCCGAAGGACATATTTGAAAGCTTTTTCATGATAGTTCCACTTGACTCTATTTCTGGGACTCGAACCTGAGTCTCTCGCTTAATGGGAAATTCAGACTAACCATTGCGCCGCAAGAGTTGTACCGTCAAGGATGATAGATACACTATCGATGCTTTTCCTGAAACCATTAACCTGTAGAAAGTATCGACCCCAATCACCGGATAATCATTATTACTCCACGTTTCTACGATTTATAGAAGCTACCTCTCTCATTTGGTTCACAATCAGTTCTTCATAAAAAAAACAGCGCCCCAAACTTTAAGGACTCCATTACTATTATAAGCTGACAGATATGGAGGCAACAAATTTTATATTCCGCAAAGCCGCCCGTTTCAGCTCAACACCAGGCCCTTCATCAAAGAAACAAAGTCCACCTTAGTCGTTAACATCAAATCCCTCTTCACCTTATCTATCAAAAAGTAAAACTTTCCAAATCACCCCGCCCTGTGTCCTTTTTTTTTTTGTTACACAAAACACCTAAAGATAATGTCATGTGAAACCATCAATATTGGCTCTAGTCCATACCCGGAGTCGTAAAAGTTCGGGAAATGTATAAAATGTTTTTGAGTATCCAAAAGCCATAAAACTGAGAGACCGCGTACACAGAAAAGGATCTGAAAATTCTCCTAGACATTCCAAAGTCATATAAAATCCTTTCACATGCTCGTTTGTATTGTAGAGGTATAGGTAGTATAACCCGTTTTCAAACTAACAATATCCTTTCACCCAAAAAAAAAAACGCCAGAGAGAACAGTGGCCACATGTCGGAAACAAGTTCATATAACTACTCGTACCTTTTGGGATTAGTTCGAAAGAATGTACTCCACTGGGTTTGTGTCGTTTCCTCTATACCCCGATACGTCGGTCGTACACACAAAGTCCTTATAATAAATTTACTCCGTAGACACTAATTAATAATACTTAATATTCATAGAATTTAAAGGACTCGAAAATCCTTTCCAAGTCGCCCTTCCATCTTTCTGTGTGTACTTTGTTTGGAAAAGGTGTGTGTACCATTTAAAAAGGGACAATGTGTTTTTTTGTGGTTCATCGACCGGCAGGTAAATAAAAAAAAAAAAGGATTTGCTACACACACACACCAGCACGTATGGAGATACGATAAATGTGTGTAATAAGTCCAGAAGCCAGCAGGCGTCATACACATCCATTATAATGATGGAAATCTCCCCCAGTAGAGTAATAAAAATTTATACGAGATCATTTTGTTTATTTTATTTATTCACCCCTTTCCCGGTCCTGATGCGTAAACTGAACTCAATTTTTGTATCTTTCTCACCGCCGCCTGGGAAGGGCTGCATACAACAACAACAACAACAATAAAAAAATATACAAAAATCTCCAAGGGCGCACAATAAATCGACAAAGATGAGAAAAGGAGATGGGCCGTGCAACCAAAATGAGTTCATATATCACCAGCACTTTAGCGATCTCCCTTGTATAACTGGGTGCCAAGTCTTTGCGAAGAAACAAAATCAGGGTTAGAAGGACTCTGGTCACACACATACTCGTACCGAGTATACGAGAATAAAACTACACCACCATACTAGGCTGTACGCTCTATCTTAGTCAACAATCAACCTGAATAATTGCGTGCCTGCTCGAACCGAAAGGACGAACGCGCCGCGTTCAGGACAATTATTCTTTTTGTCCAAATACTTCGCTGACAAAGCTGACATATTTGTTGATGGTGTTTTCTTGTTCGTTGTCCTTTTTTTCGGGTCGCTAAATTAAACATGAAATATATTCACATACGACGAAGGAGTTGCAAGGAAAATTGAGTTTTCGAAAGGGAAGGACTGACTACTCCCATGGTATCAAAGATTTACCGAGCTTTCACAATGGCTTGTCAAAAAGGCGAGCGGCCGACAACGGTCGGGGAGACACGCAGCGCAGGTGAATAAAATGAAAAGAAAGGATTTCTCCTAAGGATACTCGTATGTGCCTGGACTAGGACTAAACAAAAAAAACACAAAACTCTCTACAATGAATATATTTTTCGGAGGGGAGTAAAAGATTGATGCGATCAGGAGTTGAATAGACGGACAAACACGCAATGTTTGTTTGTATAGTGCTGCTCCTTTATTTTTTTTTTT
The DNA here is from genome assembly GCA_963082735.1 of Pocota personata. NCBI lineage: Eukaryota > Metazoa > Arthropoda > Insecta > Diptera > Syrphidae > Pocota > Pocota personata. The sequence continues at coordinate 258,701,087 of OY720429.1, read as the reverse complement.
TTTTTTTTCTTTATTCCTGACAGGAAAATTATTATTCTTTCGGCATTCACGGTGAGGGTCATGCAGGCGTTTTTCCCTCGTTGGTTGGGGTTTTTTTTTTTCTTAGGAATTCTTGTGGCGTTTTGTCGCATTCGGACTAATTTGAAATTACTGACAGGGCGCACGAGCTCTATGACAAGGAGAAGCGACACAATTTGTTGGCATAGTATAAATATGTAGAGTGTTTAAATCACGAAAGTGATAGGGAAATGAAAGAAAAGGAATGCTAAATGGGAGGGGAGGGGATATTTACTTTCCTGCAAGTGGTGTGGGAAGTTAGAAAGATTTTTGTTCAAAATTACCTTGGCGGTTGTACTTTTCAAAAAATAAAACATTCATGCAGATCAGTCAAATTAGGATTGCCAGCTAAGGGTTTTGCTAAGAAAAGAATTTCATGCGATATTCAATAGTTCCTTAGATTTTCTCGATTACCGAAAACTCTGTCGAAATGCTATTCGGAGCACTTAAAACGGTAAAGAATCCATATCGCTTTTCATATGATAAATTGATTTATTGAATCAGCTCGCAGATAACATGGACATAGATACTACACCAGAGCAAGCATCTCCACCCGTCAAATTGTTCCAGAAGACCGCAGTATGAAACAAGTGACCAGAAGTCTTGATCGAGAGTATACTTCAGTTCGACGAACCTGTAAGCTGAAGCTTTCCATTAAAAAGAAGCGTCTGGTGGACCTCGGCTCGGGCTACGAAACAGCGAGACGTCTGCTTTATTATTACAACAACTCAGCGAAATCGACCTATGTTTCAAAATCAATGACGTCTCAGGAACTCATTGTCCTGCTACAGGTCCACAGCCCACTGTTATTCAACAGCAAAAATGCTTAAAGTGGACCCCGGAGCAGTTTGATTCGATTTAGTTTATCGTAGAGTGTAGGATTTGTCTACGACATTCTGATAGACGCAGACGGCTCCATCGCAGATGAAAACATATTCGTATTTCCAGACGCTTTTAATCTTCAGGTTTTCAAGAGCGGAATTAACAGCCATTTTCAGATATCTCGGGATGTAGTACCAGCCCGCACAAACTAAACACAATGGCATTCTAATTTTAAAAGTTTTGACTTCAGATTTGGATTCAGCGACCTCGAAAACACATACTCGTACAACCAAAAATTGCAGCCTAATGTATGGTAAATACATCGATGAAGAAAGCTCTTTAAAAGAGAATTCAAATATTTTTTTTAAATACATATTTCTACATCTGCGAAAGAACCAACTATTTAGAAAACTTTCCAAAAAATTTCATCGAAATCGGTTCAATAATTCTAAAGTTATTTAATCTTCCTTCGTTTGGAATAAGTTAGAATTTGTAATTATGCACATACATAGTTATGCTCATTCCCAAACTATTCTAATTACAGATAATTACTCTCAAAAGCTGGTGCCATATTGTCCAAATTCAACCATCAAATATTACACCAGAATTGAAATGAAAATCATGGAAAACTGTGTGGACCCGACAGATTGCTGCGCAATTTTTTTTTTTTTTTTTTTTTTTATTTCTTAGCACGTATGAGTAAAAGAAGAGACAGTACATACTGCCGAAGGCCCACAGTTAATACATATACAGTAAGTCACAGTGAAAATCATACACCCACTATATCTCCCTTCAAGACTAAATTAGAAAAAATTATGGCTAGAAATTGTCATTTTCTTTTTATTATGGAAATTGGTCAATCCTTACAAAAAAAGAAAAAAAGAAAATCCATACGAAATTAAAGTCTAATTTCAAAATGGAATTAATTTTTTAAGTAGGATTAAAAAAAGTGGAATAATCATACACCGTGAATTAGAGGCGCCTATTTGACTGCAATTTCTTCCAAAATAAAATTGTTTACATGGTTCAGTTTCCTCAATATTATACTCCGTGTGTTAATTCATAAGATTTCGGTGGATTGGATAGTGAAAAATGGCACCAACAAAGCAAACCACGATTGAAGAACGCAAAATCGCAATTTCTCAATACGAATTGGGAAAAAGTTATAGAGAGATTGTGTTATTCAAAGGCACAAACTGAAGGCAGGATTGAAAATAAACGTAAAACAAGCAACAACAAAATTTTTAACGATGCTGATGAAAGGTGGATTGTCCGAAAAGTCAAAGCTGACCAAAAATTAAGTGCTCCTAAATTAGCTACTGAAGCAGAAAATCATTTAGGAAACAAAGCAAATGCAGAAACAATCCGCCGTGTTCTCAAGAAAAATGGACTCAATGGAAGAAGAAGAATTGCCAGTAAAAAGCCATACTTGTCTAAAAAGAACATAGCTCTTCGAAAACAGTTCGCTAAGGATTTCGAAAACAAAGATTTTGATTATTGGAAACATGTCTTGTTTACAGACGAGAGCAAGTTTAACATATTTGGATCCTAAGGACGAGTCAATGTTTGGAGAAAACCGGGTGAGGACTTAAAATTTAAAAATATGAGACCAACAGTAAAGCATGGCGGAGGACATGTTATGGTGTGGGGGTGTATGTCAGCTTCAGGAGTAGGAAATCTGCACTTTATAGAGGGAAATATGGATAAGTGGAAGTATCTCGACCTTCTAAAAAGCAATGTAAGAGAAATTGCTCGAAAATTGTGAATCCTGGACACATTCCATTTTTACCAGGATAATAATCCCAAACATACGGCGCTCGTTACGGAATGGCTATTGTATAACTGCCCAAGGGTGATAAAAACGCCACCTCAGTCACCAGACTTAAACGTCATAGAGAATTTATGGCATATTTTGGAGATTAATATCCGGAAGCACAACATCTCTGGCAAGGATTCACTAAAGAAGGCACTACAGGAAGAATGGTCAAAAATCAGCAGTGAATACACAGAAAAATTGGTTAGATCAATGGGAAATCGCCTAAAAGATGTGATCAAACATTGATGATATTTTTATTGATGTATGATTTTCATTGTGAGCACGAAATATCGATTTATGTTTTGTTTTTACTGTTTATTAAGTTTTCAAAAATGAATTATCTATTTTGTTATATTTTTACGTTTAAATATACTTTGGTTAAGTATTAAATATCAAGATTTCTATTAAAACTCCAAGCACTAGTTTTTTATTCACCTTCGAAATCGAAAAGTTCAGGTGTATGATTTTCACTGTGACTTACTGTAGGTTCTCACGTCGTACTTTCATTTAATTCAATAAATAAATAAATATATAAATATTTTTGTGCTAACAACCCATAAGGGTTCTGGCCTAGCTTTTCGCAACCATTCGTGCTGTGCGACATACCAATTGTAGAGTACTACCTATACTTTTATGCCGTTTCCATAGGTCAATGATGGACACTTCTCATGACATTTTTACTGTCGGATGTTCATTGACGTTCGCGAGAGGTGAGATCGTGAGCAAAGTTTTCGGGATTCGAACCTTTAATCTCCCTCAGTGGGGTAACGGCGTCCACATTTTCAATAAATATTAAATTTGTATATTGCGAGCAAAAATGTTTGAGAACCACTGTTCCAACCGCTAAGCGTTTTCGGAGTCTCGTTTGACCAATTTTTATACTAAGAGCATATTTAATACATAGTTTGTACCCGATAGAGCCCATCCATCCGAATGTCACCAGTTTTTGGGCTTTAAATTTTGAGGTAGGAACATAAAATTCTGTATATAAGCTTTCTAGAATCTGAAGCACAAATGTAAAAATTGTTAAAATCCGGTCACAGACACGCCCACTTTAAAAAACATCGTTTTTCTCGATATTTTTGCTAGAAACTTAAAAATATTGTCCAAGCAAGATACGTAGACTTTAACTTTCTCTACTTTTCGTCCTTATATTATACATGGCCACACCCACTTTTTGGTGACCTTTTTCTAAAAAAAAAAAAAAAGAACCATATGCCGCTTTTTCAAACTGTGACGGTTAAGTTTTATTCTGGACTTCGGTTACAAATTTTGCGAGCCATGCCCATTTGCTGCTAAGAAAGAGTTGTAACAACAGTTGTGTTATAACATTTGTTAAAAATCGCTGAAAAATCCTCTCACTCCATCCACGCCCACCATAATCCACACTTGATTCAACCAATTTGATGATTTCAGGTCAATATCTACATATCAGACTTAGCACGAAGCCCAAATTTCGTCAAAATCCGTTGAGTGATTCTTGAGTTATATGTGTGAGAAGGATAATTCGAAGACTTTTAAAACTCCTCCACATAGCTTACTCCCACTTCTTGTGATTTAGATCATTTCCAGGTGACGCAACTACTGTGCCAGTCTTAGCTTACGAGGTGAATTTGATCAAAATCTGCTAAGACATTCTTCAGTTAGGCGGTCAATAAATTTGATTTAAATATTTATAACATGGCCCCACATCTTACACGCACTCTATCTGCTTTTACCAGTTTTTCGACGAAACATACAAATTGAACTTCATCAACATTTCTTCCGTGGTTCTCGAGCGAGCTATGTGAGAACAAACAGGCAGTTATACATAAAACGAAATGTGCTTGTTTTGCTCAGACCCTTTCAAATACGATCACATACACTCCTGATTAACAAGGATGTCAACTAAGGATACAGTTAAAATAATTGCACTGAATATTTATCGCGGGAAACACGACTCACACATGACCAATTTTGTAAGTTTGCGAATGATTTTTGTGAAGATTACTGAACAAGTTTATTGACATGGAAAACACATTTTGCTTACGCGAATGGACTGATATTTTTAAAACTATTGCCATATCAATTGATTTGTTATTTAGACGCTAAAATTATTAGTGATCAGCTAAATAATTAAAAGACCAGCATACCAAAACACACGAGCAAACAAAATAATTAACAAGCAGAAAAATAAGTCATTAGCAACAGGTAATTTTTGAACCAACATAAAATTGTTGCAGAAAATAAAAAAAACAATCAGCAGAAAAAGTAAATGATTAGCAATAATCAATTATTTGATCAGCAGAAATAAACAATGCTTCAAAAAATAATAGTATTATAACTTGGCGATTTTTTTTTTTGCTGATCGAATGATTCATTTTATGTATTTGCTGATTTTGGTAACAAAAAAAAAATTCGACAAGTGTGTACCGCTATTTCAACCTTGTCCTAATTTGGCTTAATCGTAAATTGGGAGAAAAGGGGTTTCTGTGATCGTATTTGTAAAGGTCACGCCGAAACAATTACTTTTTGGACGCACATCGCCTTTGCCCCGGTTTCTGAGGTTTCTGTTGAAAAAAGTTTCTAAAATCGTTTGGAACCGAATCCATTTATGCCGAAAAGTAATGGAAAATTCCGTAAAAGGATCGAAGTCTGCAAGGACATCATATTTCATGTCCAATGTTAACACTATATTGACATACAAATATCAGCAGTTAAACCAGTGTGTTCTATTTTAAATTTAAATTGTAACCTCCATTTGAATCACCCTTTCGCTAGCTTTCATTCGATTTGTCGGCATGATGGGGGTGTTCCGTTTTGTGTCATTCTGGTATGGAACACAAACTTCTGCTCATCCAACAATTATATTCTGCGGTTCAAGTAACTAATTTTTTGCTGATCATTTAATTTTGTGCTGATTTTTTATAACTTACAAGTATAAGTTTCCTGGCAATTTTCGATCTAGAAATTTCGATCAAACTTGACAGAGAAACTCGAAAAAGTGGGTCTCTCAATTCGGTCTATCTGTCTGTCTGTACCCACATCTGTAGCCTAAACGGCTGGACGGATTTCCTTCACACTTCATATTTGGGATATGTGGGTTCACAATTTGAAACGAAATCGGAATTTTCATTCTAACCCCAAAATTAATGGTACCTATAGCAATTTTGTAAAAAATCGAAACGGAGCCAACGATTTTGTTCAAATTTAATATTCGGCTTACAGTGGATATATGCCAACAGATGGCGTACCAGGTTTTTGCCACAAAGTTCGTATAACGGTACTTTATATTAGCCAATTTTTTTAAAACTGGCCATTTGTCGGCTATTTCATTCGAAATCTATATTTGAACAATTTTTGTTTAAATTTTAAATCAGAATTATTTGTAACATATAGTAGCAAGTACGTGCGACCCAGTCGTGCACTTTATTTTATTTTGTGCAAATCAAAATTATACTTACTGATTTTCAAAAATAATAAAAAAAAAAACTATTAAATTGCTAATCAAATAATTTAATTTTGCTGATCAAAAAAACCTTTGTGCCTAATCGATTAAATGGTAGCCTTATTTGAATATCTATTGTGAGTTAAATATCTTCTCTTAGGTTTTATACCTTTCTCATTTTAAAATCTTGATTTGAATGATTGGTCAACGAATATTTAATATTTACGACTACAAACCACACCTTAGGAAATATTTTCCAAAATTAAATTTGTATAAAATATTTAGCAAACACATAAGAGCTAGACAATTTCCAAGGTTAGCCGAAAATTTTTATTATAAATGAGCTCCACCCAAAAGCCAACTTTGATCCATAATGATTGACTTGCGTTAAATATACGCACGCGATTACCATTTTTGAATTGTGCTTGCTTACTACTTACACAAAACTTCAAGGCCAGACTGGGTTTTTTTCTTTTTCCCAAAAATTAAATACCAGTAGCGCGAGTGTTCATTCATTAAAAACAAGAACCTGTTCCTGTTTGTCTATCAAAACATATTTACTTGACTGACACAGTCATGTAGATAATTGTTATGCGATACACTCCTTGACCCCTGGAGGCTAACTTCTCATTGTGTTACGTTAATTATAACTCGTTCACATGAAAATTTTGAAAAATTTGTTTATCTCATCTCCAACTTTTGACTAGGAACCGAACTTCACTAATGAAATCTATAACTCATCCGCGGGCACGCACTATAATGTATGAATGAACCCAATTAACGTTTACCATTAAATTTTGATGTTTAGCGCACAAATCACTTTCATTTTGAGATTTGATTAATCGTAACCATTGACTATTTCACCCAAAATTAATTGGAGTTAAAAAATGAAGAGATATCTCTCGAAAGATACATTTATACAATACCTTACCCCTCTCCAGGAGACTCGTAAAAAAATGAAAAATGATTCGCCAAATGCGTAATTCATCATTCAAGTATCTTTCATAGATGTATAGGTAGATACTTATATATATTTCTGAGTCTCGTTTGAATTTTAATTTCCCAATTCTTGAGATCGAGGGTTTCCACCCTTAAACGACGGCACCCCTCATGTGCTGCAGCTCGTTTTCAAATAACCATTATACACCCTTCGCTGAAAAATATCTAAAGTAATCGTAATAATAATAAATTCTGTTTTCAATTCAGCTTCGGATTCAGGAAAAGATTACGATAAAAAAAAAAAAAAAAAAGACGACGTTAGCTCGTAATATGATTGACTGCGGGCGATTGCTATGCAGTAAATCTCACTCTCCGTGTCCGTGAAATGGTCCCGCTCGCCCTTCTCCGTATCCCACAGTGCGTCCTCCTCTCTACTGTGCGTCAATTAAGCGAGTATTCATTCATTCATTGCTGTTGCAACAATCGGGCTCTATCGTACAGAGATGTTGCGATACGTTTCTAAAGTGGTTCTGTTGCCGGGACCGACCGGGACACCGTGCTGTGGAATATTGTAAAATTGTAAAATAGTTGGGGGTTGCAAGTACACACAAACACACTCTCATCCTGTACTCTTCACTAAAAGCCGGGCGATAGGTAAAGTGAATTATCGGCATACGGCGCGTCATTTCACTTTTACTTTACAATATCGGAATCGATTGAGGAAATCCGTTTACAGTGCTTTCAGTCCGGTCCTTCTGGTGTAACGAGCACTGCGCGCGACCATATCAGACGGGGGGTAGGTATAATTTTATTGCAATTACTATTATTGATTTTTTTTTTTTTTTTTTCTACATTCTCTGCTTCTTTTCATTTTTCTATACTCGTAGTTGACTGTTTGGGTTCCTTTTTTTTGTCAATATTTAATAGAAGAACACGGAGACATGGTTGGGTAAACATTCCAACACAGAGTGAGTTTTATAGCAAAAATATTGTAAAATTTATTGAAGACTATAACAGTTAATGAGATGAGACAATTAGGAAGGCCCAAGCAAGAGTAGATTGGGTATTTAGTTGGAGAATTTGTTATGACTTGGTAGAACTTAAAATTTTATGATCCACTCAAGTCAATTGGCATCGTGTACGGGTTGATAGACATTACAGTCATTGAGGTGGCGTAAATACGGAAATACATATAATGCGGGTGCTCAAACCGAAATGTATCTCTAACGAACAGTATGATGTGGAAACGGGACTGGAACTTGAAAATGTGTTGGTAGTGACTTTATCGCAATCCACCCGTCTCACGGCAGAAACAATTTTCATCTTCTACGTAGAAAAGACATTAATTTAGTAATTTCTACTAACTAGCTGTGGTTGAAGATTGGTGAACAGGCAACTCTGGTATTTGACTTTTTTGCATGATGCCAAGGCACAATAGGCATCATAAAAAGGAATTAATTTCTGGTACCAGCTATTTCATCAGGATGGTTCGAAACTGGATAATAGCAGTATCCGGGTGTTGAGAGTGTTGGGTTTGTCACCTTTCATCTTTCAATCTAACTATGTGTCCAGGTACATCAATGGTACCTGCATTTATATCCCTTCGACAGCCAAACAGCACTTAAATCCTAAACCGTAATTTCAAAGCATGTTTGGGATTGTCCTAAATTCCTTGTAAACTCAGGATCTAATTACAACGTCACCTTGACTTGGATACCAGAACATGAAGGTTTCGAGGGGAATAAACGAATTGCAAGAGGCAAGAGCATTGGTCCTCAACTATACTTCATTTGCTTTCTTGTTTTCGCGGAAAAAGGAGAAAGCGATAATCGTACCTGCAAAGGTCAGGTCAACGTATTTCAGGCGAAAACAATGGCGATTAAGGAAGCCCTATCCTGGCTGAAGTGTAATGTACAATAGTATCTTTTCGCGATTGCCAGGTGGCAATAAAGTCTCTGGTATCATGCTCACTCACTTCAAAGGCTGCTCAAGATTGCCGCTCGTCTCTCACGGAGATGACGAAGCAGTTGGATATTCACCTACGCTGGGTGCCAGGCTATAGAGACACACCGGGTAACTGCAAGGCTGACGAGCTTGCTAGAAAAGGCACAACCCTCAGAATTATGCTGGAAAGACAAAAATTGGGTATGCCTCTCGCTACGTGTAAACGGGATGCAATCACAGATGTGAGATTCTTACTATTTGCAAAGCGATATCAGATCAGTACCGTCATCAGTGTCCTCACGGGGCACTGTCCTATCGGTCTACACGCTAAAAGGTTGCACCTCTTTTCAAAAGATTATTGCAGAAGCTGCAGGGACGATGAGGAGGAGAAAACGATCCTCGATTTCCTTTGGAGGGACTTCAGATCAGCAAGTCATTACTGTATAGATTCAGAAAGCATTTCGATTTCTAGTCCTACAAGAATGGAGGTAAACACGATCGGTTAAAAATTCAACAAACGCAGAATCATTTGTACCATCTGAGATACAAGGAAGGGGTTAACTTAACACCGTTGCCGTTCAACATAATTTTTATGCTAGGAGTTGTGAATATCACAAAAAAGGTCAGCAGATAAACACTATGTGGGTGGCTGACGAGTTTCTAAAACTACTAGGCTCCATTGTGACGACCTGATATCTTAGAAGTAGTATTTGCTGAACTAAAGACTCAAGACTGCGCTTTTACCTAGGAAAAGATCACTTCCCTTATTCAAACCTCTAGGAAATGGTGAACTTCATCTGAACATTTACGCTGTTCGCACACCAAGCTACACAAAAGTGATACTAGTAAGATACAAGTAAGTTATAACTTTCGTAATATGCCAAGAAAGTCCAGTGTATTTGATTTGTCCAGTATTTGATAACGTTTCGCCTACAGTTCTACGTAAGTTAACTGGGAATTATTTCTGCACTGGTTTCAAGTACACAATATTTGCCATCGATGATGACAAGAAACTTGGGAGTAATTTGAAATTCTCAGTATTAAAAACGCATGTTTTGTAGTGCTTGGATCGTGAGTGAAACCCCTTCTAAAATATACGTCGACGGGCGTGCAAATTTTGGCACTAACAGTCTCTCACTCGGGTTTAAGGAAGCAGAATTGTTGCCATCATTATCCCAAGGTCACGTTTCTATTCTATCTTGGTGGCACACTTCGGAAAACTGAAAGAAACCGTCTATATGACTGTCGCACTAGCGTCTGACGATGATGATAAAATTCCTCCACAAATAGGTAAGTCACTAACTAGTAAAGAAGAGCTGACCTTCTTCAGCCGCGGATGCGTTTTTTTTTTTTTTGCAATTCTAGTATGTGTAATTTATTTCTATAACCAGACCCTTCTTTTACATTTTAATAAGTGGTCTGCTACTAAGTTTTAAGCATTAACTGAAGAACGGCTGAACCGATTTCGATACCGGTTGCTTTGTTGGAATATTTCAGGAAAAATGTGGGGATAGTTAAACATCCAGCTCCGTTTTGTAAAAGCTGAATAAATATAAAGGAATACGCCCAAAACGCTTACAAAAACCTTAGTAACAGATTTCAGTAACTTTTTTGTCTCTTTAGTTCAGGGTATCTTGGGCTGTCAAACATCTTTGTACGTTATCTTGAAGCTGGACAATAAGCAAAAAAAGGGATGCTTTCGTCATCAAATCAAAAATTTTCAATCAGCGAGTACTTTTGCTACCAACGATGCAGTAGCGGATGGGTTTGTGCGGTTGTTTTCGAGATTTTTTTCTTTTTATAATTTTCGCACACCAAAGGGAATATGAGTACCCTTATATTATTTCAGGGCACGGGGGTTTTTTTTCCTACAGATAAACAGAGAGAGAGGAAGAAAGAATGGAGTAGTGGTTTGAAACTCAGATGGTATTAAGTTTCTGTAAACTCCAAGGGTAGCATTCAGATAACTGGGAAGCATTTTTGTTTTGCTGTTATTGTCGTTGCTTATGATTCACAGTATTTTTTTCCGTCCTCCTGATGTCATCATCACGATCAAATTGCATTTTCAGCAATATGACTACTCTACTGCCATTGTTATGCGTTCACAGTAGAGTTGACATTAGCTTTCGCAACTGATCGACTTTTTTATTTATTTCATTTGAAATAAATAGATGATTCTTGGCATCAGTATTTGAACTGTGAACCCACAGCGTGACAAGCGATGATGTTACCACTACACCACGGTCACCATTTGATGTATTCGGAATGAACGAGAGACCACAATTTTTCGACCAAAACTGTTTTCATTTTTACTTCTAAAATGATCCGATTTAGATGAAACATTTTTAATTGGTTTGAGGATTTTTCTCTGCATTTGGGAAAAGCATATGCAAAAAGATTTGTGCTGAGTGATGCGTTTTCTTAAGAAACGTTATGGTAAGAGGTGTACAAATCGACTATTCTCAGACATGTGCTCATATGTACGGAACTGTTTCCAAAAAGATGTTCGTGTCTTCTCTTTAATATTCATTAATCTAACAGCCATGGTTTTCATCTACACATGTATCTTTTATCAACGAACACCGTCTATTCGTATATTTGCTGTTATTTTTGTTTAAACCATTCAACCAAAAGAAGACGTTACATTTCCAATTTAGCTGCGGAGATAATGGCCCGAGGAGCACAGAACATCTCTAAGGGAATCACAGATTTAGTGACCCGCCATAGTCACTCTTATTTGCACTAGCTACCTCTACTTTTTAAAAGTACTGCAAACTGAAAAGGTTCCACAAATTCAATCCCTTCACCGGTTAAAGTTCAAAAGAATCCTTCTATTGCAATCTCTTCACTATTTAATCCTTTGACACTTTCCATCGTCTCAAATGCATCCTGCAATTGCAAAATTTGTCAAAACAATCGATAGGAATGCACACCCAGATCAGTGTAATCTAATCCTTTACTCCCACGGCACTCTGTGTGTGTATGCCTGGCATCAAATGTCTCATCATAATCATCATCCATCATATCATCTCCTATCGCTTGATAGGCGGGCGCGTATCTAATTTCATTAGAAGTCTCATCCACTTGTGCTCATCAGAGACAAGAAACTGAAATCGAGACCACAATCTACGAAAATTATATTCATCATCAATGTCGAGAAGAAATTATCTTCTTTTTTATATATTTTTGTATTTTTATCGTCCCCTATAGGGCTCCTGCGATCTGCAAGTGTCAAAAAGATGACACTTTTCTCAACAAGAATGAGAATTTAGAGCTGCGTAAGAGTAACACATTTCATGCAGAGAAAAGGACACGAAGGAATAGGAATACATGTTGTAGGCACCATAAATCAATGCACACAGATGTGAGTGGGTTTTCTTCTAAAAATAGGCACTCAAAGGGACGTATTAATTCCATGAGTGCGCTAATGATAGAAATTCCTACTCCTTTTTTTCGTGGATACTAGTTGTAATGCAGCTTGGTGATGGTGGATACACTTTTAGGAGTTAGCCCCAGAAATAGGTTTATAATGAGAGGCGTGCTTTTTTTTCCCCTCCTGAAACTAAAACAGTCAAGGAAAAGATTAAAATCTTATATCGAGTTTGGTTGGTTGTCTGTTTGTCCCTCTAATATTGTTTCCATTCACTGTGTTCTCCTTTTGTTCCTTTTTACCCGATCGTTTTGTTCGTGACGGTTTGTCGAACACCCGTCGCTAGAGAATGGTAGAGGGTGAGAGAAAAGGAGAATGGAAATTGTGTAACAAACGAGATGATATTGTATTTGTTTGGTAACCTGAGCGGTTCGAGATACTTCAGAGTTCAGACATCGAAGGCAGAAAAAAAGACAACGAAAACTGGAAATTCATCAGAGATTCTTTGTTTTTTTTTTTTTTATTCATTTATTGTTCTTCGGGTCTTAAGTCGTTTTTTTCTCCTCTCTGATTATGTTCCTTATATTTGTTCGAATCTGTGTTGGCTGTGTCTACTCGAATTCTTGGTGAATGTTAAAGGTGACCAGTTATATTGTTCAAGTGGCTGCTGGTTAAAGTGGATGATTGATTTTTTTTTTGTTAATAAGATTCAGTTTAGAAGTGAGAGGAAGTTGCCTTCAAATATTGGACCGTCATCTTACATACGAGTACACTTGCCATTTGGTAGATGTACTCGTAATGTAATTCGGTTTAGAAGTGCTCTGATCATGTGTCACAGGCACTAAAAACAGAAAAATGTTCATTGAGGAATAATGAGACCTTGTTTGTTGAGAATTTTCACACTTCTTGATTCTATGGATGACGAGATACAGTTTAGGTAGTTTACAGCCATAAAGGTAGGTTTATTTTGTTTAGTTTAGTTTCGTGGGAAATTCATTATGAACGGCTATTAGATTCAACAAAGTTCGCCTATTGTGAAAACCAGTCTTCAATTACGAAAAGGTTTAAAGTTCTGACCAAATGAGTCCATATTTTTCTGTTATATTCGAGAGGCGTGATTCAGTAGGTGTATATGATGGCAAATATTGAAGCTGGTGGATATCACAGGATGAAAAGACTTGCATACAGTTCTGAGACGGCATAATTGATTAATGTTCTTCGTATTCATCATACAGTGGCACTAGGTATGGTGCGGTTATTGGACTGTAGATGCCACTTGGGTATGTTTTTTCAGGCATGGCAGTACAGTCTATCAAAAGACTAATAAGCTGGTGGATAAGTGGACGCCAAGTACCACTGCCATCTGATGAATTTAGACTTCAATAGACATATTGATGACATATTAGTTTTATGGTAGTTTGGCACCATTTCGACCTTACCTTGAAGACCGATTTTTATAGGCTTAGTTACAGCAGTTAAACGAAAAAAAGGGCTTAATCCTCTTATAAACTTCATTCTCTTCTTTATTTATATTCGCAACAAGTTTGAAGTTTCCTATAATAATACATCTTCCGAATATTATCCCTTCAATTTCTATTAATGACGATTTTACATATTTTAATCTAGCAGCACTGGCAGCACTGGCGACAGAAATTTCCAAAAACTAAGGCAACCGAATGTAATAGTCCATAACTTTAACCTGAAAAGATCTTAAGCCTGCACTAGCTTCAATAGAAACAGACTACAAATACTAAGAAAGATGGGCCTAACAGAGCAACAGGATATGTACATACGAGGGTGGGTCAATAAGTCCCTGAAAATTAACACAAATTGTGTCGTCACCTTAAATTTAATTTTTTTTTGTCAAGAATCATCTTTCAAAAGAACGCACACAAATTTTCAGACAGATCTGTCAAATAGTTTTGTTGTGGCAGCCATTTTATATAGACGCCTACTACGAGTACCTAGAGATTCTGCAATGAAATTGTGAGACAACAACCTGCATTAGATAGACAACAGGGACCTTTCCTTCTTAAATCCGATTCTGGTTCTCAATTTCTTAAGAGAAACTAAGCTGGACGAAGTGCTTTAGTCTGAGAATAGCATCGGCTAACACCAGGAGGGGGCACGATAAATCTTTTAGGTCGTAGTGCGTCTACCCTCATTCATTCAAAGTTTTGTCCAAAACTGATGTAACTATATTGAAACATGCCTGTACCCTATGCAAAGCAGCGGATTTGAGCTCACCCAGTTCCTCATACCGAAGAATAAAATTATGTAAGGCGATGTTCTGGATACGGGAACTCACGTACTCCACACGTATTTTTAGGTCAATCATTCCATGTAAGACGAGCAGCCTATTATCAGTTGGATGATACATAAATGTGATCTCTAATCTAATACATCCTCCGCATAACGAGTACGAGTACAACGATTTTCATGGCCACTTTTAAGTATTAAAGAAAAAATATTAACAAGCAAATTCGTGTGTCGTAAAGTTCGAACCCAAAAGGGGGTAAGAATTGTTGACGCAATGTCTTGGGCCCATCTTAAGCATCTACGGAATCAATAGGCGGAGAAAAAATTTGCCGAGAAAAAGCCGTGATGCCTAGAGTTATTCTGGCGAAGAAGTCATATTTCTCCTAATAAAGCGGATTCTCCTTTAAAACTACCTTAAAGAAGGCTATTTTCTGCATGAGGATATATGCCTGGTGACAGGATAATCAGTCATTTTCGAAAATGTCAAACAAAAAAGTCAATTGATCCAAAAGCCCTTAAAAAAAAGAAGAAAAATGTTGGACAAAAGTCAGCTGAATCAAATGAGAATTGCAAATTTGATGTTCTCAATTTGTGTGTAGAAAACAAAACCTCGGGTGAGGCATAGGGTGGCTACAAATCTCTTCCATATTTCTCGGTTTGCAGCTAGACATTTCAGCTGTGGCCACGTTTTCCTCTGGGACGCTGGTGCCGTCAAGACTGTGTATCTGCACATTGTTTTTGGTCTTCCAACCCACCATGCACCCTGTGAATTCCATTTGAAGGACTGCTTCGCGATGTTGTCATTTGGCTTCCTCAGTGTGTGACCAATCCAACGCCATTTTCACTGCCTTATCTCGACATCCAACTGCTTCTAGTTGGATATAATTTGAGGCTAGCGAATCTTTAGGATGTATAACAGAAAGCAATGTTTGCCGATACTTTCCAGGTTTCACAGGCATACAAAGCAAGGATTTAACGTTCGATTGAAAAATTCTCAACTTAGTTGACTGAATTTCCAAACTGCCGACAGGATATCAAAGGCAGTGCTAGATTTATTTATTCTGCTTTTAACGTCTAGGGTCGTTACGTACCTAGTTAGGTATTCGGCGAAGAATCCTTCATTTTCGCTTCCGCTTTGGAAAATTAGCACCTAAAAAAAAAACTCCTTTCATCTCTCTATTCCGGCCAATTCAACTCTAGCCATTTCTCACTTATACCGAATTGCCATTTGAATCTCATTACACCACTCAATGAATGCAAAAAAAAATCGTTCTTTTCTTTCTCTGTCTCTCAAAATCTATCTTTCTAACCACTTTGCATGTAAAATTTCAACTCGATCACAAAATTGTCAATCCTATATCAACTCAATATGACTTTACGTGTGATGCAACTAAAATTGAATCAGAATTCAACTCTCCGTGTAAACATGACATGTGTCCATTCGATACTGAATACTTTTCTGTCGATACGGAGTAAGTATCGGAAAACAGTATCGATGCCAGAAGTACTTGAAATCCGTACGGATGAGTAGTTTTGGAAACATTCCAATTTTGTCCAATTTTAATTCATCGATTTTATTTAATAAAATATTTGTATTAGGAAGAACTCGAGACCTTTTAATTTGTGTGCCGGTTCAAGGCTTTTGGTATACCTAACATACCAAAAGCCTTGACATATGTATGCATGAGTACGTAATTTTGCGCATACTACATATTTTTTACCTATGGACGAGCATAACGAAATTGTTATTCATTTCGAGGTAGGAAATTCACATCCCTGGCATATGACATCTGTCAAATCCAACTGCCATTCATAGTGACAGGTAGTTAGTCATTGCCTTGCCATATTACAATATGGATCGTTTAACCACCGTTCAACGCATTAAAATTTGCGGCATCTTACTACAAAAATAACAGTTCTGTAACATCTGTGTTTCTGTAAGGCTGAACACACACCGGATCAAACAAAACGTTTTTGATTCGATAGTCAAAAAAACGTTTTTTTATTTGAACACACACCAAGCGAAACAGAATGTAACAAAACAAAACGTTTTGTTTTCTTGTTTCGTTTGGTGTGCGACAATTCATTTCAGTTGCTATTTCTATCCACAGCTTATCAATAGTAACTTTATTGGCATGTTCCTTAACTTTATAATTATACATAGATAGGGCTTCTTGCCACAATTAAAAAAAATAATTTTTCTCCATCTACGTCCATATTTGTTAAAATTTGCGCACAGAGTAAACATAGAAACAAATAAAGCTATAAAGTGCAACGAAAAAAGAAAATAAAAACAACGGAATCAAAATTTTGTTTTCCAAAATACAACAGGTCAGCTATCGGCAACGAAACATGTTTTTCTGATTTGCTTTAGTTTTTTATGTTTCGTTTCATTTGGTGTGTGTCGCGCCATAAGAAAGTAGGCAATTATCGTTAACGACGCTGGTTCGAAACAGTTTTGTTGCATTCGGTGTGTGTTGCTCGTATACAATGGCATGTATTTTCGACAACTACCACCGAAACACTTCAAAACAAAAACGTGTGTTTTGTTTCGTTTTCTTTGGTGTGTGTAGTCTCATAAGAAACAATGTTCTCTTGTTTCACGAAACAAAAAAACACGTTTTGCTTTATCCGAAGTGTTTTCGCCTAAGTTGACGCCGATTTTTCGAACAGAACCTCTTTTAGCGATGAAGCGCGTTTCTCACTTGGCGACTACGTAAAGCAATAAAATTGCAAAATTTGGGGTTCTGAGAATCCAAATGTGACCGTTGATTGCATCCACCACGAGTGACAGTTTGGTGTGCATGTAAAAGTTAAATAGAATGGGACCTAAAACTGAGCCCTGAGATACCCCACATGGAATATCCTGCAAAAAGAAGTTTATATTCTGCAAAAAAAAAAAATGTTGAACAATTTTAATTAGCGCAGTAGGAAATTTGAATTCGTACTCGTACATCTTGTGCACTAATGCATCGTGCCATACAGTATCGAACGTCTTTTCGATGTCCAAAAGAACTGAGCCTGTAGAACATTTTAAGTTGACACCTTTCTGGATGTGTTTTTTTTTTTTAATTCGCAGGATTGGTTGAGTGTTGAGTGTTAGGATAGATTTCATTTGTCTCAATATAAGTCAGAAGCTTTCTTTTGATAACTTTCTCGAGAATTTTGTCAATGCCGATAACTTAAGGGATTGTCTTTAGGCTTAGCAGGTTTTCCAGGCTTTTGAAAAATAACCCTGGTAAAGCTGTCAGTAGTCTATTGGATATATTGCCCAGACATACAGATATTCTTGACCAGGTTTCACTTGTAATGTTTTCAACAGTAGCAACGTTTGTTAAGCAACTTTCATCAGCACGACTAATGATTATTGCCAATTGAACTTCATAGGATGTTTCAAGATCACTAAGATTCGCAGATATTAAATGATTATCTGCAAATGTTTTTGCTTTTTCTTCCTGTGTGACATAAACTGTGCCAAGAGATTTAACTGCAGAGATGTTACAGTTATTTTTCTTAATAAAGTTAGCTACCTACTAGAATAGTTTAGAACCTCTGGAAAAGTTAAGTAATAACGTATTCCAGTATCTATTCTGGAACATGGTAATTTCATTATTAATTTGACTATTTAGCATCGCTTATTCAGCTCTATACATACGAGTATCTCTTCTAGCGGAATTTCGAAGTCGTATAAGGTGTATTATACACTGAGGTAGTGAAGGCGCTTCAGGACATTTGGCTGAAGATCTATACCTGCCAACAAAGCTATTTGCTGATGCATATATTAGTGTCGCATATTGTCACAGTACGAATCATCAACATTTTTCTTTTTATCAGCAAAGTATTACGTGTAGTTGCTCGTATGTACTCATCAGTCTTCCACTTATCAACACCTTGTAAACGTATTTATTAAACAATTTAATTCTAATTGAGTTATCATTTTTTTCCCGTAGACGTATTCAAATGTCATTTCCCACGATAAGGAAACTGAATGTACGAATTTATTTTTGTTTTAAAAATATCTCTCGCTGATAAAGTTGTGTGCAATTTTGACTCTTCATCAGCCTTAGTAGTTACTGATAAGAAAATATTTGTTTATAAATGAAAGAACAATAAAAATGACTAATTTTTGATGTAGATTCCCAAGAGCACATGAATGTGAGAAATATTTTAATCTGAAATCAATATCACATACAGGTACGTATCTTTGGAAATGAATAAAAATATTTTAAGCTTGACACTGTTAGGGATATGTGTGATACTTCTTACAAAACAGCCTAGGACCTAGCTTCTCTCGAACTTCTCGCACAAATTGATAGTCAAGGTTCACTATCACCCATCGCCCAGGAAAACTGGTGTATTGTACGTAGATACACAGCGCGGGCATTGAAGAAAAAAAGGTTTCAGAATTGAGGAGGAAAAATTTAGCTTGATAGAGCATTCCACATACACTTACGTGTTGTACAGCTCAAGAAAGAAGCTCTATATCTTTCTGTATGTCCGAAGACAGGCTAAGGATAAACTAATGGTGCACCAGGCTACATACGAACGTTGAACTCAAGTTTCGGATTACAGCTACATCAATCGGGGTGAAGTATTCCTTGCACCGTTTGGGGAAACTAAGAAATTTCGCAGCGTTCTTGGCGCCTTTGAATATGTGGTCATTCTAGCGAAGGTTGTCGTTAAAATATATAGGTACCGAGAAGTCTCGGTTTCGTCAATCCCAAGAACCACTCATGGATAATGCTTGAAGATTCTGGTTTCGCTTTGATGACAGTAGACAGCAGTGCTTTTGAAGCTTTAAACTCCACTCTATTGGTTATACTCCAATTTATACTCGTAATACTGTGTAAGTCGGAGTATAATGAACTTAGCATGCATTGCCGTTCCACGGCCTGTACGTGAATCTTGCAACGAGTATGAGAAGCTAAGGTACTATCATCGGCAAAGTTACAAACAACAGATCATTTTTAAAAATGAAGAGAGTCGGAGACAACACAGACCCTTGTGGAACACCAGAATTTATTTGGTGAATTACAAACTTGAAGCCGTCCAACACAACTTGGATTAAATGACTAGAAAGGTAGTTTCTAATCCATGAAAGAAAAGTTTCGTCGATTCCATGAGCAGGTATTATCGGCAAAAGAGCTTGATGCCAAAATTCGTCAAATGCTTTAGAAGGTGGAGAGATTTGTTAGATTTTTCGGTGAGAAATGCCATCAGACTGAGTAGTTTTCGTGATTCGATATATTTCATAAGCTGATAATTTATCACCGTTTCCATTACCTTCGAAAGAAGGGACGTTAGTGCAATGGGTCGGTAGTTGAAATGAAGAGAAGACTCGGCTTTTAGAGAAGGGCTGAGCAAATGCTGTTTTCGATATACTCGCAGAGTCCAGAAGAGCCGGATAGATACAATATTCTGCGAAATGCACAGCAATTAGATTAGCTGGAATGTCATTGCAAATGAGCGCTGAGTGCTATTTGGTGGTCCGTATTTTTTACGAGTAACACACATTGGACTGGTCAGGACTTTTAATACACTGTTTAGAAGAGCAACGGCGATTGCTAATTATGTCGCCGATGGAATCTCTCGCTTCAATTTCTGTTGTTAAAAAAACGTCAATTTTGCTTTCATTGGCAATAAAAAGACATAAAGGGAAACCAGGGAAGCTATCTACTTGGTCCAAATAATTTGTTTTTTACCTAAAATCAAGCGTTTCCTTGATAATTGCGAAAAACTATAGAGAATATCCCTAGATTAGCCTTGATGGCTGGCTAAGCACCTGGACTTATCAGGACTTTTGATACGAAAGGCGACTACCATAAGCCAGCACACATATATTTAAAGAATATGAGCCTGGGCTAGGAAGAGACCTACAGTTTTGTTGCCGAATATGGCCGGCGTATTGAGAAGCCTCTTATGGTAACCATTCTCCCGGAGATTTGTCGGATTTCCTTCTACCCATTTGTAATCTGCTAATTCTAGCAAAGGTCTGAGCTCGCATTAGATTCCTCAACATCACCTGCATTCTTTTGTAGCTTGGCTACGTTGTAGATTGTCTATTGTGCTCCCCCGACTTGGGGGGACGATGATGGTAAATCTTCTTCTGATAGTTGGAAGGCATCCAGGTGGTTCCTTCTTTTGTGGATCAATCTCCACATTCTTTATGTAGATGCCCTTGGATTTCCTCAATGCCCAGTTTCCTGAGATGTTCCTTAAGCTTGCAGTGACCCGTCAGGAAGCCTGTTAGAATGCGGTGCCGGTTTTTATTGATGTTGATAAAGATGTTACTTCTTTTCCGGGTGTAGTTCCCGAGAAGTTCTTTGGCTTGTCTTAGTTTCGATAGTTCTTTCCAAAGTTTGGCTCTCTTGTGTTTTTTCTCTTCTTAATTGTTCTCGTATTTTATGCGGTCCCAGCAGAATGGTTCTGGTCCGACGAAACCGGTCTCAGATCCCTCTCTTGCTAGTTCATCAGCTGCTTCTTCCCACGTGACCTGGTACACAGTAGAGGGTAATTATGTTGTTCTGGACAAGTCTATTAGTAGCTTAGCAAGACAATCCTTTACCAGTTTTTATGCGATTTCAATGCTTTAATGGCGCCTGGCTGTCCGACAGTATTGGCTACGTTAGTATCCCACTTCAAAGAAACTCGTAGGAGACAGCACTGGGTTTTCGGCGTGTTAAACTCCATACGGTTTTTCATACTCCAACAGATGATTGCAACAATGCCAGAGTTAAGTTCGATAGATATTCGCTGTCGTTGGGACTGCTTTAAAGAGTAAGCGAAGTCAAGAATCACCCGCAAAAGAATGGATTGAATTGCGAGTGAAAGGAGATATTGTCATTGATAAATATTAGAAACATGGTCGGAGAAAGGACTGAACCCTGCGGTAAACCAGAATTGAATTGAACTCGCAATCCTTTGCGAGAAAATACTACCAACAAGACAAGCTCGAAGCTTTTTTACGATGCTACAGTCTATCGAATCGCCAGTAAGAAAATCAATTTCGAAATTTTGTACTCAGCCGAACATGCAGTTTTACAATCCGACTTTATCACAATCCCCAGCAGAAGAAAACGTACAAAAATCAACTGCCTATAACAAATTACCGCCAGATGCCTCAATGAATGCAAATTAATCATTTCAATCAATTTCTGAGCTGTAGGTACCTACGATATTCCGCATTTCATTTTCAAAATATGCAATTATGAGCATACCTATTTCCGCTACCTGAGTTAATTAACGCAATTGTTGAGGAAAGGACAGGAATAGTTTACCTGCCTTCTACCTACCTCTCTCAACTTTTCGTTTTTTCTTTCCCTCATATTTCAGTATGCAACATTTTATAGTCAGACTCCATCAGTTTGTCATGTTTTGACAGATTTTTGCAGAATAACTGTATCTGCTCACATCATGGAGAGTAATTTTGAAACAAAACTCACTCTGAACTGAACATTCTGATACTGACTTCAGCGTTTGACAATGTTAACTCACCTACAGACTTCTTGCGTCAATTACATGACATTTCCATGTCAAATGTGGAAATGTCATTTCCATGAAAAAAATAAGTTTAGGTTAAGTCTTTACTTTCAAATTAAGTTAGATACTATGAGACTGCATTAGTGTACTCGTACCTATTAAGAATAAACTCAACTTTAAACAAAATTTAATTAACGTTACTGGTCTGATTGAGTTATTTAAATGCTGGTTACTCCAAATAAACATAAATAGTTCTAACTTTAAATTAGACACCAAACTTTGTCGTTTGGTTGGAAAACTTGATGGTGGAAATTGTAAATGGCATAATGCATAATAGAACACTGAACGTCATCAATTGAAAAGTTCTGAAATTGAATTAAGTACACATGCAGAAGTTTCCAAAAAAAAAAAAAAAAAAAACTGCCCTTCATTCATAGATACGAGTAGCTAGCCACTAAATAAATGTATTTGCGTGACAAGGAAATTATTGTGACCTTCTAAATGAAAGGTACATACAATTAAATGTTTGAAAAATGAAGCAAAATACAAGGAGGTGATTTGAAAATGTTGCAATTGTCTTCTGGAATATATTATAATCACATGGCTTATTACGATCGATAGAACATGTCAAGGTTCCGGAAAAACTTGTTTTAATTGTCTATGCAACAAAACCATCGTTTGTAGTGACGCCTTTTGTTGACTTAGTTGAGGCAATTACACCGGATGTAACGACCAATGGGACTTTTTCGTCTAATGATAGTTTTATTTTTACTTTTCCAGAAGACAAATTGACTTACGTACTTAAATGGATTGGTGGGTTCAGAGTAAATCTGTCAAAAATTGACGAAGATCCAATAATGACAGGTGAATGCCATGGTTTTGTCAGAAATACTCGAAAAAATCAACTTGATGGGTCCCATGATATTGATTTTGCGCGATATTTTTTGGAAAACTTGGGAAACGGAGAGTTGAGTTGAACCGTAACAGGTGATGAATCATAATTTTATAAGTACGACCCGGAGACTAGTCCATGGTATGGAGCTCAGAAGGTGCAAGTCCCAAAAATCACCAACAAAAGTGATGATTCACCAGGGTGAAAATGATCGCTGTTATGCCACTGGGGACTGGACAGATTCTAACTGCTAAATGGTATACAGAAACTTGCTTATCACAAGTTTTAAAAAATTAGTTGGGAAACCAGAAAAAATGGTAACTTCTTCGGTACTTTTTACACCAAGGTAATGTCAAATATAATCCAAAAATAACCAACCGAACAGTTCTCGGCTAGCAATGAAATTCGATCAGGCCTTTATTTCGCGGTCCTGATGCTTGGGATCTGGAGGCGGTCCTAGAGTGCATGAACCTGCCAACGACAGGCGTACTAACCTTTTTGGATAGAAGAATGCAAACAATTCTTTACACCACAAGTATTATGAAAATCAAATACCTGACCCTTGGTCCATATTGTGGATGTGCAAGGCCTCAACTTTATATATAGGTATAATCTAGGGTCTGAATGTGCAACCAAATTTGTTGACTGGCCACTAGGGTGGCCATGTGGAACTAAACATCCAAAATGATGTTTAGTTGGCAATGACCACGTTCAAGCAAGGTGCCCATCTTCCTAAAGGTTTCTCCAAATGGCTCTAGCGATGCTGCAATTAAATGTAATCACCGAGAACTAAAATACGTCGTCGACGTTTGAGAAGCGCTGCTGTAACTTATCAAGAATTTCGAAACAGCAACATTTTTAAGACTTTTAACTGATTTCGAAAAATAATAATAAAAAAAGAAAAAAAGCTTCAAAACTAAGAATTTTCAGTCAAATAGCAGAGTAAAACAATCTCGAAATATGTGCCACGAACTTTTCGTGCAATAGAGCCAAATTTGCCTGTGTTGTGGGCCCCGTCCCGTTGTAACCATATGTCGGTCACATCAATGTCTTCAATCTCAGGCAAAAAAGCTGATTATCATTTGACTATAGCGCAGAGAATTCACCGTAACAGCGGCTCCTTTATAATTTTCAAAAAATTACGACTCGACCACGCTGCCGATCAACAGCGCGTACCAAACTGTCAACCGATGTGGATGCAATGGCTTTATGATGAATGACTTTGTTCCTTTACATAGCGCTGAGTGAGAAACGTGCCTCATCGCTGAAAGAGAAATTGGTTCGAAAAATCGGCGTCTTGTTATACTTGTTATACACAGATATTACAGAACTGTTATTTTTGTAGTAAGATTCAACAATTTTATTGCGTTGAGCGTTGGTTAAAGGATTTGACAGATGCGCTATGACAGGGAAGTGAAATTCTAACCTCGAAATGAATAAACCTTTATAAACGAACGATTCGACATAGAGAACTAAAATTTGTTCGTAAAGATAATACGGTTCTTTGGTCATTAATATGTTATTAAATGTTTTGCGGGTGCTCCATTAAATATATGTAAGCAGACTACATACTAAAATATTTCTTGTAAGCCGTGATACGTGATTAAAACGCTTAAGAGTTAAACCATTATGCCTAAATTTTTGAATTCTTATTCAGTGGTTCCCAAATAAAGGACAAGAAAATAGCTTACATCGAGTTTAATCTTGTAAAGAACCATACACTTAGATTTCTTCGGGTTTAAATGAAGGTTATTTGTTTCAGACTTTCATTGCATAGTGCTCTGAAGGTGGCTGTTTAATTTGTCAACTCCGTGTTCGGGGTTTAAAAGTATGTCTAAGCGAATATTAGAAGTTTTATACTACCTTGGTCAAGAAGTTTCAGGAATGACTACCGTATGGCGCTTTCAGTCATCTGATTCGAGTTTTTTTTTTTTTAGGTTGACACATCTGTCATTAACATTCCCTCCAAATTTTTGCGTCGTAGCTTGACATTTGTAAAAGCTACGCTGTCGAGAGTACATTTGCCTCCGTGCGTGTTTTCGATTTTAAAAATGGGATCAACTTTGCAGCAACGAGTTTGCATAAAATTTTGTGTTAAAAACGGATTCAACGATGCGAAGACTTTGGAAATGTTGGAGAAGTGTCTCCGCATCGATACTCTATCGAAAAAAAAAAACGAAAAGTGGTCGTGAGTTCGTCGAGGATGACGAACGCAGTGGTAGGCGGCCGTCGACATTGAAAACCGACGAAAACACCAATAAAATCAAAGAAATGTTGACCATTAGAGAACTGGCAGAGTACTTAAACATTACTTATGGATCCGTTCAAGACATTTTGGTTAAAGATTTGGGCTTCAGACCTGTCGCTGCAAAGCTGGTGCCGAAAGACCTGAATTTCATGCAACAAAAAGACCGCATTGACATGATTTAGCGGCTGAATTCCATCCAACATTCATCAAACGCATAATTACTGGAGACGAGACGTGGGTTTATGAGTACGAAACGCAATCCAGGCATCAGGCAAGTGAATGGCGTACACCGAATGAACCAAGACCGAAAAAACCACGTCGTTTTCAGTCGAAAAAGAAGGCGATGCTCATGGTTTTCATGGATTACAACGGTGTTGTGCATCATGAATTTTTGCCACAAGATCAGACAGTCAACAAGGTTTATTATTTGGGCGTTATGATACTTTTGCGAGAGGCAATTCGCCAAAAAAGACCGGATTTGTAGGCAAACAACTCGTAGGTTTTGCATAACGCACCGTCGAACAATGCCATCCTTATTCGTGAGTTTTTGACCAAGAACAGTACGAATACCATCCAACACCCACCGAATTCGCGTGGTTTGGCTCCCTGCGACTCAAGAAACCGCTCCGGGGAACGTGTTTTAACAGCCGAGGGGAGATAATAGAAAAATCGAAGACGGCTCTGATGGCTGTACCAAAATCCGATTATAAAAAATGTTTCGAGGATTAGATCAAACGCTGAAAGTGCGTTTCAGTCAATGGAGAGTACTTTGAAGGGGATATTATCGATTATCAAGAATAAACTTCAAGTTTCAATTTTCTGAATAAATTTTTGATCAAGGTAGTATATAAAACTCAACGATGTGTGTGCTCGCTTACCACAAAGGCCATTCATCCGATTGAGATAAAGCTTTGGCAAATTGATACTTAAGTGACGGTAAAGGTTTACATGATACTTCCGAAAATGTACGATATGTGGAACGCGAGTAACATCTAAGAGTATACTTTAAGGGGACATGACAAATGTCAAATTTCGCTCTATTGAGTTTTTTTTTTTTTTTTTGACAAATAAATTCATTAAAGGGCGTTGCAACATACGCCGGGCTTTTTGCTAGTTACTAATAAAATAAAATATTGAAATTTTCATGTTTTTAGCTTTTTGTCTCACCTAGTCTTCGGTTTTTCCCCCAAAAGAAGAAAATTAAGGGGTTTTTCTAGAAATTATTTTATGGCAGTGTGGTCTCTAAATACATCCTGTTACGCACACATTTTTTTTTAAGAATTTGTGGGGATGTCTTATCATTTTATCCCGAATTGTACATACTTTCAATCAGAATTATAATAGGGTTTTTCAATAGGGACATAACAATTTTGTATTTTAATACAAACGCACCCTTAACTTTTTTTTTATGATCTGTCAGTGTCAAAATGTCAGTCAAGGTTCACATTTGTATCATGGTAAAGTTCACGAACGAGCAACGTTTGGAAATTATTAAAAATTACTACCGAAATTCTGAGTCGGTGGTCGCAACTTTAAGAGAGCTTATTCCAATTTTCGGTCGTAATAATCGTCCCACCAGACAGGCTGTGCGTGCTATAGTGGATAAATTCGAGTCAAAATATTCATTATTGAATGTTCCTGTGCCAGTGAGACAACGCACTGGTCGAAGTACCGAAAATATCGCAGCCGTAAGTGCTTCAGTTCAATATGAACCAAATCAGTCGATTCCGCGCCGTTCACAGGAATTGGGAATCTCTCAGTCCACATTGTGTCGAATTTTGCGTAAAGATCTTGGCCAACACCCTTACAACTCAGAACTGAAGCCTCTTGATCATTTGAAGCGATGAAACTTCTCCGATTGGGCTCTGCAAAAGTTTGAAGAAAACCCAGAATTTCATAGAAAAATCATCTTCACAGCGATGAAGCTTAATAAGCAAAATATGCGTTATTAGGCAGCAAAAAACCCACATGTGCTTCAAGAGACTCCATTGCATCCACAAAAAGTGACCGTGTGGTGTGGATAACATGGCGGAGGTGTGATTGGACTCTATTTTTTCGCCGATGAATGGAGTTCAATATCGTGCCATGTTGGAAGACTATTTTTGACCAGAATTGGATGGACTTGACATTAGTGATATGTGCTTTCAACAAGATGGTGCCACATGCCACACAGCTGGTCAAACAATTGATCTATTGAAGGGGTTGTTCGGTAATCGTGTAATCTCAAGAAATGGTCCGGTCGAATGGCCAGCTCGCTCATGCGATTTAACGCCAATGAATTTCTTTTTGTGGGGTTACGTTAAGTGGTTGGTTTATGCCAACAAGTCAACAACGTTAGCCAACGTTTAACGTGGAAAATTGGCTCCAAAAAATCGATTGCAGCAAACGTGTTCTCGGTGGTCATATGAACATGGTCGAATTCCATTCTTAAATGTAACAAGTGCACTACACTTGGAATAAATTTCAGCCCGACATCTCAATTATTTTGTGTTTTATTTAAATACAAAATTGTTAGGTATGTCCTTATTGAAAAACCCTATATATATGAGTATATAATAGCAACCAGTTTAATAGATGAAAATGACTTTCAACCAAGTGTAGCTGATGGACAAAAAAAAAAATTCCCCAGAGTTTAAAATCTTTGCCACTAGCGGGAGCCAACCAGCCAACCCCAGATAGGCGTACTTTTACGATGTTAACATAAATACAACTGTGATTTGCAGGTACTTAAACTAAAAGCCAAGTAATTATTTCACTTTTCAGCGTAAACATTTAAAGATTTGGCCCCTATGCACATATTTACTATTCCCTTCGACTTTAGCCCAAAAATTTCATCTCTATATTGCAAAATGATAAGAAAACCGCATTTCAACATTCGATGAATAGAAAGGGACCTAGTGCAGTTCCTTGCGGTACCTCATATTCTCACTCAACTTCAACTGTCACAAATGTGCTTCATTGGTGTGACATTCCTTTATCAAAACAATTTCATTTCAACGGTAAAATACCCCAAAAACAAATACACCACACAGTACTAACCTCTAAATCACCTCCCATAGTATCCACTTTGGCCGCCATTATCCCATGTTTCCCGTGTAATTCTCGATTTCGAATACAATTTCCTTTCCACACCCGGAAAGTGTATTTTACGGCGAATTTCCTTTTGATTTTCCCACCGCAGCCGCCGACTACTGACAATCGATTTGACAAAACAAATTTTCCCCAAATCTCTCTGCCAACTGCCGAGTGTAAGCTACTCTGTTTTACAACAAAACAAACTCAAAACCGTAATTCAACTCAAAGATGCGGCTTCGGCTGCTGCATCTGTCAAAAATCACACAAAAAACCTTGCAGCGAATTATTTTTTTTTCTTTCTTTTCAAACTGAATTCACTTTTCTTATCTTATCACTCGAATTGGAACGAAAAGAAAAGAAACGAAAAAAAAAAAAAAAAAAAACGCAGAACACAAAACGAACTCCACCCGAATTTTCATATGCGAAACAGTGAGTGTAGAAAATTTCACCGGGAAAATCGCGCACCCAAAAGAATTTCGCTTTCGCCAAACAAAAAAAATTGGAAAAAAAAAAAAACAATTTCTCTCCCTTTTTGTTGTTTTTCTTGTCGATCGGAGATTTTTAATTTTTTTTTTTTTTTTGAGGCGAAGGACGAGGCAAAGGTCAATCGCGGGCTAATTTCGATCCTGGCGGGGGTCGTCGTCGTCGTCTTCGTCTTCAACTCTGTTTTTTACTCCACCGCGGTGTGTGTAAATAACAAAACGGGAAAAAACAATTTCTTTTTTTTGACTTTTCCCACTGAAACTTGAG
This sequence comes from Pocota personata, assembly GCA_963082735.1. NCBI lineage: Eukaryota > Metazoa > Arthropoda > Insecta > Diptera > Syrphidae > Pocota > Pocota personata. The sequence continues at coordinate 258,672,009 of OY720429.1, read as the reverse complement.
AGAAAGATTGCGTTTTTCTTCGGTGTTCCACCTGCGCGTAAATAACTCAAATTGGAGTGGAAATGCACTGCGCTATAATATTTGTTTAAACAATATTCTTCCCCCGTTAGACAGAAAGCAAAAGAAGAACAAAAAAAAAAAAAAAATAACTCAACACTGCAAAAATGTTTACTGATTTATCTGATTGCTGTGTGTATATGTGTGTGAGTTGTGTGGAATTTTTCACTTTTTCCTGTGTTTTGCGAACAAACTGCGAGGCGCTCTACCGTTAACAGTGTCCACACGCGGCGAATGCAGGAGAACGTCTGGTCTGGAGCGAGCGAGTTGTCGCTGCCGTGGGAAACACCTTGTGCGTGGTGGTACGAACGAGGCAGGCAATCGTTTGGTTGGGCGGTTGAAGCGAGAGGCAACGATGTGGACGGTTTGGCTGTTTGGTATCGATTTTCCTCTAGTTGGGCATTTCTAATGTGCCCAGTGACATCTGGCGGAATAGATTGTGAGTGTGGTGAGAGCGCATGTGCTGGGGAAATGTTGATACAAATGTGTTGCAGAAGCATGTTGATGGGATTTGCAGTGAGTGCTTTTGTGATGAGTGAAATTGTGGAAATGAGTGATGAGGGTGGCATTCGGTTGTTTTTAATAATTTTCAGTTGAAGGTTGTTTTTGTTTATTTTTTTTTTTTTGAAAATATGCCGAATGCTATTCATGGAGTAATATAGAAATATAATTTTTAAGAGAAAATAGCAGTTTAGTGGGGAGGTAAGCGACGCAATATTTGTCGAATGAAATCAAAATTTCTTTTTGAAAGACCAACTGGCAAAAAGTGTAGTTTGTGTGTTTTGCTTTTATCCTCTTATTCGAACCACTTGGACTCCACTAGGTGTACCTAAATAGCAGAATTTTTAAAGGAATGCATTCGCATAATTCAAATGTTTGATTGAAGCAATGGAATCACCATTCTTTTGAAGCCAGTGATTAAATTTTTAGTTTAGTTAGTTCTTAAAGACTTTTATTTCATTACAAAAAAAAAAAAAAAGATTCATTACATTTTTTTTTTTTTATAATTTGCACGTGTGAAAGGGGTTATTAATACCCTTACACTAATTTTAGGATACGGGCGTTTTTGAGGAAAGGGGGAGAGACAGAGAAAAAGACAGATTGGTGTAGTTCGTTTGACACTCAGCTGGTATTAAGTTTCAGTGTGCCTGTCCAGATAACTGGGGAGTATTTTTTTGATTCGCTGTTATTGTCGTTGCTTATGATTCACAGTATTTGTTTCCGTCCTCCTAATGTCATCATCACGATCAAGTTGCATTTTAGCCATATGACCACCCTACTGCCAGTGTTATGCCTTCACAGTAGAGTTGACTTAGCTTCGCAAGTGATCGACTTTTTTATTTATTTCATGCGAAATAAATAGATGATTCTTGACATCAGGATTCGAACCGTGAACCAACAGCGTGGCAGGCGATGATGTTACCACTACACCACGGCCACATCTGTATAAGTACAAGTACAAAGTGCGCCGTCTACCAGATTGACAGTAATATTTATATTTATAAAAGTAATATTTAAGATGATACGGCATTGAATTTAATAGAAAATATCGGATATTTACAATTTTATATACAGTGGCGAGCAAAATTGAACACAAATTTAATTAAAATTTATGTATTATTATGTAGGACTGAAAATTGGTACGGTATGCATATATATTTTTTAATATTATTTAAAAAAGGATGTATTCTATCAAATAATACAAAAATCTACTCAGTTAACCGACTTTCTTCATGTGATATATAACGAATAAATTGGGAACTCTGAAGTACTCAGTTTTGCACGATCTTGTCTTGTTTTGTTTTTAGCTTTATTCTGAAAATTTGTTAACAGTTGTAGGTACGCAATATTAGTTTTTAGTTATTTAGTGCTCGAAGTGATATTTTAAGGTATTATTAAAAAAAAATAGAACAAAATATTTGTTTTAATAGGAGCTTTTATAGGACAATGGGAAAAGTTACAAAAGATATTGAAAATAACATTGTTCTGTTGTCTAATAATGGCTGCAGTTCAACAAAAATTGCAAAACTCTGTAACGTGTGTCAGACAACAGTAATTAAGGTCCAAAAGAAGAAAAGCTGCAATCTCCAACAAAATGTAGGCGGAAGACCAAGGTTGCTAACGGATGGCGATGCTCGTGTCATGGAAAGGATGCTTAGAGCGAATATAGTAAAGACACCAAAGGCTGCCTCTAGGGCTATAAATAAAAACGTTAGTGAATGGACTGCCAGGAGAGCACTTAGACAAATCGGTCTTGTATCGGCAATCAAGCAGAAGAAGCCTGCATTATCTGACAAACATGTGAAAGCACGGCTAAAGTTCTGCAAAGACCACAAAAATTGGACGGTTGAAGACTGGAAGAGAGTAATATGGTCTGGCGAAACAAAAATTAATCGCTACCAGTCAGATGGCAAAGAATACTTCTGGCACAGACCTAACGAAAGAGTCCTCAAACACCAAGTTAAGGAGACTGTAAAGCACGGCGGAGGTAGCCTAATGGTTTGGGGGTGTTTTACTTGGTGGCATGTCGGACCCTTGGTGAAAATCGATGGCATAATGAAAAAAGAGGATTATCTTCAAATACTCCAGACAAATTTGCCGGATTTTGTTGAGGAATGTGCGTATCCCACTGAAGAGATTATCTTCCAGCAGGACGGCGACCCCAAACACACCGCCAAAATTGTCAAAAACTGGCTCGGTAACCAACTTTTTTCAAAATTACAATGGCTCGCACAAAGTCCGGATTTGAATCCGATAGAAAATTTGTGAGCCATTGTTAAACGGCAACTTCTGGGATACGAAAGTCCACCCACAAACCTAAACGAACTTCGGACTAGGGTTCAGGCGGAATGGGAGAAGATTCCAGACGAAATTATCCAGAAATTGGTAGAATCAATGCCGAAGAGGATAAAAAGTGTGAAAAAAACAAAGGGCTATGGACAAAGTATTAGAAGCTACTTTTTACCTGCAAGTATTAAAACGTGCAAAAGTGAATACTTTGGACTATGAACTATTTTTTTATTTTTTGTTTGTTAAGCTAATGGAAACTATATTATTTTTTTGCGTTTAAAACAAAGTTATTAAAGCCGTCTAAACAAATAAAATGAGTTAAATTAAAATACTGCACTTCTGATTTATAATTTATGTTATAACATTGTTTTTACATTTTTGGTACTCAGTTTTGCTCGCCACTGTATGTGTATACATATGTATATGTGAGTACTTTAAAAATCGCCTTCTATAACACACTTTCAGTGGGCAAAATCGCATCATCACCTCCTCGTGGTGCCCGCTGAATATCTATCTTTTGATAGTGAAATAACGATGAGCGTATGCTGAGTCGGGCGAATTGTGTGCAGTTGAACACTCGGACCTGTGCAACATATGTTTAACCGGACGAGGCATCTCTTGTTGACCTGATCGGCTGAAATATGCGTCTCAGGAGTCTAGCAAGAGGTTCTTAGAAGGAGGACGTGCGGCGGTTGAATTCTCTCGATGGAATCAACTGTGACGTCTACAGGCCAGCGAACACCTTACTTGAGCTACTTCGACGTATTTGGAGCTGAGGTCTGTAAGGATTTTCAATACTGGGTCAGGGTATTGGAAAAGAGATGTTGGCGGAGGAGCCCTTAATGGGTCAACGGCAGCGCTCATATCCCCGAAGTGGGTTACTGACACCTGTGTAACCGGCCCCTCGTCCTAGGGGTTACAAAAAAAAGGGACCTGGTCCTCCAGGTTGGGGGTTATGCCGTCGGGTTAACTTTCGTACCACGTAAAAAAAAATATGGTTACGAAGCAACAAACACCCTAGGATACGGATGATTGAACATTATACTTGAACAATGAAACTCACAAGTCAACACCGGAGGGACAAACTTTCACAAGTCTGTAAAACTACTCGCTTACGCCGACGACATTGACATAGTCGGAAGAACTCAACGGGCCGTCAGTGGGGCGTTTGCGAGTATTGAGACCGAGGTAGCAAAGATGGGTTTAGCGGTCACAATGAAGGCAAAACAAAATATATGCTGTCTGGTAAAGGAATTTGTCTACCTAGGCTCTATGGTGAGCTCCGCAAATGACACCAGTGGGGAGATCAAACGAAGAATTACTCTTGCCAATCGTACTCCTCCCCTATCTCGAACTATTACGGGAACTCTTTATAAGACGCTAATTATCCCAGTCCTGCTGTATGGCGCAGAGGCATGAACTTTATCAAAATCGGATGAAGATGTCCTTGGTTATTTCGAGAGAAAAGTTCTTCGAGTGATCTTTGGTACCGTCTGCATAAACGTCGAGTGGAGGAGAAGATATAACGATATAAAGATATAAAGATAAAACTTGGCCAGAAGAGTTTATATACAACGACTAAGATGGCTGGGTCATGTAGAGCGGATGGAGCCCAACGTTCCAGCCCGGAAAGTCTTCGAATCCACCCCGGATAGACGGCGCAGTAGAGGATGACCTCGCGGAAGGTGGCGCAAACAAGTGGAGAGGGACCTCAACCAACTTGGCGTGCGCAACTGGAGGCAGCTGGTTCACAACCGGGCTGGCTGGAGAGGTTTGTTGGTTGAGGCCCAGGTCCACCCCGGACTGTAGCGCCACCTAAGTAAGTAATTATAACACACTTTCTGTAACGAAATGCATTAGCATACTTATAAACTACACGGTGGCTGACATGAACTGTTACTAATTCAAATAGCTGTATTTTTTTTAATTGTGAATATTTGATATTGAATCCAAAGAATAAAATATTGAAAATTTATTCAAATTCAAGGCCACCTTTGGCACGAACAATTTCCTTGAGACGGTCAATAAATTTATCGCACGCTGCACGCAAGTGTATGCGTGCGAATGCGCTTCCATTCCCGGCGAAGCGGTAACTTGAGCGCGTCTGTTGTTTGGTATTTTTTACTCGTAGTGCCAACCTTGGCCTTAAAAATGCCCCAGACAGAAAAGTCTAATGGATTCGCATCGAGAGAATTCTACAGCCATTGTGTCGAGAAAATGAAGTGCGGAAAGTTTTGTCGCTGCCATTCTTGATTTGCTCTGGTTTTGTGGGAATTTGCAGATTCCTGTTTGAATGTTCAGGGTCTTTGGCCGAAATGTTTGCATGCCCATGGCTTCAACACAGCTTCCAAGACAGTTGCACGATAAAACATCGCGTTTATCTTAACGCCGCGGTACGAAAATATGACCGGAGACCGACCATCGGCAGTCACTGCGGCCCAAACCATCAAAAACGGTGGCGCTTGCTTCTGATAGGTAAACTCGATCATTTTGCTTATTGACAAGTTGCTAATTGGAAATGGTGCTTCATCAGAGAAGACATCGTTTGGCAATTGGCCACTTGCGTGCATGCGGATCAACTCCTTTGCTCTTTCCACTCTAACTCTGGTCAGGTGTGAGATATTGCACTTTTTGGAACTTCAAAGCCTGGAGTCCGAGCTCATTTTTTAACATGTGTTACATCTGTTCTCTGGATATGTTTAGTTCAGAAGCCATTTTTCTTCCGCTACTACGAGGATTTCGTTCAATTCTGGCCTTCACACTCCGAATGACTGTTGACGATGTTGCTGTCTTTTTCGGACCACCTCCATAGCGTTTTGCAATGCTGCCGGTTTCGTTGTAATGCGATATGGTACGATACACAAACATTTTGTTCACTTTCAAATTTTTCAGCTCACGAACAATAGCTGGTAGTGATTTTCCAGCGAAAAAAAGGAGCAATAACACTATTACGTTTGAATTCCATTGTCAATAGAACAAAAACTAAACACGCGATAAAAAAAAACCTTAAACACGCTTGTCAACATTGAATGAATTAGCAACTGTCAAATTTTTAGCGCGCTGTCATTTGTAGTTTGGCAGACACAGCGACGTGAAGTTGGTAACAGATAATGTCAGCCACCCTGTACATTCCAACCTTGGTCACCGTTCAGGATGTTGATTGCTTCATTTTCTTCTAATACGGACGACCCAAATCCAAATTGAGCATTGGACAAATCGCCATAAAGTGCATCACGTCTTCTCTTTCCTTTATCTTACCACTAAGTCCACTTTTCATTTCGAGAATATCTCCCACCCCGACTCCTGAATATGACTATCATCGACTTCTCCAAGATGACAAACAAGTTCCACGTCTTCTCCTCTTCGAGTCAACTACATACTTTCTATTGTGTCGCCAAGAAAGACAATGTCATCCGCATAAGCGCGGGGATCTCCTTTCGGTTAAATTGTGTTCCTCCATCTACGAGTACTGTATCTGTCATGTCATTGACCATGACGGGTGCTTACACGGGAGCCTATTTATTCATTGTGATTCCCCTTAGAGTAGTGGTTCTTGGTCAAACCAACGTGTGCTCCTTATGATTCGCATTAAGTCCATCAGTTCACCAAAGAGTCTGTTTCCCATAAGGAGGAGGCGACAGTTTTGAAGATTTGGGCAGTCGCAGAGCAAGTGTTTGATGGTTTCTATTTCTTCCTCATCCTGACAGCTCCTGCAATAGTCCGTAGAGTTTATGGCCATAGTGCCGATCTTCCCTTATTCAATTGTGGCCATAGGCTGCAGGATATAACACAATCACATCTCGATATCCAAGTGGTATTGGTTAGATCCCTGATCCTAAGATCTATCTTTCCTTTTACTACACGGATAGTTATATCTATTTGTATGTGTGTATGTTCTGTGCCTAGTTCTGGTCCTTTCCTGGCTAGTTCATCCGGTATCTCATTTCCTTCTATATCACTATGCTTTGGATTAACAACATTTACATAATGTCCTAGATTTTATGGTTTCGCTGTCCACTGCCTTAATAGCTGCTTGATCGTCCACTAAGTTTGTTATCCGAGATGGATTAATTTCCCTTGTGAGGATTGTCAACGCTGCTCCTATCAATGGCGAAAATTTCAGCTTGAAAGACACTGCATTCATTTGGGAGCCTGTATGAGGTTATTAATCTTTAGAGACGTACAGAATACTCCAGCTCCGGTTCCTATTTCTATTTTAGGCCCCCCAGTGAAGAACTGGATGTCTTGTTAATTTATTAATGTGTGGACTCTCATTCTTGTCTTTTGGGAATAAGGATGGGGTCTGAGTTGGGGTCAATAAAACCGTACTTATAGAGTACGGATGCATGACCATAAGAACCTTGTTTCCAAAGACCGGATTTTTCAAGCTGGATTGCGCTTTTGCATGCCAGTCCTTTTACGCACTCATAAAAGTGAAGACGGGAAAGTATTATTTCTAGCTTGCTTGAAGTGTTGATCGCAGTGCTCCTGTTACTCCTATACATGCTAGTCTTTGTACCTTACTGAGGTTGTTAAGATCTGATTTTTTCCATTCCATTCCACCATACCAGTGTTCCATAGGTAATGATCGCTGTGCATATCCAATGGGTTATACCTATGCGGTCGCATTCCCCAGCATGTACTAAAGGTTTTCTTGCATGCGTAGAACGCACATAGTGCTCTTTAGGATTTCTTAATGATTGATTCGACTACATGAGAAGCTGTCTCCATGGATTTACCTTTAAGGTAAGCGTATTGGGTGTTACATAAGGTATGTTCATTAAGTAGACCTCTCACTTCTAATCAATTAATCGTTCCACTATTTTCAAAAGAAAGGAGAAGAGATTTATTGGTCTAAAATCGTTTGCGGTTGAATAGGTAGGTTTTCCTGCCTTGGAAATGAATACTACTTTCACCTATCTCCAGTTGACTGGTATCTAAGCTTTAAGTAGCTTGTGTGTACAACCTTAAGCCAGGGCATGATTATGAAAACAACCTCAGAGCCTCTTCTAGCCAGTTTGTCAGCATTCTCATTCCCCGTTATACCTACCCTCAAGTCCAGAGACCTAGCATAGTTTTACTTCTTGCTATATGCCATGAACTTTACGCACTTCGCGACAACATTTTACAAGCTTCGACTTCACCTCTATAGCAGACATGGGTTTTATAGCCGCCTGACTATCGATGAAAAAGCTGATATCATCACGTGGTATTGTCTTCATCACAGTCTCACGGGCAGCAATTTTCTCTGCTAGGACCTCCGCCTGAAAAACACTGTTCTGGGAGTCTGATTTAATTAGGCTCAGTTTGTTTGTCCGCACCCACGCCAATATCCATCTTGGACCCGTCAGTATTGATAGCTTTGGTTTGAGTGCTTGGTATCGTGGCATTTACCCTTTCGTCCCTGCTCGGGAATGAACAAGAGAATTATCTTTAAAAGTCTAGGTAGGGTACTGTATAGTCAATAGTTACTACATCACCTATGTAGGTATTTATTTAGGATCCGGGTAAGTCCCGTCGTGCTTGGCTTCTAGACATTTGTTTGACTGATTTTCAGAGCATTTCAGGCTGCAGTTTCTTTCGTTATGTTGCCAGGCTCTTTTTCCTACTTAACTTTGGCCTTGTAAATTGAACATGCCTTACAGTTCAACTGGTCTATGACAAGAGTTCTCGAGTTACTGGCTAATATTTCTTTTCTATTTCTGACTGAAGAGGTTGGCTGAAGAGGTTAGGGGAATATTATATTTAAGAGCAGCTTTTTTCAATGTTGGAAACGATACATGTCTTCTTTTTTTTTAGTTTATTGAGAAGTGTACAAATGCAGCACAAACAGAGTACATTTTATTTGTGTGGTAAGATACAGCGGACATGAAGAAAATAAAATGGCTGACCTGCTAGCCAGAACAGTATCTGAATCCAGCTGCACGATGCCAAGACCATTCTGTGGATTACCAGTCAGTACGACAAAAAGCTGTGTAAGAAACTGGCTAAAGTAAAAACCGCATCATTACTAGATGGAAACTGAAGATAATAGTCAGCTCTTACAGCTAACTAGTAGTCAGATTCAAAAAGCCACAACATTCCTCACAGGCCACTGTGGAGTTAAAACCATTTCATGGCTGCAAAATGTGCAACAAAGACGAATAATCAGCAAAACATATCTTATGTTACTGTGACTGTCTAACCAGAACACGTCATCGTTACTTCGGCAAATTCTACTTTGAAGCAACTACCTCACTCAAGAATATAGTCGAATTCATCATCAACTCTGGCATCTTGAATGAGCTTTGAGGTTAGACTAATTCACAATATTGTAATATGCGAGCTACGGCTCGAGTAGATAAAACGCTATTCTGTGAGATTATTTCTTTATTTTCTAGTCTATAGAACAACTCAAGTTCACACTATACTGTTCTTCGCCTTATTCTTTCCTTACAAGGTCTCTTTCTTTTCAAATCACTTTATCTCATTTCAATTACTTAATTCACAAATCCAAACTAATTACTTCTTCTTCTTAAATCTCAACTTTCAATTTATCACAAAATTACAACTTCGGCTTATCACTTTTCCAATCTCTTCGTGCGGTTTGAAACCCAACTGCTTTGCCTCGATCGCCATCTGTCCTTATATAGTCGCATTTCTGATAGCCAGAAACTTCTAGCAAATTCTTCGACCTCTGGAACAAGAAAATTCTGATGTAATAATTCCAAGATGACAGCTGCAGCCAATAATCTCTTGCGGTTATAATTCTCTCTTAATTCCGCGACGTCGTCTTAGACATAATCTGTACACGAACCTCGACTGAAAAGACACTTCGGAATGTGTTGCCTGTTTGAGGGCGTAGTTATTATGCTACATTATGTTACAATATGCCCAATAGTAGCCGTAGTGATAAAGTGACCAGATCTCACCTCAACCAACAATCTACAATCTACACCGGGTAGCTTGTATCTTTTAGTACCTACTCCACATGAACGCAGACATCTACCTTAGGCATTGCGAAGAAAGTCGCTGCATTTCCAAGTATCTATTCAATAAAAAAAAAAGTGAAGAGACATGATCTTGAGACACTTTAAAACTCTCACTGGCTCAAAATTATAGTCACTTAAAGTAAACTTTAAAAAGATGTTAGCACGTAACAAAGTCAAGATTAGTGTTTTCCTATTTATAGTCGACATTAATCCACTTTATAGTTATCAGCTCGCGCTAACTTTAAAACCGCTACAAGTACATTTTAGACTTTTAACCATCTGTCATCTGTCATTTTTTTCAAATTCAAATTTCTGCCAATCAACGGATGTAAACAATCAACAAATGTGTTCGATTTCTGTTCGATCTGTCAAATTCATTTAAATTTGATACAACATTATCCCTTAAACTGTGTTTTTGTTCTCAAACTTTAAATTGTTGGGTTTGTTTGTCTAGAATTTGCTGTAAGTCATTTCTAAGGTCGATACTAGTCGTTGGTAGGTTAAAAATTGTTTATAATTCAATTCAAAGTTAAGTGCTGACCTTAAAGTTAAAGGGCTGTTACTTAGTGGCTACTAACATTCTTTAAAATCAGATAAATTTAATTTTGCGTTACTTGTTCCAAAAGTAAGTGATTTTACTTAATTCGTGTCTAATCTAATCTTACTTGCAGATGAGATTTATCTACTAAAGGGTGATTCATCGTGAGGTTTGATTTATAATGTAAAATAAAACACATAAATTTGAAAGTGAACTTAAAATTTTTATTATCGGTTAAAAGAACAATTCATGGCATTTACTTTTTTAAAAATGATATCATGTAAATGTTGGCCATGACTACGTCTGAGGTGGTCCATTCTGAAGGTCCAATTTTGGGCGACTCGTTCGAGCATAGTGACTGGTATCTCGCGAATAACACGAGTAATGTTGGCTTCCAAAGCGTCAATCGTAGCTGGCTTATTCTTGAAGTCCTGAGACTTTACATATCACCAGAGAAAATGGTGCAAAGGTGTGATATTGCACGATCTAGGCGGCCAATTTACCGTAGCAAAACTTGAAATTAAGTGCTCACCAAAATGATTTCTCAACGAGTCCATTGTTTCACGCGCTGTATGGCTCGTAGTGCCGTCTTCTTGAAACCAGAGCTCACCGAGACCATCTGCTTGAATTTCAGGAGGCACATAGTCCGTTAACATGGCGCGATAACGGTTACCATTAACGGTAACATTCTGATTTCCCTCATTTTTGAAGAAATATGGACCAATGATTCCACCAGCCCATAAACCACACCATACCGTTGTTTTTAATTTATGCAATGGTAGCTCTTGGTACTCTTCGGGTTGCTCATCAGCCCAAATACGGCAATTTTGTTTATTAACGTATCCATTGAGCCAGAAATGGGCTTCATCACTGAACAAAATTTCACGATAAAACATCGGATTTTCATTGAGTTTTTCCAGAGCCCATTCACTGAAAATATGACGCAAATTCAAGTCGCCTGGCTTCAACTCTTGCACAAGTTGAATTTTGAACGCTTTTAGGCCGAGATCCTCACGTAAAATACGCCAAGTTGTCGAATACGAGAAGCCAAGCTGCTGAGGACGACGACGAATCGATTCGTCACGGTCTTCGCGTACACTCTCAGCTACAACTGCTATAGTCTCTTTACTGCGTGCTGGATGTGGTCTAACCGGTCGAGTAATGTAAACTGGGACTCAAATTTGCGAATGGTATTGGCAATAGTGGTTTCAGTAGGTCGATTATGCGCACCGTAACTTCTTCGAATCGCACGAAAAACATTTCTCACAGAACGCTGATTTTCGTAATACAGCTGAACAATTTGGAGACACTGTTGTGGTGTGAGTCTTTCCATTATGACTTGCCAAACGATACTGAACAAAAATGACAAAGCAGTTTGATAGGAGTCACGCGTGATCTGTCAAAAAAAGCCAATTGAAAATCAAACCCCACGATGAATCACACGTTATATCACCACAATGCATCCGCATTTTCTCCTTCTACATCCGAAAGGAAGTCATCAAATTCGATGCTTGTATACTTACGATTAATTCGTTTCATCTGATGTTAGTCAAATGTCGTCAAAATCGGTCGAACCAACTTATATCCAACGATTTCAAAAAGCTCTTCCCCATCATTTAATCCTTTAGCCATTATTATCTCGACGTGCACTTCGAAATTTGCCTAATTAATTAGTATTTTCTGTAATGGACTTCACCTTGTGAGGTGCATCGAGAGGTTCATTCATTGCGGTCTTCTTGTGTAAGCAATGTTCTGTGCACTACCGTTGGCTGCGCCTGATTCTGATCCTTTCTGACAGGACCACAAAATCTCTTCACTGCACCCATTGAAAATTCATTCATGTTATGCATAATTTCGACGTTAATCCTGTACAATTCACAAGGATCCCTTATTTTACTTAGCCCATTGAAAGCCATTAAATCTCTCTCTGAATACGGATTTCGTATTTTCATTATTTTACCTCTGCAAAGCAGCTGGGAATGTTTACCTTTCATTTCGACTGCGTACTGAACAATTTCTGAAAACAACCTCAGACACGAAAAAAATAAGAAGAAAGAACACCAAACCGTTTTATATCCTATTAAAGCCTTCGCTCACCGGCTTTGTTAACATAAAACAACATCGGTGAGCACCACATTACGAGTACCGAGCGACTTATGGGAATGTGGAAGCACTAGACTTCGCGCGGCAGTGTACTCGTACGTCTATCTACATACCCACATGACGAAATCAATTATTTATTGAACGGCAGAATGATAAATGATTGCGCCATTAAGCTTAACATAAATAAAAATTACCGAATGCATTAATCTTGCTGTAAGCAAGGAAGGTGTGTGTAATTCTTTCCTTTTTCTCACACTGATGGTGATGGGCGACCCATCTCTGCATTTTCGTTTCAATCGATCGTCGAATTTGAATGGAAGATAATTTCGCAACAACGACGATGCCAGGTGAACATCTGAGTCGGGCTTGAAATGAGCATAATAATTCGTCCCTTAAGGCTATTTTCATTTTCTCTACCCCCTGGTCGATTGGGTAAACAGAACGCCTTCGTCGACTCGACTCGACTATGGACGGACGATGCGGAACTTTTTTACACCCCTAAATTTGCCTCAGTTTCAGGTCATGCATGCCTTTAAATGTATCTGACAGTTACGCAATAACGTACACACTGGGTATCTGAAAGGTTCTGTAATTCACTCAGCCTGGGGTTCCGGAGTTAAATGGAAACATATAACTCTCGCTGTGTAAGTAGACCGGGCGGTGAGTACTGCACAGTCCTTCTCAGTCCTGGTCAATAATTTTCACATGCAAAAATAATAACGCACAGGAAGAAGTTAAATAAAACACAATCAACCCTCATTACATCTTCCGGACCTAGGTTGGGTTTTGGGGGAGAGAGCGAATGTTCTACTCGTATGTACAATTGTGTGCGTGGAGACGGTTCGTTACTTTCAGGACAACACTGTGGCAGCCGTAAATTGTGGTAAGTGAGTGGTAAAATATCCTTAAATTGACATGTCAAGGTAAGTGCTTCTGCCTACGCATACCCATATGTGGTGGTTGTTGGTAGGACGTACACCTTTGTCCAGAGATAAATTGAGTTTGGTGTTTTTTTTTTTTTTTTTTTGTCCCCTCCCCCGTTTTCCTATTTTCCCATCGCTAAAGATTAGGAGGACAAATTTATGGTTGATAGGAACTACCAGATGACTTCTTAATTGAGTGCTGCCTCTGTTCATATTGTTTGCTTTAAATTAGGATATTATGTTGGTTAGCAATTGGGGACTGCTCCTGCTGTTGTCATAGGGGAAGAGGTACCATTTGTTTTACTTATAACCTTCAACAAGAGTAAAATGTTAATTATAATAAATAGTTTATTTAATTTTAATTAAAAGTTTCACGTTTGGAAGATTGGCGTTCACATGGGAGTGAATTATTATATTTAAGGCGTAAAAAATGCGTATGAAATGCCCAAGGGTCGTAGACTTTACATCCCACACTTAATCGATCCCGAAGGTTAATTTAGGACGATGTATAAGAAATCGTGCTCGAACAATTTTTGCACCCTCGGGATTTCGACTTTGGAAATTTTCAAATTGCGGAATTGGTAGCAAAAAATCTTTCTTGCGCTAAATATAATTACTATTACAATTGTTAGTTACACTTACCAATACTAAGTTTGCTTTTCCCCATCTTTGGCATACTGTTAGATCAAGATGAAATTAGGGTCTTGTCATCGTCAAAACTAAAGACATTGTTGTCTGTAGAAACAGAGTTGGTGAAAGTGTGGAACCCTGAGGTACTTCAGCATTTACAGGAATTTTTGGAATACATACCATCGACCACAACTTGAATTGATATAGCTGTTATGGTAGTTCAAAGGAGGCTAGCTTGTTTATTCGGGCACTATACCAAACCCGATCGAACGCTTTTGAGATGTCTAAGGTTGCGAAAATCATACTGCCGGTCACTTATCAGTCCGTGGCCTTCCAGACATTTGATTATATCAGCATTGATGGTTTGTCCATCACTTCAGAGAGCAAGGATAACAGCGCTTTGCCTCTGTGCAATCCAGATGATTCGACCTCTGTGATAGTTGGTGGCTCCCCTTGTGCCGGATCTAGTGTCGAATTGCCTGAGAACATAATAGCAGAGTGACTCATTCTATGTAAACATTACCAGACGACTACCGAATCACTGTAGCGTATTTCGAGCAGAAATTGCGGCAAACCGTGAAGCTGCGGCTTGGCTTTCAATTAAAGTGTGTAGAGGGTAGCGCTATTCTACTATATAGAGATTGTCAGGCAGCGATAAAAGCCTTGGAATCGCCGACAATACGATCCAAGTTGGTAAAATAATGCCGAAGGTCCCTTAATGAGGTATTTGCGACATTTCTCTATGCTAGATTCCAAGACACAGCACCTTTCCAGGCAACCGCATGACATGAGCTGGCAAATGAGCATAAGGGTCGGAGCTTCACAGAAAATAAAGCTCTGCTCTATTAGAACCGATAAAGTTCCGCCTCGATACTGAAGTTAGAAAAATGGCAAACAGCAGGTGGAATAGTACGAGTATCAGTACTTGTCTTTCGTCGAAACAGATCTGGCCTAATCTAGATCTGAAGAGAACGAAAGGACTTATGTCTATAAATAGGAAACGCTCAATGGAAGTCCTCAAGGGACACTAGACATGCTATTAGAATGGGTGTCCCCTCCAATGATGTAGAAGCTGTTACTCACATTTTGTGCACCTGTCGTGACTTATTAATGTTGAGAAAGAAAACCCTAGGGGAATACTTCTAATTGGTCAGGCTTAATATTTACAAAAAAGATATAGTCTTGTCTATGAATCTGCACATAGATGCGGAACAGAAAACTGTTACTGCCGCAACGGTTACCGATTCTTATCTTCCTTCAGGAAGAAATTAATCATGTAGTGTTCCCGGTACCGGAAAGAAGAAATGGTTCTTCTTGTGGTATTACAATGGACATATCCTTGGTCTAAGTGTGTTCCTGTCTGTACAGGGACAACGACCTAAACTAACCTAATACGTCCTATTTCACCAGAGGTGGGAATGAGGAGTGACTGAAGTTGTTGCTTATCACTTTTTCCATTGACAACTTGGACAGTCTAGAATCTTGTTAATGCCTCTCTCACTGTAGTTCTTCTTCGTGGAATCGACTTTTGTAAAATACATATGTTTCGGAGTCTGACGAAACTAGATGTTGTTTGCTTTATTCGATTGGAACGCCTTTGTCTATAGACTCTGTTCTTGGCAGCAATATAATTTCTGTTGAACTACGGTTTGCTGTGCTGATGGAGAATGTCCAGTTCGATTCCGACAGGAATTATGTCAGTGACAGCTTCGATTCAAACATTGACATCAGTGCTCCTGAAACATCTCACAGCTCATCCCAGTTAGGTAATTTTTAATTCCAAATCAGGCGACTCCCACCCTGTTTCGCTATCATTGATGTTAAAAGCGGGTGTAGTGCTGATATTAGGGCATGGTTCGAATTTCCAAAAGTGGCAATTACTTTTATGATTTAGCTATTAGGCTCCGAGTATTTCTGAAATAACCTGGGTTGTCTGGAAATGATGTTGATGCAATGGACAGCAAAGGCTTTAGATTGTCTTCTTGCATCATCAGTTCTATTCGAGTATCTCTGCCATTTTGAGTTGGGTTTGTTGAAGTCATCTAGGACAATAATTTCGGCCGTCGGGTAATGCATTTGTGTCCAATCGACCTTGTTGGCCGCCATTCGGTGAAAGGTGAATGGAGCGCAACAACTTGGTGGAATCGTGAAATGAAGATCTCAGAAATGTTTGTCAATCCCAGACACCAATCGGTCTATCAAATTGCACACATTCATTTACAGACTCTTCATAGGCAGCTGGAGATCGGAAGGTTTACAAAATCGAGATCCACCTCTCCACTGTAGATACGACTACCCTTCTGTGGCCATTTACACGTGTATGTAAATCTAGAGCTTAGCTTCTGACAATTAAAAGAAAAGCCATAGTACGGGTGGCGCAAAATCGTCTCTTTGGTTTAAATTCATCATAACTTTCTTATTTTAATATTTTATTTTATGTTCCTTTTCAGAATTTGCAAACATTACTTGGGGAATTTAATATGTAATGATACACAACAGAACAACCAACAAAAATCCTCGAATTTTATGGCACCCACAGTGCCAACATTAAATCCTCGGGTTGCATGATAGTGTGTAGGATAGTCCAGAAACATCAACAAGGAGACGTTTTGGTTCAACTCGCGCTATCGCAGAGGTCCAGAGGAGTGCAAGAATTCAAGCCGACAGACCACCAACAATCCGATGCTGGTAGTCTGTCGGCTTTAATTATGCCATTTCGTTGCGGCAAAAAAGTACGAGTAGAGTAAAATCCCTCACAAAATTGTTGATAATAAGCGATGAAGCCCATTTCCAAATAAATGATTTCGTTAACAAGCAAACAAAATCAGCGACAATTACAAAGGATCATTGGCCCATCTTTCTTTGAAATAAAGCAGGTGCCGCAGTTACCACCAATGCTGCTCAATATCGGACGATGTTGGACAAATTTTTAAAGCCAGCTGTGTAAAACTACCCAGAACTATAACGCATACTGTAAGGGATACAATGGTTCTGTTACGAGATATCTTCAAAGAGCGCCACTCCCGACTATTTTCTTTGGTCCTATTTGAATGATAATACTACGCAAGTCACCATTCCCCCAATTGAAAACCAATGAAATCCGTGTCATAACACCTGAAATTTTGCGGAAGATGATGGAAAATGTGTTGAAGGAGCACGAATGCGTGAAGCAGAAAATGACCACCATTTGCATGACGTAATCTTTCACGTTCAGGTCAATAAAATTCCCCATTACTGTACCTAAAAAAACAAATATAATTTACTCTGAATTAAAAAAGTTATAACGATTTCAAACCATAAAGTTCATTTTGCGCCACCCTGTATAAAAACAAAATTTGTTTAATCGTTTCTTTCAATATTTTCTGGAAGGCTTTGTTTATTTTTAAGTTTTTTCCCGGCTAGTATTTAAACCAACACTTTTCACCAGCAGTTCCTTTGGGGTTAAAGTGGTTTGGAGTTCAGAATGTTTTTCGTCCTTGTGTTAGCAGTAGACGGGCTTGATGCGAGTAAGTGACAGTTACTGCAATAGAATACAGCTATCCATGAACTGATATAGTCCGATGAAATAATTAAAGGAATATTTGGAAGCAGCCTATGTATCCAAGTTTGTTCACAGATGATGACCATGATCAAGAGGGCTGTATGTTAGCTTGTTGTTTCGAAGGTGTAGGTTCAAGCACCAGCCTTTCTTTCATATAAAACAATAATGGCTAAGACCAGACAGCCACACGCGTGTTATTAAGAGAATATAACTTTTTGTAATCTCTACACTCAAATACTTTCCTATCTCTTTTTTTTTAGCTCTTACTAGCTGTCGCCGTACAATTGATATTAACTGTACTCGTATGTTGGGAGCTTTTTTCGTCCAGTTACAAGGAAATTCTCATATGAAATGTAGCTAAAGACATTCTTCGATGAGGCGAAGTACACACTGGTGCACGCGAAAGTTCAAAATGAAACATACAGGAAAGTTACAATCTATCTGGAACAGATCGAATGATAACCTTTTCGTCATCCTCCAATCCATCCCTAATAATGTGGGCGTGTCATTCTGAAATATTCAATTCAAGCTGAATAAAATGCTTATCTTTCTAGTCAGAGTATACTTCCGCGACTTTTAAGAGATTTTATCCGAAATACTGATTTTATAGTTTCTTCTTATAAGAAAGTGGGCGTGGCCGTAAACTATTTTTTACCAAAGTTCATGGATTATGGTTATACTCGTATCTTGAAAATAGGGTTATCCGAAAGTAGTTTTAAAAAAAGCAATATAATTTTTTTTTTTAATAAAACGCTCCCAAAAAGTAGGCGTGGCATTATACAAAGTATGGAGGAGTTGTAAGGTTTCAGTTTCTAATTAAAATTTTGAAATTTTTTTGTTTACACTTGTTCTGCTTCGGGTTCTAAAATGTGTCCCTTACATGTAGGATGAGAATGGGAATTAAACTCGTTGCATATGTTCGGCCAGAGCCGGAATCACATACTGTTCTCTAGGAAGAATTTTCTTTGGTCTCTAGTTAACACAAACCTCTTCGTCAAAGGTATATCAGCTATAATTGTGTTTCGAACGATTCTGTCTGAGCCACACTATTTACCTACCTAGCTGCGGGGCCTTCTGCTCAGGTCAGTATAGCACTTCGTTCATTAGGTCATCTTCATCTTTAGAGTACGCTACAGTTAACAAGATTTACCCTAAAATTTGCTATATGCTCTCATACATACATGAGCATTCATTGACGAACATACAGCCTATTTAAGAGATTCGTATCTATCGTCTAAGATAGCTAGGACACGAGCGCATCAGCCCGAAGAGACTTCATTCCAGAAGGACAACACATTAAAGGTAGTTCTTTCCTTGGTTATACAGAGTAAGCTTTTCGTTCTTCACTTGGGCCTACTCGTAACAGTGATTTTGAATACTTATTATTCGTCTGGTGAATTCCAGGATTTGCATACATAGATCTTTAATTTTTTAGCTCATATCGCAACCTCGTTACAATTTTGTTTCCAGCAGACCGAATCTGAACTTGAATCTTAATTGTGTACTGCTGGAGTTCACATTGCTGTCCTACATGTGTATCTTGATCTAACCATTTCATACTCGTATGTACTTGTTGAAATGCTATCGTACCCATCTGTTCTTTTGATGGAGCTCTGTTTGTGCTTCGGCACCTATCAGTATGGCAACGAGCTCTACTTGAAACCCAGCTAGGAGTGGTTCCAAATGGGTAGCTAGACCAATCTATAAGAAACTGAAGGCATCTGGGTAAGGATCGAGATAGTCGGAGAGGCTTATAGTTTAAGGCCCATGTCCACCCGACTGTAGTTCCATCAAAGTTAAAGGAAGCTTCAACAATACAAATGAAACCAGTTGTCGATTGCTCGATTTAATAGTAAAAAGTTTGCATGTTAGACTACTGACTGTCCTAAACATTATTTGGTGCAGTAGTACAATAACCAAGTTCGTGAGCAACTGGTTGCTTTAGCTCCTCGTGGTGATACTCAAGTTAGCTTAAATTGGCAGCACTGGCGGCATAATACCAAGCTAGGAACAAATGGTGGCAGTCTCGGAAGAAACAATTTGCCTTCAAAATGGATTCCATACTTTGGATACGAAATGATCTCACGTTGATAACTTTTTGCTATCATTTCGGGACAAAGATTGATTTCTATATTATGACTCTGGTAAGTTTTTAAGATTGTGGATGGAGATGGGCATTTGCATTGCTTCTCGCACGGATAGATGAAGTAAAGCTAGCCATACACCATATCATTTAACTGATTATAACAGACAATGTACGATACATCGAAGTATCATTTTCCACATAATTGCAATGTGGCATCTCCATGCAGCGCAACGGCTTGCTGACTTTAATTGAAATTCCCCTCACTCGAGTAATTTTTTTAACACGAAAAAGTCCAAGCAATTTAAACGTAATTTTTCAAAAATGTCACCCCACACGTCCAGTCGAGCAACCTTTTGCCCGTCGGCTTAATCCATCGAACGTCAATTATCCAACACAACATCAATTAACCATCCGCGGTCGGTCAAATGACGGTCGTGGTGGTGGGGCTGGCTTGCGTCCTTTGTTTATCCATCCCTTTTTTTTTTCTGTTCACTATCCCTTTATTCTTATAACGTTCCAGATGTGCATACTACGTGCGTGTACGAGTATGCTTGCTAACCATTTTTGTGAAAATTTAATTAATTTTCTTCACCTTCGGGCGATTGTTGTTCTGTGTTCTGCCTGGTAGTGGTCAGTGGTTCTATAAAGCCGTCCATGGTTGACATGCCACTCATCATGCAACATGCCAATGTTATTGCTGGATTGATATGATATTATTCCTGCGTAATTACAGAGTGCATCACGGGAACATAATTTAAACAACAAGGCGGGTGTAAAAAAAAAAAAAAAAAATAAACCGCCATCACTGTCCAGGAGTGGATAGATGGATCCGTTGCAGGTTATGACACTGCCCTCAAAGACCCCCGGTTGACAAATGCCTGATTGATGCCTATCGCGAGTGGCATATCGCTCAGAGTATATCACCCGCAATGACAGATTTCCTAGTCCTTTTTTTATTGTTTTAATTACACACCGCATCACCGCATATGTCATTATTCCAAAAACAACATAAAAAAGAAAATTGTTGTCACTATTTTTTTTTTTTGGTGAATGATGCATCTACGTATCTAACCACGGTTGATGAAATGTGGCTCGACTACAGAGTGTGCGGGCTTAAATGATGTCAGATTGTCTGTCTGTCGTGCAGTCTGCACGCATCGGAGAGTAATAACTAGTAGAGTTGTCTACTACTGCTGTGTGTCAGGCTGAGGTTTGGGGTTTGGTTTGGTCTGCAGTTTTACAACTGACAGCATGAAGTAGAAGTATACCTCATAGTGCACTACTGCGGTGTTGTGCAAATTGAGGAGGAGTCGTCGCCACTTCCATTTCAGTAATAACTTTAATAATTTGTGGCAGAGTCGTTGGGTATGCATGAATAAATCTATGATCTCTTAATCACTGCTGCAGCTACACGAAGGGTAGTTTAGTTTTTTGCTTTTATACATAAAATGGTTTGGTAAGTCTATCCGAGTGAATCTGGTTGAATGTACTTATGGCTTAATGGCTTATGATTGGAATGAGTCTCTGAAACAAGATGGTCCTGTGATTTCCATAGAGAGACTGTTAAAATTATTAATGACTAAGGGGCTCTTTTTTTATGAAAGTTCTTTGAAGAGCTTAAGCAATACCCTGCTCATAAAAACGTTCTTCAAAGAAATTGGCTAAGCATCTTGAATAATCGACCTAAATCAACTGATGCACGAAGAGTGGTAAGTTATAGTAATCAGTCCTAAAAAGACGGCTTAAAGCGAATCAAATGAATCTGCGCTACACAGATTCAATTCTTTTGATATGGACATCGTAAAAAGGCGATCATACTCGAGAAGGAGCCTTACAAAGGTAATATTGAGGGACTTTGAAACTTCCTTAGACCAGCGTTTAATAAAACCCCGTGCTGAGTTGGCCCTGCTTATAGAGTTATCATTAGAGAACGAAAGATAATTTCACAATCACAGATGAAACCCAAATCACATATTAAAGTGACTGAGGGTACGAGCTCACCACGAATGATGTAGACCCTAGGAGGTGGTGGAGGCGTTTCCGGGAATTTGACACTTGTCCACATTCAATTCTGAGAAATTTTGTTAACACCAGATGAAGTACATATTCAAGTCTTTCTGCAATAGGCGGGAGTCAGCAATAGATGATATGATGATGATGATTTCCATGTCATCAACATAGACGGATAGATTTGAGTCCATGATGAAACATTCGGCATCATGTATATCCTCGCGAAGGCAGGTGTTTGACCCTCAAACACAATTCTGAAGGAATTATATTGCGAGGGGAACTCTAATGAGGAAATACGAATAATACCTTTCCTATGGAGTGGGACACAATAGACCATTAGGTCGCAGTGCAAGGCAACACTACACAGTGATAATAACAAAAATAGTTAGGATAAAGATAAATGGTCCAATATGGCTGCCTTGAGGGACCCCCAAAGTTGCTATAATAGGATTAGATACTACAGATATAAAACAGATGAAATAAACCTCGTTTGAAAATCTAAAGCTTTCAGCCTAAAAAGAATAATTAGGTTAAGAATTTATCAACTTCACCTCTATTCACCAATACGCAGAGTGTATTTGATACAAAATCAGTCGAGTTACTGGTTGTCGACCTGTCCATAAGGAATCCGTGCTGCTTTGTAGAAAAGATTGACTTGCAGTGAAAGAACATTGAATCATACACGATGTTTTCAAAGATCTTGGGAATGCATGAGAGTTTATCAATGGGTCGATAGTCATCCAACAAGAGGTGCCATTTTAAATTTCACGCCATTGTTGAACTGTCAACATTCAACTATCATTGCGATGACTTTTGATAAGTAAAAACTAGGAGGTTATTAAATATGGATCGATACACACTTGCACAACGTGTTGAAGTAGTGAAAATTCATTATAAAAACGGTGAGAATATTGCGGCAACGTTTGGTAAAGCACTGGTCATCATCAAGCGCCTTCTCGCACAGCTATAGTGAATTTAATCGATAAATTTGAAAGTCTCGGATAGGTTAATGATGTGAAGACTCCAACTCGTGTTCGTCCGGTAAGATCAGTCGAAAATATTGCCGCCGTAACTGAGAGTGTGACTGAAAACCCAGGTGTGTCCATTTCGAGACGATCACAGGCACCGCATTTTTGCCTACATGCTTATAAGGTCCAGTTGACACAAGAATTGAAGCCAGCAGACCACGAACAACGGCGTACTTTAGCTGATCGGGTATTGGAAATGAATGAAGAAGATCATGATTTTTTACACAAAATTATTCTGAGTGATGAGGCTCATTTCCATTTGGCTGGGTAAGTACGAGGGCAGTTCGATAAGTCAGTGACTTTGATGCAAAATGGCGCTCGGATCGCATAGAGGATTTTTTTCTGACATCTTTTTTTCTTTCTCGGCATAGACAAAAAAATCAAATAGATCTATCAAACACTTAGCTTTTTACAGTGATCGAAAGAACTTTGGTTTGTGAGATTTGGCCAAAATGGGGGAAAAAAAGTGAGCTTCGTGTTTTAATAAAGCACTACTTTTCGCGCGGTAAAACCATTAAATAGACTGAAGACAGACATAAAAAATATTTGGAGATTCTGCTCCCTTGCATGGAATGGTATACAAGTGGTTCACTGAATTTCGTTGTGGTCGTACGAGCACAAAAGACGCTGAGCGCCCCGGACGTCCAAATGACGTCACAACGGAAGAAATGGCCGTGGTGTAGTGGTAACATCAACGCTTGTCACGCTCTTGGTTCACGGTTCAAATCCTGATCTCAACAATCATCTATTTATTTATTTCGACTGAAATAAATAAAATAAGTGGATCAATTGCGAAAGCTTAGTCAACTCTACTGCGAAGGCATAACACTGGCAGTAGAGTGGTCATATGGCTCCCCAGTTATCTGGACGCCACCCTTGGAGTTTACTGAAACTTAATACCACCTAAGTTTCAAACCCACTACACCAATCTTTCTTTCTCTCTCTCTCTCTCAATTTCTACAAACGCCCGTGTCCTGAAATAATTTAATGGTATTCATATCCCATTTGGCGCGCGTAAATTATAAAAAAAAAAAAAAAAAAAATCCACGATATTGTATTGGACGATCGCCGGGTTAAGGTTCGTGAAATAGCTGAGATTGTAGCAATTTCAAGTGATACCGTCATTCGAATCCTGCATGACCATTTGGTCATGAATAAATTATCGGCCGCGTTTGCTGACGGTGGACCAAAAACGGATTCGGGTGAAGATTTCAAAACAGAATTTGGAACTCTTCAATCGCAATTCAAGTGAATTTTTATGGCGTTTCGTAGCAGTTGATGAATCCTGGTAAACAAACAAAACTATCGCATCTGCGGCTTCGAAAACTCAAGAGAAATAGTGGAACAACCTCTCCATCCACAACGAGTGAGAGTTTGGTTCGGTTTTTGGGCTGGTGGTGTTATTCGGTCATATTTTTTCGAAAATGATGCTGGTGCTACCTTTTCAGTGAATGGGTTGTGTTACCGAACGATGTTGACTGACTTTTTTTTGCCCGAAATTGACGTGGGTGACCTTGACGACGTTTATTTTCAGTAGAACGGGGCCACATGCCACACAGCTGATGAATTGGTCTACTGCGTGACAAATTTCGTTTGATTTCTCGAAATGAAATCTTCAATTGGCCGCCTAAATCATGCGATTTTACACCATTAGACCTTGGTGTTATGTTAAAGATGAAGTCTAGGCCAATGTTCACTACCGATTCGTGCACTAAAAGAAAATATCAGAGCTGTTATTCGCGAAATACAGCCGCAATTATGCGAAAAAGTGATGAAAAATTTCATCAAAAGAATGACTATTTGTAGTTAGAGCCGAGCCAGATATTTGACATATGTTGTATTCCATTACTAACCTCAGAATTTGTACTTTAGATTAAAATAAAAATATCACTACTTTTCATAAAAATGTTGCATTTTTCCATTGGTTTAAAATGACACCTCTTGTTGGATGATCATATACTTACACCCTTTTTTTGTGGATAGGAATAATGTACAAATCTTTCCACAATCTGGGATTAATTAAAACAGAGCAATGAGGAACTGAGTCAGATGGTTCACATATTGCTTCAAAACTACCGGGGGAGTAATCGTCCTTGAATTTGCTAATGTTCTCAAGAACCGCTGACGAACTTACTCGTACATCCACAGCGACTAGGGAAATTTGAGCAACATTGTTCATGCCGCACAAATAATCAAGATCGCATTCAAGAGCTTAGTCAGTCAACTATCCGTTCACCGTAACGTTGTTGTTACCTTCATCTTCGAAGAAAAATGGATCAATAATACCGCCATTCCACAAACCAAACCAAACATTCACTGTCACTGAGGATGCATTCGATTCTCTACGTGTTCTTCACAAACTTGCGTACAGCAGGCACGGTTGGTGCATTATTTCGACCGAAATTTCTTTTCAAAATTCGCACTGTTTCGACAAAACAGCACTCACTTTGGAAATAAGTTTTCAATATTTCCCAACGCTGTTCATTTCGTACCGCGGAGACATGATACTGTGTTTCTGTCAATTTGACAGCAAAAGAGATGTCAGTGTAATTTGAAAAGAAACCAACAGAGGGCCCACCCCCGTTACATTCACTTCTTTTTATTAAGACAAAAATAAAATAATTTTTTCTAATTACAAAAGTTTCAAAATGGCTGACTTGAGTGTTACTAAGCACAAATAATCCAATAAAGGAATTCATTACCTGCAATTTGAACATGTTTGTATGGTGTAATTGTATGAACCCTTACCTTATGTCTATTTACATGACTCTTGTTTGGTCATAGGTAAGTACTTATTCACTGAACATGAACAACTCTCCTTGGTAAAACCATTCAAGTGCTCCCTTTCAAAATATTATTACATACTCATTCCAGCAACAAGTATTCCTTGCCATCAAAAACGTCATTAATCAACACAACATTGAATCATCTCCCTCGAGGCCTCGGGGGTGCTTTCTCGTCTTTAATTAAAATTCGAATTATGACAAACGTTCAAACAAATTATTAATAATCCTGAATGACATGCACAACGCACCCAACTTCTCACCAAAAACGAAACTCATCCTGCGAGAGACATATATAATCGCTCCTCATCCTGCCACACCGCCTACCTGTGACAAATATTAAAACTGTGAATAGACCAGGACACAACAACAAGGAGCATTCCATCACATTTGATAGATGATGTTTTGTCCGTTTGTCTGCTTCGCGCGTTGGGGTCGAGGTTCAGTTGTCGGGGATGATTCCTTACAAATTTTGTTTGCGTCACTAGCATAGAGGGCAAAAAATCGTCGTTATTACTGGAAGAGCATTCTCCGTCGTGTAGACACACCACTCAGGAGAATCGATTTTTACGAATGTGGCACTTTCTACGAATAAATGTCATGCTCGACCATCCATTCAATTAAAATGACGAAAAGGACATTCACAGGGGGTGACTATACTCCGAAGGCCAGCCATCGATGTCATTTGGAAGAGAGAGCCAGGGAATGGAACTCCGATTGTGGCAATGACTTGACGATTTGGCCATTCGGGATGAGCTCGCACAAGGTGGACACTCGTCTTTTGTGACCACGAATTGAGTTCTCTTTTCTTTTTTCTTTTATTTTTTATTGACAGAAGCATTATGCTACTGTGTGCCTTAGAATAAGGTGTGGGGCAAGAGCTGACTAGCTAGAGGCTAATACCATCATTCATAGTGACACGATATTTGTCACTGGGATTTTCTTGGTAAATAACAAATGTGATCTGGCAGTTTTGTGTGTGATTCCTTTGGTCCTTTCCTTTTACAAATGATGAGCAGGGATGAGGATGTGTGAGTGATTGGAAAGAAGAGATTCAATAGAAATGAATTGTGTGGCTAATGGTCGTTGAGCTGTTGGAAAAAAGGAAACAAATTAAAGGATCAATTTGTTAAGGTAAGGCTTTTAAGTGCTGTTAAATGTCTCCAATATATTTGGTATTTCTTTTCAATGGCAGTGGTATACGAGTACAATCGTGGTGGTTATACACGAGTATAACACGGAATTAATACTGACAGGTAGGCAGAGTCTATATACTCGTATCTTAGTTGTGAGGCAAGTGCTTTATAAGTTAATACAATTTCTCGAAGAATAAATTTTCATCACTCTTAGTGGTTTCGACAACTCGTTAAAGATTCTTGACGTTAAGCTTAAGGCTGTATGAAAAGATAAAATCAATTACACATGTAGAAAATTCCGATCTAAAAATCATCAAAAAAAAACCATATACGGCTTTACTAAATGAAGAAAACTATGCTTGGCACTCCAAGGAAAATAAGCAAACCAGGACCATCAGAGTAATGGCTAAAAATCTGCACCACTCATGGAAGCCTGAAAATACAACTACAAATCTAAAATCTAAAGGTTTCAAGATTATTGATGCTACAATTAAGCTCAAGTGGGAAAACAAGGAACCTCTAAGCATGTTTATTTAAACCTTCAGTACAGACGAAGAAATAGAAAAGGTTTATAAAATCAAAAAACGTCCTGGATGCAGAGTTGCAATTAAATCTCTTAAAAAATCAAAATTCGTACCCCAATGCAAGCAATGCCAGGCATATGAGCATCCGCAAAAATATTGCAATAGACAGGCAAGATGTGTGAAATGTGCTGGAAAACACCACACAACAGAATGTACAAAGCCCCAAAATGTGCAGCCTAAGTGCGTGCACTACGGGGAACCCCACCCCGCAAGCTATCGGTGGTGCATTGTTGCGGGACTGTAGAATATTTTAAATAAAACACTAAATATCAAAAACAAAATTCTTGATAAAAAACAAGAATCACCAGAAAATATTAAAGTAGATGTGGAACTATCAAAACTAGAGATTAAAAAACTCATTACAAAATCAAAACCAGCGCGAGTATAATGTCACATGTTCAAGTGCTTGCACTTAAAAAACAGCATCCTATGCAGAAAAAGGACCAACCTGAGTGTAACCAACAAAAGACTCAACCAAGCAATGACATGAATCAAATATTACAACTGATCCTAACCAAACTTAATGCACTAGATATGCGTAGTAAAAAATAATATCCAACAATATGAGGATTTGAAGTATATTACAGAGAAAATACAAGCTACAGCAGTGTGTATAAGCATAAAAAAAAATTAGTATCGTTGCTATTTACTGTCCTCCAAAACATTCAATTAAAAAAGAATACAAGGATGGGTCAATAAGTCAATGAAAATTAACGCAAATTGTGTCGTCACCTTAAATTATTTTTTTTTTTGTCAAGAATCATCTTTCAAAAGAACGCACCCAAATTCAGACAGATCTGTCAAATAGTTTTGTTGTGGCAGCCATTTTATATAGACGCCTATTAGCATTTTCGTTAAAATGGAAAAAAAGTGAATTTCGAGTGCTCATTAAACACTATTTTTTGCGAGAAAAAACTATCACGCAAATCAAACAAAAGCTTGGCAAATACTATGGGGACTCTTCGCCATCGATTGGAATCACTCACTACTGGTTTACTCAATTTCGGTGCGGTCGTTCAAGCACAAGTGACGCCGAACGTTCTGGTCGCCCAATTGAGGTCACCACACCAGAAATGGTCGACAAAATCCATGGTTTGATAATGGACGATCGGCGAGTGAAAGTGCGCGAGCTTGAAGAGGCCACAGGCTTATCACATGGCTCAGTGATTTCGATTCTACATAAATATTTGGACATGGAAAATCTTTCCACCGCGTTTGCCCACAATCGACAACAAACGCATTCGTTTGACAACTTCAAAGGTGTGTTTGGCGATGTTCCAGTAAAATTCAGCTGAGTTTTTGTGCCGTTTCGTTACCGTGGATGAAACCTGGATTCACCACAACACACCAGAAACCAAGGAACAGTCAAAACAATGGACTTCTCCTGGTGAATCGAAGCCGAAGAAGGCCAAGGCGGGTTTGTCAGCAAACAAGGTCATGGCGACAGTTTTTTTGGGATGCGCGCGGTGTTATTCACATCGATTACCTTGAAAAGGGTACAACGATCACCGGCGCATAGTACGCATAGCTGCTGGATCGATTCCAAGCCGATTTGAAGCAAAAACGGCCACATTTGGCGAAGAAAAAAGTTCCTTTTCACCAGGACAAGGCACCGGCGCACAATTCCGCAGTCGCAATGGCAAAATTGCATGAGTTAGGCTATGAACTCCTCCCTCATCCAGCTTATTCCCCAGATTTAGCCCCCTGCGACTATTTCTTGTTTCCAAACATGAAAAAAAGTCTCGGAGATTTGGGTCGAATGAAGAGGAGAGATAAATCGTATTATTTGGAGGGCATCAACAAATTGGGGAAATGTTGGATGAAGTGCAAGAAACAGACACATTTGCGAAATTCTCTCGACAGGTAGGTCCACGTCCTGGCCTACAGACAAAAATAAGATACCAGATCTAAATTGTTTTTTTCATAATCAAATATTTGTCAAGCAGTTATATACTCGTACATACATATTATTTATTTATTTCATTTATTTCATTTCATTTCATCTACAAGTATATGACTTAACAGATTGTGCTATATATGTATATAAAGGGTGGTTAAGTTTTAAGGGCCGATGTTGATTTGAACACAAATTATTTAGGAAATTACTGTCATTTCTTCTTATTATGATAATATTGGTATGGTTCAATTATGTATGGAACAAAATATCGGCCAAATGGCCGCCGCGACTTCGGCGGCACACCTCCATCCGATGGTCCAAATTTTCGATGACGCTGAGGCATAATTGAGGTTCTATGCCGTTAATGTGCCGAATTATCTCATCCTTTAGCTCTTGAATTGTTGCTGGCTTATCGACGTACACCTTTTCTTTCAAATAACCCCAAAGAAAGAAGTCCAACGGTGTCAAATCACATGATCTTGGCGGCCAATTGACATCGCCACCACGTGAGATAACACGGCCATTGAATTTGTCGCGCAAAAGAGCCATTGTTTCGTTAGCTGTGTGGCAAGTGGCACCATCCTGTTGAAACCACATATCGTCCACATCCATATCTTCCAATTCGGGCCATAAAAAGTTCGTTTTCATCTCACGATAGCGAACACCATTCACAGTAACTGCCTGACCGGTCTCATTTTGGAAAAAAATACGGCCCGATGATGCCGCCAGCCCATAAACCGCCCCAAACAGTCACTCTTTGTGGGTGCATTGGTTTTTCGACAATCACTCTTGGATTATCATTCGCCCAAATGCGGCAATTCTGCTTATTGACGAATCCACTAAGGTGAAAATGTGCCTCATCACTGAAGATGATTTTCTTCGAAAATTGATCATCCACTGTTGCCATTTCTTGCCACCATTGTGACCATTGACGACGCTTGAAATGGTCAAGAGGCTTTAGTTCTTGAGTCAATTGCACCTTGTAAGCGCGTAAATGCAAGTCTTTATGCATAATGTTCATCAACGATGAGCGTGAGAGGTGCAATTGTTGGGCACGACGACGAGTTGAGGTGGACGGCTCTTCAGCCACACTATCGCGAACAGCAGCAATATTTTCTGCAGTACGAGCTGTACGAGCATGCACTGGTGTTTTCACATCTCCTACAGACCCGGTTTGCACAAATTTTTGCACGATTTTTCCGATTGTACGCACATTTGGACGATTAAATTGGCAAACACACATGCAACTTCATGTTAACCTTAAGCTTAGATAAGCACGCGTTGTTCTGATCATTCCAGATAATTAGTGGAAGGATGTTTCGAAATTTTGTTTTATTCCCATGAACTATTCTGCAAGATTATGGAAATGAAAACAAAATGTATTGTAGAATGCTTCATCTAGAAAATGGAGAAATTAATTGCGGTGCAGTGCAAAATGTTAGGATTCAGATCCAGTAAACAATAAAATCTGTGCTTTAATACTCAGCAATCGCTTTCCACTTTCGTGAGGTGTTAAACTACGTAGCTATGCTTACCATTTCCCGGCAGATGTATCAAAACAACTTTTCCCCATTTTGACGTTTTCCCGAAACAAATTGAAATACCTTCAAGGATACCTTCCCCGTCACAAACAAATGAAACAGAAAACACGGGACTGTGTATTCTTTTTTTTTTCTACCGACACATTTCAAAGTGAAACAAGTTAATGCATTTACTTCTAAATAAACTTCCGTACCTTTTGTACAAAATGCCACTCTCTCAGCAACAGATTCTCTTTAGATTCAGATCCTTTACCGGCTTTCTACCTCTCTCAGTCGTTTCCGTTTCCTGCACTTAAGCATTTGCCATCTCCCCATCAACCTGACCATCTTTACCAAATACCATTCCATGACAAACAACAAACAGAGAACATTTGAAATATTTAAATATGATTTGCAGACTTGGCATAAACAACACAGCAATGTCAAGAAGGAAGACCGACTTTGTGCTAGGTGGACCGGGGGGGGGGGGCAACAAAACGACAAAACGTCGCACTAAAACGCTCAGGGAATTTAATTAAATCATTTTTGTTATGAAAGCAGGCGGCAGGTTATTACTTTTTAGAAATAAAGAAGCTTCTCAGAGTAAACATTGTGATTTGGGGGATGCGTTGGGTAGGTAGGAGATGGTAGGACTTTTACTCTCAGCCAACCCCACGTCGCGCGCCGTGGCTCACTTACAAACAATTTAACATCCTAGAAGCATCAACGGAATAACATAAAATCAACGACTGCTCATAAATATTTTCCATTTTATTAAATGCCATGTCAATTTGAATTCATTAAGCAATACTGGAGAATGTTGATGTTTGCAGTCACTTCGACGAGAAAGGCAAAGGCACCGTCGCGTCTTCCTCCCTCATGCCAAAGAAAGAGAGAGAGTGAGTAGCACACAGCACGAGCGCAGGATTCCCTAACACCGACGGAATTTCACTTTGGATAATAAATGCCAGTTCTTGGAATTACGGTGGCATTACTGCCATTGAATATAATTTTTATTTAATAAATTTATTAATGTTTGTCTCTTTGGTGTTTTAAATGTGAAGATTGACGGCGCGGCGAAAGAAGAATCTTTTATCTTTATGATATTGTGAGATTATGGATATGGTATGGATACTCGTATTTTTGAGTTTTTTGGAAATGTAGTTTATTAAGGTAGATGGGGCTTGATTAACTGATACTTTGAGATTATGGTTCCCGAAAGCAAAGGTTGTTAGGGGTGTCATTATCAGGTAATAACTGTCTGATTAAAATTTGGTCCTACATCAGTGTTTTCACATAACAAGTCTTTCCACTAGGGCTACCGGTGTGCGATTAAAGTCATAATTTGTCCCTTTTTTCACTATTCTGACACTATGAGGCCACTCTTCAAAAATTGGCCAAATCTGCCCCTTTTTCTTAAGTCCTTACGACCTTTTACTCTTCTTAAAATAATTTACTAAACTGAATCACTTATACAGGGTGTACAGTTTAATATAAAGAGAAAGAATGCGGATATGGTCCAAATGCCGTCCGTTTAGTCGCATACACTGTTGAAAGCGTACCACCGTGTTTCGTGCCGCGTGCTATAGCATGCTGGGCTGGATGTTGTAAATTTTAAGGTGGATATTTTCCTTCAGCTCCTTGACAGACCACGGGCTATTAGCGTAGACTTTACTTTTGACGGGTGAAGTCGGGAGACCTTGGTGGCCACGGGACGTTTCCAAAGCGGGTGATCAGTTTTCGTGGGAAATGTTCATGCAGCAAATTCATGGAGGTTCTAGAGGTAAACCACGTGTGTGAGTAAGATGAATGTGCACGCAAATTAGGTAAAAAATAATCTGTGACTATGCGCCCATAATATTTGCTGTTCACGTTTATCGCTTGTTCTTTGGAATTTTCAAAAAAAAAAAAAAAAATCCGTTCGTCAATAAGGCAGCAATCACTAACTCTTGGAGGACAGTAACGATAGTTTTATAGGCCGTCAACTTCAAGAGGACAGGCAGTCGCACTAATTAAGTCCCGTCATACGAGGACTTATAGGGATGTAGTAGCCAACCTACTGGAGATGGTGGTCCACAATAGGAACAATGAGGATGGGAAGATACAGGAGGAATTACACGAACGTTTCCAGAAAGCCCTCAATGTTGCCCTGGATCAAACACTGAGTCGCTACGGAAACTAGCAGCCAGACTCGATGGTTGGGAAGAAACCAAGCTAGAGGTTCTACCAGCAGAAAAGATTCCCAGGCTAACCAGGGTCTGCAACGCTGTTTGCGCGGATGAAGCTGCAAAATAAGGACCTTAAGACGGAGAAGTGGAAACTCTACCACACAAACTAACAGGCAGACAAAGGTCAACTGATCGTGGTAGGGATTGACGAGGAATCCCTGGGGTCACTTGTTCTACAAGGGTATAAAGCACTATGCGGCATTCACCAAGTTAGCTTCATGATCACTTCATTCCATGATAACCTTTCATGAAGGTAATCCAAGCAAATCTTCAGCGCAGTAGGGCGGCAACTGCCAACCTCTGTGCCTACCTCTCAGCAGGAAAGGCGGATATAGCCCTCATCCAGGAATCCTATTGCTTAAATAATAAAGTAACAGGATGGGGAATAAACTGAAAGTGATAGCAGACAACGGAAACGGTAAGTATTGTGGCGCAAAGGAATATTAATATCTTTTTTATCCCGCAGATCAGTACAGGCGACCTAACAGCAACGAGCCTCGAATATAGGGTGGGGAATAGTGAGACCAACCAAATAATGACTCCCCACAACCTTCACCCAGCAAGGAGCAAAAGAAGTGCGTCATCTGGACCAGGTCCTAACAGAATAGTCTAATAGTGGGAATGGACGCTAACACCCACCACATTAACTGGGGAAGCACGGACATTAACAAAGGAAGTGAGTGTTTGGCCGATCATTTAAATATTGAAAATTTAATTACCTTAAACCAGGGCTGTACACCAACCTTCATAAATAAAAATAGAAGGGAGGTATTAGATATACGAGTAACCTTATGTGTCCAACTGGAAGATCAGTAGTGAGATCTCCTTTTCGTACCACAGTTGGTTGTGTTTTGACATTGAAATTGATCTTAAACTCAAAATAATGATTGGGAACCCTAGGAAAACAGATTGGTCTATCACCAATTCAGATTAACAGCTGTGCTGAGATTAACCAGTTAAACAAAGAAGTCCTTAAAGTACAGAAGTGCATCATAGAATCCTTTGAGATCGCCTGTCCTCTGAAATCGGTACCTAGAAGTGCTAAGCAAAAATGGTGGAACGGCGACCTCCACGAATCAAGGAGGGTTGCTAGACAACGCCTAAACAAAGTTTTAAGAATAAACGAAGGAGCAAAATGGGAATCTTATAAAGAAAGTAAAAGAAGCTTCAAGAAGCTCACCATAACTGCCAAAAAGGGAATTACGGAAACATTTTGCACCAACGTATGCGATAACAATGGAGCACCGCGATTAAAGAAGATCCTGTCCAAGGAACCACTAACTTATCAGCTTCAGCATATTACAATATTTTTCCTACAGCTCGACAGACGAGGGGAACACAACGGGCTCAGTGGAGACCTAAGTGAAGAGCATAATCTCACCCTCTTAAACCAACCAGCGACAGTGCTTATTTACGTGCCAGTTCAGGTGGAAGTGGGCCTCGTAGCTTCAGAAGATGCAATTCACAATGCGAAATCTCTCCAAGTAGGTAATGTATGGCGGTTCCAATTAGCACTATGTGCCGTTTTGTTGCCACAACTCATGTAACATGGGTGTTACGGTCTGCTGCTGAGGAGTCTCTAGATCCAAAATGGGAAATTCTAGAAAATACTAAGTTCTTTGATGTTTTTCTCTGAGACTTCCTCTAGGGAATTGAAGAAGGGTTTCCTAATTCTCGTTGTCTAGCCCTAGTTTCTCTTTCAGTTGCGACATTGCTGTTGCCTAGTGTGTGTTGCATATCTAGTTTGACTGCGAAGGTCTCCTATAGGCCAGTGACCCGTAGTGATCGCTGTTAATCTAGCGACGTCTTTACGCGTTCTATTTAGAAAGTCACTTTGCTTCCAATTAGCTAACAAGAATTTCCAGTTCTAGCTTATTAACTAAAAATAAAACAGGAAGACTTAAGCTCCCCCACGCCGTCGTTTGAGTAATAGAATTTTACTCCGTCGTTTAAGGAATTTTAATGAAGGCGTGGAACTCAGAAATAGCGTGCATTACCTTTCATCACCACCTCTCATTTCATCCCTAGGGATCTACAAACTTTAAGGTTATGTGGCCCTACTCTATCTATTTAATTAGTCCAAGGAGACATTCAACTTGACTTGGAGTAAAGTTACATGTCTGTAAACTTGGCCCTAAGTTGTTTTGTATTAATAGGTGGTAGAGCCTAAGGCTCTCCACATCGAATTGCTGTCAATTTTTATGGATGGGTCTGAAACCAAGAACGGAATATGTGCTGGTGTCTTCTCGAATGACGTGGACATTCACCTCTCCCTTAACCTTTTGAGCCATTGTGGAGTTTTCCAAGCCGACGTCACCTCTGTCCGCAAAGCCGCTGATTGGTTGGCGGTTAATACTGTATCGCATTCAGGCAGCCATCGAATCCCTAATATCCAGCACTATAAGATCTAAGGCAGTGAAAGACTGCCACGTATCTCTCAACGAGATAGCTGGACAGTATAACCTCACCCTTTGCTGGGTACTAGGGCGCTGTAACATTTCGAAGAGTTGTAATGCTGATGAACGAGTCCGACGAGGTTCTTCATAATCGACATCAAGGCGCCAATGTATTTTGCTGAGTATTTTATCGACGCCGATGCGTTAGACAAGGCGAACCTTAGATGGAAGTATCTAGAGCTTTGTAATACCACCAGAATACTGTGGCCAGTACTAGATCAAAACTTCTGAAACACAAGAGAGGAACACCTTTACTAGCTGATAACTTTGCACAAAAGAGGATTAACGTCGAAGCAATTACAAGAAACTACCCTTAGTCCAGTCACTTTATCTATAGATTCACCTGAACTTCCGAACAAGGACAATACAAAGAATACTATTCCCAGGAACAGGCCATAACAATGATACCAAATGAAAGTACTATCGCCATTGGCGATTATATAATTTCATTAGGCTGGGGTACTGCAGTCAATTAGGCTAACGAAATCAAACGAAAAAAAATATAATTGTTCCAACAGACGGTAAACATAAACATAAGTACATAGTTTAGAGTGTAGGCAAGCAGAATATTCTCATGCCCAATAGAAGCTCAGAGATAAAAAAAAAGAGACCAAGCTGTAGAAGATCTGCAGAAGCTTGGTGTTCGAAATGGGGCTAATGGCTAGATATCAAGTCAGTTAGAGGAAATTACTAAATTAACAAGGGACATGCACTTCCTGAACATCTTTGAAAGCACGGCCTACATTAAGGCAGTACTAGTATACCTAATCTAAGAGCCGCACTGTTTAGTTGATAACTGAAACTATATCCAGCAGTGATGAAAAAACGACGCCTTGTCGGATACACTCCAGCAGACAATTATTTTATTTTACTGTGACAGAACAATGTCCCCTTACGCCTATATGTTTCTACTCTCTCTGGGTGAATGGGCAACAATGTTCTATTCAAAAGGATCTTCATACCTCCAGGTGTGAACATAGAACTCACGGGTCGAAAATAATTAAGTAGATTTTATCTGGGAGTGATCCATCAATGAAAGGTTTGTGATGACTTTCGGTAACTCGAGACAGAAGCTTTCTTTTGTTCTTAAGTTTTGTCCCAAAAGAACATGAATCATTTTCGACTGATCCTTGTTAAAAAAAATATTACTTCAAACACATTGGCCTAGTTTACACCGCCGAATTAGGACTAGCACTAAAATTTAGTCTAAGTCCTATCTATTGTTCCGTAGATGTCACTGTCGACTTTAAAGCTGCCATCTGACGGCCTTCGATTTATTTTCATAGAACAATATTCGCGTCTCATCATCCGTTCAATTACAAACTCCATACGAGTATTTATTTTTGTCCGGCTCCAGTATGCTTTATCACTGCAAAATAATCTTCGTGAACCTCGCAAGCTGCAAATTTAATGAGACACTAAATCTGACATTTTGAAATGACATTTTGACATTCTGTGGGAACTTGTACCCACTATACTATCGAGGAAAAATGACGACACAGGTTTTTGCGTTTCTGTATTTCTCTTTATTGCGTATTATATATATATTTGAGCTGAAGAAAAGTCTGCGTACGAGCTGCTGGCTGGAGTCAGAGTATTGTCTCACTTTTCGGCCATCTTGGATTGGCGGCAGCCATTTTCTTTTTGTTGACAGCCGAGCGTTGACTACTGTCGATGTGTTTTTAGTACCACCGCATACCTTTCGGTTGACAGCTATGCGTTGACTACTGTTGGTGACGCTACAATTCTATTAAAACGCGCCATCTAGCACATGCTAGACAACTTAATAGTTCAAAGAGTTTACAAGCCGTCGACCACACCCAAATATAGTCTAGGTTAACTAAATTTTTGGATTGACCCAACCAGTATAGTGCTGTATTCAAAGCGCTTACACAGATGACATTTGTACAATATCTGACCTTGGTTCAATACCAAATCAACAGTGTAAACTAGACACATGTTAACAAAAACATTTTTCAAAGGTCAGTGCCTGTCAGAAGGAGACTCAGAAACAGTCAACTAGGCCAAGATACTTTCTTAACAACATTTTCGTGGGCAACTGCAAAGGATTTTAAGCCTGATGTTCAGAAACTCGAAAGTGGAAATATGATATCTGAATCTGTACAGAACTATGCTTATCAACGACCCTGTGGAACTATTTAGTCGATTCATTGTTCGGTAGACTTAAAGAGGAAGGTTACCGTGCTATTTGGTTCGCAAATGACGATTGCATTGCCGTCAGTGGAAGTAAATGACCGTCACTCTATGAGGTAATGCAACCCTCCCCAAGTGTTTGTCAGAACATGGTGCCGTGAGTAATCTTTGTCCGTCAATCTTTCCAAGACTGAGATAATGTTGATAGCTGTCTAAGTGATTCCAGTATTTCTGGGCACCCAGTGAGTATCATCTATATATCATAGTATTTGGGTATTCTTCTGAGTCTAAAGTTCATTTTTGTTAAACATCTTGAGTTAGAAGATCTCCCACGAATGTTCAATAGAGTCACCATGTACTAAATCTATGCGAGCATAGTCAGACTATATCTTTATTGGTATGCGATTATGGTGCCTTTTCTCCCCTTCATTCCAATGTTTGCTTAACACATGTCCGTGTTAGTCGAACGAGATATCTGTAAAACTCGGAAGCACGGGCCGAGATGTGTATCGAGCAAGACAAAGCACTTTGTAGATGAGTGGCCAGCTTTCGCCAGAAATAGAACCTTATGCTTAGATAATTTCACAGCATATGTGCCTGAGCTTTGCAAAAGGAATGAGCAGGTTGAATTGCTTAATCACGGAGAATGGTGCGATTCATAACCGCAGGACAATGGACTAGCAGGTCTACGTACTGTGCTGTTCATAAGGACCAAAATACATACCATACATAAATAAATACATACTTAGCCAGTATTTCCGTTTCATTTATTCGAATTCGGTTGGAACTTCTTTTGCGCATTCAAACCCCAACACTCATTAATCTTCCTGTGATCACATGCGAAAAAACGTCTACTTGACAAATTTATTCCAACATCTCCTGATCTGTCAGCACATGGTCTGTTCACGAGTATCAGAAGTGTCCCCCCTCCGAGTAGAAGTTCATTTAAGATCGCACAGAAACATTCGATGCTTTAAGGCAATCGTCCGCGGGCGCCTTTAATGCCTAACATACATTCGCGCACACCGCCTTTTCAATCAACGAAATTTGGGGTAGCACCCACTTTATTACCCGTTTACAGTAATCTCAAAATAATATCGTAACGATAAGTTAATTACCAAGCGTGAGAGGAAGAAGCGATGTGACGCATGCCGCTGGAGGGAAATCCGGTCTCGAATCAGCTTGAGATTTATTTGGATTCTTTCGAATGACGACAGATGAGATGAGATGATTTTTTTTTTTTTTTTTTTGCTGCTTTGGAGATTTTATTCAATTAATTTCTTTTTAGCCGGAGCATTTCGTTGGAAAAGCACATTTCTGGCGGAGCGTTCTTAATTATTCACAGTTGACATTTAACACCCTGTTCGGGGTAATTTGTAGTATCTGTTTGTTAAAAGGGAAATGTCGAAGGAGTTATTGTGTGTGGGGGGAGTTTTGAGTTGATGAGAAGGCGTACATATATGAGGCGCCAACACACACACACGCCGGCAGGAATGTCGAAATATTTGAAAAATGTTCTTCTTTAAATCGAGCATTAGAAAACAGATTTTTCGTGTGTTGTTCTTAGGGAAATAATTCACATTTTTGGATTTAATGAATTTGGATTACATGTGGTCGATAATGGAGAATTATATTATGGATCATATATTACGCTAGTGGCGCTCAGATAAATTTGTTGCGAAGGTATAAGAAGGATGGTAGAGCTTTGGTATTCCAGAACCTACTTTACGTAAGTCCCAGGATAAAGAGAGATATTATTCAATTTCACTTTCCTCTAAATAGATGAAAATACAAAAAGATAATATTTTAGAGACCCGTCTGTACAATGACGAAATGAAAGACCCTAATAAAGGGTGACTCAGTTTGAAGTTTGTGTATTCAAATGACAAAAAAGTCCTATAGACCAATCTTTTTGCTTGCGACGTGTCCACAAATTTTAGAGAAACTTCTTATCAAAAGAATCCAGCCAAGAATGATTCCATCTCATCAATTTGGGTTTCAACTAAAGCATTCGACGACACAGCAGGTGCATAGAATTACTCATATCATTGAAAAGGCATCGAGAAAAGAAAATATGTTCCGGTGTTTTTCTCAATGCGGCCCAGGCATTCGATAAGGAGTAGCGTCAAAAACTGTTATATAAATTGCACAGAGTTGTTTTTTACCAATTTGTTCAAATACTAAAGTCTTATCTATCTAAACGATACTTTAGAATGAAATATGAAGAAGAATGTACCAATTTAAGAGAACAGGGCATCCACAAGGCAGTGTATTAGGACCTCTAGATGTACCCATCGCAATTGATGCATTTGCTGACATCACTGAGATTTTAATAAATTGAAATAAATATACAAGCATCGACAAAAAAAACTGCAAAGCGCTACAAACGAAGTTCTTTACTGGACGAAAAAGTGGAGACTCAAATTGAATGAGACGAAATCAACGCTTATTAACTTCACAAACCAAAGATTATCTATGATATCAATTACGACAAACACCCTACAAATTTCATATGCAAACACTGCGAAATATCTAGGTATGACGCTTGTCACTAAATCACGGTGGAAAAAACGCGTGAAAAAGAAAAGACAAGAGTTGGAATTCAAACACAAGGATATAGAATGGTTATTGGGAAGAAACTCGCAATTGACCATTAGTAGTAAACTACTTATTTACCAGCAAATTCTAGAGCCCATCTGGATTTACGGAATACAGCTTTGGGGCTGTTTTAAAACACAAAGTCCGGAAAAGTATCGCCAACGCCCTTTGGTTTATAAGGAATGACAACCTGCATAAAGATCTTAACATTCCCTTAGCTGAAGAAGAAATAAGAAAATGCGCAACAAAGTACTCGAATCGGCTTCAGCAGCATGAAAACATTGATATCCTGCAGATGGTACTTGAACCATGTTTCGGAAAATGACTTCAAAGGACATCACCTTTTGACTTGACAAATGTGCAGTAAAAAAAGAGACATTCGTATGTACTCTGTACATGAACAGTTACCAACTTCACGTCGCTGTGTCTGCCAAACCAGGGATGACAGCGCGCTGAAAATTTGACAGTTGTTAATTCATTTCAATGTTGACAAGCACAGGTTTTTTTTTATTACGTGTTTAGTTTTTGTTCTATCGACAATGGAATTCAAACGTAATAGTGTTATTGCCCTTTTTTGGCTGGAAAATCACAACCAGCTATTGTTCGTGAGCTGAAATATTTGAAAGTGAACAAAATGTTTGTGTATCGTACCATATCGCGTTACAATGAAACCGGCAGCATTGCAAAACGCTATGGAGGTGGTCTGAAGAAGACAGCAACATAGTCTACAGTGATTCGGAGTGTGAAGGTCAGAATCGAACGAAATCCTCGGTGTAGCGGAGGAAAAATGGCTTCTGAGCTAAACATATCCAGAGAACGGATGCAACTCATTTTAAAAAATAAGCTCGGACTCAAGGCCTTAAAGTTCCAAAATGTGCACGATCTCAAACCTAAAAAAAAAAAGTTAGAGTGGAAAGAGCAAAGGAGTTGATCTGCTTGTACGCAAGTGGCCGATTGCTAAACATTGTCTTCTCTGATGAAGCACCATTTCCAATTGAGCAACTTGTCAACAAGCAAAATGATCAAGCTTACCTGCCAGAGAGGTCATACGATAATTTCGACCAAAGAATGGCGACCAGGAAGCAAGCGTCACCGTTTGTGATGGTTTGGGCCGCAGTGACTGCCGATGGTCGGTCTCCGCTCATATTTTTGGACCGTGGAGTTAAGATAAACGCGATGGTTTATCGTGCAACTGCCTTGGAAGCTGTGTTGAACCCATGGGCACGCAAACATTTCGGTCAAGACCCTGGATGCGCTCAAGTTAGCGCTTCGTCGGGAATGGAAGCGCATTCCATAGACACACTAGCGTGCAGAGTGCGATAAATTTATTGACCGCCTCAAGGAAATTGTTAGTCCCAAATGTGGCCATATCGAAAATATTAATTAAATCCTTGAATTTGAATAAATTTCCAACATTCCAATATTCACAATTAAAAAAAAATACAGCTATTTGGATTAGTAACAGTTCATGTGCATTGCATCGAATTGTAATAAGCAAGGCAAATGGGACTAACTACTGAGATATGTATTCAGAAAAAAGTGTTAAAATTAAAATGTAAATTACCAGATAGACTTATGTAGTTCAGTTGTAATAAATTTATATAAAAAAAAATGTAATCAAGCGAAAAATCATTCTTGCCAACAGCTGTTATATATTTTTTAGAACTGGCAGGATAATGTCAGATGACATTTGTAGTTCAGCAGGTATTATGCCATCTGGTCCAGTGAATTTGTATGATTTGAAACTATGTAGCGTCTAAAGGAGTTTGTCCTGAGCAATATATTTTTTTTTTTTTTTTTTGTATATATGACGCAAAATCATGGACATTATCAAAGGCGGATGAAAACACTCTTGGTTGTCCGGAGTGACGACATGGTATAGGAAGACCTCATCTAAGGTGTCGCACACAACTGGACATAGACTCCAACCAAATATGTGTGCAGAACTGGAGGCAGCTAGCACTAGCCCAGGTCCACTCCGCACTGTAGCGTCATCTAAAATAAGTAAAATATATGGCAATTCGATAAGCTTAATTCGATAGTGAGTAAATCGATCTGGCTGGAGACGCTTGTTGGTTGAGGCCCAGCTCCACTTCGGACTGTAGCGTCGTCTAAAGTTAGTAAAGTGTGTGTCAATTCGATATGCCTGATTCGATTGAGTAATTTTCTTTCGATTACAACTAAGTATCGAAAAAAGGTATCGATGCCAAAAGAAATGTGTATCGATACTGAAATTTATTTGTATTGTTACATCCCTATGTTCGACTACTGTTACCAGCCGAATTAATACCTATTGCCTATATTTTTTATTATTTAGAGATACGAATATTGTATGTCATCGATAACATCGGCATTCCGATCACTGCAGCTACAAAGTGAAAAAGGGTTCTTAGGAATTTTTTTTTTTGCACAGCACTATCAAAGTATGTAAAGTATTTTATTATAGTCGCAGTTTATGTAACACTTCATTTCCATCTACATACTCAATTTAAAATGTAAAAAGTTAAATTAATCTAAAACTCTGCTATAAAAACACTGCTTCCATTAAACAATTGAGTGCTACAGAATTATTCGTATTACAGTTCAACAGTAAGGACAAAACTAAACAAAAGTTCTATTGAAACACTTTACAATGAAGCCACATCGTGAAAGTGTAACAATCCCAGTTGTATCCACATTTGTCCACTCACCTCTGTCCTACTCACAAAGGCTGACTGGTCCTGCAATTGGCACGAGTGTTTTCGTGAAAACTATTTTCGTCGTATTTAGTGCTCTCCATTATTTGGGCTGGAAATATTTATTGTTTAACAACAATTCCATTTTAAATAACAAAAGCTCTATCTGCATGTCACCCTCGTTTAATTAGAACGTTATGTAAGCCTGGGAATTTGTTATATGACACCTAAATAAAAACAGTGCCACACCTGAAGTCCTTGCAAAACACTTGAGTCCTTGTGTCGGCATAACAATGTAGAACAACAATTGGTGATGCAAAAACAAATTTCGAAAATGCATTTTTAATTATTTATTGAAGTGAATTTCGCACAGATTTATTGTCACTAACAACAAAAGGAGAATACTCACCCACAGGATTACCTCATTCGAACGTGTTTATCTGCGGTAAATTCGTCGCCGGGGCAGTGGTGATTGTCCTTTGTCAGAATTATCATCCGGGATCCGGCGTTACCTTCGACCATTTTAAATCAATATGCCACCGATGCAGGAGAGATCTCTTTCACTCCGCAGGATTCGGTGAAGTAAAATCACATCAACTTAATGAATTTGTATATTTCACGTATACAGAAGAATGGCAATGCGTTGTAGTGCGAGTGTGTGTCACGGAAGGCATTTAACCATATTCGGTGGCGGCAACGGCGGTGATGATGCATGCATGCATCCTGTGCCGTTGTAAGCGGAAGGATTTTTGTGTATTTTTTTTTTTTTTTTCTTCCATTAATTATTTAATTAATTAATTTAAATTGTTGAAAATCAAAAACGCGCCCAAGGGAAAGAGTTGTGTTGTGGGAAATATTTTGCACAGAACAGCGTTAAGTTCTCGAATTGCAATCAAATATTTGTCTTTTATTTATTTATTACTTCATGCACATGCAGTGGGGCCACATATGAGTTTAATTTCTTTTTAAATAGTTATTTTACCAACGCAGTAGGTATAATAAAATGCGTCACAGATTGACATGTGGGTTAATCTGAAAAGCCAATGACGCGTTTCACAATAAATTTCACTTGCAGATAAACAAGTTGGAGTTCAAAATGGTAACTTTGAGGTAGTCCAGAGTGCATATGTACAATTAAATTGCCATCAATAATTAACAGGCAAACAATGTCTGATTGTTCTTTCAGAAGATTTACGTTGCATTGCTGATTTAGGTACACTCACATAAATCTCTATACAAGCTGACCTCTGCGGATAA
The DNA here is from genome assembly GCA_963082735.1 of Pocota personata. NCBI lineage: Eukaryota > Metazoa > Arthropoda > Insecta > Diptera > Syrphidae > Pocota > Pocota personata. Next base: position 258,628,044 of record OY720429.1, on the reverse strand, counting down.
ATCTCAATACAGGCATTCCATCAGCAGGAATTCTATAAGTTTTTTTCTTTTATCTGCATTTGCAGAAAGGTATATATTTTTGGGCATAAGGGATTTGTGCCTCTCATAGTAATAAATACACTACGGGTCTATTGCTGCCCGCCGTCTTGTCGTATTAATTCAAAGAAAAACGCGTGCTGCATCCCGGTTTCACTCTGAGGATAATCGGAGTAATTTCAATTCGATTATATAGTCAAAACTTTCAATTCTCGATAAAAATCCTTGCGAAATGTTTAGGTTTTCTTAAAAGCTCCCAAAAACACTTTAGAAAACACTTTGATCCGACCGCTATAAGGCATACATACATACATTCATCCTAAGTTTGAGTATAACGCCCATAACTAGTCTCCTGCCCCAAGACCCTACTACACCAAAACCGTGCTTTGAACCTAAAAAGGGGCAAAAATATAGGAAATTCTCTAGATTCACTCCAACACTCACTGCCTCTAAACATTTTAAATGATTATTATGATGGCACATGTCGGATTCAAACCACTGACTCTCAAGCTGAGCAGGCACGCAAGCATTGTGTCACAATAATCCCTAATCTCTACAGCTGATCTTTAAAATTTGACAAACCCTCAGGCACCTTAAGGATGAGAAGGTCAATATGAAACTTTTGATAAACCTTTTTCTCTAATAAATTTTAAAGGGGGTCGTCACATAATATTTTTGTTGTACATGCTCGTAGGGTGGTCGCGGCTTTCTAGAGTTTGAAAAACGCTAGGAATAAGATGGCTCGGTATTGCCGCGGCAAACACTTGTCTAATGAATAGATTACTGAAAGCCCCGACTTATAGAATCCATCGACGTCGTTCAGTTGAAGGTTGACGGTGACGTTCACGAATTGGCGAAAAGAACAGTCCCATACAATCCGTCGCATACCTTCGTTGACAGATTGAAATGTCAACCGATTGTCAACGGCGATGACAGTTTCTCTTCTCACTCAATGATTCCACCAATGAAAGTGCTTACTCTCAATTTGCCGACTGCCAATGGATCAATGTCCTAAAAATGTAAAAAGTTAACCAACTTTATCCGTCGAAGTTCATACCCAGTTATGGGCCACAAAAGATGCAGCAATGGATCAACGGATTCTATGTGTCGGGGCATTTGAGCGAACAAGTCGCTGACGAACACATACTTATCTCCTGTATCCCCTTGTGGGTCCTAGGGCCTCTACAACGCCTAAGCGCCTTAATGTGCGATTTCTGGAAATGTGCCTCAGCTCTTCCCAACTCTTTCCCAGTTGTCGTGCTTCCTTCTCAACTGTTCTGCGCCACGTACTCCTAGGACTGCCGCGTATCCTGCTATCCTGTGTAAGCGGGTTCCATTGCATCGCTTGATTAGCTATGGACCTGTCACCCTTTCGGAGAGTGTGACCGATTCACTGCCACTTTCGTCGTCGTATGGTTGTGCCTATAGGGTCATGGCCCGTTCTCTGATAAAGCAGTTCGTTAGAGATACAGTTTGGCCAGAATATCCTTAAGATGTAGGGTAGACACCTATTGACAAACGTTTCCAGCTTCCTCGTGATAGTGACGGTCACTTTCCAGGTACCACATCAAATATAGCAGCACGGATTCAACGTTGGAACGGAACAGTCGTAGCTTGGTGTTTAAGCTAATTGCATTACTTCGCCAAACTATTGATAGCATCCCAAACGCAGATTTTACTTTACCTATTCGGCTGGCTATATCCAGTTCGGTTCCGCCATCGGTTGAGACAATACTCCCAAAGTATTGGAAACTCTCTACTCCAGCAATGCATATATGAGTTGATGAGTTTGGTCGTAGGCTGATCATTTTTGTTTTTGCCGAATAGACATACATCGTCGGCGTAGTCGAGGTGTTTGAGTTCAGATGTGAGAGTCCATCGAATTCCTCCATTTTCTGTTGATAAGGCCGCATTCAGCACATCGCTAATCACCAATAAAAACAGTATTGGTGAAAGTATGCAGCCTTGCCGAACCCCACTTAGAACTTCAAATTCTTCTAAAGTTTTTCAAGTTTGTCATCAGGTAGCGGACAAGAACTGAAAATAAAAGTTTTAGAAATGGATCCGAGGAAATATGAACGCTGAATTATGTTTTAGGTAAAATTTAAAATGGATGTAATGGAATGACCGGCAGTGTATATGGCCACGCCTATTCTTTGGGGGAGTTTTCTTTAAAAAAAAAACATATATTGCTTTTTCAAAGCTATTTGCAGTGAAAGTTAAGTCTTGTTGTGAATATTTCGTTAGAATCCGTGAACTTTGGTTATACGTTTTGGGAGCCACGCCCACTTTCTGCTAAGAAAAAGTTGTAACAACAGTTTTGTGATAATCGTGGAAATGCCCTCTGTATAAAAAAATACCATTGCATCTGTTTCAAAATTTCGCATTGTCACGCTCACTTTATTAGAAGCGAGTTTAGAAGATGGGGGATAGGGTATAGTATCTATATTCTAGAATGCATATTTTGTGGTTATCTAATGTAGAAACATAGTAGATTAATGACACCCCAACATTTTATATATATTATACAATATATCAATCCATTTGTGAATAAACGAAGCTAATAAAAGTAAATTTAGGATCTAACCACTGTCACTACAGTAATTAATGCACCTAAAGCAATTATTTATGCTGCCGTTCCAGTTACCCCACTTTTACCATGATACAGTTGACAATTTATAAGCAGGGCTGAATTTCAATAGCCATCTCGACCCTCTTTCATGCAAAAGCTTGATAAAGAAAATGCAAAATAACACCTGTTACTGAGAGAAAATTGCAAATAGATACTTTTCATTTTCAATTGAAGGAACAATAAAAAAAGCACAAGAAATATGGGTCACAATATCCTTTGACATTTTAAAATTACTTTGTGCATTCAGTTCACTTAGCATGCAGGCTAATGTATTCCACTTAAACGCTGAGAAAGAAAAAACCTGTCACACCCACCAATACTGAAGGATATTTTTCCATAAAATAACGAGAAAAAAAAAAGAAAGAAAAATCTAGATAAATATAAGAGCACATTCGACCCCAAGGCGAATTGTCTTATCGTGTGGCTGCATGTCAATTTACCCAATCCATCATGTAAGCCGCAGGATAAATATGAACTGTCAGTGTCACATTGTCCATAAATTGAATTTTCTTGTCCCGGAACACATTTGCCCGTTTCCACCTTCTCCTACAATGAATCCGAACTCTTGTTGGATCACCAACAGCCGATGGGGCCAAAAAAAAAAAAAAGAAACTTTTTTGTTTTGTAAATTAAATTTTACTAACACAGGACATCCTTAAGGAATTTATACTCTAAACACGAAAATACTAATCCTTGTTTGCTCTCATAAAAATTGATCGCTTCACTGACACTCTGACATTGGGTAAATAATAATTAAGGATAATTAATTTCTTCACAATGACACATTGGGCACATACAAACATTGGATATAGTATACACATGGGAGATGTACGAGTAGAGCAGCGAGGTATCATCAGCGAACACCAGGCATGTATGTGTTTACACTATACAAACGCAAGGACTTTGTGATCCGCTTCCGTTTTTCAGCGTCTTCTATTGCTGGCTGGACTGTGTTGTTCTGTTTGTCCTTGATGTGGGCTTTGTTTTTCTTATGCGGTGCGGCTTTTTTTTTTGTAGTCGCCCTCTTTCGCTCGTCCTTCTTCATTCATCGTTGGATCCTTTCTTCTATTGTGCTTTGTCTATGTTTGGCAATATTTTATTTTTATTTGATATCCTTGGGGGGTTGAATTATTGACATTTTTCGTCGTTATTATTGCTGACGGCAGGCATGCTGCTGTTGTTGCAGTATTAGTGGTAGATGCTAGGTAGTAGTGGCAACCACCCAGTTTTAGAGGCAACGCAACATGTCATATAATGGTAGCTGTGGTAGAGTCAGTGGCGGCTACCGCTTAGTTTCACCATGACTACGATACGAATTTCTAATGCCTCTAGTGGTTGTTAATGGAAAATCAGGACATCAAATATGTGTGGGTGATGCATTGAGGATGAAGAGAACGGGGGTCGTTGTCGTCATCGTCGCTAGTTGATGAGATTTCAAAAGCAGCCCCGCAGGACACATCAAATAGGAATGGAAATGGGGAAAAATAAATAAATATATACGAATATAAGAACGCAACACATACTCGTACTCACGTCCGTAGGTGTATTTGCGCACTTTGATTTCAAGCTATAACATTTTGGAGAGTGATTAATTTCTATGTCCTTTGGCTTAGGAACTGCTATGGGAGAATTTTTGTATTGTGGTCACATACGGCGCGGTAGCTTCTTTTTTTTTATGGTTTGAGTATGCACACCAATTTCTGGTTTAAAATTTGTTAATACGAGAGGATGTCAATCTGGCAACACACATGGAACATGGACTCTATCGCCTATTTCGTAGTCCATTCAGGATCAGGATGCATATGAAAGTTACATTGGCATCGGATTGGATTTTTTTTTTCCCCCGGTGGTTGCGGGTGGGTTTATGAAGTCCATTTGTGAAAGGACTGCTCTTCGGCATATGTACTCTTTTATTATGCACAGACATGATGTTATGTGCAATGAAATATTCAAAAGGATTTCTGTAAGTTGTGATGTCTGAAATTTAATTTACACTTTCTTGGTCGTGGGATAATTTAATTTAGTGGAATGTATAAAATGATGGGGCGAATTGTTACGGTCAGTCGGATGGTGTCAAGATTTTAATTGTTGAGTGGCGTGGTGATAAGTTCAAATAAAAAGTTTGATTTGGAATTTCAAAGGTCAAGGCTTTGGGGGGGATTTTCGTTTCATATTAGTATGGGTTAATTAATATTTCCATTAGGTACCCACATTTCTACTCATTAAATATATTTCCAGGAATTCGACATTTATAGAAAGATCAGACTTCCTCCGTCGAAGGTAAAGGTAAAAGGAATGGCTTCATTCATATTTATTCCAATTTTAAGGTCAATTTATAAGAATTTTCCTGGAATAGGTAGGTTAAGTAATGATCAGACGTGCTGAAGTATGAACGAGAAAGGTCTAGTCAGTATATTCAGACATCTGGTTGCACTGTAGATCTAGCTGGTTGACCCACTTGCTTCATTTTGCCAACATTTCACAAAGAAATATCTCACATCTTGTGTCACGTCTCATTCTCAAATCGCAGAAATTGATGCGGGTGTCCACAGGATGCCAAAGGATAATCCATGTTTGGAAGAACATTTGCAGAAGCTCAGCAAAGATAATTCCGGCAGCGAATCGAGGAAAATTGACCACCTCTTCATCCTTCTTTACGCATCCTGAATGAGACAAAGAAAATTATACAGAACTTGAACGAACTTGTGCAAAAGCAACCACCGCACGTTGAAAGGAATAGATGCACCAAGCCACTAGTTAATCAAACTGTGTCTCTTTATAAAATAGTGCTGAAGGTTAGTCCATAGTTTTGGTAAGACTTGTGCGGATATGACATAGATTTCTCCACAAAGTTAAAAGTGTGGCACCGTAACGTTGAAGCTCTTAGATGGCAATGCTGTGAATTGCCTTTACAAGTGCTAAATTTGTAATCCCTTTTATGTTCACCCTGCTTCAAAAATTGGGAGTTGATACAAATTCTCGGTTGCAGACAAACTCATAGATATTCTTATATATATACTTGCATACGTCACAGTGAAAATCTGGGTTCCTCTCGAGGTTAAAACAACTACGAGTACCTCCAAAAAATGATTGCATTGCATCAGTTTGAACCATGACGATCTTCTGATCCGTCGAGTCTATTGCCATACTTGAATGAGGCTCTTAAACAAAAAAAAAATGGCGTAAATCAATCATGATTCATGTCCTCACAAACGTCACATGAATATCAGTTATTATGTATGCGGCAAATCCCTATGCCGAGGAACAGCGTTGCCATATCTCCTTCTTCCCCCTTTATCGACCCTCTCCTCCCTCCTGTCGTAAAACTTACCATGAATTTCGCTGACTCAACTAATAGTCGCTACACCTATCTCGATTAAGGGATCATAAAATCTACAATAATGTCCGACTCTCCGTCTGCATCGATTGTAAGACTAAAACTAACGTCATGGTAGCCATTTACCAAGAAGGTCTTCCTACTGACCGACCTATGTTACTGCGAATTTTCAGTAACTACTACAACGTTTTTAATATTTCATTTGCCGCCTACCTCAGCTCTAAAAGAACCACCCACCCACCAAAGAAGCCATGCCGACTTAAACAAATATTATCGTCCCTAATCACTGCCCCGAGACAGTCTTGTTTCACCCAAACAACCCAAACGTTTTTCCTAAATACCTGTCCTTTTACTGACAAAATGTTAGAGGATTACGCACCAAAACCCGTATTTCTGAACTCCTAAAAGCTCCCCTATGACATTTTTGCTTTGACGGAAACAAATCTAACCCCCAATTTCAACAACATTGAACTTTTCTCTATTGCTTTCAACATTTTCCGTACTGATGGACTTGTAACAGATGGCGCTTTATCCGGCCGTGGCGCTCTACTGGCAATACATAATCGCCACGATGCTACTTTTTCAAAAGCTCGCACACCGCTGACTTCGAATTTATAAGTGTCAAGATTTCCCTATCTAAGCGCTATCTTTACCCACCCCAACTAATTGGGTCATATCAGCTTGTCACTGATGCCGTTGACTCTCTTATTGATTCCATGGATCCATACGATGACGCCATTATTTTGGGGGACTTCAATCTTCCCCAACTTCAATGGTCCCAATCCTATTATATGTCTGAGGCCACATCTGATAAGGAACGCCTATAATTCCGCAGTCTCTGACAAAAATCATCTTCTTTCGACTTTGGACCGCTTTTATCCTCCCCTATTTCTAACTTTTTCCTTCAACGCTAACTCAAACCCAGCTTCGGAACAATCTTATTGCTTTGATTTCAGTAAAGCAGTTTTCCACAAACTCAATAGCTTACTGCTTAACATAAGTCCCGTCTCTATACTCTTACCCATCGACAATGCCCTCGCGATATCTTTGCCTGTTTTGTCCAATCGATACCATACCTTCCTAATAAAAACAGCACGTCTTCTCCACTTTGGTATAACAAGGAGTTACGCTCACTTCGCAACAAAAGAAACAAACTGTGGCAATCTTATCTTAAATCCAAATCTGACTCCGACTTTTTTGAGTACTTTCACGCATACACCCATTTCTCTGAGCTCTGTGAAAGGCTTTATCTCGAATACCTCGACCGTATGCAATCCAACCTGATTTCTGACCCCGCTTTTTTCAATTTATTAATGACAAACGTAAATCTGACGGCTATTCTTCAATCTTCACCTTTTCGGATTCTTCCTCAGCAGACCCTAAAATAATTGCCAACTTATTCGCTCACTTCTTCAGCCTGTCATTCGCTGACCACATCCTCGAACCTGACCTTGTTTATTTCCGCTTCTTGAACAACTTTGCTCAAACCTCCCTCGTTATAACACCGGATATAACACCGTCAATGGTAGTCAATAAGATTAATCAACTTAAAGATGACTACTCTCCTGTTCCTGACGGTATCCCCGCCATAGTATTAAAAGAATGTGTGAATCATTTGACACAACGCCTCACTGCCCTGCTCCAACTCTCAATCTCCCAAGGGGTTTTTCCTCAATTATGGAAGGACGCTTATATTACACCTATCCACAAAAAAGGTTGCAAAAGTGAAGTTTCTAATTATCGGCCGAATGCTAAGCTCTCATGTATACCTAAACTCTTCGAGGGCATTGTGTATGATGCGATGTTCTTTCACTCTAAGTCAATCTTCTCCACAAAGCAACAAAGATTTCTTAAAGGTAGGTCAACAACTACCAACTTAGCCGAATTCGTGTCCGGTACACTGAACGCTTTAGAAGATGGCAATGAAGTTGATGTTGTAGCCACTGATTTTAGTAAGGCCTTCGATACAATTTCTCACCAACTCATTCTCTTTAAACTAAAAGTCCTTGGTTTCCAACCGCGGTTCATATTATGGATCAAATCATACCTAGTGGATCGCCAATACAGAGTCCGTTTTAGATTGTCAATATCGGACCTCAAGGGGGTTCCTCAAGGTAGCCATCTTGGACCTCTAATATTTATCCTTACGATAAACGATGTCTAATATATCATTCAGAACTCCAACCTTCTGGTCTACGCTGATGATATGAAAATCTTTAGACGTATTTCATCTCCCGCTGATTCTCGCCTTCTACAGGATGACCTGAATAGTTTCTTCATCTTGTGTAACAAAAATTTCTTAGAGCTTAATGTCGATAAATGTCATTCCATTACCTACTCTCGCAAACGTCTGCCACCACCTCCTAGGGTTTACTTTATTCGCGGCGAGCCTGTACCCTTAGTCACATCAGCACGCGACTTAGGTGTCATCTGTAATAGTGAACTCAACTTTCTTTCACACATCGACAGTATCATTAATAGAGCTAACTCAGCACTTGGCTTTGTGAAACGCTGGTCAAAGGAGTTTTCTGATCCATATGTAACTAAATCCTTCTATATTACCTTCGTCAGACCCCTCCTCGAGTATGTCAGTCAAGTATGGTCTCCCCATTATGCTGCCCATGCCATGAGAATTGAGGTAGTGCAGCGCAGGTTCATGCGCTTCGCCTTACGCGGTCTCGGTTGGGCTGATAACGTTAACCTTCCACCCTATGCCGATCGTCTTAGATTGATTAATCTTCAATCATTAGAAAAACGTCGGGATATCGCCGATATACTTTTCATCCATCAGTTGTTATCTGGTTGTCCTGCCTACATTGATTGTCCTGCCCTTCTTCAAGCGATCTCTCTCAATATCAATCCCCGCAACCTTAGGTCTGTTCCCCTATTCCATATACCTCCTCATCGAACTAATTATGGTTATTACGAACCAATGTCAAGAATGCTGCGGAAATCAAACGATGCGACACACATTTTTGACTTTAATAGCAGCAAAAGCACTCTCCGTAATGTCCTTCTCCACTTCGATCATGCCTAACCTCCAGTAATCCTCTTAACAAGTCCCCATACTTCCCTTGTGTTAGTTTTAGTTTAAGAATAGTTTTAGTTTAAGAATAATTGTTTGGGCCCTAGGGCCCGGTCAATGAGCATAAAAAAAAGTTAAAAATAAGTTAAGGTAAATATAGGTTAAGTTATCTTGTAAGTTATGGCTTGTATTAAGCTTCAATAAAATAAAGGTCATGCTCACGCCGCGCTATAAACTTACCAGGGCAGTGTTCAAGAAATGTCGAGATTTACCTATATAAGATCAAAATATGTCTTCAAGGCGAATCAAATCAGCATTCTTATTTAGAATTCCATTTATTTTGCTCATATTACGTCCTAACTACGTGAATGCTCTCCTATTAATAGCCCCTTATAGTGCCTCGTGACTTATGATATTTGGCACTGTTTCAGTAATAACTTTATCTGCCAATGTTCACAAATGTTCCCAAAGAGTTTAACCTTTGCCTATGCGTTAGCTTCAGGTCTCCTGTGGCTTTTAATATTACCTGAGAAACGCTGACCTTTTGTATCTTGGTTGCGTGTGTCGCTACATATTAACCTCTATATACATATACCAAAGTAAAAACTTTAACCAAGGGTAAATCTAAATTCTACATGTCACCAGAGCAGAGCAAACTGTCGCCTCTTGTTGGCAAGTGTCACCAGAAGAGCAATATAAAACCGAGACATAATGTGACACCTCCAGCTGACACCTAACAATCGACAAATAAAATCAGAAATTAAACAGCGTAAACAAAAAAAATGCCAACTGTCACTCCGGATACCATAAATTTATTTAAATACATTCACCAAGAACAAAACAATCTGTCCGCTTATATCGAATTACCTTCGGGTGACTACGTCAAGCAAACCCCAAAGTAAACAAAATGTTCCCCTCCTTCACAACAAATCGAGACTAAATAATTTTCTAGCCGATCACAAAGTGTAAACATATCTATACAGCTTCCTCATGGTATGTATATACAAACAGTCATTGGATGGCGGGCCAACTCTTTACGTCTCCTGGACCAGTGCCAACGATTTTCATTAATTCATCTAGCCAGGCCAACGAAGTATGGGAGACAAATCCACCAGCTCCCCAGACGTTCAGGCAGTAGTGCAGCCAACCAGAACAGATGCCTCGTTTTAACCTTCTTCTTGGGTGACGTTAGTAGGGAAAAAGAGAGAAAATATTTCTGCTTCCAATCAGTCAACAACCCTTGTGTTCCGATGTCGGTCTGATGGATGCTTAAATGGTCCATTACCGAACAGAGAAAATACATACTAAGCGCTTTTAACAGAAGCATCTCATCATAGACTTATGGATCAGGATAAATCTGTTCTCCTTCTCAGTGATGATTGGAATTTTTGCTATCCATCTGGTGACCTTCTTCAACCATTTTGGTGTTTACCATTATCATTTCTCTTGGAATCAGATTGAGTAATCTTTGAGTGTGCTAATTATTATCTTACATAACCTCCATCAATATTTTGTGGTAAAATGCCTGCATGTTAGTGGAATTTATGTAATTAATTGGTCACAAAGGGATACTATTGGCTCTAACCGGAACCTATGACGTTAATGAATTCAATTACAATCTGTATCCATACAACTGACAGTCGGGACGAAAATAAAACGAACTGGTATACTCGTAACTGTCAAAAATATACGAATCCACTTCCACAACTTCCAGCTAAGGATAGTCGAATCCTGGAATATGTTCGAGATTCCACATCAAAAATATTCAAGTCGAATATCACCACATGCGCTGGAAAACTACAGTCTGCAGATAGATTAATAGATATTGATAGTTGGGCTGTATCTAGGAATATATTTTTTACAATTCACTGCATCACTCAGACTCAGTAGTGTTCCATTGTGCTACTGCTGACGTTTTTCAGTTTCATTTTTAGTATCATTTTAAGACAAATAAATGGTTATTCATTTTGAGGTTGGGATTTAACATCCCTGCCATATGGCATCTGTCAAATTGATCTGTCACCCATAGTGACAAGTAGTTAGTAGTTAATATGGATCGTTTAACCACCACTCAACGCTTTAAAATTGTTGCCTGCTGACCATAGAATGCACAGAACATACGCCGATAGGGTGCCGGAAAATCAACAAGTTGACACCGATTTTTCAAAATCTCATTCAGCGATGAGGCCCATTTCTCAAAATTGTAGAATTTTTGGTTGTGAGAATCAAAATATGATCATTGAGATCACAAACAGCAGAGGATCTTACTATCCAGAGTTGTAAGCTCAATTCTTCTATACATAGCCACGGTCTGGGCGGGGGCACTCACAACGAAGGAAGCTCTCGTCGCTATCAGAACTACAAGGTGGCGCAAAATTATACATCCTATCTGAAGATGTTATAATTTTTGCAAATGGCGTCGTACGTCAATCATATTTGACATTTGTGAACTAGACAGCTGCAGTATACAAACAGACAAGCAATGGAGCGCTATACTCCGCAAGAGCGTGGAATAATTGTGCCGCAATCTCAACAACGAAGACGACGATTTTGTGTCGAAAATCATCATGAACGACGAGGCGCATTTCCACTTAAGCGGTTACGTCAATAAGCAAAATCTTCGTTTCTGGGGCACAGAAAATCCGCGTGTGATGCACGAAGAGCCATTACATTCACCCAAAGACACGGCATTCATTTTGAGGACGCCATCGGCAATACGGTCACTGTTACTGGCGAGCGCTACAGGGCCATGATAAACGACTTCTTACTGCCGGAATTGGATGAGCGGGGCTTGGTGAACATGTGGTTTCAACAAGACGGTGCAACCACACACACAGCACGAGCCATAATGGATATTGTGAAGGAAGCGTTTCCTGGTCGCGTAATCTCCCGTTTTGGCGATTTGGCATGGCCAGCAAGATCGCCCGATTTAACCAGACTTCTTTCTTTGGGGCTACTTGAAGTCGCGGGTTTATGCCAACAAGCCTCAGACAATCGCAGACATTAAGAAGAATATTCGACAGGAATGCGAACAGTTATCCCCGGAAATCTTGCGGAAAGTCATGGAAAATGTGATAAAACGGGCACAAATGTGTGTCAACACTGGCGGCAGCCACTTGGCGGATATAATCTTTTCCACTTAACAGAAAAAATTGTAAAGATCCAAATAAAGATTTTTATCACACAAAATCATATTTTCTTATTTAGTAAAAAAGTAATTCAAAAACAAAGTTGGATGATTAATTTTGCGCCACCTTGTGTAAGCGGTTTCCGAACAATTTCGGACGAAGCACCCCGAACCTAGCCGGTATGATCCGCATCGATATTCTCGCCAACGAGATGCAAAAAATCAGAAGGAAGGGCAACATCTGTAGCACTGTGGCAAGACAGGTGGGATAACATGGCAAAAGGCAGACGGACCCACCATCGAGGTCTGGACAAAAAGAGCATGCGGTGACTGCAGCTACCACCTTACGCAATCCCTATCTGGGCATGCTGTCTATCAACAAGATCTTCACAGACTTGGACACGACAGCTTGCCCTTCTCCGCATAATGCCCTTTTGAAAAGGAAGACGCAGAGCACTCAACGTTCTACTTCCGGTGCTTTACAGAGGGAAGAATGAACCTGCCATGCTCCTAGCTTGTAATAAGTCATATGACGAGGTCAGAGGACGACTAGCTGGAGACCTGTGCCTTCATAACAAGCGTAAAGAACGAGCTGAGAAGAGTTGAAAGACTAAAAAAGCCTAAAAGGCAAATGCAGACGATATGGCATAAGTTGCTAACCAGCCCCGCGAAGTAATACCTAACGGTAGTCCCATGGGGATAGTAGTAGAAGTGTGCAGGGTGTGGATTAGTACGTAGGCGCGCTATTTGTATCTTTAGAAGATTACCACATCCATTGGCGCATCAAGAAAAAAATAAAAAGCCTACAAGAATGTGAAGCCAGTTTTTGTTTATGTTTCTGCAGACATTACTCCTTTTTTCTGTTTTTTTTTTTTCGTGGACTTTGCAGTCACGATATGCAATAAACTTTTTCTCGCCCCCTACGTGAACTGGTATTTTACGCTTTTGCAAGCGGTTAACGAAATTTAGTACCACTCCTCGTTTTCTACTTACGATGTCAAATGCACTACATGCTGTGCAATCGAAAACCGAATTAAATGAACATCCATCACGTTGGCTATAAATTCCAAAGAAACTCCGCTACAGTGCATCTCTGGTAATAGAACCGACAACTCATCCATCATCACGTGACGAACATCTTATCACCCAATTGTCGAATGGACTAACTACGAATAGGAACCGCACTAACAAGACCATGACATACACTTACTAACGTCAAGTTATTGCAACAAGCACAACCTATTCCCTGTTAACATTACCAGGACTAGCCGGGGAATGAGAAGCGCCAGCGACTCAACACACATAAATAATTTAGAGTCCATAGACATTCGGGTACCGAATCCTAATAAGATGCATGTTGATTGCCTTTGGGAGCCACTTTACAACTACGAGAGATGATGGTCACTGCCACGTACACAACCTGAATGAAAATGAACATGAACTAATAACTGTGTTATTCGCTGGAACTACCACCCAGCACACCAACCCGATGGAACTTCAGAGGTTCATGTCATCATCAACGTTGTCGTCGTAGTCATCGTTCGAGTTGGTGTCGTTCGTTGTTGTCGACAAAATTCCCAATGCCATCCAAACACGAAATGTTTTCCACATTATTGCATGATGTTAGGTTATTAGTAAGCCTGGCCAATGACGAAGGTATTGCTTCCAGCTGCCACTAGTAGTGGCAGTGCGCGCTAGTGCTCGTGTATTCTGGGACAGTTCCCAAAAGGATTCCCGCATATTCGAGTTACACCAGAAGCTTGTACATGTGGGTACTGTACATACCTGCGCTCCTGTTTGTAACGACGACCGTACCACTACAAATTACTATGTAAAACTACATTCCCCAAAGGAAATTGACCGTGTTGGGTTAGTTTCCGGGTGGTGAGGGCGCATGCGATAGCCATGTCCTTGGCAAATGGGAGTACTGTTACGGTATCAAATCCGGTCGTGTGATGGAAATTGTATATTTTTGATTAATTTGAAAAAGTACTTCTGACAGAACATCCAACAAGAAGATGTTTTCAATAAATATTGGCGAAGACGATCTGTCTTAAAAATAGCTGGACGTTAATTTTAACGAACAGACAATCGAAATGAAGCTGCATGTTGGATCCTTAAGACTTTCGATCTATCTGAAAGCAAACGCACTGTGATTTGGGCTCAAGGCAGGTAGCTTTTCAGCAAAAGCACCCGCTAAATGCGGCTGGTCCTTATTGCGCTAGATCGAACGGTTTCGTGCGACTTCTATTTGATCTCCTTGAGAGCACTGAGCCAAGTCTTTGCCCACTCGCAGATTTTGTCCAAAGGTCGTTGGAGCTTTACAGTTGGTGACTCGGCTGATTTATCTGTTGTTAATATAGCCGTATCGTTCGCGAACGTAGCTCCGATAGTGCCTTCTTCTTGCGGCATATCTCGAGTGTACAGTAAGAACAAGACTGGCCCAAGAACACTTCCTTGCGGTACTCCGGCAACGAATAGTCTATTCCCAAGGTAGGATTCTAAGGTCTCATATAATTGTTCCGGAAGAACTTATCTTAACTTAAACTACAAGCCTTCATGCCACAGCTTGTTGAAGGCTTGGGAAATGTCCAGAAAAGTGCTAGAACATATCTTTTTCTCCTCTAAGTTTTTCTCTATTTCATTCAAAAGTCAGGAATCAAACGTCTTTCTTCAATGACCGATTGTAGACGCTTTAACAAAAACTTTTCAAATACCTTAGATACTATCTGCAGGACCGATATCGGTCTGTACGATTTTTTGTCGTTTGTAGGCTTTCCCGGTTTTGAAACCATTATAACCTCGGCGACTTTACATTGCCTTGGAACGTACAATAATCCTACCGCGGCTTTTATAATTTGGTAGAAGCTTGATCAAGGCTTTCTTTGGCAATTCCTTGAGTATCTGTCGGGTTATTAAATCATATCCAGGGGTCTTGTTACCAACGACACGCTCTTTTAAAGTTTTCAGGTTTCATTTAACGCTGGATAAAGTCGAACATTTTGGATGATTTTGAACAATTTTAGGAAAACTTTAAAAATTTGGTGCCCACGTTGCAGAAAAATCCGATACCAAAAATTCCGACCATTAAAAAACTGTTTCCAATAACTTCGTATTCAAATCCGACATCTTATATGTGTTCTTACATCTATGTAGAGAATTTTAAAGCCTAAAATTTTGACCGAAATAATTTGTTTGATAGGACTCACCATTTTCGACATATTCGCACTCTAAAACGACTTTTATTAACTTTTTGATAAAGATGGACATTTGGGAAGACGGCCTACCTTAAATTTTTGGAAAAGTCGAAAAGTTCAGTACTTAACTTTCAGGATTTATTCATACTGTTAATGAACGGCTAAATAATAGGCTCAAAAAAGTATCAGTGAATTTAAAAATTCATTTTGCAACTTAATGGCTGTTGAAGTCACTGACTACTCCCACTGGAAAGCTGCTCAACGTTTAGAGAGACCTCAATTACAAGATCCCCCAAAACATCTGATGAGAAATGGATCAGAGACCCAAAAGGGACTAGACTGTTTGCTGAACACCTGATGAATATTTTTAAACATTTTCCATTTACAATGATAGATAAGGAGGTTACACCTTATGTTTTGCTAAGAGAGATCATTACCTGCATACACAAACTATATAAGATAATAGAAAATCGCCGGGCTATAATCTCATAACTGTCAACGTTATGGAAAAGCGTAAGCTGAACTTTTAGAAATAAAGGGTGTTTAAATTTTAAGGGCCGATGTTGAATGTGAACCACACCTAAACGTCAAGTTTTTTTTCTGCATTTCATTTGACATTTCTCAATTTCAGACTAACTCAATTTGAACCATGGAAAGATACACAATCGAGCAACGCGTTAAAGTTATTCAGGCTTATTATGAAAATGGGCGTTCAAATCAAAATGCATATCGTGCATTTCGTGATTCTTTCGGTCAATTTAATCGTCCAAATGTGCGTACAATCGGAAAAATCGTGCAAAAATTTGTCCAAACCGGGTCTGTAGGAGATGTGAAAACACCAGTGCATGCTCGTACAGCTCGTACTGCAGAAAATATTGCTGCTGTTCGCGATAGTGTGGCTGAAGAGCCGTCCACCTCAACTCGTCGTCGTGCCCAACAATTGCACCTCTCACGCTCATCGTTGATGAACATTATGCATAAAGACTTGCATTTACGCGCTTACAAGGTGCAATTGACTCAAGAACTAAAGCCTCTTGACCATTTCAAGCGTCGTCAATGGTCACAATGGTGGCAAGAAATGGCAACAGTGGATGATCAATTTTCGAAGAAAATCATCTTCAGTGATGAGGCACATTTTCACCTTAGTGGATTCGTCAATAAGCAGAATTGCCGCATTTGGGCGAATGATAATCCAAGAGTGATTGTCGAAAAATCAACGCACCCACAAAGAGTGACTGTTTGGTGCGGTTTATGGGCTGGCGGCATCATCGGGCCGTATTTTTTCCCAAAATGAGGCCGGTCAGGCAGTTACTGTGAATGGTGTTCGCTATCGTGAGATGATAACGAACTTTTTATGGCCCGAATTGGAAGATATGGATGTGGACGATATGTGGTTTCAACAGGATGGTGCCACTTGCCACACAGCTAACGAAACAATGGCTCTTTTGCGCGACAAATTCAATGGCTGTGTTATCTCACGTGGTGGCGATGTCAATTGGCCGCCAAGATCATGTTATTTGACACCGTTGGACTTCTTTCTTTGGGGTTATTTGAAAGAAAAGGTGTACGTCGATAAGCCGGCAACAATTCAAGAGCTAAAGGATGAGATAATTCGGCACATTAACGGCATAGAACCTCAATTATGCCTCAGCGTCATCGAAAATTTGGACCATCGGATGGAGGTGTGCCGCCGTGGTCGCGGCGGCCATTTGGCCTATATTTTGTTCCATACATAATTGAACCATACCAATATTATCATAATAAAAATAAATGACAGTAATTATTCAAAATCAACATCGGCCCTTAAAACTTAACCACCCTTTACAAGCAGGTGTCCTACAAGGGAGCGTTCTAGGGCCAAGACTGTATTTATTAAATACCAGTGACATGCGAATGATACAATGATAGCCACATTCGCAGACGACACTGCAGTCCTATCAATTGATGGATGTGTGGTTTATGCAACAAAACAAGTCCTTCGTGGAATAGTACCCCATAGTTTATTAGAAACAATAACTTGCGTCGTGATTTGCAGATTGACCTGGCAGCAGAGGTGATGTATTTAAATCCCAATACCTTCTCCAAACTGATTTTTCAGAATAAACATCATTAAGGATGGTCGTGGTGTAGTGGTAACATCATTGCTTGTCACGCTGCAGGTTCACGGTTCGAATCCTGATGTGAATCATATATTTATTTTGTATGAAATAAATAAAAATGTCGATCAATTGCGAACAGCTTATGTCAACTCTACTGCGAAGGCATAACAGTGACAGTAGAAGGACGGAAAAAAATAATGTGAATAATAAGCAACGACAATAACAGCAAAACAAAAATACTCTCCAGTTATCTGGACGCCACCCTTGGAGTTCACTGAAACTTAATACCAGCCTAGTTTCAAACCAACTACACCAATCTGTCTTTCTCTCTGTCTCTTCCCCTTTCCACAAAAATGCCCGTGTCCTAAAAATTAGTATAACGGTATTCATAACCCCCTTCACACGTGCAAATAATAAAAAATAAAAAATTTGTTGATCTTTCTTTTATTGGTCGTGAATCGGAAGGTATTTTTAGTGCGGTTAGAATCCTACACTACTCTGGGTATTCTAATCCCTCAGGGTCTTTTCAGATTTTTACCTTCATTAAAAAAAAAAAAAAAAAATTGGTCAATTTGTAACGCTTCACTGCAATAATGATGTAGCCAGAAACTTGGTATCACTTTTTACGCACAAGTTTATTTTCGCAAGGTTGTCACAACTGACGCGCAAATGTCATTGAATTGGGGAAAATTGCCCCATGAAATGAAAAGTGAGGACCCTACATTGAATTTCTCGAAGGATCAGATTCACAGTAAATTCTTCAATTTGATCATTACTTACAAAAGAATTAAAAAGAGAAATAAGGCAATGGGAAGGGAAGCAACATTTGGATGACATTAACCAAATGTATGGCATGAAACATTCAATCAAACCTCCCTCGGAAAACTTGCGATCATTATCAAATTATGCTTGATGCCTTCCATACAACCAGAGAATCATTGGTAGGGAGATCAAAAATAATGACGATGGTCAGAAACTCCGAGTGTTGCAGGAAAGCATCCAGGGGACTCCTAAACGCCGAAAGGTCGCTGTGAATGATACCTTAGAGTTTTTGGTAGAGCAGTCCAAGAAGTCGGATTTGTGATACAAGGAATTAATGGCCCTGGAGAAGTACCGTATTAAACAGCTTAATGACCTGAAAGGTATTCTGCAGTAAACGTTAGGACAGTGAGCTTTATGCCCAAAACACATGTGCAGAAAATCTGTTTGCAGTGCTGCTGGAAGCTCTATAGCCTAAAAAGGTTAAGGTTGAAAATCGGGCTTAAAAACCAGGAAATGGTAAGTTCGTAGTTCCCAGCCTGAGATACTCGAGTTATTAGTGATTACACTAACTGCGGCACTCTTTAGCTGTGTAAATACCACCTCCTTCCAATAATAATCTCATCATAGGTAGGTAGGTAGGTAGGTGTGGTTGTGACAGCAAGCTATTTTTCTTATGTCCTATATCCCCTTGTGGGTCCTAGGGCCTCGACTACGCCTACGCGCCATCGTGTACGGTTTCCGGCAATGTGTCTCAGCTCTCCCCAGCTTTTCGCCAACTACCGTGCTTCCTTCTCGACTGCTCTGCGCCATGTTCTCCTTGGACCACCAGGTCTTCTGCCGTCCTGAGTTAAGGGGTTCCATTGCATAGCATGGTTCGCTATGGAGCTGTCACCCTTTCGGAGCGTGTGACCAATACACTGCCACTTCCGTCGTTGGATGGTTGTGTCTATTGGTTCCTGACCCGTTCTCTCGTAAAGATGTTCGTTAGAGATACGATTGGGCCAGAAAATCCTTAAGATGTTACGCAGGCACCTATTAACGAACGTTTGCAGCTTTCTGGTGATAGCGGTGGTCACTATCCACGTGCTGCATCCATATAACAGCACGGATTCAACGTTGGAGCGGAATAGTCTTAGCTGGTGTTCAAACTGATTGCATTGCTTCGCCATATTTTGGACAACATCCAGAACGCGGACTTTGTTTTGGCGATTCTGTTGGCTGTATCCAGTTCTCCACCATCGGTCGAAACAATACTCCCAAGATACTGGAAATCCTCTACTCTCTCTACCGGTTGTCCAGCAAGCTATGCTGAAACATAATTAGCGCAGAGGCGCCGTTTTAATACCACAACTCAAGTGACCTAATTTGTTGTAAAAACTGACGTTGGACTTGTGGGAAAGGAGAGAAAAGATTATTTAAATCCACCCCGTAGCATTGAAGAAACTGATGACGTCCCCGATGCTTGTCTCCGCTAACTCACTAATATTATCAAAAAGGTGTCTGCCAAGTATACGGTGTCTGACCCTACTAAGGGCCCGACACTTACAAAGGAAGTAAAGGATTGTTTCAGGCTCGTTGGTCATATTGCAGCTACGACAAAGTGCATTAAAAGTAATGCCCTGTCTGGCTGCGTGGACCCCTATGGGCCAATGGCCAGTGCTAATTGCCAGAACTCTAGAAATATCTGCCCGGTTTCTATTTAATACATAGCTCTTGTGTTCTGCGCCAGTTATACATGGGCCACATCTGCCTGGATATGACACAGTTCTGCAACCCTCGCCATCTATTACCAGCATCTGCAAGGAAATGAGCAACGATTCTACCGTTAAGGGCCCCTAACGGAATGTTGACCTCCTCCGCGCGGGATCAATCAAGGGCAGATCCCTGCCTCGCCAATTCATCAGCCCTTTCTCATCATAGAAACATCACCATGTCAGCAGAAACCGGAAATTCTCGCAATTTTGAGCACTGCGCCTTAAAAGTGCAAAAAGGAAAATCGCACAAAGAAATTTTCGAAGACATGTCATCGACTCTTCAGGATTCTGGGCCTAAGTATACCATGGGCCAAAAAAATATCGGGATTTTTTATTTTTTTTTGCTCTAATTACTTGTTAATTGATGCCATAGAATACAAAATAATAAAGGGCCTGTATCCGTTTAGAGTTTCCTGGAAAAGGAGATTTACAGGGTGCGGTTATACTTTTGCAAAACACTCTATATATAACGCATACTTAAATTTGATACCTATTAGAGATTTTTAGCCGTTCTTAATCAGCATTATGATGTCATGTCACGAGTATTAAAGTGTAGTGAATCGAATGAAAGAAGTAGTGTTGCTATGGATGTAGGTGCTGAAAGAGAGGCTCAAGACCAAAAAAGCAAGGTAACATCTTCCGCGAACATCTGACAAAAATCCGAGAGGGAAATTATTGTCATGACAAACTTCTCACAATTGTCCTTCGGAAACAGTATAAAACTCCCTACCATTTGTGTTGTAGGGAGCACAGCACTAATGCCTGCGAAAAGTTAGGCCAGGCTCCGTATGCCTTAACAATATTAATTTATTTATTTCTTTATAAATCTTGATGGAATGAAATTGTTATTTCTTATAAAATTGTTATTCATTTTAACCATCTCTTTAGTTTCTTGGACTTACTTAAAGAAACTTTGCATCAATTGGTACTCTGAACTGCGGTAAAACGTATACACCATGACAAAATAAAAGCATTTGTTTAGTTCCCGATATCAAACAGTCAAAATTCTTGCAACTCTTTGCAATTTTCTATATTTTGAAAACGGTTTGTTTTTCCTGAGAAATTGTTGTGATTCGAAACACCAAGAAAAAAGAGTGAAATACTACTATCTCAGCGAAGGTGGGAACACTGCTCAGTACTAATAATTTATTTATACGAGATTTTTCATTTTTATTTCCCCAAGATGTACATGAAAAATTCAAAAGTTTATTCAACATTGTACAAACGTACATATATATTGAAAAGTACGGGCGACCGTGAACTAAAATTTGAATTGAACCTCTTAGCATCAGGTGCATGCGTAATTTTGGGAATATGTACTGTTTGAAGGTTGTAGTGATGAGGAAATAGGAAATACAAAGCCTAGTAGATCATTCCACATTCGTATCGTTCGGCTTATAAACGAATCCCTATATTTACAGTACGACCGAAGTTGGGCTTAATGGTGAACTGATGTGCATTCGAAGCATGCATTTTTATAAGAATAAAATCTATAAAATAGGGAATGACACGAGATATTTCTATGATTTTCGAGTGAATCTATGAATTCACTTATAAGTTTCAACGTGCGATTATGTACCTTGTCTAGAATATGCAGAATGATCTTGTGTGCACCAGACCAGATATGAGAGTTATATACCAGCTTAGGGCGGATGAATGCCTTATAAATTGAGGTCAGATCAGACAGGGTAAAATATTTCTTGCACTGTTTAAGGAATCCTAGACAATTTGCAGCACTTTTGGCGACCTCGAATATGTGATCGTTCCATCGAAGATGGTTGTTAATACACATACCAAGTCTTTCGGTTTCAATGATGGAAATACCATCCATGGACAATGGTTGAGGGTTTTGGTTTCGCTTGAGAGACAGAAGACAGCATTGTGTTTTGGAAGCATTAAATTCCACTTTGTTGGTTGAACCCCATTTACTTATGCTTTCCAGGTCGGAATTTAATGTGTTTAACATACGTTGCCGTTCCCCTTCTACGGCCGAAGAGCAAGGACGTGAGTTAGGGAACTAATATGAAAAACTGAGGATACTGTCATCAGCTAACTAATGGATTGGATTAGAAGTTGCAGACAAGAAATCATTTATAAAAATAAGAAAGAGAGTCGGAGACAAAACAGAACCTTGTGGAATACCGGCATTTATTTGGTGAATAGCAGACTTGAAGCCGTACAAAACAACTTGTATTGAACGCCCCGAAAGGTAATTTCTAATCCATTGAAGAAGAGACTCATCGACGCCTTTAAAATATCAAGCGCAACCATCTTGGTTTCGTCGAAGTGGTGGAGAGATTGGTTCCAATTCTCGGTGAGATATGCCATCAAATCACCAGTGGACCTGTTGCTACGAAAACCATACTGCCGGTCATTAAGGAGTTTTCTTGAATCGAGATATTTCATAAGCTGACGACTTATCAGCGTTTTCATGACCTTGGAAAGAAGGGACTTAAGTGCAATGGATCGGTAATTGGATAGGGAGGAAGATTCGCCTTTTTTAGGGATGGACTGGACAAATGCTGTTTTCCCTACTCTGAAAGTGCCCTGAATAGTAGGATAGACAGAAAAGCTTCCGCAGAGGATTTGTCTCTTCAGAACAATGGGGGCGATACCACCTGAACCAGAGGATTTGTGAAAAGAAAGACCTTTGAGTATTCCTGCAACTGGACGAGTGCGAAAGAGGACTTATTCCATTGAAAATTCAATGCTCGCAAGTACATGAGAAACAAAGCATTATTTAGCACTGCGAAGTTCACTGCAAAGTGAAGTGACAGCTTGAATGTCATGCACATAGGGTTGCCAGACGTAGTCGAATTTTTAATATTTTTGACGAATGGCCAAAAATTGGGACATCATAGGATTTTTTGCCTCAATTGAATATCGATCGAATATGGGCATTGCAGTCTTTTCTGGCTTTGATTTCGATTTTCCTTAGATTTGTTGGCTTTATAAGACCGAAAACATACTTCTTTCAACCTCTTTACAGCTCTGGTCAAACCGCGAGATTACCTTAGGTTTAATGCTCTATATTCTGTTATTTTGTTTTATGTTATTTATTACTGTTTGCAGTTCCAGTAGTGTAAAGAGGCGGAGATCTTCAATTAGTGGTTCGCAGTATTGGAAGGAGGCGCATCCTCTACGACTAGAAACGTTTGAAAATTATCTTTCAGTGCATTTATTGGGAGTTAACTCCAATCGCGGGCTTTGAGATCTTTACATATCGCTCTGCTTTCCAAAATTCTTTTGTGTTTCTACTGGCTGTAATGATTTGTGTCTTTGTTTCATAGAACACCTTTTCTTTACTAAACACAGAGCTTCGAACCTCTTTATGTGTTCTTAAAAAATCGAACTTTTTTGAATTTTGAATAGATTTTTAGTGTTGTAGTTCGGACACCTTTTTTGCGACTTTTTTAAATTTCTCAACGGCAACCATGGTCCAAACATGGGAGAATCTAGTAAAGGAAAGGAATCATTAATCGTTTATCAGGAGTTTCAATGAAAAAATTGTATTTTCTAATTTTGAAATTGGATACCACAATTTGGAAACTACTGCTCTTGAGTATCATGAGCCTTCGATATATGTCGTTACCTTCTTCCAATTTTAAGATCCACCGGACATGCACCTAGTAAGTACAGCTACTTGTGGTTGAAAAGTTAAACCCTGTAACAAACAAAGTTGTGGTAGACTGTACAGATGATCCCCTTTAATGATTCTATGGAACAGATTAATGTGGACTGAAAAAGGTTTTCAGACTACGTGCCCATCCGATTTTACACTTTTGCAGTAAGATTTAATGTACCGAACAGGATACGGATACATGTGAATTTTAAGAATACAACCTTCGGAACCACATTCTTCTGTTCATTTTAAATCTTTCACCTTGGCACTGAACCATCCTCCTGCTTTTTTGTAATAAAACTTTCCTCTTTTACAGCTCGACAAAAAATCAGGACGATGATCCGTGTAGCCTTTCAGCAACCCCTTGAATCGATACTCCCTAACTATACTCCTATCATCCCCACAGTAACCGAATTAAAATTGCTTAATAGGCCGTGCTTTCGTGCTGCGGTTAAATTCGGATTCAGCCAGAACAAAGGAGTCATCGCACCCACCCAGTCAAAGTAAACCACATGCCACAAGCTAAAGCGCCAAGTTACTAAAGATATCTCTAATAACGAACTGATTGACAAGGTCGTGTTAAGAAGCCTTAACTTTTGAACAACGCTGAATCCTTAAATGAACCATGAACAATAAATGAAACAAGAAACACCAGCGCCACGTGAACATGCTCGCATACAGACATGCACGGCACAGCATAGCATAGTACACTTTGCCTGTTAGGTGAATAAGGATAATGAAGATGGCTAATGTTCGGTAATCAATGTTATTACGTTAATGTTCTCTGCTACTTGGGGAGGGCAATAGAGGCAATGGAATGATCTGAGTTTCTGGTTAATGGCGGGTAAGACGGGGCGGCAAAAACAAGAAAGCGTGATGAACTTTATTCCTTTGTGGCTTTGTTAATGATTTTTGAGATTTCATTTACGAGGAACTTGTTGATGTGTACATATACAGATACAGAGTACCTTCTTACACCGGGAAAAAGAATGAAGAAGAATAATTTAATCCTCTTAAAGGACCAACCCGCCTTCGAAAAAGTATCCAAACTTCGCTTTGCCTATAAATATCGCAAGGTCACAAAAAAGGTCACCGTGTAGAAATCCCGTGAAAAATAATTATCCCCGAGGATTTATTAATTTATCACTGTGGTCTCGATGAAAAAATAGAAATATTCATCTCCGTGGCGTCCTCTCTCTATGGCGCAAACAAATCACAATGCCTAGCATGAACAAAACAGTGTAAGGACGACATACCAGGGACGACCAACGGACAACGACCACCCCCGTCCAGCTGTTGGGCAATTATCAATCAGAATTACATCATTGGATTCCATTGCGAATATGGAATTTCCATTGACAATGTTTTGCCATTTCTGTCATTGTTCTTTGGGACATATTATCCTTTTGGCAGCGACGGCTGTGGGGTATGAGTTAAGA
Source organism: Pocota personata (assembly GCA_963082735.1). Classification (NCBI taxonomy): domain Eukaryota; kingdom Metazoa; phylum Arthropoda; class Insecta; order Diptera; family Syrphidae; genus Pocota; species Pocota personata. The sequence goes on along the minus strand of OY720429.1, from coordinate 258,603,014 downwards.
ATTACGACCAAAGCTGGCAAATAAATGCGAATCCACAAATTGAATTCCGTTCCGTTTGTTATTCTCTCCTCGATGATGAGGCAATAAAAGCATTCACCCTGAATATTCTACAGTGCGGTGGCGGCGACGGTATCGGCGTCGGCAGGATAAAGGAAAATCAGCGGTGGGAGTGTGAGATGATATCAGAAACACATTAGCTTCAGATATACCTTATTTTTCTTCGGTTAGGGGTATGAGGGTTGTACTCGTATACTTTTGTTGCGTTGGTATTTACATTGATAAAATTCGCACACTCCGAACATCAGAGGCGAACTTCGACAAGGACGATGTTGTATCTGAGCCTAATCCTTAACCCACAGGGAAATAAGCGAATTGAAATGAATTTTTTTTTTTCCCCCCCCGCTGGAAGGAGCAGTGCTGGCTGTATGGGTATTGTCATTGTTTGCGGATGAGAAAATTGGAATTTTCGCAGTTGGCTTCAAGTTTTCTGCTCTTATTTCTTTTTCCGGTCTATTTTTTTCTTCTCCTTTATAAAAGGTCCAATAAATTTATTTTTATATAATTTTGCTGTTGTCAGTTCTGTTTTGTATCGTCAGGCAATTGTGAGAGGGACTCAGAGAGGGTTATGGACGCTTGGACGATCAAAGACTTATTGGTTTGGATATCCATGTGTATCATGAGAAATTAACTAATGTAGGTTAGGTACCTGGATCGATTTATTTGAAATCACAGAAATGGTTTTTGTTTAGTTGTTAACGAACAGTGGTCGGCGCTTGTACCAGCGGTCCTGAGAAAAGTCATAGAAAACCAGCAACATTGTACTTTCTCATGCCATGTAGTCTGCTACGAAATCAAGGGCATTCGTGCAAGCTTAACACACAGTCAGCTGCATTATGTCTGGGAGACATTTGCCTAAATTTTCGAGATGATAGCGAGTGAGAAGGTATGGACGTTAAGAGCTTTATGTCACTCTTGCTTAGTGTGAAAAGTTCTTCCATTACTTTCATTATTGTCATGGCTTCTTGTTGGCTTGACAGTTTGAGGACATTTTTTTAAATTTCAGGCAGCAGAAGGGTTCAGGGGCGATAAAAGGAGACTGTGAAACTCGCCTGGTAAGTACATCTGCAATTTGGTTTCGTTTGATGTGGGAGTTATTTTATTTGGAGCAGGTAGATGCGTGAGGGTGTCTCGATTACCATAAGGCGTGTCCCAAAATTCTCGCAAGAAGTAATTTTGATAATAAACACAGATTTTTAATTAAAAATTGTAAATGTTTTATTGATTCATAGAGTGTACAGTATAGGGTTATGTATGGGATAGCATATCGGGTAAATGGCGTCTATAGCTTTACTGGAGCATACGCACTCTTTTGTCGAAATTTTTCATGACTGTTTTGCATAAATGTGGCTGAATTTCATTGCTCCTTCAAGGCGTGGCGTTCAATTTGCTCCTTCAAGGCATGGGTTATTATGGGCTTGTTGCTATGAACCTTAGACTTCAAAAAACCAAAAAAAGAAATAAATCCAACGGCGTTAAATCGCATGATCTGGGCGGCCAATTCTGATCACCAAATCGGGAAATTACACGACCAGGAAATGACTCATGCAGTGTTTCGAACTGCATGTGGGACCGTCTTGTTGAAACCACATATCGTCGACATCCATATCTTGCAATTTAAGCACAATAAACTGGATTATCATGTCCGCGATAGCGACCACCCACCATTAACTGTTATTGTCTGATCAGCCGCATTTGCAAAGAAGAATGGTCCGATGATGCCTCCAGCTCATAATCCGCACCAAACAATGACACGTTCTGGATGCATTTGTTTCTCAACAATCACTCGTAGATTTTCTGAACCCCAAATTCGACAATTTCGACGATTAACAAAGCCATCAAGATGAAAAAGAGTCTCATAGCTGAAGATGATTTTCTTTGAAAAGTCAGTATCCACTTGTTGTTGCATAATCCATTCAATGAAGACGCAAATCTTTCGTGAGAATATGCTGTAGAAAGCTTCTCGAAACGTCCAATTATTATTGCTGTTCCTGGACTTTCAACAACACTCTCACGAACTGCTTCGATGTTTTGTGTTGAACGACTTGTTGAAGGACGACCAGAGTGTCCAAGATCACTAATTGATCCAGTCTCTCTTAATTTTTGAACTAATCTCTTCACAGTTGATGGAGTCATATCACTATCCCGAACTGTAGTTGCTAAACCTTTATTATTTTTAAAATATTGCTCAACAATGAAAACGCCTTGTTCTTTCGTGTAGCACTCCAGTTTTAATAAGCCTGAACTGTCAGCTGTCACGCTGTCTTTTTTTTTTTCGTTGGCAATACTTTACCGCACAAATGGCGCAAAATTCAAATCTTGCGTGAATATTGGGAAACCCTTTAGATGAGTGTAGATTCAGTGGTTAAGTGCGCGATCAGTGAGTGGTATTCTCAAAGCTTGAGTCCCAGAAAATACAAAAAAAAAATTGTTCATTGTCACACCTCTCGAACACGTATCACGAGAAGCTTTTCGTAATCGGAAAAATGTCCCTTCGGAAACATAGGTCGCTCCCATTCATGTGACGCACAGCACGCATGGCTACGAGAAACTAGGTCAGGTCTTGTATAAGCTGTTAGCAATATTTGAATGTAGCTTAAAAGTGCTAAGAGTTTAGGTTGCCTAGTTATCTGAAAAAATAATTTTTGCATGTAATGTACTCTCTGGAGCATAAATAAATTGCATTGTTTGAAATATGGGCATTGGACAGGCGAAGACGAATGTTTGTTTGATAGTGGGACCATTCCTGTATCAAGGGCGTTCTCCATTTAGACCTATCTGTATGCCATAATAATAACGTTATAGTCACTATTCTCCCACACAGTGCATTCCTCTGCGAGGCGCAATAAATTCATGGTCTTCAGACACCAAAAACATCATTTAACGTAAAATTATATAAAAGATTCAACTTTCGGGTCCAGAGGACCGGTGGACACGGTATAATGAGTAGTGTGTTTGCTTGTAGCCTGAACTGTGTAGGTTCCAGTCCGAGAGGGGAACAGTAAAAAACAGTCATCCGGGCATAAAAGAAAATCGAATAAAATCGAAGTTTCTCCAACTACAACATCAAAAAGGGATTTCTCCCGAGTCTGAGCGCTCCGAGATTTAGAAATTTTCTTTATAAAAAAAAAAAAAACTCAGGGGAACTGGCCAATTTTTAAAGCAACCTTCTCATCAAGAAGGAGTCGCCGCTTTTGTAATTTGTTTTTATTTAGTACTTCTCTTCTAGGAGGATCCAACGTTTCCGCAGGACTGACCTGAGAAGGATGGAACTGATTGATTGAAGGGAGGACTTGCTGACTTCCCAAGACCGCTCCTAAAAAGACTGGAATTTCTGGTTCCCCACGAGTACATCTCAAAAGGGAGGACTTTCTGGTTTCCCACGACAGCTCCTCTAAAGATTGGTTTCCTACAAACTCCCTTCGAAAGTCTGGACTTGCTGGCTTCTCAAGATCGCCTCTGAAAAGGTGGACTGTTCCTTTCTGACGAGCGCCCCTTAAAAGGCGAAAAGTATAGATTTTCCAAGACCAACGCTCGAAAGGCTGGTCAAGGCCACTCCTCCAATGATTGAACCTGATGGTTTCCCAAGGCCACTCCTCAAAAGTTTGGACCTGATGGTTGGATTTGCTAGTTTCCCATGAACGCGGCAAGTGCTGGTTTTCTAGGACCTTTCCTAAGAAGACTAGACCAGTAGATAAGATTACATGCAAATTATAAACGAAATTGTTAAGTATAAGAATTTGTAGTTAGCCTTAAGTTAAGTTTACTGTAGTAGTTAGAAACGTTATAAACAATAAATTGAACTTATGTTCACTGTTCAGGTGTTTTTTCTTTTTTTGATTGTGTTCAAATCCTCGAGGGGCATAGGGCATCAACAGAATCTGAACACCATCTTGTTCGGAGTTCTCAGAGAATCAGGGTATTGGTCTTCTATACGTTACGAACACAGTAAGATTCTAGATTCGTTACCAGGATAGCTGAGGAAAACTCTGACGGACTACACTATGTCCTAAATTTGTTAACACAACTTTGCAGTTAATTTTTTGTGCAGAGCAGACTGGGAAAGAGGTGAAATCATAAAGAATTTCAAAACAGCAATTTATACTGACAGTTCAAAGATAGACTGATAGAGGGGATCTTTTTTCCGAAAACACTGAAAATATTAGTTTTATTCAGTGTCTTCCAGACGAAAGTTTTGGCAATAGGTGAAGCGTATCAGATAATAAGACACAAGTATATACCCATTGATAATATCACCATTTTCATTGATAGTCAGGCCCTGAAACTGTCTCCCACTTCCTCTGCGTATGTCCGGCATTAAGTAGAGCCCGACATCGAAGTCTAGGCAAAACTTATTTCGACAACTTTAAGGAAATCTCAGAGAAAAGTCTCACAGAGTTTGTCAGTTTCTTGAATGGCACAGGGTGGATTTGAAACCATTTCCTTTCAACGACCTATTAACACCGAGGTCACGTGAATTGTGGTACTCAAAATGGAGTTTAAGTGCTAATTGGGATGCAGGGCAGTGCTGAAATATCGAAAACGGCAAACTTCTTCGAAAAACTTTTATTCTCCGAAGAAAATTGTACTTCATGTACCAATGAAGCTAGAATTGAGTCAACAAGGACAGGTGTCTATATTGTTTAAAATATCGAAATCAGACAACATACATATTTGTTTCCCTTCCAACCAAAACAATATTAATTTCCAAATAAAAGTCTCCTAGGTATTTCTTTAATCTTCCTTCGTGATAAACAACTTCAATCAGAGCATATCACCAATTCACGCGTGTACTTCATGTAATATGTAAAATGATTTCATTACTACTAGGAACATCAAAAACATCTCCACGAGGGTACTCTGGTACAGAAATTCACCACTTACAGATTCTCAGAACCTTGAAATGTTGTAAAACAAAAGAAGCTACAGAGCCCTCACCAGCCTCAGGATATCCTTCAAATGTCAAATAACAAACAAACGAAGCGACGCTTAACAAACAAACTCACACCGCATTCGAATTCCTTGCAATACTTTGTAAAAAATTCATTACACTCGACGAACACGCGGCAACAGCAGCACTCAAGGACTCGTAAGTGTCAATTTGTTGCACTGACAATGAGCATGAAAAAATAAAAAAAATAAAAATAAAAAACCGAACCGAACTCAAACCGAAGACTGAGCGCTCTATATCGATTAACACAGAAACAAAACCAAAGGACGACAAACATGACTCACACAGAGTAAATTCGAGATTAATCGAGAGCTCGTTCGAGGATCAAGAATTTATATATTTCAAAAGGCTGTGTTGCACACGAAACACCATGAGGAGTTATTGCAAGTCCTTATTTGTGGGTTGGCGCATTTTTAATGCCACACACTCGCACACCCGTTACCGCATATCCTTTATGAACTTTTGCATACAACTCAAACAACAACAGCAGCAACAGAAGAGAAAACAAAAAGTGCTGAACCATGAAAGGTGTAAATATTTGATAGTATCGATTTCGCGTAACCTCCCACACCCTCCCACACTCTAACCAGCATCTCTTGCTCAATTGTCCTTTCGCCGATGCCGCCGCTCAATGGAGCATCCTTGTCGTTCTTTTGTTGTCACTCACTATGTCCCTGCCAAATAGCTGGGATCCATTGTAAAACTATCGGCAATCCAAACGGGATGTGGGTGCTAGGGGGAGAACCGAGATGATCCCGACTCTGATGGTGGAATGCAGACAAAGGACAGTCAGTAGCGTACACACAGTAAAAGCGATGCAAAAACATTACACTGTCACTGGCGCACTATGAAAAATTCATTTGTTTGTTGTCATGTTGACACAAGGGGTGGTGGTGGTGTTAGAAGAGATGCTGAAGGTATAGTGTTGATTTTTCCATTTCTGCTGCTAGAAAAAGTTGACACAAAATATTTGACTTGCAAACGTTTTTTTTTTTTTTTTTGTTTTTTTCTTTGCGCCGATCGCTGTTTTGCGCTTTCCTTTTGTGTTTTATTTGACGAACTTATCCTCGCTTTTATCTGGTTATTGCCGCACTACTGTTACGCTATTGACAATGAGCGACCCTTTTTTTTTTTTCTGCGAGAGGTTACATCATTGGCGGGATAAACAAAATCGTGGTCCTTGTAAGCACACTGAAACCTAATTTAATTCCTTAACTGCAAAGTGGGTGGTCGCTGTGTGACTTTCCTTTTTTTTTTGTTGATTCATAAATTATTTTTGTCACGTCCTTGTGTAGTTCGAGGGGGTTGGTGTATTTTGTTTACCCCCTCCCTTTGCATCATCGTTCTTTTTTGACAGTTTCCATTTTGAAAATCTTTGACGGAATTTCATGCAAAGTACCTGGGTGGGTGTGGGTGGGTGTAAGGACTCAGTACAAATTTGACAAGTTGGGAATTGGGAATTAAATAAAAGGAACACAACCAAATTGACAGGACATTTAAATGTATTTTTTCGACTGTATTCTGGGTCTGTTTGGCATGTAGCACGTTTTTGGTAGAAAAGTGAAGAAGAGTAGGTTTTTTTTTATTCAACTGTTGTTCATTTGGATTTCCAGGAAGTTTTTTTTTTCTTTCATAGTTGAAGGACGAGAAGAAAAAATGTTTAAAAAAAAAAAAAAAAAACTTTTTAGGTACTTCAATTTGTAGTACACTTTGTGTTGCCTAACACTCCGCTGTGGAGGACATAGCAGCAGGACAAACTGGCGGTTGAATTCGATAATCTGTAATTGAAATAAAAGTTTGTTACGATTTTTAGATTCTTTTTTCTTGTCCTATGGTGAAAAGTTCAAAAGTGATTTTGCTAAAAGTTTACAGAATTTTTTATTTTTTTTTTTTTTTGTAGACTTTAACAAAAGTGTATTTTGAAAGGACTCAGGTACAATTTGCTATTGCTTGTTCGATTGAATAAGGCGTAATTTTGAAAAGCTGACAACCATGTTAAAACAGCAAAATGCTCTTAAAGACTTTATTATAAACGAAGCTATTTCATTTATCGATGTGTATCGTTTGGTTGTAAAGATGCAGCGATAAGTAACTATAAGATGTATTATATATTTTCCAATGGTACTGGCCTACTTTAACTAACTTTAAGTAGTCTTAGAACCTGAAAGCTTACACAAAGCGTTCTGTACAGGCTTTGATCATTAAAAATCCTGCTAGGGTTCATATTTTGGAGGAAGAGCGAAGGCTCTCAAAAGTCTAAACAAATCTTAAAATACCAGCAAATTTTGTATTTTTTGTTTTGTTTTGCTTGACCCCTGGTTAATGGCTGACACTGTGATATTGGATGAAGTCGGAAACGTCAAACTGATTGCACATTGATTTGGCATCACTGTTTATTTCCTATGCCGATGCAGATGCCAAACGCGTGCAATTTTTATTTCCATTTCAGAACATACAAGATATAAAAATTAATTCCTAAATGGAAATGTTCCTAAATATTCTCATTGATAGTAAGGATCTTAAAAAAAGGGCCCGTTTTTAATGAACATACACAAGAAGAGAAGAATGCGTTTAAAAAGGACAAGGATATTGGTTGAAACTATTTTGAAGAAGCTAACATTCCATAGCACACTGGACTAAGTGGATATTCTCTAAAGATATATTAAACACAGTGTTTGCCAATGAAGTTAGTTAGTTTTAGAGCTCTTTTCGATCATGTACATGTACATGTTGCATAATATGCTCACCAGTAGAAAGTTCGTTGTGAAAAATAGCAATGTGATTTCTGCTGGGATGTTCGAAATTAAAAATGGTCTGCAACAGGGTGCGGTTAATTTACCGATCCTTTTCAATATTTACACGGCTGATCTGATAGGATCTCTTCAGTATGTAATAGCGTACGCAGACGATTTGATTGTGTACAGATCAGGACCTAAGATCGACGTCATTGCAACACTCTTGCAGAGTGGTACTTCGATAAGATTCAGCGATATTGCAACAACTGGAAGTTGAAGATCAATCTTCAAAAGTCAGAAACCATTCTTCATTCAACCTTCAGAAGTCGGAAACCATTCTATTCAGAACGCCGTTGTCTGTGGCCTCTAGGGATACCAGAAAGAACTGGCGAAAGTTCTCTATAATTGGGCAACACGGGCGTCCACTTGCGTGTCAAAACGTGGTCAGATACCTTGGACTTTGGCTAGACCAATATCTATATTTTAACAAACATGTAGATGCTGCTCTGGCCAGAGCCCGAGCTGCCTTCGCCCTTATAAAGAGACTTTTTGATAGCAAGCAACTCGATGCAAGGGTAAAGGTCCTCATTCGGCCCATGCTAGCATATGGGTGTCCCGTGTGGTTCAACATAGGGGCAAGTAGAATGGAAAGATACGGGTGTTTGAGAGGGCCTGCCTTCGGGCTTGCCTTCACTTGTACAGAACACCAGAGTCTCAGTACATAAAATTCTATTCTAATGAGGTCTTATACAACAGGGCGAATCTGATAAGAGTTGACAACTTCCTGGTCAAGATGACTCGAAGGCACATTGCAAGAGCATTGACCTCTATGAATAACCTGATCTTTCGGGGCTTATTACCCCAACCATAGGTACCATGAGAGGGTGCGCCGTAACGGCTTTGTCCCTCCAGAAGCATTCCTCTATTTCGATCTGCAGGCAGGTCTGATTCGGGATAAATCAGCGGTGCCGTTAATCTTCCACGTTGCCCGGACAACTATGGACAGGCGGCTCAACTACAGCCGAGACGTCGCACAGAGCACTGAGCAGCGTCTCCGATTCAGTAGATCGGTATCGGGGCGCGATATTAAAGATGTGAAGAAGCAGCATCAGCAATTCTAGTGGTTACTAGAGAGAGCTCTCTCGTCGATCCCTTTTGATCCGGGGTAGATGCAGTGCGGCAAAGTTGGCCATATTTATTGCCTTCGCCGACTTACATTGTTTTTAGGTGTCTAGGTTAGGTAGTTTAAGTTTATTTATACGAAAAAAAAAGTGCATATTTGATTATGCATGTAGTTAAGTTAGGTTAAGACTTATTTCAAGGTAGCATTTAAATTTTATATATAAGATCAAATAAACTTACTAAGTTTCTTAAAATAAAAAATTTCTCTTAGTCATAATTGTTATTTAAGTAAAATAGTAATAAGTAATAGATTAAGTCGAAAGACTTAATCTTATAGATTAAGTTTAGCTTAGAGCGCCCGCATAGGGCCAGTAAGTTAGAATAAGATAGTTATGTAAGTTAGTTGAGCTAGTTTTAAGCATTTTGGTCTAGCATGTTAGAATAAATGAATTAAATTAATAAAAACTCAAAAAAAAGCTCCTTTCGATAGCTCCTATGTCGGAAAAAGAACTGCATACAGAATTTTTATTAAATCTGTTGGGCCTTCTGCTTCTGAACAGTAAGTCATAATGGAATATTTCCAAAACAGACGAGAAAATTGTTTTGCATTTATTGTGGATTGCATAGATGCAACCCATATTAAAACAGCTAAGCCAATAAGAGATCTGAGAAGTTATTATGACAGATAAGGAACATTAACAATACGAGGGGCGGCTGATAAGTTCGCGGCCTAAGGCATTAAGTGAAAAAAGAGATCCGATTAAAAAATTTTATTTCTCCCTCGAGTGAAATGCATTTCTCACATCTTTTTCTTTGTTCCGGCGTCGTAACTCCTTTTTCAAATTGAAAAAAAGAAAGAAAAAGTCGCTTGGGGCGAAGTCTAGGCTGTAGGGTGGGTGGTCTATCCTTGAAAAATCTGTATCGAAAGCTACGTCGTGTGAACAGAAGCGTCATCCTACAAAAAAAAGCAACACTCTGTGCTTGAGTTTCTGACACCGCCTCCGTACGACCGCTTCACGAGCCTGAGTCAATAAATTTGCGTAATATTGATCATTTATCGTAGTCCCCTTTGGCAGGTAATCAATCAGCAAAACACCTTCGCTGTCCCAAAAAACAGTCGCTATTAGTTTCGAAGCCGACTTTTCCACCTTGAATTTCTTCGGCGGCCTCTCTCCTTTTCAATCCACTACATAGATTTTTTTTTTGGCCTCCGGATCATATTGGCGAACCCAAGTCTCATTTACAGTTACGATTAGGTTGCAAATTTCGTCCAGATTGTCGTCGTACCCAGCGAGCACAAATTTTTTTCATGTACAAATGCTCGTTCAAAATTTCTCCAATCCGTTCTTTGCTAATATGCAACTCGTCCGCTATCTGCCAAATTTTTATTCTTCTGTCGGCCGGAACTAATTTTCCAACTTTTCCGACGTTTTCTTCAGTGACCACTGACACAGGACGCCCTGGACGGGGGTAGTCTTCACAGCTCTCTCGCTATGAAATAAATAAATAAGGGAGACCATTTTTTGACAATGGTATACGAAGGCCCAGAATCCTGAAGAGTCGATGATATGTCTTCGAAAATTTCTTTAGGCGATATTCCTTTTTTCACAAGGTACTTTATCACGGCACGGTGCTCAAAATTATGAGAATTTCCGATTTCGGCTGACATGGTGATGTTTATCCTACCACAGATACTTAATAAGAAAATGAGATTATTATTGAAACGAGGTGATATGTATATTACTAAAGAGTGCCTCTGTTATTGCTATCTCTATTGAGAAGATGACTCGTTTCTGAGTATCTCAGGTCGCGAACTTTTCAGCCGCCCCGCGTACTTGCCTCCCCTCTACTAATCTTGAAAAGCAAACTGCTCGTTAGTTATATAACTAGTCGCAGTGTCACATACCTATAAGTCTGACGTCCTTCCTGCTGAAAAGCATCCTCTCAAAACCGAGGTGTTTCTCTTTACGAGAAGGAGGAAACTGACTGGCCTCCAAGGAAGCTAAATATTTTTTATTTTTTTTTTTATGCACATGTGAAAGGGGATATGAATACCCTTATACTAAATTTTAGGACACGGGCGTTTTGTGGAAAGGGAAAGAGACAGAGAGAAGACAGATTGGTGTAGTTGGTTTGAAACTCAGGTATTATTAAGTTTAAGAGAACTCCAAGGGTGGCGTCCAGATAACTGAGGATTATTTTTGTATTGTCGTTGCTTATGATTCACAGTATTTTTTTACGTCCTCCTGATTCAGGAGTAATCTTAGATAGCAAACTTCTATGGACGAAACATGTCGAGCTGAAGACTTCCAAAGCTCTGTCAGTCTTCTTGCAATGCAAAGGTGTGTTCTGCAAGACATTGGGCTTGTCGCCAAGTAAAGTCCTTTGGATCTACAGGGCAATGATAAGACCCTTCCTCTCATATGCGTCGGTTGTTTGGTAGAATAAGCTTTCACGTAAATATATCACTGCTGCTTTCGCCAAACTCCAAAGAACGGTCTGTCCCGGCTGCTTGGGAGCTTTCCCAAGCCTTTGCTTTGTACACTTTGTTGAACCTCTCCCCCTTGATATTTATATCATGCGGTGTACACTCCGAGCCATCTTCCGTTTAAAAAAAGTAGTTTCTGGCACGACTCGCACTGGAGTTCTGATGACGTTGCGCGACGATTATCCTACGACCCCTGTCTCATGGATATGCCGCCAGACGCAATCACAACCGAATTAGGGCTGCAGTGCAAGTTTGAAGTCGATTTTCCTCATGTTCAGGATTGCCTTTGGCCAGAGTCTGAGCTAGGAAAGGAATGTAGTCGTATTTTCATGAACGGCTCTAAAACTGTAGAGGAATCTGGTGCTGGTGTTTTCGTGGAATGCGACAACATTAGACTTCACTTCTCAATGGGAAAACGCACATCTGTCTTCCAGGCAGAAATACAATGTATAGGCTATCATAATGGCTGCAGACTATATTGTGGAAGGGGCGAAGTATCTGCGTCTGTAGTGACAGTTAGGCTGCGCTTAAGGCCTTGTTCAAACCTTTAACCACTTCCAAAATAGTTCGAGAATGCAAAACATCATTGAATTCGGTCGGAACAGCCACACTTAACTTGTTTGGGTCCCAGGACACAAAGGGATAACACGAAATGAGATCTCTGACGAGCTTGCTAGACAAAGCTCAGAAGAGAATTTCTCAGGACCTGAACCCACATTGGGTTTGTCAGAGTCCTCGGTTAAGGCTTCCGTTGACGATTGGGTTTTCAATAAATATAATCGAAGGTAGCATGACACTCCAGGATACAGGAAGACCAAACGAATGGTTCCCGCCGTCTGTAAGAAATCCTCCGCTTTCTTGCTATCACTTAGCAGAAAAGACTGCAAACCAGACAAATTACTGGCGTTCTTACGGGCCACTTAGCCTTTGCCAAGCACCTTCATGTGCTAGGTTTGAGCGCTACCCCTATCTGCGACTACTGTGGAGAGGGCGAACACTTCCTATGTTATTGTCCTGCCTTTGCTCGAATCAGGTGGCGGATCTTCGGTGCTGATGTGCTGAGTGCTGATGACCTAAGCTCTTCACCACTGATGCTCCTACTCTTTCTATAAAAGACAAAAAAAAAAAAACACATTAAAATGGGGTTCTCTGCCTGGTAGTACAATGGAACTGTTTTGAGTCTGAGTGAGAGTGTGCCCGCCCATTTAACAACCATTTGCAATTCATTGTAGTTATTAGTTTAAAATATAAAAAAAAAAACAATTGATCTATGTGAGCAAGCCACAGACTCTGGTACCCCTAAGAGAGAATATACCGGCGGAAGTATTGATAAAAGTGATGGAAAATGCCATAAAAAGGGCTCAAATTTGCATAAACGAACGATACTCGTATCATCTTCACTACTTAGTGAAATAAAATACAAGGTCCAAATAAACGTAATAAAAAATAAAATCACAGTTTTTTAATTTAGAAAAAAAGTTATAGATAAATCAAACTGGGTCTTACTTTTGCGCCACCTTGTATTTAAAAAAATATTCGGGATTGACGCGGAAGTCCCCTTAGACCGCCGCTGAAACACTGCGGTATAACAAAACACTCCAACGCAGCTCTTAGAAATCATATTCTCAATTAATTGCGAAATGTATTTCTTATCGAGAACCTATTTCATACCCGTGGTAGATATTTATTACCGTAAAAGGAATTCACTTTTAAGTCAGATTTGTTTCGCAGACTCGTAGGAAGCAAACAAAAAAAAAAAAAAAAAAGGATTATCCATCAAAGACTTCTTCCTGACACGAAAGCTATATTCTATTTCCAAAAGGTAGTAGCCTTTCTTTCTTCTGTTGTTTGGTTGTACGTGTTCCTCCTCTTGTACTGATTACTTAGAATCCACATTTCGTCGTTATGGTCACACCCCGAGATAGCGCATATTATTGACATCTGTCGTTACAGGGTGTAAAAATTCCGTTGGAAATGCTTATTCTAAACCGAATCTCCACTTTGACATGCCGTCGTTCTAGCTTCAGTTATCCGCTGCCGCCACATCTCATTCATTTCAAAATAGTAGGGACTGCCCAAAATCTAAAAGGAACTATACACTGTCTCCGGGACATGAATTTATGTTCCAGAGCTGATGTCAGGAGAGAAAATTAAAAGCAACATTTAATTAGTGTAATGTGAGAGTGTCCTGTCGACAACGATGATGTCGTCGTTGTCGTTCCTGCCGCAGCCATCTAACATGCGGAATTTTCTAGAGACCAAGAAATGTTTTTTAGTTGATGAACGAAAATTTCAATTCCAAGCTCCATTCTACGCCAGCTATGACGACGTTCCGGCGGTGGCGGCGGCGGCGGCGGTGGTGGTGGCGACGATGACGATGACAGTAAAACGTGCGCCGTCGGATTGTGTCTTCTACGCTGTCAAAGTTGCTGAGGGCGCATAAATCACTTCCGCCACGTCGATGGACAAATTTGTCAATGAGGTATTACGGGGCTGGCATTTAGTCGGAATGTGTTTCGCTTGGCGCTTATCTCATTCAGATGTATTTTGCCATTTTGTTGTAATTTAATTGGATTGTTGTTGGTGATGTTTTATTCAAGCGATGAGAGTGCCGCGATAGGCATTGGCCTAGGTCTGGGTGCTGGCTGGTGGTGGAATTTATTTGCGGGCAATAAATAAAAAGTGTAGTGAAAATACTGAATATAAATTAGGGCATGGCATGGAGGCCTTTTAAAGTGGGGCTTTTGGTGAGGAGAGATAAAGTTGGCTTTAATCAGTGTTGGTGTCAGTCATTGGGAATTCGGGGGAACCATGGTTTTGTGGCCAAAAAGAGGATATTTTATTTCACATTGAATACTTTGACTTTCAATCACATATCTAAATCCATTTGAATACCATTTGCAGTATCTAAATTGTACATAAATTGTTAGTGGGTGTCTAAAAAAAAAATAGCTTACTTTGTGTACTTCACCATCACCAAAATTTATAAAATGATACTGAAGTTGATGAGTCACCAGCTTGAAATGCCCTTATATGAGCAACTAATTCTTTTTTGTGCAAAATTCGCATCGTATCGGTCGTAAATTTGAATGAAATCCAGGCCGGTATATACAATTCAGGGGTAACAATAGGTTTACAAATTGACGTGTGTTGTGTTTAGCATGATGGTGACACCAATTGGGTGTAAGGCAAATCAATTTTCTTGGCCGATTTGAAATTGGCGCCATTTCTCACAGAGATGGTTTTATTATGTGAAAGTTGGCAGTAGTGTTCAGCTGTCAATGTCACAGCACAGTGTTTTAGTAATTAAATTATTTTGTCAAAATGGTTCATCAATTATTGCAACAATTTTTGGTCGAAGTGGAACGTCTGTAAAGAGCACTATTCAAAAAATTATTCACAACTTCGGGAACCTTTACACAGTAAGTGATTTATTGAAGCCTGGATCACGTCGTACACAACAAAACTTTATGCAGTGAGGGTAAATGTGAGCGAAACTTTGATTAGCCGTCCTGCTCAACAAATTGAGATTTCTCCAACGTCTACGATATTTTGAAAGTTATGCATCGCGACTTGCATTTATTTTCGTACAAAATTCAAGTGACTCTAGAACTTCAGAAAATTACCACCAGGGAGGATGGGACTGGAGTGCAAAAATGACCCTGATTTTTTCTAAAAATCTATTATGAGGTGCATTTTGACTTGAGTGGAGCTGTAAACAAACAGAATAGCCGGATATGGGCAGCGGAAAACCCACGAGCAATTTATGAACGACCTTTTCATCGTCGTAGAGTGACTGTTTGGTGTGCGATTTGGGCTGGTGGGATAATAGGGCAATTTTTTTTCGAATATGAAGATGGAAAAACTGTTGCGATGTTACGACATTTTCTTTTTTGCCTGAAACTGTGGTTTGAACAAGATGGTGCCACATGCCATACAGCCAGATTAACAAAGGAAATTGTGAAACAGGCATTTCCAGGCAGGTTCATGTCGAAATTTGGGGATATCAATTGGCCGGCGCGCTCACCAGATTTAACAGCCCCCGACTTCTTTCTCTGGGGTTACTTAAAGGATCGGGTGTACGTTACCAAACCAACAACATTGCAACAATTGAAAGACAATATACGTAACGCAATTATTCCAGATATTCCAGATGAAATGCTGGAGAATGTGATGAAAAATGCTATTGTGCCAATGTTAGAGGTGACCAGTTGGCCGACATTATTTTTCATCATTAATGGCAGTGAATACATACTTAATTTAAAATAAAACACAAAGAATTATGTGTTTAATTTTTAAATGATTCCAATTTCAAGTCGACCGCAGACCCAAAGAAAACCACACGTAAAAAGGAATTGGAGGATTATTTCTTCCTCCTACTCGTCCCTTATCCCTGATAGAATGTTGCCCTTTTTTTTATAATATCCTCACTGGAGTGGCGAGCCTACAACTCTGAGCTAGTACCCTGAGATGTTTGCAGATGCCTCTTGATTCTGCTCTTTAAATGTTGGAGACTGAAGATTTACCTGCCCTGTAGCAGAAGTAGATTTGATAAAGGGATGTCCGCGAGGTTGCCAGTTGGACATAGAGGTGATGGGCCCTGATGCCTTGCTTTGTAGAACTCACTTTATTGATCCCATACGCATAGGTGGGGACTGGAAGTTATTGCTTCTATTAGAAGAACTGCTTGTATCTGTATAATGTCAAGCAGATGAAGAGAATGTTTGGGGCCGAGCTCCAAGTCTGGGTCTAACTTATGCTTTATACAGTAGAAGGAGCTGTTGCGCTGTGAAGTATCTCTCTGCTCTAAATAAGTAGCTCAACTTCATGAATGTCGATCTTGCAATGTTGGATATGTAGCCGAGGCACATTACGCCAGAGTTTACCATTGGCAAAATTAAAGATCTTATTGCTTGTTGACTCTAGAAGTTCATTAATATGGAGTAGAAACAGAATTGGTGAGAATATAGAACCCTGAGGCACTCCAGCTTTTACAGCAAATGTATCGGAAGTCACCTCATTGACCACAACTTAATTACCCTGTAAGGACACCGATGACTCTGTTGATCTGCGATTGCTTTAGCTAAACCAATCCATTAGAGCGTTTTTGATCCAGTTTAGGCCAAATGTATGGGTAAACTTGAGACGTCGTGCTATACTCCCATCTGTGGTTAACTTTATTGATTGCATCATTTTTGCTTTAGATGGAGCTACATTTAGCGGTAGACCTAGGCTTCAACAAACGTCTCTAGTCAGCTTGAGAAAAAGTTCAAATATAGCGATAGGCATACCTTCGGCAGAATTCTGAGTGTAGTGCCTTTTCTGGTAAGCTCGCCTATCTGTAGCCTGGCATCCATCACAACTTCATAAATTCATCTAAAATAATTGCACATACAGTACATATAAACATAAATTTATTGTTATTTTAAAGGCTTTAAATAGGCATTAATAGGATGTATGGTATCATTTGGCTAAAATGACTTCCCTCAAACGATTTTTCATTGATTCCACCATTTTTTTAGTTTCATCAGGAGATATGTTGTGCCACTCCTCTAGTATAACGTGCTTCAACTGCTGTCTATTTGTTATATTATGCTGCCGGACTTTTTGTTCCAATAAATCCCACAGATGCTCAATTGGATTGAGATCGGGTGATTGAGGGGGGTGTGGGAGAGTTGATTTGCAATTGTAGATCAACCAAGTTCTTATTAATTCGGAATTATGTTTGGGGTCATTATCTTGCACCAGCATAAATCCGTCTCCTATTCCCAATTTTTGAGCACTGGAATCTATCCATTGTGCATTCAACAAAATTGATGTTTCCAACGCCTTTAGCTGCCATGGCACCCCAAACCATGACATTTCCACCGCCATGTTTAACAGTCGGAATTAAGTTTTCCTTATTCATGGAAGTATTGGGTTTTCGCCACACAAAACGTCGACCATCTGAATCAAATATATTGTATTTACTCTCGTCGACAAAAATTACTTGTTTCCAGAACTCATCTGGTTTGTTAACATAGTCTTTGGCATACTCCAAGCGCTTGATGGCATTTTGCTTTGATATGAAAGGTTTTCTACGAGCCACGAACCCTTTGTAACCCTTAGTATGTAACAAATTGCGAATGGTTTGGGGATTTACCGCTGGTCCCCCAGATACTTCAAGGTTTGTAGCTATTTAAGGTGCCCCAATTTTTGGATCAGCCTTGACCATTCGCTCAATAACTCGTTCATTTCGCGCAGTTAGGATTTTTTTCTGCCTCTTCCTATAGCCATGTCATATGAATTATTTTTTTAAAAATTTTTTACTAGGGATTGGATTGTGCTTTTAACTTTACAATTATTTTTTTTACATCTATAGGCACTTTCTTATGATTGCCTTCCATTACTTTTTTTTTTGTTTATTTATTTTTCAAAGAATAAAATAAAAGACCACCAAATGCGAGTGCATACTACTAAATATCTTAAACTTCTATTGACTGTACACAGCAGCAAAAATATTTACCGTTAACCGTGTATTTACGACAGAAACAGGGTGTATGTGCAATTAATTGAGTCGATTTTAGGCTGTAAGCACAACCTTTGGGTGTGTTCGTCAAAAAAAACTTTTTTTTTTAATTTTTCTTCTTTTAATCCTGATTAACATATGACATCGAAAAATATTTGGTTAACTTTTTTAACGATGACGTTGTATTTTGGAAAAAAAATACGGTTTCATTGGTAAATGATTTGGTGTATGTGCAATTTTTTGATGCAGTGTAAGTGGTAATCTTGAGTTCCCGCTTGGTTGTCCGCCATTATTTCCGTCTGAAATACGCTGCATCGAATTGAGCCAAGGATGGAAATGATCAAATTGATCTTTTTCTCACACCACTTCCACAAATTAAATGAACTTCTCACTTACTAAAAATGTGAATTGTTGACGGAGGTTATGGTTAAATCTCTGTGTTGGTGGGCTGTAGTTTGAGTTTTCAGATGTGAAATTCAGTTTCACATGGTTCAAGGAGTGGCCAGCTTGATAGTTGGCTAACTGTGAGAAGTCTTTTAGACGAATCCTACATTAGCGGTCATCTATCTGAAAATATCTAGGGACGTGAGATGGAGTACGAGTATATCTAGTGCGGCGAAGAGGGTGGTTCTTCATGTATTGCTTCCGCACATGTATGCGAATCTTTCACACCAACATCACCTTCATAGGTAGTCATTTTGTATTTTCGCCTTTCCAGGTCGAGTTGTTGTTCATTAACCACCAGATTCCAAAAAATAGATAAAAAGGCATCACCTTCGAGCCGATGCTCTTGCCTGCATGCAAATAATTTATTGCTCAGCACTCCCAGCGAAGTTTCGACTTTTAGAATTGTAAGTGCGTTGGAAATCCTTGATGCCTAGGGATATTTCAATGATGCGCATGAGCGAGTGTATGGCCGTTTCCACCACTTGCCTTGATTTCGACTGAAGCTGTAGCACAAGTGGATGTCAATTAATCTCTCCAACGTTGTGAGCAAGAAAGAAGATGGACAACACGTCGTAATAATTTATAGCCGAGTTAAAAATGAATTCTTGGATCTCACCGGGTATGACACCATCACGTCCCGGTGGCTTTAAGGGCTTGAACCTACGCGTAGCTCACAATAGCTTTTCAGTAGTTACTATGTTTTAGGGGTTGCTGCACGATGGAGTGACAAATTCAATGTTATTTTTGTTAGAGGTGGTCCGATGACCGTCTGGATTAGGTAGCTGGATACTGAAATAAAGAGGGCTAGCTGAGGATTCCTCTATGTTACAACAGAAGAGTCTCCATGATGAGCCCTGCTCTTTTCTTAATGACTTTCTACATATATATATATATATATATATATATAGATGGAGAAACATTTTGTAGGTATCCAGTCAGCAGTCTGGAAAATTTCCACTTTTTCCTGAGAATGCAAAAGTTGGCAAGGCCGCAGGCGTAGGGGTTATAGATGAGATTTAGTTCGCCTGTGCAATCATGTTTAATTGGTAAGAAAAGAAACTTGTTCAGTGTTTCCATGTTTGTTCCCCTTTTGCAGACAAATAGAGAGAAGTGTATCTACACTCACACCAAGATCAGTCAACCAGAGAACAAATACAATTATCGATGTAATTAAGGACTCCACCTGGATTGTTCCATTTTTGACAATGACACCACCAGCATTTGGAAATAAGATGAAAGTGATCCTATAAAACAAATCGTACACTTTCGGATCACAATGATGGACATTGGGTGGTATTAATAAAACGGATCCGACGGAGTTCGAGCCAAGATTAGTTCAGTTCTCTAGCAAAACCTCAAAAATTTGATTTGTTGCCATCTTAATTTTTTAATCTAATTAACACTTTCTACTGCACATCTCCTCCATGACAAATTTGATATGCTGCTCTCTCATCAAAGCACCCAGCCAAATCCACACCAGTCGGCCAATGATGCCATGTAATTTAAATTTTCACTCAGCTTCCTACTGACACCATCACTAACACCCCCCGAGTCTTCTACACCTTATACTACGAGCAAATTTTAATGGACCGTAGAATCCTCAGAAGTGCAATAGAGATGAAAATGCACACCAACCAGGAGTATTTTCTGAAAGAGAAACATTTCGTTACATGTTCCACAATGATGGATGCCACCTTGAGGAGGAGAAGGAACTCCTACAACAACACTAACACCCAGCACATAGGCACATCTCATCATAAATAACTCGAGTCATCTTCCTCCAGCCTCCGATTCATCCTCCTCACTTTGAGGACCCACCGACCGTCATCCAGAAGGAGAAAGATTGAAACGTTCGTTTATCTTCCAAATGTGGAAGCATAACCATGAGCGCTGGAGCGCAAAAGGAAGTCAAAGTCAGTGCCTGCCACCGCGGAAGATTACACCAAGCCAGTGCAAAAATTAATATTAATCAAAGGAACTCGCGCGACGGGACCACCCGAAAATAGTTCGACTGTTGGTTGGATCATCGTCTTCTCCGTCTTTAAGGGAAATGAAATGCTCGTCTAAATTGAAATAATGTTTCATAAATTTTCGCATCACATGTTCTAGATACTCGTACTCGTACTGTTTGGTGTTTGTTTTGAAGTGGTGGCAGTGACACCCCATAGGTGGCGGTAAATTAATTTTTTTTTTTTTTTTTTTCTTTTATGGTTGTCTTGAAACTGAAAATACATATCTCATGACAGGGCAAGTGCTCCTGCCACTGTAACTGCTCCAGCTACCGCTATTTGGTTGGTTTGGCTTTGATTTTGGATCCCATGATTAGGATGATGCACAGCACACCACATGTGGGTGGCGCATTTGTCTGGGGTTTGTTTCTTTTTTGCTGGTACCTTGACTTGTGTGACTTTTCCTCTGTCAGATTTCACGATGTTTTCGCGAATTCAAATGTCATTGATAAATTACATTGGGAAAATTAAAGTTGACTATGGGGCGGAAACTTGTCAAGGATTCAAGATTATGGTTGGGGGGGAATTGAACATTTTTGAGAAAATACTCCTGAGGTGAATAATGTGCAATCTCGAAGGAGATTTGTGATGCGTATAATGAGATCAGCTAGATAGGAGTTAGTGTCATAATAAAGAATTATTAATAGCGTTGGCACAATTTTTGCCCTTCCAACAATAATGCAGGAAGAAATAGTCGTACGAATGTGCCAAAGGAATTGTTAACAACGAGAAGTTTGAAGTTCACACGTTTGGAATTCAGCTCCAAAATATTCTCTTTGTATACTCAACAGCATTCAGAAACGAGCAGTTTGTTTATTTAAGTATTCCGCACTAACATTCAATCTCCAACCACTGGCTCATTTATGGCTGATAGCAGAGCTATGCCTCTATTGCAGATACTACCATGGCCGGCCACGATGGAATGATTCCAAGAAATGAGACATTTAAGCTAGGGTCCATCACCTCTATGTCCACCTCGCAACCGTTCGAACATCTCTCTATTCAAATTCTTTCTACAACAGAACAAGTACATTTTTGAATTCACTCTTAGGAGACATATTTGCAGAGGTAGAGTCAACAGGCATCTCGAGGCGCTACTGCATTTTCTTAGATTCTTCTGAGAGAAAATCATAAGAAAAACTTAAATTAAATCAAAGTGTTCGAAATAATTGACTTTTGCCTGGAATCCGCACCAAAGGATGAGAATTTAAAAATCCCGCCAATGTTAACGCAGACTTATGCCGGTTAGCGTAGTCGCTACAAGGAGACTTTGTCGCTATTGGTGAGGAGGTCAGCCATACATACTCGGCTCGTTCGTGTTGGCAGCCGTCTGCGAGACGTTTCGCTATCGCTCCTGTCTTCGTTGTTCTTTCATGATGGTAGCCACAGTTTCGCTTACTGCCTCCCAAGCTTTTTGCGTGCTCGTCATCTGTCTGGTGTTCCAGTCCACATCCAGTCTGTTCGCCAGCAAGTTACGTTCTTCGTGATAACATGATGTGTTCACAGTGGAACTTGATGTGTTCTGCATTCTCGACTACTTCCGATAGGCTTTGAAACATCCATGAACAGTAAGCATTTGCGTCAGATAGAAGTTCAGCGCTTCATGCTTCCTTTTGATCCGAGGGTCTTAGGGATCAATCTCTGCGTCTCCGCCTGCCTTTGGCAGAAAGTTCCATCCCTCTTGCCAATCTTCGAGGCTTGTTCTTGGTGGTACTTCGGTGTCACTTCGACTCGTCGCTATTAACACCACTGTCCTGTTGTTCCATTCGGCTTCATTAACGAGAAGGTCTATTGGCAGCATTCCAGCAACTACGCATGCTACGTCGTAGAACGTTGTTCGAAAGGCGCTGCATACTCTCAAGACATTGTCTCTTTAAACCGCCTCCGTCTTAGTTCTGTACGATTTCATTTTCATGGCACCTGCCCTTATTTGGCAGCCGTAACGTAAGCATCATTGACGTCGCAACTCTTGCTAAGAGCAGTCTCTTCTCTTGTTTAGGTCCTCCAATATTTGGCATGATCCTTGCCAAGGCAGCCGTTGTTCCTGCTGCCTTCTCAGCTGCGTGTTGCAGGTGTTGCTTAAAAGTCAACTATAGTAACGCCAAGGTACTTCAGCTCTGGTTTGGAAACTACATCGTGATCGTCCACGGTTACTCTTATAGTCTCCATAACTCGTCTGCTGCTGATGAGCACTACTTCGGTCTTTTCCTCTGCTAGTTTTATGTCCATGCTTACTAGCCAGTCCTGTACCATCCCGATAGCATCATTACAGTCATGATCCAACTCCTCAAGCAATTTGGTCACTACAACGATCGCTATGTCATCGGCGAAGCCAATGATTTTCTACGGATTTCGTGACGTAAGGATTTGAGAATTCCTTGGACCAACGTTTCACATAACCTAGCGCAGAATTTGCTCTGCTAATAATATTGTCAATATGACTACGAAAATTGATATGACACCGAAATCATGCAGGAAGGTGACAGTGGGAACAGGCTCGTCACAAATCACGTACGTTCTAGGAGCTGTCGGAAGACCCTTCCGAGAATAAGTAATAGCTTGGCATTTATTGACATTCAACTCAAGAAAGGTTTTATTACACCAAGTAGAAAAGCTGTTCAGGTTAGATTGAACTGCACGGGAGTTAGTGGGAGTGGAGGAGAGTTTCATGTCATCCACATAAACTGATAGACGGGAATATTTAATAATGCCGTCAACATCATTAATTGACAAAATGAAAAACAGGGGACTAATACGGCTACCTTGAGGTACACCAGAGGGGGCCATAAAGCGATCAGATACAGAGGATCTAAAAAGGACTTCATATTGACGTTCATGAAGGTTGGATTTGATCCACGCAATAAACCTAGACTGAAAACCGAGAGCTTTGGGTTTCAAAAATACAATTGCGTGCGAAATTTTATAGAAGAGTTAGCTGAAATCGGTAACAATAACATCGACTTCCTTACCATCCTCCAATGCGCACAGGGTGCATACGAATTCGGTTAAATTTGTTTCCCTTTAAGAAACCGTGTTGGTGATATAGACTTACAATGGAAAAACATTGCATCGTGAACAATACTTTCGAATAGCTTAGGTATGCAAGAGAGTTTAGCTATAGGACGATAATTAGAAATTTAATTTTTCGGGTCTTTTTTGTATGAAGGGGCTTTTCAAAATCCTACGGAAAACGCTCTGTGAAAGCGACTGTTGGAACAGAGCCGTAAGGGGTAGAGCTAAAGATTCTACACATTTTTTAAAACTACGGCAGGTATACCGTCCGGGCCAGTGGAGTATTCGCATTAAAGTTTTTCGATCTTTTCTGTCACGAGAGCCACTGTTATATTGATTAAAATTAATGAGGTTTGGGCATAATCTCTCATGTAGGAGAAGTAGGAATGGTTTGGTTGGAGAACGATTGACTGAAGAAATGAGCGAATAAGTTTGCTATTATTCGAGGATGGCTTGACGATGTATTGGAGAATGTCAGAGTTGATGGGTAGCTTCCTGACCCAAGAAATGAAAAAAATTGTATACCCCATCATGTGACATATCAAATTAAGGCTGAACTTCCATGAAGTCCAACGATATAAAGAAATATTTTCGTTGAATAAAGTTTAATGAACAAAAAAAATAATTCAAAAACCCGGGTATTGGCAATGTCCACGAAATGAATTCAGAAATAAATTCTTCCAGGCCAAGCAGCTCTTTTGAGAAAACTTTTCTGTGAACTGAAGAAATCTGTAAGAGAAGATATAAAATCCTTTTAAGGGATGTAGTTATTCTGAAGGGTTACGAATCCCTACTGAAGTAGGCCCACTAGGTTCCGTTAAGCAGCCGTTGTTACGTTTCGGGGCTTAGTAGATGGGTCGGTACTATAGGCATTTCGCGGCGCTATCAGAGCGTTATGGATTCGTTTACCCTGAAAGAAGTTTATATAAAAAAGAAAAGAAAACTTGCCAGCAATCAGTCAATGGACATAGGTTCATACCAGGAAGCACTGTCTTACAGACGGGTCTCTATTCCCCGAATTGTCTTTTACATAGATGGAAAATGAACAGATTATCTCATTTATTCTCAGACAGCACTACTGAGAGTCATCAGAAGAAAAGGTTAGTAGATACGCCAAGCGAAAGCTGAACTTTATTTCGGATAAACTTAAGAAAAAGTATCTTGAGCATCATTCTAGGACTCGTTAGGGGGTTCGGCTTGTATTGAGAAAGACGAATCATCGGAACACGTCCACACTAAAATTTCGTCCGAATCAAAAAGATTACTTTAGGTTTAGGTGAGGAACTATTGAAGTTCAACCTCACCGATATTGCAGACTTTACAAAAAGCACCGATAGATTTGAGATGGATATTCAGATCCAAATAATAGAATGGTTCCAACTGCAGCACGATCGACCAACAGATTTACGTGCTTCTAACATACCTTACTTCACCTTTGAAGCGTGTACCCTTATCAAAAGATAGCCTAAGGACATTACGATTCCCTATACCCCATCAGATGCAAAAATAAACAAATAAATGCTTATGATGCATCTTCCGAAATGTCCAAACTGTATTTATAGAAATGTCTTCCGCAATTACAGCACAAAATAATATCTCGATTTAAAGACGCATTCTACGGCAAAATGTCATTAGACATCGTCAACGTTAATGCCTTCATAGATGCCCAAGCGCCAACACTTGCCGGGCATCCGATACCTCCCCATCAGTACCTCAGTGCTAATCAAATGACAATCATATGCGCATAAAATTTAATGAGAACGAATAAAATCATACCAGTAGTGTTATTAATTAATTTTCATGAGCACAGCCGCCGATTGCATGTCGACCGTTTGATATCCAGTATCTCTACCTGTGGCAATTAAATAGCAAATGAAGAAGGTGTTCCACAGTCGTTCAGCGTCGTCGTCGGCATCATCAGCTGGTGTTTATCTCATCCGGCATGGGGTATGTCTACTGGTTATAGCATCAAAGCATAATAGCTGAATACCGAAGGAGAAGGAATAATTCTGGCGTCTGATGCTTCGGCTTTTGCCTTCTAGTCATGCAGTTGAAACAGCTGAAATAAATCCAATTTTATGCGGATAAGGTATGTGGTGTTTTCGGTGTCTTAAAACTGCGTTGCTTTAAATATCACTGTCTGTCCGATTTTGTGGCAGCAAAATCCGATACACAATTTTCAATCCCGCAAAAACTTATATAGGGTGACCAGATAAGAACGATGGGAAAAGAAATTCAAATAAAATAACAACGGTGTAAGATATCAAATTAATTCCGGTTCTACTTTGAAGCTACATTCATGCCATTATGTATGGAATAGCACATTATTTAAATGGCCGCCTCGGCTTCGCTGGTAGTGCTTCAAGCGGTCGGTCCAATCTCTGTTCAATATGTGCTGCGTTATTCCGGCAATAGCGTCTCAAATGTTGGCCTCGAGCTCAACCAAAGTGGTTGGCTTGTTAGCGTAGACTAAGGACTTGATATAACCCCAGATAAAATAATGAAGGGTGTCAAGTGGCATGATAGCGGCAGACAATTAATGAACGCTCGCCGTGAGATGACCCAGTCGCCAAATTTCTCCTTCACCACTTCGAGCGTTGTAGCGTCGTCTTGTTGGAACCACAGCTAGGATATATCGATAACATCGCTCTATACCGAGGACCATTGACGGTAATGGTATCTCCTTCCTCACCTCACAAATTCTCAACAATCAGCTGTAAAAGAAAAACAAGTCAGCATGTCATATATATCTAACGTGAAGGTAAAGGAACTAATCGCTGAAACAAATTGGGAAGAAGTAATTAATGAAAATGATGCAAACTCTCTTTATCAGAAACTTGTCGATAATATGAAAAGCATATATGAAAGGTCGACATCTGTAAGAACAATAAAAAATAAAAGAAAAAATAACCTTAAAATAATAAAAGGATGTCACATGACTTAATCGCTAAATGTAAAAAAAGGGATGAGCTGTACAAAAGGTGGAAGAACAACAGACTGAGCAGGCGTTGATGAAACCATAATTAAGAATTTCAGTGGCCAAATGTGTCTGAATAATCTCGCCAGCGAATGTGCAAAAAACTTTAGCGAACAAATTGTTAACATCGTGCACAATTGCGACTCAATTACATCGATGCACTCAAATAGAACATTAGACAGATCAGTGTTTATTCGAGAAACAAATGTCTTCGAAATGCTAAAAATAATTGGTTTGCTTGGAGAAAATAAGTCGCCGGGTATTGATGGAATTCGAGCTGTGGATATTAAGTTGAGTCTTACACAAGCAAAAATTCCAGAAACCTTAAAAACTTCTGTGGTCAGGCCAATATACAAAGGAGGTACTAAAAGTCAACTCAACAATATCAATATTGCCAGTAGTTGAAAAGTCCTTTGAAGAAGTAGTTGCAAACCGGTTGCAGAATTTTATTGGTAAACACTCCCACATCCACGAAAGTCAATACGGTTTTCGGAAAAAAGAAAAGCACAGGTAAGCTACTTGGAGAATTCGCAAATCATATCAATGAAAGCCTAAACAAAAGTTACCACGTTTTGATCCTATTCATGGACTTCAGTAAAGCTTTTGACACGCTTGATCATTCAAAGCTACTAGATGCTCTGGAATGTATTGGAATACGAGGATTAATGGCTCATTGGTTAAAGGAATACCTACACAACAGGTTTTTTTGTGTCAAGATTGCCGAGACCTATAACCAAAAAGAACACTTCCAATACGGAGTCCCGCAAGGATCGAACTGTTTACTTTATACGCCAATGAGCTTCTTCGCATTTTCAAGCGATCTAAAACATTTGCCTATGCCGACGATACAGCGGTGGTGGTATGTCAAAGATCCTTGCAGACAGCAACAACGATCATTCAGGATGAGTTCGATACCACAGTGAAATGGTGTCATGATCATGGTCTAATGATCAACGCATCTAAAACAAAAATGATGCACATAAGAAACTCGCTGTTCAAGACTACAGAACAACAAATATATTTTATAAATGATTCCTGTCGTACGTCTACTAGCTGTCCTATAGATATAGTAGAAAGCTACAAATATTTAGGAGTTATAATTGATAGTAACTTTTTATGGGACAAGCACATTGATGGCTTACGTACGAGTCTTAAAAGAGTACTATACGCGCTAACTCATTTGCAGTACCATGCTACACCATCTGTGCTAAGGCAAGTGTACTTTGTGTTAGTGGAATCCAAGCTAAGGTATGGAATACTTGCCTGGGGCAATGCATCGGTAACACATTTAGAAAAACTGAGAAAATTACAAACTGCAGCACTGAAGAAGATAAACGTAATTACTCACCGAAATGTTGCTGACCGAGAAAGGTTTAATGTCCTTCAAGTGGAGGACATCTTCAAGATGACGCTAATATTAGAGTATTACGACGACACACGATTCATCACACCTATTAACCATGGGATAAACACAAGAAAACGTGCACAAGGTATGCTCCAAGAAACCCGATTCTTCAATGCAGTGTGCCTAAAGTTCTCAACACAATTCCGCAAGAACTAAAAGGTATTAGAAATCCTAAAACTATCTTTAACTAAAACTAACTTTAAATTTAAATACAAATTTTAAATCCTAACGTAAATCTATATACTGAATTCAAGCAACTAAAAATACATATGTTGACTGATAATTTTTTCTCGTAATTTTTATATTGAATGTATATTAAACTAAGCTTACTTAATTTCAATTATTAATGTTAAAAGCACAACCTTCTGCAGAAAAGCCCCTAAGGCTTCGTGGAAACGTATAACCAATATTGATTTAATTGAAAATAAAAATGAATTAAAATGAAAAAAAAAAAAGAAATTTCAAAAGAAATAAAGTCCGAAGATGCCGCCGTGTCATAAACCGCAACAAACGGTTAATCTTTGTGGATGCATTGATGCTTGGTCAAGCACTTGTCACTCCAATAATGGCAATTTTGCTTGTTGACGGCGTTGTCTATGGTCGTCAATGGTCAATTTTTGTGTCAGCACAATCCTATACAGATGTAGGTCCAAATGCAACGGCAAAATAAGCCTGGTTGACCAATTCAGCTGATCGGCGCCGAATCGACTTTTCTAGGTCTTCTTCGATACTGGCCGCTACGGCGGGTATATTTTCTTCACTTCACACCGATCTCTATCTAGTTGGTGGCTTAAGGTCCAAAAGAGTGTACTGACGTTCAAACTTTTCCAAAGTACATTTCCAAAGAGTGATGACAACCGACCTCACGACGAAATTCACGTTGCGTATTTACAACTGAGCCGGAATTTCGATAATATTTTTTTAATAATTTCCATACGTTCGGGAAGCGTCAAACGATAACAAACATAACAATTGGAAAAACTATCATTGCTATCCGGTCACCCTTTATAAGTGAGCACTAGATTGATGAACTCACCAAGTGTGTTATCCACCTTCAGACCTGCCGTTTTAAAAAGCGCCTTCTATGCCTAAGAAAGCTACAATTGTATTCCTTATGATACATAGAATACTTGATTTTACGTACTAACATATGCAGTGCCATTTCCACTGATTTGACTTTGCAATATGCCATATTCAAACCACAGACATAGATTGAATGTCAATACTACCGCGTAAAAGGATATCTATCAGTCGTTTTAGAGTTTTTAGAAAGAATGATGATAGGTCTGAGGTCATTTGGGCTCACGTGCGTACATTATTTGCTATCTGGCTTGGATCCTAAAATGTTTTCAGTATTTCACAACAAATACCTTATACTTACTTACTTACTTAGGTGGTGCTACAGTTCGGGGTGAATCTGGGCCTCAAGCCACAAGCCTCTCCAATTAGCCGGGTCCATAGGTAACTGCCTCCAGTTGCGCTCTCCAAGTCGGTTGGGGTACCCTTCTACTTGTGCGGATCTTCCTCTACTGCATTGTCCCTCCGGGTTGGTGTTCATTCGCTCTACATGTCATAGCCATCTTAGGCGACTGATGCAAATTTTTTGACTAGGTCAATGTTACTATACATCTCGTGTGTGTCCCTTCTTGTTGACAGCATGTACTTGGTTTTACCGCTGAACCCATTTTGGCAGCTTCCATTTCAATACTAACGAACGCACCAGTGACTGCCCGCTGAGTTCGTCCAATTATGTCAATACCGCCGGCGTATTCTATTAGTTGCACAGATTTTTGAAAGATTGTGCCTCGAGTGTTGGCTTGTGAGTTTCGCACAATTCTTTCAATTATGATGTTGAAGAAGTCATATGACAGCGCATTACCTTTTTTGACATTGAAGGTCTCGGTGAGGTCATCACCGACCTTTGATGAAGCGGCGAGCATTATCCATTGTCATCCTGCACAGACGAATGAGTTTGGCAGGGACGCCAAAACTAGGCATGGGTCTCTATATCACGTCTTCTAAATGCAGATGGTGAGCATCGATTTGGACTTCTTGGACTTCTGCCAATGTGTGGAAATTTGATCGACTGTAGACTTTTCTGGCCTAAAACAACACTGATATCTGATTGTTAACGAGGGGTTTCAGGCGTTCAAACAATATGGCAGATAATATCTTGTACGCGATGTTAAGGACTCTGTAATTGCAGTCGGGGGAGGGGCTTTCTTGTGGATCGGGCAATCGATGCTAAGATTCCATTCATCAGGCATATACTCGTCTGACAGAATTTTGTGAAATGAATTGGTGTATGCTCCTCTCTACCATCCATTTCCAGCAGCCTTGTTGCTTTTAAGCTTGCATATTGCTATACTCACCTCGTTTTGGTCAGGTGGACGGAATTCTATCATCGGTTTGGTCCATTCTGTCTGACAGTGGTATATTGGTCCTCGTTGCCGTTATACAGTCTGTAGAAGAAGTTTTTCCATGTTCACAGCACCGACTGTGACTCTACTACTAGGTTTCCTTCTTAGGTTTCTGTACGCGTCTGGTTAGCGTGACACGTTCTTATTACCCTTTTCGACGAGCAGCCCTTGTGCTTCTTCCTTCTTTGCAGCGCCGTTCATCCACTGACCTATAAACTTCAATATTTCAAGTGCATACATGAATAAATTAAAAGTGATGGGTTTTTTTTTTAAAGCGAATAGGTAACATTTCCCTGAGTTGTCATAGTTTTCTATTTGTTTCATTCGAGTTCTCTCGAATATTATTTCGCCAAATTAAAAGCGACACTATATGTGAATAATATGCCAATGGCAGTGCTTAAGTTCGGTTCACGTACCTATTCTAAATTCCATTTATTTCTCCTCTAGATTGCTACAAAAAAAAAAGAAAGAAGAGAACCCCCTCCAATCCAAATCTAATGCACATTTGATGTTCACTTTTTAACAAACATTAACATATTTTGCGACTGGCTGACGTTAACTGTGCGGCTAAATCGATTGCAATTTGCAAAAACAGGAGCACGAAACTCACAAAATCGCTAGCTTTTTGCTATCCGTACCACCACTCAGCTCCAGAATCGCCAAGCAACAATATTGTATTTTAATTAAATTGATAAAACTTGTTTTCCGGCAAACTATACTGTCGCTGAAACTGAAGGTAACTCCTAACGATAGTTATCGGCTACATTCGATGTGTATTTTAAAAATAACTTAATGACCCACACCTCCTCATCCACTCAGTAGTCGTTGGCGGTTGCTTCTTTTTGCTCGAATTCATTGAATAATTTAATTAACTCAATGGCTTCGCCACTCCGCCCCATGCATGTTCTTCTTTTCAAACGAAATGCCTGGACGATGGAGGAGCAAAGCAAAGCAGCAGCAGCAAATTGTATCCTTATTGAAATTCCTTGCGGGTCATAAAATCACTTACGATGTCGGTTTCAGACGCGGACGCGAGCTAAACTTCTTTCTCGTCTGCTTTTTACCTTTTTCCTTGAAAGTATCTTTTGTGTGAACAACTTCAGATAGAAGGGCATAGATGTGGAATTAACATACCGCAGACAATCTGGAACTTTTAAATATGAATTCATCAAATCCATGAGCATGGGCAATGGAAGAACAAGATGACTGCAGACAGCTTTCGACTTGAAGGACTCTGTTGGTTGTTCTGTTTTTGTGCCCACTTTGTTTTTTTTTTTATAAAGTGCCCGGAGGGGAGTATGTAAATTTTCTTTGCGAAAAGATGAAAACGATTTTTTTGATGTTTTTTTTTTTTTTTTCTGCGGCAAATATTAAGAAAAGTTACTGAGCGCGCCAGGCGGGTTTACCAGACGCCATGAGGTAATTTACGCTTCATTTGAGGAGTAAATTGAATTTTGGAAAAATTGTATTTTTTTTTTTTCATTGTCCGATATTGTTTTGGGGTAATTTGTTGGATGAACTTTACATTTTTAAACGAAAATTTCACATTTAGATGAGAGGAGAAGGAAATTTCCATAATTTCGGTCAAGATGTTGGTTGAGAAATTTGGATAAATGTCTTATAAGACTAATAAAGCGATTAACCTTTATTTTTAATGGTAATTATAAAGTAGGCTGTTTGAA
Organism: Pocota personata; assembly: GCA_963082735.1. Taxonomy (NCBI): domain Eukaryota; kingdom Metazoa; phylum Arthropoda; class Insecta; order Diptera; family Syrphidae; genus Pocota; species Pocota personata. Next base: position 258,571,201 of record OY720429.1, on the reverse strand, counting down.
TAAGCGACTTTGTGAAAGTAGTCTGATGGGCTGTCAAGGTTAGGGATATACTCGAACACTGCCTTAAGTACCATAAGTTTGCGAACACGTTTATCTATCTGTGAAGGACTCAAATGAACACAATTCTTTCAAATCCTGTAGACATTATTACATCTCAAAACGGGTAAAGGGTTTTAAGAAAAATTAACGGAATTAAGGCATACGCCGATGGTAACACAAAACTGCAAACGTCATTACCTTATCACAAAACCCATCATGAAACGGAAATAAGTTGTTTTTTTTGTACGAAATTTCCATAAAAAAACTGCAATTCAAGTTGCGTATTCTTTCGGCACCAGTTAGTCTTCGTTAGTTAGTTCGGAAAAGAACCCAATTATTCCTAAGTGCACCGTTTTGATACCACAAAAACTCGTGTACCCTGTTGTTTGAGTATGTTATTCGAGATTGGATTAAACCCAGCCCGTGGAGTTCAGATTGGATTAGATCTCCAATCCGTTTAGAGGCTATCTATCTGAAATCGTCAAAGAAGGGTTTACCTAGCGTGCGTTGTCTAGTCCTTGCTAGGGCAGGGCAACTGCAAAGAAAGTGGAAAAGAGTTTCCCTCTTGTTGTGAGGAATGCCAAGCTTGGTCCAAGTGGTCCCCTATAGGCCAGTTGCCTGTAATAATGGCTACAATTCTGGTAATATCAGGCCTTGATCTGCCTAGTAGCTCGTTTAGGTCTGTTGAAACTGGGCCATGTCATTCTTGATATGGCACAACGGATAAGGTTGTTCCGTACGAGATTGTCCAGCTGGAGGAAGTGAAGATGTAAATTGCCCTTAACAACTACTATTGGAATATTGACTCTTTCCTCTGGCGAGCCATTAAGAGCTGACCCTCGCCTGGCCATAATTACTGTATCCTGGGACCCAAATGACTTGATTGCGACTTAGCTATCAGAAAAGATAGCTATAATTAGGTTGGACGTTGGGAGAAGCTCCGCTTTTTTTTATAATTTGCACGAGTTAAGGGGATATGAATACCCTTATACTGATTTTTTTAGAACACCTGCGTTTTTGCCGAAAGGGGAAGAGACAGAGAGAAAGACAGAGTGGTGTGGTTTGAAACTCAGGTGGTATTAATTTTCTGTAAACTCCAAGGGTGGCTGCCCAGATAACTGGGGAGTATTTTGTTTGTTTTCGCTATTATTGTCGTTGCTTATGATTCACAGTATTTTTTCCGTCCTCCTGATGTCATCATCACGATCAAGTTGCATTTTGGCCATATGATCACCCTACTGCCAGTGTTATGCCTTCACAGTAGTTTTCGCAAGTGATCTACTTTTTTATTTATTTCATGCGAAATAAATAGATGATTATTGATATCAGGATTCGAACCGTGAATCAACAGCGTGACAAGTGATGATGTTACCACTACACCACGGCCACCCATCCGCTTGAAAGACACTAGCAAAGGTCTGGGAGATGGAAGGATTTCGATATATTCAGTTGGTCCGAGAAAATGCCTGCGCCAACTCCGCAATCCATTTTCGAACCATCCGTATATATACAGATATCAAAGTCATTGATTACCAGCACCCAGTTTCCCTGAGCCGGACGTCGCTGCAAATAGCTGAAAATTTTATATGAAGTTCAAGAGGGATCAGATGCAGGATCACACTTAGAGCATCTGTTGGGCAAGATCTCAATGCTTCTGAGATGCCTACGATGTTATATTTCTTATGTAGGGCGGGCCGCCTTACTAAGGTGTCATAGGAAAGAATTGGACGGACAACGGCTGTGTACGTAGGGTCATCTTTGGCTGGAGACCCCATTATTTACTGATACGCATAGGAAGCCACACTTCCATTCTTAACTCACTGCTCTATGTTAAGTTTCCAACTAAGTTTTGGATATAGAATCGTGACTAGGTATTTTGCACTGGTACACATAGTGAGAGTGGTTGACCGTCTAGTTTGGGGAGTGAATTCCTGTAGCTTGGTTTTTGTAGTGAATTGCATCATTTCGGTCTTGTCTGGATTTACTCCAAGGCCACATCTCGTAGCCTAAGAGTGTACCTTATCCAGAGCATTTTCCATGGTTTGACTTATCGTGGAGAGGAACTTTCGTGACACTAGTACAACCACATCATCCGCTTACGCAACCGGAAATTTCTGAGCATGGATCTTGAGATGTGAAAATCGAACGTGATATACGCATTGTTGGTTAAATGCAGCATTCTGGAGGTACAAACCTAAGATTGCGAGGGTTAGTGTTTAGGTTGATCATTTGAAGTAGAGCGGGCATCAATCATACCTGCTAGCAGCTGATGTACAAAGAGTATGTAAGCAACTTCACGACACTCTAAGTGAGTTTGTAAATTGACCACTTTAAGCCGATTTTCATACGGAGGCAAATTGTATCTGTCAGCCCAAGAGAGATCAGGTAAGGCGAAATGGATGATTCTATGCTGCGCAGCTTCAATTCTCAGAGGATGACTATCGTGATAGGGTGACCAAACTTGGCTAGGGTATTCAAGTATGGGCCTGACGAATGTGACATAAAGGGAGTTAGTGACTTAAGGATTAGAGAATTCTTTACACCAGTGCTTGATGAAACTGAGGGTAGAGTTGGCTTTGCTAATTATGTGATCAATCGCAGATAGAATTGACGAAAGTAACAGCTACATTTTGGAAGTAATAGATCCTATTAGGAGGGGCAAGACGCTTGCGGGAAAAAATAATAGCTTTGCATTTAGTCACATTCAACTCTAAGAAATTATATTTACACCACGTGAAAAAAAAAATTTAGGTCACTTTGCAGAGAATCTGATGGGGAAGAAGTTATATTAAACAATTTTTTTTTTGTCCGCATACGTGGAAAGGTCAGACTCCTTTAAGATGAGACCGACGTCGTTAATGGTTAAGACAAAAATCAGGGGTCCCAGTTGGCTACCTTGAGGAACTCCGGAGGTGGCACTGATAGGATTAGATACTTGTCGTAGTAGGCCTACCTTTTAAAAATCTGTGTTGTACTGGTGAGAAGATTTGTTTACAATGGAAGTACATTGAATCATAGACGACGCTTTCAAAGAGCTTGGGGATGCATGACAGTTTAGCAATAGGTCGGTAATCTGAGATTTAATTTTTGTAGCCTTTTTTATGGATGGAGAAAATTAACGAGTCCTTCCACAGTGATGGAAAAACGGCTTGAGAAAGTTGATAAAGAGCTCTAAGGGGAAGACGTTTATGCATTTTTTAATACAATTGGAGGAAATACGTCGGGGCCGGGTGAGTAATTGTCCTTGAGCACATTGATCCTTTCGAGTACCATATACATGATGCCGGATCGACTGCTTCATTATAGATGCTAAGTCCTGAATCAATAGGAAATTTAAAGCAACCGTGTATGTAAATTTAGGCTTAACAGTAAAAGTTATATTACCTTGAATAGATTCGTTGCGGACAGACAAAAATCATATTCGGAATTATTTGAAGTAAATATTTGAGAACAGCAATTTGGTGTAACTGGTGTAAGATTGACAACTAGTTTTCGATTCAATTCTTCACTATTAATATTTTCACTAATAGAGAGCGATTTCTTGTCAAGCCCTATGTCATATATATGCTTTCATAACAATTTAGAGAAGCAGTTGGCAACAAACTTTAGGGTGTAGTGCAGATATTTCACCTTCTATTTCTTTTAAATATACTAAAAACTTCTTTAGTATTTATTATTGATTAAGTAAAATCATTTATAATAGACTTTAAATCATCTTTAAGCTATAAATGAGATATGTATATATAGGTAATACTAATATTCAAAAATTCATACAATTCAGTGATAAATGAAAATGAAAAATGTATAAGTAGAACATTTTTATAGTATACAATATGTAGAAACAAAATTTAACTTTTACTCGTAATTGTGAAAATGCAAATAAACTAAAATGTGCTTGTTTTACCCTGCCAAGTGCCGAAAGAGAGTTTCCCCAAAACCATTCGCATCATAAAGTCTCCTAACGCTGAGAGGAAGTGCATTCCAAAGAATAGCATGAACGAAAAATTGACGCTCTGAGTTTAGATAGTGAACACGCGGTTGGATTAAACTTAGAGATCGGCCCGACCGTGAAAGTTTAAGTTTTTCGAATAAATATGGAGGCTGTTTGCTGGTAATAATTTTTTGTAGGTACTTGATTGTGCAGTACTCGAGATATATATCAAGAGTGCATCCTAATATGTTCTTAGCATATTGTGAAATATGGTCAAAACGTCTCAATCCATAAACATAGCGAGTTATATTGTTAAACGCAACGTTGAGCTTACGTCGAATGAGAGCACTGCTGCAACAAAAAATTTCACATCCGTATGTAAATATTGGAATTAGCAAAGCCCTTATTAGCATTAACCTTGTTTGCGAAGGAGTGAAACACTGCGACATAGATAGATTCCTAAGAGAACCATAGATTTTGCCAATAATAGTGGAGATATGATCATCCCAACTTAACGTTTTGTTAGACCATACCCCAAGATTTTTAGCTTTGTCAACAAACTCAACTGGTTCATTTTGGAGGAATATATTAGGAAGATCACAGCCATTCACGCCATTTCTGCTAATAACGAGACATTTAAATTTGGCTGGGTTAAGCTTCAACGAATTATCTTCAGTCCAATCTAGAACTTTTCGTAGATCCTCATTAAGTTTACAAGCTGCATCCTTAATAAGGTCTAATTTGCAACTTATGTAGAGCTGTACATCGTCTGCGTACATGTGTAGGAATGAATTTTTGATTATGAAGATATTGTGAATAACAAAGGTCCCAATATGGACCCTTGAGGTACACCCGCTGAGGTTGCAATAAAATCAGACATCACATTATTAACAGCAACGGATTGTTTTCTTCCACCAAGATATGTTTTGATGAGCTTGATAGCAGATGATGAAAAGCCAAACAACCTCTTGAATTTTAAGAGAAGCTGCATATGATCCACTGTGTCAAAGGCCATGGAAAAGTCCAGCAGAGTCACAAAAGTTATTAGATCTTTATCCATCGCCACTCGGATATCATCAGCTACTTTAAGTAGAGCAGACGTACAGCCATAGCTGGCCTGAAGCCAGATTGATTTGCGCAAAGTAGTTTATTGCGCTGGATAAAGACAGACATTTGCTTATGCATTATCTTTTCCATGACCTTGGACAAGAATGGAAGGATGGCAATGGGTCTATACTCAGCCGGCCAGTTGGATGACGCTTTCTTTTTCAGAGCTGGAACAATTTTTGCAGTTTTCCACTCAGTCGGAAAAGTAGATGTAGTTATTATATTGTTGAAAAAATGGGTTATGGCTGGAAGAATGTAAGGTAGTATGATTTTAATAAAAATCGGATGAATTCCGTAGATACCAACAGCTATAGACTTAATTTTAAGGATAGCATCGACAACATCATCCTGTTCAATACGAGTGAATTCAAAGCCATTGAACGTTACATCCAGTGGATCAGCACTTGTTCTGGATGTCATTTGCACTTTCGTGAATTCTCTATTGAGCTGGTTGGGATCGATTTCATTCATTTCACACATTTTAGACATCTAAAAGTGATTTGGTCTAAAATGAGTTACACAAGTTGAGTTGACAAAAGTAAGGTTTAAGACATTCATTGCATCTCCGAGATGGAAGCTTGAGAAGGTTAAATTGAAGTCGCTGTAGATTACCAGTTTTGAAGATACGGATATGTAGGGAAACAGTTTTTACAGAGATAACTGAGGTTTTAATTATGTGTCTTGACTAAGTGCCATCACAGAAACAAATTGTCAAGTGCGAGTCAGGCTTCGCGCGGTAAGTGTTCCGCATCCTAATTTTGCTTTCTCTTTAATCCATATCAAACAAACACTTAAGACATTTTGACGAATCCTGTCTGTATGTCCTGATACGTAGATTATTTCGTCCTAAACGGCTCCAAAAATCGTTAAATCATCGTTGTAGCCGCCTAACTCAAAAACTTCCAAATGGATTTCGATGAAATTTTGTTGGTAGGCCTGTGCTTAAATGTCGGTAGTTCGACTTGAAAATCATTGACATTGACATCATAGGCTTAATCATAGGCTTAACTCAAGAACTACTTAATGGATTTTGACAAAATTTGAATTTTGAGTTGAGTCGGATATGTGGATATGAGTCTGCCTTTTTGTTCAAGAAACTTTATGCAAGAAAAATACTTTTTATATTGTTGGACTCCTTAGAAGTTCAGCTTTAATTTGATATGCGCATGATGGGATGTAAACAATTTTTTTTTTGTTCACCCCCACAAAAATATTTTTTTCAATTTTATCCCTGAGACCAAAATTTCAAATGTTTCAAAGAATGACAGACACCGTGTTGAATCCATTAGTGTTCCGTTTATACCATTCTGGTACGGATCACTAATCCTGATAGAAACAACGATTGCGTCTAAGGTTATAGTCAGGTTGAACTACTAAGTGTTTATCTTGCGTAAGTGTATGTATATTTTCAAGGAAAATTAAATGTTTTTGGGGAAAAAAAGGTGGCCATCAGTCAGTTCAGCCGTCATTAGTTTACCCGATCACTTATCTTAGGAATATTAACTAAGGCCTTGCAGATTGGGTGTCGCGTGTCAAGGTAGTTATGAGAAATATAGCCGAAGCTTCAAACTTTCTTTTTAATAACACAGTCGTGGACATTAACGCTGTGGTATCTGAGGGAGAGCTTTTCCACTAATCGCATTTATCAGCCACCGGTATCAGTAGTTTTGAATAGCCTTTTGATTAAGTCACTTAAAGCGCACCATTTCCTCTGTAAATAACTTCTAAGAATCATACTTTCCAGTAGCGAACCTTCTCATATACTACCGCTTAAGTACGCCTAACCTATTACTTGTGCTCCCAGTACACGTAACACAAAATTCCATCGGATTAACGTGACAAGTCTCAATTCAGTTTGACAAATAATCCTCTCTGCCTTCGTCTTTTTGCGGTCGCATTATATTCACCACCGATTGCATTGCATGCAACCCATATTCATCTGATTGCATGCGACTTTGTACGAGTATACCCGCCGTTCTGTGCCACTGTTCCAGATAAATCATGACATGTTGTTAATAAGGACAACACAGAAATACTGTCTGGAGGCTTTCGGAAATAGAAATATTATTGATTACAACATTAGGCTCTAATCTCATTGGATTTAGTTGACAATCCTCCAGGACTACATGCTACACAAAAAATGCGAATGGAAAAAATCGTTCAAAGAGGAAAGGAAAGCACTCCCACGAACTGAACTGAATCCGAATGGTGTTCCACATCCGTTGGGAATCGTAATCAAAAATTCTACAGCACGCTGTGGTTACAGATACATAGTATGGAGCATCAGCTCCTAGTTTCACTCATAGCGTGAACTAGAGGACAACTAATACAAGAGGAACAAAAAAAAAAAAAATATTGCAACAGGAAGTTGAACGACAAATGTACACATTTGTTGGAGTGCAGAACCAGCACTGTTCCCGCACCAAAGTGCATGCATCTGAGACCCCAATATACATAATTCGGCGCTGGGCATTGCAGGACTCCTTCAGTGCCAAGCGAGGACTCGACTTAGTCTTACAACAGGAAACGAGGTACGCAAACAATTTTCATTCGTTAGAATGCAATACCGCCTACAGGGACATCTCTCTGTGCATCCGTTTTGAGAAGCGTCCGTCGTCGGCTGTTGGTTAGTTGCCTCAGTTTGGTGTGCGGCCATGCCTAGTGTAAGTGCATGTGGACGTATCGTCCGGGTATTGTTCCTGTGTATGTTGTTAAAATTAAATTATACTCGGTTCAATTGACAGAGGACATCGGCTCCTCCGACCCGGAACACACTTGATATATGGGGTAATGTGGATTTGGTCCAGTTGCCTGCACCTATGCACATATGCAGGATATGATCCTGCTGCTGTTGTTATTGCTGTTGTTGTTGTTGCTATTCATGTATTTCCTTGCATTCAGTTGCGTTTGATTAGGTTGCAGGGCAACAGAGGGTTGAAAGTTGGCGCTGCCAGTTCTTCTGCCCCATATATCACAGCGTTCGCTTTGCATTCCTTGCAAGCATTGTCCTGTGTAATGGTAATTATTCAATATAAGGTCTATCAAAACCAGTACAGGAAATGGAGCTATCCTTCGGTCAAAAGCTGTACTATGCAACGATGATGATAATGATGGCCATAACCATGATGGACTGGCTATCGCATGCTGCTGTCCGAGTTTTTGGCCGATTGAGTTGGACCCATAAATAAATTTGAAAGGTTTTTGCTTAGTTATGGGTTTTTAATTCGATACCAGCCCTGTGATTTTGGTCAATGATGTGTTATATATGGTAAAGAGGATTGAATTGGAGTACAAGTTACGATCTTTAAACAAGTTGTATTGATTATGCGGTTTCGATGTCGTTGGTTATTGATTACGGAAGTAACTGGGCCGAAACGCTAGCGGGTGGAAAGAATAATGCAATTTATTGTGATCTTCTGTTGGAGCTATAATGAACAGAATTATTAATAATTATTTAATGACAATGATTCATGCTTGCCTTCTACATACATGAAAACTTAGAATTCTTGGGAACAAATTGTGGAGTTTTCGAAATGGGCAAGCGAAATCAAAACAGAAATTGTGTGCTCAAAGACATATTAGTGATCTTATTCCCTAATCAAAATTTCTAGACAAACGAAGAAAAACAAAGACGAAAGGGTTTGGATTATCTATCTATCTATTACTTCGAAGGCCATACTACATACTCGTACATAGATACATCTATCTGCAGTTCGTTCATGCTAGGTCCAATGGATCTATCGTACGAGTATGTAGTCTTCTGATTCTAATTTGGGTTTTCAACCATTTGTCGTAGTTCTACATTTGTGTGTTGCGAGATTCGCTGCAGATGATTTGTTGCAGCATTGGTAATGTCTCTTTGACTAGTTAGATGTGTTAAGGTTATCATTACGCACTATACCTTATTTTGGAATCTTTGTATACCTTATAGGTTGGTTTCCTTTCTACCGACGCAGAGCTGTATTCATGTATTTACACTTAAATTTTTAGTTGTGAAGTTGATGTGTGTTGACTTCGAATCATTGAGGATTATGCCCTATTTGTTTGTCCATTTCATTGGTTACTTTTTGTAGTTTCCTTGCCGCTTCTACTGCATCGCTCTTGTGTAAAGTAGATAAAGCGCAGGACCTAAAACGCTACCTTGAGGAACTCCTGCAGCTATTTGCTTAATTTCCGAGTATTCTTCTTCACATTTTACTTTAAAATGGCGTTCAGAGATATATGATTTAAGTACCAAGTATAATTGTTTTCATCTTAGGAACCAGATCCCTTTGCTATTTAAACAGTAACTCTTTATGTCAGACTTTGTCGAAGGCTTGTGCTACATCCAAAAATATGGCTGAGCATACTTTTTCACACGACTCGATGGACTTGTTCTTTACTTTACTGGAAAGGTAATTGTATACCATCAGTGTTTAAATATGATTTCGGGCATATGGGTGCCGCGGCTGGTTCGAATAAAGCGGAATTTGGAAATCCAATTTTCGACCACTTTTTTCGAGCAACGCGGACTGTATATCGGCAATAACACGGCGAATTTTATCTTCCAATTCATCCATCGTCTCTGGTTTATTGGCATAGACTAGCGCATATCCCCACAGAAAATAATCCAAAGATGTTAAATCACACGATCTTGGAGGTCAATTACGCGAAATTATGCATTCATCGAATGTTTTCTTCAATAAATTGATTGTGGCGTACGCTGTGTAGAATTTTGCGTCATCTTGTGGAAACCACAGCTCTACTACATTAATGCCATTCAATTGGGGAACGAAAAAGTCAGTAATCATGGATCTATAGTGCTCTCTATTGGGGGATCTGCATGAATTAAGGGACCATTTCTCACGTGGAGTGGAAACAATCAGCAGCTCCCTGCCCGCCACCATCCAAGACCATTGGTGCGCTGTGAAAACTGTTTTCACATCAGGTGCTGAAAGGATTGTCGGTCGATCACAGGGAAACCATAGGGCGTGGCTTTCCGAGGATACCTGGAGAAGGATCAACGAACGAAAACAGCTAAGAGCTCAAATTGCAGCAACTCCAGCAGCAGGGAGGATCGACCTTGAGTCCCTATATCGCATGAAGATGAGAGAAGTACAGCGTAGCATGAGACGTGACAAGCGCAATTATATCAATGCGCTGGCTACGGAAGCAGAAGAAGCAGCAGCGAGGTGCGACAGCAGAACCGTTTATAGAATCACTAAAGAGGTTATAGGTGGCCGAAGCTCTACTCAACACCCAGTGAAAGGCTTAGACGGTTCGTTGCTAATATCGGATGAGGATCAACTGAAGAGATGGAAGGAGCATTTTGCTTCGGTTCTAAACCGAGTATTCGCCAGCAATATGCACCCAAGTCAGACTGAAGTGTCCGTAGAAAGAAGTTCCCGAATTCGCACCACAACCCCCAGTAAAGAGGAGATTATTACCGCAATCAAAGCACTGAAAACTAATAAGGCGGTAGGACTTGACGGCATACCCGCGGAGCTTTTTCAAGCTGCGCCAACAGCATCGGCAGAGCTACTGTTCCCACTTGTCGGGAGAACATGGGAAGCCGAGTGTTTTCCAGATGAGTGGAAAAAGGGAATGATTGTCAAGCTCCCTAAAAAAGGCAACCTAATGCAGTGCGAAAACTGGAGAGGTATCTGCGTGCTGCCTGCTATAGCCAAGATAATAGCTAGAATCATCCTGGAGCGAATCAAAGAACACCTTGAAGACACACTTGACGCCGAACAAGCAGGTTTCCGCTCTGGATCCTCCTGTGTCGACCACATCAACACCCTGCGGATCATCATCGATTGTTCATCGATTTTGAAAAGGCGTTTGATAGTGTCAATCGGGAATTTATTTGGCGTGCCTTGCGCAGGAGAGGCATTCCGGATAAATTAATAGCAATTATCAAAGCTACATATGATGGGTCCACATGTCACGTTTTGCACAGAGGAAGGCTGTCTGAGGAATTCGAAGTCCAAAGTGGGGTTCGGCAAGGCTGCATACTTTCACCAATATTGTTTTTATTGGTGATTAGCGATGTGCTGAATGCGGCCTTATCAACAGGAAATGGAGGAATTCGATGGACTCGACCAAACTCATCAACTCATTGCTGGACAAACGGTTGAGAAAGTAGAGAGTTTCCAATACTTTGGGAGTATTGTCTCAACCGATGGCGGAACCGAACTGGATATAGCCAGCCGAATAGGTAAAGTAAAATCTGCGTTTGGGATGCTATCCATAGTTTGGCGAAGTAATGCAATTAGCTTAAACACCAAGCTACGACTGTTCCGTTCCAACGTTGAATCCGTGCTGCTATATGTGATGTGGTACCTGGAGAGTGACCGTCACTACCACGAGGAAGCTGCAAACGTTTGTCAATAGGTGTCTACCCTACATCTTAAGGATATTCTGGCCAAACTGTATCTCTAACGAACAGCTTTATCAGAGAACGGGCCATGACCCTATAGGCACAACCATACGACGACGAAAGTAGCAGTGAATCGGTCACACTCTCCGAAAGGGTGACAGGTCCATAGCTAATCAAGCGATGCAATGGAACCCGCTTACACAGGATAACAGGATACGCGGCGGTCCTAGGAGTACGTGGCGCAGAACAGTTGAGAAGGAAGCACGGCAACTGGGAAAGAGTTGGGGAGAGCTGAGGCTGACTGTAACATTCTGGCCGGTATCACTTTTGAAGAAATATGGAACAATGATTCCACCATAAAGCACATCAAACAGTGACTTTTTGTGGATGTAACGGCGTCTCAATAATGGCTTGTGGATTTTCTTCACTCCAAATTCGGGAACTTTGCTTATTGGCGTAGCCACTCAACCAAAAATGAGCCTCATCACTGAACAAAATTTTGTGGTAAAAATGAGGATCAACGCACACGATGGCCAGGCGGCTTCAATTCTTGCACGAGCTGAATCTTGTAAGCTCATAAACTAAGACCTTTCCACAAAATCTTCCATAAAGTGGATGGACACAGCTCCAATTGCTTTGCACGATATCGAATCAACTCATTCGGGTCCCACTCAATACTACACTCCACAGCAATAACATCTCTTCGGTGCGCACTATAAGTTGTCTCTGCGGATGCGTAACGATTTATGGTTTTTCGAATTACTTGCTCGAATGGATGATTATGTCGACCATAAAATGGACGTAGCGCACGGTAAATTCGACGAACTGAACCACGATTTTCAAAATTAATTTGCAGAAATTGCAAGCGTTGTTCTAGCGTAAGTCTATTCACGGCAAAATGGTAAACCAAAGTGAGCACAAATCAGCTGTCAACTGTCAAATTGGGTGTCACTGGAAAAAGTATTGCCAATTCGAAAAACAAACTTCTAAAAAAAACACTCTTCAGAACAAAATAGTAACAAAATTGAATTTCCTCCAAAAATGTGAAATTTTCAAAGCAAACATCTCGCAACACAGCGCTGCAGTAAATTTTGCAAGCATACCGAAGGCATAACTGTTTTAGGACATTTTTGTCCGATTGGATTAAGACCGCCTAGCAGACAACTTTGCCGCAGTCTGTCGTATCTGCTCTCTTGAGACAATTCTATATTAAGACGAACATTTAACAAAACCCTTTAGTTGGCCTTCGTCAAAACGTCCTTAGGACACTTTTACTCTCGGTGAGCGCATTCTTAACCCGACGTTTTGGAAATCCATAATATTTGAGAGCCTTTGGTTCAAACGGATCGGTTAGAAATATCGCAATTGTTTTAACCATGACTTATATCATTCTGTGGAATATTTTAATTTGTATCTCCGAAAGAATTTATTGGATCTGAGCAAAGTTTTTCATGGTAGATGGGTTCCACGGTCAGTTAAGACTAAAATACGCACCAGGGACCTATCACAACCGCATTTGCCCTAAGAACATGTGGTATCGTTACATTTCCCCCAATTAGCTTACTCATTGCGATAAACCTTTTCCATAAAAAAAAATATTTCCTAAAGTCACACCCAAAATCCCATCAGTAAAATCCATATCTCACAGTTACAGGTCCCCACTCTCAGCTCGCCATAAATCAAAAAAAAAAAAAATAAAAAAAAAAAACGTAAAATACAAAATCCCAGATTCTTGTGCATTTTCCAAAACACAAAAATTAAACAGAAGTTTCATTTCCTTCTTGTGACACTTCGGTTGAGGAAGACCCAGAAATCACTGAGAGTAAGGTACTCCCTCAGGAAGTAAACCAAACCAGAAACACAAGCAAATGCATAAGTTTGGAACCAACTCCAGCTTTCCCCGACAACTAATGCTTCGTACATTTAATCGTTATTTATTGCTGTTCGCTATTCCAGCGTCCACGACATGTTGCACTACTCACACGAGACTCTCCTCCAGCTAAGGGGAGCTGCTGCTGCCGCTCATCATCAGTCCGATGTGGCCGGGGCGAATTAATTCCCGCTGTGTGTGACTGTCTGTTGGACTCTTTCGGCGGGAACGGGATATTTTAAAATTTTTCCAGAGTCACAAGTCAGCACCAATTACTCGGGTGCGATTTATGAGCGCCGCCATCCCCCGGGTCAAGTGACGACATATTCCTTAAAGATTTATTATTGGCTCCAGTGAAGTGAGTGTTTGCTTCGATGCTGTTCCCATTTCCTCTGCCACCATCACCTCCTCCTGGGTTACAACGAATTGGTCCCACTTTTTTTCTTTTTTTTTTTTTTGTGGAAATGTGGAACAATTCTTGCTGATTTCTCGAGGAGTCAATAAATTTCTGGTGAGCCATCGTCGTCGCTGGCTCTCTCACTTAAGTGACAATTTGAACGTGAAAACGTTTGCTGTTGTCGTCTTCGTTTGTGGATTGGATTCGAGTGGAGTGGAGAAGAGCTCGACATTAGAAATGGGATTTGGGCGAGAAAAAAAAACTATTTCGCTGTTCGCTTTTCTGAGAAATTGAACGATAGACACAGTTTAGGAGGCAGTTTATTTGTCACTTGATTGTGGGGTGTAAAATATGTAATGGATAATGGATGCACATCGATGTTGATTGGATGAATAATGGCAGACATAAATGCATCGGAAAGAGGCAATAAATCAAGAGCCTTTGTTTGGAGCAGGCAAAGTTTTATGGATTAACAAAAACAATCTTTCATTAGATTAACAAAAGTTTGTAGCCAGTTCGAAGGTTTACTTTTTTTTTATGGTGGCACGGTTTAATTTTTTGATATATGTCTACACTTAGTGTTAGTAGCAGAGGCGGATTTTTAATTATAGAATTTGTACGTGGCTATATAACGAGATTACTCGTTAATGGGAGTCGATGATCGATGCGATGTTATGATCGATGGGAAATAACTTTGTGATTAGATTATCAGAACAGGGTAGTACTGGAGCTAATTTAGAACAAAAAAATATTACAATGGTTTACAAAAGTGGTTCGTATGATCAGTGAGATTTCTTGTTTAGACCTTGCAGTGTAGCATTCTTTTAAAAGCTGCAGCTGTCGTTTATACTCATATGTTCAGGTATTGAAGAGATTATATTTTTCATAAGAAACCTTCATTATGGTCAATTTTTAGTGTTCCCTACCAGAATGGTATAAACGGATTCGACACGCTATTTGTCTGTCCATTATGACGTGTGTCTGTCATAGGCCAAAAGTTTGATTCCGTCCTCAGTGCTCGAAGTAAAAACAAAATCTAACATCGAAAAAAAAACTCTTTACTATCAGTTTTTGAATTGTTGCCTGTGGTATATTGCTCCAGCAATCCAATAGTATATTCCACAACGCAGATTTTGATGATGTGCATTGATTCCGGACCCTTCTATCCAGTTCCTCCCACAAGAGCTCTATAGGGCTTAAACCTAGTTATTAAGATTTATAAGAATTTTTCATCTTCCCTCTATTTGAGGTAGTCTTCACAAAGTCATGATGTGTGTTTAGGGTCGTTGTCCTGTTGAAATACGAATCCTTCGACAATTAATCTTAGTCCAGAGGTCACAGCTTTTTCTTCCAATATTGTTTTGTATGCCTCCTTATTCATTTTTTCAATCACTCAAGTCAGATCTCCCACTCCACTGTAAGAGAAACACCCCCAGATCATAACAGAACCGCCTCCATTGTTGACGGTAGGAACCACACAGTCTGGTAGCATCTTTTGTTCCCGCTGCGTCGAACGAAAACTCTCCGTTTTGTGCCAAATACCTCGGAGATTGGATTCATAACTCTGTTGAAATCTTCTTCTGTCCATCTGTCCAGTCTTTATGCTTTTTGGCCCATTCTAACCATTCCTGCTTGTTTTATGGTAACTGGGGTTTTCGTACAGCAACTCGTCCAAATAGTCCAGCAAGTCTTAATCTTCGTTTGACCATTGTCAAGGACAGCGGTTTAACCCGTGTTTAATTTATTTCGGCGCGTATTTCGGGGACTGTTTTTCATCTACTTAGTTTGCCTGTTGTGATTATTAGCCGATCCTCATATTTAGTTGTAGCTCTAGGACGTCCTGACCATGGTTTATCCTCAAGACTTCCGGTTTGAGTGTGTCGCGCAATGGTACATTGAATGCAGCACCTTGATACCTTCAACTGCGAAGCAACAACCCGCTGCGAATTGCCTTCTTTAAGAAGGGTGATCATTGCAGATCGTTTCTCGATTGTGGTTTCCGCGACTCTTTCCATTTTTAAAGAGTATAATAAATAAATTCTTATGATTTCAAAGTGTGGCTTTTATGTAAGACCCTTGCCGATTCCTCTCTTCTTACTGAGCTGTGTTAGATCCGGTATCCTTGGAGATCCTGCTATTGCAGGGCAGTGGCAGAGGAAGTTTTCTATATCCTCCTCCTCCTCCTCACAGTTGGGACAGATTGTTGTATCAGCTAGCCTGAGTCTGAACGAGTATTTATTGAGATTGATGTGCTATGTTAAAAGTCCCAGCATCACTCTTAACTGCGTTCTGTTTGAGTTGAAAGCTCTTTTTGCTGTGTTGCATGTTTTTTTTTTTTTTATAATTTGCACGTGTTATTCATATCCCCTGAATACCCTTATACTAATTTTTTTTAGAACACGTGCGTTTTTGCGGAAAGGGGAAGTGACAGAGAGAAAGACAGAGTGGTGTGGTTTGAAACTCAGGTGGTATTAAGTTTCTGTAAACTCCAAGGGTGGCTGTCCAGATAACTGGGGAGTATTTTGTTTGTTTTCGCTATGATTGTCGTTGCTTATGATTCACAGTATTTTTTTCCGTCCTCCTGATGTCATCATCACGATCAAATTGCATTTTAGCCATTGACCACCCTACTGCCAGTGTTATGCCTTCACAGTAGAGTTGACTTAACTTTCGCAATTGATCGACTTTTTTATTTATTTCATGCGAAATAAATAGATGATTCTTGATCAGGATTCGAACCGTGAAGGAACAGCGTGACAAGCGATGATGTTACCACTACACCACGGCCACCCTTTGCTTTCACAATTGCAAAGACTTCGGCTTGGAACACTGTTACAAATGGTTCTATGTGAATAGCAACTTCAATCGGTCGGTTAGCACAGAAGATGCCAGACCCTGATTCCCCTGATACGTTAAAGCTGTCTGTGTATACCAATAAACCGTTGGAGTTTTCTGTCGTCCTTTTATTGTTGGTGAATGATTTTTCAACAATGTCACAGGGATAATCGATGAGTGGCGTCATTTCTCTTATCATTTTGGTGATTTTCGAAGGCCGATGATTCTAAGCCTTGAGTGCTTCGAGGTGCACTAGTAGGATGTTTAAGATCACTTCTATGGCCGCTGTTGGTGTTGAGGATTGTGCTCCTGCGACAAGTCTCCTGCGGACTTTTTATTTGTCACTGGCCACCATACAACTACTCCTTAGAAGATGATAGGTTTTATTACGCATTCGTATATCCAGTGGACCTGTAAACAAACGTTGGTAGTCCTGTTTACTGGCGGATTTATGAAGGTTGGCATGTTTACTGGTCGGAATATATTTTTTATAAAATACCTCAACAATTTCTTCACTTCTTCATATTAGAAAAAGCCCCAAACCTCATAGCACAGGATGGATCTCATGGCCGCTTCAAAAAGTTTATACTTTGTGCTGGACGTGATGTTTTTTTTTACCAAGACCTGTTTCGGAATACCAATGATTTTGGATTTGCTGGCGTTTACTTTCAGATTCCAGAAACTACAATATTGCTGCAACTTATCAATCATCGTTTGCATCATATTTGGATTTTCCGAAAGAATTACGATGTCATCGGCATTCATAAAGAGTTTGATTTTGAGTCCATTAAAGACGATTCCTCTTGGCAGGAATGTTGTCAGTTCATCTACGAAGACGTTAAAATAGGAGAGGACTAAGAAGACAACCTTGCTTTACTCCTATTTTTGTCACAACCCTTTTGTTTTTCTCATAAAGACTACGTATCACTTTCAAAATTTTGGTTGGTCCCAATTCAATTCAATAGAAGAGCTTTCCGATCGATAGAATCGAAAGCTGCCTTAAAATTAAATAAATATGCTGTCAACAGTTGAATACTCCTTCCTGCCGGTTAGGAATTTTTAAAAATTTTAGCTTCTGAGTTCAGAAACGATATGCGTCTGTAGTTTTTGGGATTGTTTACATCTCCCTTTTTTGAAAATTTGAATGATTACATTTCGTTTGAAGCTTGTTGGAACTTTGCCCGCGAAAATTTGGCAAGAAAAAGAAAATTATAAAAAATAAAACCTTTTGTCATTCACTGCCAATCAGAACTTCGTATTCCGCAACACTTTTTATGTACCTATCTCTTTGTTAGAGAAAGTTACAAAACAAAACTTCTCTTGCGAGCACCTAAAAACCACTACATTAACGTTCCTGACCTGTCATCGACAGGAACGTTCCGAATCTAAACGAAATCTACAAATGCAAAACCACCAAGCAAAGCGCATTTACGGCCAGACACCCCTGGGGTAGCACACGTTTCATCATCCGAGATCGTCTTCCCGGCACCGCATTTACTCATCTTCACTCATCCAACTTCGTCTCACAGATCCCTCGAATATAAACCGTGTATCTATGACTATACCGCGTATTTACTTGTGCAAACAAATGGTCGGGAACGACAGTTAAATAATCACACCCATAGGTATCATTTACAAAACACGAGCCTTATAATTACCGCTCGGCTGGCACAGCTGATGCCAGCTAAGTTTAAGGACGAGATAGAGGCAAAACCTTCAAAAAACCTTCACTTAACTAGGAAAAGGAAACAACAACGTGCATAGTATTGTGTACATCGTACATCTCGCTACTACATCTGAAATTCAATTTAGCACCTCGTTTGTGTTATTTAACATTGGCACTCTCTGTTGGTGGGTCGACCCACCCTTACGTAATGGTTTGGCCGATGCCACATCCATTAGTAGCTCTATCTTTGCTACACCAATATACGGGCAAATACGAGTATGAATGGCTTTAAGCACAGGCTCGATTCCACAAACTTAATTTTGTCCTTACCTCTAATTACTCATGCGGTTGCCATTTCTCATCCACGACCACTGACTGAATAGTATCTTCGTGTGTATATGTAGGTACGGGTACGAGTATGGTGTAGTGTAGACAGTATATTGCACAAGAAAGGTGAAACGTCAATGCTGGTACTGAAGTTCAACGAAGACGCTTTTTACGTCTTATTTCATAAAAAAAAGTCCCACATTTGATCGTACCCTGAATGTGACTTTGGAAGAGAAGGTCCGCAAAACGCCAGATTTCTTTAACTAGAAAAGGGTTTCAATCGAGATCAATCTCTGCTTATCCGCATTGGTACTGCAGCTGTCCGAGCAAGAGTCCAACCGCTTCGAGTACACCAACTACTTAGAGGCCACTTAACTCAAAGGACGGAGACAATCAGTACCAGAGCACTGAAGTGTTGGAAAAAATGTGTTTGTAACCGGAGCAGGAATTATAGACAGAATTATGGAGTCATCATGGGAACGGATCAAGTATGCAGCCGTCAGAAGTACGTTTGAATCCAAGTATTCAAGTGATAACAGAAATTTCTTCTACGCTCTGGCTGAACAAGCCAAAGAGCAGCAAATAGATTCGACAGCATAGCCGCTGATAGGTGGCCACAGACTGCGCCAGCACCAGTTAAACAAATTTGGGTAGCCCCCTGCCGGTTTTGGATGATAAAGTGAAGGAATAGAAGTATTTTTCCACCATTTTATAAGACAGTGTGAATAAAGGTATGCTCCAAATTCGGTATGAGCTATCCGATGCCAAAAACTCTAGACCGCACCTGTGACGAGATTTTTATCATGATGAAAGCACCAAAAACAAAGAAGGCGGCAGGGTTTTATGGCATTCTCACGGAACTTTATAAAGCTTCGGCAACCACATTGCAGACCTTTTATCCTCATTCATAGGCGCGAGACTGAGACCTTCGCTGAAAAATATTGATATAAGGTATGCTCCAAATTCAGTATGAGCTATCCAATGCCAAAAACTCTTGAATTTTAATCGCACCTGTGACGAGATTATTATCACGATCAAAGCACCCAAAACAAAGAAGGCGGCAGGGTTTTATGGCATTCCAACCGAACTCTATAAAGCTTCGGCAACATTGCAGACCTTTTACACTCATTCATAGGCGTGAGACTGAGACCTTCACTGAAAAATATTGAAATCTCACTTCGTCGCCATCCGATTTTGATGATTTTGAAAAAAATAAACTATCTACGAGTACATACCAGACATATTTCAAAACCCAAATTTCATCCAAATCCGTTAGGAGATTCTTGAGTTCCACATATGTGACAGATTATTCGAATATGTTTTGAACCCCAGTCCATTCGATTTGTATCATTTTCAATTGGGACTACAACCCTATCAGTCTAAGCCTACAAGCCTAGGGCTAACGAAGATAGTTACAAAATTTCTGAATACCGCCCTCCATATCTTACTCACATTTAATCCGCCTTCTACAGTTTTTGGGCAAAATGACCTACGTAGAGGAACACAAAAAATACAAAATGTCTTTAGTGGTTGAAGACAAGCTGAATTAGAAACGGTTCGGAGCAGTAATAACGAGAGGCCAGACTCGCACTTCATTTCGAGAAGCCGTGCGCCTTGAAACTATGAGTTTATATGACATACTTTCTTTCATTAAGCGCTTCCTATCTTTAAATTTAAATAAAACAAAGTGTGTGTGAGATATCATCGAAATTTTTTATTCTTTTAAAAGGCCTATCGATGCCATTATGTATGGAATATAACATTGTTCAAATGTCCGCCGCGGCTTCTCTGGGTAGCGCGCATCCGAAATATCCAATTTTCCATGACTCTGGCGCATAAATCACGCTGAATTTGACCGATGGCATGGGTTATGTTGGCTTTGAGGGCCGCTGTGGTTTGTGGCTTATTCGCATAGACCTGCGACTTCAGAAAACCCCACAAGAAAAAGTCTAACGCACGATCTCGGTGGCCAGTTCACATCACCTCCGCGTGAGATGACCATGCCCTCGAATCGCTCGTGCAGAATTTCCAATGTGGAGTGAGCTCTGTGGCACGTAGTGCCGTCCTATTGAAACTACTTGTCGTTGGTGTCCATATGATCCAATTCAACCCAAAAGAAGTTGGCCGCCGTTGACGGTGATGGCTTGGCCAACGTCGTTCTCAAAGCAATATGGACTGATGACGCCGCCAGCCCGAAATCCACACCAAGCAGTGACTTTTTCGGGATGCATTGGACGCTCTTGGATCTCATGTGGATTGTTATGGTCCCAAATTCGACAATTTTGTTTGTTGACGTACCCATTCATCCAGAAATGGGCCACGTCGCTGAAGATGACTTTTCGATGAAAATTAGGGTCAGTTTCCAACTGCTCCACAGCCCATTCAGCGAACACACGTCGTTGTCTATGGTCTTTTACCTTCAGCTCCTGGGTCAGTTGAATTTTATACGGATGCAGGCCCAAGTCACGAAGCAAAATTCGCAAGTTGTGGTCTGCGAAAGGCCGAGTTCTTGTGAGCGACGCGAAATCGACTGCCTGGGATTCTTCTGCACACTCTCACGGACAGCGGCGATTTTTTCGGCAGATCTTGCGTTTCGTCGACGTACGGGTGTTGGTTGATCGTTTACTAAATCAGTGGACTCAAATTTATCCACCACACTGCGAATAGTCCTCTCGGAAGGACGATTATGGCGACCGTAAAATGGGCGAAGCGCGCGGAACGTTGCCCGAACAGAACACCCATTTTGATAAAACAATTTTATTATTTGCACGTGTTGTCGAACGTTATGTCCATCCATGGTGATTTGGCAAAACAGACTGAATAAATGACAGTCAGTTTGACAGATGTATCTTCAATAATATGGCCGCTATAAACTGTTAAAGTTCGAAGGTCCCTATTGGAAGACCCTCTACTTTAGAAGGTTAAAAAGTTATCAAGGCTTGAAATGTTATAAGGCTATTACAGAAACTTGAGATTTGAAGTAGTGCCACTACTTTTCTGGTGGTGATCACTAACGTTGTTCGGGGTGCTTTGTCCAATCGAAGTGGTGGAACCCAATTGAGTCTTATAATCTATCTCAGACACCCAGAACCAGACTTCTTATAGACGAAGATACACTTCTCCAAAGCCAACATTTCCAACCTGAAGTTTTTTACAAAACTGAGGCGGGAATATGTGGAATTCTGCGAAAGCCGAGCTACAGGCTATCAGACGGGTTCACAGGCTGTGGATAGTGGAATAGCCTTTCGATAGAACGATAAGCTTTTTTTTATAATTTGCACGTGTGAAAGGGTTTATGAATACCCTTATACTAATTTTAGGACGCAGGCGTTTTGAGGAAAGGGGAAGATACAGAGAGTAAGATAGACTGGTGTAGTTGGTTTGAAACTCAGCTGGTATTAAGTTTCAGTAAACTCCAAGGGTGGCTGTCCAAATAACTGGGGAGCTTGTTTGTTTTTGCCTTTTTTTGTAGTTGCTCATGATTCACAGTATTTTTTTCCATCCACCTGATGTCATCATCACGATCAAGTTGCATTTTAGCCATATGACCACACTACTGCCAGTGTTATGCCTTCGCAGTAGAGTTGAATAAGCTTTCGCAATTGATCGACGAAATAAATAGATGATTATTGACATCATGATCCGAACCGTGAACCTGTAGCCTGACAAGCGATGATGTTATCACTACACCACGGCCACCCTCAAAAGCAGTAAAGTAGAATACGTAACTTTTTTTAACAGGAGTATGGCCCCGCCCAAATAGCGTGTAGGCACTGCGATCAGGAAGATCTATTATGCCGGAAACTACTTTTTAGGGCAGCAGTAATTCAACTTTCCTTATGAAAGCTATTATATTATTACGGATGCGGAGGAGTTCCTTAGGTGTAATGGAGATACTATCTCCTTAAGTAAGAAGCTTCTTCTACTTCTACACAGAGCAACACATTCACATGTGTGTTCTGCAGTTTCGTCCTCTTCTAGGCAGAGGCGGCAGGTGATATCCTCTGAAATTCTCATTTTATTTACGTGATAGAGTAATTGGCAGTGACCAGTAAGGAAGCTCACAAGCCTTCTTATGCCATCTCTGCTATATTTTAGCATATTTTTGGAAGGGTTGGACAGCTCTTTTAGCTTGTCTGAGGCCTTGGGAGTTATTTCAATGGGAAATGCACATGTTGCGTTCCCAATGGTTTAAGATTAGTTTGAAGGCAGAATCAGATATTCCGCAAAAGGGTTCAGGTCCAATGAACAACTCAGAGGAACCTTTTCTGGCTGACAATTTTACTTTATTGTATCGGGCCACACTTTGTAAACTGTCGAAGCAGCTTAGAACTGATTTTGAACTGATCAGGTGGGAGATCAGTGCTTTAAGCGCCACTTGGCTATCGGTTACTGCTCGTATGTGTATAGCGGCACTTTTAATGCCTGAGTGCAAGTTTATATTAGCACAGGTGTCGATAGCGTAAAGCTCGGCCTAGAAAACACTAGCACTCTTTCCAAGTGGTTTTGTAATCTTGTGATTGGGTCCATACACACCGGCGTCAGCTCCTGAATCCATTTTTCATCCATCGGTATACCAAACGATTCTTTTTGGATCAAGCAACGGTCCGCCATTATTCCATGCATCACGATTTGGGATCTCAATCTCAAACCTTCTGCCAAAGTAGAGTGATTTGGGCGTAAAGTCAGAAACCGTGCTGAACATATCTAGCTCGGGGAAATCGGTTAATAGATCCACATCATCCCATGTACTGTTAGTACCCGACTTTCCAAGATTAACTGCACTGCGAATTGCCACTTTTTTTTATGAAAATGTGTGACGAAGTTTGTCCGATTATGGCTTCTATGGCTGTTGTGGGACAGGTGTGCATAGTACCTGTAATTCTAAGGTAAGCTAATCTTTGAAGTTTGCTGATGGTTGTGACCTCCTTGGTTTTCGTCCACCAGACAACGGACGCGTATGTAACGATGGGTCTTACCACCGTGGTATACAACCAGAGTATGAGCTTTGGGGACAGACCAGAGGTTTAGCCATATATACGGCGACAGGTCCACATGGCAGTGGTCGCCTTGGTAATTTTATGCTTAACATGGGAATTCCTTTTAAGTTTCCTATCCAGGACAATTCCTAGATATTTTATCTCATCGGAAAAACGAATGGTTGTGTCATTTAGAGTCACTGAATCAATGTTCAGTGTTCTTCTTCGATAAACGGTACAACGACTGCCTTGCTGGGGTTAATCGATAAATCCTCGTCAGCACTCCAGTCCGAGACTACAAGGAGTGCATTTTGCATGAGATCACAAGATCATCTGCAGCCTATAACTATTAAGTCTTAAGCCTAAACTATTAAGTCTATTCAATAAGTCATCCACCACGAGCGACTATAAGAGAGGCGAGAGGACACCGCCCTGGGGGAAGTCTTTAGCCGCGGAGACAGTCACAGAGACCTCTCCTGACGAAGATGTTATTATGCGGCTATCGAACATAGTCCTAACCCACCTGGAAATAGGTTTGTCGATTCCCCTGCGACTCATGGCACTAGTGTTATCAAAGCACCTTCTATGTAAAGGAGTGCACAAAGGGCGATTTCTTTGCCACGGTAGGCCGATTTGATCTCTGTAGCGTGATGATGAAGGGCGCCTTCCGTGGATCGACCTTTACTGTATGCTAGAATCCATAATTCGAGGGATTACAAAGTTTTTGGTACCTTGGAAGTATTGTCTCGCTTGACGTTGGTACTGAATTAAACCAGTGCTATCAGGTTGAGCACCAAGCTACGACAGTTTCAGTCAGTTGTAGAGTCGGTGTGGTTCTATGAGTGAAATGTCAGAAGAAAGCCGCATGCGGGTGTTCTAGCCAAATCGTATCTCAAAGGAACAGCTTTATAAGAGAACGGATCGAAAGAAAAAAAAACATTGGATAGGAAAAACCCTGCGAAAGCATTATAACTGAATAGCCTGAGAGGCAATTCAATGGATTAAGAATGGGTAGCCCACGAAACACTTGACGCAAGACAGTCGGGGAGGAATCTCGGTAATTGAGAAGATTGTTTGAGCTGAGACATATGGCCAGGAACCGTACACTATGGTGCTTGGGCGTGATGTTATGTGGGTGGTCCTTGCTGATATTTGAAAATTGATTGGTAAGAGTTCGTCATCATTACCGGGTTTTTCATTGCTTTGTTACCTATACAAGAATATAACCTTAGCAGCGCTAAACACTCTAAAATTGAGTTGGGGATTTCCAGCTAGTTAAACGTTTGAGTTACCTTTAAGCAAAGCAACTATTTATGTGGAAGTGGAGGAAATCCAATTGGGAAACCCCGGTGGGGAAAACCATCCTTGAGGTAACTCGTTGAATAAATAAAAACTAACGGAAAATCCAGATATCGATTTTATTTCGAATGGAAGAAGGTGGTTCAATGAATTCGTGATAATCACTCAAGGCATCTTCATCATTCTCAACTTTCATAAATTTCACTTGTATCCGTTCTTGTTGTCCCGAAATTATATATTTTTTTTTGTTCACAGGGTTGAAACTAAAGCTTATACTATGCAGTGTGAAATATCCTTACAAATACACCACATACACACACATACAAGAGATTATATTAGGGTGAGGCAGAGTCATAGTGAGTTTTTCTTCTTTCCATCGCTCTATTGTTTTTTTTTTTTTCAGGAAGACAGAGTAATTGAAATAAATGGGCCAATAAATCACATAGCTGCTCAAAACTCATTTTATGTTTATTAGAATGACGGTTGCGTGTCTACCATACAAACATTCGTACATTTGGCATTTTCCAAATTAAGCAAAAGTCTATTTGTGGCACGAGGACTCTGCTGCCTGATGAGGCGGGACAGCAAAGAAAAATCCCTCTCAAGACAAATGACAGAGGCATTCATAACTCTGAAGCAAAAGTATTCAAATGAGTTTGGAAATATAGGCAAACACATACACACACAACAAGGACTGTGAGGATATCTCAACAACGCGTAATTTATTTTAATAAATGAATTAATGGACGCAAATAAACGGGAAAGATAGGGATATTCCGAATTTCATACGGCGATACGGTCGCCACCTATAGTGTTTGGTTGCCGACTCATTCCATTGATTATGTTGATGTCTAAGGAGGACATATAGTTCAAAGGTTGAGACCACCTCCTGGTGTTTTAATTGATTCATTTTCGAAAATTTTCTTACCCACAAGACGAAGAATACCCCATATCCTTGGTGGTGGATTTCCTTTGTGTAGAATTGGCCATTAGCTGCGCTAGCCTGGAGGAGGTTTTACGAGTATTTGTGAGAAATTTGCTAACGCAATTCGCAATGATTTTTATCTTTATAACACAACAACACTACTAACTGAGGGGGGGAATTCCAGGAACGTTTTGTATTGCGGCCGTACTGGAATTGCGTAGACTTAATTAATTTTATTTTTGTATTTTCCTAATGGATCCATTTATTATTGTTGCGGTAATGCTGATGATGCTGGAAACAGAGATTTATGTGTACATTTGCGGATTTTCCACGAGCCAGAGAACAATTGGAATAGTGAATCATCACGGGGTGATTCAAATTCCGCAAGTTCAAATTGAGGAGGATGAAGGCGAATCAAAGTACGAGTATTTCAAGAAGAGAAATAGAACTCACTCATTTTTTGGAATTCTATTGGAACTTGTAGTTGTTTTGATTTTAATTCAATTTTCGTTTGTATTGCTCTCGATAACCTGATATAGTTGAACTTACACAACTTACAATACCTCAGAAAAATCATCATGAGAAATCGATTGAAATCAAGGCTTCAGGACTTTAAACCGATAATCTATCATCTGTCTCTGATTCTGCTAGGGCCGATGACCTTGTCAAGGAGGAATTTTATATCATCCTAAAGAATAAGGAGACTGTCAATAGTATGATGTCAAAATCATACTTATACGGATTCACTTCAACGCCAAAATTAGCAAAATCAAGAAAAAAAAAACTTTCACAGATATTTGGACAGCACAGCCTCCACGAAACGACAAACAATGTTGCCAGTATCCGTGTTTTTACTCGACCTTCCGAATTTGTGTCCGAGTTACATATATGTATATACAGGGTGCGGCAGAAGTAACTATAGGGTCATCCAACAAGAGGTGTTATTTTAAATCAAAAACGCAACATTTTTATGAAAATTGTTTCACCACCTGTGTGGCATGTGGTGCCGTCGTGCTGAAAATAACCGTCCTTCACGTTCATACCATCAATTTCAGGCAAAAAAAATCAGTCAACATCATTCGGTAACGCAATCCATTCACTGAATCGGTCGCACCAGCATTATTTTCGAAAAAGTATGGCCCAATGACACCATCAGCCCAAAAACCGCACCAAATTGTCACTCGTTGTGGACCTAATTGACTTCTTCGTAACAAAAGGAGTGTCTGCTAATTTTGTGAGAGTAGAGGAAAGCTTTGATCTCTCCTCAGATCACTCACCGGTAATTTGACCGGCTAATGAAAGTAGAAGGTTTACCTAGATTAACTACGAGTAGCAACAAAACAAACTGGGACGGCTTTAGGTATGATTGCGAAGAAAATATTATCTTAAATGCGTCGCTAAAAACACCACTCGAGATAGAAGTAGAACTTGGTAAATTTATTGAAGCTATTCAGAATGCTGCATGGAAAAGTACTCCCTTAAGGATAAAGGTAACCAAAAGCAGTGAAGCTACTTACCTGCCGGAAATAAAAGAACTTATTCGTGAAGAGAAGAGAGCATGCAAAACATGGCAACAATTAGAAAAAACAATGGTGAATGGGTAAAGGGTGACAAAGAAAAGGCGGATCTTTTTGCCGAACACCTTGAGGAAACGTTTAAGCCATTTGATGGACAAACATTTATAAACGATCTTAGAGGTATGGCAACGACATCTGATACGAGTAACTTTAGAATGAAAAGTGTATCGTTAACCGAACTTTGCCGATGATAAAAAACTTGAAAAATAATTAAGCCCCTGGCTATGATTTAATAACCGGACAAATTAACTTTTATACGAGTATCTACGAGTAATAAACGCTTCTATTAGACTGTTATACGTTCCAGATCCGTGGAAAGTGTCAGAAGTGATAATGATTCCGAAACCGGGAAATCATCGAACAAACCAATATCGCTCCTACCAATAATATCAAAGGTATTTGGAAGACTCCTATTGAAATGCATCCAACCGGTCATTGAAGAAAGACGCCTTATACCTGACCACCAATTCGGGTTCAGAATTAAGCATTCCACAATTGACCAGGTTTATAGATTAACCGATGAAATTGAAAAACCCTAGAGGGTAAACAGATTTGCTCTAGCGCTTTTCTTGACGTCTCTCAAGCCTTCGTCAAGGTTTGGCACGATGGCTTGAAGTACAAGCTAAGACGGGTTCGTCCGGAACACTTATTTAAGATCTTAGAAATATACCTTGAAAACAGATTATTTCGTGTTAAACACGGAACTGAATATTCCGAGTTCAAGGAAATCGCTGCTGGATCGTCTCAAGGAAGTGTCCTTGCTCCTGTTTTATTTTTGCTGTACACTCGGGATACGTGGACGACGAAATAACAAACTTCGCTCGTAAGCTCCGTATGCTCCTTCATGTTCACTGCAACCACACCATACTCCAAATATTGGAGGTGAGAAACCTTGTGCACCGACTTCAAAGAATGAAACCTTTCTATTTAGCGCAGTAAGAAGTAACTGCATTTAATGACGGTATAAGCAAGTGCTTTGCCTCCCCGTACAGGGACTGGTTAAGAATATCACTACAGCGCCCCCCACAAATACATAGCGCTTGTTGTAGAAGGCGACTAAGGGGAAAATCACATCTAGGCAATTTTTAAAATATCCAGGTGAGCCTAGCGAAACATACACCATCTTAAAACTGTCCTGCAAGTGTGCATGCAAATTCGTGGATTGACACGACTGGAGATCACCGGTGTTGTAAAAGTAAGATCAAACATAAATCCAAAATCAGGAGCATGCACGTGTCGAAATCAAAAAACGCTTAAACCCTAGCATTATGGAAAAGTACGCTAAAAAGAAAAGCACTACCCCGCCAGGCACTACCAATGCTACGCATGGCTGTGATCCTGGGACGAGCAGAAATGCTCGGGTCAAAGCTATTCGGTTTCCGGGGGATAGCAAAATAATGCAACGGCTTAGGCGAATTGGAACCTTGGAAGTATGAGTGGTCGCAGCTACGAGATTGAAGAAATGATGATTAGAAGGCGAGTGGACATCTTGTGTGAGAAACGAAATGGCGAAACACCGGAAATAGGGCGTGTTTCTTGGACGTTAAGACAAAAGCTTACAAGATGTTCTACTATGGATCAGAAGAAGGTAAAAACGGAATTGCTATCATCTTCGCGGCAGAGCTACTTGGCAACATCTTGACCATTTCAAACTCCAGTGACCGTTTGATGTCTCTCAAATTGATGATGCAGGGTGAGGTGTGGGAGCGCATATGCTCCCCAAGTCGGATGCGAACAGAGAGAAAAAGATGCATTCTGGCTGGATTTTCACAACTTCATCAAAAATATTCCAAAGGAAGAGCTTTTGTTTGTTGGCGGAAATTTGAATGGACATGTCGGGAAGTCAAACAAAGACTATGAAGACTGGCATGGAGGACTGCGGTAAGGCACTAGGAATTCTCCAGGTGAAGACATCCTAAGCATATGCAAGTCATACGGTCTTATCGTATGCTAAATACCATGTTCGTCAAACAAAGCCGGCACCTGATCACTTACAGCAGCGGTGGAAATGAAACCCAGATTGCAAAGTGATCCTGGGAGAGGCGATCGCCCAGCAACACCGTCTCCTCCTGACAGAAATTTTTATGGAGACGGGGAAGACAACAAATAAGCAAACAAAAGTGGCTGAGAAAATCAATTGGTACAAGCTAGACAAAGGAAAAGGCGAAGTTTTTATTACCAACATGACAAATTACCTATTTACCATCATCAATGAGGTCGGTGATGAGGAGAGCAGAGCACAAGATATGTGGGATACCCTACAGCGATCTTGCTTGGGGAGAGCCAAATCACTGCAAAGAAACATGGTGGTGGACAGATGAAGCTAAAGTAGTGATACGGGAAAAGAAAACGGCTTTCAAGGCTTGGTCAAAGTGCTCTTCTACTAATAGAGATGAAAAAGCTCGCCTTGAAGTGATATATAGATGTTGCAAAGGTCTCGCGAAGAAGAAGTGTGCCCAATTTCATGCAAAAAGTATGGAAGGCCTCTATCGAGAGTTGGAGGAAATATCGACTTCGGCGTCTGATAGAAACCAGGCTATCCAGGAGCTTCGACAAAACAACTTGAATAAGGGAGCAACTATCTTCAAAATAGCCACCCAGAGAAGAAGAAATGCTCAGGAGATTCGTTCTCCAAAGTTCATTAACAATGCTCAAGGCCAGCTTCTTGTGGACAGACAGTAGGCAACAAAAGTTTCCAGAGATCGCGACAGTATTGTGAAAGACTTCTGAACGAATAGTTTCCCCGGGTATAATTTCCAAGAGCCGCTCCTAACAATGACGACGTATCCGACATTACTGTCGAAGAAGTTAGGAATGCGGTCAAATACTCCAAAAAAAGAAAAGCGGTTGGGCCAGATGAGATACCCTCTGAGTTCTTTAAAAAGATGGGAGACAGATGGCTCATGATTCTTATCTCCAAACTTATAAGCGGTGATCCAATGCCTAGTCAGTGGAGGGAAAGTTATCTTCTTCCTTAGCACAAAGGGAAGGGCGATACGCGAAACTGCGATAACTACCGTTCTGTCAAGCTGATGTCACATACCATGAAGTTTTGGAAAATTTTCAAAATATATATTTATTTACTTTTTAACTGATTTTTTTAAAACATTAAATCACAGTGATTTGCAGACATATGACATACAAGTATGTATACACACTTAGGTCAGGATTGAATCTGGACCGTATGGTTCACAAGCAAACAGACTACACCGTGACCACAACACCCATCTTTGAGTTTATTATTGAAACTGATTAATTACAGGTGGTAGACAGGGGCTCACCTCTTGTCGCCCCTGTGACATATCATGAGAGATATTATATAGATTACGGGAACAAGATGCAGATTAGCTATCATCATCACTTCCTGTCAAGACTTCTCCTGTAATAGCCTTAGAAGATCAGGCTTTTAGACCATCTACGCCTTAGGTTCGTTGTGTGTAAGCCCAACATATAGGCAAATACATGGCTACGTACATATGTTCGAATGCCATTTGACCGATTTGTCCGTCAACAACTAAACTGCGAATGTTTGTCTCGTTGAAAATATTTAAATTGTAATAACTTCGCATTTTTTATTCGCTTAATGAAAATATATTTACAGAAACTTCATTCCATCATAAATAACAAATCTTTCTAAATCGTTCAGGGCATACCCCAATCCTTGAACACACAGGCCCGCCCAGTCTAAGTGATTAAAAATTACTTATTCCATTCGGAAAAAAAAAGAGAAACCCTTCCAAGAATTCAACTCACGTGATACACGCAAATAACAATAAAACTCAAATTGAGGGTAAAACTCCTCCGTGTAAACAACTTGGTACGTTCAAAAATTCAACAGATCCACAACTGCCTTAAGGAATACATTTACTTAATAAAATCCATGTGCGTACATCACCTCCCAATCGACTCCAGCCCACATCGAATAGATTGTAAATAGAAAAGAACTCCTTCCGAGAAAGAATCCCTACCCCATTCACATTGACTTCCTGCATCACAGATACGAATACATGCCCTTTTAACTGAACTGAACTGAACTCCTCTAATCGATATCGCGCACAAAAATTTCCACAAATTCAGTGATGACATCCACAACAACGAATCACGTGCATCGTGCAGCGTTAAACGAACACAATATTATTTTTGGTCCTTTGATTATGAATCCCTGGAGCTATTTAATCTGGTGCTGCTACCCATACTTCCTGACGGTGGTGGCGGTGTCGGTCGCCAGCACAGTGGTTTGTGCCCTTTGAATTCCTATGAGGACTCTTGTTAGAAGGAACATCATAGTATTGATTTTGATTTCATGATTTGGTATGTGTTTGCGTCTGGATGTCGCACGGGTCCTGAAGGATATAACGCGCAGACTATTCATCCGTGAACAATTGAGAAAGCAACAAATTCCCCAACACTCATTGGGTTTTGGCTTTTCAACTTTTCTTTTCCTTCCAATAATCCTCCTCGGATGCAGAAGGATAAGAGAAAAAAAAAAAAAATGTAAGTGAACTCAATATTCTATCCAAGGACAACCGAGGACAACAACGCATAGGGCCAGGAAAGAGGAATAGGAAACCACACTACCTACCTCTCATTGAATTCATAAAAATAGAAATAAGGACGAAGTAGGAAAAAAAGAAAAAAAAAAGTTTAAATTCACTTCGCTGTATGAGAGGACACTCTAACCGACTCTTTAGAGCTCCTACTGAGCTGCTGATGGTGTGTCTCTAAAACAACAACAGTAAAACTTTTCACTTAAGTTATGTTACAACCCCTAAGGAGGTCACAGTTACAGCATAAAATATCCTCGCATCGACATAATTCAGGCAACTGCTTGGCTTCACGGCCAAAGGATACCGTCTTTAATACACAACAACCATGTAAAACTCGTTGTGAAGGGCGCTCGCGGCTAGGCCAGATAACCACTGTGTGGCTCAGTTGGGTGGTGGGGGTGAAGAAGTCGAAAGGACTTCTTCTTTCAATGTGGCGGAATGGGGAGATAGAGAAAACTTTTTTATCATCCGCTTTCTTTTTATTTCACATCGAAGAGGGATTCACTTGTGGACTTGGTTCTTTTTTTCTGGAATTGGAAAACTCAATTCCCAAGCTCCTGCTAACACACTAGTGTAATGTATTCATTGGACGGAAAAGGAATGTTCAATACACTTGCATAATATAATCCTTCAAGTTTGCAGTAGGTGGAGGAGAGTCAAAGAATGAGCAATGGGAATTGTTTTTTTTTTTTTCTAAAGTTTTGTTTTTTAACAGAGAAAAAGGACTAACTCGAGTTTTCCGCGAACCTTATTTTTCCTTTGAAACAAAAGTTCTTAGCGGAAATGTAAAAAAAAAAAAGTGACGGTAGTGATACTTTTGAACAATGAAACAGAAGAGAATATATTAAGGAAGAATATGGTAAGGTATCTGCGTAGTCGGTTCATGATAACTTGACCCAATTGTTTTAGATGTAAGCATGATGAAGAAATTGTATCTGATCAGTAAGTATTGGAGCTTGTTTTGTGATGACAATACTTTCTTTGTCAATTAGGAAAATACAGGGTGACCAGATAAGAAGAACAACGGTGTGGGATATCAAATTGATTCTGACTTTATTTTGAAGCTACATTCATGTCATTATGTATGGAATAGCACATTATTTAAATGGCCGCCTCGGCTTTGCTGACAGTGCTTCAAGTGGTCGGTCCAATTTTTGATGACTCGGTCCAATATGTGCGGTGTTATTCCGGCAACAGCGTCTCGAATGTTGGCCTCGAGCTCGGGCAAAGTGATTGGCTTGTTAGCGTAGACTAAGGACTTGACGTAGCCCCACAGAAAATAATCGAGGGATGTCAAGTCGCATGATAGCCAAATTTTTCCTGTATCACTTCGAGCGTTGCGTCGCTTGTATAGCATGTAGCGCCGTCTTGTTGGAACCACAACTCGGATATATCGAACTTGTTGAGCTTTGGCCACAGAAAGACGGTTAACATCGTTCTATAATAAATGCAGCGTTCAGACTAAGGTATGCTCCACGCATGTGGAAGGTCGCGGAAGTTATTATGGTACCAAAGCCGGGAAAATTACCCAGTGAAGTTACTTCATATCGTCCGATTTCATTGCTGCCAATACTGTCAAAACTTTTCGAAAAAATTCTTCTGAAACGACTTATACTAATTTTTAGAACACGTGCGTTTTGTGGAAAGAGGAAGAGACAGAGAGAAAGACAGAGTGGTGTAGTTTGTAACTGGGTGGTATTAAGTTTCTGTAAACTCCAAGGGTGGCTGTCCAGATAACTGGGGAGTATTTTGTTTGTTTTCGCTATGATTGTCGTTGCTTATGATTCACAGTATTTTTTTTTCCGTCTTCCTGATATCACCACGATCAAGTTGCATTTTAGCCATATGACCACCCTACTGCCAGTGTTATGCTTTTACAGTAGAGTTGACTTAGCTTTCGCAACTGATCGACTTTTTTATTTATTTCAGGCGAAATAAATAGATGATTCTTGACATCAGGATTCGAACCGTGAATCAACAGCGTGACAAGCGATGATGTTACCACTACACCACGGCCACCCATGACTTTGTACATGAAGCACTATTTCGCAGGATTGTTCATGATGCACATCGATAATATGAGCACTGTTCGGTAGGAGATATGAAGTGTATTTCCCCGAAAGGGTAAAATGATATTCTTCAGGATTTCACTAATGCTTTCTATAGAATACATCTAGAGGAACTGAAGCTGGTGGGTAGTGAGACCAAATTCTCTTGAGCAAATGTTATAACTACTCGTAAAGAAAGATAGGGTGGTAGAAGTGTCAGCATTTTGAAGTGATAGCCAGGCTATACTCCAGATACTCAAGACTTCCACAAATCACTCAAAGATTGTTCTAGAATGTGAGAGTAGACTAAGTCTTACTTAAGTACCTGATTATAGAGA
Source organism: Pocota personata (assembly GCA_963082735.1). NCBI lineage: Eukaryota > Metazoa > Arthropoda > Insecta > Diptera > Syrphidae > Pocota > Pocota personata. The sequence goes on along the minus strand of OY720429.1, from coordinate 258,536,958 downwards.
AATTATAAGCAATGAAATCTCTGATGTACAAGTGAAAGAGGGCTCACAGAGACTACACATGCGTTCATTGCATGATCAACATGCGGATCATTGAAGATCATTCGTGTGAATCCTGTCTCAGAAGTGAAGATACGACGGATCACTTCCTTTGTCTGCTGTGTTCTGTTTTTGCGGACGTTTTTCTCAGGGGTGTTAAGTAGAATGGACCCCTTTCCTATCTGAGTGCTTAGGAGAGGGTGCTAACCCCTCTCATACTCTTCAATTCGTTCAATTCAATTGATCTATTGAAGTGAAAGCCACACGATTCAGCCCAGTGCTTGCTTTATATCGGGGTACAGCATTCTGGGCAATCCGCAGACTTATTGATGAGAGGTCCGCACATTTTACATAAGTTCGAAGTATATTGTAACATAATGTAGCATAATAACTACGCCCCAAAAGTAAGCAACACATTCCCAAGTGTCTTTTCAGAACACATTCGAGGTTCGTGTCCACGGATAGAATAGGATTATGTCTAAAACGACGTCGCGGAATTAAGAGAGAATTATAACCACAAGAGATTATTGGATGCAGCTGTCATCTTGGAATTATTACATCAGAATTTTCTCGTTCCAGTGGTCGAAGAATTTGCTAGAAGTTTCTGGCTATCAGAAATGCGACTATATAAGAACAGATGGCGATCGAGGCAGTTGCAGTTGGTTTTCGAACCGCACGAAGAGATTGGAAAAGTGATAATATTCGAAGTTGTAATTTTGTGATAAATTGAAAGTTGAGAGTTAACAAGAAGAAGTAATTAGTTTGGATTTGTGAATTAAGTAATTGAAATGAGATAAAGTAATTTCAGAAGAAAGAGACCTTGTAAGGAAAGAATTTGCGAAGAACAGTATAGTGTGAACTTGAGTTGTTCTATAGACTAGAAAATAAACAAATAATCTCACAGAATAACGTTTTATCTACTCGAGCCGTAGCTCGCAATACAATATTTTTTAAGTATATTTTTCTACTTGAGAGAACTGTAAATGACGACTTACTCGTATAGTGTCCTTTCTTTTGTGGTAATTTTGTTGTCTTAGGAGTATCCATTAGCATACTCGTACAAAAATATCGTTGCGACATCCCGTTTTCGAGCTTCACTGATGCCTGATTCCGTTCTCAGGTTACTATTCCCATCATCATGGTTAGGCTATATCCAGGAGAAAGAACTGGGCGTAGATAATTCCCAGCTCATCTTTAATATTACCTAAAAATTCTTCAACTTCACGAGATCAAAACAAAAAGGGAGGGTTTAGATACGAGTACTTTATTTAATTTTTTATTTTCCATTTTCACTTTAAAGAACTTAGAAATCGTCATAATCGAAATTAAATTCTGTGCTTGAGTCTTCAGTTGAGATAGATTGAGGCGAAGGAACTGGCATACCAACCTCTTGACTTTTCTGGAATTGTTGAGTAAAATATCCTGATGTAGATGGCATAGTGTCCGGCGTCTGATTCAAGTTGTGTTGTACTTGATGATTTGAAAATCCAGGTCGATGTTGCCAATCATTCATGTTATTATTTGAATTAAGATGTGTAAATGCAGGATTAAAATACTGATGCTGCTGTTTTCTCTTTATATTTTGAATCAATGATAATATGCCGGATTGAAATTCTAAAGTATCTTCATCGTTAAATGAATCCAAAGAGGGTAGAATACCACGAAAAAACGACAAGTGTCTATTATTATCATCGGATTTTAATCTCGAATACAAAAATTGTGTCATTCTCGAATCTAGATAATTAGTTTTTTGTCTTTTGGCTCTTGGCTCCAGAGAATGTTCAGAAGTGACCTCAAGATTTGGCTCAGAAACATGTGGCTCGACTTTTGGTATTTTATCAGCCTCTACAGTGAGGTGCGGCAGCAAAAACGGCTGATTAGTATTCAATTGATCTACATGAATAGTTTTATTTCTTTCGACACTTGGCTCTGGAAGATGTTCAGAAGTGACCTCAGCATTGGTCTCAGAAACGCATGTCTCGAATTTTGGCAATTCATCAGCGTGTTTGGATTGATTTGGCACAACAGCTTGATGATCGGTGACTTCACCATTTGCCTGATGAGTAACTGTGCGAATATTTGACTTTTTATGAGCAAAATTAAATGATTTGCGACGCTCGGTAATTTTTTTTAAAAATAACATTTGTTCATGGTAGACATATGGTCTTGAAATTCTGCCAAGAGAACCGGATTTCTTTTTATTTATGCGTTTTTTGTATGACTTCATCCATGAATCTCTTATATGCGTCCATCTCTTTATAACCATTTTACCTGAAAGGAAGTAAAATAACGTGAATAAGAACCTCTTAGTACCATATAGGGCTTCTTAACATGAAGGAACTCTTTTAAAAGTAAGACAAGTCTAAAAATTGGACGGTTTTAGAACTTTGTTCGGTATGGACTTAATGTGTAGTCTACCATGCATCGCATCAATGATTGAAAAATAAACTTTCCGCTGCAGCTAAATGAATAGTAAAAGCACACAGCGTTTACACTAGTAAAAAAAAGAGAAAGTGGGCGTGGCTCTCAAAATTTTTAAACGAAGTTCACGGATTCTGTTGAGATATTCACAATAAGCCGCAAATAGCTTTGAAAAAGCATAATTGTTTTTTTTTTTTTTAAAGAAAAGTGGGCGTGACTATGTATAATGTATGGAAGAAATTTAGAAAAAGTCAACGCCTACATTTTATTTAGACAATATTTTTCAGTTTCAAGCAAAAATGTTGAGAAAGGTGGTGAGTATCGATTTGAAGTTTCTGGGTTTTTTTCAAGACCTGCCACAATGTGAATGCCTGATCTATGTTGGACTTTCCTGGTCTAAAATCGCACTTATATGGGCTAAATGTCTAAGGCGTTCACATAATATGGTAGATAGGATCATATACGCGATGTTGAGGGGCTAATACCTCTGTAGTTGGCGCAATTCAGAGGGTCTCATTTCTTGAGGATCGGGCAAACGATGCTGAGGTTGCTTTCATAGGACAAATGTACGATACTTTCACCCATACGTAAAGACAATGCACTAAAATGTTGACTATATGGTCAAGAAAGTTCAAGGCTAAAACTGAAATTGTTCGCCTCTTTTCAACTTTGCATAAATTTTAAATCTGAACAATATACGAATATGAACAGCACATATGGTAGAAATATGTGTGACTCAGTCTCTGCAACCGTTCGTACTTATTACCAGGGAATTTAGTGTCAGGACTCTAGCAAAGAACTTGCGATAGTAGAGTTTCGAAAATTGACAACTGGAGAGCCTCTCGGGAGTTAACTAGCAACAGTAATTGGACAAATGGACACGCACCTTAACATCATTGCCAGTGAGTATAAATAGAATAGGACCTAAGTGACTACCTTGAGGAACACCAGATTGGGCTGTAAAGGAGTTGGAAAGTAAACCTCTAAATTTGAGCTTATAGGATCTCGTACTAAGGTATGACCTTAACTATGCAATAAACACAGGGGGAAAACAATATATGCACCTTAAGTTTATATTCAATTATAGTGTGGGGAAGTTGATCAAAGGCCTTAGAAAAGTCTGAGTAAGTACAATCGACTCCTTGTCCACTTTCTAACGCCTTAGAACATTTGTGCAAAAAAAACTTAATAAGTTAATAACAGTAGTCTTCATTCTGACAAAACCATGTTGCTCTTTGCCTATAATATTTCGACAGAGTAATCTTAACTTGTCGCATTTTTCAAATGCGTTATCAAAGCGTTATTAGTGTGAATGACAAAAGTGACGATGCTTCGGAAGCAGATACGTTAAATGTTTGTGAATCTTTTTGCAAATTTGTTTTGAAAGCTGGAGACGAATAGGCAATGAAGCTGACATCTGTTCTAAGATCAGTCAGTGTCAGTGATAGTAAGGGGTTGCAATCTTCGTCAAAGCCGGATTGAAGATTTTTTTAAAAATGATTTAATGAACGTATGTATTAGGTGCGCAACTAAGTTTTTTGATAAAAATGCAACTTTATTGTGAAAAAATGGTTACAAATGAATCATTCAAAATATAGCCCATCGCTAGCGACAACTTTTTCCCATCTTTCTGGCAGAGTTCGAATACCGTTACGGTAAAAGTGTTCATCTTTTGAGGCTATCCACGAATCAAGCGGAACTGCTGATCAGCCAGGCCATGTGCCATCGAACGGAACAAGTAATAATCGGATGGCGCAATATCTGGGGAATATGGCGGGTGGGGTAGCACTTCCCATTTGAGCGTTTCCAGGTAGATTTTAACGGGTTTGGCAACGTGAGACGGAGCATTTTTATGCTGTAGAATCACTTTTTCGCATAGTGCTCGGCTCAATCGCATCAAATGAAGTCGATACCCCCAGTGATGGTTTCGTTGGGTTTCAACAGTTCATAATAAATGACACCGGCCTGGTCAAACCAAATACACAGCATAATATTCGCAGCATGAATATTGGCCGAGCCGACGACGTAGAAGCATGACCGGATCCCCATGACTTTCTTTTCTTTGGGCTGCTATATGAATCCATTTTTCCTTCCTTTTTTGCCGCTGGAGGAGTTGTTCATAGGCGAAAAAACGACGCTCAACGTCCCTTGGCTTCAAATCATAAGGAACCCAAGTTCCTTGTTTTTGAATCATTCCAAACGCATGCAATCGCTTGGCTTGATGGGTACTCGTAACTCCTAATGCTGAAGCAAGCTGTTCTTGCGTTTGGCACGGATCCTCATCGAGCAATGCCTCCAATTCAGCGTCTTCGAAGAATTTTGGCCTTCCTTCACGCGCACGGTCGTCAACATCGAAATCACCGTCTTTGAAGAGACGGAACCAATCACGGCACGTTGTTTCACTTAGAGCAGCATCTCCGTAAACTTTTTGGAGCACTCGATGCGCTTCAGCCGCCGTTTTCTTCGAATGAAAGAAGAAAATCAACACTTCTCGCAAATGACGATTATTTGGCACAAAATCAGACATTTTCACACAACCAAAACAAAATCATTAATGTGTCAAAACAGTTTGTTTACCATATGTCTAAGCTCGGTTCATGACGTTTTGGATATGTCAAAATCGACCAGCACTTACTGCTGGAGCCATCTATTGCCAAACAGCGAGAACTTAGTTGCGCACCTAATACATAAAAGAGCTTAAGTGAATTAAAGATGATAATTTTGTGTTCTTTTTAAGATTAGCCGTGACTGTCTATTTAAGAGAGATACGACTGTAATATTTTCTTGCCTACAAACAGCAGGCTACTCGTACATACAAAATTCCCAAAAGTTCTTACCTACTACAGAGTTTATAAAGGTATTAAGTTGATATTAGAGAGATGAAAATACATAATCGAGATATTCACCTATCGAGTGCACTAAGTACTACACAAAAATTATTTTATGTAATAGAAAAAAGTTCTCACCGAATTCGTGCCTTTCTTTTTGTTGCATTTCTAGAAAGTCTGGATTTAATTCGCAAAAAATCTCACGCCACGCTGTCATAGTTAGTTGTTTATTTTTGTAAATTTGCAACGTTTGATCCCAGAGCACATTTCTTTCTTCTACTAGTGGAATTAAATGGTCGGTATTTATGTTTTGCATGATGAGGCCGAGCGACGCGACGTCGTATTCTCTCAGATACTTCACTATTACTGTGGTGTGTACACCAGAATAAAGCGAATAAACGGAATCTATTCGGCGAAAAAACCGGATGCATGTGTATGTGGCTATACGCACACAACTCAAACACAACGTTGCGCCGGTATCATGTATGTGACCGGTTTTTTTCTTTCACCGAATTGCCGTACACAATCGCAAGTGGCAAAATGAGATGGAAATAATGACCGATTGGGTTTTTTTCCCTAACACATACATTTAGGATGATTATATTCCCCTTTTGCACACACCTGTCGGATACTTTGGCGTGGCTGCGATGTGCAGTTGAAAGGCGAGGGGTTTGTTTGCTAAGAATAATGAGAGGTAAGGAGAGAGAGTACTCATGTCGTGTGGGAAATATTATAAAACGTCGTGATGAACACTCGCGTTCCATTGTATGACAGAACAACCGCGTATAATTACTGCAGTCGTGATCTGGGCAGTGGGTAGTGAAATGTGCACACATTCTATGAGTAGGTAACTGACACATTCGGTCGTTTCGGTATTTAGTTCGATTTAAATTTTAGGCAGATGCGTGCAGTGCTTTGCGAGCAAACATATGTATCTATAGTGGCGCCACCAACGTTAAGCTACAATGCAATAGATTTTACATGTAGATATATAATGGTGGTGACGCAAAAGTAGGGGAAGACGGGGCATAACGGGCCCCTTGTGTTTATTATCTCCAAAACAATTTTATTAGAAAGAAATTGATTAATACATCAATATGGAAAAGAAAAATAAATAATTCAGTATGTTAAATTAATTTCAAAAAAGGATTGAATTTGCCCATTATAACCCGGTGCTGTGGCATGATGTTCACAAAGCAAAGCTGGGTTATAGCGCGAGCAAATGTGACTGGATTCATCGTCAACATCATCCTCTCCAGCACAAGAACAATGCGCCCACTTACCCCAGGATCTACAGAAAAACAATCCTTGTGTAGACTGGGAGTACAAGTACCCACAATTTTATTTTTTTTTCAAAGTGAGGGGCTTGGGCTTGATGGATACAGCCTCAAGCTGCGTATTGTAAGGAGAGCTTGTGAATATAGCAGTCTTTCCCCAGAGCTTAGAAACTCTGTTTTTTTTTTTGCTTGTGCTTTGGGAACAGCTACTTGATGACATTTGCGCATGGACATTTGTCAAAACGGGTTCTGGGGATGGATCAATGAATCCATTGGTCTCAGATTAAAGGAATTTTTGGGAGACATTGTGGGATGATTCGTTTCGGAAACGGGGTTTGGAGATAACATCAGTGAATCGGTGGTTGTTGATGAACTTGGTGGCACCGAATATGGGTCGACAAGAGTGGTTTCATCTAAAAGCGGAAACTCCTCCTTATTTGGCATGTCCGCGGTTTGGCATGGCAAAAAGTCATTGTCTTCGAATATATTTCGATTAACCGGCCATATTCCAGTCTTTTGAAAGCCATTTGTTACAACTGTGGCAGCTCTTAAATAGGCTTTACTTAACAACTGTCCTACCTGATATTGGGTAACTGTTCTTCCAGGGTGTTATCTGAGCCATTTGTTATTACTTCATCTCTATATGAACTCAGGGCTTCATAAAAGTAAAATCCGAGGGTTGCAACCGTTTAGTGCAGTGTGATGGGAAACACAGCATGACCGTACCACTGGCACTTGCTACATCTATGACTTCAATGCTTTTAACTTGGCTTGCATGTCCATCTAAAAGTAACAGAACCGGTTGATTTTTTGTTGCCCGCGACCATTCAATAAACCTTTTGAACCACTTTAAAAACAACCATGAGCTCGACTTATAATTATTATAATAAACATTGGTGGCTTGTCCGAACCATCAGCGCTCATGCAAATTTCCATGGTAAGAAGCTGTCCTCACTCCGATGAAGAAAGTGATCCTATGTGTTTCTTCCCTTTTGTTGCCAACATTTTCTGGAGACTTCGCGACCGTTGTGATGCCCGTTTCGTCAACGTTGAATATCCTATTTGACAAAAAACCTTCGATGCACTCTTCCAGCAGTTGAAAAAAGTTTCCGACAGCGACGCGGTTAAACCCGAGTAACACCGATAGCCCGAGCTGAAGGTGTTGCTTCCGGTTTTCTTAATGAAATCGTTGCGTTCTGTTTTAGAAAGTTGTGTGCACAATCTTCTCCAGCCTTGCGTGTTTCAGCGTCAAAATTATTGGCTAATTCATTTTTTGAGGCTAGATCATACGCTAGTTCTCGGAATTCCTTCATGGAAAAGCCAAAGAGGCCCATTATGCCCCCTCCCCACAAATAGGTCGACGTACTTTATACAAATTTGAAGTTGTATTTCTCTAACCGAAATCAAGTTGTTCAAATTGATGGTTTCAAATCCATCTTCCACAGGGTAGTCATTTGGGACCGCTTTTATTCAACTCGTTTGTGAATGATATTGGGGTTGTTCTAAAATGTTTGGAATGTCTGATGTTTGCGGACGATGTGAAATTATTTATCTTAATATCTTCAAGACAAGACTCTTTCAGATTTCAAAATGATATTGAATTATTTCAGAAGTGGTGTAATCTATATAAAAGGCTGATGATCGCATGGTATCATACAATCCTTTCAAGACGAATAACTTTTCTGAAAAGGAGAATGCCGTTTTCTGGTCCGTATCAGCTCATAGTACTACACCGGAAAACTTAGGCATACAGCTAATTGTCTGTAGGTTATGGGGGAAAGGAGGTAGAATTCTTCTATCAGGTGGTGCAAAAGTCGTCATTCAAAAGATGCTCTCATTTTTGCAAATGGCGTCTTATATCATCGCGATTTTGAAGTAAATAGAAACAGAATACATTTAGATAAACCATGGATTGCTATACTCTTCAAGAATGTAGAATAATTGTGCCAATGTTTTTGATAAATATCTGGTCGGTGGTTTTGGCTCAACGTGAATTTCGTCGTCGATTTCCTAGTCGTGTGGCACCAACTGGGTAAAAACTGTGGCGTTTAGCCGCTCACCTTGAGAACACTGTCAAACGTGGCCGGCCCGGGAGCTGTTTGGAGCGGCGTTTACGGGGGATATGTGATTGACCCATATTTTTTCGAGGACGGCATTGGCAACACTGTTACTGTGACTGATAAGCTCTACAAAAACATGATCAACGAATTCGTGCCCGCAAATTGACAAATTGGATTTGGAGAACATGTGGTTCCAGCAGAAAGATGAAACCGCACGCACAGCACGAGCGACAGTGGAAATTCTGCAGCAACCGTTTCTAGTTCGTTTAATCTCCATTGGCCCGCAAGATAGCTCGATTTGACCGTTCCAGACTTCTTTCCGTTTTTTGAAGTCACGGGTGTACCCACTAAGCCGTAGAGAATTTTTCGCCAGAAGTTTTGGAAAAATTCATGGGAAATGGTGTGGAACGAGCCCGTTTGTGTATTAACTCTGGCGGCGGCCACTTGACCGATATTAACTTCGCGGCTTAATAGAAAATATTTTAAACGTCTAATCAAGAAACAGAACCAATTCTTTTTATCTACAAACAAAGTTATTGGCTTATAAAATCGAGTGAGGACTTTTGCGACACCTATTTTGAACTCATTCCGGGTTATGGGCAAAAGTATACAGTTTCTGTTAAATTCCGTAGATGCTATAACTTCTGAACGGCAGCACCTACGAGTATGTGTATACCAACAGTTTTTACAAGAAATATTGCATACTTTGGGTTCCTTGTCTATTAGGATCAGAGTACTTTTTGTCTGAGCACCTTGGATAAACGATATTTTCTCTGTGGGACACGTATTTGATTTTAAGAAATTAAACTTTTGTTACATTCCCGCACTTATGCTACACTAGTTTGCTATGAAACTGATTTTCTTAAAACCATCTTAACTAGCCAAATTTATGCAAGATAAGCTCTGTAACTTCTTACCGGATCGTCATAATTCTTCCACTCGCGAGCACAAAAAATTGCATTTGCATTAATTGAAGTCATTAATATTTCCGCAAACTTAAGCACACTCTGTGTCAACCAGAGTTCACATGTAACTCCAGTAACTTCAACATCCTTCCTATTTAGAAAGCAATCTGCATACCTAATGTGAATGGCGTACACGCTTTCTCTCGAAATACACCCACGGCTGCCATCAGAAAGTTGTGCGCGTATGTACAAAAAAAAAAAAAAAAAAAGACGCTCGTAAATCCAAGGATTCGCCAAAAGTCCTTGGCAACTGAGGGCCCCATCAGAAGAAGCAAAAACACTATCCTGGGTCGGGGAGCAACATTATCGAAGAAACTTGATGACTACTAGCGGTACAGTGGAATAAGTACTCCTGACGACGATAATGATGATGGAAACGCGCCGGGTTATTATGGAAGGAGTGACATAAGAACATTTTTGCCAATAAACCCCGTTTGCTCCACCCGCCGCCACCGCTGTCCTTGTCGTCGACGCCACTGTGCGGAATATTCATGCTTTTGAGTAGTCTGGAGGTGGGTACACCCATGCCCAAGGTGCTCATGCAAAACTCCTGCAAGAATTATACTTTGCATTGTGTGTCAAACGCCAACATGGCAACGCACAGTACAGTGACGAAGATGATTATGATGATGATGGAAGGATGACGATGGAATGAATTTGGCGTCGTTGTCTTCGTCGTCGCCCAAAACACTCAATGCCTCATCGAGTTTAGTTTGTCTTCACATCAATACCCTGCTAATATGAACAGGATACGAGTAAGAACACAAGAAGGCAAGTTGGCAAACATGTCTGCGCTGTAGTGAAGTCGTTGTGTTCTTTGTTCGTGTTCGCGTTCGCGTGTTTGCTCAAGGCCCCCAACAAGGAGTTCGCTCTATTTAACCTCAAAAATTTCAGTGAAGTGATCGTACAAGGATTGTGCAAAGATTTTTTTTTTTATTTCTGTTCGGCGATAATTATTAGTGAATGCAAATTAATTGGGTGGAAATATTCTGTTGAGTTTGCTTTATCCTAATTTTTCTTCGTCTCCTGTTTTTTTTCTATCCTGGTGTATTATACTTGATAATCGGGTCGTTGATGTTATCGGGAACAAGGATCAGAGTATTGTGAGAAGAGCACTCTTCAGTCAGCGTCTTAATGATTAGAACGGGGCTCGTGGTAATGAATGGAATTTAATTGATTTTTTTTTGTCTCGCTTCTATTGAAGCGTGCACGAATAGTGCAGCTTGCTGGGTGATTAAAATTGTCGAAGTCATTATCCATACTAGGTGAATGCGAAATTCTGTGCAAGCAGTGAAACTAGGACGGCAAAGTATTTGGCTTAGAAATTCAATTTCTAAGAAGAAAAATATTGTGTACCTAGAAATGCATTTCTTTGGGACTTCATTACTGGCTTACAAATTATTGACATAAAAAAAAATTACGAGTAATAAGAGTACGAATAGCTACGAGTGTATTGTCGAGGGAATTTGTATTGGATATATGATATGTGGATGTAGGGGCTTAAATAAATGGTATTAGTACTTAAATTATTCATAAAAATGAAGTTCCATTGTATTATACTACCAGAAAACAACACGACCAAAGGTAGGACAATCGCAGAGGAAAAGTCACAGATTGTGGCTTCGCTTAAGCCTAGCACATGTAAGATGCTTGGGGCAATAGCCTGTAGGACTGCCAGTAAGTTGTCTGCAGGCTTTTCTACTGAGGGACATCAAGAAGGCTGTCGTTTGAAAGCATTCGTTTAGTCTGTAGGTACAGATGAATAAGTCATGCCACCCACTATTATGTTCATAGGAAACCCAACCGTTAATGAAAGACCTGTCTGAGGATGCAGGAAGACCCAACGCAAGCTCAGGTCGTGAGAAGTCCACCTTCGAACCTTGTCTAGCAATTTCATCGGGGATATCATAACATAAGTCTCTGCTTGAATGATTGATGCATGTTTGCCGAACGATTAGTGAAACATAATGTTGCTGTTCTCCACGAAACACCGGTGCCAGACCAATCCATCAATGAAAATACGTTCCGGGCTCAGATTCTGGCCAAATTCAGTTCTGAGTGCGAGTAAAGTCGACTTTAAGTTTACGAAGCAGTTAGAGTTCTGGTGTTATTGTCGAAAGTTAAGTGTGGCCCAAGATCATCGAAGATCCAGCGCGGGTTATACGAGTACCAAAAGCCGTTTGAGACGGGTGCCTGTTTTATTGTGCTGCCCATTATATATGCTTTATTTCAGAATCGGATAGTGATGCTTTTTAACTTCCTCTTTCTCGTAAAGAGAACGATTTTAGTAACAGAACAAGTTATGTGTCATGAAATAGTGTTTAAGTATGCGACTACTTGGCAGAGGACTCAAGGTTCGAGCCCTGGAAAGTAACAAAAAAGCTTTTTCACGGTCCTACGAGTACCTCTCGTGAAAGTCTGACAAACATCTGAGAGTAAAATTATCATGAGAAGCTTACCTCAGGAAGGAAAAAAACGGCCTCAGGGAACGACATTCGACTGTAGGTTCCAACCATTCGTGCGGCGCACAGCACGTGTGACTGCGAGAAAAAATATTTATTTTGTAAACGTAATTTAAAAAAAGAAAAAGAAAATGTACACAGTCCCTAAGACTTGAGCAACGTCATCTAAATGTGGTGCCTGGAAATAAGTACTGATTGGAATAGCCAACTTCGCTCAAGAGACGAAGTAGCCGTATCCAACTTCACTCTTTTTGTTAGAAGGGTAACTGGTGTAAAAGCAGACCATTTTTTTAAATAAAGAAAAACAAATCCAAGTATATTTACAATTTTTTATTTTTTTTTTTGTATCCGTTAACGTTCCGAACAGGAGTCTTCAAATCTATTCCAGACGACGAAATAAATTAGAACCTCACTGGCGCACACAAGTGGAAATGAACCTCAACCCATATAGTGCGCAAAACTGGAGGCGGCTAGCAAAAGATCAAGCTGACTTGAGACGCTTGTTCGTTAAGGCCCAGGTCCATCCTAGACTGTAGCGTCAACTAAAGTAAAGTAAAGTAAGCATTCACCCCAAGTACTAGTTCTGTATTAAATTTCAGTATTTTACAGTGACTGCAGGCACATAGCCTGGGAGGTTCAGTAGGTTGAACTTTGTTCTTTTTACAAAGCCTCATTTTTTAAGGTTCAACTTGATAAATAATTTTCTAGCGCTGAGCATAGGTAGAGACTGCTCAGATAGTGTTGACGTTATTGTGTCAGAGCGTTTTGCTCGACGCTCTTCATATTGCTCTTACGTCCAACGTTAAATTGTTTCTTTTGGGCGAAAAACACTTTTCAATTGGACGGGAGAATACCATGGATTCGCAAGAATCGATATTGAAGTGTGAGAATTATGTATATACAGGGTTTGTAGATTTTAATTTAAAAAACCTGCAAATTACACGATCTTGGAGGCCAAATCACAGGTCCATTACGCAAAATTATGCGCTGATTAAATGTTTCCTTCAATAAATTGATTGTGGTGCGCGCTGCGTGGCATGTTGCGCCGTCTTGTTGAAACCACAGCTCTACCACATTAATTCAATTGGGAACGAAAAAGTCAGAAATCAGGGATCTATAGCGCTGGCCGGCATTACTGGTAAAGCATACGAAACAGTGACTTTTTATGGATGTAACGGTGCCCCAATAATGAATTATGTATTTTCTTCACTCTAAATGTGAAATTTTGCTTATTGACGTAGCCATTCAACCAAAAAGGAGCCTCATCGCTGAACAAAATTTTGTGGTGAAAATGAGGACCAATAGCAATCTTGTTTTCGGCCAATTCGCCGAACGTACGACGAACACGATGGTCAAGCGGCTTCAATTCTTGCACGAGCTGGATCTTAACCAAGATCTTTCCGCAAAATCTTCCATATAGGGGATAGACACAGCTAAAGTTGCTGTGCATGATGGTGAATCGACTCATTCGGGTCCCCATCAATACTACGCTCCATAGCAGCATCAGCTTCTTCGGTGCCTATTGTACAATGTTTCTGCGGATGCGAATTAGCAATTATAGTATGCGTAGTGCGAAAACGATCCATGATTATTCGAATTACTTGCTTGGAAGGACGATTATATTCACAATTTTATAAATAAATTTGCACAATTTGCAAGCGTTGTTCTGGCATACTAAGTCTATTCACGCCATCATCTAGAAACAAGGAATTCAAATAAGTGGTTGAAGTTAAGGGAGGCATACGTTTCTTGAAGGTATTTGTCTAATTCTACAAAACCTGCTGTAGTTGGGTTTGATTTTTGTCCAAATATTTAAAGCGCTTATTCAAGCCATCAATAAGCTGATGACTGAAATGAGGCCTCGGATTTCTTGAGGATAATTTTCCAGGATGGCCTCTCGTAGCAATGAGCTCTTTCGACAGTGTGGCATCCTTTTCGTTTGAAATTTCCTTAGTCACCTCATCAAGAACTTTTAAAATTAAACCAGCTCGATGAATAATTATCCCGTCTTCATCACTTAATGAAATATTTTTGGCATACAAAAGAGCCTCATTGCCAAAATGCGATTCAGCACGTCGTACGTGGAGTTCCAACGCGTCACCACACCCTGCTTCAGCTTTATAGGCTCAACATTCATTTGCTTTTGTGCGGAGCAAAGCATAGAACTGTTAAGTGAACTTTTTCTAAAATATTCCACAATTCTTTTAACTCTGCTTTGCACTTCTTTTATTTCTTTAAGCGTATTATGTACAACTAAATTTAAAGAATATGCCATGCAGGGTAGGTGACGCCAGTTTCCTTTCTGAACTACTGACATGGCGGCATTGTCGATCACTACAGTAGCTGTGTTTTTTTGAAACCTAGGTGGCCAGTCGTTCATTTAGACGGTTCGCAGGCAGTCAAAGGCAGTTGTTTTGATTTACATATATGTATGTAGACGTTGGTGCCACTGCGAAATTGTTCGGTTCAGTAGGGATGTGTTCGTACATGTAAAGCATGAAATACTCCTGATTAGCCGAAAAATAAATTGGATTTAATATCGTATTAATTTAATAAATGCTGTGAATTCTTTTATTGTTTTATTTTAGTTATATCACTTTGCATGTTAAGCATGCAAAATATGAGGTTCAACACATTTTTAAAAAAATTGTATTATAATATCCATCCCGAAAAGATTAATTTAACTTTGGCGCACATATTTCCATTTCATGGAAGTGAACCTCGAATTACCCTAATTATTTTATGACATCAAGTAATTAGTAATAAATAATTAAAGCGTACAAAAAAATGTCCTGATAGTTTGTTTTGAGAATTTGAGCAATAAAAAACGGATTTTGTAGTTGCACCAGGTACAGAATCTTCTGAATTAATTTCGGCACCAATAATATCGTCCATTGTGATGCATATATATGTGGGTGCCGTGGATCAGTGGTTAAGTGTGCGATCACTGAGTGAGAGGTTCAAGGTTCGAATCCAAGAAATAAAAAAAAAAAAAGCTTTCTCACGGTCCCCCTCTCGCGAACGTCTGATAAACATCCGAGAGTGAAATTGTCATGAAAAGCTTCCCTCAATCGAAAAAAATTGCCCTTCGGAAAAGGCATAAAACTGTAGGTCCCAATCATTCGTGAGGAGCACGGCACGAGTGGCTGCGAGAAGCTAGGCGAGGCTCTGCTTTGGGCTGTTAGCGCCAAAATATTTATATTTATTTATTTGTGATGCATATTTTGTGCATAATATTTACATGCCTTAAAACCATTTTTGTCACCGAACGCAAGTCCTTTTGTTCAGTAAACTTTAACAATCTTCTGAATCTTCCTTTCAGCAACCCAAAAGCATTCTCCACTACAATTCGCGTTCCAAGACCGTTGTTGCTCCATAAGTCTTCCATTATCTTTAAGTGGTGGCACTAACCAGTTAGTAGCAGGATACGCTGAGTCACCCAGGATGAAAGTATTTGAAGGAAACAGCTGCGTATAATGTGAGCCGGTTATTCTGTATAAGGCTGATCTTCGAAGCACTCTGCTGTTATGCAAGGGTCCAGGTTCTCCACAAGAAATGTCGATGAATTTTTTGCAACCCGATGAACAGCTATCCATGCGGAAGACTTTGGTACTCCAAACAAATTCCCCAGTCTGAAAGTGATGGTATTGCTAATATACCACATACTTTACATGTAGAACTCTCTCCTTGACCCATCCTACATTTGCCTCCACGGCTTGAATTTGGAGAAAATCCAGATTAAGTGTAGGGTACTGAAATATACGGATAAAAATAATACCTGGCCCTAGTAAAGGATAAAACAAAAACTTACATGTTAAGTGGTTGAACGCTGCAATCTCAAATGGGACTTAAAGTCATCATCACTATATGCATCGATTACATCCATAAAATTAGTAATTAATGCATGCTTTTTCATCTCTTCTGCTGAATCTTCGGAGGTAGAAGTATTGTCGAAAAAGTTTTCAAAGATTTCAGATTCTTCCTCACTGGAGGAACCAACTATAAAATTTGTAATTTGAATTATTAAATGATATTTCACAAATATAATCAACTATGATATAATTTCATACCTCTTTTTGTAAATTATCCATTCAATAAATTCTCCAAAGTATGGTTTTCACAACAAATGAAATAGTCTAACGAATACACGTCATGTACAGATGATTGAATGCCGAATAATCAACAAGAAAATGCGTTTTTTATTGCTCAAATTTCCAAAAAAAATATCAGGATATTTTTTATACGCTTCAATTACTTATTACTAATTACTTGATGTCATAAAATAATTAGGGTTATTCGAGGTTCACTTCCATGAAAAGGAAATGTATGCACCAGAGTTAATTAAATCTTTTCGGAATGGATATTACAATAAAGGTTTTCTAAAAATGTGTTGAACTTCATATTTTGCATGCTTAACATGCAAAGTGATATAACTAAAATAAAACAATAAAAGAATTCACAGCATTTATTAAATTAATACGATATTAAATCCAATTTATTTTTCGACTAATCAGGAGCATTTCACGCTTTGCACATAGTTTTACGAACACATCCCTACGGAAGCGAACAATTTCGCAGTGGCACGAACATCTATATAATATTGCTTTCAGCACCGCCTGGCCATGAGGTATCATAAAATTCGTAGCCAGTCGCATTTGACTGCGGAGAAAATCAAGAGTTGTAGGCAGTCGGTTGTTGTATTTGTTTTACATGTGAAATTCGACTTTACTGCCAACTACTGCCCAGCTAGCTTTCAAAAAAACACAGCTAGTAGTTATCTTACTCTCAATTCCCCACTCCACAAAAATGCGTTGTAAGTCACGGCAAAGGTTGTCGGCAGTGTGACTCTGTGGAAATTCAACGCATTCAAGTAAGCCAGATTTTAGCAACGAATCTTCAGCTATAAAATGTGCTGTCACTGCTATAAAACTTTGCGCATTTCTTGAAGTCCACATGTCACTCGCGTACGCATACTGCCAATGCCTTACTTATACTTGAGCCAATCTCGTTTTTTACGCTTTCGTATAAGAGGATAATGTTTTACGTGAGGGAACCACATATCCTGGGTTTAGCATATTTAGGAACAATTTTTTTAAATTCTACATCTTCAACGGTGCTTAATGGGTGGAACTCCCTCATAATTATTCTTACTAGCTGCTGGTGAATTTGCTTAGTCTTATTAACTGGCAATGGCTTGAAGAAATAGTTTGCAGATCATTTATTTCTGCACAAATATTCATCACTGGTTGAGCGTTGGTGGTTGTTGCTTTTAGGAAACCAGCACTGTGCTGGAAGAACTGGTGCTTGGTATTGCTAGTTGTTTTTTAGCTGAGACTCCAGGATGCCTCATTTTTATTTGTCTCTGCATGTTGCAGGCATTGTAGTCTTTAAAGGAAATCAAAGGCAATATTTGCACTTCGCCTTTTGCCCTTCTTCTTCAACAAACAAGTTCCATACAGCACTTCTTTTCAAGGAACTCATTTCTTTATATTGACTTAGAAATAATATTATATAGGTAACTAAATTCTATTCTTATTCTATTCCTAAATAAAAAAATAAATATTTGGCGCAACAGCTCTTTAAGTGCAAGGGCCTAGCTTCTCGCAACCACTCGTGTTGTGTGCGTTATATTTTTCACACGAATGGAAGGGACCTACAGTTTAGTGCCGTTTCCGAACGGCAATTTGTTTTGAGAAGCTTTCTCGTGACAACAATACTCTCCGATGTTTGTCAGACGTTCGCGAGAGGTGGGATCGTGAAAAAACTTTTTTTTGTGTTTTCTGGGATTTGAACTTGGAACCTCTTGCGTAGTGATCATGACACACTAACCACTACGCCACGCGACGCCCACTATTCTTAAATACCTTACCTTTTTAAAATTCACAATTCGCACTGATAACACAAATTTATGCTTTATCCTCGATTTACCGTTACCTTAACCAGAAATATTTATTTCGAAAAATAAAGGATGTGCATATGTTAACAAAAATTTATTCAATTTACAAAAATAGGTAGAATAAAAACGCTTCATATCATAACACGCTGTATCCAACAAAATTCTTCAAAATTAATGCTTCAGTGAACACTTCTTTCAACTGAAGCAGAGTGACGCCCGATTCACAATGCAGCGTGAGAGCGAGACTAGAGGGAGGCGAGAAATCCTCATCCTCATAAAATCGTTTCCCAGTTCACAATAAAGGCGATAATTTTGACAGCGAGCCTGTATTATCTATCTAAAAGCAACAACGGCAACACACCACCTTTCCCTTTCTGGCTACATAACAAAGTCAAGCATCAGCTTGCTGACAGGCTATCTCGTCGCGAGAGTTTTTCAATTTTCGGAAAAGAATGCGTTGCGATAGAACGAGTCTCGCATCATTGTGCATTGTTTCATACATTTGCATAGATCGAAACTTTTTTTGACAACTCGCGCTAGACTCGTCTCGCTCTCACGCTGCATTATGAATCGAGCATGAATGAAGCACTTCAGCAAAATGAAGCATTTTCCCCACCTCTATAATTCATGGTGAAATGGGAATCCAAACTGAGAACAAATCAGCTGTCAGCTGTCAAATTGGGTGTCGCTGGAAAAAGTATTGCCAAGTCGAAAAACAAACCTCTAAAAAAAATATTTATTAATCTGCTGTAAAAACCTTACATAAAAGGTTATCGGTATTCGTAACAAAGGGGAATGCACTTTGTATAGTAAAAAAAAGCAATTTATGAAAATATCAGTTTCACTCATCTAAATGAGTTGTCGCTTTGCGTTTTTTTTTTTGATATACTGTCAGAAGTGTAATACATTCTGCATTCTGAAATTCCACAAGTACTCGCACCATCGTAATTCGCAAATTCATTTACATCCACAAACATTCGCACATCCAGTCATTCTCGGAAACGGAACACGGAATTTATTTAATTTTTCTTTGCATCTGTCAGCATAAATCAAATATTCGGACACCATTACTTGCTCGCGCTCGCACTCGCCGCGCCGAACGGTCCAGGTTTTGTTTTATAATTTTTCATTTCCCCATTTTTCGCATTTCTTTTCGAGTGTCCTGTGTGATTTTCCACATGAAATACAAACTTTTTAATATTTTTTCGAGAGATTTTGTGTTGTAATAAATTTCCCAGAACTGAAAATTACTTTCACGTTCACAAGTCTAGCGTGTCCTTGTTTTATTTTGCAAATGACCCTTGAAAAGTGTTGAAAGGAGCAATTTTCGTTGATGATGGTAGGAGTCGTCTACTTGGCGAGACATACAATCTGAAATTAAAATCTGGCCAAGGAGATGAATATTCAAATATATCATACTTTAAAAAACCAAAAAGCAACAAAACTACTGCTAATCAATTGCAGAGGGAAGAACGCATGCATTCGTATATTCAGTTTGCGTAGGTCTCACCCTGCAGCTGTAAAATCCAGCCCTTAAGGACTAAAATTAAAATGTCTGCACATGTCTGCCTCGAGGGCAAAAATCAAATCCATTTAGTCTTTGGTACGACCACTGTTTTCCCATTCCACATGGGTACCAGGACAACGACGAGCAATAAGCAATTTTGGCTATACATCCTGTGTGAGAAGAGGGATTCAGGATATCTGCCCCAATCATAAAATAGTCGAACATTGAAATCCCATCTAGGTATATCAACACGCTCACAACGTGTGTGTGCAGTAAGTAGCCTTGAGCAAGGCTCTGCTTTTGTACCATTCTCTGGTGGGTGAGTGTTGGCGTGTCCTGCTAATGCTGTGTGAGACAAGGCACGGTGAGGTCGTCGCATTGATACGTGGACGTTTGATGTGGGTAGTAAAATGAAATTGTGGAAAAATTGGTTCACTTGAAAGCCATCGACAAAAGGATTTCAGCAAATAACCCTTAAGGTGTACACGTGCCTCCCGGAGAACGTGCTATAACCTTGTCAGTTCTTACTCCTTTCGTTACACACTGAAAAATAGTTTTCTTTCTCTTATACTCGTATGTGAAGAGTGTAAGCGGATTAATGGAAAAAAAGGATGTTAGTTCGACTACTCGACAGGAAGGAAATGCCTCCCAAAAAGTTGAGGTAAAATATCAAGAGACACAGCCGCGCCAACTTGTTAAAATGAACACACGGCGATGGCACCGCAAGGACATCAATTGGGCGGTAGAAATAGCGCCCACACATATACGCCAATCCGTAAGGACATCATCATGTCCATCATGAGGAACGGGATTTTGTGGGCTTAACTACATGTTTCCTGTGACTGGTTGCAAGATAAATGAGAAAAAGTCGACATGAACCTAAGGGGTATCGAGGAAGACGGAAGGCGGCAATTGCAAGAGCACTTGGCGTAGAAAATTGAAATGGCCGTCGAGGCAAGGCACAAAGATGGAGGAAAAATCGCAAATGGAACTTTGGCCTCATACCGAGCCTCTGCCTCGTTAAAAGACATGTCGAGAGGAACTTTTTTTTTTTTTTTTTTGTCTTTCTTCTGCATGTCCTTTAAATGCTTCAGATACTCAGATGGTCGGTTGAAGTTTGCAAATTGCAAAGCACTTTCGTGAAAGTGGGTGTTCCCTCCTAATGATACTAAATTGCAAAACCGCTCTATGTATGTAGTACACAGCTTATCCTCATGCTGAGAAGAGGCAACATCCGTGTGTCCTATTGTTGTTGTTGGGCCGCTAATTGTTTTAACTTCCCTGTCAAAATTAATTATGCAAAACACATCTCAGTGTCACGAGGATGGCACCCCTGAAGTGGGAGTCGACTGACGTCGTGATGATGTTGGCAATGTGCATCTTTGCTAACTAAGCTAGAGAATGCAAAATTATATGAAAATATCCTTACCTATCCTGTAGCTGGCGGCAGTTATTATACAGAGTCGGACATTTGGACAGATAAACGAACAAAACGGACGTTCAGAGAATTTATTTTGCATTTTCGTCAAGTCACGTTTTACTAATTAGTCATCCTGACCGAAAAGGACTAACGACGGCGAGACATGCACATGCATGGAGGACATCCGCTAACAAAAGCCGAATTAGGGTCATGTAATCAAGTCGGGAGAGCGTGGGAGGAAATTGACATGTTGACAATATTTATAGTTCATGGTAGGTACTTTCCACGTTCCTCTCTGCGCGGGACTGTTAATTTTTTGTTCATGCTCTTCCAGCGTAATTGCCTGCACATGGAGGTCCATTTAAATTCGGTGGTTTTAAGGATTTTTTTTTTGTTTCGTTGGTCTTCCTCTCCATTTTGTGTTAATAATTTTATGCTTTGTGCTTTTCTTGGACCAACAATGGTCTGAGGCGTGGAGAACGTGTATTGTTTGACTTTTTGTCGGCGGCTGTAATTTTCCTTTTATTCGTCGCGTGGAAATTAATTAAAAAAAAAAAAAAAAATAAAAAAAATGTTTGCCGCTGTGCGTCTTTGTAATGATGTCCTTCGGCGTAGTGGGTAATTGTGGACTTGAAAGATTGGTTGGGGGCGAGTAAATGTATATAATTTCCGTTTTGGACGTTTTGTTTAGTTTTTGCATGAGAAATTGTGTTGATCGTAGCGCTAACGTTGCTTAAGTCAGTTTAATTAAAAAGTTTTCTTATGCGGCGGGGCGTGGTTTTTGAAGAGAAAGGGAAATTAATTAGCAGATTTGTTTGTCATTTGAGTATTTAATGTGTGTTAAATCATGAATGAAAACCAAGTTTGAAAGTATCTGTAATTGATTTAATAATTGACGGTATAACTTACTGTTTAACGAGTCTGCTTGAAATTGTAAACTTTTTCACTTCACAAAATGGTCTGTTCTTCCAACGGGCTTGGCTACCTACATTCTACAAAGCCCAATTTATCCGAAACATGAGTGTAAACAAAACTCAAGGGTTTTGTTCATGTTTATTCATTTGTTTTAAGTATAATAGTTTTTCTGATGGAGTATCGGTTCTACTAAAAATTCTTAACATGCTGCTCGATAAAAAATGTTCCTTTCAAGTTAAGTGTGACATCGAAGCTTGAACTTTTAGGAAAAGATACACTATTTATTGCGATTACTAATTTGCTTTTATTTTGAATGAAACTTCATCATCGAAATGAGCTAAAGCTACAAGCTCCTCCGATGCGTTACGTACCACAGATGACTAGCTTTGGGCACACATGTACATACGAGGGTGGGTCAATAAGTCCCTGAAAATTAACACAAATTGTGTCGTCACCTTAAATTTTTTTTTGTCAAGAATCATCTTTCAAAAGAAGAAGACAGATCTGTCAAATAGTTTTGTTGTGGCAGCCATTTTATATAGACGCCTACTAGCATTTTCGTTAAAATGGAAAAAAGTGAATTTCGAGTGCTCATTAAACACAATTTTTTGCGAGAAAAAACTACCACGCAAACCAAACAAAAGCTTGACAAATATTATGGGGACTCTTCACCATCGATTGGAACCATTCACCACTGGTTTACTCAATTTAGGTGCGGTCGTTCAAGCACAAGTGACGCCGAATGTTCTGGTCGCCCAATTGAGGTCACCACACCAGAAATGGTCGACAAAATCCATGGTTTGACGATCGGCGAGTGAAAGTGCGCGAACTTGAAGAGGCCACAGGCTTATCACATGGCTCAGTGATTTCGATTTTACATAAAAATCAAAAAATTGGATAAATGTTGGATGAAGTGTATAGAGACTATGTTGAAAAATAAAATGTTTTTATACCGAAAAGAGTATTCCTTATTTCATTTTTCAGGGACTTACTGACACACCCTCGTATATAAACGGTGGGCCATTTGTTGGTTTCTTTTTAAAATTGCAATAAAAAAAATTAGTTTAATTTTTTTCAAAGTTTTTTGCTTTATTGAAGAGAGTACCCTTCCGATTATTTACAGCAAATGATTCCATTTGAATGGCTGTCGCGGCTTCCTTGGCAGTAGCCTATCCTGTCAACTCAATTTTGCAGTATATTTTCGGTGGTTCGGGGCTCTATTTCACGAGTAGCTCGATGAATATTGTGCTTAAGTGCCTGAATCGTTTCTGGATTGTCAGCATAACATTGATCTTTAATGGTACCTCACAAAAAATAGGCCAGCGGCATCAAATCGTAGCTCCGTGGAGCCCAAGCAACATCACCAAAATGGCTGGTTACACGATTATTGAACTTAGTGCACAAAAGATCGATTATTGCGTCATGTAGCGTCATCTTGCTGGAATCAGAGATCATTAAAGTTCATTTCCTCAGTTTCTGGCCAACAAACAAATTGGTTATCATTCCTACGTAGCGCTCTCCTTTGACCGGAACGTTGTTGCCACCTTCATCTTAGAAGAAAAATGGGCCAAAAATGTCGCCATTCCACAAACCACCACACCAAACAGTCACACGCTGTAGATGCAATCGCTTCTCTACAACTAGGTGTGGGTTTCCGAGCCCTGAATACGTCACGGTTGGTGCATTATTTCGACCGAAATTTCTTTTCAAAATTTGCACTGTTTCGGCAACACAGCACTCACTTTGGAATAAGTTTTCAATATTTCTCAACGTTGTTCAAGCTTAAATCGATTCTGTGTATCTGTTCAATTTTTGAGCGCGAAAGAGCTGTCAGTGTGACATTTAATTAAAAAAGAAACCAACAGATGGCCGACCCGTAGTCAGAAGGTTGATAGGTACTGGCTGAATTGTTTCTGAGCAAAGAGAATGATGTCAGTGGCAACATCTTCTAAGGGTGAGATAACAGATGGAAATGTATTGAAATCGATTTTGTCAATTTCGGACCAAGCATTTTTGAGTCTTTAACAAATTAATATCCGAGGTTCACTTAAAGCACCAAGTGCTTGGAGTACAACTGCTTCAAATATAATTGGCTTTATATGATAATACAAACTCAATTTGTTAATACTGAATTTTATTTTGTCGCTTTAAATTCGAGACATTATTCTCCCATTCACAGCTAAATTTGCTGCTTCAACAATTTGGAAAATAGTTTACAGTATAGCCGGTGGTGTCCTCTATCATTTTTCCTTCCCATGAATAGTGAGAGTCCCATTTGGCTTTAAACCACTCTTCAAACATTCTGGCATCTCCTGTTGTTACTTTATACTCTAGTGATGAATAGAAGAACTATTTACGTTGAATTTTGAAGGATCACCTCTCAAACTATGGCCGACTAATAGAACATTTGTTCTATTTTTAGTTGATATTCCTGTGCCACTAGTAGATGTTGTAGTGGCAGCGCGGTACGGACAAAATCGACTTTCTCTTGGACTGAAGTGGGACGTGAGATGGGAGGCTTAGGCGCACGAAAAAATTGCTTATTTTATTACATTCAACAACTATTCTCGTGCTAAAAAAAGGGTGACCAGATAAGAACGATAGGAAAGTAAATTGAAATAAAATAACAACGGTGTGAGATATCAAATTGATTCTGACTTCATTTCGAAGCTACATTCATGCCATTATGTATGGAATTGCATGTCATTTAAATAGCCGCCTCGGCTTCTGGTAGTGCTTCAAGCGGACGGTCCAATATGTGCGGCGTTATTCCGGCAATAGCGTCTCGAATGTTGGCCTCGAGCTCGTCCAAAGTGATTGGCTTGTTAGCGTAGACTAAGGACTTGACGTAGCCCCAGAGAAAATAATCGAGGGGTGTCAAGTCGCATGATCGCGGCGTCCAATTGATGAACGCTCGCCGTGAGATGACCCAGTCGCCAAATTTCTCCTTCACCACGTCGTTGTATAGCATGTAGCGCCATCTTGTTAGAAAGTTGGTTAACATAGCTCTATAACGAGGACCATTGACGGTTACGGTGTCTCTTTCCTCGTTTCGAAAGAAATAAGGTCCGATGATGCCACCGTGCCATAAACCGCAATAAACAGTCAATCTTTTAGGATGCATGCTTGGTCGAACACTTGTGGATTGTGGTTGCTCCAATAATGGCGATTTCGCTTGCTGAGATAGATGAAGCCTCGTTCGAGAAAATGATTTTTTGGCTAAAATCCGGATCTCCGTCCTACATTTCCAGCGCCCAATTAGCGAACTCACGGCATTGTCTATGGTCGTCCGGCCTCAATTCTTGCGTCAGCACAATCTTATGTAGGCCTAAATCCAACCACAAAATAAGGCTTCTTGACTCTCTAGCGATACCTAATTCAGCTGATCGGCACCGAATCGACATTTCTGGGTCTTCTTCGATACTGGCCGCTACGGTGGCTATGTTTTACGATCTCTGTCTAGTTGATGGTTTAACGTCCAAAAGAGTATTCACGCTCAAACTTTTCCACGATGCGACGAATTGCCTGCGCACTGAAGCAATGATAACGACCGACCTCACGACGAAATTCACGTTGTATATTTACAACTGACACAATAATATTTTTTAATAATTTCCAAACATTTGGGAAGTGTCAAACAATGCATGATGAAATGGCAAACCTTACTGAATATTCTGACAGCCGGATATCATCGATAACTTTGACAGCTGCTGAAATATAACAATTGGAAAAACTATCATTGCTATCTGGTCACCCTTTATATTCATATATACCACGTTTGGACTCTGTAGAAGATTTTACTGTATTTTATGTTCAAGGCCTCTTACACTAAATATTCCACAAAAGAGTCCTTGTCTGGAGGTCACCGAAAGTCATCGCTTATTTGCGGTTCCTAGAGTTAAAAACGAAACTTTTTGAAGTCAGAACGTAAGCCTACAGATAGAAAAAAAAAAAAAAACATTTAACCAAAAACCATCAAACGAAGATGTAAATTAAGGATAACTTCTCACACCTCCTAAATTTGAAGCAACACCAGCGAAACAAAGAATTCCACTCACATCCTGACAACACACTGGCAACGGCATTGGCACACCGGCATGTGCTGGCTTGTGCCCCTTGGGTAATTTAATGAGCGCCAAATGTCAATATAAATTTCCTCTCACGAAACGTAAACATTAATTCGATTCCAGTAGTGCATGAGTTAGAAAGGAAAAAAACCCTTCCTTCCTAGACCCATTGAACACATCCACATACGCGTCGCAGCATATCCTTCAGCTCATTCGCATTCGATACCATCGCTACCGGGATCCAATGACATTTGCAATATTTTAGAATTCCTTTTTTTGTCGGTGTGCTCTGTCTGTGCCGTCTCTACTCTCGAGGAGGTCCTGTCAGTTTTATCAGTTTATGTATGTATGTCGATTCCCAATGGAATTTCACATTCGGTAAAAGTGAAGAATCGTCCTTTGTCGCGCATACACAAAAACCCAATTGGGGGACGGGGAGGTAACCCCGATGGGTGAACCTAGCCGCAGTTTCGGAGTAAAATTCATACTCACGGAACGGATCCTAAACTCCAAGTGACGCACTGTTGCCTGCCGACCATATAGACTTGACTCTCCGCTTGCCAAATAAACAGGGACGAATAGGAAGCAAAAAAAAGGAATTCCATTTCGTCCTCTGATGTTTATCCTCTCAGGAAAATCGTTTAATTGAAATTGAAACCATAGTAAATTATTGGCATTCTTTGTTTCGTTTTATTTTTATTTTTTTTTCCTTTGAATGGTTTGTACCTCACCACTCCTGCGGTTCCGCACCACCCGCCAAGTTCTGGGCGGCTGATAGTAAAAGAGAGGAGTCCTTCGCTTCAATGGTGGGTGGTGTCGCTTTTTATTGCCTTAAAGGATATTGGATATTTATGCAGCTTACCAGGCACTGGTAGGTTTTGCTGTGGACGACGGTTGGTTGCAGGGTGGTGACAATGTTGTCGATGGCGACGGTCGTGGTTTATGTGTCGTTAACATAGTTTTGCCGTTGCCCCTTGTTTGCTTGGCTGGTCGGTCGTAAATTCGTATTGGATATTCGATGAATAATTAGTGTATATATTATTTCATTGTGCTGTTTGCTCGGTAAGTGGTTCCCGTGAGGGAGGTAGTGGTGCATGTTTTTTTTTTTTTTTTTGAATTTTCGTTGCTTTTACTATGAGTGTTGTCATTGTTATCCTGTGAGCTTAAGTCATAAAGAATGTTGCCAAGTGGTCATAAAAGTAGAAAAACCCACACGACTTTCAGCCCCCGTAAATTTGTTTATTGTAATGACTTTGTTTACATCAAGCAGTTAGTCAGCGTCCAGTATAAATCCAATATTGTTACATTTTGTTTACACAGAAGAAGATAAAATCCGAGACAAATAAACTTATAACCTCGATTATGGTAGGATACAACGCAGCGAGGTGTCTTGTGGAGTTATACTTGATTTAGGAACTACTAGACATCAGATTATACCACTTTCTGTCAACTCGAAGGTAAGAGCTTGCTAGGATAAAGTAGGTACCTAACCAATGCTTACCAAACTCACATTTTTGATTTTTTTTGTTCAAAAAAACATGTGTCGATTTGGTCTCGTTAAGAACAATGCGCCAAAGTTTTGTCCAGTCGCAGACTTTATCCAAAGCTCGTTGGAGTTTTGCAGTTACTGACTCGATTGAACTTTCCGTTGCCAAAATAGCCATATCGTCCGCGAACGTATGGTGCCTTCAGTTTGGTGTGTACAGCTAAAATAAAACAGAACCAAGGACACTTCCTTGCGGAACTCCAGCGGCGATTTCCTTGAACGCGGAATATTCAGTTAAGTGTTTAACACGAAATAATCTATTTTCAAGGTATGTTTCTAAGATCTGAAATAAGTGTTCCGGACGAACCAGTCATAGCTTGTACTTCAAGCTATCGTGCCAAACCTTGACGAAGGCTTGAGAGACGTCAAGAAAAGCGCTAGAGCAAATCTGTTTACCCTCTAGGGCTTTTCAATTTCATCGGTTATTCTATAAACCTGGTCAATTGTGGAATGCTTGATTCTGAACCCGAATTGGTGGTCAGGTATAAGGCGTATTTCTTCAATGACCGGTTGGATGCGTTTCAAATATTTTTGATATTATTGGTAGGATCGATATTGGTCAGTACGATGTTTTCCCTGTTTCGGAATCATTATCACTTGTGAAACTTTCCACGGATCTGGAACGTATAACAGTCTAATTGAAGCGTTTCTGGTCCTTGCTAGGGCAGGACAACTGCAAAGAAAGTGGAAAAGAGTTTTCCTCTGGTTGCAGTCTTTGTAGCTGCAACAGAAAGTGTTGTGAGGAATGCCAAACTTGGCCGCGTGGTCCCCTACAGGCCAGTGGCCTGTAATAATGGCTACAATTCTGGCAATATTAGGCCTTGATCTGCCTTGTAGCTCGTTTGATTTAGGTCTGTTGAAACTGGGCCATGTCTTTCTTGATATGGCACAACGGGTAAGGTTGTTCCACACGAGATTGGCCAGCTGGAGGAAGTGAAGATGTAAATTGCCCTTAACGACTACTCTCGGAATATTGACTCTTTCCGCTGGCGAGCCATTAAGAGCTAACCCTCGCCTGGCCATAATTACTGTGTCCTGGGACCCAAATGACTTGATTGCGACTTGGCTATCAGAAAAGATAGCTATATTTAGGTTGGACGTTGGGAGATTTTTTAGCATGGGACAAGTCTGCCGGATCGCGAGAAGCTCCGCTTGAAAGATAGTACCAGAGTCTGGGAGACGGAAGGATTTCGATATATTCAGTTGGTTCGAGAAAATGCCTGCGCCAACTCCGCAGTTCATTTTCGAACTCCATATATGAGTATATACAGATATCATAGTCATTGATTACCATTCCGTTCCTCCATTCTGCTCGTTGGAGTCCTGTTGGAGTCCTGTAATCGTTCGAAGATGTCATCAGTTCACTTGGTATCGTTTCCAGGACCTTACAGTGTCGGACGTCGCTGCATATAGCTGAAAATTTAATAGGAAGTTCAAGGGGGATCAGATGCAGGATCACACTTAGAGCATATGTTGGGCAAGATCTCAATGCTCCTGTGATGCCTACACACGCCGATCTTTGTAATTTTTTGATTCAGTTGATGTTATATTTCTTATGTAAGGCAGGCCACCATACTATGGCGCCATAGGTAAGTATTGGACGTACAACGGCTGTCACCTTTGGTTGGAGACCCCAAGATGACCCTATGGATGTACACAGCCGTTGTGCATAGAACCCGCTGATCTATGTTAAGTTTCCAACTAAGTTTAAGATCTAGAATCGTGCCTATGTTGCACTGGAACATAATGAGAATGGTTGACCGTCTAGTTTCGGGGGAGTGAATTCCTGTAGCTTGGTTTTAGTGGTGAATAGCAACATTTTATTTGGATTTAATCCAAAGCCACATCTCGTAGCCCAAGAGTTTACTTTATCCAGGGCACTTTCCATGATTTGACTTATCGTGGGGAGGAACTCTCCTGACACTAGTAAAACCACATCCAGTTCTTAACAGGTTTCCTGTCTTCCACTAATTCGGTGGAGGTCAGGTCTATCCGTACCTCGTATATCAAAACCTCTGATTCAAAATTCAAATCCAAAATTACCATTTCTCAATTAGGGTTGGCCATGTAAATAAGCATTTTCCAATTACACTGCAGTGATCACCACGGTTTGATAGCTTATAGCCGCTTTTGTACTGCAACCACCTTCCGTCCGACGAACGCACTATGGTAATTCTCGAGGGCATGGATGGTATCTATGAATAATAAATGGTCAAAGGAGTCATCATATTGATCCAATTTTGAAACGAATTTCACCATAAACGCCTCATTTAGTTCAGGTCAAAATTTTCAAAAGGTAATTACTCGTAATAGGAAAAACGTCAAATATTCTTGTACCCTTGGAAAAATTTTATTCTTCTGGCAAAAGGCTTAACTCGTTACACATATTCAATTTTTTATGGATGATATTGGTGCTGCAGGATTCTCAGAACAAACGAAAAGCAAACTTTATCCTTCGTCCAACTGTCTGTCAATTTACCGGAAAAGGTGAACAAGGTTAAAGAAAAACTGCAGAGAAATTGAAAAAAACGCAAAAGTTAACTGCTCAATTCGAAGTTTTGGAGACTTTTTCTCCTTGGATATCTTTTATTTTGCTGTTTTCCGTTCGTCCTCCTTTTCTTTATTTTTTTCTTCTACCAGGTAGATAATTTCAATTAACTTTTGCGGCAATGTTTTCTCCCCAGTCTCATATAGCCATAGTTTACTCTACCTTCATTCAAATCCTGCCTTAAGGGGACAACCTGGTTAATTTCAGTTTATGAACTTTTAATAAGTTTTCTGACATTTCTAGGATTATCCCTTTTCTTGTAGGCGGGCGCTCCTTTCTGCATCTCTATCTGTTAGTTTAAGTGATAGTTGGTTTGGTAGAGTTACTTTTCGATCTATAGGGTTTGAGCTGAGAGAGAGAGATAGAGAGAGAGTATGCTGATTCTGCTACTACTACGCCTTCTGGTAAAACTTTGCTGGTCGTGTGTTATCCTTTGGAAAACTGGTTTACTCTTTACCCTTTTGTCGTGTTTGTTGCTTGTTGGGGCTAGAATTGTGCAAGGAATAGGGATTACGAGTGTTGTCTGTTGGAATCCCTTGAATCCCGGAATGAGGATGAATTGGAAATTTTTCACTTTTTGTTTCTCTCTTCTTCCTAGGAATGGAGGATGTTGGGAATCCTGATTCAATAATGAAAGGGTAGGCCGACAGGCAAGATGCGCTGGTTGGGTTGAGAGTTTTCCTTAATTGAAACATAATTGAGAATGGAGAGAAAAAAGAGAGTGCAAATGAATTTAGTGGAACATAAATGTTGGGTTAATGGAAAAACAATGAGCGGAAATGTAATTTTAATTTTATTTTTAGATCCTCCGTTTTTTCCGTTCTTTGTGCAACTTCTTTTGACAGTTGGTCAGACTTTGCATAGAGGACAAATTTAAAGCTTTAAGTTGCCCTGAATTGTGTAATTTAATTTAATTTTTGGCGGGGGTGGAAGCCCCTATTTATTTGGCTTATTACAAGCTACAACTAACTGAGGCTAAAACTTAATACTAAGACTTAAAGATAAGGAGAATGGTGAAGGAGTTCGGTTTTGAGGCAGGGAGTTCTGAGGTTAAAATCAAAATGGGTGAGGTTTGAGTTAACTTTTCGGGAAATTGGTTCATTAGATCCATATGAAGTGCGGTGGGAAAGTACTCGTAGATAGAAACACGAGGACATCGTCTTGTATTTCACTATTGAAGCAAATTAGCTCATAAAGAGATGCGCAATCGACAGAGCCTGAAGAAGTCGATGAATGAAAAGAATGCCTGCAACATCTCTGCGTTTCTCTACGGTACTCAGGTTGATGAGATTGAGGCGGTCTTGATAGGAGGCAAGTTAAATGGATCGTTCCCAGGAAGACCTCGAAGGGCAAAAGAAAACGTTAAATATTTTCGATTCTGGTCACATGAACTTGCTGAAAGGGTGACCACGCTTGCCTGACGTATTCAAGGAGGGAGCGAACAAAGGTAATGTAGAGGGTAATGTAGAGGGATCCAAAAATTATCTCATCAATATGTGAACGGAAATCTTGTTCCCTATCGTACAATATTCCAAGATCGCGGGGAGATTGAACGATGGACATAGGTTGACCATGGAGAAGGTAAAGGCGGGCGGAGTACACGTGGTGCTTACCATGATAAGGTAATGGATTGGCATTTGGCGATATTGAGCTCTAAGCGATTTTGTAGGCACCAGTTCGAAAAACTATCAAGGTCTTGTTAAAGGAGACAGTAGTCTTGTGGTGAAGGCTTTGGAAAATTTGGTATCATCATTGTACAGAGGGAGGGAAGAGTGTTTAATAACCTTTTCGACATCGTTTGTGGTTAGAATGAAGAGAAGTGGACCTAGATGGCTGCCTTGTGGAACACCAGGTGTGACCAAGAAAGGAGTCGATAGCACGGATCTGAAGCGAACTCTGTAAGAACGGTTTTCCAGTATATGGGTTCGAAACCAAGGGCAGACAATTTGAAGAGGATTAAGTTATGGGACATCCTATCAAAAGCCTTGCTAAAATCAGTTGCAATAACGTCGAATTCTTTGCCATTCTCTAAGGCAGACAGGGCGAAGGACACGAATTCGACTAAATTAGTGGTAGTTGATCTACCTTTCAGAAAGCCGTGTTGGGTAGGAGAGATAAGAGACTTGCACTGAAAGCTTGAGTCTTCGTATAAAATACTTTCGAAAAGTTTGCGTAGATGAGAAAGTTTAGCAATGGGGCGATAGTTCGTTACTTCGTTCTTTGATCCATTTTTGTGCATGGGAGAGAATGGGGGAGCATTTTTTAAGAAAAATGTCAGGGAGACCATCTCGGCCGGGTGAGAATTCATCATTAAGATTTTGTAGTTTATTTTCAATTACAGTAGGATCAAAAGGCAGGGACTGAAGTAAGAGGGGTCTGGTTCAAAAGAGTTGTCGGCGAAAGATTGTCAAAATAGGTGGCAAAAAAGTTGGCATTGGTATGCGAAATAGTAGTTTTCAAAGGAGAGGGACGGAGGTAACCGTCCGATTTCTTTTTTATAGTTGAGTGTGACAGGGTCGTTTATAAGATTTGCTTGCTCGTTAATTAGGTACCGCTGGTAGAGAGAGTTATAAAGATAATTGAATTGAAGTTAGGAACCGAGATAGTTGGAATAGCCCAAAACAGAAATGGTACTAAGAAAGTTTGCGATTATACCAAGGGCGGATGAAGATGAAGTTTTATGGTGAGAAAAGGGGAGAAAATATAAAACAAAAACATTCGTTGTGTTCAAGAAAATTGGTCAGTTGGCAGATATATTTTAATTTGATTTCCTCTTTGATCCGAAGAAAGGAATGTTTCTTAACTCTAAGACCTCCAATTTTGAAAAACGTCTTGTGTCCAAAGACGTTTTATATTCTTCCAGTAACCTTTTATTTCTTCTTGGGATACATTATGTCTACCAAAAGACTTCCCCAAAATATAGTTTTTTTTAATTTATTTTCCTCGGTTCACCACGTACTATATTTGTGCATGCGAAAATCTTCAGAGAAGGTTGGTTGATCTTCCCAAAAAATCACAGAAAATCTCAGGAGATCTTTTCAAAGGATGTCTTAGGTATTTCCAGAAGGTCAACAAAATTCGTACGAGATCGTAGAGGTGAGTGAGTAGTCTGTTAAGATTTTGGCATCATTTTCCGAAGAGATAACATTTTATCAGCTCGATAATGTTTTGAAAAATCAATTCATTTCTTGGCCTGTCGAAGGCCCCGTCTTGCGTTCCATTTAGATACTCGTATTGATAGAAGTTTAGCTCAGGAGTTCAGTTTCAGTTTCAGGTGGCTAACAGGTGGGCCACAGAAAGGTAATGGTCTTGTGAATGGTAGTGCTGAGCCGCGTCTTGTAAGTTCATCCGCGCATTCGTTACCATCTATATCCCTGTGGCAGTGACTCATATGATTTTTAGGCAATTCCCAGCCAGCTTAGATCTAAAGTAGAACGAGTATAGGGCTTTAATAGGCGCTTGACTGTTAGACGGATCTACGGAGGTTTCGCCTAATGCTGGAGCATAATTCTATGGCGTAGATTTCGGCCTGAATAATTAAAGTAGAATGTCCCAAAGGGACTGCCAATTAGTAATTAGGGCTTTGTTCCATCTTTGATTCAGGGTAGTTCAGGGGAGGAGGACCCCCATTGTACCATTTATCACATTCTATGATCATTATTTTAAAAGGAAGGTAAAGATTTATTTCTAGGGTTATGAAGTCCGTAACATGCATCGCTGACTTCGAAAGTAGCTGGAGCCTGTCTAGGATTGTTAGATGCCCTTTAAGATCTCTCAAATTAAAATTTGAAACTATGTGAAGTTTTGCAGCTTTGAGAGATTAATTAATCTTTTTCTTGTGAAGGGGATGATAATCATTTTGTTAGAGTTGACATAGAGCCCTTCAAGTTGACACCATTTCCAAACTTCATCTACGGCAGTCTGCATGCGGTCCGTGATAGTATGTAGTTTCATGTGTGCCTCTGATTGTTGTAACTAAGTCATCTGAATAGCCTTGAGTTTTATGTCCGGAGTATAGGTCGTTCAGGAGTCGATCGATAACTCTTGACCATAGTAAAAATGATAGGACGCCTTTAATGGTACT
Source organism: Pocota personata (assembly GCA_963082735.1). NCBI lineage: Eukaryota > Metazoa > Arthropoda > Insecta > Diptera > Syrphidae > Pocota > Pocota personata. Next base: position 258,502,926 of record OY720429.1, on the reverse strand, counting down.
AATTGTAGCAGATGTGTGACCTAATTTGGCAGAAATGGTCCTGCTATATGTGCTATGCTAAATATCCATCTGATAGTTGGTTTGTCTATGAGTTTTGCAGCTGTAGTTCTTTCAAAGGTGTTATCAAAAGTTCCAACAATGTCCAGAAAGGCGCATAGTGCTATTTCTTTGGTATTAAGAGACACCTCTATTTTGCTGACAAGATGATGCAGTGCAGTTGCAGTTGATTTACCAGCCTGATAGGCGAGTTGAAGTTTGTTTAGAGGGTGTTTTTTGAGTATATCAATTCGGATATGGTGGTCTATTATTTTCTCCATTATCTTAACTGAAAATCAATGGTATGATGTGTTGTATGTTGTGATCAAGAACAGAATCAACCGAAGCACTCAAACTCTAGTTTTGGTCAATTTTACTATCAGCAGAAACACTTTTTGGTGAAGAGGTTGGATTAACTTCGATTTTATACACGATCGGGTCAGCTTGAGTCACAACCAAACACACTACCCAATATGTGGCCACCTAATAACATCCCGGGGCACATTTCCAGCGTTCTAAGTACGCCTATCTTAAGAAAAAAATGCTGCCATTTGTGCTGTCTGACACACGAATAGGAGGGACTTACAGTGTTATGCTGATTCCGAGGGAACATTTTTTCGATTGAAAGAAGCTTTTCAGCAGTTTACTGCTCTGTGATCACGCACTAAGCCCCGGTATCCATAAGAGGAAAGATCACAAAACAAGGATAGATACGAGTGGATATGAAAGTAATTGTCATTTTGATTCTTCTAATGCTTTACGAATGCCTTAGATCTACTAGAACAATAGAATGAAATTGTTGTTGAAGAATTGCAGTGAGAAGAGAAGATGGTACACAGGCAGGGACCGAACCTGCGGTAGCCTTGGTTTTAGCTTTACTCAAAAAAAAAAAAAAACTGAGTTGCCTCTGTTAATTATTTGGGTATTCGCACCGCTCTTAGGATTGCTATCGGTCCCATCGCACTGCTTTAGATATGGAACTGGGGAGGTATCCCTGAAAACTTATAACTATTTTAAAGACTTTCTAGCTAAGTATCATATTTCGGTAAGATGTCGGAAGACTTTGAAATCCAAAGCAGGGTGTGTCAAAGTTGGATACTATCACCACTACTTGGTTGTTGTCGTTATATGGGATACGAAATAGAGTGACATCTTAAGCATTTCTTCGCTTTCCCACAGAATATTGAATTTATACCACATTGTCCATAGTTAGTACAGAAGCTGAAGCAAACAAAGTGGGACACTGTTTCAAGCGAAATTGCTCAATAGTCATCGCCCTACGGGACGACTGGGAAAAGTTCAATCTCCGTCCATCAGAACATGAACTAGTATCGAATACAGATAGCAGTAATTAATCTGAATATTCGGTGAAACGTCTGGCGATAGTCTGCCAGTTAGCCTAGTCACACACATTTAACCATTTTTCAGGCAAAAATATTTGCCATCAATCAATGCGGAAACTTAAACTAACAATCTAACATCCGTGGCAAAACCATCTTCCTCTACTCTGAAAGCCAAGCCGCTCTAAAGGGATTGGACTCTACAACTGTCAAAGAAAAAATTAGTGATATTAGATCACTGGACACAAAAGGTCACATAAACAACGAAATGGCCAACTCACTGGTCAAGATCGGTGCATCAACCCCCATCACTGGCCCTGAAGCATTCTGTGGAGTAGGCACGGGCTTTTCCAAAAGCAATGTTATCTGGACAGATGCTCCAGAACAGAAATGTTCCAAGTTTCTTGTGAATCTGAATTAGTGGCCACTGCAGACTTTGCCTAGAGACTGATGAAACCACTCTTCACATCATCACAGAATGTTTCGTGAGAAAGCGGACTACCAACCTCACTGCGTTATACCCTGAGAAGTTAATGGACTTCTAACAGCCTCTGGAGTGAACACTTTACGTGATGAATTATTGCATTCGTATTCGAAGAACAAGTCTTGCTTTCAACTTCTCTGACGAGAACACCTCAGTTGCCGAAATGGCTAGCAGACTATGTCAACGACAGGAGCGTATTTTTTGATCGGCTCACGTATGATCAAGTCCCGTCAGGGAATGAATATTTTGTAATTATATTGGCAACACAATGTACTCAAAAATTCAGGGGTTGGCACAATGGCCACAGTGCCAGAGTAAATCAATTCATCCCCAATAATAATAAACTTTGCGGAATAGCAGGTTGAAGTCACCAGACTGGATGTTGGCAGCCAAACTGAGAAGTGAAGGCTGCTCCAATGTTGAGTCAGTACTGCTATTTGGGTGTTGCATGTATATGGATAGTGACTGCGACTGTTACTGCTGCAGTTCTTCTTAAACAGATGTCTTTGGATCCTGTTAAGAACTTTATCACTGATTCGCGTCCCCAACGTACAGCTTTATGCGAGAAAGTGCCAATGTAGGGGTTACAACCTACGGCGCATAGGAAATTTCATTGTAAAGTATGCCTAACCCAATTTGGCAATCAAGTAGGGGAATGAGACGGATAAAGTTGAAATTAAAGTCACAAGTTCCAGTAGTTGTTTGCCGAACTATGCTCCCCAAGAGTTGATAGGACATACTCGTACATAAAACTTCCCTACTATGGCTCGCATGATCCCTATAATGGTTTCAGTTTAATAAAAGAAAAAACCCTCTCGATTGTCTCACATTTTCTACTCAAAATTGCATTTGGCACTCCATGACCTAGATTAAGCTTCCTCCTCGTCTCCCTCTCTCTCTAAACCAGAAACTCTGTCCACAGATAACACTGCACAAAAAGCCACTTTTTCAAATAATCATACTGCCATGTTTTTTAGAGCTGCCATAAAAAGCCAAACAAGTGTGTTTACGCCCGAGAATAGTTGTTGTCGGTAGGTGGTCAACGACTGTATACGCAACAATGCCTACACACAGGATTATGGTCCAACCGGAAGCACTACGAAACATTTGACCTGAAAACCCATAGCGCACACAGCATTTGATGATCGGATATCCCAAAAATAAATTCATACCAAAAAAAAAACTACACAACACGGTCGTGTGCACTACACCGAAATACCATCAACAAATTCTAATAAATGAAATACGAAATGCAAACATACGAGTATAAACCACATGGGCCGGAAGAGAAGCAAAAAAATTCGAAAAAAAAAAATTGAGGGAATTTATCAAAATGTCCTGAAGCCTAGAGGATAACATGTGATACTACTCTGCTAGTGTTTTAGTTTTCCTTGTTTTTTTTTTTCTTCTAGTCGATTGTGTTCTCCCGTCTTGTTCAGTGTATACACGCATGTACGTAGTATACCGCCAAAAACAAAAAAAAAGCAACTCCCCTACCACCCACTGATAAAATCCATTAGAGAATAATTGGTCCAACATTCACACACTCAGAATTAGGAAACCCTCTTTTGGGCGACCGATAGAACAACGATGGCAGGAGGAAAACCATGAACTGGAAAATGTGATTACATTCCATTCTTCGACTCTGTTCGATGATTCCTTGTATGTAGGACGAGTGTTATGTGCCGACGTTTGCCCTTTACAAATGCATAACCCTTTTGCAAAGCCCTCGATTCGATTGTGTTACAAACTACCAATCTGATCTCATAACAACGCACAACAAAATGTGGACGACGTGGTGGGTGGGTGGTGTCGGGGGTATCGAACCGTTCTGACAGACACTGACAGGATAGGGTTAAATAATGTACTACATTCCAACACAGATAGATCCGACAATCAGACATATTTTCGTGCGCTCGGCCAATGTCCTACATACCAGGAACGCACCGTACCCTAATGAAACGTGGCTGCTGCGCTCATCCACCCCATCTACCATCTAGCAACAAAGATGACACAGCATGAACTCACACCATCACTATGTATTCCCATACAGTGTTATAAATGGTTTTGTTCATCCTTTTGTCCGAAGAGTATGTGGAACATAATCGAAGAACAACACACCACCAGTAGAAAGTGGATGTGCAAAAAAAAAAAAGTTCAATTTTAAGGACATGCAATTTGTACTAAGGACATGAGGTCAATGGTTTTACACAGTACTTTTTTGTGTGCTCATATTTTCCATGTCCTCGCTTTTATTATCCTTCCGAAGCTATTTGTAAAATTGTCATTTTAATTGAATAGGGGAGGTTGATGATGTCGAGCAAAAGGATATTCATTTCAATTTCAAGCAACGGTGTTGATATCAATCCAATTCTCGAAAAACACCGAGCACTTGTGCGGAGTTGGGCACCAGCAGTTGAGTGCATCCGCTTTGTTAATTGCCATCGCCTTTCATTAGCTGGCATTAGGTTAAAGGCAACGTCAGCAGGCAAAGCTACTCTCTGTGAAACTTGGTATACGAGTAGACAGTCAACGCGTCTGATCGTTGACTTTGATAAGGTTGTGGTCACGTCAAATGAAGAGAAGAGAATTGTTTTCCATTATACCGATGACTGATGGATGGGGCAGATTGATAATGACGGACTATTGATTGCGGCCGGCTATAATTTTCAATTCCATTGAGGACTATTGCTGTCCACGAGTTGATCCCTGATAGCCACTAGGTAATAATTATGGTAGAGATTTTCCCTTTTTGCCAAACCGATACAAGAACGTTTTTTTTTTAAATTTTTGTATAGAAAAGCTGTAATAAGGTTTGATGTAGATAAATGTCAGTTGTTTGATTAACGTTTACGTGTCAACACACCTACATACATATCTACATCGAGAAAGGTCAATTTAGGAATTATTTATTCGGTACGACCGCAATCGATTCAGTAAAACCCATAATCATCTTAACGTTCATACAAAACATCATTAAATATTTATCAAGGACATATCTGTCAAGCCCAGACAGACTTACTGTAGAGTTAATCCCCTTTCTGAGTAGCATAATCTACCATCGTATAGATAAATAAATATCACTGAGAGACAATACCATTAAAGTTGACGGTAGATAGTAGTTAATCATAGCTCGTCCTTCGTCCTGTCATTCGTTCATTTAATGCCTTGCAAAGTAAATGCGCGTAAACTTTCTCATTTTAACTTTTCTATTTGCATGCTAGTAGGTAGTTTCATGGTTACCATCATTTATGTGCATTCATTTCAACACTGCAATCATCATCACCCGTCGTCGTTGTATCTGCTTTCGATTTTTATTTTTTTTTTTTTTTCTGTATGATGGGACCCGTATATCCTTTTTTGTCAACGCTATTTGTATCCCATTTACAGAGAATTACAGAGGTTTTCACTTTGGAGACCATTCATCAACTGTGACAAAAAGAAATTTAAAAAAAAAAAACCGAAATATGTCTCGTCGGTGCCATTTATTAATAAAAGCGACGGGAGATAGAAAAGTAAACAAAAAATACACTCACAGTTAATAAATTAAAATAATATTTTCACTTTGAGTTGTATTTTTATTTTAATTCCTGAGGAATATGTAATTACGGCTTTGGGAGGTCGTAGACATGATCGTTGTTGTACATGAAAACTATTTAGAGTAATGAATTCGTTAGAAAAAACTACAGGAAAGGTACCATTCATCTGGAACGGATCGTATGATACCCTATTCCCCATCTTCTACATCATCCTTAATAAAGTGAGAGTGGCGTTGCGAAATTTTTAAACAGATGCAATGATATCTTTCTATGCAGATGATATTTGGGGGATTTTTAAGAAATTTTATCACAAAGCTGTTATTAAAACATTTTGTTAGCAAAAAGATAGGCGTGGCTCGTAAAGTTCGCGGATTCTGATGAAATATTCACAATAAGACTTAACCATCACCGTGAATAGCTTTGAAAATGCAATAATAAGGTTCTTTTATTTAAAGAAAATTACCCCAAAAAGTGGGCGTGGACATGTCTAATGTATGGACGAAATGTGGTGAAAGTCAACTCTACATATTTTACTTGGGCAATATTTCCGTTTCTATCAAAAATCCGCCTGTGGGCGTATTTCAAAAATATTTACACTGGATTCCAGACAGCTTATAAACCAAATTTCTTAAAATTGAAAAAAAAGTAGTAAGGTATGGGACAGACGGACGGACATGGCTAGATATATATACGAGTATTAGGTGCGCAACTAAGTTCGCGCTGTTTGTCAATAGATGGCTCCAGCAGTAAGTGCTGGTCGATTTTGACATATCCAAAACGTCATGAACCGAGCTTAGACATATGGTAAACAAACTGCAACATTAGTGATTTTGTTTTGGTTGTGTGAAAATGTCTGATTTTGTGCCAAATAATCGTCATTTGCGGGAAGAAAAAGGCCGGCTAAGTGCATCGAGAGCTCCAAAAAGTTTACGGAGATACTGCTCTAAGTGAAACAACGTGCCGTGATTGGTTTAGTCGCTTCAAAGACGGCGATTTCGATGTTGACGACCGTCCGCGTGAAAGAAGGCCAAAATCCTTCGAAGACGCTGAATTGGAGGCATTGCTCGATGAGGATCCGTGTCAAATGCAAGAACAGCATTAGGAGTTACCCGCCAAGCCATTTCCAAGCGATTGCATGCGTTTGGAATTATTCAGAAACAAGGAACTTGGGTGCCTTATGATTTGAAGCAAAGGGACTTCATTTTTTCGCCTGTGATCAACTGCTCCAGCGTCAAAAAAGGAAGGGTTTTCTTCATCGTATCGTGACGGGTGATGAAAAATAGATTTATTACAGCAACCCAAAAAAAAGATAGTCATAGGGACTGCTCGGTCATGCTCCTACGTCATCGGCTCGGTCGAATATTCACGCTGCGAAGATTATGCTGTGTATTTGGTGGGAACAGGTCGGTGTCATTTGTTATGAACTGTTGAAACTCAACGAAAGCCATTACTGGGGAACGGTATTGACCTCAATTGATGCGATTGAGCCGAGCACTGCGCGATAAACGGCCACAATACGAACAGAGGCACGAAAAAGTGATTCATGACGACGGTCGGCCTCACGTTGCCAAACCCTTTAAAACCTACCTGGAAACGCTCAAATGGGAAGTCCTAACCCACCCGCCATATTCCCCAGATATTGCACCATCCGATTGTTACTTGTTCCGTTCGATGGCACATGGTCTGGCTGATCAGCATTTCCGCTCATATGAAGACATCAAAAAATGGCATAATTCGTGGATAGCCTCAAAAGATGAATACTTTTACCGTAATGGTATTCGAGCTCTGCCAGAAAGATGGGTAAAAGTTGTAGCTAGCGATGGGCAATACTTTGAATGATTCATTTGTAACCATTTTTTCATAATAAAGTTGCATTTTAATCAAAAATAACTTAGTTGCGCACCTAATATTAAAACATTTTGTTAGCAAAAAGTGGGCGTGGTTCGCAAAGTTCACGGATTCTGATGAAATATTCACAATAAGACTTAACCATCACCGTGAATAGCTTTGAAAATCTAATATACGGTCCTTTTTTTGAAGGAAATTCCCCCAAAAGTGGGCGTGGACATGTTTAGAGAAAGTCAACCTCTACATATTATACCTAGGTAGAATTTTTTAGCTTCTGTCAAAAATCTGTATTTCAAAAATGTTTGCTGCTTCGGATTCCAGAAAGCTTACCAAATTTCATATTTCTAGCTCAAAATTGAAGAAAAAAGTGGTATTGTATGGACAGACGGAAGGACATCGCTAGATATATACTTTTGAGGGTTTACCGTTATTATTTATTGATACAAACTAAGTATCAAAATTAATATACCCTGGATACGGTATAAAATCTGTCCTGTGAAGGTCATGTAACTCTGCATGTAACTTCGAAAGCCTGTCGTCAAAAGTTGTTAGCGAAAAAATAAATTCCTTTCTCAACACTCTCAATCGCTAGAAGGGATTTCTGCCTATTAGTAGAGATAGCAAAAACCGTGATTTATAAATCACAGCTACTTCCCGTTACTGTTACTTTCAAATCACTGGGAAAAATACTAGTTATTTAAATCGCGGGCGTTACTTTTAAGATTTGTATAATAGTAACAATATGTATATGTAACAATGGATGTGGTAATCTTCTACCAGTATGCAAGAATCGCAAACCCAAATAATCGATTCCAGAAGTGCGCCTACGTACTAGTCCACACCCTGTACACCTCTACCACTCCCCCTGCGGAAATGCCGGTAGGTCTTACTTCGCGGGGTTGGTTAGCTATTCATCTACATTTGCTGTTTCAGAATATTCTCTGCTAGTTCTACATATATGCTCGCTATGAAGGTACAGCTCTCCAGCCAGTCATCCCCTGACCTCGTCATATGACTTATTAGAAGCTGTGAGCTTGAGAGGTTCATTCTTCCCTCTGCAAAGCACCTGCAGTGGAACACAGACCAGACCTCGATAGTGGGGATCAGCTTGTGGACCCATCTGCCTTTTACTATGTTATCCCATCTGGCTTGCCGCAGTGCTACAGATGTTGCCCTTTCGCCTCGTTTTATCCTCCTGGTAACGCTAGCTTCTTTATTGTTCACGGCTCCCTTAAGGTAAACCCTTTTCATCTCGTTGACGAGAATGTCGATGGGGATCATATCGGCTATAAAACAGGCTGGTTCGTCCGAAAGTGTTAGTTCTGATTGCGTAAAGTCTGTATGTAGACGAGAGCTTCCTTCTTGTTTCCTTCGTTGTGAATGCCCCCGCCCAGACCGGGGCAGCGTATCCTCCTGTCGTATCCAGGCACACCGATGTTTGGCAGCATACAGGAAAGCGCTGCCTGCATCTGTGACGTCTTTTCGTTTTGAAGTTTAGCCTGTTGTCGAGCATTACTCCTAAGTATTTTAGTGCTTCTTTAGACTTGTTTGCCTGGGAAATTTGCTTATTCCACAGTCTTTTTGGCTGGTTATTAGGACAGCCTCAGTCTTGTGGTCAGCTAGCTTTAGAATGTGACAGACTCTATCTCGTGGATGTGTTTGGCCACAGTCAAAGCCGATCAGCTTAACTCTTTGTAACAGTGTTAGTCACGGGACTCCGCCATACATTATGTTCCACAGGAGAGGCCTAAGAACTGAACTCTGTGGAACTCTCGCGGAGACGTTGTACTACTAACGCCATCGTCGGCCTAATAATGCAAAATTAGGTGTTATGTTGCTCAGTTTTACTTGATGTAGCCGTGTAACTCTAAAACGACTAAACCAATTTCGATTCCGCTTGCTTTTTTGATTTGAAAATTTCTCAATGATTATTTATGGATCATCTCATCATCTGATAAATTATAACGCATTTACGCCGCGCGCACAAATTTTAGTGTTATGCGGTCAAGATACTCACAACAAATTATCCGATTAAGATGTTTTTTTTTTTTGTGTCTATTATGTTATTGTGGAACCTTTTGATTCTCAAGTAGATCTGAAATGCAATGTATACAGCTAATATTAGTTAATGCGGTAATGTGACGGATATGCACTTGAGAGTCAATAGAGTGGCTGTCACCGACGGCTTGGACCTTAAGGGGAGTAAGTTGTAGGTGGCTTCAAATGCTTTGAATTGTGGACCGGACTTTTCAATAGCCAGTCATAAATGGTTAGGGTTGAAAAACAACCATTACCATTGTACTCGTATAATATGTGGACCAATCCTCAATTGCTTAACTTATTGCAATCGTCATCAGTTTGGGGGAAGTGTGATAGGAAACCAAACTAATCGCGAAAGATGACCGTTCTATCCGTTTCGACCCAGAACCTCTTTAGGAACCTTTCAACATTTTCGAGCGTATTACGATGAGAAATCGAAACTACAACCTCGAACACGTGCTGACAAGGACCAGTTGTTATTCGTAGGAGTAAACCAGATAGTCATGGCGATACTAATGAGCCCGTTAAAAAGTGTAATGAATCGCCTTACAAAAGGAATAAGATTGTTGCTGTTAGAAGCAAACATTCAACACAAAAGGGCGACAATTTTCAGGATCGAAAAACAAGGTGAATCAATGTAAATGGTAAGTTTGATGTGAAGTATCACAGGCAATGGTATGAAAGGAACGGCTAAATTGTGGGATTGATTTCAATGTGGACCACCCCATCTGAAGTATTAAGAAACCATAACTAACACAAGAGATTAGTTTCTTTTGAATGTGGTGGATCTATGTGGTAACACTTATTGCGTGTTGTACTCGACCTTTAATTAAAAACACCAAAGGAATGTACTAGACTTCATCCTCGCGACTGTAAGCCTACCTCAAAGGTGGATACCTAAAGAAACCTCCATAATAGATCACAATTCACATCAACTTGGCAGAAATCAATGAAAATAATAAGGAGCCCTACTAACTTGTGCCTATTTTATAGAAAACTATTATATAACTAGCGACCAGTTCTGATCTCAGAAGTTTATATAAGAAGACGTTTGCGTTTTTGGGGATCTGCATTGCGATTGATCGGGAAACTACTGACTGCTCAAAACTTGGCTTGGGCTAGTAGCGCAATAATCAAGTTCGTGATGAAGTGCTTGCTTTACCTCCTAACGGTAGTCCCCGAGTAACTATACATATAAATCCTTATGCGTGTAGGCTAAAATTGCAAGTGCGGGTTGTCTACGGCCTTGATTCTTGACTAGGTAACGTGGGCCAGCAACCTGCTTTACCGAACCGTGATCGCTACAGAAACCGACACTGTGCCTACCGAGGCATGTTGACGACTTTTGGCTATTGTACCCGGACAAAGGTAGGTTTCTGGAATGTGAAGACGCTCCTCGACTCGGGAAGTGAAGGACATCACAATGCCAGATTCCTTCAATTGGAAAAAGAATTCATGCGATATAGACTGGACATTTTCGGGGTAAGCGAAATCAGATGGTTAGAAGCGGGTGAGTATCAGTCCCCAACGCATAACACTGTACTACTCTATTCCGGAAGACCATCTGGAAGTCCGCGGGAATATTGAATCGAACTGCTGCTAAAACCAACAGCACGCAAAGGCCTAATTTCCTGGCAACCTTATGGTGATAGGATTATGTCGGCCAGATTCCGGACTAGAGTACGACGCGTCACCATCATACAGTGTTATGCCCCAACGGAGGGCTCGTCTGAGGACGAGAAGGAGAGCTTCTACAATCTCTTAAGCGCCACCTTCAATACAACACCAAATGGAGACATTGTCATAGTGATGGGGGATTTGAATGCCAAGGTAGGCAACGACAACGAAGGGCTCAAACATGTAATCGGGAAGAATGGACTAGGCAACCGCAATGACAATGGCGAAAGGTTTGTGGATTTCTACAATGCCAACCATGTTTGAGCACAAGACCTGCCACAAAGTCAGCTGGGTTTCCAACGACAGGCAAGCAACCTCCAATCAAATTGACATTTTGCTATCAGCCGCCGCTTTAGAAGTAGTCTCCTGGACGTCCTAAACAGGCGAGGGGCAGATGTGGGGATAGTACGAGATCACCATCTTATGATAGCTACTCTTCAACTACGCACTGCTACCGTTCGAAGAACCCACGACAATACAAGAATGCCCAGGTTCAATATCGATAGACTTAGTGATCGCTCAGTGTGCCAACAATTAAGGGAGCACATTTCGCAAGGTGTGGAAGCAATCACCAGCTCACTGCCCACAACCATCCAAGACCATTGGTGTGCTGTGAAAAATGTTTTTACATCTGGTGCTGAAAGAATTGTCGGTCGATCACAGGAAAGGCATAGGGCGTGGCTTTCCGAGGATACCTGGAGACGGATTGACGAACGGAAACAGCTGAAAGCTCGCATTGCAACCGCTCCAGCAGCAGGGAGTAATGAGCTAGAGTCCCTATATCGCATGAAGATAAGAGAAGTAGGCGCAACTACATCAACGCGCTGGCTACAAAAGCAGAAGATGCTGCACGAAGGTGCGATAGTAGGACCGTCTACAGAATCACTAAAGAGCTGATAGGTGGTCGCAGCTACAGCCAACATCCAGTGAAAAGCCTAGACAGTTCCTTGCTTATTTCGGATGAGGACCAGCTTAAGAGATGGAAGGAGCATTTTACTACGGTTTTAAACAGTGTATTCGCTAGCGATATGTTCCGAAATCAGAATGAGGTGTCCGAGGTAAGAAATGCCCGAATACGCACCGCGCCTCCCAGTAAGGATGAGATCACTACCACGATCAAAGCACTTAAAACTTGATGGTACTATCGCAAGAGCTCTTACGAACAGCGCCAACAACATCGGCTGAGCTTCTGCTTCCACTTACATAGAGAGCTTGGGAAGCCGAGAGGTTTCCTGACGAGTGGAAAAAGGGAATGATCGTCAAGCTTCCTAAGAAAGGTAGTTTAATGGAGTGCGGAAACTGGAGAGGTATCTGCGTGCTGCCTGCTGTAGCTAAGATAATAGCTAAAATCTTCCTGGAGCGAATTAAACAACATCTCGAAGACACACTCGATGCCGAACAAGCAGGTTTCCGCTCTGGATCCTCCTGTGTCGACCACATCAACACCCTGCGGATTATCATCGAACAGTGCGTTGAATATCGATCACCACTTCACCTGCTGTTCATCGATTTTGAGAAGGCGTTCGATAGTGTTAACAGGGAGTTTATTTAGCGTGCCTTACGCAGGAGAGGTATTCATGATAAATTAATTGCTATTGTCAAAGCTACTTACGAAGGGTTCAAATGTCATGTTCTGCACAGAGGAAGGTTGTCTGAGGAATTTGAGATCCAAAGTGGGATAAGACAAGGCTGCATTCTTTCACCAATACTATTCCTATTGGTGATTAGCATTGTGCTTCGTGCAGCTTCGTCGACGGGAAACGGAGGAATTCGATGGACTCTCACATCCCAACTTAAACATCTCGACTATGCTTACTCTCTCATAGAATTCTGGACCTCCACCAAATGACAGCAGATGTGGAGAGGGAGGCTAGCGTCGTCGGGCTGAAAATTAATACCGCAAAAAATAAAATTATCAGTCTTGGAACGAACTCATCGGCTCAAATATGCATTGCTGAACAACCGGTAGAGAGAGTAGAGGATTTCCAGTATCTTGGGAGTATTGTCTCGACCGATAGTGGAACCGAACTGCTAAGACTGTTCCGCTCCAACGTTGAATCCGTGCTGTTATATGGATGCAGCACGTGGAGAGTGACCACCGCTATCACCAGAAAGCTGCAAACGTTCGTTAATAGGTGCCTGCGCAACATCTTAAGGATTTTCTGGCCCAATCGTATCTCTAACGAACATCTTTACGAGAGAACGGGTCAGGAACCAATAGGCACAACCATCCAACGACGGAAGTGGCAGTGGATTGGTCACACGCTCCGAAAGGGTGACAGCTCCATAGCGAACCATGCTATGCAATGGAACCCCTTAACTCAGGACGGCAGAAGACCTGGTGGTCGAAGGAGAACATGGCGCAGAGCAGTCGAGAAGGAAGCACGGCAGTTGGGCAAAAGCTGGGGAGAGCTGATACACATTGCCAGAAACCGTACACAATGGCGCGTAGGCGTAGTCGAGGCCCTAGGACCAACAAGGGGATATAGGACATAAGTAAGTGTTTGCATTTAGGTTTGTAACGCTTTGGATGCAGTGCAAACCATGAAGATCATCTCAAGCGAGTGCACCCAACAGATTCTAAAATTACAAAATTGCTGAAACACACTTCCCAGGGCTCTCTAACAATTTTAGCCCCTAGCTGAATTTTTAAGGGGTGCTAGATAGGGCAGAAAGTGTACTCTGTCTCACCCATCTAGCTACATTCATATTTTATTTTCGATTTCAAACTTAAGCAGAAAACTTAAACATGTAGTAGGCGTAGCAAGAGAGCAGAAATTAATATAGGGGTACAACAAAATTTATAAAACTTGAAGTCGACCGCATTTAGGAAATCGACACTCTGTATATCATATACAATCTACTTTCCTTTATAATTCAAGCTTAACACCAGTGCCAGCATCTAACACAGTCTGAAATTTTTAAATTCAACAAAATCGCAACCCGAACATTTCTTACAGCATCACCTACAGATTGATGACAACCTATACTCGTAAGGTATAAAAATAAAACTTTACTTCCACAAGTTAATCCCTAAACTTCTTAAATTTTTTTTTTTTTGTGATTTCATCCGTTTCAACCCCGCAAAGTTAAAAATGGGATTTTTATTTGAACTTAAGATTGCTCCTGCCTCAGGCTTAGTTGAATGGATTTACGCATTAGGTTAAGGGACACTTTTAAGCAAGGAAATCAGTGAAAACGATTGAATTTATAAAAATGAAAAAGTATCTTTTAGGGTAAGAACATTTTTAACCATTTAAAAGGAATGTGTCAGAAAGATTTCTTTTTCTCTCTCTGGTATTTGTGATCTTGACATAGTGTAAAGTTGATGTAGTACTTTGTACTAACTTAAATGGAATTTATCCTCTGTGGATTTCTAAGATATGCCAACATCAGCTGCTGCCAGAAAATTGCAAGTCAGATATTTAGTAACAACATCTACGAGTAACACATACATTCATTGAACATACTTCCATTCAACAGGAAGTAATTTCGCAATTATTCAGTGCATTATATTTATACACACAAAGAACCTAACAGTTATCGGATTATCGCAACATATCACTTTGCTTGCATGAACATTCCGAGACTAACTTCCTTTAGGGACAATTTCAAATGTCCATTACTTTGTTGCATTTTCGTTTACTGTGGTTCAAATGAACGTCATTATTTCAAATTAGCATAAACATTTCACATGGAAATTCCATTCTCTATCTCTCTCTGCATTTCTTCCTAGAACAGGAGCCATATCCGTCCGTTGTGTCAATTGCAGCACATATCCTTTCCATTGTCCGACTCTGAACTGAGTGGGGTTAAAATAAATATTATGACTCCTAGAGTAATAAATCACAAAATTCTGCATAAATATTTCACAAACTATAACAATTACCCACTTTCACATGCACACGCACTTACCAAATCAGTCACTGTCTACTCAGTAAATAAAAATTTGTTACACAAAGCAAATAAAAAGGACTACGAGGAAAGCGGGACAGATTGTATTGCACCCTATCATTTTCGCTTCATTTTTCACGCCTAAAAAAGACTTGGTCGTACATACTTGCAGCTACTTGTACTTGTATGTCCTCTATTTGCAAAGCAGTTGAAATTTAAACAAAATCGTTGATATGATTTTGTTTTTCCAAACAATCCACTGAAAATAGAAATAATTTTTTTTTACAATTTTTCAAAACTTAGTATGCCACCTTGTCAGACCTTGTTTATGTCAGACCTTGTCTATGTCAGATTTTGAGCATACCCTCCCGAGTCTTATCCGGGCATATACGAGGGAGATTCAATAAGTCCCTGAAAATTAAAACAAATTGTGTCGTCACCTTAAATTTATTTTTTTTTTGTCAAGAATCATCTTTCAAAAGAACGCACCCAAATTTTCAGGCAGATCTGTCAAATAGTTTTGTTGTGGCAGCCATTTTATATAGACGCCTACTAGCATTTTCGTTAAAATGGAAAAAAGTGAATTTTGAGTGCGCATTAAACACTATTTTTTGCGAGAAAAAACTATCACGCAAACCAAACAAAAGCTTGACAAATATTATGGGGACTCTTCACCATCGATTGGACTGGTTTACTCAATTTAGGTGCGGTCGTTCAAGCACAAGTGACGCCGAACGTTCTGGTCGCCCAATTGAGGTCACCACACCAGAAATGGTCGACAAAATCCATGGTTTGATAATGGACGATCGGCGAGTGAAAGTGCGAGAGCTTGAAGAGGCCACAGGCTTATCACATGGCTCAGTGATTTCGATTTTACATAAATATTTGGACATAAAAAAGCTTTCCGCAAGATGGGTGCCGCGTTTGCTCACAATCGACAACAAACGCATTCGTTTGACAATTTCAAAGGTGTGTTTGGCGATGTTCCAGAAAAATTCGGCTGAGTTAATGTGGATGAAACCTGGATTCACCACAACACACTAGAAACCAAGGAACATTCAAAACAATGGACTTCTCCTGGTGAATCGAAGCCGAAGAAGGCCAAGGCGGGTTTGTCAGCAAACAAGGTCATGGCGACAGTTTTTTGGGATGCGCGCGGTGTTATTCACATCGATTACCTTGAAAAGGGTAAAACGGTTACCGGCGCATATTACGCAAAGCTGCTGGATCGATTCCAAGCCGATTTGAAGCAAAAACGGCCGCATTTGGCTAAGAAAAAGTTCTTTTTCACCAGAACAACGCACCGGCGTACAAGTCCGCAGTCGCAATGGCAAAATTGCATGAGTTACGCTACGAACTTCTCCCTCATCCAGCGTATTCTCCAGATTTAGCCCCCTGCGACTATTTCTTGTTTCCAAACATGAAGAAATGGCTCGGAGGTAAGAGATTTGGGTCGAATGAAGAGGTCATCGCTGAAACAAACGCTTATTTTTTTTTTTATAATTTGCACGTGTTAGAGGAGATATGAATACCCTTATACTAATTTTTAGAACACGTGCGGTTGATGTGAAGGGGAAGAAACAGACAGAAAGAAAGAGTGGTGTAGTTTGAAACTCAGGTGGCATTAAGTTTCTGCAAACTCCAAGGGTGGCTGTCCAGATAACTGGGGAGTATTTTGTTTGTTTCTCGCTATTATTGGCGTTGCTTATGATTCACAGTATTTTTTTCCGTCCTCCTGATGTCATCATCACGATCAAGTTGCATTTCAGCCATATGAGGGGCTCGAGAAATCGTATTATTTTTAGGGCATCAAAAAATTGGAGAAACGTTGGATGAAGTGTACAGAGCTAAAAGGAGACTGTGTTGAAAAATAAAATGTTTTTATACCGAAAAGAGTGTTCCTTATTTCATTTTTCAGGGACTTATTGACCCACCCTCGTTTGTCCTCTATTTGCAAAGCAGTTGAAATTTAAACAAAATCGTTGATATGATTTTGTTTTTCCAAAAAATCCACTGAAAATAGAAATCATTTTTTTTTTTTTACAATTTTTCAAAACTTAGTATGCCACCTTGTCAGACCTTGTTTATGTTGGACCTATGTCTGACCTTGTCTATGTCAGATTTTGAGCATACCCTCCCGAGTCTTATCCGAGCATATTCATGTGTATCTAGTCAAATCTTAAATACTGGTACACCCATTTTTGGTGATAAGATGTAAACAATATTTTAACAATTTATTCGAAATGGCCGCCATTTGCATTTTGTGGAACTCGCCACGTTCATTGGAGGTAGAACAAGTTATCGCCTCTGAAATAGACCACAGCTTAGAATCTAAATGATTGAGGTCTGGAGTAGCTGACAGCCAATCGTCTGTTGCTATAAAGTCCGGCACATTGTTTTGGAGCCACCCTTGCGTTGCTTTTGACTTATGAGCTGGCGCGGAGTCGTGTTGAAAAGTCCGCTGGTTATTTAAAAACAATTGTTCGATTTTTGCCGATGTTTTTATTCAAAATTTTCCTGTGACCATTTTGCACGTACCGGCGACGGGCGTAGAGCTTTCGATCTTCCGTTCCAGTTTTGCTTTAATTGTGCTGTGAGCAAGTGGTCAGTGTGTCTTTTATGTGCGTTGAGTCCCAAATCTTGTTTGATGATGCGATACTTGTATATCTGCGATATCTTCATTTCTTGTGACAAGTATAAATGTCACTCATTGAGTACCTGTCAATATACACATGATACTCATAGAATGGACGCGTTCAATACTAGTTTCACAATGAGTGCGTTTAGACGTGTACCAATATTTATGACATAACAAAAAAAAAACTCATTCAACTCAAATATGAAGTTAAACCCGTTTCATGACAATCCATTTTTTAAAAATTGGACCTTAATAAATTACCATTAATTTTGGGAATTGTGAACCCATAAACCCCAGATATGAAGTTTGCAGAAAATCCGTACAGGCCTTTAGAGAGAATGGAAAAACCCACTTTTTTGAAATTCTCTATCCAAAATTCTCTACAATACCAAGATTGATCCAAACCTAGAGGTCGAAAATTTTGATGAAACCAATACCATTGCAAGTAAAAAAATGGCCTGATGTACTCGTAGGGCTTTGATTTATGAGATATTTTCATTCGGGATTTATGGAAGTGCTACAATTTATACCAGCTGCAGTCTTAAGCAACTCATGTAACTTTTAAAGTACCCTGAAGCTTCAGAAGAGATTAGTTTCCATTTTCGACTATGGTGACTTCTTTCGTAGTTTCTCTATAAGATAGAAGGTAAACTCTACCTCCTTCAAGATGTTTGTAAATTCTACAACGATCCCGTCTAGATGTCGTATTCTATAAGAGGTGAAAATCTCTCGCAAACGAAACTCAGCCCGTACTCGGTAACAGTGTGGGGCTTCCACCCATTAAACTCACCTGCTCTTCTACCCCCTATTCACTGCGGTACCGCCGTAAAGCATTTTATCACAGGGGGGATTGATTGCCTTAGCTGTCATTCGTTCTTCTGTTAGCTTGGTTGGACTCTTTCCTTTCCCTTTCTAGGACACGCAGTTCACTCATAATGATCCTTTCTATCATTACGTCCCATGCCTCTTGGTTTTAAGCATTTCACCAACAATGTTTTCAGCTGTTGGTGGCTCGTAAACACATGGGAAGAACGCGTGATCGGTGTTTTCTACGCAGTTCATGCAGTGTGGGCAGTAAGAGCTAGCATAATGCTTGTACTTAAATAAGTACGAGCGGAAACAGCCATGTCCTGTCAGGATCTGTGTTAGGTAGTACTCCAATTCACCGTAACGTCATTCTTACCATGGCTGTATTTGGGGTATAAGTCGGTGGGTCCACCTGCCTTTCTCAGACGCATTCCAGCGCTCTTGAAACTCCCTCATACTTCGCATTCTTTCTGCTATTTGTCGGTTTCCGCAACCCATATTTGTTTCATCTTACTCAGTGTCGTTCCTGTAGTATTTGCATTGCTGTTCGTCTGCCAGGATGTCTATTGGAGGCATTCTTGCAACCAACGCTGAATGCATCGCAATGCACAACTAACCCTCAGCGCACAGATTCGGTACACTGACGCGATTTTTAATCTGGTTGAGATAATCCTCCTTGCTCTGGCCCAGATTGGTGCGCATAAAGGATTATGAATGTAACTACTTTCACCAAAAGCAGTTTTCGACTATGCCTTAGCCCACATGAGTTGGGCATGTAGCACTTGCGTTCGCTGCTTTACCGCTGATGTATCTTATGTGCTCTTTGAATGAATATCTTGTATCTATCATGACGCCCAGGTATTTTATTTGTGCCTTAGATGTTATGGTATGTGCGCCTATTATATAAGTGACCTCGGTTTTGTGTTCTGCCAGAGTCAGGCCAGACGAAGCAAACCACTAGCTTGGGTATGGTTACTTATGTCCTCTGACCCCTCGTGGAGCATAGGGCATCAACAACGCCTGCGCGCCATTGTCTTTGAAGTTCGGCAACACGCAACACGGCAAGTCTGGGTATGGTTGGAATTAATATAAGTATGATACAAAGAAAGTGTGTATAAGTATTTGGGCCAATCGCTCTTTCTTTCATTCCAAAGACTAGAGCAAACTGAAGGCGATTGCTTATTGGATACTTTCCAGCACCTAACTTAGATATTTTACAATTTATCGGAGACTAGGGTTGTATATAATCTAACTTTTAACAAAAACATATTTATATTCCGTGTTGCAAAATTACTTAAAATTTAATTAACAAATTGGACTCGTTTTGCCCGTCCTAAAGTCTACAGCAGCAATCAAGTTCCTCAAGAAAAACAAAGCGGCATGTATTAATGGCATCCTTGCCGAGCTATTTCAAGCGGCGCCAAATACATCGGCAGAACTACTACATCCGTTCATACGGAGATCGTGAGAAAATGAGACATTTCCGCAGGAGTGGAAAGGAGTGTTGATCATCAAGCTTCTGAAAATATATATATTCTCCCGGTCGTAGCCAAGATAATAGCTAGAATCATATTAGAACGGATTAACGAACATTTAGATCCAATTCTCGATGTCGAACAGGCAAGCTTTCGCGGTGAATCCTCCTGCATCTACCACATAAATGATTTTGTTTTTTTTAAAGGATATTTTCAAATTTCCGAGCACTCAGACTCAATTTTCAGTTCATTGGTAGTACAGGCAGAACTCCTTTTGGACACCTTACGGATCATAATAGATCAATGGGACGAATACAGGTCTTCGCTACATCTACTGTTTATCGATTGCGAGAAGGCTTTCGACAGCTTAAATCGAGCCTTGTGCAGGAGAGGAAAAACTCATAGCTATTATCAAGGCTACCAGCGAGAGTAGTAAGTGTCACGTCTTACATAATGGTAAGGTGTCGGAGGATTTTTATGTACAAAGTGGAGTACGTCAGGTGTGCATACTGTCACCGCTATTGTTTTTGTAAAAGTATCTATGGAATTCGATGGACTATGACATCTTACCTTTAACATCTCGTCTACGTTGACGATGTTTGCTTACTTTCACATCAGATAATGGACCTTCATCTGATGGCCCACAATCAAGAAGCTGAGGAAAACAAAGCTAAAACAAAAGCCCTGAGCTCTTGTAACACATTCAACATTACCAGACAGGAAGTCCAGTAAGTAGACAACTTTCTATATCTAGGAAGTGTGATCTTGAGTAACTGAGGTGGTACTGAACTGGATGTGTGCAGCAGAATCGGGACGGCAAAAGCTGCATTCGGAATACTATCCGAAATCTGGAAAAGTAATGCTTTCAGCACAAGAATCAAGTTCCGTTCAGTACTTGAAAGGTGGATACCACTAACACGCACAAGCTGCAGACCTTCGTAAAAGATGTCAAACAATCATCTTGAGGGTTTTTTGGCCCAATAATATCTCCAACGATCAACTTTATCAGAGAACGGGGCAAGAACCTATAGACATTACTATACAAAGGAGAAAGTGGTAGTGGATTGGACATACCCTTCATTGCAAAATATATTATGCGGTAGAATCTGCTCGCTGAGGCAGGCATAACTGTGTGACGCCTACAGGAGAGTAGGAATCAAGTTCTTTGGGAATGTGGTGGAGGCAGCTCAAACGCGTTGCAGACAAGATGGCGAGCAAGCGTTGTCGAGGCCCTATGTCCCTCGAGGTGTGAAAGGATTTCATTAAGTAAGTGAAGTTATCCGGAGGTAGTAGCCCCCTACATGGTTTCTAAGCGATTCTGATCACTGCGACGAGAAAGTACGAATAAATTGAGACTGCTCTACATAAGGATGTCGGGTTTTCATTCACTTTTGTTACTCACTCAAGTTTAGACACCGGACCAGAAATAAGAATGGTTCATGAGCGAAGATAAGAAGATAATGTATTCTATGATTCTTGGAGTGAGAGTAGGTGACGTTAAAGATATCGCTGGCTGTATTTTTTTGAATTCGATTACCACCACTCCGACGTCCTCTTAACATACCTTAAACAAATAAGTACGATTTCTAATCTGAAAATCATATCGCTAAGTGTACTGGTGGTGACTACAATACTGACATTCAATGGGATCGATTATATGTCACAGAAGTTAATTCGACAGGTTGGTTGATTTGGTTCGAAACTGAATTGATTTCCGCCTTCTCCCCCTTCATCTGTCTTCAATTCTTCCCCAACTTTCTTACAAACTTGTCGAATCATACTCGTAGAATGAAATCTGCTGCAACATGAAGTAGCAAATCCTCTGTTGTCCCACAACATTTGTAAGGAATTCGTTGCCAACTTCTTTTCTGTTAGATTCTTCCAAACTTTAGGATTCCATCTACCTAAGCAAGTAACTTCGAGTTCCGTGATTCTATATTCTTTTGACTTAGGCACTGGTTTGATTTCCTTCGTATTAGAAATCATTGACCCCGATCGCTGACTTTTTAAATGGATACTCATCCATCGTAAGAAAAGTCAGAGTCACGCAACACTTTTTTTTCGAACATCTACCCATTGTGGACTACTTCAATAAGTTAATTCATATCTAAGACATATATCGCTAACCAAAAAGCAGTTTAGAAACCCTATAAGTTATCTCACGTCCATCACACTTTTTATATCTCGAACAATTAATTAGGAAAATATCTCGCATTAGCAGGAAACTTCTGACCCTCACCTTTCTGCTGAACTTTTTACTATTTTTTTTTTTTTTTGTTCGACATTAAACTGTTTATCCCATTTACTTTCCATTCAAATGGCCTTTTGATATATTTGCCCGGAAGGTCCACACTCACACACACACATAAAGCTACACCCGCCACAAGTAGCCCAGATTTTGTTAGCTACGTCGCTCTTGTTATTGCCAAAGTTACTATAATTTTATTATGTGATGTTGTGCTAATGACAGCATGTTTTGTATAATTAATGAATTTTCGTTTTTCCGGCTCTGTATCGATATTTCAGGGAACCCCCAACTCCAACCCCCGACAAACCACCCGAAAGGTCACGGGCAGTAAAACTTAGATAAAGCATCACAGGCAGAGAGAAAAAAATCATCAAAAAATCGAAAAGTTTATGTTAACGCAGCTCTCCTGTAGCGGGGCTGAATGAGTGAAGATGGCCGGAGTTGGCGCTTAGACAGGGAGTTCTAGTTGGCCAAATAAGGGAGGGCGGCGGGGGTGGTAAAGTTTGCCCAGTTTTGCGTTCGCAAACCATAAATAGGAAAATTTATTATTCATGTGGAATGTTGTTTCCAACAATTCGTGTATTCTTGGTCCTAAGGCTTTGCATGCCTCGGAGAGTGTGGGTATGAAATTCGTATTTTCGTGTTTCTTGTTATTTGTTATTCTCCCTCTTTTTGGGGGGAGCAGGGGGTGGGGGGAAGTTTTTCTTTCTGTCGATTCAGTGAAAAACTACAACAAGAGCAATAAATAAAAATCATTGACTGACCAGAACGCTGACCCTCATTTAAGCATTGGGTTTTGGTGTAATGAGCGATTTGGGAATTTGCTCGGTGGGGTGGGTTCCTTTAATGGTGGTCCTTTAGAAATTTTCATCATTTTTACTTTACTCATTTGGCTGTCAGAAAGTGATTTAATATTATAATGTGTGTGCCTAAGGGTTTGAAATGATTAAAGTTTTTATTAACTTGTATTCTTATATTTCACTTCAATGTAACTATTTCCAACGAGAACGTTATCATGTACAAGCAAACAAGCACGTAGTTTTGTTGAGTCCTTATTGGCCTTACGATACACACAGAATAGAATCTACATTGTGTGACAAGGGGCTTTGATGCTCGGAGGAACGTCGCCATGTGGTCGCCTTAAGCTAGTTTTTCTTCCGACTTAAGGATTAGACATAGACATGCAATGAAAGGGACAACTGTCAACTAGTGACGACTATTCTACAGAGTAGGTAGTATGAAGACTTTCAGATACTTTGAAGGAAGCTACCTGTTACTTCACTAGAAGCGGCATCTGAATTCACTTCAGGTGGGGTAGGCATTTTAAAGTCAGCATCCCTTCCAGGTCTTTTTGGAAGGAAGATGGATTTGCAGAATATTTCAGTTTTACACGGATGGTTCAAAAACTCACGACGGGGTAAGTGGAGGTGCTTTCTTTGAAAGGCTTAATCTTAGCCTCTGCTTCCGTCTTCCAAATTAGTGTAGCGTGTTCCAGGCGGAAATAATGGCGATTAGGGAAGTCATATTCTAGCTAAAGATAAACGTCATATCAACGACAGATATGCGTATCTTTTTAAGTCAATCAAGTGCTTGGAATTGTGTTCCCTAAACTCAATAATTGCCCTAGATTGCCGATCGTCTCCCATAAAGATGACAAAGCAGTTTAATATTCACCTTTGCTGGGTGCCAGGGCATAGGGATGTCACAGGGAACTGTAAGACTGATAAACTCGCCGGATATGGAACTACCATACCCATCCTACCGAATAATCTTGGGTGTACCGATCGCTACATGTAAACTCAAATTCAAGTTGGATGCAATCGAAAGAACGAGTCTTAGGTGTACGCGTGCGTTCCAACGTGTCTAGCGACAATCGGATTTGGCCTAAGCTGGACCTGAAACGCTCTAAGATTCTGATTTCTCTCAACAGACTGTATACTGGGCACTGTCTAAAAGGTGAGTACGCTTCAAGGCTTGGAGTTTACTGATTTCTGTAGAAGCTACATGGACGAGGAGTAGGAGTACTTCCTTTGTACATGTCCAGCTCTCTCCCATAAAAGAAAACTTCACTTACGAGCTTCCTATTTCAATAACTTAGGCGATATTACAAATATAGATATCAGAAGCTCCAAATGGTTTGATTAAGTGGGAAGGAGAATTTTCTCATGAACCATGTGGTATCACAATGGACATATCGTAGGTCTATGTGTGTTGGCGTTAATAGCTGGAAGCCACTTCAACCTAACCTAACCTAAGGTGGAAGCTGTGGTCAAGGAATATTTCATATGGCGGATATTGTATAAGGCTCCATTGCACACATATTTGCATCTTTACAGCGATTGAAACAGGAATAATCCCTAAATGTTATCGATAAGAGTAACGATCTTTTCCACCATGTAATTCATCTGGGTCTGATGCCATCCACGGCGAAGATTTTTACATATTCGTCTACACCTTGTACTAGGTTTTTTTACACGCTCATTCCTATATGGGGAAACCATTCATTTCTTATAGGAAGCTTGGCAGTTATTATGAGTCTACCAACGAATCTGTGGCAAAACTTGTGCTCTTAGACCCAAGGTGATTTATTACCTATACACCCCTATTGTCAGACCTATATTTGCATTCTCTGCCATGGTTTGGTGGCTGCAAATTAACAAAGTCACCACTATAAAAACTCTCTATGCAAGACTGGACATCTACCATCTTGGTAGCAGTGACAAGAAATCTAAATATGGAGGTCCCTTATCATTTCTCGCTAAAATGGAATTGGAAAAGGAACTAAGCATACTTTTTGATGGCATGCCGCCGAAGCGAAACTATTTAAGTCACACCCATATGCATCCAATCCAAGATGGATATCTAGTATTTTCAGTGAATCTCACTGTACAAAACTCGCATTTCGGTCTGGTTCTAGAAACGTACATGGTGCTCTCTGAGCTGGTGAACGACAACCTTGTCAATATCTTCGGGATTGTAGCTTATTGTGGTTAAAATTGAAATGAAACAGTTCACTCGTTGACCAAGGCCGGTGTATCTATTCTATCATAGGTTCGGTCCCTACCCGTGTACCTATTTTCTCTTCTTTGTGCAATTCTGCAACAATTATTTATTTCTGGTTCTGGTAGGGAGGCCATGGTGTAGTGGTAACATCATCGCTTGTCACGCTGTTGGTTCACGGTTCGAATCCTGATGTCAAGATACATCTATTTATTTCGCATGAAATAAATAATAAAGTCGATCACTTGCGAAGCTAAGTCAACTCTACTGTGAAGGCATAACACTGGCAGTAGGGCGGTCATATGGCTAAAAGGCAACTTGATCGTGATGATGACATCAGGATAATGGAAAAAAAAAATACTGTGAATCATAAGCAACGACAATAACAGCCAAAACAAAAAAAAAAAATAAAAAATACTCCCCAGTTATCTGAACAGCCAACCTTGGAGTTTCAAACCAACTACACCAATCTGTCTTTCCCTCTGTCTCCTCCCCTTTCCACAAAAAAAAAAAACGCCCGTGTTCTAAAAATTTGTATAAAGGTATTCATATCCCCTTTAACACGTGCAAATTATAAAAAAAAAAAAAATCAAAAAGCTAAGCCATAATAAAGCAAATGAAGTCCGGCTTACTACTCTGAGTCAAGCCTGTAACATATGTATACTTGTCCGGAAATTTCCCAAGAAAATAATTTAATTTTCTGGCGAGTTTACCCCAAAAAAAAAAAAAACCATTGTACAGATACCGTAATGACGACGAAATGTCTCTCTTCATCATTAAGGAATGTTTAGCCCTCCTCTATATTAAGAAAAGTCGTGACTTCTTGACTTCCTCTATACTGATTGAGATAATAGGCGTCTTTAAGAAGCCGCAGTGCCTGAGCTGGTTAGATACTCTATCGCGCTTTCAATCTAATCTACGTTGTTGTCGACTACCTAGTCTAGTCATAAATGCTGATACAAAGAAAAACTTATGCCAAATGAAATCGCGCCGATATTTTTAAAAACAAATTTATACTTTTTATTTGTCAAATCTCCCTAGCTACAAATTATGGAAGATTTCATTCGTAATGGTCACCATTTTCCTTAAATCACGACCTGAGACGCACTGGCCAATCATCAATCGCATTACGGACCTCATTCATCGGAAAGATGTCGACAGTGCGGACAAGGGCTCGCTTCAAAAACTCAATATTTCGGTGATGAGTAGAGCAGGCCATTCCCTCTAAAATGGACCACAACTTGTACTCTAAAGGGTTAAGATCCGGATTACCAGCTGGCCAATCATCCAGTGATATGAAGTTGGGTACATTTTTTCTTGACACTCTAGTTTTCGCCTTATGGGTTGGAGCAGAATCTTGTTGGAATTTCCAGTGCTTGTTTGCGAACATTGTTCGGCTTAGAAGCTTAACGACGGCTCCCAAAACAGTGGTTTGGTAAACTTTCGCCGAAGTCTTGACTCCTTTTTTCACAAAAATGGAGGTTGGTTACCCACCATACTATTACATTTGCGGGGTGGTGGCCTCTTTCAAGCCTTGGAATAAGTTCTGAAGTTTCTTTTGATGTCCGAGCGGTCAAAATTTTCACGTCGGTGAACAGAATTTGTCTGTGAGCATTTTTAGCGTACCACGTTTTTGCTTCAATGCGACTGTTAGCAGGTGTCCAGTGTGTCTTTTGTAGGCACTAAAACCCAAGTCTTCTTCGATAATGCGAGACATAGATTTTTGCGAAATGTTCATTTGCCGCGACAAGATCTTCTGCTTTCTCAGTGGTTTGCATCTGATTCGAGCCTGCACGGCTTTAATGGCCCGGAGTCTTCACAGTGCGTGGACAGCCGAATCTTTGACGGTCACGTACTCCACCAGTATCCTCGAAAAATTTAATAGTATGATAAAGAAAACAGCACAAGGTCCGAAAGATATCACCTTTTGCCATATTCCACTTGTAGAAGCCGATCACAACGACACGATTTTCGATGTCACCCTATTCGATGATTGTAAACGACTAAAAACAAAAATCTTTTTCGCGACAAAGAATCATAAAAGTAACGGGTTAAATAACGGTTAACATGAAGAGAGTGCAACTAGTACTTTTTTTTAAAATGGTTGCAATGAAAATTGTATCAATATTTATGACTACACTAGGTATTTCGCAATATTTTTTTGGGGGTACCCTGTGATATAAATATTCGCTGACGTGGTCGTTACGGAGATGCATCATCCTTTCTAAAAATCAAAACCTTTTTCTGCATGACAGGTAGTAATATGGACATTCTTCCTTAGGTGCAATGGCTCCAGAATAACCCGCAAAGTTTACGGCATTTAACTTCTTTTTTTTTAATTAATCCTTCATTCCTTCTACCTGACAAACTGGTATCAACTATTAATTATTTTTTTTTATATTTTAACAAACGGTTATTCTCGAAAAACTTTTAAATTTAGTTTCACTCTGAAGTTATTATCTCGAAGCGATAAAATGAAACTAACTCTTTTGAGTACTCCTTCACCATGGTAAAACGCTAACCTAATAACCCCCAAAACTAAGAGGAGGTAGAGTTGTTAAGGTGTAACAAACACTCCAACAATGTGCCACACTGTGCCACATTGTTTGCGAATAATCTGGAAAAATATTTTATGAATCCCAGGATTAACATTTGTCAACCTCTTCAAACTGCAATTTCGCCATTTCGACACAAACAAGATGAAGAGTGGCAGTAG
Organism: Pocota personata; assembly: GCA_963082735.1. NCBI lineage: Eukaryota > Metazoa > Arthropoda > Insecta > Diptera > Syrphidae > Pocota > Pocota personata. The sequence goes on along the minus strand of OY720429.1, from coordinate 258,475,184 downwards.
CAATAGTTTTTTCGTAATCCATTGTACCTGGTGTCATCGACAACGTGAGAAGGGTGCACGAGCTCTTTCCCAGATTCTTCTAAAAAAAGGAAACCGAATAAAAGTTTATGGATTGACAGGTAACAGGTAAGGTTGTTCTCTTCTCACCTGCACTTAGTCCTGAAATCACGCACGCATTTTATGCAACGACTCCCGATTCCGATGGTTGTGCAACTTTGGTGTGAGAGAAGTTTATTTGAGTACTGGGAGTCTCCATTACGTTCCGCCTTAAATGAAACCGATTCCAAGCTTCTGTGTTCAAGTGAAGTGGTTTTTGATGTGAAAGTTGTTGCAGAAAAGTTTCCAAGTGGAATGGAAGTATACGACTATATAACGTACAAAGAGGTTTTTCAGTATTCCCATCCGTTTTGGCTGCGAAAAGGATTCATCGGAAAAGTAAGTACTGGAGGTGTACCAAGGAGAGGATGGAGTTTTTTTCTTATTCCTCTTCGCTTTATGGTATTTGAAATAAAAAAAAAAAATTAAAAAAAACTGATACAAAACTGTTTGAAAGAGTTGTGAAAACATTTGAAAATGATTTACAAAGAAGGATATAATAAAGGAACTCTTTGAATCAAAGAGAGAAATATACAAATTATTGCAAGGCTTGTGGGTAAACGAAACTTTGAGTGCACTAAATGGATGAATGGAGTACAAATGTACACACAGGCACAACCTTAATTTAGTTTGTTGTTCCATTCCAGTATGTGCTAGGAAAAGGGTCTTGTGATGTTTAGACTTAATAACTAAGTTTTTATACCCTGCCCCACATAGAGAAACAATAACGATAGAACCTCGAAAGTATGTAGTAGGTCAGAGTTATTTTTTGTTTAAATTCACCTCAATATCTCGTACCTCAATATCTCGTAAACAATTAAGTTTATGTCCTGTATCCCCTTGTGGGTCCTAGGGCCTCTACAACGCCTACGCGCCATCGTGTGCGATTTTTGGAAATGTGCCTCAGCTCTCCCCAACTCTTTCCCAGTTGCCGTTGTTCCTTCTCAACTGTTCTGCGCCACGTACTCCTAGGACCGCCGCGTATCCTGCCATCCTGGGTAAACAATTAAAGACATAAGAAGAATACTTAACGGTAGAATTGTAAAAAATGGGGGTGACCTTGGATGTCCTTGATTTTAAGAAACAGACCAAATTTATCTTTTACTTGAACCTATATTGATTTCTTGAAAATTTTTGATCTCGAAATTTGGATCAAACTTGCAAACTGATTTGCTTTTGAACAATGTGTACTCGTAATATAAAGGGTGTTATTTTAGGAGGTTTTTTTTTTCAATATGGCAACACTCAGACAGCTGATTGTTAATCTGACAGCTGACACCATACTTTTATTCAGTATTGTTTGGCAAATTATCATGCGAAGACCTACGTCCAAGCAGCGTTTACAAATTGTAGAAATTTATTTCAAATATCAGTGTTCAGTAAAAAAAATGTTTATAGAGCGCTACACGAATTTTACGGTCAATATAATCGATTAACTGAGTCGGCTATTCTTCGACGCCAGTGTTGAGGAAGATCCTAATTCATAGATTCGTCATCGTGCGCAAGAACTTGGCCTGCATTTTTTTTTTTTTTTTTGTGGATGCGCCAATGGATGTGGTAATCTTCTAAAGATACTAGTAGCCTACTTTCGCCGACGTACTACGAGTAATCCAGACACAGCTCACTTCTACCACTTTCCCCGCGGGACTGGCGATAGGTATTACTTCGCGGGGCTGGTTAGCAATTTATGCTATGCTTCTTGTATTGCTGCGTCTGCTCTCCTTGCTTATACGAAGCTCTTTTTGCACCTTCGTTATGAGTGCGCCAATTTCCACCCAGTTCTCCTCTGATCGCAACATGTGGTCTATAAGGAGCGGTGGACTGCGTGTTCTGTGTCCTCCCCTTGATCTTGACAATCTGGACAGAAAGGTGAGCTATCGTACCCAAATCTGTGTAAATACTTCCGATTTCATCTGCCTTTTGTACTGTTTTCCCACCCATTGTTCGGAAACCGCTGATTGTTCTTATCGTGAAGAGCCTGTATGTTGCCGACAGTTTTTTCCAGTCTCCATCGTCGCTAACGTCGCCACCTAAACCGGGGCAGCATACAGGAGAACCGAAGAACTCAGCTTGTGTTCATCGACTTTGTGGTAGATTTTGCGCAAGGATCTTACTTTACACGCTTACGTGTGCGTCGTGAGTTCGGCGATTGGGCGCTTGAACAGTTGTAAGTCGATCCAATTTTGTCTCAGAGGCTTTGTTAATAAGCAAAATTGTAGGATTTGAAGCGAGGGAAATCCAAATGAAGAAAATCGAAATGGCTCCTGGTACAGAGCCATGATCAATGATCTTTTGTTTCCAAAAGTTCGCGAACATTGTCTGCAGGTTATTTGATTTCAACAGGATGGTGCTACATGCCATACTGCCAGCGAAACCATCGAGTTATTGAAGGAAGTGGTTCACGACAACACTATCTACAGAAATGGACCTATGGCGTGGCCTCCAAGATCGTATATTTTGACGCCGCTGGACTACTTTCTGTGGGGGTATATGAAGTCGTTGGTCTAAGCCAACAAAGATTCCAGCCTTGGGAGCCAACATCGAGCGCACCATTCCTGAGATACGGCCTCAAATACTCCAAAAAATTGTAGAAAATTAGAGCTCCAGGATGCAGTTCCTGAGACGCTCCCCCGGTGGCCATATGCCCGAAATCATTTTTCATCATTAATGCCATAAAATTATCGAATAAATGAAACTTTGGCTCATTTGATCAACTTGTGTGTGTTTTATTTCAATTTAAAATCCTATAGCTCTTAAAAAGCACCCTTTATACATACTCGTACATGTATGTATATGCATGTACATATGTAGGCGTAAGTATTTTACTTTCACGTAAAGGTCCAATATTGGTTATCTGAAAAATGTCAATCTCGAGATTTTGAACTTGAACTCGGTATTACTAAATATATTTAAAAAAAAAAAAACTGGACGCTTTGCCTCAAGGTTTGAGTCCAGAAAAATACCAGTTGTTTCGCTGTCCCATCTCTTACATCCGAGAGTAAAATTGTCATCTAAACCTTCTCTCAATCGAAAAAATTTTCCTTCAGTCAAATTCGTCGTGAGGTCGGTCGTCATCTTGGCTTCAGTGCGCAGACGATTCGTCGGACAGTGGAAAATCCGATCAGCTGAATTGGGTATAGCCAGACAGTCAATCAGGCTTACTTTGTGGCTGGATTTGGGCCTACATCCATATAAGATAGTGCTGACGGGAGAATTGAAGCCAGACGATAATTGACTACGCCGTGAGTTCGCTAATTGGGCGCTGGAAATGTTGGTAAAAAAATCATCTTCTCGGATGGGGCCCATTTTTGGCTCAGCGAAGATGTCAACAAGCAAAATCGCCATTACTGGAGCGACCATAATCCACAAGTGTTCGACCAAGCATCAATGCATCCACAAAGATTGAGATGGTTTATGGCTCGGAGGCATCATCGGACCTTCTTTCTTTCGAAATGAGGAAGGAGACACCGTTACCGTCAATGGTCCTCGGTATAGAGCAATGTTAGCCGACTTTCTATGGCCAGAGCTCGACAACATCGATATATTCGAGCTGTGGTTCCAATAAGACGGCGCTACATGCCATACAAGCGACGCAACGCTCGAAGTGGTGAAGGAGAAATTTGGCGACTGGGTAACCTCACGGCGAGCGTTCATCAATTGGCCGCCGCGATCATGCGACTTGACACCCCTCGATTATTTTCTCTGGGGCTATGTCAAGTCCTTAGTCTACGCTAACAAGCCAACCGCTTTGGATGAGCTCGAGGCCAACATTCGAGACGCTATTACCGGAATAACGCCGCACATATTGGACCGAGTCATCAAAAATTGGACCGACCGGCTGAAGCATTGCCAGCGATGCCGAGGCGGCCATTTAAATGATGTGCTATTTCATACATAATGACTTGAATCACAGATATTTTTAGTTTGTATCCTTTATAAAGGGTGTCCCAAAAGTCATGCAAGAAGTAATTTTGATAGAAAACACAGGTTTTTAATTAAAAATTGTAAATGCTTTATTGATTCATAAAGTATACAGTCGGGTAAATGGCGTCCACGGATTTGCTGACACAAGGCGTGGGTAGTCGTGGGCTTGTTGGCATAAACCTTAGACTTCAAAAAACTCCAAAGAAAAAAGTCCAACGGCGTTAAATCGCATGATCTGGGCGGCCAATTCTGATCCTCAAATCGGGAAATTACACGACCAGGAAATGACTCATGCAGTAATTGAATTGTTTTTTGGGCTGTATGGCATGTGGCACCGTCTTGTTGAAATCATATGTCATCCACATTCATATCTTCTAATTTAGGCATAAAAACTGGATTATCATGTCGCGGTAGTGAGCACCATTAACTGTTATTGCCTGACCAGCCGCATTTTCAAAGAAGAATGGTCCGATGATGCCTCCAGCTATGTTATGGATGCATTTGTTTCTCAATAATCACTCGTAGATTTTCTGAACACCAAATTCGACAATTTTGACGACGCCATCGCTGAAGACGATTTTGTTTAAAAAATCAGCATCTCTTCAGTGTGTGTGGTCGGAGGCTTTAGTTTTTGAGTCAACTGCACTTTGTATGCATGAAGATGCAAATCTTTCGTGAGAATATACTGTAGAGAGCTTCTCAAAATGTCCAATTCTTGACCACGGTGCCGTATTACTGTTCCTGGACTTTCAACAACACTCTCACGAACTCTTTTATGTTGAATGACTTGTTGAAGGAAGCCAGATTGTCTAAGATCACTAATTGATTCAGTCTCCTTGAATTTTTGAATTAATCTCTTCACAGTTGATGAAGTTAAATCATTTTTCCGACCATATTTTGTACGAAAAGTGCGAACTGTACTCGTAGTTACCAAATCTTAATTATTTTTAAAATATTGTTCAACAATGAAAATGCGCTGTTCTTTCGAGTTGTCCTCCATTTTTAATAACTCTGAAATGTCACGCTGTATTTTTTTTTTTTGGTTGGCAACATTTACCGCACAAATGGCGCAAAATTCAGATCTCGCGTGAATTTTCGGACACCCTTTATTTATGTTTCGTTTTTCTTGGAATTAATTAATGTTTCTGTTTCTGTTTCTGTTTCTATTTCAGTGAAAAAGTTATTCCATTTTAAAATGATTGTATTGTAGAAGTGAATTAGGCCTGAAGTTGCTCTATAACCTTTTCTCGAACCCGAAGCAATACAATTATGACAAACGTTTTTGAGATTCTCCCACAAATACGCCCATTTTAGTTATTTTTTTTTTTGTTTAAAAAAAAAAACTCTTTTTACTAAAAACTAAAAACAAATCGTTTAAAAAAAGTGTAAATGTATGTTGAATCAAAATATCCCATATGAAAAATGCTCCACTCGCAACATGTTCCTCGATTAGAGTTCAAAATTTCCACCGCGAGAGAAGTAAGCTTCTTTTTTGTTATGGCGCGAGGTTTCAGCAACAAGGTGATGTAAAAACTTGGAACAGCAAAATCGGACAAGGGCTTATTTTGACATAGAGCGGGTAAAGCGATCAACTGTCTAAAAAGACGTGTCGTACTCGTAGAGTTCAAAACTTCTGCCGCAAGCGATGCGACCCACCCACCCAACTTACTCCCCAAGCGTGGTGCTTTTTTCTGCGATGGGGGATTTTAAATACATTTTGATCGAATATGGAACTATTCAGAAACATGATTTAAGATGATTGAAAAACTCTAAAAATTTATATTTTTCTAAATACAAGCCAATGCAATAAGTGTGGCCGTGGTGTAGTGGTAACATCATCGCTTGTCACGCTGTTGATTCACGGTTCGAATCCTGATGTCAAGAATCATCTATTTATTTCTCCTGAAATAAATAAAAAAGTCGATCAATTGCGAAAGCTAAGTCAACTCTACTGCGAAGGCATAACACTGGCAGTAGGGTGGTCATATGGCTAAAATGCAACTTGATCGTGATGATGACATCAGGAGGACGGAAAAAATACTGTGAATCATAAAAAAAAAAAAATACAAGCCTCTTGTCCACTTTTTGAAATTAGGGATAGGATATTTTGATCGTGGGATTTTCAAGTTGTGTACGGTGATGTTCTGATTGGGATATGTGACAGCAGTCTTGGTTTTCAAGTCCGATATCTACCTACGATTATATACATACCTATATATACTTTCTGTAGAATGCAACACGAACTTGCAAAGACTGTTTCTAATTAAAAATTTCATTGAAATATGCTTCTGTGCTTATTTTTTGCGCAATAAAATGTTCCTAGTTCAAACTTGGATTGTTATGCTATGTTTAAGCTACCGTGAGTGCACACATTAACGTAGAATACTCGTATCTCTGTCGTATATTTTCTACAACAAAATAAAATACCTAACCTATGCAAATGGACACTTTAATAAGGGTTAATCTGAACTTGTAAAAACAAAATATGGAAATAATAATCCGCTCCATTCACAATTAAATTGTTACTTTATCCGCATTAATTCTCAACACACACCATCGTCATCGTCCTACTTTGGTCGGCAAAAAAACAAAACTCATTTACCAACAGAGAGGATTACAAAACATAGAGATGCGATAGAGCTGGATGGCGCCAAAAACAAATCGACGACGGGTGAAGTTTATGAATAATTATCCTGCCATACGTTCCGGCAGAAGAGCTGAATTTCGGACAGTACCCATTTTCATAAATTTAACTCCGCACGTACGTTCGCAGTCATTTTTCAATGCTAGATATGTACAGTGGTGGGTGGTGGAATTTATTTTCATCCAAAATTGTAAAATAATATCCCAAAAATTCAACGTTGTTGTCGTCGTCGTCGCCTCATCAAGACCTGGGGTAGGTTGATATGGGAGGAAATTATTTTCGCATTTATAATTAGAATGAACGCCCGCTGCCCGCTGTCGAACGTCAACCAGACAGAGGTAAGCATGCAATGAAATCTTTCATGATGATGAGGAAGAGTTCATATTTATATTTTACAAGCCGAAACGATAAAAGTTTATTTGTTTAGTGTACATTGCGTGGATAGGGGGGATTTAGGGATTTTATGATATCAAAATAATTGCGTTCACTTTGGAAAATTCATGGATTACCGGACGTATTTGATGGATTAAAATTGTTTGTCCAAATACGAGAAGAGATACATGTACCTATGTAGTTTCTACAGAAAATTGTGTAACTTGAAGGAAAAGGGTAGAAATGATTTAAATATCAGGATTAAGTGTTTGGCAAATAAATGAATAGAATGTTAGAAACTTAAGTAGGTATGTACATATGTACGTACTGGGTAATGTAGGAAATTAATATTAGTTGTGGGAGTCGCCAAAATAGTAGTAGGGTAGGGCGAGGAGGTCAAAAATTAGGTACATCCGTTTATAAACAAAACTATATATATGTAAATTTTACTTTATTAAGGTTTAATCTATTACAAGAACAGCTTTAAGGGCTAATCTATTAACGGTCTCAGAGTTTTTGATGAATTTCTAAATAAGGAAAAAGTGACAGAACCTCCTAGTTTGTAGGATGTTCCCGGCAGGTTTTTTTGGGGTCTTTCAATTTAGCCACTAAGTCGGATCTCATTGCCACTCCCATATCGTCAACTGCAGGTTCATAGAAGAAGTTGCTTTTGTTTTGCCGACGGTAATATCTTATAAAGCAGCACATCACCGAGTCCATATCGACATCCTCAACTCAAACCAAATTTTACCAGAACAAAGTCACCAATTCCAGCTTTAACATCCTGGGAAATCGTGACATAATTAGTAGGCTCAATGACTGCCTCTGCATCACTATCCACTTACTTAGGTGGCGCTACAGTCCGAGGTCGACCTGGGCCTCAACCAATATGCCCCTCCAGTTAGCGCGATCTTTGGGTAACTGCCTCCAGTTGCGCACTCTAAGTTGGTTGAGGTCCCCTTCCACTTGTGCGCGCCACCTAAGACGAGGTCTTCCTCTACTGCGTTGTCTCTCCGGGTTGGAATCGAAGACTCTTCGGGCCGGAGCTTTGGTGTCCATTCGCCCTACATGTCCTAGCCATCTTAGACGACTGATGCGCACTTTTCTGACCAGGTCCATGTCGCTGAACAGCTCGTAGAGTTCGCTGTTAAATCTTCTCCTCCAAAGCCCGTCAACGCAAATGGGACCAAAAATCACTCGAAGAATTTTGCGTTCGAAACGACCAAGAAGATCTTCATCCGCTTTTGCTAGGGTCTATGCTTCTGCTCCATAGAGCAGCACAGGGATGATAAGGGTCTTATATAGAGTCTCCTTAGTGTTTTTTGACAAGGCCTTACTAATCAATTGCCGTCTTAGGCCAAAGAAACAGCGGTTGGCAAGTGTAATTCTTCGCTTGATTTCTGCTGAGGTGTAATTATCAGAGTTTACAGCGTAGCCGATGTAGACAAAGTCCCTAACTACCTCAAATTGAAGCTGTCTGTCGTGACGTTCTGTCCGATTCGTCGATGTTGTGTGTCCCTTCTTATTGACAGCATATATTTTGTTTTACCCTCATTCACCACTAAACCCATTTTTGCCGCTTCTGCACTAATACTTGCAAACGCACCAGTGACAGCTCGCTGTGTTCTGCCAATAATGTCAATGTCATCAGCGTATGCAAGAAGTTGCACAGACTTTTGGAAAATTATGCCCCTGGTGTTGGCTTGCGAGTTTCGCACAATTTTCTCAAGAATGATGTTAAAGAAGTCACATGACAACGCGTCACCTTGTCTAAATCCCTTTTTGACATCAAAGGTCTCGGTGAGATTGTTTCCAACCTTTATGGAGCAGCGAGCGTTCTCCATCGTCATTCTGCACAATCTAACAAGTTTGGCAGGGATGCCAAAACTAGACAAGGCTCTGTATAGCTCGTCTCTATAAATGCTGTCATATGCGGCCTTAAAATTGATAAAAAGATGATGAGTATAGATCTGGACTTCTTGGGTTTTCTCCAGGATCTGTCGTAGTGTGAATATTTGATCGGTCGTGGACGTGATAGGGACCTATCAGATCGTTGACGAATGGTTTCAGGCGCTCACACAGTACAGCAGACATGATCTTATACGCAATGTTCAGGAGACTGATGCCCCTATAGTTGGCGCAGTTTAGAGGGTCTCCTTTCTGAGGTTCCATTCATCAGGCATACTTTCTTCTGACCAAATCTTGGAGACGAGTTGGTGTATGCTCTCCACCAGGTCATCTCCCGCCGCCTTAAACAGCTCGGCAGTTAAGCCGTCCGGTCCAGCAGCCTTGTTGGATTTAAGCTTAGATATTGCTATCCTCACTTCATTTTGGTCAGGTGGACGGAAATCTTGCTTTCATCGTCCAGGTTGAATGGTTCATTCTGCCTGACAGCGGAATTTGTGTCCTCTTCGCCGTTTAGCAGTCTGCAGAAATGGTTTTTCCATGTCCTCAGCACCGACTGTGACTCTACTACAAGGTTTCCTTGTTCGTCTCTACAGGTCTCTGTTCGGGTCTTTTTGGCACGACAGGTTCTTTTTACCTTTTGGTAAAACTTCCGAACATTATTCCTTGAGTAGCACCTCTCTATATCCTCGATCGCGCGCTTCTCATGCTCTCTCTTTTTTCTCCGGAGGTGCCGATGTTCTTCCCTCCTTTTTTGCTCGTAGAGCTGACGAGCTGCTCTCGTCCTTCTATGCAGTGACGCTTCGTAGGCACTTTGTTTTGCTGCATGTGCTTGCCGACACTCTTCGTCAAACCAGGGGTTTCGTGGGGGTGGACTGGTGAAACCGAGCACATCAGTTGCGGCGTTTTTGATGGCTTCTTGGCATCGATGCCACTGGTCTTCGACATTTGATGCTGGCAGCATAGGACTTCTCGAGAGGTTTAAGGATACGCGATCGGCAAAGGTTCTGGCGGTACACTATCCACACCAAATTCAAAAGATTGATCCGAGTTCCTAACGCTATACGAGTATTTTTTTTTTTTTTTATAATCTGCGCGCCAAAGGGAGTATTAATACCCTTTAATTGTTTTAGGGCACGGGCATCAGGGAAAAGGGGAAAGAGGAACAGAGGATGTACCTATGCACGTTGGCTTTGAACGTTTGAAGGTTTTATGGTAAACTGATGTGCATTCGAAGCATGTCGCGTATTGCGGGTGAAAATTTGAAGGGGAGGAATGCAACTGGCTATTTCGCTGGAGCATTTTTTGTGGAAAATACGATAAAACAGGGAGAGACATCTGACATTTCTCCGATGTTCAAGTGAATGTATGGAATTCATAATGTCTCTATCTTTACTCTGTCTGGAATGTGCAGAACGGTCTTGGGTGCACCAGACCAGATATGGGCGTTATATTCCAGCTTAGGGCGGATGAATGTCTTATAAATTGAGGCCAGATCAGACGGGGTAAAATATTTCTTGCACCGTTTAAGGAATCCTAGACATTTTGCAGCATTTTTGGCCACCTCGAATATGTGATCATTCCATCGAAGATTGTTATTAATAAACATATCAAGTCTTTCGGTTTCAATGATGCAAGTACCATTCATGGATAATGGTTGAGGGTTTTGCTTTCGCTTGAGAGACAGAAGACAGCATTGTGTTTTGGAAGCAATAAATTCCACTCTGTTGGTTGAACCCAATTTGATTATGCTATCCTGGTCGGAATTTAATGTGTTTAACATACGTTGCCGTTCCCCTTCTACGGCCGAAGAGCAAGGACGTGAGTTAGGGAACGAATATGAAAAACTGAGGGTACTGTCATCAGCTAACTAATGGATTGGATTAGAAGTTGCAGACAAGAGATCATTTATAAAAATAAGAAAGAGAGTAGGAGACAAAGCAGAGCCTTGGGGAACGCCATCCAAAGCCGTCCAAAATAACTTGTATTGAACGCCCCGAAAGGTAATTTCTAATCCATTTAAGAAGAGACTCATCGACGCCATATTCAGGCATTTCCGACAAAAGAGCCTGATGCCAAACTTTGTCAAATGCCTTTGAAATATCAAGCGCAACCATCTTGGTTTCGCCGAAGTGGTGGAGAGATTGGTTTCACTTCTCGGTGAGATATGCCATCAAATCACCATTGGACCAGTTGCTACGAAAACCATACTGTCGGTCATTAAGGAGTTTTCGTGAGTCGAGATATTTCATAGCTGACGATTTATCAGCGTTTCCATGACCTTGGAAAGAAGGGACGTAAGTACAATGGGTCGGTAATTGGACGGGGAGGAAGATTCGCCTTTTTTGGGGACGGGCTGGACAAATGCTGTTTTCCATCTACTCGGAAAGAGCCCTGAAAAGTAGGATAGACAGAAAAGCTTACGCAGAGGTTTTGCCAGCGTAGAAGAACACCTCTTCAGAACTATTGGGGGGATACCATCTGGACCAGCGGATTTGTGTATGTTAAGACCTTTGACTACTCCTGCAACTGTACGAGTGCGAAAGTGGACTTGTCCCATGGAAAATTTGACGCCTCAAATACAGGTGGAGACTAAGCATTATCTGGCAGCGTGGAGTTCGCTGCAAAGTGAGCAGCAAGCAGATTAGCTTTGTCTAAGGAGCTGACAGTTGGAATGTCATTGTAAATGAGCGTGGGGATGGCAAATGAGGCAGAATTTTTAATATTTTTGACGAATGACCAACAATTTTTACTACCTTTGGGACATTGTAGGATTTTTTGCCTCAATTTTTGGTCATGTAAAGAATTTTACACGTCGAATATGGGCATTGCAGTCTTTTTTGGCTTGTTTAAACTTCTTTCGGTTTTCCTCAGATTTGTTGGCTTTATAAGACCGAGAACTTACTTCTTTCAACCTGATAGCCTCTTTACAGCTCTGGTTAAACCACGAGTTTGCCTTAGGTTTAATGCTCTTAATTCTGTTAGGAATAAAGTCATTCATACCAAAGAGGATAGTGTTAGTGATCATATCAGCTGCGGCATCCACGTCGCTGTCGAGGAAGCATAGCGACCAGTTAAAACTCCTAAAGAAGCTATTAAGGCCGCTCCAGGTGGCTTTCTCGTATTGCCATACTTTTCTTTTAGGAGTTTTTTCTTTAACTTAACTGAGTGGTCGGAGTACGAGAATTTAGCTGATACGATATTATGGTCAGACCGACCTAGAGGCGCTAGAGGCACATCAATAGTGTATTTATCAGGGTGCGAAGTAGGAAATAAGTCCAAAGTGTTGGCGGAATGACTTTCAATGTCCGGTATACATGTAGGCTCATTTACTAGCTGAGTCAAATTTTTTACCCCAGCGAAAAGTTCAACATACCTTCCTTCGGGTGTTGTCTGGCCAGAATGTTGAAGCCAATCCGAATTGTGTATATTGAAATCGCACGCAATGACGATTTCAGTATGAGGGTACAAGGAGACAATTCGAGTGATGGAATCGGACAGCGCATCAAATTCGTCAAAAGTTGAGTTGCTGTCTGCACGAGGGCTTCTATAAATAAAGCAGTAGTGAATTATTTGCTTACGGACGGTGAATTTTGGCCATTTGATATTAAATTCCGGGTTGGAACAGTGGCCATACTGTGGTGGAACTTGGTAAGCAATATCACTGCGGACGTAAATGGCGAGGCAGTTTCAAATCGGAAGATTCTTCAACTACTTGTGTTTCACTTAGTGCCAAAACAGCTGGTTTTACGATCGACTGAATCCAATCCTGATTAATAACAATTCGATACCTGACCACCAATTCGGTTTTCGCAGACAGCTCTCAACTATCCAACAAGTCCATAGGGTAGTAAATAAAATCACAATCGGCTTTGAGGAAAAGAAGTATTTTTAGACGTAGCTAAAGCATTCGACATGGTTTGGCATAAGAGGTTATTACATAAACTTCAGACCCTACTTTCACCAAACTATTACTTCTTCTTCTTCTTTTCCTTACGGCGAAGTTATGAGCCGGAGTAGAAGGATCAAAACCCTCCCACTTTACTGCATCCGTACTGGTCCGCCTGTGAGGTTTACCGGTTTGATCTCAGGAAGTACCGGCAGGCTTCCTGGCTGGTGTTTTCGCATTTGTGTGATCCAGTTGTTTTTTGGTCTACCTTTTTTGCGTAATTGTGTAGGAACGTTGATTGCTATTTCCTTTTTGACGGGGTTAGAAGAATCTCTATTTTTCTATCCAAGTTAATTATAATTCGGATTCCATTTCAATTGAACGAAATGGCTTATTACCATGAGTTACTCATGAGTTACATCAATATTTTTACTTCATCTGTCATCAAAGAAGGTCGGATCTGTACCTCTGTTAACAATAGGTAGATCTTTACACACTATAAACTCGACTAAAGCCTCTCCTCTGTAGCTCACATTCATCTTACGCCACAGAAGTTGTATCTACTTGTCATAATTTCTGCATGTGGCTATACTTAGGCCCACAAACGATAAGAGGGAAGGATCATATTCAGGTTACTAGCTCAGCAAATCCCTAACCTAAAACATAGCCTTCAAAACCTTCAGTTAAATTTGTGCATAGGTATGATACAATTCCAAATGCTGTAAGAAATATATTTACCCAATAATTCTGACTCTTTCTCCTTACATGCGCTGCATAGTAAATAACCTAAGATAAATTCTAGTAGATTTGAATCCAAGAAGGAGGATAATTTGTGCAAGGTCAATGTTGTATCTGTCTTCTTATACAGACACGAGCTTAGTTGCCTACCATACATTTCGTATTCATGCCTATCTGTCAGACTGTTCCAAGTTTATTAGGATAAACGATAAACAAGGAACATCCCTCTGTTTTATCTTACAGCAACAACAGTAATTTGTATCTCTCCGTAATAAACTTTATCTCTGCTAATCACCACAACGGAAACTTCTCATTATCGCCCCCAAACGTACCCACAACACACACAAATTTACGTACATAAAACAACAATTCCCAACTAATATCATCCCCGATTCACGCGATCAAACACTCATAAAAAAAATATATATACGTAGAACCAAATTCATAAAGAAAATATCCGTTCTTGCAAGCTACACAACACTGCTGTAGCAGCAAGGATATAAAAAAAAAAAGGAAATTTCCGAATCGCTACTACGTACCATAACCGTTCTCAAACTAACTAAGAACCGAACAACTTGATATCTATCCTGCTCCCACTGAGAATATAAACATCCACATGTACACACTCCACCAATAAGTCGAAGTTCGCTCGGACGAAAAACCATTCAAAGGATTCAACTTTTGATGATAAGAAAATATTGGAATAGTTTTTGCTTTTGTTCTTGGCTTCCATCGCATCCTTCCTGTGTTTGTGTACGAGTAGTGTGTGCGATGTTTTTTTTTTTTTTTTTATTTATTTTTTATGACAAATCTCTGCTTTATTTCATACATATTTTCCGTTTATTCATTCTATTTCTATATTCCGCTTGATTATCCTGAAAAGGATGCAAAAGGAAGTCTCCACAAATTCTACTACTATCGTACATACTCGTACTCGTATCTCGTCTGAGAAGAATGAGAGAAAATCTCAAGTACGTGCTCTAGGTGAGGGTTTCGTAATTAATACTTTTATGGTGGTGTCTTTTCCAATGATGATGATGATGGTGATGGTGGGTGCTATGCAAACACCCACATTCATAAGAAGGACTCCGTAGAAGAAGTAGCATAAGAACTAATGGCAGCACAGTGTCTTATCCCGACATACAAACTTCAATTTGGGATATTTGTGCAAAGTTTTTACCACTAGCAAGCAGTCTCTGTGAGTCGGTCTACAACAATAAGAACACACGCACAAACTTCAATGTGTATCCTTGCATGGTTGCTGTTTGCTGGTCGGAGAGTTTCGAAAATTTTAATTAAATGACAGGTCATAGGATTAACAGGAGTTCCTCAGAGGAAAACCTCAAGAGTCTTCGAATTGATTAGGCAGTCAGGTGCGTTTAACAACCATCATCACTACTATCACCACCCTCTGCACTGACAGGCATCCTTCCATGCTGTTTCATTCAATTTCCATTAGAAATCGAAATCGAAATCCTGCCCGAGGTAAAAAGTCCACTTTATCTAATGTTATGAGTCGCTTGATGCCCTAGGGGGCTGAGTTTTTGTTGTGCACCGAGCGTGGGCAGATTCTGTTGTCACTCAATATAATCCTTGCTGTTATGGCAGCATTGATGTGGGGCAAAAAAAAAAAAAAAAAACATCCTTTTTTCCGGTGAATTTTCACGCCGTCTTTTGGCCATCAGTAAAATTAGAATCAGTTAATGGCTTAGGTAGATATCCTTTTGGCTTAGGGTTGTTTTTTTCATTGAATTGTATCCTTTTTCTGCTGTCAGGATACGTTACAGCTTAATCAAGTAAGCTTATGCATGCCTAAGGGACAACAAACAGATAAAAATATCCATCTCTGTGCTTGCACTTACGAGTGGAGGATAAGGTTTAGTCTAACTAGAGGTTGAGACAAGTAATTTCTGTTGAAAGGACAAGGCCACATTTCGTGTATTTGGATTTCGGGTATTATTAAGGGACGACATTTGAATGTCAGTGTAGCAACTGCAGACAATTGCCAAGCGGGGGTGAACAAAGTGCGTGCACACATAAAATTGAATAAAATGTTGGCAGACACTTTTATTATATTTCCTATACTTTCGAGTCAATTTTTTTTTGCAAAGTATCTATCTATCCTTTGGGGCTTTTCAAAGGGGCAAATAAATTGCTTGACATGTGACATGGCTATCGTCAGTTTGACAAAGTAAGAAATGGGCTATGACTTTGGGTAGGCGAAATTAGAAATATGTCTCGAGTGCATGAAAGGAATTCCTTGAACGAGTGCTGTGTTGTACGTGTGTGTACTCCACTGGGGGAAGTGAACTGTGTAATTCTGATTGATGGATTGCGTTGGAAAAGGGTCATATGTTGTTCATTTTTTTTCCCGGGTTTTTCCTTTTGAACTTTGGTGTATATTTAATTTGAAAGGGAAAATGGTTTTTGGCTTTTTTTTTTTGCAAGGCAGGATATTGCAAAAATAAATGACTTAAGCAGGAGAAATAATAGAGCATTCCTAATGGAATTATATTTGATTTGAGGAAGTTTTAGAAATGTCCGCTTTAATGTACCGTACATGTATGCAGTTGAATTACATATAAATTGCCGAGAAAATGCATACTTAAGGTGTGTTTCATACAGTATTTGATCCGGATATACGACGTCGTATTTCCGGTGCTGAAACGGGCCCAATTGTGTCTCTAAGGGCTGCAGAACTGCTCGCGAGCTATACGAGCAGAAGAGGAGAAATTAACACCGGCTTCTCAGGAGGAAAAATAAGGAGCATGAGAAGAAGATGCTACTGCAGGAATAAGGTTCCGAAGTTTTACCAAAGGGTAAAAAGAACTTGTCAAGGCTACAAGGCCCGAACCAAAGCCTGCATGGACAATCAAGGAAACATTGTAGTAGAAACGCAGTCGATGCTGAAGAACCATTTCTGCAGACTGTATAACGGCGACGACGGATCGAATCCCGCTGTCAGGCAGAATGAACCATTCAACCTGGACGATGTAGATCAACAATTCCCTCCACTCAATCTAGATGAAGTGAAGATAGCCATATCTAAACTAAGTCCAACAAAGCTGCTGTAGCTGACAGTCTAGCTGGCGAACTGTATAAAGCGGCCGGCGGTGACTTTGTAAGGAGCCTGCACCAACTCATCTGTAAAATATGGTCGGATAAAAGCATGCCCGAAGAATGGAACCTCAGTATTGTTTGCCCGATCCTCAAGAAAGGATACCCTCTGAACTGCGCCTACTACAGAGGCATTAGTCTCCTTAACATCGCTTATAAGATCTTATTTGTCGTGTTATGTGAACATCTGAATCCTTTCGTCAACAACCTGATCGGTGGCTTTAGGGCAGGAATGGCCACCAAGTAGCTTCAAATCGCCTTTTCATCGATTTTAAGGCCGCGTATGATATCATTTATAGAGACGAGCTGTATAGAGTAATGTCTAGTTTTGGCATCCCTGGCAAACTCTGTTTGTGCAGGGTGACGATGGATTATGCACTCTGCTCCATCAAGATCGGTAAAGACTTCTCCGAGACTTTTGACATCAAAAAAGGATTCAGACAAAGCGAAGCGCTGTCATGCGAATTCTTTAAAATCATTCCTGATAGAATAGTGCAAAATTCACGCGCCAACAGCAGAGGCACAATCTGTCAAAAGTCTGTCCAATTACTCGCATATGCCGACATAATCGGAAGAACGCAGCGTGATGTCAGTGGCGTTTTCTTGATTATTGAAGCGGAAGCGGCGAAAATGGGTTTAACGGTGAACGAGGGCAAGACCAAGTATATGCTGTCAACAAGAAAGGACAACCAACATCGACAGAACGTCACCGTAAATAGATATAACTGTGAAGTAGTTAGGGACTTTGTCTAACTAGGATCCGCTATAAATTCAGACAACGACACGAGCGCTGAGATCAAATGAAGATTAACTCTTGCCAACCGCTGTGCCTTTGGGCTAAGAAGGCAATTGAGTAGCAAAGCCCTCTCTCGAACAACTAAAGTGACCTTTTATAAAACCCCAATCATCCCAGTCATACTCAATGGCGCAGAGGTATGGACTTTATCTCCTGCATTTCACACTTCTTACGACTTTCATAAAGCTAATTTCCGCAAAATAAATGCCTATCTGAGTAGATGTTCCTTTGATTTTGCTAACTTATCCTTAAACGAAGCCCTCACAATTTTTTACAGAGAAATGTTTAATTCCATTTCTCTTTATGTCCCCTTTTCTCGTCATAAAACTTAATCTTCATCCCCCCCTTGGTATAATCGCAAACTTCGCGCCTTACGTAACAAGAGAAACAAGTTATGGGCAGCTTTCCTTCGTACCAATTCTGTTTTCGACTATTCCAACTATCTCGGTTCCTACCTTCAATTCAATCATCTTTATAACTCTCTCTACCAGCGGCACATAATTAACGCGAAAGCAAATCTTATAAACGACCCTAAGTCATTTTTTCAATTCGTCAACTATAAAAAAAAATCTGACGGTTACCCTCCGTCCCTCTCTTTTGAAAACATATCTTCAACTAATCCGCAAACCATTGCCAACTTGTTTGCCACCTACTTTAAACAATCCTTCGCCGACAACTCTTTTGAACCAGACCCCTCTTACTTCACTCACCTTCTTAACTTCTCCGTTGGCCCCTTTCTGTCCCTGCCTTTTGATCCTGCTGTAATTGAAAATAAACTACAAAATCTTAATGATGAATTCTCACCCGGCCCAGATGGTCTCCCTGCCATTTTTCTTAAAAAATGCTCTACCATTCTCTCCCTCCCCCTCTCTCACCTCTTCCGTTTGTCTCTATCACTAGGAGAATTCCCTCAGATTTGGAAGACCTCTTTCATAACCCCCATTCACAAAAAGGGATCAAAGCACGAGGTAACAAACTATCGCCCCATTGCTAAACTTTCTCATCTACCCAAACTTTTCGAAAGTATTTTATACGAAGCCTTAAGCTTTCAGTGCAAGTCTCTTATCTCTCCCACCCAACACGGCTTTCTGAAAGGTAGATCAACTACCACTAACTTAGTCGAATTCGTGTCCTTCGCCCTGTCTGCCTTAGAGAATGGCAAAGAAGTCGACGTTATTGCAACTGATTTTAGTAAGGCTTTTGATAAGATATCTCATAACTTAATCCTCTTCAAATTGTCTGCCCTCGGTTTCGAACCCATATTGTTAAAATGGATATCTTCTTACCTGGAAAACCGTTCTTACAGAGTTCGCTTCAGATCCATCTTATCGACTCCCTTCTTGGCCACCTCTGGTGTTTCGCAAGGCAGCCATCTAGGTCCCCTTCTCTTCATTCTAACCATAAACGATGTCGAGAGGGTTATTAAACATTCTTCCCTCTCTCTGTACGCTGATGATACCAAATTTTTCAAAACCATCTCTTCACCACATGACTACTGCCTCCTTCAACAAGACCTTGATAGTTTTTCGAACTGGTGCCTACAAAATCGCTTAGAGCTCAATATCGCCAAATGTCAATCCATTACCTTATCACGTAAGCACCACGTGTCCTCCGCCCGCCTTTACCTTCTTCATGGTCAACCTATATCCATCGTTCAGTCTCTCCGTGATCTTGGAATATTGTACGATAGGGAACTAAATTTTCGTTCACATATTGATGAGATAATTCGTAAAGCTAACTCATCACTTGGCTTTGTCAAACGATGGTCCAAAGAATTCTCCGACCCTTACGTGACCAGATCCCTCTACATTACCTTTGTGCGCCCCCTCCTTGAATATGCCAGTCAAGCGTGGTCACCCTTTCAGCAAGTTCATGTGACCAGAATCGAGAATGTTCAACGTCGATTTCTTCGATTTGCCCTTCGAGGTCTTCCTTGGAACGATCCATTTATCTTGCCTCCCTATCAAGACCGCCTCAACCTCATCAACCTGAGTACTCTAGAGAAACGCAGAGATGTTGCAGACATTCTTTTCATTCATCGACTTCTTTCAGGCTCTGTCGATTGCGCATCTCTTTATAATTCAATTTTTTTCAATACCAACCCAAGAAATTTACGATGCCCTCGTCTTTTCTATTTACCGTCCCACCGCACTTCATATGGATCTAATGAACCAATTTCCCGTATGCTGCGAAAAGTGAACTCAAACCTCACCCAGTTTGATTTTAACCTCAGCACCCCCTGCCTCAAAACCGAACTCCTTCACCATTCTCCTTAACTTTAAGTCTTAGTTTTAAGTTTTAGGTTTAAGTTTTAGCCTTAAGTTAGTTGTAGCTTGTAATAAGCCAAATAAATGGGGGCTTTCGCCCCCACCAAAATTAAATTAAAAAAAAAAAAAAAAATTAAATTAAATTAAAAAATTTAAATTAAATTTATCAAAAGTGGATGAGGTTGCTCTTGGCTGTTTTGAGAGGAAAATTCTTCGGGTGATTATCGGTCCCGTCTGCATGGTGAGTGGAGGAGGAAATACAACTACGAACTGTACGGGCTGTTCAGCGACATCGACTTAGAAAGGAGAGTAAAGGTCCAACGACTGAGGTGGCTAGGTCATGTAGAGCGCATGGCAAGCAATGCTCCGACCTGGAAAATCTTCGAATCCATTCCAGAGGGACGGCGCAGTAGAGGAAGCCCTCGACTCAGGTGGCGCATGCAAATATAAAGGGTTGAGGCTCAGCTCCACCCCGGTAGCGCCACTTTAAATAAGTTAGTATGAAACAGGGGTCGGAACCTAACCTTTCTGATTTTCTGACTCTGTACAACAAACTTAGTTTGCATTGGCATTGCCATGCTTCTTCACTTCACTGATTGTGAAATACAATTATTTGTTATCCAGCAGTGCCGGGTACCGCTCTAAGCAGAAGATTGTGTGCCGCTCTGACACCATGTTTGGTCTTGGCTCTTCAATTGCGGATATTCTTCCACGTTTCTCCTACCGACCCTGAACTGCGTACTTACAGCGGGTTTTAGAGTTAAGCTTGTGTCAGATCAATTCTGTTGCAGAGACTTGTGCTATTTTCACCCATTTCACGCGGCATGAATCTGCGGTTCAGACAGTTTGCTAAATCAGTTCGCATCTTTCGACAGCTTCAAGTCACCTGGCACAGACTATGCTGAAAGAAGGTATTAGTTGCTGCCAACTCTGAAGAGAATTTTCACTGCTGGTTTGGCACTGACATATATACCAACCCCCTGGCGAACAGTCGGAGCAGCTTTCATACCGCAAATCGACAGAGATGTATTATTCTGACGCCCTTCCTGCTCAAAAGCATGGAAAGACTGGTTGTGCTCAAAATTGCTTTGAGGGTACATCCTCTGTCAGAGATGCAACATGCCTATCAACGCGGGAAATCCTGTGAGACTGCGCTTCAAAATCTGGTCAGCAGAATAGGATGTGCGCTTGACAGGAAAAAATACGCGATAGGCATTTTCATAGACATTGAGGGTACCTTTGACAATGCGACTTTTGAGAGCAGAAATCACGGCGTAGAAGAATCACTAGTGTTGTGGATCTACGTTTTCTAAATCTAAATCTAGATCTAAATCTAAATCTAAATCAAGCTTCCTTGGACGAAACATGTCGAGCTGAAAACTTCCAAAGCTCTGTCAGTCTGTCGGCAATGCAAAGGTGTTTTCGGCAAGACATGGGGTTTGCCGCCAAGGAAAGTGCTTTGAATCAACTTGGCAATGATAAGACCCTTCCTCTCATATGCGTCATTTGTTTGGTGGAATAAGCTCTCACGTAAATACGTTACTGCTGCTTTCGCCAAACTCCAAAGAACGCTCTATCTCGGCTGCTTGGGCGCTTTCCGCAGTACGCCTGGCTCTGCTCTGGATGCCCTGATGAGCTTGCTAGATAAGGCTCAGAAGAGAATTTCTCTGGACGTCAACCCATGTTGGGTTTGCCAGCGTCTTCGGTTAGGGATTCCATTGACGACTGGGTTTTCAGTGAACACAATCGAAGGTGGCATGAATCTCCAGGATGCAGGCAGCCTAAACGAATGGTCCCCGTCGTCTGTAAGAAATCCGCGGCTTTCTTTCTATCTCTTAGCAGAAAAGACTGTAGACAACTTATTGGCGTTCTTATGAGCCACTTCGCGTTTGCCAAGCACCTCCGTGTACTAGGTTTGAGTGCTACCTCTGACTGCGACTCCTGTTTAGAGGGCGATGTCACTGCGGAACACTTCCTACGTGATTGTCCTGCCTTTGCTCGGATCAGGTGGCAGATTTTCGGTGCTGATGGGGTGAGTGCTGATGACCTAAGCTCTTCATCACGGAAGCGTCTTCTCTACTTTTTACAAAAGACGAAAAAGACAGATTAAAATGGGGTTCTTTGCATGGTAGTACAATGTACCTGTTTTTGAGTCTGGGTGCTCCAGTAGAATGTATCCATCCCGACAAAAAAAAAGCCTGCCTTAATCTTACATTATGGGCAGGGGCCGAGTCCTATTGAAACCAACAGCAAAAAGGATTCTGGCCAAAGCAAGCACTGACGTGGTAGTAAAGGGTCTTCCATTAAGAGCTGCCATTTGAAATTAGTAAAAAAAATTTTTTTTTCGAAATTCCATGTGGAATATGATATCTGATAAATGTCCACCTCGGCTTCTCTTGTAAATGTTCATCCTTTTGAGGGAAATTGCGGTTCGATTTCGTGAACAACAGCTCTGAAATTATTTTTGAGGGCTTGACTTGTTTGTGGATCATGGGCGTATACTTTATTCTTAACAATCCCCAAGGAAAATCAGACGATCTAGCCGGTCAATTGAAGTCTCCGAAAAACGAAATTAAGCGAGAAAATTTATCTTGCAACAATGCGGTTGTTTTACAGCTAGCGTGGCTCGTAGACCCATCTTGCTGAAAATAAACATCACTCAAGTCTAGTTCTTCAATTTTAGAGCAAAAAGAAATCGATTAACATTGTTCGGTAGCACAATCCATTGACTGTGACGGTGGATCGGCTTCATTTTTAAAACTAAGAAGGTTCGATGATGCCTCGAGTCCAAAAACCACACCAAACTGTCACTCGATGTGGATGGAGAGGTTGCTTGACAATCATTCTCTGATGATGACAGTTCTGCTTATTAATGAAACCTTACAGATGGAAATCGGCTTTGTCGCTCAAGATGATTCCCTTGAAAAAAAATCAACATTACCTGCCTGCATTTCTAACACCCAATCAATGAAAGTACGGCGTTGTCCATCCAATTCTTGAGTGGTGTAGGCTGGTTTTGAATATACTTAAATGCTGGGTTTACAGCAGCAATGTTTTCGATTGACCTGGCTTTACGAGCACAAGTTGAGTCTTCACATCACTAACCTGACCGGTTGACTCAAATTTATTGACCAGCTGGGCAAGAAGTTGCTTCACAGCGACCGAAAAAAGTAAGAACTTTACGAAATGTCTCCGCGGAATTTTTCACCATTTTTGTGGTGAATTTGGTGAATTTTCACATCATTCCATTTTCTTGAACAGTATAGTTTTTACTCGCCAGCTGACAGCTGTCAAGGAATGACAGCTTTATGTTTGAAATGTCAAAAATACCGCGAAATTTAAAATCAAAGCTCTTTATTTGTAAAAGTCAGTGGTTGAAGGTTGAATGATGTGTGAGATCATTAATTAAGTGTATTACTCGCCTCTGTATGGGTGCCAATCTTGCGATATTGGACATGTTGACTGTGATGCCAAGAAAATGCGTGATTTGCTTTGTATGGATAATTTAGTCGTTCATTTGAAGCTGTGGAATAGTAAACGAGTTCCTTCTTGAATTGTATTTTCTTCGCATTGGAATTAACAAAGTTTGTTTTTTCTCACTCTAAGACTTTCTGTAAATATTTGTTTAAGAAGTGGATTTGCACTAACGTCCACGTTTCTCAAACAAGATGATACTCGTATTAGGGTGCTGTCGTGTCATTGGTAAAACTTAAGATCTTGTTCTTTGTTGGCATTAGTAGATCATTGATATGGAGTGCAAATACAGTTGGTGCAAGTATAGACCCCTGAGGTACTCCAGCGCTTACAGCACCATCGACCACAACTTGAATTGATCTGTCATCATGAACATTTTCCACCCAGATATAGAGCTGTTTCGTACTCTAGTTTATATAATACGATTCTATGCTAAATTCGATCGAATGCTTTTGAGATATCCAATGCTGGGTCCATAGGTGGGTTACATAACTTAGCAGGTCTCCAGCTAAATGGCAGCTGCGAAAACCCATGCTGGCGGTTTCTTATTAGCTCGTGTTTTTTTCTATTACTTTGGATAGGTACGCATTCTTTAGTTTCCAATCATACCTAACGCGATTCATTCGAAAGCTCTTAAGTAGATCTCACAGAATCCGATTTTCCCAGAAAACTTCACGTAACTATGCACTTATTTTCTCAATTGCGAAAGTTCTATTACGCTTTGTTATAAAACGTTTAAAAATCATTAAACTATTGTTAAACTATTAAACCAGAAATTCTACACAGCAATTTATCCGAGATATTCGGGAAATTCAAAAATCTAATTTACAAAGTTGTAATGAGTTTATGTGGTTTATTTTTATATTTAATTCCTATTCCACTTGTTTGCAACATAGTAGCATCCCTGCCCTATGCACGCACCATTGTTGATGATGATGATCCTCCCAAGACTATAGAAAAAAAAAAAACGAAAACATCCGCGCCAACAGCTGAACCGCAAATCCAAACGGGAACCGGGTCGAAACTAAATTGTAATCGCAATAATTATGTTTTGTATACTCTGTCCCGGTTTTTGTTCTTTCATTCGGTTCTTTTCTGTTTCGGTTTATTTTTATTTATGTTTTTGTGAATAAAAGTTTCGAATCTCATTTTTGTAATCCTTGCACACAACTGCCGTGCATGGGAAGCAACGAGTGCTGTTTCCATATCGGAAACGAACTCAGAGTAATTCTCACAGCATTCGCATCCGCATCCGTACGATACTAATGACTGGCAGTCGAAGTGAGTGTATAGAACACTCTCGAATCCCCCTTCGTCGTCCTTGTGAAAAGTTAATAAACAGATTCATAAACGTAAAATTCGAAAGCTGCACCTAGTAAATGATGATTGGGGGGGCCGGAGGAGGATGGAATATGTATCTCCAACAAAATAAAAACAGGGATAGTTGCATGAATGAAGATAGATGACGCGATGTTGGCAGTGTGGATCATAACACTCGCGTTGCACAATACAGTACAATGCCAGTTCATACTCGTAATATAGAGTATATTTTCGCTGTAAAACTTTATGGGGAGTAACAGATACTATAAAGTTGGCTTTAGTTTTCCTGCTACTACTGCCGTGTGCGGGGGGTAAATTGGGAGTATATCGAGGTCACACGGTGCTCAAAAGAAAGGGCGACCGACCCATCTACCCATCGACCGACGTCAAATTCGACGAGAATGGCAATGATGCCAAAGCTGAACTGAACTGAGCTACGGGTGGGAATTTAATTGCATTTTGGGCGACAACGACGACGAAAGTTTTTGCAATTGCATTCGGGCACAAGTGGCAAGTGTCAATGCGAAAGTTGGGAGCAATTTGATTAGATGGCACCAGTGGTGGTCGGGTAGGAGGCGTGACACGGTGACGGACTTGAATTTTATGATGGTACTGGTATTTGAAGTAAATTGAAGTGGTATCAGAAGTTATAAATTTTAGCGATACACCATTAGAAATAAATCGAATTACTGGAGACGGATAAATGCAATTTATAGAGAGAGGATGGATCTAAATTGGGGCATTATAGACTCTAATACAAGAAAATTTGCCAACGGCAAAAGTTTTGTGTTAGACAGGAATCTATGGACATCTTACTATGATCTATGATGCTGTGGACATATGAATGGATTTTTGAATTTATTTGTTGTTTCTCTGTGAACACTTTCCCCGGCCACTATATGGAAACAACAAATAAACTGAAATGAGTCCGCAGTCTTAGTCGCTCAGCTCTTCAAGAAAAGAACTATCAAGAGTTCTGAAATACATATCTGCCAGTCAGAATGGAACATTTATGAAGTAAAGGACGGATAGCTTCAATTTCACCGACATACTCCTCATGGATGGCGCAGCGCCAAGTAAGTATGTCAGATATCAGTGCATCCCTATGTCCAGCTCTAATCTAAACAGAGAAAGGAACTCTTCTACAGAAGACTTTTTGCTCTCCTTATGGCTTCTTCGGTGAATTTTTATTTAAAGAGCTTAATTCTATTCTTTCGGAAGCGCACGGAAAACATACTCGTACTCGTACACATACGACCCTTCTTTTGGAAGGTTATCTGCTCTTTCGTTGCCCGAGATATGCATGCGTCCCGGCACTCTACCGCTCCTGTAATTTAATCTACGTTGTTGTCGACGATTTCTCAACATATTTTTGCGATAAAGCTTATTTATTTCGAGTTTGTCATGATCTGTTAAGTTCATCTGTCATCCATAGTGACAGGTAATTAGTTTTTGCTTTGACATTTTACAATATGGATCGTTTAACGACCGCTCAACTCATTAAAATTGCTGCATCTTGCCATAGAATGACAATTGGATCAACAAATTGATGTCGATTTTTTGAACAAAAGTAAACTTTAAAGCACTTAAAAGCCAATATCCATGAAGTTGGCCAGAAATGTGGCGAAAAATATGGAAAATTATTCTTTCAAAGTCGGATATTTTAAAAAATTTCATGTAATTTTGGAAAAAATTCTGTAAATTCCGTAAATATGTTGCAGAAAATAGCAAAACCTAAAGGAAAGACTCACCGCTTTTGAGATATTCGCACTCAAAAACGACTTCCAACTTTGAAAATTTTTTTTGGAAAATGTTGAAAAATTCGAGTGCACCCTGCAGAGTATTTCAAAACCTAAATTGTCGTCCATAATAATTGCTCTGGTAGTACACAACGTTTTTCATTAACTGTAACACGAAGGCGGTCATTTTGAATGCATTCCAACAATTTTCAAAATTATGAGGCCCCAAGTTGGAGTTCTGTCACCCTTAATGCTGAGCCTAATACCCGAAGAGAGGAGTAAATTATGTTGGCTACTTGGCTACGCTGACTACTTTAAAGGAGAGTTCGGGGAGATATTCTGTTATATAATGCAGGAAATTATCGCATGGGAGGCTTGAAAACAAGTCAGACAGCTAAGCTGCCGTAAAAAATTTGTTATGGTAATTCCTGGACAAGCTTAATAATCTGGGGAAGATTAAGAAAGTTACCCTCTACTGTGTGCCAAGCCACGTTGGAATGGATGATAACGAGGAGACCGTTAAGCTGGCAAAAGAAGGAGCTACAACCCCCTTGGTAGAAGCAGTCTTCTGTGTGGATACATCATCCGAGGAGAGCTACAGAGAGAACAGTAAACTAAAAGAGTTCAATTCTTTGGGAAGACGAAGATGACATGCTTGGAAATTATGGCGAATTGATTCGCCTTAGAGTAAGTTGTCTAGAAACCATATAGAGGAGAGAGACTTCTCATTTAAAACCCAACTGTTTTTTTAACTACATATTTAAGGGAAATCAAGTCGAACGAAGTTCTTTAGCCCGAAAATAATTTTGAATGGTACTAGGAGGAGGAGGAGGAGTTTGTATACATTTTTTCGGACACATGGGGAAAATAAACAGAGATATTATTTTGAAAAAAAAAAGTTTTAGAATTTACAATCTACGAACGGCGGTAATAGGCATGTTTGTGCCCTGTCCACAGATAGTGTTAACAAAGTAACATATTAACGTAGAGAAATAGTAAAGATACATCCCATGATCAGACGCAATAGTGAAATTGGGAAATGAAGAAAGTTTTCAGGATATTCTTATCCAATCTATTCCTTCACTGACGACAGTACCCTCAGTTTTTCATATTCGTTCCCTACCTCACGTCCTTGCTCTTCGGCCATAAAAGAGGAACGACATCATACTCGTACGTATGTTAAATACATTAAATTACGACCTGAACAGCAAAATCAAAAGGGGTTCATCCAATAGAGTGGAATTTAATGCTTCCAAAACACAATGCTGTCTTCTGTCTCTCAAGCGAAACCAAAACCCTCAACCATTATCCACCGCTGAAACCGAAAGTCTTGCCATTCTCGGCATGTGCATTAATAACAATCTTCGATGGAACGATCACATATTCGAGGTCGCCAAAAATGCTGCAAAATGTCTGGAATTCCTTAAACGGGGCAAGAAATATTTTACCCCGTCTGATATGGTCTCAATTTATAAGGCATTCATCCGTCCTAAGCTGGAATATAACGCCCATATCTGGTCTGGTGCACCCAAGACCGTTCTGCACATTCCAGACAGGGTAAAGATAGAGACATTATGAATTCCATACATTCATTTGAACATCGGAGAAATGTCTCATGTCTTTCCCTGTTTTATCGTTTTTT
Source organism: Pocota personata (assembly GCA_963082735.1). Taxonomy (NCBI): domain Eukaryota; kingdom Metazoa; phylum Arthropoda; class Insecta; order Diptera; family Syrphidae; genus Pocota; species Pocota personata. The sequence goes on along the minus strand of OY720429.1, from coordinate 258,447,261 downwards.
CTATAAAAAAAAAATGCTCCAGCGAAATAGCCAGTTACATTCCTCTCCTTCAAAATTTCACCAGCAATACGCGTCATGCTTCAAATTCACATCAGTCTACCTTTAAGCCCAACTTCGGTCATACTGTCAAATATAGGGATTCGTTTATAAGCCGAACGACACTAATGTGGCTCTGTATTTCCCCATCACTACAACCTTCCAACATTTAAAGCCAACGTGCACAAGCTCCTCCTCTGTTCCTCTCCCCCCTTTTCATAAACGCCCATGCTTTGAAACTGTTTAAGGATATTCATATCCCCTTAAAGTGCAAATGTCGATAGCTTAGGGTCGTAAATATAAAATATAATCATGCGAAATAAAATCGTAAAAACTTCCAAAGTGGGCGTGGCTGTCAGCATTTGTAACCGAAGTTCGCGGATATTCGCCCCCGAAACCTGGGCGTGACTATTTATTAAGTATGCAACGAGTTCATATTTTGAACAGTAAATATATTCCGGTTTAGGAAAAATTTGGAAAAACTGATTTTTTTTTAAACATGCATTTCTGTGCACTAATTTTAGAAATGTGTACACCTGTTTGCTTCTGATTCTAAAAAGCTTATAAATTTCACCTTCCTCACTCAAAATTTAAGTGGTGATATACATACAGGCGGACGGAGAGATGGACATACGAACATGGAACTTATGGTGCTGATCACAAAAACATACGTGTATATGTGCATTAGGGTGTCTAACGTTGTTATTTTTCTGTACTATGGGTAGTAATGGCTCCATATATTTTGTGACCTTATATAATCGTACAGCACATCGGAAATTTACGTGTAAAATTTTGCTGCACAGCCAGTAACAATTTAATATGGGTCCTATCCGCAGTGGATGATACTTTGGATATATTAGCCGTGTTTTTTTGTAACATTACGTTCAGTTGTGCTCGACAAAAAAAGCGATATACGAGTACTATCTTAAGATGTGGCACTCCACTTGTTAAATTAATCATTGAATGATTAGACATTGGCTACAATCTAAAATTGGAATTATGCATTTACGCTTTCTTCTTGTCAGAGCGAAACACCGTTTGCGCCATCTGTTGGCGTATAGTTGAAGTGTACTATACAGTATTAAGTACATGAATATTAAAGCAAAAAGAAAGTACAAAGTTAAATCTTCAATGAAGTAGAGGTTATAGAGATATCTCAAGATTTTTGAGCCATTCGATACCATTTGCAGTGGCCTTATAAAATGCTGGATATGAACGAAGTGTACACTCGGAGGGAATCTGATCTCGTTACCATTTGCAGTGGCCTTATAAAAGACTGGATATGATCGAAGTGTACACTCGGAGAGAATCTGATCGATTGTTTGGCTAGGTGCCCTACAGTCACATTCTGAAGGTGCAGCTGCGCCCCATGGAATCCCTGCAATTTCTCTTGCTTTCATGAACCTGAAATGCATGCGCTGTGAGTTTTACCAAAGACTTGACCATGCAATGGCAACCTCAAACTACATTCGAGCAGATTTTTGACATATTTGAGAGGCAATTTACACGATAAAAGCCTCGTTACGCTACAGTTGGCAAGTCCCCGTACACTGGGAGTTCGAGTTCGGCTGCATTTTTCTGGGTCCTTCTATTACAAACATCAGGTATTACAACAGATGTTTCCCATATGAGTTGTTGTACGAATATATTGGTATTTGCAGGAAACTTTGTGCTCTTCGTCTTGTGTTAACATCGTGATCGATAGGCCGCTTATACCTTTGGTCGTTATAGTATTCTTTTATAACAAAGTTTTAAAACAGCTGATTAAGACTTAACAATCCTAATTCTGAGTTTAGTGTTCCGGTATTTCCCCGACAATTTAATACAAATTTCGCCCTTATAAAGATTTTCTGGTTCTGAAATCGTCGGACGTCCATCAAGTAGTTAAAAGTTGTATTGCCCCCTGCTAGTATACGAGTACCATATCTTAATACGGATACGGACCAGCGAAAAGTACACTTGTCTTAGCTTTTCATACTCGTAGTTGTGTTATATATAAGACTCATTTGAAAAAAACAATCCACTTCTACTCCAAGGTATTTGTAACTCCTTACATTTTCAACTACTAAGTCGAACTCCGACTGCATAGTTTTTATTGCTGCTGTTAAATTTATGTGGTTTACAATGATTGCTGTGTCGTCCGCATACGCAAACGTCATACTGTTCTTCAAAACTGTCAATAAGTCATTTACATATATTACGAATAATAATGATCCTAAAATGGAACCTTGGGGCACCCCATATATTATTAATTGTTGTTCGCTGTAACTATTTAAAACTTTAACCTTCAGTCGTGGAATTTCTCAAATAACTTCCAAGCCACTTTGCAGCTTTGCCGCCATAACTTCTTCTAATATTTGTTCGATTGTTGGAAGAATGGAAACGGCGGACATCCAATTTTGATCCTGTCTTGAATATTGGGAGCACTACTGCCACTTTTATTTTGAGAACGGTATTTTGTAAACGAGATTTTGTGAGTCGCGTTCTTGTTCTCTCATCGGTGATTTCATCAGTTAGTATTTTTAGCATTTCGGTGTTTAACTTCAGAGCTGTACTAACGTTATCGTATTTTAGCACAACGCTAGAGGAATATTCTGTCGAATGTTTTTTTTTTTTTTTCTGTTGGGGCGGGTACACCCTACTGGAGCACTCAGATGCAAAAACAGGCCCATTGTACAACCAGGCAGAGAACCCCATTTTAATGTGTTTTTTTTTTTTTTTGTCTTTTGTAAAAATGCGAGTAGACGCTTCAGTGATGAAGAGCTTAGGTCATCAGCGCTCACCACATCAGCACCGAAAATCTGCCACCTGATCCGAGCAAAGTCAGGACAATCACATAGGAAGGAAACCGCATTGTCATCGCTCTCTCCACAGGAGCCGCAGACAGGGGTAGCGCTCAAAAGTAGAACGCCAGTAAGTTTTCTACAGTCTTTTCTGCTAAGAGATAGCAAGAATGCCGCTGATTTCTTACAGCTGACGGGGACCATTCGTTTAGTCTTCCTGCATCTTGGATATTCATGCCACCTTCGATTGTGTTCACTGAAAACCCAGCCGTCAATGGAAGCCCTAACCGAGGCGCTGGCAAACCCAACATATGTTGAGGTCCAAAGAAATTCTCTTCTGAACCTTGTCTAGCAAGCTCGTCTGAGATCTCATTTCCTGTTATCCTTTTGTGAGTTCAGCCTTCCTACCGAATTCAAGGATGTTTTGCATTCTCGAAATATTTTGGACCTTAATTTTGAACTTAAGTGCAGCCTGACTGTCACTACTTCGCCCTTCCACTTGTTCTTCACAATATATTCCGCAGCCATTAGGATAGCATATATTTCTGCCTGGAAGACAGATGTGTGTTTTAACAATGAGAAGTGAAGTGAAGTGTTGTCGCATTCCACGGAAACACCAGCACCAGCCGTCTGGGTAAATGCGACTACATTCCTTTCCTGGCTCAGACTCGGCCAAAGCCAATCCTGAACATGGGTAAATATGACTTCAAATTTGCACCGCACCCGTAATTCAGGTGTCATTGCATCAGACGGCATATCCATGAGAGAGGGGTAATAGGATAATCGTTGCGCAACGTCATCAAAACTCGAATCGTGCCAAAAAAATCGAAGGTTACTGAAGCTGTATATCTTTAAGAATAATTCACGGGAAACACGACTATTGTTCGGATAAAGGATTCGAAGAAAGCGCTGATTGTTGAAGAATACACTATTTGTGTGGGACATGCGAAGACGTCATCATCTATCAAAGTCACGTAAAATTCTAGACTTCGAGAATATTATTTATATACTCCCTCTACGAGTATGAAATCTTCTCCTGCTTGCGTCCAACAGTGTGCTATTGAAATTTATGACCACGCAATTTCAATAATAATTTCGTCCATTTTTATTGAGAAACACATCACACTTATTCGCGAAACTATTGCGAATTTTATGGGACACCAACTACTTCATTATTCATTGGCACTTGTGCATGACTACAATGGCAAACCAATAAGCACCCACTTGAGTTACTCGTAATATATCCATAAACAATATGACCCCAAGTAAACCTCTTCCAGCCTCACGCAACTGGCACACCAGCACACTATACTTACAATTAAATAATTAATGCAATGCTTTAGCAATAAGCCCTATATCCTTACCCAACCATGTGCCGTCGTTCCTCTATACACATACTGTGGTTGACCTGATGGCGTGCGTGTACATTTGTAGAAATCCTCCAGGAATATCTTAGATGCTCGAGATGATTGCCAAGAAAAGTGTTCGCCATAAAGTGATTAACAATTTCGTTTGTCTGAATGATGAGTTACACCACGCCCAAGCGGGTGTCTCATACCAAGCTTCCTGTCTACGCACCCTCCCTGACAAAACGAAGGAGGCTCATACGCAGACGACTGTAATAAAAGGATCAGAGTGACGGATTCCATTGAGGTGTAAATACCACCCTTAGAAAGTTAATAGACCATGATTGTTCCTCCTGCCTGCATCTTTGTGTTTATGTGTATACGGGAGCAGAGCAGGATGGTTTGGTGATTCGGTGACATCAACCACAAAGTGAAAGTGAAGAGAGACACAGCGTTACGTCCTTGTCGTTGTCGTCGTCGTCGTCGTCGTCTTATCCTTAGTCGTTTTCTTTCTTTTCACGGGGTGGCGATGTATGAAGATTAACTTTGTCGCCAATCTTAATGTGATTGACTCATGATTCCAGGACACAATCGACGTTAGAGATGAGGTTAACTGTTCGGTGTTCTAGGAAATTTTTCATACCCAAAACAAAAGGATGACAATGAAGGAAGAAGGAAATATCTCTGCGTTGTCGTTCCTGGCTACAAAGATGATTATCATCGATTCCTAATGATTTCACAAATTGCCAAGAGTGTGGGCGGTATAGACGTTAGTATTGTGACTCGTGCGTTCCATTTTAAGGGGCAATTGCATGATATTCTGCCGCGTTCGCAATAAGTTTTTATGGGCTTTACGGGGGACTTGTGTGTGTGTTCTCGGATTAAGCGGTTAGAGCGCGCGTGCTAACAATAGTGGCGGATAATTGTTTTTTTTTTTTCGTTCCTTGTGCGTGGAAATTTTCGATAGAATATCCATTTCAGTTGAAGATAGATTCAATGATAGAATACAAATTGTTCTTTCGTGGGGCATAAATGTGATTCATAAATAAATGCAATGGCTGACACAGGAAATGGGGTGCAGCTGTTCACAACCCATTAAGAGATTCGATAAGGAAAAAGTTTATTTTCTGTTGAGATTAATTGTGGTGTGTAAGTTTGATAATTACATGGAAATATATTCATTAGTTCTTGTTTCGAAAAAGGTGGGAATTCAAATGATATGCAAGTGGATTGCAAACAGCTTACGTTTGACTTTAAGATTTCAACTTAAACCAACAACCTTTTAAGGTAATGCAAATACGACACGTTTTGCTTAGAAGAACCAGCCCCTAAACAAATATATATATATATTTTTTTTTGCGTGTAGCTGGGTGAAAATCGTTGAAAGACATCGCATGCGAGCTTTGCGATAGTGTGGGACTTGACCCACCCACTATAAACACCCGGAGAAAGCATGGTGTTACCATCCTTCCAATAATCGCACCTAGTCGTTAAACTAATCAGCAATTTTTTTCTAATACTTGTAAATTTATGTTGTAACGAACTAACTTGGGTCTGTTACCTTTTGTTTTTTAACTCGTTAACACTTTGTTCGGGTGATTATATTATATATTTCTTTTTATTTTTTCTCCTAGTTAACTAGTTCGACTGGTTTTATTCTTCGTAATCTTCTTGTTATTATTAAGTAGTTCCCCCCTTCGAAAAACAGCAAAGTCAAATACCAGCCTGATATCGAAGACCTCATACGAGAAAAGAGAAGAACGCGCAAGAGATGGCAACAATCCCGCGCGCCACCGCATAAAACTTATCTTAACCACCTTTGCAACAAGCTAAAAAATGTACTGCAGGACTAAAGAAATCGTGAGACTTCTACTTACCTCGAGAGCTTGACCGCTGATAAGTGTTCAAACTACTCTCTATGGAAAGCCTTGAAGTCAATAAGGAAACCCGTAATGCACTCGCCACCAATAAGAAAAGCTAACGAACATTTAGAGGAAACGTTCAAGCCATTCGATGGACAACCATTGATCGAAGATCCGAATGCAAATACGGTACCCGACAACTTTAAACTAAAAACTGTATCCCTGTTCGAACTTCGAATGACAATAAGAAAACTGAAAAATAACAAGGCTCCGGGATATGATTTAATCACTGGCGAAGTTTTGAAGGAGCTACCGAAAAAAGCGTTATTTAAGTTACTCTACATTATAAATGCTTCATTGAGACTTCTATATGTTCCAAGGCAATGGAAAGTCGCCGAAGTAATAATGGTTCCGAAACCGGGGAAATGTACAAACGACAAGAAATCATATAGACTCATTTCGCTTCTGCCGATAATATCTAAAGTCTTTGAGAAACTTCTGCTAAAACGATTGCACCCAGTAATTGAAGAAAGGCGATTGATCCCGGATCATCAATTCGGGTTTCGGGTTAAACATTCCACAATCGATCAGGTGTATCGAATTACAAATGAAATTGAAAAAGCTCTAGAAGGGAAAAAGATATGCTCTGCCGCTTTTCTCGACGTATCGCAAGCTTTCGACAAGGTATGGCACGAAGGCCTGAGATATAACCTAAGGGTAATCTTACCAGATAAATTCTACAGAATATTGGAATCTTACCTTAATAACAGACTCTTTCGTGTTAAACATGGGGCAGAATATTCGAAATTCAAAGAAATCCATGCCGGTGTTCCGCAAGGAAGCGTTCTCGGCCCAATCCTGTTCCTCCTCTACACAAGAGATATACCACAAGATGAAGGGACTGTCGTAGCAACGTTCGCAGATGACACGGCTATCCTCGCAACAGATGAGTCAGTCGAATCATCAACTGGAAAACTCCAACGAGCTTTAAACAAAGTATGCGAGTGGACAAAGACCTGGAGAATCGTCCTTAACGAGACCAAGTCAACGCATGTCAATTTTACGTACAAAAAGATAAACAACTTACCTATTTCCATTAACTCGGTACAAATACCGTACGCAAACGAGGCAAAATATCTAGGAATGACACTAGACGCAAAACTTAAGTGGAAGCCACATGTTAAAAAGAAGCGCGACGAGCTCGAAATCAGACTTAGAGAAATGTACTGGCTACTCGGGAGATACTCGAAGTTAAGCGTATACAACAAACTGCTTCTGTACAAGCAAGTGCTAAAACCATCTTGGACATACGGTATACAACTTTGGGGTTGTACCAAGCCAAGCAATATGACTGTTCTGCAAACATTCCAAAACAAAACACTAAGAGCAATTGTGAATGCTCCATGGTATATAAGGAATAGTGATATTCACAGAGATCTAGGAATTGCTACCGTGAGGGATGAAGTAACAAACTTTGCTCACAAACTTCGTATTCGTCTTCATGATCATTGCAATAATGAAATAATCCGTACTCTGGACGTGACAAACCTCGAGCGCCGACTACAAAGAACAAGACCGTACGATCTGGCGCAGTAAGGGAAAACCGCATGTAATAACGCGATTAACACTACAGAAGCGTAAACTACTTATTAAGGTAACTTAGTCGTAGTCACCACAAAACGAAAAAATGAGAGGAACGAATTTCCTACTACTATGAGCACGAGCGGCCGGTTCTCATAGTGCCTCTCTGGGGGGTGAGGTTTAGCCCGTAGACATATACTGGCCGACACTTATGAATCATCAGGTCAGATATATGAATCGGGCATAACCAATGGTACGGGCCATTGGTATCTTTTGAAAATTCCTGCACATCCAGGCGCAACCAAAAAAAAAATAAAATTATTAAGTAGTTCGACTACTTCTAAATTAGAATGCTTGCGAAGCCTACCTTCATGTCTTCTTGCGACCTTCCTGACCTCGTCCTTTACCATTTAAATTTTTAGATCCCTATGTCAGCATCAGTGTTACGTATGTACCATGGCGCATTAACAATAATGCGTAGTACTTTATTCTGAAAGCATTGTATACTTTGTAGGTTCGTCTTACTTGTGCACCCCCAAAGCTGAAGGCCATATGTCCATATTGGCTTTAAAACTTGCTTATAGAGAAGCAGTTTATTATATATTGAGAGACATGAATACCTCCCAATTAGCCAATTTTCCAGCGCAACTTCGCGTCTAAAGTCATGCCTAAGTACTTAGCTGAGTTCGAATGCAGAACTACTTTGTTATTTATGCACACAGGTATGCGTTGTACGTTTTTATTAGTGAAGTTAACATGGATTGACTTCAGTTCATTTAATTAGTTTTGACATTTTTTGGTCCATTCAGATATTTCATTTACTGTCCTTTGTAGTTTTTCGGTAACTTCCTGCACTGTTTTTCCGACAGCAAGTAAAGCATTATCGTCTGCAAATGTGGCAATAGTAGTTTCGTCATTTTGTGGTAGGTCGTCCGTGTATAGGAGGAACAGCACAGGCCCTAACACACTACCTTGCGGTACTCCAGATCTTGTACATTTTAATGCGGAGTACTCATTTTCTTGCTTAATTCTATATAATCGCTGCTTTATATATGACTCTAGTATTTCTGAGTATTGTTTGCCAGACTTTATCAAAGGCCTATGATACATCAAGGAAGATGGTAGAGCATATTTGTTTTTCTTCTAAGGCTTTTTCTATTTTGTCAGTTATTCTGTGGACCTGGTCTATAGTGGAGTACCTATTTCTGAATCCAAATTGATGGTTTGGTATCAGTGCCTTTTCTTCTATAATCGGATGGAGTCGTTTCAGAAGAATTTTTTCGAAGAGTTTTGACAGTATTGGCAGCAATGAAATCGGACGATATGAGGTAACTTCACTGGGTAATTTTCCCGGCTTTGGTACCATAATAACTTCCGCGACCTTCCACATGCGTGGAACATACCTTAGTCTGAACGCTGCATTTATTATCTGTGCTATTTTTTTCATACCTTTTCTAAGCAGTTTTTTCAGAATTTCTCGTTTACGAGCTCTCCTCTTCTTCCTGCACTTGGGTAGTATTTGAGGAGATATTCTTAGTTACAAAGAAGTCGACAACGTCCGGGATTTTATTCCTATCTGTGGGCCAGTAAGTAGGATTTTCCGTTGAATGGTGATTAGCATTGCTTTCTTTTATAGATTCAAGGAGTTCTCTTCCTCTTGTATTTGTTAATCTTGATCCCCAGAATTTGTTCTTTGCGTTGAAATCTCCGCCTATTATGAATTTATTCCCAAATTTACGAAAGAGGCTTTTAAAATCGTTTTGTTTCAGCCTACCGTTATCTGGCCGCTGCTTGTTTTTATGTTTACGGATTTGGCTTGTAAAGGGTGGTTAAATTTTAAGGGCCGATGTTGAATGTGAACCACACCTAAACGTCAAGTTTTTTTCTGCATTTCATTTGACATTTCTCAATTTCAGACTGACTCAATTTGAACCATGAAAAGATACACAATCGAGCAACGCGTTAAAGTTATTCAGGCTTATTATGAAAATGGGCGTTCAAATCAAAATGCATATCGTGCATTTCGTGATTCTTTCGGTCAATTTAATCGTCCAAATGTGCGTACAATCGGAAAAATCGTGCAAAAATTTGTGCAAACCGGGTCTGTAGGAGATGTGAAAACACCAGTGCATGCTCGTGCAGCTCGTACTGCAGAAAATATTGCTGCTGTTCGCGATAGTGTGGCTGAAGAGCCGTCCACCTCAACTCGTCGTCGTGCCCAACAATTGCACCTCTCACGCTCGTCGTTGATGAACATTATGCATAAAGACTTGCATTTACGTGCTTACAAGGTGCAATTGACTCAAGAACTAAAGCCTCTTGACCATTCCAAGCGTCGTCAATGGTCACAATGGTGGCAAGAAATGGCAACAGTGGATGATAAATTTTCGAAGAAAATCATCTTCAGTGATGAGGCATATTTTCACCCCAGTGGATTCGTCAATAAGTAGAATTGCCGCATTTGGGCGAATGATAATCCAAGAGTGATTGTCGAAAAACCAATGCACCCACAAAGAGTGACTGTTTGGTGCGGTTTATGGGCTGGCGGCATCATCGGGCAGTTACTGTGAATGGTGTTCGCTATCGTGAGATGATAACGAACTTTTTATGGCCCGAATTCGAAGATATGGATGTGGCGGATATGTGGTTTCAACAGGATGGTGCCACTTGCCACACAGCTAACGAAACAATGGCTCTTTTGCGCAACAAATTCAATGGCCGTGTTATCTCACGTGGTGGCGATGTCAATTGGCCGCCAAGATCATGTGATTTTACACCGTTGGACTTCTTTCTTTGGGGTTATTTGAAAGAAAAGATGTACGTCGATAAGCCAGCAACAATTCAAGAGCTAAAGGATGAGATAATTCGGCACATTAACGGCATAGAACCTCAATTATGCCTCAGCGTCATCGAAAATTTGGACCATCGGATGGAGGTGTGCCGCCGAGGTCGCGGCGGCCATTTGGCCGATATTTTGTTCCATACATAATTGAACCATACCAATCTTATCATAATAAAAAGAAATGACAGTAATTTCCTAAATAATTTGTGTTTTATTCAAAATCAACATCGGCCCTTAAAACTTAACCACCCTTTATTTCACACGACTGATATTCTCCGCTATCCGCGCAGTCTATATATTGTTCCAAAAAAATGTATAAAATTCACATAGAATTGTACGAGTATCTCAAATAATCTACTCAAGTGATCATGGCCACTGTGTAGTGGATAGAGTGTTTGCTCGTGACCCGAGCTATGCAGGTTCGAGCCCGAGAAAAGAGAAACGATTGAACCCTAAGTTTCTCCAACCTCTACACGAAAAAGGGATGGACCTACAGTTCTCATATTTGCAAGATATTTGCTCCGTAATCCTGATGCCTTGCTCGCCAACATTGCGTGGTATTAAGGACAATATATTTTGCAATATGAGTGTGTACTTCAATTCGGTTGAAACTCAAAATAAAACACTCAGTCTTTATGAAGTCTATTCAGAATCTGCACCTGATTTTGTACTGTAGCCATCCAATCCAAAGTACTCAAATCAAATAACATACATTTGGGTTGATGCTCCGTCAGGGCTAGGGCACTGGGCAACAAGACTAAAAGCTTTTGAGGAGTGTAAGTAGCTGGAATGCTGGAATAAAACACTAACAAGAATTCTATTATCTCTCGCGAATGTCTGACGGATATCCGAGAGTAGAACTGTTATGAGTTCTGGGATCAGGCAGTAATACAGCTGCGAAATGATAAGTCCTTATTGGGCTGTTTGTGCCAATTTGTTTTAAAGTAGCAAATTAGTTGTATTATGTACGAAAGCAAGAATCTTTCAACCTTAAGTCAAAATGTCAATCGAACTATGCCACGGACATATCAGTCAGTATCTGCGTGATCGAATTTATTCTTTTCTTAGCTTTTTGTGACGTGAAAATACATTTGTAGCCTGATCTGATGGATAGAGCGGGAACATAAGCTGAAACTAACCCATTTGTCGGAACGCCTAGTACCAGAAAAAATCGACAGCGGTCGACAAACTATTCTAATCTCGCTGAGCCGAATCTGTTAAAGTTCGTACAAGCTTGGTTGGCTTATAGTAGACTGTGGAGATGGTAGCTCACATGATCAGCGATCAGACGTTGTGATCTGCAAACCTGCGGATAATGTTATATGCAGAACAAATTGTATACTGGTGATTTGCCGAGAGGAAAACGACTTGCTTAGACCATTTCGATAGACGAATCAATAAAAAATATTCGTACAAGAAGCAAGCCATCAACAAAACCTGAAGTGCCAAGAACCGATGGCCAGATAAGTAACCTTCCCTTGATTTTGAAGCTTCAATTTCCAGAACTGAAACAACTTCGGGATCCGAATCAACTGTTTTAGTTCCACATTTCTTCGCAAGCTAGCAGTCGCCCAAGAAAATAAAGTCTCATTTCAGTACTTATTTCATCACGGGTGCAAGACATTCGCTGTTTGGCGCCTCTGCTGGAACGACCGAAGTCCCTACCGGGTGAATTCTTAACTAAAATTAGTTGAAACTCTCATAAAAGCTTCCTCTTTAGACGAATATAGACCAGCGTCGTTTTTTTGTTTTGCTACATGCAACATTGTTTTCGCTGTGATGTGTATTCACCAGTACCTTGGCACCGCAGTCAACGGAAATAGTATTCGAGTGTGAATATCTTAAAGGCGTCTTACGAAAAAATTATGACTGCCAGAGTCGTTGTCTTTGAAATTCTGGAGGCTTTTTTTTTTAAATTTTAAAATTATACGGATTTCTTCAAAATGTCCGACTTTACTCCAAATTAAATTGAAAGTTCAAGGAAAACATTAAGTAATACGAAAAAAAATTATTAGGTAGGACCAAAATTGTAGGTCTTGAAATTTAAAGGGTGTTCCAAAATTTACGCAAGAAATAATTTTGATAGAAAACACAGGTTTTTAATTAAATATTGTAAATGCTTAATTGATTCATAAAGTATACAGTCGGGTAAATGGCGTCCACGGATTTGCTGACACAAGGCGTGGGTAGTCGTGGGCTTGTTGGCATAAACCTTAGACTTCAAAAAACTCCAAAGAAATAAGTTCAACGGCGTTAAATCGCATGATCTGGGCGGCCAATTCTGATCACCAAAACTGGAAATTACACAACCAGGAAATAACTCATGCAGTAATTGAATTGTTTCTTTCCTCTATGTCATTTGGCACCGTCTTGTTGAACCATATGTCGTCCACATCCATATCTTGCAAATTAGACATAAAAGATTTGATTATCATGTCGCGATAGCGATCACTATTAACTTTTATTGCCTGACCAGCGGCAGTTTCAAAGAAGAATGGTCCGATGACGCCTTCACCCCAAAATCCGCACCAAACATTGACATGTTGTGGATGCATTTGTTTCCCAGCAATCACTCTTGGAGTTTCTGAACCCCAAATTCGACAATTTTGACGATTAACAAAGCCATCAAGATGAAAATGAGCCTCAACGCTGAGAGAATATGCTGTAGAAAGACCACGGTGCCGAATTGATGTTCCTGAACTCTCAACAACACTCTCACGAACTGCTTCGATGTTTTGTGTTGAATGACTTGTTGAAGGTCGGCCAGAGCGTCCAAGAACACTAATAGATCCAGTCTTCCTGAATTTTTAAATTAATCTATTCACAGTTGATGAAGTTAAATCACTATTCCGACCATTTTTTGTACGAAAATTGAGAAACTTTAGCTGCTAAAGTTTCATTACTTTTAAAATATTGCTCAACAATAAAATCGCGTTGTTCTTTCGTGTAGCACTCCATTTTTAATAACCCTGAACTGTCAGCTGTCAGGGTGTCTTTTTTTTCATTGGCAACACTTTACCGCACAAATGGCACAAAATTCAAATCTTGCGCGAATTTTTGGGACACCCTTTACTACAATCCAAGTTTGGAATTTTTTTTTAAATTTTACGGAATTTTTTAAAAGTCGGCCCTTAAAGCGATTGAATGGAAATTGTTCTTAACTGCGAATATCTCGAAGACCGTGCGTTCTACGAAAAAAGTTATTCAATTGCTACAATCTCAGCCATCTAACGAACCTTGACCCGGCGATCGTCCAACACAATATCGTGGATTTTGTTGACCATTTCTTCCGTTGTGACGTCATTTGGACGACCTGGTCGCTCAGCGTCTTTTGTGCTCGTATGACCGCAACGAATTTCAGTGAACCACTTGTGTACCATTCCATGCGATTGAGCAGGGTCTCCATAATATTTTGTAAGTCTGTCTTCCGTCTCTGTAATGATTTTACCGCGCAAAAAGTAGTGCTTTATTAAAGCACGAAACTAACTTTTTTCCATTTTGACCAAAAGTCACAAACCCAAGTTCTGTCGATCAAGTGTTTGACAAGTGTTTGACAGATCTATTTGATTTTTTTTTGTCTATGCCGAGAATGAAACAAAGATATCAGGCAAAAATTCTGTATGCGATCCGAACGCCATCTTGCATCAAAGACACTGACTTTTTGAACAGTCCTCGTACAATCTGGATGTTGAATTTAAAAAAAATTCTTGAAAGTCTGAATAGGTACTCTGAAGTTAATGCACATCGTTCTTGAGTGCGAAAATTGCGAAAACGTTTTATTTTGTTATTGTTAGCCCCAGACGCTCCATAAGTTACTAGTCGCAATTGATATATACCCTGAATGAGGTTGCTTAAATCAGTAACAAATTCTATCTCTAGATTCCATAAAGGGACGTTGTAGCAGGTTTCATGAGAAAATCTCAGTCTCAGTGCTGCCCAAAGTCGCACATACCCATCCAACCTAGACTAATCATCAATCGAAGTATCGATATTAGATCTCCCCTGCATGTCCCTTTCATAAATTTTGAAAAGGCTTTTGTTTGGTGGCTTTTATCATGGTAAACTCCCAAGTATTGAACTGGAGTAAAATGTCAGATATACTTGGTATTCGAAGTGGTTTCGGACAAGCCTGGTACTGCCATCCGTACGTTTTCCAGTGACCTATTTTGTATGGTTTGGCTGTGAAAAGCAGTGGAATTCAATAGAGCCTTAAAACCTTTCTGAAACAGGTCAACTATGCCGATTATGTTTGCTTCCTATCATACCACTACTTTAGAAGCAAAGGCATAACTGGTCACGAATTTCAAGTGTCACAGCAATATCGGAAAATCTAGGTCCTAGGATAACCTAACTGAAATACAAATCTGCGAACACTAGCAAGTCAATTTCCCAATTCGAAACAAAAGAAAGTGAAAATATCAAAAGACTATTTTTCACTCAAATCCATCGAAACCACTAGTGTCTCTCACAAATCTACCTTAAAGCCTCTTTCAAGTGGCGGGCACACCTGTAAGTGAATTTAAATCAATTTGCATCTTGACAGCATTCATATTATTTGCTAAGCACATGCAAATCCGTATTCCGATCTCTTTATCATCTGAAATCGCACCTCGGTGTGGTAAGCAAAACGTACATAAATCAAGAATTCATCGCATATAAACCACTTAAATGCAGCGCCAACATTGGCATCGCGGAGCTTGTCGTATGCATCGAATCGAAGATGAATCCTACGGTTCCGTTGCAAAACCGAAGAAACGAATTCGCATCCTTCGCAAAGTATATGTGTATGAATTATTTAAATGTTCACTCAAAGTGCAGTAGCACAATCCACCATTCTGACCCTAAATCCACACACACGGCGAACGTTTGCCGGGCGTCCTTTGCAGGCGCAATAAATAATCTCGTTTTGCTCGCGCTTCTATGCTCGCTGGGACTTTATTAAAGGATTCGCAGTATACATACCTTGTGCGTTATCCTCTTTGAATATGGTTATTGAAAAATGAGAAGGCCACTCGGATCTGCCGCCATTCCTTTTGCGTGTAGTCATCTTTGGAGCGTGCGAATATGCAAAAATCCGGACCATCTCTACCATAGTACAACTGGGAGTGACAGTGCTTTGAGGTATGCAGTAGTATCTGTGCGGTGTAGGTAACCCTTAGCCCTTTTTGTTGAAAATGTTCACAGTCGGAAATAAAGGCACTCACAATCCCTTTATGCATATAACCTGGCAACAGCAGGGGTTTAGCTGGAGGGCAAATAGCATTGTGGAGTGCATTGCGAGTGGTTGCCCTAGAGTGCATCCGAGTGCGAGTGTGAATGCGGGTGCTATAGGTACGTTTTGGCAAATTGTTAATGCTCTGTATTTGAGGTAATTTGCTAATCGGCAAAAGGATTATTTCCTTATGTGCACTCATATCTAGCGCAGCGATATCTGCATTTGCTGTTCGTAGGATGTGGAGGACTTTAAAGCATCCTAAAGAGAGTCTTTAAGTTTTCAACTCAATTCTCGGTGACTAATGACACACGCAGCAATATGACAAATATACAACACGACAACGAAAACGACGACGACGACGACGACGACGTAGAGACACTCTAAGACGTGATATGGGTTCGTAAACAGGACGAAAATTCGATTCATCGACGGGTGTCAAACCATAAATTTCTAACAGAGACGCTGTAAGTAATGTCAACCCAAAGTGGGTGTGGGATGGAAAGGTTAACAGCAGCGCGGCTTCAGATGAAGGGATAAATTCTGGAAAATGGGGTTTTCTTATGTTTATCATCGTGACACTTTGGTTCGTTTCTTTGTGTTGAATTGGCATCGTGCTATACAGGCATGAATGTGTCAAGTCAAGGAGGGAAGTAAATTTTACACAAAATGAAAAGAAGGGGAATGCCATTGTAAGTGCGATGTACGTACAAGAAGATTTTGGATGCCTATGATGATTTATCGAAAGGCTAACACTAGCTTAGATTGTTTTGTTAATAGATACGAATTAGAGAATAAAGGAGATTGATAAATATTCTTATAATGGGAAATGTATTTCTCTATCAAACGAAGTGAGTAATTTCGTTCAAAATTTTACTGAAGCTAATCGGAAAAAAATCATGACGAATGCGCGACGAGAGACAAAGGGAAAGTGGACATTTTTACTGCTCATCTAAAAGAGATTTTTAAGCCGTTCGATGGTCCAGCGCTTATTCATAATATGAATGCGTCGGATGTAGGAGTAGCACCTGACAACGCAACGCTAACGTAACTCAAAAAGCAATAAAGAAATTCAAACCTAAGAAAGGTCTAAAAGTGGTGCCTACAAAAGCTTTAATTAAGCTTCTTCTTATAAACCCTGCTCTAAAATTGGAGTACGTCCCAAATCAATGGAAAGTTACGGAAATTATAATGGTACTAAAACCAGGAAAATCTCCGAGTCACAAGAAGTCGTACAGACCCGTTTCGCTTCTCCCAATCATATCCAAAATTTTCGAGAGGATATTACACAGCCGGATATTACATATCCCTGATCACCAGTTTGGGTTCAGAAGCAAGCATTCTACCATTGACCAGATTGAAAAGCTATTGAGGAAAAAAAGATTTGCTCAAGCGTATTTCTTGATGTTTCGCAAGCCACAAGGTGTGGCATGAAGGCCTGAAGCTCAAATTACAACAGGTTCTACCTGTATGCCTATATAACATACTGACTACATATCTCCGGGACAGTTCGTCGTGTCAGACATGAAATCGAATACTCGCAATTTAAAGAAATTTCAGCTGGCGTGCCGCAAGGAAGCGTTCTTGGTCCGCTTCTGTATCTTCTATACACGTGACATACAGCACGAAGAAGGCCAGTGCCTTTAGCTAAGACAGTTCTTAGCTACATTTGCCGATCACACTGATATCTTAGCAGTAGGTAAAACTGAAAAGCATTCTGAATAATGTAAACGAATGCACACCGGCCTGGCGGATCGGTCTTAATGACAGCTTGCATTCGCAAACGATGCTAAATACTACGGAATGAGATTCGACGGAAAGTTGAAATGGCAGTCGCACATAAATAACTCGAAAACAAATACAGAGAAATGTACTGGAAAATATTCTAAGCTTAACACTGAGAATAAGGTACACTTACACAAGAAAGTGCTAAAGACGGTGTGGACCTATTTCTATATTATATTTTACAAACTCTCGAAAGAAAAGTGCTAAGAGAAATTGTCCATGCACCATGGTACATAAAAAATGACGATATTCACAGAGATCTCGGAATTAGTACAGTCGAAGATGAAAATTCGGTTAAACAGACATGTTAATAATATACCGGTGGTATAGTATAGGGCTTGAATAGGATGTTTTTTTTTTTTTTTTGATTTCGCCAGGGATGTGTAATCTTCATAGATACTAATAGCATGCACGATTCGCAAACCTGAGTAATCGATGCCAGGAATACGCCTACGTACTAAACACGCACCCTACACACTTCAACCACTCTCCCCGCGGGACTGCCGTTAGGTATTACTTCGCGGGGCTGGTTAGCAGTTTGTGTCAGCTTCTTCCGGTGCTTCAGTTGCTCTTCTTAGCTTTTCTATTCTCCGCAGCTCTTTTTGTAGAGTTGTTACGAAGGAACATATTGCCATCCAATCCTTCTGAAAAGGAAGCTATAAGTTAGTCTAGGATTAGGTTTAGTTTATATCTGCTATACCCTCCTTTTTCCGGGATAAGGAAACAAGCGCTTGAGCTTTTCTTCTTGTCCTGTCTTTCTTGAAGCCCGTCCGTGGTCTAATTAGGGTACCTTCCTCTCTTTTCTAGTAGGTTCTTTTTAGTAAGCATATGACACGATTTTTTTTTGTGCTGTAGCAGATGGTGTGAGAGTGAGGGGAGCCAAGAACCAGTCCCGTCCGACGAGTTAAGCCGTTCAACCGCGAAGGTGCCACCCTCCCTTTCATCCACACTGAAGATGCCTCCGCGGCCTGCGCCTGGCTCATAACACAGTCCTACAAATTCTGGACGGGAGAAATTTATTGCACCGCCTACAAAGGACCAAACCTTTCGACTTAGCAGGATAAAGTTTAAAAGCATCTATGTAAATAGTGAAACAAGCAGGAACTTTCTTTGGAAAGACACCTGCCAAATGCCAAATGTCTTAACTTAGTTGCAGCAATTAACAACAAAAGAAGTTCATACTGTTGAGAGCATGTGGTCCTCATAGTGTCTGTGGAAGATTTTCACCTACCCTAGGTAAAAAAAAATTCTTCCTCTAAATATAAAAATTACTGCACAAAAAAAAAATATAAAAAAATAAACTGCCGTAACCCGGGATC
Organism: Pocota personata; assembly: GCA_963082735.1. NCBI lineage: Eukaryota > Metazoa > Arthropoda > Insecta > Diptera > Syrphidae > Pocota > Pocota personata. The sequence continues at coordinate 258,428,495 of OY720429.1, read as the reverse complement.
GAACCGGGGACCTTTAGATCTTCAGTCTAACGCTCTCCCAACTGAGCTATTCCGGCTGATAATTGCTCTTCATGTAAGGTATAGTGGATACACATTATTTGCAATCGTACTATAGTTGATGATTGCAATACAACAACATAATCATGAATCAGTCGATGACGATTTATAATTAAAAAGTTGAGCTACTATCGATCCATACAGTCGCAAATCAAATGTACCGAATGTGATGAGTTAGGGGTACTTGTAATCAAAGAACGTGTAACTAGCGTCATAAATGGGTGCCCTTGTTGACAGGGTTGTCAACAGCCTTCTTAGACCACTAAGAGTCCATTGTGCCCTGGGAACCTAGAAATTTCAATCTTCGATCGCTAGGATAAACCACCCAGGTAAATGTATGAATCTCAGGAGTGCTACCTAGCTCATTAAGCTCTGAAAAGAAGTATCTGCCAAAACCAAGGCTTCTTTGGCTGGCCAGAGCTGGACAGTCACACAAGAGATGATGAAGGGATTCTATTTCCTCTACGTCCCTGCAGCTTCTACAGTAGTCGTTATGAGGTAACCCTAGCCGTGCTGCGTGATTACTTATCACACAGTGTCCCGTCATGACGCCAACAGCTATGCGGATATCCCTTAGACTTGGTTCTATAAGATTGATAGATCTCTTTTTGTAGTAGACTGACCATAATGATTTGGCTGTAGCGCATGTATCTAATCTACACCAGCGTTCATTAGCTTCTTCATAAGGTGATAAGCGGTACACTAGCCTCGGGAGGGGCCCGCGACGGGCTTATAAGTGAACCTTCTCTGGTTAGTTCGTCCGCTTTTTCATTACCGGAGATATCCATGTGGCCCGGTACCCAGCACAAAGTCACCGTGTCGGTAGCTGAGATAACATCCAGTCAATTTTTAAAAATTTTTACGAGCTTGGATCTTAGTGATGTTGACTCTAACGCCTTAATGGCCACTTGGCTGTCAACATAGATGCTGATTATTTGTCCTGAAATATCTTCCTCAATAATCATATCCAGAGCTTGTTTTATTGCGGCAATTTCGGCTTGGATGACACTGCAGCCATCCTTAAGTCTAAACGAGCTATGTATATTTCGAGACTCACATTAGACGCCGGCACCAGTACCGACAGCCATTTTGGATCCGTCGGTAAAGATGGCCAGTTCATGGTCGAAACAGACTCTTCTCTCATCCCATTCCTTCCTGCTAGGAATTCTAATAGAGAACTTTCGGTTGCAGTTTGGAATGGGGATGATGTAGTCCATTCCAGTCCGGATTCTCAATATATTCCATCGGTTTAGAATTGATGCATGACCGTAGTGTTTAGCTTCCCATAGACCGGCTTCCCTTAGCCTTAGTGCAGTTTTGGCTGCCGTATTCCCGCAGTATATGTCAAGTGGAAGAGATTCAATATTGTTTCCAGAGCTGCTGTCGGTGTTGATCTCATCGATCCCGTCACCCACCAGACAGCCTGCCCGTCGAATCTTTGTAACGTTTTCAAGTTGGTATTTCTTCTCGACCGTTTTCCACCAGACAATCGTACCGCAGTGTATAGCCAGTGTACCACTTTAGCCTTAAAACCACAAGATTTCCCGAAGGCTCTTCTACCTGCATATAGTGCAACATATGCATTCTTGATTCGATTGTCAATGTTAGCTTTTCAGTTTAATTTGGAATCCAATATTAGCCGAGATATTTTGTAGTTACTTGAGGTATCAGCCCGATGCTATTCATACGAGGGTAATTGTATTCTGGTATCGATCTTCTCCTCGTAAATAGCATTAACTCGGTTTTCGCCGGATTGACTTCCAAACCCCTGCCTTTGACCCAGTTATTCACTAGTTTTAATGCATAGTCGCTCTTGTGCTAGTGTAGTCGCTCGCTGATTACCGGAAGGAACTTTCCGGATACCAAGATAGCAACATTATCGGCATAGGCCGCTACCATAACCATGACTGTCTGCATGTGTGGACTGCAGCTTAAACGTCTGAGGGTGCAGTTGTAACATCATCGCTTGTCACGCTGCAGGTTTACGGTTCGAATCCTGATGTCAAGAATCATCTATTTATTTCACAGGCGTCGTGGCGTAGTGGTTAGTGTGTCGGATCACTACGCAAGAGGTTCCAAGTTCCAATGCCAGAAAACGCCAAACAGTTTTTCACGATCCCACCTCTCGCGAACGTCTGACAAACATCCGAGAGTATTGTTGTCACGAGAAAGCTTCTCAAAACAAATTGCCGTTCGGATATGGCACTAAAACTTTAGGTCCCTTCCAATCGTGTGAAAAATATAACGCACACAACACGAGTGGTTGCAAGAAGCTAGGCCCTGGCACTTAAACAGCTGTTGCGCCAAATATTTATTTTTTATTTTTTTATTTCACAGGCAGTAGGGAGGTCATATGGCTAAAATGTAACTTGATCATGATGATGACATCAGGAAGACGAAGAAAAATACTGTGAATCATAAGCAACGATAATAATAGCGAAACTTAATACCACCTGAGTTTCAAACCAACTACACCAATCTGTCTTTCCCTCTGTCCCTATCCACAAAACGCCCGTGTCCTAAAAAAATTAGTATAAGGGTATTCATATCCCCTTTGACACGTGCAAATTATAAAAAAAAGGATTGAATTCAGACTTCATATCTGTGGTTCACAATTCAAGCCGGAATCGGAATTCTCATTGTAACCCTAAAATAAACGGTACTTTACTTGGCGCCGATTTCGTGAAAAATCGATTTTCTCGAAAACGGCTCTAAAGATTTTGTATAAATTTTATATTTTGGTTGAGTTAGAAATTCGAGTATCTCACTAGATGGCGTACCAAGTTTTCGGAACAAAAGTTCGACAACGGTACTTTACTTATTATCGACTTTTTTTTAAAATTGATCATATCTCGGATATGACTTAAACAATCTAAAATCTGATTGATTTGCAAGTACATACGACCAAGCCGTGTACTTTATTTCTCATAAAATAGACCACATATTTGTGCAGTATAAGCATCATTGCATTTTAAACAAACACTTAAACCAGAATTGTCTTACAAGCTCCAGTTAGACTCGTAAGGGGATTTTCCTGGACTATTCATTATGGCCTGAGTTCTTCGATGATACATTCTTTAATGACACGTTGAATGGTACCTTTCGTGCTCCACATACTGACGGCGATGATGATGCCATAAAGTTTAAAAATTGAGCCAAACTTTGATTGAATAAGTTGGGAATATTTGTCCGGTCAGATAGAGCAGATGATGTAAACGTCTTCCCTGATCGAATATTGAACTTCAGAGACTGTCCAGGAGTAGAACACTTAAAACTCGAAAAGAAGATGACTGGACTTAGCAGTCTGTGCCGAAAAATAAATATAAGGAAAGCCAAACTGGCTACCTATAGAAAATTCTGCTTGGTATGTGTATGTAAAGTCTTTTAAAACGACAGCACAGGTAAGGTGAATTCACTTCAAAAGTTCGACAGTTCTTACACTGGTTCCATGCAGGAAGCCAATGATGTACATTCTAGGTTAAATCTTTGCCTAAATCCGACTTAAATTTGTGGCTCGTGGACCAAAAGACTTAATTGGAATGTTGCGTACATAGATTTTCCTGTTCATCCATTGAAAATTATAAAGTGATGCCAAATATCCAGTAATTCTAATGGGAATTGGTTTCAGCTTTCAAAGGTTGTGAAAAGGGTTTTCACGTCTTTGGTGTGGTATAGTTTTTATTTCTAAGCTTGGTAGAGAAGATACAACTTTGGCGAAAAGCTTTAGAGTTAAAATAAAAAAAAAAAACACAAATAATTAAATTAAAACAAATAATTGCTAAAAATAACGAGAGTTGCCGAAACCCGGGATTGAACCGGGGACCTTTAGATCTTCAGTCTAACGCTCTCCCAACTGAGCTATTTCGGCTGTTAAAAACACTTAACACTGTCGTCATAGTCGTTGCATTCTTTATGCTGAAACCTTGTCACAAGAAAGCACCATTGTCATTTGGGCCAAGAAAATCATTCACCATCGTCACATTTTACCAAGAAAATATTTTTATTACGCGAATAAAAAAGGTGCCCTGTGAACAATTTTCACTGGAACGGGGTTCATGAGTGTCCTTAAAATTCTTCAAATACCCGGGACAGGCTCATAACAATGAACATTTCACGAAGAAACGTTATTTGTCTCACACGGTGCCGGGTAATAAGCAAGATCGTAAATCTCGTAATATCGTGCCCGTTTTACGAATATCATTAAAATATAGGAAATTCCAGTCGCCCCGGAGCAGTAGCTCCAGCAAAAAAAAAGAACATCGGATAAATACTTCGCGGACCCAATAAAAAGAAATCCTGCTACAGAGCACATCGCTGGGAACAATAACATCGAGGTTATGACACTCCTGCAATCCACCTTTTGTCTCATTTCTCGTGCACGCTGCTGGAAATATTCTCTTCGGGTCACTGCAAGGGGTAAATAGTTAGATGGCATTTTAGATGAATCCCTTGTCCTTGCACCGCATCCTTCTGCCATTAAGGGAGAAACGATGATGACGATGACGACGACGACGAGGAATACAGCGATGTTCTCTGGAGCAATGAAACGGGCGGCGGCTGCGGGCGAACGTTCTGTGGGCCGTAATTGTTGTCGCCAACAATGCGCTTATTCGGTTGCATGCGATTTCTCATTGGGTCACTGGGAGAGGAAGGATATTCTAGTGTGTTCGCTGTTCACCCGGTTGTAGGGTTTTTGTGAGAATATTCGCCCCAATTACCACCCCTAGATAATGGTGCAACTTGAATGATGGCCTTACGAGTATATGGGTTGTGCCCCATTGAGGCGAAATAGAGGAGACGAAGACGCACAGAGAAATATACTGGAATCATGGCAGCGGAAAATAAATTGCTAAATGGACGTACAAAAAGCTTCTCGTGAGTGATGGCGGCGGCTGTAATAAATGGAATCCTTTCAAATGTGAGATGAGTAAATCCGAACATTAAAGTGTGGATGTGGAACAGTAAGTAAGTGCATGGACAAAGTCGCGCGAAGAGATTTAATGTCTTTTCTTTTTTCTTTCTTTTAATAGATATATTTGTCAATAAGATTTAAGTTGACTAGTGTAGGTCACTAAGTAAATTTGAAAAGCTTTGATAGGTTAATTTCAGTTGGAAGCTTTATTTTACATGTTAAGCGAAACGTTAATCCGTTTCCAGCACTCAACCACCTCAAGTGTATTTTTTTCGTGACTAAGTCGAAAATAAAGTGCGCGTCATGTCGCGGTGATTAAAACGTTCAACTACTAAGCGGAATATTCAGTGCGAATCGCATTTAAAACTTAAATTAACGAGTCCTGACAGCATGCACTGAATGGATGCTGAGATGGGCAATAACTTATGGCGCGGTGGAGGGGTCAAAAGAGTAATATTAAAAAAAGTTTGGAGGAATTGCAGAGATTGTGTTGTGGACGAGATGCAAGTGCAAAAGGTGGGGCTGCAGTGTTAATAAAGAATATAATTGAACACCATACGAGAGTGGGTCAATAAGTCCCTGAAAATTAACACAAATTGTGTCGTCACCTTAAATTTAATTTTTTTTTCTGGTCAAGAATCATCTTTCAAGAGAATGCACCCAAATTTTAAGACAGATCTGTCAAATAGTTTTGTTGTGGCAGCCATCGATCTATCTGGAACGTGCGGACGCTCTACACCCCAGGTGCTATTCAAAAACTTGAGTCTGTCCTCACGCGTAACAAGGCAGATATTACCGCGATCCAGGAGATACGATGGATAGGATCAGGTATGATGAAAAGGAAAAATTGCGATATTTATTACAGCTGCCATAAAAGATTGCATGTATTAGGATGCGGATTCGTCGTGGGAAACCGGCTTAGGACAAAAGTTATTGACTTTAAGCCGATAAGTGATCAGCATCAAAGCTACTTTCCAAAACATAAGCCTAATATGTGCACACGCCCCAACCGACGAGGCTGAAGACCTCCTCCCAAGGAGGAGTTTTATGACCTCCTGGATGGAGCCTACGGAGCCTGTCCGGAGTATGATGTCAAAATTGTGCTCGGGGACTTCAATGGCAAAGTCGGAAAGGAAAACATCTTTGGCGGGTTAGTTGGTAAACACAGAATCCACGAATCGACCATAGACAACGGGTACCGACTAACTGACTTTGCGGCAGCTCGTAATACGGTGATAAGTAGCACTAGGTTTCCAAGGCTAAGGATCCACACAGCAACCTGGCGCTCTCCAGACGGTCGAACCGCCAACCAAATCGACCATGTGCTAATCGATGCGGGGCACGCATCCAACATCCTCAACGTGCACACATTCCGAGGGACAAACGTCGACTCTGATAATTTTATTGATGCGGCTAAGTTCAGAGCTCGACTATCCAACGAGAAGAAGCTGCGAACCGCCCAGAAGAAGAAATTCGACGTTGGACGCCTTAGCACACCTGGAGTAGCCAGAGTCTACAGAGAGCGCCTGAGTGAGAAACTCTCCGCAGTGCATCCACCTACCACACACGCCAACATCCAGTGGTCCCAGTATCGCGACATCATCAGAGAGGTAGTGGAAACCATTTTAGGGTACTAGCCACCCCAGAGAAAGAGCCCGTGGTATGATGATGAATGCGTACGCCGAAAAAAGATGACAGAAGATGCACATATGAAGACGCTGCAGCGCAAAACAAGGGCAGCGAGGGAAGAGTATCGAGCCAGGAGCAGGGAGGAGAAGAAAATACTGCGTAGAAAGAAAAGGGCCTACGCAGTCTCCCAGCTCAAGGAGATCGCAGAGTCTAATGATCGAAGCAACATCCGGAAGTTCTACAAGAAAGCCAAGCAACTGGCTGCTGGCTTCAAGGCCGAAACACAGGCTCATCGAAACAGCGAAGGAAATCTAGTCACCGAAGCGCAGAGAATAGTACATGTGTTTAAGCAACACTTCCAGCAGCTGCTAAATGGGCATCATGTAGAGAGAGTGATAGGGCAAGAAGAGAACCCACGTCCAGTCAATGAAGAATCAGTTCCAGCACCCAGTATAGAAGAAGTTGGCTTAGCAATAAAAAAGGTTAAGCACAACAAGGCCGCCGGCTCTGATGGTTTACCAACGGAGCTTTTCAAATACGGTGGTGATCTTTTGGTAGGGCGCATGCACCAAATCATCAACCAAGTATGGGTGCAAGAAAGCATGTCCGATGACTGGACTATCAGCTCCATATGCCCCATCTACAAAAAAGGCGATCCTATGTCTTGCAAGAATTATCGAGGCATATCCCTGCTTAATGTCGCATACAAGATCCTATCCAACGTACTGTGTGAACGTCTCAAACCATTCTGCAGCACACTAATCGGCACGTACCAGTGTGGCTTCCGGCCCGGCAGATCGACTATAGTAGTTCCTCCGAACTATTCCAAACATGCACCGGATTTCTGCAAGGAGACGCACTATCATGTGACTTCTTTAATCTCGTGTTAGAGCAGAGAGTGCGCAGGGCAGGTGTCAACACGGAAGGCACTATCCTCAACAGATCCGTCCAGCTGCTGGGGTATGCAGACGATATCGACATCATCGGTCGCTCCCAGCGTGCCGTGATAGAGGCTTTTACGGCGATTGAAGAACAGGCGAAATTTGTTGGCCTTGTAGTAAATGAGGATAAGACTAAATACATGCTATCAACAAACAAACAAACATCTGTTCACCACCTACTACATAACGTCACTATTGATAGCAACAATTTCGAGGTAGTTAAGGAGTTTATCTACCTCGGAGTAAACATGAACTCCACAAATGACATCCTAGTGGAGATCCGGCGAAGAATTACCCTAGGAAACCGCTGCTACTTCGGTTTGGCAAAACAATTGGGTTCAAAACTCGTAATTCGAAGGACAAAATGTATGCTCTACAGAACCCTTATCCTGCCAGTTCTGCTTTATGGCGCCGAGTGCTGGACGATAAGCAGGAAGGGAGAGCTGATACTGGGCTCCTTCGAAAGAAAGGCGAGGAGGGCGAATGGAGGAGAAGATACAACCGCGAACTCTATGAGCTGTACCAAGATGTGGATGTAGTCCAAATGGCCAAAATACGTCGACTACATTGGCTCGGCCACATCGAGCGAATGGACAATAATGCTCCAGCAAAGAGGATCTTCGAATCCCAGCCGCCAGGTTCGAGACGACAAGGAAGACCGAACCTCCGTTTCAAAGACCAAGCCATCGCGGATGCCAGAGCGCTTGGTCTGGATAACTGGAAGCAACGTGCCCGAGATCGCAGAGGATGGAAGGCTACAGTGTCTCAGGCAGAGACTCTTCACGGGTCGGGAGCCCGTTAAGTAAGTAAGTAACTACTAGCATTTTAGTTAAAATGGAAAAAAGTGAATTTCGAGTGCTCATTAAACACCTTCTTTTGCGAGAAAAAACTATCACGCAAACCAAACAAAAGCTTGACAAACATTATGGGGATTGTTCACCATCGATTGGAACCATTCACCACTGGTTTACTCAATTTAGGTGCGGTCGTTCAAGCACAAGTGACGCCGAACGTTCTGGTCGCCAAATTGAGGTCACCACACCAGAAATGGTCAACAAAATCCATGGTTTGATACGGCGAGTGAAAGTGCGCGAGCTTGAAGAGGCCACAGGCTTATCACATGGCTCAGCGATTTCGATTTTACATAAATATTTGGACATGAAAAAGCTTCCCGCAAGATGGGTGCCGCGTTTGCTCACAATCGACAACAAACGCATTCGTTTGACGATTTCAAAGGTGTGTTTGGCGATGTTCCAGAAAAATTCGGCTGAGTTAATGTGGATGAAACCTGGATTCACAACAACACACCAGAAACCAAGGAACAGTCAAAACATAGACTTCGCCTGGTGAATCGAAGTCGAAGAAGGCCAAGGCGGGTTTGTCAGCAAACAAGGTCATGGCGACAGTTTTTTGGGATGCGCGCGGTGTTATTTACATCGATTACCTTGAAAAGGGTAAAGCAATCACCGGCGCATATTACGCAGAGCTGCTGGATCGATTCCAAGACAATTTGAAACAAAAACGGCTGCATTTGGCGAAGAAAAAAGTTATTTTTCACCGGGACAACGCACCGGCGCACAAGTCAGCAGTCGCAATGGCAAAATTGCATTAGTCAGGCTACGAACTCCTCCCTCATCCAGCGTATTCTCCAGATTTAGCCTCCTGCGACTATTTCTTGTTTCCAAACAAGAAAATATGGCTCGGAGGTAAGTGATTTGGGTCGAATGAAGAGGTCATCCCTGAAACAAACGCTTATTTTTTTTTTTTTTTTTTTTTATAATTTGCACCTGTTAAAGGGGATATGAATACCCTTATACTAATTTTTAGAACACGTGCGTTTGGTGGAAAGGGGAAGAGACAGAGAGAAAGAAAGAGTGGTGTAGTTTGAAACTCAGATGGTATTAAGTTTCTGTAAACTCCAAGGGTGGCTGTCCAGATAACTGGGGAGTATTTTGTTCGATTTTCGCTATTATTGTCGTTGCTTATGATTCACAGTATTTTTTTCCGTCCTCCTGATGTCATCATCACGATCAAGTTGCATTTTAGCCATATGAGGGGCTCGAGAAATCGTATTATTTGGAGGGCATCAAAAAATTGGAGAAACGTTGGATGAAGTGTATAGAGCTGAAAGGAGACTATGTTGAAAAATAAAATGTTTTTATACCGAAAAGAGTGTTCCTTATTTCATTTTTCAGGGACTTATTGACCCACGCTCGTAGTTTACATCTGCTGATGCCAGCGAACGTCTGAGCTAACATGCATGTCAAGCATTAATAAGCCAATAGATGCCTTAATATCATCGCCGTTAATTTTGCTTTTGTCTCCTGGATTTTAAGACACTAATTATCCGTTATTCTTTGCATTAATTAAGAGCATAATAATATTCTTCATATAGCTTTAAACATCAATCCATTTGGAAGGGATCGTATGATGTCCTATCCCTCTTCTTCTAACCCATCCCTAATAAAGTGGGCGTGGTGTTCTGAAATTTTCAATTCAAATTCAATAATATACGTACTATTCGGGGTATACTTCCGCGATTTTTAAGAGATTTTATTAAAAAAGACTGATTTTATGACTCCGTCATAGAAGAAAGTGGGCGTGGCTGTAACTATTTGGTACTAAAGTTAATGGATTCTGATGAGATCTTGAAAATAAGGCTTATCCGTCAGCGTGAGTAGCTTTATAGTAACAATATCAAGTTCTTTGAAGGAAACGCCCTCAAAATGTAGGCGTGGCATTTCACAATGTGTGGAAAAATTGTAAATAATGTAAATATATAAATATATTGTTAAGGCGGTATATTGGAAAAGGGTTATTTTTTAAAAAGTGGGCGTGTCTGTAAGCTGATCTGTACACTTGCACTGCTTCGGGTCCCAAAATATGAGGCTCACAAAGTGGTGTCATATGGACGGATAGACGGACGGACACGTCTAGATCCACATAACTTTCGATGCTGATTATAAATATATATACTTTTCTCTATGTTACAAACTATCTAACAAAATTAATACACCCTATGGGACAGGGTATACAAATACATATGTGCAGGCACTTTCAGCAATCAAAAGAATCCTTTAACATGTACCAAAACACATTTCAATTAAATAAAATAACAAATCAAATTCCATTAAGAACTCCCAAGCTTACTTTTAAGGTGTTCCATTGGCAAATAGCATACCCAAGAGGACACGTTTTCCATCTCAAGGATTTACCTTTTGGAAAACCTTAAGCAAATTTTCTTGAAAATCTTTTGCGATTATTTATTGTCACGAATTCCATAATCCTGAAGTCGAATAGTTTCACACGGAATAACACCACGACGACACACATCCACATTTTGTATTTTATTATAAATTTCAAAGCAAAGGACTACACTGAGTAGTCCGGGTAATGGTGCACTGTGCCTCTGGTATACACGCCCACTATCAACTGCTGTTGCTGGTGGTCTGTGAGGCGGTTCTACATCGTAGGAAATGGAAAGTGCATTCTGAGCTGTAGGAAATTGTGTGCATTTCCGTAATCCAACTAAAATCGGTGGGGAATGGTGGTAAAAATGTAGATACACCTAGAGTCAGAACACGCAGGATAGGTACATAGATAATTTTGCGAGCGCAATAGAAAAACTTTTACCCTCTTCGTCCTTCCGAGTGCATTGAAGATAAAGTACTCGTGACTAGGTATCCGCGAATGATTTATTCTCCAATGTAGAGTTGAGGGAATTTAGTGAAGTGTTAACACAAGAGTATACCAACATATTATATACTCGTACATTGTACGGATACGTACATTGGGAATCATTTGGTTGAACTTTTACTAGATACACACTACGAGTATATCCTTTTTTTGGTTGCCTTGCTGCTTTGCCGGTCCAATAAAGGGTAGGAGACTTAAAAATTGAGCAAAGGAAGGAAATGCGTCGATGAATTATGACCGAAACATATGCCAAGAGATATTTTGAAATATGGCAGTTTGGGGTTTATTTGCAGAGTTTATCTATATTCTGATTGGGGGTATAGAGGAGTGGCAGGAAGTCTGCTGGAAGTCTGAAGGGAATTTACTTTTGGGTTAGTTTAAAGCAAAACTTTTTTTTTTTTTGTCGATCTATATTATTTAGTTACTGGCATAAAGGCAAGGATTGACTCGTATATTGGATTTCGTTAAGCAACGGAATTGAATCATTTAAGAGCGTGTGATTTGTATCGCTTAGAAGTGTATTAAAAGTTGGTACATTAAATAGATTTTACCGAATGCAAAATGGGAGGGAATAGATATGATTAAAAGCTGTGGTATGAAGAAAGTTGCACACATCTAAGAAGAGGGACTGAAGGTGCACAGTGCAGCACAAGAACAGCAATGGAAGGGAAGATACATAGGAGTACATAGAACTAGAACAATGAAAGAATTAAGGAGAAGATATCATACAACAACGAACTATACTGATTGTACAGGGACATCGACATAGTTAGATGGGTTCAAATTCATCGCCTAAGATGGCTAGGATATGTACAGTGAATGAACATCAACACTTCTGCCTGGAAAGTCTTTGAATTCATTCTGAAGGGACGACACGGTAAAGAGGCCCACATAAGTAAAAACGGACCTCAAACAACTTCGTGTGCAAAACCAGCGGCTAGCATAAGATCTTGCTGCCTGAAGACGCTTGTTGGTTGTGGCCCAGGTCCACCCCGGACTGTAGCGCCATCTGAAGTAAAATAGGTTGGATTATCTGGATATGCTTTAATGGAACATTCGGACACAATATGCTGCATTGCCTGGTGTGCCGTACCTCGATCGCAGTCTAGGGTTGATGTCAAACTTCATTTTTACAAATTGTTTTTGCATCGACCTTGATTCGGCCTGAATTCCTCGAAAGATTAAAGCTATGTGGGGTCGGTTACGTTGGCACTGTTGAAAGGCAACGAATTATGCTTGGTCTGCATTGAAGTTTGAGGCTAGAAGGATTTCAGCCTTTTCCAACGGTGGTTTTCTTGATCCTTGTCTGGACAAGTTACACGATGGGAAGTCATTGGGTATTTGGATGTTGCTATTAGACATTATCTTGTTGAATTCTCGAACCGAAACCATGTTACGTCTGAGATCAGGAGGAGTTACGTTGCCACTCGGTGGGTGTCGGTCGATTTTTATGACGTGCAAATTTGTTATCAATACAGGATCAATATATTCGGGGACTTAGTACACTAAGCCCAGAGCAACACAACGTAGAGCATTTGCTGTGGCACCCCATGATGATCCAACAAGTTTTTGGATGATGTAATTCTTTGTTTTTAATTTTTCAGTTGTGTTCATGTAATGTTAGTTAAGTGATAGAGTGTGTCAAGGATCACGCTAAGATATTTAGGCTGATTCTCGCGTTTTAATACAATGCAGTTAAACTGGACGTCGAGGCGATTATTAGCCAGGTGGCTGCTGAGATGGAAGCAAGTTGAAACTGTTTTACTCTCACTCAGGTTAAGGAGCCATCGGCTTATCCACATTTTCATGATGCAGTATTTGACAGATTGAAGAGTAATGACCCTAGAACTGACTCCTTGAGAGGCCGCTACTTTTCTCGGCTTGTTGACAACATTTCAGAAAACTTCAAAAATGAAATTGGAGACTTTTGGGCATCTGACGGCTATCAGCTATATACTATACTATACTAATTCTTCTCTCTAAACACTATCATAACAGCAGTTAGGTCTAGAAATTACAGCAGGTGTTTTTAACTCTTTCTGGAAACATGATTCGATGAAGGTTGTTGGAGCAATAATCTGATCAGTACAGGCTTGATGATGGTAGCGATGCAATTTTCTAACACTTTATAGCATACACTTTCGTGTGTTCAAAAGCGTTGGACAAATACTCGTAGTCGGATTCATGGACCAAAACATCACTCATATTTTGATGGATGAAAGAATACGTTAATCGACCAAATTTTCAAAATATAAAAACTAATACTGAAGAAGACCAACGAACTTGAAGTCGAATTCCATGGTTGGTTGGTTAGTTGGTTTAAGAGGGTGAGCTTATGCTCTTCACTTAGGCCTCCATTGGGCCCTCGTCTATCGAACTGTTAGGAATAGTGCTGTGCTTTGGGAATTATGCATTGAAAGGGGATTTAAGTATTGGGATTATGGGGAGTATCAATGGGAAACTATATCGTATAGTGATCGGGGAATCGTACTGTTTTTATCCGATATCCTTGGGGATCCCAGCAGGGCAGTGGCAGAGGTAGTGTTCTATATCTTCCTCCTCCTCTTCACAGTTGGCACAGATTGTTGTATCAGCTATCCCGAGTCTGAACGAATGTTTGTTGAGATTGATGTGCCTTGTTAAAAGTCCCATAATCAGTCTCAACTGTGTTCTGCTTGAGTTTAAAATTCTTTTTGATGTGTTGTTACTCGGTTCTGTTATTACAGATCTAGCCACTTTACACTTGTCTAGATTCGTCCAGTAGTTATTGAACTCCTGCCGTATCTTCTCATTGATTATTGTTTTAATAATTGTCAGAGGGACCCCTATTGTCTTTTCAGGATTCAGTTCTATGTTGCTCGCCCCTTTCCTTGCCAGTTCGACTGCCTTTTCGTGCCCCGGTACCCATGTAAGATGGACTCTATTGCGTCTGACAAGTAAGTTCAATTTAGTTTTGCACTCCCTTACTAGTCGTGATTTCAACATGGGGTTTCTGATCGCTCTAATTTCTGCTTTGCTGTCCGAGCAGGTGTCGATTTGCCTCTCTTCGCTGGTGTCTTCTGCGAGTATTTCAGTTGCCTTCATAATTGCAAAGACTTCTGCTTGGAACACACTTACAAATGGTTCTAGGTGAACAGTAAGTTCAATCGGTGAGTTAGCACAAAAGATACCATCTCCCGATTCCCATGATATGTATGTTACAGCCGTCTGTGTATACCGATAACCCATTGGAGTTTCTTGTCGTTCTTTCATACGTCCAATATTCTCTTGCGGGGAAATTTGTTTTTAAGTTGTTGAAGATCGTATACGATTTTTCAATCGATGATCGCCATTGCATTTGTATTTATTTGTTAATTAATCCAGCTTTCCCGCGATAAGCTGAAAAATACGCGATGTACTTCAATGTCGCTCTGGCACAGAAAGTGCGTAACAGCACACGAAAAAAATTTAAAAAAAAACCTCTTCTCTAGCCTTCAAACTCTGCTAAATTTCTACAAAGTTTTACCAAAATCTGAAGTTTTCGTCTGTGTTCCTCACTAGAGCTCACTTCGTGTGCATTCATTTCACGCATGCTATTATATAAAAATCAGTTCTAAATTTTTGTCTGTCAGGGAGCCATGCGACGCCAAGTGCGACGTAAATCGGCAGATTAAAGAAGAAAATTTCCCATTCAACCCCCCTTTTTCCGCCGATTCTAGCCCACATTTAGAGACATAAGGTCCGCGCTTTGGTACATAGGGCTGGTCAACACAAAAGACACTATCTTCAATAAGTTCATCCAGATACTGGGATATGCAGATCATATTGTCATTATCAGGTGCTCAAAGTATGCTGTAGTAGAATCGTTCACGGCAATTGAAGACCAACCAATTAACTTCAGGCAAGATGATCTTCAAATACCACCTACCAGGTCCAAGAAGACCAGAAAGACGGTGTTTTGAAGAATTGAAAGTAATATGCAAGAGCTCTACTATTATGGAAGGCTGAGGTATCTCAGATGGGGACCCTTGGTGAGTTAAAAAACCCGTTATGTAAGTAGGTAAGTTCGTATGCCTGAAACTCCACGTTTATTTCCTAAACTGTGGAGAGATTCATGTACCATCCCCGCACATAACAGCCATATTTCCAACTATAGACCCATTGCTAAGCTTTCATGCATGCCAAAGCGCTTTGACAGCAATGTGTGTAATACGATGCTCTACCATTGTAAATCATGTCATGTCCACTAAGCAACATGGGTTCATAAGGGGTAGAATCACTAATACTATTTTTATTGAATTTGTTTCTAACACATTATGTGCCCCAGAAAATAGTAATGAAGTGGATGTTGTGTCTACAGTTTTAAGCAAAGCGCTCGATAAAAACTCTCTCGCTCTCGCTTTTCTGCTGAGATTTACTTCTTATCTAGAAGATCACCAGTACTGTGTCCTTTTTCAGATCTTTAGTATCGAACCCAATAAGTGCTACTGCAGGAGTTCCACAGGGTAGCCACTTGAGGCCCCTGATATTTATATTGGCCAGCAATGAAGTCTTTACCGAAGCCAATAAGTGCTACTGCAGGAGTCCCACAGGGTAGTCACTTGAGGCCCCTGATATTTATATTGGCCGTCAATGAAGTCTTGACCTGTGGGGTATGAGAATCTCAAGACAAATTAAGTCTCCTACTGTTTCTCAAGCACTTCAGGAAATTTAAATAAATATTCCATTTGGTACCATCCTCCCTCTGTATGACCTTTGTAAGACCTCTTCTTGAACATTCAGAGAATTGAAGCTCTTCAGCGTAGATTCCTCCGTTTTGCCTTGCGGGTCTTAGGCTGGGACGACAGAAACAGATCTTCAATACTAATCTTCGCCATCTAAGATAAATTTCCCCATTCAGCGTTGCCCACCACCGTACTGACTATGGCTAGTTTGAAACTTTGACCAGAATGCTACGTAAAGTTAATAATTACCCCAACATTTTTGATTTTAACAGCAGCAAGCTAACAGGGAAACGACGTACCAATTTAATCAGTCTAACACCTTCCCCTAAATATCTACCATTTAGTTTTAAGTTGTCTTGGCCAGTTAAGGCTCTGAACATTGAACTTATTTTGTTAACTTTAGGTGTATTCGTAAGAAGATTTTGTGGTTCACAAAACGTCGTGAGCAAGCCTTACCTCAACTTAAAAAAAGGACAAATTCCCCATTCGAAGGGTTTCTGGTTAGGATTTCTGAAACTCATATTTCAGCCAACCAGGACCCAATTTTTTTTTTTTTTTTAACAGGAGTATGGCCATGCCCAAATGGCGTATAAGCACTGCCACCAGAAAGATCTGTTGTACCTGGGACCACTTTTTAGGGCAGCAGTACTTCAACTTTCCTTATGAAAGCTATAATAACAGCTGCAGAGGAATTCCTTAGGTCTAATGGAGATATTATCTCCTTAAGAAAGAATCTTCTTCTACTTCTACACAGAGCTACACACTCACATAGTATGTGTTCTGCAGTTTCGTCCACTTCTAGGCAGAAGAAGGTGATATCCTCTGAAATTTATTTTATTTAGGTGGTAGAGTAATTGGCAGTGACCAGTAAGGAAGCTCACAAGCCTTCTTATGTCATTTCTGCTATATTTTAGCCGTTTTTTGGAAGGGTTGCACAGACCTTTTAACTTGTCTGAGGCCTTGGGAGTTATTCCAATGGGAAATGCACATGTTGCGTTCTCAATTGTTTAAGGTTAGTTTGAAGGCAGATTCAGATATTCCGCAAAAGGGTTCAGGTCCAATGAACAACTCATAGGAACCTTTTCCGGGTAGCAGAACTACAGTTTCATTGCCTTCAACACCTACATGACCCGGTACCCACCATAATTTCATTTTATTGTATCGGGGCAAATTTTGTAAACTGTCGCAGCAGCTTAGAACTGATTTTCAACTGATCAGGTGTGAGATCAGTCACTTGGCTTTGATTCAAGCAAGTTGATATTTGCACAGGTCTCAATAGTGTAAAGCTCGGCCTGGAAAACACTAGGACACTTTCCAAGCGATTTCGTAATCTTGTGATTGGTTCCATACACACCGGCGCCAACTCCTGAATCCATTTTTGATCCATCGGTATACCAAACGATTCCTTTTGGATCAAGCAACGGTCCGGCATTATTCCATATATCACGGCTTGGGATCTCAATCTCAAACCTTCTACCAAAGTAGAGTGATTTGGGCGTAAAGTCAGAAACCATGCTGAGCGTATTTAGCTCGGGGAAGTCGGTTAATAGATCCATGAGATCCACATGATCCCATGTACTGTTATCACCCGACTTTCGAAGATTAACTGCACCTTTTTTATGAAAATGTGTGACGAAGTTTGTCTGATTATGGCTTCTATGGCTGTTATGGGACAGGTGTGCATAGTATCTGTAATTCCAAGGCAAGCTAATCTGAGTTGAGTTTGCTGATGGTTGTGACCTCCTTGGTTTTCGTCAACCAGACAACGGATGCGAATGTAAGGATGGGTCTTACCACCGTGGTATATAACCAGAATATGAGCTTTGGGGACAGACCCCAGGTTTTGCCATACATACGGAGACAGATCCACATGGCAGTGGTTGCCTTGCCAATTTCATGCTTAACATGGGAGTTCCAGTTAAGTTTCTTATCCAGGACAATTCCTACTTATTTTACTTCGTCGGAAAAATTTAGAGTCACTGAACCAATGTTCAGTGTTCTTCTTCTTGTAAACAGTACAACGACTGCCTTGCTGGGGTTTATCGATAATCCCTCGCCAGCACACCAGTCCGAGACTACACGGAGTGCATTTTGCATGAGTTGACACACATTGCCTTCATGTTTGCCTTTGATGATAATCACAAGACCATCTGCATAGCCTATCATAAAGCCTAAACTATTAAGTCTATTAACGAGGACCCATAGGACAAATACACATACATTATCCGATTTATTAAAGGCGTGCAGCTATCGTGGTGCAGATCCTTTTTTTAGCTACACTGTGTAGTTAGACTCATTACATCTACGAGTATGTTCATCGTTAGTCAGCTTGTACGTGAGAAACTTAACTCTTTTGAAAATATTCAGATGTACACGAGTAGGTATGTGCAATGTAACAGAAATACAAACAAACCAACAACCAATTGATGCTTTCCTTGAACTTCCATCAGGGTTTCCCTTAGCGAGCCATAAAATGTTCCACTAAAACCATCGAGAAATCATTTCCGCTAAGACATACAAAATGTCTGCGTCAAAAACTTTTCCATTTCATTAGTTCATCGCCGAAGCAAACTACAAATGTCATCGTTGCCGCCAACCATCAGAACAGACAGACATTCAGACAACTAGAATAAATTTCGAGATGGAACAGTTGTAGCAGAGCAATAAGTAAAAAGACAGACGACTCCTCCCGTGCCGCTCCATCTCTCCCCGCTAAACAAACTTGAACTTGAAGAAGCCTCTAGCACTATAGCATCCACCAGCAGCAGAAGAAGCTACAAGAGCAAGCAATAAGTGAAAAGTTTCGCCAGCAAAGTTGGTATTAATTTCAAGTTAATTTCTGCTCTGAAGCGCGGAGTATGACGGAAGAGCGCCGCCGCCGGTTCTAATGAAAATTTTGCAAATTGATTGACATTGTAATAACTGAGTTCCACCATAATTTGATACTTCAATCCTTGTTCTCATTCCGCCAGCAATGTCGACTTGTTTTACTGGTGAATTGTTATTCCCTAGTCGCGTATAGATACGAGCCATAGAGTGTGGTTCTGATACCACAAATTTCTCCTTGCAACCGATAATAATTATAACAGCGAAGGAGGTGGAGGAAAAAATATATCAAAATAGATTCAAGTTTTGTTCATCCTCGGGGGGCTAGAAACGGAGCATAATGATGACTGCGAAAGAAACTTTTCGGGGAGAAATAGATTTGCATTCTACGAATAATAAAGTGAACTTTTAATAAGCTGGCGTTGATTTGTTAATTGTTTCTTTGCCGAGAGGTCGTTAGACTTAGATAATAGCCAGGGTTGTTAAGTGTAAGTTACAAAATTTGAAGGTTTTTAACTTTTCTGATGAATCTGTTAAAAGCTGTATAGGCTGAATTGCTTGCTAGAGGGAAAGACTTCTGGCATTATTCTTTTCCACTTGCGATACTTAAAAAGAAAGTAACCCATAGGAACAGACACGAGAAATAAGGCGGTAGGAATTAGCCCCCTTCCCTATGACTCTTCTTCTTTTTCAGAGCTTAATTTGTTATAAATAAAGACTATACATACGAGTAATGACAAACTACACTACTAACTCACATCCATCCGAAACCTCGACACACCCAGCCACCAGCATTAAATGGCAATACTCGTACGAGGGAGCAGAGAGGAGTTACAACTGGTCACTGTGCTTTTTTTTTTTTTTTTTTTTTTTTATAATTTGCGCGCGCCAAATGGGATATGAATACCATTAAATTATTTCAGGGCACGGGCGTTTGCAGAAATTGAGAGAGAGAGAAAGGAAGATTGGTGTAGTGGGTTTGAAACTTAGGTGGTATTAAGTTTCAGTAAACTCCAAGGGTGGCATCCAGATAACTGGGGAGCTTGTTTGTTTTGCTTTTTGTCGTTGCTCATGATTCACAGTATTTTTTTCCCTCCACCTGATGTCATCATCACGATCAAGTTGCATTTAAGCCATATGACCACTCTACTGCCAGTGTTATGCCTTCGCAGTAGAGTTGACTAAGCTTTCGCAATTGATCGACTTTTTTATTTATTTCAAACGAAATAAATAGATGATTGTTGAGATCAGGATTTGAACCGTGAACCAAGAGCGTGACAAGCGTTGATGTTACCACTACACCACGGCCACCCTCACAGCGACGTGGATGCCGCTGCTGATATGATCACTGACACTATCCTCTTAGATATGAATGACTTTTTTCCTAAACAGAATAAAGAGCATTAAACCTAAGCCAAACTCGTGGTTTGACGAGAGCTGTAAAGAGGCTATCAGTTTGATAGAATTAAGTTTGCATCTGTTAGAAGATATTTCAGAAGATATGTCACCCCTCAAGGGGGCGTCCTGTCCCTACTTCTTTGGAATCTGGTGGTTAATGAACTACTGTTAATCCTGGAAGCTGAGGGTTGCGAAGTTATCGTCTATGCGGACGATGTTGCTATAGCAGTCTCTGGAAAACATCTCACTACCTTAAAAGAGCTGATACAAAACGCTTTGAATAAGCTTTCTAGGTGGGCAGCTCGGTGTGGTCTAGGAGTGAATCCCCACAAAACCTAACTACTCCTCTTCTCAAGGAAATATAAAATCTCATCTATTGACCCTCCATTTCTTAATGGAACAAGCTTAACTTTCTCCAACGAGGTATAGGATGGGAAACTAAGCTGGAAACCTAATACACAAGAAAGAGTTAAGAAAGCCACTGCCTCATTCTTCACTTCTAAAAAACCCATTTTGAACAAATGGGGTTTACAACCCAGATTAACTCACTGGACGATCCTTATGTACAGAGTAGTTGTCTGGTGGATTGCCTTGGATAAGGCGATAAACCAGAAGTTATTAAGCAAAGTCCAACTTTCAGCTTGTCTGTGCAGCGGAGTACTGCGGACGACACCTTCC